>OZ005653.1:350265774-352887774 GCA_963930645.1 Salticus scenicus | reverse complement strand
AAAAAAATGAATGCATAAGAAAAAGAAACAAAAAGGAGGTATTGGTTTAAATGGTCTTATAGACGATTTTGTGAGTCGGAATCATAAAAACAGTGTGTACGCGAAGGAGGAAAGTTGTCTTGAGTGCAAAAACGTGAAAAAAATGTATGTATAAGGAAAAGAAACAAAAGGGCGGTATTGGTTTAAATGGCCTTTTTAACTATTTTGTGAGTCAGATGGGTTCGGAATCATAAAAAAAGTGCGTACGCGAAGGAGGAAAGTTGTCTTGAGTGCAAAAACGTAAGAAAAATGAATCCATAAGGAAAAGAAACAAAAGGGCGGTATTGGTTTAAATGGCTTTTTAGATGATTTTGTGAGTCAGATGGGTTCGGAATCATAAAAACAGTGTGTGCGCGATGGAGGAAAGTTGTCTTGAGTGCAAAAACGTAAGAAAAATGAATGCATAAGGAGAAGAAACAAAAGGGCGGTATTGGTTTAAATGGCTTTTTAGACAGTTTTGTGAGTCAGATGGGTTCGGAATCTTAAAAACAGTGTGTACGCGAAGGAGGAAAGTTGTTTTGAGTGCAAAAACGTGAAAAAAATGAATGCATAAGGAAAAGAAACAAAAGGGCGGTATTGGTTTAAATGGCTTTTTAGACAGTTTTGTGAGTCAGATGGGTTCGGAATCTTAAAAGCAGTGTGTACGCGAAGGAGGAAAGTTGTTTTGAGTGAAAAAACGTAAGAAAAATGAATGCATAAGGAAAAGAAATCAAAGGGCGGTATTGGATTAAATGGCCTTTTTAACGATTTTGTGAGTCAGATGGGTTCGGAATCATGAAAACAGTGTGTACGCGAAGGAGGGAAGTTGTTTTGAGTGCAAAAACGTTGGAAAAATGAATGCATAAGAAACAAAAGAGCGGTATTGGTTTAAATGGCTTTTTAGACAGTTTTGTGAGTCAGATGGGTTCATAATCTTAAAAACAGTGTGTATGTGAAGGAGGAAAGTTGTCTTGAGTGCAAAAACGTAAGAAAAATGAATGCATAAGGAAAAGAAACAAAAGGGTGGTATTGGTTTAAATGGCCTTTTTAACGATTTTGTGAGTCAGATGGGTTCGGAATCATAAAAAAAGTGTGTACGCGAAGGAGGAAAGTTGTCTTGAGTGCAAAAACGTAAGAAAAATGAATGCATAAGGAAAAGAAACAAAAGGGCGGAATTATTTTAAATGGCCTTGTAGGCGCTTTTGTGAGTCAGGTGGGTTCGGAATCATAAAAAAGTGTGTACGAGAAGGAGGAATGTTGTTTTGAGTGCAAAACATAAGAAAAATGAATGCATAAGGAAAAGAAATCAAAGGGCGGTATTGGATTAAATGGCCTTTTTAACGATTTTGTGAGTCAGATGGGTTCGGAATCATGAAAACAGTGTGTACGCGAAGGAGGGAAGTTGTTTTGAGTGCAAAAACGTGAAAAAAATGAATGCATAAGGAAAAGAAACAAAAGGGCGGAATTGGTTTAAATGGCTTTTTAGACAGTTTTGTGAGTCAGATGGGTTCGGAATCTTAAAAGCAGTGTGTACGCGAAGGAGGAAAGTTGTTTTGAGTGCAAAAACGTGAAAAAAATGAATGCATAAGGAAAAGAAACAAAAGGGCGGAATTGGTTTAAATGGCTTTTTAGACAGTTTTGTGAGTCAGATGGGTTCGAACTCTTAAAAGCAGTGTGTACGCGAAGGAGGAAAGTTGTTTTGAGTGCAAAAACGTGAAAAAAATGTATGTATAAGGAAAAGAAACAAAAGGGCGGTATTGGTTTAAATGGCCTTTTTAACTATTTATGAGTCAGATGGGCTCGGAATCATAAAAAAAGTGTGTACGCGAAGGAGGAAAGTTGTCTTGAGTGCAAAAAGGTAAGAAAAATGAATGCGTAAGGAAAAGAAACAAAAGGGCGGAATTGGTTTAAATGGTCTTTTGGACGGTTGTGTTAGTCAGATAGGTTCGGAATCTTAAAAGCAGTGCGTACGCGAAGGAGGAAAGTTGTTTTGAGTGCAAAAACGTGAAAAAAATGAATGCATAAGGAAAAGAAACAAAAGGGCGAAATTGGTTTAAATGGCTTTTTAGACAGTTTTGTGAGTCAGGTGGGTTCGGAATCTTAAAAGCAGTGTGTACGCGAAGGAGGAAAGTTGTTTTGAGTGCAAAAACGTGAAAAAAATGAATGCATAAGGAAAAGAAACAAAAGGGAGGTATTGGTTTAAATGATCTTATAGACGATTTTGTGAGTCGGAATCATAAAAACAGTGTGTACGCGATGGAGGAAAGTTGTCTTGAGTGCAAAAACGTGAAAAAAATGTATGTATAAGGAAAAGAAACAAAAGGGCGGTATTGGTTTAAATGGCCTTTTTAACTATTTTGTGAGTCAGATGGGTTCGGAATCATAAAAAAAGTGCGTACGCGAAGGAGGAAAGTTGTCTTGAGTGCAAAAACGTAAGAAAAATGAATGCATAAGTAAAAGAAACAAAAGGGCGGTATTGGTTTAAATGGCTTTTTAGACAGTTTTGCGAGTCAGATGGGTTCGGAATCTTAAAAGCAGTGTGTACGCGAAGGAGAAAAGTTGTTTTGAGTGAAAAAACGTAAGAAAAATGAATGCATAAGAAAAAGAAATCAAAGGGCGGTATTGGATTAAATGGCCTTTTTAACGATTTTGTGAGTCAGATGGGTTCGGAATCATGAAAACAGTGTGTACGCGAAGGATGGAAGTTGTTTTGAGTGCAAAAACGTTGGAAAAATGAATGAATAAGGAAGAGAAACAAAAGAGCGGTATTGGTTTAAATGGCTTTTTAGACCGTTTTGTGAGTCAGATGGGTTCGGAATCTTAAAAACAGTGTGTATGCGAAGGAGGAAAGTTGTCTTGAGTGCAAAAACGTAAGAAAAATGAATGCATAAGGAAAAGAAACAAAAGGGCGGAATTGGTTTAAATGGCCTTGTAGGCGCTTTTGTGAGTCAGGTGGGTTCGGAATCATAAAAAAGTGTGTACGAGAAGGAGGAATGTTGTTTTGAGTGCAAGAACGTAAGAAAAATGAATGCATAAGGAAAAGAAATCAAAGGGCGGTATTGGATTAAATGGCCTTTTTAACGATTTTGTGAGTCAGATGGGTTCGGAATCATGAAAACAGTGTGTACGCGAAGGAGGGAAGTTGTTTTGAGTGCAAAAACGTGGGAAAAATGAATGCATAAGGAAAAGAAACAAAAGAGCGGTATTGGTTTAAATGGCTTTTTAGACAGTTTTGTGAGTCAGATGGGTTCGGAATCTTAAAAACAGTGTGTATGCGAAGGAGGAAAGTTGTCTTGAGTGCAAAAACGTAAGAAAAATGAATGCATAAGGAAAAGAAACAAAAGGGTGGTATTGGTTTAAATGGCCTTTTTAACGATTTTGTGAGTCAGATCGGTTCCGAATCATAAAAAAAGTGTGTACGCGAAGGAGGAAAGTTGTCTTGAGTGCAAAAACGTAAGAAAAATGAATGCATAAGGAAAAGAAACAAAAGGGCGGAATTGGTTTAAATGGCCTTGTAGACGCTTTTGTGAGTCAGGTGGGTTCGGAATCATAAAAAAGTGTGTACGAGAAGGAGGAATGTTGTTTTGAGTGCAAAAACGTAAGAAAAATGAATGCATAAGGAAAAGAAATCAAAGGGCGGTTTTGGATTAAATGGCCTTTTTAACGATTTTGTGAGTCAGATGGGTTCGGAATCATGAAAACAGTGTGTACGCGAAGGAGGGAAGTTGTTTTGAGTGCAAAAACGTGGGAAAAATGAATGCATAAGGAAAAGAAAAAAAAGGGCGGTATTGGTTTAAATGGCTTTTTAGACAGTTTTGTGAGTCAGATGGGTTCGGAATCTTAAAAACAGTGTGTATGCGAAGGAGGAAAGTTGTCTTGAGTGCAAAAACGTAAGAAAAATGAATGCATAACGAAAAGAAACAAAAGGGTGGTATTGGTTTAAATGGCCTTTTTAACGATTTTGTGAGTCAGATGGTTTCCGAATCATAAAAAAAGTGTGTACGCGAAGGAGGAAAGATGTCTTGAGCTCAAAAACGTAAGAAAAATGAATGCATAAGGAAAAGAAACAAAAGGGCGGAATTAATTTAAAAGGTCTTTTGGACGGTTTTGTTAGTCAGATAGGTTCGGAATCTTAAAGCAGTGTGTACGCGAAGGAGGAAAGTTGTTTTGAGTGCAAAAACGTGAAAAAAATGAATGCATAAGGAAAAGAAACAAAAGGGAGGTATTGGTTTAAATGGTCTTATAAACGATTTTGTGAGTCAGATGGGTTCGGAATCATAAAAAAAGTGTGTACGCGAAGGAGGAAAGTTGTCTTGAGTGCAAAAACGTAAGAAAAATGAATGCATAAGGAAAAGAAACAAAAGGGCGGAATTGGTTTAAATGGCCTTGTAGGCGCTTTTGTGAGTCAGGTGGGTTCGGAATCTTAAAAACAGTGTGTATGCGAAGGAGGAAAGTTGTCTTGAGTGCAAAAACGTAAGAAAAATGAATGCATAACGAAAAGAAACAAAAGGGTGGTATTGGTTTAAATGGCCTTTTTAACGATTTTGTGAGTCAGATGGGTTCCGAATCATAAAAAAAGTGTGTACGCGAAGGAGGAAAGTTGTCTTGAGTGCAAAAACGTGGGAAAAATGAATGCATAAGGAAAAGAAACAAAAGGGCGGAATTGGTTTAAATGGCCTTGTAGACGCTTTTGTGAGTCAGGTGGGTTCGGAATCATAAAAAAGTGTGTACGAGAAGGAGGAATGTTGTTTTGAGTGCAAAAACGTAAGAAAAATGAATGCATAAGGAAAAGAAATCAAAGGGCGGTTTTGGATTAAATGGCCTTTTTAAGGATTTTGTGAGTCAGATGGGTTCGGAATCATGAAAACAGTGTGTACGCGAAGGAGGGAAGTTGTTTTGAGTGCAAAAACGTGGGAAAAATGAATGCATAAGGAAAAGAAACAAAAGGGCGGTATTGGTTTAAATGGCTTTTTAGACAGTTTTGTGAGTCAGATGGGTTCGGAATCTTAAAAACAGTGTGTATGCGAAGGAGGAAAGTTGTCTTGAGTGCAAAAACGTAAGAAAAATGAATGCCTAAGGAAAAGAAACAAAAGTGTGGTATTGGTTTAAATGGCCTTTTTAACGATTTTGTGAGTCATATGGGTTCGGAATCTGAAAAACAGTGTGTACGCAAAGGAGGAAAGTTGTCTTGAGTGCAAAAACGTAAGAAAAACGAATGCATAATGAAAAGAAACAAAAGGGCGGAATTGGTTTAAATGGACTTGTAGACGATTTTGTGAGTCAGATGGGTTCGAAATCATAAAAACAGTGTGTACGCGAAGGAGGAAATTTGTCTTGAGTGCAAAAACGTAAGAAAAATGAATGCATAAGGAAAAGAAACAAAAGGGCGGTATTGGTTTAAATGGCCTTTTTAACGATTTTGTGAGTCAGATGGGTTCGGAATCATAAAAACAGTGTGTACGCGAAGGAGGAAAGTTGTCTTGAGTGCAAAAACGTAAGAAAAATGAATGTATAAGGAAAAGAAACAAAAGGGCGGTATTGGTTTAAATGGCTTTTTAGACAGTTTTGTGAGTCAGATGGGTTCGGAATCTTAAAAACAGTGTGTACACGGAGGAGGAAAGTTGTTTTGAGTGCAAAAACATGAAAAAAATGAATCCATAAGGAAAAGAAACAAAAGGGAGGTATTGGTTTAAATGGTCTTATAGACGATTTTGTGAGTCAGATGGGTGCGGAATCACAAAAACAGTGTGTACGCAAAGGAGGAAAGTTGTCTTGAGTGCAAAAACGTAAGAAAAATGAATGCATAAGGAATGTATAAGGAAAAGAAACAAAAGGGCGGTATTGGATTAAATGGCTTTTTAGACAGTTTTGTGAATCAGATGGGTTCGGAACCTTGAAAACAGTGTGTACGCGAAGGAGGAAAGTTGTTTTGAGTGCAAAAACGTGGAAAAAATGAATGTATAAGGAAAAGAAACAACAGGGAGGTATTGGTTTAAATGGTCTTTTAGATGATTTTGTGAGTCAGATGGGTTCGGAATCATAAAAACAGTGTGTACGCGAAGGAGGAAAGTTGTCTTGAGTGAAAAACGTAAGAAAAATGAATGTATAAGGAAAAGAAACAAAAGGGCGGTATTGGTTTAAATGGCTTTTTAGACAGTTTTGTGAGTCAGATGGGTTCGGAATCTTAAAAACAGTGTGTACACGAAGGAGGAAAGTTGTTTTGAGTGCAAAAACGTAAGAAAAATGAATGCATAAGGAAAAGAAACAAAAGGGTGGTATTGGTTTAAATGGCCTTTTTAACGATTTTGTGAGTCAGATGGTTTCCGAATCATAAAAAAAGTGTGTACGCGAAGGAGGAAAGATGTCTTGAGCTCAAAAACGTAAGAAAAATGAATGCATAAGGAAAAGAAACAAAAGGGCGGAATTGGTTTAAAAGGTCTTTTGGACGGTTTTGTTAGTCAGATAGGTTCGGAATCTTAAAAGCAGTGTGTACGCGAAGGAGGAAAGTTGTTTTGAGTGCAAAAACGTGAAAAAAATGAATGCATAAGGAAAAGAAACAAAAGGGCGGAATTGGTTTAAATGGCTTTTTAGACAGTTTTGTGAGTCAGATGGGTTCGGAATCTTAAAAGCAGTGTGTACGCGAAGGAGGAAAGTTGTTTTGAGTGCAAAAACGTGAAAAAAATGAATGCATAAGGAAAAGAAACAAAAGGGAGGTATTGGTTTAAATGGTCTTATAAACGATTTTGTGAGTCAGATGGGTTCGGAATCATAAAAAAAGTGTGTACGCGAAGGAGGAAAGTTGTCTTGAGTGCAAAAACGTAAGAAAAATGAATGCATAAGGAAAAGAAACAAAAGGGCGGAATTGGTTTAAATGGCCTTGTAGGCGCTTTTGTGAGTCAGGTGGGTTCGGAATGTTAAAAACAGTGTGTATGCGAAGGAGGAAAGTTGTCTTGAGTGCAAAAACGTAAGAAAAATGAATGCATAAGGAAAAGAAACAAAAGGGTGGTATTGGTTTAAATGGCCTTTTTAACGATTTTGTGAGTCAGATGAATTCGGAATCATAAAAAAGGTGTGTACGCGAAGGAGGAAAGTTGTCTTGAGTACAAAAACGTAAGAAAAATGAATGCATAAGGAAAAGAAATCAAAGGGCGGTATTGGTTTAAATGGCTTTTTAGACAGTTTTGTGAGTCAGATGGGTTCGGAATCTTAAAAACAGTGTGTATGCGAAGGAGGAAAGTTGTCTTGAGTGCAAAAACGTAAGAAAAATGAATGCATAAGGAAAAGAAACAAAAGGGTGGTATTGGTTTAAATGGCCTTTTTAACGATTTTGTGAGTCAGATGGGTTCCGAATCATAAAAAAAGTGTGTACGCGAAGGAGGAAAGTTGTCTTGAGTGCAAAAACGTAAGAAAAATGAATGCATAAGGAAAAGAAACAAAAGGGCTTTTGGTTTAAATGGCCTTGTAGACGCTTTTGTGAGTCAGGTGGGTTCGGAATCATAAAAAAGTGTGTACGAGAAGGAGGAATGTTGTTTTGAGTGCAAAAACGTAAGAAAAATGAATGCATAAGGAAAAGAAATCAAAGGGCGGTTTTGGATTAAATGGCCTTTTTAAGGATTTTGTGAGTCAGATGGGTTCGGAATCATGAAAACAGTGTGTACGCGAAGGAGGGAAGTTGTTTTGAGTGCAAAAACGTAAGAAAAATGAATGTATAAGGAAAAGAAACAAAAGGGCGGTATTGGTTTAAATGGCTTTTTAGACAGTTTTGTGAGTCAGATGGGTTCGGAATCTTAAAAACAGTGTGTACACGGAGGAGGAAAGTTGTCTTGAGTGCAAAAACGTAAGAAAAATGAATGCATAAGGAAAAGAAACGAAAGGGCGGTATTGGTTTAAATGGCCTTTTTAACGATTTTGTGAGTCAGGTGGGTTCGCAATCATAAAAAAAGTGTGTACCAGAAGGAGGGAAGTTGGAAAAACGTGGAAAAAATGAATGTATGAGGAAAAGAAACAAAAGGGCGGTATCGGTTTAAATGGCTTTTTAGACAGTTTTGTGAGTCAGATGGGTTCGGAATCTTAAAAACAGTGTGTACGAGAAGGAGGAAAGTTGGAAAAACGTGGAAAAAGTGAATGTATAAGGAAAAGAAACAAAAGGGCGGTATTGGTTTAACTGGCCTTTTTAACGAATTTGTGAGTCATATGGGTTCGGAATCTGAAAAACAGTGTGTACGCGAAGGAGGAAAGTTGTTTTGAGTGCAAAAACGTGGAAAAAATGAATGTATAAGGAAAAGAAACAAAAGGGAGGTATTGGTTTAAATGGTCTTTTAGATGATTTTGTGAGTCAGATGGGTTCGGAATCATAAAAACAGTGTGTACGCGAAGGAGGAAAGTTGTCTTTTTGCAAAAACGTAAGAAAAATGAATGCATAAGGAAAAGAAACAAAAGGGCGGTATTGGTTTAAATGGCCTTTTTAACGATTTTGTGAGTCAGGTGGGTTCGAAATCATAAAAAAAGTGTGTACCAGAAGGAGGGAAGTTGGAAAAACGTGGAAAAAATGAATGCATAAGGAAAAGAAACAAAAGGCGGTATTGGTTTAAATGGCTTTTTAGACAGTTTTGTGAGTCAGATGGGTTCGGAATCTTAAAAAAAGTGTGTATGCGAAGGAGGAAAGTTGTCTTGAGTGCAAAAACGTAAGAAAAATGAATGCCTAAGGAAAAGAAACAAAAGGGTGGTATTGGTTTAAATGGCCTTTTTAACGATTTTGTGAGTCATATGGGTTCGGAATCTGAAAAACAGTGTGTACGCAAAGGAGGAAAGTTGTCTTGAGTGCAAAAACGTAAGAAAAACGAATGCATAATGAAAAGAAACAAAAGGGCGGAATTGGTTTAAATGGACTTGTAGACGATTTTGTGAGTCAGATGGGTTCGAAATCATAAAAACAGTGTGTACGCGAAGGAGGAAAGTTGTCTTGAGTGCAAAAACGTAAGAAAAATGAATGCATAAGGAAAAGAAACAAAAGGGCGGTATTGGTTTAAATGGCCTTTTTAACGATTTTGTGAGTCAGATGGGTTCGGAATCATAAAAACAGTGTGTACGCGAAGGAGGAAAGTTGTCTTGAGTGCAAAAACGTAAGAAAAATGAATGTATAAGGAAAAGAAACAAAAGGGCGGTATTGGTTTAAATGGCTTTTTAGACAGTTTTGTGAGTCAGATGTGTTCGGAATCTTAAAAACAGTGTGTACACGGAGGAGGAAAGTTGTTTTGAGTGCAAAAACATGAAAAAAATGAATCCATAAGGAAAAGAAACAAAAGGGAGGTATTGGTTTAAATGGTCTTATAGACGATTTTGTGAGTCAGATGGGTTCGGAATCACAAAAACAGTGTGTACGCAAAGGAGGAAAGTTGTCTTGAGTGCAAAAACGTAAGAAAAATGAATGCATAAGGAAAAGAAACGAAAGGGCGGTATTGGTTTAAATGGCCTTTTTAACGATTTTGTGAGTCAGGTGGGTTCGAAATCATAAAAAAAGTGTGTACCAGAAGGAGGGAAGTTGGAAAAACGTGGAAAAAATGAATGTATGAGGAAAAGAAACAAAAGGGCGGTATTGGTTTAAATGGCTTTTTAGACAGTTTTGTGAGTCAGATGGGTTCGGAATCTTAAAAACAGTGTGTACGAGAAGGAGGAAAGTTGTTTTGAGTGCAAAAACGTGGAAAAAATGAATGTATAAGGAAAAGAAACAAAAGGGAGGTATTGGTTTAAATGTTCTTTTAGATGATTTTGTGAGTCAGATGGGTTCGGAATCATAAAAACAGTGTGTACGCGAAGGAGGAAAGTTGTCTTGAGTGAAAAACGTAAGAAAAATGAATGTATAAGGAAAAGAAACAAAAGGGCGGTATTGGTTTAAATGGCTTTTTAGACAGTTTTGTGAGTCAGATGGGTTCGGAATCTTAAAAACAGTGTGTACACGAAGGAGGAAAGTTGTTTTGAGTGCAAAAACATGAAAAAAATGAATCCATAAGGAAAAGAAACAAAAGGGAGGTATTGGTTTAAATGGTCTTATAGACGATTTTGTGAGTCAGATGGGTTCGGAATCACAAAAACAGTGTGTACGCAAAGGAGGAAAGTTGTCTCCAAGTGCAAAAACGTAAGAAAAACGATTGCGCAAAAACGTAAGAAAAACGATTACATAAGGAAAAGAAACAAAAGGGCGGAATTGGTTTAAATGGACTTGTAGACGATTTTGTGAGTCAGATGGGTTCGAAATCATAAAAACAGTGTGTACGCAAAGGAGGAAAGTTGTCTTGAGTGCAAAAACGTAAGAAAAATGAATGCATAAGGAAAAGAAACGAAAGGGCGGTATTGGTTTAAATGGCCTTTTTAACGATTTTGTGAGTCAGGTGGGTTCGAAATCATTAAAAAAGTGTGTACCAGAAGGAGGGAAGTTGGAAAAACGTGGAAAAAACGAATGCATAATGAAAAGAAACAAAAGGGCGGAATTGGTTTAAATGGACTTGTAGACGATTTTGTGAGTCAGATGGGTTCGAAATCATAAAAACAGTGTGTACGCGAAGGAGGAAATTTGTCTTGAGTGCAAAAACGTAAGAAAAATGAATGCATAAGGAAAAGAAACAAAAGGGCGGTATTGGTTTAAATGGCCTTTTTAACGATTTTGTGAGTCAGATGGGTTCGGAATCATAAAAACAGTGTGTACGCGAAGGAGGAAAGTTGTCTTGAGTGCAAAAACGTAAGAAAAATGAATGTATAAGGAAAAGAAACAAAAGGGCGGTATTGGTTTAAATGGCTTTTTAGACAGTTTTGTGAGTCAGATGGGTTCGGAATCTTAAAAACAGTGTGTACACGGAGGAGGAAAGTTGTTTTGAGTGCAAAAACATGAAAAAAATGAATCCATAAGGAAAAGAAACAAAAGGGAGGTATTGGTTTAAATGGTCTTATAGACGATTTTGTGAGTCAGATGGGTTCGGAATCACAAAAACAGTGTGTACGCAAAGGAGGAAAGTTGTCTTGAGTGCAAAAACGTAAGAAAAATGAATGCATAAGGAAAAGAAACGAAAGGGCGGTATTGGTTTAAATGGCCTTTTTAACGATTTTGTGAGTCAGGTGGGTTCGCAATCATAAAAAAAGTGTGTACCAGAAGGAGGGAAGTTGGAAAAACGTGGAAAAAATGAATGTATGAGGAAAAGAAACAAAAGGGCGGTATCGGTTTAAATGGCTTTTTAGACAGTTTTGTGAGTCAGATGGGTTCGGAATCTTAAAAACAGTGTGTACGAGAAGGAGGAAAGTTGGAAAAACGTGGAAAAAGTGAATGTATAAGGAAAAGAAACAAAAGGGCGGTATTGGTTTAACTGGCCTTTTTAACGAATTTGTGAGTCATATGGGTTCGGAATCTGAAAAACAGTGTGTACGCGAAGGAGGAAAGTTGTTTTGAGTGCAAAAACGTGGAAAAAATGAATGTATAAGGAAAAGAAACAAAAGGGAGGTATTGGTTTAAATGGTCTTTTAGATGATTTTGTGAGTCAGATGGGTTCGGAATCATAAAAACAGTGTGTACGCGAAGGAGGAAAGTTGTCTTTTTGCAAAAACGTAAGAAAAATGAATGCATAAGGAAAAGAAACAAAAGGGCGGTATTGGTTTAAATGGCCTTTTTAACGATTTTGTGAGTCAGGTGGGTTCGAAATCATAAAAAAAGTGTGTACCAGAAGGAGGGAAGTTGGAAAAACGTGGAAAAAATGAATGCATAAGGAAAAGAAACAAAAGGCGGTATTGGTTTAAATGGCTTTTTAGACAGTTTTGTGAGTCAGATGGGTTCGGAATCTTAAAAAAAGTGTGTATGCGAAGGAGGAAAGTTGTCTTGAGTGCAAAAACGTAAGAAAAATGAATGCCTAAGGAAAAGAAACAAAAGGGTGGTATTGGTTTAAATGGCCTTTTTAACGATTTTGTGAGTCATATGGGTTCGGAATCTGAAAAACAGTGTGTACGCAAAGGAGGAAAGTTGTCTTGAGTGCAAAAACGTAAGAAAAACGAATGCATAATGAAAAGAAACAAAAGGGCGGAATTGGTTTAAATGGACTTGTAGACGATTTTGTGAGTCAGATGGGTTCGAAATCATAAAAACAGTGTGTACGCGAAGGAGGAAAGTTGTCTTGAGTGCAAAAACGTAAGAAAAATGAATGCATAAGGAAAAGAAACAAAAGGGCGGTATTGGTTTAAATGGCCTTTTTAACGATTTTGTGAGTCAGATGGGTTCGGAATCATAAAAACAGTGTGTACGCGAAGGAGGAAAGTTGTCTTGAGTGCAAAAACGTAAGAAAAATGAATGTATAAGGAAAAGAAACAAAAGGGCGGTATTGGTTTAAATGGCTTTTTAGACAGTTTTGTGAGTCAGATGTGTTCGGAATCTTAAAAACAGTGTGTACACGGAGGAGGAAAGTTGTTTTGAGTGCAAAAACATGAAAAAAATGAATCCATAAGGAAAAGAAACAAAAGGGAGGTATTGGTTTAAATGGTCTTATAGACGATTTTGTGAGTCAGATGGGTTCGGAATCACAAAAACAGTGTGTACGCAAAGGAGGAAAGTTGTCTTGAGTGCAAAAACGTAAGAAAAATGAATGCATAAGGAAAAGAAACGAAAGGGCGGTATTGGTTTAAATGGCCTTTTTAACGATTTTGTGAGTCAGGTGGGTTCGAAATCATAAAAAAAGTGTGTACCAGAAGGAGGGAAGTTGGAAAAACGTGGAAAAAATGAATGTATGAGGAAAAGAAACAAAAGGGCGGTATTGGTTTAAATGGCTTTTTAGACAGTTTTGTGAGTCAGATGGGTTCGGAATCTTAAAAACAGTGTGTACGAGAAGGAGGAAAGTTGTTTTGAGTGCAAAAACGTGGAAAAAATGAATGTATAAGGAAAAGAAACAAAAGGGAGGTATTGGTTTAAATGTTCTTTTAGATGATTTTGTGAGTCAGATGGGTTCGGAATCATAAAAACAGTGTGTACGCGAAGGAGGAAAGTTGTCTTGAGTGAAAAACGTAAGAAAAATGAATGTATAAGGAAAAGAAACAAAAGGGCGGTATTGGTTTAAATGGCTTTTTAGACAGTTTTGTGAGTCAGATGGGTTCGGAATCTTAAAAACAGTGTGTACACGAAGGAGGAAAGTTGTTTTGAGTGCAAAAACATGAAAAAAATGAATCCATAAGGAAAAGAAACAAAAGGGAGGTATTGGTTTAAATGGTCTTATAGACGATTTTGTGAGTCAGATGGGTTCGGAATCACAAAAACAGTGTGTACGCAAAGGAGGAAAGTTGTCTCCAAGTGCAAAAACGTAAGAAAAACGATTGCGCAAAAACGTAAGAAAAACGATTACATAAGGAAAAGAAACAAAAGGGCGGAATTGGTTTAAATGGACTTGTAGACGATTTTGTGAGTCAGATGGGTTCGAAATCATAAAAACAGTGTGTACGCAAAGGAGGAAAGTTGTCTTGAGTGCAAAAACGTAAGAAAAATGAATGCATAAGGAAAAGAAACGAAAGGGCGGTATTGGTTTAAATGGCCTTTTTAACGATTTTGTGAGTCAGGTGGGTTCGAAATCATTAAAAAAGTGTGTACCAGAAGGAGGGAAGTTGGAAAAACGTGGAAAAAATGAATGTATGAGGAAAAGAAACAAAAGGGCGGTATTGGTTTAAATGGCTTTTTAGACAGTTTTGTGAGTCAGATGGGTTCGGAATCTTAAAAACAGTGTGTACGAGAAGGAGGAAAGTTGGAAAAACGTGAAAAAAGTGAATGTATAAGGAAAAGAAACAAAAGGGCGGTATTGGTTTAACTGGCCTTTTTAACGATTTTGTGAGTCATATGGGTTCGGAATCATAAAAACAGTGTGTACGCGAAGGAGGAAAGTTGTCTTGAGTGCAAAAACGTAAGAAAAATGAATGCATAAGGAAAAGAAACAAAAGGGCGGTATTGGATTAAATGGCCTTTTTAACGATTTTGTGAGTCAGATGGGTTCGGAATCATAAAAACAGTGTGTACGCGAAGGAGGAAAGTTGTCTTGAGTGCAAAAACGTAAGAAAAATGAATGTATAAGGAAAAGAAACAAAAGGGCGGTATTGGTTTAAATGGCTTTTTAGACAGTTTTGTGAGTCAGATGGGTTCGGAACCTTGAAAACAGTGTGTACGCGAAGGAGGAAAGTTGTTTTGAGTGCAAAAACGTGGAAAAAATGAATGTATAAGGAAAAGAAACAAAAGGGAGGTATTGGTTTAAATGGTCTTTTAGATGATTTTGTGAGTCAGATGGGTTCGGAATCATAAAAACAGTGTGTACGCGAAGGAGGAAAGTTGTCTTGAGTGCAAAAACGTAAGAAAAATGAGTGCATAAGGAAAAGAAACAAAAGGGCGGTATTGGATTAAATGGCCTTTTTAACGATTTTGTGAGTCAGATGGGTTCGGAATCATAAAAACAGTGTGTACGCGAAGGAGGAAAGTTGTCTTGAGTGCAAAAACGTAAGAAAAATGAATGTATAAGGAAAAGAAACAAAAGGGCGGTATTGGTTTAAATGGCTTTTTAGACAGTTTTGTGAGTCAGATGGGTTCGGAATCTTAAAAACAGTGTGTACACGGAGGAGGAAAGTTGTTTTGAGTGCAAAAACATGAAAAAAATGAATCCATAAGGAAAAGAAACAAAAGGGAGGTATTGGTTTAAATGGTCTTATAGACGATTTTGTGAGTCAGATGGGTTCGGAATCATAAAAAAAGTGTGTACCAGAAGGAGGGAAGTTGGAAAAACGTGGAAAAAATGAATGTATGAGGAAAAGAAACAAAAGGGCGGTATTGGTTTAAATGGCTTTTTAGACAGTTTTGTGAGTCAGATGGGTTCGGAATCTTAAAAACAGTGTGTACGAGAAGGAGGAAAGTTGTTTTGAGTGCAAAAACGTGAAAAAAATGAATGCATAAGGAAAAGAAACAAAAGGGCGGAATTGGTTTAAATGGCTTTTTAGACAGTTTTGTGAGTCAGATGGGTTCGGAATCTTAAAAGCAGTGTGTACGCGAAGGAGGAAAGTTGTTTTGAGTGCAAAAACGTGAAAAAAATGAATGCATAAGGAAAAGAAACAAAAGGGAGGTATTGGTTTAAATGGTCTTATAGACGATTTTGTGAGTCAGATGGGTTCGAAATCATAAAAACAGTGTGTACGCGAAGGAGGAAATTTGTCTTGAGTGCAAAAACGTAAGAAAAATGAATGCATAAGGAAAAGAAACAAAAGGGCGGAATTGGTTTAAATGGCCTTGTAGGCGCTTTTGTGAGTCAGGTGGGTTCGGAGTCATAAAAAAGTGTGTACGAGAAGGAGGAATGTTGTTTTGAGTGCAAAAACGTAAGAAAAATGAATGCATAAGGAAAAGAAACAAAAGGGCGGTATTGGATTCAATGGCCTTTTTAACGATTTTGTGAGTCAGGTGGGTTCGAAATCATAAAAACAGTGTGTACGCGAAGGAGGAAAGTTGTCTTGAGTGCAAAAACGTGAAAAAAATGAATGCATAAGGAAAAGAAACAAAAGGGAGGTATTGGTTTAAATGGTCTTTTGGACGGTTTTGTTAGTCAGATAGGTTCGGAATCTTAAAAGCAGTGTATACGCGAAGGAGGAAAGTTGTTTTGAGTGCAAAAACGTGAAAAAAATGAATGCATAAGGAAAAGAAACAAAAGGGCGGAATTGGTTTAAATGGCTTTTTAGACAGTTTTGTGAGTCAGATGGGTTCGGAATCTTAAAAGCAGTGTGTGCGCGAAGGAGGAAAGTTGTTTTGAGTGCAAAAACGTGAAAAAAATGAATGCATAAGAAAAAGAAACAAAAAGGAGGTATTGGTTTAAATGGTCTTATAGACGATTTTGTGAGTCGGAATCATAAAAACAGTGTGTACGCGAAGGAGGAAAGTTGTCTTGAGTGCAAAAACGTGAAAAAAATGTATGTATAAGGAAAAGAAACAAAAGGGCGGTATTGGTTTAAATGGCCTTTTTAACTATTTTGTGAGTCAGATGGGTTCGGAATCATAAAAAAAGTGCGTACGCGAAGGAGGAAAGTTGTCTTGAGTGCAAAAACGTAAGAAAAATGAATCCATAAGGAAAAGAAACAAAAGGGCGGTATTGGTTTAAATGGCTTTTTAGATGATTTTGTGAGTCAGATGGGTTCGGAATCATAAAAACAGTGTGTGCGCGATGGAGGAAAGTTGTCTTGAGTGCAAAAACGTAAGAAAAATGAATGCATAAGGAGAAGAAACAAAAGGGCGGTATTGGTTTAAATGGCTTTTTAGACAGTTTTGTGAGTCAGATGGGTTCGGAATCTTAAAAACAGTGTGTACGCGAAGGAGGAAAGTTGTTTTGAGTGCAAAAACGTGAAAAAAATGAATGCATAAGGAAAAGAAACAAAAGGGCGGTATTGGTTTAAATGGCTTTTTAGACAGTTTTGTGAGTCAGATGGGTTCGGAATCTTAAAAGCAGTGTGTACGCGAAGGAGGAAAGTTGTTTTGAGTGAAAAAACGTAAGAAAAATGAATGCATAAGGAAAAGAAATCAAAGGGCGGTATTGGATTAAATGGCCTTTTTAACGATTTTGTGAGTCAGATGGGTTCGGAATCATGAAAACAGTGTGTACGCGAAGGAGGGAAGTTGTTTTGAGTGCAAAAACGTTGGAAAAATGAATGCATAAGAAACAAAAGAGCGGTATTGGTTTAAATGGCTTTTTAGACAGTTTTGTGAGTCAGATGGGTTCATAATCTTAAAAACAGTGTGTATGTGAAGGAGGAAAGTTGTCTTGAGTGCAAAAACGTAAGAAAAATGAATGCATAAGGAAAAGAAACAAAAGGGTGGTATTGGTTTAAATGGCCTTTTTAACGATTTTGTGAGTCAGATGGGTTCGGAATCATAAAAAAAGTGTGTACGCGAAGGAGGAAAGTTGTCTTGAGTGCAAAAACGTAAGAAAAATGAATGCATAAGGAAAAGAAACAAAAGGGCGGAATTATTTTAAATGGCCTTGTAGGCGCTTTTGTGAGTCAGGTGGGTTCGGAATCATAAAAAAGTGTGTACGAGAAGGAGGAATGTTGTTTTGAGTGCAAAACATAAGAAAAATGAATGCATAAGGAAAAGAAATCAAAGGGCGGTATTGGATTAAATGGCCTTTTTAACGATTTTGTGAGTCAGATGGGTTCGGAATCATGAAAACAGTGTGTACGCGAAGGAGGGAAGTTGTTTTGAGTGCAAAAACGTGAAAAAAATGAATGCATAAGGAAAAGAAACAAAAGGGCGGAATTGGTTTAAATGGCTTTTTAGACAGTTTTGTGAGTCAGATGGGTTCGGAATCTTAAAAGCAGTGTGTACGCGAAGGAGGAAAGTTGTTTTGAGTGCAAAAACGTGAAAAAAATGAATGCATAAGGAAAAGAAACAAAAGGGCGGAATTGGTTTAAATGGCTTTTTAGACAGTTTTGTGAGTCAGATGGGTTCGGAATCTTAAAAGCAGTGTGTACGCGAAGGAGGAAAGTTGTTTTGAGTGCAAAAACGTGAAAAAAATGTATGTATAAGGAAAAGAAACAAAAGGGCGGTATTGGTTTAAATGGCCTTTTTAACTATTTATGAGTCAGATGGGCTCGGAATCATAAAAAAAGTGTGTACGCGAAGGAGGAAAGTTGTCTTGAGTGCAAAAAGGTAAGAAAAATGAATGCGTAAGGAAAAGAAACAAAAGGGCGGAATTGGTTTAAATGGTCTTTTGGACGGTTGTGTTAGTCAGATAGGTTCGGAATCTTAAAAGCAGTGCGTACGCGAAGGAGGAAAGTTGTTTTGAGTGCAAAAACGTGAAAAAAATGAATGCATAAGGAAAAGAAACAAAAGGGCGAAATTGGTTTAAATGGCTTTTTAGACAGTTTTGTGAGTCAGGTGGGTTCGGAATCTTAAAAGCAGTGTGTACGCGAAGGAGGAAAGTTGTTTTGAGTGCAAAAACGTGAAAAAAATGAATGCATAAGGAAAAGAAACAAAAGGGAGGTATTGGTTTAAATGATCTTATAGACGATTTTGTGAGTCGGAATCATAAAAACAGTGTGTACGCGATGGAGGAAAGTTGTCTTGAGTGCAAAAACGTGAAAAAAATGTATGTATAAGGAAAAGAAACAAAAGGGCGGTATTGGTTTAAATGGCCTTTTTAACTATTTTGTGAGTCAGATGGGTTCGGAATCATAAAAAAAGTGCGTACGCGAAGGAGGAAAGTTGTCTTGAGTGCAAAAACGTAAGAAAAATGAATGCATAAGTAAAAGAAACAAAAGGGCGGTATTGGTTTAAATGGCTTTTTAGACAGTTTTGCGAGTCAGATGGGTTCGGAATCTTAAAAGCAGTGTGTACGCGAAGGAGGAAAGTTGTTTTGAGTGAAAAAACGTAAGAAAAATGAATGCATAAGAAAAAGAAATCAAAGGGCGGTATTGGATTAAATGGCCTTTTTAACGATTTTGTGAGTCAGATGGGTTCGGAATCATGAAAACAGTGTGTACGCGAAGGATGGAAGTTGTTTTGAGTGCAAAAACGTTGGAAAAATGAATGAATAAGGAAGAGAAACAAAAGAGCGGTATTGGTTTAAATGGCTTTTTAGACCGTTTTGTGAGTCAGATGGGTTCGGAATCTTAAAAACAGTGTGTATGCGAAGGAGGAAAGTTGTCTTGAGTGCAAAAACGTAAGAAAAATGAATGCATAAGGAAAAGAAACAAAAGGGCGGAATTGGTTTAAATGGCCTTGTAGGCGCTTTTGTGAGTCAGGTGGGTTCGGAATCATAAAAAAGTGTGTACGAGAAGGAGGAATGTTGTTTTGAGTGCAAGAACGTAAGAAAAATGAATGCATAAGGAAAAGAAATCAAAGGGCGGTATTGGATTAAATGGCCTTTTTAACGATTTTGTGAGTCAGATGGGTTCGGAATCATGAAAACAGTGTGTACGCGAAGGAGGGAAGTTGTTTTGAGTGCAAAAACGTGGGAAAAATGAATGCATAAGGAAAAGAAACAAAAGAGCGGTATTGGTTTAAATGGCTTTTTAGACAGTTTTGTGAGTCAGATGGGTTCGGAATCTTAAAAACAGTGTGTATGCGAAGGAGGAAAGTTGTCTTGAGTGCAAAAACGTAAGAAAAATGAATGCATAAGGAAAAGAAACAAAAGGGTGGTATTGGTTTAAATGGCCTTTTTAACGATTTTGTGAGTCAGATCGGTTCCGAATCATAAAAAAAGTGTGTACGCGAAGGAGGAAAGTTGTCTTGAGTGCAAAAACGTAAGAAAAATGAATGCATAAGGAAAAGAAACAAAAGGGCGGAATTGGTTTAAATGGCCTTGTAGACGCTTTTGTGAGTCAGGTGGGTTCGGAATCATAAAAAAGTGTGTACGAGAAGGAGGAATGTTGTTTTGAGTGCAAAAACGTAAGAAAAATGAATGCATAAGGAAAAGAAATCAAAGGGCGGTTTTGGATTAAATGGCCTTTTTAACGATTTTGTGAGTCAGATGGGTTCGGAATCATGAAAACAGTGTGTACGCGAAGGAGGGAAGTTGTTTTGAGTGCAAAAACGTGGGAAAAATGAATGCATAAGGAAAAGAAAAAAAAGGGCGGTATTGGTTTAAATGGCTTTTTAGACAGTTTTGTGAGTCAGATGGGTTCGGAATCTTAAAAACAGTGTGTATGCGAAGGAGGAAAGTTGTCTTGAGTGCAAAAACGTAAGAAAAATGAATGCATAACGAAAAGAAACAAAAGGGTGGTATTGGTTTAAATGGCCTTTTTAACGATTTTGTGAGTCAGATGGTTTCCGAATCATAAAAAAAGTGTGTACGCGAAGGAGGAAAGATGTCTTGAGCTCAAAAACGTAAGAAAAATGAATGCATAAGGAAAAGAAACAAAAGGGCGGAATTAATTTAAAAGGTCTTTTGGACGGTTTTGTTAGTCAGATAGGTTCGGAATCTTAAAGCAGTGTGTACGCGAAGGAGGAAAGTTGTTTTGAGTGCAAAAACGTGAAAAAAATGAATGCATAAGGAAAAGAAACAAAAGGGAGGTATTGGTTTAAATGGTCTTATAAACGATTTTGTGAGTCAGATGGGTTCGGAATCATAAAAAAAGTGTGTACGCGAAGGAGGAAAGTTGTCTTGAGTGCAAAAACGTAAGAAAAATGAATGCATAAGGAAAAGAAACAAAAGGGCGGAATTGGTTTAAATGGCCTTGTAGGCGCTTTTGTGAGTCAGGTGGGTTCGGAATCTTAAAAACAGTGTGTATGCGAAGGAGGAAAGTTGTCTTGAGTGCAAAAACGTAAGAAAAATGAATGCATAACGAAAAGAAACAAAAGGGTGGTATTGGTTTAAATGGCCTTTTTAACGATTTTGTGAGTCAGATGGGTTCCGAATCATAAAAAAAGTGTGTACGCGAAGGAGGAAAGTTGTCTTGAGTGCAAAAACGTGGGAAAAATGAATGCATAAGGAAAAGAAACAAAAGGGCGGAATTGGTTTAAATGGCCTTGTAGACGCTTTTGTGAGTCAGGTGGGTTCGGAATCATAAAAAAGTGTGTACGAGAAGGAGGAATGTTGTTTTGAGTGCAAAAACGTAAGAAAAATGAATGCATAAGGAAAAGAAATCAAAGGGCGGTTTTGGATTAAATGGCCTTTTTAAGGATTTTGTGAGTCAGATGGGTTCGGAATCATGAAAACAGTGTGTACGCGAAGGAGGGAAGTTGTTTTGAGTGCAAAAACGTGGGAAAAATGAATGCATAAGGAAAAGAAACAAAAGGGCGGTATTGGTTTAAATGGCTTTTTAGACAGTTTTGTGAGTCAGATGGGTTCGGAATCTTAAAAACAGTGTGTATGCGAAGGAGGAAAGTTGTCTTGAGTGCAAAAACGTAAGAAAAATGAATGCCTAAGGAAAAGAAACAAAAGTGTGGTATTGGTTTAAATGGCCTTTTTAACGATTTTGTGAGTCATATGGGTTCGGAATCTGAAAAACAGTGTGTACGCAAAGGAGGAAAGTTGTCTTGAGTGCAAAAACGTAAGAAAAACGAATGCATAATGAAAAGAAACAAAAGGGCGGAATTGGTTTAAATGGACTTGTAGACGATTTTGTGAGTCAGATGGGTTCGAAATCATAAAAACAGTGTGTACGCGAAGGAGGAAATTTGTCTTGAGTGCAAAAACGTAAGAAAAATGAATGCATAAGGAAAAGAAACAAAAGGGCGGTATTGGTTTAAATGGCCTTTTTAACGATTTTGTGAGTCAGATGGGTTCGGAATCATAAAAACAGTGTGTACGCGAAGGAGGAAAGTTGTCTTGAGTGCAAAAACGTAAGAAAAATGAATGTATAAGGAAAAGAAACAAAAGGGCGGTATTGGTTTAAATGGCTTTTTAGACAGTTTTGTGAGTCAGATGGGTTCGGAATCTTAAAAACAGTGTGTACACGGAGGAGGAAAGTTGTTTTGAGTGCAAAAACATGAAAAAAATGAATCCATAAGGAAAAGAAACAAAAGGGAGGTATTGGTTTAAATGGTCTTATAGACGATTTTGTGAGTCAGATGGGTGCGGAATCACAAAAACAGTGTGTACGCAAAGGAGGAAAGTTGTCTTGAGTGCAAAAACGTAAGAAAAATGAATGCATAAGGAAAAGAAACGAAAGGGCGGTATTGGTTTAAATGGCCTTTTTAACGATTTTGTGAGTCAGGTGGGTTCGCAATCATAAAAAAAGTGTGTACCAGAAGGAGGGAAGTTGGAAAAACGTGGAAAAAATGAATGTATGAGGAAAAGAAACAAAAGGGCGGTATCGGTTTAAATGGCTTTTTAGACAGTTTTGTGAGTCAGATGGGTTCGGAATCTTAAAAACAGTGTGTACGAGAAGGAGGAAAGTTGGAAAAACGTGGAAAAAGTGAATGTATAAGGAAAAGAAACAAAAGGGCGGTATTGGTTTAAATGGCTTTTTAGACAGTTTTGTGAGTCAGATGGGTTCATAATCTTAAAAACAGTGTGTATGTGAAGGAGGAAAGTTGTCTTGAGTGCAAAAACGTAAGAAAAATGAATGCATAAGGAAAAGAAACAAAAGGGTGGTATTGGTTTAAATGGCTTTTTAGACAGTTTTGTGAGTCAGATGGGTTCGGAATCTTAAAAACAGTGTGTACACGGAGGAGGAAAGTTGTTTTGAGTGCAAAAACATGAAAAAAATGAATCCATAAGGAAAAGAAACAAAAGGGAGGTATTGGTTTAAATGGTCTTATAGACGATTTTGTGAGTCAGATGGGTGCGGAATCACAAAAACAGTGTGTACGCAAAGGAGGAAAGTTGTCTTGAGTGCAAAAACGTAAGAAAAATGAATGCATAAGGAAAAGAAACGAAAGGGCGGTATTGGTTTAAATGGCCTTTTTAACGATTTTGTGAGTCAGGTGGGTTCGCAATCATAAAAAAAGTGTGTACCAGAAGGAGGGAAGTTGGAAAAACGTGGAAAAAATGAATGTATGAGGAAAAGAAACAAAAGGGCGGTATCGGTTTAAATGGCTTTTTAGACAGTTTTGTGAGTCAGATGGGTTCGGAATCTTAAAAACAGTGTGTACGAGAAGGAGGAAAGTTGGAAAAACGTGGAAAAAGTGAATGTATAAGGAAAAGAAACAAAAGGGCGGTATTGGTTTAAATGGCTTTTTAGACAGTTTTGTGAGTCAGATGGGTTCATAATCTTAAAAACAGTGTGTATGTGAAGGAGGAAAGTTGTCTTGAGTGCAAAAACGTAAGAAAAATGAATGCATAAGGAAAAGAAACAAAAGGGTGGTATTGGTTTAAATGGCCTTTTTAACGATTTTGTGAGTCAGATGGGTTCGGAATCATAAAAAAAGTGTGTACGCGAAGGAGGAAAGTTGTCTTGAGTGCAAAAACGTAAGAAAAATGAATGCATAAGGAAAAGAAACAAAAGGGCGGAATTATTTTAAATGGCCTTGTAGGCGCTTTTGTGAGTCAGGTGGGTTCGGAATCATAAAAAAGTGTGTACGAGAAGGAGGAATGTTGTTTTGAGTGCAAAAACATAAGAAAAATGAATGCATAAGGAAAAGAAATCAAAGGGCGGTATTGGTTTAAATGGCCTTTTTAACGATTTTGTGAGTCAGATGGGTTCGGAATCATAAAAAAAGTGTGTACGCGAAGGAGGAAAGTTGTCTTGAGTGCAAAAACGTAAGAAAAATGAATGCATAAGGAAAAGAAACAAAAGGGCGGAATTATTTTAAATGGCCTTGTAGGCGCTTTTGTGAGTCAGGTGGGTTCGGAATCATAAAAAAGTGTGTACGAGAAGGAGGGAAGTTGTTTTGAGTGCAAAAACGTGAAAAAAATGAATGCATAAGGAAAAGAAACAAAAGGGCGGAATTGGTTTAAATGGCTTTTTAGACAGTTTTGTGAGTCAGATGGGTTCGGAATCTTAAAAGCAGTGTGTACGCGAAGGAGGAAAGTTGTTTTGAGTGCAAAAACGTGAAAAAAATGAATGCATAAGGAAAAGAAACAAAAGGGCGGAATTGGTTTAAATGGCTTTTTAGACAGTTTTGTGAGTCAGATGGGTTCGGAATCTTAAAAGCAGTGTGTACGCGAAGGAGGAAAGTTGTTTTGAGTGCAAAAACGTGAAAAAAATGTATGTATAAGGAAAAGAAACAAAAGGGCGGTATTGGTTTAAATGGCCTTTTTAACTATTTATGAGTCAGATGGGCTCGGAATCATAAAAAAAGTGTGTACGCGAAGGAGGAAAGTTGTCTTGAGTGCAAAAAGGTAAGAAAAATGAATGCGTAAGGAAAAGAAACAAAAGGGCGGAATTGGTTTAAATGGTCTTTTGGACGGTTGTGTTAGTCAGATAGGTTCGGAATCTTAAAAGCAGTGCGTACGCGAAGGAGGAAAGTTGTTTTGAGTGCAAAAACGTGAAAAAAATGAATGCATAAGGAAAAGAAACAAAAGGGCGAAATTGGTTTAAATGGCTTTTTAGACAGTTTTGTGAGTCAGGTGGGTTCGGAATCTTAAAAGCAGTGTGTACGCGAAGGAGGAAAGTTGTTTTGAGTGCAAAAACGTGAAAAAAATGAATGCATAAGGAAAAGAAACAAAAGGGAGGTATTGGTTTAAATGATCTTATAGACGATTTTGTGAGTCGGAATCATAAAAACAGTGTGTACGCGATGGAGGAAAGTTGTCTTGAGTGCAAAAACGTGAAAAAAATGTATGTATAAGGAAAAGAAACAAAAGGGCGGTATTGGTTTAAATGGCCTTTTTAACTATTTTGTGAGTCAGATGGGTTCGGAATCATAAAAAAAGTGCGTACGCGAAGGAGGAAAGTTGTCTTGAGTGCAAAAACGTAAGAAAAATGAATGCATAAGGAAAAGAAACAAAAGGGCGGTATTGGTTTAAATGGCTTTTTAGACAGTTTTGCGAGTCAGATGGGTTCGGAATCTTAAAAGCAGTGTGTACGCGAAGGAGGAAAGTTGTTTTGAGTGAAAAAACGTAAGAAAAATGAATGCATAAGAAAAAGAAATCAAAGGGCGGTATTGGATTAAATGGCCTTTTTAACGATTTTGTGAGTCAGATGGGTTCGGAATCATGAAAACAGTGTGTACGCGAAGGATGGAAGTTGTTTTGAGTGCAAAAACGTTGGAAAAATGAATGAATAAGGAAGAGAAACAAAAGAGCGGTATTGGTTTAAATGGCTTTTTAGACCGTTTTGTGAGTCAGATGGGTTCGGAATCTTAAAAACAGTGTGTATGCGAAGGAGGAAAGTTGTCTTGAGTGCAAAAACGTAAGAAAAATGAATGCATAAGGAAAAGAAACAAAAGGGCGGAATTGGTTTAAATGGCCTTGTAGGCGCTTTTGTGAGTCAGGTGGGTTCGGAATCATAAAAAAGTGTGTACGAGAAGGAGGAATGTTGTTTTGAGTGCAAGAACGTAAGAAAAATGAATGCATAAGGAAAAGAAATCAAAGGGCGGTATTGGATTAAATGGCCTTTTTAACGATTTTGTGAGTCAGATGGGTTCGGAATCATGAAAACAGTGTGTACGCGAAGGAGGGAAGTTGTTTTGAGTGCAAAAACGTGGGAAAAATGAATGCATAAGGAAAAGAAACAAAAGAGCGGTATTGGTTTAAATGGCTTTTTAGACAGTTTTGTGAGTCAGATGGGTTCGGAATCTTAAAAACAGTGTGTATGCGAAGGAGGAAAGTTGTCTTGAGTGCAAAAACGTAAGAAAAATGAATGCATAAGGAAAAGAAACAAAAGGGTGGTATTGGTTTAAATGGCCTTTTTAACGATTTTGTGAGTCAGATGGGTTCCGAATCATAAAAAAAGTGTGTACGCGAAGGAGGAAAGTTGTCTTGAGTGCAAAAACGTAAGAAAAATGAATGCATAAGGAAAAGAAACAAAAGGGCGGAATTGGTTTAAATGGCCTTGTAGACGCTTTTGTGAGTCAGGTGGGTTCGGAATCATAAAAAAGTGTGTACGAGAAGGAGGAATGTTGTTTTGAGTGCAAAAACGTAAGAAAAATGAATGCATAAGGAAAAGAAATCAAAGGGCGGTTTTGGATTAAATGGCCTTTTTAACGATTTTGTGAGTCAGATGGGTTCGGAATCATGAAAACAGTGTGTACGCGAAGGAGGGAAGTTGTTTTGAGTGCAAAAACGTGGGAAAAATGAATGCATAAGGAAAAGAAAAAAAAGGGCGGTATTGGTTTAAATGGCTTTTTAGACAGTTTTGTGAGTCAGATGGGTTCGGAATCTTAAAAACAGTGTGTATGCGAAGGAGGAAAGTTGTCTTGAGTGCAAAAACGTAAGAAAAATGAATGCATAAGGAAAAGAAACAAAAGGGTGGTATTGGTTTAAATGGCCTTTTTAACGATTTTGTGAGTCAGATGGTTTCCGAATCATAAAAAAAGTGTGTACGCGAAGGAGGAAAGATGTCTTGAGCTCAAAAACGTAAGAAAAATGAATGCATAAGGAAAAGAAACAAAAGGGCGGAATTGGTTTAAAAGGTCTTTTGGACGGTTTTGTTAGTCAGATAGGTTCGGAATCTTAAAGCAGTGTGTACGCGAAGGAGGAAAGTTGTTTTGAGTGCAAAAACGTGAAAAAAATGAATGCATAAGGAAAAGAAACAAAAGGGCGGAATTGGTTTAAATGGCTTTTTAGACAGTTTTGTGAGTCAGATGGGTTCGGAATCTTAAAAGCAGTGTGTACGCGAAGGAGGAAAGTTGTTTTGAGTGCAAAAACGTGAAAAAAATGAATGCATAAGGAAAAGAAACAAAAGGGAGGTATTGGTTTAAATGGTCTTATAAACGATTTTGTGAGTCAGATGGGTTCGGAATCATAAAAAAAGTGTGTACGCGAAGGAGGAAAGTTGTCTTGAGTGCAAAAACGTAAGAAAAATGAATGCATAAGGAAAAGAAACAAAAGGGCGGAATTGGTTTAAATGGCCTTGTAGACGCTTTTGTGAGTCAGGTGGGTTCGGAATCATAAAAAAGTGTGTACGAGAAGGAGGAATGTTGTTTTGAGTGCAAAAACGTAAGAAAAATGAATGCATAAGGAAAAGAAATCAAAGGGCGGTTTTGGATTAAATGGCCTTTTTAAGGATTTTGTGAGTCAGATGGGTTCGGAATCATGAAAACAGTGTGTACGCGAAGGAGGGAAGTTGTTTTGAGTGCAAAAACGTGGGAAAAATGAATGCATAAGGAAAAGAAACAAAAGGGCGGTATTGGTTTAAATGGCTTTTTAGACAGTTTTGTGAGTCAGATGGGTTCGGAATCTTAAAAACAGTGTGTATGCGAAGGAGGAAAGTTGTCTTGAGTGCAAAAACGTAAGAAAAATGAATGCCTAAGGAAAAGAAACAAAAGTGTGGTATTGGTTTAAATGGCCTTTTTAACGATTTTGTGAGTCATATGGGTTCGGAATCTGAAAAACAGTGTGTACGCAAAGGAGGAAAGTTGTCTTGAGTGCAAAAACGTAAGAAAAACGAATGCATAATGAAAAGAAACAAAAGGGCGGAATTGGTTTAAATGGACTTGTAGACGATTTTGTGAGTCAGATGGGTTCGAAATCATAAAAACAGTGTGTACGCGAAGGAGGAAATTTGTCTTGAGTGCAAAAACGTAAGAAAAATGAATGCATAAGGAAAAGAAACAAAAGGGCGGTATTGGTTAAAATGGCCTTTTTAACGATTTTGTGAGTCAGATGGGTTCGGAATCATAAAAACAGTGTGTACGCGAAGGAGGAAAGTTGTCTTGAGTGCAAAAACGTAAGAAAAATGAATGTATAAGGAAAAGAAACAAAAGGGCGGTATTGGTTTAAATGGCTTTTTAGACAGTTTTGTGAGTCAGATGGGTTCGGAATCTTAAAAACAGTGTGTACACGGAGGAGGAAAGTTGTTTTGAGTGCAAAAACATGAAAAAAATGAATCCATAAGGAAAAGAAACAAAAGGGAGGTATTGGTTTAAATGGTCTTATAGACGATTTTGTGAGTCAGATGGGTGCGGAATCACAAAAACAGTGTGTACGCAAAGGAGGAAAGTTGTCTTGAGTGCAAAAACGTAAGAAAAACGAATGCATAAGGAAAAGAAACGAAAGGGCGGTATTGGTTTAAATGGCCTTTTTAACGATTTTGTGAGTCAGGTGGGTTCGCAATCATAAAAAAAGTGTGTACCAGAAGGAGGGAAGTTGGAAAAACGTGGAAAAAATGAATGTATGAGGAAAAGAAACAAAAGGGCGGTATCGGTTTAAATGGCTTTTTAGACAGTTTTGTGAGTCAGATGGGTTCGGAATCTTAAAAACAGTGTGTACGAGAAGGAGGAAAGTTGGAAAAACGTGGAAAAAGTGAATGTATAAGGAAAAGAAACAAAAGGGCGGTATTGGTTTAACTGGCCTTTTTAACGAATTTGTGAGTCATATGGGTTCGGAATCTGAAAAACAGTGTGTACGCGAAGGAGGAAAGTTGTTTTGAGTGCAAAAACGTGAAAAAAATGAATGCATAAGGAAAAGAAACAAAAGGGAGGTATTGGTTTAAATGATCTTATAGACGATTTTGTGAGTCGTAATCATAAAAACAGTGTGTACGCGATGGAGGAAAGTTGTCTTGAGTGCAAAAACGTGAAAAAAATGTATGTATAAGGAAAAGAAACAAAAGGGCGGTATTGGTTTAAATGGCCTTTTTAACTATTTTGTGAGTCAGATGGGTTCGGAATCATAAAAAAAGTGCGTACGCGAAGGAGGAAAGTTGTCTTGAGTGCAAAAACGTAAGAAAAATGAATGCATAAGGAAAAGAAACAAAAGGGCGGTATTGGTTTAAATGGCTTTTTAGACAGTTTTGTGAGTCAGATGGGTTCGGAATCTTAAAAGCAGTGTGTATGCGAAGGAGGAAAGTTGTCTTGAGTGCAAAAACGTAAGAAAAATGAATGCATAAGGAAAAGAAATCAAAGGGCGGTATTGGATTAAATGGCCTTTTTAACGATTTTGTGAGTCAGATGGGTTCGGAATCATGAAAACAGTGTGTACGCGAAGGATGGAAGTTGTTTTGAGTGCAAAAACGTTGGAAAAATGAATGAATAAGGAAGAGAAACAAAAGAGCGGTATTGGTTTAAATGGCTTTTTAGACCGTTTTGTGAGTCAGATGGGTTCGGAATCTTAAAAACAGTGTGTATGCGAAGGAGGAAAGTTGTCTTGAGTGCAAAAACGTAAGAAAAATGAATGCATAAGGAAAAGAAACAAAAGGGCGGAATTGGTTTAAATGGCCTTGTAGGCGCTTTTGTGAGTCAGGTGGGTTCGGAATCATAAAAAAGTGTGTACGAGAAGGAGGAATGTTGTTTTGAGTGCAAGAACGTAAGAAAAATGAATGCATAAGGAAAAGAAATCAAAGGGCGGTATTGGATTAAATGGCCTTTTTAACGATTTTGTGAGTCAGATGGGTTCGGAATCATGAAAACAGTGTGTACGCGAAGGAGGGAAGTTGTTTTGAGTGCAAAAACGTGGGAAAAATGAATGCATAAGGAAAAGAAACAAAAGAACGGTATTGGTTTAAATGGCTTTTTAGACAGTTTTGTGAGTCAGATGGGTTCGGAATCTTAAAAACAGTGTGTATGCGAAGGAGGAAAGTTGTCTTGAGTGCAAAAACGTAAGAAAAATGAATGCATAAGGAAAAGAAACAAAAGGGTGGTATTGGTTTAAATGGCCTTTTTAACGATTTTGTGAGTCAGATGGGTTCCGAATCATAAAAAAAGTGTGTACGCGAAGGAGGAAAGTTGTCTTGAGTGCAAAAACGTAAGAAAAATGAATGCATAAGGAAAAGAAACAAAAGGGCGGAATTGGTTTAAATGGCCTTGTAGACGCTTTTGTGAGTCAGGTGGGTTCGGAATCATAAAAAAGTGTGTACGAGAAGGAGGAATGTTGTTTTGAGTGCAAAAACGTAAGAAAAATGAATGCATAAGGAAAAGAAATCAAAGGGCGGTTTTGGATTAAATGGCCTTTTTAACGATTTTGTGAGTCAGATGGGTTCGGAATCATGAAAACAGTGTGTACGCGAAGGAGGGAAGTTGTTTTGAGTGCAAAAACGTGGGAAAAATGAATGCATAAGGAAAAGAAAAAAAAGGGCGGTATTGGTTTAAATGGCTTTTTAGACAGTTTTGTGAGTCAGATGGGTTCGGAATCTTAAAAACAGTGTGTATGCGAAGGAGGAAAGTTGTCTTGAGTGCAAAAACGTAAGAAAAATGAATGCATAAGGAAAAGAAACAAAAGGGTGGTATTGGTTTAAATGGCCTTTTTAACGATTTTGTGAGTCAGATGGTTTCCGAATCATAAAAAAAGTGTGTACGCGAAGGAGGAAAGATGTCTTGAGCTCAAAAACGTAAGAAAAATGAATGCATAAGGAAAAGAAACAAAAGGGCGGAATTGGTTTAAAAGGTCTTTTGGACGGTTTTGTTAGTCAGATAGGTTCGGAATCTTAAAGCAGTGTGTACGCGAAGGAGGAAAGTTGTTCTGAGTGCAAAAACGTGAAAAAAATGAATGCATAAGGAAAAGAAACAAAAGGGCGGAATTGGTTTAAATGGCTTTTTAGACAGTTTTGTGAGTCAGATGGGTTCGGAATCTTAAAAGCAGTGTGTACGCGAAGGAGGAAAGTTGTTTTGAGTGCAAAAACGTGAAAAAAATGAATGCATAAGGAAAAGAAACAAAAGGGAGGTATTGGTTTAAATGGTCTTATAAACGATTTTGTGAGTCAGATGGGTTCGGAATCATAAAAAAAGTGTGTACGCGAAGGAGGAAAGTTGTCTTGAGTGCAAAAACGTAAGAAAAATGAATGCATAAGGAAAAGAAACAAAAGGGCGGAATTGGTTTAAATGGCCTTGTAGGCGCTTTTGTGAGTCAGGTGGGTTCGGAATCTTAAAAACAGTGTGTATGCGAAGGAGGAAAGTTGTCTTGAGTGCAAAAACGTAAGAAAAATGAATGCATAAGGAAAAGAAACAAAAGGGTGGTATTGGTTTAAATGGCCTTTTTAACGATTTTGTGAGTCAGATGAATTCGGAATCATAAAAAAGGTGTGTACGCGAAGGAGGAAAGTTGTCTTGAGTACAAAAACGTAAGAAAAATGAATGCATAAGGAAAAGAAATCAAAGGGCGGTATTGGTTTAAATGGCTTTTTAGACAGTTTTGTGAGTCAGATGGGTTCGGAATCTTAAAAACAGTGTGTATGCGAAGGAGGAAAGTTGTCTTGAGTGCAAAAACGTAAGAAAAATGAATGCATAAGGAAAAGAAACAAAAGGGTGGTATTGGTTTAAATGGCCTTTTTAACGATTTTGTGAGTCAGATGGGTTCCGAATCATAAAAAAAGTGTGTACGCGAAGGAGGAAAGTTGTCTTGAGTGCAAAAACGTAAGAAAAATGAATGTATAAGGAAAAGAAACAAAAGGGCGGAATTGGTTTAAATGGCCTTGTAGACGCTTTTGTGAGTCAGGTGGGTTCGGAATCATAAAAAAGTGTGTACGAGAAGGAGGAATGTTGTTTTGAGTGCAAAAACGTAAGAAAAATGAATGCATAAGGAAAAGAAATCAAAGGGCGGTTTTGGATTAAATGGCCTTTTTAAGGATTTTGTGAGTCAGATGGGTTCGGAATCATGAAAACAGTGTGTACGCGAAGGAGGGAAGTTGTTTTGAGTGCAAAAACGTGGGAAAAATGAATGCATAAGGAAAAGAAACAAAAGGGCGGTATTGGTTTAAATGGCTTTTTAGACAGTTTTGTGAGTCAGATGGGTTCGGAATCTTAAAAACAGTGTGTATGCGAAGGAGGAAAGTTGTCTTGAGTGCAAAAACGTAAGAAAAATGAATGCCTAAGGAAAAGAAACAAAAGTGTGGTATTGGTTTAAATGGCCTTTTTAACGATTTTGTGAGTCATATGGGTTCGGAATCTGAAAAACAGTGTGTACGCAAAGGAGGAAAGTTGTCTTGAGTGCAAAAACGTAAGAAAAACGAATGCATAATGAAAAGAAACAAAAGGGCGGAATTGGTTTAAATGGACTTGTAGACGATTTTGTGAGTCAGATGGGTTCGAAATCATAAAAACAGTGTGTACGCGAAGGAGGAAATTTGTCTTGAGTGCAAAAACGTAAGAAAAATGAATGCATAAGGAAAAGAAACAAAAGGGCGGTATTGGTTTAAATGGCCTTTTTAACGATTTTGTGAGTCAGATGGGTTCGGAATCATATAAACAGTGTGTACGCGAAGGAGGAAAGTTGTCTTGAGTGCAAAAACGTAAGAAAAATGAATGTATAAGGAAAAGAAACAAAAGGGCGGTATTGGTTTAAATGGCTTTTTAGACAGTTTTGTGAGTCAGATGGGTTCGGAATCTTAAAAACAGTGTGTACACGGAGGAGGAAAGTTGTTTTGAGTGCAAAAACATGAAAAAAATGAATCCATAAGGAAAAGAAACAAAAAGGAGGTATTGGTTTAAATGGTCTTATAGACGATTTTGTGAGTCAGATGGGTGCGGAATCACAAAAACAGTGTGTACGCAAAGGAGGAAAGTTGTCTTGAGTGCAAAAACGTAAGAAAAATGAATGCATAAGGAAAAGAAACGAAAGGGCGGTATTGGTTTAAATGGCCTTTTTAACGATTTTGTGAGTCAGGTGGGTTCGCAATCATAAAAAAAGTGTGTACCAGAAGGAGGGAAGTTGGAAAAACGTGGAAAAAATGAATGTATGAGGAAAAGAAACAAAAGGGCGGTATCGGTTTAAATGGCTTTTTAGACAGTTTTGTGAGTCAGATGGGTTCGGAATCTTAAAAACAGTGTGTACGAGAAGGAGGAAAGTTGGAAAAACGTGGAAAAAGTGAATGTATAAGGAAAAGAAACAAAAGGGCGGTATTGGTTTAACTGGCCTTTTTAACGAATTTGTGAGTCATATGGGTTCGGAATCTGAAAAACAGTGTGTACGCGAAGGAGGAAAGTTGTTTTGAGTGCAAAAACGTGGAAAAAATGAATGTATAAGGAAAAGAAACAAAAGGGAGGTATTGGTTTAAATGGTCTTTTAGATGATTTTGTGAGTCAGATGGGTTCGGAATCATAAAAACAGTGTGTACGCGAAGGAGGAAAGTTGTCTTTTTGCAAAAACGTAAGAAAAATGAATGCATAAGGAAAAGAAACAAAAGGGCGGTATTTGTTTAAATGGCCTTTTTAACGATTTTGTGAGTCAGGTGGGTTCGAAATCATAAAAAAAGTGTGTACCAGAAGGAGGGAAGTTGGAAAAACGTGGAAAAAATGAATGCATAAGGAAAAGAAACAAAAGGCGGTATTGGTTTAAATGGCTTTTTAGACAGTTTTGTGAGTCAGATGGGTTCGGAATCTTAAAAACAGTGTGTATGCGAAGGAGGAAAGTTGTCTTGAGTGCAAAAACGTAAGAAAAATGAATGCCTAAGGAAAAGAAACAAAAGGGTGGTATTGGTTTAAATGGCCTTTTTAACGATTTTGTGAGTCATATGGGTTCGGAATCTGAAAAACAGTGTGTACGCAAAGGAGGAAAGTTGTCTTGAGTGCAAAAACGTAAGAAAAACGAATGCATAATGAAAAGAAACAAAAGGGCGGAATTGGTTTAAATGGACTTGTAGACGATTTTGTGAGTCAGATGGGTTCGAAATCATAAAAACAGTGTGTACGCGAAGGAGGAAAGTTGTCTTGAGTGCAAAAACGTAAGAAAAATGAATGCATAAGGAAAAGAAACAAAAGGGCGGTATTGGTTTAAATGGCCTTTTTAACGATTTTGTGAGTCAGATGGGTTCGGAATCATAAAAACAGTGTGTACGCGAAGGAGGAAAGTTGTCTTGAGTGCAAAAACGTAAGAAAAATGAATGTATAAGGAAAAGAAACAAAAGGGCGGTATTGGTTTAAATGGCTTTTTAGACAGTTTTGTGAGTCAGATGTGTTCGGAATCTTAAAAACAGTGTGTACACGGAGGAGGAAAGTTGTTTTGAGTGCAAAAACATGAAAAAAATGAATCCATAAGGAAAAGAAACAAAAGGGAGGTATTGGTTTAAATGGTCTTATAGACGATTTTGTGAGTCAGATGGGTTCGGAATCACAAAAACAGTGTGTACGCAAAGGAGGAAAGTTGTCTTGAGTGCAAAAACGTAAGAAAAATGAATGCATAAGGAAAAGAAACGAAAGGGCGGTATTGGTTTAAATGGCCTTTTTAACGATTTTGTGAGTCAGGTGGGTTCGCAATCATAAAAAATCTGGAGTGACTCCACTCGACTTTCCGAACATTGAGTAATTAACAGTTTTGTAGATAAAGTAAAGAAAGAGTAGTTGTTAAACAAACAAAAGAGAGAAAACCATAATAGAGTGTTTGAGTATTTTTCTCCATCTATTACACGATGTTTTATTTAACGCTACTGAACTTTGAGCCCATAGATCATAATGACAAAGAAATTTTCGTTGTGTCCCTGTAAAAACCTATAAATGTTAGATTCACCAAAATGCTTATAGTTAGTGCAACAGTGATTTATAATACTCATATAAATTTTCAGATGAATTCAATAAGGCGTTTAGATGCTATCGCACTTTTAAAAATTTAGTCCCATAGGCCATAATGATAAAGAATTTTTCTTTGTGTCCCTGTAAAAAAACTGTAAGTGCTAGATTCACCAAAATCTATACAGTTAGTTCAACTGTGATCTATAACATGTGTACAATTTTTTTGCTCGGATTAATAAGGCGTTTAGACACTATCACATTTTTAAAAATTTGTTCCCATAGGCATAATGATAAAGAATTTTTCTTTGTGTCCCTGTAAAAAAACTATAAGTGCTAGATTCTCCAAAATCTATACAGATTGAGTATTTGTGATCTATAATATGTGTATAAAATTTTTGCTCAATTGAATAAGGCGTTTAGATGCTATCGCACTTTTAAGATTTTGCTCCCATAGGCCGTAATGATAAAGAATTTTTCTTTGTGTCCCTGTAAAAAAACTATAAGTGCTAGATTCACCAAAATCTATAGGGTTCGTACTATGGTGACTTACAATATGCGTACCAACTTTCAGGTTAATCGAACGAAGCGTTTAGACGCTAGCGTGTTCACCCACAGACATACACACATACACACATACACACATACACACATACACACATACACACACACATACATACATCATCGTAAAAATAGTGAAAACGGACTCAGGGGACCTCAAAACGTATAGAAACATCAAAATCTCGAATTCGGATTTTTGACATGATTACAATACTTTCCTCACTATAGTGTTCGGAAAGTAAAAAAGTGTGTACCAGAAGGAGGGAAGTTGGAAAAACGTGGAAAAAATGAATGTATGAGGAAAAGAAACAAAAGGGCGGTATCGGTTTAAATGGCTTTTTAGACAGTTTTGTGAGTCAGATGGGTTCGGAATCTTAAAAACAGTGTGTACGAGAAGGAGGAAAGTTGGAAAAACGTGGAAAAAGTGAATGTATAAGGAAAAGAAACAAAAGGGCGGTATTGGTTTAACTGGCCTTTTTAACGAATTTGTGAGTCATATGGGTTCGGAATCTGAAAAACAGTGTGTACGCGAAGGAGGAAAGTTGTTTTGAGTGCAAAAACGTGGAAAAAATGAATGTATAAGGAAAAGAAACAAAAGGGAGGTATTGGTTTAAATGGTCTTTTAGATGATTTTGTGAGTCAGATGGGTTCGGAATCATAAAAACAGTGTGTACGCGAAGGAGGAAAGTTGTCTTTTTGCAAAAACGTAAGAAAAATGAATGCATAAGGAAAAGAAACAAAAGGGCGGTATTGGTTTAAATAGCCTTTTTAACGATTTTGTGAGTCAGGTGGGTTCGAAATCATAAAAAAAGTGTGTACCAGAAGGAGGGAAGTTGGAAAAACGTGGAAAAAATGAATGCATAAGGAAAAGAAACAAAAGGCGGTATTGGTTTAAATGGCTTTTTAGACAGTTTTGTGAGTCAGATGGGTTCGGAATCTTAAAAAAAGTGTGTATGCGAAGGAGGAAAGTTGTCTTGAGTGCAAAAACGTAAGAAAAATGAATGCCTAAGAAAAAGAAACAAAAGGGTGGTATTGGTTTAAATGGCCTTTTTAACGATTTTGTGAGTCATATGGGTTCGGAATCTGAAAAACATTGTGTACGCAAAGGAGGAAAGTTGTCTTGAGTGCAAAAACGTAAGAAAAACGAATGCATAATGAAAAGAAACAAAAGGGCGGAATTGGTTTAAATGGACTTGTAGACGATTTTGTGAGTCAGATGGGTTCGAAATCATAAAAACAGTGTGTACGCGAAGGAGGAAAGTTGTCTTGAGTGCAAAAACGTAAGAAAAATGAATGCATAAGGAAAAGAAACAAAAGGGCGGTATTGGTTTAAATGGCCTTTTTAACGATTTTGTGAGTCAGATGGGTTTGGAATCATAAAAACAGTGTGTACGCGAAGGAGGAAAGTTGTCTTGAGTGCAAAAACGTAAGAAAAATGAATGTATAAGGAAAGGAAACAAAAGGGCGGTATTGGTTTAAATGGCTTTTTAGACAGTTTTGTGAGTCAGATGTGTTCGGAATCTTAAAAACAGTGTGTACACGGAGGAGGAAAGTTGTTTTGAGTGCAAAAACATGAAAAAAATGAATCCATAAGGAAAAGAAACAAAAGGGAGGTATTGGTTTAAATGGTCTTATAGACGATTTTGTGAGTCAGATGGGTTCGGAATCACAAAAACAGTGTGTACGCAAAGGAGGAAAGTTGTCTTGAGTGCAAAAACGTAAGAAAAATGAATGCATAAGGAAAAGAAACGAAAGGGCGGTATTGGTTTAAATGGCCTTTTTAACGATTTTGTGAGTCAGGTGGGTTCGAAATCATAAAAAAAGTGTGTACCAGAAGGAGGGAAGTTGGAAAAACGTGGAAAAAATGAATGTATGAGGAAAAGAAACAAAAGGGCGGTATTGGTTTAAATGGCTTTTTAGACAGTTTTGTGAGTCAGATGGGTTCGGAATCTTAAAAACAGTGTGTACGAGAAGGAGGAAAGTTGTTTTGAGTGCAAAAACGTGGAAAAAATGAATGTATAAGGAAAAGAAACAAAAGGGAGGTATTGGTTTAAATGTTCTTTTAGATGATTTTGTGAGTCAGATGGGTTCGGAATCATAAAAACAGTGTGTACGCGAAGGAGGAAAGTTGTCTTGAGTGAAAAACGTAAGAAAAATGAATGTATAAGGAAAAGAAACAAAAGGGCGGTATTGGTTTAAATGGCTTTTTAGACAGTTTTGTGAGTCAGATGGGTTCGGAATCTTAAAAACAGTGTGTACACGAAGGAGGAAAGTTGTTTTGAGTGCAAAAACATGAAAAAAATGAATCCATAAGGAAAAGAAACAAAAGGGAGGTATTGGTTTAAATGGTCTTATAGACGATTTTGTGAGTCAGATGGGTTCGGAATCACAAAAACAGTGTGTACGCAAAGGAGGAAAGTTGTCTCCAAGTGCAAAAACGTAAGAAAAACGATTGCGCAAAAACGTAAGAAAAACGATTACATAAGGAAAAGAAACAAAAGGGCGGAATTGGTTTAAATGGACTTGTAGACGATTTTGTGAGTCAGATGGGTTCGAAATCATAAAAACAGTGTGTACGCAAAGGAGGAAAGTTGTCTTGAGTGCAAAAACGTAAGAAAAATGAATGCATAAGGAAAAGAAACGAAAGGGCGGTATTGGTTTAAATGGCCTTTTTAACGATTTTGTGAGTCAGGTGGGTTCGAAATCATTAAAAAAGTGTGTACCAGAAGGAGGGAAGTTGGAAAAACGTGGAAAAAATGAATGTATGAGGAAAAGAAACAAAAGGGCGGTATTGGTTTAAATGGCTTTTTAGACAGTTTTGTGAGTCAGATGGGTTCGGAATCTTAAAAACAGTGTGTACGAGAAGGAGGAAAGTTGGAAAAACGTGAAAAAAGTGAATGTATAAGGAAAAGAAACAAAAGGGCGGTATTGGTTTAACTGGCCTTTTTAACGATTTTGTGAGTCATATGGGTTCGGAATCATAAAAACAGTGTGTACGCGAAGGAGGAAAGTTGTCTTGAGTGCAAAAACGTAAGAAAAATGAATGCATAAGGAAAAGAAACAAAAGGGCGGTATTGGATTAAATGGCCTTTTTAACGATTTTGTGAGTCAGATGGGTTCGGAATCATAAAAACAGTGTGTACGCGAAGGAGGAAAGTTGTCTTGAGTGCAAAAACGTAAGAAAAATGAATGTATAAGGAAAAGAAACAAAAGGGCGGTATTGGTTTAAATGGCTTTTTAGACAGTTTTGTGAGTCAGATGGGTTCGGAACCTTGAAAACAGTGTGTACGCGAAGGAGGAAAGTTGTTTTGAGTGCAAAAACGTGGAAAAAATGAATGTATGAGGAAAAGAAACAAAAGGGAGGTATTGGTTTAAATGGTCTTTTAGATGATTTTGTGAGTCAGATGGGTTCGGAATCATAAAAACAGTGTGTACGCGAAGGAGGAAAGTTGTCTTGAGTGCAAAAACGTAAGAAAAATGAGTGCATAAGGAAAAGAAACAAAAGGGCGGTATTGGATTAAATGGCCTTTTTAACGATTTTGTGAGTCAGATGGGTTCGGAATCATAAAAACAGTGTGTACGCGAAGGAGGAAAGTTGTCTTGAGTGCAAAAACGTAAGAAAAATGAATGTATAAGGAAAAGAAACAAAAGGGCGGTATTGGTTTAAATGGCTTTTTAGACAGTTTTGTGAGTCAGATGGGTTCGGAATCTTAAAAACAGTGTGTACACGGAGGAGGAAAGTTGTTTTGAGTGCAAAAACATGAAAAAAATGAATCCATAAGGAAAAGAAACAAAAGGGAGGTATTGGTTTAAATGGTCTTATAGACGATTTTGTGAGTCAGATGGGTTCGGAATCATAAAAAAAGTGTGTACCAGAAGGAGGGAAGTTGGAAAAACGTGGAAAAAATGAATGTATGAGGAAAAGAAACAAAAGGGCGGTATTGGTTTAAATGGCTTTTTAGACAGTTTTGTGAGTCAGATGGGTTCGGAATCTTAAAAACAGTGTGTACGAGAAGGAGGAAAGTTGGAAAAACGTGGAAAAAGTGAATGTATAAGGAAAAGAAACAAAAGGGCGGTATTGGTTTAACTGGCCTTTTTAACGAATTTGTGAGTCATATGGGTTCGGAATCTGAAAAACAGTGTGTACGCGAAGGAGGAAAGTTGTCTTGAGTGCAAAAACGTAAGAAAAATGAATGCATAAGGAAAAGAAACGAAAGGGCGGTATTGGTTTAAATGGCCTTTTTAACGATTTTGTGAGTCAGGTGGGTTCGAAATCATAAAAAAAGTGTGTACCAGAAGGAGGGAAGTTGGAAAAACGTGGAAAAAATGAATGTATGAGGAAAAGAAACAAAAGGGCGGTATTGGTTTAAATGGCTTTTTAGACAGTTTTGTGAGTCAGATGGGTTCGGAATCTTAAAAACAGTGTGTACGAGAAGGAGGAAAGTTGGAAAAACGTGGAAAAAGTGAATGTATAAGGAAAAGAAACAAAAGGGCGGTATTGGTTTAACTGGCCTTTTTAACGAATTTGTGAGTCATATGGGTTCGGAATCTGAAAAACATTGTGTACGCGAAGGAGGAAAGTTGTTTTGAGTGCAAAAACGTGGAAAAAATGAATGTATAAGGAAAAGAAACAAAAGGGAGGTATTGGTTTAAATGTTCTTTTAGATGATTTTGTGAGTCAGATGGGTTCGGAATCATAAAAACAGTGTGTACGCGAAGGAGGAAAGTTGTCTTGAGTGCAAAAACGTAAGAAAAATGAATGCATAAGGAATGTATAAGGAAAAGAAACAAAAGGGCGGTATTGGATTAAATGGCTTTTTAGACAGTTTTGTGAATCAGATGGGTTCGGAACCTTGAAAACAGTGTGTTCGCGAAGGAGGAAAGTTGTTTTGAGTGCAAAAACGTGGAAAAAATGAATGTATAAGGAAAAGAAACAACAGGGAGGTATTGGTTTAAATGGTCTTTTAGATGATTTTGTGAGTCAGATGGGTTCGGAATCATAAAAACAGTGTGTACGCGAAGGAGGAAAGTTGTCTTGAGTGAAAAACGTAAGAAAAATGAATGTATAAGGAAAAGAAACAAAAGGGCGGTATTGGTTTAAATGGCTTTTTAGACAGTTTTGTGAGTCAGATGGGTTCGGAATCTTAAAAACAGTGTGTACACGAAGGAGGAAAGTTGTTTTGAGTGCAAAAACATGAAAAAAATGAATCCATAAGGAAAAGAAACAAAAGGGAGGTATTGGTTTAAATGGTCTTATAGACGATTTTGTGAGTCAGATGGGTTCGGAATCACAAAAACAGTGTGTACGCAAAGGAGGAAAGTTGTCTCCAAGTGCAAAAACGTAAGAAAAACGATTGCGCAAAAACGTAAGAAAAACGATTACATAAGGAAAAGAAACAAAAGGGCGGAATTGGTTTAAATGGACTTCTAGACGATTTTGTGAGTCAGATGGGTTCGAAATCATAAAAACAGTGTGTACGCAAAGGAGGAAAGTTGTCTTGAGTGCAAAAACGTAAGAAAAATGAATGCATAAGGAAAAGAAACGAAAGGGCGGTATTGGTTTAAATGGCCTTTTTAACGATTTTGTGAGTCAGGTGGGTTCGAAATCATAAAAAAAGTGTGTACCAGAAGGAGGGAAGTTGGAAAAACGTGGAAAAAATGAATGTATGAGGAAAAGAAACAAAAGGGCGGTATTGGTTTAAATGGCTTTTTAGACAGTTTTGTGAGTCAGATGGGTTCGGAATCTTAAAAACAGTGTGTACGAGAAGGAGGAAAGTTGGAAAAACGTGGAAAAAGTGAATGTATAAGGAAAAGAAACAAAAGGGCGGTATTGGTTTAACTGGCCTTTTTAACGAATTTGTGAGTCATATGGGTTCGGAATCTGAAAAACAGTGTGTACGCGAAGGAGGAAAGTTGTTTTGAGTGCAAAAACGTGGAAAAAATGAATGTATAAGGAAAAGAAACAAAAGGGAGGTATTGGTTTAAATGTTCTTTTAGATGATTTTGTGAGTCAGATGGGTTCGGAATCATAAAAACAGTGTGTACGCGAAGGAGGAAAGTTGTCTTGAGTGCAAAAACGTAAGAAAAATGAATGCATAAGGAATGTATAAGGAAAAGAAACAAAAGGGCGGTATTGGATTAAATGGCTTTTTAGACAATTTTGTGAATCAGATGGGTTCGGAACCTTGAAAACAGTGTGTTCGCGAAGGAGGAAAGTTGTTTTGAGTGCAAAAACGTGGAAAAAATGAATGTATAAGGAAAAGAAACAACAGGGAGGTATTGGTTTAAATGGTCTTTTAGATGATTTTGTGAGTCAGATGGGTTCGGAATCATAAAAACAGTGTGTACGCGAAGGAGGAAAGTTGTCTTGAGTGAAAAACGTAAGAAAAATGAATGTATAAGGAAAAGAAACAAAAGGGCGGTATTGGTTTAAATGGCTTTTTAGACAGTTTTGTGAGTCAGATGGGTTCGGAATCTTAAAAACAGTGTGTACGAGAAGGAGGAAAGTTGGAAAAACGTGGAAAAAGTGAATGTATAAGGAAAAGAAACAAAAGGGCGGTATTGGTTTAACTGGCCTTTTTAACGAATTTGTGAGTCATATGGGTTCGGAATCTGAAAAACAGTGTGTACGCGAAGGAGGAAAGTTGTCTTGAGTGCAAAAACGTAAGAAAAATGAATGCATAAGGAAAAGAAACGAAAGGGCGGTATTGGTTTAAATGGCCTTTTTAACGATTTTGTGAGTCAGGTGGGTTCGAAATCATAAAAAAAGTGTGTACCAGAAGGAGGGAAGTTGGAAAAACGAGGAAAAAATGAATGTATGAGGAAAAGAAACAAAAGGGCGGTATTGGTTTAAATGGCTTTTTAGACAGTTTTGTGAGTCAGATGGGTTCGGAATCTTAAAAACAGTGTGTACGAGAAGGAGGAAAGTTGGAAAAACGTGGAAAAAGTGAATGTATAAGGAAAAGAAACAAAAGGGCGGTATTGGTTTAACTGGCCTTTTTAACGAATTTGTGAGTCATATGGGTTCGGAATCTGAAAAACAGTGTGTACGCGAAGGAGGAAAGTTGTTTTGAGTGCAAAAACGTGGAAAAAATGAATGTATAAGGAAAAGAAACAAAAGGGAGGTATTGGTTTAAATGTTCTTTTAGATGATTTTGTGAGTCAGATGGGTTCGGAATCATAAAAACAGTGTGTACGCGAAGGAGGAAAGTTGTCTTGAGTGCAAAAACGTAAGAAAAATGAATGCATAAGGAATGTATAAGGAAAAGAAACAAAAGGGCGGTATTGGATTAAATGGCTTTTTAGACAGTTTTGTGAATCAGATGGGTTCGGAACCTTGAAAACAGTGTGTTCGCGAAGGAGGAAAGTTGTTTTGAGTGCAAAAACGTGGAAAAAATGAATGTATAAGGAAAAGAAACAACAGGGAGGTATTGGTTTAAATGGTCTTTTAGATGATTTTGTGAGTCAGATGGGTTCGGAATCATAAAAACAGTGTGTACGCGAAGGAGGAAAGTTGTCTTGAGTGAAAAACGTAAGAAAAATGAATGTATAAGGAAAAGAAACAAAAGGGCGGTATTGGTTTAAATGGCTTTTTAGACAGTTTTGTGAGTCAGATGGGTTCGGAATCTTAAAAACAGTGTGTACACGAAGGAGGAAAGTTGTTTTGAGTGCAAAAACATGAAAAAAATGAATCCATAAGGAAAAGAAACAAAAGGGAGGTATTGGTTTAAATGGTCTTATAGACGATTTTGTGAGTCAGATGGGTTCGGAATCACAAAAACAGTGTGTACGCAAAGGAGGAAAGTTGTCTCCAAGTGCAAAAACGTAAGAAAAACGATTGCGCAAAAACGTAAGAAAAACGATTACATAAGGAAAAGAAACAAAAGGGCGGAATTGGTTTAAATGGACTTCTAGACGATTTTGTGAGTCAGATGGGTTCGAAATCATAAAAACAGTGTGTACGCAAAGGAGGAAAGTTGTCTTGAGTGCAAAAACGTAAGAAAAATGAATGCATAAGGAAAAGAAACGAAAGGGCGGTATTGGTTTAAATGGCCTTTTTAACGATTTTGTGAGTCAGGTGGGTTCGAAATCATTAAAAAAGTGTGTACGAGAAGGAGGAAAGTTGTCTTGAGTGCAAAAACGTAAGAAAAATGAATGCATAAGGAAAAGAAACAAAAGGGCGGTATTGGATTAAATGGCCTTTTTAACGATTTTGTGAGTCAGATGGGTTCGGAATCATAAAAACAGTGTGTACGCGAAGGAGGAAAGTTGTCTTGAGTGCAAAAACGTAAGAAAAATGAATGTATAAGGAAAAGAAACAAAAGGGCGGTATTGGTTTAAATGGCTTTTTAGACAGTTTTGTGAGTCAGATGGGTTCGGAACCTTGAAAACAGTGTGTACGCGAAGGAGGAAAGTTGGAAAAACGTGAAAAAAGTGAATGTATAAGGAAAAGAAACAAAAGGGCGGTATTGGTTTAACTGGCCTTTTTAACGATTTTGTGAGTCATATGGGTTCGGAATCATAAAAACAGTGTGTACGCGAAGGAGGAAAGTTGTCTTGAGTGCAAAAACGTAAGAAAAATGAATGCATAAGGAAAAGAAACAAAAGGGCGGTATTGGATTAAATGGCCTTTTTAACGATTTTGTGAGTCAGATGGGTTCGGAATCATAAAAACAGTGTGTACGCGAAGGAGGAAAGTTGTCTTGAGTGCAAAAACGTAAGAAAAATGAATGTATAAGGAAAAGAAACAAAAGGGCGGTATTGGTTTAAATGGCTTTTTAGACAGTTTTGTGAGTCAGATGGGTTCGGAACCTTGAAAACAGTGTGTACGCGAAGGAGGAAAGTTGTCTTGAGTGCAAAAACGTAAGAAAAATGAGTGCATAAGGAAAAGAAACAAAAGGGCGGTATTGGATTAAATGGCCTTTTTAACGATTTTGTGAGTCAGATGGGTTCGGAATCATAAAAACAGTGTGTACGCGAAGGAGGAAAGTTGTCTTGAGTGCAAAAACGTAAGAAAAATGAGTGCATAAGGAAAAGAAACAAAAGGGCGGTATTGGATTAAATGGCCTTTTTAACGATTTTGTGAGTCAGATGGGTTCGGAATCATAAAAACAGTGTGTACGCGAAGGAGGAAAGTTGTCTTGAGTGCAAAAACGTAAGAAAAATGAATGTATAAGGAAAAGAAACAAAAGGGCGGTATTGGTTTAAATGGCTTTTTAGACAGTTTTGTGAGTCAGATGGGTTCGGAATCTTAAAAACAGTGTGTACACGGAGGAGGAAAGTTGTTTTGAGTGCAAAAACATGAAAAAAATGAATCCATAAGGAAAAGAAACAAAAGGGAGGTATTGGTTTAAATGGTCTTATAGACGATTTTGTGAGTCAGATGGGTTCGGAATCATAAAAAAAGTGTGTACCAGAAGGAGGGAAGTTGGAAAAACGTGGAAAAAATGAATGTATGAGGAAAAGAAACAAAAGGGCGGTATTGGTTTAAATGGCTTTTTAGACAGTTTTGTGAGTCAGATGGGTTCGGAATCTTAAAAACAGTGTGTACGAGAAGGAGGAAAGTTGGAAAAACGTGGAAAAAGTGAATGTATAAGGAAAAGAAACAAAAGGGCGGTATTGGTTTAAATGGCTTTTTAGACAGTTTTGTGAGTCAGATGGGTTCGGAATCTTAAAAACAGTGTGTACACGGAGGAGGAAAGTTGTTTTGAGTGCAAAAACATGAAAAAAATGAATCCATAAGGAAAAGAAACAAAAGGGAGGTATTGGTTTAAATGGTCTTATAGACGATTTTGTGAGTCAGATGGGTTCGGAATCATAAAAAAAGTGTGTACCAGAAGGAGGGAAGTTGGAAAAACGTGGAAAAAATGAATGTATGAGGAAAAGAAACAAAAGGGCGGTATTGGTTTAAATGGCTTTTTAGACAGTTTTGTGAGTCAGATGGGTTCGGAATCTTAAAAACAGTGTGTACGAGAAGGAGGAAAGTTGGAAAAACGTGGAAAAAGTGAATGTATAAGGAAAAGAAACAAAAGGGCGGTATTGGTTTAACTGGCCTTTTTAACGAATTTGTGAGTCATATGGGTTCGGAATCTGAAAAACAGTGTGTACGCGAAGGAGGAAAGTTGTCTTGAGTGCAAAAACGTAAGAAAAATGAATGCATAAGGAAAAGAAACGAAAGGGCGGTATTGGTTTAAATGGCCTTTTTAACGATTTTGTGAGTCAGGTGGGTTCGAAATCATAAAAAAAGTGTGTACCAGAAGGAGGGAAGTTGGAAAAACGTGGAAAAAATGAATGTATGAGGAAAAGAAACAAAAGGGCGGTATTGGTTTAAATGGCTTTTTAGACAGTTTTGTGAGTCAGATGGGTTCGGAATCTTAAAAACAGTGTGTACGAGAAGGAGGAAAGTTGGAAAAACGTGGAAAAAGTGAATGTATAAGGAAAAGAAACAAAAGGGCGGTATTGGTTTAACTGGCCTTTTTAACGAATTTGTGAGTCATATGGGTTCGGAATCTGAAAAACAGTGTGTACGCGAAGGAGGAAAGTTGTTTTGAGTGCAAAAACGTGGAAAAAATGAATGTATAAGGAAAAGAAACAAAAGGGAGGTATTGGTTTAAATGTTCTTTTAGATGATTTTGTGAGTCAGATGGGTTCGGAATCATAAAAACAGTGTGTACGCGAAGGAGGAAAGTTGTCTTGAGTGCAAAAACGTAAGAAAAATGAATGCATAAGGAATGTATAAGGAAAAGAAACAAAAGGGCGGTATTGGATTAAATGGCTTTTTAGACAGTTTTGTGAATCAGATGGGTTCGGAACCTTGAAAACAGTGTGTTCGCGAAGGAGGAAAGTTGTTTTGAGTGCAAAAACGTGGAAAAAATGAATGTATAAGGAAAAGAAACAACAGGGAGGTATTGGTTTAAATGGTCTTTTAGATGATTTTGTGAGTCAGATGGGTTCGGAATCATAAAAACAGTGTGTACGCGAAGGAGGAAAGTTGTCTTGAGTGAAAAACGTAAGAAAAATGAATGTATAAGGAAAAGAAACAAAAGGGCGGTATTGGTTTAAATGGCTTTTTAGACAGTTTTGTGAGTCAGATGGGTTCGGAATCTTAAAAACAGTGTGTACACGAAGGAGGAAAGTTGTTTTGAGTGCAAAAACATGAAAAAAATGAATCCATAAGGAAAAGAAACAAAAGGGAGGTATTGGTTTAAATGGTCTTATAGACGATTTTGTGAGTCAGATGGGTTCGGAATCACAAAAACAGTGTGTACGCAAAGGAGGAAAGTTGTCTCCAAGTGCAAAAACGTAAGAAAAACGATTGCGCAAAAACGTAAGAAAAACGATTACATAAGGAAAAGGAACAAAAGGGCGGAATTGGTTTAAATGGACTTCTAGACGATTTTGTGAGTCAGATGGGTTCGAAATCATAAAAACAGTGTGTACGCAAAGGAGGAAAGTTGTCTTGAGTGCAAAAACGTAAGAAAAATGAATGCATAAGGAAAAGAAACGAAAGGGCGGTATTGGTTTAAATGGCCTTTTTAACGATTTTGTGAGTCAGGTGGGTTCGAAATCATTAAAAAAGTGTGTACGAGAAGGAGGAAAGTTGTCTTGAGTGCAAAAACGTAAGAAAAATGAATGCATAAGGAAAAGAAACAAAAGGGCGGTATTGGATTAAATGGCCTTTTTAACGATTTTGTGAGTCAGATGGGTTCGGAATCATAAAAACAGTGTGTACGCGAAGGAGGAAAGTTGTCTTGAGTGCAAAAACGTAAGAAAAATGAATGTATAAGGAAAAGAAACAAAAGGGCGGTATTGGTTTAAATGGCTTTTTAGACAGTTTTGTGAGTCAGATGGGTTCGGAACCTTGAAAACAGTGTGTACGCGAAGGAGGAAAGTTGGAAAAACGTGAAAAAAGTGAATGTATAAAGAAAAGAAACAAAAGGGCGGTATTGGTTTAACTGGCCTTTTTAACGATTTTGTGAGTCATATGGGTTCGGAATCATAAAAACAGTGTGTACGCGAAGGAGGAAAGTTGTCTTGAGTGCAAAAACGTAAGAAAAATGAATGCATAAGGAAAAGAAACAAAAGGGCGGTATTGGATTAAATGGCCTTTTTAACGATTTTGTGAGTCAGATGGGTTCGGAATCATAAAAACAGTGTGTACGCGAAGGAGGAAAGTTGTCTTGAGTGCAAAAACGTAAGAAAAATGAATGTATAAGGAAAAGAAACAAAAGGGCGGTATTGGTTTAAATGGCTTTTTAGACAGTTTTGTGAGTCAGATGGGTTCGGAACCTTGAAAACAGTGTGTACGCGAAGGAGGAAAGTTGTCTTGAGTGCAAAAACGTAAGAAAAATGAGTGCATAAGGAAAAGAAACAAAAGGGCGGTATTGGATTAAATGGCCTTTTTAACGATTTTGTGAGTCAGATGGGTTCGGAATCATAAAAACAGTGTGTACGCGAAGGAGGAAAGTTGTCTTGAGTGCAAAAACGTAAGAAAAATGAATGTATAAGGAAAAGAAACAAAAGGGCGGTATTGGTTTAAATGGCTTTTTAGACAGTTTTGTGAGTCAGATGGGTTCGGAATCTTAAAAACAGTGTGTACACGGAGGAGGAAAGTTGTTTTGAGTGCAAAAACATGAAAAAAATGAATCCATAAGGAAAAGAAACAAAAGGGAGGTATTGGTTTAAATGGTCTTATAGACGATTTTGTGAGTCAGATGGGTTCGGAATCATAAAAAAAGTGTGTACCAGAAGGAGGGAAGTTGGAAAAACGTGGAAAAAATGAATGTATGAGGAAAAGAAACAAAAGGGCGGTATTGGTTTAAATGGCTTTTTAGACAGTTTTGTGAGTCAGATGGGTTCGGAATCTTAAAAACAGTGTGTACGAGAAGGAGGAAAGTTGGAAAAACGTGGAAAAAGTGAATGTATAAGGAAAAGAAACAAAAGGGCGGTATTGGTTTAACTGGCCTTTTTAACGAATTTGTGAGTCATATGGGTTCGGAATCTGAAAAACAGTGTGTACGCGAAGGAGGAAAGTTGTCTTGAGTGCAAAAACGTAAGAAAAATGAATGCATAAGGAAAAGAAACGAAAGGGCGGTATTGGTTTAAATGGCCTTTTTAACGATTTTGTGAGTCAGGTGGGTTCGAAATCATAAAAAAAGTGTGTACCAGAAGGAGGGAAGTTGGAAAAACGTGGAAAAAATGAATGTATGAGGAAAAGAAACAAAAGGGCGGTATTGGTTTAAATGGCTTTTTAGACAGTTTTGTGAGTCAGATGGGTTCGGAATCTTAAAAACAGTGTGTACGAGAAGGAGGAAAGTCGGAAAAACGTGGAAAAAGTGAATGTATAAGGAAAAGAAACAAAAGGGCGGTATTGGTTTAACTGGCCTTTTTAACGAATTTGTGAGTCATATGGGTTCGGAATCTGAAAAACAGTGTGTACGAAAAGGAGGAAAGTTGTTTTGACTGCAAAAACGTGGAAAAAATGAATGTATAAGGAAAAGAAACAAAAGGGAGGTATTGGTTTAAATGTTCTTTTAGATGATTTTGTGAGTCAGATGGGTTCGGAATCATAAAAACAGTGTGTACGCGAAGGAGGAAAGTTGTCTTGAGTGCAAAAACGTAAGAAAAATGAATGCATAAGGAATGTATAAGGAAAAGAAACAAAAGGGCGGTATTGGATTAAATGGCTTTTTAGACAGTTTTGTGAATCAGATGGGTTCGGAACCTTGAAAACAGTGTGTTCGCGAAGGAGGAAAGTTGTTTTGAGTGCAAAAACGTGGAAAAAATGAATGTATAAGGAAAAGAAACAACAGGGAGGTATTGGTTTAAATGGTCTTTTAGATGATTTTGTGAGTCAGATGGGTTCGGAATCATAAAAACAGTGTGTACGCGAAGGAGGAAAGTTGTCTTGAGTGAAAAACGTAAGAAAAATGAATGTATAAGGAAAAGAAACAAAAGGGCGGTATTGGTTTAAATGGCTTTTTAGACAGTTTTGTGAGTCAGATGGGTTCGGAATCTTAAAAACAGTGTGTACACGAAGGAGGAAAGTTGTTTTGAGTGCAAAAACATGAAAAAAATGAATCCATAAGGAAAAGAAACAAAAGGGAGGTATTGGTTTAAATGGTCTTATAGACGATTTTGTGAGTCAGATGGGTTCGGAATCACAAAAACAGTGTGTACGCAAAGGAGGAAAGTTGTCTCCAAGTGCAAAAACGTAAGAAAAACGATTGCGCAAATTGGTATTGGTTTAACTGGCCTTTTTAACGAATTTGTGAGTCATATGGGTTCGGAACCTTGAAAACAGTGTGTACGCGAAGGAGGAAAGTTGTCTTGAGTGCAAAAACGTAAGAAAAATGAGTGCATAAGGAAAAGAAACAAAAGGGCGGTATTGGATTAAATGGCCTTTTTAACGATTTTGTGAGTCAGATGGGTTCGGAATCATAAAAACAGTGTGTACGCGAAGGAGGAAAGTTGTCTTGAGTGCAAAAACGTAAGAAAAATGAATGTATAAGGAAAAGAAACAAAAGGGCGGTATTGGTTTAAATGGCTTTTTAGACAGTTTTGTGAGTCAGATGGGTTCGGAACCTTGAAAACAGTGTGTACGCGAAGGAGGAAAGTTGTTTTGAGTGCAAAAACGTGGAAAAAATGAATGCATAAGGAAAAGAAACAAAAGGGCGGTATTGGATTAAATGGCCTTTTTAACGATTTTGTGAGTCAGATGGGTTCGGAATCATAAAAACAGTGTGTACGCGAAGGAGGAAAGTTGGAAAAACGTGGAAAAAGTGAATGTATAAGGAAAAGAAACAAAAGGGCGGTATTGGTTTAACTGGCCTTTTTAACGATTTTGTGAGTCATATGGGTTCGGAATCATAAAAACAGTGTGTACGCGAAGGAGGAAAGTTGTCTTGAGTGCAAAAACGTGGAAAAAATGAATGTATAAGGAAAAGAAACAAAAGGGAGGTATTGGTTTAAATGGTCTTTTAGATGATTTTGTGAGTCAGATGGGTTCGGAATCATAAAAACAGTGTGTACGCGAAGGAGGAAAGTTGTCTTGAGTGCAAAAACGTAAGAAAAATGAATGCATAAGGAAAAGAAACAAAAGGGCGGTATTGGATTAAATGGCCTTTTTAACGATTTTGTGAGTCAGATGGGTTCGGAATAATAAAAACAGTGTGTACGCGAAGGAGGAAAGTTGTCTTGAGTGCAAAAACGTAAGAAAAATGAATGTATAAGGAAAAGAAACAAAAGGGCGGTATTGGTTTAAATGGCTTTTTAGACAGTTTTGTGAGTCAGATGGGTTCGGAACCTTGAAAACAGTGTGTACGCGAAGGAGGAAAGTTGTTTTGAGTGCAAAAACGTGGAAAAAATGAATGTATAAGGAAAAGAAACAAAAGGGAGGTATTGGTTTAAATGGTCTTTTAGATGATTTTGTGAGTCAGATGGGTTCGGAATCTTAAAAACAGTGTGTACGCGAAGGAGGGAAGTTGTTTTGAGTTCAAAAACGTAAGAAAAATGAATGCATAAGGAAAAGAAACAAAAGGGCGGTATTGGATTAAATGGCCTTTTTAACGATTTTGTGAGTCAGATGGGTTCGGAATCATAAAAACAGTGTGTACGCGAAGGAGGAAAGTTGTCTTGAGTGCAAAAACGTAAGAAAAATGAATGTATAAGGAAAAGAAACAAAAGGGCGGTATTGGTTTAAATGGCTTTTTAGACAGTTTTGTGAGTCAGATGGGTTCGGAACCTTGAAAACAGTGTGTACGCGAAGGAGGAAAGTTGTTTTGAGTGCAAAAACGTAAGAAAAATGAATGCATAAGGAAAAGAAACGAAAGGGCGGTATTGGTTTAAATGGCCTTTTTAACGATTTTGTGAGTCAGGTGGGTTCGAAATCATTAAAAAAGTGTGTACGAGAAGGAGGAAAGTTGTCTTGAGTGCAAAAACGTAAGAAAAATGAATGCATAAGGAAAAGAAACAAAAGGGCGGTATTGGATTAAATGGCCTTTTTAACGATTTTGTGAGTCAGATGGGTTCGGAATCATAAAAACAGTGTGTACGCGAAGGAGGAAAGTTGTCTTGAGTGCAAAAACGTAAGAAAAATGAATGTATAAGGAAAAGAAACAAAAGGGCGGTATTGGTTTAAATGGCTTTTTAGACAGTTTTGTGAGTCAGATGGGTTCGGAACCTTGAAAACAGTGTGTACGCGAAGGAGGAAAGTTGTTTTGAGTGCAAAAACGTGGAAAAAATGAATGTATAAGGAAAAGAAACAAAAGGGCGGTATTGGTTTAAATGGCTTTTTAGACAGTTTTGTGAGTCAGATGGGTTCGGAACCTTGAAAACAGTGTGTACGCGAAGGAGGAAAGTTGTCTTGAGTGCAAAAACGTAAGAAAAATGAATGTATAAGGAAAAGAAACAAAAGGGCGGTATTGGTTTAAATGGCTTTTTAGACAGTTTTGTGAGTCAGATGGGTTCGGAATCTTAAAAACAGTGTGTACACGGAGGAGGAAAGTTGTTTTGAGTGCAAAAACATGAAAAAAATGAATCCATAAGGAAAAGAAACAAAAGGGAGGTATTGGTTTAAATGGTCTTATAGACGATTTTGTGAGTCAGATGGGTTCGGAATCACAAAAACAGTGTGTACGCAAAGGAGGAAAGTTGTCTTGAGTGCAAAAACGTAAGAAAAATGAATGCATAAGGAAAAGAAACGAAAGGGCGGTATTGGTTTAAATGGCCTTTTTAACGATTTTGTGAGTCAGGTGGGTTCGAAATCATTAAAAAAGTGTGTACGAGAAGGAGGAAAGTTGTCTTGAGTGCAAAAACGTAAGAAAAATGAATGTATAAGGAAAAGAAACAAAAGGGCGGTATTGGTTTAAATGGCTTTTTAGACAGTTTTGTGAGTCAGATGGGTTCGGAACCTTGAAAACAGTGTGTACGCGAAGGCGGAAAGTTGTTTTGAGTGCAAAAACGTGGAAAAAATGAATGTATAAGGAAAAGAAACAAAAGGGAGGTATTGGTTTAAATGGTCTTTTAGATGATTTTGTGAGTCAGATGGGTTCGGAATCATAAAAACAGTGTGTACGCGAAGGAGGAAAGTTGTCTTGAGTGCAAAAACGTAAGAAAAATGAGTGCATAAGGAAAAGAAACAAAAGGGCGGTATTGGATTAAATGGCCTTTTTAACGATTTTGTGAGTCAGATGGGTTCGGAATCATAAAAACAGTGTGTACGCGAAGGAGGAAAGTTGTCTTGAGTGCAAAAACGTAAGAAAAATGAATGTATAAGGAAAAGAAACAAAAGGGCGGTATTGGTTTAAATGGCTTTTTAGACAGTTTTGTGAGTCAGATGGGTTCGGAATCTTAAAAACAGTGTGTACACGGAGGAGGAAAGTTGTTTTGAGTGCAAAAACATGAAAAAAATGAATCCATAAGGAAAAGAAACAAAAGGGAGGTATTGGTTTAAATGGTCTTATAGACGATTTTGTGAGTCAGATGGGTTCGGAATCACAAAAACAGTGTGTACGCAAAGGAGGAAAGTTGTCTTGAGTGCAAAAACGTAAGAAAAATGAATGCATAAGGAAAAGAAACGAAAGGGCGGTATTGGTTTAAATGGCCTTTTTAACGATTTTGTGAGTCAGGTGGGTTCGAAATCATAAAAAAAGTGTGTACCAGAAGGAGGGAAGTTGGAAAAACGTGGAAAAAATGAATGTATGAGGAAAAGAAACAAAAGGGCGGTATTGGTTTAAATGGCTTTTTAGACAGTTTTGTGAGTCAGATGGGTTCGGAATCTTAAAAACAGTGTGTACGAGAAGGAGGAAAGTTGGAAAAACGTGGAAAAAGTGAATGTATAAGGAAAAGAAACAAAAGGGCGGTATTGGTTTAACTGGCCTTTTTAACAAATTTGTGAGTCATATGGGTTCGGAATCTGAAAAACAGTGTGTACGCGAAGGAGGAAAGTTGTTTTGAGTGCAAAAACGTGGAAAAAATGAATGTATAAGGAAAAGAAACAAAAGGGAGGTATTGGTTTAAATGGTCTTTTAGATGATTTTGTGAGTCAGATGGGTTCGGAATCATAAAAACAGTGTGTACGCGAAGGAGGAAAGTTGTCTTGAGTGCAAAAACGTAAGAAAAATGAATGCATAAGGAATGTATAAGGAAAAGAAACAAAAGGGCGGTATTGGATTAAATGGCTTTTTAGACAGTTTTGTGAGTCAGATGGGTTCGGAACCTTGAAAACAGTGTGTACGCGAAGGAGGAAAGTTGTTTTGAGTGCAAAAACGTGGAAAAAATGAATGTATAAGGAAAAGAAACAACAGGGAGGTATTGGTTTAAATGGTCTTTTAGATGATTTTGTGAGTCAGATGGGTTCGGAATCATAAAAACAGTGTGTACGCGAAGGAGGAAAGTTGTCTTGAGTGAAAAACGTAAGAAAAATGAATGTATAAGGAAAAGAAACAAAAGGGCGGTATTGGTTTAAATGGCTTTTTAGACAGTTTTGTGAGTCAGATGGGTTCGGAATCTTAAAAACAGTGTGTACACGAAGGAGGAAAGTTGTTTTGAGTGCAAAAACATGAAAAAAATGAATCCATAAGGAAAAGAAACAAAAGGGAGGTATTGGTTTAAATAGTCTTATAGACGATTTTGTGAGTCAGATGGGTTCGGAATCACAAAAACAGTGTGTACGCAAAGGAGGAAAGTTGTCTCCAAGTGCAAAAACGTAAGAAAAACGATTGCGCAAAAACGTAAGAAAAACGATTACATAAGGAAAAGAAACAAAAGGGCGGAATTGGTTTAAATGGACTTGTAGACGATTTTGTGAGTCAGATGGGTTCGAAATCATAAAAACAGTGTGTACGCAAAGGAGGAAAGTTGTCTTGAGTGCAAAAACGTAAGAAAAATGAATGCATAAGGAAAAGAAACGAAAGGGCGGTATTGGTTTAAATGGCCTTTTTAACGATTTTGTGAGTCAGGTGGGTTCGAAATCATTAAAAAAGTGTGTACCAGAAGGAGGGAAGTTGGAAAAACGTGGAAAAAATGAATGTATGAGGAAAAGAAACAAAAGGGCGGTATTGGTTTAAATGGCTTTTTAGACAGTTTTGTGAGTCAGATGGGTTCGGAATCTTAAAAACAGTGTGTACGAGAAGGAGGAGAGTTGGAAAAACGTGAAAAAAGTGAATGTATAAGGAAAAGAAACAAAAGGGCGGTATTGGTTTAACTGGCCTTTTTAACGATTTTGTGAGTCATATGGGTTCGGAATCATAAAAACAGTGTGTACGCGAAGGAGGAAAGTTGTCTTGAGTGCAAAAACGTAAGAAAAATGAATGCATAAGGAAAAGAAACAAAAGGGCGGTATTGGATTAAATGGCCTTTTTAACGATTTTGTGAGTCAGATGGGTTCGGAATCATAAAAACAGTGTGTACGCGAAGGAGGAAAGTTGTCTTGAGTGCAAAAACGTAAGAAAAATGAATGTATAAGGAAAAGAAACAAAAGGGCGGTATTGGTTTAAATGGCTTTTTAGACAGTTTTGTGAGTCAGATGGGTTCGGAACCTTGAAAACAGTGTGTACGCTAAGGAGGAAAGTTGTTTTGAGTGCAAAAACGTGGAAAAAATGAATGTATAAGGAAAAGAAACAAAAGGGAGGTATTGGTTTAAATGGTCTTTTAGATGATTTTGTGAGTCAGATGGGTTCGGAATCATAAAAACAGTGTGTACGCGAAGGAGGAAAGTTGTCTTGAGTGCAAAAACGTAAGAAAAATGAGTGCATAAGGAAAAGAAACAAAAGGGCGGTATTGGATTAAATGGCCTTTTTAACGATTTTGTGAGTCAGATGGGTTCGGAATCATAAAAACAGTGTGTACGCGAAGGAGGAAAGTTGTCTTGAGTGCAAAAACGTAAGAAAAATGAATGTATAAGGAAAAGAAGCAAAAGGGCGGTATTGGTTTAAATGGCTTTTTAGACAGTTTTGTGAGTCAGATGGGTTCGGAATCTTAAAAACAGTGTGTACACGAAGGAGGAAAGTTGTTTTGAGTGCAAAAACATGAAAAAAATGAATCCATAAGGAAAAGAAACAAAAGGGAGGTATTGGTTTAAATGGTCTTATAGACGATTTTGTGAGTCAGATGGGTTCGGAATCACAAAAACAGTGTGTACGCAAAGGAGGAAAGTTGTCTCCAAGTGCAAAAACGTAAGAAAAACGATTGCGCAAAAACGTAAGAAAAACGATTACATAAGGAAAAGAAACAAAAGGGCGGAATTGGTTTAAATGGACTTGTAGACGATTTTGTGAGTCAGATGGGTTCGAAATCATAAAAACAGTGTGTACGCAAAGGAGGAAAGTTGTCTTGAGTGCAAAAACGTAAGAAAAATGAATGCATAAGGAAAAGAAACGAAAGGGCGGTATTGGTTTAAATGGCCTTTTTAACGATTTTGTGAGTCAGGTGGGTTCGAAATCATTAAAAAAGTGTGTACCAGAAGGAGGGAAGTTGGAAAAACGTGGAAAAAATGAATGTATGAGGAAAAGAAACAAAAGGGCGGTATTGGTTTAAATGGCTTTTTAGACAGTTTTGTGAGTCAGATGGGTTCGGAATCTTAAAAACAGTGTGTACGAGAAGGAGGAGAGTTGGAAAAACGTGAAAAAAGTGAATGTATAAGGAAAAGAAACAAAAGGGCGGTATTGGTTTAACTGGCCTTTTTAACGATTTTGTGAGTCATATGGGTTCGGAATCATAAAAACAGTGTGTACGCGAAGGAGGAAAGTTGTCTTGAGTGCAAAAACGTAAGAAAAATGAATGCATAAGGAAAAGAAACAAAAGGGCGGTATTGGATTAAATGGCCTTTTTAACGATTTTGTGAGTCAGATGGGTTCGGAATCATAAAAACAGTGTGTACGCGAAGGAGGAAAGTTGTCTTGAGTGCAAAAACGTAAGAAAAATGAATGTATAAGGAAAAGAAACAAAAGGGCGGTATTGGTTTAAATGGCTTTTTAGACAGTTTTGTGAGTCAGATGGGTTCGGAACCTTGAAAACAGTGTGTACGCGAAGGAGGAAAGTTGTTTTGAGTGCAAAAACGTGGAAAAAATGAATGTATAAGGAAAAGAAACAAAAGGGAGGTATTGGTTTAAATGGTCTTTTAGATGATTTTGTGAGTCAGATGGGTTCGGAATCATAAAAACAGTGTGTACGCGAAGGAGGAAAGTTGTCTTGAGTGCAAAAACGTAAGAAAAATGAGTGCATAAGGAAAAGAAACAAAAGGGCGGTATTGGATTAAATGGCCTTTTTAACGATTTTGTGAGTCAGATGGGTTCGGAATCATAAAAACAGTGTGTACGCGAAGGAGGAAAGTTGTCTTGAGTGCAAAAACGTAAGAAAAATGAATGTATAAGGAAAAGAAACAAAAGGGCGGTATTGGTTTAAATGGCTTTTTAGACAGTTTTGTGAGTCAGATGGGTTCGGAATCTTAAAAACAGTGTGTACACGGAGGAGGAAAGTTGTTTTGAGTGCAAAAACATGAAAAAAATGAATCCATAAGGAAAAGAAACAAAAGGGAGGTATTGGTTTAAATGGTCTTATAGACGATTTTGTGAGTCAGATGGGTTCGGAATCACAAAAACAGTGTGTACGCAAAGGAGGAAAGTTGTCTTGAGTGCAAAAACGTAAGAAAAATGAATGCATAAGGAAAAGAAACGAAAGGGCGGCATTGGTTTAAATGGCCTTTTTAACGATTTTGTGAGTCAGGTGGGTTCGAAATCATAAAAAAAGTGTGTACCAGAAGGAGGGAAGTTGGAAAAACGTGGAAAAAATGAATGTATGAGGAAAAGAAACAAAAGGGCGGTATTGGTTTAAATGGCTTTTTAGACAGTTTTGTGAGTCAGATGGGTTCGGAATCTTAAAAACAGTGTGTACGAGAAGGAGGAAAGTTGGAAAAACGTGGAAAAAGTGAATGTATAAGGAAAAGAAACAAAAGGGCGGTATTGGTTTAACTGGCCTTTTTAACAAATTTGTGAGTCATATGGGTTCGGAATCTGAAAAACAGTGTGTACGCGAAGGAGGAAAGTTGTTTTGAGTGCAAAAACGTGGAAAAAATGAATGTATAACGAAAAGAAACAAAAGGGAGGTATTGGTTTAAATGGTCTTTTAGATGATTTTGTGAGTCAGATGGGTTCGGAATCATAACTAGTATGTTGTGGCCACCACAAGACTTTCTTCTATATTTACCTATACATATTCAATCAGTAACAACATTTTTAAAAAAAAAAAAAAAAAAAAAAAAAAAAAAGTACGATTTTTTTTTTTTTCTGTTTTTTTTTTTTTTTTTTTTTGTTAAAAGTGTAAAAAATCGATAACTTTGTTTTAAATTATCACAGATTTATAGTTCAACCATTCGTTTTAAAGGTATTGACGAGACCTTTCGAAAGATACCCATCTTGAAAATTTATCCCCCCGGGAGGGTACTTCCCCCCCAGGGGGGGAAGCGATGCCCCCCCATGCAGAAATTTTTTTTCCTAGTTACATACTACTATTATCAATAATTCATATTAATTTTACAATCACAAGTTGAAAACAACTCTAATTATGCACATTTATACGAATTTTTGTCCTATGCTGCCATGTTAAAAATTTAGATAAAATGCTATCACAGCGCCACCTGTTGAGCTATTGATCCCCAAACATAATCAGCACCAGTTTATGTCGGGGACCAACTAAATACCAAGTTTGGTTAAATTTCGTTAAAAAAAAAACTAGTATGTTGTGGCCACCACAAGACTTTCTTCTATATTTACCTATACATATTCAATCAGTGACAATATAAAAAAAAAAAAAAAAAAAAAAAAAAGTACGATTTTTTTTCTAAGTTTTTTTTTTTTTTTTTTTTTTTGTTAAAAGTAAAAAAAATCGATAACTTTGTTTTAAATTATCACAGATTTATCGTTCAACCATTCGTTTTAAAGGTATTGACGAGATCTTTCGAAAGATACCCATCTTGAAATTTTGCCCCCCCGGGTGGGAACTTCCCCCCCCGGTGGGGGGGCAACCGATGCCCCCACATGCACAAAAATTTTTTCCTAGTTAACTACTACTATTATCAACCTGATCTTTCGAAAGATACCCAATGTGAAAATTTACCCCCCCTGGGGGGGTATTTTTCCCCTAGGGGGGGGAAGCGATGCCCCCCCATGCAGAAAATTTTTTTCCTAGTTACATACTACTATTATCAATAATTCATATTAATTTTACAATCACAAGTTTAAAACAACTCTAATTATGCACATTTATACGAATTTTTGTCCTATGCTGCCATGTTAAAAATTTAGATAAAATGCGATTACAACGCCACCTATTGAGCGAGTGATCCCAAAATCTAATCAGCACCAGTTTATGTCAGGGTGCAACTAAATACCAAGTTTGGTTAAGTTTCATTCATTGGTTCGTGAGATACAGCGTCCACAAAAAAATGATACAGACAGACAGACAGACAGACAGACAGACAGACATTTTCTAAAAACTATTAATTCGTGTTCTCCATATCCCAAAACATGTAAATCCATCAAAAAGTGGACTTCGAAAATTTTCGCGAACTTTCTCTATATTACATACTAGCAGGCTACGCCCGCTTCGCTGGTCACTATTTTTAAATGAATCACAAAAATTAATGAATTCTCAAAATTGCATTAATTTTTATCATGTGATAAAAAAAGAGAAAAAAAAATTCTGATCAGGAAAAATGTCGCACCGGGTCCCCACTGCCTTCGGCAGCGTAGACCCGTGCGCTGCGCGTACGTATTCCTTCACCATCCTTATGACTTCTCAAAATTCCATGTTATTACTCATAAACTTTCATTCTTAAGAAAAGGAATTAAAAAATATATCATTTAGCATCGGGTAAAAACTCACACCGGGACGCCACTGCCGTCGGCAGCGCAGACCAATGCGCGCTGTGCGCGCACGTTTGAGGATATACGTGCGCTGTACACGCATATTCCTTCTCAACTCAAACTTTTATTATTAAGAAAATAAAATTAAAAAAAAAATCTTTTATCAACGGGTAAAAACTCGCACCGGGTCCCAAACCCATGCGCGCCTATTCCTTCCCCACCGTTCCAGCCCCTCCTAATTAACTTGCATATACCAATTTTGAACGGTTTTACTCAATTAGCTGAGATGCAAAAGAAAACCTGATCAGGACACTTTAAATTGTAAATCAGGTGAAATCTCGAATTCCACTTTCGATAATGTAAAAGAACTTTAAAATATCTTTCGAATGATGTATTAGAAATAATTTAATCATAATTAGAATATGAAATATTGAAATTTAAAAATATTACAGCGCCATCTGGCTGTAGAAATTTCTGTAATCTATTGTTCCATTCCAGATCAACAAAGCTTTCAAATGATGTATTACTCATGAAATTATTTTAATTAGTAGATGAGTACAAAAGAAAACCTAATCAGGAGACCTCAAAACGTGTAAATCGGGTGAAATCTCCAATTCCATTTTCGATAATGTAAATGTACTTTAAAATGTGTATCAACTAAAATAAGCTTTCAAATGATGTTTTACTTATGAACTTTTTTTAATTAATAACTGAGATACAAAAAAAAAAACTGATTCAGGACACCTCAAAACGTGTAAATCTGGTGAAAACTTTCGATAATTTAAAAAACTTTAAAATATCTTTCGAATGATGTATTACAAATAATTTAATCATAATTAGAAATTGAAATATTGAAATTTTAAAATATTACAACGCCATCTGGCGGTACAAATTTCTGTATTCCACTGTTCGATTCCAAATCAAAAAAGCTTTCTAATGATGTATTACTTATGAAATTATTTTAATTAGTAGCTGAGATACAAAAGAAAACTGATTCAGGACACCTCAAAACATGTAAATCTGGTGAAAACTTTCGATAATTTAAAAGAACTTTAAAATATCTTTCGAATGATGTATTAGAAATAATTTAATCATAATTAGAATATGAAATATTGAAATTTAAAAATATTACAGCGCCATCTGGCTGTAGAAATTTCTGTAATCTATTGTTCCATTCCAGATCAACAAAGCTTTCAAATGATGTATTACTCATGAAATTATTTTAATTAGTAGATGAGATACAAAAGAAAACCTAATCAGGAGACCTCAAAACGTGTAAATCGGGTGAAATCTCCAATTCCATTTTCGATAATGTAAATGTACTTTAAAATGTGTATCAACTAAAATAAGCTTTCAAATGATGTTTTACTTATGAACTTTTTTTAATTAATAACTGAGATACAAAAAAAAAAACTGATTCAGGACACCTCAAAACGTGTAAATCTGGTGAAAACTTTCGATAATTTAAAAAACTTTAAAATATCTTTCGAATGATGTATTACAAATAATTTAATCATAATTAGAAATTGAAATATTGAAATTTTAAAATATTACAGCGCCATCTGGCGGTACAAATTTCTGTATTCCACTGTTCGATTCCAAATCAAAAAAGCTTTCTAATGATGTATTACTTATGAAATTATTTTAATTAGTAGCTGAGATACAAAAGAAAACTGATTCAGGACACCTCAAAACATGTAAATCTGGTGAAAACTTTCGATAATTTAAAAAACTTTAAAATATCTTTCGAATGATGTATTACAAATAATTTAATCATAATTAGAAATTGAAATATTGAAATTTTAAAATATTACAGCGCCATCTGGCGGTACAAATTTCTGTATTCCACTGTTCGATTCCAAATCAAAAAAGCTTTCTAATGATGTATTACTTATGAAATTATTTTAATTAGTAGCTGAGATACAAAAGAAAACTAATTCAGGAGACCTCAAAACGTGTAAATCTGGTGAAAACTGTCGATAATATAAAAGAACTTTAAAATATCTTTCGAATGATGCATTAAAAATAATTTAATCATAATTAGAAATTGAAATATCGAAATTTGAAAATATTACAGCGCCATCTGGCGGTAGAGAATTCTGTAATCCACTGTTCGATTTCAAATCAAAAAAGCTTTCTAATGATGTATTACTTATAAAATTATTTTAATTAGTAGCTGAGATACAAAGGAAAACCTAATCAGGAGACCTCAAAACGTGTAAATCGGGTGAAATCTCGAATTCCATTTTCGATAATGTAAAAGTACTTTAAAATGTGTATCAACTAAAATAAGCTTTCAAATGATGTATTACTTATGAACTTTTTTTAATTAATAGCTGAGATAAAAAAAAAAAAACTGATTCAGGACACCTCAAAACGTGTAAATCTGGTGAAAACTTTCGATAATTTAAAAGAACTTTAAAATATCTTTCGAATGATGTATTAAAATTAATTTAATCATAATTAGAAATTGAAATTTTGAAATTTTAAAATATTACAGCGCCATCTGGCGGTACAAATTTCTGTATTACACTGTTCGATTCCAAATCTAAAAAAGCTTTCTAATTATGTATTACTCATGAAATTATTTTAATTAGTAGCTGAGATACAAAAGAAAACTGATTCAGGAGACCTCAAAGCGTGTAAATCTGGTGAAAACTTTCGATAATTTAAAAGATATACTGTTCAATTCCAAATCAACAAAGCTTTCAAATAATGTGTTACTTATGAAATTATTTTAATTAGTAGCTGTGATACAAAAGAAAACCTAATCAGGACATTCTAAAACATGTAAATCACGTGAAATCTTTAATTCCATTATCTACGGTAGTTTTATTAATGGAAGTAAAAAGAAAAATAAATATTTTTTATTTCGCAAAAACCTATATATATATACCACGGTAGTCGGGTAATGGAAGTAAAAAAAAAAAAAGAAAGAAAAAGTATTTTTTAGTTCCTTCAAATGTATTTTGTTGCTATGGAAACTCCTATCGTCTATTGAAAGATAGATTACGTGTTAGAATAAGATTTAATTAGCAATTAAAATGTAACTGCTTTGTTTATTAATGAAATTTGATGAAATTTTAACTGCAGGTTGGTTTTGTGCTGAATAGGTTGTATATTAAGTGTTGTGTACGAAAAAGAAAATTTGAAGCACTTTGAAATTTGCAATTTTTAACCCCAGTTAAAGATCATGTGACATTAATGACTTGCACATGTTTTTTTGCGGTTAGAGACAGCCGTTTAAATCGTCTGCTGAATGCTGATAGAATCCTCTTTTTAAGCGATAAAGATTTTTGGTCATTTTCGCGATCGATATGGGTCAGCATTTTAATTAATATCTCCGAAACTAATTAAGATTTTTAAATTCTGTTTCGAAGAAAACATCGGAAAGGCTCCAGAGCATCCGTATGTCAATTCTTGTACTTCTGCGTTCAATAGGGGCTGAACGTATAAAAGAACAGACAGACAGACAGACAGACAGACAGACAGACAGACAGACAGACAGACAAACCTTTCCATTTATTACTAGCAGGCTACGCCCGCTTCGCTGGTCACTATTTTTAAATGAATCACAATAATTAATGAATTCTCAAAATTGCATTAATTTGTATCATGTGATAAAAAAAGAGAAAAAATACGTGTGGCACTCGAGGACTGCCGCGGTAAAGCTATTGCATAGCATTTTTTATCAACTTATGCAATTATAATTATTTATTTATTTTATTTATGCAGTATTTTTTTTTTTTCTTTGATATTAATTCAAGTTTTTTCTTTGATATTAATTCATGTTACACTTTTTGAGCGTGGTGACCGATAAGAAAACAATTTTTTTTCTTTTATTGAATAAATGAGAATATATCCGCAATGAGAATATATCAAAAATATCCGCAATCGATTTGTAGGTATCGAAACCTCGATGTACCAAATTTGAATGATCTAACTCTATTTTTTGAGAAAAGGTATTTTAATAGGTTTTTAAAGGCCTGCAAGTCGAATGGGGATATTCAAGTTTTTTCTTTGATATGATTTCAAGTTACACTTTTTGAGCGTGGTGACCGATAAGAAAACAAATTTTAATAGAGAAAAGGTATTTAATAGGTTTTAAAGGCCTGCAAGTCGAATGGGGATATTCAAGTTTTTTCTTTGATATTAATTCAAGTTACACTTTTTGAGCGTGTTGACCGATAAGAAAACAAATTTTAATAGAGAAAAAATATTTTAATAGGTTTTAAAGGCCTGCAAGTCGTATGGGGATATTCAAGTTTTTTCTTTGATATTAATGAATAAGATAACAATAATGATAAGAACACAAATTTTAATAGAGAAAAGGTATTTTAATAGGTTTTAAAGGCCTGCAAGTCGAATGGGGATATTCAAGTTTTTTCTTTGATATTAATTCAAGTTACACTTTTTGAGCGTGGTGACCGATAAGAAAACAAATTTTAATAGAGAAAAGGTATTTAATAGGTTTTAAAGGCCTGCAAGTCGAATGGGGATATTCAAGGATTTTCTTTGATATTAATGAATAAGATAACAATAATGATAAGATAACAATAATGATAAGAAAACAAATTTTAATAGAGAAAAGGTAGTTAATAGGTTTTAAAGGCCTCAAGTCGAATGGGGATATTCAAGTTTTATCTTTGATATTAATTCAAGTTACACTTTTTGAGCGTGGTGACCGATAAGAAAACAAATTTTATTAGAGAAAAGGTATTTAATAGGTTTTAAAGGCCTGCAAGTCGAATGGGGATATTCAAGTTTTTTCTTTGATATTAATTCAAGTTACACTTTTTGAGCGTGGTGGCCGATAAGAAAACAAATTTTAATAGAGAAAAGGTATTTAATAGGTTTTAAAGGCCTGCAAGTCGAATGGGGATATTCAAGGATTTTCTTTGATATTAATGAATAAGATAACAATAATGATAAGATAACAATAATGATAAGAAAACAAATTTTAATAGAGAAAAGGTAGTTAATAGGTTTTAAAGGCCTGCAAGTCGAATGGGGATATTCAAGTTTTATCTTTGATATTAATTCAAGTTACACTTTTTGAGCGTGGTGACCGATAAGAAAACAAATTTTAATAGAGAGAAGGTATTTAATAGGTTTTAAAGGCCTGCAAGTCGAATGGGGATATTCAAGGATTTTCTTTGATATTAATGAATAAGATAAAAATAATGATAAGAAAACAAATTTTAATAGAGAAAAGGTATTTTAATAGGTTTTAAAGGCCTGCAAGTCGAATGGGGATATTCAAGTTTTTTCTTTGATATTAATTCAAGTTGCACTTTTTGAACGTGGTGACCGATAAGAAAACAAATTTTAATAGAGAAAAGGTATTTAATAGGTTTTAAAGGCCTGCAAGTCGAATAGGGATATTCAAGTTTTTCCTTTGATATTAATGAATAAGATAACAATAATGATAAGAAAACAAATTTTAATAGAGAAAAGGTATTTTAATAGGTTTTAAAGGCCTGCAAGTCGAATGGGGATATTCAAGTTTTTTCTTTGATAATAATTCAAGTTACACTTTTTGAGCGTGGTGATCGATAAGAAAACGAATTTTAATAGAGAAAAGGTATTTAATAGGTTTTAAAGGCCTACAAGTCGAATGGGGATATTTAAGTTTTTTCTTTGATATTAATGAATAAGATAAAAATAATGATAAGATAACAATAATGATAAGAAAACAAATTTTAATAGAGAAAAGGTATTTTAATAGGTTTTAAAGGCCTGCAAGTCGAATGGGGACATTCAAGTTTTTTTCTTTGATATTAATTCAAGTTACACTTTTTGAGCGTGGTGACCGATATAAAACAAATTTTAATAGAGAAAATGTATTTAATAGATTTTAAAGGCCTGCAAGTCGAATGGGGATATTCAAGTTTTATCTTTGATATTAATTCAAGTTACACTTTTTGAACGTGGTGACCGATAAGAAAACAAATTTTAACAGAGAAAAGGTATTTAATAGGTTTTAAAGGCCTGCAAGTCGAATGGGGATATTCAAGTTTTATCTGATCTACTTTATACACAAATTTTACGCGTACAGCTATTGACTGTTGTACATATATGATAGATACCTATACACCTATATACTTTCTCACAAACAGCTGCTTACGTATTCGTCCGATTTCGGAGCAGCTCGTCTCGATTCGTATAGCCGAAGTGTACCGAAGTCTGCCGAACTGTGTTAGGTTTTTTTTTTCGTTACGGAATTTTTCGATTCGGTCGCCGCGCTCAAAGCCCGCGATAAAAGCTATACAATAGCTTAAAAAAAATTCTGATCGGGAAAAATGTCGCACCGGGTCCCCACTGCCTTCGGCAGCGTAGACCCGTGGGCTGCGCGCACGTATTCCTTCACTATCCTTATGACTTCTCAAAATTCAATGTTATTACTCATAAACTTTCATTCTCAAGAAAAGGAATTAAAAAATATATCATTTAGCATCGGGTAAAAACTCACACCGGGACGCCACTGCCTTCGGCAGCGCAGACCCATGCGCGCTGCGCGCGCATATACGTGCGCTGTACACGCATATTCCTTCTCAACTCAAACTTTTATTATTAAGAAAATAAAATTAAAAAGAAATCTTTTATCATCGGGAAAAAACTCGCACCGGATCCCAAACCCATGCGCGCTGCGCGCCTATTCCTTCCCCACCGTTCCAGCCCCTCCTAATTAACTTGCATATACCAATTTTGAACGGTCTTACTCAATTAGCTGAGATGCAAAAGAAAACCTGATCAGGACACTTTAAATTGTAAATCAGGTGAAATCTTGAATTCCACTTTCGATAATGTAAAAGAACTTTAAAATATCTTTCGAATGATGTATTAGGAATAATTTAATCATAATTAGAATATGAAATATTGAAATTTAAAAATATTACAGCGCCATCTGGCGGTAGAAATTTCTGTAATCTATTGTTCCATTCCAGTTACTTATTCTTACTCAATTAGCTAAGATGCAAAAGAAAACCTGATCAGGATTTAAATTGTAAATCAGGTGAAATCTCGAATTCCACTTTCGATAATGTAAAAAAACTTTAAAATATCTTTCGAATGATGTATTAGAAATAATTTAATCATAATTAGAATATTAGATGAATATTACAGCGCCATCTGGCGGTAGAAATTTCTGTAATCTATTGTTCCAAAGAAAACCTAATCAGGACACCTCAAAACGTGTAAATCGGGTGAAATCTTGAATTCCATTTTTCGATAATGTTAAAGTACTTTAAAATTTGTATCAACTAAAATAAGCTTTCAAATGATGTATTACTTATGAACTTTTTTTAATTAATAACTGAGATACAAAAAAAAAAAAAAAAAAAACTGATTCAGGACACCTCAAAACGTGTAATTCTGGTGAAAACTTTCGATAATTTAAAAGAACTTTAAAATATCTTTCGAATGATGTATTACAAATAACTTAATCATAATTAGAAATTGAAATATTGAAATTTTAAAATATTACAGCGCCATCTGGCGGTACAAATTTCTGTATTCCACTGTTCGATTCCAAATCAAAAAAGCTTTCTAATGATGTATTACTTATGAAATTATTTTAATTAGTAGCTGAGATACAAAAGAAAACTGATTCAGGACACCTCAAAACGTGTAAATCTGGTGAAAACTTTCGATAATTTAAAAGAACTTTAAAATATCTTTCGAATGATGTATTAAAAATAATTTAATCATAATTAGAAATTGAAATATTGAAATTTTAAAATGTTACAGCGCCATCTGGCGGTACAAATTTCTGTATTCCACTGTTCGATTCCAAATCAAAAAAGCATTCTAATGATGTACTAATTACGAAATTATTTTAATTAGTAGGTGAGATACAAAAGAAAACTAATTCAGGAGACCTCAAAACGTGTAAATCTGGTGAAAACTTTCGATAATTTAAAAGAACTTTAAAATATCTTTCGAATGATGTATTAAAAATAATTTAATCATAATTAGAAATTGAAATTTTAAAATATTACAGCGCCATCTGGCGGTACAAATTTCTGTATTCCACTGTTCGATTCCAAATCTAAAAAAGCTTTCTAATGATGCATTACTTATGAAATTATTTTAATTAGTAGCTGAGATACAAAAGAAAACTAATTCAAGAAACCTCAAAGCGTGTAAATCTGGTGAAAACTTTCGATAATTTAAAAGAACTTTAAAATATCTTTCGAATGATGTATCAAAAATAATTTAATTGGAATTTGAAATATCGAAATTTTAAAATATCTGGCGGTAGAAATTTCTGTAATCTACTGTTCAATTCCAAATCAACAAAGCTTTCAAATAATGTGTTACTTATGAAATTATTTTAATTAGTAGCTGTGATACAAAAGAAAACCTAATCAGGATATTATAAAACATGTAAATCACGTGAAATCTCTAATTCCATTATCTACGATAGTTTTATTAATGGAAGTAAAAAGAAAAATAAATATTTTTTATTTCGCCAAAACCTATACCACGGTAGTCGGGTAATGGAAATAAAAAGAAAAAGAAAAAGTATTTTTTAGTTCCTTCAAATGTATATTTTGTTGCTATGGAAACTCCTACCGCCTATTGAAAGATAGATTACGTGTTAGAATACAATTTAATTAGCAATTAAAATGTAACTGCTTTGTTTATTAATGAAATTTGATGAAATTTTAACTGCAGGTTGGTTTTGTGCTGAATAGGTTGTATATTAAGTGTTGTGTACGAAAAAGAAAATTTGAAGCACTTTGAAATTTGCAATTTTTAACCCCAGTTAAAGATCATGTGACATTAATGACTTGCACATGTTTTTTTTCCGTTAGAGACAGCTGTTAAAATCGTCTGCTGAATGCAGATAGAATGCCTCTTTTTAAGCAATAAGGATTTTTGGTCATTTTCGCGATCGATATGGGTCAGCATTTTAATTAATATCTCCGAAACTAATTAAGATTTTTAAATTCTGTTTCGAGGAAAACATCGGAAAGGCTCCAGAGCATCCGTATGTCAATTCTTGTACTTCTGCGTTCAATAGGGGCTGAACGTATAAAAGAACAGACAGACAGACAGACAGACAGACAGACAGATAGACAGACAGACAGACAGACAGACAGACAGACAGACAAACCTTTCCATTTATTATTATAGATTATAGATAGAAGAAAGTAAAAACAGTGTGTACGCGAAGGAGGAAAGTTGTCTTGAGTGCAAAAACGTAAGAAAAATGAATGTATAAGGAAAAGAAACAAAAGGGCGGTATTGGATTAAATGGCTTTTTAGACAGTTTTGTGAGTCAGATGGGTTCGGAATCTTAAAAACAGTGTGTACACGAAGGAGGAAAGTTGTTTTGAGTGCAAAAACATGAAAAAAATGAATCCATAAGGAAAAGAAACAAAAGGGAGGTATTGGTTTAAATGGTCTTATAGACGATTTTGTGAGTCAGATGGGTTCGGAATCACAAAAACAGTGTGTACGCAAAGGAGGAAAGTTGTCTCCAAGTGCAAAAACGTAAGAAAAACGATTGCGCAAAAACGTAAGAAAAACGATTGCATAAGGAAAAGAAACAAAAGGGCGGAATTGGTTTAAATGGACTTGTAGACGATTTTGTGAGTCAGATGGGTTCGAAATCATAAAAACAGTGTGTACGCAAAGGAGGAAAGTTGTCTTGAGTGCAAAAACGTAAGAAAAATGAATGCATAAGGAAAAGAAACGAAAGGGCGGTATTGGTTTAAATGGCCTTTTTAACGATTTTGTGAGTCAGGTGGGTTCGAAATCATAAAAAAAGTGTGTACCAGAAGGAGGGAAGTTGGAAAAACGTGGAAAAAATGAATGTATGAGGAAAAGAAACAAAAGGGCGGTATTGGTTTAAATGGCTTTTTAGACAGTTTTGTAAGTCAGATGGGTTCGGAATCTTAAAAACAGTGTGTACACGAAGGAGGAAAGTTGTTTTGAGTGCAAAAACATGAAAAAAATGAATGCATAAGGAAAAGAAACAAAAGGGAGGTATTGGTTTAAATGGTCTTATAGACGATTTTGTGAGTCAGATGGGTTCGGAATCATAAAAACAGTGTGTACGCGAAGGAGGAAAGTTGTCTTGAGTGCAATAACGTAAGAAAAACGAATGCATAAGGAAAACAAACAAAAGGGCGGAATTGGTTTAAATGGACTTGTAGACGATTTTGTGAGTCGAACGGGTTCGAAATCATAAAAACAGTGTGTACGCGAAGGAGGAAAGTTGTCTTGAGTGCAAAAACGTAAGAAAAATGAATGTATAAGGAAAAGAAACGAAAGGGAGGTATTGGTTTAAATGGTCTTATAGACGATTTTGTGAGTCAGATGGGTTCGGAATCACAAAAACAGTGTGTACGCAAAGGAGGAAAGTTGTCTTGAGTGCAAAAACGTAAGAAAAATGAATGCATAAGGAAAAGAAACGAAAGGGCGGTATTGGTTTAAATGGCCTTTTTAACGATTTTGTGAGTCAGGTGGGTTCGAAATCATAAAAAAAGTGTGTACCAGAAGGAGGGAAGTTGGAAAAACGTGGAAAAAATGAATGTATGAGGAAAAGAAACAAAAGGGCGGTATTGGTTTAAATGGCTTTTTAGACAGTTTTGTGAGTCAGATGGGTTCGGAACCTTGAAAACAGTGTGTACGCGAAGGAGGAAAGTTGTTTTGAGTGCAAAAACGTGGAAAAAATGAATGTATAAGGAAAAGAAACAAAAGGGAGGTATTGGTTTAAATGGTCTTTTAGATGATTTTGTGAGTCAGATGGGTTCGGAATCACAAAAACAGTGTGTACGCAAAGGAGGAAAGTTGTCTCCAAGTGCAAAAACGTAAGAAAAACGATTGCGCAAAAACGTAAGAAAAACGATTGCATAAGGAAAAGAAACAAAAGGGCGGAATTGGTTTAAATGGACTTGTAGACGATTTTGTGAGTCAGATGGGTTCGAAATCATAAAAACAGTGTGTACGCAAAGGAGGAAAGTTGTCTTGAGTGCAAAAACGTAAGAAAAATGAATGCATAAGGAAAAGAAACGAAAGGGCGGTATTGGTTTAAATGGCCTTTTTAACGATTTTGTGAGTCAGGTGGGTTCGAAATCTTAAAAACAGTGTGTACACGAAGGAGGAAAGTTGTTTTGAGTGCAAAAACATGAAAAAAATGAATGCATAAGGAAAAGAAACAAAAGGGAGGTATTGGTTTAAATGGTCTTATAGACGATTTTGTGAGTCAGATGGGTTCGGAATCATAAAAACAGTGTGTACGCGAAGGAGGAAAGTTGTCTTGAGTGCAATAACGTAAGAAAAACGAATGCATAAGGAAAACAAACAAAAGGGCGGAATTGGTTTAAATGGACTTGTAGACGATTTTGTGAGTCGAATGGGTTCGAAATCATAAAAACAGTGTGTACGCGAAGGAGGAAAGTTGTCTTGAGTGCAAAAACGTAAGAAAAATGAATGTATAAGGAAAAGAAACGAAAGGGAGGTATTGGTTTAAATGGTCTTATAGACGATTTTGTGAGTCAGATGGGTTCGGAATCACAAAAACAGTGTGTACGCAAAGGAGGAAAGTTGTCTTGAGTGCAAAAACGTAAGAAAAATGAATGCATAAGGAAAAGAAACGAAAGGGCGGTATTGGTTTAAATGGCCTTTTTAACGATTTTGTGAGTCAGGTGGGTTCGAAATCATAAAAAAAGTGTGTACCAGAAGGAGGGAAGTTGGAAAAACGTGGAAAAAATGAATGTATGAGGAAAAGAAACAAAAGGGCGGTATTGGTTTAAATGGCTTTTTAGACAGTTTTGTGAGTCAGATGGGTTCGGAACCTTGAAAACAGTGTGTACGCGAAGGAGGAAAGTTGTTTTGAGTGCAAAAACGTGGAAAAAATGAATGTATAAGGAAAAGAAACAAAAGGGAGGTATTGGTTTAAATGGTCTTTTAGATGATTTTGTGAGTCAGATGGGTTCGGAATCATAAAAACAGTGTGTACGCGAAGGAGGAAAGTTGTCTTGACTGCAAAAACGTAAGAAAAATGAATGCATAAGGAAAAGAAACAAAAGGGCGGTATTGGATTAAATGGCCTTTTTAACGATTTTGTGAGTCAGATGGGTTCGGAATCATAAAAACAGTGTGTACGCGAAGGAGGAAAGTTGTCTTGAGTGCAAAAACGTAAGAAAAATGAATGTATAAGGAAAAGAAACAAAAGGGCGGTATTGGTCTAAATGGCCTTTTTAACGATTTTGTGAGTCAGATGGGTTCGGAATCTTAAAAACAGTGTGTACGAGTAGGAGGAAAGTTGGAAAAACGTGGAAAAAGTGAATGTATAAGGAAAAGAAACAAAAGGGCGGTTTTGGTTTAACTGGCCTTTTTAACGAATTTTTGAGTCATATGGGTTCGGAATCTGAAAAACAGTGTGTACGCGAAGGAGGAAAGTTGTTTTGAGTGCAAAAACGTGGAAAAAATGAATGTATAAGGAAAAGAAACAAAAGGGAGGTATTGGTTTAAATGGTCTTTTAGAGGATTTTGTGAGTCAGATGGGTTCGGAATCATAAAAACAGTGTGTACGCGAAGGAGGAAAGTTGTCTTGAGTGAAAAACGTAAGAAAAATGAATGTATAAGGAAAAGAAACAAAAGGGCGGTATTGGTTTAAATGGCTTTTTAGACAGTTTTGTGAGTCAGATGGGTTCGGAATCTTAAAAACAGTGTGTACACGAAGGAGGAAAGTTGTTTTGAGTGCAAAAACATGAAAAAAATGAATCCATAAGGAAAAGAAACAAAAGGGAGGTATTGGTTTAAATGGTCTTATAGACGATTTTGTGAGTCAGATGGGTTCGGAATCACAAAAACAGTGTGTACGCAAAGGAGGAAAGTTGTCTCCAAGTGCAAAAACGTAAGAAAAACGATTGCGCAAAAACGTAAGAAAAACGATTACATAAGGAAAAGAAACAAAAGGGCGGAATTGGTTTAAATGGACTTCTAGACGATTTTGTGAGTCAGATGGGTTCGAAATCATAAAAACAGTGTGTACGCAAAGGAGGAAAGTTGTCTTGAGTGCAAAAACGTAAGAAAAATGAATGCATAAGGAAAAGAAACGAAAGGGCGGTATTGGTTTAAATGGCCTTTTTAACGATTTTGTGAGTCAGGTGGGTTCGAAATCATAAAAAAAGTGTGTACCAGAAGGAGGGAAGTTGGAAAAACGTGGAAAAAATGAATGTATGAGGAAAAGAAACAAAAGGGCGGTATTGGTTTAAATGGCTTTTTAGACAGTTTTGTGAGTCAGATGGGTTCGGAATCTTAAAAACAGTGTGTACGAGAAGGAGGAAAGTTGGAAAAACGTGGAAAAAGTGAATGTATAAGGAAAAGAAACAAAAGGGCGGTATTGGTTTAACTGGCCTTTTTAACGAATTTGTGAGTCATATGGGTTCGGAATCTGAAAAACAGTGTGTACGCGAAGGAGGAAAGTTGTTTTGAGTGCAAAAACGTGGAAAAAATGAATGTATAAGGAAAAGAAACAAAAGGGAGGTATTGGTTTAAATGTTCTTTTAGATGATTTTGTGAGTCAGATGGGTTCGGAATCATAAAAACAGTGTGTACGCGAAGGAGGAAAGTTGTCTTGAGTGCAAAAACGTAAGAAAAATGAATGCATAAGGAATGTATAAGGAAAAGAAACAAAAGGGCGGTATTGGATTAAATGGCTTTTTAGACAGTTTTGTGAATCAGATGGGTTCGGAACCTTGAAAACAGTGTGTTCGCGAAGGAGGAAAGTTGTTTTGAGTGCAAAAACGTGGAAAAAATGAATGTATAAGGAAAAGAAACAACAGGGAGGTATTGGTTTAAATGGTCTTTTAGATGATTTTGTGAGTCAGATGGGTTCGGAATCATAAAAACAGTGTGTACGCGAAGGAGGAAAGTTGTCTTGAGTGAAAAACGTAAGAAAAATGAATGTATAAGGAAAAGAAACAAAAGGGCGGTATTGGTTTAAATGGCTTTTTAGACAGTTTTGTGAGTCAGATGGGTTCGGAATCTTAAAAACAGTGTGTACGAGAAGGAGGAAAGTTGGAAAAACGTGGAAAAAGTGAATGTATAAGGAAAAGAAACAAAAGGGCGGTATTGGTTTAACTGGCCTTTTTAACGAATTTGTGAGTCATATGGGTTCGGAATCTGAAAAACAGTGTGTACGCGAAGGAGGAAAGTTGTCTTGAGTGCAAAAACGTAAGAAAAATGAATGCATAAGGAAAAGAAACGAAAGGGCGGTATTGGTTTAAATGGCCTTTTTAACGATTTTGTGAGTCAGGTGGGTTCGAAATCATAAAAAAAGTGTGTACCAGAAGGAGGGAAGTTGGAAAAACGAGGAAAAAATGAATGTATGAGGAAAAGAAACAAAAGGGCGGTATTGGTTTAAATGGCTTTTTAGACAGTTTTGTGAGTCAGATGGGTTCGGAATCTTAAAAACAGTGTGTACGAGAAGGAGGAAAGTTGGAAAAACGTGGAAAAAGTGAATGTATAAGGAAAAGAAACAAAAGGGCGGTATTGGTTTAACTGGCCTTTTTAACGAATTTGTGAGTCATATGGGTTCGGAATCTGAAAAACAGTGTGTACGCGAAGGAGGAAAGTTGTTTTGAGTGCAAAAACGTGGAAAAAATGAATGTATAAGGAAAAGAAACAAAAGGGAGGTATTGGTTTAAATGTTCTTTTAGATGATTTTGTGAGTCAGATGGGTTCGGAATCATAAAAACAGTGTGTACGCGAAGGAGGAAAGTTGTCTTGAGTGCAAAAACGTAAGAAAAATGAATGCATAAGGAATGTATAAGGAAAAGAAACAAAAGGGCGGTATTGGATTAAATGGCTTTTTAGACAGTTTTGTGAATCAGATGGGTTCGGAACCTTGAAAACAGTGTGTTCGCGAAGGAGGAAAGTTGTTTTGAGTGCAAAAACGTGGAAAAAATGAATGTATAAGGAAAAGAAACAACAGGGAGGTATTGGTTTAAATGGTCTTTTAGATGATTTTGTGAGTCAGATGGGTTCGGAATCATAAAAACAGTGTGTACGCGAAGGAGGAAAGTTGTCTTGAGTGAAAAACGTAAGAAAAATGAATGTATAAGGAAAAGAAACAAAAGGGCGGTATTGGTTTAAATGGCTTTTTAGACAGTTTTGTGAGTCAGATGGGTTCGGAATCTTAAAAACAGTGTGTACACGAAGGAGGAAAGTTGTTTTGAGTGCAAAAACATGAAAAAAATGAATCCATAAGGAAAAGAAACAAAAGGGAGGTATTGGTTTAAATGGTCTTATAGACGATTTTGTGAGTCAGATGGGTTCGGAATCACAAAAACAGTGTGTACGCAAAGGAGGAAAGTTGTCTCCAAGTGCAAAAACGTAAGAAAAACGATTGCGCAAAAACGTAAGAAAAACGATTACATAAGGAAAAGAAACAAAAGGGCGGAATTGGTTTAAATGGACTTCTAGACGATTTTGTGAGTCAGATGGGTTCGAAATCATAAAAACAGTGTGTACGCAAAGGAGGAAAGTTGTCTTGAGTGCAAAAACGTAAGAAAAATGAATGCATAAGGAAAAGAAACGAAAGGGCGGTATTGGTTTAAATAGCCTTTTTAACGATTTTGTGAGTCAGGTGGGTTCGAAATCATTAAAAAAGTGTGTACGAGAAGGAGGAAAGTTGTCTTGAGTGCAAAAACGTAAGAAAAATGAATGCATAAGGAAAAGAAACAAAAGGGCGGTATTGGATTAAATGGCCTTTTTAACGATTTTGTGAGTCAGATGGGTTCGGAATCATAAAAACAGTGTGTACGCGAAGGAGGAAAGTTGTCTTGAGTGCAAAAACGTAAGAAAAATGAATGTATAAGGAAAAGAAACAAAAGGGCGGTATTGGTTTAAATGGCTTTTTAGACAGTTTTGTGAGTCAGATGGGTTCGGAACCTTGAAAACAGTGTGTACGCGAAGGAGGAAAGTTGGAAAAACGTGAAAAAAGTGAATGTATAAGGAAAAGAAACAAAAGGGCGGTATTGGTTTAACTGGCCTTTTTAACGATTTTGTGAGTCATATGGGTTCGGAATCATAAAAACAGTGTGTACGCGAAGGAGGAAAGTTGTCTTGAGTGCAAAAACGTAAGAAAAATGAATGCATAAGGAAAAGAAACAAAAGGGCGGTATTGGATTAAATGGCCTTTTTAACGATTTTGTGAGTCAGATGGGTTCGGAATCATAAAAACAGTGTGTACGCGAAGGAGGAAAGTTGTCTTGAGTGCAAAAACGTAAGAAAAATGAATGTATAAGGAAAAGAAACAAAAGGGCGGTATTGGTTTAAATGGCTTTTTAGACAGTTTTGTGAGTCAGATGGGTTCGGAACCTTGAAAACAGTGTGTACGCGAAGGAGGAAAGTTGTCTTGAGTGCAAAAACGTAAGAAAAATGAGTGCATAAGGAAAAGAAACAAAAGGGCGGTATTGGATTAAATGGCCTTTTTAACGATTTTGTGAGTCAGATGGGTTCGGAATCATAAAAACAGTGTGTACGCGAAGGAGGAAAGTTGTCTTGAGTGCAAAAACGTAAGAAAAATGAATGTATAAGGAAAAGAAACAAAAGGGCGGTATTGGTTTAAATGGCTTTTTAGACAGTTTTGTGAGTCAGATGGGTTCGGAATCTTAAAAACAGTGTGTACACGGAGGAGGAAAGTTGTTTTGAGTGCAAAAACATGAAAAAAATGAATCCATAAGGAAAAGAAACAAAAGGGAGGTATTGGTTTAAATGGTCTTATAGACGATTTTGTGAGTCAGATGGGTTCGGAATCATAAAAAAAGTGTGTACCAGAAGGAGGGAAGTTGGAAAAACGTGGAAAAAATGAATGTATGAGGAAAAGAAACAAAAGGGCGGTATTGGTTTAAATGGCTTTTTAGACAGTTTTGTGAGTCAGATGGGTTCGGAATCTTAAAAACAGTGTGTACGAGAAGGAGGAAAGTTGGAAAAACGTGGAAAAAGTGAATGTATAAGGAAAAGAAACAAAAGGGCGGTATTGGTTTAACTGGCCTTTTTAACGAATTTGTGAGTCATATGGGTTCGGAATCTGAAAAACAGTGTGTACGCGAAGGAGGAAAGTTGTCTTGAGTGCAAAAACGTAAGAAAAATGAATGCATAAGGAAAAGAAACGAAAGGGCGGTATTGGTTTAAATGGCCTTTTTAACGATTTTGTGAGTCAGGTGGGTTCGAAATCATAAAAAAAGTGTGTACCAGAAGGAGGGAAGTTGGAAAAACGTGGAAAAAATGAATGTATGAGGAAAAGAAACAAAAGGGCGGTATTGGTTTAAATGGCTTTTTAGACAGTTTTGTGAGTCAGATGGGTTCGGAATCTTAAAAACAGTGTGTACGAGAAGGAGGAAAGTCGGAAAAACGTGGAAAAAGTGAATGTATAAGGAAAAGAAACAAAAGGGCGGTATTGGTTTAACTGGCCTTTTTAACGAATTTGTGAGTCATATGGGTTCGGAATCTGAAAAACAGTGTGTACGCGAAGGAGGAAAGTTGTTTTGAGTGCAAAAACGTGGAAAAAATGAATGTATAAGGAAAAGAAACAAAAGGGAGGTATTGGTTTAAATGTTCTTTTAGATGATTTTGTGAGTCAGATGGGTTCGGAATCATAAAAACAGTGTGTACGCGAAGGAGGAAAGTTGTCTTGAGTGCAAAAACGTAAGAAAAATGAATGCATAAGGAATGTATAAGGAAAAGAAACAAAAGGGCGGTATTGGATTAAATGGCTTTTTAGACAGTTTTGTGAATCAGATGGGTTCGGAACCTTGAAAACAGTGTGTTCGCGAAGGAGGAAAGTTGTTTTGAGTGCAAAAACGTGGAAAAAATGAATGTATAAGGAAAAGAAACAACAGGGAGGTATTGGTTTAAATGGTCTTTTAGATGATTTTGTGAGTCAGATGGGTTCGGAATCATAAAAACAGTGTGTACGCGAAGGAGGAAAGTTGTCTTGAGTGAAAAACGTAAGAAAAATGAATGTATAAGGAAAAGAAACAAAAGGGCGGTATTGGTTTAAATGGCTTTTTAGACAGTTTTGTGAGTCAGATGGGTTCGGAATCTTAAAAACAGTGTGTACACGAAGGAGGAAAGTTGTTTTGAGTGCAAAAACATGAAAAAAATGAATCCATAAGGAAAAGAAACAAAAGGGAGGTATTGGTTTAAATGGTCTTATAGACGATTTTGTGAGTCAGATGGGTTCGGAATCACAAAAACAGTGTGTACGCAAAGGAGGAAAGTTGTCTCCAAGTGCAAAAACGTAAGAAAAACGATTGCGCAAAAACGTAAGAAAAACGATTACATAAGGAAAAGAAACAAAAGGGCGGAATTGGTTTAAATGGACTTCTAGACGATTTTGTGAGTCAGATGGGTTCGAAATCATAAAAACAGTGTGTACGCAAAGGAGGAAAGTTGTCTTGAGTGCAAAAACGTAAGAAAAATGAATGCATAAGGAAAAGAAACGAAAGGGCGGTATTGGTTTAAATGGCCTTTTTAACGATTTTGTGAGTCAGGTGGGTTCGAAATCATTAAAAAAGTGTGTACGAGAAGGAGGAAAGTTGTCTTGAGTGCAAAAACGTAAGAAAAATGAATGCATAAGGAAAAGAAACAAAAGGGCGGTATTGGATTAAATGGCCTTTTTAACGATTTTGTGAGTCAGATGGGTTCGGAATCATAAAAACAGTGTGTACGCGAAGGAGGAAAGTTGTCTTGAGTGCAAAAACGTAAGAAAAATGAATGTATAAGGAAAAGAAACAAAAGGGCGGTATTGGTTTAAATGGCTTTTTAGACAGTTTTGTGAGTCAGATGGGTTCGGAACCTTGAAAACAGTGTGTACGCGAAGGAGGAAAGTTGTTTTGAGTGCAAAAACGTGGAAAAAATGAATGTATAAGGAAAAGAAACAAAAGGGCGGTATTGGTTTAAATGGCTTTTTAGACAGTTTTGTGAGTCAGATGGGTTCGGAACCTTGAAAACAGTGTGTACGCGAAGGAGGAAAGTTGTCTTGAGTGCAAAAACGTAAGAAAAATGAATGTATAAGGAAAAGAAACAAAAGGGCGGTATTGGTTTAAATGGCTTTTTAGACAGTTTTGTGAGTCAGATGGGTTCGGAATCTTAAAAACAGTGTGTACACGGAGGAGGAAAGTTGTTTTGAGTGCAAAAACATGAAAAAAATGAATCCATAAGGAAAAGAAACAAAAGGGAGGTATTGGTTTAAATGGTCTTATAGACGATTTTGTGAGTCAGATGGGTTCGGAATCACAAAAACAGTGTGTACGCAAAGGAGGAAAGTTGTCTTGAGTGCAAAAACGTAAGAAAAATGAATGCATAAGGAAAAGAAACGAAAGGGCGGTATTGGTTTAAATGGCCTTTTTAACGATTTTGTGAGTCAGGTGGGTTCGAAATCATTAAAAAAGTGTGTACGAGAAGGAGGAAAGTTGTCTTGAGTGCAAAAACGTAAGAAAAATGAATGTATAAGGAAAAGAAACAAAAGGGCGGTATTGGTTTAAATGGCTTTTTAGACAGTTTTGTGAGTCAGATGGGTTCGGAACCTTGAAAACAGTGTGTACGCGAAGGAGGAAAGTTGTTTTGAGTGCAAAAACGTGGAAAAAATGAATGTATAAGGAAAAGAAACAAAAGGGAGGTATTGGTTTAAATGGTCTTTTAGATGATTTTGTGAGTCAGATGGGTTCGGAATCATAAAAACAGTGTGTACGCGAAGGAAGAAAGTTGTCTTGAGTGCAAAAACGTAAGAAAAATGAGTGCATAAGGAAAAGAAACAAAAGGGCGGTATTGGATTAAATGGCCTTTTTAACGATTTTGTGAGTCAGATGGGTTCGGAATCATAAAAACAGTGTGTACGCGAAGGAGGAAAGTTGTCTTGAGTGCAAAAACGTAAGAAAAATGAATGTATAAGGAAAAGAAACAAAAGGGCGGTATTGGTTTAAATGGCTTTTTAGACAGTTTTGTGAGTCAGATGGGTTCGGAATCTTAAAAACAGTGTGTACACGGAGGAGGAAAGTTGTTTTGAGTGCAAAAACATGAAAAAAATGAATCCATAAGGAAAAGAAACAAAAGGGAGGTATTGGTTTAAATGGTCTTATAGACGATTTTGTGAGTCAGATGGGTTCGGAATCACAAAAACAGTGTGTACGCAAAGGAGGAAAGTTGTCTTGAGTGCAAAAACGTAAGAAAAATGAATGCATAAGGAAAAGAAACGAAAGGGCGGTATTGGTTTAAATGGCCTTTTTAACGATTTTGTGAGTCAGGTGGGTTCGAAATCATAAAAAAAGTGTGTACCAGAAGGAGGGAAGTTGGAAAAACGTGGAAAAAATGAATGTATGAGGAAAAGAAACAAAAGGGCGGTATTGGTTTAAATGGCTTTTTAGACAGTTTTGTGAGTCAGATGGGTTCGGAATCTTAAAAACAGTGTGTACGAGAAGGAGGAAAGTTGGAAAAACGTGGAAAAAGTGAATGTATAAGGAAAAGAAACAAAAGGGCGGTATTGGTTTAACTGGCCTTTTTAACAAATTTGTGAGTCATATGGGTTCGGAATCTGAAAAACAGTGTGTACGCGAAGGAGGAAAGTTGTTTTGAGTGCAAAAACGTGGAAAAAATGAATGTATAAGGAAAAGAAACAAAAGGGAGGTATTGGTTTAAATGGTCTTTTAGATGATTTTGTGAGTCAGATGGGTTCGGAATCATAAAAACAGTGTGTACGCGAAGGAGGAAAGTTGTCTTGAGTGCAAAAACGTAAGAAAAATGAATGCATAAGGAATGTATAAGGAAAAGAAACAAAAGGGCGGTATTGGATTAAATGGCTTTTTAGACAGTTTTGTGAGTCAGATGGGTTCGGAACCTTGAAAACAGTGTGTACGCGAAGGAGGAAAGTTGTTTTGAGTGCAAAAACGTGGAAAAAATGAATGTATAAGGAAAAGAAACAACAGGGAGGTATTGGTTTAAATGGTCTTTTAGATGATTTTGTGAGTCAGATGGGTTCGGAATCATAAAAACAGTGTGTACGCGAAGGAGGAAAGTTGTCTTGAGTGAAAAACGTAAGAAAAATGAATGTATAAGGAAAAGAAACAAAAGGGCGGTATTGGTTTAAATGGCTTTTTAGACAGTTTTGTGAGTCAGATGGGTTCGGAATCTTAAAAACAGTGTGTACACGAAGGAGGAAAGTTGTTTTGAGTGCAAAAACATGAAAAAAATGAATCCATAAGGAAAAGAAACAAAAGGGAGGTATTGGTTTAAATAGTCTTATAGACGATTTTGTGAGTCAGATGGGTTCGGAATCACAAAAACAGTGTGTACGCAAAGGAGGAAAGTTGTCTCCAAGTGCAAAAACGTAAGAAAAACGATTGCGCAAAAACGTAAGAAAAACGATTACATAAGGAAAAGAAACAAAAGGGCGGAATTGGTTTAAATGGACTTGTAGACGATTTTGTGAGTCAGATGGGTTCGAAATCATAAAAACAGTGTGTACGCAAAGGAGGAAAGTTGTCTTGAGTGCAAAAACGTAAGAAAAATGAATGCATAAGGAAAAGAAACGAAAGGGCGGTATTGGTTTAAATGGCCTTTTTAACGATTTTGTGAGTCAGGTGGGTTCGAAATCATTAAAAAAGTGTGTACCAGAAGGAGGGAAGTTGGAAAAACGTGGAAAAAATGAATGTATGAGGAAAAGAAACAAAAGGGCGGTATTGGTTTAAATGGCTTTTTAGACAGTTTTGTGAGTCAGATGGGTTCGGAATCTTAAAAACAGTGTGTACGAGAAGGAGGAGAGTTGGAAAAACGTGAAAAAAGTGAATGTATAAGGAAAAGAAACAAAAGGGCGGTATTGGTTTAACTGGCCTTTTTAACGATTTTGTGAGTCATATGGGTTCGGAATCATAAAAACAGTGTGTACGCGAAGGAGGAAAGTTGTCTTGAGTGCAAAAACGTAAGAAAAATGAATGCATAAGGAAAAGAAACAAAAGGGCGGTATTGGATTAAATGGCCTTTTTAACGATTTTGTGAGTCAGATGGGTTCGGAATCATAAAAACAGTGTGTACGCGAAGGAGGAAAGTTGTCTTGAGTGCAAAAACGTAAGAAAAATGAATGTATAAGGAAAAGAAACAAAAGGGCGGTATTGGTTTAAATGGCTTTTTAGACAGTTTTGTGAGTCAGATGGGTTCGGAACCTTGAAAACAGTGTGTACGCGAAGGAGGAAAGTTGTTTTGAGTGCAAAAACGTGGAAAAAATGAATGTATAAGGAAAAGAAACAAAAGGGAGGTATTGGTTTAAATGGTCTTATAGACGATTTTGTGAGTCAGATGGGTTCGGAATCACAAAAACAGTGTGTACGCAAAGGAGGAAAGTTGTCTTGAGTGCAAAAACGTAAGAAAAATGAATGCATAAGGAAAAGAAACGAAAGGGCGGTATTGGTTTAAATGGCCTTTTTAACGATTTTGTGAGTCAGGTGGGTTCGAAATCATAAAAAAAGTGTGTACCAGAAGGAGGGAAGTTGGAAAAACGTGGAAAAAATGAATGTATGAGGAAAAGAAACAAAAGGGCGGTATTGGTTTAAATGGCTTTTTAGACAGTTTTGTGAGTCAGATGGGTTCGGAATCTTAAAAACAGTGTGTACGAGAAGGAGGAAAGTTGGAAAAACGTGGAAAAAGTGAATGTATAAGGAAAAGAAACAAAAGGGCGGTATTGGTTTAACTGGCCTTTTTAACAAATTTGTGAGTCATATGGGTTCGGAATCTGAAAAACAGTGTGTACGCGAAGGAGGAAAGTTGTTTTGAGTGCAAAAACGTGGAAAAAATGAATGTATAAGGAAAAGAAACAAAAGGGAGGTATTGGTTTAAATGGTCTTTTAGATGATTTTGTGAGTCAGATGGGTTCGGAATCATAAAAACAGTGTGTACGCGAAGGAGGAAAGTTGTCTTGAGTGCAAAAACGTAAGAAAAATGAATGCATAAGGAATGTATAAGGAAAAGAAACAAAAGGGCGGTATTGGATTAAATGGCTTTTTAGACAGTTTTGTGAGTCAGATGGGTTCGGAACCTTGAAAACAGTGTGTACGCGAAGGAGGAAAGTTGTTTTGAGTGCAAAAACGTGGAAAAAATGAATGTATAAGGAAAAGAAACAACAGGGAGGTATTGGTTTAAATGGTCTTTTAGATGATTTTGTGAGTCAGATGGGTTCGGAATCATAAAAACAGTGTGTACGCGAAGGAGGAAAGTTGTCTTGAGTGAAAAACGTAAGAAAAATGAATGTATAAGGAAAAGAAACAAAAGGGCGGTATTGGTTTAAATGGCTTTTTAGACAGTTTTGTGAGTCAGATGGGTTCGGAATCTTAAAAACAGTGTGTACACGAAGGAGGAAAGTTGTTTTGAGTGCAAAAACATGAAAAAAATGAATCCATAAGGAAAAGAAACAAAAGGGAGGTATTGGTTTAAATAGTCTTATAGACGATTTTGTGAGTCAGATGGGTTCGGAATCACAAAAACAGTGTGTACGCAAAGGAGGAAAGTTGTCTCCAAGTGCAAAAACGTAAGAAAAACGATTGCGCAAAAACGTAAGAAAAACGATTACATAAGGAAAAGAAACAAAAGGGCGGAATTGGTTTAAATGGACTTGTAGACGATTTTGTGAGTCAGATGGGTTCGAAATCATAAAAACAGTGTGTACGCAAAGGAGGAAAGTTGTCTTGAGTGCAAAAACGTAAGAAAAATGAATGCATAAGGAAAAGAAACGAAAGGGCGGTATTGGTTTAAATGGCCTTTTTAACGATTTTGTGAGTCAGGTGGGTTCGAAATCATTAAAAAAGTGTGTACCAGAAGGAGGGAAGTTGGAAAAACGTGGAAAAAATGAATGTATGAGGAAAAGAAACAAAAGGGCGGTATTGGTTTAAATGGCTTTTTAGACAGTTTTGTGAGTCAGATGGGTTCGGAATCTTAAAAACAGTGTGTACGAGAAGGAGGAGAGTTGGAAAAACGTGAAAAAAGTGAATGTATAAGGAAAAGAAACAAAAGGGCGGTATTGGTTTAACTGGCCTTTTTAACGATTTTGTGAGTCATATGGGTTCGGAATCATAAAAACAGTGTGTACGCGAAGGAGGAAAGTTGTCTTGAGTGCAAAAACGTAAGAAAAATGAATGCATAAGGAAAAGAAACAAAAGGGCGGTATTGGATTAAATGGCCTTTTTAACGATTTTGTGAGTCAGATGGGTTCGGAATCATAAAAACAGTGTGTACGCGAAGGAGGAAAGTTGTCTTGAGTGCAAAAACGTAAGAAAAATGAATGTATAAGGAAAAGAAACAAAAGGGCGGTATTGGTTTAAATGGCTTTTTAGACAGTTTTGTGAGTCAGATGGGTTCGGAACCTTGAAAACAGTGTGTACGCGAAGGAGGAAAGTTGTTTTGAGTGCAAAAACGTGGAAAAAATGAATGTATAAGGAAAAGAAACAAAAGGGAGGTATTGGTTTAAATGGTCTTTTAGATGATTTTGTGAGTCAGATGGGTTCGGAATCATAAAAACAGTGTGTACGCGAAGGAGGAAAGTTGTCTTGAGTGCAAAAACGTAAGAAAAATGAGTGCATAAGGAAAAGAAACAAAAGGGCGGTATTGGATTAAATGGCCTTTTTAACGATTTTGTGAGTCAGATGGGTTCGGAATCATAAAAACAGTGTGTACGCGAAGGAGGAAAGTTGTCTTGAGTGCAAAAACGTAAGAAAAATGAATGTATAAGGAAAAGAAGCAAAAGGGCGGTATTGGTTTAAATGGCTTTTTAGACAGTTTTGTGAGTCAGATGGGTTCGGAATCTTAAAAACAGTGTGTACACGAAGGAGGAAAGTTGTTTTGAGTGCAAAAACATGAAAAAAATGAATCCATAAGGAAAAGAAACAAAAGGGAGGTATTGGTTTAAATGGTCTTATAGACGATTTTGTGAGTCAGATGGGTTCGGAATCACAAAAACAGTGTGTACGCAAAGGAGGAAAGTTGTCTCCAAGTGCAAAAACGTAAGAAGAACGATTGCGCAAAAACGTAAGAAAAACGATTACATAAGGAAAAGAAACAAAAGGGCGGAATTGGTTTAAATGGACTTGTAGACGATTTTGTGAGTCAGATGGGTTCGAAATCATAAAAACAGTGTGTACGCAAAGGAGGAAAGTTGTCTTGAGTGCAAAAACGTAAGAAAAATGAATGCATAAGGAAAAGAAACGAAAGGGCGGTATTGGTTTAAATGGCCTTTTTAACGATTTTGTGAGTCAGGTGGGTTCGAAATCATTAAAAAAGTGTGTACCAGAAGGAGGGAAGTTGGAAAAACGTGGAAAAAATGAATGTATGAGGAAAAGAAACAAAAGGGCGGTATTGGTTTAAATGGCTTTTTAGACAGTTTTGTGAGTCAGATGGGTTCGGAATCTTAAAAACAGTGTGTACGAGAAGGAGGAGAGTTGGAAAAACGTGAAAAAAGTGAATGTATAAGGAAAAGAAACAAAAGGGCGGTATTGGTTTAACTGGCCTTTTTAACGATTTTGTGAGTCATATGGGTTCGGAATCATAAAAACAGTGTGTACGCGAAGGAGGAAAGTTGTCTTGAGTGCAAAAACGTAAGAAAAATGAATGCATAAGGAAAAGAAACAAAAGGGCGGTATTGGATTAAATGGCCTTTTTAACGATTTTGTGAGTCAGATGGGTTCGGAATCATAAAAACAGTGTGTACGCGAAGGAGGAAAGTTGTCTTGAGTGCAAAAACGTAAGAAAAATGAATGTATAAGGAAAAGAAACAAAAGGGCGGTATTGGTTTAAATGGCTTTTTAGACAGTTTTGTGAGTCAGATGGGTTCGGAACCTTGAAAACAGTGTGTACGCGAAGGAGGAAAGTTGTTTTGAGTGCAAAAACGTGGAAAAAATGAATGTATAAGGAAAAGAAACAAAAGGGAGGTATTGGTTTAAATGGTCTTTTAGATGATTTTGTGAGTCAGATGGGTTCGGAATCATAAAAACAGTGTGTACGCGAAGGAGGAAAGTTGTCTTGAGTGCAAAAACGTAAGAAAAATGAGTGCATAAGGAAAAGAAACAAAAGGGCGGTATTGGATTAAATGGCCTTTTTAACGATTTTGTGAGTCAGATGGGTTCGGAATCATAAAAACAGTGTGTACGCGAAGGAGGAAAGTTGTCTTGAGTGCAAAAACGTAAGAAAAATGAATGTATAAGGAAAAGAAACAAAAGGGCGGTATTGGTTTAAATGGCTTTTTAGACAGTTTTGTGAGTCAGATGGGTTCGGAATCTTAAAAACAGTGTGTACACGGAGGAGGAAAGTTGTTTTGAGTGCAAAAACATGAAAAAAATGAATCCATAAGGAAAAGAAACAAAAGGGAGGTATTGGTTTAAATGGTCTTATAGACGATTTTGTGAGTCAGATGGGTTCGGAATCACAAAAACAGTGTGTACGCAAAGGAGGAAAGTTGTCTTGAGTGCAAAAACGTAAGAAAAATGAATGCATAAGGAAAAGAAACGAAAGGGCGGTATTGGTTTAAATGGCCTTTTTAACGATTTTGTGAGTCAGGTGGGTTCGAAATCATAAAAAAAGTGTGTACCAGAAGGAGGGAAGTTGGAAAAACGTGGAAAAAATGAATGTATGAGGAAAAGAAACAAAAGGGCGGTATTGGTTTAAATGGCTTTTTAGACAGTTTTGTGAGTCAGATGGGTTCGGAATCTTAAAAACAGTGTGTACGAGAAGGAGGAAAGTTGGAAAAACGTGGAAAAAGTGAATGTATAAGGAAAAGAAACAAAAGGGCGGTATTGGTTTAACTGGCCTTTTTAACAAATTTGTGAGTCATATGGGTTCGGAATCTGAAAAACAGTGTGTACGCGAAGGAGGAAAGTTGTTTTGAGTGCAAAAACGTGGAAAAAATGAATGTATAACGAAAAGAAACAAAAGGGAGGTATTGGTTTAAATGGTCTTTTAGATGATTTTGTGAGTCAGATGGGTTCGGAATCATAACTAGTATGTTGTGGCCACCACAAGACTTTCTTCTATATTTACCTATACATATTCAATCAGTAACAACATTTAAAAAAAAAAAAAAAAAAAAAAAAAAAAAAAAAAAAAAAAAGTACGATTTTTTTTTTTTTCTGTTTTTTTTTTTTTTTTTTTTTGTTAAAAGTGTAAAAAATCGATAACTTTGTTTTAAATTATCACAGATTTATAGTTCAACCATTCGTTTTAAAGGTATTGACGAGACCTTTCGAAAGATACCCATCTTGAAAATTTATCCCCCCGGGAGGGTACTTCCCCCCCAGGGGGGGAAGCGATGCCCCCCCATGCAGAAATTTTTTTTCCTAGTTACATACTACTATTATCAATAATTCATATTAATTTTACAATCACAAGTTGAAAACAACTCTAATTATGCACATTTATACGAATTTTTGTCCTATGCTGCCATGTTAAAAATTTAGATAAAATGCTATCACAGCGCCACCTGTTGAGCTATTGATCCCCAAACATAATCAGCACCAGTTTATGTCGGGGACCAACTAAATACCAAGTTTGGTTAAATTTCGTTAAAAAAAAAACTAGTATGTTGTGGCCACCACAAGACTTTCTTCTATATTTACCTATACATATTCAATCAGTGACAATATAAAAAAAAAAAAAAAAAAAAAAAAGTACGATTTTTTTTCTAAGTTTTTTTTTTTTTTTTTTTTTTTGTTAAAAGTAAAAAAAATCGATAACTTTGTTTTAAATTATCACAGATTTATCGTTCAACCATTCGTTTTAAAGGTATTGACGAGATCTTTCGAAAGATACCCATCTTGAAATTTTGCCCCCCCGGGTGGGAACTTCCCCCCCCGGTGGGGGGGCAACCGATGCCCCCACATGCACAAAAATTTTTTCCTAGTTAACTACTACTATTATCAACCTGATCTTTCGAAAGATACCCAATGTGAAAATTTACCCCCCCTGGGGGGGTATTTTTCCCCTAGGGGGGGGAAGCGATGCCCCCCCATGCAGAAAATTTTTTTCCTAGTTACATACTACTATTATCAATAATTCATATTAATTTTACAATCACAAGTTTAAAACAACTCTAATTATGCACATTTATACGAATTTTTGTCCTATGCTGCCATGTTAAAAATTTAGATAAAATGCGATTACAACGCCACCTATTGAGCGAGTGATCCCAAAATCTAATCAGCACCAGTTTATGTCAGGGTGCAACTAAATACCAAGTTTGGTTAAGTTTCATTCATTGGTTCGTGAGATACAGCGTCCACAAAAAAATGATACAGACAGACAGACAGACAGACAGACAGACAGACAGACAGACAGACATTTTCTAAAAACTATTAATTCGTGTTCTCCATATCCCAAAACATGTAAATCCATCAAAAAGTGGACTTCGAAAATTTTCGCGAACTTTCTCTATATTACATACTAGCAGGCTACGCCCGCTTCGCTGGTCACTATTTTTAAATGAATCACAAAAATTAATGAATTCTCAAAATTGCATTAATTTTTATCATGTGATAAAAAAAGAGAAAAAAAAATTCTGATCAGGAAAAATGTCGCACCGGGTCCCCACTGCCTTCGGCAGCGTAGACCCGTGCGCTGCGCGTACGTATTCCTTCACCATCCTTATGACTTCTCAAAATTCCATGTTATTACTCATAAACTTTCATTCTTAAGAAAAGGAATTAAAAAATATATCATTTAGCATCGGGTAAAAACTCACACCGGGACGCCACTGCCGTCGGCAGCGCAGACCAATGCGCGCTGTGCGCGCACGTTTGAGGATATACGTGCGCTGTACACGCATATTCCTTCTCAACTCAAACTTTTATTATTAAGAAAATAAAATTAAAAAAAAAATCTTTTATCAACGGGTAAAAACTCGCACCGGGTCCCAAACCCATGCGCGCCTATTCCTTCCCCACCGTTCCAGCCCCTCCTAATTAACTTGCATATACCAATTTTGAACGGTTTTACTCAATTAGCTGAGATGCAAAAGAAAACCTGATCAGGACACTTTAAATTGTAAATCAGGTGAAATCTCGAATTCCACTTTCGATAATGTAAAAGAACTTTAAAATATCTTTCGAATGATGTATTAGAAATAATTTAATCATAATTAGAATATGAAATATTGAAATTTAAAAATATTACAGCGCCATCTGGCTGTAGAAATTTCTGTAATCTATTGTTCCATTCCAGATCAACAAAGCTTTCAAATGATGTATTACTCATGAAATTATTTTAATTAGTAGATGAGTACAAAAGAAAACCTAATCAGGAGACCTCAAAACGTGTAAATCGGGTGAAATCTCCAATTCCATTTTCGATAATGTAAATGTACTTTAAAATGTGTATCAACTAAAATAAGCTTTCAAATGATGTTTTACTTATGAACTTTTTTTAATTAATAACTGAGATACAAAAAAAAAAACTGATTCAGGACACCTCAAAACGTGTAAATCTGGTGAAAACTTTCGATAATTTAAAAAACTTTAAAATATCTTTCGAATGATGTATTACAAATAATTTAATCATAATTAGAAATTGAAATATTGAAATTTTAAAATATTACAACGCCATCTGGCGGTACAAATTTCTGTATTCCACTGTTCGATTCCAAATCAAAAAAGCTTTCTAATGATGTATTACTTATGAAATTATTTTAATTAGTAGCTGAGATACAAAAGAAAACTGATTCAGGACACCTCAAAACATGTAAATCTGGTGAAAACTTTCGATAATTTAAAAGAACTTTAAAATATCTTTCGAATGATGTATTAGAAATAATTTAATCATAATTAGAATATGAAATATTGAAATTTAAAAATATTACAGCGCCATCTGGCTGTAGAAATTTCTGTAATCTATTGTTCCATTCCAGATCAACAAAGCTTTCAAATGATGTATTACTCATGAAATTATTTTAATTAGTAGATGAGATACAAAAGAAAACCTAATCAGGAGACCTCAAAACGTGTAAATCGGGTGAAATCTCCAATTCCATTTTCGATAATGTAAATGTACTTTAAAATGTGTATCAACTAAAATAAGCTTTCAAATGATGTTTTACTTATGAACTTTTTTTAATTAATAACTGAGATACAAAAAAAAAAACTGATTCAGGACACCTCAAAACGTGTAAATCTGGTGAAAACTTTCGATAATTTAAAAAACTTTAAAATATCTTTCGAATGATGTATTACAAATAATTTAATCATAATTAGAAATTGAAATATTGAAATTTTAAAATATTACAGCGCCATCTGGCGGTACAAATTTCTGTATTCCACTGTTCGATTCCAAATCAAAAAAGCTTTCTAATGATGTATTACTTATGAAATTATTTTAATTAGTAGCTGAGATACAAAAGAAAACTGATTCAGGACACCTCAAAACATGTAAATCTGGTGAAAACTTTCGATAATTTAAAAAACTTTAAAATATCTTTCGAATGATGTATTACAAATAATTTAATCATAATTAGAAATTGAAATATTGAAATTTTAAAATATTACAGCGCCATCTGGCGGTACAAATTTCTGTATTCCACTGTTCGATTCCAAATCAAAAAAGCTTTCTAATGATGTATTACTTATGAAATTATTTTAATTAGTAGCTGAGATACAAAAGAAAACTAATTCAGGAGACCTCAAAACGTGTAAATCTGGTGAAAACTGTCGATAATATAAAAGAACTTTAAAATATCTTTCGAATGATGCATTAAAAATAATTTAATCATAATTAGAAATTGAAATATCGAAATTTGAAAATATTACAGCGCCATCTGGCGGTAGAGAATTCTGTAATCCACTGTTCGATTTCAAATCAAAAAAGCTTTCTAATGATGTATTACTTATAAAATTATTTTAATTAGTAGCTGAGATACAAAGGAAAACCTAATCAGGAGACCTCAAAACGTGTAAATCGGGTGAAATCTCGAATTCCATTTTCGATAATGTAAAAGTACTTTAAAATGTGTATCAACTAAAATAAGCTTTCAAATGATGTATTACTTATGAACTTTTTTTAATTAATAGCTGAGATAAAAAAAAAAAAACTGATTCAGGACACCTCAAAACGTGTAAATCTGGTGAAAACTTTCGATAATTTAAAAGAACTTTAAAATATCTTTCGAATGATGTATTAAAATTAATTTAATCATAATTAGAAATTGAAATTTTGAAATTTTAAAATATTACAGCGCCATCTGGCGGTACAAATTTCTGTATTACACTGTTCGATTCCAAATCTAAAAAAGCTTTCTAATTATGTATTACTCATGAAATTATTTTAATTAGTAGCTGAGATACAAAAGAAAACTGATTCAGGAGACCTCAAAGCGTGTAAATCTGGTGAAAACTTTCGATAATTTAAAAGATATACTGTTCAATTCCAAATCAACAAAGCTTTCAAATAATGTGTTACTTATGAAATTATTTTAATTAGTAGCTGTGATACAAAAGAAAACCTAATCAGGACATTCTAAAACATGTAAATCACGTGAAATCTTTAATTCCATTATCTACGGTAGTTTTATTAATGGAAGTAAAAAGAAAAATAAATATTTTTTATTTCGCAAAAACCTATATATATATACCACGGTAGTCGGGTAATGGAAGTAAAAAAAAAAAAAGAAAGAAAAAGTATTTTTTAGTTCCTTCAAATGTATTTTGTTGCTATGGAAACTCCTATCGTCTATTGAAAGATAGATTACGTGTTAGAATAAGATTTAATTAGCAATTAAAATGTAACTGCTTTGTTTATTAATGAAATTTGATGAAATTTTAACTGCAGGTTGGTTTTGTGCTGAATAGGTTGTATATTAAGTGTTGTGTACGAAAAAGAAAATTTGAAGCACTTTGAAATTTGCAATTTTTAACCCCAGTTAAAGATCATGTGACATTAATGACTTGCACATGTTTTTTTGCGGTTAGAGACAGCCGTTTAAATCGTCTGCTGAATGCTGATAGAATCCTCTTTTTAAGCGATAAAGATTTTTGGTCATTTTCGCGATCGATATGGGTCAGCATTTTAATTAATATCTCCGAAACTAATTAAGATTTTTAAATTCTGTTTCGAAGAAAACATCGGAAAGGCTCCAGAGCATCCGTATGTCAATTCTTGTACTTCTGCGTTCAATAGGGGCTGAACGTATAAAAGAACAGACAGACAGACAGACAGACAGACAGACAGACAGACAGACAGACAGACAGACAAACCTTTCCATTTATTACTAGCAGGCTACGCCCGCTTCGCTGGTCACTATTTTTAAATGAATCACAATAATTAATGAATTCTCAAAATTGCATTAATTTGTATCATGTGATAAAAAAAGAGAAAAAATACGTGTGGCACTCGAGGACTGCCGCGGTAAAGCTATTGCATAGCATTTTTTATCAACTTATGCAATTATAATTATTTATTTATTTTATTTATGCAGTATTTTTTTTTTTTCTTTGATATTAATTCAAGTTTTTTCTTTGATATTAATTCATGTTACACTTTTTGAGCGTGGTGACCGATAAGAAAACAATTTTTTTTCTTTTATTGAATAAATGAGAATATATCCGCAATGAGAATATATCAAAAATATCCGCAATCGATTTGTAGGTATCGAAACCTCGATGTACCAAATTTGAATGATCTAACTCTATTTTTTGAGAAAAGGTATTTTAATAGGTTTTTAAAGGCCTGCAAGTCGAATGGGGATATTCAAGTTTTTTCTTTGATATGATTTCAAGTTACACTTTTTGAGCGTGGTGACCGATAAGAAAACAAATTTTAATAGAGAAAAGGTATTTAATAGGTTTTAAAGGCCTGCAAGTCGAATGGGGATATTCAAGTTTTTTCTTTGATATTAATTCAAGTTACACTTTTTGAGCGTGTTGACCGATAAGAAAACAAATTTTAATAGAGAAAAAATATTTTAATAGGTTTTAAAGGCCTGCAAGTCGTATGGGGATATTCAAGTTTTTTCTTTGATATTAATGAATAAGATAACAATAATGATAAGAACACAAATTTTAATAGAGAAAAGGTATTTTAATAGGTTTTAAAGGCCTGCAAGTCGAATGGGGATATTCAAGTTTTTTCTTTGATATTAATTCAAGTTACACTTTTTGAGCGTGGTGACCGATAAGAAAACAAATTTTAATAGAGAAAAGGTATTTAATAGGTTTTAAAGGCCTGCAAGTCGAATGGGGATATTCAAGGATTTTCTTTGATATTAATGAATAAGATAACAATAATGATAAGATAACAATAATGATAAGAAAACAAATTTTAATAGAGAAAAGGTAGTTAATAGGTTTTAAAGGCCTCAAGTCGAATGGGGATATTCAAGTTTTATCTTTGATATTAATTCAAGTTACACTTTTTGAGCGTGGTGACCGATAAGAAAACAAATTTTATTAGAGAAAAGGTATTTAATAGGTTTTAAAGGCCTGCAAGTCGAATGGGGATATTCAAGTTTTTTCTTTGATATTAATTCAAGTTACACTTTTTGAGCGTGGTGGCCGATAAGAAAACAAATTTTAATAGAGAAAAGGTATTTAATAGGTTTTAAAGGCCTGCAAGTCGAATGGGGATATTCAAGGATTTTCTTTGATATTAATGAATAAGATAACAATAATGATAAGATAACAATAATGATAAGAAAACAAATTTTAATAGAGAAAAGGTAGTTAATAGGTTTTAAAGGCCTGCAAGTCGAATGGGGATATTCAAGTTTTATCTTTGATATTAATTCAAGTTACACTTTTTGAGCGTGGTGACCGATAAGAAAACAAATTTTAATAGAGAGAAGGTATTTAATAGGTTTTAAAGGCCTGCAAGTCGAATGGGGATATTCAAGGATTTTCTTTGATATTAATGAATAAGATAAAAATAATGATAAGAAAACAAATTTTAATAGAGAAAAGGTATTTTAATAGGTTTTAAAGGCCTGCAAGTCGAATGGGGATATTCAAGTTTTTTCTTTGATATTAATTCAAGTTGCACTTTTTGAACGTGGTGACCGATAAGAAAACAAATTTTAATAGAGAAAAGGTATTTAATAGGTTTTAAAGGCCTGCAAGTCGAATAGGGATATTCAAGTTTTTCCTTTGATATTAATGAATAAGATAACAATAATGATAAGAAAACAAATTTTAATAGAGAAAAGGTATTTTAATAGGTTTTAAAGGCCTGCAAGTCGAATGGGGATATTCAAGTTTTTTCTTTGATATTAATTCAAGTTACACTTTTTGAGCGTGGTGACCGATGAGAAAACAAATTTTAATAGAGAAAAGGTATTTAATAGGTTTTAAAGGCCTGCAAGTCGAATGGGGATATTCAAGTTTTTTCTTTGATAATAATTCAAGTTACACTTTTTGAGCGTGGTGATCGATAAGAAAACGAATTTTAATAGAGAAAAGGTATTTAATAGGTTTTAAAGGCCTACAAGTCGAATGGGGATATTTAAGTTTTTTCTTTGATATTAATGAATAAGATAAAAATAATGATAAGATAACAATAATGATAAGAAAACAAATTTTAATAGAGAAAAGGTATTTTAATAGGTTTTAAAGGCCTGCAAGTCGAATGGGGACATTCAAGTTTTTTTCTTTGATATTAATTCAAGTTACACTTTTTGAGCGTGGTGACCGATATAAAACAAATTTTAATAGAGAAAATGTATTTAATAGATTTTAAAGGCCTGCAAGTCGAATGGGGATATTCAAGTTTTATCTTTGATATTAATTCAAGTTACACTTTTTGAACGTGGTGACCGATAAGAAAACAAATTTTAACAGAGAAAAGGTATTTAATAGGTTTTAAAGGCCTGCAAGTCGAATGGGGATATTCAAGTTTTATCTGATCTACTTTATACACAAATTTTACGCGTACAGCTATTGACTGTTGTACATATATGATAGATACCTATACACCTATATACTTTCTCACAAACAGCTGCTTACGTATTCGTCCGATTTCGGAGCAGCTCGTCTCGATTCGTATAGCCGAAGTGTACCGAAGTCTGCCGAACTGTGTTAGGTTTTTTTTTTCGTTACGGAATTTTTCGATTCGGTCGCCGCGCTCAAAGCCCGCGATAAAAGCTATACAATAGCTTAAAAAAAATTCTGATCGGGAAAAATGTCGCACCGGGTCCCCACTGCCTTCGGCAGCGTAGACCCGTGGGCTGCGCGCACGTATTCCTTCACTATCCTTATGACTTCTCAAAATTCAATGTTATTACTCATAAACTTTCATTCTCAAGAAAAGGAATTAAAAAATATATCATTTAGCATCGGGTAAAAACTCACACCGGGACGCCACTGCCTTCGGCAGCGCAGACCCATGCGCGCTGCGCGCGCATATACGTGCGCTGTACACGCATATTCCTTCTCAACTCAAACTTTTATTATTAAGAAAATAAAATTAAAAAGAAATCTTTTATCATCGGGAAAAAACTCGCACCGGATCCCAAACCCATGCGCGCTGCGCGCCTATTCCTTCCCCACCGTTCCAGCCCCTCCTAATTAACTTGCATATACCAATTTTGAACGGTCTTACTCAATTAGCTGAGATGCAAAAGAAAACCTGATCAGGACACTTTAAATTGTAAATCAGGTGAAATCTTGAATTCCACTTTCGATAATGTAAAAGAACTTTAAAATATCTTTCGAATGATGTATTAGGAATAATTTAATCATAATTAGAATATGAAATATTGAAATTTAAAAATATTACAGCGCCATCTGGCGGTAGAAATTTCTGTAATCTATTGTTCCATTCCAGTTACTTATTCTTACTCAATTAGCTAAGATGCAAAAGAAAACCTGATCAGGATTTAAATTGTAAATCAGGTGAAATCTCGAATTCCACTTTCGATAATGTAAAAAAACTTTAAAATATCTTTCGAATGATGTATTAGAAATAATTTAATCATAATTAGAATATTAGATGAATATTACAGCGCCATCTGGCGGTAGAAATTTCTGTAATCTATTGTTCCAAAGAAAACCTAATCAGGACACCTCAAAACGTGTAAATCGGGTGAAATCTTGAATTCCATTTTTCGATAATGTTAAAGTACTTTAAAATTTGTATCAACTAAAATAAGCTTTCAAATGATGTATTACTTATGAACTTTTTTTAATTAATAACTGAGATACAAAAAAAAAAAAAAAAAAAACTGATTCAGGACACCTCAAAACGTGTAATTCTGGTGAAAACTTTCGATAATTTAAAAGAACTTTAAAATATCTTTCGAATGATGTATTACAAATAACTTAATCATAATTAGAAATTGAAATATTGAAATTTTAAAATATTACAGCGCCATCTGGCGGTACAAATTTCTGTATTCCACTGTTCGATTCCAAATCAAAAAAGCTTTCTAATGATGTATTACTTATGAAATTATTTTAATTAGTAGCTGAGATACAAAAGAAAACTGATTCAGGACACCTCAAAACGTGTAAATCTGGTGAAAACTTTCGATAATTTAAAAGAACTTTAAAATATCTTTCGAATGATGTATTAAAAATAATTTAATCATAATTAGAAATTGAAATATTGAAATTTTAAAATGTTACAGCGCCATCTGGCGGTACAAATTTCTGTATTCCACTGTTCGATTCCAAATCAAAAAAGCATTCTAATGATGTACTAATTACGAAATTATTTTAATTAGTAGGTGAGATACAAAAGAAAACTAATTCAGGAGACCTCAAAACGTGTAAATCTGGTGAAAACTTTCGATAATTTAAAAGAACTTTAAAATATCTTTCGAATGATGTATTAAAAATAATTTAATCATAATTAGAAATTGAAATTTTAAAATATTACAGCGCCATCTGGCGGTACAAATTTCTGTATTCCACTGTTCGATTCCAAATCTAAAAAAGCTTTCTAATGATGCATTACTTATGAAATTATTTTAATTAGTAGCTGAGATACAAAAGAAAACTAATTCAAGAAACCTCAAAGCGTGTAAATCTGGTGAAAACTTTCGATAATTTAAAAGAACTTTAAAATATCTTTCGAATGATGTATCAAAAATAATTTAATTGGAATTTGAAATATCGAAATTTTAAAATATCTGGCGGTAGAAATTTCTGTAATCTACTGTTCAATTCCAAATCAACAAAGCTTTCAAATAATGTGTTACTTATGAAATTATTTTAATTAGTAGCTGTGATACAAAAGAAAACCTAATCAGGATATTATAAAACATGTAAATCACGTGAAATCTCTAATTCCATTATCTACGGTAGTTTTATTAATGGAAGTAAAAAGAAAAATAAATATTTTTTATTTCGCCAAAACCTATACCACGGTAGTCGGGTAATGGAAATAAAAAGAAAAAGAAAAAGTATTTTTTAGTTCCTTCAAATGTATATTTTGTTGCTATGGAAACTCCTACCGCCTATTGAAAGATAGATTACGTGTTAGAATACAATTTAATTAGCAATTAAAATGTAACTGCTTTGTTTATTAATGAAATTTGATGAAATTTTAACTGCAGGTTGGTTTTGTGCTGAATAGGTTGTATATTAAGTGTTGTGTACGAAAAAGAAAATTTGAAGCACTTTGAAATTTGCAATTTTTAACCCCAGTTAAAGATCATGTGACATTAATGACTTGCACATGTTTTTTTTCCGTTAGAGACAGCTGTTAAAATCGTCTGCTGAATGCAGATAGAATGCCTCTTTTTAAGCAATAAGGATTTTTGGTCATTTTCGCGATCGATATGGGTCAGCATTTTAATTAATATCTCCGAAACTAATTAAGATTTTTAAATTCTGTTTCGAGGAAAACATCGGAAAGGCTCCAGAGCATCCGTATGTCAATTCTTGTACTTCTGCGTTCAATAGGGGCTGAACGTATAAAAGAACAGACAGACAGACAGACAGACAGACAGACAGATAGACAGACAGACAGACAGACAGACAGACAGACAGACAAACCTTTCCATTTATTATTATAGATTATAGATAGAAGAAAGTAAAAACAGTGTGTACGCGAAGGAGGAAAGTTGTCTTGAGTGCAAAAACGTAAGAAAAATGAATGTATAAGGAAAAGAAACAAAAGGGCGGTATTGGATTAAATGGCTTTTTAGACAGTTTTGTGAGTCAGATGGGTTCGGAATCTTAAAAACAGTGTGTACACGAAGGAGGAAAGTTGTTTTGAGTGCAAAAACATGAAAAAAATGAATCCATAAGGAAAAGAAACAAAAGGGAGGTATTGGTTTAAATGGTCTTATAGACGATTTTGTGAGTCAGATGGGTTCGGAATCACAAAAACAGTGTGTACGCAAAGGAGGAAAGTTGTCTCCAAGTGCAAAAACGTAAGAAAAACGATTGCGCAAAAACGTAAGAAAAACGATTGCATAAGGAAAAGAAACAAAAGGGCGGAATTGGTTTAAATGGACTTGTAGACGATTTTGTGAGTCAGATGGGTTCGAAATCATAAAAACAGTGTGTACGCAAAGGAGGAAAGTTGTCTTGAGTGCAAAAACGTAAGAAAAATGAATGCATAAGGAAAAGAAACGAAAGGGCGGTATTGGTTTAAATGGCCTTTTTAACGATTTTGTGAGTCAGGTGGGTTCGAAATCATAAAAAAAGTGTGTACCAGAAGGAGGGAAGTTGGAAAAACGTGGAAAAAATGAATGTATGAGGAAAAGAAACAAAAGGGCGGTATTGGTTTAAATGGCTTTTTAGACAGTTTTGTAAGTCAGATGGGTTCGGAATCTTAAAAACAGTGTGTACACGAAGGAGGAAAGTTGTTTTGAGTGCAAAAACATGAAAAAAATGAATGCATAAGGAAAAGAAACAAAAGGGAGGTATTGGTTTAAATGGTCTTATAGACGATTTTGTGAGTCAGATGGGTTCGGAATCATAAAAACAGTGTGTACGCGAAGGAGGAAAGTTGTCTTGAGTGCAATAACGTAAGAAAAACGAATGCATAAGGAAAACAAACAAAAGGGCGGAATTGGTTTAAATGGACTTGTAGACGATTTTGTGAGTCGAACGGGTTCGAAATCATAAAAACAGTGTGTACGCGAAGGAGGAAAGTTGTCTTGAGTGCAAAAACGTAAGAAAAATGAATGTATAAGGAAAAGAAACGAAAGGGAGGTATTGGTTTAAATGGTCTTATAGACGATTTTGTGAGTCAGATGGGTTCGGAATCACAAAAACAGTGTGTACGCAAAGGAGGAAAGTTGTCTTGAGTGCAAAAACGTAAGAAAAATGAATGCATAAGGAAAAGAAACGAAAGGGCGGTATTGGTTTAAATGGCCTTTTTAACGATTTTGTGAGTCAGGTGGGTTCGAAATCATAAAAAAAGTGTGTACCAGAAGGAGGGAAGTTGGAAAAACGTGGAAAAAATGAATGTATGAGGAAAAGAAACAAAAGGGCGGTATTGGTTTAAATGGCTTTTTAGACAGTTTTGTGAGTCAGATGGGTTCGGAACCTTGAAAACAGTGTGTACGCGAAGGAGGAAAGTTGTTTTGAGTGCAAAAACGTGGAAAAAATGAATGTATAAGGAAAAGAAACAAAAGGGAGGTATTGGTTTAAATGGTCTTTTAGATGATTTTGTGAGTCAGATGGGTTCGGAATCACAAAAACAGTGTGTACGCAAAGGAGGAAAGTTGTCTCCAAGTGCAAAAACGTAAGAAAAACGATTGCGCAAAAACGTAAGAAAAACGATTGCATAAGGAAAAGAAACAAAAGGGCGGAATTGGTTTAAATGGACTTGTAGACGATTTTGTGAGTCAGATGGGTTCGAAATCATAAAAACAGTGTGTACGCAAAGGAGGAAAGTTGTCTTGAGTGCAAAAACGTAAGAAAAATGAATGCATAAGGAAAAGAAACGAAAGGGCGGTATTGGTTTAAATGGCCTTTTTAACGATTTTGTGAGTCAGGTGGGTTCGAAATCTTAAAAACAGTGTGTACACGTAGGAGGAAAGTTGTTTTGAGTGCAAAAACATGAAAAAAATGAATGCATAAGGAAAAGAAACAAAAGGGAGGTATTGGTTTAAATGGTCTTATAGACGATTTTGTGAGTCAGATGGGTTCGGAATCATAAAAACAGTGTGTACGCGAAGGAGGAAAGTTGTCTTGAGTGCAATAACGTAAGAAAAACGAATGCATAAGGAAAACAAACAAAAGGGCGGAATTGGTTTAAATGGACTTGTAGACGATTTTGTGAGTCGAATGGGTTCGAAATCATAAAAACAGTGTGTACGCGAAGGAGGAAAGTTGTCTTGAGTGCAAAAACGTAAGAAAAATGAATGTATAAGGAAAAGAAACGAAAGGGAGGTATTGGTTTAAATGGTCTTATAGACGATTTTGTGAGTCAGATGGGTTCGGAATCACAAAAACAGTGTGTACGCAAAGGAGGAAAGTTGTCTTGAGTGCAAAAACGTAAGAAAAATGAATGCATAAGGAAAAGAAACGAAAGGGCGGTATTGGTTTAAATGGCCTTTTTAACGATTTTGTGAGTCAGGTGGGTTCGAAATCATAAAAAAAGTGTGTACCAGAAGGAGGGAAGTTGGAAAAACGTGGAAAAAATGAATGTATGAGGAAAAGAAACAAAAGGGCGGTATTGGTTTAAATGGCTTTTTAGACAGTTTTGTGAGTCAGATGGGTTCGGAACCTTGAAAACAGTGTGTACGCGAAGGAGGAAAGTTGTTTTGAGTGCAAAAACGTGGAAAAAATGAATGTATAAGGAAAAGAAACAAAAGGGAGGTATTGGTTTAAATGGTCTTTTAGATGATTTTGTGAGTCAGATGGGTTCGGAATCATAAAAACAGTGTGTACGCGAAGGAGGAAAGTTGTCTTGACTGCAAAAACGTAAGAAAAATGAATGCATAAGGAAAAGAAACAAAAGGGCGGTATTGGATTAAATGGCCTTTTTAACGATTTTGTGAGTCAGATGGGTTCGGAATCATAAAAACAGTGTGTACGCGAAGGAGGAAAGTTGTCTTGAGTGCAAAAACGTAAGAAAAATGAATGTATAAGGAAAAGAAACAAAAGGGCGGTATTGGTCTAAATGGCCTTTTTAACGATTTTGTGAGTCAGATGGGTTCGGAATCTTAAAAACAGTGTGTACGAGTAGGAGGAAAGTTGGAAAAACGTGGAAAAAGTGAATGTATAAGGAAAAGAAACAAAAGGGCGGTTTTGGTTTAACTGGCCTTTTTAACGAATTTGTGAGTCATATGGGTTCGGAATCTGAAAAACAGTGTGTACGCGAAGGAGGAAAGTTGTTTTGAGTGCAAAAACGTGGAAAAAATGAATGTATAAGGAAAAGAAACAAAAGGGAGGTATTGGTTTAAATGGTCTTTTAGAGGATTTTGTGAGTCAGATGGGTTCGGAATCATAAAAACAGTGTGTACGCGAAGGAGGAAAGTTGTCTTGAGTGCAAAAACGTAAGAAAAATGAATGCATAAGGAATGTATAAGGAAAAGAAACAGAAGGGCGGTATTGGATTAAATGGCCTTTTTAACGATTTTGTGAGTAAGATGGGTTCGGAATCATAAAAACAGTGTGTACGCGAAGGAGGAAAGTTGTCTTGAGTGCGAAAACGTAAGAAAAATGAATGTATAAGGAGAAGAAACAAAAGGGCGGTATTGGTTTAAATGGCTTTTTAGACAGTTTTGTGAGTCAGATGGGTTCGGAACCTTGAAAACAGTGTGTACGCGAAGGAGGAAAGTTGTTTTGAGTGCAAAAACGTGAAAAAAATGAATGCATAAGGAAAAGAAACAAAAGGGCGGAATTGGTTTAAATGGCTTTTTAGACAGTTTTGTGAGTCAGATGGGTTCGGAATCTTAAAAGCAGTGTGTACGCGAAGGAGGAAAGTTGTTTTGAGTGCAAAAACGTGAAAAAAATGAATGCATAAGGAAAAGAAACAAAAGGGAGGTATTGGTTTAAATGGTCTTATAAACGATTTTGTGAGTCAGATGGGTTCGGAATCATAAAAAAAGTGTGTACGCGAAGGAGGAAAGTTGTCTTGAGTGCAAAAACGTAAGAAAAATGAATGCATAAGGAAAAGAAACAAAAGGGCGGAATTGGTTTAAATGGCCCTGTAGGCGCTTTTGTGAGTCAGGTGGGTTCGGAATCTTAAAAACAGTGTGTATGCGAAGGAGGAAAGTTGTCTTGAGTGCAAAAACGTAAGAAAAATGAATGCATAAGGAAAAGAAACAAAAGGGTGGTATTGGTTTAAATGGCCTTTTTAACGATTTTGTGAGTCAGATGAATTCGGAATCATAAAAAAAGTGTGTACGCGAAGGAGGAAAGTTCTCTTGAGTACAAAAACGTAAGAAAAATGAATGCATAAGGAAAAGAAATCAAAGGGCGGTATTGGTTTAAATGGCTTTTTAGACAGTTTTGTGTGTCAGATGGGTTCGGAATCTTAAAAACAGTGTGTATGCGAAGGAGGAAAGTTGTCTTGAGTGCAAAAACGTAAGAAAAATGAATGCATAAGGAAAAGAAACAAAAGGGTGGTATTGGTTTAAATGGCCTTTTTAACGATTTTGTGAGTCAGATGGGTTCCGAATCATAAAAAAAGTGTGTACGCGAAGGAGGAAAGTTGTCTTGAGTGCAAAAACGTAAGAAAAATGAATGCATAAGGAAAAGAAACAAAAGGGCGGAATTGGTTTAAATGGCCTTGTAGACGCTTTTGTGAGTCAGGTGGGTTCGGAATCATAAAAAAGTGTGTACGAGAAGGAGGAATGTTGTTTTGAGTGCAAAAACGTAAGAAAAATGAATGCATAAGGAAAAGAAATCAAAGGGCGGTTTTGGATTAAATGGCCTTTTTAACGATTTTGTGAGTCAGATGGGTTCGGAATCATGAAAACAGTGTGTACGCGAAGGAGGGAAGTTGTTTTGAGTGCAAAAACGTGGGAAAAATGAATGCATAAGGAAAAGAAACAAAAGGGCGGTATTGGTTTAAATGGCTTTTTAGACAGTTTTGTGAGTCAGATGGGTTCGGAATCTTAAAAACAGTGTGTACACGGAGGAGGAAAGTTGTTTTGAGTGCAAAAACATGAAAAAAATGAATCCATAAGGAAAAGAAACAAAAGGGAGGTATTGGTTTAAATGGTCTTTTAGATGATTTTGTGAGTCAGATGGGTTCGGAATCATAAAAACAGTGTGTACGCGAAGGAGGAAAGTTGTCTTGAGTGCAAAAACGTAAGAAAAATGAATGCATAAGGAAAAGAAACAAAAGGGCGGTATTGGTTTAAATGGCCTTTTTAACGATTTTGTGAGTCAGGTGGGTTCGAAATCATAAAAAAAGTGTGTACCAGAAGGAGGGAAGTTGGAAAAACGTGGAAAAAATGAATGCATAAGGAAAAGAAACAAAAGGGCGGTATTGGTTTAAATGGCTTTTTAGACAGTTTTGTGAGTCAGATGGGTTCGGAATCTTAAAAACAGTGTGTATGCAAAGGAGGAAAGTTGTCTTGAGTGCAAAAACGTAAGAAAAATGAATGCCTAAGGAAAAGAAACAAAAGGGTGGTATTGGTTTAAATGGCCTTTTTAACGATTTTGTGAGTCATATGGGTTCGGAATCTGAAAAACAGTGTGTACGCAAAGGAGGAAAGTTGTCTTGAGTGCAAAAACGTAAGAAAAACGAATGCATAATGAAAAGAAACAAAAGGGCGGAATTGGTTTAAATGGACTTGTAGACGATTTTGTGAGTCAGATGGGTTCGAAATCATAAAAACAGTGTGTACGCGAAGGAGGAAAGTTGTCTTGAGTGCAAAAACGTAAGAAAAATGAATGCATAAGGAAAAGAAACAAAAGGGCGGTATTGGTTTAAATGGCCTTTTTAACGATTTTGTGAGTCAGATGGGTTCGGAATCATAAAAACAGTGTGTACATGGAGGAGGAAAGTTGTTTTGAGTGCAAAAACATGAAAAAAATGAATCCATAAGGAAAAGAAACAAAAGGGAGGTATTGGTTTAAATGGTCTTATAGACGATTTTGTGAGTCAGATGGGTTCGGAATCACAAAAACAGTGTGTACGCAAAGGAGGAAAGTTGTCTTGAGTGCAAAAACGTAAGAAAAATGAATGCATAAGGAAAAGAAATCAAAGGGCGGTATTGGTTTAAATGGCTTTTTAGACAGTTTTGTGTGTCAGATGGGTTCGGAATCTTAAAAACAGTGTGTATGCGAAGGAGGAAAGTTGTCTTGAGTGCAAAAACGTAAGAAAAATGAATGCATAAGGAAAAGAAACAAAAGGGTGGTATTGGTTTAAATGGCCTTTTTAACGATTTTGTGAGTCAGATGGGTTCCGAATCATAAAAAAAGTGTGTACGCGAAGGAGGAAAGTTGTCTTGAGTGCAAAAACGTAAGAAAAATGAATGCATAAGGAAAAGAAACAAAAGGGCGGAATTGGTTTAAATGGCCTTGTAGACGCTTTTGTGAGTCAGGTGGGTTCGGAATCATAAAAAAGTGTGTACGAGAAGGAGGAATGTTGTTTTGAGTGCAAAAACGTAAGAAAAATGAATGCATAAGGAAAAGAAATCAAAGGGCGGTTTTGGATTAAATGGCCTTTTTAACGATTTTGTGAGTCAGATGGGTTCGGAATCATGAAAACAGTGTGTACGCGAAGGAGGGAAGTTGTTTTGAGTGCAAAAACGTGGGAAAAATGAATGCATAAGGAAAAGAAACAAAAGGGCGGTATTGGTTTAAATGGCTTTTTAGACAGTTTTGTGAGTCAGATGGGTTCGGAATCTTAAAAACAGTGTGTACACGGAGGAGGAAAGTTGTTTTGAGTGCAAAAACATGAAAAAAATGAATCCATAAGGAAAAGAAACAAAAGGGAGGTATTGGTTTAAATGGTCTTATAGACGATTTTGTGAGTCAGATGGGTTCGGAATCACAAAAACAGTGTGTACGCAAAGTTGTCTTGAGTGCAAAAACGTAAGAAAAATGAATGCATAAGGAAAAGAAACGAAAGGGCGGTATTGGTTTAAATGGCCTTTTTAACGATTTTGTGAGTCAGGTGGGTTCGAAATCATAAAAAAAGTGTGTACCAGACGGAGGGAAGTTGGAAAAACGTGGAAAAAATGAATGTATGAGGAAAAGAAACAAAAGGGCGGTATTGGTTTAACTGGCCTTTTTAACGAATTTGTGAGTCATATGGGTTCGGAATCTGAAAAACAGTGTGTACGCGAAGGAGGAAAGTTGTTTTGAGTGCAAAAACGTGGAAAAAATGAATGTATAAGGAAAAGAAACAAAAGGGAGGTATTGGTTTAAATGGTCTTTTAGATGATTTTGTGAGTCAGATGGGTTCGGAATCATAAAAACAGTGTGTACGCGAAGGAGGAAAGTTGTCTTGAGTGCAAAAACGTAAGAAAAATGAATGCATAAGGAAAAGAAACAAAAGGTCGGTATTGGTTTAAATGGCCTTTTTAACGATTTTGTGAGTCAGGTGGGTTCGAAATCATAAAAAAAGTGTGTACCAGAAGGAGGGAAGTTGGAAAAACGTGGAAAAAATGAATGCATAAGGAAAAGAAACAAAAGGGCGGTATTGGTTTAAATGGCTTTTTAGACAGTTTTGTGAGTCAGATGGGTTCGGAATCTTAAAAACAGTGTGTATGCAAAGGAGGAAAGTTGTCTTGAGTGCAAAAACGTAAGAAAAATGAATGCCTAAGGAAAAGAAACAAAAGGGTGGTATTGGTTTAAATGGCCTTTTTAACGATTTTGTGAGTCATATGGGTTCGGAATCTGAAAAACAGTGTGTACGCAAAGGAGGAAAGTTGTCTTGAGTGCAAAAACGTAAGAAAAACGAATGCATAATGAAAAGAAACAAAAGGGCGGAATTGGTTTAAATGGACTTGTAGACGATTTTGTGAGTCAGATGGGTTCGAAATCATAAAAACAGTGTGTACGCGAAGGAGGAAAGTTGTCTTGAGAGCAAAAACGTAAGAAAAATGAATGCATAAGGAAAAGAAACAAAAGGGCGGTATTGGTTTAAATGGCCTTTTTAACGATTTTGTGAGTCAGATGGGTTCGGAATCATAAAAACAGTGTGTACATGGAGGAGAAAAGTTGTTTTGAGTGCAAAAACATGAAAAAAATGAATCCATAAGGAAAAGAAACAAAAGGGAGGTATTGGATTAAATGGTCTTATAGACGATTTTGTGAGTCAGATGGGTTCGGAATCACAAAAACAGTGTGTACGCAAAGGAGGAAAGTTGTCTTGAGTGCAAAAACGTAAGAAAAATGAATGCATAAGGAAAAGAAATCAAAGGGCGGTATTGGTTTAAATGGCTTTTTAGACAGTTTTGTGTGTCAGATGGGTTCGGAATCTTAAAAACAGTGTGTATGCGAAGGAGGAAAGTTGTCTTGAGTGCAAAAACGTAAGAAAAATGAATGCATAAGGAAAAGAAACAAAAGGGTGGTATTGGTTTAAATGGCCTTTTTAACGATTTTGTGAGTCAGATGGGTTCCGAATCATAAAAAAAGTGTGTACGCGAAGGAGGAAAGTTGTCTTGAGTGCAAAAACGTAAGAAAAATGAATGCATAAGGAAAAGAAACAAAAGGGCGGAATTGGTTTAAATGGCCTTGTAGACGCTTTTGTGAGTCAGGTGGGTTCGGAATCATAAAAAAGTGTGTACGAGAAGGAGGAATGTTGTTTTGAGTGCAAAAACGTAAGAAAAATGAATGCATAAGGAAAAGAAATCAAAGGGCGGTTTTGGATTAAATGGCCTTTTTAACGATTTTGTGAGTCAGATGGGTTCGGAATCATGAAAACAGTGTGTACGCGAAGGAGGGAAGTTGTTTTGAGTGCAAAAACGTGGGAAAAATGAATGCATAAGGAAAAGAAACAAAAGGGCGGTATTGGTTTAAATGGCTTTTTAGACAGTTTTGTGAGTCAGATGGGTTCGGAATCTTAAAAACAGTGTGTACACGGAGGAGGAAAGTTGTTTTGAGTGCAAAAACATGAAAAAAATGAATTCATAAGGAAAAGAAACAAAAGGGAGGTATTGGTTTAAATGGTCTTATAGACGATTTTGTGAGTCAGATGGGTTCGGAATCACAAAAACAGTGTGTACGCAAAGTTGTCTTGAGTGCAAAAACGTAAGAAAAATGAATGCATAAGGAAAAGAAACGAAAGGGCGGTATTGGTTTAAATGGCCTTTTTAACGATTTTGTGAGTCAGGTGGGTTCGAAATCATAAAAAAAGTGTGTACCAGAAGGAGGGAAGTTGGAAAAACGTGGAAAAAATGAATGTATGAGGAAAAGAAACAAAAGGGCGGTATTGGTTTAACTGGCCTTTTTAACGAATTTGTGAGTCATATGGGTTCGGAATCTGAAAAACAGTGTGTACGCGAAGGAGGAAAGTTGTTTTGAGTGCAAAAACGTGGAAAAAATGAATGTATAAGGAAAAGAAACAAAAGGGAGGTATTGGTTTAAATGGTCTTTTAGATGATTTTGTGAGTCAGATGGGTTCGGAATCATAAAAACAGTGTGTACGCGAAGGAGGAAAGTTGTCTTGAGTGCAAAAACGTAAGAAAAATGAATGCATAAGGAAAAGAAACAAAAGGGCGGTATTGGTTTAAATGGCCTTTTTAACGATTTTGTGAGTCAGGTGGGTTCGAAATCATAAAAAAAGTGTGTACCAGAAGGAGGGAAGTTGGAAAAACGTGGAAAAAATGAATGCATAAGGAAAAGAAACAAAAGGGCGGTATTGGTTTAAATGGCTTTTTAGACAGTTTTGTGAGTCAGATGGGTTCGGAATCTTAAAAACAGTGTGTATGCAAAGGAGGAAAGTTGTCTTGAGTGCAAAAACGTAAGAAAAATGAATGCCTAAGGAAAAGAAACAAAAGGGTGGTATTGGTTTAAATGGCCTTTTTAACGATTTTGTGAGTCATATGGGTTCGGAATCTGAAAAACAGTGTGTACGCAAAGGAGGAAAGTTGTCTTGAGTGCAAAAACGTAAGAAAAACGAATGCATAATGAAAAGAAACAAAAGGGCGGAATTGGTTTAAATGGACTTGTAGACGATTTTGTGAGTCAGATGGCTTCGAAATCATAAAAACAGTGTGTACGCGAAGGAGGAAAGTTGTCTTGAGTGCAAAAACGTAAGAAAAATGAATGCATAAGGAAAAGAAACAAAAGGGCGGTATTGGTTTAAATGGCCTTTTTAACGATTTTGTGAGTCAGATGGGTTCGGAATCATAAAAACATTGTGTACATGGAGGAGGAAAGTTGTTTTGAGTGCAAAAACATGAAAAAAATGAATCCATAAGGAAAAGAAACAAAAGGGAGGTATTGGTTTAAATGGTCTTATAGACGATTTTGTGAGTCAGATGGGTTCGGAATCACAAAAACAGTGTGTACGCAAAGGAGGAAAGTTGTCTTGAGTGCAAAAACGTAAGAAAAATGAATGCATAAGGAAAAGAAACGAAAGGGCGGTATTGGTTTAAATGGCCTTTTTAACGATTTTGTGAGTCAGGTGGGTTCGAAATCATAAAAAAAGTGTGTACCAGAAGGAGGGAAGTTGGAAAAACGTGGAAAAAATGAATGTATGAGGAAAAGAAACAAAAGGGCGGTATTGGTTTAACTGGCCTTTTTAACGAATTTGTGAGTCATATGGGTTCGGAATCTGAAAAACAGTGTGTACGCGAAGGAGGAAAGTTGTTTTGAGTGCAAAAACGTGGAAAAAATGAATGTATAAGGAAAAGAAACAAAAGGGAGGTATTGGTTTAAATGGTCTTTTAGATGATTTTGTAAATCAGATGGGTTCGGAATCATAAAAACAGTGTGTACGCGAAGGAGGAAAGTTGTCTTGAGTGCAAAAACGTAAGAAAAATGAATGCATAAGGAAAAGAAACAAAAGGGCGGTATTGGTTTAAATGGCCTTTTTAACGATTTTGTGAGTCAGGTGGGTTCGAAATCATAAAAAAAGTGTGTACCAGAAGGAGGGAAGTTGGAAAAACGTGGAAAAAATGAATGCATAAGGAAAAGAAACAAAAGGGCGGTATTGGTTTAAATGGCTTTTTAGACAGTTTTGTGAGTCAGATGGGTTCGGAATCTTAAAAACAGTGTGTATGCAAAGGAGGAAAGTTGTCTTGAGTGCAAAAACGTAAGAAAAATGAATGCCTAAGGAAAAGAAACAAAAGGGTGGTATTGGTTTAAATGGCCTTTTTAACGATTTTGTGAGTCATATGGGTTCGGAATCTGAAAAACAGTGTGTACGCAAAGGAGGAAAGTTGTCTTGAGTGCAAAAACGTAAGAAAAACGAATGCATAATGAAAAGAAACAAAAGGGCGGAATTGGTTTAAATGGACTTGTAGACGATTTTGTGAGTCAGATGGGTTCGAAATCATAAAAACAGTGTGTACGCGAAGGAGGAAAGTTGTCTTGAGTGCAAAAACGTAAGAAAAATGAATGCATAAGGAAAAGAAACAAAAGGGCGGTATTGGTTTAAATGGCCTTTTTAACGATTTTGTGAGTCAGATGGGTTCGGAATCATAAAAACAGTGTGTACATGGAGGAGGAAAGTTGTTTTGAGTGCAAAAACATGAAAAAAATGAATCCATAAGGAAAAGAAACAAAAGGGAGGTATTGGTTTAAATGGTCTTATAGACGATTTTGTGAGTCAGATGGGTTCGGAATCACAAAAACAGTGTGTACGCAAAGGAGGAAAGTTGTCTTGAGTGCAAAAACGTAAGAAAAATGAATGCATAAGGAAAAGAAACGAAAGGGCGGTATTGGTTTAAATGGCCTTTTTAACGATTTTGTGAGTCAGGTGGGTTCGAAATCATAAAAAAAGTGTGTACCAGAAGGAGGGAAGTTGGAAAAACGTGGAAAAAATGAATGTATGAGGAAAAGAAACAAAAGGGCGGTATTGGTTTAACTGGCCTTTTTAACGAATTTGTGAGTCATATGGGTTCGGAATCTGAAAAACAGTGTGTACGCGAAGGAGGAAAGTTGTTTTGAGTGCAAAAACGTGGAAAAAATGAATGTATAAGGAAAAGAAACAAAAGGGAGGTATTGGTTTAAATGGTCTTTTAGATGATTTTGTAAATCAGATGGGTTCGGAATCATAAAAACAGTGTGTACGCGAAGGAGGAAAGTTGTCTTGAGTGCAAAAACGTAAGAAAAATGAATGCATAAGGAAAAGAAACAAAAGGGCGGTATTGGTTTAAATGGCCTTTTTAACAATTTTGTGAGTCAGGTGGGTTCGAAATCATAAAAAAAGTGTGTACCAGAAGGAGGGAAGTTGGAAAAACGTGGAAAAAATGAATGCATAAGGAAAAGAAACAAAAGGGCGGTATTGGTTTAAATGGCTTTTTAGACAGTTTTGTGAGTCAGATGGGTTCGGAATCTTAAAAACAGTGTGTATGCAAAGGAGGAAAGTTGTCTTGAGTGCAAAAACGTAAGAAAAATGAATGCCTAAGGAAAAGAAACAAAAGGGTGGTATTGGTTTAAATGGCCTTTTTAACGATTTTGTGAGTCATATGGGTTCGGAATCTGAAAAACAGTGTGTACGCAAAGGAGGAAAGTTGTCTTGAGTGCAAAAACGTAAGAAAAACGAATGCATAATGAAAAGAAACAAAAGGGCGGAATTGGTTTAAATGGACTTGTAGACGATTTTGTGAGTCAGATGGGTTCGAAATCATAAAAACAGTGTGTACGCGAAGGAGGAAAGTTGTCTTGAGTGCAAAAACGTAAGAAAAATGAATGCATAAGGAAAAGAAACAAAAGGGCGGTATTGGTTTAAATGGCCTTTTTAACGATTTTGTGAGTCAGATGGGTTCGGAATCATAAAAACAGTGTGTACATGGAGGAGGAAAGTTGTTTTGAGTGCAAAAACATGAAAAAAATGAATCCATAAGGAAAAGAAACAAAAGGGAGGTATTGGTTTAAATGGTCTTATAGACGATTTTGTGAGTCAGATGGGTTCGGAATCACAAAAACAGTGTGTACGCAAAGGAGGAAAGTTGTCTTGAGTGCAAAAACGTAAGAAAAATGAATGCATAAGGAAAAGAAACGAAAGGGCGGTATTGGTTTAAATGGCCTTTTTAACGATTTTGTGAGTCAGGTGGGTTCGAAATCATAAAAAAAGTGTGTACCAGAAGGAGGGAAGTTGGAAAAACGTGGAAAAAATGAATGTATGAGGAAAAGAAACAAAAGGGCGGTATTGGTTTAAATGGCTTTTTAGACAGTTTTGTGAGTCAGATGGGTTCGGAATCTTAAAAACAGTGTGTACGAGAAGGAGGAAAGTCGGAAAAACGTGGAAAAAGTGAATGTATAAGGAAAAGAAACAAAAGGGCGGTATTTGTTTAACTGGCCTTTTTAACGAATTTGTGAGTCATACGGGTTCGGAATCTGAAAAACAGTGTGTACGCGAAGGAGGAAAGTTGTTTTGAGTGCAAAAACGTGGAAAAAATGAATGTAGAAGGAAAAGAAACAAAAGGGAGGTATTGGTTTAAATGGTCTTTTAGATGATTTTGTGAGTCAGATGGGTTCGGAATCATAAAAACAGTGTGTACGCGAAGGAGGAAAGTTGTCTTGAGTGCAAAAACGTAAGAAAAATGAATGCATAAGGAATGTATAAGGAAAAGAAACAAAAGGGCGGTATTGGATTAAATGGCTTTTTAGACAGTTTTGTGAGTCAGATGGGTTCGGAACCTTGAAAACAGTGTGTACGCGAAGAAGGAAAGTTGTTTTGAGTGCAAAAACGTGGAAAAAATGAATGTATAAGGAAAAGAAACAACAGGGAGGTATTGGTTTAAATGGTCTTTTAGATGATTTTTTGAGTCAGATGGGTTCGGAATCATAAAAACAGTGTGTACGCGAAGGAGGAAAGTTGTCTTGAGTGCAAAAACGTAAGAAAAATGAATGTATAAGGAAAAGAAACAAAAGGGCGGTATTGGTTTAAATGGCTTTTTAGACAGTTTTGTGAGTCAGATGGGTTCGGAATCATAAAAACAGTGTGTACGCGAAGGAGGAAAGTTGGAAAAACGTGGAAAAAGTGAATGTATAAGGAAAAGAAACAAAAGGGCGGTATTGGTTTAACTGGCCTTTTTAACGATTTTGTGAGTCATATGGGTTCGGAATCATAAAAACAGTGTGTACGCGAAGGAGGAAAGTTGTCTTGAGTGCAAAAACGTAAGAAAAATGAATGCATAAGGAAAAGAAACAAAAGGGCGGTATTGGATTAAATGGCCTTTTTAACGATTTTGTGAGTCAGATGGGTTCGGAATCATAAAAACAGTGTGTACGCGAAGGAGGAAAGTTGTCTTGAGTGCAAAAACGTAAGAAAAAAGAATGTATAAGGAAAAGAAACAAAAGGGCGGTATTGGTTTAAATGGCTTTTTAGACAGTTTTGTGAGTCAGATGGGTTCGGAACCTTGAAAACAGTGTGCACGCGAAGGAGGAAAGTTGTTTTGAGTGCAAAAACGTGGAAAAAATGAATGTATAAGGAAAAGAAACAATAGGGCGGTATTGGTTTAAATGGCTTTTTAGACAGTTTTGTGAGTCAGAAGGGTTCGGAATCTTAAAAACAGTGTGTACGAGAAGGAGGAAAGTTGGAAAAACGTGGAAAAAGTGAATGTATAAGGAAAAGAAACAAAAGGGCGGTATTGGTTTAACTGGCCTTTTTAACGATTTTGTGAGTCATATGGGTTCGGAATCATAAAAACAGTGTGTACGCGAAGGAGGAAAGTTGTCTTAAGTGCAAAAACGTGGAAAAAATGAATGTATAAGGAAAAGAAACAAAAGGGAGGTATTGGTTTAAATGGTCTTTTAGATGATTTTGTGAGTCAGATGGGTTCGGAATCATAAAAACAGTGTGTACGTGAAGGAGGAAAGTTGTCTTGAGTGCAAAAACGTAAGAAAAATGAATGCATAAGGAAAAGAAACAAAAGAGCGGTATTGGTTTAAATGGCTTTTTAGACAGTTTTGTGAGTCAGATGGGTTCGGAATCTTAAAAACAGTGTGTATGCAAAGGAGGAAAGTTGTCTTGAGTGCAAAAACGTAAGAAAAATGAATGCCTAAGGAAAAGAAACAAAAGGGTGGTATTGGTTTAAATGGCCTTTTTAACGATTTTGTGAGTCATATGGGTTCGGAATCTGAAAAACAGTGTGTACGCAAAGTAGGAAAGTTGTCTTGAGTGCAAAAACGTAAGAAAAACGAATGCATAATGAAAAGAAACAAAAGGGCGGAATTGGTTTAAATGGACTTGTAGACGATTTTGTGAGTCAGATGGGTTCGAAATCATAAAAACAGTGTGTACGCGAAGGAGGAAAGTTGTCTTGAGTGCAAAAACGTAAGAAAAATGAATGCATAAGGAAAAGAAACAAAAGGGCGGTATTGGTTTAAATGGCCTTTTTAACGATTTTGTGAGTCAGATGGGTTCGGAATCATAAAAACAGTGTGTACATGGAGGAGGAAAGTTGTTTTGAGTGCAAAAACATGAAAAAAATGAATCCATAAGGAAAAGAAACAAAAGGGAGGTATTGGTTTAAATGGTCTTATAGACGATTTTGTGAGTCAGATGGGTTCGGAATCACAAAAACAGTGTGTACGCAAAGGAGGAAAGTTGTCTTGAGTGCAAAAACGTAAGAAAAATGAATGCATAAGGAAAAGAAACGAAAGGGCGGTATTGGTTTAAATGGCCTTTTTAACGATTTTGTGAGTCAGGTGGGTTCGAAATCATAAAAAAAGTGTGTACCAGAAGGAGGGAAGTTGGAAAAACGTGGAAAAAATGAATGTATGAGGAAAAGAAACAAAAGGGCGGTATTGGTTTAAATGGCTTTTTAGACAGTTTTGTGAGTCAGATGGGTTCGGAATCTTAAAAACAGTGTGTACGAGAAGGAGGAAAGTCGGAAAAACGTGGAAAAAGTGAATGTATAAGGAAAAGAAACAAAAGGGCGGTATTTGTTTAACTGGCCTTTTTAACGAATTTGTGAGTCATATGGGTTCGGAATCTGAAAAACAGTGTGTACGCGAAGGAGGAAAGTTGTTTTGAGTGCAAAAACGTGGAAAAAAATGAATGTAGAAGGAAAAGAAACAAAAGGGAGGTATTGGTTTAAATGGTCTTTTAGATGATTTTGTGAGTCAGATGGGTTCGGAATCATAAAAACAGTGTGTACGCGAAGGAGGAAAGTTGTCTTGAGTGCAAAAACGTAAGAAAAATGAATGCATAAGGAATGTATAAGGAAAAGAAACAAAAGGGCGGTATTGGATTAAATGGCTTTTTAGACAGATTTGTGAGTCAGATGGGTTCGGAATCATAAAAACAGTGTGTACGCGAAGGAGGAAAGTTGTCTTGAGTGCAAAAACGTAAGAAAAATGAATGTATAAGGAAAAGAAACAAAAGGGCGGTATTGGTTTAAATGGCTTTTTAGACAGTTTTGTGAGTCAGATGGGTTCGGAATCATAAAAACAGTGTGTACGCGAAGGAGGAAAGTTGGAAAAACGTGGAAAAAGTGAATGTATAAGGAAAAGAAACAAAAGGGCGGTATTGGTTTAACTGGCCTTTTTAACGATTTTGTGAGTCATATGGGTTCGGAATCATAAAAACAGTGTGTACGCGAAGGAGGAAAGTTGTCTTGAGTGCAAAAACGTGGAAAAAATGAATGTATAAGGAAAAGAAACAAAAGGGAGGTATTGGTTTAAATGGTCTTTTAGATGATTTTGTGAGTCAGATGGGTTCGGAATCATAAAAACAGTGTGTACGCGAAGGAGGAAAGTTGTCTTGAGTGCAAAAACGTAAGAAAAATGAATGCATAAGGAAAAGAAACAAAAGGGCGGTATTGGTTTAAATGGCTTTTTAGACAGTTTTGTGAGTCAGATGGGTTCGGAACCTTGAAAACAGTGTGCACGCGAAGGAGGAAAGTTGTTTTGAGTGCAAAAACGTGGAAAAAATGAATGTATAAGGAAAAGAAACAATAGGGCGGTATTGGTTTAAATGGCTTTTTAGACAGTTTTGTGAGTCAGAAGGGTTCGGAATCTTAAAAACAGTGTGTACGAGAAGGAGGAAAGTTGGAAAAACGTGGAAAAAGTGAATGTATAAGGAAAAGAAACAAAAGGGCGGTATTGGTTTAACTGGCCTTTTTAACGATTTTGTGAGTCATATGGGTTCGGAATCATAAAAACAGTGTGTACGCGAAGGAGGAAAGTTGTCTTGAGTGCAAAAACGTGGAAAAAATGAATGTATAAGGAAAAGAAACAAAAGGGAGGTATTGGTTTAAATGGTCTTTTAGATGATTTTGTGAGTCAGATGGGTTCGGAATCATAAAAACAGTGTGTACGTGAAGGAGGAAAGTTGTCTTGAGTGCAAAAACGTAAGAAAAATGAATGCATAAGGAAAAGAAACAAAAGGGCGGTATGGCCTTAAATGGCCTTTTTAACGATTTTGTGAGTCAGATGGGTTCGGAATCATAAAAACAGTGTGTACGCGAAGGAGGAAAGTTGTCTTGAGTGCAAAAACGTAAGAAAAATGAAGGTATAAGGAAAAGAAACAAAAGGGCGGTATTGGTTTAAATGGCTTTTTAGACAGTTTTGTGAGTCAGATGGGTTCGGAATCTTAAAAACAGTGTGTACGAGAAGGAGGAAAGTTGGAAAAACGTGGAAAAAATGAATGTATAAGGAAAAGAAACAAAAGGGCGGTATTGGTTTAAATGGCGTTTTTAACGATTTTGTGTGTCATATGGGTTCGGAATCATAAAAAAAGTGTGTACGCGAAGGAGGGAAGTTGTTTTGAGTGCAAAAACGTGGAAAAAATGAATGTATAAGGAAAAGAAACAAAAGGGAGGTATTGGTTTAATAATCTTTTAGATGATTTTGTGAGTCAGATGGGTTCGGAATCATAAAAACAGTGTGTACGCGAAGGAGGAAAGTTGTCTTGAGTGCAAAAACGTAAGAAAAATGAATGTATAAGGAAAAGAAACAAAAGGGCGGTATTGGTTTAAATGGCTTTTTAGACAGTTTTGTGAGTCAGATGGGTTCGGAATCTTAAAAACAGTGTGTACACGAAGGAGGAAAGTTGTTTTGAGTGCAAAAACATGAAAAAAATGAATCCATAAGGAAAAGAAACAAAAGGGAGGTATTGGTTTAAATGGTCTTATAGACGATTTTGTGAGTCAGATGGGTTCGGAATCACAAAAACAGTGTGTACGCAAAGCAGGAAAGTTGTCTCCAAGTGCAAAAACGTAAGAAAAACGATTGCATAAGGAAAAGAAACAAAAGGGCGGAATTGGTTTAAATGGACTTGTAGACGATTTTGTGAGTCAGATGGGTTCGAAATCATAAAAACAGTGTGTACGCAAAGGAGGAAAGTTGTCTTGAGTGCAAAAACGTAAGAAAAATGAATGCATAAGGAAAAGAAACGAAAGGGCGGTATTGGATTAAATGGCCTTTTTAACGATTTTGTGAGTCAGATGGGTTCGGAATCATAAAAACAGTGTGTACGCGAAGGAGGAAAGTTGTCTTGAGTGCAAAAACGTAAGAAAAATGAATGTATAAGGAAAAGAAACAAAAGGGCGGTATTGGTTTAAATGGCTTTTTAGACAGTTTTGTGAGTCAGATGGGTTCGGAACCTTGAAAACAGTGTGTACGCGAAGGAGGAAAGTTGTTTTGAGTGCAAAAACGTGGAAAAAATGAATGTATAAGGAAAAGAAACAAAAGGGAGGTATTGGTTTAAATGGTCTTTTAGATGATTTTGTGAGTCAGATGGGTTCGGAATCATAAAAACAGTGTGTACGCGAAGGAGGAAAGTTGTCTTGAGTGCAAAAACGTAAGAAAAATGAATGCATAAGGAAAAGAAACAAAAGGGCGGTATTGGATTAAATGGCCTTTTTAACGATTTTGTGAGTCAGATGGGTTCGGAATCATAAAAACAGTGTGTACGCGAAGGAGGAAAGTTGGAAAAACGTGGAAAAAGTGAATGTATAAGGAAAAGAAACAAAAGGGCGGTATTGGTTTAACTGGCCTTTTTAACGATTTTGTGAGTCATATGGGTTCGGAATCATAAAAACAGTGTGTACGCGAAGGAGGAAAGTTGTCTTGAGTGCAAAAACGTGGAAAAAATGAATGTATAAGGAAAAGAAACAAAAGGGAGGTATTGGTTTAAATGGTCTTTTAGATGATTTTGTGAGTCAGATGGGTTCGGAATCATAAAAACAGTGTGTACGCGAAGGAGGGAAGTTGTCTTGAGTGCAAAAACGTAAGAAAAATGAATGTATAAGGAAAAGAAACAAAAGGGCGGTATTGGTTTAAATGGCTTTTTAGACAGTTTTGTGAGTCAGATGGGTTCGGAATCTTAAAAACAGTGTGTACGCGAAGGAGGGAAGTTGTTTTGAGTGCAAAAACGTGAAAAAAATGAATGCATAAGAAAAAGAAACAAAAGGGCGGTATTGGTTTAAATGGCTTTTTAGACAGTTTTGTGAGTCAGATGGGTTCGGAATCTTAAAAACAGTGTGTACGAGAAGGAGGAAAGTTGGAAAAACGTGGAAAAAATGAATGTATAAGGAAAAGAAACAAAAGGGCGGTATTGGTTTAAATGGCGTTTTTAACGATTTTGTGCGTCATATGGGTTCGGAATCATAAAAAAAGTGTGTACGCGAAGGAGGGAAGTTGTTTTGAGTGCAAAAACGTGGAAAAAATGAATGTATAAGGAAAAGAAACAAAAGGGAGGTATTGGTTTAATAATCTTTTAGATGATTTTGTGAGTCAGATGGGTTCGGAATCATAAAAACAGTGTGTACGCGAAGGAGGAAAGTTGTCTTGAGTGCAAAAACGTAAGAAAAATGAATGTATAAGGAAAAGAAACAAAAGGGCGGTATTGGTTTAAATGGCTTTTTAGACAGTTTTGTGAGTCAGATGGGTTCGGAATCTTAAAAACAGTGTGTACACGAAGGAGGAAAGTTGTTTTGAGTGCAAAAACATGAAAAAAATGAATCCATAAGGAAAAGAAACAAAAGGGAGGTATTGGTTTAAATGGTCTTATAGACGATTTTGTGAGTCAGATGGGTTCGGAATCACAAAAACAGTGTGTACGCAAAGGAGGAAAGTTGTCTCCAAGTGCAAAAACGTAAGAAAAACGATTGCATAAGGAAAAGAAACAAAAGGGCGGAATTTGTTTAAATGGACTTGTAGACGATTTTGTGAGTCAGATGGGTTCGAAATCATAAAAACAGTGTGTACGCAAAGGAGGAAAGTTGTCTTGAGTGCAAAAACGTAAGAAAAATGAATGCATAAGGAAAAGAAACGAAAGGGCGGTATTGGATTAAATGGCCTTTTTAACGATTTTGTGAGTCAGATGGGTTCGGAATCATAAAAACAGTGTGTACGCGAAGGAGGAAAGTTGTCTTGAGTGCAAAAACGTAAGAAAAATGAATGTATAAGGAAAAGAAACAAAAGGGCGGTATTGGTTTAAATGGCTTTTTAGACAGTTTTGTGAGTCAGATGGGTTCGGAACCTTGAAAACAGTGTGTACGCGAAGGAGGAAAGTTGTTTTGAGTGCAAAAACGTGGAAAAAATGAATGCATAAGGAAAAGAAACAAAAGGGCGGTATTGGATTAAATGGCCTTTTTAACGATTTTGTGAGTCAGATGGGTTCGGAATCATAAAAACAGTGTGTACGCGAAGGAGGAAAGTTGGAAAAACGTGGAAAAAGTGAATGTATAAGGAAAAGAAACAAAAGGGCGGTATTGGTTTAACTGGCCTTTTTAACGATTTTGTGAGTCATATGGGTTCGGAATCATAAAAACAGTGTGTACGCGAAGGAGGAAAGTTGTCTTGAGTGCAAAAACGTGGAAAAAATGAATGTATAAGGAAAAGAAACAAAAGGGAGGTATTGGTTTAAATGGTCTTTTAGATGATTTTGTGAGTCAGATGGGTTCGGAATCATAAAAACAGTGTGTACGCGAAGGAGGAAAGTTGTCTTGAGTGCAAAAACGTAAGAAAAATGAATGCATAAGGAAAAGAAACAAAAGGGCGGTATTGGATTAAATGGCCTTTTTAACGATTTTGTGAGTCAGATGGGTTCGGAATAATAAAAACAGTGTGTACGCGAAGGAGGAAAGTTGTCTTGAGTGCAAAAACGTAAGAAAAATGAATGTATAAGGAAAAGAAACAAAAGGGCGGTATTGGTTTAAATGGCTTTTTAGACAGTTTTGTGAGTCAGATGGGTTCGGAACCTTGAAAACAGTGTGTACGCGAAGGAGGAAAGTTGTTTTGAGTGCAAAAACGTGGAAAAAATGAATGTATAAGGAAAAGAAACAAAAGGGAGGTATTGGTTTAAATGGTCTTTTAGATGATTTTGTGAGTCAGATGGGTTCGGAATCTTAAAAACAGTGTGTACGCGAAGGAGGGAAGTTGTTTTGAGTTCAAAAACGTGAGAAAAATGAATGCATAAGAAAAAGAAACAAAAGGGCGGTATTGGTTTAAACGGCTTTTTAGACAGTTTTGTGAGTCAGAAGGGTTCGGAATCTTAAAAACAGTGTGTACGAAAAGGAGGAAAGTTGGAAAAACGTGGAAAAAGTGAATGTATAAGGAAAAGAAACAAAAGGGCGGTATTGGATTAAATGGCCTTTTTAACGATTTTGTGAGTCAGATGGGTTCGGAATCATAAAAACAGTGTGTACGCGAAGGAGGAAAGTTGTCTTGAGTGCAAAAACGTAAGAAAAATGAATGTATAAGGAAAAGAAACAAAAGGGCGGTATTGGTTTAAATGGCTTTTTAGACAGTTTTGTGAGTCAGATGGGTTCGGAACCTTGAAAACAGTGTGTACGCGAAGGAGGAAAGTTGTTTTGAGTGCAAAAACGTGGAAAAAATGAATGTATAAGGAAAAGAAACAAAAGGGAGGTATTGGTTTAAATGGTCTTTTAGATGATTTTGTGAGTCAGATGGGTTCGGAATCATAAAAACAGTGTGTACGCGAAGGAGGGAAGTTGTCTTGAGTGCAAAAACGTAAGAAAAATGAATGTATAATGAAAAGAAACAAAAGGGCGGTATTGGTTTAAATGGCTTTTTAGACAGTTTTGTGAGTCAGATGGGTTCGGAATCTTAAAAACAGTGTCTACGCGAAGGAGGGAAGTTGTTTTGAGTGCAAAAACGTGAGAAAAATGAATGCATAAGAAAAAGAAACAAAAGGGCGGTATTGGTTTAAATGGCTTTTTAGACAGTTTTGTGAGTCAGATGGGTTCGGAATCTTAAAAACAGTGTGTACGAGAAGGAGGAAAGTTGGAAAAACGTGGAAAAAGTGAATGTATAAGGAAAAGAAACAAAAGGGCGGTATTGGTTTAACTGGCCTTTTTAACGAATTTGTGAGTCATATGGGTTCGGAATCTGAAAAACAGTGTGTACGCGAAGGAGGAAAGTTGTTTTGAGTGCAAAAACGTGGAAAAAATGAATGTATAAGGAAAAGAAACAAAAGGGAGGTATTGGTTTAAATGGTCTTTTAGATGATTTTGTGAGTCAGATGGGTTCGGAATCATAAAAACAGTGTGTACGCGAAGGAGGAAAGTTGTCTTGAGTGCAAAAACGTAAGAAAAATGAATGCATAAGGAAAAGAAACAAAAGAGCGGTATTGGATTAAATGGCCTTTTTAACGATTTTGTGAGTCAGATGGGTTCGGAATCGTAAAAACAGTGTGTACGCGAAGGAGGAAAGTTGTCTTGAGTGCAAAAACGTAAGAAAAATGAATGTATAAGGAAAAGAAACAAAAGGGCGGTATTGGTTTAAATGGCTTTTTAGACAGTTTTGTGAGTCAGATGGGTTCGGAATCTTAAAAACAGTGTGTACACGAAGGAGGAAAGTTGTTTTGAGTGCAAAAACATGAAAAAAATGAATGCATAAGGAAAAGAAACAAAAGGGAGGTATTGGTTTAAATGGTCTTATAGACGATTTTGTGAGTCAGATGGGTTCGGAATCATAAAAACAGTGTGTACGCGAAGGAGGAAAGTTGTCTTGAGTGCAATAACGTAAGAAAAACGAATGCATAAGGAAAACAAACAAAAGGGCGGAATTGGTTTAAATGGACTTGTAGACGATTTTGTGAGTCGAATGGGTTCGAAATCATAAAAACAGTGTGTACGCGAAGGAGGAAAGTTGTCTTGAGTGCAAAAACGTAAGAAAAATGAATGTATAAGGAAAAGAAACGAAAGGGAGGTATTGGTTTAAATGGTCTTATAGACGATTTTGTGAGTCAGATGGGTTCGGAATCACAAAAACAGTGTGTACGCAAAGGAGGAAAGTTGTCTTGAGTGCAAAAACGTAAGAAAAATGAATGCATAAGGAAAAGAAACGAAAGGGCGGTATTGGTTTAAATGGCCTTTTTAACGATTTTGTGAGTCAGGTGGGTTCGAAATCATAAAAAAAGTGTGTACCAGAAGGAGGGAAGTTGGAAAAACGTGGAAAAAATGAATGTATGAGGAAAAGAAACAAAAGGGCGGTATTGGTTTAAATGGCTTTTTAGACAGTTTTGTGAGTCAGATGGGTTCGGAACCTTGAAAACAGTGTGTACGCGAAGGAGGAAAGTTGTTTTGAGTGCAAAAACGTGGAAAAAATGAATGTATAAGGAAAAGAAACGAAAGGGAGGTATTGGTTTAAATGGTCTTTTAGATGATTTTGTGAGTCAGATGGGTTCGGAATCATAAAAACAGTGTGTACGCGAAGGAGGAAAGTTGTCTTGACTGCAAAAACGTAAGAAAAATGAATGCATAAGGAAAAGAAACAAAAGGGCGGTATTGGATTAAATGGCCTTTTTAACGATTTTGTGAGTCAGATGGGTTCGGAATCATAAAAACAGTGTGTACGCGAAGGAGGAAAGTTGTCTTGAGTGCAAAAACGTAAGAAAAATGAATGTATAAGGAAAAGAAACAAAAGGGCGGTATTGGTCTAAATGGCTTTTTAGACAGTTTTGTGAGTCAGATGGGTTCGGAATCTTAAAAACAGTGTGTACGAGAAGGAGGAAAGTTGGAAAAACGTGGAAAAAGTGAATGTATAAGGAAAAGAAACAAAAGGGCGGTTTTGGTTTAACTGGCCTTTTTAACGAATTTGTGAGTCATATGGGTTCGGAATCTGAAAAACAGTGTGTACGCGAAGGAGGAAAGTTGTTTTGAGTGCAAAAACGTGGAAAAAATGAATGTATAAGGAAAAGAAACAAAAGGGAGGTATTGGTTTAAATGGTCTTTTAGATGATTTTGTGAGTCAGATGGGTTCGGAATCATAAAAACAGTGTGTACGCGAAGGAGGAAAGTTGTCTTGAGTGCAAAAACGTAAGAAAAATGAATGCATAAGGAAAAGAAACAAAAGGGCGGTATTGGATTAAATGGCCTTTTTAACGATTTTGTGAGTCAGATGGGTTCGGAATCGTAAAAACAGTGTGTACGCGAAGGAGGAAAGTTGTCTTGAGTGCAAAAACGTAAGAAAAATGAATGTATAAGGAAAAGAAACAAAAGGGCGGTATTGGTTTAAATGGCTTTTTAGACAGTTTTGTGAGTCAGATGGGTTCGGAATCTTAAAAACAGTGTGTACACGAAGGAGGAAAGTTGTTTTGAGTGCAAAAACATGAAAAAAATGAATGCATAAGGAAAAGAAACAAAAGGGAGGTATTGGTTTAAATGGTCTTATAGACGATTTTGTGAGTCAGATGGGTTCGGAATCATAAAAACAGTGTGTACGCGAAGGAGGAAAGTTGTCTTGAGTGCAATAACGTAAGAAAAACGAATGCATAAGGAAAACAAACAAAAGGGCGGAATTGGTTTAAATGGACTTGTAGACGATTTTGTGAGTCGAATGGGTTCGAAATCATAAAAACAGTGTGTACGCGAAGGAGGAAAGTTGTCTTGAGTGCAAAAACGTAAGAAAAATGAATGTATAAGGAAAAGAAACGAAAGGGAGGTATTGGTTTAAATGGTCTTATAGACGATTTTGTGAGTCAGATGGGTTCGGAATCACAAAAACAGTGTGTACGCAAAGGAGGAAAGTTGTCTTGAGTGCAAAAACGTAAGAAAAATGAATGCATAAGGAAAAGAAACGAAAGGGCGGTATTGGTTTAAATGGCCTTTTTAACGATTTTGTGAGTCAGGTGGGTTCGAAATCATAAAAAAAGTGTGTACCAGAAGGAGGGAAGTTGGAAAAACGTGGAAAAAATGAATGTATGAGGAAAAGAAACAAAAGGGCGGTATTGGTTTAAATGGCTTTTTAGACAGTTTTGTGAGTCAGATGGGTTCGGAACCTTGAAAACAGTGTGTACGCGAAGGAGGAAAGTTGTTTTGAGTGCAAAAACGTGGAAAAAATGAATGTATAAGGAAAAGAAACGAAAGGGAGGTATTGGTTTAAATGGTCTTTTAGATGATTTTGTGAGTCAGATGGGTTCGGAATCATAAAAACAGTGTGTACGCGAAGGAGGAAAGTTGTCTTGACTGCAAAAACGTAAGAAAAATGAATGCATAAGGAAAAGAAACAAAAGGGCGGTATTGGATTAAATGGCCTTTTTAACGATTTTGTGAGTCAGATGGGTTCGGAATCATAAAAACAGTGTGTACGCGAAGGAGGAAAGTTGTCTTGAGTGCAAAAACGTAAGAAAAATGAATGTATAAGGAAAAGAAACAAAAGGGCGGTATTGGTCTAAATGGCCTTTTTAACGATTTTGTGAGTCAGATGGGTTCGGAATCTTAAAAACAGTGTGTACGAGTAGGAGGAAAGTTGGAAAAACGTGGAAAAAGTGAATGTATAAGGAAAAGAAACAAAAGGGCGGTTTTGGTTTAACTGGCCTTTTTAACGAATTTGTGAGTCATATGGGTTCGGAATCTGAAAAACAGTGTGTACGCGAAGGAGGAAAGTTGTTTTGAGTGCAAAAACGTGGAAAAAAGGAATGTATAAGGAAAAGAAACAAAAGGGAGGTATTGGTTTAAATGGTCTTTTAGAGGATTTTGTGAGTCAGATGGGTTCGGAATCATAAAAACAGTGTGTACGCGAAGGAGGAAAGTTGTCTTGAGTGCAAAAACGTAAGAAAAATGAATGCATAAGGAATGTATAAGGAAAAGAAACAGAAGGGCGGTATTGGATTAAATGGCCTTTTTAACGAGTTTGTGAGTAAGATGGGTTCGGAATCATAAAAACAGTGTGTACGCGAAGGAGGAAAGTTGTCTTGAGTGCAAAAACGTAAGAAAAATGAATGTATAAGGAGAAGAAACAAAAGGGCGGTATTGGTTTAAATGGCTTTTTAGACAGTTTTGTGAGTCAGATGGGTTCGGAACCTTGAAAACAGTGTGTACGCGAAGGAGGAAAGTTGTTTTGAGTGCAAAAACGTGAAAAAAATGAATGCATAAGGAAAAGAAACAAAAGGGCGGAATTGGTTTAAATGGCTTTTTAGACAGTTTTGTGAGTCAGATGGGTTCGGAATCTTAAAAGCAGTGTGTACGCGAAGGAGGAAAGTTGTTTTGAGTGCAAAAACGTGAAAAAAATGAATGCATAAGGAAAAGAAACAAAAGGGAGGTATTGGTTTAAATGGTCTTATAAACGATTTTGTGAGTCAGATGGGTTCGGAATCATAAAAAAAGTGTGTACGCGAAGGAGGAAAGTTGTCTTGAGTGCAAAAACGTAAGAAAAATGAATGCATAAGGAAAAGAAACAAAAGGGCGGAATTGGTTTAAATGGCCCTGTAGGCGCTTTTGTGAGTCAGGTGGGTTCGGAATCTTAAAAACAGTGTGTATGCGAAGGAGGAAAGTTGTCTTGAGTGCAAAAACGTAAGAAAAATGAATGCATAAGGAAAAGAAACAAAAGGGTGGTATTGGTTTAAATGGCCTTTTTAACGATTTTGTGAGTCAGATGAATTCGGAATCATAAAAAAAGTGTGTACGCGAAGGAGGAAAGTTCTCTTGAGTACAAAAACGTAAGAAAAATGAATGCATAAGGAAAAGAAATCAAAGGGCGGTATTGGTTTAAATGGCTTTTTAGACAGTTTTGTGTGTCAGATGGGTTCGGAATCTTAAAAACAGTGTGTATGCGAAGGAGGAAAGTTGTCTTGAGTGCAAAAACGTAAGAAAAATGAATGCATAAGGAAAAGAAACAAAAGGGTGGTATTGGTTTAAATGGCCTTTTTAACGATTTTGTGAGTCAGATGGGTTCCGAATCATAAAAAAAGTGTGTACGCGAAGGAGGAAAGTTGTCTTGAGTGCAAAAACGTAAGAAAAATGAATGCATAAGGAAAAGAAACAAAAGGGCGGAATTGGTTTAAATGGCCTTGTAGACGCTTTTGTGAGTCAGGTGGGTTCGGAATCATAAAAAAGTGTGTACGAGAAGGAGGAATGTTGTTTTGAGTGCAAAAACGTAAGAAAAATGAATGCATAAGGAAAAGAAACAAAAGGGCGGTATTGGTTTAAATGGCTTTTTAGACAGTTTTGTGAGTCAGATGGGTTCGGAATCATAAAAACAGTGTGTACGCGAAGGAGGAAAGTTGTCTTGAGTGCAAAAACGTAAGAAAAATGAATGTATAAGGAAAAGAAACAAAAGGGCGGTATTGGTTTAAATGGCTTTTTAGACAGTTTTGTGAGTCAGATGGGTTCGGAATCATAAAAACAGTGTGTACGCGAAGGAGGAAAGTTGGAAAAACGTGGAAAAAGTGAATGTATAAGGAAAAGAAACAAAAGGGCGGTATTGGTTTAACTGGCCTTTTTAACGATTTTGTGAGTCATATGGGTTCGGAATCATAAAAACAGTGTGTACGCGAAGGAGGAAAGTTGTCTTGAGTGCAAAAACGTGGAAAAAATGAATGTATAAGGAAAAGAAACAAAAGGGAGGTATTGGTTTAAATGGTCTTTTAGATGATTTTGTGAGTCAGATGGGTTCGGAATCATAAAAACAGTGTGTACGCGAAGGAGGAAAGTTGTCTTGAGTGCAAAAACGTAAGAAAAATGAATGCATAAGGAAAAGAAACAAAAGGGCGGTATTGGATTAAATGGCCTTTTTAACGATTTTGTGAGTCAGATGGGTTCGGAATCATAAAAACAGTGTGTACGCGAAGGAGGAAAGTTGTCTTGAGTGCAAAAACGTAAGAAAAAAGAATGTATAAGGAAAAGAAACAAAAGGGCGGTATTGGTTTAAATGGCTTTTTAGACAGTTTTGTGAGTCAGATGGGTTCGGAACCTTGAAAACAGTGTGCACGCGAAGGAGGAAAGTTGTTTTGAGTGCAAAAACGTGGAAAAAATGAATGTATAAGGAAAAGAAACAATAGGGCGGTATTGGTTTAAATGGCTTTTTAGACAGTTTTGTGAGTCAGAAGGGTTCGGAATCTTAAAAACAGTGTGTACGAGAAGGAGGAAAGTTGGAAAAACGTGGAAAAAGTGAATGTATAAGGAAAAGAAACAAAAGGGCGGTATTGGTTTAAATGGCTTTTTAGACAGTTTTGTGAGTCAGATGGGTTCGGAACCTTGAAAACAGTGTGCACGCGAAGGAGGAAAGTTGTTTTGAGTGCAAAAACGTGGAAAAAATGAATGTATAAGGAAAAGAAACAATAGGGCGGTATTGGTTTAAATGGCTTTTTAGACAGTTTTGTGAGTCAGAAGGGTTAGGAATCTTAAAAACAGTGTGTACGAGAAGGAGGAAAGTTGGAAAAACGTGGAAAAAGTGAATGTATAAGGAAAAGAAACAAAAGGGCGGTATTGGTTTAACTGGCCTTTTTAACGATTTTGTGAGTCATATGGGTTCGGAATCATAAAAACAGTGTGTACGCGAAGGAGGAAAGTTGTCTTGAGTGCAAAAACGTGGAAAAAATGAATGTATAAGGAAAAGAAACAAAAGGGAGGTATTGGTTTAAATGGTCTTTTAGATGATTTTGTGAGTCAGATGGGTTCGGAATCATAAAAACAGTGTGTACGCGAAGGAGGAAAGTTGTCTTGAGTGCAAAAACGTAAGAAAAATGAAGGTATAAGGAAAAGAAACAAAAGGGCGGTATTGGTTTAAATGGCCTTTTTAACGATTTTGTGAGTCAGATGGGTTCGGAATCATGAAAACAGTGTGTACGCGAAGGAGGGAAGTTGTTTTGAGTGCAAAAACGTGGGAAAAATGAATGCATAAGGAAAAGAAACAAAAGGGCGGTATTGGTTTAAATGGCTTTTTAGACAGTTTTGTGAGTCAGATGGGTTCGGAATCTTAAAAACAGTGTGTACACGGAGGAGGAAAGTTGTTTTGAGTGCAAAAACATGAAAAAAATGAATTCATAAGGAAAAGAAACAAAAGGGAGGTATTGGTTTAAATGGTCTTATAGACGATTTTGTGAGTCAGATGGGTTCGGAATCACAAAAACAGTGTGTACGCAAAGTTGTCTTGAGTGCAAAAACGTAAGAAAAATGAATGCATAAGGAAAAGAAACGAAAGGGCGGTATTGGTTTAAATGGCCTTTTTAACGATTTTGTGAGTCAGGTGGGTTCGAAATCATAAAAAAAGTGTGTACCAGAAGGAGGGAAGTTGGAAAAACGTGGAAAAAATGAATGTATGAGGAAAAGAAACAAAAGGGCGGTATTGGTTTAACTGGCCTTTTTAACGAATTTGTGAGTCATATGGGTTCGGAATCTGAAAAACAGTGTGTACGCGAAGGAGGAAAGTTGTTTTGAGTGCAAAAACGTGGAAAAAATGAATGTATAAGGAAAAGAAACAAAAGGGAGGTATTGGTTTAAATGGTCTTTTAGATGATTTTGTGAGTCAGATGGGTTCGGAATCATAAAAACAGTGTGTACGCGAAGGAGGAAAGTTGTCTTGAGTGCAAAAACGTAAGAAAAATGAATGCATAAGGAAAAGAAACAAAAGGGCGGTATTGGTTTAAATGGCCTTTTTAACGATTTTGTGAGTCAGGTGGGTTCGAAATCATAAAAAAAGTGTGTACCAGAAGGAGGGAAGTTGGAAAAACGTGGAAAAAATGAATGCATAAGGAAAAGAAACAAAAGGGCGGTATTGGTTTAAATGGCTTTTTAGACAGTTTTGTGAGTCAGATGGGTTCGGAATCTTAAAAACAGTGTGTATGCAAAGGAGGAAAGTTGTCTTGAGTGCAAAAACGTAAGAAAAATGAATGCCTAAGGAAAAGAAACAAAAGGGTGGTATTGGTTTAAATGGCCTTTTTAACGATTTTGTGAGTCATATGGGTTCGGAATCTGAAAAACAGTGTGTACGCAAAGGAGGAAAGTTGTCTTGAGTGCAAAAACGTAAGAAAAACGAATGCATAATGAAAAGAAACAAAAGGGCGGAATTGGTTTAAATGGACTTGTAGACGATTTTGTGAGTCAGATGGCTTCGAAATCATAAAAACAGTGTGTACGCGAAGGAGGAAAGTTGTCTTGAGTGCAAAAACGTAAGAAAAATGAATGCATAAGGAAAAGAAACAAAAGGGCGGTATTGGTTTAAATGGCCTTTTTAACGATTTTGTGAGTCAGATGGGTTCGGAATCATAAAAACATTGTGTACATGGAGGAGGAAAGTTGTTTTGAGTGCAAAAACATGAAAAAAATGAATCCATAAGGAAAAGAAACAAAAGGGAGGTATTGGTTTAAATGGTCTTATAGACGATTTTGTGAGTCAGATGGGTTCGGAATCACAAAAACAGTGTGTACGCAAAGGAGGAAAGTTGTCTTGAGTGCAAAAACGTAAGAAAAATGAATGCATAAGGAAAAGAAACGAAAGGGCGGTATTGGTTTAAATGGCCTTTTTAACGATTTTGTGAGTCAGGTGGGTTCGAAATCATAAAAAAAGTGTGTACCAGAAGGAGGGAAGTTGGAAAAACGTGGAAAAAATGAATGTATGAGGAAAAGAAACAAAAGGGCGGTATTGGTTTAACTGGCCTTTTTAACGAATTTGTGAGTCATATGGGTTCGGAATCTGAAAAACAGTGTGTACGCGAAGGAGGAAAGTTGTTTTGAGTGCAAAAACGTGGAAAAAATGAATGTATAAGGAAAAGAAACAAAAGGGAGGTATTGGTTTAAATGGTCTTTTAGATGATTTTGTAAATCAGATGGGTTCGGAATCATAAAAACAGTGTGTACGCGAAGGAGGAAAGTTGTCTTGAGTGCAAAAACGTAAGAAAAATGAATGCATAAGGAAAAGAAACAAAAGGGCGGTATTGGTTTAAATGGCCTTTTTAACGATTTTGTGAGTCAGGTGGGTTCGAAATCATAAAAAAAGTGTGTACCAGAAGGAGGGAAGTTGGAAAAACGTGGAAAAAATGAATGCATAAGGAAAAGAAACAAAAGGGCGGTATTGGTTTAAATGGCTTTTTAGACAGTTTTGTGAGTCAGATGGGTTCGGAATCTTAAAAACAGTGTGTATGCAAAGGAGGAAAGTTGTCTTGAGTGCAAAAACGTAAGAAAAATGAATGCCTAAGGAAAAGAAACAAAAGGGTGGTATTGGTTTAAATGGCCTTTTTAACGATTTTGTGAGTCATATGGGTTCGGAATCTGAAAAACAGTGTGTACGCAAAGGAGGAAAGTTGTCTTGAGTGCAAAAACGTAAGAAAAACGAATGCATAATGAAAAGAAACAAAAGGGCGGAATTGGTTTAAATGGACTTGTAGACGATTTTGTGAGTCAGATGGGTTCGAAATCATAAAAACAGTGTGTACGCGAAGGAGGAAAGTTGTCTTGAGTGCAAAAACGTAAGAAAAATGAATGCATAAGGAAAAGAAACAAAAGGGCGGTATTGGTTTAAATGGCCTTTTTAACGATTTTGTGAGTCAGATGGGTTCGGAATCATAAAAACAGTGTGTACATGGAGGAGGAAAGTTGTTTTGAGTGCAAAAACATGAAAAAAATGAATCCATAAGGAAAAGAAACAAAAGGGAGGTATTGGTTTAAATGGTCTTATAGACGATTTTGTGAGTCAGATGGGTTCGGAATCACAAAAACAGTGTGTACGCAAAGGAGGAAAGTTGTCTTGAGTGCAAAAACGTAAGAAAAATGAATGCATAAGGAAAAGAAACGAAAGGGCGGTATTGGTTTAAATGGCCTTTTTAACGATTTTGTGAGTCAGGTGGGTTCGAAATCATAAAAAAAGTGTGTACCAGAAGGAGGGAAGTTGGAAAAACGTGGAAAAAATGAATGTATGAGGAAAAGAAACAAAAGGGCGGTATTGGTTTAACTGGCCTTTTTAACGAATTTGTGAGTCATATGGGTTCGGAATCTGAAAAACAGTGTGTACGCGAAGGAGGAAAGTTGTTTTGAGTGCAAAAACGTGGAAAAAATGAATGTATAAGGAAAAGAAACAAAAGGGAGGTATTGGTTTAAATGGTCTTTTAGATGATTTTGTAAATCAGATGGGTTCGGAATCATAAAAACAGTGTGTACGCGAAGGAGGAAAGTTGTCTTGAGTGCAAAAACGTAAGAAAAATGAATGCATAAGGAAAAGAAACAAAAGGGCGGTATTGGTTTAAATGGCCTTTTTAACGATTTTGTGAGTCAGGTGGGTTCGAAATCATAAAAAAAGTGTGTACCAGAAGGAGGGAAGTTGGAAAAACGTGGAAAAAATGAATGCATAAGGAAAAGAAACAAAAGGGCGGTATTGGTTTAAATGGCTTTTTAGACAGTTTTGTGAGTCAGATGGGTTCGGAATCTTAAAAACAGTGTGTATGCAAAGGAGGAAAGTTGTCTTGAGTGCAAAAACGTAAGAAAAATGAATGCCTAAGGAAAAGAAACAAAAGGGTGGTATTGGTTTAAATGGCCTTTTTAACGATTTTGTGAGTCATATGGGTTCGGAATCTGAAAAACAGTGTGTACGCAAAGGAGGAAAGTTGTCTTGAGTGCAAAAACGTAAGAAAAACGAATGCATAATGAAAAGAAACAAAAGGGCGGAATTGGTTTAAATGGACTTGTAGACGATTTTGTGAGTCAGATGGGTTCGAAATCATAAAAACAGTGTGTACGCGAAGGAGGAAAGTTGTCTTGAGTGCAAAAACGTAAGAAAAATGAATGCATAAGGAAAAGAAACAAAAGGGCGGTATTGGTTTAAATGGCCTTTTTAACGATTTTGTGAGTCAGATGGGTTCGGAATCATAAAAACAGTGTGTACATGGAGGAGGAAAGTTGTTTTGAGTGCAAAAACATGAAAAAAATGAATCCATAAGGAAAAGAAACAAAAGGGAGGTATTGGTTTAAATGGTCTTATAGACGATTTTGTGAGTCAGATGGGTTCGGAATCACAAAAACAGTGTGTACGCAAAGGAGGAAAGTTGTCTTGAGTGCAAAAACGTAAGAAAAATGAATGCATAAGGAAAAGAAACGAAAGGGCGGTATTGGTTTAAATGGCCTTTTTAACGATTTTGTGAGTCAGGTGGGTTCGAAATCATAAAAAAAGTGTGTACCAGAAGGAGGGAAGTTGGAAAAACGTGGAAAAAATGAATGTATGAGGAAAAGAAACAAAAGGGCGGTATTGGTTTAAATGGCTTTTTAGACAGTTTTGTGAGTCAGATGGGTTCGGAATCTTAAAAACAGTGTGTACGAGAAGGAGGAAAGTCGGAAAAACGTGGAAAAAGTGAATGTATAAGGAAAAGAAACAAAAGGGCGGTATTTGTTTAACTGGCCTTTTTAACGAATTTGTGAGTCATATGGGTTCGGAATCTGAAAAACAGTGTGTACGCGAAGGAGGAAAGTTGTTTTGAGTGCAAAAACGTGGAAAAAATGAATGTAGAAGGAAAAGAAACAAAAGGGAGGTATTGGTTTAAATGGTCTTTTAGATGATTTTGTGAGTCAGATGGGTTCGGAATCATAAAAACAGTGTGTACGCGAAGGAGGAAAGTTGTCTTGAGTGCAAAAACGTAAGAAAAATGAATGCATAAGGAATGTATAAGGAAAAGAAACAAAAGGGCGGTATTGGATTAAATGGCTTTTTAGACAGTTTTGTGAGTCAGATGGGTTCGGAACCTTGAAAACAGTGTGTACGCGAAGAAGGAAAGTTGTTTTGAGTGCAAAAACGTGGAAAAAATGAATGTATAAGGAAAAGAAACAACAGGGAGGTATTGGTTTAAATGGTCTTTTAGATGATTTTTTGAGTCAGATGGGTTCGGAATCATAAAAACAGTGTGTACGCGAAGGAGGAAAGTTGTCTTGAGTGCAAAAACGTAAGAAAAATGAATGTATAAGGAAAAGAAACAAAAGGGCGGTATTGGTTTAAATGGCTTTTTAGACAGTTTTGTGAGTCAGATGGGTTCGGAATCATAAAAACAGTGTGTACGCGAAGGAGGAAAGTTGGAAAAACGTGGAAAAAGTGAATGTATAAGGAAAAGAAACAAAAGGGCGGTATTGGTTTAACTGGCCTTTTTAACGATTTTGTGAGTCATATGGGTTCGGAATCATAAAAACAGTGTGTACGCGAAGGAGGAAAGTTGTCTTGAGTGCAAAAACGTAAGAAAAATGAATGCATAAGGAAAAGAAACAAAAGGGCGGTATTGGATTAAATGGCCTTTTTAACGATTTTGTGAGTCAGATGGGTTCGGAATCATAAAAACAGTGTGTACGCGAAGGAGGAAAGTTGTCTTGAGTGCAAAAACGTAAGAAAAAAGAATGTATAAGGAAAAGAAACAAAAGGGCGGTATTGGTTTAAATGGCTTTTTAGACAGTTTTGTGAGTCAGATGGGTTCGGAACCTTGAAAACAGTGTGCACGCGAAGGAGGAAAGTTGTTTTGAGTGCAAAAACGTGGAAAAAATGAATGTATAAGGAAAAGAAACAATAGGGCGGTATTGGTTTAAATGGCTTTTTAGACAGTTTTGTGAGTCAGAAGGGTTCGGAATCTTAAAAACAGTGTGTACGAGAAGGAGGAAAGTTGGAAAAACGTGGAAAAAGTGAATGTATAAGGAAAAGAAACAAAAGGGCGGTATTGGTTTAACTGGCCTTTTTAACGATTTTGTGAGTCATATGGGTTCGGAATCATAAAAACAGTGTGTACGCGAAGGAGGAAAGTTGTCTTGAGTGCAAAAACGTGGAAAAAATGAATGTATAAGGAAAAGAAACAAAAGGGAGGTATTGGTTTAAATGGTCTTTTAGATGATTTTGTGAGTCAGATGGGTTCGGAATCATAAAAACAGTGTGTACGTGAAGGAGGAAAGTTGTCTTGAGTGCAAAAACGTAAGAAAAATGAATGCATAAGGAAAAGAAACAAAAGGGCGGTATTGGTTTAAATGGCTTTTTAGACAGTTTTGTGAGTCAGATGGGTTCGGAATCTTAAAAACAGTGTGTATGCAAAGGAGGAAAGTTGTCTTGAGTGCAAAAACGTAAGAAAAATGAATGCCTAAGGAAAAGAAACAAAAGGGTGGTATTGGTTTAAATGGCCTTTTTAACGATTTTGTGAGTCATATGGGTTCGGAATCTGAAAAACAGTGTGTACGCAAAGTAGGAAAGTTGTCTTGAGTGCAAAAACGTAAGAAAAACGAATGCATAATGAAAAGAAACAAAAGGGCGGAATTGGTTTAAATGGACTTGTAGACGATTTTGTGAGTCAGATGGGTTCGAAATCATAAAAACAGTGTGTACGCGAAGGAGGAAAGTTGTCTTGAGTGCAAAAACGTAAGAAAAATGAATGCATAAGGAAAAGAAACAAAAGGGCGGTATTGGTTTAAATGGCCTTTTTAACGATTTTGTGAGTCAGATGGGTTCGGAATCATAAAAACAGTGTGTACATGGAGGAGGAAAGTTGTTTTGAGTGCAAAAACATGAAAAAAATGAATCCATAAGGAAAAGAAACAAAAGGGAGGTATTGGTTTAAATGGTCTTATAGACGATTTTGTGAGTCAGATGGGTTCGGAATCACAAAAACAGTGTGTACGCAAAGGAGGAAAGTTGTCTTGAGTGCAAAAACGTAAGAAAAATGAATGCATAAGGAAAAGAAACGAAAGGGCGGTATTGGTTTAAATGGCCTTTTTAACGATTTTGTGAGTCAGGTGGGTTCGAAATCATAAAAAAAGTGTGTACCAGAAGGAGGGAAGTTGGAAAAACGTGGAAAAAATGAATGTATGAGGAAAAGAAACAAAAGGGCGGTATTGGTTTAAATGGCTTTTTAGACAGTTTTGTGAGTCAGATGGGTTCGGAATCTTAAAAACAGTGTGTACGAGAAGGAGGAAAGTCGGAAAAACGTGGAAAAAGTGAATGTATAAGGAAAAGAAACAAAAGGGCGGTATTTGTTTAACTGGCCTTTTTAACGAATTTGTGAGTCATATGGGTTCGGAATCTGAAAAACAGTGTGTACGCGAAGGAGGAAAGTTGTTTTGAGTGCAAAAACGTGGAAAAAAATGAATGTAGAAGGAAAAGAAACAAAAGGGAGGTATTGGTTTAAATGGTCTTTTAGATGATTTTGTGAGTCAGATGGGTTCGGAATCATAAAAACAGTGTGTACGCGAAGGAGGAAAGTTGTCTTGAGTGCAAAAACGTAAGAAAAATGAATGCATAAGGAATGTATAAGGAAAAGAAACAAAAGGGCGGTATTGGATTAAATGGCTTTTTAGACAGTTTTGTGAGTCAGATGGGTTCGGAACCTTGAAAACAGTGTGTACGCGAAGAAGGAAAGTTGTTTTGAGTGCAAAAACGTGGAAAAAATGAATGTATAAGGAAAAGAAACAACAGGGAGGTATTGGTTTAAATGGTCTTTTAGATGATTTTTTGAGTCAGATGGGTTCGGAATCATAAAAACAGTGTGTACGCGAAGGAGGAAAGTTGTCTTGAGTGCAAAAACGTAAGAAAAATGAATGTATAAGGAAAAGAAACAAAAGGGCGGTATTGGTTTAAATGGCTTTTTAGACAGTTTTGTGAGTCAGATGGGTTCGGAATCATAAAAACAGTGTGTACGCGAAGGAGGAAAGTTGGAAAAACGTGGAAAAAGTGAATGTATAAGGAAAAGAAACAAAAGGGCGGTATTGGTTTAACTGGCCTTTTTAACGATTTTGTGAGTCATATGGGTTCGGAATCATAAAAACAGTGTGTACGCGAAGGAGGAAAGTTGTCTTGAGTGCAAAAACGTGGAAAAAATGAATGTATAAGGAAAAGAAACAAAAGGGAGGTATTGGTTTAAATGGTCTTTTAGATGATTTTGTGAGTCAGATGGGTTCGGAATCATAAAAACAGTGTGTACGCGAAGGAGGAAAGTTGTCTTGAGTGCAAAAACGTAAGAAAAATGAATGCATAAGGAAAAGAAACAAAAGGGCGGTATTGGTTTAAATGGCTTTTTAGACAGTTTTGTGAGTCAGATGGGTTCGGAACCTTGAAAACAGTGTGCACGCGAAGGAGGAAAGTTGTTTTGAGTGCAAAAACGTGGAAAAAATGAATGTATAAGGAAAAGAAACAATAGGGCGGTATTGGTTTAAATGGCTTTTTAGACAGTTTTGTGAGTCAGAAGGGTTCGGAATCTTAAAAACAGTGTGTACGAGAAGGAGGAAAGTTGGAAAAACGTGGAAAAAATGAATGTATAAGGAAAAGAAACAAAAGGGCGGTATTGGTTTAACTGGCCTTTTTAACGATTTTGTGAGTCATATGGGTTCGGAATCATAAAAACAGTGTGTACGCGAAGGAGGAAAGTTGTCTTGAGTGCAAAAACGTGGAAAAAATGAATGTATAAGGAAAAGAAACAAAAGGGAGGTATTGGTTTAAATGGTCTTTTAGATGATTTTGTGAGTCAGATGGGTTCGGAATCATAAAAACAGTGTGTACGTGAAGGAGGAAAGTTGTCTTGAGTGCAAAAACGTAAGAAAAATGAATGCATAAGGAAAAGAAACAAAAGGGCGGTATGGCCTTAAATGGCCTTTTTAACGATTTTGTGAGTCAGATGGGTTCGGAATCATAAAAACAGTGTGTACGCGAAGGAGGAAAGTTGTCTTGAGTGCAAAAACGTAAGAAAAATGAAGGTATAAGGAAAAGAAACAAAAGGGCGGTATTGGTTTAAATGGCTTTTTAGACAGTTTTGTGAGTCAGATGGGTTCGGAATCTTAAAAACAGTGTGTACGAGAAGGAGGAAAGTTGGAAAAACGTGGAAAAAATGAATGTATAAGGAAAAGAAACAAAAGGGCGGTATTGGTTTAAATGGCGTTTTTAACGATTTTGTGCGTCATATGGGTTCGGAATCATAAAAAAAGTGTGTACGCGAAGGAGGGAAGTTGTTTTGAGTGCAAAAACGTGGAAAAAATGAATGTATAAGGAAAAGAAACAAAAGGGAGGTATTGGTTTAATAATCTTTTAGATGATTTTGTGAGTCAGATGGGTTCGGAATCATAAAAACAGTGTGTACGCGAAGGAGGAAAGTTGTCTTGAGTGCAAAAACGTAAGAAAAATGAATGTATAAGGAAAAGAAACAAAAGGGCGGTATTGGTTTAAATGGCTTTTTAGACAGTTTTGTGAGTCAGATGGGTTCGGAATCTTAAAAACAGTGTGTACACGAAGGAGGAAAGTTGTTTTGAGTGCAAAAACATGAAAAAAATGAATCCATAAGGAAAAGAAACAAAAGGGAGGTATTGGTTTAAATGGTCTTATAGACGATTTTGTGAGTCAGATGGGTTCGGAATCACAAAAACAGTGTGTACGCAAAGCAGGAAAGTTGTCTCCAAGTGCAAAAACGTAAGAAAAACGATTGCATAAGGAAAAGAAACAAAAGGGCGGAATTGGTTTAAATGGACTTGTAGACGATTTTGTGAGTCAGATGGGTTCGAAATCATAAAAACAGTGTGTACGCAAAGGAGGAAAGTTGTCTTGAGTGCAAAAACGTAAGAAAAATGAATGCATAAGGAAAAGAAACGAAAGGGCGGTATTGGATTAAATGGCCTTTTTAACGATTTTGTGAGTCAGATGGGTTCGGAATCATAAAAACAGTGTGTACGCGAAGGAGGAAAGTTGTCTTGAGTGCAAAAACGTAAGAAAAATGAATGTATAAGGAAAAGAAACAAAAGGGCGGTATTGGTTTAAATGGCTTTTTAGACAGTTTTGTGAGTCAGATGGGTTCGGAACCTTGAAAACAGTGTGTACGCGAAGGAGGAAAGTTGTTTTGAGTGCAAAAACGTGGAAAAAATGAATGTATAAGGAAAAGAAACAAAAGGGAGGTATTGGTTTAAATGGTCTTTTAGATGATTTTGTGAGTCAGATGGGTTCGGAATCATAAAAACAGTGTGTACGCGAAGGAGGAAAGTTGTCTTGAGTGCAAAAACGTAAGAAAAATGAATGCATAAGGAAAAGAAACGAAAGGGCGGTATTGGTTTAAATGGCCTTTTTAACGATTTTGTGAGTCAGGTGGGTTCGAAATCATAAAAAAAGTGTGTACCAGAAGGAGGGAAGTTGGAAAAACGTGGAAAAAATGAATGTATGAGGAAAAGAAACAAAAGGGCGGTATTGGTTTAAATGGCTTTTTAGACAGTTTTGTGAGTCAGATGGGTTCGGAATCTTAAAAACAGTGTGTACGAGAAGGAGGAAAGTCGGAAAAACGTGGAAAAAGTGAATGTATAAGGAAAAGAAACAAAAGGGCGGTATTTGTTTAACTGGCCTTTTTAACGAATTTTTGAGTCATATGGGTTCGGAATCTGAAAAACAGTGTGTACGCGAAGGAGGAAAGTTGTTTTGAGTGCAAAAACGTGGAAAAAATGAATGTAGAAGGAAAAGAAACAAAAGGGAGGTATTGGTTTAAATGGTCTTTTAGATGATTTTGTGAGTCAGATGGGTTCGGAATCATAAAAACAGTGTGTACGCGAAGGAGGAAAGTTGTCTTGAGTGCAAAAACGTAAGAAAAATGAATGCATAAGGAATGTATAAGGAAAAGAAACAAAAGGGCGGTATTGGATTAAATGGCTTTTTAGACAGTTTTGTGAGTCAGATGGGTTCGGAACCTTGAAAACAGTGTGTACGCGAAGAAGGAAAGTTGTTTTGAGTGCAAAAACGTGGAAAAAATGAATGTATAAGGAAAAGAAACAACAGGGAGGTATTGGTTTAAATGGTCTTTTAGATGATTTTTTGAGTCAGATGGGTTCGGAATCATAAAAACAGTGTGTACGCGAAGGAGGAAAGTTGTCTTGAGTGCAAAAACGTAAGAAAAATGAATGTATAAGGAAAAGAAACAAAAGGGCGGTATTGGTTTAAATGGCTTTTTAGACAGTTTTGTGAGTCAGATGGGTTCGGAATCATAAAAACAGTGTGTACGCGAAGGAGGAAAGTTGGAAAAACGTGGAAAAAGTGAATGTATAAGGAAAAGAAACAAAAGGGCGGTATTGGTTTAACTGGCCTTTTTAACGATTTTGTGAGTCATATGGGTTCGGAATCATAAAAACAGTGTGTACGCGAAGGAGGAAAGTTGTCTTGAGTGCAAAAACGTAAGAAAAATGAATGCATAAGGAAAAGAAACAAAAGGGCGGTATTGGATTAAATGGCCTTTTTAACGATTTTGTGAGTCAGATGGGTTCGGAATCATAAAAACAGTGTGTACGCGAAGGAGGAAAGTTGTCTTGAGTGCAAAAACGTAAGAAAAAAGAATGTATAAGGAAAAGAAACAAAAGGGCGGTATTGGTTTAAATGGCTTTTTAGACAGTTTTGTGAGTCAGATGGGTTCGGAACCTTGAAAACAGTGTGCACGCGAAGGAGGAAAGTTGTTTTGAGTGCAAAAACGTGGAAAAAATGAATGTATAAGGAAAAGAAACAATAGGGCGGTATTGGTTTAAATGGCTTTTTAGACAGTTTTGTGAGTCAGAAGGGTTCGGAATCTTAAAAACAGTGTGTACGAGAAGGAGGAAAGTTGGAAAAACGTGGAAAAAGTGAATGTATAAGGAAAAGAAACAAAAGGGCGGTATTGGTTTAACTGGCCTTTTTAACGATTTTGTGAGTCATATGGGTTCGGAATCATAAAAACAGTGTGTACGCGAAGGAGGAAAGTTGTCTTGAGTGCAAAAACGTGGAAAAAATGAATGTATAAGGAAAAGAAACAAAAGGGAGGTATTGGTTTAAATGGTCTTTTAGATGATTTTGTGAGTCAGATGGGTTCGGAATCATAAAAACAGTGTGTACGTGAAGGAGGAAAGTTGTCTTGAGTGCAAAAACGTAAGAAAAATGAATGCATAAGGAAAAGAAACAAAAGGGCGGTATTGGTTTAAATGGCTTTTTAGACAGTTTTGTGAGTCAGATGGGTTCGGAATCTTAAAAACAGTGTGTATGCAAAGGAGGAAAGTTGTCTTGAGTGCAAAAACGTAAGAAAAATGAATGCCTAAGGAAAAGAAACAAAAGGGTGGTATTGGTTTAAATGGCCTTTTTAACGATTTTGTGAGTCATATGGGTTCGGAATCTGAAAAACAGTGTGTACGCAAAGTAGGAAAGTTGTCTTGAGTGCAAAAACGTAAGAAAAACGAATGCATAATGAAAAGAAACAAAAGGGCGGAATTGGTTTAAATGGACTTGTAGACGATTTTGTGAGTCAGATGGGTTCGAAATCATAAAAACAGTGTGTTCGCGAAGGAGGAAAGTTGTCTTGAGTGCAAAAACGTAAGAAAAATGAATGCATAAGGAAAAGAAACAAAAGGGCGGTATTGGTTTAAATGGCCTTTTTAACGATTTTGTGAGTCAGATGGGTTCGGAATCATAAAAACAGTGTGTACATGGAGGAGGAAAGTTGTTTTGAGTGCAAAAACATGAAAAAAATGAATCCATAAGGAAAAGAAACAAAAGGGAGGTATTGGTTTAAATGGTCTTATAGACGATTTTGTGAGTCAGATGGGTTCGGAATCACAAAAACAGTGTGTACGCAAAGGAGGAAAGTTGTCTTGAGTGCAAAAACGTAAGAAAAATGAATGCATAAGGAAAAGAAACGAAAGGGCGGTATTGGTTTAAATGGCCTTTTTAACGATTTTGTGAGTCAGGTGGGTTCGAAATCATAAAAAAAGTGTGTACCAGAAGGAGGGAAGTTGGAAAAACGTGGAAAAAATGAATGTATGAGGAAAAGAAACAAAAGGGCGGTATTGGTTTAAATGGCTTTTTAGACAGTTTTGTGAGTCAGATGGGTTCGGAATCTTAAAAACAGTGTGTACGAGAAGGAGGAAAGTCGGAAAAACGTGGAAAAAGTGAATGTATAAGGAAAAGAAACAAAAGGGCGGTATTTGTTTAACTGGCCTTTTTAACGAATTTGTGAGTCATATGGGTTCGGAATCTGAAAAACAGTGTGTACGCGAAGGAGGAAAGTTGTTTTGAGTGCAAAAACGTGGAAAAAAATGAATGTAGAAGGAAAAGAAACAAAAGGGAGGTATTGGTTTAAATGGTCTTTTAGATGATTTTGTGAGTCAGATGGGTTCGGAATCATAAAAACAGTGTGTACGCGAAGGAGGAAAGTTGTCTTGAGTGCAAAAACGTAAGAAAAATGAATGCATAAGGAATGTATAAGGAAAAGAAACAAAAGGGCGGTATTGGATTAAATGGCTTTTTAGACAGTTTTGTGAGTCAGATGGGTTCGGAACCTTGAAAACAGTGTGTACGCGAAGAAGGAAAGTTGTTTTGAGTGCAAAAACGTGGAAAAAAATGAATGTATAAGGAAAAGAAACAACAGGGAGGTATTGGTTTAAATGGTCTTTTAGATGATTTTTTGAGTCAGATGGGTTCGGAATCATAAAAACAGTGTGTACGCGAAGGAGGAAAGTTGTCTTGAGTGCAAAAACGTAAGAAAAATGAATGTATAAGGAAAAGAAACAAAAGGGCGGTATTGGTTTAAATGGCTTTTTAGACAGTTTTGTGAGTCAGATGGGTTCGGAATCATAAAAACAGTGTGTACGCGAAGGAGGAAAGTTGGAAAAACGTGGAAAAAGTGAATGTATAAGGAAAAGAAACAAAAGGGCGGTATTGGTTTAACTGGCCTTTTTAACGATTTTGTGAGTCATATGGGTTCGGAATCATAAAAACAGTGTGTACGCGAAGGAGGAAAGTTGTCTTGAGTGCAAAAACGTGGAAAAAATGAATGTATAAGGAAAAGAAACAAAAGGGAGGTATTGGTTTAAATGGTCTTTTAGATGATTTTGTGAGTCAGATGGGTTCGGAATCATAAAAACAGTGTGTACGCGAAGGAGGAAAGTTGTCTTGAGTGCAAAAACGTAAGAAAAATGAATGCATAAGGAAAAGAAACAAAAGGGCGGTATTGGTTTAAATGGCTTTTTAGACAGTTTTGTGAGTCAGATGGGTTCGGAACCTTGAAAACAGTGTGCACGCGAAGGAGGAAAGTTGTTTTGAGTGCAAAAACGTGGAAAAAATGAATGTATAAGGAAAAGAAACAATAGGGCGGTATTGGTTTAAATGGCTTTTTAGACAGTTTTGTGAGTCAGAAGGGTTCGGAATCTTAAAAACAGTGTGTACGAGAAGGAGGAAAGTTGGAAAAACGTGGAAAAAATGAATGTATAAGGAAAAGAAACAAAAGGGCGGTATTGGTTTAACTGGCCTTTTTAACGATTTTGTGAGTCATATGGGTTCGGAATCATAAAAACAGTGTGTACGCGAAGGAGGAAAGTTGTCTTGAGTGCAAAAACGTGGAAAAAATGAATGTATAAGGAAAAGAAACAAAAGGGAGGTATTGGTTTAAATGGTCTTTTAGATGATTTTGTGAGTCAGATGGGTTCGGAATCATAAAAACAGTGTGTACGTGAAGGAGGAAAGTTGTCTTGAGTGCAAAAACGTAAGAAAAATGAATGCATAAGGAAAAGAAACAAAAGGGCGGTATGGCCTTAAATGGCCTTTTTAACGATTTTGTGAGTCAGATGGGTTCGGAATCATAAAAACAGTGTGTACGCGAAGGAGGAAAGTTGTCTTGAGTGCAAAAACGTAAGAAAAATGAAGGTATAAGGAAAAGAAACAAAAGGGCGGTATTGGTTTAAATGGCTTTTTAGACAGTTTTGTGAGTCAGATGGGTTCGGAATCTTAAAAACAGTGTGTACGAGAAGGAGGAAAGTTGGAAAAACGTGGAAAAAATGAATGTATAAGGAAAAGAAACAAAAGGGCGGTATTGGTTTAAATGGCGTTTTTAACGATTTTGTGCGTCATATGGGTTCGGAATCATAAAAAAAGTGTGTACGCGAAGGAGGGAAGTTGTTTTGAGTGCAAAAACGTGGAAAAAATGAATGTATAAGGAAAAGAAACAAAAGGGAGGTATTGGTTTAATAATCTTTTAGATGATTTTGTGAGTCAGATGGGTTCGGAATCATAAAAACAGTGTGTACGCGAAGGAGGAAAGTTGTCTTGAGTGCAAAAACGTAAGAAAAATGAATGTATAAGGAAAAGAAACAAAAGGGCGGTATTGGTTTAAATGGCTTTTTAGACAGTTTTGTGAGTCAGATGGGTTCGGAATCTTAAAAACAGTGTGTACACGAAGGAGGAAAGTTGTTTTGAGTGCAAAAACATGAAAAAAATGAATCCATAAGGAAAAGAAACAAAAGGGAGGTATTGGTTTAAATGGTCTTATAGACGATTTTGTGAGTCAGATGGGTTCGGAATCACAAAAACAGTGTGTACGCAAAGCAGGAAAGTTGTCTCCAAGTGCAAAAACGTAAGAAAAACGATTGCATAAGGAAAAGAAACAAAAGGGCGGAATTGGTTTAAATGGACTTGTAGACGATTTTGTGAGTCAGATGGGTTCGAAATCATAAAAACAGTGTGTACGCAAAGGAGGAAAGTTGTCTTGAGTGCAAAAACGTAAGAAAAATGAATGCATAAGGAAAAGAAACGAAAGGGCGGTATTGGATTAAATGGCCTTTTTAACGATTTTGTGAGTCAGATGGGTTCGGAATCATAAAAACAGTGTGTACGCGAAGGAGGAAAGTTGTCTTGAGTGCAAAAACGTAAGAAAAATGAATGTATAAGGAAAAGAAACAAAAGGGCGGTATTGGTTTAAATGGCTTTTTAGACAGTTTTGTGAGTCAGATGGGTTCGGAACCTTGAAAACAGTGTGTACGCGAAGGAGGAAAGTTGTTTTGAGTGCAAAAACGTGGAAAAAATGAATGTATAAGGAAAAGAAACAAAAGGGAGGTATTGGTTTAAATGGTCTTTTAGATGATTTTGTGAGTCAGATGGGTTCGGAATCATAAAAACAGTGTGTACGCGAAGGAGGAAAGTTGTCTTGAGTGCAAAAACGTAAGAAAAATGAATGCATAAGGAAAAGAAACAAAAGGGCGGTATTGGATTAAATGGCCTTTTTAACGATTTTGTGAGTCAGATGGGTTCGGAATCATAAAAACAGTGTGTACGCGAAGGAGGAAAGTTGGAAAAACGTGGAAAAAGTGAATGTATAAGGAAAAGAAACAAAAGGGCGGTATTGGTTTAACTGGCCTTTTTAACGATTTTGTGAGTCATATGGGTTCGGAATCATAAAAACAGTGTGTACGCGAAGGAGGAAAGTTGTCTTGAGTGCAAAAACGTAAGAAAAATGAATGCATAAGGAAAAGAAACAAAAGGGCGGTATTGGATTAAATGGCCTTTTTAACGATTTTGTGAGTCAGATGGGTTCGGAATCATAAAAACAGTGTGTACGCGAAGGAGGAAAGTTGTCTTGAGTGCAAAAACGTAAGAAAAAAGAATGTATAAGGAAAAGAAACAAAAGGGCGGTATTGGTTTAAATGGCTTTTTAGACAGTTTTGTGAGTCAGATGGGTTCGGAACCTTGAAAACAGTGTGCACGCGAAGGAGGAAAGTTGTTTTGAGTGCAAAAACGTGGAAAAAATGAATGTATAAGGAAAAGAAACAATAGGGCTACCGGGGCCTTTTAAATGGCCTTTTTAACGATTTTGTGAGTCAGATGGGTTCGGAATCATAAAAACAGTGTGTACGAGAAGGAGGAAAGTTGGAAAAACGTGGAAAAAGTGAATGTATAAGGAAAAGAAACAAAAGGGCGGTATTGGTTTAACTGGCCTTTTTAACGATTTTGTGAGTCATATGGGTTCGGAATCATAAAAACAGTGTGTACGCGAAGGAGGAAAGTTGTCTTGAGTGCAAAAACGTGGAAAAAATGAATGTATAAGGAAAAGAAACAAAAGGGAGGTATTGGTTTAAATGGTCTTTTAGATGATTTTGTGAGTCAGATGGGTTCGGAATCATAAAAACAGTGTGTACGTGAAGGAGGAAAGTTGTCTTGAGTGCAAAAACGTAAGAAAAATGAATGCATAAGGAAAAGAAACAAAAGGGCGGTATTGGTTTAAATGGCTTTTTAGACAGTTTTGTGAGTCAGATGGGTTCGGAATCTTAAAAACAGTGTGTATGCAAAGGAGGAAAGTTGTCTTGAGTGCAAAAACGTAAGAAAAATGAATGCCTAAGGAAAAGAAACAAAAGGGTGGTATTGGTTTAAATGGCCTTTTTAACGATTTTGTGAGTCATATGGGTTCGGAATCTGAAAAACAGTGTGTACGCAAAGTAGGAAAGTTGTCTTGAGTGCAAAAACGTAAGAAAAACGAATGCATAATGAAAAGAAACAAAAGGGCGGAATTGGTTTAAATGGACTTGTAGACGATTTTGTGAGTCAGATGGGTTCGAAATCATAAAAACAGTGTGTACGCGAAGGAGGAAAGTTGTCTTGAGTGCAAAAACGTAAGAAAAATGAATGCATAAGGAAAAGAAACAAAAGGGCGGTATTGGTTTAAATGGCCTTTTTAACGATTTTGTGAGTCAGATGGGTTCGGAATCATAAAAACAGTGTGTACATGGAGGAGGAAAGTTGTTTTGAGTGCAAAAACATGAAAAAAATGAATCCATAAGGAAAAGAAACAAAAGGGAGGTATTGGTTTAAATGGTCTTATAGACGATTTTGTGAGTCAGATGGGTTCGGAATCACAAAAACAGTGTGTACGCAAAGGAGGAAAGTTGTCTTGAGTGCAAAAACGTAAGAAAAATGAATGCATAAGGAAAAGAAACGAAAGGGCGGTATTGGTTTAAATGGCCTTTTTAACGATTTTGTGAGTCAGGTGGGTTCGAAATCATAAAAAAAGTGTGTACCAGAAGGAGGGAAGTTGGAAAAACGTGGAAAAAATGAATGTATGAGGAAAAGAAACAAAAGGGCGGTATTGGTTTAAATGGCTTTTTAGACAGTTTTGTGAGTCAGATGGGTTCGGAATCTTAAAAACAGTGTGTACGAGAAGGAGGAAAGTCGGAAAAACGTGGAAAAAGTGAATGTATAAGGAAAAGAAACAAAAGGGCGGTATTTGTTTAACTGGCCTTTTTAACGAATTTGTGAGTCATATGGGTTCGGAATCTGAAAAACAGTGTGTACGCGAAGGAGGAAAGTTGTTTTGAGTGCAAAAACGTGGAAAAAAATGAATGTAGAAGGAAAAGAAACAAAAGGGAGGTATTGGTTTAAATGGTCTTTTAGATGATTTTGTGAGTCAGATGGGTTCGGAATCATAAAAACAGTGTGTACGCGAAGGAGGAAAGTTGTCTTGAGTGCAAAAACGTAAGAAAAATGAATGCATAAGGAATGTATAAGGAAAAGAAACAAAAGGGCGGTATTGGATTAAATGGCTTTTTAGACAGTTTTGTGAGTCAGATGGGTTCGGAACCTTGAAAACAGTGTGTACGCGAAGAAGGAAAGTTGTTTTGAGTGCAAAAACGTGGAAAAAATGAATGTATAAGGAAAAGAAACAACAGGGAGGTATTGGTTTAAATGGTCTTTTAGATGATTTTTTGAGTCAGATGGGTTCGGAATCATAAAAACAGTGTGTACGCGAAGGAGGAAAGTTGTCTTGAGTGCAAAAACGTAAGAAAAATGAATGTATAAGGAAAAGAAACAAAAGGGCGGTATTGGTTTAAATGGCTTTTTAGACAGTTTTGTGAGTCAGATGGGTTCGGAATCATAAAAACAGTGTGTACGCGAAGGAGGAAAGTTGGAAAAACGTGGAAAAAGTGAATGTATAAGGAAAAGAAACAAAAGGGCGGTATTGGTTTAACTGGCCTTTTTAACGATTTTGTGAGTCATATGGGTTCGGAATCATAAAAACAGTGTGTACGCGAAGGAGGAAAGTTGTCTTGAGTGCAAAAACGTGGAAAAAATGAATGTATAAGGAAAAGAAACAAAAGGGAGGTATTGGTTTAAATGGTCTTTTAGATGATTTTGTGAGTCAGATGGGTTCGGAATCATAAAAACAGTGTGTACGCGAAGGAGGAAAGTTGTCTTGAGTGCAAAAACGTAAGAAAAATGAATGCATAAGGAAAAGAAACAAAAGGGCGGTATTGGTTTAAATGGCTTTTTAGACAGTTTTGTGAGTCAGATGGGTTCGGAACCTTGAAAACAGTGTGCACGCGAAGGAGGAAAGTTGTTTTGAGTGCAAAAACGTGGAAAAAATGAATGTATAAGGAAAAGAAACAATAGGGCGGTATTGGTTTAAATGGCTTTTTAGACAGTTTTGTGAGTCAGAAGGGTTCGGAATCTTAAAAACAGTGTGTACGAGAAGGAGGAAAGTTGGAAAAACGTGGAAAAAATGAATGTATAAGGAAAAGAAACAAAAGGGCGGTATTGGTTTAACTGGCCTTTTTAACGATTTTGTGAGTCATATGGGTTCGGAATCATAAAAACAGTGTGTACGCGAAGGAGGAAAGTTGTCTTGAGTGCAAAAACGTGGAAAAAATGAATGTATAAGGAAAAGAAACAAAAGGGAGGTATTGGTTTAAATGGTCTTTTAGATGATTTTGTGAGTCAGATGGGTTCGGAATCATAAAAACAGTGTGTACGTGAAGGAGGAAAGTTGTCTTGAGTGCAAAAACGTAAGAAAAATGAATGCATAAGGAAAAGAAACAAAAGGGCGGTATGGCCTTAAATGGCCTTTTTAACGATTTTGTGAGTCAGATGGGTTCGGAATCATAAAAACAGTGTGTACGCGAAGGAGGAAAGTTGTCTTGAGTGCAAAAACGTAAGAAAAATGAAGGTATAAGGAAAAGAAACAAAAGGGCGGTATTGGTTTAAATGGCTTTTTAGACAGTTTTGTGAGTCAGATGGGTTCGGAATCTTAAAAACAGTGTGTACGAGAAGGAGGAAAGTTGGAAAAACGTGGAAAAAATGAATGTATAAGGAAAAGAAACAAAAGGGCGGTATTGGTTTAAATGGCGTTTTTAACGATTTTGTGCGTCATATGGGTTCGGAATCATAAAAAAAGTGTGTACGCGAAGGAGGGAAGTTGTTTTGAGTGCAAAAACGTGGAAAAAATGAATGTATAAGGAAAAGAAACAAAAGGGAGGTATTGGTTTAATAATCTTTTAGATGATTTTGTGAGTCAGATGGGTTCGGAATCATAAAAACAGTGTGTACGCGAAGGAGGAAAGTTGTCTTGAGTGCAAAAACGTAAGAAAAATGAATGTATAAGGAAAAGAAACAAAAGGGCGGTATTGGTTTAAATGGCTTTTTAGACAGTTTTGTGAGTCAGATGGGTTCGGAATCTTAAAAACAGTGTGTACACGAAGGAGGAAAGTTGTTTTGAGTGCAAAAACATGAAAAAAATGAATCCATAAGGAAAAGAAACAAAAGGGAGGTATTGGTTTAAATGGTCTTATAGACGATTTTGTGAGTCAGATGGGTTCGGAATCACAAAAACAGTGTGTACGCAAAGCAGGAAAGTTGTCTCCAAGTGCAAAAACGTAAGAAAAACGATTGCATAAGGAAAAGAAACAAAAGGGCGGAATTGGTTTAAATGGACTTGTAGACGATTTTGTGAGTCAGATGGGTTCGAAATCATAAAAACAGTGTGTACGCAAAGGAGGAAAGTTGTCTTGAGTGCAAAAACGTAAGAAAAATGAATGCATAAGGAAAAGAAACGAAAGGGCGGTATTGGATTAAATGGCCTTTTTAACGATTTTGTGAGTCAGATGGGTTCGGAATCATAAAAACAGTGTGTACGCGAAGGAGGAAAGTTGTCTTGAGTGCAAAAACGTAAGAAAAATGAATGTATAAGGAAAAGAAACAAAAGGGCGGTATTGGTTTAAATGGCTTTTTAGACAGTTTTGTGAGTCAGATGGGTTCGGAACCTTGAAAACAGTGTGTACGCGAAGGAGGAAAGTTGTTTTGAGTGCAAAAACGTGGAAAAAATGAATGTATAAGGAAAAGAAACAAAAGGGAGGTATTGGTTTAAATGGTCTTTTAGATGATTTTGTGAGTCAGATGGGTTCGGAATCATAAAAACAGTGTGTACGCGAAGGAGGAAAGTTGTCTTGAGTGCAAAAACGTAAGAAAAATGAATGCATAAGGAAAAGAAACAAAAGGGCGGTATTGGATTAAATGGCCTTTTTAACGATTTTGTGAGTCAGATGGGTTCGGAATCATAAAAACAGTGTGTACGCGAAGGAGGAAAGTTGGAAAAACGTGGAAAAAGTGAATGTATAAGGAAAAGAAACAAAAGGGCGGTATTGGTTTAACTGGCCTTTTTAACGATTTTGTGAGTCATATGGGTTCGGAATCATAAAAACAGTGTGTACGCGAAGGAGGAAAGTTGTCTTGAGTGCAAAAACGTGGAAAAAATGAATGTATAAGGAAAAGAAACAAAAGGGAGGTATTGGTTTAAATGGTCTTTTAGATGATTTTGTGAGTCAGATGGGTTCGGAATCATAAAAACAGTGTGTACGCGAAGGAGGGAAGTTGTCTTGAGTGCAAAAACGTAAGAAAAATGAATGTATAAGGAAAAGAAACAAAAGGGCGGTATTGGTTTAAATGGCTTTTTAGACAGTTTTGTGAGTCAGATGGGTTCGGAATCTTAAAAACAGTGTGTACGCGAAGGAGGGAAGTTGTTTTGAGTGCAAAAACGTGAAAAAAATGAATGCATAAGAAAAAGAAACAAAAGGGCGGTATTGGTTTAAATGGCTTTTTAGACAGTTTTGTGAGTCAGATGGGTTCGGAATCTTAAAAACAGTGTGTACGAGAAGGAGGAAAGTTGGAAAAACGTGGAAAAAATGAATGTATAGGGAAAAGAAACAAAAGGGCGGTATTGGTTTAAATGGCGTTTTTAACGATTTTGTGCGTCATATGGGTTCGGAATCATAAAAAAAGTGTGTACGCGAAGGAGGGAAGTTGTTTTGAGTGCAAAAACGTGGAAAAAATGAATGTATAAGGAAAAGAAACAAAAGGGAGGTATTGGTTTAATAATCTTTTAGATGATTTTGTGAGTCAGATGGGTTCGGAATCATAAAAACAGTGTGTACGCGAAGGAGGAAAGTTGTCTTGAGTGCAAAAACGTAAGAAAAATGAATGTATAAGGAAAAGAAACAAAAGGGCGGTATTGGTTTAAATGGCTTTTTAGACAGTTTTGTGAGTCAGATGGGTTCGGAATCTTAAAAACAGTGTGTACACGAAGGAGGAAAGTTGTTTTGAGTGCAAAAACATGAAAAAAATGAATCCATAAGGAAAAGAAACAAAAGGGAGGTATTGGTTTAAATGGTCTTATAGACGATTTTGTGAGTCAGATGGGTTCGGAATCACAAAAACAGTGTGTACGCAAAGGAGGAAAGTTGTCTCCAAGTGCAAAAACGTAAGAAAAACGATTGCATAAGGAAAAGAAACAAAAGGGCGGAATTTGTTTAAATGGACTTGTAGACGATTTTGTGAGTCAGATGGGTTCGAAATCATAAAAACAGTGTGTACGCAAAGGAGGAAAGTTGTCTTGAGTGCAAAAACGTAAGAAAAATGAATGCATAAGGAAAAGAAACGAAAGGGCGGTATTGGATTAAATGGCCTTTTTAACGATTTTGTGAGTCAGATGGGTTCGGAATCATAAAAACAGTGTGTACGCGAAGGAGGAAAGTTGTCTTGAGTGCAAAAACGTAAGAAAAATGAATGTATAAGGAAAAGAAACAAAAGGGCGGTATTGGTTTAAATGGCTTTTTAGACAGTTTTGTGAGTCAGATGGGTTCGGAATCTTAAAAACAGTGTGTACACGAAGGAGGAAAGTTGTTTTGAGTGCAAAAACATGAAAAAAATGAATCCATAAGGAAAAGAAACAAAAGGGAGGTATTGGTTTAAATGGTCTTATAGACGATTTTGTGAGTCAGATGGGTTCGGAATCACAAAAACAGTGTGTACGCAAAGCAGGAAAGTTGTCTCCAAGTGCAAAAACGTAAGAAAAACGATTGCATAAGGAAAAGAAACAAAAGGGCGGAATTGGTTTAAATGGACTTGTAGACGATTTTGTGAGTCAGATGGGTTCGAAATCATAAAAACAGTGTGTACGCAAAGGAGGAAAGTTGTCTTGAGTGCAAAAACGTAAGAAAAATGAATGCATAAGGAAAAGAAACGAAAGGGCGGTATTGGATTAAATGGCCTTTTTAACGATTTTGTGAGTCAGATGGGTTCGGAATCATAAAAACAGTGTGTACGCGAAGGAGGAAAGTTGTCTTGAGTGCAAAAACGTAAGAAAAATGAATGTATAAGGAAAAGAAACAAAAGGGCGGTATTGGTTTAAATGGCTTTTTAGACAGTTTTGTGAGTCAGATGGGTTCGGAACCTTGAAAACAGTGTGTACGCGAAGGAGGAAAGTTGTTTTGAGTGCAAAAACGTGGAAAAAATGAATGTATAAGGAAAAGAAACAAAAGGGAGGTATTGGTTTAAATGGTCTTTTAGATGATTTTGTGAGTCAGATGGGTTCGGAATCATAAAAACAGTGTGTACGCGAAGGAGGAAAGTTGTCTTGAGTGCAAAAACGTAAGAAAAATGAATGCATAAGGAAAAGAAACAAAAGGGCGGTATTGGATTAAATGGCCTTTTTAACGATTTTGTGAGTCAGATGGGTTCGGAATCATAAAAACAGTGTGTACGCGAAGGAGGAAAGTTGGAAAAACGTGGAAAAAGTGAATGTATAAGGAAAAGAAACAAAAGGGCGGTATTGGTTTAACTGGCCTTTTTAACGATTTTGTGAGTCATATGGGTTCGGAATCATAAAAACAGTGTGTACGCGAAGGAGGAAAGTTGTCTTGAGTGCAAAAACGTAAGAAAAATGAATGCATAAGGAAAAGAAACAAAAGGGCGGTATTGGATTAAATGGCCTTTTTAACGATTTTGTGAGTCAGATGGGTTCGGAATCATAAAAACAGTGTGTACGCGAAGGAGGAAAGTTGTCTTGAGTGCAAAAACGTAAGAAAAAAGAATGTATAAGGAAAAGAAACAAAAGGGCGGTATTGGTTTAAATGGCTTTTTAGACAGTTTTGTGAGTCAGATGGGTTCGGAACCTTGAAAACAGTGTGCACGCGAAGGAGGAAAGTTGTTTTGAGTGCAAAAACGTGGAAAAAATGAATGTATAAGGAAAAGAAACAATAGGGCGGTATTGGTTTAAATGGCTTTTTAGACAGTTTTGTGAGTCAGAAGGGTTCGGAATCTTAAAAACAGTGTGTACGAGAAGGAGGAAAGTTGGAAAAACGTGGAAAAAGTGAATGTATAAGGAAAAGAAACAAAAGGGCGGTATTGGTTTAACTGGCCTTTTTAACGATTTTGTGAGTCATATGGGTTCGGAATCATAAAAACAGTGTGTACGCGAAGGAGGAAAGTTGTCTTGAGTGCAAAAACGTGGAAAAAATGAATGTATAAGGAAAAGAAACAAAAGGGAGGTATTGGTTTAAATGGTCTTTTAGATGATTTTGTGAGTCAGATGGGTTCGGAATCATAAAAACAGTGTGTACGTGAAGGAGGAAAGTTGTCTTGAGTGCAAAAACGTAAGAAAAATGAATGCATAAGGAAAAGAAACAAAAGGGCGGTATTGGTTTAAATGGCTTTTTAGACAGTTTTGTGAGTCAGATGGGTTCGGAATCTTAAAAACAGTGTGTATGCAAAGGAGGAAAGTTGTCTTGAGTGCAAAAACGTAAGAAAAATGAATGCCTAAGGAAAAGAAACAAAAGGGTGGTATTGGTTTAAATGGCCTTTTTAACGATTTTGTGAGTCATATGGGTTCGGAATCTGAAAAACAGTGTGTACGCAAAGTAGGAAAGTTGTCTTGAGTGCAAAAACGTAAGAAAAACGAATGCATAATGAAAAGAAACAAAAGGGCGGAATTGGTTTAAATGGACTTGTAGACGATTTTGTGAGTCAGATGGGTTCGAAATCATAAAAACAGTGTGTACGCGAAGGAGGAAAGTTGTCTTGAGTGCAAAAACGTAAGAAAAATGAATGCATAAGGAAAAGAAACAAAAGGGCGGTATTGGTTTAAATGGCCTTTTTAACGATTTTGTGAGTCAGATGGGTTCGGAATCATAAAAACAGTGTGTACATGGAGGAGGAAAGTTGTTTTGAGTGCAAAAACATGAAAAAAATGAATCCATAAGGAAAAGAAACAAAAGGGAGGTATTGGTTTAAATGGTCTTATAGACGATTTTGTGAGTCAGATGGGTTCGGAATCACAAAAACAGTGTGTACGCAAAGGAGGAAAGTTGTCTTGAGTGCAAAAACGTAAGAAAAATGAATGCATAAGGAAAAGAAACGAAAGGGCGGTATTGGTTTAAATGGCCTTTTTAACGATTTTGTGAGTCAGGTGGGTTCGAAATCATAAAAAGAGTGTGTACCAGAAGGAGGGAAGTTGGAAAAACGTGGAAAAAATGAATGTATGAGGAAAAGAAACAAAAGGGCGGTATTGGTTTAAATGGCTTTTTAGACAGTTTTGTGAGTCAGATGGGTTCGGAATCTTAAAAACAGTGTGTACGAGAAGGAGGAAAGTCGGAAAAACGTGGAAAAAGTGAATGTATAAGGAAAAGAAACAAAAGGGCGGTATTTGTTTAACTGGCCTTTTTAACGAATTTGTGAGTCATATGGGTTCGGAATCTGAAAAACAGTGTGTACGCGAAGGAGGAAAGTTGTTTTGAGTGCAAAAACGTGGAAAAAAATGAATGTAGAAGGAAAAGAAACAAAAGGGAGGTATTGGTTTAAATGGTCTTTTAGATGATTTTGTGAGTCAGATGGGTTCGGAATCATAAAAACAGTGTGTACGCGAAGGAGGAAAGTTGTCTTGAGTGCAAAAACGTAAGAAAAATGAATGCATAAGGAATGTATAAGGAAAAGAAACAAAAGGGCGGTATTGGATTAAATGGCTTTTTAGACAGTTTTGTGAGTCAGATGGGTTCGGAACCTTGAAAACAGTGTGTACGCGAAGAAGGAAAGTTGTTTTGAGTGCAAAAACGTGGAAAAAATGAATGTATAAGGAAAAGAAACAACAGGGAGGTATTGGTTTAAATGGTCTTTTAGATGATTTTTTGAGTCAGATGGGTTCGGAATCATAAAAACAGTGTGTACGCGAAGGAGGAAAGTTGTCTTGAGTGCAAAAACGTAAGAAAAATGAATGTATAAGGAAAAGAAACAAAAGGGCGGTATTGGTTTAAATGGCTTTTTAGACAGTTTTGTGAGTCAGATGGGTTCGGAATCATAAAAACAGTGTGTACGCGAAGGAGGAAAGTTGGAAAAACGTGGAAAAAGTGAATGTATAAGGAAAAGAAACAAAAGGGCGGTATTGGTTTAACTGGCCTTTTTAACGATTTTGTGAGTCATATGGGTTCGGAATCATAAAAACAGTGTGTACGCGAAGGAGGAAAGTTGTCTTGAGTGCAAAAACGTGGAAAAAATGAATGTATAAGGAAAAGAAACAAAAGGGAGGTATTGGTTTAAATGGTCTTTTAGATGATTTTGTGAGTCAGATGGGTTCGGAATCATAAAAACAGTGTGTACGCGAAGGAGGAAAGTTGTCTTGAGTGCAAAAACGTAAGAAAAATGAATGCATAAGGAAAAGAAACAAAAGGGCGGTATTGGTTTAAATGGCTTTTTAGACAGTTTTGTGAGTCAGATGGGTTCGGAACCTTGAAAACAGTGTGCACGCGAAGGAGGAAAGTTGTTTTGAGTGCAAAAACGTGGAAAAAATGAATGTATAAGGAAAAGAAACAATAGGGCGGTATTGGTTTAAATGGCTTTTTAGACAGTTTTGTGAGTCAGAAGGGTTCGGAATCTTAAAAACAGTGTGTACGAGAAGGAGGAAAGTTGGAAAAACGTGGAAAAAATGAATGTATAAGGAAAAGAAACAAAAGGGCGGTATTGGTTTAACTGGCCTTTTTAACGATTTTGTGAGTCATATGGGTTCGGAATCATAAAAACAGTGTGTACGCGAAGGAGGAAAGTTGTCTTGAGTGCAAAAACGTGGAAAAAATGAATGTATAAGGAAAAGAAACAAAAGGGAGGTATTGGTTTAAATGGTCTTTTAGATGATTTTGTGAGTCAGATGGGTTCGGAATCATAAAAACAGTGTGTACGTGAAGGAGGAAAGTTGTCTTGAGTGCAAAAACGTAAGAAAAATGAATGCATAAGGAAAAGAAACAAAAGGGCGGTATGGCCTTAAATGGCCTTTTTAACGATTTTGTGAGTCAGATGGGTTCGGAATCATAAAAACAGTGTGTACGCGAAGGAGGAAAGTTGTCTTGAGTGCAAAAACGTAAGAAAAATGAAGGTATAAGGAAAAGAAACAAAAGGGCGGTATTGGTTTAAATGGCTTTTTAGACAGTTTTGTGAGTCAGATGGGTTCGGAATCTTAAAAACAGTGTGTACGAGAAGGAGGAAAGTTGGAAAAACGTGGAAAAAATGAATGTATAAGGAAAAGAAACAAAAGGGCGGTATTGGTTTAAATGGCGTTTTTAACGATTTTGTGCGTCATATGGGTTCGGAATCATAAAAAAAGTGTGTACGCGAAGGAGGGAAGTTGTTTTGAGTGCAAAAACGTGGAAAAAATGAATGTATAAGGAAAAGAAACAAAAGGGAGGTATTGGTTTAATAATCTTTTAGATGATTTTGTGAGTCAGATGGGTTCGGAATCATAAAAACAGTGTGTACGCGAAGGAGGAAAGTTGTCTTGAGTGCAAAAACGTAAGAAAAATGAATGTATAAGGAAAAGAAACAAAAGGGCGGTATTGGTTTAAATGGCTTTTTAGACAGTTTTGTGAGTCAGATGGGTTCGGAATCTTAAAAACAGTGTGTACACGAAGGAGGAAAGTTGTTTTGAGTGCAAAAACATGAAAAAAATGAATCCATAAGGAAAAGAAACAAAAGGGAGGTATTGGTTTAAATGGTCTTATAGACGATTTTGTGAGTCAGATGGGTTCGGAATCACAAAAACAGTGTGTACGCAAAGCAGGAAAGTTGTCTCCAAGTGCAAAAACGTAAGAAAAACGATTGCATAAGGAAAAGAAACAAAAGGGCGGAATTGGTTTAAATGGACTTGTAGACGATTTTGTGAGTCAGATGGGTTCGAAATCATAAAAACAGTGTGTACGCAAAGGAGGAAAGTTGTCTTGAGTGCAAAAACGTAAGAAAAATGAATGCATAAGGAAAAGAAACGAAAGGGCGGTATTGGATTAAATGGCCTTTTTAACGATTTTGTGAGTCAGATGGGTTCGGAATCATAAAAACAGTGTGTACGCGAAGGAGGAAAGTTGTCTTGAGTGCAAAAACGTAAGAAAAATGAATGCATAAGGAAAAGAAACAAAAGGGCGGTATTGGTTTAAATGGCTTTTTAGACAGTTTTGTGAGTCAGATGGGTTCGGAACCTTGAAAACAGTGTGTACGCGAAGGAGGAAAGTTGTTTTGAGTGCAAAAACGTGGAAAAAATGAATGTATAAGGAAAAGAAACAAAAGGGAGGTATTGGTTTAAATGGTCTTTTAGATGATTTTGTGAGTCAGATGGGTTCGGAATCATAAAAACAGTGTGTACGCGAAGGAGGAAAGTTGTCTTGAGTGCAAAAACGTAAGAAAAATGAATGCATAAGGAAAAGAAACAAAAGGGCGGTATTGGATTAAATGGCCTTTTTAACGATTTTGTGAGTCAGATGGGTTCGGAATCATAAAAACAGTGTGTACGCGAAGGAGGAAAGTTGGAAAAACGTGGAAAAAGTGAATGTATAAGGAAAAGAAACAAAAGGGCGGTATTGGTTTAACTGGCCTTTTTAACGATTTTGTGAGTCATATGGGTTCGGAATCATAAAAACAGTGTGTACGCGAAGGAGGAAAGTTGTCTTGAGTGCAAAAACGTGGAAAAAATGAATGTATAAGGAAAAGAAACAAAAGGGAGGTATTGGTTTAAATGGTCTTTTAGATGATTTTGTGAGTCAGATGGGTTCGGAATCATAAAAACAGTGTGTACGCGAAGGAGGGAAGTTGTCTTGAGTGCAAAAACGTAAGAAAAATGAATGTATAAGGAAAAGAAACAAAAGGGCGGTATTGGTTTAAATGGCTTTTTAGACAGTTTTGTGAGTCAGATGGGTTCGGAATCTTAAAAACAGTGTGTACGCGAAGGAGGGAAGTTGTTTTGAGTGCAAAAACGTGAAAAAAATGAATGCATAAGAAAAAGAAACAAAAGGGCGGTATTGGTTTAAATGGCTTTTTAGACAGTTTTGTGAGTCAGATGGGTTCGGAATCTTAAAAACAGTGTGTACGAGAAGGAGGAAAGTTGGAAAAACGTGGAAAAAATGAATGTATAGGGAAAAGAAACAAAAGGGCGGTATTGGTTTAAATGGCGTTTTTAACGATTTTGTGCGTCATATGGGTTCGGAATCATAAAAAAAGTGTGTACGCGAAGGAGGGAAGTTGTTTTGAGTGCAAAAACGTGGAAAAAATGAATGTATAAGGAAAAGAAACAAAAGGGAGGTATTGGTTTAATAATCTTTTAGATGATTTTGTGAGTCAGATGGGTTCGGAATCATAAAAACAGTGTGTACGCGAAGGAGGAAAGTTGTCTTGAGTGCAAAAACGTAAGAAAAATGAATGTATAAGGAAAAGAAACAAAAGGGCGGTATTGGTTTAAATGGCTTTTTAGACAGTTTTGTGAGTCAGATGGGTTCGGAATCTTAAAAACAGTGTGTACACGAAGGAGGAAAGTTGTTTTGAGTGCAAAAACATGAAAAAAATGAATCCATAAGGAAAAGAAACAAAAGGGAGGTATTGGTTTAAATGGTCTTATAGACGATTTTGTGAGTCAGATGGGTTCGGAATCACAAAAACAGTGTGTACGCAAAGGAGGAAAGTTGTCTCCAAGTGCAAAAACGTAAGAAAAACGATTGCATAAGGAAAAGAAACAAAAGGGCGGAATTTGTTTAAATGGACTTGTAGACGATTTTGTGAGTCAGATGGGTTCGAAATCATAAAAACAGTGTGTACGCAAAGGAGGAAAGTTGTCTTGAGTGCAAAAACGTAAGAAAAATGAATGCATAAGGAAAAGAAACGAAAGGGCGGTATTGGATTAAATGGCCTTTTTAACGATTTTGTGAGTCAGATGGGTTCGGAATCATAAAAACAGTGTGTACGCGAAGGAGGAAAGTTGTCTTGAGTGCAAAAACGTAAGAAAAATGAATGTATAAGGAAAAGAAACAAAAGGGCGGTAATGGTTTAAATGGCTTTTTAGACAGTTTTGTGAGTCAGATGGGTTCGGAACCTTGAAAACAGTGTGTACGCGAAGGAGGAAAGTTGTTTTGAGTGCAAAAACGTGGAAAAAATGAATGCATAAGGAAAAGAAACAAAAGGGCGGTATTGGATTAAATGGCCTTTTTAACGATTTTGTGAGTCAGATGGGTTCGGAATCATAAAAACAGTGTGTACGCGAAGGAGGAAAGTTGGAAAAACGTGGAAAAAGTGAATGTATAAGGAAAAGAAACAAAAGGGCGGTATTGGTTTAACTGGCCTTTTTAACGATTTTGTGAGTCATATGGGTTCGGAATCATAAAAACAGTGTGTACGCGAAGGAGGAAAGTTGTCTTGAGTGCAAAAACGTGGAAAAAATGAATGTATAAGGAAAAGAAACAAAAGGGAGGTATTGGTTTAAATGGTCTTTTAGATGATTTTGTGAGTCAGATGGGTTCGGAATCATAAAAACAGTGTGTACGCGAAGGAGGAAAGTTGTCTTGAGTGCAAAAACGTAAGAAAAATGAATGCATAAGGAAAAGAAACAAAAGGGCGGTATTGGATTAAATGGCCTTTTTAACGATTTTGTGAGTCAGATGGGTTCGGAATAATAAAAACAGTGTGTACGCGAAGGAGGAAAGTTGTCTTGAGTGCAAAAACGTAAGAAAAATGAATGTATAAGGAAAAGAAACAAAAGGGCGGTATTGGTTTAAATGGCTTTTTAGACAGTTTTGTGAGTCAGATGGGTTCGGAACCTTGAAAACAGTGTGTACGCGAAGGAGGAAAGTTGTTTTGAGTGCAAAAACGTGGAAAAAATGAATGTATAAGGAAAAGAAACAAAAGGGAGGTATTGGTTTAAATGGTCTTTTAGATGATTTTGTGAGTCAGATGGGTTCGGAATCTTAAAAACAGTGTGTACGCGAAGGAGGGAAGTTGTTTTGAGTTCAAAAACGTGAGAAAAATGAATGCATAAGAAAAAGAAACAAAAGGGCGGTATTGGTTTAAACGGCTTTTTAGACAGTTTTGTGAGTCAGAAGGATTCGGAATCTTAAAAACAGTGTGTACGAAAAGGAGGAAAGTTGGAAAAACGTGGAAAAAGTGAATGTATAAGGAAAAGAAACAAAAGGGCGGTATTGGATTAAATGGCCTTTTTAACGATTTTGTGAGTCAGATGGGTTCGGAATCATAAAAACAGTGTGTACGCGAAGGAGGAAAGTTGTCTTGAGTGCAAAAACGTAAGAAAAATGAATGTATAAGGAAAAGAAACAAAAGGGCGGTATTGGTTTAAATGGCTTTTTAGACAGTTTTGTGAGTCAGATGGGTTCGGAACCTTGAAAACAGTGTGTACGCGAAGGAGGAAAGTTGTTTTGAGTGCAAAAACGTGGAAAAAATGAATGTATATGGAAAAGAAACAAAAGGGAGGTATTGGTTTAAATGGTCTTTTAGATGATTTTGTGAGTCAGATGGGTTCGGAATCATAAAAACAGTGTGTACGCGAAGGAGGGAAGTTGTCTTGAGTGCAAAAACGTAAGAAAAATGAATGTATAATGAAAAGAAACAAAAGGGCGGTATTGGTTTAAATGGCTTTTTAGACAGTTTTGTGAGTCAGATGGGTTCGGAATCTTAAAAACAGTGTCTACGCGAAGGAGGGAAGTTGTTTTGAGTGCAAAAACGTGAGAAAAATGAATGCATAAGAAAAAGAAACAAAAGGGCGGTATTGGTTTAAATGGCTTTTTAGACAGTTTTGTGAGTCAGATGGGTTCGGAATCTTAAAAACAGTGTGTACGAGAAGGAGGAAAGTTGGAAAAACGTGGAAAAAGTGAATGTATAAGGAAAAGAAACAAAAGGGCGGTATTGGTTTAACTGGCCTTTTTAACGAATTTGTGAGTCATATGGGTTCGGAATCTGAAAAACAGTGTGTACGCGAAGGAGGAAAGTTGTTTTGAGTGCAAAAACGTGGAAAAAATGAATGTATAAGGAAAAGAAACAAAAGGGAGGTATTGGTTTAAATGGTCTTTAAGATGATTTTGTGAGTCAGATGGGTTCGGAATCATAAAAACAGTGTGTACGCGAAGGAGGAAAGTTGTCTTGAGTGCAAAAACGTAAGAAAAATGAATGCATAAGGAAAAGAAACAAAAGGGCGGTATTGGATTAAATGGCCTTTTTAACGATTTTGTGAGTCAGATGGGTTCGGAATCGTAAAAACAGTGTGTACGCGAAGGAGGAAAGTTGTCTTGAGTGCAAAAACGTAAGAAAAATGAATGTATAAGGAAAAGAAACAAAAGGGCGGTATTGGTTTAAATGGCTTTTTAGACAGTTTTGTGAGTCAGATGGGTTCGGAATCTTAAAAACAGTGTGTACACGAAGGAGGAAAGTTGTTTTGAGTGCAAAAACATGAAAAAAATGAATGCATAAGGAAAAGAAACAAAAGGGAGGTATTGGTTTAAATGGTCTTATAGACGATTTTGTGAGTCAGATGGGTTCGGAATCATAAAAACAGTGTGTACGCGAAGGAGGAAAGTTGTCTTGAGTGCAATAACGTAAGAAAAACGAATGCATAAGGAAAACAAACAAAAGGGCGGAATTGGTTTAAATGGACTTGTAGACGATTTTGTGAGTCGAATGGGTTCGAAATCATAAAAACAGTGTGTACGCGAAGGAGGAAAGTTGTCTTGAGTGCAAAAACGTAAGAAAAATGAATGTATAAGGAAAAGAAACGAAAGGGAGGTATTGGTTTAAATGGTCTTATAGACGATTTTGTGAGTCAGATGGGTTCGGAATCACAAAAACAGTGTGTACGCAAAGGAGGAAAGTTGTCTTGAGTGCAAAAACGTAAGAAAAATGAATGCATAAGGAAAAGAAACGAAAGGGCGGTATTGGTTTAAATGGCCTTTTTAACGATTTTGTGAGTCAGGTGGGTTCGAAATCATAAAAAAAGTGTGTACCAGAAGGAGGGAAGTTGGAAAAACGTGGAAAAAATGAATGTATGAGGAAAAGAAACAAAAGGGCGGTATTGGTTTAAATGGCTTTTTAGACAGTTTTGTGAGTCAGATGGGTTCGGAACCTTGAAAACAGTGTGTACGCGAAGGAGGAAAGTTGTTTTGAGTGCAAAAACGTGGAAAAAATGAATGTATAAGGAAAAGAAACGAAAGGGAGGTATTGGTTTAAATGGTCTTTTAGATGATTTTGTGAGTCAGATGGGTTCGGAATCATAAAAACAGTGTGTACGCGAAGGAGGAAAGTTGTCTTGACTGCAAAAACGTAAGAAAAATGAATGCATAAGGAAAAGAAACAAAAGGGCGGTATTGGATTAAATGGCCTTTTTAACGATTTTGTGAGTCAGATGGGTTCGGAATCATAAAAACAGTGTGTACGCGAAGGAGGAAAGTTGTCTTGAGTGCAAAAACGTAAGAAAAATGAATGTATAAGGAAAAGAAACAAAAGGGCGGTATTGGTCTAAATGGCCTTTTTAACGATTTTGTGAGTCAGATGGGTTCGGAATCTTAAAAACAGTGTGTACGAGTAGGAGGAAAGTTGGAAAAACGTGGAAAAAGTGAATGTATAAGGAAAAGAAACAAAAGGGCGGTTTTGGTTTAACTGGCCTTTTTAACGAATTTGTGAGTCATATGGGTTCGGAATCTGAAAAACAGTGTGTACGCGAAGGAGGAAAGTTGTTTTGAGTGCAAAAACGTGGAAAAAATGAATGTATAAGGAAAAGAAACAAAAGGGAGGTATTGGTTTAAATGGTCTTTTAGAGGATTTTGTGAGTCAGATGGGTTCGGAATCATAAAAACAGTGTGTACGCGAAGGAGGAAAGTTGTCTTGAGTGCAAAAACGTAAGAAAAATGAATGCATAAGGAATGTATAAGGAAAAGAAACAGAAGGGCGGTATTGGATTAAATGGCCTTTTTAACGATTTTGTGAGTAAGATGGGTTCGGAATCATAAAAACAGTGTGTACGCGAAGGAGGAAAGTTGTCTTGAGTGCAAAAACGTAAGAAAAATGAATGTATAAGGAGAAGAAACAAAAGGGCGGTATTGGTTTAAATGGCTTTTTAGACAGTTTTGTGAGTCAGATGGGTTCGGAACCTTGAAAACAGTGTGTACGCGAAGGAGGAAAGTTGTTTTGAGTGCAAAAACGTGAAAAAAATGAATGCATAAGGAAAAGAAACAAAAGGGCGGAATTGGTTTAAATGGCTTTTTAGACAGTTTTGTGAGTCAGATGGGTTCGGAATCTTAAAAGCAGTGTGTACGCGAAGGAGGAAAGTTGTTTTGAGTGCAAAAACGTGAAAAAAATGAATGCATAAGGAAAAGAAACAAAAGGGAGGTATTGGTTTAAATGGTCTTATAAACGATTTTGTGAGTCAGATGGGTTCGGAATCATAAAAAAAGTGTGTACGCGAAGGAGGAAAGTTGTCTTGAGTGCAAAAACGTAAGAAAAATGAATGCATAAGGAAAAGAAACAAAAGGGCGGAATTGGTTTAAATGGCCCTGTAGGCGCTTTTGTGAGTCAGGTGGGTTCGGAATCTTAAAAACAGTGTGTATGCGAAGGAGGAAAGTTGTCTTGAGTGCAAAAACGTAAGAAAAATGAATGCATAAGGAAAAGAAACAAAAGGGTGGTATTGGTTTAAATGGCCTTTTTAACGATTTTGTGAGTCAGATGAATTCGGAATCATAAAAAAAGTGTGTACGCGAAGGAGGAAAGTTCTCTTGAGTACAAAAACGTAAGAAAAATGAATGCATAAGGAAAAGAAATCAAAGGGCGGTATTGGTTTAAATGGCTTTTTAGACAGTTTTGTGTGTCAGATGGGTTCGGAATCTTAAAAACAGTGTGTATGCGAAGGAGGAAAGTTGTCTTGAGTGCAAAAACGTAAGAAAAATGAATGCATAAGGAAAAGAAACAAAAGGGTGGTATTGGTTTAAATGGCCTTTTTAACGATTTTGTGAGTCAGATGGGTTCCGAATCATAAAAAAAGTGTGTACGCGAAGGAGGAAAGTTGTCTTGAGTGCAAAAACGTAAGAAAAATGAATGCATAAGGAAAAGAAACAAAAGGGCGGAATTGGTTTAAATGGCCTTGTAGACGCTTTTGTGAGTCAGGTGGGTTCGGAATCATAAAAAAGTGTGTACGAGAAGGAGGAATGTTGTTTTGAGTGCAAAAACGTAAGAAAAATGAATGCATAAGGAAAAGAAACAAAAGGGCGGTATTGGTTTAAATGGCTTTTTAGACAGTTTTGTGAGTCAGATGGGTTCGGAATCATAAAAACAGTGTGTACGCGAAGGAGGAAAGTTGTCTTGAGTGCAAAAACGTAAGAAAAATGAATGTATAAGGAAAAGAAACAAAAGGGCGGTATTGGTTTAAATGGCTTTTTAGACAGTTTTGTGAGTCAGATGGGTTCGGAATCATAAAAACAGTGTGTACGCGAAGGAGGAAAGTTGGAAAAACGTGGAAAAAGTGAATGTATAAGGAAAAGAAACAAAAGGGCGGTATTGGTTTAACTGGCCTTTTTAACGATTTTGTGAGTCATATGGGTTCGGAATCATAAAAACAGTGTGTACGCGAAGGAGGAAAGTTGTCTTGAGTGCAAAAACGTGGAAAAAATGAATGTATAAGGAAAAGAAACAAAAGGGAGGTATTGGTTTAAATGGTCTTTTAGATGATTTTGTGAGTCAGATGGGTTCGGAATCATAAAAACAGTGTGTACGCGAAGGAGGAAAGTTGTCTTGAGTGCAAAAACGTAAGAAAAATGAATGCATAAGGAAAAGAAACAAAAGGGCGGTATTGGATTAAATGGCCTTTTTAACGATTTTGTGAGTCAGATGGGTTCGGAATCATAAAAACAGTGTGTACGCGAAGGAGGAAAGTTGTCTTGAGTGCAAAAACGTAAGAAAAAAGAATGTATAAGGAAAAGAAACAAAAGGGCGGTATTGGTTTAAATGGCTTTTTAGACAGTTTTGTGAGTCAGATGGGTTCGGAACCTTGAAAACAGTGTGCACGCGAAGGAGGAAAGTTGTTTTGAGTGCAAAAACGTGGAAAAAATGAATGTATAAGGAAAAGAAACAATAGGGCGGTATTGGTTTAAATGGCTTTTTAGACAGTTTTGTGAGTCAGAAGGGTTCGGAATCTTAAAAACAGTGTGTACGAGAAGGAGGAAAGTTGGAAAAACGTGGAAAAAGTGAATGTATAAGGAAAAGAAACAAAAGGGCGGTATTGGTTTAACTGGCCTTTTTAACGATTTTGTGAGTCATATGGGTTCGGAATCATAAAAACAGTGTGTACGCGAAGGAGGAAAGTTGTCTTGAGTGCAAAAACGTGGAAAAAATGAATGTATAAGGAAAAGAAACAAAAGGGAGGTATTGGTTTAAATGGTCTTTTAGATGATTTTGTGAGTCAGATGGGTTCGGAATCATAAAAACAGTGTGTACGCGAAGGAGGAAAGTTGTCTTGAGTGCAAAAACGTAAGAAAAATGAAGGTATAAGGAAAAGAAACAAAAGGGCGGTATTGGTTTAAATGGCTTTTTAGACAGTTTTGTGAGTCAGATGGGTTCGGAATCTTAAAAACAGTGTGTACGCGAAGGAGGGAAGTTGTTTTGAGTGCAAAAACGTGAAAAAAATGAATGCATAAGAAAAAGAAACAAAAGGGCGGTATTGGTTTAAATGGCTTTTTAGACAGTTTTGTGAGTCAGATGGGTTCGGAATCTTAAAAACAGTGTGTACGAGAAGGAGGAAAGTTGGAAAAACGTGGAAAAAATGAATGTATAAGGAAAAGAAACAAAAGGGCGGTATTGGTTTAAATGGCGTTTTTAACGATTTTGTGCGTCATATGGGTTCGGAATCATAAAAAAAGTGTGTACGCGAAGGAGGGAAGTTGTTTTGAGTGCAAAAACGTGGAAAAAATGAATGTATAAGGAAAAGAAACAAAAGGGAGGTATTGGTTTAATAATCTTTTAGATGATTTTGTGAGTCAGATGGGTTCGGAATCATAAAAACAGTGTGTACGCGAAGGAGGAAAGTTGTCTTGAGTGCAAAAACGTAAGAAAAATGAATGTATAAGGAAAAGAAACAAAAGGGCGGTATTGGTTTAAATGGCTTTTTAGACAGTTTTGTGAGTCAGATGGGTTCGGAATCTTAAAAACAGTGTGTACACGAAGGAGGAAAGTTGTTTTGAGTGCAAAAACATGAAAAAAATGAATCCATAAGGAAAAGAAACAAAAGGGAGGTATTGGTTTAAATGGTCTTATAGACGATTTTGTGAGTCAGATGGGTTCGGAATCACAAAAACAGTGTGTACGCAAAGCAGGAAAGTTGTCTCCAAGTGCAAAAACGTAAGAAAAACGATTGCATAAGGAAAAGAAACAAAAGGGCGGAATTGGTTTAAATGGACTTGTAGACGATTTTGTGAGTCAGATGGGTTCGAAATCATAAAAACAGTGTGTACGCAAAGGAGGAAAGTTGTCTTGAGTGCAAAAACGTAAGAAAAATGAATGCATAAGGAAAAGAAACGAAAGGGCGGTATTGGATTAAATGGCCTTTTTAACGATTTTGTGAGTCAGATGGGTTCGGAATCATAAAAACAGTGTGTACGCGAAGGAGGAAAGTTGTCTTGAGTGCAAAAACGTAAGAAAAATGAATGTATAAGGAAAAGAAACAAAAGGGCGGTATTGGTTTAAATGGCTTTTTAGACAGTTTTGTGAGTCAGATGGGTTCGGAACCTTGAAAACAGTGTGTACGCGAAGGAGGAAAGTTGTTTTGAGTGCAAAAACGTGGAAAAAATGAATGTATAAGGAAAAGAAACAAAAGGGAGGTATTGGTTTAAATGGTCTTTTAGATGATTTTGTGAGTCAGATGGGTTCGGAATCATAAAAACAGTGTGTACGCGAAGGAGGAAAGTTGTCTTGAGTGCAAAAACGTAAGAAAAATGAATGCATAAGGAAAAGAAACAAAAGGGCGGTATTGGATTAAATGGCCTTTTTAACGATTTTGTGAGTCAGATGGGTTCGGAATCATAAAAACAGTGTGTACGCGAAGGAGGAAAGTTGGAAAAACGTGGAAAAAGTGAATGTATAAGGAAAAGAAACAAAAGGGCGGTATTGGTTTAACTGGCCTTTTTAACGATTTTGTGAGTCATATGGGTTCGGAATCATAAAAACAGTGTGTACGCGAAGGAGGAAAGTTGTCTTGAGTGCAAAAACGTGGAAAAAATGAATGTATAAGGAAAAGAAACAAAAGGGAGGTATTGGTTTAAATGGTCTTTTAGATGATTTTGTGAGTCAGATGGGTTCGGAATCATAAAAACAGTGTGTACGCGAAGGAGGGAAGTTGTCTTGAGTGCAAAAACGTAAGAAAAATGAATGTATAAGGAAAAGAAACAAAAGGGCGGTATTGGTTTAAATGGCTTTTTAGACAGTTTTGTGAGTCAGATGGGTTCGGAATCTTAAAAACAGTGTGTACGCGAAGGAGGGAAGTTGTTTTGAGTGCAAAAACGTGAAAAAAATGAATGCATAAGAAAAAGAAACAAAAGGGCGGTATTGGTTTAAATGGCTTTTTAGACAGTTTTGTGAGTCAGATGGGTTCGGAATCTTAAAAACAGTGTGTACGAGAAGGAGGAAAGTTGGAAAAACGTGGAAAAAATGAATGTATAAGGAAAAGAAACAAAAGGGCGGTATTGGTTTAAATGGCGTTTTTAACGATTTTGTGCGTCATATGGGTTCGGAATCATAAAAAAAGTGTGTACGCGAAGGAGGGAAGTTGTTTTGAGTGCAAAAACGTGGAAAAAATGAATGTATAAGGAAAAGAAACAAAAGGGAGGTATTGGTTTAATAATCTTTTAGATGATTTTGTGAGTCAGATGGGTTCGGAATCATAAAAACAGTGTGTACGCGAAGGAGGAAAGTTGTCTTGAGTGCAAAAACGTAAGAAAAATGAATGTATAAGGAAAAGAAACAAAAGGGCGGTATTGGTTTAAATGGCTTTTTAGACAGTTTTGTGAGTCAGATGGGTTCGGAATCTTAAAAACAGTGTGTACACGAAGGAGGAAAGTTGTTTTGAGTGCAAAAACATGAAAAAAATGAATCCATAAGGAAAAGAAACAAAAGGGAGGTATTGGTTTAAATGGTCTTATAGACGATTTTGTGAGTCAGATGGGTTCGGAATCACAAAAACAGTGTGTACGCAAAGGAGGAAAGTTGTCTCCAAGTGCAAAAACGTAAGAAAAACGATTGCATAAGGAAAAGAAACAAAAGGGCGGAATTTGTTTAAATGGACTTGTAGACGATTTTGTGAGTCAGATGGGTTCGAAATCATAAAAACAGTGTGTACGCAAAGGAGGAAAGTTGTCTTGAGTGCAAAAACGTAAGAAAAATGAATGCATAAGGAAAAGAAACGAAAGGGCGGTATTGGATTAAATGGCCTTTTTAACGATTTTGTGAGTCAGATGGGTTCGGAATCATAAAAACAGTGTGTACGCGAAGGAGGAAAGTTGTCTTGAGTGCAAAAACGTAAGAAAAATGAATGTATAAGGAAAAGAAACAAAAGGGCGGTATTGGTTTAAATGGCTTTTTAGACAGTTTTGTGAGTCAGATGGGTTCGGAACCTTGAAAACAGTGTGTACGCGAAGGAGGAAAGTTGTTTTGAGTGCAAAAACGTGGAAAAAATGAATGCATAAGGAAAAGAAACAAAAGGGCGGTATTGGATTAAATGGCCTTTTTAACGATTTTGTGAGTCAGATGGGTTCGGAATCATAAAAACAGTGTGTACGCGAAGGAGGAAAGTTGGAAAAACGTGGAAAAAGTGAATGTATAAGGAAAAGAAACAAAAGGGCGGTATTGGTTTAACTGGCCTTTTTAACGATTTTGTGAGTCATATGGGTTCGGAATCATAAAAACAGTGTGTACGCGAAGGAGGAAAGTTGTCTTGAGTGCAAAAACGTGGAAAAAATGAATGTATAAGGAAAAGAAACAAAAGGGAGGTATTGGTTTAAATGGTCTTTTAGATGATTTTGTGAGTCAGATGGGTTCGGAATCATAAAAACAGTGTGTACGCGAAGGAGGAAAGTTGTCTTGAGTGCAAAAACGTAAGAAAAATGAATGCATAAGGAAAAGAAACAAAAGGGCGGTATTGGATTAAATGGCCTTTTTAACGATTTTGTGAGTCAGATGGGTTCGGAATAATAAAAACAGTGTGTACGCGAAGGAGGAAAGTTGTCTTGAGTGCAAAAACGTAAGAAAAATGAATGTATAAGGAAAAGAAACAAAAGGGCGGTATTGGTTTAAATGGCTTTTTAGACAGTTTTGTGAGTCAGATGGGTTCGGAACCTTGAAAACAGTGTGTACGCGAAGGAGGAAAGTTGTTTTGAGTGCAAAAACGTGGAAAAAATGAATGTATAAGGAAAAGAAACAAAAGGGAGGTATTGGTTTAAATGGTCTTTTAGATGATTTTGTGAGTCAGATGGGTTCGGAATCATAAAAACAGTGTGTACGCGAAGGAGGGAAGTTGTCTTGAGTGCAAAAACGTAAGAAAAATGAATGTATAATGAAAAGAAACAAAAGGGCGGTATTGGTTTAAATGGCTTTTTAGACAGTTTTGTGAGTCAGATGGGTTCGGAATCTTAAAAACAGTGTGTACGCGAAGGAGGGAAGTTGTTTTGAGTTCAAAAACGTGAGAAAAATGAATGCATAAGAAAAAGAAACAAAAGGGCGGTATTGGTTTAAACGGCTTTTTAGACAGTTTTGTGAGTCAGAAGGGTTCGGAATCTTAAAAACAGTGTGTACGAGAAGGAGGAAAGTTGGAAAAACGTGGAAAAAGTGAATGTATAAGGAAAAGAAACAAAAGGGCGGTATTGGATTAAATGGCCTTTTTAACGATTTTGTGAGTCAGATGGGTTCGGAATCATAAAAACAGTGTGTACGCGAAGGAGGAAAGTTGTCTTGAGTGCAAAAACGTAAGAAAAATGAATGTATAAGGAAAAGAAACAAAAGGGCGGTATTGGTTTAAATGGCCTTTTTAACGATTTTGTGAGTCAGGTGGGTTCGAAATCATAAAAAAAGTGTGTACCAGAAGGAGGGAAGTTGGAAAAACGTGGAAAAAATGAATGTATGAGGAAAAGAAACAAAAGGGCGGTATTGGTTTAAATGGCTTTTTAGACAGTTTTGTGAGTCAGATGGGTTCGGAACCTTGAAAACAGTGTGTACGCGAAGGAGGAAAGTTGTTTTGAGTGCAAAAACGTGGAAAAAATGAATGTATAAGGAAAAGAAACGAAAGGGAGGTATTGGTTTAAATGGTCTTTTAGATGATTTTGTGAGTCAGATGGGTTCGGAATCATAAAAACAGTGTGTACGCGAAGGAGGAAAGTTGTCTTGACTGCAAAAACGTAAGAAAAATGAATGCGTAAGGAAAAGAAACAAAAGGGCGGTATTGGATTAAATGGCCTTTTTAACGATTTTGTGAGTCAGATGGGTTCGGAATCATAAAAACAGTGTGTACGCGAAGGAGGAAAGTTGTCTTGAGTGCAAAAACGTAAGAAAAATGAATGTATAAGGAAAAGAAACAAAAGGGCGGTATTGGTCTAAATGGCCTTTTTAACGATTTTGTGAGTCAGATGGGTTCGGAAACTTAAAAACAGTGTGTACGAGTAGGAGGAAAGTTGGAAAAACGTGGAAAAAGTGAATGTATAAGGAAAAGAAACAAAAGGGCGGTTTTGGTTTAACTGGCCTTTTTAACGAATTTGTGAGTCATATGGGTTCGGAATCTGAAAAACAGTGTGTACGCGAAGGAGGAAAGTTGTTTTGAGTGCAAAAACGTGGAAAAAATGAATGTATAAGGAAAAGAAACAAAAGGGAGGTATTGGTTTAAATGGTCTTTTAGAGGATTTTGTGAGTCAGATGGGTTCGGAATCATAAAAACAGTGTGTACGCGAAGGAGGAAAGTTGTCTTGAGTGCAAAAACGTAAGAAAAATGAATGCATAAGGAATGTATAAGGAAAAGAAACAGAAGGGCGGTATTGGATTAAATGGCCTTTTTAACGATTTTGTGAGTAAGATGGGTTCGGAATCATAAAAACAGTGTGTACGCGAAGGAGGAAAGTTGTCTTGAGTGCAAAAACGTAAGAAAAATGAATGTATAAGGAGAAGAAACAAAAGGGCGGTATTGGTTTAAATGGCTTTTTAGACAGTTTTGTGAGTCAGATGGGTTCGGAACCTTGAAAACAGTGTGTACGCGAAGGAGGAAAGTTGTTTTGAGTGCAAAAACGTGAAAAAAATGAATGCATAAGGAAAAGAAACAAAAGGGCGGAATTGGTTTAAATGGCTTTTTAGACAGTTTTGTGAGTCAGATGGGTTCGGAATCTTAAAAGCAGTGTGTACGCGAAGGAGGAAAGTTGTTTTGAGTGCAAAAACGTGAAAAAAATGAATGCATAAGGAAAAGAAACAAAAGGGAGGTATTGGTTTAAATGGTCTTATAAACGATTTTGTGAGTCAGATGGGTTCGGAATCATAAAAAAAGTGTGTACGCGAAGGAGGAAAGTTGTCTTGAGTGCAAAAACGTAAGAAAAATGAATGCATAAGGAAAAGAAACAAAAGGGCGGAATTGGTTTAAATGGCCCTGTAGGCGCTTTTGTGAGTCAGGTGGGTTCGGAATCTTAAAAACAGTGTGTATGCGAAGGAGGAAAGTTGTCTTGAGTGCAAAAACGTAAGAAAAATGAATGCATAAGGAAAAGAAACAAAAGGGTGGTATTGGTTTAAATGGCCTTTTTAACGATTTTGTGAGTCAGATGAATTCGGAATCATAAAAAAAGTGTGTACGCGAAGGAGGAAAGTTCTCTTGAGTACAAAAACGTAAGAAAAATGAATGCATAAGGAAAAGAAATCAAAGGGCGGTATTGGTTTAAATGGCTTTTTAGACAGTTTTGTGTGTCAGATGGGTTCGGAATCTTAAAAACAGTGTGTATGCGAAGGAGGAAAGTTGTCTTGAGTGCAAAAACGTAAGAAAAATGAATGCATAAGGAAAAGAAACAAAAGGGTGGTATTGGTTTAAATGGCCTTTTTAACGATTTTGTGAGTCAGATGGGTTCCGAATCATAAAAAAAGTGTGTACGCGAAGGAGGAAAGTTGTCTTGAGTGCAAAAACGTAAGAAAAATGAATGCATAAGGAAAAGAAACAAAAGGGCGGAATTGGTTTAAATGGCCTTGTAGACGCTTTTGTGAGTCAGGTGGGTTCGGAATCATAAAAAAGTGTGTACGAGAAGGAGGAATGTTGTTTTGAGTGCAAAAACGTAAGAAAAATGAATGCATAAGGAAAAGAAACAAAAGGGCGGTATTGGTTTAAATGGCTTTTTAGACAGTTTTGTGAGTCAGATGGGTTCGGAATCATAAAAACAGTGTGTACGCGAAGGAGGAAAGTTGTCTTGAGTGCAAAAACGTAAGAAAAATGAATGTATAAGGAAAAGAAACAAAAGGGCGGTATTGGTTTAAATGGCTTTTTAGACAGTTTTGTGAGTCAGATGGGTTCGGAATCATAAAAACAGTGTGTACGCGAAGGAGGAAAGTTGGAAAAACGTGGAAAAAGTGAATGTATAAGGAAAAGAAACAAAAGGGCGGTATTGGTTTAACTGGCCTTTTTAACGATTTTGTGAGTCATATGGGTTCGGAATCATAAAAACAGTGTGTACGCGAAGGAGGAAAGTTGTCTTGAGTGCAAAAACGTGGAAAAAATGAATGTATAAGGAAAAGAAACAAAAGGGAGGTATTGGTTTAAATGGTCTTTTAGATGATTTTGTGAGTCAGATGGGTTCGGAATCATAAAAACAGTGTGTACGCGAAGGAGGAAAGTTGTCTTGAGTGCAAAAACGTAAGAAAAATGAATGCATAAGGAAAAGAAACAAAAGGGCGGTATTGGATTAAATGGCCTTTTTAACGATTTTGTGAGTCAGATGGGTTCGGAATCATAAAAACAGTGTGTACGCGAAGGAGGAAAGTTGTCTTGAGTGCAAAAACGTAAGAAAAAAGAATGTATAAGGAAAAGAAACAAAAGGGCGGTATTGGTTTAAATGGCTTTTTAGACAGTTTTGTGAGTCAGATGGGTTCGGAACCTTGAAAACAGTGTGCACGCGAAGGAGGAAAGTTGTTTTGAGTGCAAAAACGTGGAAAAAATGAATGTATAAGGAAAAGAAACAATAGGGCGGTATTGGTTTAAATGGCTTTTTAGACAGTTTTGTGAGTCAGAAGGGTTCGGAATCTTAAAAACAGTGTGTACGAGAAGGAGGAAAGTTGGAAAAACGTGGAAAAAGTGAATGTATAAGGAAAAGAAACAAAAGGGCGGTATTGGTTTAACTGGCCTTTTTAACGATTTTGTGAGTCATATGGGTTCGGAATCATAAAAACAGTGTGTACGCGAAGGAGGAAAGTTGTCTTGAGTGCAAAAACGTGGAAAAAATGAATGTATAAGGAAAAGAAACAAAAGGGAGGTATTGGTTTAAATGGTCTTTTAGATGATTTTGTGAGTCAGATGGGTTCGGAATCATAAAAACAGTGTGTACGCGAAGGAGGAAAGTTGTCTTGAGTGCAAAAACGTAAGAAAAATGAAGGTATAAGGAAAAGAAACAAAAGGGCGGTATTGGTTTAAATGGCTTTTTAGACAGTTTTGTGAGTCAGATGGGTTCGGAATCTTAAAAACAGTGTGTACGCGAAGGAGGGAAGTTGTTTTGAGTGCAAAAACGTGAAAAAAATGAATGCATAAGAAAAAGAAACAAAAGGGCGGTATTGGTTTAAATGGCTTTTTAGACAGTTTTGTGAGTCAGATGGGTTCGGAATCTTAAAAACAGTGTGTACGAGAAGGAGGAAAGTTGGAAAAACGTGGAAAAAATGAATGTATAAGGAAAAGAAACAAAAGGGCGGTATTGGTTTAAATGGCGTTTTTAACGATTTTGTGCGTCATATGGGTTCGGAATCATAAAAAAAGTGTGTACGCGAAGGAGGGAAGTTGTTTTGAGTGCAAAAACGTGGAAAAAATGAATGTATAAGGAAAAGAAACAAAAGGGAGGTATTGGTTTAATAATCTTTTAGATGATTTTGTGAGTCAGATGGGTTCGGAATCATAAAAACAGTGTGTACGCGAAGGAGGAAAGTTGTCTTGAGTGCAAAAACGTAAGAAAAATGAATGTATAAGGAAAAGAAACAAAAGGGCGGTATTGGTTTAAATGGCTTTTTAGACAGTTTTGTGAGTCAGATGGGTTCGGAATCTTAAAAACAGTGTGTACACGAAGGAGGAAAGTTGTTTTGAGTGCAAAAACATGAAAAAAATGAATCCATAAGGAAAAGAAACAAAAGGGAGGTATTGGTTTAAATGGTCTTATAGACGATTTTGTGAGTCAGATGGGTTCGGAATCACAAAAACAGTGTGTACGCAAAGCAGGAAAGTTGTCTCCAAGTGCAAAAACGTAAGAAAAACGATTGCATAAGGAAAAGAAACAAAAGGGCGGAATTGGTTTAAATGGACTTGTAGACGATTTTGTGAGTCAGATGGGTTCGAAATCATAAAAACAGTGTGTACGCAAAGGAGGAAAGTTGTCTTGAGTGCAAAAACGTAAGAAAAATGAATGCATAAGGAAAAGAAACGAAAGGGCGGTATTGGATTAAATGGCCTTTTTAACGATTTTGTGAGTCAGATGGGTTCGGAATCATAAAAACAGTGTGTACGCGAAGGAGGAAAGTTGTCTTGAGTGCAAAAACGTAAGAAAAATGAATGTATAAGGAAAAGAAACAAAAGGGCGGTATTGGTTTAAATGGCTTTTTAGACAGTTTTGTGAGTCAGATGGGTTCGGAACCTTGAAAACAGTGTGTACGCGAAGGAGGAAAGTTGTTTTGAGTGCAAAAACGTGGAAAAAATGAATGTATAAGGAAAAGAAACAAAAGGGAGGTATTGGTTTAAATGGTCTTTTAGATGATTTTGTGAGTCAGATGGGTTCGGAATCATAAAAACAGTGTGTACGCGAAGGAGGAAAGTTGTCTTGAGTGCAAAAACGTAAGAAAAATGAATGCATAAGGAAAAGAAACAAAAGGGCGGTATTGGATTAAATGGCCTTTTTAACGATTTTGTGAGTCAGATGGGTTCGGAATCATAAAAACAGTGTGTACGCGAAGGAGGAAAGTTGGAAAAACGTGGAAAAAGTGAATGTATAAGGAAAAGAAACAAAAGGGCGGTATTGGTTTAACTGGCCTTTTTAACGATTTTGTGAGTCATATGGGTTCGGAATCATAAAAACAGTGTGTACGCGAAGGAGGAAAGTTGTCTTGAGTGCAAAAACGTGGAAAAAATGAATGTATAAGGAAAAGAAACAAAAGGGAGGTATTGGTTTAAATGGTCTTTTAGATGATTTTGTGAGTCAGATGGGTTCGGAATCATAAAAACAGTGTGTACGCGAAGGAGGGAAGTTGTCTTGAGTGCAAAAACGTAAGAAAAATGAATGTATAAGGAAAAGAAACAAAAGGGCGGTATTGGTTTAAATGGCTTTTTAGACAGTTTTGTGAGTCAGATGGGTTCGGAATCTTAAAAACAGTGTGTACGCGAAGGAGGGAAGTTGTTTTGAGTGCAAAAACGTGAAAAAAATGAATGCATAAGAAAAAGAAACAAAAGGGCGGTATTGGTTTAAATGGCTTTTTAGACAGTTTTGTGAGTCAGATGGGTTCGGAATCTTAAAAACAGTGTGTACGAGAAGGAGGAAAGTTGGAAAAACGTGGAAAAAATGAATGTATAAGGAAAAGAAACAAAAGGGCGGTATTGGTTTAAATGGCGTTTTTAACGATTTTGTGCGTCATATGGGTTCGGAATCATAAAAAAAGTGTGTACGCGAAGGAGGGAAGTTGTTTTGAGTGCAAAAACGTGGAAAAAATGAATGTATAAGGAAAAGAAACAAAAGGGAGGTATTGGTTTAATAATCTTTTAGATGATTTTGTGAGTCAGATGGGTTCGGAATCATAAAAACAGTGTGTACGCGAAGGAGGAAAGTTGTATTGAGTGCAAAAACGTAAGAAAAATGAATGTATAAGGAAAAGAAACAAAAGGGCGGTATTGGTTTAAATGGCTTTTTAGACAGTTTTGTGAGTCAGATGGGTTCGGAATCTTAAAAACAGTGTGTACACGAAGGAGGAAAGTTGTTTTGAGTGCAAAAACATGAAAAAAATGAATCCATAAGGAAAAGAAACAAAAGGGAGGTATTGGTTTAAATGGTCTTATAGACGATTTTGTGAGTCAGATGGGTTCGGAATCACAAAAACAGTGTGTACGCAAAGGAGGAAAGTTGTCTCCAAGTGCAAAAACGTAAGAAAAACGATTGCATAAGGAAAAGAAACAAAAGGGCGGAATTTGTTTAAATGGACTTGTAGACGATTTTGTGAGTCAGATGGGTTCGAAATCATAAAAACAGTGTGTACGCAAAGGAGGAAAGTTGTCTTGAGTGCAAAAACGTAAGAAAAATGAATGCATAAGGAAAAGAAACGAAAGGGCGGTATTGGATTAAATGGCCTTTTTAACGATTTTGTGAGTCAGATGGGTTCGGAATCATAAAAACAGTGTGTACGCGAAGGAGGAAAGTTGTCTTGAGTGCAAAAACGTAAGAAAAATGAATGTATAAGGAAAAGAAACAAAAGGGCGGTATTGGTTTAAATGGCTTTTTAGACAGTTTTGTGAGTCAGATGGGTTCGGAACCTTGAAAACAGTGTGTACGCGAAGGAGGAAAGTTGTTTTGAGTGCAAAAACGTGGAAAAAATGAATGCATAAGGAAAAGAAACAAAAGGGCGGTATTGGATTAAATGGCCTTTTTAACGATTTTGTGAGTCAGATGGGTTCGGAATCATAAAAACAGTGTGTACGCGAAGGAGGAAAGTTGGAAAAACGTGGAAAAAGTGAATGTATAAGGAAAAGAAACAAAAGGGCGGTATTGGTTTAACTGGCCTTTTTAACGATTTTGTGAGTCATATGGGTTCGGAATCATAAAAACAGTGTGTACGCGAAGGAGGAAAGTTGTCTTGAGTGCAAAAACGTGGAAAAAATGAATGTATAAGGAAAAGAAACAAAAGGGAGGTATTGGTTTAAATGGTCTTTTAGATGATTTTGTGAGTCAGATGGGTTCGGAATCATAAAAACAGTGTGTACGCGAAGGAGGAAAGTTGTCTTGAGTGCAAAAACGTAAGAAAAATGAATGCATAAGGAAAAGAAACAAAAGGGCGGTATTGGATTAAATGGCCTTTTTAACGATTTTGTGAGTCAGATGGGTTCGGAATAATAAAAACAGTGTGTACGCGAAGGAGGAAAGTTGTCTTGAGTGCAAAAACGTAAGAAAAATGAATGTATAAGGAAAAGAAACAAAAGGGCGGTATTGGTTTAAATGGCTTTTTAGACAGTTTTGTGAGTCAGATGGGTTCGGAACCTTGAAAACAGTGTGTACGCGAAGGAGGAAAGTTGTTTTGAGTGCAAAAACGTGGAAAAAATGAATGTATAAGGAAAAGAAACAAAAGGGAGGTATTGGTTTAAATGGTCTTTTAGATGATTTTGTGAGTCAGATGGGTTCGGAATCATAAAAACAGTGTGTACGCGAAGGAGGGAAGTTGTCTTGAGTGCAAAAACGTAAGAAAAATGAATGTATAATGAAAAGAAACAAAAGGGCGGTATTGGTTTAAATGGCTTTTTAGACAGTTTTGTGAGTCAGATGGGTTCGGAATCTTAAAAACAGTGTGTACGCGAAGGAGGGAAGTTGTTTTGAGTTCAAAAACGTGAGAAAAATGAATGCATAAGAAAAAGAAACAAAAGGGCGGTATTGGTTTAAACGGCTTTTTAGACAGTTTTGTGAGTCAGAAGGGTTCGGAATCTTAAAAACAGTGTGTACGAGAAGGAGGAAAGTTGGAAAAACGTGGAAAAAGTGAATGTATAAGGAAAAGAAACAAAAGGGCGGTATTGGATTAAATGGCCTTTTTAACGATTTTGTGAGTCAGATGGGTTCGGAATCATAAAAACAGTGTGTACGCGAAGGAGGAAAGTTGTCTTGAGTGCAAAAACGTAAGAAAAATGAATGTATAAGGAAAAGAAACAAAAGGGCGGTATTGGTTTAAATGGCTTTTTAGACAGTTTTGTGAGTCAGATGGGTTCGGAACCTTGAAAACAGTGTGTACGCGAAGGAGGAAAGTTGTTTTGAGTGCAAAAACGTGGAAAAAATGAATGTATAAGGAAAAGAAACAAAAGGGAGGTATTGGTTTAAATGGTCTTTTAGATGATTTTGTGAGTCAGATGGGTTCGGAATCATAAAAACAGTGTGTACGCGAAGGAGGGAAGTTGTCTTGAGTGCAAAAACGTAAGAAAAATGAATGTATAATGAAAAGAAACAAAAGGGCGGTATTGGTTTAAATGGCTTTTTAGACAGTTTTGTGAGTCAGATGGGTTCGGAATCTTAAAAACAGTGTCTACGCGAAGGAGGGAAGTTGTTTTGAGTGCAAAAACGTGAGAAAAATGAATGCATAAGAAAAAGAAACAAAAGGGCGGTATTGGTTTAAATGGCTTTTTAGACAGTTTTGTGAGTCAGATGGGTTCGGAATCTTAAAAACAGTGTGTACGAGAAGGAGGAAAGTTGGAAAAACGTGGAAAAAGTGAATGTATAAGGAAAAGAAACAAAAGGGCGGTATTGGTTTAACTGGCCTTTTTAACGAATTTGTGAGTCATATGGGTTCGGAATCTGAAAAACAGTGTGTACGCGAAGGAGGAAAGTTGTTTTGAGTGCAAAAACGTGGAAAAAATGAATGTATAAGGAAAAGAAACAAAAGGGAGGTATTGGTTTAAATGGTCTTTTAGATGATTTTGTGAGTCAGATGGGTTCGGAATCATAAAAACAGTGTGTACGCGAAGGAGGAAAGTTGTCTTGAGTGCAAAAACGTAAGAAAAATGAATGCATAAGGAAAAGAAACAAAAGGGCGGTATTGGATTAAATGGCCTTTTTAACGATTTTGTGAGTCAGATGGGTTCGGAATCGTAAAAACAGTGTGTACACGAAGGAGGAAAGTTGTTTTGAGTGCAAAAACATGAAAAAAATGAATGCATAAGGAAAAGAAACAAAAGGGAGGTATTGGTTTAAATGGTCTTATAGACGATTTTGTGAGTCAGATGGGTTCGGAATCATAAAAACAGTGTGTACGCGAAGGAGGAAAGTTGTCTTGAGTGCAATAACGTAAGAAAAACGAATGCATAAGGAAAACAAACAAAAGGGCGGAATTGGTTTAAATGGACTTGTAGACGATTTTGTGAGTCGAATGGGTTCGAAATCATAAAAACAGTGTGTACGCGAAGGAGGAAAGTTGTCTTGAGTGCAAAAACGTAAGAAAAATGAATGTATAAAGAAAAGAAACGAAAGGGAGGTATTGGTTTAAATGGTCTTATAGACGATTTTGTGAGTCAGATGGGTTCGGAATCACAAAAACAGTGTGTACGCAAAGGAGGAAAGTTGTCTTGAGTGCAAAAACGTAAGAAAAATGAATGCATAAGGAAAAGAAACGAAAGGGCGGTATTGGTTTAAATGGCCTTTTTAACGATTTTGTGAGTCAGGTGGGTTCGAAATCATAAAAAAAGTGTGTACCAGAAGGAGGGAAGTTGGAAAAACGTGGAAAAAATGAATGTATGAGGAAAAGAAACAAAAGGGCGGTATTGGTTTAAATGGCTTTTTAGACAGTTTTGTGAGTCAGATGGGTTCGGAACCTTGAAAACAGTGTGTACGCGAAGGAGGAAAGTTGTTTTGAGTGCAAAAACGTGGAAAAAATGAATGTATAAGGAAAAGAAACAAAAGGGAGGTATTGGTTTAAATGGTCTTTTAGATGATTTTGTGAGTCAGATGGGTTCGGAATCATAAAAACAGTGTGTACGCGAAGGAGGAAAGTTGTCTTGACTGCAAAAACGTAAGAAAAATGAATGCATAAGGAAAAGAAACAAAAGGGCGGTATTGGATTAAATGGCCTTTTTAACGATTTTGTGAGTCAGATGGGTTCGGAATCATAAAAACAGTGTGTACGCGAAGGAGGAAAGTTGTCTTGAGTGCAAAAACGTAAGAAAAATGAATGTATAAGGAAAAGAAACAAAAGGGCGGTATTGGTCTAAATGGCCTTTTTAACGATTTTGTGAGTCAGATGGGTTCGGAATCTTAAAAACAGTGTGTACGAGTAGGAGGAAAGTTGGAAAAACGTGGAAAAAGTGAATGTATAAGGAAAAGAAACAAAAGGGCGGTTTTGGTTTAACTGGCCTTTTTAACGAATTTGTGAGTCATATGGGTTCGGAATCTGAAAAACAGTGTGTACGCGAAGGAGGAAAGTTGTTTTGAGTGCAAAAACGTGGAAAAAATGAATGTATAAGGAAAAGAAACAAAAGGGAGGTATTGGTTTAAATGGTCTTTTAGAGGATTTTGTGAGTCAGATGGGTTCGGAATCATAAAAACAGTGTGTACGCGAAGGAGGAAAGTTGTCTTGAGTGCAAAAACGTAAGAAAAATGAATGCATAAGGAATGTATAAGGAAAAGAAACAGAAGGGCGGTATTGGATTAAATGGCCTTTTTAACGATTTTGTGAGTAAGATGGGTTCGGAATCATAAAAACAGTGTGTACGCGAAGGAGGAAAGTTGTCTTGAGTGCAAAAACGTAAGAAAAATGAATGTATAAGGAGAAGAAACAAAAGGGCGGTATTGGTTTAAATGGCTTTTTAGACAGTTTTGTGAGTCAGATGGGTTCGGAACCTTGAAAACAGTGTGTACGCGAAGGAGGAAAGTTGTTTTGAGTGCAAAAACGTGAAAAAAATGAATGCATAAGGAAAAGAAACAAAAGGGCGGAATTGGTTTAAATGGCTTTTTAGACAGTTTTGTGAGTCAGATGGGTTCGGAATCTTAAAAGCAGTGTGTACGCGAAGGAGGAAAGTTGTTTTGAGTGCAAAAACGTGAAAAAAATGAATGCATAAGGAAAAGAAACAAAAGGGAGGTATTGGTTTAAATGGTCTTATAAACGATTTTGTGAGTCAGATGGGTTCGGAATCATAAAAAAAGTGTGTACGCGAAGGAGGAAAGTTGTCTTGAGTGCAAAAACGTAAGAAAAATGAATGCATAAGGAAAAGAAACAAAAGGGCGGAATTGGTTTAAATGGCCCTGTAGGCGCTTTTGTGAGTCAGGTGGGTTCGGAATCTTAAAAACAGTGTGTATGCGAAGGAGGAAAGTTGTCTTGAGTGCAAAAACGTAAGAAAAATGAATGCATAAGGAAAAGAAACAAAAGGGTGGTATTGGTTTAAATGGCCTTTTTAACGATTTTGTGAGTCAGATGAATTCGGAATCATAAAAAAAGTGTGTACGCGAAGGAGGAAAGTTCTCTTGAGTACAAAAACGTAAGAAAAATGAATGCATAAGGAAAAGAAATCAAAGGGCGGTATTGGTTTAAATGGCTTTTTAGACAGTTTTGTGTGTCAGATGGGTTCGGAATCTTAAAAACAGTGTGTATGCGAAGGAGGAAAGTTGTCTTGAGTGCAAAAACGTAAGAAAAATGAATGCATAAGGAAAAGAAACAAAAGGGTGGTATTGGTTTAAATGGCCTTTTTAACGATTTTGTGAGTCAGATGGGTTCCGAATCATAAAAAAAGTGTGTACGCGAAGGAGGAAAGTTGTCTTGAGTGCAAAAACGTAAGAAAAATGAATGCATAAGGAAAAGAAACAAAAGGGCGGAATTGGTTTAAATGGCCTTGTAGACGCTTTTGTGAGTCAGGTGGGTTCGGAATCATAAAAAAGTGTGTACGAGAAGGAGGAATGTTGTTTTGAGTGCAAAAACGTAAGAAAAATGAATGCATAAGGAAAAGAAATCAAAGGGCGGTTTTGGATTAAATGGCCTTTTTAACGATTTTGTGAGTCAGATGGGTTCGGAATCATGAAAACAGTGTGTACGCGAAGGAGGGAAGTTGTTTTGAGTGCAAAAACGTGGGAAAAATGAATGCATAAGGAAAAGAAACAAAAGGGCAGTATTGGTTTAAATGGCTTTTTAGACAGTTTTGTGAGTCAGATGGGTTCGGAATCTTAAAAACAGTGTGTACACGGAGGAGGAAAGTTGTTTTGAGTGCAAAAACATGAAAAAAATGAATCCATAAGGAAAAGAAACAAAAGGGAGGTATTGGTTTAAATGGTCTTATAGACGATTTTGTGAGTCAGATGGGTTCGGAATCACAAAAACAGTGTGTACGCAAAGTTGTCTTGATTGCAAAAACGTAAGAAAAATGAATGCATAAGGAAAAGAAACGAAAGGGCGGTATTGGTTTAAATGGCCTTTTTAACGATTTTGTGAGTCAGGTGGGTTCGAAATCATAAAAAAAGTGTGTACCAGAAGGAGGGAAGTTGGAAAAACGTGGAAAAAATGAATGTATGAGGAAAAGAAACAAAAGGGCGGTATTGGTTTAACTGGCCTTTTTAACGAATTTGTGAGTCATATGGGTTCGGAATCTGAAAAACAGTGTGTACGCGAAGGAGGAAAGTTGTTTTGAATGCAAAAACGTGGAAAAAATGAATGTATAAGGAAAAGAAACAAAAGGGAGGTATTGGTTTAAATGGTCTTTTAGATGATTTTGTGAGTCAGATGGGTTCGGAATCATAAAAACAGTGTGTACGCGAAGGAGGAAAGTTGTCTTGAGTGCAAAAACGTAAGAAAAATGAATGCATAAGGAAAAGAAACAAAAGGGCGGTATTGGTTTAAATGGCCTTTTTAACGATTTTGTGAGTCAGGTGGGTTCGAAATCATAAAAAAAGTGTGTACCAGAAGGAGGGAAGTTGGAAAAACGTGGAAAAAATGAATGCATAAGGAAAAGAAACAAAAGGGCGGTATTGGTTTAAATGGCTTTTTAGACGGTTTTGTGAGTCAGATGGGTTCGGAATCTTAAAAACAGTGTGTATGCAAAGGAGGAAAGTTGTCTTGAGTGCAAAAACGTAAGAAAAATGAATGCCTAAGGAAAAGAAACAAAAGGGTGGTATTGGTTTAAATGGCCTTTTTAACGATTTTGTGAGTCATATGGGTTCGGAATCTGAAAAACAGTGTGTACGCAAAGGAGGAAAGTTGTCTTGAGTGCAAAAACGTAAGAAAAACGAATGCATAATGAAAAGAAACAAAAGGGCGGAATTGGTTTAAATGGACTTGTAGACGATTTTGTGAGTCAGATGGGTTCGAAATCATAAAAACAGTGTGTACGCGAAGGAGGAAAGTTGTCTTGAGTGCAAAAACGTAAGAAAAATGAATGCATAAGGAAAAGAAACAAAAGGGCGGTATTGGTTTAAATGGCCTTTTTAACGATTTTGTGAGTCAGATGGGTTCGGAATCATAAAAACAGTGTGTACATGGAGGAGGAAAGTTGTTTTGAGTGCAAAAACATGAAAAAAATGAATCCATAAGGAAAAGAAACAAAAGGGAGGTATTGGTTTAAATGGTCTTATAGACGATTTTGTGAGTCAGATGGGTTCGGAATCACAAAAACAGTGTGTACGCAAAGGAGGAAAGTTGTCTTGAGTGCAAAAACGTAAGAAAAATGAATGCATAAGGAAAAGAAATCAAAGGGCGGTATTGGTTTAAATGGCTTTTTAGACAGTTTTGTGTGTCAGATGGGTTCGGAATCTTAAAAACAGTGTGTATGCGAAGGAGGAAAGTTGTCTTGAGTGCAAAAACGTAAGAAAAATGAATGCATAAGGAAAAGAAACAAAAGGGTGGTATTGGTTTAAATGGCCTTTTTAACGATTTTGTGAGTCAGATGGGTTCCGAATCATAAAAAAAGTGTGTACGCGAAGGAGGAAAGTTGTCTTGAGTGCAAAAACGTAAGAAAAATGAATGCATAAGGAAAAGAAACAAAAGGGCGGAATTGGTTTAAATGGCCTTGTAGACGCTTTTGTGAGTCAGGTGGGTTCGGAATCATAAAAAAGTGTGTACGAGAAGGAGGAATGTTGTTTTGAGTGCAAAAACGTAAGAAAAATGAATGCATAAGGAAAAGAAATCAAAGGGCGGTTTTGGATTAAATGGCCTTTTTAACGATTTTGTGAGTCAGATGGGTTCGGAATCATGAAAACAGTGTGTACGCGAAGGAGGGAAGTTGTTTTGAGTGCAAAAACGTGGGAAAAATGAATGCATAAGGAAAAGAAACAAAAGGGCGGTATTGGTTTAAATGGCTTTTTAGACAGTTTTGTGAGTCAGATGGGTTCGGAATCTTAAAAACAGTGTGTACACGGAGGAGGAAAGTTGTTTTGAGTGCAAAAACATGAAAAAAATGAATCCATAAGGAAAAGAAACAAAAGGGAGGTATTGGTTTAAATGGTCTTATAGACGATTTTGTGAGTCAGATGGGTTCGGAATCACAAAAACAGTGTGTACGCAAAGTTGTCTTGAGTGCAAAAACGTAAGAAAAATGAATGCATAAGGAAAAGAAACGAAAGGGCGGTATTGGTTTAAATGGCCTTTTTAACGATTTTGTGAGTCAGGTGGGTTCGAAATCATAAAAAAAGTGTGTACCAGACGGAGGGAAGTTGGAAAAACGTGGAAAAAATGAATGTATGAGGAAAAGAAACAAAAGGGCGGTATTGGTTTAACTGGCCTTTTTAACGAATTTGTGAGTCATATGGGTTCGGAATCTGAAAAACAGTGTGTACGCGAAGGAGGAAAGTTGTTTTGAGTGCAAAAACGTGGAAAAAATTAATGTATAAGGAAAAGAAACAAAAGGGAGGTATTGGTTTAAATGGTCTTTTAGATGATTTTGTGAGTCAGATGGGTTCGGAATCATAAAAACAGTGTGTACGCGAAGGAGGAAAGTTGTCTTGAGTGCAAAAACGTAAGAAAAATGAATGCATAAGGAAAAGAAACAAAAGGTCGGTATTGGTTTAAATGGCCTTTTTAACGATTTTGTGAGTCAGGTGGGTTCGAAATCATAAAAAAAGTGTGTACCAGAAGGAGGGAAGTTGGAAAAACGTGGAAAAAATGAATGCATAAGGAAAAGAAACAAAAGGGCGGTATTGGTTTAAATGGCTTTTTAGACAGTTTTGTGAGTCAGATGGGTTCGGAATCTTAAAAACAGTGTGTATGCAAAGGAGGAAAGTTGTCTTGAGTGCAAAAACGTAAGAAAAATGAATGCCTAAGGAAAAGAAACAAAAGGGTGGTATTGGTTTAAATGGCCTTTTTAACGATTTTGTGAGTCATATGGGTTCGGAATCTGAAAAACAGTGTGTACGCAAAGGAGGAAAGTTGTCTTGAGTGCAAAAACGTAAGAAAAACGAATGCATAATGAAAAGAAACAAAAGGGCGGAATTGGTTTAAATGGACTTGTAGACGATTTTGTGAGTCAGATGGGTTCGAAATCATAAAAACAGTGTGTACGCGAAGGAGGAAAGTTGTCTTGAGTGCAAAAACGTAAGAAAAATGAATGCATAAGGAAAAGAAACAAAAGGGCGGTATTGGTTTAAATGGCCTTTTTAACGATTTTGTGAGTCAGATGGGTTCGGAATCATAAAAACAGTGTGTACATGGAGGAGGAAAGTTGTTTTGAGTGCAAAAACATGAAAAAAATGAATCCATAAGGAAAAGAAACAAAAGGGAGGTATTGGTTTAAATGGTCTTATAGACGATTTTGTGAGTCAGATGGGTTCGGAATCACAAAAACAGTGTGTACGCAAAGGAGGAAAGTTGTCTTGAGTGCAAAAACGTAAGAAAAATGAATGCATAAGGAAAAGAAATCAAAGGGCGGTATTGGTTTAAATGGCTTTTTAGACAGTTTTGTGTGTCAGATGGGTTCGGAATCTTAAAAACAGTGTGTATGCGAAGGAGGAAAGTTGTCTTGAGTGCAAAAACGTAAGAAAAATGAATGCATAAGGAAAAGAAACAAAAGGGTGGTATTGGTTTAAATGGCCTTTTTAACGATTTTGTGAGTCAGATGGGTTCCGAATCATAAAAAAAGTGTGTACGCGAAGGAGGAAAGTTGTCTTGAGTGCAAAAACGTAAGAAAAATGAATGCATAAGGAAAAGAAACAAAAGGGCGGAATTGGTTTAAATGGCCTTGTAGACGCTTTTGTGAGTCAGGTGGGTTCGGAATCATAAAAAAGTGTGTACGAGAAGGAGGAATGTTGTTTTGAGTGCAAAAACGTAAGAAAAATGAATGCATAAGGAAAAGAAATCAAAGGGCGGTTTTGGATTAAATGGCCTTTTTAACGATTTTGTGAGTCAGATGGGTTCGGAATCATGAAAACAGTGTGTACGCGAAGGAGGGAAGTTGTTTTGAGTGCAAAAACGTGGGAAAAATGAATGCATAAGGAAAAGAAACAAAAGGGCGGTATTGGTTTAAATGGCTTTTTAGACAGTTTTGTGAGTCAGATGGGTTCGGAATCTTAAAAACAGTGTGTACACGGAGGAGGAAAGTTGTTTTGAGTGCAAAAACATGAAAAAAATGAATTCATAAGGAAAAGAAACAAAAGGGAGGTATTGGTTTAAATGGTCTTATAGACGATTTTGTGAGTCAGATGGGTTCGGAATCACAAAAACAGTGTGTACGCAAAGTTGTCTTGAGTGCAAAAACGTAAGAAAAATGAATGCATAAGGAAAAGAAACGAAAGGGCGGTATTGGTTTAAATGGCCTTTTTAACGATTTTGTGAGTCAGGTGGGTTCGAAATCATAAAAAAAGTGTGTACCAGAAGGAGGGAAGTTGGAAAAACGTGGAAAAAATGAATGTATGAGGAAAAGAAACAAAAGGGCGGTATTGGTTTAACTGGCCTTTTTAACGAATTTGTGAGTCATATGGGTTCGGAATCTGAAAAACAGTGTGTACGCGAAGGAGGAAAGTTGTTTTGAGTGCAAAAACGTGGAAAAAATGAATGTATAAGGAAAAGAAACAAAAGGGAGGTATTGGTTTAAATGGTCTTTTAGATGATTTTGTGAGTCAGATGGGTTCGGAATCATAAAAACAGTGTGTACGCGAAGGAGGAAAGTTGTCTTGAGTGCAAAAACGTAAGAAAAATGAATGCATAAGGAAAAGAAACAAAAGGGCGGTATTGGTTTAAATGGCCTTTTTAACGATTTTGTGAGTCAGGTGGGTTCGAAATCATAAAAAAAGTGTGTACCAGAAGGAGGGAAGTTGGAAAAACGTGGAAAAAATGAATGCATAAGGAAAAGAAACAAAAGGGCGGTATTGGTTTAAATGGCTTTTTAGACAGTTTTGTGAGTCAGATGGGTTCGGAATCTTAAAAACAGTGTGTATGCAAAGGAGGAAAGTTGTCTTGAGTGCAAAAACGTAAGAAAAATGAATGCCTAAGGAAAAGAAACAAAAGGGTGGTATTGGTTTAAATGGCCTTTTTAACGATTTTGTGAGTCATATGGGTTCGGAATCTGAAAAACAGTGTGTACGCAAAGGAGGAAAGTTGTCTTGAGTGCAAAAACGTAAGAAAAACGAATGCATAATGAAAAGAAACAAAAGGGCGGAATTGGTTTAAATGGACTTGTAGACGATTTTGTGAGTCAGATGGCTTCGAAATCATAAAAACAGTGTGTACGCGAAGGAGGAAAGTTGTCTTGAGTGCAAAAACGTAAGAAAAATGAATGCATAAGGAAAAGAAACAAAAGGGCGGTATTGGTTTAAATGGCCTTTTTAACGATTTTGTGAGTCAGATGGGTTCGGAATCATAAAAACAGTGTGTACATGGAGGAGGAAAGTTGTTTTGAGTGCAAAAACATGAAAAAAATGAATCCATAAGGAAAAGAAACAAAAGGGAGGTATTGGTTTAAATGGTCTTATAGACGATTTTGTGAGTCAGATGGGTTCGGAATCACAAAAACAGTGTGTACGCAAAGGAGGAAAGTTGTCTTGAGTGCAAAAACGTAAGAAAAATGAATGCATAAGGAAAAGAAACGAAAGGGCGGTATTGGTTTAAATGGCCTTTTTAACGATTTTGTGAGTCAGGTGGGTTCGAAATCATAAAAAAAGTGTGTACCAGAAGGAGGGAAGTTGGAAAAACGTGGAAAAAATGAATGTATGAGGAAAAGAAACAAAAGGGCGGTATTGGTTTAACTGGCCTTTTTAACGAATTTGTGAGTCATATGGGTTCGGAATCTGAAAAACAGTGTGTACGCGAAGGAGGAAAGTTGTTTTGAGTGCAAAAACGTGGAAAAAATGAATGTATAAGGAAAAGAAACAAAAGGGAGGTATTGGTTTAAATGGTCTTTTAGATGATTTTGTAAATCAGATGGGTTCGGAATCATAAAAACAGTGTGTACGCGAAGGAGGAAAGTTGTCTTGAGTGCAAAAACGTAAGAAAAATGAATGCATAAGGAAAAGAAACAAAAGGGCGGTATTGGTTTAAATGGCCTTTTTAACGATTTTGTGAGTCAGGTGGGTTCGAAATCATAAAAAAAGTGTGTACCAGAAGGAGGGAAGTTGGAAAAACGTGGAAAAAATGAATGCATAAGGAAAAGAAACAAAAGGGCGGTATTGGTTTAAATGGCTTTTTAGACAGTTTTGTGAGTCAGATGGGTTCGGAATCTTAAAAACAGTGTGTATGCAAAGGAGGAAAGTTGTCTTGAGTGCAAAAACGTAAGAAAAATGAATGCCTAAGGAAAAGAAACAAAAGGGTGGTATTGGTTTAAATGGCCTTTTTAACGATTTTGTGAGTCATATGGGTTCGGAATCTGAAAAACAGTGTGTACGCAAAGGAGGAAAGTTGTCTTGAGTGCAAAAACGTAAGAAAAACGAATGCATAATGAAAAGAAACAAAAGGGCGGAATTGGTTTAAATGGACTTGTAGACGATTTTGTGAGTCAGATGGGTTCGAAATCATAAAAACAGTGTGTACGCGAAGGAGGAAAGTTGTCTTGAGTGCAAAAACGTAAGAAAAATGAATGCATAAGGAAAAGAAACAAAAGGGCGGTATTGGTTTAAATGGCCTTTTTAACGATTTTGTGAGTCAGATGGGTTCGGAATCATAAAAACAGTGTGTACATGGAGGAGGAAAGTTGTTTTGAGTGCAAAAACATGAAAAAAATGAATCCATAAGGAAAAGAAACAAAAGGGAGGTATTGGTTTAAATGGTCTTATAGACGATTTTGTGAGTCAGATGGGTTCGGAATCACAAAAACAGTGTGTACGCAAAGGAGGAAAGTTGTCTTGAGTGCAAAAACGTAAGAAAAATGAATGCATAAGGAAAAGAAACGAAAGGGCGGTATTGGTTTAAATGGCCTTTTTAACGATTTTGTGAGTCAGGTGGGTTCGAAATCATAAAAAAAGTGTGTACCAGAAGGAGGGAAGTTGGAAAAACGTGGAAAAAATGAATGTATGAGGAAAAGAAACAAAAGGGCGGTATTGGTTTAAATGGCTTTTTAGACAGTTTTGTGAGTCAGATGGGTTCGGAATCTTAAAAACAGTGTGTACGAGAAGGAGGAAAGTCGGAAAAACGTGGAAAAAGTGAATGTATAAGGAAAAGAAACAAAAGGGCGGTATTTGTTTAACTGGCCTTTTTAACGAATTTGTGAGTCATATGGGTTCGGAATCTGAAAAACAGTGTGTACGCGAAGGAGGAAAGTTGTTTTGAGTGCAAAAACGTGGAAAAAATGAATGTAGAAGGAAAAGAAACAAAAGGGAGGTATTGGTTTAAATGGTCTTTTAGATGATTTTGTGAGTCAGATGGGTTCGGAATCATAAAAACAGTGTGTACGCGAAGGAGGAAAGTTGTCTTGAGTGCAAAAACGTAAGAAAAATGAATGCATAAGGAATGTATAAGGAAAAGAAACAAAAGGGCGGTATTGGATTAAATGGCTTTTTAGACAGTTTTGTGAGTCAGATGGGTTCGGAACCTTGAAAACAGTGTGTACGCGAAGAAGGAAAGTTGTTTTGAGTGCAAAAACGTGGAAAAAATGAATGTATAAGGAAAAGAAACAACAGGGAGGTATTGGTTTAAATGGTCTTTTAGATGATTTTTTGAGTCAGATGGGTTCGGAATCATAAAAACAGTGTGTACGCGAAGGAGGAAAGTTGTCTTGAGTGCAAAAACGTAAGAAAAATGAATGTATAAGGAAAAGAAACAAAAGGGCGGTATTGGTTTAAATGGCTTTTTAGACAGTTTTGTGAGTCAGATGGGTTCGGAATCATAAAAACAGTGTGTACGCGAAGGAGGAAAGTTGGAAAAACGTGGAAAAAGTGAATGTATAAGGAAAAGAAACAAAAGGGCGGTATTGGTTTAACTGGCCTTTTTAACGATTTTGTGAGTCATATGGGTTCGGAATCATAAAAACAGTGTGTACGCGAAGGAGGAAAGTTGTCTTGAGTGCAAAAACGTGGAAAAAATGAATGTATAAGGAAAAGAAACAAAAGGGAGGTATTGGTTTAAATGGTCTTTTAGATGATTTTGTGAGTCAGATGGGTTCGGAATCATAAAAACAGTGTGTACGCGAAGGAGGAAAGTTGTCTTGAGTGCAAAAACGTAAGAAAAATGAATGCATAAGGAAAAGAAACAAAAGGGCGGTATTGGATTAAATGGCCTTTTTAACGATTTTGTGAGTCAGATGGGTTCGGAATCATAAAAACAGTGTGTACGCGAAGGAGGAAAGTTGTCTTGAGTGCAAAAACGTAAGAAAAAAGAATGTATAAGGAAAAGAAACAAAAGGGCGGTATTGGTTTAAATGGCTTTTTAGACAGTTTTGTGAGTGAGATGGGTTCGGAACCTTGAAAACAGTGTGCACGCGAAGGAGGAAAGTTGTTTTGAGTGCAAAAACGTGGAAAAAATGAATGTATAAGGAAAAGAAACAATAGGGCGGTATTGGTTTAAATGGCTTTTTAGACAGTTTTGTGAGTCAGAAGGGTTCGGAATCTTAAAAACAGTGTGTACGAGAAGGAGGAAAGTTGGAAAAACGTGGAAAAAGTGAATGTATAAGGAAAAGAAACAAAAGGGCGGTATTGGTTTAACTGGCCTTTTTAACGATTTTGTGAGTCATATGGGTTCGGAATCATAAAAACAGTGTGTACGCGAAGGAGGAAAGTTGTCTTGAGTGCAAAAACGTGGAAAAAATGAATGTATAAGGAAAAGAAACAAAAGGGAGGTATTGGTTTAAATGGTCTTTTAGATGATTTTGTGAGTCAGATGGGTTCGGAATCATAAAAACAGTGTGTACGTGAAGGAGGAAAGTTGTCTTGAGTGCAAAAACGTAAGAAAAATGAATGCATAAGGAAAAGAAACAAAAGGGCGGTATGGCCTTAAATGGCCTTTTTAACGATTTTGTGAGTCAGATGGGTTCGGAATCATAAAAACAGTGTGTACGCGAAGGAGGAAAGTTGTCTTGAGTGCAAAAACGTAAGAAAAATGAAGGTATAAGGAAAAGAAACAAAAGGGCGGTATTGGTTTAAATGGCTTTTTAGACAGTTTTGTGAGTCAGATGGGTTCGGAATCTTAAAAACAGTGTGTACGCGAAGGAGGGAAGTTGTTTTGAGTGCAAAAACGTGAAAAAAATGAATGCATAAGAAAAAGAAACAAAAGGGCGGTATTGGTTTAAATGGCTTTTTAGACAGTTTTGTGAGTCAGATGGGTTCGGAATCTTAAAAACAGTGTGTACGAGAAGGAGGAAAGTTGGAAAAACGTGGAAAAAATGAATGTATAAGGAAAAGAAACAAAAGGGCGGTATTGGTTTAAATGGCGTTTTTAACGATTTTGTGCGTCATATGGGTTCGGAATCATAAAAAAAGTGTGTACGCGAAGGAGGGAAGTTGTTTTGAGTGCAAAAACGTGGAAAAAATGAATGTATAAGGAAAAGAAACAAAAGGGAGGTATTGGTTTAATAATCTTTTAGATGATTTTGTGAGTCAGATGGGTTCGGAATCATAAAAACAGTGTGTACGCGAAGGAGGAAAGTTGTCTTGAGTGCAAAAACGTAAGAAAAATGAATGTATAAGGAAAAGAAACAAAAGGGCGGTATTGGTTTAAATGGCTTTTTAGACAGTTTTGTGAGTCAGATGGGTTCGGAATCTTAAAAACAGTGTGTACACGAAGGAGGAAAGTTGTTTTGAGTGCAAAAACATGAAAAAAATGAATCCATAAGGAAAAGAAACAAAAGGGAGGTATTGGTTTAAATGGTCTTATAGACGATTTTGTGAGTCAGATGGGTTCGGAATCACAAAAACAGTGTGTACGCAAAGCAGGAAAGTTGTCTCCAAGTGCAAAAACGTAAGAAAAACGATTGCATAAGGAAAAGAAACAAAAGGGCGGAATTGGTTTAAATGGACTTGTAGACGATTTTGTGAGTCAGATGGGTTCGAAATCATAAAAACAGTGTGTACGCAAAGGAGGAAAGTTGTCTTGAGTGCAAAAACGTAAGAAAAATGAATGCATAAGGAAAAGAAACGAAAGGGCGGTATTGGATTAAATGGCCTTTTTAACGATTTTGTGAGTCAGATGGGTTCGGAATCATAAAAACAGTGTGTACGCGAAGGAGGAAAGTTGTCTTGAGTGCAAAAACGTAAGAAAAATGAATGTATAAGGAAAAGAAACAAAAGGGCGGTATTGGTTTAAATGGCTTTTTAGACAGTTTTGTGAGTCAGATGGGTTCGGAACCTTGAAAACAGTGTGTACGCGAAGGAGGAAAGTTGTTTTGAGTGCAAAAACGTGGAAAAAATGAATGTATAAGGAAAAGAAACAAAAGGGAGGTATTGGTTTAAATGGTCTTTTAGATGATTTTGTGAGTCAGATGGGTTCGGAATCATAAAAACAGTGTGTACGCGAAGGAGGAAAGTTGTCTTGAGTGCAAAAACGTAAGAAAAATGAATGCATAAGGAAAAGAAACAAAAGGGCGGTATTGGATTAAATGGCCTTTTTAACGATTTTGTGAGTCAGATGGGTTCGGAATCATAAAAACAGTGTGTACGCGAAGGAGGAAAGTTGGAAAAACGTGGAAAAAGTGAATGTATAAGGAAAAGAAACAAAAGGGCGGTATTGGTTTAACTGGCCTTTTTAACGATTTTGTGAGTCATATGGGTTCGGAATCATAAAAACAGTGTGTACGCGAAGGAGGAAAGTTGTCTTGAGTGCAAAAACGTGGAAAAAATGAATGTATAAGGAAAAGAAACAAAAGGGAGGTATTGGTTTAAATGGTCTTTTAGATGATTTTGTGAGTCAGATGGGTTCGGAATCATAAAAACAGTGTGTACGCGAAGGAGGGAAGTTGTCTTGAGTGCAAAAACGTAAGAAAAATGAATGTATAAGGAAAAGAAACAAAAGGGCGGTATTGGTTTAAATGGCTTTTTAGACAGTTTTGTGAGTCAGATGGGTTCGGAATCTTAAAAACAGTGTGTACGCGAAGGAGGGAAGTTGTTTTGAGTGCAAAAACGTGAAAAAAATGAATGCATAAGAAAAAGAAACAAAAGGGCGGTATTGGTTTAAATGGCTTTTTAGACAGTTTTGTGAGTCAGATGGGTTCGGAATCTTAAAAACAGTGTGTACGAGAAGGAGGAAAGTTGGAAAAACGTGGAAAAAATGAATGTATAAGGAAAAGAAACAAAAGGGCGGTATTGGTTTAAATGGCGTTTTTAACGATTTTGTGCGTCATATGGGTTCGGAATCATAAAAAAAGTGTGTACGCGAAGGAGGGAAGTTGTTTTGAGTGCAAAAACGTGGAAAAAATGAATGTATAAGGAAAAGAAACAAAAGGGAGGTATTGGTTTAATAATCTTTTAGATGATTTTGTGAGTCAGATGGGTTCGGAATCATAAAAACAGTGTGTACGCGAAGGAGGAAAGTTGTCTTGAGTGCAAAAACGTAAGAAAAATGAATGTATAAGGAAAAGAAACAAAAGGGCGGTATTGGTTTAAATGGCTTTTTAGACAGTTTTGTGAGTCAGATGGGTTCGGAATCTTAAAAACAGTGTGTACACGAAGGAGGAAAGTTGTTTTGAGTGCAAAAACATGAAAAAAATGAATCCATAAGGAAAAGAAACAAAAGGGAGGTATTGGTTTAAATGGTCTTATAGACGATTTTGTGAGTCAGATGGGTTCGGAATCACAAAAACAGTGTGTACGCAAAGGAGGAAAGTTGTCTCCAAGTGCAAAAACGTAAGAAAAACGATTGCATAAGGAAAAGAAACAAAAGGGCGGAATTTGTTTAAATGGACTTGTAGACGATTTTGTGAGTCAGATGGGTTCGAAATCATAAAAACAGTGTGTACGCAAAGGAGGAAAGTTGTCTTGAGTGCAAAAACGTAAGAAAAATGAATGCATAAGGAAAAGAAACGAAAGGGCGGTATTGGATTAAATGGCCTTTTTAACGATTTTGTGAGTCAGATGGGTTCGGAATCATAAAAACAGTGTGTACGCGAAGGAGGAAAGTTGTCTTGAGTGCAAAAACGTAAGAAAAATGAATGTATAAGGAAAAGAAACAAAAGGGCGGTATTGGTTTAAATGGCTTTTTAGACAGTTTTGTGAGTCAGATGGGTTCGGAACCTTGAAAACAGTGTGTACGCGAAGGAGGAAAGTTGTTTTGAGTGCAAAAACGTGGAAAAAATGAATGCATAAGGAAAAGAAACAAAAGGGCGGTATTGGATTAAATGGCCTTTTTAACGATTTTGTGAGTCAGATGGGTTCGGAATCATAAAAACAGTGTGTACGCGAAGGAGGAAAGTTGGAAAAACGTGGAAAAAGTGAATGTATAAGGAAAAGAAACAAAAGGGCGGTATTGGTTTAACTGGCCTTTTTAACGATTTTGTGAGTCATATGGGTTCGGAATCATAAAAACAGTGTGTACGCGAAGGAGGAAAGTTGTCTTGAGTGCAAAAACGTGGAAAAAATGAATGTATAAGGAAAAGAAACAAAAGGGAGGTATTGGTTTAAATGGTCTTTTAGATGATTTTGTGAGTCAGATGGGTTCGGAATCATAAAAACAGTGTGTACGCGAAGGAGGAAAGTTGTCTTGAGTGCAAAAACGTAAGAAAAATGAATGCATAAGGAAAAGAAACAAAAGGGCGGTATTGGATTAAATGGCCTTTTTAACGATTTTGTGAGTCAGATGGGTTCGGAATCATAAAAACAGTGTGTACGCGAAGGAGGAAAGTTGTCTTGAGTGCAAAAACGTAAGAAAAATGAATGTATAAGGAAAAGAAACAAAAGGGCGGTATTGGTTTAAATGGCTTTTTAGACAGTTTTGTGAGTCAGATGGGTTCGGAACCTTGAAAACAGTGTGTACGCGAAGGAGGAAAGTTGTTTTGAGTGCAAAAACGTGGAAAAAATGAATGTATAAGGAAAAGAAACAAAAGGGAGGTATTGGTTTAAATGGTCTTTTAGATGATTTTGTGAGTCAGATGGGTTCGGAATCATAAAAACAGTGTGTACGCGAAGGAGGGAAGTTGTCTTGAGTGCAAAAACGTAAGAAAAATGAATGTATAATGAAAAGAAACAAAAGGGCGGTATTGGTTTAAATGGCTTTTTAGACAGTTTTGTGAGTCAGATGGGTTCGGAATCTTAAAAACAGTGTGTACGCGAAGGAGGGAAGTTGTTTTGAGTTCAAAAACGTGAGAAAAATGAATGCATAAGAAAAAGAAACAAAAGGGCGGTATTGGTTTAAACGGCTTTTTAGACAGTTTTGTGAGTCAGAAGGGTTCGGAATCTTAAAAACAGTGTGTACGAGAAGGAGGAAAGTTGGAAAAACGTGGAAAAAGTGAATGTATAAGGAAAAGAAACAAAAGGGCGGTATTGGATTAAATGGCCTTTTTAACGATTTTGTGAGTCAGATGGGTTCGGAATCATAAAAACAGTGTGTACGCGAAGGAGGAAAGTTGTCTTGAGTGCAAAAACGTAAGAAAAATGAATGTATAAGGAAAAGAAACAAAAGGGCGGTATTGGTTTAAATGGCTTTTTAGACAGTTTTGTGAGTCAGATGGGTTCGGAACCTTGAAAACAGTGTGTACGCGAAGGAGGAAAGTTGTTTTGAGTGCAAAAACGTGGAAAAAATGAATGTATAAGGAAAAGAAACAAAAGGGAGGTATTGGTTTAAATGGTCTTTTAGATGATTTTGTGAGTCAGATGGGTTCGGAATCATAAAAACAGTGTGTACGCGAAGGAGGGAAGTTGTCTTGAGTGCAAAAACGTAAGAAAAATGAATGTATAATGAAAAGAAACAAAAGGGCGGTATTGGTTTAAATGGCTTTTTAGACAGTTTTGTGAGTCAGATGGGTTCGGAATCTTAAAAACAGTGTCTACGCGAAGGAGGGAAGTTGTTTTGAGTGCAAAAACGTGAGAAAAATGAATGCATAAGAAAAAGAAACAAAAGGGCGGTATTGGTTTAAATGGCTTTTTAGACAGTTTTGTGAGTCAGATGGGTTCGGAATCTTAAAAACAGTGTGTACGAGAAGGAGGAAAGTTGGAAAAACGTGGAAAAAGTGAATGTATAAGGAAAAGAAACAAAAGGGCGGTATTGGTTTAACTGGCCTTTTTAACGAATTTGTGAGTCATATGGGTTCGGAATCTGAAAAACAGTGTGTACGCGAAGGAGGAAAGTTGTTTTGAGTGCAAAAACGTGGAAAAAATGAATGTATAAGGAAAAGAAACAAAAGGGAGGTATTGGTTTAAATGGTCTTTTAGATGATTTTGTGAGTCAGATGGGTTCGGAATCATAAAAACAGTGTGTACGCGAAGGAGGAAAGTTGTCTTGAGTGCAAAAACGTAAGAAAAATGAATGCATAAGGAAAAGAAACAAAAGGGCGGTATTGGATTAAATGGCCTTTTTAACGATTTTGTGAGTCAGATGGGTTCGGAATCGTAAAAACAGTGTGTACGCGAAGGAGGAAAGTTGTCTTGAGTGCAAAAACGTAAGAAAAATGAATGTATAAGGAAAAGAAACAAAAGGGCGGTATTGGTTTAAATGGCTTTTTAGACAGTTTTGTGAGTCAGATGGGTTCGGAATCTTAAAAACAGTGTGTACACGAAGGAGGAAAGTTGTTTTGAGTGCAAAAACATGAAAAAAATGAATCCATAAGGAAAAGAAACAAAAGGGAGGTATTGGTTTAAATGGTCTTATAGACGATTTTGTGAGTCAGATGGGTTCGGAATCACAAAAACAGTGTGTACGCAAAGGAGGAAAGTTGTCTCCAAGTGCAAAAACGTAAGAAAAACGATTGCATAAGGAAAAGAAACAAAAGGGCGGAATTTGTTTAAATGGACTTGTAGACGATTTTGTGAGTCAGATGGGTTCGAAATCATAAAAACAGTGTGTACGCAAAGGAGGAAAGTTGTCTTGAGTGCAAAAACGTAAGAAAAATGAATGCATAAGGAAAAGAAACGAAAGGGCGGTATTGGATTAAATGGCCTTTTTAACGATTTTGTGAGTCAGATGGGTTCGGAATCATAAAAACAGTGTGTACGCGAAGGAGGAAAGTTGTCTTGAGTGCAAAAACGTAAGAAAAATGAATGTATAAGGAAAAGAAACAAAAGGGCGGTATTGGTTTAAATGGCTTTTTAGACAGTTTTGTGAGTCAGATGGGTTCGGAACCTTGAAAACAGTGTGTACGCGAAGGAGGAAAGTTGTTTTGAGTGCAAAAACGTGGAAAAAATGAATGCATAAGGAAAAGAAACAAAAGGGCGGTATTGGATTAAATGGCCTTTTTAACGATTTTGTGAGTCAGATGGGTTCGGAATCATAAAAACAGTGTGTACGCGAAGGAGGAAAGTTGGAAAAACGTGGAAAAAGTGAATGTATAAGGAAAAGAAACAAAAGGGCGGTATTGGTTTAACTGGCCTTTTTAACGATTTTGTGAGTCATATGGGTTCGGAATCATAAAAACAGTGTGTACGCGAAGGAGGAAAGTTGTCTTGAGTGCAAAAACGTGGAAAAAATGAATGTATAAGGAAAAGAAACAAAAGGGAGGTATTGGTTTAAATGGTCTTTTAGATGATTTTGTGAGTCAGATGGGTTCGGAATCATAAAAACAGTGTGTACGCGAAGGAGGAAAGTTGTCTTGAGTGCAAAAACGTAAGAAAAATGAATGCATAAGGAAAAGAAACAAAAGGGCGGTATTGGATTAAATGGCCTTTTTAACGATTTTGTGAGTCAGATGGGTTCGGAATCATAAAAACAGTGTGTACGCGAAGGAGGAAAGTTGTCTTGAGTGCAAAAACGTAAGAAAAATGAATGTATAAGGAAAAGAAACAAAAGGGCGGTATTGGTTTAAATGGCTTTTTAGACAGTTTTGTGAGTCAGATGGGTTCGGAACCTTGAAAACAGTGTGTACGCGAAGGAGGAAAGTTGTTTTGAGTGCAAAAACGTGGAAAAAATGAATGTATAAGGAAAAGAAACAAAAGGGAGGTATTGGTTTAAATGGTCTTTTAGATGATTTTGTGAGTCAGATGGGTTCGGAATCATAAAAACAGTGTGTACGCGAAGGAGGGAAGTTGTCTTGAGTGCAAAAACGTAAGAAAAATGAATGTATAATGAAAAGAAACAAAAGGGCGGTATTGGTTTAAATGGCTTTTTAGACAGTTTTGTGAGTCAGATGGGTTCGGAATCTTAAAAACAGTGTGTACGCGAAGGAGGGAAGTTGTTTTGAGTTCAAAAACGTGAGAAAAATGAATGCATAAGAAAAAGAAACAAAAGGGCGGTATTGGTTTAAACGGCTTTTTAGACAGTTTTGTGAGTCAGAAGGGTTCGGAATCTTAAAAACAGTGTGTACGAGAAGGAGGAAAGTTGGAAAAACGTGGAAAAAGTGAATGTATAAGGAAAAGAAACAAAAGGGCGGTATTGGATTAAATGGCCTTTTTAACGATTTTGTGAGTCAGATGGGTTCGGAATCATAAAAACAGTGTGTACGCGAAGGAGGAAAGTTGTCTTGAGTGCAAAAACGTAAGAAAAATGAATGTATAAGGAAAAGAAACAAAAGGGCGGTATTGGTTTAAATGGCTTTTTAGACAGTTTTGTGAGTCAGATGGGTTCGGAACCTTGAAAACAGTGTGTACGCGAAGGAGGAAAGTTGTTTTGAGTGCAAAAACGTGGAAAAAATGAATGTATAAGGAAAAGAAACAAAAGGGAGGTATTGGTTTAAATGGTCTTTTAGATGATTTTGTGAGTCAGATGGGTTCGGAATCATAAAAACAGTGTGTACGCGAAGGAGGGAAGTTGTCTTGAGTGCAAAAACGTAAGAAAAATGAATGTATAATGAAAAGAAACAAAAGGGCGGTATTGGTTTAAATGGCTTTTTAGACAGTTTTGTGAGTCAGATGGGTTCGGAATCTTAAAAACAGTGTCTACGCGAAGGAGGGAAGTTGTTTTGAGTGCAAAAACGTGAGAAAAATGAATGCATAAGAAAAAGAAACAAAAGGGCGGTATTGGTTTAAATGGCTTTTTAGACAGTTTTGTGAGTCAGATGGGTTCGGAATCTTAAAAACAGTGTGTACGAGAAGGAGGAAAGTTGGAAAAACGTGGAAAAAGTGAATGTATAAGGAAAAGAAACAAAAGGGCGGTATTGGTTTAACTGGCCTTATTAACGAATTTGTGAGTCATATGGGTTCGGAAAATGAAAAACAGTGTGTACGCGAAGGAGGAAAGTTGTTTTGAGTGCAAAAACGTGGAAAAAATGAATGTATAAGGAAAAGAAACAAAAGGGAGGTATTGGTTTAAATGGTCTTTTAGATGATTTTGTGAGTCAGATGGGTTCGGAATCATAAAAACAGTGTGTACGCGAAGGAGGAAAGTTGTCTTGAGTGCAAAAACGTAAGAAAAATGAATGCATAAGGAAAAGAAACAAAAGGGCGGTATTGGATTAAATGGCCTTTTTAACGATTTTGTGAGTCAGATGGGTTCGGAATCGTAAAAACAGTGTGTACGCGAAGGAGGAAAGTTGTCTTGAGTGCAAAAACGTAAGAAAAATGAATGTATAAGGAAAAGAAACAAAAGGGCGGTATTGGTTTAAATGGCTTTTTAGACAGTTTTGTGAGTCAGATGGGTTCGGAATCTTAAAAACAGTGTGTACACGAAGGAGGAAAGTTGTTTTGAGTGCAAAAACATGAAAAAAATGAATCCATAAGGAAAAGAAACAAAAGGGAGGTATTGGTTTAAATGGTCTTATAGACGACTAGCAGGCAACGCCCGCTTCGCTGGTCCCTATTTTTAAATGAATCACTATAATTCTCAAAATTGCATTAATTTTTATCACATGAAAAAAAAGAGAAACAAAATCTGAGTAGGAAAAATGTCGCACCGGGTTCTCACTGCCTTCGGAAAAAATTCCCAAAATGCTCTAACTCTTATTTCTATTATTTTCCCACTTCGCTCCCCCCCCTCCTGTCTATCCTAATAATTTTACAAATTTGAAAATATCCGCAATCGATTTGTGTATCAAAAACCTCTATGCACCAGTTTTGAACGATATATCTCTATTTTTATTTTTTTACCGCTCTACTCCCCCCACCCTTTTCGCCCTCCCAATAATTTTAAAAATTCGAAAATATCCGCAATCGATTTGTAGGTATTGGAAACCTCTATGCTCCAATTTTGAATGATCTAACTCTATTTTCTTTTTTTTTTTGCCCCTCTGCCCCCCCCTTCCCGGCCCTCCTAATAACTTTACACTTTCGAAAAAATCCCCATTCGACTTGCAGGCCTCTAAAATCTATCTGTACCGATTTTGAACGGCCTAACTGTATTTCTATTTGTTTTTGACCATAGCCCCCCCCCCTTCCCGCCCCACCTAATAATTTTAAAAATTCGAAAGTATCCGCAATCGATTTGTAAGTATCGAAAACATCTATATACCAATTTTGAACGATCTAACTCTATTTTTATTTTTTTGCCCCCCCCCCTCTCCCGGCCCTCCTAATAACTTTACACTTTCGAAAATATCCCCATTCGACTTGCAGCCATCTAAAACCTAACTGTACCAATTTTGAACGGCCTAACTGTATTTCTATTTGCTTTTGCCCCATAGCCCCCCCTTGCCGCCCCCCCTTCCCACCCCTCCTAATAATTTTACAAATTCGAAAATATCCGAAATCGATTTGTAGGTATCGAAAACATCTATATACCAATTTTGAACGATCTAACTCTCTTTTTATTTTTTGCCCCCCCCCCTCTCCCCCCCCCCTGCTGCCCCACCTGGGGGCTGAATTTCTAAAATTCCAGAAATTGGTTTTTAGATATTTGCATTAGCTATATTTTAGAGCAAAAACTTCACGCATATCTATTTTTTTGTTTGAGATATATAGGATTATGCGAAATCACGTTTTTACGCATGTGAAATCACGTTTTGCCCCCCCGCCCCCCTTGGGGACCGAATTTTGAAAATTCCAGAAATTGGTTTTTTGACATTTGTATTAGCTATATTTTAAAGCAAAAATTTTACGGATATCTGTTTTTTTGTTTGAGATATGAAGGATTTTGTGAAATCACGTTTTGCCCCCCCTCCCCCCCTTGGGGGGCGAATTTTGTAAAATCGCTTCTTAGTGGATGCCTACGTCATAGAAAGAACATTGTCACAAAATTTCATGCTTCTAGGTCCAGGGGTTTGGTCTGGGCGTTGATAGATCACCCCCTCACTCACTAACTCACTCAGGAAGTGTTCTTTTATCATGAAAAACGGCAGTTTTTCGAGTGACGCAAGCGGAAGGACAAACGGACGGAAAGCTGCGAACTCATATATACGCCTAGTCTGACATCAAAGAGATTCGTAAAAGCCGACACTTAATATCTCAGAAAATATGCTATATTTTGTTCTGATCTTTTCAAAATAGTCTTTTTTCTTCGGTCTTAATCTATCCTGAAAATTTTACGTTTCTACATGCAGTATGTTTTGAGATCTGAATCTCAATTTAAAGCCAAAAAGGAAAAACGTGAGGTGTAAGGATGTAATGAACTAAATTCATGAAAAAATATCTCTAAAACCGCACGAACGATTTTAATTTAATTAATATATGTTGTTAATGGGATCTTTCTGAATCTAATAACGTTTTTGTTTTTTTCAGGAAAACTCTTGTTTTTTGTAAAAGTTGCTTTAAAAATAGAACTATATTACTCCGCCAAAATGCATGCTTTTATTCGGCAAAAATGTCGTAATTCGGTCCTTACTTTCAAGGCACGTTGGTTGGCTGTCTAATGTGAATGCAGTTGATAAATTTTTGTTATGAAGAAAATATTTTTAATTTTAAAATTTCCCATTTCGTCAAAAACGTATTTAGATAATATTTAAAATAAACGAAGTATTTTTTAATTCTATTTCATCGTTATTCATAATAAATTAAAACTTTATTAAAGCCAAAGAGTTTAAAGCACTCAAGCACAGGAATTTATACCATGGTCGATGATCTGTAGAGCGCATGCGTATATCATCCGGATCGAAAATTTCTGGTTCTTGCTGTAGACGCTAAAGTTGTTTACCAGTTTACACTGTTCCTGTCTTGGCACTGTATTCCTCCGCCGCTGTTGATATTCTGATCGCATAAATGTCAGTATTCTTTTAAAATATGTTTTATTAGATTGTGAAATATATAAAGAGGTAGAATTGTTTGTAAATTGTAGAAAATTTTATAATTTTTCTTTCATTCATATTAGACCACTTTACAAATCAATGCCTCATGTTTACAAGTTGATTTCCTGTATGCGATTCTTATGCGTAGGTCAGTGTTTGATTTTTCTTATGCTATATGCATGAACCAATGCATTTTTCTTGATCAACGTTGCGAATTTTTTTCCATGAAAGATTCGTTATAATATTTTCGCTGAAGTTTTTTTGTTTTTTTTCAATTTGTGTTTAGTAAGATGCTTTAGCAAAAAAGCGAAAACGTGTTATTTCATTTGGGCATTTTGGATAAGTCTTTTAGCATTTCGCGAAAAATGCTACCGTAGCAGAAACACTGTACTGAGGTAGACAAAATTTCCATTTTATAGATACAGTAAAACATTATTTACATGTCTTTTGCATTTATACACCCTTTTAATGAAGTCCTGATTCATTCCTATTCAATTTAATGAAAAATTCATGTGAATTAAAGTGTTGATGATATTGAATGTGAAGACGTTATTCTATGTTCCTTTAAAGGTGCAATGGACTGCTTTTTTTTTTTTTGTCAAAACAAAAGGAAAAAATCATTTACAGAACTTAATTCACAATGAAGTTCTTAATACTACTCACAGACAATCAGGTGATTATGAAAAATTTTATATTTTAATTAAATAACTACTGATGTGGTTATAAATCATACAATATTTATGATTGGAGAAATGCAAAATGTATAATTAATACTCAAAATGTGCTAATATAGTTTTCCAGATATGTAATGCAATACTCAAAATATAAATATCTTAGTATACTAAAATCGTGGATTAATGATTTATTTATTTTTTTAATTTTAATTATTTTTATATATAAATTTCCTATGCTAGTTATCTTAAAAAAAAAAAAAAAAAAAACTCTCGCTCACAGCAATAATGCAGCAAGTGCTGCAGATTATTGTGGGAAACTTATTATTGAGAGCAGTAAAGTATAATTTTTGAATTACCAGTTTCATTGTTTAATCACAATTGCTTACATTCTGTTATTTTGCTGCTCATCAATAAAATTTGCCCTTTTTTTCATGCTATTCCTGAAATGTTTACTTACGATCGCCATAATACACAATTATTTTGTTTTTGTATCTATAAAGTCTGTGATATTTTGAAAACTACTATTTTGAATTGAGCAATAATTTTACAGCTTGTTAATAAAATATGGAATCATATTGCTGCTTATTGAGGAACTTTATGCTCAACAATACAAATAATTGCTAAAATTAGAGTATTTTATTGCTAATTGATAAAATTCTCTATTTTTTCCCACCAAAGCTATTTCTCGAAATCTGTGATAATTTTGTGGCCTATTATTGAAATGCGGAATCATTTGCTGCTAATTAACAAATTTTATGTTTAATAATACAAATAATTGCCAAAATTCATGATTATTTCTTTCCCTATAAAGAAAATTTTTACTTTTTTCTGTTCTGTTTACCAAAATATGCAATAATTTTGTAATCTGTTATTGAAATGCACAATAGTTTTGCCGCTAACAGTCCGAATGTATGTTTAATAATGCAAAACTGTGGAAATAGACTTATTTTGCTCTAAATCGATAGAACTTTTTTTTTTTATTTAAGGCTATTTGTACCAAAATACGAAATAAACATAAATTTGTTAATTAGTGGCAAAAAAATTTCATTAAATTGAATAGGAATGAATCAGGACTTCATTAAAAGGATGTATAAATGCAAAAAACATGTAAATAATGTTTTACTGTATATATAAAATGGAAATTTTGTCATTACCTCAGTACAGTGTTTCTGCTATGGTAGCATTTTTCGTGAAATGCTAAAAGACTTATCCAAAATGCCCAAATGAAATAACACATTTTCGTTTTTTTGCTAAAGCATCTTACTAAACACAAATTGAAAAAAAAAAACTTCAGCGAAAATATTATAACGAATCTTTCATGGAAAAATAATCGCAACGTTGATCAAGAAAAATGCATTGGTTCATGCATATAGCATAAGAAAAATCAAACACTGAACTACGCATAAGAATCGCATACAGGAAATCAACTTGTAACTTGTAAACATGAGGCATTTGTAAAGTAGTCTAATATGAATGAAAGAAAAATTATAAATCGTAAACCGAAAAGCTTTGAATAGTAATAAACAAATTTCACTTATATTACTTACCTTTTTTTTGTTTTGGTAAGTTATGTTTTTATTTTCAGATATTCAGATACAGTATAAGCTTAATGTAGTTTTACATGCTATAGTCAGGGGCCAATCTAAGATTTCAAACTTAATACCTATTTTTGTGAAAAATCTTAACTATATTTTATTTTTGTGAAAAATTGTAGTGCACTCTTTTTCTTTCTCTCTGTGTGTATGAGGGGGGGGGGGAGTTTGAACAAAGTAGAATAATAAAATTAACTCTCAGCAGCTAGTGTGAGGCTTATAGCAGAACAGGAACCAAAATCCAAAACTTACTTCACTCTGAAGTAAACAGTTCAGTAGAGATAGTGTAAGTAGAAGTTGTTTTTATTTGTGTTAGTATCACTGCAGTATACATGAATTGTACCAGGGAGGATAAACACGTCACCATACAGTCACCAAAATGTTAAACCACCTGATGAATCAGCAAACGGTACACTATGGCCACAATTTCAGAGCGTGTCTGTACCGATACACACAAGGATCGTTTTGTTTACATATGCTGCACTGTTTCTCCCCCATAACAAACGCTTGTGTGTAGATTAAAACCAACATTCTGTATGATTCTTGCTTCGCAAATCGCATCAACAGAAATGCACGAATTACTTTCCTTTGAAAATGTGCTAATTAAAAATGTTAGATTTTGCTGGGAGGACTAAGATTTTTGTGAAAGTACCGATTTTAGCTGTATGATTTTTGTGAAGATACCTTTTTTGCCAGGTCGATTTTTGTGAAGGTACCCATAAACGGTAGTAAACTCGACCTGTATTAATCCCTGATAGTGATAATTATATCTCCAGAAAAAGAATATAAGTTGTATCTAAAACGTTCATATTGCTTTAAAAAAGTTTACAATATAAAGTAATAATCTAAAAAGTTTAATGTTTTTCATGTCTGCCAATAAATGAGGTAAAATATATGCTTGTACTATATTCAAATTGATCTGGTTACAGTTTTACTTTTTTGTTTTTCATTTCAAATTAAAAAAAATTTACCTTCTGTGTATAACTCTTTAAAAACCTGATTAAAAACTTTTAAGTTTAAATGACAAATGAAAATCAAACATATTGAGGCGTTTAGAATAACGTGTAAACTGATATTCATCTTTTTCTACTATTCCTGGCATTTTAGTATTTTGCTAAAGCTTTTTTTCTGATTTTAGCTTTTTTGCTAAAAATAATTTTTACTCGGCTTAAACCCTGACTCAGTAGCAGAATTTTTTCTGAGAATCTGTGACAGCTATATGGGCACTAAAAAATAATCTGTAGCATAACTTTACAATAAGTAACAGAAAATAATTATAAGACAAAAAAGAAAACTTTTTATATACCATGTTTTTAAATTTCCTGTTGAATCATTAATAAAATATGCAAGGATAAAAAATAATAAATAAGCAATGTTTAAGCACGCGGACTCAATTCAGTGAACTAATAATAATGAAAAAAAAAAGTTGGTTTTTAAAATAAATACGTATATTAGCACCATGAACTATATTAGCACTTATCAATGTGTATACATTTTTTAAAGTGATAATAACATCAATTTTTATGAGATGCATCGTTTAACTTTTTATAATTTTTTAACGTTCACGTTTAATTAAACGTGTTTATTTTTATGTCGAAAGAAAATGAACACGCAACAATTAAATTATAGCTAATATTTTAATGGCTATTTTTATTGCTATTAGGAGCTTATTATTTTCATATTTTAATTAATTAAAAGAAAACTATTCAAAAATCGAGCTTTGGAGTATTGTGTTGTCACCGGGTTCTGATTTATGCTAAAAGTTTCAAATGTAGAGGAGTTAGTTAAAAATAGATTGCAAGATTTGTACCAGACAAACAAACAAACAAGAATCGAAGTTAATAAAACATGGTAAAAATGAAGTTACAAGTTTCAATAGTAGGTAATATTTTTATCACAAGATTGCATATGTAATGTTTGTTAATCAGTTAGATATGATCAAAGCATTATAGTTATAAAAATGATGATAGTTAATCATTGTGAACAGTTCTACCTCTATATATATTTAAACATGTTATAAAGAATATTGACATATATGTTATGTATGAGAAAGATTAGAAATCATAAGGATTCCATGAGGTGTATGGTCGCTGATCATTAGCACAGGGATTAGGGCATCTCAAAAAATTACATGAGTGTAAGGTATTGAACAATTCTACTTCTTTATAGCTGCTAGAATTTAATAAAGGGTGTTTAAAGCAGGGTTGGCAATCTGGGCCCAGCCCAGAAAAACTTTGCCCGGGTTTTTCTGGGCGGGCCCACCAACAAAAACCCACTGGGTTTTTGCAAATAAGTGGGTTTTTGTTAAAAATTATTTATAATTTACAAATCCGATCTATAAAGTATAGAAAACACCTTAACTTTAAAGAAAAAACTCTTATTGTTATTTTCTAGAAAATAGTACTTAAACATAAAAAGTAACTACAGTTATAAATATAAAAGCAAGTTTATCTTCTATAATTGGTTCAGTTTTCCTTTTCCTGTAAAGCCGAACGATATTTTTGTTTAACAGTGGATATAAATGTTGCCCAGAATCAATATTTAACTAATTAAATTGTTTAGTTTTAAAACTTTATAATTTTATTTTAATTTTAGTAGCAACATAATTATAAATCTAATAACATAAAATTTTCTTCTATAACCATTTCAACTATTAAAAAACTTAAAAAAAAAAAAAAAAAAAAAAAGATAAAGCAGTGCAACTTATTTTTATAATTAAAACTAGTTGGCATAAGTGGACTCTGCTCAGTTCCCCATTATATATATATTCTCATACATTTCTAGTACAGGACATTTTCTTAACATGATTATCATGTTAAGATAAATGAATCGACTAAACACTTGACACAATGAAATCCCCACCTAATAGGCTATCCACCATTCATTTTGATATATTTATCTTATATTCTAATCTATTAATTTATTTTATTTGGACCAATTTCGTAGTTTTGTTTTCATGCTACTATTTCCAATGCAACAATCCTCAAAATGTCAAAATGCATATTTATATGGGATATCGCCCCATTTTACTATGTTGATAAATTCTTAAATTACGAGTAACTTGCAAAATTTTCTTATTAGAATATTTGTAGTCAATTATGTTCAAACAAGTATCATAAATGTTATTTTGAAGTTGTCTGATATATTTATGATCCTCAAAATGGGCATTTATGCTCAATTCTGCCCTATTCTGCCATTTTAAGTAAATTGTTAATTCCAAATAATTTACGAATTCTTTTAATTGGAAAATTTATACTCTATGATATTCATGCCAGTACTTGCAAAATTTTCAAAGTAGCATGTTTCTAGTTACTGATGTTCATTCCGACATCAAAACGCATATTTTAAAACTGGTCTCACATTTTTTTCATAAAAATTTTCCATTTAATGCAAAATTTTACTTAAATGTAAAATTTTGCCCTATTTTCCCATGTTAAGAAAAGCATAAATTTTTAATAACTTACAAAGTTTTTTAATTCGAATATTGCAAATGAATAGGGTTCTTGCCAGTGTCGAAAGTAATATTTTAAAACTGATCTGACTTCTATGTGATAATTTGTTCTTGAGACATCGTGTACACAGACTAACGGACTAACAAACTAATACGCACCATACAAATTTTGTCATTTTTCGAATTCCTTACACGTGAAAATGTGTAAAAATGAAAAAAAAAAAAAAAAAATGAGGTCGAAAATTTTCACGATTATTTAAGTTCTCCATCTATAGTATGATGTGGAACTAAAAAATTTAAGTAATATGTATTGTACTTAAGAATTTAAATTCGTTTATTTTATCAACCCGGGTTTTTGCCAACCCTGGTTTAAAGAGAACACTGACATTTATGTTGAGGATGGAGAAAGATTGGAAATCACATGACTTTTGCATTGCATTTGATCACCGAGTGTTAGAGTGGAGGGAAAGGGGGAGTGTTCTAAAAAAGTATATGAGTGAAAGATATTGAACTATTCAATTTCTTTATAGTTTCTACAATCTATTTAAGTAAATTGGAAAAAAAAAATGTCATACCGTAAAATTCCGATAGTACCCCCCCCCCCCCTCCTGAAATTTCACGTACTTTACTTTTTCGGAAAATTCTGTTTATAACCCTCCTCCCTTACTTTTGGCGGCTAAGTCCGCCATTATTTCATTTTTCCCATGATCATTGCAAACATACTTTTTTTGTAACATCTGAAGTCATATGTTTATTTAGAAACTAATTTGCATGTAAACGTATCCAAGTGCTATTTTTGCTCATCTTTTTAAAGTAAAATAACTCCAAATAAAAAAATGCTGCTTTGTTTACATTCTTTAAACTCCAAAACATTAACTGCTATTCGTAAGCGACCATTGCTTTCACAATCTTGTTTATGCAACTATGTTTTTGCGATCATAACTTTTTTCTAAATTTTAAATTCTCTTTTTACTTTTAAATCTTTAAATAACATTAATAGTTATTGTTCACCCTGTTCTGTTCTTGCATATCAGTTAATTGTTAATAGCAGTGCAATTAACTGTTTGTTTAACTGTTAGTGAATCTTCTAGCGACTTCGCAATTTGTTTATAAGAGGGGGGAGATGTTGCACGTGTACATCACATGTTCATTATTCGGTTACATTTTCTTTTTCAAAATTATGTTTATTAATAAAATTTAATAAATAATAATCAATATTATTGTTAATATAATTTAGTAGCTATTATATATATAATTAATAAAATTTATGTTTTTGGAAAAGATTGTGAAACTTCCGATTATAATCCCCCCCCCCCCCGCCTTACGAATTCGTCATACATTTCTGGAAACTTTCAATTATAACCCCTCCCCCCCCAGTTTTGACAAATTTCCCATTGAAAAATAAAAGGAGGTTACTATCAGAATTTTACGGTATATATTGAGGATGGAGAAAGATTAGAAATCAGAACGATTCTGCAAAGAATTTGTATGTCGTCTGTTTAGTTTGTGAATTTTAGAAAAGTGGAAAAGACATAACTAATATTGTGTGACTAAACAAAGAAATTTTTCATTGAAATGAATAGGAATGAATCAGGACTTCACTAAAAGGACGTATAAGTCTAAATGATGTATAAATTGGGTTTTTCTGTATATAAAATGGAAATTTTGTGGTTACGATAACTTTCGACATAATACTCAAAATTGAATTGAACCAAAGTTACACAGCAAACTTATCTTACAAATATCTTAGATGAGTTCATTAACTAAGTTGCTCTGCAGCTTGTTTTCAAGTGAAGGCTACATGAAAATTTCAAATCAACAGTTAAGACCGCATTTGCTTGAATTTTCATGTTCAGATTGACCACATAAAGGTCTCAACCAAGTGTTTATTAATGAATTTTATCTGCCATTTTTAACAAAATGACCGATATCTTAAGTACAGCCATTTCAAATCAGGCTACCACTTGTAAATTTATCATCAGAATAACTTTTGAAATACTGAATCAGTTCAAGTTGGACAATGAACTTATCACACAAATATCTTGGATGAATTTTGTTCCAACATTTACCTAGTTTCCAATTTGCAGCCACTTCAAATCAGGCTGCTACTTGAAAATGTGCCACCACGATAACTTTTAGAATACTAAACTGGTTCAAATTAAAGTTGGGGAGTGAACTTAATACAATTCAAATATCTTGGATAAGTTTGCTAGGCAACTTGCTCCACCATTTTGTTTCCAAGTGGCAACCGCTTAAAATTTTTTTATTACAATAACTTTTGTAATACGGAATCAGTTTGAATCACATTTGCACAGTTGACATATCATTCAAATATCTTTGATAAGTTCACTGGTCATCTCAGTCACTCTGTCCTTTTGTTTCTAAATGGTGGCCACTTGAAAATTATCACAGTAACTTTTGAACCGATTTGCTTAACACTCCATATATACATAGCCATCATTAATAAATCCACCAAATTCATTAATAAATTGTACCTGCCATTTTGTAAAAAATGATGGCAACTTGATAAGAAAAGATAAATCAACCTAACCTTCCTATGAGCCGGAAGGACTTGTTTTAATTTTTTGATCAATAACCTCTAAAAAGTAATGATATCAGTACAAAAACCCTTAACGGGTTAAAAGTTGTGACGCAGCTACTTTATCACTATAAGAATTTGAAATATGGGTCTTAAAAATAATGATATCAAATTTTAAGTGACGCTTTTCTATTAGTTAAAATATACATAGATTTTCTTATTTGATCATTTGCTTTTTTCTTTTATTTATATTTACAGTGCAAACATAATATTTTTAACTTCAAGATAAGACAGATATATAAAATATACTCACTGATGCTTTTTCATTTGCATTTTAATTTCAAAATAACAGTTTTAAGAGGAATGATATAAAAATTCCAGTCACGCCTTGATGTCATTTTAAAAGATTTGTTTTTAGATTCCATTAAAATTACCTTTGTTTTGTCTACTAAAGTATATTTACACATTGAAACAGTGCTATTAATTTTGAAATATACTGTCAAATAATCACACTTTCACTGAGTTCGCATTATAAATTAAAATTATTTATTTCAATAAATCGATTTGTCTTTTGCGTCACGCTATCCAAAACTGTGAGTAAAATATATGCAAATGTTACTTTGTATCATAGTACCCAACTAAGTGAGAATTTGTGCAAAGAAATAGTGTGATGCAAAGAAAACATTTGCACAAATTTTACTTGCAGTTTTGGATAGCGTGACGCAAAAGACAAATCGATTTATTGAAATAAATAATTTTAATTTATAATGCGAACTCAGTGAAAGTGTGATTATTTGACAGTATATTTCAAAATTAATAGCACTGTTTCAATGTGTAAATATACTTTAGTAGACAAAACAAAGGTAATTTTAATGGAATCTAAAAACAAATCTTTTAAAATGACATCAAGGCGTGACTGGAATTTTTATATCATTCCTCTTAAAACTGTTATTTTGAAATTAAAATGCAAATGAAAAAGCATCAGTGAGTATATTTTATATATCTGTCTTATCTTGAAGTTAAAAATATTATGTTTGCACTGTAAATATAAATAAAAGAAAAAAGCAAATGATCAAATAAGAAAATCTATGTATATTTTAACTAATAGAAAAGCGTCACTTAAAATTTGATATCATTATTTTTAAGACCCATATTTCAAATTCTTATAGTGATAAAGTAGCTGCGTCACAACTTTTAACCCGTTAAGGGTTTTTGTACTGATATATATAGACTAGCAGTAAACGCCCGCTTCGCTGGTCCCTATTTTTAAATGAATCACTATAATGAATTCTCAAAATTGCATTAATTTTTATCACATGAAAAAAAAGAGAAACAAAATCTGAGTAGGAAAAATGTCGCACCGGTTTCTCACTGCCTTCGGAAAAAATTCCCAAAATGCTCTAACTCTTATTTCTATTATTTTCCCACTTCGTCCCCCCCCCTCCTGTCTATCCTAATAATTTTACAAATTTGAAATATCCGCAATCGATTTGTAAGTATCAAAAACCTCTATGCACCAGTTTTGAACGATATATCTCTATTTTTATTTTTTTACCGCTCTACTCCCCCCCCCTTCCCGCCCTCCCAATAATTTTAAAAATTCGAAAATATCCGCAATCGAATTGTAGGTATTGGAAACCTCTATGTACCAATTTTGAATGATCTAACTCTATTTTCTTTTTTTTTGCCCCTCTGCCCCCCCTTCCCGGCCCTCCTAATAACTTTATACTTTCAAAAAAATCCCCATTCGACTTGCAGGCCTCTAAAACCTATCTGTACCGATTTTGAACGGCCTAACTGTATTTCTATTTGTTTTTTACCATAGCCCCCCCTTACCGCCCCCCCCCTTCCCGCCCCACCTAATAATTTTAAAAATTCGAAAGTATCCGCAATCGATTTGTAAGTATCGAAAACATCTATATACCAATTTTGAGCGATCTAACTCAATTTTTTTTTGCCCCCCCTCCACCTCCCCTCTCCCCTCCCCCTTTCCTGGCCCTCCTAATAACTTGACACTTTCGAAAATATCCCCATTCGACTTGCAGGCATCTAAAACCTAACTGTACCAATTTTGAACGGCCTAACTGTATTTCTATTTGTTTTTGACGATAGCCCCCCCTTACCGCCCCACCTAATAATTTTAAAAATTCGAAAGTATCCGCAATCGATTTGTAAGTATCGAAAACATCTATATACCAATTTTGAACGATCTAACTCTATTTTTATTTTTTTGCCCCCCCCCCCTCTCCCCTCCCCCTTTCCCGGCCCTCCTAATAACTTTACACTTTCGAAAATATCCCCATTCGACTTGCAGGCATCTAAAACTTAACTGTACCAATTTTGAACGGCCTAACTGTATTTTTATTTGTTTTTGACCATAGCCTCCCCCCCCCTTACCGCCTCCCCCTTCCCGCCCCACCTAATAATTTTAAAAATTCGAAAGTATCCGCAATCGATTTGTAAGTATCGAAAACATCTATATACCACTTTTGAACGATCTAACTCTATTTTTATTTTTTTTGCCCCCTCCCCCCCCTCTCCTCTCCCCCTTTCCCGGCCCTCCTAATAACTTTACACTTTCGAAAATATCCTCATTCGACTTGCAGGCATCTAAAACCTAACTGTACCAATTTTGAACGGCCTAACTGTATTTCTATTTGTTTTTGCCCCATAGCCCCCCCTTGCCGCCCCCCCTTCCCGCCCCTCCTAATAATTTTATAAATTCGAAAAGATCCGAAATCGATTTGCAGGTATCGAAAACCTCTATATACCAATTTTGAACGATCTAACTCTCTTTTTATTTTTTGCCCCCCCCCCCCTCTTCCCCCCCTGCTGCCCCACCTCGGGGCTGAATTTCTAAAATTCCAGAAATTGGTTTTTAGATATTTGCATTAGCTAAATTTTAGAGCAAAAATTTCACGCATATCTATTTTTTTGTTTGAGATATATAGGATTATGCGAAATCACGTTTTTACGCATGTGAAATCACGTTTTGCCCCCCCGCCCCCCTTGGAGACCGAATTTTGAAAATTCCAGAAATTGGTTTTTAGACATTTGTGTTAGCTATATTTTAAAGCAAAAATTTTACGGATATCTGTTTTTTTTTGTTTGAGATATGAAGGATTTTGTGAAATCACGTTTTTCCCCCCCTCCCCCCCTTGGGGGGCGAATTTTGTAAAATCGCTTCTTAGTGGATGCCTACGTCATGGAACGAACATTGTCACAAAATTTCATGTTTCTAGGTCCAGGGGTTTGGTCTGGGCGTTGATAGATCACCCCCTCACTCAGGAAGTCTTCTTATATATATATAGACTAGCAGGCAACGCCCGCTTCGCTGGTCCCTATTTTTAAATGAATCACTATAATGAATTCTCAAAATTGCATTAATTTTTATCACATGAAAAAAAAAGAGAAACAAAATCTGAGTAGGAAAAATGTCGCACCGGGTTCTCACTGCCTTAGGAAAAAATTCCCAAAATGCTCTAACTCTTATTTCTATTATTTTCCCACTTCGCCCCCCCCCCCTCCTGTCTATCCTAATAATTTTACAAATTTGATATACCCGCAATCGATTTGTAAGTATCAAAAACATCTATGCACCAGTTTTGAACGATATATCTCTATTTTTATTTTTTTACCGCTCTACTCCCCCCCCCCTTCCCGCCCTCCCAATAATTTTAAAAATTCGAAAATATCCGCAATCGAATTGTAGGTATTGGAAACGTCTACGTACCAATTTTGAATGATCTAACTCTATTTTCTTTTTTTTTTTGCCCCTCTGCCCCCCCCTTCCCGGCCCTCCTAATAACTTTATACTTTCAAAAAAATCCCCATTCGACTTGCAGGCCTCTAAAACCTATCTGTACCGATTTTGAACGGCCTAACTGTATTTCTATTTGTTTTTTACCATAGTCCCCCCCTTCCCGCCCCCCTTCCCGCCCCCCCTTCCCGCCCCACCTAATAATTTTAAAAATTCGAAAGTATCCGCAATCGATTTGTAAGTATCGAAAACATCTATATACCAATTTTGAGCGATCTAACTCTATTTTTATTTTTTTGCCCCCCTCCTCCCCCTCCCCTCCCCCTTTCCCGGCCCTCCTAATAACTTTACACTTTCGAAAATATCCCCATTCGACTTGCAGGCATCTAAAACCTAACTGTACCAATTTTGAACGGCCTAACTGTATTTCTATTTGTTTTTTACCATAGCCCCCCCCCCTTACCGCCCCCCCCTTCCCGCCCCACCTAATAATTTTAAAAATTCGAAAGTATCCGCAATCGATTTGTAAGTATCGAAAACATCTATATACCAGTTTTGAACGATCTAACTCTATTTTTATTTTTTTGCCCCCCTCCCCCCCCTCTCCCCTCCCCCTTTCCCGGCCCTCCTAATAACTTTACACTTTCGAAAATATCCCCATTCGACTTGCAGGCATCTAAAACCTAACTGTACCAATTTTGAACGGCCTAACTGTATTTCTATTTGTTTTTGCCCCATAGCCCCCCCTTGCCGCCCCCCCCCCTTCTCGCACCTCCTAATAATTTTATAAATTCGAAAATATCCGAAATCGATTTGCAGGTATCGAAAACCTCTATATACCAATTTTGAACGATCTAACTCTCTTTTTATTTTTTGCCCCCCCCTCCCCCCCCCTGCTGCCCCACCTCGGGGCTGAATTTCTAAAATTCCAGAAATTGGTTTTTAGATATTTGCATTAGCTATATTTTAGAGCAAAAATTTCACGCATATCTATTTTTTTGTTTGAGATATATAGGATTATGCGAAATCACGTTTTTACGCATGTGAAATCACGTTTTGCCCCCCCGCCCCCCTTGGGGACCGAATTTTGAAAATTCCAGAAATTGGTTTTTAGACATTTGTGTTAGCTATATTTTAAAGCAAAAATTTTACGGATATCTGTTTTTTTTGTTTGAGATATGAAGGATTTTGTGAAATCACGTTTTTCCCCCCCTCCCCCCCTTGGGGGGCGAATTTTGTAAAATCGCTTCTTAGTGGATGCCTACGTCATGGAAAGAACATTGTCACAAAATTTCATGCTTCTAGGTCCAGGGGTTTGGTCTGGGCGTTGATAGATCACCCCCTCACTCAGGAAGTCTTCTTTTATATATATAGATTTTGTGAGTCAGATGGGTTCGGAATCACAAAAACAGTGTGTACGCAAAGGAGGAAAGTTGTCTCCAAGTGCAAAAACGTAAGAAAAACGATTGCGCAAAAACGTAAGAAAAACGATTGCATAAAAGAAACAAAAGGGCGGAATTGGTTTAAATGGACTTGTAGACGATTTTGTGAGTCAGATGGGTTCGAAATCATAAAAACAGTGTGTACGCAAAGGAGGAAAGTTGTCTTGAGTGCAAAAACGTAAGAAAAATGAATGCATAAGGAAAAGAAACGAAAGGGCGGTATTGGATTAAACGGCCTTTTTAACGATTTTGTGAGTCAGATGGGTTCGGAATCATAAAAACAGTGTGTACGCGAAGGAGGAAAGTTGTCTTGAGTGCAAAAACGTAAGAAAAATGAATGTATAAGGAAAAGAAACAAAAGGGCGGTATTGGTTTAAATGGCTTTTTAGACAGTTTTGTGAGTCATATGGGTTCGGAATCATAAAAACAGTGTGTACGCGAAGGAGGAAAGTTGTCTTGAGTGCAAAAACGTGGAAAAAATGAATGTATAAGGAAAAGAAACAAAAGGGAGGTATTGGTTTAAATGGTCTTTTAGATGATTTTGTGAGTCAGATGGGTTCGGAATCATAAAAACAGTGTGTACGCGAAGGAGGAAAGTTGTCTTGAGTGCAAAAACGTAAGAAAAATGAATGCATAAGGAAAAGAAACAAAAGGGCGGTATTGGATTAAATGGCCTTTTTAACGATTTTGTGAGTCAGATGGGTTCGGAATCATAAAAACAGTGTGTACGCGAAGGAGGAAAGTTGTCTTGAGTGCAAAAACGTAAGAAAAAAGAATGTATAAGGAAAAGAAACAAAAGGGCGGTATTGGTTTAAATGGCTTTTTAGACAGTTTTGTGAGTCAGATGGGTTCGGAACCTTGAAAACAGTGTGCACGCGAAGGAGGAAAGTTGTTTTGAGTGCAAAAACGTGGAAAAAATGAATGTATAAGGAAAAGAAACAATAGGGCGGTATTGGTTTAAATGGCTTTTTAGACAGTTTTGTGAGTCAGAAGGGTTCGGAATCTTAAAAACAGTGTGTACGAGAAGGAGGAAAGTTGGAAAAACGTGGAAAAAGTGAATGTATAAGGAAAAGAAACAAAAGGGCGGTATTGGTTTAACTGGCCTTTTTAACGATTTTGTGAGTCATATGGGTTCGGAATCATAAAAACAGTGTGTACGCGAAGGAGGAAAGTTGTCTTGAGTGCAAAAACGTGGAAAAAATGAATGTATAAGGAAAAGAAACAAAAGGGAGGTATTGGTTTAAATGGTCTTTTAGATGATTTTGTGAGTCAGATGGGTTCGGAATCATAAAAACAGTGTGTACGTGAAGGAGGAAAGTTGTCTTGAGTGCAAAAACGTAAGAAAAATGAATGCATAAGGAAAAGAAACAAAAGGGCGGTATGGCCTTAAATGGCCTTTTTAACGATTTTGTGAGTCAGATGGGTTCGGAATCATAAAAACAGTGTGTACGCGAAGGAGGAAAGTTGTCTTGAGTGCAAAAACGTAAGAAAAATGAAGGTATAAGGAAAAGAAACAAAAGGGCGGTATTGGTTTAAATGGCTTTTTAGACAGTTTTGTGAGTCAGATGGGTTCGGAATCTTAAAAACAGTGTGTACGCGAAGGAGGGAAGTTGTTTTGAGTGCAAAAACGTGAAAAAAATGAATGCATAAGAAAAAGAAACAAAAGGGCGGTATTGGTTTAAATGGCTTTTTAGACAGTTTTGTGAGTCAGATGGGTTCGGAATCTTAAAAACAGTGTGTACGAGAAGGAGGAAAGTTGGAAAAACGTGGAAAAAATGAATGTATAAGGAAAAGAAACAAAAGGGCGGTATTGGTTTAAATGGCGTTTTTAACGATTTTGTGCGTCATATGGGTTCGGAATCATAAAAAAAGTGTGTACGCGAAGGAGGGAAGTTGTTTTGAGTGCAAAAACGTGGAAAAAATGAATGTATAAGGAAAAGAAACAAAAGGGAGGTATTGGTTTAATAATCTTTTAGATGATTTTGTGAGTCAGATGGGTTCGGAATCATAAAAACAGTGTGTACGCGAAGGAGGAAAGTTGTCTTGAGTGCAAAAACGTAAGAAAAATGAATGTATAAGGAAAAGAAACAAAAGGGCGGTATTGGTTTAAATGGCTTTTTAGACAGTTTTGTGAGTCAGATGGGTTCGGAATCTTAAAAACAGTGTGTACACGAAGGAGGAAAGTTGTTTTGAGTGCAAAAACATGAAAAAAATGAATCCATAAGGAAAAGAAACAAAAGGGAGGTATTGGTTTAAATGGTCTTATAGACGATTTTGTGAGTCAGATGGGTTCGGAATCACAAAAACAGTGTGTACGCAAAGCAGGAAAGTTGTCTCCAAGTGCAAAAACGTAAGAAAAACGATTGCATAAGGAAAAGAAACAAAAGGGCGGAATTGGTTTAAATGGACTTGTAGACGATTTTGTGAGTCAGATGGGTTCGAAATCATAAAAACAGTGTGTACGCAAAGGAGGAAAGTTGTCTTGAGTGCAAAAACGTAAGAAAAATGAATGCATAAGGAAAAGAAACGAAAGGGCGGTATTGGATTAAATGGCCTTTTTAACGATTTTGTGAGTCAGATGGGTTCGGAATCATAAAAACAGTGTGTACGCGAAGGAGGAAAGTTGTCTTGAGTGCAAAAACGTAAGAAAAATGAATGTATAAGGAAAAGAAACAAAAGGGCGGTATTGGTTTAAATGGCTTTTTAGACAGTTTTGTGAGTCAGATGGGTTCGGAACCTTGAAAACAGTGTGTACGCGAAGGAGGAAAGTTGTTTTGAGTGCAAAAACGTGGAAAAAATGAATGTATAAGGAAAAGAAACAAAAGGGAGGTATTGGTTTAAATGGTCTTTTAGATGATTTTGTGAGTCAGATGGGTTCGGAATCATAAAAACAGTGTGTACGCGAAGGAGGAAAGTTGTCTTGAGTGCAAAAACGTAAGAAAAATGAATGCATAAGGAAAAGAAACAAAAGGGCGGTATTGGATTAAATGGCCTTTTTAACGATTTTGTGAGTCAGATGGGTTCGGAATCATAAAAACAGTGTGTACGCGAAGGAGGAAAGTTGGAAAAACGTGGAAAAAGTGAATGTATAAGGAAAAGAAACAAAAGGGCGGTATTGGTTTAACTGGCCTTTTTAACGATTTTGTGAGTCATATGGGTTCGGAATCATAAAAACAGTGTGTACGCGAAGGAGGAAAGTTGTCTTGAGTGCAAAAACGTGGAAAAAATGAATGTATAAGGAAAAGAAACAAAAGGGAGGTATTGGTTTAAATGGTCTTTTAGATGATTTTGTGAGTCAGATGGGTTCGGAATCATAAAAACAGTGTGTACGCGAAGGAGGGAAGTTGTCTTGAGTGCAAAAACGTAAGAAAAATGAATGTATAAGGAAAAGAAACAAAAGGGCGGTATTGGTTTAAATGGCTTTTTAGACAGTTTTGTGAGTCAGATGGGTTCGGAATCTTAAAAACAGTGTGTACGCGAAGGAGGGAAGTTGTTTTGAGTGCAAAAACGTGAAAAAAATGAATGCATAAGAAAAAGAAACAAAAGGGCGGTATTGGTTTAAATGGCTTTTTAGACAGTTTTGTGAGTCAGATGGGTTCGGAATCTTAAAAACAGTGTGTACGAGAAGGAGGAAAGTTGGAAAAACGTGGAAAAAATGAATGTATAAGGAAAAGAAACAAAAGGGCGGTATTGGTTTAAATGGCGTTTTTAACGATTTTGTGCGTCATATGGGTTCGGAATCATAAAAAAAGTGTGTACGCGAAGGAGGGAAGTTGTTTTGAGTGCAAAAACGTGGAAAAAATGAATGTATAAGGAAAAGAAACAAAAGGGAGGTATTGGTTTAATAATCTTTTAGATGATTTTGTGAGTCAGATGGGTTCGGAATCATAAAAACAGTGTGTACGCGAAGGAGGAAAGTTGTCTTGAGTGCAAAAACGTAAGAAAAATGAATGTATAAGGAAAAGAAACAAAAGGGCGGTATTGGTTTAAATGGCTTTTTAGACAGTTTTGTGAGTCAGATGGGTTCGGAATCTTAAAAACAGTGTGTACACGAAGGAGGAAAGTTGTTTTGAGTGCAAAAACATGAAAAAAATGAATCCATAAGGAAAAGAAACAAAAGGGAGGTATTGGTTTAAATGGTCTTATAGACGATTTTGTGAGTCAGATGGGTTCGGAATCACAAAAACAGTGTGTACGCAAAGGAGGAAAGTTGTCTCCAAGTGCAAAAACGTAAGAAAAACGATTGCATAAGGAAAAGAAACAAAAGGGCGGAATTTGTTTAAATGGACTTGTAGACGATTTTGTGAGTCAGATGGGTTCGAAATCATAAAAACAGTGTGTACGCAAAGGAGGAAAGTTGTCTTGAGTGCAAAAACGTAAGAAAAATGAATGCATAAGGAAAAGAAACGAAAGGGCGGTATTGGATTAAATGGCCTTTTTAACGATTTTGTGAGTCAGATGGGTTCGGAATCATAAAAACAGTGTGTACGCGAAGGAGGAAAGTTGTCTTGAGTGCAAAAACGTAAGAAAAATGAATGTATAAGGAAAAGAAACAAAAGGGCGGTATTGGTTTAAATGGCTTTTTAGACAGTTTTGTGAGTCAGATGGGTTCGGAACCTTGAAAACAGTGTGTACGCGAAGGAGGAAAGTTGTTTTGAGTGCAAAAACGTGGAAAAAATGAATGCATAAGGAAAAGAAACAAAAGGGCGGTATTGGATTAAATGGCCTTTTTAACGATTTTGTGAGTCAGATGGGTTCGGAATCATAAAAACAGTGTGTACGCGAAGGAGGAAAGTTGGAAAAACGTGGAAAAAGTGAATGTATAAGGAAAAGAAACAAAAGGGCGGTATTGGTTTAACTGGCCTTTTTAACGATTTTGTGAGTCATATGGGTTCGGAATCATAAAAACAGTGTGTACGCGAAGGAGGAAAGTTGTCTTGAGTGCAAAAACGTGGAAAAAATGAATGTATAAGGAAAAGAAACAAAAGGGAGGTATTGGTTTAAATGGTCTTTTAGATGATTTTGTGAGTCAGATGGGTTCGGAATCATAAAAACAGTGTGTACGCGAAGGAGGAAAGTTGTCTTGAGTGCAAAAACGTAAGAAAAATGAATGCATAAGGAAAAGAAACAAAAGGGCGGTATTGGATTAAATGGCCTTTTTAACGATTTTGTGAGTCAGATGGGTTCGGAATAATAAAAACAGTGTGTACGCGAAGGAGGAAAGTTGTCTTGAGTGCAAAAACGTAAGAAAAATGAATGTATAAGGAAAAGAAACAAAAGGGCGGTATTGGTTTAAATGGCTTTTTAGACAGTTTTGTGAGTCAGAAGGGTTCGGAATCTTAAAAACAGTGTGTACGAGAAGGAGGAAAGTTGGAAAAACGTGGAAAAAGTGAATGTATAAGGAAAAGAAACAAAAGGGCGGTATTGGATTAAATGGCCTTTTTAACGATTTTGTGAGTCAGATGGGTTCGGAATCATAAAAACAGTGTGTACGCGAAGGAGGAAAGTTGTCTTGAGTGCAAAAACGTAAGAAAAATGAATGTATAAGGAAAAGAAACAAAAGGGCGGTATTGGTTTAAATGGCTTTTTAGACAGTTTTGTGAGTCAGATGGGTTCGGAACCTTGAAAACAGTGTGTACGCGAAGGAGGAAAGTTGTTTTGAGTGCAAAAACGTGGAAAAAATGAATGTATAAGGAAAAGAAACAAAAGGGAGGTATTGGTTTAAATGGTCTTTTAGATGATTTTGTGAGTCAGATGGGTTCGGAATCATAAAAACAGTGTGTACGCGAAGGAGGGAAGTTGTCTTGAGTGCAAAAACGTAAGAAAAATGAATGTATAATGAAAAGAAACAAAAGGGCGGTATTGGTTTAAATGGCTTTTTAGACAGTTTTGTGAGTCAGATGGGTTCGGAATCTTAAAAACAGTGTCTACGCGAAGGAGGGAAGTTGTTTTGAGTGCAAAAACGTGAGAAAAATGAATGCATAAGAAAAAGAAACAAAAGGGCGGTATTGGTTTAAATGGCTTTTTAGACAGTTTTGTGAGTCAGATGGGTTCGGAATCTTAAAAACAGTGTGTACGAGAAGGAGGAAAGTTGGAAAAACGTGGAAAAAGTGAATGTATAAGGAAAAGAAACAAAAGGGCGGTATTGGTTTAACTGGCCTTTTTAACGAATTTGTGAGTCATATGGGTTCGGAATCTGAAAAACAGTGTGTACGCGAAGGAGGAAAGTTGTTTTGAGTGCAAAAACGTGGAAAAAATGAATGTATAAGGAAAAGAAACAAAAGGGAGGTATTGGTTTAAATGGTCTTTTAGATGATTTTGTGAGTCAGATGGGTTCGGAATCATAAAAACAGTGTGTACGCGAAGGAGGAAAGTTGTCTTGAGTGCAAAAACGTAAGAAAAATGAATGCATAAGGAAAAGAAACAAAAGGGCGGTATTGGATTAAATGGCCTTTTTAACGATTTTGTGAGTCAGATGGGTTCGGAATCGTAAAAACAGTGTGTACGCGAAGGAGGAAAGTTGTCTCCAAGTGCAAAAACGTAAGAAAAACGATTGCATAAGGAAAAGAAACAAAAGGGCGGAATTTGTTTAAATGGACTTGTAGACGATTTTGTGAGTCAGATGGGTTCGAAATCATAAAAACAGTGTGTACGCAAAGGAGGAAAGTTGTCTTGAGTGCAAAAACGTAAGAAAAATGAATGCATAAGGAAAAGAAACGAAAGGGCGGTATTGGATTAAATGGCCTTTTTAACGATTTTGTGAGTCAGATGGGTTCGGAATCATAAAAACAGTGTGTACGCGAAGGAGGAAAGTTGTCTTGAGTGCAAAAACGTAAGAAAAATGAATGTATAAGGAAAAGAAACAAAAGGGCGGTATTGGTTTAAATGGCTTTTTAGACAGTTTTGTGAGTCAGATGGGTTCGGAACCTTGAAAACAGTGTGTACGCGAAGGAGGAAAGTTGTTTTGAGTGCAAAAACGTGGAAAAAATGAATGCATAAGGAAAAGAAACAAAAGGGCGGTATTGGATTAAATGGCCTTTTTAACGATTTTGTGAGTCAGATGGGTTCGGAATCATAAAAACAGTGTGTACGCGAAGGAGGAAAGTTGGAAAAACGTGGAAAAAGTGAATGTATAAGGAAAAGAAACAAAAGGGCGGTATTGGTTTAACTGGCCTTTTTAACGATTTTGTGAGTCATATGGGTTCGGAATCATAAAAACAGTGTGTACGCGAAGGAGGAAAGTTGTCTTGAGTGCAAAAACGTGGAAAAAATGAATGTATAAGGAAAAGAAACAAAAGGGAGGTATTGGTTTAAATGGTCTTTTAGATGATTTTGTGAGTCAGATGGGTTCGGAATCATAAAAACAGTGTGTACGCGAAGGAGGAAAGTTGTCTTGAGTGCAAAAACGTAAGAAAAATGAATGCATAAGGAAAAGAAACAAAAGGGCGGTATTGGATTAAATGGCCTTTTTAACGATTTTGTGAGTCAGATGGGTTCGGAATCATAAAAACAGTGTGTACGCGAAGGAGGAAAGTTGTCTTGAGTGCAAAAACGTAAGAAAAATGAATGTATAAGGAAAAGAAACAAAAGGGCGGTATTGGTTTAAATGGCTTTTTAGACAGTTTTGTGAGTCAGATGGGTTCGGAACCTTGAAAACAGTGTGTACGCGAAGGAGGAAAGTTGTTTTGAGTGCAAAAACGTGGAAAAAATGAATGTATAAGGAAAAGAAACAAAAGGGAGGTATTGGTTTAAATGGTCTTTTAGATGATTTTGTGAGTCAGATGGGTTCGGAATCATAAAAACAGTGTGTACGCGAAGGAGGGAAGTTGTCTTGAGTGCAAAAACGTAAGAAAAATGAATGTATAATGAAAAGAAACAAAAGGGCGGTATTGGTTTAAATGGCTTTTTAGACAGTTTTGTGAGTCAGATGGGTTCGGAATCTTAAAAACAGTGTGTACGCGAAGGAGGGAAGTTGTTTTGAGTTCAAAAACGTGAGAAAAATGAATGCATAAGAAAAAGAAACAAAAGGGCGGTATTGGTTTAAACGGCTTTTTAGACAGTTTTGTGAGTCAGAAGGGTTCGGAATCTTAAAAACAGTGTGTACGAGAAGGAGGAAAGTTGGAAAAACGTGGAAAAAGTGAATGTATAAGGAAAAGAAACAAAAGGGCGGTATTGGATTAAATGGCCTTTTTAACGATTTTGTGAGTCAGATGGGTTCGGAATCATAAAAACAGTGTGTACGCGAAGGAGGAAAGTTGTCTTGAGTGCAAAAACGTAAGAAAAATGAATGTATAAGGAAAAGAAACAAAAGGGCGGTATTGGTTTAAATGGCTTTTTAGACAGTTTTGTGAGTCAGATGGGTTCGGAACCTTGAAAACAGTGTGTACGCGAAGGAGGAAAGTTGTTTTGAGTGCAAAAACGTGGAAAAAATGAATGTATAAGGAAAAGAAACAAAAGGGAGGTATTGGTTTAAATGGTCTTTTAGATGATTTTGTGAGTCAGATGGGTTCGGAATCATAAAAACAGTGTGTACGCGAAGGAGGGAAGTTGTCTTGAGTGCAAAAACGTAAGAAAAATGAATGTATAATGAAAAGAAACAAAAGGGCGGTATTGGTTTAAATGGCTTTTTAGACAGTTTTGTGAGTCAGATGGGTTCGGAATCTTAAAAACAGTGTCTACGCGAAGGAGGGAAGTTGTTTTGAGTGCAAAAACGTGAGAAAAATGAATGCATAAGAAAAAGAAACAAAAGGGCGGTATTGGTTTAAATGGCTTTTTAGACAGTTTTGTGAGTCAGATGGGTTCGGAATCTTAAAAACAGTGTGTACGAGAAGGAGGAAAGTTGGAAAAACGTGGAAAAAGTGAATGTATAAGGAAAAGAAACAAAAGGGCGGTATTGGTTTAACTGGCCTTTTTAACGAATTTGTGAGTCATATGGGTTCGGAATCTGAAAAACAGTGTGTACGCGAAGGAGGAAAGTTGTTTTGAGTGCAAAAACGTGGAAAAAATGAATGTATAAGGAAAAGAAACAAAAGGGAGGTATTGGTTTAAATGGACTTGTAGACGATTTTGTGAGTCAGATGGGTTCGAAATCATAAAAACAGTGTGTACGCAAAGGAGGAAAGTTGTCTTGAGTGCAAAAACGTAAGAAAAATGAATGCATAAGGAAAAGAAACGAAAGGGCGGTATTGGATTAAATGGCCTTTTTAACGATTTTGTGAGTCAGATGGGTTCGGAATCATAAAAACAGTGTGTACGCGAAGGAGGAAAGTTGTCTTGAGTGCAAAAACGTAAGAAAAATGAATGTATAAGGAAAAGAAACAAAAGGGCGGTATTGGTTTAAATGGCTTTTTAGACAGTTTTGTGAGTCAGATGGGTTCGGAACCTTGAAAACAGTGTGTACGCGAAGGAGGAAAGTTGTTTTGAGTGCAAAAACGTGGAAAAAATGAATGCATAAGGAAAAGAAACAAAAGGGCGGTATTGGATTAAATGGCCTTTTTAACGATTTTGTGAGTCAGATGGGTTCGGAATCATAAAAACAGTGTGTACGCGAAGGAGGAAAGTTGGAAAAACGTGGAAAAAGTGAATGTATAAGGAAAAGAAACAAAAGGGCGGTATTGGTTTAACTGGCCTTTTTAACGATTTTGTGAGTCATATGGGTTCGGAATCATAAAAACAGTGTGTACGCGAAGGAGGAAAGTTGTCTTGAGTGCAAAAACGTGGAAAAAATGAATGTATAAGGAAAAGAAACAAAAGGGAGGTATTGGTTTAAATGGTCTTTTAGATGATTTTGTGAGTCAGATGGGTTCGGAATCATAAAAACAGTGTGTACGCGAAGGAGGAAAGTTGTCTTGAGTGCAAAAACGTAAGAAAAATGAATGCATAAGGAAAAGAAACAAAAGGGCGGTATTGGATTAAATGGCCTTTTTAACGATTTTGTGAGTCAGATGGGTTCGGAATCATAAAAACAGTGTGTACGCGAAGGAGGAAAGTTGTCTTGAGTGCAAAAACGTAAGAAAAATGAATGTATAAGGAAAAGAAACAAAAGGGCGGTATTGGTTTAAATGGCTTTTTAGACAGTTTTGTGAGTCAGATGGGTTCGGAACCTTGAAAACAGTGTGTACGCGAAGGAGGAAAGTTGTTTTGAGTGCAAAAACGTGGAAAAAATGAATGTATAAGGAAAAGAAACAAAAGGGAGGTATTGGTTTAAATGGTCTTTTAGATGATTTTGTGAGTCAGATGGGTTCGGAATCATAAAAACAGTGTGTACGCGAAGGAGGGAAGTTGTCTTGAGTGCAAAAACGTAAGAAAAATGAATGTATAATGAAAAGAAACAAAAGGGCGGTATTGGTTTAAATGGCTTTTTAGACAGTTTTGTGAGTCAGATGGGTTCGGAATCTTAAAAACAGTGTGTACGCGAAGGAGGGAAGTTGTTTTGAGTTCAAAAACGTGAGAAAAATGAATGCATAAGAAAAAGAAACAAAAGGGCGGTATTGGTTTAAACGGCTTTTTAGACAGTTTTGTGAGTCAGAAGGGTTCGGAATCTTAAAAACAGTGTGTACGAGAAGGAGGAAAGTTGGAAAAACGTGGAAAAAGTGAATGTATAAGGAAAAGAAACAAAAGGGCGGTATTGGATTAAATGGCCTTTTTAACGATTTTGTGAGTCAGATGGGTTCGGAATCATAAAAACAGTGTGTACGCGAAGGAGGAAAGTTGTCTTGAGTGCAAAAACGTAAGAAAAATGAATGTATAAGGAAAAGAAACAAAAGGGCGGTATTGGTTTAAATGGCTTTTTAGACAGTTTTGTGAGTCAGATGGGTTCGGAACCTTGAAAACAGTGTGTACGCGAAGGAGGAAAGTTGTTTTGAGTGCAAAAACGTGGAAAAAATGAATGTATAAGGAAAAGAAACAAAAGGGAGGTATTGGTTTAAATGGTCTTTTAGATGATTTTGTGAGTCAGATGGGTTCGGAATCATAAAAACAGTGTGTACGCGAAGGAGGGAAGTTGTCTTGAGTGCAAAAACGTAAGAAAAATGAATGTATAATGAAAAGAAACAAAAGGGCGGTATTGGTTTAAATGGCTTTTTAGACAGTTTTGTGAGTCAGATGGGTTCGGAATCTTAAAAACAGTGTCTACGCGAAGGAGGGAAGTTGTTTTGAGTGCAAAAACGTGAGAAAAATGAATGCATAAGAAAAAGAAACAAAAGGGCGGTATTGGTTTAAATGGCTTTTTAGACAGTTTTGTGAGTCAGATGGGTTCGGAATCTTAAAAACAGTGTGTACGAGAAGGAGGAAAGTTGGAAAAACGTGGAAAAAGTGAATGTATAAGGAAAAGAAACAAAAGGGCGGTATTGGTTTAACTGGCCTTATTAACGAATTTGTGAGTCATATGGGTTCGGAAAATGAAAAACAGTGTGTACGCGAAGGAGGAAAGTTGTTTTGAGTGCAAAAACGTGGAAAAAATGAATGTATAAGGAAAAGAAACAAAAGGGAGGTATTGGTTTAAATGGTCTTTTAGATGATTTTGTGAGTCAGATGGGTTCGGAATCATAAAAACAGTGTGTACGCGAAGGAGGAAAGTTGTCTTGAGTGCAAAAACGTAAGAAAAATGAATGCATAAGGAAAAGAAACAAAAGGGCGGTATTGGATTAAATGGCCTTTTTAACGATTTTGTGAGTCAGATGGGTTCGGAATCGTAAAAACAGTGTGTACGCGAAGGAGGAAAGTTGTCTTGAGTGCAAAAACGTAAGAAAAATGAATGTATAAGGAAAAGAAACAAAAGGGCGGTATTGGTTTAAATGGCTTTTTAGACAGTTTTGTGAGTCAGATGGGTTCGGAATCTTAAAAACAGTGTGTACACGAAGGAGGAAAGTTGTTTTGAGTGCAAAAACATGAAAAAAATGAATCCATAAGGAAAAGAAACAAAAGGGAGGTATTGGTTTAAATGGTCTTATAGACGATTTTGTGAGTCAGATGGGTTCGGAATCACAAAAACAGTGTGTACGCAAAGGAGGAAAGTTGTCTCCAAGTGCAAAAACGTAAGAAAAACGATTGCGCAAAAACGTAAGAAAAACGATTGCATAAAAGAAACAAAAGGGCGGAATTGGTTTAAATGGACTTGTAGACGATTTTGTGAGTCAGATGGGTTCGAAATCATAAAAACAGTGTGTACGCAAAGGAGGAAAGTTGTCTTGAGTGCAAAAACGTAAGAAAAATGAATGCATAAGGAAAAGAAACGAAAGGGCGGTATTGGATTAAACGGCCTTTTTAACGATTTTGTGAGTCAGATGGGTTCGGAATCATAAAAACAGTGTGTACGCGAAGGAGGAAAGTTGTCTTGAGTGCAAAAACGTAAGAAAAATGAATGTATAAGGAAAAGAAACAAAAGGGCGGTATTGGTTTAAATGGCTTTTTAGACAGTTTTGTGAGTCAGATGGGTTCGGAACCTTGAAAACAGTGTGTACGCGAAGGAGGAAAGTTGTTTTGAGTGCAAAAACGTGGAAAAAATGAATGTATAAGGAAAAGAAACAAAAGGGAGGTATTGGTTTAAATGGTCTTTTAGATGATTTTGTGTGTCAGATGGGTTCGGAATCATAAAAACAGTGTGTACGCGAAGGAGGAAAGTTGTCTTGAGTGCAAAAACGTAAGAAAAATGAATGTATAAGGAAAAGAAACAAAAGGGCGGTATTGGTTTAAATGGCTTTTTAGACAGTTTTGTGAGTCAGATGGGTTCGGAATCTTAAAAACAGTGTGTACGCGAAGGAGGGAAGTTGTTTTGAGTTCAAAAACGTGAGAAAAATGAATGCATAAGAAAAAGAAACAAAAGGGCGGTATTGGTTTAAATGGCTTTTTAGACAGTTTTGTGAGTCAGAAGGGTTCGGAATCTTAAAAACAGTGTGTACGAGAAGGAGGAAAGTTGGAAAAACGTGGAAAAAGTGAATGTATAAGGAAAAGAAACAAAAGGGCGGTATTGGTTTAACTGGCCTTTTTAACGATTTTGTGAGTCATATGGGTTCGGAATCATAAAAACAGTGTGTACGCGAAGGAGGAAAGTTGTCTTGAGTGCAAAAACGTGGAAAAAATGAATGTATAAGGAAAAGAAACAAAAGGGAGGTATTGGTTTAAATGGTCTTTTAGATGATTTTGTGAGTCAGATGGGTTCGGAATCATAAAAACAGTGTGTACGCGAAAAAGGAAAGTTGTCTTGAGTGCAAAAACGTAAGAAAAATGAATGCATAAGGAAAAGAAACAAAAGGGCGGTATTGGATTAAATGGCCTTTTTAACGATTTTGTGAGTCAGATGGGTTCGGAATCATAAAAACAGTGTGTACGCGAAGGAGGAAAGTTGTCTTGAGTGCAAAAACGTAAGAAAAATGAATGTATAAGGAAAAGAAACAAAAGGGCGGTATTGGTTTAAATGGTCTTTTAGATGATTTTGTGAGTCAGATGGGTTCGGAATCATAAAAACAGTGTGTACGCGAAGGAGGAAAGTTGTCGAGTGCAAAAACGTAAGAAAAATGAATGTATAAGGAAAAGAAACAAAAGGGCGGTATTGGTTTAAATGGCTTTTTAGACAGTTTTGTGAGTCAGATGGGTTCGGAATCTTAAAAACAGTGTGTACACGGAGGAGGAAAGTTGTTTTGAGTGCAAAAACATGAAAAAAATGAATCCATAAGGAAAAGAAACAAAAGGGAGGTATTGGTTTAAATGGTCTTATAGACGATTTTGTGAGTCAGATGGGTTCGGAATCACAAAAACAGTGTGTACGCAAAGGAGGAAAGTTGTCTTGAGTGCAAAAACGTAAGAAAAATGAATGCATAAGGAAAAGAAACGAAAGGGCGGTATTGGTTTAAATGGCCTTTTTAACGATTTTGTGAGTCAGGTGGGTTCGAAATCATAAAAAAAGTGTGTACCAGAAGGAGGGAAGTTGGAAAAACGTGGAAAAAATGAATGTATGAGGAAAAGAAACAAAAGGAAGGTATTGGTTTAAATGGCTTTTTAGACAGTTTTGTGAGTCAGATGGGTTCGGAACCTTGAAAACAGTGTGTACTCGAAGGAGGAAAGTTGTCTTGAGTGCAAAAACGTGGAAAAAATGAATGTATAAGGAAAAGAAACAAAAGGGAGGTATTGGTTTAAATGGTCTTTTAGATGATTTTGTGAGTCAGATGGGTTCGGAATCATAAAAACAGTGTGTACGCGAAGGAGGAAAGTTGTCTTGACTGCAAAAACGTAAGAAAAATGAATGCATAAGGAAAAGAAACAAAAGGGCGGTATTGGATTAAATGGCCTTTTTAACGATTTTGTGAGTCAGATGGGTTCGGAATCATAAAAACAGTGTGTACGCGAAGGAGGAAAGTTGTCTTGAGTGCAAAAACGTAAGAAAAATGAATGCATAAGGAAAAGAAACAAAAGGGCGGTATTGGATTAAATGGCCTTTTTAACGATTTTGTGAGTCAGATGGGTTCGGAATCATAAAAACAGTGTGTACGCGAAGGAGGAAAGTTGTCTTGAGTGCAAAAACGTAAGAAAAATGAATGTATAAGGAAAAGAAACAAAAGGGCGGTATTGGTTTAAATGGTCTTTTAGATGATTTTGTGAGTCAGATGGGTTCGGAATCATAAAAACAGTGTGTACGCGAAGGAGGAAAGTTGTCGAGTGCAAAAACGTAAGAAAAATGAATGTATAAGGAAAAGAAACAAAAGGGCGGTATTGGTTTAAATGGCTTTTTAGACAGTTTTGTGAGTCAGATGGGTTCGGAATCTTAAAAACAGTGTGTACACGGAGGAGGAAAGTTGTTTTGAGTGCAAAAACATGAAAAAAATGAATCCATAAGGAAAAGAAACAAATGGGAGGTATTGGTTTAAATGGTCTTATAGACGATTTTGTGAGTCAGATGGGTTCGGAATCACAAAAACAGTGTGTACGCAAAGGAGGAAAGTTGTCTTGAGTGCAAAAACGTAAGAAAAATGAATGCATAAGGAAAAGAAACGAAAGGGCGGTATTGGTTTAAATGGCCTTTTTAACGATTTTGTGAGTCAGGTGGGTTCGAAATCATAAAAAAAGTGTGTACCAGAAGGAGGGAAGTTGGAAAAACGTGGAAAAAATGAATGTATGAGGAAAAGAAACAAAAGGAAGGTATTGGTTTAAATGGCTTTTTAGACAGTTTTGTGAGTCAGATGGGTTCGGAACCTTGAAAACAGTGTGTACTCGAAGGAGGAAAGTTGTCTTTAGTGCAAAAACGTGGAAAAAATGAATGTATAAGGAAAAGAAACAAAAGGGAGGTATTGGTTTAAATGGTCTTTTAGATGATTTTGTGAGTCAGATGGGTTCGGAATCATAAAAACAGTGTGTACGCGAAGGAGGAAAGTTGTCTTGACTGCAAAAACGTAAGAAAAATGAATGCATAAGGAAAAGAAACAAAAGGGCGGTATTGGATTAAATGGCCTTTTTAACGATTTTGTGAGTCAGATGGGTTCGGAATCATAAAAACAGTGTGTACGCGAAGGAGGAAAGTTGTCTTGAGTGCAAAAACGTAAGAAAAATGAATGTATAAGGAAAAGAAACAAAAGGGCGGTATTGGTTTAAATGGCTTTTTAGACAGTTTTGTGAGTCAGATGGGTTCGGAATCTTAAAAACAGTGTCTACGCGAAGGAGGGAAGTTGTTTTGAGTGCAAAAACGTGAGAAAAATGAATGCATAAGAAAAAGAAACAAAAGGGCGGTATTGGTTTAAATGGCTTTTTAGACAGTTTTGTGAGTCAGATGGGTTCGGAATCTTAAAAACAGTGTGTACGAGAAGGAGGAAAGTTGGAAAAACGTGGAAAAAGTGAATGTATAAGGAAAAGAAACAAAAGGGCGGTATTGGTTTAAATGGCTTTTTAGACAGTTTTGTGAGTCAGATGGGTTCGGAATCTTAAAAACAGTGTGTACGCGAAGGAGGAAAGTTGTCTTGAGTGCAAAAACGTAAGAAAAATGAATGCATAAGGAAAAGAAACAAAAGGGCGGTATTGGATTAAATGGCCTTTTTAACGATTTTGTGAGTCAGATGGGTTCGGAATCGTAAAAACAGTGTGTACGCGAAGGAGGAAAGTTGTCTTGAGTGCAAAAACGTAAGAAAAATGAATGTATAAGGAAAAGAAACAAAAGGGCGGTATTGGTTTAAATGGCTTTTTAGACAGTTTTGTGAGTCAGATGGGTTCGGAATCTTAAAAACAGTGTGTACACGAAGGAGGAAAGTTGTTTTGAGTGCAAAAACATGAAAAAAATGAATCCATAAGGAAAAGAAACAAAAGGGAGGTATTGGTTTAAATGGTCTTATAGACGATTTTGTGAGTCAGATGGGTTCGGAATCACAAAAACAGTGTGTACGCAAAGGAGGAAAGTTGTCTCCAAGTGCAAAAACGTAAGAAAAACGATTGCGCAAAAACGTAAGAAAAACGATTGCATAAGGAAAAGAAACAAAAGGGCGGAATTGGTTTAAATGGACTTGTAGACGATTTTGTGAGTCAGATGGGTTCGAAATCATAAAAACAGTGTGTACGCAAAGGAGGAAAGTTGTCTTGAGGTGCAAAACGTAAGAAAAATGAATGCATAAGGAAAAGAAACGAAAGGGCGGTATTGGATTAAACGGCCTTTTTAACGATTTTGTGAGTCAGATGGGTTCGGAATCATAAAAACAGTGTGTACGCGAAGGAGGAAAGTTGTCTTGAGTGCAAAAACGTAAGAAAAATGAATGTATAAGGAAAAGAAACAAAAGGGCGGTATTGGTTTAAATGGCTTTTTAGACAGTTTTGTGAGTCAGATGGGTTCGGAACCTTGAAAACAGTGTGTACGCGAAGGAGGAAAGTTGTTTTGAGTGCAAAAACGTGGAAAAAATGAATGTATAAGGAAAAGAAACAAAAGGGAGGTATTGGTTTAAATGGTCTTTTAGATGATTTTGTGAGTCAGATGGGTTCGGAATCATAAAAACAGTGTGTACGCGAAGGAGGAAAGTTGTCTTGAGTGCAAAAACGTAAGAAAAATGAATGTATAAGGAAAAGAAACAAAAGGGCGGTATTGGTTTAAATGGCTTTTTAGACAGTTTTGTGAGTCAGATGGGTTCGGAATCTTAAAAACAGTGTGTACGCGAAGGAGGGAAGTTGTTTTGAGTTCAAAAACGTGAGAAAAATGAATGCATAAGAAAAAGAAACAAAAGGGCGGTATTGGTTTAAATGGCTTTTTAGACAGTTTTGTGAGTCAGAAGGGTTCGGAATCTTAAAAACAGTGTGTACGAGAAGGAGGAAAGTTGGAAAAACGTGGAAAAAGTGAATGTATAAGGAAAAGAAACAAAAGGGCGGTATTGGTTTAACTGGCCTTTTTAACGATTTTGTGAGTCATATGGGTTCGGAATCATAAAAACAGTGTGTACGCGAAGGAGGAAAGTTGTCTTGAGTGCAAGAACGTGGAAAAAATGAATGTATAAGGAAAAGAAACAAAAGGGAGGTATTGGTTTAAATGGTCTTTTAGATGATTTTGTGAGTCAGATGGGTTCGGAATCATAAAAACAGTGTGTACGCGAAAAAGGAAAGTTGTCTTGAGTGCAAAAACGTAAGAAAAATGAATGCATAAGGAAAAGAAACAAAAGGGCGGTATTGGATTAAATGGCCTTTTTAACGATTTTGTGAGTCAGATGGGTTCGGAATCATAAAAACAGTGTGTACGCGAAGGAGGAAAGTTGTCTTGAGTGCAAAAACGTAAGAAAAATGAATGCATAAGGAAAAGAAACGAAAGGGCGGTATTGGTTTAAATGGCCTTTTTAACGATTTTGTGAGTCAGGTGGGTTCGAAATCATAAAAAAAGTGTGTACCAGAAGGAGGGAAGTTGGAAAAACGTGGAAAAAATGAATGTATGAGGAAAAGAAACAAAAGGAAGGTATTGGTTTAAATGGCTTTTTAGACAGTTTTGTGAGTCAGATGGGTTCGGAACCTTGAAAACAGTGTGTACTCGAAGGAGGAAAGTTGTCTTGAGTGCAAAAACGTGGAAAAAATGAATGTATAAGGAAAAGAAACAAAAGGGAGGTATTGGTTTAAATGGTCTTTTAGATGATTTTGTGAGTCAGATGGGTTCGGAATCATAAAAACAGTGTGTACGCGAAGGAGGAAAGTTGTCTTGACTGCAAAAACGTAAGAAAAATGAATGCATAAGGAAAAGAAACAAAAGGGCGGTATTGGATTAAATGGCCTTTTTAACGATTTTGTGAGTCAGATGGGTTCGGAATCATAAAAACAGTGTGTACGCGAAGGAGGAAAGTTGTCTTGAGTGCAAAAACGTAAGAAAAATGAATGTATAAGGAAAAGAAACAAAAGGGCGGTATTGGTTTAAATGGCTTTTTAGACAGTTTTGTGAGTCAGATGGGTTCGGAATCTTAAAAACAGTGTCTACGCGAAGGAGGGAAGTTGTTTTGAGTGCAAAAACGTGAGAAAAATGAATGCATAAGAAAAAGAAACAAAAGGGCGGTATTGGTTTAAATGGCTTTTTAGACAGTTTTGTGAGTCAGATGGGTTCGGAATCTTAAAAACAGTGTGTACGAGAAGGAGGAAAGTTGGAAAAACGTGGAAAAAGTGAATGTATAAGGAAAAGAAACAAAAGGGCGGTATTGGTTTAACTGGCCTTTTTAACGAATTTGTGAGTCATATGGGTTCGGAATCTGAAAAACAGTGTGTACGCGAAGGAGGAAAGTTGTTTTGAGTGCAAAAACGTGGAAAAAATGAATGTATAAGGAAAAGAAACAAAAGGGCGGTATTGGTTTAAATGGCTTTTTAGACAGTTTTGTGAGTCAGATGGGTTCGGAATCTTAAAAACAGTGTGTACACGAAGGAGGAAAGTTGTTTTGAGTGCAAAAACATGAAAAAAATGAATCCATAAGGAAAAGAAACAAAAGGGAGGTATTGGTTTAAATGGTCTTATAGACGATTTTGTGAGTCAGATGGGTTCGGAATCACAAAAACAGTGTGTACGCAAAGGAGGAAAGTTGTCTCCAAGTGCAAAAACGTAAGAAAAACGATTGCGCAAAAACGTAAGAAAAACGATTGCATAAGGAAAAGAAACAAAAGGGCGGAATTGGTTTAAATGGACTTGTAGACGATTTTGTGAGTCAGATGGGTTCGAAATCATAAAAAAAGTGTGTACGCAAAGGAGGAAAGTTGTCTTGAGTGCAAAAACGTAAGAAAAATGAATGCATAAGGAAAAGAAACGAAAGGGCGGTATTGGATTAAATGGCCTTTTTAACGATTTTGTGAGTCAGATGGGTTCGGAATCTTAAAAACAGTGTGTACACGAAGGAGGAAAGTTGTTTTGAGTGCAAAAACGTGGAAAAAATGAATGTATAGGGAAAAGAAACAAAAGGGAGGTATTGGTTTAAATGGTCTTTTAGATGATTTTGTGAGTCAGATGGGTTCGGAATCATAAAAACAGTGTGTACGCGAAGGAGGAAAGTTGTCTTGAGTGCAAAAACGTAAGAAAAATGAATGTATAAGGAAAAGAAACAAAAGGGCGGTATTGGTTTAAATGGCTTTTTAGATAGTTTTGTGAGTCAGATGGGTTCGGAATCTTAAAAACAGTGTGTACACGGAGGAGGAAAGTTGTTTTGAGTGCAAAAACATGAAAAAAATGAATCCATAAGGAAAAGAAACAAAAGGGAGGTATTGGTTTAAATGGTCTTATAGACGATTTTGTGAGTCAGATGGGTTCGGAATCACAAAAACAGTGTGTACGCAAAGGAGGAAAGTTGTCTTGAGTGCAAAAACGTAAGAAAAATGAGGGTTCGGAATCATAAAAACAGTGTGTACGCGAAGGAGGAAAGTTGTCTTGAGTGCAAAAACGTAAGAAAAATGAATGTATAAGGAAAAGAAACGAAAGGGCGGTATTGGTTTAAATGGCCTTTTTAACGATTTTGTGAGTCAGGTGGGTTCGAAATCATAAAAAAAGTGTGTACCAGAAGGAGGGAAGTTGGAAAAACGTGGAAAAAATGAATGTATGAGGAAAAGAAACAAAAGGAAGGTATTGGTTTAAATGGCTTTTTAGACAGTTTTGTGAGTCAGATGGGTTCGGAACCTTGAAAACAGTGTGTACTCGAAGGAGGAAAGTTGTCTTGAGTGCAAAAACGTGGAAAAAATGAATGTATAAGGAAAAGAAACAAAAGGGAGGTATTGGTTTAAATGGTCTTTTAGATGATTTTGTGAGTCAGATGGGTTCGGAATCATAAAAACAGTGTGTACGCGAAGGAGGAAAGTTGTCTTGACTGCAAAAACGTAAGAAAAATGAATGCATAAGGAAAAGAAACAAAAGGGCGGTATTGGATTAAATGGCCTTTTTAACGATTTTGTGAGTCAGATGGGTTCGGAATCATAAAAACAGTGTGTACGCGAAGGAGGAAAGTTGTCTTGAGTGCAAAAACGTAAGAAAAATGAATGTATAAGGAAAAGAAACAAAAGGGCGGTATTGGTTTAAATGGCTTTTTAGACAGTTTTGTGAGTCAGATGGGTTCGGAATCTTAAAAACAGTGTGTACGAGAAGGAGGAAAGTTGGAAAAACGTGGAAAAAGTGAATGTATAAGGAAAAGAAACAAAAGGGCGGTATTGGTTTAACTGGCCTTTTTAACGATTTTGTGAGTCATATGGGTTCGGAATCATAAAAACAGTGTGTACGCGAAGGAGGAAAGTTGTCTTGAGTGCAAAAACGTGGAAAAAATGAATGTATAAGGAAAAGAAACAAAAGGGAGGTATTGGTTTAAATGGTCTTTTAGATGATTTTGTGAGTCAGATGGGTTCGGAATCATAAAAACAGTGTGTACGCGAAAAAGGAAAGTTGTCTTGAGTGCAAAAACGTAAGAAAAATGAATGCATAAGGAAAAGAAACAAAAGGGCGGTATTGGATTAAATGGCCTTTTTAACGATTTTGTGAGTCAGATGGGTTCGGAATCATAAAAACAGTGTGTACGCGAAGGAGGAAAGTTGTCTTGAGTGCAAAAACGTAAGAAAAATGAATGTATAAGGAAAAGAAACAAAAGGGCGGTATTGGTTTAAATGGTCTTTTAGATGATTTTGTGAGTCAGATGGGTTCGGAATCATAAAAACAGTGTGTACGCGAAGGAGGAAAGTTGTCGAGTGCAAAAACGTAAGAAAAATGAATGTATAAGGAAAAGAAACAAAAGGGCGGTATTGGTTTAAATGGCTTTTTAGACAGTTTTGTGAGTCAGATGGGTTCGGAATCTTAAAAACAGTGTGTACACGGAGGAGGAAAGTTGTTTTGAGTGCAAAAACATGAAAAAAATGAATCCATAAGGAAAAGAAACAAAAGGGAGGTATTGGTTTAAATGGTCTTTTAGACGATTTTGTGAGTCAGATGGGTTCGGAATCACAAAAACAGTGTGTACGCAAAGGAGGAAAGTTGTCTTGAGTGCAAAAACGTAAGAAAAATGAATGCATAAGGAAAAGAAACGAAAGGGCGGTATTGGTTTAAAGGGCCTTTTTAACGATTTTGTGAGTCAGGTGGGTTCGAAATCATAAAAAAAGTGTGTACCAGAAGGAGGGAAGTTGGAAAAACGTGGAAAAAATGAATGTATGAGGAAAAGAAACAAAAGGAAGGTATTGGTTTAAATGGCTTTTTAGACAGTTTTGTGAGTCAGATGGGTTCGGAACCTTGAAAACAGTGTGTACTCGAAGGAGGAAAGTTGTCTTGAGTGCAAAAACGTGGAAAAAATGAATGTATAAGGAAAAGAAACAAAAGGGAGGTATTGGTTTAAATGGTCTTTTAGATGATTTTGTGAGTCAGATGGGTTCGGAATCATAAAAACAGTGTGTACGCGAAGGAGGAAAGTTGTCTTGACTGCAAAAACGTAAGAAAAATGAATGCATAAGGAAAAGAAACAAAAGGGCGGTATTGGATTAAATGGCCTTTTTAACGATTTTGTGAGTCAGATGGGTTCGGAATCATAAAAACAGTGTGTACGCGAAGGAGGAAAGTTGTCTTGAGTGCAAAAACGTAAGAAAAATGAATGTATAAGGAAAAGAAACAAAAGGGCGGTATTGGTTTAAATGGCTTTTTAGACAGTTTTGTGAGTCAGATGGGTTCGGAATCTTAAAAACAGTGTCTACGCGAAGGAGGGAAGTTGTTTTGAGTGCAAAAACGTGAGAAAAATGAATGCATAAGGAAAAGAAACGAAAGGGCGGTATTGGATTAAATGGCCTTTTTAACGATTTTGTGAGTCAGATGGGTTCGGAATCTTAAAAACAGTGTGTACACGAAGGAGGAAAGTTGTTTTGAGTGCAAAAACGTGGAAAAAATGAATGTATAGGGAAAAGAAACAAAAGGGAGGTATTGGTTTAAATGGTCTTTTAGATGATTTTGTGAGTCAGATGGGTTCGGAATCATAAAAACAGTGTGTACGCGAAGGAGGAAAGTTGTCTTGAGTGCAAAAACGTAAGAAAAATGAATGTATAAGGAAAAGAAACAAAAGGGCGGTATTGGTTTAAATGGCTTTTTAGATAGTTTTGTGAGTCAGATGGGTTCGGAATCTTAAAAACAGTGTGTACACGGAGGAGGAAAGTTGTTTTGAGTGCAAAAACATGAAAAAATTGAATCCATAAGGAAAAGAAACAAAAGGGAGGTATTGGTTTAAATGGTCTTATAGACGATTTTGTGAGTCAGATGGGTTCGGAATCACAAAAACAGTGTGTACGCAAAGGAGGAAAGTTGTCTTGAGTGCAAAAACGTAAGAAAAATGAGGGTTCGGAATCATAAAAACAGTGTGTACGCGAAGGAGGAAAGTTGTCTTGAGTGCAAAAACGTAAGAAAAATGAATGTATAAGGAAAAGAAACGAAAGGGCGGTATTGGTTTAAATGGCCTTTTTAACGATTTTGTGAGTCAGGTGGGTTCGAAATCATAAAAAAAGTGTGTACCAGAAGGAGGGAAGTTGGAAAAACGTGGAAAAAATGAATGTATGAGGAAAAGAAACAAAAGGAAGGTATTGGTTTAAATGGCTTTTTAGACAGTTTTGTGAGTCAGATGGGTTCGGAACCTTGAAAACAGTGTGTACTCGAAGGAGGAAAGTTGTCTTGAGTGCAAAAACGTGGAAAAAATGAATGTATAAGGAAAAGAAACAAAAGGGAGGTATTGGTTTAAATGGTCTTTTAGATGATTTTGTGAGTCAGATGGGTTCGGAATCATAAAAACAGTGTGTACGCGAAGGAGGAAAGTTGTCTTGACTGCAAAAACGTAAGAAAAATGAATGCATAAGGAAAAGAAACAAAAGGGCGGTATTGGATTAAATGGCCTTTTTAACGATTTTGTGAGTCAGATGGGTTCGGAATCATAAAAACAGTGTGTACGCGAAGGAGGAAAGTTGTCTTGAGTGCAAAAACGTAAGAAAAATGAATGTATAAGGAAAAGAAACAAAAGGGCGGTATTGGTTTAAATGGCTTTTTAGACAGTTTTGTGAGTCAGATGGGTTCGGAATCTTAAAAACAGTGTGTACGAGAAGGAGGAAAGTTGGAAAAACGTGGAAAAAGTGAATGTATAAGGAAAAGAAACAAAAGGGCGGTATTGGTTTAACTGGCCTTTTTAACGATTTTGTGAGTCATATGGGTTCGGAATCATAAAAACAGTGTGTACGCGAAGGAGGAAAGTTGTCTTGAGTGCAAAAACGTGGAAAAAATGAATGTATAAGGAAAAGAAACAAAAGGGAGGTATTGGTTTAAATGGTCTTTTAGATGATTTTGTGAGTCAGATGGGTTCGGAATCATAAAAACAGTGTGTACGCGAAGGAGGAAAGTTGTCTTGACTGCAAAAACGTAAGAAAAATGAATGCATAAGGAAAAGAAACAAAAGGGCGGTATTGGATTAAATGGCCTTTTTAACGATTTTGTGAGTCAGATGGGTTCGGAATCATAAAAACAGTGTGTACGCGAAGGAGGAAAGTTGTCTTGAGTGCAAAAACGTAAGAAAAATGAATGTATAAGGAAAAGAAACAAAAGGGCGGTATTGGTTTAAATGGCTTTTTAGACAGTTTTGTGAGTCAGATGGGTTCGGAATCTTAAAAACAGTGTCTACGCGAAGGAGGGAAGTTGTTTTGAGTGCAAAAACGTGAGAAAAATGAATGCATAAGGAAAAGAAACGAAAGGGCGGTATTGGATTAAATGGCCTTTTTAACGATTTTGTGAGTCAGATGGGTTCGGAATCTTAAAAACAGTGTGTACACGAAGGAGGAAAGTTGTTTTGAGTGCAAAAACGTGGAAAAAATGAATGTATAGGGAAAAGAAACAAAAGGGAGGTATTGGTTTAAATGGTCTTTTAGATGATTTTGTGAGTCAGATGGGTTCGGAATCATAAAAACAGTGTGTACGCGAAGGAGGAAAGTTGTCTTGAGTGCAAAAACGTAAGAAAAATGAATGTATAAGGAAAAGAAACAAAAGGGCGGTATTGGTTTAAATGGCTTTTTAGATAGTTTTGTGAGTCAGATGGGTTCGGAATCTTAAAAACAGTGTGTACACGGAGGAGGAAAGTTGTTTTGAGTGCAAAAACATGAAAAAATTGAATCCATAAGGAAAAGAAACAAAAGGGAGGTATTGGTTTAAATGGTCTTATAGACGATTTTGTGAGTCAGATGGGTTCGGAATCACAAAAACAGTGTGTACGCAAAGGAGGAAAGTTGTCTTGAGTGCAAAAACGTAAGAAAAATGAGGGTTCGGAATCATAAAAACAGTGTGTACGCGAAGGAGGAAAGTTGTCTTGAGTGCAAAAACGTAAGAAAAATGAATGTATAAGGAAAAGAAACGAAAGGGCGGTATTGGTTTAAATGGCCTTTTTAACGATTTTGTGAGTCAGGTGGGTTCGAAATCATAAAAAAAGTGTGTACCAGAAGGAGGGAAGTTGGAAAAACGTGGAAAAAATGAATGTATGAGGAAAAGAAACAAAAGGAAGGTATTGGTTTAAATGGCTTTTTAGACAGTTTTGTGAGTCAGATGGGTTCGGAACCTTGAAAACAGTGTGTACTCGAAGGAGGAAAGTTGTCTTGAGTGCAAAAACGTGGAAAAAATGAATGTATAAGGAAAAGAAACAAAAGGGAGGTATTGGTTTAAATGGTCTTTTAGATGATTTTGTGAGTCAGATGGGTTCGGAATCATAAAAACAGTGTGTACGCGAAGGAGGAAAGTTGTCTTGACTGCAAAAACGTAAGAAAAATGAATGCATAAGGAAAAGAAACAAAAGGGCGGTATTGGATTAAATGGCCTTTTTAACGATTTTGTGAGTCAGATGGGTTCGGAATCATAAAAACAGTGTGTACGCGAAGGAGGAAAGTTGTCTTGAGTGCAAAAACGTAAGAAAAATGAATGTATAAGGAAAAGAAACAAAAGGGCGGTATTGGTTTAAATGGCTTTTTAGACAGTTTTGTGAGTCAGATGGGTTCGGAATCTTAAAAACAGTGTGTACGAGAAGGAGGAAAGTTGGAAAAACGTGGAAAAAGTGAATGTATAAGGAAAAGAAACAAAAGGGCGGTATTGGTTTAACTGGCCTTTTTAACGATTTTGTGAGTCATATGGGTTCGGAATCATAAAAACAGTGTGTACGCGAAGGAGGAAAGTTGTCTTGAGTGCAAAAACGTGGAAAAAATGAATGTATAAGGAAAAGAAACAAAAAGGAGGTATTGGTTTAAATGGTCTTTTAGATGATTTTGTGAGTCAGATGGGTTCGGAATCATAAAAACAGTGTGTACGCGAAAAAGGAAAGTTGTCTTGAGTGCAAAAACGTAAGAAAAATGAATGCATAAGGAAAAGAAACAAAAGGGCGGTATTGGATTAAATGGCCTTTTTAACGATTTTGTGAGTCAGATGGGTTCGGAATCATAAAAACAGTGTGTACGCGAAGGAGGAAAGTTGTCTTGAGTGCAAAAACGTAAGAAAAATGAATGTATAAGGAAAAGAAACAAAAGGGCGGTATTGGTTTAAATGGTCTTTTAGATGATTTTGTGAGTCAGATGGGTTCGGAATCATAAAAACAGTGTGTACGCGAAGGAGGAAAGTTGTCGAGTGCAAAAACGTAAGAAAAATGAATGTATAAGGAAAAGAAACAAAAGGGCGGTATTGGTTTAAATGGCTTTTTAGACAGTTTTGTGAGTCAGATGGGTTCGGAATCTTAAAAACAGTGTGTACACGGAGGAGGAAAGTTGTTTTGAGTGCAAAAACATGAAAAAAATGAATCCATAAGGAAAAGAAACAAAAGGGAGGTATTGGTTTAAATGGTCTTTTAGACGATTTTGTGAGTCAGATGGGTTCGGAATCACAAAAACAGTGTGTACGCAAAGGAGGAAAGTTGTCTTGAGTGCAAAAACGTAAGAAAAATGAATGCATAAGGAAAAGAAACGAAAGGGCGGTATTGGTTTAAATGGCCTTTTTAACGATTTTGTGAGTCAGGTGGGTTCGAAATCATAAAAAAAGTGTGTACCAGAAGGAGGGAAGTTGGAAAAACGTGGAAAAAATGAATGTATGAGGAAAAGAAACAAAAGGAAGGTATTGGTTTAAATGGCTTTTTAGACAGTTTTGTGAGTCAGATGGGTTCGGAACCTTGAAAACAGTGTGTACTCGAAGGAGGAAAGTTGTCTTGAGTGCAAAAACGTGGAAAAAATGAATGTATAAGGAAAAGAAACAAAAGGGAGGTATTGGTTTAAATGGTCTTTTAGATGATTTTGTGAGTCAGATGGGTTCGGAATCATAAAAACAGTGTGTACGCGAAGGAGGAAAGTTGTCTTGACTGCAAAAACGTAAGAAAAATGAATGCATAAGGAAAAGAAACAAAAGGGCGGTATTGGATTAAATGGCCTTTTTAACGATTTTGTGAGTCAGATGAGTTCGGAATCATAAAAACAGTGTGTACGCGAAGGAGGAAAGTTGTCTTGAGTGCAAAAACGTAAGAAAAATGAATGTATAAGGAAAAGAAACAAAAGGGCGGTATTGGTTTAAATGGCTTTTTAGACAGTTTTGTGAGTCAGATGGGTTCGGAATCTTAAAAACAGTGTCTACGCGAAGGAGGGAAGTTGTTTTGAGTGCAAAAACGTGAGAAAAATGAATGCATAAGAAAAAGAAACAAAAGGGCGGTATTGGTTTAAATGGCTTTTTAGACAGTTTTGTGAGTCAGATGGGTTCGGAATCTTAAAAACAGTGTGTACGAGAAGGAGGAAAGTTGGAAAAACGTGGAAAAAGTGAATGTATAAGGAAAAGAAACAAAAGGGCGGTATTGGTTTAACTGGCCTTTTTAACGAATTTGTGAGTCATATGGGTTCGGAATCTGAAAAACAGTGTGTACGCGAAGGAGGAAAGTTGTTTTGAGTGCAAAAACGTGGAAAAAATGAATGTATAAGGAAAAGAAACAAAAGGGCGGTATTGGTTTAAATGGCTTTTTAGACAGTTTTGTGAGTCAGATGGGTTCGGAATCTTAAAAACAGTGTGTACACGAAGGAGGAAAGTTGTTTTGAGTGCAAAAACATGAAAAAAATGAATCCATAAGGAAAAGAAACAAAAGGGAGGTATTGGTTTAAATGGTCTTATAGACGATTTTGTGAGTCAGATGGGTTCGGAATCACAAAAACAGTGTGTACGCAAAGGAGGAAAGTTGTCTCCAAGTGCAAAAACGTAAGAAAAACGATTGCGCAAAAACGTAAGAAAAACGATTGCATAAGGAAAAGAAACAAAAGGGCGGAATTGGTTTAAATGGACTTGTAGACGATTTTGTGAGTCAGATGGGTTCGAAATCATAAAAAAAGTGTGTACGCAAAGGAGGAAAGTTGTCTTGAGTGCAAAAACGTAAGAAAAATGAATGCATAAGGAAAAGAAACGAAAGGGCGGTATTGGATTAAATGGCCTTTTTAACGATTTTGTGAGTCAGATGGGTTCGGAATCTTAAAAACAGTGTGTACACGAAGGAGGAAAGTTGTTTTGAGTGCAAAAACGTGGAAAAAATGAATGTATAGGGAAAAGAAACAAAAGGGAGGTATTGGTTTAAATGGTCTTTTAGATGATTTTGTGAGTCAGATGGGTTCGGAATCATAAAAACAGTGTGTACGCGAAGGAGGAAAGTTGTCTTGAGTGCAAAAACGTAAGAAAAATGAATGTATAAGGAAAAGAAACAAAAGGGCGGTATTGGTTTAAATGGCTTTTTAGATAGTTTTGTGAGTCAGATGGGTTCGGAATCTTAAAAACAGTGTGTACACGGAGGAGGAAAGTTGTTTTGAGTGCAAAAACATGAAAAAAATGAATCCATAAGGAAAAGAAACAAAAGGGAGGTATTGGTTTAAATGGTCTTATAGACGATTTTGTGAGTCAGATGGGTTCGGAATCACAAAAACAGTGTGTACGCAAAGGAGGAAAGTTGTCTTGAGTGCAAAAACGTAAGAAAAATGAATGCATAATGAAAAGAAACGAAAGGGCGGTATTGGTTTAAATGGCCTTTTTAACGATTTTGTGAGTCAGGTGGGTTCGAAATCATAAAAAAAGTGTGTACCAGAAGGAGGGAAGTTGGAAAAACGTGGAAAAAATGAATGTATGAGGAAAAGAAACAAAAGGAAGGTATTGGTTTAAATGGCTTTTTAGACAGTTTTGTGAGTCAGATGGGTTCGGAACCTTGAAAACAGTGTGTACGCGAAGGAGGAAAGTTGTTTTGAGTGCAAAAACGTGGAAAAAATGAATGTATAAGGAAAAGAAACAAAAGGGAGGTATTGGTTTAAATGGTCTTTTAGATGATTTTGTGAGTCGGATGGGTTCGGAATCATAAAAACAGTGTGTACGCGAAGGAGGAAAGTTGTCTTGACTGCAAAAACGTAAGAAAAATGAATGCATAAGGAAAAGAAACAAAAGGGCGGTATTGGATTAAATGGCCTTTTTAACGATTTTGTGAGTCAGATGGGTTCGGAATCATAAAAACAGTGTGTACGCGAAGGAGGAAAGTTGTCTTGAGTGCAAAAACGTAAGAAAAATGAATGTATAAGGAAAAGAAACGAAAGGGCGGTATTGGTTTAAATGGCCTTTTTAACGATTTTGTGAGTCAGGTGGGTTCGAAATCATAAAAAAAGTGTGTACCAGAAGGAGGGAAGTTGGAAAAACGTGGAAAAAATGAATGTATGAGGAAAAGAAACAAAAGGAAGGTATTGGTTTAAATGGCTTTTTAGACAGTTTTGTGAGTCAGATGGGTTCGGAACCTTGAAAACAGTGTGTACTCGAAGGAGGAAAGTTGTCTTGAGTGCAAAAACGTGGAAAAAATGAATGTATAAGGAAAAGAAACAAAAGGGAGGTATTGGTTTAAATGGTCTTTTAGATGATTTTGTGAGTCAGATGGGTTCGGAATCATAAAAACAGTGTGTACGCGAAGGAGGAAAGTTGTCTTGACTGCAAAAACGTAAGAAAAATGAATGCATAAGGAAAAGAAACAAAAGGGCGGTATTGGATTAAATGGCCTTTTTAACGATTTTGTGAGTCAGATGGGTTCGGAATCATAAAAACAGTGTGTACGCGAAGGAGGAAAGTTGTCTTGAGTGCAAAAACGTAAGAAAAATGAATGTATAAGGAAAAGAAACAAAAGGGCGGTATTGGTTTAAATGGCTTTTTAGACAGTTTTGTGAGTCAGATGGGTTCGGAATCTTAAAAACAGTGTCTACGCGAAGGAGGGAAGTTGTTTTGAGTGCAAAAACGTGAGAAAAATGAATGCATAAGAAAAAGAAACAAAAGGGCGGTATTGGTTTAAATGGCTTTTTAGACAGTTTTGTGAGTCAGATGGGTTCGGAATCTTAAAAACAGTGTGTACGAGAAGGAGGAAAGTTGTCTTGACTGCAAAAACGTAAGAAAAATGAATGCATAAGGAAAAGAAACAAAAGGGCGGTATTGGATTAAATGGCCTTTTTAACGATTTTGTGAGTCAGATGAGTTCGGAATCATAAAAACAGTGTGTACGCGAAGGAGGAAAGTTGTCTTGAGTGCAAAAACGTAAGAAAAATGAATGTATAAGGAAAAGAAACAAAAGGGCGGTATTGGTTTAAATGGCTTTTTAGACAGTTTTGTGAGTCAGATGGGTTCGGAATCTTAAAAACAGTGTCTACGCGAAGGAGGGAAGTTGTTTTGAGTGCAAAAACGTGAGAAAAATGAATGCATAAGAAAAAGAAACAAAAGGGCGGTATTGGTTTAAATGGCTTTTTAGACAGTTTTGTGAGTCAGATGGGTTCGGAATCTTAAAAACAGTGTGTACGAGAAGGAGGAAAGTTGGAAAAACGTGGAAAAAGTGAATGTATAAGGAAAAGAAACAAAAGGGCGGTATTGGTTTAACTGGCCTTTTTAACGAATTTGTGAGTCATATGGGTTCGGAATCTGAAAAACAGTGTGTACGCGAAGGAGGAAAGTTGTTTTGAGTGCAAAAACGTGGAAAAAATGAATGTATAAGGAAAAGAAACAAAAGGGCGGTATTGGTTTAAATGGCTTTTTAGACAGTTTTGTGAGTCAGATGGGTTCGGAATCTTAAAAACAGTGTGTACACGAAGGAGGAAAGTTGTTTTGAGTGCAAAAACATGAAAAAAATGAATCCATAAGGAAAAGAAACAAAAGGGAGGTATTGGTTTAAATGGTCTTATAGACGATTTTGTGAGTCAGATGGGTTCGGAATCACAAAAACAGTGTGTACGCAAAGGAGGAAAGTTGTCTCCAAGTGCAAAAACGTAAGAAAAACGATTGCGCAAAAACGTAAGAAAAACGATTGCATAAGGAAAAGAAACAAAAGGGCGGAATTGGTTTAAATGGACTTGTAGACGATTTTGTGAGTCAGATGGGTTCGAAATCATAAAAAAAGTGTGTACGCAAAGGAGGAAAGTTGTCTTGAGTGCAAAAACGTAAGAAAAATGAATGCATAAGGAAAAGAAACGAAAGGGCGGTATTGGATTAAATGGCCTTTTTAACGATTTTGTGAGTCAGATGGGTTCGGAATCTTAAAAACAGTGTGTACACGAAGGAGGAAAGTTGTTTTGAGTGCAAAAACGTGGAAAAAATGAATGTATAGGGAAAAGAAACAAAAGGGAGGTATTGGTTTAAATGGTCTTTTAGATGATTTTGTGAGTCAGATGGGTTCGGAATCATAAAAACAGTGTGTACGCGAAGGAGGAAAGTTGTCTTGAGTGCAAAAACGTAAGAAAAATGAATGTATAAGGAAAAGAAACAAAAGGGCGGTATTGGTTTAAATGGCTTTTTAGATAGTTTTGTGAGTCAGATGGGTTCGGAATCTTAAAAACAGTGTGTACACGGAGGAGGAAAGTTGTTTTGAGTGCAAAAACATGAAAAAAATGAATCCATAAGGAAAAGAAACAAAAGGGAGGTATTGGTTTAAATGGTCTTATAGACGATTTTGTGAGTCAGATGGGTTCGGAATCACAAAAACAGTGTGTACGCAAAGGAGGAAAGTTGTCTTGAGTGCAAAAACGTAAGAAAAATGAATGCATAATGAAAAGAAACGAAAGGGCGGTATTGGTTTAAATGGCCTTTTTAACGATTTTGTGAGTCAGGTGGGTTCGAAATCATAAAAAAAGTGTGTACCAGAAGGAGGGAAGTTGGAAAAACGTGGAAAAAATGAATGTATGAGGAAAAGAAACAAAAGGAAGGTATTGGTTTAAATGGCTTTTTAGACAGTTTTGTGAGTCAGATGGGTTCGGAACCTTGAAAACAGTGTGTACGCGAAGGAGGAAAGTTGTTTTGAGTGCAAAAACGTGGAAAAAATGAATGTATAAGGAAAAGAAACAAAAGGGAGGTATTGGTTTAAATGGTCTTTTAGATGATTTTGTGAGTCGGATGGGTTCGGAATCATAAAAACAGTGTGTACGCGAAGGAGGAAAGTTGTCTTGACTGCAAAAACGTAAGAAAAATGAATGCATAAGGAAAAGAAACAAAAGGGCGGTATTGGATTAAATGGCCTTTTTAACGATTTTGTGAGTCAGATGGGTTCGGAATCATAAAAACAGTGTGTACGCGAAGGAGGAAAGTTGTCTTGAGTGCAAAAACGTAAGAAAAATGAATGTATAAGGAAAAGAAACGAAAGGGCGGTATTGGTTTAAATGGCCTTTTTAACGATTTTGTGAGTCAGGTGGGTTCGAAATCATAAAAAAAGTGTGTACCAGAAGGAGGGAAGTTGGAAAAACGTGGAAAAAATGAATGTATGAGGAAAAGAAACAAAAGGAAGGTATTGGTTTAAATGGCTTTTTAGACAGTTTTGTGAGTCAGATGGGTTCGGAACCTTGAAAACAGTGTGTACTCGAAGGAGGAAAGTTGTCTTGAGTGCAAAAACGTGGAAAAAATGAATGTATAAGGAAAAGAAACAAAAGGGAGGTATTGGTTTAAATGGTCTTTTAGATGATTTTGTGAGTCAGATGGGTTCGGAATCATAAAAACAGTGTGTACGCGAAGGAGGAAAGTTGTCTTGACTGCAAAAACGTAAGAAAAATGAATGCATAAGGAAAAGAAACAAAAGGGCGGTATTGGATTAAATGGCCTTTTTAACGATTTTGTGAGTCAGATGGGTTCGGAATCATAAAAACAGTGTGTACGCGAAGGAGGAAAGTTGTCTTGAGTGCAAAAACGTAAGAAAAATGAATGTATAAGGAAAAGAAACAAAAGGGCGGTATTGGTTTAAATGGCTTTTTAGACAGTTTTGTGAGTCAGATGGGTTCGGAATCTTAAAAACAGTGTCTACGCGAAGGAGGGAAGTTGTTTTGAGTGCAAAAACGTGAGAAAAATGAATGCATAAGAAAAAGAAACAAAAGGGCGGTATTGGTTTAAATGGCTTTTTAGACAGTTTTGTGAGTCAGATGGGTTCGGAATCTTAAAAACAGTGTGTACGAGAAGGAGGAAAGTTGGAAAAACGTGGAAAAAGTGAATGTATAAGGAAAAGAAACAAAAGGGCGGTATTGGTTTAACTGGCCTTTTTAACGAATTTGTGAGTCATATGGGTTCGGAATCTGAAAAACAGTGTGTACGCGAAGGAGGAAAGTTGTTTTGAGTGCAAAAACGTGGAAAAAATGAATGTATAAGGAAAAGAAACAAAAGGGCGGTATTGGTTTAAATGGCTTTTTAGACAGTTTTGTGAGTCAGATGGGTTCGGAATCTTAAAAACAGTGTGTACACGAAGGAGGAAAGTTGTTTTGAGTGCAAAAACATGAAAAAAATGAATCCATAAGGAAAAGAAACAAAAGGGAGGTATTGGTTTAAATGGTCTTATAGACGATTTTGTGAGTCAGATGGGTTCGGAATCACAAAAACAGTGTGTACGCAAAGGAGGAAAGTTGTCTCCAAGTGCAAAAACGTAAGAAAAACGATTGCGCAAAAACGTAAGAAAAACGATTGCATAAGGAAAAGAAACAAAAGGGCGGAATTGGTTTAAATGGACTTGTAGACGATTTTGTGAGTCAGATGGGTTCGAAATCATAAAAAAAGTGTGTACGCAAAGGAGGAAAGTTGTCTTGAGTGCAAAAACGTAAGAAAAATGAATGCATAAGGAAAAGAAACGAAAGGGCGGTATTGGATTAAATGGCCTTTTTAACGATTTTGTGAGTCAGATGGGTTCGGAATCTTAAAAACAGTGTGTACACGAAGGAGGAAAGTTGTTTTGAGTGCAAAAACGTGGAAAAAATGAATGTATAGGGAAAAGAAACAAAAGGGAGGTATTGGTTTAAATGGTCTTTTAGATGATTTTGTGAGTCAGATGGGTTCGGAATCATAAAAACAGTGTGTACGCGAAGGAGGAAAGTTGTCTTGAGTGCAAAAACGTAAGAAAAATGAATGTATAAGGAAAAGAAACAAAAGGGCGGTATTGGTTTAAATGGCTTTTTAGATAGTTTTGTGAGTCAGATGGGTTCGGAATCTTAAAAACAGTGTGTACACGGAGGAGGAAAGTTGTTTTGAGTGCAAAAACATGAAAAAAATGAATCCATAAGGAAAAGAAACAAAAGGGAGGTATTGGTTTAAATGGTCTTATAGACGATTTTGTGAGTCAGATGGGTTCGGAATCACAAAAACAGTGTGTACGCAAAGGAGGAAAGTTGTCTTGAGTGCAAAAACGTAAGAAAAATGAATGCATAATGAAAAGAAACGAAAGGGCGGTATTGGTTTAAATGGCCTTTTTAACGATTTTGTGAGTCAGGTGGGTTCGAAATCATAAAAAAAGTGTGTACCAGAAGGAGGGAAGTTGGAAAAACGTGGAAAAAATGAATGTATGAGGAAAAGAAACAAAAGGAAGGTATTGGTTTAAATGGCTTTTTAGACAGTTTTGTGAGTCAGATGGGTTCGGAACCTTGAAAACAGTGTGTACGCGAAGGAGGAAAGTTGTTTTGAGTGCAAAAACGTGGAAAAAATGAATGTATAAGGAAAAGAAACAAAAGGGAGGTATTGGTTTAAATGGTCTTTTAGATGATTTTGTGAGTCGGATGGGTTCGGAATCATAAAAACAGTGTGTACGCGAAGGAGGAAAGTTGTCTTGACTGCAAAAACGTAAGAAAAATGAATGCATAAGGAAAAGAAACAAAAGGGCGGTATTGGATTAAATGGCCTTTTTAACGATTTTGTGAGTCAGATGGGTTCGGAATCATAAAAACAGTGTGTACGCGAAGGAGGAAAGTTGTCTTGAGTGCAAAAACGTAAGAAAAATGAATGTATAAGGAAAAGAAACGAAAGGGCGGTATTGGTTTAAATGGCCTTTTTAACGATTTTGTGAGTCAGGTGGGTTCGAAATCATAAAAAAAGTGTGTACCAGAAGGAGGGAAGTTGGAAAAACGTGGAAAAAATGAATGTATGAGGAAAAGAAACAAAAGGAAGGTATTGGTTTAAATGGCTTTTTAGACAGTTTTGTGAGTCAGATGGGTTCGGAACCTTGAAAACAGTGTGTACTCGAAGGAGGAAAGTTGTCTTGAGTGCAAAAACGTGGAAAAAATGAATGTATAAGGAAAAGAAACAAAAGGGAGGTATTGGTTTAAATGGTCTTTTAGATGATTTTGTGAGTCAGATGGGTTCGGAATCATAAAAACAGTGTGTACGCGAAGGAGGAAAGTTGTCTTGACTGCAAAAACGTAAGAAAAATGAATGCATAAGGAAAAGAAACAAAAGGGCGGTATTGGATTAAATGGCCTTTTTAACGATTTTGAGAGTCAGATGGGTTCGGAATCATAAAAACAGTGTGTACGCGAAGGAGGAAAGTTGTCTTGAGTGCAAAAACGTAAGAAAAATGAATGTATAAGGAAAAGAAACAAAAGGGCGGTATTGGTTTAAATGGCTTTTTAGACAGTTTTGTGAGTCAGATGGGTTCGGAATCTTAAAAACAGTGTCTACGCGAAGGAGGGAAGTTGTTTTGAGTGCAAAAACGTGAGAAAAATGAATGCATAAGAAAAAGAAACAAAAGGGCGGTATTGGTTTAACTGGCCTTTTTAACGAATTTGTGAGTCATATGGGTTCGGAATCTGAAAAACAGTGTGTACGCGAAGGAGGAAAGTTGTTTTGAGTGCAAAAACGTGGAAAAAATGAATGTATAAGGAAAAGAAACAAAAGGGCGGTATTGGTTTAAATGGCTTTTTAGACAGTTTTGTGAGTCAGATGGGTTCGGAATCTTAAAAACAGTGTGTACACGAAGGAGGAAAGTTGTTTTGAGTGCAAAAACTTGAAAAAAATGAATCCATAAGGAAAAGAAACAAAAGGGAGGTATTGGTTTAAATGGTCTTATAGACGATTTTGTGAGTCAGATGGGTTCGGAATCACAAAAACAGTGTGTACGCAAAGGAGGAAAGTTGTCTCCAAGTGCAAAAACGTAAGAAAAACGATTGCGCAAAAACGTAAGAAAAACGATTGCATAAGGAAAAGAAACAAAAGGGCGGAATTGGTTTAAATGGACTTGTAGACGATTTTGTGAGTCAGATGGGTTCGAAATCATAAAAAAAGTGTGTACGCAAAGGAGGAAAGTTGTCTTGAGTGCAAAAACGTAAGAAAAATGAATGCATAAGGAAAAGAAACGAAAGGGCGGTATTGGATTAAATGGCCTTTTTAACGATTTTGTGAGTCAGATGGGTTCGGAATCTTAAAAACAGTGTGTACACGAAGGAGGAAAGTTGTTTTGAGTGCAAAAACGTGGAAAAAATGAATGTATAAGGAAAAGAAACAAAAGGGAGGTATTGGTTTAAATGGTCTTTTAGATGATTTTGTGAGTCAGATGGGTTCGGAATCATAAAAACAGTGTGTACGCGAAGGAGGAAAGTTGTCTTGAGTGCAAAAACGTAAGAAAAATGAATGTATAAGGAAAAGAAACAAAAGGGCGGTATTGGTTTAAATGGCTTTTTAGATAGTTTTGTGAGTCAGATGGGTTCGGAATCTTAAAAACAGTGTGTACACGGAGGAGGAAAGTTGTTTTGAGTGCAAAAACATGAAAAAAATGAATCCATAAGGAAAAGAAACAAAAGGGAGGTATTGGTTTAAATGGTCTTATAGACGATTTTGTGAGTCAGATGGGTTCGGAATCACAAAAACAGTGTGTACGCAAAGGAGGAAAGTTGTCTTGAGTGCAAAAACGTAAGAAAAATGAATGCATAAGGAAAAGAAACGAAAGGGCGGTATTGGTTTAAATGGCCTTTTTAACGATTTTGTGAGTCAGGTGGGTTCGAAATCATAAAAAAAGTGTGTACCAGAAGGAGGGAAGTTGGAAAAACGTGGAAAAAATGAATGTATGAGGAAAAGAAACAAAAGGAAGGTATTGGTTTAAATGGCTTTTTAGACAGTTTTGTGAGTCAGATGGGTTCGGAACCTTGAAAACAGTGTGTACGCGAAGGAGGAAAGTTGTTTTGAGTGCAAAAACGTGGAAAAAATGAATGTATAAGGAAAAGAAACAAAAGGGAGGTATTGGTTTAAATGGTCTTTTAGATGATTTTGTGAGTCGGATGGGTTCGGAATCATAAAAACAGTGTGTACGCGAAGGAGGAAAGTTGTCTTCACTGCAAAAACGTAAGAAAAATGAATGCATAAGGAAAAGAAACAAAAGGGCGGTATTGGATTAAATGGCCTTTTTAACGATTTTGTGAGTCAGATGGGTTCGGAATCATAAAAACAGTGTGTACGCGAAGGAGGAAAGTTGTCTTGAGTGCAAAAACGTAAGAAAAATGAATGTATAAGGAAAAGAAACAAAAGGGCGGTATTGGTTTAAATGGCTTTTTAGACAGTTTTGTGAGTCAGATGGGTTCGGAATCTTAAAAACAGTGTCTACGCGAAGGAGGGAAGTTGTTTTGAGTGCAAAAACGTGAGAAAAATGAATGCATAAGAAAAAGAAACAAAAGGGCGGTATTGGTTTAAATGGCTTTTTAGACAGTTTTGTGAGTCAGATGGGTTCGGAATCTTAAAAACAGTGTCTACGCGAAGGAGGGAAGTTGTTTTGAGTGCAAAAACGTGAGAAAAATGAATGCATAAGAAAAAGAAACAAAAGGGCGGTATTGGTTTAACTGGCCTTTTTAACGAATTTGTGAGTCATATGGGTTCGGAATCTGAAAAACAGTGTGTACGCGAAGGAGGAAAGTTGTTTTGAGTGCAAAAACGTGGAAAAAATGAATGTATAAGGAAAAGAAACAAAAGGGCGGTATTGGTTTAAATGGCTTTTTAGACAGTTTTGTGAGTCAGATGGGTTCGGAATCTTAAAAACAGTGTGTACACGAAGGAGGAAAGTTGTTTTGAGTGCAAAAACTTGAAAAAAATGAATCCATAAGGAAAAGAAACAAAAGGGAGGTATTGGTTTAAATGGTCTTATAGACGATTTTGTGAGTCAGATGGGTTCGGAATCACAAAAACAGTGTGTACGCAAAGGAGGAAAGTTGTCTCCAAGTGCAAAAACGTAAGAAAAACGATTGCGCAAAAACGTAAGAAAAACGATTGCATAAGGAAAAGAAACAAAAGGGCGGAATTGGTTTAAATGGACTTGTAGACGATTTTGTGAGTCAGATGGGTTCGAAATCATAAAAAAAGTGTGTACGCAAAGGAGGAAAGTTGTCTTGAGTGCAAAAACGTAAGAAAAATGAATGCATAAGGAAAAGAAACGAAAGGGCGGTATTGGATTAAATGGCCTTTTTAACGATTTTGTGAGTCAGATGGGTTCGGAATCTTAAAAACAGTGTGTACACGAAGGAGGAAAGTTGTTTTGAGTGCAAAAACGTGGAAAAAATGAATGTATAAGGAAAAGAAACAAAAGGGAGGTATTGGTTTAAATGGTCTTTTAGATGATTTTGTGAGTCAGATGGGTTCGGAATCATAAAAACAGTGTGTACGCGAAGGAGGAAAGTTGTCTTGAGTGCAAAAACGTAAGAAAAATGAATGTATAAGGAAAAGAAACAAAAGGGCGGTATTGGTTTAAATGGCTTTTTAGATAGTTTTGTGAGTCAGATGGGTTCGGAATCTTAAAAACAGTGTGTACACGGAGGAGGAAAGTTGTTTTGAGTGCAAAAACATGAAAAAAATGAATCCATAAGGAAAAGAAACAAAAGGGAGGTATTGGTTTAAATGGTCTTATAGACGATTTTGTGAGTCAGATGGGTTCGGAATCACAAAAACAGTGTGTACGCAAAGGAGGAAAGTTGTCTTGAGTGCAAAAACGTAAGAAAAATGAATGCATAAGGAAAAGAAACGAAAGGGCGGTATTGGTTTAAATGGCCTTTTTAACGATTTTGTGAGTCAGGTGGGTTCGAAATCATAAAAAAAGTGTGTACCAGAAGGAGGGAAGTTGGAAAAACGTGGAAAAAATGAATGTATGAGGAAAAGAAACAAAAGGAAGGTATTGGTTTAAATGGCTTTTTAGACAGTTTTGTGAGTCAGATGGGTTCGGAACCTTGAAAACAGTGTGTACGCGAAGGAGGAAAGTTGTTTTGAGTGCAAAAACGTGGAAAAAATGAATGTATAAGGAAAAGAAACAAAAGGGCGGTATTGGTTTAAATGGCTTTTTAGACAGTTTTGTGAGTCAGATGGGTTCGGAATCTTAAAAACAGTGTGTACACGAAGGAGGAAAGTTGTTTTGAGTGCAAAAACTTGAAAAAAATGAATCCATAAGGAAAAGAAACAAAAGGGAGGTATTGGTTTAAATGGTCTTATAGACGATTTTGTGAGTCAGATGGGTTCGGAATCACAAAAACAGTGTGTACGCAAAGGAGGAAAGTTGTCTCCAAGTGCAAAAACGTAAGAAAAACGATTGCGCAAAAACGTAAGAAAAACGATTGCATAAGGAAAAGAAACAAAAGGGCGGAATTGGTTTAAATGGACTTGTAGACGATTTTGTGAGTCAGATGGGTTCGAAATCATAAAAAAAGTGTGTACGCAAAGGAGGAAAGTTGTCTTGAGTGCAAAAACGTAAGAAAAATGAATGCATAAGGAAAAGAAACGAAAGGGCGGTATTGGTTTAAATGGCCTTTTTAACGATTTTGTGAGTCAGGTGGGTTCGAAATCATAAAAAAAGTGTGTACCAGAAGGAGGGAAGTTGGAAAAACGTGGAAAAAATGAATGTATGAGGAAAAGAAACAAAAGGAAGGTATTGGTTTAAATGGCTTTTTAGACAGTTTTGTGAGTCAGATGGGTTCGGAACCTTGAAAACAGTGTGTACGCGAAGGAGGAAAGTTGTTTTGAGTGCAAAAACGTGGAAAAAATGAATGTATAAGGAAAAGAAACAAAAGGGAGGTATTGGTTTAAATGGTCTTTTAGATGATTTTGTGAGTCGGATGGGTTCGGAATCATAAAAACAGTGTGTACGCGAAGGAGGAAAGTTGTCTTGACTGCAAAAACGTAAGAAAAATGAATGCATAAGGAAAAGAAACAAAAGGGCGGTATTGGATTAAATGGCCTTTTTAACGATTTTGTGAGTCAGATGGGTTCGGAATCATAAAAACAGTGTGTACGCGAAGGAGGAAAGTTGTCTTGAGTGCAAAAACGTAAGAAAAATGAATGTATAAGGAAAAGAAACAAAAGGGCGGTATTGGTTTAAATGGCTTTTTAGACAGTTTTGTGAGTCAGATGGGTTCGGAATCTTAAAAACAGTGTCTACGCGAAGGAGGGAAGTTGTTTTGAGTGCAAAAACGTGAGAAAAATGAATGCATAAGAAAAAGAAACAAAAGGGCGGTATTGGTTTAAATGGCTTTTTAGACAGTTTTGTGAGTCAGATGGGTTCGGAATCTTAAAAACAGTGTGTACGAGAAGGAGGAAAGTTGGAAAAACGTGGAAAAAGTGAATGTATAAGGAAAAGAAACAAAAGGGCGGTATTGGTTTAACTGGCCTTTTTAACGAATTTGTGAGTCATATGGGTTCGGAATCTGAAAAACAGTGTGTACGCGAAGGAGGAAAGTTGTTTTGAGTGCAAAAACGTGGAAAAAATGAATGTATAAGGAAAAGAAACAAAAGGGCGGTATTGGTTTAAATGGCTTTTTAGACAGTTTTGTGAGTCAGATGGGTTCGGAATCTTAAAAACAGTGTGTACACGAAGGAGGAAAGTTGTTTTGAGTGCAAAAACATGAAAAAAATGAATCCATAAGGAAAAGAAACAAAAGGGAGGTATTGGTTTAAATGGTCTTATAGACGATTTTGTGAGTCAGATGGGTTCGGAATCACAAAAACAGTGTGTACGCAAAGGAGGAAAGTTGTCTCCAAGTGCAAAAACGTAAGAAAAACGATTCCGCAAAAACGTAAGAAAAACGATTGCATAAGGAAAAGAAACAAAAGGGCGGAATTGGTTTAAATGGACTTGTAGACGATTTTGTGAGTCAGATGGGTTCGAAATCATAAAAACAGTGTGTACGCAAAGGAGGAAAGTTGTCTTGAGTGCAAAAACGTAAGAAAAATGAATGCATAAGGAAAAGAAACGAAAGGGCGGTATTGGATTAAATGGCCTTTTTAACGATTTTGTGAGTCAGATGGGTTCGGAATCATAAAAACAGTGTGTACGCGAAGGAGGAAAGTTGTCTTGAGTGCAAAAACGTAAGAAAAATGAATGTATAAGGAAAAGAAACAAAAGGGCGGTATTGGTTTAAATGGCTTTTTAGACAGTTTTGTGATTCAGATGGGTTCGGAACCTTGAAAACAGTGTGTACGCGAAGGAGGAAAGTTGTTTTGAGTGCAAAAACGTGGAAAAAATGAATGTATAAGGAAAAGAAACAAAAGGGAGGTATTGGTTTAAATGGTCTTTTAGATGATTTTGTGAGTCAGATGGGTTCGGAATCATAAAAACAGTGTGTACGCGAAGGAGGAAAGTTGTCTTGAGTGCAAAAACGTAAGAAAAATGAATGTATAAGGAAAAGAAACAAAAGGGCGGTATTGGTTTAAATGGCTTTTTAGACAGTTTTGTGAGTCAGATGGGTTCGGAATCTTAAAAACAGTGTGTACACGGAGGAGGAAAGTTGTTTTGAGTGCAAAAACATGAAAAAAATGAATCCATAAGGAAAAGAAACAAAAGGGAGGTATTGGTTTAAATGGTCTTATAGACGATTTTGTGAGTCAGATGGGTTCGGAATCACAAAAACAGTGTGTACGCAAAGGAGGAAAGTTGTCTTGAGTGCAAAAACGTAAGAAAAATGAATGCATAAGGAAAAGAAACGAAAGGGCGGTATTGGTTTAAATGGCCTTTTTAACGATTTTGTGAGTCAGGTGGGTTCGAAATCATAAAAAAAGTGTGTACCAGAAGGAGGGAAGTTGGAAAAACGTGGAAAAAATGAATGTATGAGGAAAAGAAACAAAAGGAAGGTATTGGTTTAAATGGCTTTTTAGACAGTTTTGTGAGTCAGATGGGTTCGGAATCTTGAAAACAGTGTGTACGCGAAGGAGGAAAGTTGTTTTGAGTGCAAAAACGTGGAAAAAATGAATGTATAAGGAAAAGAAACAAAAGGGAGGTATTGGTTTAAATGGTCTTTTAGATGATTTTGTGAGTCGAATGGGTTCGGAATCATAAAAACAGTGTGTACGCGAAGGAGGAAAGTTGTCTTGAGTGCAAAAACGTAAGAAAAATGAATGTATAAGGAAAAGAAACAAAAGGGCGGTATTGGTTTAAATGGCTTTTTAGACAGTTTTGTGAGTCAGATGGGTTCGGAATCTTAAAAACAGTGTGTACGAGAAGGAGGAAAGTTGGAAAAACGTGGAAAAAGTGAATGTATAAGGAAAAGAAACAAAAGGGCGGTATTGGTTTAACTGGCCTTTTTAACGAATTTGTGAGTCATATGGGTTCGGAATCTGAAAAACAGTGTGTACGCGAAGGAGGAAAGTTGGAAAAACGTGGAAAAAGTGAATGTATAAGGAAAAGAAACAAAAGGGCGGTATTGGTTTAAATGGCTTTTTAGACAGTTTTGTGAGTCAGATGGGTTCGGAATCTTAAAAACAGTGTGTACACGAAGGAGGAAAGTTGTTTTGAGTGCAAAAACATGAAAAAAATGAATCCATAAGGAAAAGAAACAAAAGGGAGGTATTGGTTTAAATGGTCTTATAGACGATTTTGTGAGTGAGATGGGTTCGGAATCACAAAAACAGTGTGTACGCAAAGGAGGAAAGTTGTCTCCAAGTGCAAAAACGTAAGAAAAACGATTCCGCAAAAACGTAAGAAAAACGATTGCATAAGGAAAAGAAACAAAAGGGCGGAATTGGTTTAAATGGACTTGTAGACGATTTTGTGAGTCAGATGGGTTCGAAATCATAAAAACAGTGTGTACGCAAAGGAGGAAAGTTGTCTTGAGTGCAAAAACGTAAGAAAAATGAATGCATAAGGAAAAGAAACGAAAGGGCGGTATTGGATTAAATGGCCTTTTTAACGATTTTGTGAGTCAGATGGGTTCGGAATCATAAAAACAGTGTGTACGCGAAGGAGGAAAGTTGTCTTGAGTGCAAAAACATAAGAAAAATGAATGTATAAGGAAAAGAAACAAAAGGGCGGTATTGGTTTAAATGGCTTTTTAGACAGTTTTGTGAGTCAGATGGGTTCGGAACCTTGAAAACAGTGTGTACGCGAAGGAGGAAAGTTGTTTTGAGTGCAAAAACGTGGAAAAAATGAATGTATAAGGAAAAGAAACAAAAGGGAGGTATTGGTTTAAATGGTCTTTTAGATGATTTTGTGAGTCAGATGGGTTCGGAATCATAAAAACAGTGTGTACGCGAAGGAGGAAAGTTGTCTTGAGTGCAAAAACGTAAGAAAAATGAATGTATAAGGAAAAGAAACAAAAGGGCGGTATTGGTTTAAATGGCTTTTTAGACAGTTTTGTGAGTCAGATGGGTTCGGAATCTTAAAAACAGTGTGTACACGGAGGAGGAAAGTTGTTTTGAGTGCAAAAACATGAAAAAAATGAATCCATAAGGAAAAGAAACAAAACGGAGGTATTGGTTTAAATGGTCTTATAGACGATTTTGTGAGTCAGATGGGTTCGGAATCACAAAAACAGTGTGTACGCAAAGGAGGAAAGTTGTCTTGAGTGCAAAAACGTAAGAAAAATGAATGCATAAGGAAAAGAAACGAAAGGGCGGTATTGGTTTAAATGGCCTTTTTAACGATTTTGTGAGTCAGGTGGGTTCGAAATCATAAAAAAAGTGTGTACCAGAAGGAGGGAAGTTGGAAAAACGTGGAAAAAATGAATGTATGAGGAAAAGAAACAAAAGGAAGGTATTGGTTTAAATGGCTTTTTAGACAGTTTTGTGAGTCAGATGGGTTCGGAACCTTGAAAACAGTGTGTACGCGAAGGAGGAAAGTTGTTTTGAGTGCAAAAACGTGGAAAAAATGAATGTATAAGGAAAAGAAACAAAAGGGAGGTATTGGTTTAAATGGTCTTTTAGATGATTTTGTGAGTCGGATGGGTTCGGAATCATAAAAACAGTGTGTACGCGAAGGAGGAAAGTTGTCTTGACTGCAAAAACGTAAGAAAAATGAATGCATAAGGAAAAGAAACAAAAGGGCGGTATTGGATTAAATGGCCTTTTTAACGATTTTGTGAGTCAGATGGGTTCGGAATCATAAAAACAGTGTGTACGCGAAGGAGGAAAGTTGTTTTGAGTGCAAAAACGTGGAAAAAATGAATGTATAAGGAAAAGAAACAAAAGGGAGGTATTGGTTTAAATGGTCTTTTAGATGATTTTGTGAGTCAGATGGGTTCGGAATCATAAAAACAGTGTGTACGCGAAGGAGGGAAGTTGTTTTGAGTGCAAAAACGTGAGAAAAATGAATTTTTGTGAGTCAGATGGGTTCGGAATCTTAAAAACAGTGTGTACGAGAAGGAGGAAAGTTGGAAAAACGTGGAAAAAGTGAATGTATAAGGAAAAGAAACAAAAGGGCGGTATTGGTTTAACTGGCCTTTTTAACGAATTTGTGAGTCATATGGGTTCGGAATCTGAAAAACAGTGTGTACGCGAAGGAGGAAAGTTGTCTTGAGTGCAAAAACGTAAGAAAAATGAATGTATAAGGAAAAGAAACAAAAGGGCGGTATTGGTTTAAATGGCTTTTTAGATAGTTTTGTGAGTCAGATGGGTTCGGAATCTTAAAAACAGTGTGTACACGGAGGAGGAAAGTTGTTTTGAGTGCAAAAACATGAAAAAAATGAATCCATAAGGAAAAGAAACAAAAGGGAGGTATTGGTTTAAATGGTCTTATAGACGATTTTGTGAGTCAGATGGGTTCGGAATCACAAAAACAGTGTGTACGCAAAGGAGGAAAGTTGTCTTGAGTGCAAAAACGTAAGAAAAATGAATGCATAAGGAAAAGAAACGAAAGGGCGGTATTGGTTTAAATGGCCTTTTTAACGATTTTGTGAGTCAGGTGGGTTCGAAATCATAAAAAAAGTGTGTACCAGAAGGAGGGAAGTTGGAAAAACGTGGAAAAAATGAATGTATGAGGAAAAGAAACAAAAGGAAGGTATTGGTTTAAATGGCTTTTTAGACAGTTTTGTGAGTCAGATGGGTTCGGAACCTTGAAAACAGTGTGTACGCGAAGGAGGAAAGTTGTTTTGAGTGCAAAAACGTGGAAAAAATGAATGTATAAGGAAAAGAAACAAAAGGGAGGTATTGGTTTAAATGGTCTTTTAGATGATTTTGTGAGTCGGATGGGTTCGGAATCATAAAAACAGTGTGTACGCGAAGGAGGAAAGTTGTCTTGACTGCAAAAACGTAAGAAAAATGAATGCATAAGGAAAAGAAACAAAAGGGCGGTATTGGATTAAATGGCCTTTTTAACGATTTTGTGAGTCAGATGGGTTCGGAATCATAAAAACAGTGTGTACGCGAAGGAGGAAAGTTGTCTTGAGTGCAAAAACGTAAGAAAAATGAATGTATAAGGAAAAGAAACAAAAGGGCGGTATTGGTTTAAATGGCTTTTTAGACAGTTTTGTGAGTCAGATGGGTTCGGAATCTTAAAAACAGTGTCTACGCGAAGGAGGGAAGTTGTTTTGAGTGCAAAAACGTGAGAAAAATGAATGCATAAGAAAAAGAAACAAAAGGGCGGTATTGGTTTAAATGGCTTTTTAGACAGTTTTGTGAGTCAGATGGGTTCGGAATCTTAAAAACAGTGTGTACGAGAAGGAGGAAAGTTGGAAAAACGTGGAAAAAGTGAATGTATAAGGAAAAGAAACAAAAGGGCGGTATTGGTTTAACTGGCCTTTTTAACGAATTTGTGAGTCATATGGGTTCGGAATCTGAAAAACAGTGTGTACGCGAAGGAGGAAAGTTGTTTTGAGTGCAAAAACGTGGAAAAAATGAATGTATAAGGAAAAGAAACAAAAGGGCGGTATTGGTTTAAATGGCTTTTTAGACAGTTTTGTGAGTCAGATGGGTTCGGAATCTTAAAAACAGTGTGTACACGAAGGAGGAAAGTTGTTTTGAGTGCAAAAACATGAAAAAAATGAATCCATAAGGAAAAGAAACAAAAGGGAGGTATTGGTTTAAATGGTCTTATAGACGATTTTGTGAGTCAGATGGGTTCGGAATCACAAAAACAGTGTGTACGCAAAGGAGGAAAGTTGTCTCCAAGTGCAAAAACGTAAGAAAAACGATTCCGCAAAAACGTAAGAAAAACGATTGCATAAGGAAAAGAAACAAAAGGGCGGAATTGGTTTAAATGGACTTGTAGACGATTTTGTGAGTCAGATGGGTTCGAAATCATAAAAACAGTGTGTACGCAAAGGAGGAAAGTTGTCTTGAGTGCAAAAACGTAAGAAAAATGAATGCATAAGGAAAAGAAACGAAAGGGCGGTATTGGATTAAATGGCCTTTTTAACGATTTTGTGAGTCAGATGGGTTCGGAATCATAAAAACAGTGTGTACGCGAAGGAGGAAAGTTGTCTTGAGTGCAAAAACGTAAGAAAAATGAATGTATAAGGAAAAGAAACAAAAGGGCGGTATTGGTTTAAATGGCTTTTTAGACAGTTTTGTGATTCAGATGGGTTCGGAACCTTGAAAACAGTGTGTACGCGAAGGAGGAAAGTTGTTTTGAGTGCAAAAACGTGGAAAAAATGAATGTATAAGGAAAAGAAACAAAAGGGAGGTATTGGTTTAAATGGTCTTTTAGATGATTTTGTGAGTCAGATGGGTTCGGAATCATAAAAACAGTGTGTACGCGAAGGAGGAAAGTTGTCTTGAGTGCAAAAACGTAAGAAAAATGAATGTATAAGGAAAAGAAACAAAAGGGCGGTATTGGTTTAAATGGCTTTTTAGACAGTTTTGTGAGTCAGATGGGTTCGGAATCTTAAAAACAGTGTGTACACGGAGGAGGAAAGTTGTTTTGAGTGCAAAAACATGAAAAAAATGAATCCATAAGGAAAAGAAACAAAAGGGAGGTATTGGTTTAAATGGTCTTATAGACGATTTTGTGAGTCAGATGGGTTCGGAATCACAAAAACAGTGTGTACGCAAAGGAGGAAAGTTGTCTTGAGTGCAAAAACGTAAGAAAAATGAATGCATAAGGAAAAGAAACGAAAGGGCGGTATTGGTTTAAATGGCCTTTTTAACGATTTTGTGAGTCAGGTGGGTTCGAAATCATAAAAAAAGTGTGTACCAGAAGGAGGGAAGTTGGAAAAACGTGGAAAAAATGAATGTATGAGGAAAAGAAACAAAAGGAAGGTATTGGTTTAAATGGCTTTTTAGACAGTTTTGTGAGTCAGATGGGTTCGGAATCTTGAAAACAGTGTGTACGCGAAGGAGGAAAGTTGTTTTGAGTGCAAAAACGTGGAAAAAATGAATGTATAAGGAAAAGAAACAAAAGGGAGGTATTGGTTTAAATGGTCTTTTAGATGATTTTGTGAGTCGGATGGGTTCGGAATCATAAAAACAGTGTGTACGCGAAGGAGGAAAGTTGTCTTGAGTGCAAAAACGTAAGAAAAATGAATGTATAAGGAAAAGAAACAAAAGGGCGGTATTGGTTTAAATGGCTTTTTAGACAGTTTTGTGAGTCAGATGGGTTCGGAATCTTAAAAACAGTGTGTACGAGAAGGAGGAAAGTTGGAAAAACGTGGAAAAAGTGAATGTATAAGGAAAAGAAACAAAAGGGCGGTATTGGTTTAACTGGCCTTTTTAACGAATTTGTGAGTCATATGGGTTCGGAATCTGAAAAACAGTGTGTACGCGAAGGAGGAAAGTTGGAAAAACGTGGAAAAAGTGAATGTATAAGGAAAAGAAACAAAAGGGCGGTATTGGTTTAAATGGCTTTTTAGACAGTTTTGTGAGTCAGATGGGTTCGGAATCTTAAAAACAGTGTGTACACGAAGGAGGAAAGTTGTTTTGAGTGCAAAAACATGAAAAAAATGAATCCATAAGGAAAAGAAACAAAAGGGAGGTATTGGTTTAAATGGTCTTATAGACGATTTTGTGAGTGAGATGGGTTCGGAATCACAAAAACATTGTGTACGCAAAGGAGGAAAGTTGTCTCCAAGTGCAAAAACGTAAGAAAAACGATTCCGCAAAAACGTAAGAAAAACGATTGCATAAGGAAAAGAAACAAAAGGGCGGAATTGGTTTAAATGGACTTGTAGACGATTTTGTGAGTCAGATGGGTTCGAAATCATAAAAACAGTGTGTACGCAAAGGAGGAAAGTTGTCTTGAGTGCAAAAACATAAGAAAAATGAATGTATAAGGAAAAGAAACAAAAGGGCGGTATTGGTTTAAATGGCTTTTTAGACAGTTTTGTGAGTCAGATGGGTTCGGAACCTTGAAAACAGTGTGTACGCGAAGGAGGAAAGTTGTTTTGAGTGCAAAAACGTGGAAAAAATGAATGTATAAGGAAAAGAAACAAAAGGGAGGTATTGGTTTAAATGGTCTTTTAGATGATTTTGTGAGTCAGATGGGTTCGGAATCATAAAAACAGTGTGTACGCGAAGGAGGAAAGTTGTCTTGAGTGCAAAAACGTAAGAAAAATGAATGTATAAGGAAAAGAAACAAAAGGGCGGTATTGGTTTAAATGGCTTTTTAGACAGTTTTGTGAGTCAGATGGGTTCGGAATCTTAAAAACAGTGTGTACACGGAGGAGGAAAGTTGTTTTGAGTGCAAAAACATGAAAAAAATGAATCCATAAGGAAAAGAAACAAAACGGAGGTATTGGTTTAAATGGTCTTATAGACGATTTTGTGAGTCAGATGGGTTCGGAATCACAAAAACAGTGTGTACGCAAAGGAGGAAAGTTGTCTTGAGTGCAAAAACGTAAGAAAAATGAATGCATAAGGAAAAGAAACGAAAGGGCGGTATTGGTTTAAATGGCCTTTTTAACGATTTTGTGAGTCAGGTGGGTTCGAAATCATAAAAAAAGTGTGTACCAGAAGGAGGGAAGTTGGAAAAACGTGGAAAAAATGAATGTATGAGGAAAAGAAACAAAAGGAAGGTATTGGTTTAAATGGCTTTTTAGACAGTTTTGTGAGTCAGATGGGTTCGGAACCTTGAAAACAGTGTGTACGCGAAGGAGGAAAGTTGTTTTGAGTGCAAAAACGTGGAAAAAATGAATGTATAAGGAAAAGAAACAAAAGGGAGGTATTGGTTTAAATGGTCTTTTAGATGATTTTGTGAGTCGGATGGGTTCGGAATCATAAAAACAGTGTGTACGCGAAGGAGGAAAGTTGTCTTGACTGCAAAAACGTAAGAAAAATGAATGCATAAGGAAAAGAAACAAAAGGGCGGTATTGGATTAAATGGCCTTTTTAACGATTTTGTGAGTCAGATGGGTTCGGAATCATAAAAACAGTGTGTACGCGAAGGAGGAAAGTTGTTTTGAGTGCAAAAACGTGGAAAAAATGAATGTATAAGGAAAAGAAACAAAAGGGAGGTATTGGTTTAAATGGTCTTTTAGATGATTTTGTGAGTCAGATGGGTTCGGAATCATAAAAACAGTGTGTACGCGAAGGAGGGAAGTTGTTTTGAGTGCAAAAACGTGAGAAAAATGAATTTTTGTGAGTCAGATGGGTTCGGAATCTTAAAAACAGTGTGTACGAGAAGGAGGAAAGTTGGAAAAACGTGGAAAAAGTGAATGTATAAGGAAAAGAAACAAAAGGGCGGTATTGGTTTAACTGGCCTTTTTAACGAATTTGTGAGTCATATGGGTTCGGAATCTGAAAAACAGTGTGTACGCGAAGGAGGAAAGTTGTTTTGAGTGCAAAAACGTGGAAAAAATGAATGTATAAGGAAAAGAAACAAAAGGGAGGTATTGGTTTAAATGGTCTTTTAGATGATTTTGTGAGTCAGATGGGTTCGGAATCATAAAAACAGTGTGTACGCGAAGGAGGAAAGTTGTCTTGAGTGCAAAAACGTAAGAAAAATGAATGCATAAGGAAAACAAACAAAAGGGCGGTATTGGATTAAATGGCCTTTTTAACGATTTTGTGAGTCAGATGGGTTCGGAATCGTAAAAACAGTGTGTACGCGAAGGAGGAAAGTTGTCTTGAGTGCAAAAACGTAAGAAAAATGAATGTATAAGGAAAAGAAACAAAAGGGCGGTATTGGTTTAAATGGCTTTTTAGACAGTTTTGTGAGTCAGATGGGTTCGGAATCTTAAAAACAGTGTGTACACGAAGGAGGAAAGTTGTTTTGAGTGCAAAAACATGAAAAAAATGAATCCATAAGGAAAAGAAACAAAAGGGAGGTATTGGTTTAAATGGTCTTATAGACGATTTTGTGAGTCAGATGGGTTCGGAATCACAAAAACAGTGTGTACGCAAAGGAGGAAAGTTGTCTCCAAGTGCAAAAACGTAAGAAAAACGATTGCGCAAAAACGTAAGAAAAACGATTGCATAAGGAAAAGAAACAAAAGGGCGGAATTGGTTTAAATGGACTTGTAGACGATTTTGTGAGTCAGATGGGTTCGAAATCATAAAAACAGTGTGTACGCAAAGGAGGAAAGTTGTCTTGAGTGCAAAAACGTAAGAAAAATGAATGCATAAGGAAAAGAAACGAAAGGGCGGTATTGGATTAAATGGCCTTTTTAACGATTTTGTGAGTCAGATGGGTTCGGAATCATAAAAACAGTGTGTACGCGAAGGAGGAAAGTTGTCTTGAGTGCAAAAACGTAAGAAAAATGAATGTATAAGGAAAAGAAACAAAAGGGCGGTATTGGTTTAAATGGCTTTTTAGACAGTTTTGTGAGTCAGATGGGTTCGGAACCTTGAAAACAGTGTGTACGCGAAGGAGGAAAGTTGTTTTGAGTGCAAAAACGTGGAAAAAATGAATGTATAAGGAAAAGAAACAAAAGGGAGGTATTGGTTTAAATGGTCTTTTAGATGATTTTGTGAGTCAGATGGGTTCGGAATCATAAAAACAGTGTGTACGCGAAGGAGGAAAGTTGTCTTGAGTGCAAAAACGTAAGAAAAATGAATGTATAAGGAAAAGAAACAAAAGGGAGGTATTGGTTTAAATGGTCTTTTAGATGATTTTGTGAGTCAGATGGGTTCGGAATCATAAAAACAGTGTGTACGCGAAGGAGGAAAGTTGTCTTGAGTGCAAAAACGTAAGAAAAATGAATGTATAAGGAAAAGAAACAAAAGGGCGGTATTGGTTTAAATGGCTTTTTAGACAGTTTTGTGAGTCAGATGGGTTCGGAATCTTAAAAACAGTGTGTACACGGAGGAGGAAAGTTGTTTTGAGTGCAAAAACATGAAAAAAATGAATCCATAAGGAAAAGAAACAAAAGGGAGGTATTGGTTTAAATGGTCTTATAGACGATTTTGTGAGTCAGATGGGTTCGGAATCACAAAAACAGTGTGTACGCAAAGGAGGAAAGTTGTCTTGAGTGCAAAAACGTAAGAAAAATGAATGCATAAGGAAAAGAAACGAAAGGGCGGTATTGGTTTAAATGGCCTTTTTAACGATTTTGTGAGTCAGGTGGGTTCGAAATCATAAAAAAAGTGTGTACCAGAAGGAGGGAAGTTGGAAAAACGTGGAAAAAATGAATGTATGAGGAAAAGAAACAAAAGGAAGGTATTGGTTTAAATGGCTTTTTAGACAGTTTTGTGAGTCAGATGGGTTCGGAACCTTGAAAACAGTGTGTACTCGAAGGAGGAAAGTTGTTTTGAGTGCAAAAACGTGGAAAAAATGAATGTATAAGGAAAAGAAACAAAAGGGAGGTATTGGTTTAAATGGTCTTTTAGATGATTTTGTGAGTCAGATGGGTTCGGAATCATAAAAACAGTGTGTACGCGAAAGAGGAAAGTTGTCTTGACTGCAAAAACGTAAGAAAAATGAATGCATAAGGAAAAGAAACAAAAGGGCGGTATTGGATTAAATGGCCTTTTTAACGATTTTGTGAGTCAGATGGGTTCGGAATCATAAAAACAGTGTGTACGCGAAGGAGGAAAGTTGTCTTGAGTGCAAAAACGTAAGAAAAATGAATGTATAAGGAAAAGAAACAAAAGGGCGGTATTGGTTTAAATGGCTTTTTAGACAGTTTTGTGAGTCAGATGGGTTCGGAATCTTAAAAACAGTGTCTACGCGAAGGAGGGAAGTTGTTTTGAGTGCAAAAACGTGAGAAAAATGAATGCATAAGAAAAAGAAACAAAAGGGCGGTATTGGTTTAAATGGCTTTTTAGACAGTTTTGTGAGTCAGATGGGTTCGGAATCTTAAAAACAGTGTGTACGAGAAGGAGGAAAGTTGGAAAAACGTGGAAAAAGTGAATGTATAAGGAAAAGAAACAAAAGGGCGGTATTGGTTTAACTGGCCTTTTTAACGAATTTGTGAGTCATATGGGTTCGGAATCTGAAAAACAGTGTGTACGCGAAGGAGGAAAGTTGTTTTGAGTGCAAAAACGTGGAAAAAATGAATGTATAAGGAAAAGAAACAAAAGGGAGGTATTGGTTTAAATGGTCTTTTAGATGATTTTGTGAGTCAGATGGGTTCGGAATCATAAAAACAGTGTGTACGCGAAGGAGGAAAGTTGTCTTGAGTGCAAAAACGTAAGAAAAATGAATGCATAAGGAAAACAAACAAAAGGGCGGTATTGGATTAAATGGCCTTTTTAACGATTTTGTGAGTCAGATGGGTTCGGAATCGTAAAAACAGTGTGTACGCGAAGGAGGAAAGTTGTCTTGAGTGCAAAAACGTAAGAAAAATGAATGTATAAGGAAAAGAAACAAAAGGGCGGTATTGGTTTAAATGGCTTTTTAGACAGTTTTGTGAGTCAGATGGGTTCGGAATCTTAAAAACAGTGTGTACACGAAGGAGGAAAGTTGTTTTGAGTGCAAAAACATGAAAAAAATGAATCCATAAGGAAAAGAAACAAAAGGGAGGTATTGGTTTAAATGGTCTTATAGACGATTTTGTGAGTCAGATGGGTTCGGAATCACAAAAACAGTGTGTACGCAAAGGAGGAAAGTTGTCTCCAAGTGCAAAAACGTAAGAAAAACGATTGCGCAAAAACGTAAGAAAAACGATTGCATAAGGAAAAGAAACAAAAGGGCGGAATTGGTTTAAATGGACTTGTAGACGATTTTGTGAGTCAGATGGGTTCGAAATCATAAAAACAGTGTGTACGCAAAGGAGGAAAGTTGTCTTGAGTGCAAAAACGTAAGAAAAATGAATGCATAAGGAAAAGAAACGAAAGGGCGGTATTGGATTAAATGGCCTTTTTAACGATTTTGTGAGTCAGATGGGTTCGGAATCATAAAAACAGTGTGTACGCGAAGGAGGAAAGTTGTCTTGAGTGCAAAAACGTAAGAAAAATGAATGTATAAGGAAAAGAAACAAAAGGGCGGTATTGGTTTAAATGGCTTTTTAGACAGTTTTGTGAGTCAGATGGGTTCGGAACCTTGAAAACAGTGTGTACGCGAAGGAGGAAAGTTGTTTTGAGTGCAAAAACGTGGAAAAAATGAATGTATAAGGAAAAGAAACAAAAGGGAGGTATTGGTTTAAATGGTCTTTTAGATGATTTTGTGAGTCAGATGGGTTCGGAATCATAAAAACAGTGTGTACGCGAAGGAGGAAAGTTGTCTTGAGTGCAAAAACGTAAGAAAAATGAATGTATAAGGAAAAGAAACAAAAGGGAGGTATTGGTTTAAATGGTCTTTTAGATGATTTTGTGAGTCAGATGGGTTCGGAATCATAAAAACAGTGTGTACGCGAAGGAGGAAAGTTGTCTTGAGTGCAAAAACGTAAGAAAAATGAATGTATAAGGAAAAGAAACAAAAGGGCGGTATTGGTTTAAATGGCTTTTTAGACAGTTTTGTGAGTCAGATGGGTTCGGAATCTTAAAAACAGTGTGTACACGGAGGAGGAAAGTTGTTTTGAGTGCAAAAACATGAAAAAAATGAATCCATAAGGAAAAGAAACAAAAGGGAGGTATTGGTTTAAATGGTCTTATAGACGATTTTGTGAGTCAGATGGGTTCGGAATCACAAAAACAGTGTGTACGCAAAGGAGGAAAGTTGTCTTGAGTGCAAAAACGTAAGAAAAATGAATGCATAAGGAAAAGAAACGAAAGGGCGGTATTGGTTTAAATGGCCTTTTTAACGATTTTGTGAGTCAGGTGGGTTCGAAATCATAAAAAAAGTGTGTACCAGAAGGAGGGAAGTTGGAAAAACGTGGAAAAAATGAATGTATGAGGAAAAGAAACAAAAGGAAGGTATTGGTTTAAATGGCTTTTTAGACAGTTTTGTGAGTCAGATGGGTTCGGAACCTTGAAAACAGTGTGTACTCGAAGGAGGAAAGTTGTTTTGAGTGCAAAAACGTGGAAAAAATGAATGTATAAGGAAAAGAAACAAAAGGGAGGTATTGGTTTAAATGGTCTTTTAGATGATTTTGTGAGTCAGATGGGTTCGGAATCATAAAAACAGTGTGTACGCGAAAGAGGAAAGTTGTCTTGACTGCAAAAACGTAAGAAAAATGAATGCATAAGGAAAAGAAACAAAAGGGCGGTATTGGATTAAATGGCCTTTTTAACGATTTTGTGAGTCAGATGGGTTCGGAATCATAAAAACAGTGTGTACGCGAAGGAGGAAAGTTGTCTTGAGTGCAAAAACGTAAGAAAAATGAATGTATAAGGAAAAGAAACAAAAGGGCGGTATTGGTTTAAATGGCTTTTTAGACAGTTTTGTGAGTCAGATGGGTTCGGAATCTTAAAAACAGTGTCTACGCGAAGGAGGGAAGTTGTTTTGAGTGCAAAAACGTGAGAAAAATGAATGCATAAGAAAAAGAAACAAAAGGGCGGTATTGGTTTAAATGGCTTTTTAGACAGTTTTGTGAGTCAGATGGGTTCGGAATCTTAAAAACAGTGTGTACGAGAAGGAGGAAAGTTGGAAAAACGTGGAAAAAGTGAATGTATAAGGAAAAGAAACAAAACGGCGGTATTGGTTTAACTGGCCTTTTTAACGAATTTGTGAGTCATATGGGTTCGGAATCTGAAAAACAGTGTGTACGCGAAGGAGGAAAGTTGTTTTGAGTGCAAAAACGTGGAAAAAATGAATGTATAAGGAAAAGAAACAAAAGGGCGGTATTGGTTTAAATGGCTTTTTAGACAGTTTTGTGAGTCAGATGGGTTCGGAATCTTAAAAACAGTGTGTACACGAAGGAGGAAAGTTGTTTTGAGTGCAAAAACATGAAAAAAATGAATCCATAAGGAAAAGAAACAAAAGGGAGGTATTGGTTTAAATGGTCTTATAGACGATTTTGTGAGTCAGATGGGTTCGGAATCACAAAAACAGTGTGTACGCAAAGGAGGAAAGTTGTCTTGAGTGCAAAAACGTAAGAAAAATGAATGCATAAGGAAAAGAAACGAAAGGGCGGTATTGGATTAAATGGCCTTTTTAACGATTTTGTGAGTCAGATGGGTTCGGAATCATAAAAACAGTGTGTACGCGAAGGAGGAAAGTTGTCTTGAGTGCAAAAACGTAAGAAAAATGAATGTATAAGGAAAAGAAACAAAAGGGCGGTATTGGTTTAAATGGCTTTTTAGACAGTTTTGTGAGTCAGATGGGTTCGGAATCTTAAAAACAGTGTGTACGAGAAGGAGGAAAGTTGGAAAAACGTGGAAAAAGTGAATGTATAAGGAAAAGAAACAAAAGGGCGGTATTGGTTTAACTGGCCTTTTTAACGAATTTGTGAGTCATATGGGTTCGGAATCTGAAAAACAGTGTGTACGCGAAGGAGGAAAGTTGGAAAAACGTGGAAAAAGTGAATGTATAAGGAAAAGAAACAAAAGGGCGGTATTGGTTTAAATGGCTTTTTAGACAGTTTTGTGAGTCAGATGGGTTCGGAATCTTAAAAACAGTGTGTACACGAAGGAGGAAAGTTGTTTTGAGTGCAAAAACATGAAAAAAATGAATCCATAAGGAAAAGAAACAAAAGGGAGGTATTGGTTTAAATGGTCTTATAGACGATTTTGTGAGTGAGATGGGTTCGGAATCACAAAAACAGTGTGTACGCAAAGGAGGAAAGTTGTCTCCAAGTGCAAAAACGTAAGAAAAACGATTCCGCAAAAACGTAAGAAAAACGATTGCATAAGGAAAAGAAACAAAAGGGAGGTATTGGTTTAAATGGACTTGTAGACGATTTTGTGAGTCAGATGGGTTCGAAATCATAAAAACAGTGTGTACGCAAAGGAGGAAAGTTGTCTTGAGTGCAAAAACGTAAGAAAAATGAATGCATAAGGAAAAGAAACGAAAGGGCGGTATTGGATTAAATGGCCTTTTTAACGATTTTGTGAGTCAGATGGGTTCGGAATCATAAAAACAGTGTGTACGCGAAGGAGGAAAGTTGTCTTGAGTGCAAAAACATAAGAAAAATGAATGTATAAGGAAAAGAAACAAAAGGGCGGTATTGGTTTAAATGGCTTTTTAGACAGTTTTGTGAGTCAGATGGGTTCGGAACCTTGAAAACAGTGTGTACGCGAAGGAGGAAAGTTGTTTTGAGTGCAAAAACGTGGAAAAAATGAATGTATAAGGAAAAGAAACAAAAGGGAGGTATTGGTTTAAATGGTCTTTTAGATGATTTTGTGAGTCAGATGGGTTCGGAATCATAAAAACAGTGTGTACGCGAAGGAGGAAAGTTGTCTTGAGTGCAAAAACGTAAGAAAAATGAATGTATAAGGAAAAGAAACAAAAGGGCGGTATTGGTTTAAATGGCTTTTTAGACAGTTTTGTGAGTCAGATGGGTTCGGAATCTTAAAAACAGTGTGTACGCGAAGGAGGGAAGTTGTTTTGAGTGCAAAAACGTGAGAAAAATGAATGCATAAGAAAAAGAAACAAAAGGGCGGTATTGGTTTAAATGGCTTTTAGACAGTTTTGTGAGTCAGATGGGTTCGGAATCTTAAAAACAGTGTGTACGAGAAGGAGGAAAGTTGGAAAAACGTGGAAAAAGTGAATGTATAAGGAAAAGAAACAAAACGGCGGTATTGGTTTAACTGGCCTTTTTAACGAATTTGTGAGTCATATGGGTTCGGAATCTGAAAAACAGTGTGTACGCGAAGGAGGAAAGTTGTTTTGAGTGCAAAAACGTGGAAAAAATGAATGTATAAGGAAAAGAAACAAAAGGGCGGTATTGGTTTAAATGGCTTTTTAGACAGTTTTGTGAGTCAGATGGGTTCGGAATCTTAAAAACAGTGTGTACACGAAGGAGGAAAGTTGTTTTGAGTGCAAAAACATGAAAAAAATCTATAATAATAAATGGAAAGGTTTGTCTGTCTGTCTGTCTGTCTGTCTGTCTGTCTGTCTATCTGTCTGTCTGTCTGTCTGTCTGTCTGTCTGTCTGTCTGTTCTTTTATACGTTCAGCCCCTATTGAACGCAGAAGTACAAGAATTGACATACGGATGCTCTGGAGCCTTTCCGATGTTTTCTTCGAAACAGAATTTAAAAATCTTAATTAGTTTCGGAGATATTAATTAAAATGCTGACCCATATCGATCGCGAAAATGACCACAAATCCTTATTGCTTAAAAAGAGGATTCTATCAGCATTCAGCAGACGATTTAAACGGCTGTCTCTAACCACAAAAAAACATGTGCAAGTCATTAATATCACATGATCTTTAACTGGGGTTAAAAATTGCAAATTTCAAAGTGCTTCAAATTTTCTTTTTCGTACACAACACTTAATATACAACCTATTCAGCACAAAACCAACCTGCAGTTAAAATTTCATCAAATTTCATTAATAAACAAAGCAGTTACATTTTAATTGCTAATTAAATCTTATTCTAACACGTAATCTATCTTTCAATAGACGATAGGAGTTTCCATAGCAACAAAATACATTTTTTTTTTTACTTCCATTACCCGACTACCGTGGTATATATATATATAAGTTTTGGCGAAATAAAAAATATTTATTTTTCTTTTTACTTCCATTAATAAAACTACCGTAGATAATGGAATTAAAGATTTTGTTGATTTGGAATTGAACAGTATATCTTTTAAATTATCGAAAGTTTTCACCAGATTTACACGCTTTGAGGTCTCCTGAATCAGTTTTCTTTTGTATCTCAGCTACTAATTAAAATAATTTCATGAGTAATACATCATTAAAAAGCCTTTTTAGATTTCGAATCGAACAGTGTAATACAGAAATTTGTACCGCCAGATGGCGCTGTAATATTTTAAAATTTCAAAATTTCAATTTCTAATTATGATTAAATTAATTTTAATACATCATTCGAAAGATATTTTAAAGTTCTTTTAAATTATCGAAAGTTTTCACCAGATTTACACGTTTTGAGGTATCCTGAATCAGTTTTTTTTTTTTTTTTTTTCTCAGCTATTAATTAAAAAAAGTTCATAAGTAATACATCATTTGAAAGCTTATTTTAGTTGATACACATTTTAAAGTACTTTTACATTATCGAAAATGGAATTCGAGATTTCACCCGATTTACACGTTTTGAGGTATCCTGATTAGGTTTTCCTTTGTATCTCAGCTACTAATTAAAATAATTTTATAAGTAATACATCATTAGAAAGCTTTTTTGGTTTGAAATCGAACAGTGGATTACAGAATTCTCTACCGCCAGATGGCGCTGTAATATTTTCAAATTTCAATATTTCAATTTCTAATTATGATTAAATTATTTTTAATGCATCATTCGAAAGATATTTTAAAGTTCTTTTATATTATCGACAGTTTTCACCAGATTTACACGTTTTGAGGTCTCCTGAATTAGTTTTCTTTTGTATCTCAGCTACTAATTAAAATAATTTCGTAAGTAGTACATCATTAGAAAGCTTTTTTGATTAGGAATCGAACAGTGGAATACAGAAATTTGTACCGCCAGATGGCGCTGTAATATTTTAAAATTTCAATATTTCAATTTCTAATTATGATTAAATTATTTTTAATACATCATTCGAAAGATATTTTAAAGTTCTTTTAAATTATCGAAAGTTTTCACCAGATTTACATGTTTTGAGGTGTCCTGAATCAGTTTTCTTTTGTATCTCAGCTACTAATTAAAATAATTTCATAAGTAATACATCATTAGAACGCTTTTTTGATTTGGAATCGAACAGTGGAATACAGAAATTTGTACCGCCAGATGGCGCTGTAATATTTTAAAATTTCAATATTTCAATTTCTAATTATGATTAAATTATTTGTAATACATCATTCGAAAGATATTTTAAAGTTCTTTTAAATTATCGAAAGTTTTCACCAGATTTACACGTTTTGAGGTGTCCTGAATCAGTTTTTTTTTTTTTTTTTTTTTTTTTGTATCTCAGTTATTAATTAAAAAAAGTTTATAAGTAATACATCATTTGAAAGCTTATTTTAGTTGATACACATTTTAAAGTACTTTTACATTATGGAAAAATGGAATTCGAGATTTCACCCGATTTACACGTTTTGAGGTGTCCTGATTAGGTTTTCTTTTGTATCTCATCTACTAATTAAAATAATTTCATGAGTAATACATCATTTGTAAGCTTTGTTGATCTGGAATGGAACAATAGATTACAGAAATTTCTACCACCAGATGGCGCTGTAATATTTTTAAATTTCAATATTTCATATTCTAATTATGATTAAATTATTTCTAATACATCATTCGAAAGATATTTTAAAGTTTTTTTACATTATCGAAAGTGGAATTCGAGATTTCACCTGATTTGCAATTTAAAGTGTCCTGATCAGGCTTTCTTTTGCATCTCAGCTAATTGAGTAAGAATAAGTAACTGGAATGGAACAATAGATTACAGAAATTTCTACCGCCAGATGGCGCTGTAATATTTTTAAATTTCAATATTTCATATTCTAATTATGATTAAATTATTTCTAATACATCATTCGAAAGATATTTTAAAGTTCTTTTACATTATCGAAAGTGGAATTCGAGATTTCACCTGATTTACAATTTAAAGTGTCCTGATCAGGTTTTCTTTTGCATATCAGCTAATTGAGTAAGACCGTTCAAAATTGGTATTTGCAAGTTAATTAGGAGGGGCTGGAACGGTGGGGAAGGAATAGGCGCGCAGCGCGCATGGGTTTGGGACCCGGTGCGAGTTTTTACCCGATGATAAAAGATTTTTTTATTTTATTTTATTTTCTTAATAATAAAAGTTTGAGTTGAGAAGGAATATGCGTGTACAGCGCACGTATATCCTCAAGCGTGCGCGCGCAGCGCGCGTGGGTCTGCGCTGCCGAAGGCAGTGGCGTCCCGGTGTGAGTTTTTACCCGATGCTAAATGATATATTTTTTAATTCCTTTTCTTGAGAATGAAAGTTTATGAGTAATAACATTGAATTTTGAGAAGTCATAAGGATAGTGAAGGAATACGTGCGCGTAGCGCACGGGTCTACGCTGCCGAAGGCAGTGGGGACCCGGTGCGACATTTTTCCCGATCAGAATTTTTTTTTTCTCTTTTTTTATCACATGATACAAATTAATGCAATTTTGAGAATTCATTAATTATTGTGATTCATTTAAAAATAGTGACCAGCGAAGCGGGCGTAGCCTGCTAGTGAATCCATAAGGAAAAGAAACAAAAGGGAGGTATTGGTTTAAATGGTCTTATAGACGATTTTGTGAGTCAGATGGGTTCGGAATCACAAAAACAGTGTGTACGCAAAGGAGGAAAGTTGTCTCCAAGTGCAAAAACGTAAGAAAAACGATTGCGCAAAAACGTAAGAAAAACGATTGCATAAGGAAAAGAAACAAAAGGGCGGAATTGGTTTAAATGGACTTGTAGACGATTTTGTGAGTCAGATGGGTTCGAAATCATAAAAACAGTGTGTACGCAAAGGAGGAAAGTTGTCTTGAGTGCAAAAACGTAAGAAAAATGAATGCATAAGGAAAAGAAACGAAAGGGCGGTATTGGATTAAATGGCCTTTTTAACGATTTTGTGAGTCAGATGGGTCCGGAATCATAAAAACAGTGTGTACGCGAAGGAGGAAAGCTGTCTTGAGTGCAAAAACGTAAGAAAAATGAATGTATAAGGAAAAGAAACAAAAGGGCGGTATTGGTTTAAATGGCTTTTTAGACAGTTTTGTGAGTCAGATGGGTTCGGAACCTTGAAAACAGTGTGTACGCGAAGGAGGAAAGTTGTTTTGAGTGCAAAAACGTGGAAAAAATGAATGTATAAGGAAAAGAAACAAAAGGGAGGTATTGGTTTAAATGGTCTTTTAGATGATTTTGTGAGTCAGATGGGTTCGGAATCATAAAAACAGTGTGTACGCGAAGGAGGAAAGTTGTCTTGAGTGCAAAAACGTAAGAAAAATGAATGTATAAGGAAAAGAAACAAAAGGGCGGTATTGGTTTAAATGGCTTTTTAGACAGTTTTGTGAGTCAGATGGGTTCGGAATCTTAAAAACAGTGTGTACACGGAGGAGGAAAGTTGTTTTGAGTGCAAAAACATGAAAAAAATGAATCCATAAGGAAAAGAAACAAAAGGGAGGTATTGGTTTAAATGGTCTTATAGACGATTTTGTGAGTCAGATGGGTTCGGAATCACAAAAACAGTGTGTACGCAAAGGAGGAAAGTTGTCTTGAGTGCAAAAACGTAAGAAAAATGAATGCATAAGGAAAAGAAACAACAGGGAGGTATTGGTTTAAATGGTCTTTTAGATGATTTTTGAGTCAGATGGGTTCGGAATCATAAAAACAGTGTGTACGCGAAGGAGGAAAGTTGTCTTGAGTGCAAAAACGTAAGAAAAATGAATGTATAAGGAAAAGAAACAAAAGGGCGGTATTGGTTTAAATGGCTTTTTAGACAGTTTTGTGAGTCAGATGGGTTCGGAATCATAAAAACAGTGTGTACGCGAAGGAGGAAAGTTGGAAAAACGTGGAAAAAGTGAATGTATAAGGAAAAGAAACAAAAGGGCGGTATTGGTTTAACTGGCCTTTTTAACGATTTTGTGAGTCATATGGGTTCGGAATCATAAAAACAGTGTGTACGCGAAGGAGGAAAGTTGTCTTGAGTGCAAAAACGTAAGAAAAATGAATGCATAAGGAAAAGAAACAAAAGGGCGGTATTGGATTAAATGGCCTTTTTAACGATTTTGTGAGTCAGATGGGTTCGGAATCATAAAAACAGTGTGTACGCGAAGGAGGAAAGTTGTCTTGAGTGCAAAAACGTAAGAAAAAAGAATGTATAAGGAAAAGAAACAAAAGGGCGGTATTGGTTTAAATGGCTTTTTAGACAGTTTTGTGAGTCAGATGGGTTCGGAACCTTGAAAACAGTGTGCACGCGAAGGAGGAAAGTTGTTTTGAGTGCAAAAACGTGGAAAAAATGAATGTATAAGGAAAAGAAACAAAAGGGAGGTATTGGTTTAAATGGTCTTTTAGATGATTTTGTGAGTCAGATGGGTTCGGAATCATAAAAACAGTGTGTACGCGAAGGAGGGAAGTTGTCTTGAGTGCAAAAACGTAAGAAAAATGAATGCATAAGGAAAAGAAACAACAGGGAGGTATTGGTTTAAATGGTCTTTTAGATGATTTTTGAGTCAGATGGGTTCGGAATCATAAAAACAGTGTGTACGCGAAGGAGGAAAGTTGTCTTGAGTGCAAAAACGTAAGAAAAATGAATGTATAAGGAAAAGAAACAAAAGGGCGGTATTGGTTTAAATGGCTTTTTAGACAGTTTTGTGAGTCAGATGGGTTCGGAATCATAAAAACAGTGTGTACGCGAAGGAGGAAAGTTGGAAAAACGTGGAAAAAGTGAATGTATAAGGAAAAGAAACAAAAGGGCGGTATTGGTTTAACTGGCCTTTTTAACGATTTTGTGAGTCATATGGGTTCGGAATCATAAAAACAGTGTGTACGCGAAGGAGGAAAGTTGTCTTGAGTGCAAAAACGTAAGAAAAATGAATGCATAAGGAAAAGAAACAAAAGGGCGGTATTGGATTAAATGGCCTTTTTAACGATTTTGTGAGTCAGATGGGTTCGGAATCATAAAAACAGTGTGTACGCGAAGGAGGAAAGTTGTCTTGAGTGCAAAAACGTAAGAAAAAAGAATGTATAAGGAAAAGAAACAAAAGGGCGGTATTGGTTTAAATGGCTTTTTAGACAGTTTTGTGAGTCAGATGGGTTCGGAACCTTGAAAACAGTGTGCACGCGAAGGAGGAAAGTTGTTTTGAGTGCAAAAACGTGGAAAAAATGAATGTATAAGGAAAAGAAACAAAAGGGAGGTATTGGTTTAAATGGTCTTTTAGATGATTTTGTGAGTCAGATGGGTTCGGAATCATAAAAACAGTGTGTACGCGAAGGAGGGAAGTTGTCTTGAGTGCAAAAACGTAAGAAAAATAAATGTATAATGAAAAGAAACAAAAGGGCGGTATTGGTTTAAATGGCTTTTTAGACAGTTTTGTGAGTCAGATAGGTTCGGAATCTTAAAAACAGTGTGTACGCGAAGGAGGGAAGTTGTTTTGAGTTCAAAAACGTGAGAAAAATGAATGCATAAGAAAAAGAAACAAAAGGGCGGTATTGGTTTAAATGGCTTTTTAGACAGTTTTGTGAGTCAGAAGGGTTCGGAATCTTAAAAACAGTGTGTACGAGAAGGAGGAAAGTTGGAAAAACGTGGAAAAAGTGAATGTATAAGGAAAAGAAACAAAAGGGCGGTATTGGTTTAACTGGCCTTTTTAACGATTTTGTGAGTCATATGGGTTCGGAATCATAAAAACAGTGTGTACGCGAAGGAGGAAAGTTGTCTTGAGTGCAAAAACGTGGAAAAAATGAATGTATAAGGAAAAGAAACAAAAGGGAGGTATTGGTTTAAATGGTCTTTTAGATGATTTTGTGAGTCAGATGGGTTCGGAATCATAAAAACAGTGTGTACGTGAAGGAGGAAAGTTGTCTTGAGTGCAAAAACGTAAGAAAAATGAATGCATAAGGAAAAGAAACAAAAGGGCGGTATTGGATTAAATGGCCTTTTTAACGATTTTGTGAGTCAGATGGGTTCGGAATCATAAAAACAGTGTGTACGCGAAGGAGGAAAGTTGTCTTGAGTGCAAAAACGTAAGAAAAATGAAGGTATAAGGAAAAGAAACAAAAGGGCGGTATTGGTTTAAATGGCTTTTTAGACAGTTTTGTGAGTCAGATGGGTTCGGAACCTTGAAAACAGTGTGTACGCGAAGGAGGAAAGTTGTTTTGAGTGCAAAAACGTGGAAAAAATGAATGTATAAGGAAAAGAAACAAAAGGGAGGTATTGGTTTAAATGGTCTTTTAGATGATTTTGTGAGTCAGATGGGTTCGGAATCATAAAAACAGTGTGTACGCGAAGGAGGGAAGTTGTCTTGAGTGCAAAAACGTAAGAAAAATGAATGTATAAGGAAAAGAAACAAAAGGGCGGTATTGGTTTAAATGGCTTTTTAGACAGTTTTGTGAGTCAGATGGGTTCGGAATCTTAAAAACAGTGTGTACGCGAAGGAGGGAAGTTGTTTTGAGTGCAAAAACGTGAAAAAAATGAATGCATAAGAAAAAGAAACAAAAGGGCGGTATTGGTTTAAATGGCTTTTTAGACAGTTTTGTGAGTCAGATGGGTTCGGAATCTTAAAAACAGTGTGTACGAGAAGGAGGAAAGTTGGAAAAACGTGGAAAAAATGAATGTATAAGGAAAAGAAACAAAAGGGCGGTATTGGTTTAAATGGCCTTTTTAACGATTTTGTGCGTCATATGGGTTCGGAATCATAAAAAAAGTGTGTACGCGAAGGAGGGAAGTTGTTTTGAGTGCAAAAACGTGGAAAAAATGAATGTATAAGGAAAAGAAACAAAAGGGAGGTATTGGTTTAATAATCTTTTAGATGATTTTGTGAGTCAGATGGGTTCGGAATCATAAAAACAGTGTGTACGCGAAGGAGGGAAGTTGTTTTGAGTGCAAAAACGTGAGAAAAATGAATGCATAAGAAAAAGAAACAAAAGGGCGGTATTGGTTTAAATGGCTTTTTAGACAGTTTTGTGAGTCAGATGGGTTCGGAATCTTAAAAACAGTGTGTACGAGAAGGAGGAAAGTTGGAAAAACGTGGAAAAAGTGAATGTATAAGGAAAAGAAACAAAAGGGCGGTATTGGTTTAACTGGCCTTTTTAACGAATTTGTGAGTCATATGGGTTCGGAATCTGAAAAACAGTGTGTACGCGAAGGAGGAAAGTTGTTTTGAGTGCAAAAACGTGGAAAAAATGAATGTATAAGGAAAAGAAACAAAAGGGCGGTATTGGTTTAAATGGCTTTTTAGACAGTTTTGTGAGTCAGATGGGTTCGGAATCTTAAAAACAGTGTGTACACGAAGGAGGAAAGTTGTTTTGAGTGCAAAAACATGAAAAAAATGAATCCATAAGGAAAAGAAACAAAAGGGAGGTATTGGTTTAAATGGTCTTATAGACGATTTTGTGAGTCAGATGGGTTCGGAATCACAAAAACAGTGTGTACGCAAAGGAGGAAAGTTGTCTCCAAGTGCAAAAACGTAAGAAAAACGATTGCGCAAAAACGTAAGAAAAACGATTGCATAAGGAAAAGAAACAAAAGGGCGGAATTGGTTTAAATGGACTTGTAGACGATTTTGTGAGTCAGATGGGTTCGAAATCATAAAAAAAGTGTGTACGCAAAGGAGGAAAGTTGTCTTGAGTGCAAAAACGTAAGAAAAATGAATGCATAAGGAAAAGAAACGAAAGGGCGGTATTGGATTAAATGGCCTTTTTAACGATTTTGTGAGTCAGATGGGTTCGGAATCTTAAAAACAGTGTGTACACGAAGGAGGAAAGTTGTTTTGAGTGCAAAAACGTGGAAAAAATGAATGTATAGGGAAAAGAAACAAAAGGGAGGTATTGGTTTAAATGGTCTTTTAGATGATTTTGTGAGTCAGATGGGTTCGGAATCATAAAAACAGTGTGTACGCGAAGGAGGAAAGTTGTCTTGAGTGCAAAAACGTAAGAAAAATGAATGTATAAGGAAAAGAAACAAAAGGGCGGTATTGGTTTAAATGGCTTTTTAGATAGTTTTGTGAGTCAGATGGGTTCGGAATCTTAAAAACAGTGTGTACACGGAGGAGGAAAGTTGTTTTGAGTGCAAAAACATGAAAAAAATGAATCCATAAGGAAAAGAAACAAAAGGGAGGTATTGGTTTAAATGGTCTTATAGACGATTTTGTGAGTCAGATGGGTTCGGAATCACAAAAACAGTGTGTACGCAAAGGAGGAAAGTTGTCTTGAGTGCAAAAACGTAAGAAAAATGAGGGTTCGGAATCATAAAAACAGTGTGTACGCGAAGGAGGAAAGTTGTCTTGAGTGCAAAAACGTAAGAAAAATGAATGTATAAGGAAAAGAAACGAAAGGGCGGTATTGGTTTAAATGGCCTTTTTAACGATTTTGTGAGTCAGGTGGGTTCGAAATCATAAAAAAAGTGTGTACCAGAAGGAGGGAAGTTGGAAAAACGTGGAAAAAATGAATGTATGAGGAAAAGAAACAAAAGGAAGGTATTGGTTTAAATGGCTTTTTAGACAGTTTTGTGAGTCAGATGGGTTCGGAACCTTGAAAACAGTGTGTACTCGAAGGAGGAAAGTTGTCTTGAGTGCAAAAACGTGGAAAAAATGAATGTATAAGGAAAAGAAACAAAAGGGAGGTATTGGTTTAAATGGTCTTTTAGATGATTTTGTGAGTCAGATGGGTTCGGAATCATAAAAACAGTGTGTACGCGAAGGAGGAAAGTTGTCTTGACTGCAAAAACGTAAGAAAAATGAATGCATAAGGAAAAGAAACAAAAGGGCGGTATTGGATTAAATGGCCTTTTTAACGATTTTGTGAGTCAGATGGGTTCGGAATCATAAAAACAGTGTGTACGCGAAGGAGGAAAGTTGTCTTGAGTGCAAAAACGTAAGAAAAATGAATGTATAAGGAAAAGAAACAAAAGGGCGGTATTGGTTTAAATGGCTTTTTAGACAGTTTTGTGAGTCAGATGGGTTCGGAATCTTAAAAACAGTGTGTACGAGAAGGAGGAAAGTTGGAAAAACGTGGAAAAAGTGAATGTATAAGGAAAAGAAACAAAAGGGCGGTATTGGTTTAACTGGCCTTTTTAACGATTTTGTGAGTCATATGGGTTCGGAATCATAAAAACAGTGTGTACGCGAAGGAGGAAAGTTGTCTTGAGTGCAAAAACGTGGAAAAAATGAATGTATAAGGAAAAGAAACAAAAGGGAGGTATTGGTTTAAATGGTCTTTTAGATGATTTTGTGAGTCAGATGGGTTCGGAATCATAAAAACAGTGTGTACGCGAAAAAGGAAAGTTGTCTTGAGTGCAAAAACGTAAGAAAAATGAATGCATAAGGAAAAGAAACAAAAGGGCGGTATTGGATTAAATGGCCTTTTTAACGATTTTGTGAGTCAGATGGGTTCGGAATCATAAAAACAGTGTGTACGCGAAGGAGGAAAGTTGTCTTGAGTGCAAAAACGTAAGAAAAATGAATGTATAAGGAAAAGAAACAAAAGGGCGGTATTGGTTTAAATGGTCTTTTAGATGATTTTGTGAGTCAGATGGGTTCGGAATCATAAAAACAGTGTGTACGCGAAGGAGGAAAGTTGTCGAGTGCAAAAACGTAAGAAAAATGAATGTATAAGGAAAAGAAACAAAAGGGCGGTATTGGTTTAAATGGCTTTTTAGACAGTTTTGTGAGTCAGATGGGTTCGGAATCTTAAAAACAGTGTGTACACGGAGGAGGAAAGTTGTTTTGAGTGCAAAAACATGAAAAAAATGAATCCATAAGGAAAAGAAACAAAAGGGAGGTATTGGTTTAAATGGTCTTTTAGACGATTTTGTGAGTCAGATGGGTTCGGAATCACAAAAACAGTGTGTACGCAAAGGAGGAAAGTTGTCTTGAGTGCAAAAACGTAAGAAAAATGAATGCATAAGGAAAAGAAACGAAAGGGCGGTATTGGTTTAAAGGGCCTTTTTAACGATTTTGTGAGTCAGGTGGGTTCGAAATCATAAAAAAAGTGTGTACCAGAAGGAGGGAAGTTGGAAAAACGTGGAAAAAATGAATGTATGAGGAAAAGAAACAAAAGGAAGGTATTGGTTTAAATGGCTTTTTAGACAGTTTTGTGAGTCAGATGGGTTCGGAACCTTGAAAACAGTGTGTACTCGAAGGAGGAAAGTTGTCTTGAGTGCAAAAACGTGGAAAAAATGAATGTATAAGGAAAAGAAACAAAAGGGAGGTATTGGTTTAAATGGTCTTTTAGATGATTTTGTGAGTCAGATGGGTTCGGAATCATAAAAACAGTGTGTACGCGAAGGAGGAAAGTTGTCTTGACTGCAAAAACGTAAGAAAAATGAATGCATAAGGAAAAGAAACAAAAGGGCGGTATTGGATTAAATGGCCTTTTTAACGATTTTGTGAGTCAGATGGGTTCGGAATCATAAAAACAGTGTGTACGCGAAGGAGGAAAGTTGTCTTGAGTGCAAAAACGTAAGAAAAATGAATGTATAAGGAAAAGAAACAAAAGGGCGGTATTGGTTTAAATGGCTTTTTAGACAGTTTTGTGAGTCAGATGGGTTCGGAATCTTAAAAACAGTGTCTACGCGAAGGAGGGAAGTTGTTTTGAGTGCAAAAACGTGAGAAAAATGAATGCATAAGGAAAAGAAACGAAAGGGCGGTATTGGATTAAATGGCCTTTTTAACGATTTTGTGAGTCAGATGGGTTCGGAATCTTAAAAACAGTGTGTACACGAAGGAGGAAAGTTGTTTTGAGTGCAAAAACGTGGAAAAAATGAATGTATAGGGAAAAGAAACAAAAGGGAGGTATTGGTTTAAATGGTCTTTTAGATGATTTTGTGAGTCAGATGGGTTCGGAATCATAAAAACAGTGTGTACGCGAAGGAGGAAAGTTGTCTTGAGTGCAAAAACGTAAGAAAAATGAATGTATAAGGAAAAGAAACAAAAGGGCGGTATTGGTTTAAATGGCTTTTTAGATAGTTTTGTGAGTCAGATGGGTTCGGAATCTTAAAAACAGTGTGTACACGGAGGAGGAAAGTTGTTTTGAGTGCAAAAACATGAAAAAATTGAATCCATAAGGAAAAGAAACAAAAGGGAGGTATTGGTTTAAATGGTCTTATAGACGATTTTGTGAGTCAGATGGGTTCGGAATCACAAAAACAGTGTGTACGCAAAGGAGGAAAGTTGTCTTGAGTGCAAAAACGTAAGAAAAATGAGGGTTCGGAATCATAAAAACAGTGTGTACGCGAAGGAGGAAAGTTGTCTTGAGTGCAAAAACGTAAGAAAAATGAATGTATAAGGAAAAGAAACGAAAGGGCGGTATTGGTTTAAATGGCCTTTTTAACGATTTTGTGAGTCAGGTGGGTTCGAAATCATAAAAAAAGTGTGTACCAGAAGGAGGGAAGTTGGAAAAACGTGGAAAAAATGAATGTATGAGGAAAAGAAACAAAAGGAAGGTATTGGTTTAAATGGCTTTTTAGACAGTTTTGTGAGTCAGATGGGTTCGGAACCTTGAAAACAGTGTGTACTCGAAGGAGGAAAGTTGTCTTGAGTGCAAAAACGTGGAAAAAATGAATGTATAAGGAAAAGAAACAAAAGGGAGGTATTGGTTTAAATGGTCTTTTAGATGATTTTGTGAGTCAGATGGGTTCGGAATCATAAAAACAGTGTGTACGCGAAGGAGGAAAGTTGTCTTGACTGCAAAAACGTAAGAAAAATGAATGCATAAGGAAAAGAAACAAAAGGGCGGTATTGGATTAAATGGCCTTTTTAACGATTTTGTGAGTCAGATGGGTTCGGAATCATAAAAACAGTGTGTACGCGAAGGAGGAAAGTTGTCTTGAGTGCAAAAACGTAAGAAAAATGAATGTATAAGGAAAAGAAACAAAAGGGCGGTATTGGTTTAAATGGCTTTTTAGACAGTTTTGTGAGTCAGATGGGTTCGGAATCTTAAAAACAGTGTGTACGAGAAGGAGGAAAGTTGGAAAAACGTGGAAAAAGTGAATGTATAAGGAAAAGAAACAAAAGGGCGGTATTGGTTTAACTGGCCTTTTTAACGATTTTGTGAGTCATATGGGTTCGGAATCATAAAAACAGTGTGTACGCGAAGGAGGAAAGTTGTCTTGAGTGCAAAAACGTGGAAAAAATGAATGTATAAGGAAAAGAAACAAAAGGGAGGTATTGGTTTAAATGGTCTTTTAGATGATTTTGTGAGTCAGATGGGTTCGGAATCATAAAAACAGTGTGTACGCGAAGGAGGAAAGTTGTCTTGACTGCAAAAACGTAAGAAAAATGAATGCATAAGGAAAAGAAACAAAAGGGCGGTATTGGATTAAATGGCCTTTTTAACGATTTTGTGAGTCAGATGGGTTCGGAATCATAAAAACAGTGTGTACGCGAAGGAGGAAAGTTGTCTTGAGTGCAAAAACGTAAGAAAAATGAATGTATAAGGAAAAGAAACAAAAGGGCGGTATTGGTTTAAATGGCTTTTTAGACAGTTTTGTGAGTCAGATGGGTTCGGAATCTTAAAAACAGTGTCTACGCGAAGGAGGGAAGTTGTTTTGAGTGCAAAAACGTGAGAAAAATGAATGCATAAGGAAAAGAAACGAAAGGGCGGTATTGGATTAAATGGCCTTTTTAACGATTTTGTGAGTCAGATGGGTTCGGAATCTTAAAAACAGTGTGTACACGAAGGAGGAAAGTTGTTTTGAGTGCAAAAACGTGGAAAAAATGAATGTATAGGGAAAAGAAACAAAAGGGAGGTATTGGTTTAAATGGTCTTTTAGATGATTTTGTGAGTCAGATGGGTTCGGAATCATAAAAACAGTGTGTACGCGAAGGAGGAAAGTTGTCTTGAGTGCAAAAACGTAAGAAAAATGAATGTATAAGGAAAAGAAACAAAAGGGCGGTATTGGTTTAAATGGCTTTTTAGATAGTTTTGTGAGTCAGATGGGTTCGGAATCTTAAAAACAGTGTGTACACGGAGGAGGAAAGTTGTTTTGAGTGCAAAAACATGAAAAAATTGAATCCATAAGGAAAAGAAACAAAAGGGAGGTATTGGTTTAAATGGTCTTATAGACGATTTTGTGAGTCAGATGGGTTCGGAATCACAAAAACAGTGTGTACGCAAAGGAGGAAAGTTGTCTTGAGTGCAAAAACGTAAGAAAAATGAGGGTTCGGAATCATAAAAACAGTGTGTACGCGAAGGAGGAAAGTTGTCTTGAGTGCAAAAACGTAAGAAAAATGAATGTATAAGGAAAAGAAACGAAAGGGCGGTATTGGTTTAAATGGCCTTTTTAACGATTTTGTGAGTCAGGTGGGTTCGAAATCATAAAAAAAGTGTGTACCAGAAGGAGGGAAGTTGGAAAAACGTGGAAAAAATGAATGTATGAGGAAAAGAAACAAAAGGAAGGTATTGGTTTAAATGGCTTTTTAGACAGTTTTGTGAGTCAGATGGGTTCGGAACCTTGAAAACAGTGTGTACTCGAAGGAGGAAAGTTGTCTTGAGTGCAAAAACGTGGAAAAAATGAATGTATAAGGAAAAGAAACAAAAGGGAGGTATTGGTTTAAATGGTCTTTTAGATGATTTTGTGAGTCAGATGGGTTCGGAATCATAAAAACAGTGTGTACGCGAAGGAGGAAAGTTGTCTTGACTGCAAAAACGTAAGAAAAATGAATGCATAAGGAAAAGAAACAAAAGGGCGGTATTGGATTAAATGGCCTTTTTAACGATTTTGTGAGTCAGATGGGTTCGGAATCATAAAAACAGTGTGTACGCGAAGGAGGAAAGTTGTCTTGAGTGCAAAAACGTAAGAAAAATGAATGTATAAGGAAAAGAAACAAAAGGGCGGTATTGGTTTAAATGGCTTTTTAGACAGTTTTGTGAGTCAGATGGGTTCGGAATCTTAAAAACAGTGTGTACGAGAAGGAGGAAAGTTGGAAAAACGTGGAAAAAGTGAATGTATAAGGAAAAGAAACAAAAGGGCGGTATTGGTTTAACTGGCCTTTTTAACGATTTTGTGAGTCATATGGGTTCGGAATCATAAAAACAGTGTGTACGCGAAGGAGGAAAGTTGTCTTGAGTGCAAAAACGTGGAAAAAATGAATGTATAAGGAAAAGAAACAAAAAGGAGGTATTGGTTTAAATGGTCTTTTAGATGATTTTGTGAGTCAGATGGGTTCGGAATCATAAAAACAGTGTGTACGCGAAAAAGGAAAGTTGTCTTGAGTGCAAAAACGTAAGAAAAATGAATGCATAAGGAAAAGAAACAAAAGGGCGGTATTGGATTAAATGGCCTTTTTAACGATTTTGTGAGTCAGATGGGTTCGGAATCATAAAAACAGTGTGTACGCGAAGGAGGAAAGTTGTCTTGAGTGCAAAAACGTAAGAAAAATGAATGTATAAGGAAAAGAAACAAAAGGGCGGTATTGGTTTAAATGGTCTTTTAGATGATTTTGTGAGTCAGATGGGTTCGGAATCATAAAAACAGTGTGTACGCGAAGGAGGAAAGTTGTCGAGTGCAAAAACGTAAGAAAAATGAATGTATAAGGAAAAGAAACAAAAGGGCGGTATTGGTTTAAATGGCTTTTTAGACAGTTTTGTGAGTCAGATGGGTTCGGAATCTTAAAAACAGTGTGTACACGGAGGAGGAAAGTTGTTTTGAGTGCAAAAACATGAAAAAAATGAATCCATAAGGAAAAGAAACAAAAGGGAGGTATTGGTTTAAATGGTCTTTTAGACGATTTTGTGAGTCAGATGGGTTCGGAATCACAAAAACAGTGTGTACGCAAAGGAGGAAAGTTGTCTTGAGTGCAAAAACGTAAGAAAAATGAATGCATAAGGAAAAGAAACGAAAGGGCGGTATTGGTTTAAATGGCCTTTTTAACGATTTTGTGAGTCAGGTGGGTTCGAAATCATAAAAAAAGTGTGTACCAGAAGGAGGGAAGTTGGAAAAACGTGGAAAAAATGAATGTATGAGGAAAAGAAACAAAAGGAAGGTATTGGTTTAAATGGCTTTTTAGACAGTTTTGTGAGTCAGATGGGTTCGGAACCTTGAAAACAGTGTGTACTCGAAGGAGGAAAGTTGTCTTGAGTGCAAAAACGTGGAAAAAATGAATGTATAAGGAAAAGAAACAAAAGGGAGGTATTGGTTTAAATGGTCTTTTAGATGATTTTGTGAGTCAGATGGGTTCGGAATCATAAAAACAGTGTGTACGCGAAGGAGGAAAGTTGTCTTGACTGCAAAAACGTAAGAAAAATGAATGCATAAGGAAAAGAAACAAAAGGGCGGTATTGGATTAAATGGCCTTTTTAACGATTTTGTGAGTCAGATGAGTTCGGAATCATAAAAACAGTGTGTACGCGAAGGAGGAAAGTTGTCTTGAGTGCAAAAACGTAAGAAAAATGAATGTATAAGGAAAAGAAACAAAAGGGCGGTATTGGTTTAAATGGCTTTTTAGACAGTTTTGTGAGTCAGATGGGTTCGGAATCTTAAAAACAGTGTCTACGCGAAGGAGGGAAGTTGTTTTGAGTGCAAAAACGTGAGAAAAATGAATGCATAAGAAAAAGAAACAAAAGGGCGGTATTGGTTTAAATGGCTTTTTAGACAGTTTTGTGAGTCAGATGGGTTCGGAATCTTAAAAACAGTGTGTACGAGAAGGAGGAAAGTTGGAAAAACGTGGAAAAAGTGAATGTATAAGGAAAAGAAACAAAAGGGCGGTATTGGTTTAACTGGCCTTTTTAACGAATTTGTGAGTCATATGGGTTCGGAATCTGAAAAACAGTGTGTACGCGAAGGAGGAAAGTTGTTTTGAGTGCAAAAACGTGGAAAAAATGAATGTATAAGGAAAAGAAACAAAAGGGCGGTATTGGTTTAAATGGCTTTTTAGACAGTTTTGTGAGTCAGATGGGTTCGGAATCTTAAAAACAGTGTGTACACGAAGGAGGAAAGTTGTTTTGAGTGCAAAAACATGAAAAAAATGAATCCATAAGGAAAAGAAACAAAAGGGAGGTATTGGTTTAAATGGTCTTATAGACGATTTTGTGAGTCAGATGGGTTCGGAATCACAAAAACAGTGTGTACGCAAAGGAGGAAAGTTGTCTCCAAGTGCAAAAACGTAAGAAAAACGATTGCGCAAAAACGTAAGAAAAACGATTGCATAAGGAAAAGAAACAAAAGGGCGGAATTGGTTTAAATGGACTTGTAGACGATTTTGTGAGTCAGATGGGTTCGAAATCATAAAAAAAGTGTGTACGCAAAGGAGGAAAGTTGTCTTGAGTGCAAAAACGTAAGAAAAATGAATGCATAAGGAAAAGAAACGAAAGGGCGGTATTGGATTAAATGGCCTTTTTAACGATTTTGTGAGTCAGATGGGTTCGGAATCTTAAAAACAGTGTGTACACGAAGGAGGAAAGTTGTTTTGAGTGCAAAAACGTGGAAAAAATGAATGTATAGGGAAAAGAAACAAAAGGGAGGTATTGGTTTAAATGGTCTTTTAGATGATTTTGTGAGTCAGATGGGTTCGGAATCATAAAAACAGTGTGTACGCGAAGGAGGAAAGTTGTCTTGAGTGCAAAAACGTAAGAAAAATGAATGTATAAGGAAAAGAAACAAAAGGGCGGTATTGGTTTAAATGGCTTTTTAGATAGTTTTGTGAGTCAGATGGGTTCGGAATCTTAAAAACAGTGTGTACACGGAGGAGGAAAGTTGTTTTGAGTGCAAAAACATGAAAAAAATGAATCCATAAGGAAAAGAAACAAAAGGGAGGTATTGGTTTAAATGGTCTTATAGACGATTTTGTGAGTCAGATGGGTTCGGAATCACAAAAACAGTGTGTACGCAAAGGAGGAAAGTTGTCTTGAGTGCAAAAACGTAAGAAAAATGAATGCATAATGAAAAGAAACGAAAGGGCGGTATTGGTTTAAATGGCCTTTTTAACGATTTTGTGAGTCAGGTGGGTTCGAAATCATAAAAAAAGTGTGTACCAGAAGGAGGGAAGTTGGAAAAACGTGGAAAAAATGAATGTATGAGGAAAAGAAACAAAAGGAAGGTATTGGTTTAAATGGCTTTTTAGACAGTTTTGTGAGTCAGATGGGTTCGGAACCTTGAAAACAGTGTGTACGCGAAGGAGGAAAGTTGTTTTGAGTGCAAAAACGTGGAAAAAATGAATGTATAAGGAAAAGAAACAAAAGGGAGGTATTGGTTTAAATGGTCTTTTAGATGATTTTGTGAGTCGGATGGGTTCGGAATCATAAAAACAGTGTGTACGCGAAGGAGGAAAGTTGTCTTGACTGCAAAAACGTAAGAAAAATGAATGCATAAGGAAAAGAAACAAAAGGGCGGTATTGGATTAAATGGCCTTTTTAACGATTTTGTGAGTCAGATGGGTTCGGAATCATAAAAACAGTGTGTACGCGAAGGAGGAAAGTTGTCTTGAGTGCAAAAACGTAAGAAAAATGAATGTATAAGGAAAAGAAACGAAAGGGCGGTATTGGTTTAAATGGCCTTTTTAACGATTTTGTGAGTCAGGTGGGTTCGAAATCATAAAAAAAGTGTGTACCAGAAGGAGGGAAGTTGGAAAAACGTGGAAAAAATGAATGTATGAGGAAAAGAAACAAAAGGAAGGTATTGGTTTAAATGGCTTTTTAGACAGTTTTGTGAGTCAGATGGGTTCGGAACCTTGAAAACAGTGTGTACTCGAAGGAGGAAAGTTGTCTTGAGTGCAAAAACGTGGAAAAAATGAATGTATAAGGAAAAGAAACAAAAGGGAGGTATTGGTTTAAATGGTCTTTTAGATGATTTTGTGAGTCAGATGGGTTCGGAATCATAAAAACAGTGTGTACGCGAAGGAGGAAAGTTGTCTTGACTGCAAAAACGTAAGAAAAATGAATGCATAAGGAAAAGAAACAAAAGGGCGGTATTGGATTAAATGGCCTTTTTAACGATTTTGTGAGTCAGATGGGTTCGGAATCATAAAAACAGTGTGTACGCGAAGGAGGAAAGTTGTCTTGAGTGCAAAAACGTAAGAAAAATGAATGTATAAGGAAAAGAAACAAAAGGGCGGTATTGGTTTAAATGGCTTTTTAGACAGTTTTGTGAGTCAGATGGGTTCGGAATCTTAAAAACAGTGTCTACGCGAAGGAGGGAAGTTGTTTTGAGTGCAAAAACGTGAGAAAAATGAATGCATAAGAAAAAGAAACAAAAGGGCGGTATTGGTTTAAATGGCTTTTTAGACAGTTTTGTGAGTCAGATGGGTTCGGAATCTTAAAAACAGTGTGTACGAGAAGGAGGAAAGTTGTCTTGACTGCAAAAACGTAAGAAAAATGAATGCATAAGGAAAAGAAACAAAAGGGCGGTATTGGATTAAATGGCCTTTTTAACGATTTTGTGAGTCAGATGAGTTCGGAATCATAAAAACAGTGTGTACGCGAAGGAGGAAAGTTGTCTTGAGTGCAAAAACGTAAGAAAAATGAATGTATAAGGAAAAGAAACAAAAGGGCGGTATTGGTTTAAATGGCTTTTTAGACAGTTTTGTGAGTCAGATGGGTTCGGAATCTTAAAAACAGTGTCTACGCGAAGGAGGGAAGTTGTTTTGAGTGCAAAAACGTGAGAAAAATGAATGCATAAGAAAAAGAAACAAAAGGGCGGTATTGGTTTAAATGGCTTTTTAGACAGTTTTGTGAGTCAGATGGGTTCGGAATCTTAAAAACAGTGTGTACGAGAAGGAGGAAAGTTGGAAAAACGTGGAAAAAGTGAATGTATAAGGAAAAGAAACAAAAGGGCGGTATTGGTTTAACTGGCCTTTTTAACGAATTTGTGAGTCATATGGGTTCGGAATCTGAAAAACAGTGTGTACGCGAAGGAGGAAAGTTGTTTTGAGTGCAAAAACGTGGAAAAAATGAATGTATAAGGAAAAGAAACAAAAGGGCGGTATTGGTTTAAATGGCTTTTTAGACAGTTTTGTGAGTCAGATGGGTTCGGAATCTTAAAAACAGTGTGTACACGAAGGAGGAAAGTTGTTTTGAGTGCAAAAACATGAAAAAAATGAATCCATAAGGAAAAGAAACAAAAGGGAGGTATTGGTTTAAATGGTCTTATAGACGATTTTGTGAGTCAGATGGGTTCGGAATCACAAAAACAGTGTGTACGCAAAGGAGGAAAGTTGTCTCCAAGTGCAAAAACGTAAGAAAAACGATTGCGCAAAAACGTAAGAAAAACGATTGCATAAGGAAAAGAAACAAAAGGGCGGAATTGGTTTAAATGGACTTGTAGACGATTTTGTGAGTCAGATGGGTTCGAAATCATAAAAAAAGTGTGTACGCAAAGGAGGAAAGTTGTCTTGAGTGCAAAAACGTAAGAAAAATGAATGCATAAGGAAAAGAAACGAAAGGGCGGTATTGGATTAAATGGCCTTTTTAACGATTTTGTGAGTCAGATGGGTTCGGAATCTTAAAAACAGTGTGTACACGAAGGAGGAAAGTTGTTTTGAGTGCAAAAACGTGGAAAAAATGAATGTATAGGGAAAAGAAACAAAAGGGAGGTATTGGTTTAAATGGTCTTTTAGATGATTTTGTGAGTCAGATGGGTTCGGAATCATAAAAACAGTGTGTACGCGAAGGAGGAAAGTTGTCTTGAGTGCAAAAACGTAAGAAAAATGAATGTATAAGGAAAAGAAACAAAAGGGCGGTATTGGTTTAAATGGCTTTTTAGATAGTTTTGTGAGTCAGATGGGTTCGGAATCTTAAAAACAGTGTGTACACGGAGGAGGAAAGTTGTTTTGAGTGCAAAAACATGAAAAAAATGAATCCATAAGGAAAAGAAACAAAAGGGAGGTATTGGTTTAAATGGTCTTATAGACGATTTTGTGAGTCAGATGGGTTCGGAATCACAAAAACAGTGTGTACGCAAAGGAGGAAAGTTGTCTTGAGTGCAAAAACGTAAGAAAAATGAATGCATAATGAAAAGAAACGAAAGGGCGGTATTGGTTTAAATGGCCTTTTTAACGATTTTGTGAGTCAGGTGGGTTCGAAATCATAAAAAAAGTGTGTACCAGAAGGAGGGAAGTTGGAAAAACGTGGAAAAAATGAATGTATGAGGAAAAGAAACAAAAGGAAGGTATTGGTTTAAATGGCTTTTTAGACAGTTTTGTGAGTCAGATGGGTTCGGAACCTTGAAAACAGTGTGTACGCGAAGGAGGAAAGTTGTTTTGAGTGCAAAAACGTGGAAAAAATGAATGTATAAGGAAAAGAAACAAAAGGGAGGTATTGGTTTAAATGGTCTTTTAGATGATTTTGTGAGTCGGATGGGTTCGGAATCATAAAAACAGTGTGTACGCGAAGGAGGAAAGTTGTCTTGACTGCAAAAACGTAAGAAAAATGAATGCATAAGGAAAAGAAACAAAAGGGCGGTATTGGATTAAATGGCCTTTTTAACGATTTTGTGAGTCAGATGGGTTCGGAATCATAAAAACAGTGTGTACGCGAAGGAGGAAAGTTGTCTTGAGTGCAAAAACGTAAGAAAAATGAATGTATAAGGAAAAGAAACGAAAGGGCGGTATTGGTTTAAATGGCCTTTTTAACGATTTTGTGAGTCAGGTGGGTTCGAAATCATAAAAAAAGTGTGTACCAGAAGGAGGGAAGTTGGAAAAACGTGGAAAAAATGAATGTATGAGGAAAAGAAACAAAAGGAAGGTATTGGTTTAAATGGCTTTTTAGACAGTTTTGTGAGTCAGATGGGTTCGGAACCTTGAAAACAGTGTGTACTCGAAGGAGGAAAGTTGTCTTGAGTGCAAAAACGTGGAAAAAATGAATGTATAAGGAAAAGAAACAAAAGGGAGGTATTGGTTTAAATGGTCTTTTAGATGATTTTGTGAGTCAGATGGGTTCGGAATCATAAAAACAGTGTGTACGCGAAGGAGGAAAGTTGTCTTGACTGCAAAAACGTAAGAAAAATGAATGCATAAGGAAAAGAAACAAAAGGGCGGTATTGGATTAAATGGCCTTTTTAACGATTTTGTGAGTCAGATGGGTTCGGAATCATAAAAACAGTGTGTACGCGAAGGAGGAAAGTTGTCTTGAGTGCAAAAACGTAAGAAAAATGAATGTATAAGGAAAAGAAACAAAAGGGCGGTATTGGTTTAAATGGCTTTTTAGACAGTTTTGTGAGTCAGATGGGTTCGGAATCTTAAAAACAGTGTCTACGCGAAGGAGGGAAGTTGTTTTGAGTGCAAAAACGTGAGAAAAATGAATGCATAAGAAAAAGAAACAAAAGGGCGGTATTGGTTTAAATGGCTTTTTAGACAGTTTTGTGAGTCAGATGGGTTCGGAATCTTAAAAACAGTGTGTACGAGAAGGAGGAAAGTTGGAAAAACGTGGAAAAAGTGAATGTATAAGGAAAAGAAACAAAAGGGCGGTATTGGTTTAACTGGCCTTTTTAACGAATTTGTGAGTCATATGGGTTCGGAATCTGAAAAACAGTGTGTACGCGAAGGAGGAAAGTTGTTTTGAGTGCAAAAACGTGGAAAAAATGAATGTATAAGGAAAAGAAACAAAAGGGCGGTATTGGTTTAAATGGCTTTTTAGACAGTTTTGTGAGTCAGATGGGTTCGGAATCTTAAAAACAGTGTGTACACGAAGGAGGAAAGTTGTTTTGAGTGCAAAAACATGAAAAAAATGAATCCATAAGGAAAAGAAACAAAAGGGAGGTATTGGTTTAAATGGTCTTATAGACGATTTTGTGAGTCAGATGGGTTCGGAATCACAAAAACAGTGTGTACGCAAAGGAGGAAAGTTGTCTCCAAGTGCAAAAACGTAAGAAAAACGATTGCGCAAAAACGTAAGAAAAACGATTGCATAAGGAAAAGAAACAAAAGGGCGGAATTGGTTTAAATGGACTTGTAGACGATTTTGTGAGTCAGATGGGTTCGAAATCATAAAAAAAGTGTGTACGCAAAGGAGGAAAGTTGTCTTGAGTGCAAAAACGTAAGAAAAATGAATGCATAAGGAAAAGAAACGAAAGGGCGGTATTGGATTAAATGGCCTTTTTAACGATTTTGTGAGTCAGATGGGTTCGGAATCTTAAAAACAGTGTGTACACGAAGGAGGAAAGTTGTTTTGAGTGCAAAAACGTGGAAAAAATGAATGTATAGGGAAAAGAAACAAAAGGGAGGTATTGGTTTAAATGGTCTTTTAGATGATTTTGTGAGTCAGATGGGTTCGGAATCATAAAAACAGTGTGTACGCGAAGGAGGAAAGTTGTCTTGAGTGCAAAAACGTAAGAAAAATGAATGTATAAGGAAAAGAAACAAAAGGGCGGTATTGGTTTAAATGGCTTTTTAGATAGTTTTGTGAGTCAGATGGGTTCGGAATCTTAAAAACAGTGTGTACACGGAGGAGGAAAGTTGTTTTGAGTGCAAAAACATGAAAAAAATGAATCCATAAGGAAAAGAAACAAAAGGGAGGTATTGGTTTAAATGGTCTTATAGACGATTTTGTGAGTCAGATGGGTTCGGAATCACAAAAACAGTGTGTACGCAAAGGAGGAAAGTTGTCTTGAGTGCAAAAACGTAAGAAAAATGAATGCATAATGAAAAGAAACGAAAGGGCGGTATTGGTTTAAATGGCCTTTTTAACGATTTTGTGAGTCAGGTGGGTTCGAAATCATAAAAAAAGTGTGTACCAGAAGGAGGGAAGTTGGAAAAACGTGGAAAAAATGAATGTATGAGGAAAAGAAACAAAAGGAAGGTATTGGTTTAAATGGCTTTTTAGACAGTTTTGTGAGTCAGATGGGTTCGGAACCTTGAAAACAGTGTGTACGCGAAGGAGGAAAGTTGTTTTGAGTGCAAAAACGTGGAAAAAATGAATGTATAAGGAAAAGAAACAAAAGGGAGGTATTGGTTTAAATGGTCTTTTAGATGATTTTGTGAGTCGGATGGGTTCGGAATCATAAAAACAGTGTGTACGCGAAGGAGGAAAGTTGTCTTGACTGCAAAAACGTAAGAAAAATGAATGCATAAGGAAAAGAAACAAAAGGGCGGTATTGGATTAAATGGCCTTTTTAACGATTTTGTGAGTCAGATGGGTTCGGAATCATAAAAACAGTGTGTACGCGAAGGAGGAAAGTTGTCTTGAGTGCAAAAACGTAAGAAAAATGAATGTATAAGGAAAAGAAACGAAAGGGCGGTATTGGTTTAAATGGCCTTTTTAACGATTTTGTGAGTCAGGTGGGTTCGAAATCATAAAAAAAGTGTGTACCAGAAGGAGGGAAGTTGGAAAAACGTGGAAAAAATGAATGTATGAGGAAAAGAAACAAAAGGAAGGTATTGGTTTAAATGGCTTTTTAGACAGTTTTGTGAGTCAGATGGGTTCGGAACCTTGAAAACAGTGTGTACTCGAAGGAGGAAAGTTGTCTTGAGTGCAAAAACGTGGAAAAAATGAATGTATAAGGAAAAGAAACAAAAGGGAGGTATTGGTTTAAATGGTCTTTTAGATGATTTTGTGAGTCAGATGGGTTCGGAATCATAAAAACAGTGTGTACGCGAAGGAGGAAAGTTGTCTTGACTGCAAAAACGTAAGAAAAATGAATGCATAAGGAAAAGAAACAAAAGGGCGGTATTGGATTAAATGGCCTTTTTAACGATTTTGAGAGTCAGATGGGTTCGGAATCATAAAAACAGTGTGTACGCGAAGGAGGAAAGTTGTCTTGAGTGCAAAAACGTAAGAAAAATGAATGTATAAGGAAAAGAAACAAAAGGGCGGTATTGGTTTAAATGGCTTTTTAGACAGTTTTGTGAGTCAGATGGGTTCGGAATCTTAAAAACAGTGTCTACGCGAAGGAGGGAAGTTGTTTTGAGTGCAAAAACGTGAGAAAAATGAATGCATAAGAAAAAGAAACAAAAGGGCGGTATTGGTTTAACTGGCCTTTTTAACGAATTTGTGAGTCATATGGGTTCGGAATCTGAAAAACAGTGTGTACGCGAAGGAGGAAAGTTGTTTTGAGTGCAAAAACGTGGAAAAAATGAATGTATAAGGAAAAGAAACAAAAGGGCGGTATTGGTTTAAATGGCTTTTTAGACAGTTTTGTGAGTCAGATGGGTTCGGAATCTTAAAAACAGTGTGTACACGAAGGAGGAAAGTTGTTTTGAGTGCAAAAACTTGAAAAAAATGAATCCATAAGGAAAAGAAACAAAAGGGAGGTATTGGTTTAAATGGTCTTATAGACGATTTTGTGAGTCAGATGGGTTCGGAATCACAAAAACAGTGTGTACGCAAAGGAGGAAAGTTGTCTCCAAGTGCAAAAACGTAAGAAAAACGATTGCGCAAAAACGTAAGAAAAACGATTGCATAAGGAAAAGAAACAAAAGGGCGGAATTGGTTTAAATGGACTTGTAGACGATTTTGTGAGTCAGATGGGTTCGAAATCATAAAAAAAGTGTGTACGCAAAGGAGGAAAGTTGTCTTGAGTGCAAAAACGTAAGAAAAATGAATGCATAAGGAAAAGAAACGAAAGGGCGGTATTGGATTAAATGGCCTTTTTAACGATTTTGTGAGTCAGATGGGTTCGGAATCTTAAAAACAGTGTGTACACGAAGGAGGAAAGTTGTTTTGAGTGCAAAAACGTGGAAAAAATGAATGTATAAGGAAAAGAAACAAAAGGGAGGTATTGGTTTAAATGGTCTTTTAGATGATTTTGTGAGTCAGATGGGTTCGGAATCATAAAAACAGTGTGTACGCGAAGGAGGAAAGTTGTCTTGAGTGCAAAAACGTAAGAAAAATGAATGTATAAGGAAAAGAAACAAAAGGGCGGTATTGGTTTAAATGGCTTTTTAGATAGTTTTGTGAGTCAGATGGGTTCGGAATCTTAAAAACAGTGTGTACACGGAGGAGGAAAGTTGTTTTGAGTGCAAAAACATGAAAAAAATGAATCCATAAGGAAAAGAAACAAAAGGGAGGTATTGGTTTAAATGGTCTTATAGACGATTTTGTGAGTCAGATGGGTTCGGAATCACAAAAACAGTGTGTACGCAAAGGAGGAAAGTTGTCTTGAGTGCAAAAACGTAAGAAAAATGAATGCATAAGGAAAAGAAACGAAAGGGCGGTATTGGTTTAAATGGCCTTTTTAACGATTTTGTGAGTCAGGTGGGTTCGAAATCATAAAAAAAGTGTGTACCAGAAGGAGGGAAGTTGGAAAAACGTGGAAAAAATGAATGTATGAGGAAAAGAAACAAAAGGAAGGTATTGGTTTAAATGGCTTTTTAGACAGTTTTGTGAGTCAGATGGGTTCGGAACCTTGAAAACAGTGTGTACGCGAAGGAGGAAAGTTGTTTTGAGTGCAAAAACGTGGAAAAAATGAATGTATAAGGAAAAGAAACAAAAGGGAGGTATTGGTTTAAATGGTCTTTTAGATGATTTTGTGAGTCGGATGGGTTCGGAATCATAAAAACAGTGTGTACGCGAAGGAGGAAAGTTGTCTTCACTGCAAAAACGTAAGAAAAATGAATGCATAAGGAAAAGAAACAAAAGGGCGGTATTGGATTAAATGGCCTTTTTAACGATTTTGTGAGTCAGATGGGTTCGGAATCATAAAAACAGTGTGTACGCGAAGGAGGAAAGTTGTCTTGAGTGCAAAAACGTAAGAAAAATGAATGTATAAGGAAAAGAAACAAAAGGGCGGTATTGGTTTAAATGGCTTTTTAGACAGTTTTGTGAGTCAGATGGGTTCGGAATCTTAAAAACAGTGTCTACGCGAAGGAGGGAAGTTGTTTTGAGTGCAAAAACGTGAGAAAAATGAATGCATAAGAAAAAGAAACAAAAGGGCGGTATTGGTTTAAATGGCTTTTTAGACAGTTTTGTGAGTCAGATGGGTTCGGAATCTTAAAAACAGTGTCTACGCGAAGGAGGGAAGTTGTTTTGAGTGCAAAAACGTGAGAAAAATGAATGCATAAGAAAAAGAAACAAAAGGGCGGTATTGGTTTAACTGGCCTTTTTAACGAATTTGTGAGTCATATGGGTTCGGAATCTGAAAAACAGTGTGTACGCGAAGGAGGAAAGTTGTTTTGAGTGCAAAAACGTGGAAAAAATGAATGTATAAGGAAAAGAAACAAAAGGGCGGTATTGGTTTAAATGGCTTTTTAGACAGTTTTGTGAGTCAGATGGGTTCGGAATCTTAAAAACAGTGTGTACACGAAGGAGGAAAGTTGTTTTGAGTGCAAAAACTTGAAAAAAATGAATCCATAAGGAAAAGAAACAAAAGGGAGGTATTGGTTTAAATGGTCTTATAGACGATTTTGTGAGTCAGATGGGTTCGGAATCACAAAAACAGTGTGTACGCAAAGGAGGAAAGTTGTCTCCAAGTGCAAAAACGTAAGAAAAACGATTGCGCAAAAACGTAAGAAAAACGATTGCATAAGGAAAAGAAACAAAAGGGCGGAATTGGTTTAAATGGACTTGTAGACGATTTTGTGAGTCAGATGGGTTCGAAATCATAAAAAAAGTGTGTACGCAAAGGAGGAAAGTTGTCTTGAGTGCAAAAACGTAAGAAAAATGAATGCATAAGGAAAAGAAACGAAAGGGCGGTATTGGATTAAATGGCCTTTTTAACGATTTTGTGAGTCAGATGGGTTCGGAATCTTAAAAACAGTGTGTACACGAAGGAGGAAAGTTGTTTTGAGTGCAAAAACGTGGAAAAAATGAATGTATAAGGAAAAGAAACAAAAGGGAGGTATTGGTTTAAATGGTCTTTTAGATGATTTTGTGAGTCAGATGGGTTCGGAATCATAAAAACAGTGTGTACGCGAAGGAGGAAAGTTGTCTTGAGTGCAAAAACGTAAGAAAAATGAATGTATAAGGAAAAGAAACAAAAGGGCGGTATTGGTTTAAATGGCTTTTTAGATAGTTTTGTGAGTCAGATGGGTTCGGAATCTTAAAAACAGTGTGTACACGGAGGAGGAAAGTTGTTTTGAGTGCAAAAACATGAAAAAAATGAATCCATAAGGAAAAGAAACAAAAGGGAGGTATTGGTTTAAATGGTCTTATAGACGATTTTGTGAGTCAGATGGGTTCGGAATCACAAAAACAGTGTGTACGCAAAGGAGGAAAGTTGTCTTGAGTGCAAAAACGTAAGAAAAATGAATGCATAAGGAAAAGAAACGAAAGGGCGGTATTGGTTTAAATGGCCTTTTTAACGATTTTGTGAGTCAGGTGGGTTCGAAATCATAAAAAAAGTGTGTACCAGAAGGAGGGAAGTTGGAAAAACGTGGAAAAAATGAATGTATGAGGAAAAGAAACAAAAGGAAGGTATTGGTTTAAATGGCTTTTTAGACAGTTTTGTGAGTCAGATGGGTTCGGAACCTTGAAAACAGTGTGTACGCGAAGGAGGAAAGTTGTTTTGAGTGCAAAAACGTGGAAAAAATGAATGTATAAGGAAAAGAAACAAAAGGGCGGTATTGGTTTAAATGGCTTTTTAGACAGTTTTGTGAGTCAGATGGGTTCGGAATCTTAAAAACAGTGTGTACACGAAGGAGGAAAGTTGTTTTGAGTGCAAAAACTTGAAAAAAATGAATCCATAAGGAAAAGAAACAAAAGGGAGGTATTGGTTTAAATGGTCTTATAGACGATTTTGTGAGTCAGATGGGTTCGGAATCACAAAAACAGTGTGTACGCAAAGGAGGAAAGTTGTCTCCAAGTGCAAAAACGTAAGAAAAACGATTGCGCAAAAACGTAAGAAAAACGATTGCATAAGGAAAAGAAACAAAAGGGCGGAATTGGTTTAAATGGACTTGTAGACGATTTTGTGAGTCAGATGGGTTCGAAATCATAAAAAAAGTGTGTACGCAAAGGAGGAAAGTTGTCTTGAGTGCAAAAACGTAAGAAAAATGAATGCATAAGGAAAAGAAACGAAAGGGCGGTATTGGTTTAAATGGCCTTTTTAACGATTTTGTGAGTCAGGTGGGTTCGAAATCATAAAAAAAGTGTGTACCAGAAGGAGGGAAGTTGGAAAAACGTGGAAAAAATGAATGTATGAGGAAAAGAAACAAAAGGAAGGTATTGGTTTAAATGGCTTTTTAGACAGTTTTGTGAGTCAGATGGGTTCGGAACCTTGAAAACAGTGTGTACGCGAAGGAGGAAAGTTGTTTTGAGTGCAAAAACGTGGAAAAAATGAATGTATAAGGAAAAGAAACAAAAGGGAGGTATTGGTTTAAATGGTCTTTTAGATGATTTTGTGAGTCGGATGGGTTCGGAATCATAAAAACAGTGTGTACGCGAAGGAGGAAAGTTGTCTTGACTGCAAAAACGTAAGAAAAATGAATGCATAAGGAAAAGAAACAAAAGGGCGGTATTGGATTAAATGGCCTTTTTAACGATTTTGTGAGTCAGATGGGTTCGGAATCATAAAAACAGTGTGTACGCGAAGGAGGAAAGTTGTCTTGAGTGCAAAAACGTAAGAAAAATGAATGTATAAGGAAAAGAAACAAAAGGGCGGTATTGGTTTAAATGGCTTTTTAGACAGTTTTGTGAGTCAGATGGGTTCGGAATCTTAAAAACAGTGTCTACGCGAAGGAGGGAAGTTGTTTTGAGTGCAAAAACGTGAGAAAAATGAATGCATAAGAAAAAGAAACAAAAGGGCGGTATTGGTTTAAATGGCTTTTTAGACAGTTTTGTGAGTCAGATGGGTTCGGAATCTTAAAAACAGTGTGTACGAGAAGGAGGAAAGTTGGAAAAACGTGGAAAAAGTGAATGTATAAGGAAAAGAAACAAAAGGGCGGTATTGGTTTAACTGGCCTTTTTAACGAATTTGTGAGTCATATGGGTTCGGAATCTGAAAAACAGTGTGTACGCGAAGGAGGAAAGTTGTTTTGAGTGCAAAAACGTGGAAAAAATGAATGTATAAGGAAAAGAAACAAAAGGGCGGTATTGGTTTAAATGGCTTTTTAGACAGTTTTGTGAGTCAGATGGGTTCGGAATCTTAAAAACAGTGTGTACACGAAGGAGGAAAGTTGTTTTGAGTGCAAAAACATGAAAAAAATGAATCCATAAGGAAAAGAAACAAAAGGGAGGTATTGGTTTAAATGGTCTTATAGACGATTTTGTGAGTCAGATGGGTTCGGAATCACAAAAACAGTGTGTACGCAAAGGAGGAAAGTTGTCTCCAAGTGCAAAAACGTAAGAAAAACGATTCCGCAAAAACGTAAGAAAAACGATTGCATAAGGAAAAGAAACAAAAGGGCGGAATTGGTTTAAATGGACTTGTAGACGATTTTGTGAGTCAGATGGGTTCGAAATCATAAAAACAGTGTGTACGCAAAGGAGGAAAGTTGTCTTGAGTGCAAAAACGTAAGAAAAATGAATGCATAAGGAAAAGAAACGAAAGGGCGGTATTGGATTAAATGGCCTTTTTAACGATTTTGTGAGTCAGATGGGTTCGGAATCATAAAAACAGTGTGTACGCGAAGGAGGAAAGTTGTCTTGAGTGCAAAAACGTAAGAAAAATGAATGTATAAGGAAAAGAAACAAAAGGGCGGTATTGGTTTAAATGGCTTTTTAGACAGTTTTGTGATTCAGATGGGTTCGGAACCTTGAAAACAGTGTGTACGCGAAGGAGGAAAGTTGTTTTGAGTGCAAAAACGTGGAAAAAATGAATGTATAAGGAAAAGAAACAAAAGGGAGGTATTGGTTTAAATGGTCTTTTAGATGATTTTGTGAGTCAGATGGGTTCGGAATCATAAAAACAGTGTGTACGCGAAGGAGGAAAGTTGTCTTGAGTGCAAAAACGTAAGAAAAATGAATGTATAAGGAAAAGAAACAAAAGGGCGGTATTGGTTTAAATGGCTTTTTAGACAGTTTTGTGAGTCAGATGGGTTCGGAATCTTAAAAACAGTGTGTACACGGAGGAGGAAAGTTGTTTTGAGTGCAAAAACATGAAAAAAATGAATCCATAAGGAAAAGAAACAAAAGGGAGGTATTGGTTTAAATGGTCTTATAGACGATTTTGTGAGTCAGATGGGTTCGGAATCACAAAAACAGTGTGTACGCAAAGGAGGAAAGTTGTCTTGAGTGCAAAAACGTAAGAAAAATGAATGCATAAGGAAAAGAAACGAAAGGGCGGTATTGGTTTAAATGGCCTTTTTAACGATTTTGTGAGTCAGGTGGGTTCGAAATCATAAAAAAAGTGTGTACCAGAAGGAGGGAAGTTGGAAAAACGTGGAAAAAATGAATGTATGAGGAAAAGAAACAAAAGGAAGGTATTGGTTTAAATGGCTTTTTAGACAGTTTTGTGAGTCAGATGGGTTCGGAATCTTGAAAACAGTGTGTACGCGAAGGAGGAAAGTTGTTTTGAGTGCAAAAACGTGGAAAAAATGAATGTATAAGGAAAAGAAACAAAAGGGAGGTATTGGTTTAAATGGTCTTTTAGATGATTTTGTGAGTCGAATGGGTTCGGAATCATAAAAACAGTGTGTACGCGAAGGAGGAAAGTTGTCTTGAGTGCAAAAACGTAAGAAAAATGAATGTATAAGGAAAAGAAACAAAAGGGCGGTATTGGTTTAAATGGCTTTTTAGACAGTTTTGTGAGTCAGATGGGTTCGGAATCTTAAAAACAGTGTGTACGAGAAGGAGGAAAGTTGGAAAAACGTGGAAAAAGTGAATGTATAAGGAAAAGAAACAAAAGGGCGGTATTGGTTTAACTGGCCTTTTTAACGAATTTGTGAGTCATATGGGTTCGGAATCTGAAAAACAGTGTGTACGCGAAGGAGGAAAGTTGGAAAAACGTGGAAAAAGTGAATGTATAAGGAAAAGAAACAAAAGGGCGGTATTGGTTTAAATGGCTTTTTAGACAGTTTTGTGAGTCAGATGGGTTCGGAATCTTAAAAACAGTGTGTACACGAAGGAGGAAAGTTGTTTTGAGTGCAAAAACATGAAAAAAATGAATCCATAAGGAAAAGAAACAAAAGGGAGGTATTGGTTTAAATGGTCTTATAGACGATTTTGTGAGTGAGATGGGTTCGGAATCACAAAAACAGTGTGTACGCAAAGGAGGAAAGTTGTCTCCAAGTGCAAAAACGTAAGAAAAACGATTCCGCAAAAACGTAAGAAAAACGATTGCATAAGGAAAAGAAACAAAAGGGCGGAATTGGTTTAAATGGACTTGTAGACGATTTTGTGAGTCAGATGGGTTCGAAATCATAAAAACAGTGTGTACGCAAAGGAGGAAAGTTGTCTTGAGTGCAAAAACGTAAGAAAAATGAATGCATAAGGAAAAGAAACGAAAGGGCGGTATTGGATTAAATGGCCTTTTTAACGATTTTGTGAGTCAGATGGGTTCGGAATCATAAAAACAGTGTGTACGCGAAGGAGGAAAGTTGTCTTGAGTGCAAAAACATAAGAAAAATGAATGTATAAGGAAAAGAAACAAAAGGGCGGTATTGGTTTAAATGGCTTTTTAGACAGTTTTGTGAGTCAGATGGGTTCGGAACCTTGAAAACAGTGTGTACGCGAAGGAGGAAAGTTGTTTTGAGTGCAAAAACGTGGAAAAAATGAATGTATAAGGAAAAGAAACAAAAGGGAGGTATTGGTTTAAATGGTCTTTTAGATGATTTTGTGAGTCAGATGGGTTCGGAATCATAAAAACAGTGTGTACGCGAAGGAGGAAAGTTGTCTTGAGTGCAAAAACGTAAGAAAAATGAATGTATAAGGAAAAGAAACAAAAGGGCGGTATTGGTTTAAATGGCTTTTTAGACAGTTTTGTGAGTCAGATGGGTTCGGAATCTTAAAAACAGTGTGTACACGGAGGAGGAAAGTTGTTTTGAGTGCAAAAACATGAAAAAAATGAATCCATAAGGAAAAGAAACAAAACGGAGGTATTGGTTTAAATGGTCTTATAGACGATTTTGTGAGTCAGATGGGTTCGGAATCACAAAAACAGTGTGTACGCAAAGGAGGAAAGTTGTCTTGAGTGCAAAAACGTAAGAAAAATGAATGCATAAGGAAAAGAAACGAAAGGGCGGTATTGGTTTAAATGGCCTTTTTAACGATTTTGTGAGTCAGGTGGGTTCGAAATCATAAAAAAAGTGTGTACCAGAAGGAGGGAAGTTGGAAAAACGTGGAAAAAATGAATGTATGAGGAAAAGAAACAAAAGGAAGGTATTGGTTTAAATGGCTTTTTAGACAGTTTTGTGAGTCAGATGGGTTCGGAACCTTGAAAACAGTGTGTACGCGAAGGAGGAAAGTTGTTTTGAGTGCAAAAACGTGGAAAAAATGAATGTATAAGGAAAAGAAACAAAAGGGAGGTATTGGTTTAAATGGTCTTTTAGATGATTTTGTGAGTCGGATGGGTTCGGAATCATAAAAACAGTGTGTACGCGAAGGAGGAAAGTTGTCTTGACTGCAAAAACGTAAGAAAAATGAATGCATAAGGAAAAGAAACAAAAGGGCGGTATTGGATTAAATGGCCTTTTTAACGATTTTGTGAGTCAGATGGGTTCGGAATCATAAAAACAGTGTGTACGCGAAGGAGGAAAGTTGTTTTGAGTGCAAAAACGTGGAAAAAATGAATGTATAAGGAAAAGAAACAAAAGGGAGGTATTGGTTTAAATGGTCTTTTAGATGATTTTGTGAGTCAGATGGGTTCGGAATCATAAAAACAGTGTGTACGCGAAGGAGGGAAGTTGTTTTGAGTGCAAAAACGTGAGAAAAATGAATTTTTGTGAGTCAGATGGGTTCGGAATCTTAAAAACAGTGTGTACGAGAAGGAGGAAAGTTGGAAAAACGTGGAAAAAGTGAATGTATAAGGAAAAGAAACAAAAGGGCGGTATTGGTTTAACTGGCCTTTTTAACGAATTTGTGAGTCATATGGGTTCGGAATCTGAAAAACAGTGTGTACGCGAAGGAGGAAAGTTGTCTTGAGTGCAAAAACGTAAGAAAAATGAATGTATAAGGAAAAGAAACAAAAGGGCGGTATTGGTTTAAATGGCTTTTTAGATAGTTTTGTGAGTCAGATGGGTTCGGAATCTTAAAAACAGTGTGTACACGGAGGAGGAAAGTTGTTTTGAGTGCAAAAACATGAAAAAAATGAATCCATAAGGAAAAGAAACAAAAGGGAGGTATTGGTTTAAATGGTCTTATAGACGATTTTGTGAGTCAGATGGGTTCGGAATCACAAAAACAGTGTGTACGCAAAGGAGGAAAGTTGTCTTGAGTGCAAAAACGTAAGAAAAATGAATGCATAAGGAAAAGAAACGAAAGGGCGGTATTGGTTTAAATGGCCTTTTTAACGATTTTGTGAGTCAGGTGGGTTCGAAATCATAAAAAAAGTGTGTACCAGAAGGAGGGAAGTTGGAAAAACGTGGAAAAAATGAATGTATGAGGAAAAGAAACAAAAGGAAGGTATTGGTTTAAATGGCTTTTTAGACAGTTTTGTGAGTCAGATGGGTTCGGAACCTTGAAAACAGTGTGTACGCGAAGGAGGAAAGTTGTTTTGAGTGCAAAAACGTGGAAAAAATGAATGTATAAGGAAAAGAAACAAAAGGGAGGTATTGGTTTAAATGGTCTTTTAGATGATTTTGTGAGTCGGATGGGTTCGGAATCATAAAAACAGTGTGTACGCGAAGGAGGAAAGTTGTCTTGACTGCAAAAACGTAAGAAAAATGAATGCATAAGGAAAAGAAACAAAAGGGCGGTATTGGATTAAATGGCCTTTTTAACGATTTTGTGAGTCAGATGGGTTCGGAATCATAAAAACAGTGTGTACGCGAAGGAGGAAAGTTGTCTTGAGTGCAAAAACGTAAGAAAAATGAATGTATAAGGAAAAGAAACAAAAGGGCGGTATTGGTTTAAATGGCTTTTTAGACAGTTTTGTGAGTCAGATGGGTTCGGAATCTTAAAAACAGTGTCTACGCGAAGGAGGGAAGTTGTTTTGAGTGCAAAAACGTGAGAAAAATGAATGCATAAGAAAAAGAAACAAAAGGGCGGTATTGGTTTAAATGGCTTTTTAGACAGTTTTGTGAGTCAGATGGGTTCGGAATCTTAAAAACAGTGTGTACGAGAAGGAGGAAAGTTGGAAAAACGTGGAAAAAGTGAATGTATAAGGAAAAGAAACAAAAGGGCGGTATTGGTTTAACTGGCCTTTTTAACGAATTTGTGAGTCATATGGGTTCGGAATCTGAAAAACAGTGTGTACGCGAAGGAGGAAAGTTGTTTTGAGTGCAAAAACGTGGAAAAAATGAATGTATAAGGAAAAGAAACAAAAGGGCGGTATTGGTTTAAATGGCTTTTTAGACAGTTTTGTGAGTCAGATGGGTTCGGAATCTTAAAAACAGTGTGTACACGAAGGAGGAAAGTTGTTTTGAGTGCAAAAACATGAAAAAAATGAATCCATAAGGAAAAGAAACAAAAGGGAGGTATTGGTTTAAATGGTCTTATAGACGATTTTGTGAGTCAGATGGGTTCGGAATCACAAAAACAGTGTGTACGCAAAGGAGGAAAGTTGTCTCCAAGTGCAAAAACGTAAGAAAAACGATTCCGCAAAAACGTAAGAAAAACGATTGCATAAGGAAAAGAAACAAAAGGGCGGAATTGGTTTAAATGGACTTGTAGACGATTTTGTGAGTCAGATGGGTTCGAAATCATAAAAACAGTGTGTACGCAAAGGAGGAAAGTTGTCTTGAGTGCAAAAACGTAAGAAAAATGAATGCATAAGGAAAAGAAACGAAAGGGCGGTATTGGATTAAATGGCCTTTTTAACGATTTTGTGAGTCAGATGGGTTCGGAATCATAAAAACAGTGTGTACGCGAAGGAGGAAAGTTGTCTTGAGTGCAAAAACGTAAGAAAAATGAATGTATAAGGAAAAGAAACAAAAGGGCGGTATTGGTTTAAATGGCTTTTTAGACAGTTTTGTGATTCAGATGGGTTCGGAACCTTGAAAACAGTGTGTACGCGAAGGAGGAAAGTTGTTTTGAGTGCAAAAACGTGGAAAAAATGAATGTATAAGGAAAAGAAACAAAAGGGAGGTATTGGTTTAAATGGTCTTTTAGATGATTTTGTGAGTCAGATGGGTTCGGAATCATAAAAACAGTGTGTACGCGAAGGAGGAAAGTTGTCTTGAGTGCAAAAACGTAAGAAAAATGAATGTATAAGGAAAAGAAACAAAAGGGCGGTATTGGTTTAAATGGCTTTTTAGACAGTTTTGTGAGTCAGATGGGTTCGGAATCTTAAAAACAGTGTGTACACGGAGGAGGAAAGTTGTTTTGAGTGCAAAAACATGAAAAAAATGAATCCATAAGGAAAAGAAACAAAAGGGAGGTATTGGTTTAAATGGTCTTATAGACGATTTTGTGAGTCAGATGGGTTCGGAATCACAAAAACAGTGTGTACGCAAAGGAGGAAAGTTGTCTTGAGTGCAAAAACGTAAGAAAAATGAATGCATAAGGAAAAGAAACGAAAGGGCGGTATTGGTTTAAATGGCCTTTTTAACGATTTTGTGAGTCAGGTGGGTTCGAAATCATAAAAAAAGTGTGTACCAGAAGGAGGGAAGTTGGAAAAACGTGGAAAAAATGAATGTATGAGGAAAAGAAACAAAAGGAAGGTATTGGTTTAAATGGCTTTTTAGACAGTTTTGTGAGTCAGATGGGTTCGGAATCTTGAAAACAGTGTGTACGCGAAGGAGGAAAGTTGTTTTGAGTGCAAAAACGTGGAAAAAATGAATGTATAAGGAAAAGAAACAAAAGGGAGGTATTGGTTTAAATGGTCTTTTAGATGATTTTGTGAGTCGGATGGGTTCGGAATCATAAAAACAGTGTGTACGCGAAGGAGGAAAGTTGTCTTGAGTGCAAAAACGTAAGAAAAATGAATGTATAAGGAAAAGAAACAAAAGGGCGGTATTGGTTTAAATGGCTTTTTAGACAGTTTTGTGAGTCAGATGGGTTCGGAATCTTAAAAACAGTGTGTACGAGAAGGAGGAAAGTTGGAAAAACGTGGAAAAAGTGAATGTATAAGGAAAAGAAACAAAAGGGCGGTATTGGTTTAACTGGCCTTTTTAACGAATTTGTGAGTCATATGGGTTCGGAATCTGAAAAACAGTGTGTACGCGAAGGAGGAAAGTTGGAAAAACGTGGAAAAAGTGAATGTATAAGGAAAAGAAACAAAAGGGCGGTATTGGTTTAAATGGCTTTTTAGACAGTTTTGTGAGTCAGATGGGTTCGGAATCTTAAAAACAGTGTGTACACGAAGGAGGAAAGTTGTTTTGAGTGCAAAAACATGAAAAAAATGAATCCATAAGGAAAAGAAACAAAAGGGAGGTATTGGTTTAAATGGTCTTATAGACGATTTTGTGAGTGAGATGGGTTCGGAATCACAAAAACATTGTGTACGCAAAGGAGGAAAGTTGTCTCCAAGTGCAAAAACGTAAGAAAAACGATTCCGCAAAAACGTAAGAAAAACGATTGCATAAGGAAAAGAAACAAAAGGGCGGAATTGGTTTAAATGGACTTGTAGACGATTTTGTGAGTCAGATGGGTTCGAAATCATAAAAACAGTGTGTACGCAAAGGAGGAAAGTTGTCTTGAGTGCAAAAACATAAGAAAAATGAATGTATAAGGAAAAGAAACAAAAGGGCGGTATTGGTTTAAATGGCTTTTTAGACAGTTTTGTGAGTCAGATGGGTTCGGAACCTTGAAAACAGTGTGTACGCGAAGGAGGAAAGTTGTTTTGAGTGCAAAAACGTGGAAAAAATGAATGTATAAGGAAAAGAAACAAAAGGGAGGTATTGGTTTAAATGGTCTTTTAGATGATTTTGTGAGTCAGATGGGTTCGGAATCATAAAAACAGTGTGTACGCGAAGGAGGAAAGTTGTCTTGAGTGCAAAAACGTAAGAAAAATGAATGTATAAGGAAAAGAAACAAAAGGGCGGTATTGGTTTAAATGGCTTTTTAGACAGTTTTGTGAGTCAGATGGGTTCGGAATCTTAAAAACAGTGTGTACACGGAGGAGGAAAGTTGTTTTGAGTGCAAAAACATGAAAAAAATGAATCCATAAGGAAAAGAAACAAAACGGAGGTATTGGTTTAAATGGTCTTATAGACGATTTTGTGAGTCAGATGGGTTCGGAATCACAAAAACAGTGTGTACGCAAAGGAGGAAAGTTGTCTTGAGTGCAAAAACGTAAGAAAAATGAATGCATAAGGAAAAGAAACGAAAGGGCGGTATTGGTTTAAATGGCCTTTTTAACGATTTTGTGAGTCAGGTGGGTTCGAAATCATAAAAAAAGTGTGTACCAGAAGGAGGGAAGTTGGAAAAACGTGGAAAAAATGAATGTATGAGGAAAAGAAACAAAAGGAAGGTATTGGTTTAAATGGCTTTTTAGACAGTTTTGTGAGTCAGATGGGTTCGGAACCTTGAAAACAGTGTGTACGCGAAGGAGGAAAGTTGTTTTGAGTGCAAAAACGTGGAAAAAATGAATGTATAAGGAAAAGAAACAAAAGGGAGGTATTGGTTTAAATGGTCTTTTAGATGATTTTGTGAGTCGGATGGGTTCGGAATCATAAAAACAGTGTGTACGCGAAGGAGGAAAGTTGTCTTGACTGCAAAAACGTAAGAAAAATGAATGCATAAGGAAAAGAAACAAAAGGGCGGTATTGGATTAAATGGCCTTTTTAACGATTTTGTGAGTCAGATGGGTTCGGAATCATAAAAACAGTGTGTACGCGAAGGAGGAAAGTTGTTTTGAGTGCAAAAACGTGGAAAAAATGAATGTATAAGGAAAAGAAACAAAAGGGAGGTATTGGTTTAAATGGTCTTTTAGATGATTTTGTGAGTCAGATGGGTTCGGAATCATAAAAACAGTGTGTACGCGAAGGAGGGAAGTTGTTTTGAGTGCAAAAACGTGAGAAAAATGAATTTTTGTGAGTCAGATGGGTTCGGAATCTTAAAAACAGTGTGTACGAGAAGGAGGAAAGTTGGAAAAACGTGGAAAAAGTGAATGTATAAGGAAAAGAAACAAAAGGGCGGTATTGGTTTAACTGGCCTTTTTAACGAATTTGTGAGTCATATGGGTTCGGAATCTGAAAAACAGTGTGTACGCGAAGGAGGAAAGTTGTTTTGAGTGCAAAAACGTGGAAAAAATGAATGTATAAGGAAAAGAAACAAAAGGGAGGTATTGGTTTAAATGGTCTTTTAGATGATTTTGTGAGTCAGATGGGTTCGGAATCATAAAAACAGTGTGTACGCGAAGGAGGAAAGTTGTCTTGAGTGCAAAAACGTAAGAAAAATGAATGCATAAGGAAAACAAACAAAAGGGCGGTATTGGATTAAATGGCCTTTTTAACGATTTTGTGAGTCAGATGGGTTCGGAATCGTAAAAACAGTGTGTACGCGAAGGAGGAAAGTTGTCTTGAGTGCAAAAACGTAAGAAAAATGAATGTATAAGGAAAAGAAACAAAAGGGCGGTATTGGTTTAAATGGCTTTTTAGACAGTTTTGTGAGTCAGATGGGTTCGGAATCTTAAAAACAGTGTGTACACGAAGGAGGAAAGTTGTTTTGAGTGCAAAAACATGAAAAAAATGAATCCATAAGGAAAAGAAACAAAAGGGAGGTATTGGTTTAAATGGTCTTATAGACGATTTTGTGAGTCAGATGGGTTCGGAATCACAAAAACAGTGTGTACGCAAAGGAGGAAAGTTGTCTCCAAGTGCAAAAACGTAAGAAAAACGATTGCGCAAAAACGTAAGAAAAACGATTGCATAAGGAAAAGAAACAAAAGGGCGGAATTGGTTTAAATGGACTTGTAGACGATTTTGTGAGTCAGATGGGTTCGAAATCATAAAAACAGTGTGTACGCAAAGGAGGAAAGTTGTCTTGAGTGCAAAAACGTAAGAAAAATGAATGCATAAGGAAAAGAAACGAAAGGGCGGTATTGGATTAAATGGCCTTTTTAACGATTTTGTGAGTCAGATGGGTTCGGAATCATAAAAACAGTGTGTACGCGAAGGAGGAAAGTTGTCTTGAGTGCAAAAACGTAAGAAAAATGAATGTATAAGGAAAAGAAACAAAAGGGCGGTATTGGTTTAAATGGCTTTTTAGACAGTTTTGTGAGTCAGATGGGTTCGGAACCTTGAAAACAGTGTGTACGCGAAGGAGGAAAGTTGTTTTGAGTGCAAAAACGTGGAAAAAATGAATGTATAAGGAAAAGAAACAAAAGGGAGGTATTGGTTTAAATGGTCTTTTAGATGATTTTGTGAGTCAGATGGGTTCGGAATCATAAAAACAGTGTGTACGCGAAGGAGGAAAGTTGTCTTGAGTGCAAAAACGTAAGAAAAATGAATGTATAAGGAAAAGAAACAAAAGGGAGGTATTGGTTTAAATGGTCTTTTAGATGATTTTGTGAGTCAGATGGGTTCGGAATCATAAAAACAGTGTGTACGCGAAGGAGGAAAGTTGTCTTGAGTGCAAAAACGTAAGAAAAATGAATGTATAAGGAAAAGAAACAAAAGGGCGGTATTGGTTTAAATGGCTTTTTAGACAGTTTTGTGAGTCAGATGGGTTCGGAATCTTAAAAACAGTGTGTACACGGAGGAGGAAAGTTGTTTTGAGTGCAAAAACATGAAAAAAATGAATCCATAAGGAAAAGAAACAAAAGGGAGGTATTGGTTTAAATGGTCTTATAGACGATTTTGTGAGTCAGATGGGTTCGGAATCACAAAAACAGTGTGTACGCAAAGGAGGAAAGTTGTCTTGAGTGCAAAAACGTAAGAAAAATGAATGCATAAGGAAAAGAAACGAAAGGGCGGTATTGGTTTAAATGGCCTTTTTAACGATTTTGTGAGTCAGGTGGGTTCGAAATCATAAAAAAAGTGTGTACCAGAAGGAGGGAAGTTGGAAAAACGTGGAAAAAATGAATGTATGAGGAAAAGAAACAAAAGGAAGGTATTGGTTTAAATGGCTTTTTAGACAGTTTTGTGAGTCAGATGGGTTCGGAACCTTGAAAACAGTGTGTACTCGAAGGAGGAAAGTTGTTTTGAGTGCAAAAACGTGGAAAAAATGAATGTATAAGGAAAAGAAACAAAAGGGAGGTATTGGTTTAAATGGTCTTTTAGATGATTTTGTGAGTCAGATGGGTTCGGAATCATAAAAACAGTGTGTACGCGAAAGAGGAAAGTTGTCTTGACTGCAAAAACGTAAGAAAAATGAATGCATAAGGAAAAGAAACAAAAGGGCGGTATTGGATTAAATGGCCTTTTTAACGATTTTGTGAGTCAGATGGGTTCGGAATCATAAAAACAGTGTGTACGCGAAGGAGGAAAGTTGTCTTGAGTGCAAAAACGTAAGAAAAATGAATGTATAAGGAAAAGAAACAAAAGGGCGGTATTGGTTTAAATGGCTTTTTAGACAGTTTTGTGAGTCAGATGGGTTCGGAATCTTAAAAACAGTGTCTACGCGAAGGAGGGAAGTTGTTTTGAGTGCAAAAACGTGAGAAAAATGAATGCATAAGAAAAAGAAACAAAAGGGCGGTATTGGTTTAAATGGCTTTTTAGACAGTTTTGTGAGTCAGATGGGTTCGGAATCTTAAAAACAGTGTGTACGAGAAGGAGGAAAGTTGGAAAAACGTGGAAAAAGTGAATGTATAAGGAAAAGAAACAAAAGGGCGGTATTGGTTTAACTGGCCTTTTTAACGAATTTGTGAGTCATATGGGTTCGGAATCTGAAAAACAGTGTGTACGCGAAGGAGGAAAGTTGTTTTGAGTGCAAAAACGTGGAAAAAATGAATGTATAAGGAAAAGAAACAAAAGGGAGGTATTGGTTTAAATGGTCTTTTAGATGATTTTGTGAGTCAGATGGGTTCGGAATCATAAAAACAGTGTGTACGCGAAGGAGGAAAGTTGTCTTGAGTGCAAAAACGTAAGAAAAATGAATGCATAAGGAAAACAAACAAAAGGGCGGTATTGGATTAAATGGCCTTTTTAACGATTTTGTGAGTCAGATGGGTTCGGAATCGTAAAAACAGTGTGTACGCGAAGGAGGAAAGTTGTCTTGAGTGCAAAAACGTAAGAAAAATGAATGTATAAGGAAAAGAAACAAAAGGGCGGTATTGGTTTAAATGGCTTTTTAGACAGTTTTGTGAGTCAGATGGGTTCGGAATCTTAAAAACAGTGTGTACACGAAGGAGGAAAGTTGTTTTGAGTGCAAAAACATGAAAAAAATGAATCCATAAGGAAAAGAAACAAAAGGGAGGTATTGGTTTAAATGGTCTTATAGACGATTTTGTGAGTCAGATGGGTTCGGAATCACAAAAACAGTGTGTACGCAAAGGAGGAAAGTTGTCTCCAAGTGCAAAAACGTAAGAAAAACGATTGCGCAAAAACGTAAGAAAAACGATTGCATAAGGAAAAGAAACAAAAGGGCGGAATTGGTTTAAATGGACTTGTAGACGATTTTGTGAGTCAGATGGGTTCGAAATCATAAAAACAGTGTGTACGCAAAGGAGGAAAGTTGTCTTGAGTGCAAAAACGTAAGAAAAATGAATGCATAAGGAAAAGAAACGAAAGGGCGGTATTGGATTAAATGGCCTTTTTAACGATTTTGTGAGTCAGATGGGTTCGGAATCATAAAAACAGTGTGTACGCGAAGGAGGAAAGTTGTCTTGAGTGCAAAAACGTAAGAAAAATGAATGTATAAGGAAAAGAAACAAAAGGGCGGTATTGGTTTAAATGGCTTTTTAGACAGTTTTGTGAGTCAGATGGGTTCGGAACCTTGAAAACAGTGTGTACGCGAAGGAGGAAAGTTGTTTTGAGTGCAAAAACGTGGAAAAAATGAATGTATAAGGAAAAGAAACAAAAGGGAGGTATTGGTTTAAATGGTCTTTTAGATGATTTTGTGAGTCAGATGGGTTCGGAATCATAAAAACAGTGTGTACGCGAAGGAGGAAAGTTGTCTTGAGTGCAAAAACGTAAGAAAAATGAATGTATAAGGAAAAGAAACAAAAGGGAGGTATTGGTTTAAATGGTCTTTTAGATGATTTTGTGAGTCAGATGGGTTCGGAATCATAAAAACAGTGTGTACGCGAAGGAGGAAAGTTGTCTTGAGTGCAAAAACGTAAGAAAAATGAATGTATAAGGAAAAGAAACAAAAGGGCGGTATTGGTTTAAATGGCTTTTTAGACAGTTTTGTGAGTCAGATGGGTTCGGAATCTTAAAAACAGTGTGTACACGGAGGAGGAAAGTTGTTTTGAGTGCAAAAACATGAAAAAAATGAATCCATAAGGAAAAGAAACAAAAGGGAGGTATTGGTTTAAATGGTCTTATAGACGATTTTGTGAGTCAGATGGGTTCGGAATCACAAAAACAGTGTGTACGCAAAGGAGGAAAGTTGTCTTGAGTGCAAAAACGTAAGAAAAATGAATGCATAAGGAAAAGAAACGAAAGGGCGGTATTGGTTTAAATGGCCTTTTTAACGATTTTGTGAGTCAGGTGGGTTCGAAATCATAAAAAAAGTGTGTACCAGAAGGAGGGAAGTTGGAAAAACGTGGAAAAAATGAATGTATGAGGAAAAGAAACAAAAGGAAGGTATTGGTTTAAATGGCTTTTTAGACAGTTTTGTGAGTCAGATGGGTTCGGAACCTTGAAAACAGTGTGTACTCGAAGGAGGAAAGTTGTTTTGAGTGCAAAAACGTGGAAAAAATGAATGTATAAGGAAAAGAAACAAAAGGGAGGTATTGGTTTAAATGGTCTTTTAGATGATTTTGTGAGTCAGATGGGTTCGGAATCATAAAAACAGTGTGTACGCGAAAGAGGAAAGTTGTCTTGACTGCAAAAACGTAAGAAAAATGAATGCATAAGGAAAAGAAACAAAAGGGCGGTATTGGATTAAATGGCCTTTTTAACGATTTTGTGAGTCAGATGGGTTCGGAATCATAAAAACAGTGTGTACGCGAAGGAGGAAAGTTGTCTTGAGTGCAAAAACGTAAGAAAAATGAATGTATAAGGAAAAGAAACAAAAGGGCGGTATTGGTTTAAATGGCTTTTTAGACAGTTTTGTGAGTCAGATGGGTTCGGAATCTTAAAAACAGTGTCTACGCGAAGGAGGGAAGTTGTTTTGAGTGCAAAAACGTGAGAAAAATGAATGCATAAGAAAAAGAAACAAAAGGGCGGTATTGGTTTAAATGGCTTTTTAGACAGTTTTGTGAGTCAGATGGGTTCGGAATCTTAAAAACAGTGTGTACGAGAAGGAGGAAAGTTGGAAAAACGTGGAAAAAGTGAATGTATAAGGAAAAGAAACAAAACGGCGGTATTGGTTTAACTGGCCTTTTTAACGAATTTGTGAGTCATATGGGTTCGGAATCTGAAAAACAGTGTGTACGCGAAGGAGGAAAGTTGTTTTGAGTGCAAAAACGTGGAAAAAATGAATGTATAAGGAAAAGAAACAAAAGGGCGGTATTGGTTTAAATGGCTTTTTAGACAGTTTTGTGAGTCAGATGGGTTCGGAATCTTAAAAACAGTGTGTACACGAAGGAGGAAAGTTGTTTTGAGTGCAAAAACATGAAAAAAATGAATCCATAAGGAAAAGAAACAAAAGGGAGGTATTGGTTTAAATGGTCTTATAGACGATTTTGTGAGTCAGATGGGTTCGGAATCACAAAAACAGTGTGTACGCAAAGGAGGAAAGTTGTCTTGAGTGCAAAAACGTAAGAAAAATGAATGCATAAGGAAAAGAAACGAAAGGGCGGTATTGGATTAAATGGCCTTTTTAACGATTTTGTGAGTCAGATGGGTTCGGAATCATAAAAACAGTGTGTACGCGAAGGAGGAAAGTTGTCTTGAGTGCAAAAACGTAAGAAAAATGAATGTATAAGGAAAAGAAACAAAAGGGCGGTATTGGTTTAAATGGCTTTTTAGACAGTTTTGTGAGTCAGATGGGTTCGGAATCTTAAAAACAGTGTGTACGAGAAGGAGGAAAGTTGGAAAAACGTGGAAAAAGTGAATGTATAAGGAAAAGAAACAAAAGGGCGGTATTGGTTTAACTGGCCTTTTTAACGAATTTGTGAGTCATATGGGTTCGGAATCTGAAAAACAGTGTGTACGCGAAGGAGGAAAGTTGGAAAAACGTGGAAAAAGTGAATGTATAAGGAAAAGAAACAAAAGGGCGGTATTGGTTTAAATGGCTTTTTAGACAGTTTTGTGAGTCAGATGGGTTCGGAATCTTAAAAACAGTGTGTACACGAAGGAGGAAAGTTGTTTTGAGTGCAAAAACATGAAAAAAATGAATCCATAAGGAAAAGAAACAAAAGGGAGGTATTGGTTTAAATGGTCTTATAGACGATTTTGTGAGTGAGATGGGTTCGGAATCACAAAAACAGTGTGTACGCAAAGGAGGAAAGTTGTCTCCAAGTGCAAAAACGTAAGAAAAACGATTCCGCAAAAACGTAAGAAAAACGATTGCATAAGGAAAAGAAACAAAAGGGAGGTATTGGTTTAAATGGACTTGTAGACGATTTTGTGAGTCAGATGGGTTCGAAATCATAAAAACAGTGTGTACGCAAAGGAGGAAAGTTGTCTTGAGTGCAAAAACGTAAGAAAAATGAATGCATAAGGAAAAGAAACGAAAGGGCGGTATTGGATTAAATGGCCTTTTTAACGATTTTGTGAGTCAGATGGGTTCGGAATCATAAAAACAGTGTGTACGCGAAGGAGGAAAGTTGTCTTGAGTGCAAAAACATAAGAAAAATGAATGTATAAGGAAAAGAAACAAAAGGGCGGTATTGGTTTAAATGGCTTTTTAGACAGTTTTGTGAGTCAGATGGGTTCGGAACCTTGAAAACAGTGTGTACGCGAAGGAGGAAAGTTGTTTTGAGTGCAAAAACGTGGAAAAAATGAATGTATAAGGAAAAGAAACAAAAGGGAGGTATTGGTTTAAATGGTCTTTTAGATGATTTTGTGAGTCAGATGGGTTCGGAATCATAAAAACAGTGTGTACGCGAAGGAGGAAAGTTGTCTTGAGTGCAAAAACGTAAGAAAAATGAATGTATAAGGAAAAGAAACAAAAGGGCGGTATTGGTTTAAATGGCTTTTTAGACAGTTTTGTGAGTCAGATGGGTTCGGAATCTTAAAAACAGTGTGTACGCGAAGGAGGGAAGTTGTTTTGAGTGCAAAAACGTGAGAAAAATGAATGCATAAGAAAAAGAAACAAAAGGGCGGTATTGGTTTAAATGGCTTTTAGACAGTTTTGTGAGTCAGATGGGTTCGGAATCTTAAAAACAGTGTGTACGAGAAGGAGGAAAGTTGGAAAAACGTGGAAAAAGTGAATGTATAAGGAAAAGAAACAAAACGGCGGTATTGGTTTAACTGGCCTTTTTAACGAATTTGTGAGTCATATGGGTTCGGAATCTGAAAAACAGTGTGTACGCGAAGGAGGAAAGTTGTTTTGAGTGCAAAAACGTGGAAAAAATGAATGTATAAGGAAAAGAAACAAAAGGGCGGTATTGGTTTAAATGGCTTTTTAGACAGTTTTGTGAGTCAGATGGGTTCGGAATCTTAAAAACAGTGTGTACACGAAGGAGGAAAGTTGTTTTGAGTGCAAAAACATGAAAAAAATCTATAATAATAAATGGAAAGGTTTGTCTGTCTGTCTGTCTGTCTGTCTGTCTGTCTGTCTATCTGTCTGTCTGTCTGTCTGTCTGTCTGTCTGTCTGTCTGTTCTTTTATACGTTCAGCCCCTATTGAACGCAGAAGTACAAGAATTGACATACGGATGCTCTGGAGCCTTTCCGATGTTTTCTTCGAAACAGAATTTAAAAATCTTAATTAGTTTCGGAGATATTAATTAAAATGCTGACCCATATCGATCGCGAAAATGACCACAAATCCTTATTGCTTAAAAAGAGGATTCTATCAGCATTCAGCAGACGATTTAAACGGCTGTCTCTAACCACAAAAAAACATGTGCAAGTCATTAATATCACATGATCTTTAACTGGGGTTAAAAATTGCAAATTTCAAAGTGCTTCAAATTTTCTTTTTCGTACACAACACTTAATATACAACCTATTCAGCACAAAACCAACCTGCAGTTAAAATTTCATCAAATTTCATTAATAAACAAAGCAGTTACATTTTAATTGCTAATTAAATCTTATTCTAACACGTAATCTATCTTTCAATAGACGATAGGAGTTTCCATAGCAACAAAATACATTTTTTTTTTTACTTCCATTACCCGACTACCGTGGTATATATATATATAAGTTTTGGCGAAATAAAAAATATTTATTTTTCTTTTTACTTCCATTAATAAAACTACCGTAGATAATGGAATTAAAGATTTTGTTGATTTGGAATTGAACAGTATATCTTTTAAATTATCGAAAGTTTTCACCAGATTTACACGCTTTGAGGTCTCCTGAATCAGTTTTCTTTTGTATCTCAGCTACTAATTAAAATAATTTCATGAGTAATACATCATTAAAAAGCCTTTTTAGATTTCGAATCGAACAGTGTAATACAGAAATTTGTACCGCCAGATGGCGCTGTAATATTTTAAAATTTCAAAATTTCAATTTCTAATTATGATTAAATTAATTTTAATACATCATTCGAAAGATATTTTAAAGTTCTTTTAAATTATCGAAAGTTTTCACCAGATTTACACGTTTTGAGGTATCCTGAATCAGTTTTTTTTTTTTTTTTTTTCTCAGCTATTAATTAAAAAAAGTTCATAAGTAATACATCATTTGAAAGCTTATTTTAGTTGATACACATTTTAAAGTACTTTTACATTATCGAAAATGGAATTCGAGATTTCACCCGATTTACACGTTTTGAGGTATCCTGATTAGGTTTTCCTTTGTATCTCAGCTACTAATTAAAATAATTTTATAAGTAATACATCATTAGAAAGCTTTTTTGGTTTGAAATCGAACAGTGGATTACAGAATTCTCTACCGCCAGATGGCGCTGTAATATTTTCAAATTTCAATATTTCAATTTCTAATTATGATTAAATTATTTTTAATGCATCATTCGAAAGATATTTTAAAGTTCTTTTATATTATCGACAGTTTTCACCAGATTTACACGTTTTGAGGTCTCCTGAATTAGTTTTCTTTTGTATCTCAGCTACTAATTAAAATAATTTCGTAAGTAGTACATCATTAGAAAGCTTTTTTGATTAGGAATCGAACAGTGGAATACAGAAATTTGTACCGCCAGATGGCGCTGTAATATTTTAAAATTTCAATATTTCAATTTCTAATTATGATTAAATTATTTTTAATACATCATTCGAAAGATATTTTAAAGTTCTTTTAAATTATCGAAAGTTTTCACCAGATTTACATGTTTTGAGGTGTCCTGAATCAGTTTTCTTTTGTATCTCAGCTACTAATTAAAATAATTTCATAAGTAATACATCATTAGAACGCTTTTTTGATTTGGAATCGAACAGTGGAATACAGAAATTTGTACCGCCAGATGGCGCTGTAATATTTTAAAATTTCAATATTTCAATTTCTAATTATGATTAAATTATTTGTAATACATCATTCGAAAGATATTTTAAAGTTCTTTTAAATTATCGAAAGTTTTCACCAGATTTACACGTTTTGAGGTGTCCTGAATCAGTTTTTTTTTTTTTTTTTTTTTTTTTGTATCTCAGTTATTAATTAAAAAAAGTTTATAAGTAATACATCATTTGAAAGCTTATTTTAGTTGATACACATTTTAAAGTACTTTTACATTATGGAAAAATGGAATTCGAGATTTCACCCGATTTACACGTTTTGAGGTGTCCTGATTAGGTTTTCTTTTGTATCTCATCTACTAATTAAAATAATTTCATGAGTAATACATCATTTGTAAGCTTTGTTGATCTGGAATGGAACAATAGATTACAGAAATTTCTACCACCAGATGGCGCTGTAATATTTTTAAATTTCAATATTTCATATTCTAATTATGATTAAATTATTTCTAATACATCATTCGAAAGATATTTTAAAGTTTTTTTACATTATCGAAAGTGGAATTCGAGATTTCACCTGATTTGCAATTTAAAGTGTCCTGATCAGGCTTTCTTTTGCATCTCAGCTAATTGAGTAAGAATAAGTAACTGGAATGGAACAATAGATTACAGAAATTTCTACCGCCAGATGGCGCTGTAATATTTTTAAATTTCAATATTTCATATTCTAATTATGATTAAATTATTTCTAATACATCATTCGAAAGATATTTTAAAGTTCTTTTACATTATCGAAAGTGGAATTCGAGATTTCACCTGATTTACAATTTAAAGTGTCCTGATCAGGTTTTCTTTTGCATATCAGCTAATTGAGTAAGACCGTTCAAAATTGGTATTTGCAAGTTAATTAGGAGGGGCTGGAACGGTGGGGAAGGAATAGGCGCGCAGCGCGCATGGGTTTGGGACCCGGTGCGAGTTTTTACCCGATGATAAAAGATTTTTTTATTTTATTTTATTTTCTTAATAATAAAAGTTTGAGTTGAGAAGGAATATGCGTGTACAGCGCACGTATATCCTCAAGCGTGCGCGCGCAGCGCGCGTGGGTCTGCGCTGCCGAAGGCAGTGGCGTCCCGGTGTGAGTTTTTACCCGATGCTAAATGATATATTTTTTAATTCCTTTTCTTGAGAATGAAAGTTTATGAGTAATAACATTGAATTTTGAGAAGTCATAAGGATAGTGAAGGAATACGTGCGCGTAGCGCACGGGTCTACGCTGCCGAAGGCAGTGGGGACCCGGTGCGACATTTTTCCCGATCAGAATTTTTTTTTTCTCTTTTTTTATCACATGATACAAATTAATGCAATTTTGAGAATTCATTAATTATTGTGATTCATTTAAAAATAGTGACCAGCGAAGCGGGCGTAGCCTGCTAGTGAATCCATAAGGAAAAGAAACAAAAGGGAGGTATTGGTTTAAATGGTCTTATAGACGATTTTGTGAGTCAGATGGGTTCGGAATCACAAAAACAGTGTGTACGCAAAGGAGGAAAGTTGTCTCCAAGTGCAAAAACGTAAGAAAAACGATTGCGCAAAAACGTAAGAAAAACGATTGCATAAGGAAAAGAAACAAAAGGGCGGAATTGGTTTAAATGGACTTGTAGACGATTTTGTGAGTCAGATGGGTTCGAAATCATAAAAACAGTGTGTACGCAAAGGAGGAAAGTTGTCTTGAGTGCAAAAACGTAAGAAAAATGAATGCATAAGGAAAAGAAACGAAAGGGCGGTATTGGATTAAATGGCCTTTTTAACGATTTTGTGAGTCAGATGGGTCCGGAATCATAAAAACAGTGTGTACGCGAAGGAGGAAAGCTGTCTTGAGTGCAAAAACGTAAGAAAAATGAATGTATAAGGAAAAGAAACAAAAGGGCGGTATTGGTTTAAATGGCTTTTTAGACAGTTTTGTGAGTCAGATGGGTTCGGAACCTTGAAAACAGTGTGTACGCGAAGGAGGAAAGTTGTTTTGAGTGCAAAAACGTGGAAAAAATGAATGTATAAGGAAAAGAAACAAAAGGGAGGTATTGGTTTAAATGGTCTTTTAGATGATTTTGTGAGTCAGATGGGTTCGGAATCATAAAAACAGTGTGTACGCGAAGGAGGAAAGTTGTCTTGAGTGCAAAAACGTAAGAAAAATGAATGTATAAGGAAAAGAAACAAAAGGGCGGTATTGGTTTAAATGGCTTTTTAGACAGTTTTGTGAGTCAGATGGGTTCGGAATCTTAAAAACAGTGTGTACACGGAGGAGGAAAGTTGTTTTGAGTGCAAAAACATGAAAAAAATGAATCCATAAGGAAAAGAAACAAAAGGGAGGTATTGGTTTAAATGGTCTTATAGACGATTTTGTGAGTCAGATGGGTTCGGAATCACAAAAACAGTGTGTACGCAAAGGAGGAAAGTTGTCTTGAGTGCAAAAACGTAAGAAAAATGAATGCATAAGGAAAAGAAACAACAGGGAGGTATTGGTTTAAATGGTCTTTTAGATGATTTTTGAGTCAGATGGGTTCGGAATCATAAAAACAGTGTGTACGCGAAGGAGGAAAGTTGTCTTGAGTGCAAAAACGTAAGAAAAATGAATGTATAAGGAAAAGAAACAAAAGGGCGGTATTGGTTTAAATGGCTTTTTAGACAGTTTTGTGAGTCAGATGGGTTCGGAATCATAAAAACAGTGTGTACGCGAAGGAGGAAAGTTGGAAAAACGTGGAAAAAGTGAATGTATAAGGAAAAGAAACAAAAGGGCGGTATTGGTTTAACTGGCCTTTTTAACGATTTTGTGAGTCATATGGGTTCGGAATCATAAAAACAGTGTGTACGCGAAGGAGGAAAGTTGTCTTGAGTGCAAAAACGTAAGAAAAATGAATGCATAAGGAAAAGAAACAAAAGGGCGGTATTGGATTAAATGGCCTTTTTAACGATTTTGTGAGTCAGATGGGTTCGGAATCATAAAAACAGTGTGTACGCGAAGGAGGAAAGTTGTCTTGAGTGCAAAAACGTAAGAAAAAAGAATGTATAAGGAAAAGAAACAAAAGGGCGGTATTGGTTTAAATGGCTTTTTAGACAGTTTTGTGAGTCAGATGGGTTCGGAACCTTGAAAACAGTGTGCACGCGAAGGAGGAAAGTTGTTTTGAGTGCAAAAACGTGGAAAAAATGAATGTATAAGGAAAAGAAACAAAAGGGAGGTATTGGTTTAAATGGTCTTTTAGATGATTTTGTGAGTCAGATGGGTTCGGAATCATAAAAACAGTGTGTACGCGAAGGAGGGAAGTTGTCTTGAGTGCAAAAACGTAAGAAAAATGAATGCATAAGGAAAAGAAACAACAGGGAGGTATTGGTTTAAATGGTCTTTTAGATGATTTTTGAGTCAGATGGGTTCGGAATCATAAAAACAGTGTGTACGCGAAGGAGGAAAGTTGTCTTGAGTGCAAAAACGTAAGAAAAATGAATGTATAAGGAAAAGAAACAAAAGGGCGGTATTGGTTTAAATGGCTTTTTAGACAGTTTTGTGAGTCAGATGGGTTCGGAATCATAAAAACAGTGTGTACGCGAAGGAGGAAAGTTGGAAAAACGTGGAAAAAGTGAATGTATAAGGAAAAGAAACAAAAGGGCGGTATTGGTTTAACTGGCCTTTTTAACGATTTTGTGAGTCATATGGGTTCGGAATCATAAAAACAGTGTGTACGCGAAGGAGGAAAGTTGTCTTGAGTGCAAAAACGTAAGAAAAATGAATGCATAAGGAAAAGAAACAAAAGGGCGGTATTGGATTAAATGGCCTTTTTAACGATTTTGTGAGTCAGATGGGTTCGGAATCATAAAAACAGTGTGTACGCGAAGGAGGAAAGTTGTCTTGAGTGCAAAAACGTAAGAAAAAAGAATGTATAAGGAAAAGAAACAAAAGGGCGGTATTGGTTTAAATGGCTTTTTAGACAGTTTTGTGAGTCAGATGGGTTCGGAACCTTGAAAACAGTGTGCACGCGAAGGAGGAAAGTTGTTTTGAGTGCAAAAACGTGGAAAAAATGAATGTATAAGGAAAAGAAACAAAAGGGAGGTATTGGTTTAAATGGTCTTTTAGATGATTTTGTGAGTCAGATGGGTTCGGAATCATAAAAACAGTGTGTACGCGAAGGAGGGAAGTTGTCTTGAGTGCAAAAACGTAAGAAAAATAAATGTATAATGAAAAGAAACAAAAGGGCGGTATTGGTTTAAATGGCTTTTTAGACAGTTTTGTGAGTCAGATAGGTTCGGAATCTTAAAAACAGTGTGTACGCGAAGGAGGGAAGTTGTTTTGAGTTCAAAAACGTGAGAAAAATGAATGCATAAGAAAAAGAAACAAAAGGGCGGTATTGGTTTAAATGGCTTTTTAGACAGTTTTGTGAGTCAGAAGGGTTCGGAATCTTAAAAACAGTGTGTACGAGAAGGAGGAAAGTTGGAAAAACGTGGAAAAAGTGAATGTATAAGGAAAAGAAACAAAAGGGCGGTATTGGTTTAACTGGCCTTTTTAACGATTTTGTGAGTCATATGGGTTCGGAATCATAAAAACAGTGTGTACGCGAAGGAGGAAAGTTGTCTTGAGTGCAAAAACGTGGAAAAAATGAATGTATAAGGAAAAGAAACAAAAGGGAGGTATTGGTTTAAATGGTCTTTTAGATGATTTTGTGAGTCAGATGGGTTCGGAATCATAAAAACAGTGTGTACGTGAAGGAGGAAAGTTGTCTTGAGTGCAAAAACGTAAGAAAAATGAATGCATAAGGAAAAGAAACAAAAGGGCGGTATTGGATTAAATGGCCTTTTTAACGATTTTGTGAGTCAGATGGGTTCGGAATCATAAAAACAGTGTGTACGCGAAGGAGGAAAGTTGTCTTGAGTGCAAAAACGTAAGAAAAATGAAGGTATAAGGAAAAGAAACAAAAGGGCGGTATTGGTTTAAATGGCTTTTTAGACAGTTTTGTGAGTCAGATGGGTTCGGAACCTTGAAAACAGTGTGTACGCGAAGGAGGAAAGTTGTTTTGAGTGCAAAAACGTGGAAAAAATGAATGTATAAGGAAAAGAAACAAAAGGGAGGTATTGGTTTAAATGGTCTTTTAGATGATTTTGTGAGTCAGATGGGTTCGGAATCATAAAAACAGTGTGTACGCGAAGGAGGGAAGTTGTCTTGAGTGCAAAAACGTAAGAAAAATGAATGTATAAGGAAAAGAAACAAAAGGGCGGTATTGGTTTAAATGGCTTTTTAGACAGTTTTGTGAGTCAGATGGGTTCGGAATCTTAAAAACAGTGTGTACGCGAAGGAGGGAAGTTGTTTTGAGTGCAAAAACGTGAAAAAAATGAATGCATAAGAAAAAGAAACAAAAGGGCGGTATTGGTTTAAATGGCTTTTTAGACAGTTTTGTGAGTCAGATGGGTTCGGAATCTTAAAAACAGTGTGTACGAGAAGGAGGAAAGTTGGAAAAACGTGGAAAAAATGAATGTATAAGGAAAAGAAACAAAAGGGCGGTATTGGTTTAAATGGCCTTTTTAACGATTTTGTGCGTCATATGGGTTCGGAATCATAAAAAAAGTGTGTACGCGAAGGAGGGAAGTTGTTTTGAGTGCAAAAACGTGGAAAAAATGAATGTATAAGGAAAAGAAACAAAAGGGAGGTATTGGTTTAATAATCTTTTAGATGATTTTGTGAGTCAGATGGGTTCGGAATCATAAAAACAGTGTGTACGCGAAGGAGGAAAGTTGTCTTGAGTGCAAAAACGTAAGAAAAATGAATGTATAAGGAAAAGAAACAAAAGGGCGGTATTGGTTTAAATGGCTTTTTAGACAGTTTTGTGAGTCAGATGGGTTCGGAATCTTAAAAACAGTGTGTACGCGAAGGAGGGAAGTTGTTTTGAGTGCAAAAACGTGAAAAAAATGAATGCATAAGAAAAAGAAACAAAAGGGCGGTATTGGTTTAAATGGCTTTTTAGACAGTTTTGTGAGTCAGATGGGTTCGGAATCTTAAAAACAGTGTGTACGAGAAGGAGGAAAGTTGGAAAAACGTGGAAAAAATGAATGTATAAGGAAAAGAAACAAAAGGGCGGTATTGGTTTAAATGGCGTTTTTAACGATTTTGTGCGTCATATGGGTTCGGAATCATAAAAAAAGTGTGTACGCGAAGGAGGGAAGTTGTTTTGAGTGCAAAAACGTGGAAAAAATGAATGTATAAGGAAAAGAAACAAAAGGGAGGTATTGGTTTAATAATCTTTTAGATGATTTTGTGAGTCAGATGGGTTCGGAATCATAAAAACAGTGTGTACGCGAAGGAGGAAAGTTGTCTTGAGTGCAAAAACGTAAGAAAAATGAATGTATAAGGAAAAGAAACAAAAGGGCGGTATTGGTTTAAATGGCTTTTTAGACAGTTTTGTGAGTCAGATGGGTTCGGAATCTTAAAAACAGTGTGTACACGAAGGAGGAAAGTTGTTTTGAGTGCAAAAACATGAAAAAAATGAATCCATAAGGAAAAGAAACAAAAGGGAGGTATTGGTTTAAATGGTCTTATAGACGATTTTGTGAGTCAGATGGGTTCGGAATCACAAAAACAGTGTGTACGCAAAGGAGGAAAGTTGTCTCCAAGTGCAAAAACGTAAGAAAAACGATTGCATAAGGAAAAGAAACAAAAGGGCGGAATTGGTTTAAATGGACTTGTAGACGATTTTGTGAGTCAGATGGGTTCGAAATCATAAAAACAGTGTGTACGCAAAGGAGGAAAGTTGTCTTGAGTGCAAAAACGTAAGAAAAATGAATGCATAAGGAAAAGAAACGAAAGGGCGGTATTGGATTAAATGGCCTTTTTAACGATTTTGTGAGTCAGATGGGTTCGGAATCATAAAAACAGTGTGTACGCGAAGGAGGAAAGTTGTCTTGAGTGCAAAAACGTAAGAAAAATGAATGTATAAGGAAAAGAAACAAAAGGGCGGTATTGGTTTAAATGGCTTTTTAGACAGTTTTGTGAGTCAGATGGGTTCGGAACCTTGAAAACAGTGTGTACGCGAAGGAGGAAAGTTGTTTTGAGTGCAAAAACGTGGAAAAAATGAATGTATAAGGAAAAGAAACAAAAGGGAGGTATTGGTTTAAATGGTCTTTTAGATGATTTTGTGAGTCAGATGGGTTCGGAATCATAAAAACAGTGTGTACGCGAAGGAGGAAAGTTGTCTTGAGGCAAAAACGTAAGAAAAATGAATGCATAAGGAAAAGAAACAAAAGGGCGGTATTGGATTAAATGGCCTTTTTAACGATTTTGTGAGTCAGATGGGTTCGGAATCATAAAAACAGTGTGTACGCGAAGGAGGAAAGTTGGAAAAACGTGGAAAAAGTGAATGTATAAGGAAAAGAAACAAAAGGGCGGTATTGGTTTAACTGGCCTTTTTAACGATTTTGTGAGTCATATGGGTTCGGAATCATAAAAACAGTGTGTACGCGAAGGAGGAAAGTTGTCTTGAGTGCAAAAACGTGGAAAAAATGAATGTATAAGGAAAAGAAACAAAAGGGAGGTATTGGTTTAAATGGTCTTTTAGATGATTTTGTGAGTCAGATGGATTCGGAATCATAAAAACAGTGTGTACGCGAAGGAGGGAAGTTGTCTTGAGTGCAAAAACGTAAGAAAAATGAATGTATAAGGAAAAGAAACAAAAGGGCGGTATTGGTTTAAATGGCTTTTTAGACAGTTTTGTGAGTCAGATGGGTTCGGAATCTTAAAAACAGTGTGTACGAGAAGGAGGAAAGTTCGAAAAACGTGGAAAAAATGAATGTATAAGGAAAAGAAACAAAAGGGCGGTATTGGTTTAAGTGGCGTTTTTAACGATTTTGTGCGTCATATGGGTTCGGAATCATAAAAAAAGTGTGTACGCGAAGGAGGGAAGTTGTTTTGAGTGCAAAAACGTGGAAAAAATGAATGTATAAGGAAAAGAAACAAAAGGGAGGTATTGGTTTAATAATCTTTTAGATGATTTTGTGAGTCAGATGGGTTCGGAATCATAAAAACAGTGTGTACGCGAAGGAGGAAAGTTGTCTTGAGTGCAAAAACGTAAGAAAAATGAATGTATAAGGAAAAGAAACAAAAGGGCGGTATTGGTTTAAATGGCTTTTTAGACAGTTTTGTGAGTCAGATGGGTTCGGAATCTTAAAAACAGTGTGTACACGAAGGAGGAAAGTTGTTTTGAGTGCAAAAACATGAAAAAAATGAATCCATAAGGAAAAGAAACAAAAGGGAGGTATTGGTTTAAATGGTCTTATAGACGATTTTGTGAGTCAGATGGGTTCGGAATCACAAAAACAGTGTGTACGCAAAGGAGGAAAGTTGTCTCCAAGTGCAAAAACGTAAGAAAAACGATTGCATAAGGAAAAGAAACAAAAGGGCGGAATTTGTTTAAATGGACTTGTAGACGATTTTGTGAGTCAGATGGGTTCGAAATCATAAAAACAGTGTGTACGCAAAGGAGGAAAGTTGTCTTGAGTGCAAAAACGTAAGAAAAATGAATGCATAAGGAAAAGAAACGAAAGGGCGGTATTGGATTAAATGGCCTTTTTAACGATTTTGTGAGTCAGATGGGTTCGGAATCATAAAAACAGTGTGTACGCGAAGGAGGAAAGTTGTCTTGAGTGCAAAAACGTAAGAAAAATGAATGTATAAGGAAAAGAAACAAAAGGGCGGTATTGGTTTAAATGGCTTTTTAGACAGTTTTGTGAGTCAGATGGGTTCGGAACCTTGAAAACAGTGTGTACGCGAAGGAGGAAAGTTGTTTTGAGTGCAAAAACGTGGAAAAAATGAATGTATAAGGAAAAGAAACAAAAGGGAGGTATTGGTTTAAATGGTCTTTTAGATGATTTTGTGAGTCAGATGGGTTCGGAATCATAAAAACAGTGTGTACGCGAAGGAGGAAAGTTGTCTTGAGTGCAAAAACGTAAGAAAAATGAATGCATAAGGAAAAGAAACAAAAGGGCGGTATTGGATTAAATGGCCTTTTTAACGATTTTGTGAGTCAGATGGGTTCGGAATCATAAAAACAGTGTGTACGCGAAGGAGGAAAGTTGGAAAAACGTGGAAAAAGTGAATGTATAAGGAAAAGAAACAAAAGGGCGGTATTGGTTTAACTGGCCTTTTTAACGATTTTGTGAGTCATATGGGTTCGGAATCATAAAAACAGTGTGTACGCGAAGGAGGAAAGTTGTCTTGAGTGCAAAAACGTGGAAAAAATGAATGCATAAGAAAAAGAAACAAAAGGGCGGTATTGGTTTAACTGGCCTTTTTAACGATTTTGTGAGTCATATGGGTTCGGAATCATAAAAACAGTGTGTACGCGAAGGAGGAAAGTTGTCTTGAGTGCAAAAACGTAAGAAAAATGAATGCATAAGGAAAAGAAACAAAAGGGCGGTATTGGATTAAATGGCCTTTTTAACGATTTTGTGAGTCAGATGGGTTCGGAATCATAAAAACAGTGTGTACGCGAAGGAGGAAAGTTGTCTTGAGTGCAAAAACGTAAGAAAAAAGAATGTATAAGGAAAAGAAACAAAAGGGCGGTATTGGTTTAAATGGCTTTTTAGACAGTTTTGTGAGTCAGATGGGTTCGGAACCTTGAAAACAGTGTGCACGCGAAGGAGGAAAGTTGTTTTGAGTGCAAAAACGTGGAAAAAATGAATGTATAAGGAAAAGAAACAAAAGGGAGGTATTGGTTTAAATGGTCTTTTAGATGATTTTGTGAGTCAGATGGGTTCGGAATCATAAAAACAGTGTGTACGCGAAGGAGGGAAGTTGTCTTGAGTGCAAAAACGTAAGAAAAATAAATGTATAATGAAAAGAAACAAAAGGGCGGTATTGGTTTAAATGGCTTTTTAGACAGTTTTGTGAGTCAGATAGGTTCGGAATCTTAAAAACAGTGTGTACGCGAAGGAGGGAAGTTGTTTTGAGTTCAAAAACGTGAGAAAAATGAATGCATAAGAAAAAGAAACAAAAGGGCGGTATTGGTTTAAATGGCTTTTTAGACAGTTTTGTGAGTCAGAAGGGTTCGGAATCTTAAAAACAGTGTGTACGAGAAGGAGGAAAGTTGGAAAAACGTGGAAAAAGTGAATGTATAAGGAAAAGAAACAAAAGGGCGGTATTGGTTTAACTGGCCTTTTTAACGATTTTGTGAGTCATATGGGTTCGGAATCATAAAAACAGTGTGTACGCGAAGGAGGAAAGTTGTCTTGAGTGCAAAAACGTGGAAAAAATGAATGTATAAGGAAAAGAAACAAAAGGGAGGTATTGGTTTAAATGGTCTTTTAGATGATTTTGTGAGTCAGATGGGTTCGGAATCATAAAAACAGTGTGTACGTGAAGGAGGAAAGTTGTCTTGAGTGCAAAAACGTAAGAAAAATGAATGCATAAGGAAAAGAAACAAAAGGGCGGTATTGGATTAAATGGCCTTTTTAACGATTTTGTGAGTCAGATGGGTTCGGAATCATAAAAACAGTGTGTACGCGAAGGAGGAAAGTTGTCTTGAGTGCAAAAACGTAAGAAAAATGAATGTATAAGGAAAAGAAACAAAAGGGCGGTATTGGTTTAAATGGCTTTTTAGACAGTTTTGTGAGTCAGATGGGTTCGGAACCTTGAAAACAGTGTGTACGCGAAGGAGGAAAGTTGTTTTGAGTGCAAAAACGTGGAAAAAATGAATGTATAAGGAAAAGAAACAAAAGGGAGGTATTGGTTTAAATGGTCTTTTAGATGATTTTGTGAGTCAGATGGGTTCGGAATCATAAAAACAGTGTGTACGCGAAGGAGGAAAGTTGTCTTGAGTGCAAAAACGTAAGAAAAATGAATGCATAAGGAAAAGAAACAAAAGGGCGGTATTGGATTAAATGGCCTTTTTAACGATTTTGTGAGTCAGATGGGTTCGGAATCATAAAAACAGTGTGTACGCGAAGGAGGAAAGTTGGAAAAACGTGGAAAAAGTGAATGTATAAGGAAAAGAAACAAAAGGGCGGTATTGGTTTAACTGGCCTTTTTAACGATTTTGTGAGTCATATGGGTTCGGAATCATAAAAACAGTGTGTACGCGAAGGAGGAAAGTTGTCTTGAGTGCAAAAACGTGGAAAAAATGAATGTATAAGGAAAAGAAACAAAAGGGAGGTATTGGGTTTAAATGGTCTTTTAGATGATTTTGTGAGTCAGATGGGTTCGGAATCATAAAAACAGTGTGTACGCGAAGGAGGGAAGTTGTCTTGAGTGCAAAAACGTAAGAAAAATGAATGTATAAGGAAAAGAAACAAAAGGGCGGTATTGGTTTAAATGGCTTTTTAGACAGTTTTGTGAGTCAGATGGGTTCGGAATCTTAAAAACAGTGTGTACGCGAAGGAGGGAAGTTGTTTTGAGTGCAAAAACGTGAAAAAAATGAATGCATAAGAAAAAGAAACAAAAGGGCGGTATTGGTTTAACTGGCCTTTTTAACGATTTTGTGAGTCATATGGGTTCGGAATCATAAAAACAGTGTGTACGCGAAGGAGGAAAGTTGTCTTGAGTGCAAAAACGTAAGAAAAATGAATGCATAAGGAAAAGAAACAAAAGGGCGGTATTGGATTAAATGGCCTTTTTAACGATTTTGTGAGTCAGATGGGTTCGGAATCATAAAAACAGTGTGTACGCGAAGGAGGAAAGTTGTCTTGAGTGCAAAAACGTAAGAAAAAAGAATGTATAAGGAAAAGAAACAAAAGGGCGGTATTGGTTTAAATGGCTTTTTAGACAGTTTTGTGAGTCAGATGGGTTCGGAACCTTGAAAACAGTGTGCACGCGAAGGAGGAAAGTTGTTTTGAGTGCAAAAACGTGGAAAAAATGAATGTATAAGGAAAAGAAACAAAAGGGAGGTATTGGTTTAAATGGTCTTTTAGATGATTTTGTGAGTCAGATGGGTTCGGAATCATAAAAACAGTGTGTACGCGAAGGAGGGAAGTTGTCTTGAGTGCAAAAACGTAAGAAAAATAAATGTATAATGAAAAGAAACAAAAGGGCGGTATTGGTTTAAATGGCTTTTTAGACAGTTTTGTGAGTCAGATAGGTTCGGAATCTTAAAAACAGTGTGTACGCGAAGGAGGGAAGTTGTTTTGAGTTCAAAAACGTGAGAAAAATGAATGCATAAGAAAAAGAAACAAAAGGGCGGTATTGGTTTAAATGGCTTTTTAGACAGTTTTGTGAGTCAGAAGGGTTCGGAATCTTAAAAACAGTGTGTACGAGAAGGAGGAAAGTTGGAAAAACGTGGAAAAAGTGAATGTATAAGGAAAAGAAACAAAAGGGCGGTATTGGTTTAACTGGCCTTTTTAACGATTTTGTGAGTCATATGGGTTCGGAATCATAAAAACAGTGTGTACGCGAAGGAGGAAAGTTGTCTTGAGTGCAAAAACGTGGAAAAAATGAATGTATAAGGAAAAGAAACAAAAGGGAGGTATTGGTTTAAATGGTCTTTTAGATGATTTTGTGAGTCAGATGGGTTCGGAATCATAAAAACAGTGTGTACGTGAAGGAGGAAAGTTGTCTTGAGTGCAAAAACGTAAGAAAAATGAATGCATAAGGAAAAGAAACAAAAGGGCGGTATTGGATTAAATGGCCTTTTTAACGATTTTGTGAGTCAGATGGGTTCGGAATCATAAAAACAGTGTGTACGCGAAGGAGGAAAGTTGTCTTGAGTGCAAAAACGTAAGAAAAATGAAGGTATAAGGAAAAGAAACAAAAGGGCGGTATTGGTTTAAATGGCTTTTTAGACAGTTTTGTGAGTCAGATGGGTTCGGAACCTTGAAAACAGTGTGTACGCGAAGGAGGAAAGTTGTTTTGAGTGCAAAAACGTGGAAAAAATGAATGTATAAGGAAAAGAAACAAAAGGGAGGTATTGGTTTAAATGGTCTTTTAGATGATTTTGTGAGTCAGATGGGTTCGGAATCATAAAAACAGTGTGTACGCGAAGGAGGGAAGTTGTCTTGAGTGCAAAAACGTAAGAAAAATGAATGTATAAGGAAAAGAAACAAAAGGGCGGTATTGGTTTAAATGGCTTTTTAGACAGTTTTGTGAGTCAGATGGGTTCGGAATCTTAAAAACAGTGTGTACGCGAAGGAGGGAAGTTGTTTTGAGTGCAAAAACGTGAAAAAAATGAATGCATAAGAAAAAGAAACAAAAGGGCGGTATTGGTTTAAATGGCTTTTTAGACAGTTTTGTGAGTCAGATGGGTTCGGAATCTTAAAAACAGTGTGTACGAGAAGGAGGAAAGTTGGAAAAACGTGGAAAAAATGAATGTATAAGGAAAAGAAACAAAAGGGCGGTATTGGTTTAAATGGCCTTTTTAACGATTTTGTGCGTCATATGGGTTCGGAATCATAAAAAAAGTGTGTACGCGAAGGAGGGAAGTTGTTTTGAGTGCAAAAACGTGGAAAAAATGAATGTATAAGGAAAAGAAACAAAAGGGAGGTATTGGTTTAATAATCTTTTAGATGATTTTGTGAGTCAGATGGGTTCGGAATCATAAAAACAGTGTGTACGCGAAGGAGGAAAGTTGTCTTGAGTGCAAAAACGTAAGAAAAATGAATGTATAAGGAAAAGAAACAAAAGGGCGGTATTGGTTTAAATGGCTTTTTAGACAGTTTTGTGAGTCAGATGGGTTCGGAATCTTAAAAACAGTGTGTACGCGAAGGAGGGAAGTTGTTTTGAGTGCAAAAACGTGAAAAAAATGAATGCATAAGAAAAAGAAACAAAAGGGCGGTATTGGTTTAAATGGCTTTTTAGACAGTTTTGTGAGTCAGATGGGTTCGGAATCTTAAAAACAGTGTGTACGAGAAGGAGGAAAGTTGGAAAAACGTGGAAAAAATGAATGTATAAGGAAAAGAAACAAAAGGGCGGTATTGGTTTAAATGGCGTTTTTAACGATTTTGTGCGTCATATGGGTTCGGAATCATAAAAAAAGTGTGTACGCGAAGGAGGGAAGTTGTTTTGAGTGCAAAAACGTGGAAAAAATGAATGTATAAGGAAAAGAAACAAAAGGGAGGTATTGGTTTAATAATCTTTTAGATGATTTTGTGAGTCAGATGGGTTCGGAATCATAAAAACAGTGTGTACGCGAAGGAGGAAAGTTGTCTTGAGTGCAAAAACGTAAGAAAAATGAATGTATAAGGAAAAGAAACAAAAGGGCGGTATTGGTTTAAATGGCTTTTTAGACAGTTTTGTGAGTCAGATGGGTTCGGAATCTTAAAAACAGTGTGTACACGAAGGAGGAAAGTTGTTTTGAGTGCAAAAACATGAAAAAAATGAATCCATAAGGAAAAGAAACAAAAGGGAGGTATTGGTTTAAATGGTCTTATAGACGATTTTGTGAGTCAGATGGGTTCGGAATCACAAAAACAGTGTGTACGCAAAGGAGGAAAGTTGTCTCCAAGTGCAAAAACGTAAGAAAAACGATTGCATAAGGAAAAGAAACAAAAGGGCGGAATTGGTTTAAATGGACTTGTAGACGATTTTGTGAGTCAGATGGGTTCGAAATCATAAAAACAGTGTGTACGCAAAGGAGGAAAGTTGTCTTGAGTGCAAAAACGTAAGAAAAATGAATGCATAAGGAAAAGAAACGAAAGGGCGGTATTGGATTAAATGGCCTTTTTAACGATTTTGTGAGTCAGATGGGTTCGGAATCATAAAAACAGTGTGTACGCGAAGGAGGAAAGTTGTCTTGAGTGCAAAAACGTAAGAAAAATGAATGTATAAGGAAAAGAAACAAAAGGGCGGTATTGGTTTAAATGGCTTTTTAGACAGTTTTGTGAGTCAGATGGGTTCGGAACCTTGAAAACAGTGTGTACGCGAAGGAGGAAAGTTGTTTTGAGTGCAAAAACGTGGAAAAAATGAATGTATAAGGAAAAGAAACAAAAGGGAGGTATTGGTTTAAATGGTCTTTTAGATGATTTTGTGAGTCAGATGGGTTCGGAATCATAAAAACAGTGTGTACGCGAAGGAGGAAAGTTGTCTTGAGTGCAAAAACGTAAGAAAAATGAATGCATAAGGAAAAGAAACAAAAGGGCGGTATTGGATTAAATGGCCTTTTTAACGATTTTGTGAGTCAGATGGGTTCGGAATCATAAAAACAGTGTGTACGCGAAGGAGGAAAGTTGGAAAAACGTGGAAAAAGTGAATGTATAAGGAAAAGAAACAAAAGGGCGGTATTGGTTTAACTGGCCTTTTTAACGATTTTGTGAGTCATATGGGTTCGGAATCATAAAAACAGTGTGTACGCGAAGGAGGAAAGTTGTCTTGAGTGCAAAAACGTAAGAAAAATGAATGTATAAGGAAAAGAAACAAAAGGGCGGTATTGGTTTAAATGGCTTTTTAGACAGTTTTGTGAGTCAGATGGGTTCGGAATCTTAAAAACAGTGTGTACGCGAAGGAGGGAAGTTGTTTTGAGTGCAAAAACGTGAAAAAAATGAATGCATAAGAAAAAGAAACAAAAGGGCGGTATTGGTTTAAATGGCTTTTTAGACAGTTTTGTGAGTCAGATGGGTTCGGAATCTTAAAAACAGTGTGTACGAGAAGGAGGAAAGTTCGAAAAACGTGGAAAAAATGAATGTATAAGGAAAAGAAACAAAAGGGCGGTATTGGTTTAAATGGCGTTTTTAACGATTTTGTGCGTCATATGGGTTCGGAATCATAAAAAAAGTGTGTACGCGAAGGAGGGAAGTTGTTTTGAGTGCAAAAACGTGGAAAAAATGAATGTATAAGGAAAAGAAACAAAAGGGAGGTATTGGTTTAATAATCTTTTAGATGATTTTGTGAGTCAGATGGGTTCGGAATCATAAAAACAGTGTGTACGCGAAGGAGGAAAGTTGTCTTGAGTGCAAAAACGTAAGAAAAATGAATGTATAAGGAAAAGAAACAAAAGGGCGGTATTGGTTTAAATGGCTTTTTAGACAGTTTTGTGAGTCAGATGGGTTCGGAATCTTAAAAACAGTGTGTACACGAAGGAGGAAAGTTGTTTTGAGTGCAAAAACATGAAAAAAATGAATCCATAAGGAAAAGAAACAAAAGGGAGGTATTGGTTTAAATGGTCTTATAGACGATTTTGTGAGTCAGATGGGTTCGGAATCACAAAAACAGTGTGTACGCAAAGGAGGAAAGTTGTCTCCAAGTGCAAAAACGTAAGAAAAACGATTGCATAAGGAAAAGAAACAAAAGGGCGGAATTTGTTTAAATGGACTTGTAGACGATTTTGTGAGTCAGATGGGTTCGAAATCATAAAAACAGTGTGTACGCAAAGGAGGAAAGTTGTCTTGAGTGCAAAAACGTAACAAAAATGAATGCATAAGGAAAAGAAACGAAAGGGCGGTATTGGATTAAATGGCCTTTTTAACGATTTTGTGAGTCAGATGGGTTCGGAATCATAAAAACAGTGTGTACGCGAAGGAGGAAAGTTGTCTTGAGTGCAAAAACGTAAGAAAAATGAATGTATAAGGAAAAGAAACAAAAGGGCGGTATTGGTTTAAATGGCTTTTTAGACAGTTTTGTGAGTCAGATGGGTTCGGAACCTTGAAAACAGTGTGTACGCGAAGGAGGAAAGTTGTTTTGAGTGCAAAAACGTGGAAAAAATGAATGTATAAGGAAAAGAAACAAAAGGGAGGTATTGGTTTAAATGGTCTTTTAGATGATTTTGTGAGTCAGATGGGTTCGGAATCATAAAAACAGTGTGTACGCGAAGGAGGAAAGTTGTCTTGAGTGCAAAAACGTAAGAAAAATGAATGCATAAGGAAAAGAAACAAAAGGGCGGTATTGGATTAAATGGCCTTTTTAACGATTTTGTGAGTCAGATGGGTTCGGAATCATAAAAACAGTGTGTACGCGAAGGAGGAAAGTTGGAAAAACGTGGAAAAAGTGAATGTATAAGGAAAAGAAACAAAAGGGCGGTATTGGTTTAACTGGCCTTTTTAACGATTTTGTGAGTCATATGGGTTCGGAATCATAAAAACAGTGTGTACGCGAAGGAGGAAAGTTGTCTTGAGTGCAAAAACGTGGAAAAAATGAATGTATAAGGAAAAGAAACAAAAGGGAGGTATTGGTTTAAATGGTCTTTTAGATGATTTTGTGAGTCAGATGGGTTCGGAATCATAAAAACAGTGTGTACGCGAAGGAGGGAAGTTGTCTTGAGTGCAAAAACGTAAGAAAAATGAATGTATAAGGAAAAGAAACAAAAGGGCGGTATTGGTTTAAATGGCTTTTTAGACAGTTTTGTGAGTCAGATGGGTTCGGAATCTTAAAAACAGTGTGTACGCGAAGGAGGGAAGTTGTTTTGAGTGCAAAAACGTGAAAAAAATGAATGCATAAGAAAAAGAAACAAAAGGGCGGTATTGGTTTAAATGGCTTTTTAGACAGTTTTGTGAGTCAGATGGGTTCGGAATCTTAAAAACAGTGTGTACGAGAAGGAGGAAAGTTGGAAAAACGTGGAAAAAATGAATGTATAAGGAAAAGAAACAAAAGGGCGGTATTGGTTTAAATGGCGTTTTTAACGATTTTGTGCGTCATATGGGTTCGGAATCATAAAAAAAGTGTGTACGCGAAGGAGGGAAGTTGTTTTGAGTGCAAAAACGTGGAAAAAATGAATGTATAAGGAAAAGAAACAAAAGGGAGGTATTGGTTTAATAATCTTTTAGATGATTTTGTGAGTCAGATGGGTTCGGAATCATAAAAACAGTGTGTACGCGAAGGAGGAAAGTTGTCTTGAGTGCAAAAACGTAAGAAAAATGAATGTATAAGGAAAAGAAACAAAAGGGCGGTATTGGTTTAAATGGCTTTTTAGACAGTTTTGTGAGTCAGATGGGTTCGGAATCTTAAAAACAGTGTGTACACGAAGGAGGAAAGTTGTTTTGAGTGCAAAAACATGAAAAAAATGAATCCATAAGGAAAAGAAACAAAAGGGAGGTATTGGTTTAAATGGTCTTATAGACGATTTTGTGAGTCAGATGGGTTCGGAATCACAAAAACAGTGTGTACGCAAAGGAGGAAAGTTGTCTCCAAGTGCAAAAACGTAAGAAAAACGATTGCATAAGGAAAAGAAACAAAAGGGCGGAATTTGTTTAAATGGACTTGTAGACGATTTTGTGAGTCAGATGGGTTCGAAATCATAAAAACAGTGTGTACGCAAAGGAGGAAAGTTGTCTTGAGTGCAAAAACGTAAGAAAAATGAATGCATAAGGAAAAGAAACGAAAGGGCGGTATTGGATTAAATGGCCTTTTTAACGATTTTGTGAGTCAGATGGGTTCGGAATCATAAAAACAGTGTGTACGCGAAGGAGGAAAGTTGTCTTGAGTGCAAAAACGTAAGAAAAATGAATGTATAAGGAAAAGAAACAAAAGGGCGGTATTGGTTTAAATGGCTTTTTAGACAGTTTTGTGAGTCAGATGGGTTCGGAACCTTGAAAACAGTGTGTACGCGAAGGAGGAAAGTTGTTTTGAGTGCAAAAACGTGGAAAAAATGAATGCATAAGGAAAAGAAACAAAAGGGCGGTATTGGATTAAATGGCCTTTTTAACGATTTTGTGAGTCAGATGGGTTCGGAATCATAAAAACAGTGTGTACGCGAAGGAGGAAAGTTGGAAAAACGTGGAAAAAGTGAATGTATAAGGAAAAGAAACAAAAGGGCGGTATTGGTTTAACTGGCCTTTTTAACGATTTTGTGAGTCATATGGGTTCGGAATCATAAAAACAGTGTGTACGCGAAGGAGGAAAGTTGTCTTGAGTGCAAAAACGTGGAAAAAATGAATGTATAAGGAAAAGAAACAAAAGGGAGGTATTGGTTTAAATGGTCTTTTAGATGATTTTGTGAGTCAGATGGGTTCGGAATCATAAAAACAGTGTGTACGCGAAGGAGGAAAGTTGTCTTGAGTGCAAAAACGTAAGAAAAATGAATGCATAAGGAAAAGAAACAAAAGGGCGGTATTGGATTAAATGGCCTTTTTAACGATTTTGTGAGTCAGATGGGTTCGGAATCATAAAAACAGTGTGTACGCGAAGGAGGAAAGTTGTCTTGAGTGCAAAAACGTAAGAAAAATGAATGTATAAGGAAAAGAAACAAAAGGGCGGTATTGGTTTAAATGGCTTTTTAGACAGTTTTGTGAGTCAGATGGGTTCGGAATCATAAAAACAGTGTGTACGCGAAGGAGGGAAGTTGTCTTGAGTGCAAAAACGTAAGAAAAATGAATGTATAATGAAAAGAAACAAAAGGGCGGTATTGGTTTAAATGGCTTTTTAGACAGTTTTGTGAGTCAGATGGGTTCGGAATCTTAAAAACAGTGTGTACGCGAAGGAGGGAAGTTGTTTTGAGTTCAAAAACGTGAGAAAAATGAATGCATAAGAAAAAGAAACAAAAGGGCGGTATTGGTTTAAACGGCTTTTTAGACAGTTTTGTGAGTCAGAAGGGTTCGGAATCTTAAAAACAGTGTGTACGAGAAGGAGGAAAGTTGGAAAAACGTGGAAAAAGTGAATGTATAAGGAAAAGAAACAAAAGGGCGGTATTGGATTAAATGGCCTTTTTAACGATTTTGTGAGTCAGATGGGTTCGGAATCATAAAAACAGTGTGTACGCGAAGGAGGAAAGTTGTCTTGAGTGCAAAAACGTAAGAAAAATGAATGTATAAGGAAAAGAAACAAAAGGGCGGTATTGGTTTAAATGGCTTTTTAGACAGTTTTGTGAGTCAGATGGGTTCGGAACCTTGAAAACAGTGTGTACGCGAAGGAGGAAAGTTGTTTTGAGTGCAAAAACGTGGAAAAAATGAATGTATAAGGAAAAGAAACAAAAGGGAGGTATTGGTTTAAATGGTCTTTTAGATGATTTTGTGAGTCAGATGGGTTCGGAATCATAAAAACAGTGTGTACGCGAAGGAGGGAAGTTGTCTTGAGTGCAAAAACGTAAGAAAAATGAATGTATAATGAAAAGAAACAAAAGGGCGGTATTGGTTTAAATGGCTTTTTAGACAGTTTTGTGAGTCAGATGGGTTCGGAATCTTAAAAACAGTGTCTACGCGAAGGAGGGAAGTTGTTTTGAGTGCAAAAACGTGAGAAAAATGAATGCATAAGAAAAAGAAACAAAAGGGCGGTATTGGTTTAAATGGCTTTTTAGACAGTTTTGTGAGTCAGATGGGTTCGGAATCTTAAAAACAGTGTGTACGAGAAGGAGGAAAGTTGGAAAAACGTGGAAAAAGTGAATGTATAAGGAAAAGAAACAAAAGGGCGGTATTGGTTTAACTGGCCTTTTTAACGAATTTGTGAGTCATATGGGTTCGGAATCTGAAAAACAGTGTGTACGCGAAGGAGGAAAGTTGTTTTGAGTGCAAAAACGTGGAAAAAATGAATGTATAAGGAAAAGAAACAAAAGGGAGGTATTGGTTTAAATGGTCTTTTAGATGATTTTGTGAGTCAGATGGGTTCGGAATCATAAAAACAGTGTGTACGCGAAGGAGGAAAGTTGTCTTGAGTGCAAAAACGTAAGAAAAATGAATGCATAAGGAAAAGAAACAAAAGGGCGGTATTGGATTAAATGGCCTTTTTAACGATTTTGTGAGTCAGATGGGTTCGGAATCGTAAAAACAGTGTGTACGCGAAGGAGGAAAGTTGTCTTGAGTGCAAAAACGTAAGAAAAATGAATGTATAAGGAAAAGAAACAAAAGGGCGGTATTGGTTTAAATGGCTTTTTAGACAGTTTTGTGAGTCAGATGGGTTCGGAATCTTAAAAACAGTGTGTACACGAAGGAGGAAAGTTGTTTTGAGTGCAAAAACATGAAAAAAATGAATCCATAAGGAAAAGAAACAAAAGGGAGGTATTGGTTTAAATGGTCTTATAGACGATTTTGTGAGTCAGATGGGTTCGGAATCACAAAAACAGTGTGTACGCAAAGGAGGAAAGTTGTCTCCAAGTGCAAAAACGTAAGAAAAACGATTGCATAAGGAAAAGAAACAAAAGGGCGGAATTTGTTTAAATGGACTTGTAGACGATTTTGTGAGTCAGATGGGTTCGAAATCATAAAAACAGTGTGTACGCAAAGGAGGAAAGTTGTCTTGAGTGCAAAAACGTAAGAAAAATGAATGCATAAGGAAAAGAAACGAAAGGGCGGTATTGGATTAAATGGCCTTTTTAACGATTTTGTGAGTCCGATGGGTTCGGAATCATAAAAACAGTGTGTACGCGAAGGAGGAAAGTTGTCTTGAGTGCAAAAACGTAAGAAAAATGAATGTATAAGGAAAAGAAACAAAAGGGCGGTATTGGTTTAAATGGCTTTTTAGACAGTTTTGTGAGTCAGATGGGTTCGGAACCTTGAAAACAGTGTGTACGCGAAGGAGGAAAGTTGTTTTGAGTGCAAAAACGTGGAAAAAATGAATGCATAAGGAAAAGAAACAAAAGGGCGGTATTGGATTAAATGGCCTTTTTAACGATTTTGTGAGTCAGATGGGTTCGGAATCATAAAAACAGTGTGTACGCGAAGGAGGAAAGTTGGAAAAACGTGGAAAAAGTGAATGTATAAGGAAAAGAAACAAAAGGGCGGTATTGGTTTAACTGGCCTTTTTAACGATTTTGTGAGTCATATGGGTTCGGAATCATAAAAACAGTGTGTACGCGAAGGAGGAAAGTTGTCTTGAGTGCAAAAACGTGGAAAAAATGAATGTATAAGGAAAAGAAACAAAAGGGAGGTATTGGTTTAAATGGTCTTTTAGATGATTTTGTGAGTCAGATGGGTTCGGAATCATAAAAACAGTGTGTACGCGAAGGAGGAAAGTTGTCTTGAGTGCAAAAACGTAAGAAAAATGAATGCATAAGGAAAAGAAACAAAAGGGCGGTATTGGATTAAATGGCCTTTTTAACGATTTTGTGAGTCAGATGGGTTCGGAATCATAAAAACAGTGTGTACGCGAAGGAGGAAAGTTGTCTTGAGTGCAAAAACGTAAGAAAAATGAATGTATAAGGAAAAGAAACAAAAGGGCGGTATTGGTTTAAATGGCTTTTTAGACAGTTTTGTGAGTCAGATGGGTTCGGAACCTTGAAAACAGTGTGTACGCGAAGGAGGAAAGTTGTTTTGAGTGCAAAAACGTGGAAAAAATGAATGTATAAGGAAAAGAAACAAAAGGGAGGTATTGGTTTAAATGGTCTTTTAGATGATTTTGTGAGTCAGATGGGTTCGGAATCATAAAAACAGTGTGTACGCGAAGGAGGGAAGTTGTCTTGAGTGCAAAAACGTAAGAAAAATGAATGTATAATGAAAAGAAACAAAAGGGCGGTATTGGTTTAAATGGCTTTTTAGACAGTTTTGTGAGTCAGATGGGTTCGGAATCTTAAAAACAGTGTGTACGCGAAGGAGGGAAGTTGTCTTGAGTGCAAAAACGTAAGAAAAATGAATGTATAAGGAAAAGAAACAAAAGGGCGGTATTGGTTTAAATGGCTTTTTAGACAGTTTTGTGAGTCAGATGGGTTCGGAACCTTGAAAACAGTGTGTACGCGAAGGAGGAAAGTTGTTTTGAGTGCAAAAACGTGGAAAAAATGAATGTATAAGGAAAAGAAACAAAAGGGAGGTATTGGTTTAAATGGTCTTTTAGATGATTTTGTGAGTCAGATGGGTTCGGAATCATAAAAACAGTGTGTACGCGAAGGAGGGAAGTTGTCTTGAGTGCAAAAACGTAAGAAAAATGAATGTATAATGAAAAGAAACAAAAGGGCGGTATTGGTTTAAATGGCTTTTTAGACAGTTTTGTGAGTCAGATGGGTTCGGAATCTTAAAAACAGTGTCTACGCGAAGGAGGGAAGTTGTTTTGAGTGCAAAAACGTGAGAAAAATGAATGCATAAGAAAAAGAAACAAAAGGGCGGTATTGGTTTAAATGGCTTTTTAGACAGTTTTGTGAGTCAGATGGGTTCGGAATCTTAAAAACAGTGTGTACGAGAAGGAGGAAAGTTGGAAAAACGTGGAAAAAGTGAATGTATAAGGAAAAGAAACAAAAGGGCGGTATTGGTTTAACTGGCCTTATTAACGAATTTGTGAGTCATATGGGTTCGGAAAATGAAAAACAGTGTGTACGCGAAGGAGGAAAGTTGTTTTGAGTGCAAAAACGTGGAAAAAATGAATGTATAAGGAAAAGAAACAAAAGGGAGGTATTGGTTTAAATGGTCTTTTAGATGATTTTGTGAGTCAGATGGGTTCGGAATCATAAAAACAGTGTGTACGCGAAGGAGGAAAGTTGTCTTGAGTGCAAAAACGTAAGAAAAATGAATGCATAAGGAAAAGAAACAAAAGGGCGGTATTGGATTAAATGGCCTTTTTAACGATTTTGTGAGTCAGATGGGTTCGGAATCGTAAAAACAGTGTGTACGCGAAGGAGGAAAGTTGTCTTGAGTGCAAAAACGTAAGAAAAATGAATGTATAAGGAAAAGAAACAAAAGGGCGGTATTGGTTTAAATGGCTTTTTAGACAGTTTTGTGAGTCAGATGGGTTCGGAATCTTAAAAACAGTGTGTACACGAAGGAGGAAAGTTGTTTTGAGAGCAAAAACATGAAAAAAATGAATCCATAAGGAAAAGAAACAAAAGGGAGGTATTGGTTTAAATGGTCTTATAGACGATTTTGTGAGTCAGATGGGTTCGGAATCACAAAAACAGTGTGTACGCAAAGGAGGAAAGTTGTCTCCAAGTGCAAAAACGTAAGAAAAACGATTGCGCAAAAACGTAAGAAAAACGATTGCATAAAAGAAACAAAAGGGCGGAATTGGTTTAAATGGACTTGTAGACGATTTTGTGAGTCAGATGGGTTCGAAATCATAAAAGCAGTGTGTACGCAAAGGAGGAAAGTTGTCTTGAGTGCAAAAACGTAAGAAAAATGAATGCATAAGGAAAAGAAACGAAAGGGCGGTATTGGATTAAACGGCCTTTTTAACGATTTTGTGAGTCAGATGGGTTCGGAATCATAAAAACAGTGTGTACGCGAAGGAGGAAAGTTGTCTTGAGTGCAAAAACGTAAGAAAAATGAATGTATAAGGAAAAGAAACAAAAGGGCGGTATTGGTTTAAATGGCTTTTTAGACAGTTTTGTGAGTCAGATGGGTTCGGAACCTTGAAAACAGTGTGTACGCGAAGGAGGAAAGTTGTTTTGAGTGCAAAAACGTGGAAAAAATGAATGTATAAGGAAAAGAAACAAAAGGGAGGTATTGGTTTAAATGGTCTTTTAGATGATTTTGTGTGTCAGATGGGTTCGGAATCATAAAAACAGTGTGTACGCGAAGGAGGAAAGTTGTCTTGAGTGCAAAAACGTAAGAAAAATGAATGTATAAGGAAAAGAAACAAAAGGGCGGTATTGGTTTAAATGGCTTTTTAGACAGTTTTGTGAGTCAGATGGGTTCGGAATCTTAAAAACAGTGTGTACGCGAAGGAGGGAAGTTGTTTTGAGTTCAAAAACGTGAGAAAAATGAATGCATAAGAAAAAGAAACAAAAGGGCGGTATTGGTTTAAATGGCTTTTTAGACAGTTTTGTGAGTCAGAAGGGTTCGGAATCTTAAAAACAGTGTGTACGAGAAGGAGGAAAGTTGGAAAAACGTGGAAAAAGTGAATGTATAAGGAAAAGAAACAAAAGGGCGGTATTGGTTTAACTGGCCTTTTTAACGATTTTGTGAGTCATATGGGTTCGGAATCATAAAAACAGTGTACGCGAAGGAGGAAAGTTGTCTTGAGTGCAAAAACGTGGAAAAAATGAATGTATAAGGAAAAGAAACAAAAGGGAGGTATTGGTTTAAATGGTCTTTTAGATGATTTTGTGAGTCAGATGGGTTCGGAATCATAAAAACAGTGTGTACGCGAAAAAGGAAAGTTGTCTTGAGTGCAAAAACGTAAGAAAAATGAATGCATAAGGAAAAGAAACAAAAGGGCGGTATTGGATTAAATGGCCTTTTTAACGATTTTGTGAGTCAGATGGGTTCGGAATCATAAAAACAGTGTGTACGCGAAGGAGGAAAGTTGTCTTGAGTGCAAAAACGTAAGAAAAATGAATGTATAAGGAAAAGAAACAAAAGGGCGGTATTGGTTTAAATGGTCTTTTAGATGATTTTGTGAGTCAGATGGGTTCGGAATCATAAAAACAGTGTGTACGCGAAGGAGGAAAGTTGTCGAGTGCAAAAACGTAAGAAAAATGAATGTATAAGGAAAAGAAACAAAAGGGCGGTATTGGTTTAAATGGCTTTTTAGACAGTTTTGTGAGTCAGATGGGTTCGGAATCTTAAAAACAGTGTGTACACGGAGGAGGAAAGTTGTTTTGAGTGCAAAAACATGAAAAAAATGAATCCATAAGGAAAAGAAACAAAAGGGAGGTATTGGTTTAAATGGTCTTATAGACGATTTTGTGAGTCAGATGGGTTCGGAATCACAAAAACAGTGTGTACGCAAAGGAGGAAAGTTGTCTTGAGTGCAAAAACGTAAGAAAAATGAATGCATAAGGAAAAGAAACGAAAGGGCGGTATTGGTTTAAATGGCCTTTTTAACGATTTTGTGAGTTAGGTGGGTTCGAAATCATAAAAAAAGTGTGTACCAGAAGGAGGGAAGTTGGAAAAACGTGGAAAAAATGAATGTATGAGGAAAAGAAACAAAAGGAAGGTATTGGTTTAAATGGCTTTTTAGACAGTTTTGTGAGTCAGATGGGTTCGGAACCTTGAAAACAGTGTGTACTCGAAGGAGGAAAGTTGTCTTGAGTGCAAAAACGTGGAAAAAATGAATGTATAAGGAAAAGAAACAAAAGGGAGGTATTGGTTTAAATGGTCTTTTAGATGATTTTGTGAGTCAGATGGGTTCGGAATCATAAAAACAGTGTGTACGCGAAGGAGGAAAGTTGTCTTGACTGCAAAAACGTAAGAAAAATGAATGCATAAGGAAAAGAAACAAAAGGGCGGTATTGGATTAAATGGCCTTTTTAACGATTTTGTGAGTCAGATGGGTTCGGAATCATAAAAACAGTGTGTACGCGAAGGAGGAAAGTTGTCTTGAGTGCAAAAACGTAAGAAAAATGAATGTATAAGGAAAAGAAACAAAAGGGCGGTATTGGTTTAAATGGCTTTTTAGACAGTTTTGTGAGTCAGATGGGTTCGGAATCTTAAAAACAGTGTCTACGCGAAGGAGGGAAGTTGTTTTGAGTGCAAAAACGTGAGAAAAATGAATGCATAAGAAAAAGAAACAAAAGGGCGGTATTGGTTTAAATGGCTTTTTAGACAGTTTTGTGAGTCAGATGGGTTCGGAATCTTAAAAACAGTGTGTACGAGAAGGAGGAAAGTTGGAAAAACGTGGAAAAAGTGAATGTATAAGGAAAAGAAACAAAAGGGCGGTATTGGTTTAAATGGCTTTTTAGACAGTTTTGTGAGTCAGATGGGTTCGGAATCTTAAAAACAGTGTGTACGCGAAGGAGGAAAGTTGTCTTGAGTGCAAAAACGTAAGAAAAATGAATGCATAAGGAAAAGAAACAAAAGGGCGGTATTGGATTAAATGGCCTTTTTAACGATTTTGTGAGTCAGATGGGTTCGGAATCGTAAAAACAGTGTGTACGCGAAGGAGGAAAGTTGTCTTGAGTGCAAAAACGTAAGAAAAATGAATGTATAAGGAAAAGAAACAAAAGGGCGGTATTGGTTTAAATGGCTTTTTAGACAGTTTTGTGAGTCAGATGGGTTCGGAATCTTAAAAACAGTGTGTACACGAAGGAGGAAAGTTGTTTTGAGTGCAAAAACATGAAAAAAATGAATCCATAAGGAAAAGAAACAAAAGGGAGGTATTGGTTTAAATGGTCTTATAGACGATTTTGTGAGTCAGATGGGTTCGGAATCACAAAAACAGTGTGTACGCAAAGGAGGAAAGTTGTCTCCAAGTGCAAAAACGTGAGAAAAACGATTGCGCAAAAACGTAAGAAAAACGATTGCATAAGGAAAAGAAACAAAAGGGCGGAATTGGTTTAAATGGACTTGTAGACGATTTTGTGAGTCAGATGGGTTCGAAATCATAAAAACAGTGTGTACGCAAAGGAGGAAAGTTGTCTTGAGGTGCAAAACGTAAGAAAAATGAATGCATAAGGAAAAGAAACGAAAGGGCGGTATTGGATTAAACGGCCTTTTTAACGATTTTGTGAGTCAGATGGGTTCGGAATCATAAAAACAGTGTGTACGCGAAGGAGGAAAGTTGTCTTGAGTGCAAAAACGTAAGAAAAATGAATGTATAAGGAAAAGAAACAAAAGGGCGGTATTGGTTTAAATGGCTTTTTAGACAGTTTTGTGAGTCAGATGGGTTCGGAACCTTGAAAACAGTGTGTACGCGAAGGAGGAAAGTTGTTTTGAGTGCAAAAACGTGGAAAAAATGAATGTATAAGGAAAAGAAACAAAAGGGAGGTATTGGTTTAAAATGGTCTTTTAGATGATTTTGTGAGTCAGATGGGTTCGGAATCATAAAAACAGTGTGTACGCGAAGGAGGAAAGTTGTCTTGAGTGCAAAAACGTAAGAAAAATGAATGTATAAGGAAAAGAAACAAAAGGGCGGTATTGGTTTAAATGGCTTTTTAGACAGTTTTGTGAGTCAGATGGGTTCGGAATCTTAAAAACAGTGTGTACGCGAAGGAGGGAAGTTGTTTTGAGTTCAAAAACGTGAGAAAAATGAATGCATAAGAAAAAGAAACAAAAGGGCGGTATTGGTTTAAATGGCTTTTTAGACAGTTTTGTGAGTCAGAAGGGTTCGGAATCTTAAAAACAGTGTGTACGAGAAGGAGGAAAGTTGGAAAAACGTGGAAAAAGTGAATGTATAAGGAAAAGAAACAAAAGGGCGGTATTGGTTTAACTGGCCTTTTTAACGATTTTGTGAGTCATATGGGTTCGGAATCATAAAAACAGTGTGTACGCGAAGGAGGAAAGTTGTCTTGAGTGCAAAAACGTGGAAAAAATGAATGTATAAGGAAAAGAAACAAAAGGGAGGTATTGGTTTAAATGGTCTTTTAGATGATTTTGTGAGTCAGATGGGTTCGGAATCATAAAAACAGTGTGTACGCGAAAAAGGAAAGTTGTCTTGAGTGCAAAAACGTAAGAAAAATGAATGCATAAGGAAAAGAAACAAAAGGGCGGTATTGGATTAAATGGCCTTTTTAACGATTTTGTGAGTCAGATGGGTTCGGAATCATAAAAACAGTGTGTACGCGAAGGAGGAAAGTTGTCTTGAGTGCAAAAACGTAAGAAAAATGAATGTATAAGGAAAAGAAACAAAAGGGCGGTATTGGTTTAAATGGTCTTTTAGATGATTTTGTGAGTCAGATGGGTTCGGAATCATAAAAACAGTGTGTACGCGAAGGAGGAAAGTTGTCGAGTGCAAAAACGTAAGAAAAATGAATGTATAAGGAAAAGAAACAAAAGGGCGGTATTGGTTTAAATGGCTTTTTAGACAGTTTTGTGAGTCAGATGGGTTCGGAATCTTAAAAACAGTGTGTACACGGAGGAGGAAAGTTGTTTTGAGTGCAAAAACATGAAAAAAATGAATCCATAAGGAAAAGAAACAAAAGGGAGGTATTGGTTTAAATGGTCTTATAGACGATTTTGTGAGTCAGATGGGTTCGGAATCACAAAAACAGTGTGTACGCAAAGGAGGAAAGTTGTCTTGAGTGCAAAAACGTAAGAAAAATGAATGCATAAGGAAAAGAAACGAAAGGGCGGTATTGGTTTAAATGGCCTTTTTAACGATTTTGTGAGTCAGGTGGGTTCGAAATCATAAAAAAAGTGTGTACCAGAAGGAGGGAAGTTGGAAAAACGTGGAAAAAATGAATGTATGAGGAAAAGAAACAAAAGGAAGGTATTGGTTTAAATGGCTTTTTAGACAGTTTTGTGAGTCAGATGGGTTCGAAACCTTGAAAACAGTGTGTACTCGAAGGAGGAAAGTTGTCTTGAGTGCAAAAACGTGGAAAAAATGAATGTATAAGGAAAAGAAACAAAAGGGAGGTATTGGTTTAAATGGTCTTTTAGATGATTTTGTGAGTCAGATGGGTTCGGAATCATAAAAACAGTGTGTACGCGAAGGAGGAAAGTTGTCTTGACTGCAAAAACGTAAGAAAAATGAATGCATAAGGAAAAGAAACAAAAGGGCGGTATTGGATTAAATGGCCTTTTTAACGATTTTGTGAGTCAGATGGGTTCGGAATCATAAAAACAGTGTGTACGCGAAGGAGGAAAGTTGTCTTGAGTGCAAAAACGTAAGAAAAATGAATGTATAAGGAAAAGAAACAAAAGGGCGGTATTGGTTTAAATGGCTTTTTAGACAGTTTTGTGAGTCAGATGGGTTCGGAATCTTAAAAACAGTGTCTACGCGAAGGAGGGAAGTTGTTTTGAGTGCAAAAACGTGAGAAAAATGAATGCATAAGAAAAAGAAACAAAAGGGCGGTATTGGTTTAAATGGCTTTTTAGACAGTTTTGTGAGTCAGATGGGTTCGGAATCTTAAAAACAGTGTGTACGAGAAGGAGGAAAGTTGGAAAAACGTGGAAAAAGTGAATGTATAAGGAAAAGAAACAAAAGGGCGGTATTGGTTTAACTGGCCTTTTTAACGAATTTGTGAGTCATATGGGTTCGGAATCTGAAAAACAGTGTGTACGCGAAGGAGGAAAGTTGTTTTGAGTGCAAAAACGTGGAAAAAATGAATGTATAAGGAAAAGAAACAAAAGGGAGGTATTGGTTTAAATGGTCTTTTAGATGATTTTGTGAGTCAGATGGGTTCGGAATCATAAAAACAGTGTGTACGCGAAGGAGGAAAGTTGTCTTGAGTGCAAAAACGTAAGAAAAATGAATGCATAAGGAAAAGAAACAAAAGGGCGGTATTGGATTAAATGGCCTTTTTAACGATTTTGTGAGTCAGATGGGTTCGGAATCATAAAAACAGTGTGTACGCGAAGGAGGAAAGTTGGAAAAACGTGGAAAAAGTGAATGTATAAGGAAAAGAAACAAAAGGGCGGTATTGGTTTAACTGGCCTTTTTAACGATTTTGTGAGTCATATGGGTTCGGAATCATAAAAACAGTGTGTACGCGAAGGAGGAAAGTTGTCTTGAGTGCAAAAACGTAAGAAAAATGAATGTATAAGGAAAAGAAACAAAAGGGCGGTATTGGTTTAAATGGCTTTTTAGACAGTTTTGTGAGTCAGATGGGTTCGGAATCTTAAAAACAGTGTGTACGCGAAGGAGGGAAGTTGTTTTGAGTGCAAAAACGTGAAAAAAATGAATGCATAAGAAAAAGAAACAAAAGGGCGGTATTGGTTTAAATGGCTTTTTAGACAGTTTTGTGAGTCAGATGGGTTCGGAATCTTAAAAACAGTGTGTACGAGAAGGAGGAAAGTTCGAAAAACGTGGAAAAAATGAATGTATAAGGAAAAGAAACAAAAGGGCGGTATTGGTTTAAATGGCGTTTTTAACGATTTTGTGCGTCATATGGGTTCGGAATCATAAAAAAAGTGTGTACGCGAAGGAGGGAAGTTGTTTTGAGTGCAAAAACGTGGAAAAAATGAATGTATAAGGAAAAGAAACAAAAGGGAGGTATTGGTTTAATAATCTTTTAGATGATTTTGTGAGTCAGATGGGTTCGGAATCATAAAAACAGTGTGTACGCGAAGGAGGAAAGTTGTCTTGAGTGCAAAAACGTAAGAAAAATGAATGTATAAGGAAAAGAAACAAAAGGGCGGTATTGGTTTAAATGGCTTTTTAGACAGTTTTGTGAGTCAGATGGGTTCGGAATCTTAAAAACAGTGTGTACACGAAGGAGGAAAGTTGTTTTGAGTGCAAAAACATGAAAAAAATGAATCCATAAGGAAAAGAAACAAAAGGGAGGTATTGGTTTAAATGGTCTTATAGACGATTTTGTGAGTCAGATGGGTTCGGAATCACAAAAACAGTGTGTACGCAAAGGAGGAAAGTTGTCTCCAAGTGCAAAAACGTAAGAAAAACGATTGCATAAGGAAAAGAAACAAAAGGGCGGAATTTGTTTAAATGGACTTGTAGACGATTTTGTGAGTCAGATGGGTTCGAAATCATAAAAACAGTGTGTACGCAAAGGAGGAAAGTTGTCTTGAGTGCAAAAACGTAACAAAAATGAATGCATAAGGAAAAGAAACGAAAGGGCGGTATTGGATTAAATGGCCTTTTTAACGATTTTGTGAGTCAGATGGGTTCGGAATCATAAAAACAGTGTGTACGCGAAGGAGGAAAGTTGTCTTGAGTGCAAAAACGTAAGAAAAATGAATGTATAAGGAAAAGAAACAAAAGGGCGGTATTGGTTTAAATGGCTTTTTAGACAGTTTTGTGAGTCAGATGGGTTCGGAACCTTGAAAACAGTGTGTACGCGAAGGAGGAAAGTTGTTTTGAGTGCAAAAACGTGGAAAAAATGAATGTATAAGGAAAAGAAACAAAAGGGAGGTATTGGTTTAAATGGTCTTTTAGATGATTTTGTGAGTCAGATGGGTTCGGAATCATAAAAACAGTGTGTACGCGAAGGAGGAAAGTTGTCTTGAGTGCAAAAACGTAAGAAAAATGAATGCATAAGGAAAAGAAACAAAAGGGCGGTATTGGATTAAATGGCCTTTTTAACGATTTTGTGAGTCAGATGGGTTCGGAATCATAAAAACAGTGTGTACGCGAAGGAGGAAAGTTGGAAAAACGTGGAAAAAGTGAATGTATAAGGAAAAGAAACAAAAGGGCGGTATTGGTTTAACTGGCCTTTTTAACGATTTTGTGAGTCATATGGGTTCGGAATCATAAAAACAGTGTGTACGCGAAGGAGGAAAGTTGTCTTGAGTGCAAAAACGTGGAAAAAATGAATGTATAAGGAAAAGAAACAAAAGGGAGGTATTGGTTTAAATGGTCTTTTAGATGATTTTGTGAGTCAGATGGGTTCGGAATCATAAAAACAGTGTGTACGCGAAGGAGGGAAGTTGTCTTGAGTGCAAAAACGTAAGAAAAATGAATGTATAAGGAAAAGAAACAAAAGGGCGGTATTGGTTTAAATGGCTTTTTAGACAGTTTTGTGAGTCAGATGGGTTCGGAATCTTAAAAACAGTGTGTACGCGAAGGAGGGAAGTTGTTTTGAGTGCAAAAACGTGAAAAAAATGAATGCATAAGAAAAAGAAACAAAAGGGCGGTATTGGTTTAAATGGCTTTTTAGACAGTTTTGTGAGTCAGATGGGTTCGGAATCTTAAAAACAGTGTGTACGAGAAGGAGGAAAGTTGGAAAAACGTGGAAAAAATGAATGTATAAGGAAAAGAAACAAAAGGGCGGTATTGGTTTAAATGGCGTTTTTAACGATTTTGTGCGTCATATGGGTTCGGAATCATAAAAAAAGTGTGTACGCGAAGGAGGGAAGTTGTTTTGAGTGCAAAAACGTGGAAAAAATGAATGTATAAGGAAAAGAAACAAAAGGGAGGTATTGGTTTAATAATCTTTTAGATGATTTTGTGAGTCAGATGGGTTCGGAATCATAAAAACAGTGTGTACGCGAAGGAGGAAAGTTGTCTTGAGTGCAAAAACGTAAGAAAAATGAATGTATAAGGAAAAGAAACAAAAGGGCGGTATTGGTTTAAATGGCTTTTTAGACAGTTTTGTGAGTCAGATGGGTTCGGAATCTTAAAAACAGTGTGTACACGAAGGAGGAAAGTTGTTTTGAGTGCAAAAACATGAAAAAAATGAATCCATAAGGAAAAGAAACAAAAGGGAGGTATTGGTTTAAATGGTCTTATAGACGATTTTGTGAGTCAGATGGGTTCGGAATCACAAAAACAGTGTGTACGCAAAGGAGGAAAGTTGTCTCCAAGTGCAAAAACGTAAGAAAAACGATTGCATAAGGAAAAGAAACAAAAGGGCGGAATTTGTTTAAATGGACTTGTAGACGATTTTGTGAGTCAGATGGGTTCGAAATCATAAAAACAGTGTGTACGCAAAGGAGGAAAGTTGTCTTGAGTGCAAAAACGTAAGAAAAATGAATGCATAAGGAAAAGAAACGAAAGGGCGGTATTGGATTAAATGGCCTTTTTAACGATTTTGTGAGTCAGATGGGTTCGGAATCATAAAAACAGTGTGTACGCGAAGGAGGAAAGTTGTCTTGAGTGCAAAAACGTAAGAAAAATGAATGTATAAGGAAAAGAAACAAAAGGGCGGTATTGGTTTAAATGGCTTTTTAGACAGTTTTGTGAGTCAGATGGGTTCGGAACCTTGAAAACAGTGTGTACGCGAAGGAGGAAAGTTGTTTTGAGTGCAAAAACGTGGAAAAAATGAATGCATAAGGAAAAGAAACAAAAGGGCGGTATTGGATTAAATGGCCTTTTTAACGATTTTGTGAGTCAGATGGGTTCGGAATCATAAAAACAGTGTGTACGCGAAGGAGGAAAGTTGGAAAAACGTGGAAAAAGTGAATGTATAAGGAAAAGAAACAAAAGGGCGGTATTGGTTTAACTGGCCTTTTTAACGATTTTGTGAGTCATATGGGTTCGGAATCATAAAAACAGTGTGTACGCGAAGGAGGAAAGTTGTCTTGAGTGCAAAAACGTGGAAAAAATGAATGTATAAGGAAAAGAAACAAAAGGGAGGTATTGGTTTAAATGGTCTTTTAGATGATTTTGTGAGTCAGATGGGTTCGGAATCATAAAAACAGTGTGTACGCGAAGGAGGAAAGTTGTCTTGAGTGCAAAAACGTAAGAAAAATGAATGCATAAGGAAAAGAAACAAAAGGGCGGTATTGGATTAAATGGCCTTTTTAACGATTTTGTGAGTCAGATGGGTTCGGAATCATAAAAACAGTGTGTACGCGAAGGAGGAAAGTTGTCTTGAGTGCAAAAACGTAAGAAAAATGAATGTATAAGGAAAAGAAACAAAAGGGCGGTATTGGTTTAAATGGCTTTTTAGACAGTTTTGTGAGTCAGATGGGTTCGGAATCATAAAAACAGTGTGTACGCGAAGGAGGGAAGTTGTCTTGAGTGCAAAAACGTAAGAAAAATGAATGTATAATGAAAAGAAACAAAAGGGCGGTATTGGTTTAAATGGCTTTTTAGACAGTTTTGTGAGTCAGATGGGTTCGGAATCTTAAAAACAGTGTGTACGCGAAGGAGGGAAGTTGTTTTGAGTTCAAAAACGTGAGAAAAATGAATGCATAAGAAAAAGAAACAAAAGGGCGGTATTGGTTTAAACGGCTTTTTAGACAGTTTTGTGAGTCAGAAGGGTTCGGAATCTTAAAAACAGTGTGTACGAGAAGGAGGAAAGTTGGAAAAACGTGGAAAAAGTGAATGTATAAGGAAAAGAAACAAAAGGGCGGTATTGGATTAAATGGCCTTTTTAACGATTTTGTGAGTCAGATGGGTTCGGAATCATAAAAACAGTGTGTACGCGAAGGAGGAAAGTTGTCTTGAGTGCAAAAACGTAAGAAAAATGAATGTATAAGGAAAAGAAACAAAAGGGCGGTATTGGTTTAAATGGCTTTTTAGACAGTTTTGTGAGTCAGATGGGTTCGGAACCTTGAAAACAGTGTGTACGCGAAGGAGGAAAGTTGTTTTGAGTGCAAAAACGTGGAAAAAATGAATGTATAAGGAAAAGAAACAAAAGGGAGGTATTGGTTTAAATGGTCTTTTAGATGATTTTGTGAGTCAGATGGGTTCGGAATCATAAAAACAGTGTGTACGCGAAGGAGGGAAGTTGTCTTGAGTGCAAAAACGTAAGAAAAATGAATGTATAATGAAAAGAAACAAAAGGGCGGTATTGGTTTAAATGGCTTTTTAGACAGTTTTGTGAGTCAGATGGGTTCGGAATCTTAAAAACAGTGTCTACGCGAAGGAGGGAAGTTGTTTTGAGTGCAAAAACGTGAGAAAAATGAATGCATAAGAAAAAGAAACAAAAGGGCGGTATTGGTTTAAATGGCTTTTTAGACAGTTTTGTGAGTCAGATGGGTTCGGAATCTTAAAAACAGTGTGTACGAGAAGGAGGAAAGTTGGAAAAACGTGGAAAAAGTGAATGTATAAGGAAAAGAAACAAAAGGGCGGTATTGGTTTAACTGGCCTTTTTAACGAATTTGTGAGTCATATGGGTTCGGAATCTGAAAAACAGTGTGTACGCGAAGGAGGAAAGTTGTTTTGAGTGCAAAAACGTGGAAAAAATGAATGTATAAGGAAAAGAAACAAAAGGGAGGTATTGGTTTAAATGGTCTTTTAGATGATTTTGTGAGTCAGATGGGTTCGGAATCATAAAAACAGTGTGTACGCGAAGGAGGAAAGTTGTCTTGAGTGCAAAAACGTAAGAAAAATGAATGCATAAGGAAAAGAAACAAAAGGGCGGTATTGGATTAAATGGCCTTTTTAACGATTTTGTGAGTCAGATGGGTTCGGAATCGTAAAAACAGTGTGTACGCGAAGGAGGAAAGTTGTCTTGAGTGCAAAAACGTAAGAAAAATGAATGTATAAGGAAAAGAAACAAAAGGGCGGTATTGGTTTAAATGGCTTTTTAGACAGTTTTGTGAGTCAGATGGGTTCGGAATCTTAAAAACAGTGTGTACACGAAGGAGGAAAGTTGTTTTGAGTGCAAAAACATGAAAAAAATGAATCCATAAGGAAAAGAAACAAAAGGGAGGTATTGGTTTAAATGGTCTTATAGACGATTTTGTGAGTCAGATGGGTTCGGAATCACAAAAACAGTGTGTACGCAAAGGAGGAAAGTTGTCTCCAAGTGCAAAAACGTAAGAAAAACGATTGCATAAGGAAAAGAAACAAAAGGGCGGAATTTGTTTAAATGGACTTGTAGACGATTTTGTGAGTCAGATGGGTTCGAAATCATAAAAACAGTGTGTACGCAAAAGAGGAAAGTTGTCTTGAGTGCAAAAACGTAAGAAAAATGAATGCATAAGGAAAAGAAACGAAAGGGCGGTATTGGATTAAATGGCCTTTTTAACGATTTTGTGAGTCCGATGGGTTCGGAATCATAAAAACAGTGTGTACGCGAAGGAGGAAAGTTGTCTTGAGTGCAAAAACGTAAGAAAAATGAATGTATAAGGAAAAGAAACAAAAGGGCGGTATTGGTTTAAATGGCTTTTTAGACAGTTTTGTGAGTCAGATGGGTTCGGAACCTTGAAAACAGTGTGTACGCGAAGGAGGAAAGTTGTTTTGAGTGCAAAAACGTGGAAAAAATGAATGCATAAGGAAAAGAAACAAAAGGGCGGTATTGGATTAAATGGCCTTTTTAACGATTTTGTGAGTCAGATGGGTTCGGAATCATAAAAACAGTGTGTACGCGAAGGAGGAAAGTTGGAAAAACGTGGAAAAAGTGAATGTATAAGGAAAAGAAACAAAAGGGCGGTATTGGTTTAACTGGCCTTTTTAACGATTTTGTGAGTCATATGGGTTCGGAATCATAAAAACAGTGTGTACGCGAAGGAGGAAAGTTGTCTTGAGTGCAAAAACGTGGAAAAAATGAATGTATAAGGAAAAGAAACAAAAGGGAGGTATTGGTTTAAATGGTCTTTTAGATGATTTTGTGAGTCAGATGGGTTCGGAATCATAAAAACAGTGTGTACGCGAAGGAGGAAAGTTGTCTTGAGTGCAAAAACGTAAGAAAAATGAATGCATAAGGAAAAGAAACAAAAGGGCGGTATTGGATTAAATGGCCTTTTTAACGATTTTGTGAGTCAGATGGGTTCGGAATCATAAAAACAGTGTGTACGCGAAGGAGGAAAGTTGTCTTGAGTGCAAAAACGTAAGAAAAATGAATGTATAAGGAAAAGAAACAAAAGGGCGGTATTGGTTTAAATGGCTTTTTAGACAGTTTTGTGAGTCAGATGGGTTCGGAACCTTGAAAACAGTGTGTACGCGAAGGAGGAAAGTTGTTTTGAGTGCAAAAACGTGGAAAAAATGAATGTATAAGGAAAAGAAACAAAAGGGAGGTATTGGTTTAAATGGTCTTTTAGATGATTTTGTGAGTCAGATGGGTTCGGAATCATAAAAACAGTGTGTACGCGAAGGAGGGAAGTTGTCTTGAGTGCAAAAACGTAAGAAAAATGAATGTATAATGAAAAGAAACAAAAGGGCGGTATTGGTTTAAATGGCTTTTTAGACAGTTTTGTGAGTCAGATGGGTTCGGAATCTTAAAAACAGTGTGTACGCGAAGGAGGGAAGTTGTCTTGAGTGCAAAAACGTAAGAAAAATGAATGTATAAGGAAAAGAAACAAAAGGGCGGTATTGGTTTAAATGGCTTTTTAGACAGTTTTGTGAGTCAGATGGGTTCGGAACCTTGAAAACAGTGTGTACGCGAAGGAGGAAAGTTGTTTTGAGTGCAAAAACGTGGAAAAAATGAATGTATAAGGAAAAGAAACAAAAGGGAGGTATTGGTTTAAATGGTCTTTTAGATGATTTTGTGAGTCAGATGGGTTCGGAATCATAAAAACAGTGTGTACGCGAAGGAGGGAAGTTGTCTTGAGTGCAAAAACGTAAGAAAAATGAATGTATAATGAAAAGAAACAAAAGGGCGGTATTGGTTTAAATGGCTTTTTAGACAGTTTTGTGAGTCAGATGGGTTCGGAATCTTAAAAACAGTGTCTACGCGAAGGAGGGAAGTTGTTTTGAGTGCAAAAACGTGAGAAAAATGAATGCATAAGAAAAAGAAACAAAAGGGCGGTATTGGTTTAAATGGCTTTTTAGACAGTTTTGTGAGTCAGATGGGTTCGGAATCTTAAAAACAGTGTGTACGAGAAGGAGGAAAGTTGGAAAAACGTGGAAAAAGTGAATGTATAAGGAAAAGAAACAAAAGGGCGGTATTGGTTTAACTGGCCTTATTAACGAATTTGTGAGTCATATGGGTTCGGAAAATGAAAAACAGTGTGTACGCGAAGGAGGAAAGTTGTTTTGAGTGCAAAAACGTGGAAAAAATGAATGTATAAGGAAAAGAAACAAAAGGGAGGTATTGGTTTAAATGGTCTTTTAGATGATTTTGTGAGTCAGATGGGTTCGGAATCATAAAAACAGTGTGTACGCGAAGGAGGAAAGTTGTCTTGAGTGCAAAAACGTAAGAAAAATGAATGCATAAGGAAAAGAAACAAAAGGGCGGTATTGGATTAAATGGCCTTTTTAACGATTTTGTGAGTCAGATGGGTTCGGAATCGTAAAAACAGTGTGTACGCGAAGGAGGAAAGTTGTCTTGAGTGCAAAAACGTAAGAAAAATGAATGTATAAGGAAAAGAAACAAAAGGGCGGTATTGGTTTAAATGGCTTTTTAGACAGTTTTGTGAGTCAGATGGGTTCGGAATCTTAAAAACAGTGTGTACACGAAGGAGGAAAGTTGTTTTGAGAGCAAAAACATGAAAAAAATGAATCCATAAGGAAAAGAAACAAAAGGGAGGTATTGGTTTAAATGGTCTTATAGACGATTTTGTGAGTCAGATGGGTTCGGAATCACAAAAACAGTGTGTACGCAAAGGAGGAAAGTTGTCTCCAAGTGCAACTAGTATGTTGTGGCCACCACAAGACTTTCTTCTATATTTTCCTATACATATTCAATCAGTAACAATATTTAAAAAAAAAAAGATTTTTTTTTCCTTTTTTTTTTTTTTTTTTTTTTGTGAAAATTAATACATATTCAATCACTAACAATATTTAAAAAAAAAAAAAAAAAAAAAAAAAAAAAAAATAGTTTTTTTTTTTTTGTTAAAAGTAAAAAAAATCGATAACTTTGTTTTAAATTATCACAGATTTATAGTTCAACCATTCGTTTTAAAGGTATTGACGAGACCTTTCGAATGATACCCATCTTCAAAATTTACCCCCCCCCGGGGGGGTACTTCCCCCCAGGGGGGGAAGCGATGCCCCCCCATGCACAAAATTTTTTTCCTAGTTACGTACTACTATTATCAATAATTCATATTAATTTCACAAACACAAGTGTAAAATAACTCTTATTATGCACATTTATACGAATTTTTGTCCTATGCTGCCATCTTAAAAATTTAGATAAAATGCTATCACAACGCCACCTGTTGAGCTATTGATCCCCAAATATAATCAGCAACAGTTTATGTCGGGGACCAACTAAATACCAAGTTTGGTAAAATTTCGTTTAAAAAAAAAAAAAAAAAAAAAAAAAAAAAAAAAAAATACGATTTTTTTTTTTTTTTTTTTGTTTTTTGTTAAAAGTAAAAAAAATCGATAACTTTGTTTTAAATTATCACAGATTTATGGTTCAACCATTCGTTTTAAAGGTATTGACGAGATCTTTCGAATGATACCCATCTTCAAAATTTAACCCCCCCGGGGGGGTACTTCCCCCCCAGGGGGGGAACCGATGCCCCCCCGTGCACAATTTTTTTTTCCTAGTTAACTACTACTATCATCAATAATTCAAATTCATTTTACAATCACAAGTTTAAAATAACTCTCATTATGCCCATTTATACGGAATTTTGTCCTATGCTGCCATGTTAAAAATTTGCATAAAATGCGATTACAGCGCCACCTGTTGAGCTATTGATCCCCAAATCTAATGGGCACCAGTTCATGTCAGGGTGCAACTAAATACCAAGTTTGGTTAAATTTCATTCATATGTTCGTGAGATACAGCGTCCACAAAAAAATGATACAGACAGACAGACAGACACACAGACAGACAGACAGACACACAGACAGACATTTTCTAAAAACTATCAATTCGTGTTCAGGACATCCCAAAACGTGTAGATCCGTCAAAAAACGGAGGTCGAAAATTTTCGCGAATCCAATACTTTCTCTATATTACATATAGAAGAAAGTAAAAACGTAAGAAAAACGATTGCGCAAAAACGTAAGAAAAACGATTGCATAAAAGAAACAAAAGGGCGGAATTGGTTTAAATGGACTTGTAGACGATTTTGTGAGTCAGATGGGTTCGAAATCATAAAAGCAGTGTGTACGCAAAGGAGGAAAGTTGTCTTGAGTGCAAAAACGTAAGAAAAATGAATGCATAAGGAAAAGAAACGAAAGGGCGGTATTGGATTAAACGGCCTTTTTAACGATTTTGTGAGTCAGATGGGTTCGGAATCATAAAAACAGTGTGTACGCGAAGGAGGAAAGTTGTCTTGAGTGCAAAAACGTAAGAAAAATGAATGTATAAGGAAAAGAAACAAAAGGGCGGTATTGGTTTAAATGGCTTTTTAGACAGTTTTGTGAGTCAGATGGGTTCGGAACCTTGAAAACAGTGTGTACGCGAAGGAGGAAAGTTGTTTTGAGTGCAAAAACGTGGAAAAAATGAATGTATAAGGAAAAGAAACAAAAGGGAGGTATTGGTTTAAATGGTCTTTTAGATGATTTTGTGTGTCAGATGGGTTCGGAATCATAAAAACAGTGTGTACGCGAAGGAGGAAAGTTGTCTTGAGTGCAAAAACGTAAGAAAAATGAATGTATAAGGAAAAGAAACAAAAGGGCGGTATTGGTTTAAATGGCTTTTTAGACAGTTTTGTGAGTCAGATGGGTTCGGAATCTTAAAAACAGTGTGTACGCGAAGGAGGGAAGTTGTTTTGAGTTCAAAAACGTGAGAAAAATGAATGCATAAGAAAAAGAAACAAAAGGGCGGTATTGGTTTAAATGGCTTTTTAGACAGTTTTGTGAGTCAGAAGGGTTCGGAATCTTAAAAACAGTGTGTACGAGAAGGAGGAAAGTTGGAAAAACGTGGAAAAAGTGAATGTATAAGGAAAAGAAACAAAAGGGCGGTATTGGTTTAACTGGCCTTTTTAACGATTTTGTGAGTCATATGGGTTCGGAATCATAAAAACAGTGTACGCGAAGGAGGAAAGTTGTCTTGAGTGCAAAAACGTGGAAAAAATGAATGTATAAGGAAAAGAAACAAAAGGGAGGTATTGGTTTAAATGGTCTTTTAGATGATTTTGTGAGTCAGATGGGTTCGGAATCATAAAAACAGTGTGTACGCGAAAAAGGAAAGTTGTCTTGAGTGCAAAAACGTAAGAAAAATGAATGCATAAGGAAAAGAAACAAAAGGGCGGTATTGGATTAAATGGCCTTTTTAACGATTTTGTGAGTCAGATGGGTTCGGAATCATAAAAACAGTGTGTACGCGAAGGAGGAAAGTTGTCTTGAGTGCAAAAACGTAAGAAAAATGAATGTATAAGGAAAAGAAACAAAAGGGCGGTATTGGTTTAAATGGTCTTTTAGATGATTTTGTGAGTCAGATGGGTTCGGAATCATAAAAACAGTGTGTACGCGAAGGAGGAAAGTTGTCGAGTGCAAAAACGTAAGAAAAATGAATGTATAAGGAAAAGAAACAAAAGGGCGGTATTGGTTTAAATGGCTTTTTAGACAGTTTTGTGAGTCAGATGGGTTCGGAATCTTAAAAACAGTGTGTACACGGAGGAGGAAAGTTGTTTTGAGTGCAAAAACATGAAAAAAATGAATCCATAAGGAAAAGAAACAAAAGGGAGGTATTGGTTTAAATGGTCTTATAGACGATTTTGTGAGTCAGATGGGTTCGGAATCACAAAAACAGTGTGTACGCAAAGGAGGAAAGTTGTCTTGAGTGCAAAAACGTAAGAAAAATGAATGCATAAGGAAAAGAAACGAAAGGGCGGTATTGGTTTAAATGGCCTTTTTAACGATTTTGTGAGTTAGGTGGGTTCGAAATCATAAAAAAAGTGTGTACCAGAAGGAGGGAAGTTGGAAAAACGTGGAAAAAATGAATGTATGAGGAAAAGAAACAAAAGGAAGGTATTGGTTTAAATGGCTTTTTAGACAGTTTTGTGAGTCAGATGGGTTCGGAACCTTGAAAACAGTGTGTACTCGAAGGAGGAAAGTTGTCTTGAGTGCAAAAACGTGGAAAAAATGAATGTATAAGGAAAAGAAACAAAAGGGAGGTATTGGTTTAAATGGTCTTTTAGATGATTTTGTGAGTCAGATGGGTTCGGAATCATAAAAACAGTGTGTACGCGAAGGAGGAAAGTTGTCTTGACTGCAAAAACGTAAGAAAAATGAATGCATAAGGAAAAGAAACAAAAGGGCGGTATTGGATTAAATGGCCTTTTTAACGATTTTGTGAGTCAGATGGGTTCGGAATCATAAAAACAGTGTGTACGCGAAGGAGGAAAGTTGTCTTGAGTGCAAAAACGTAAGAAAAATGAATGTATAAGGAAAAGAAACAAAAGGGCGGTATTGGTTTAAATGGCTTTTTAGACAGTTTTGTGAGTCAGATGGGTTCGGAATCTTAAAAACAGTGTCTACGCGAAGGAGGGAAGTTGTTTTGAGTGCAAAAACGTGAGAAAAATGAATGCATAAGAAAAAGAAACAAAAGGGCGGTATTGGTTTAAATGGCTTTTTAGACAGTTTTGTGAGTCAGATGGGTTCGGAATCTTAAAAACAGTGTGTACGAGAAGGAGGAAAGTTGGAAAAACGTGGAAAAAGTGAATGTATAAGGAAAAGAAACAAAAGGGCGGTATTGGTTTAAATGGCTTTTTAGACAGTTTTGTGAGTCAGATGGGTTCGGAATCTTAAAAACAGTGTGTACGCGAAGGAGGAAAGTTGTCTTGAGTGCAAAAACGTAAGAAAAATGAATGCATAAGGAAAAGAAACAAAAGGGCGGTATTGGATTAAATGGCCTTTTTAACGATTTTGTGAGTCAGATGGGTTCGGAATCGTAAAAACAGTGTGTACGCGAAGGAGGAAAGTTGTCTTGAGTGCAAAAACGTAAGAAAAATGAATGTATAAGGAAAAGAAACAAAAGGGCGGTATTGGTTTAAATGGCTTTTTAGACAGTTTTGTGAGTCAGATGGGTTCGGAATCTTAAAAACAGTGTGTACACGAAGGAGGAAAGTTGTTTTGAGTGCAAAAACATGAAAAAAATGAATCCATAAGGAAAAGAAACAAAAGGGAGGTATTGGTTTAAATGGTCTTATAGACGATTTTGTGAGTCAGATGGGTTCGGAATCACAAAAACAGTGTGTACGCAAAGGAGGAAAGTTGTCTCCAAGTGCAAAAACGTAAGAAAAACGATTGCGCAAAAACGTAAGAAAAACGATTGCATAAGGAAAAGAAACAAAAGGGCGGAATTGGTTTAAATGGACTTGTAGACGATTTTGTGAGTCAGATGGGTTCGAAATCATAAAAACAGTGTGTACGCAAAGGAGGAAAGTTGTCTTGAGGTGCAAAACGTAAGAAAAATGAATGCATAAGGAAAAGAAACGAAAGGGCGGTATTGGATTAAACGGCCTTTTTAACGATTTTGTGAGTCAGATGGGTTCGGAATCATAAAAACAGTGTGTACGCGAAGGAGGAAAGTTGTCTTGAGTGCAAAAACGTAAGAAAAATGAATGTATAAGGAAAAGAAACAAAAGGGCGGTATTGGTTTAAATGGCTTTTTAGACAGTTTTGTGAGTCAGATGGGTTCGGAACCTTGAAAACAGTGTGTACGCGAAGGAGGAAAGTTGTTTTGAGTGCAAAAACGTGGAAAAAATGAATGTATAAGGAAAAGAAACAAAAGGGAGGTATTGGTTTAAAATGGTCTTTTAGATGATTTTGTGAGTCAGATGGGTTCGGAATCATAAAAACAGTGTGTACGCGAAGGAGGAAAGTTGTCTTGAGTGCAAAAACGTAAGAAAAATGAATGTATAAGGAAAAGAAACAAAAGGGCGGTATTGGTTTAAATGGCTTTTTAGACAGTTTTGTGAGTCAGATGGGTTCGGAATCTTAAAAACAGTGTGTACGCGAAGGAGGGAAGTTGTTTTGAGTTCAAAAACGTGAGAAAAATGAATGCATAAGAAAAAGAAACAAAAGGGCGGTATTGGTTTAAATGGCTTTTTAGACAGTTTTGTGAGTCAGAAGGGTTCGGAATCTTAAAAACAGTGTGTACGAGAAGGAGGAAAGTTGGAAAAACGTGGAAAAAGTGAATGTATAAGGAAAAGAAACAAAAGGGCGGTATTGGTTTAACTGGCCTTTTTAACGATTTTGTGAGTCATATGGGTTCGGAATCATAAAAACAGTGTGTACGCGAAGGAGGAAAGTTGTCTTGAGTGCAAAAACGTGGAAAAAATGAATGTATAAGGAAAAGAAACAAAAGGGAGGTATTGGTTTAAATGGTCTTTTAGATGATTTTGTGAGTCAGATGGGTTCGGAATCATAAAAACAGTGTGTACGCGAAAAAGGAAAGTTGTCTTGAGTGCAAAAACGTAAGAAAAATGAATGCATAAGGAAAAGAAACAAAAGGGCGGTATTGGATTAAATGGCCTTTTTAACGATTTTGTGAGTCAGATGGGTTCGGAATCATAAAAACAGTGTGTACGCGAAGGAGGAAAGTTGTCTTGAGTGCAAAAACGTAAGAAAAATGAATGTATAAGGAAAAGAAACAAAAGGGCGGTATTGGTTTAAATGGTCTTTTAGATGATTTTGTGAGTCAGATGGGTTCGGAATCATAAAAACAGTGTGTACGCGAAGGAGGAAAGTTGTCGAGTGCAAAAACGTAAGAAAAATGAATGTATAAGGAAAAGAAACAAAAGGGCGGTATTGGTTTAAATGGCTTTTTAGACAGTTTTGTGAGTCAGATGGGTTCGGAATCTTAAAAACAGTGTGTACACGGAGGAGGAAAGTTGTTTTGAGTGCAAAAACATGAAAAAAATGAATCCATAAGGAAAAGAAACAAAAGGGAGGTATTGGTTTAAATGGTCTTATAGACGATTTTGTGAGTCAGATGGGTTCGGAATCACAAAAACAGTGTGTACGCAAAGGAGGAAAGTTGTCTTGAGTGCAAAAACGTAAGAAAAATGAATGCATAAGGAAAAGAAACGAAAGGGCGGTATTGGTTTAAATGGCCTTTTTAACGATTTTGTGAGTCAGGTGGGTTCGAAATCATAAAAAAAGTGTGTACCAGAAGGAGGGAAGTTGGAAAAACGTGGAAAAAATGAATGTATGAGGAAAAGAAACAAAAGGAAGGTATTGGTTTAAATGGCTTTTTAGACAGTTTTGTGAGTCAGATGGGTTCGAAACCTTGAAAACAGTGTGTACTCGAAGGAGGAAAGTTGTCTTGAGTGCAAAAACGTGGAAAAAATGAATGTATAAGGAAAAGAAACAAAAGGGAGGTATTGGTTTAAATGGTCTTTTAGATGATTTTGTGAGTCAGATGGGTTCGGAATCATAAAAACAGTGTGTACGCGAAGGAGGAAAGTTGTCTTGACTGCAAAAACGTAAGAAAAATGAATGCATAAGGAAAAGAAACAAAAGGGCGGTATTGGATTAAATGGCCTTTTTAACGATTTTGTGAGTCAGATGGGTTCGGAATCATAAAAACAGTGTGTACGCGAAGGAGGAAAGTTGTCTTGAGTGCAAAAACGTAAGAAAAATGAATGTATAAGGAAAAGAAACAAAAGGGCGGTATTGGTTTAAATGGCTTTTTAGACAGTTTTGTGAGTCAGATGGGTTCGGAATCTTAAAAACAGTGTCTACGCGAAGGAGGGAAGTTGTTTTGAGTGCAAAAACGTGAGAAAAATGAATGCATAAGAAAAAGAAACAAAAGGGCGGTATTGGTTTAAATGGCTTTTTAGACAGTTTTGTGAGTCAGATGGGTTCGGAATCTTAAAAACAGTGTGTACGAGAAGGAGGAAAGTTGGAAAAACGTGGAAAAAGTGAATGTATAAGGAAAAGAAACAAAAGGGCGGTATTGGTTTAACTGGCCTTTTTAACGAATTTGTGAGTCATATGGGTTCGGAATCTGAAAAACAGTGTGTACGCGAAGGAGGAAAGTTGTTTTGAGTGCAAAAACGTGGAAAAAATGAATGTATAAGGAAAAGAAACAAAAGGGCGGTATTGGTTTAAATGGCTTTTTAGACAGTTTTGTGAGTCAGATGGGTTCGGAATCTTAAAAACAGTGTGTACACGAAGGAGGAAAGTTGTTTTGAGTGCAAAAACATGAAAAAAATGAATCCATAAGGAAAAGAAACAAAAGGGAGGTATTGGTTTAAATGGTCTTATAGACGATTTTGTGAGTCAGATGGGTTCGGAATCACAAAAACAGTGTGTACGCAAAGGAGGAAAGTTGTCTCCAAGTGCAAAAACGTAAGAAAAACGATTGCGCAAAAACGTAAGAAAAACGATTGCATAAGGAAAAGAAACAAAAGGGCGGAATTGGTTTAAATGGACTTGTAGACGATTTTGTGAGTCAGATGGGTTCGAAATCATAAAAAAAGTGTGTACGCAAAGGAGGAAAGTTGTCTTGAGTGCAAAAACGTAAGAAAAATGAATGCATAAGGAAAAGAAACGAAAGGGCGGTATTGGATTAAATGGCCTTTTTAACGATTTTGTGAGTCAGATGGGTTCGGAATCTTAAAAACAGTGTGTACACGAAGGAGGAAAGTTGTTTTGAGTGCAAAAACGTGGAAAAAATGAATGTATAGGGAAAAGAAACAAAAGGGAGGTATTGGTTTAAATGGTCTTTTAGATGATTTTGTGAGTCAGATGGGTTCGGAATCATAAAAACAGTGTGTACGCGAAGGAGGAAAGTTGTCTTGAGTGCAAAAACGTAAGAAAAATGAATGTATAAGGAAAAGAAACAAAAGGGCGGTATTGGTTTAAATGGCTTTTTAGATAGTTTTGTGAGTCAGATGGGTTCGGAATCTTAAAAACAGTGTGTACACGGAGGAGGAAAGTTGTTTTGAGTGCAAAAACATGAAAAAAATGAATCCATAAGGAAAAGAAACAAAAGGGAGGTATTGGTTTAAATGGTCTTATAGACGATTTTGTGAGTCAGATGGGTTCGGAATCACAAAAACAGTGTGTACGCAAAGGAGGAAAGTTGTCTTGAGTGCAAAAACGTAAGAAAAATGAGGGTTCGGAATCATAAAAACAGTGTGTACGCGAAGGAGGAAAGTTGTCTTGAGTGCAAAAACGTAAGAAAAATGAATGTATAAGGAAAAGAAACGAAAGGGCGGTATTGGTTTAAATGGCCTTTTTAACGATTTTGTGAGTCAGGTGGGTTCGAAATCATAAAAAAAGTGTGTACCAGAAGGAGGGAAGTTGGAAAAACGTGGAAAAAATGAATGTATGAGGAAAAGAAACAAAAGGAAGGTATTGGTTTAAATGGCTTTTTAGACAGTTTTGTGAGTCAGATGGGTTCGGAACCTTGAAAACAGTGTGTACTCGAAGGAGGAAAGTTGTCTTGAGTGCAAAAACGTGGAAAAAATGAATGTATAAGGAAAAGAAACAAAAGGGAGGTATTGGTTTAAATGGTCTTTTAGATGATTTTGTGAGCCAGATGGGTTCGGAATCATAAAAACAGTGTGTACGCGAAGGAGGAAAGTTGTCTTGACTGCAAAAACGTAAGAAAAATGAATGCATAAGGAAAAGAAACAAAAGGGCGGTATTGGATTAAATGGCCTTTTTAACGATTTTGTGAGTCAGATGGGTTCGGAATCATAAAAACAGTGTGTACGCGAAGGAGGAAAGTTGTCTTGAGTGCAAAAACGTAAGAAAAATGAATGTATAAGGAAAAGAAACAAAAGGGCGGTATTGGTTTAAATGGCTTTTTAGACAGTTTTGTGAGTCAGATGGGTTCGGAATCTTAAAAACAGTGTGTACGAGAAGGAGGAAAGTTGGAAAAACGTGGAAAAAGTGAATGTATAAGGAAAAGAAACAAAAGGGCGGTATTGGTTTAACTGGCCTTTTTAACGATTTTGTGAGTCATATGGGTTCGGAATCATAAAAACAGTGTGTACGCGAAGGAGGAAAGTTGTCTTGAGTGCAAAAACGTGGAAAAAATGAATGTATAAGGAAAAGAAACAAAAGGGAGGTATTGGTTTAAATGGTCTTTTAGATGATTTTGTGAGTCAGATGGGTTCGGAATCATAAAAACAGTGTGTACGCGAAAAAGGAAAGTTGTCTTGAGTGCAAAAACGTAAGAAAAATGAATGCATAAGGAAAAGAAACAAAAGGGCGGTATTGGATTAAATGGCCTTTTTAACGATTTTGTGAGTCAGATGGGTTCGGAATCATAAAAACAGTGTGTACGCGAAGGAGGAAAGTTGTCTTGAGTGCAAAAACGTAAGAAAAATGAATGTATAAGGAAAAGAAACAAAAGGGCGGTATTGGTTTAAATGGTCTTTTAGATGATTTTGTGAGTCAGATGGGTTCGGAATCATAAAAACAGTGTGTACGCGAAGGAGGAAAGTTGTCGAGTGCAAAAACGTAAGAAAAATGAATGTATAAGGAAAAGAAACAAAAGGGCGGTATTGGTTTAAATGGCTTTTTAGACAGTTTTGTGAGTCAGATGGGTTCGGAATCTTAAAAACAGTGTGTACACGGAGGAGGAAAGTTGTTTTGAGTGCAAAAACATGAAAAAAATGAATCCATAAGGAAAAGAAACAAAAGGGAGGTATTGGTTTAAATGGTCTTTTAGACGATTTTGTGAGTCAGATGGGTTCGGAATCACAAAAACAGTGTGTACGCAAAGGAGGAAAGTTGTCTTGAGTGCAAAAACGTAAGAAAAATGAATGCATAAGGAAAAGAAACGAAAGGGCGGTATTGGTTTAAATGGCCTTTTTAACGATTTTGTGAGTCAGGTGGGTTCGAAATCATAAAAAAAGTGTGTACCAGAAGGAGGGAAGTTGGAAAAACGTGGAAAAAATGAATGTATGAGGAAAAGAAACAAAAGGAAGGTATTGGTTTAAATGGCTTTTTAGACAGTTTTGTGAGTCAGATGGGTTCGGAACCTTGAAAACAGTGTGTACTCGAAGGAGGAAAGTTGTCTTGAGTGCAAAAACGTGGAAAAAATGAATGTATAAGGAAAAGAAACAAAAGGGAGGTATTGGTTTAAATGGTCTTTTAGATGATTTTGTGAGTCAGATGGGTTCGGAATCATAAAAACAGTGTGTACGCGAAGGAGGAAAGTTGTCTTGACTGCAAAAACGTAAGAAAAATGAATGCATAAGGAAAAGAAACAAAAGGGCGGTATTGGATTAAATGGCCTTTTTAACGATTTTGTGAGTCAGATGGGTTCGGAATCATAAAAACAGTGTGTACGCGAAGGAGGAAAGTTGTCTTGAGTGCAAAAACGTAAGAAAAATGAATGTATAAGGAAAAGAAACAAAAGGGCGGTATTGGTTTAAATGGCTTTTTAGACAGTTTTGTGAGTCAGATGGGTTCGGAATCTTAAAAACAGTGTCTACGCGAAGGAGGGAAGTTGTTTTGAGTGCAAAAACGTGAGAAAAATGAATGCATAAGGAAAAGAAACGAAAGGGCGGTATTGGATTAAATGGCCTTTTTAACGATTTTGTGATTCAGATGGGTTCGGAATCTTAAAAACAGTGTGTACACGAAGGAGGAAAGTTGTTTTGAGTGCAAAAACGTGGAAAAAATGAATGTATAGGGAAAAGAAACAAAAGGGAGGTATTGGTTTAAATGGTCTTTTAGATGATTTTGTGAGTCAGATGGGTTCGGAATCATAAAAACAGTGTGTACGCGAAGGAGGAAAGTTGTCTTGAGTGCAAAAACGTAAGAAAAATGAATGTATAAGGAAAAGAAACAAAAGGGCGGTATTGGTTTAAATGGCTTTTTAGATAGTTTTGTGAGTCAGATGGGTTCGGAATCTTAAAAACAGTGTGTACACGGAGGAGGAAAGTTGTTTTGAGTGCAAAAACATGAAAAAAATGAATCCATAAGGAAAAGAAACAAAAGGGAGGTATTGGTTTAAATGGTCTTATAGACGATTTTGTGAGTCAGATGGGTTCGGAATCACAAAAACATTGTGTACGCAAAGGAGGAAAGTTGTCTTGAGTGCAAAAACGTAAGAAAAATGAGGGTTCGGAATCATAAAAACAGTGTGTACGCGAAGGAGGAAAGTTGTCTTGAGTGCAAAAACGTAAGAAAAATGAATGTATAAGGAAAAGAAACGAAAGGGCGGTATTGGTTTAAATGGCCTTTTTAACGATTTTGTGAGTCAGGTGGGTTCGAAATCATAAAAAAAGTGTGTACCAGAAGGAGGGAAGTTGGAAAAACGTGGAAAAAATGAATGTATGAGGAAAAGAAACAAAAGGAAGGTATTGGTTTAAATGGCTTTTTAGACAGTTTTGTGAGTCAGATGGGTTCGGAACCTTGAAAACAGTGTGTACTCGAAGGAGGAAAGTTGTCTTGAGTGCAAAAACGTGGAAAAAATGAATGTATAAGGAAAAGAAACAAAAGGGAGGTATTGGTTTAAATGGTCTTTTAGATGATTTTGTGAGTCAGATGGGTTCGGAATCATAAAAACAGTGTGTACGCGAAGGAGGAAAGTTGTCTTGACTGCAAAAACGTAAGAAAAATGAATGCATAAGGAAAAGAAACAAAAGGGCGGTATTGGATTAAATGGCCTTTTTAACGATTTTGTGAGTCAGATGGATTCGGAATCATAAAAACAGTGTGTACGCGAAGGAGGAAAGTTGTCTTGAGTGCAAAAACGTAAGAAAAATGAATGTATAAGGAAAAGAAACAAAAGGGCGGTATTGGTTTAAATGGCTTTTTAGACAGTTTTGTGAGTCAGATGGGTTCGGAATCTTAAAAACAGTGTGTACACGAAGGAGGAAAGTTGTTTTGAGTGCAAAAACATGAAAAAAATGAATCCATAAGGAAAAGAAACAAAAGGGAGGTATTGGTTTAAATGGTCTTATAGACGATTTTGTGAGTCAGATGGGTTCGGAATCACAAAAACAGTGTGTACGCAAAGGAGGAAAGTTGTCTCCAAGTGCAAAAACGTAAGAAAAACGATTGCATAAGGAAAAGAAACAAAAGGGCGGAATTTGTTTAAATGGACTTGTAGACGATTTTGTGAGTCAGATGGGTTCGAAATCATAAAAACAGTGTGTACGCAAAGGAGGAAAGTTGTCTTGAGTGCAAAAACGTAAGAAAAATGAATGCATAAGGAAAAGAAACGAAAGGGCGGTATTGGATTAAATGGCCTTTTTAACGATTTTGTGAGTCAGATGGGTTCGGAACCTTGAAAACAGTGTGTACGCGAAGGAGGAAAGTTGTTTTGAGTGCAAAAACGTGGAAAAAATGAATGTATAAGGAAAAGAAACAAAAGGGAGGTATTGGTTTAAATGGTCTTTTAGATGATTTTGTGAGTCAGATGGGTTCGGAATCATAAAAACAGTGTGTACGCGAAGGAGGAAAGTTGTCTTGAGTGCAAAAACGTAAGAAAAATGAATGCATAAGGAAAAGAAACAAAAGGGCGGTATTGGATTAAATGGCCTTTTTAACGATTTTGTGAGTCAGATGGGTTCGGAATCATAAAAACAGTGTGTACGCGAAGGAGGAAAGTTGTCTTGAGTGCAAAAACGTAAGAAAAATGAATGTATAAGGAAAAGAAACAAAAGGGCGGTATTGGTTTAAATGGCTTTTTAGACAGTTTTGTGAGTCAGATGGGTTCGGAACCTTGAAAACAGTGTGTACGCGAAGGAGGAAAGTTGTTTTGAGTGCAAAAACGTGGAAAAAATGAATGCATAAGGAAAAGAAACAAAAGGGCGGTATTGGATTAAATGGCCTTTTTAACGATTTTGTGAGTCAGATGGGTTCGGAATCATAAAAACAGTGTGTACGCGAAGGAGGAAAGTTGGAAAAACGTGGAAAAAGTGAATGTATAAGGAAAAGAAACAAAAGGGCGGTATTGGTTTAACTGGCCTTTTTAACGATTTTGTGAGTCATATGGGTTCGGAATCATAAAAACAGTGTGTACGCGAAGGAGGAAAGTTGTCTTGAGTGCAAAAACGTGGAAAAAATGAATGTATAAGGAAAAGAAACAAAAGGGAGGTATTGGTTTAAATGGTCTTTTAGATGATTTTGTGAGTCAGATGGGTTCGGAATCATAAAAACAGTGTGTACGCGAAGGAGGAAAGTTGTCTTGAGTGCAAAAACGTAAGAAAAATGAATGCATAAGGAAAAGAAACAAAAGGGCGGTATTGGATTAAATGGCCTTTTTAACGATTTTGTGAGTCAGATGGGTTCGGAATCATAAAAACAGTGTGTACGCGAAGGAGGAAAGTTGTCTTGAGTGCAAAAACGTAAGAAAAATGAATGTATAAGGAAAAGAAACAAAAGGGCGGTATTGGTTTAAATGGCTTTTTAGACAGTTTTGTGAGTCAGATGGGTTCGGAACCTTGAAAACAGTGTGTACGCGAAGGAGGAAAGTTGTTTTGAGTGCAAAAACGTGGAAAAAATGAATGTATAAGGAAAAGAAACAAAAGGGAGGTATTGGTTTAAATGGTCTTTTAGATGATTTTGTGAGTCAGATGGGTTCGGAATCATAAAAACAGTGTGTACGCGAAGGAGGGAAGTTGTCTTGAGTGCAAAAACGTAAGAAAAATGAATGTATAATGAAAAGAAACAAAAGGGCGGTATTGGTTTAAATGGCTTTTTAGACAGTTTTGTGAGTCAGATGGGTTCGGAATCTTAAAAACAGTGTGTACGCGAAGGAGGGAAGTTGTTTTGAGTTCAAAAACGTGAGAAAAATGAATGCATAAGAAAAAGAAACAAAAGGGCGGTATTGGTTTAAACGGCTTTTTAGACAGTTTTGTGAGTCAGAAGGGTTCGGAATCTTAAAAACAGTGTGTACGAGAAGGAGGAAAGTTGGAAAAACGTGGAAAAAGTGAATGTATAAGGAAAAGAAACAAAAGGGCGGTATTGGATTAAATGGCCTTTTTAACGATTTTGTGAGTCAGATGGGTTCGGAATCATAAAAACAGTGTGTACGCGAAGGAGGAAAGTTGTCTTGAGTGCAAAAACGTAAGAAAAATGAATGTATAAGGAAAAGAAACAAAAGGGCGGTATTGGTTTAAATGGCTTTTTAGACAGTTTTGTGAGTCAGATGGGTTCGGAACCTTGAAAACAGTGTGTACGCGAAGGAGGAAAGTTGTTTTGAGTGCAAAAACGTGGAAAAAATGAATGTATAAGGAAAAGAAACAAAAGGGAGGTATTGGTTTAAATGGTCTTTTAGATGATTTTGTGAGTCAGATGGGTTCGGAATCATAAAAACAGTGTGTACGCGAAGGAGGGAAGTTGTCTTGAGTGCAAAAACGTAAGAAAAATGAATGTATAATGAAAAGAAACAAAAGGGCGGTATTGGTTTAAATGGCTTTTTAGACAGTTTTGTGAGTCAGATGGGTTCGGAATCTTAAAAACAGTGTCTACGCGAAGGAGGGAAGTTGTTTTGAGTGCAAAAACGTGAGAAAAATGAATGCATAAGAAAAAGAAACAAAAGGGCGGTATTGGTTTAAATGGCTTTTTAGACAGTTTTGTGAGTCAGATGGGTTCGGAATCTTAAAAACAGTGTGTACGAGAAGGAGGAAAGTTGGAAAAATGTGGAAAAAGTGAATGTATAAGGAAAAGAAACAAAAGGGCGGTATTGGTTTAACTGGCCTTTTTAACGAATTTGTGAGTCATATGGGTTCGGAATCTGAAAAACAGTGTGTACGCGAAGGAGGAAAGTTGTTTTGAGTGCAAAAACGTGGAAAAAATGAATGTATAAGGAAAAGAAACAAAAGGGAGGTATTGGTTTAAATGGTCTTTTAGATGATTTTGTGAGTCAGATGGGTTCGGAATCATAAAAACAGTGTGTACGCGAAGGAGGAAAGTTGTCTTGAGTGCAAAAACGTAAGAAAAATGAATGCATAAGGAAAAGAAACAAAAGGGCGGTATTGGATTAAATGGCCTTTTTAACGATTTTGTGAGTCAGATGGGTTCGGAATCGTAAAAACAGTGTGTACGCGAAGGAGGAAAGTTGTCTTGAGTGCAAAAACGTAAGAAAAATGAATGTATAAGGAAAAGAAACAAAAGGGCGGTATTGGTTTAAATGGCTTTTTAGACAGTTTTGTGAGTCAGATGGGTTCGGAATCTTAAAAACAGTGTGTACACGAAGGAGGAAAGTTGTTTTGAGTGCAAAAACATGAAAAAAATGAATCCATAAGGAAAAGAAACAAAAGGGAGGTATTGGTTTAAATGGTCTTATAGACGATTTTGTGAGTCAGATGGGTTCGGAATCACAAAAACAGTGTGTACGCAAAGGAGGAAAGTTGTCTCCAAGTGCAAAAACGTAAGAAAAACGATTGCATAAGGAAAAGAAACAAAAGGGCGGAATTTGTTTAAATGGACTTGTAGACGATTTTGTGAGTCAGATGGGTTCGAAATCATAAAAACAGTGTGTACGCAAAGGAGGAAAGTTGTCTTGAGTGCAAAAACGTAAGAAAAATGAATGCATAAGGAAAAGAAACGAAAGGGCGGTATTGGATTAAATGGCCTTTTTAACGATTTTGTGAGTCAGATGGGTTCGGAATCATAAAAACAGTGTGTACGCGAAGGAGGAAAGTTGTCTTGAGTGCAAAAACGTAAGAAAAATGAATGTATAAGGAAAAGAAACAAAAGGGCGGTATTGGTTTAAATGGCTTTTTAGACAGTTTTGTGAGTCAGATGGGTTCGGAACCTTGAAAACAGTGTGTACGCGAAGGAGGAAAGTTGTTTTGAGTGCAAAAACGTGGAAAAAATGAATGCATAAGGAAAAGAAACAAAAGGGCGGTATTGGATTAAATGGCCTTTTTAACGATTTTGTGAGTCAGATGGGTTCGGAATCATAAAAACAGTGTGTACGCGAAGGAGGAAAGTTGGAAAAACGTGGAAAAAGTGAATGTATAAGGAAAAGAAACAAAAGGGCGGTATTGGTTTAACTGGCCTTTTTAACGATTTTGTGAGTCATATGGGTTCGGAATCATAAAAACAGTGTGTACGCGAAGGAGGAAAGTTGTCTTGAGTGCAAAAACGTGGAAAAAATGAATGTATAAGGAAAAGAAACAAAAGGGAGGTATTGGTTTAAATGGTCTTTTAGATGATTTTGTGAGTCAGATGGGTTCGGAATCATAAAAACAGTGTGTACGCGAAGGAGGAAAGTTGTCTTGAGTGCAAAAACGTAAGAAAAATGAATGCATAAGGAAAAGAAACAAAAGGGCGGTATTGGATTAAATGGCCTTTTTAACGATTTTGTGAGTCAGATGGGTTCGGAATCATAAAAACAGTGTGTACGCGAAGGAGGAAAGTTGTCTTGAGTGCAAAAACGTAAGAAAAATGAATGTATAAGGAAAAGAAACAAAAAGGCGGTATTGGTTTAAATGGCTTTTTAGACAGTTTTGTGAGTCAGATGGGTTCGGAACCTTGAAAACAGTGTGTACGCGAAGGAGGAAAGTTGTTTTGAGTGCAAAAACGTGGAAAAAATGAATGTATAAGGAAAAGAAACAAAAGGGAGGTATTGGTTTAAATGGTCTTTTAGATGATTTTGTGAGTCAGATGGGTTCGGAATCATAAAAACAGTGTGTACGCGAAGGAGGGAAGTTGTCTTGAGTGCAAAAACGTAAGAAAAATGAATGTATAATGAAAAGAAACAAAAGGGCGGTATTGGTTTAAATGGCTTTTTAGACAGTTTTGTGAGTCAGATGGGTTCGGAATCTTAAAAACAGTGTGTACGCGAAGGAGGGAAGTTGTCTTGAGTGCAAAAACGTAAGAAAAATGAATGTATAAGGAAAAGAAACAAAAGGGCGGTATTGGTTTAAATGGCTTTTTAGACAGTTTTGTGAGTCAGATGGGTTCGGAACCTTGAAAACAGTGTGTACGCGAAGGAGGAAAGTTGTTTTGAGTGCAAAAACGTGGAAAAAATGAATGTATAAGGAAAAGAAACAAAAGGGAGGTATTGGTTTAAATGGTCTTTTAGATGATTTTGTGAGTCAGATGGGTTCGGAATCATAAAAACAGTGTGTACGCGAAGGAGGGAAGTTGTCTTGAGTGCAAAAACGTAAGAAAAATGAATGTATAATGAAAAGAAACAAAAGGGCGGTATTGGTTTAAATGGCTTTTTAGACAGTTTTGTGAGTCAGATGGGTTCGGAATCTTAAAAACAGTGTCTACGCGAAGGAGGGAAGTTGTTTTGAGTGCAAAAACGTGAGAAAAATGAATGCATAAGAAAAAGAAACAAAAGGGCGGTATTGGTTTAAATGGCTTTTTAGACAGTTTTGTGAGTCAGATGGGTTCGGAATCTTAAAAACAGTGTGTACGAGAAGGAGGAAAGTTGGAAAAACGTGGAAAAAGTGAATGTATAAGGAAAAGAAACAAAAGGGCGGTATTGGTTTAACTGGCCTTATTAACGAATTTGTGAGTCATATGGGTTCGGAAAATGAAAAACAGTGTGTACGCGAAGGAGGAAAGTTGTTTTGAGTGCAAAAACGTGGAAAAAATGAATGTATAAGGAAAAGAAACAAAAGGGAGGTATTGGTTTAAATGGTCTTTTAGATGATTTTGTGAGTCAGATGGGTTCGGAATCATAAAAACAGTGTGTACGCGAAGGAGGAAAGTTGTCTTGAGTGCAAAAACGTAAGAAAAATGAATGCATAAGGAAAAGAAACAAAAGGGCGGTATTGGATTAAATGGCCTTTTTAACGATTTTGTGAGTCAGATGGGTTCGGAATCGTAAAAACAGTGTGTACGCGAAGGAGGAAAGTTGTCTTGAGTGCAAAAACGTAAGAAAAATGAATGTATAAGGAAAAGAAACAAAAGGGCGGTATTGGTTTAAATGGCTTTTTAGACAGTTTTGTGAGTCAGATGGGTTCGGAATCTTAAAAACAGTGTGTACACGAAGGAGGAAAGTTGTTTTGAGTGCAAAAACATGAAAAAAATGAATCCATAAGGAAAAGAAACAAAAGGGAGGTATTGGTTTAAATGGTCTTATAGACGATTTTGTGAGTCAGATGGGTTCGGAATCACAAAAACAGTGTGTACGCAAAGGAGGAAAGTTGTCTCCAAGTGCAAAAACGTAAGAAAAACGATTGCGCAAAAACGTAAGAAAAACGATTGCATAAAAGAAACAAAAGGGCGGAATTGGTTTAAATGGACTTGTAGACGATTTTGTGAGTCAGATGGGTTCGAAATCATAAAAACAGTGTGTACGCAAAGGAGGAAAGTTGTCTTGAGTGCAAAAACGTAAGAAAAATGAATGCATAAGGAAAAGAAACGAAAGGGCGGTATTGGATTAAACGGCCTTTTTAACGATTTTGTGAGTCAGATGGGTTCGGAATCATAAAAACAGTGTGTACGCGAAGGAGGAAAGTTGTCTTGAGTGCAAAAACGTAAGAAAAATGAATGTATAAGGAAAAGAAACAAAAGGGCGGTATTGGTTTAAATGGCTTTTTAGACAGTTTTGTGAGTCAGATGGGTTCGGAACCTTGAAAACAGTGTGTACGCGAAGGAGGAAAGTTGTTTTGAGTGCAAAAACGTGGAAAAAATGAATGTATAAGGAAAAGAAACAAAAGGGAGGTATTGGTTTAAATGGTCTTTTAGATGATTTTGTGTGTCAGATGGGTTCGGAATCATAAAAACAGTGTGTACGCGAAGGAGGAAAGTTGTCTTGAGTGCAAAAACGTAAGAAAAATGAATGTATAAGGAAAAGAAACAAAAGGGCGGTATTGGTTTAAATGGCTTTTTAGACAGTTTTGTGAGTCAGATGGGTTCGGAATCTTAAAAACAGTGTGTACGCGAAGGAGGGAAGTTGTTTTGAGTTCAAAAACGTGAGAAAAATGAATGCATAAGAAAAAGAAACAAAAGGGCGGTATTGGTTTAAATGGCTTTTTAGACAGTTTTGTGAGTCAGAAGGGTTCGGAATCTTAAAAACAGTGTGTACGAGAAGGAGGAAAGTTGGAAAAACGTGGAAAAAGTGAATGTATAAGGAAAAGAAACAAAAGGGCGGTATTGGTTTAACTGGCCTTTTTAACGATTTTGTGAGTCATATGGGTTCGGAATCATAAAAACAGTGTGTACGCGAAGGAGGAAAGTTGTCTTGAGTGCAAAAACGTGGAAAAAATGAATGTATAAGGAAAAGAAACAAAAGGGAGGTATTGGTTTAAATGGTCTTTTAGATGATTTTGTGAGTCAGATGGGTTCGGAATCATAAAAACAGTGTGTACGCGAAAAAGGAAAGTTGTCTTGAGTGCAAAAACGTAAGAAAAATGAATGCATAAGGAAAAGAAACAAAAGGGCGGTATTGGATTAAATGGCCTTTTTAACGATTTTGTGAGTCAGATGGGTTCGGAATCATAAAAACAGTGTGTACGCGAAGGAGGAAAGTTGTCTTGAGTGCAAAAACGTAAGAAAAATGAATGTATAAGGAAAAGAAACAAAAGGGCGGTATTGGTTTAAATGGTCTTTTAGATGATTTTGTGAGTCAGATGGGTTCGGAATCATAAAAACAGTGTGTACGCGAAGGAGGAAAGTTGTCGAGTGCAAAAACGTAAGAAAAATGAATGTATAAGGAAAAGAAACAAAAGGGCGGTATTGGTTTAAATGGCTTTTTAGACAGTTTTGTGAGTCAGATGGGTTCGGAATCTTAAAAACAGTGTGTACACGGAGGAGGAAAGTTGTTTTGAGTGCAAAAACATGAAAAAAATGAATCCATAAGGAAAAGAAACAAAAGGGAGGTATTGGTTTAAATGGTCTTATAGACGATTTTGTGAGTCAGATGGGTTCGGAATCACAAAAACAGTGTGTACGCAAAGGAGGAAAGTTGTCTTGAGTGCAAAAACGTAAGAAAAATGAATGCATAAGGAAAAGAAACGAAAGGGCGGTATTGGTTTAAATGGCCTTTTTAACGATTTTGTGAGTTAGGTGGGTTCGAAATCATAAAAAAAGTGTGTACCAGAAGGAGGGAAGTTGGAAAAACGTGGAAAAAATGAATGTATGAGGAAAAGAAACAAAAGGAAGGTATTGGTTTAAATGGCTTTTTAGACAGTTTTGTGAGTCAGATGGGTTCGGAACCTTGAAAACAGTGTGTACTCGAAGGAGGAAAGTTGTCTTGAGTGCAAAAACGTGGAAAAAATGAATGTATAAGGAAAAGAAACAAAAGGGAGGTATTGGTTTAAATGGTCTTTTAGATGATTTTGTGAGTCAGATGGGTTCGGAATCATAAAAACAGTGTGTACGCGAAGGAGGAAAGTTGTCTTGACTGCAAAAACGTAAGAAAAATGAATGCATAAGGAAAAGAAACAAAAGGGCGGTATTGGATTAAATGGCCTTTTTAACGATTTTGTGAGTCAGATGGGTTCGGAATCATAAAAACAGTGTGTACGCGAAGGAGGAAAGTTGTCTTGAGTGCAAAAACGTAAGAAAAATGAATGTATAAGGAAAAGAAACAAAAGGGCGGTATTGGTTTAAATGGCTTTTTAGACAGTTTTGTGAGTCAGATGGGTTCGGAATCTTAAAAACAGTGTCTACGCGAAGGAGGGAAGTTGTTTTGAGTGCAAAAACGTGAGAAAAATGAATGCATAAGAAAAAGAAACAAAAGGGCGGTATTGGTTTAAATGGCTTTTTAGACAGTTTTGTGAGTCAGATGGGTTCGGAATCTTAAAAACAGTGTGTACGAGAAGGAGGAAAGTTGGAAAAACGTGGAAAAAGTGAATGTATAAGGAAAAGAAACAAAAGGGCGGTATTGGTTTAAATGGCTTTTTAGACAGTTTTGTGAGTCAGACGGGTTCGGAATCTTAAAAACAGTGTGTACGCGAAGGAGGAAAGTTGTCTTGAGTGCAAAAACGTAAGAAAAATGAATGCATAAGGAAAAGAAACAAAAGGGCGGTATTGGATTAAATGGCCTTTTTAACGATTTTGTGAGTCAGATGGGTTCGGAATCGTAAAAACAGTGTGTACGCGAAGGAGGAAAGTTGTCTTGAGTGCAAAAACGTAAGAAAAATGAATGTATAAGGAAAAGAAACAAAAGGGCGGTATTGGTTTAAATGGCTTTTTAGACAGTTTTGTGAGTCAGATGGGTTCGGAATCTTAAAAACAGTGTGTACACGAAGGAGGAAAGTTGTTTTGAGTGCAAAAACATGAAAAAAATGAATCCATAAGGAAAAGAAACAAAAGGGAGGTATTGGTTTAAATGGTCTTATAGACGATTTTGTGAGTCAGATGGGTTCGGAATCACAAAAACAGTGTGTACGCAAAGGAGGAAAGTTGTCTCCAAGTGCAAAAACGTAAGAAAAACGATTGCGCAAAAACGTAAGAAAAACGATTGCATAAGGAAAAGAAACAAAAGGGCGGAATTGGTTTAAATGGACTTGTAGACGATTTTGTGAGTCAGATGGGTTCGAAATCATAAAAACAGTGTGTACGCAAAGGAGGAAAGTTGTCTTGAGGTGCAAAACGTAAGAAAAATGAATGCATAAGGAAAAGAAACGAAAGGGCGGTATTGGATTAAACGGCCTTTTTAACGATTTTGTGAGTCAGATGGGTTCGGAATCATAAAAACAGTGTGTACGCGAAGGAGGAAAGTTGTCTTGAGTGCAAAAACGTAAGAAAAATGAATGTATAAGGAAAAGAAACAAAAGGGCGGTATTGGTTTAAATGGCTTTTTAGACAGTTTTGTGAGTCAGATGGGTTCGGAACCTTGAAAACAGTGTGTACGCGAAGGAGGAAAGTTGTTTTGAGTGCAAAAACGTGGAAAAAATGAATGTATAAGGAAAAGAAACAAAAGGGAGGTATTGGTTTAAATGGTCTTTTAGATGATTTTGTGAGTCAGATGGGTTCGGAATCATAAAAACAGTGTGTACGCGAAGGAGGAAAGTTGTCTTGAGTGCAAAAACGTAAGAAAAATGAATGTATAAGGAAAAGAAACAAAAGGGCGGTATTGGTTTAAATGGCTTTTTAGACAGTTTTGTGAGTCAGATGGGTTCGGAATCTTAAAAACAGTGTGTACGCGAAGGAGGGAAGTTGTTTTGAGTTCAAAAACGTGAGAAAAATGAATGCATAAGAAAAAGAAACAAAAGGGCGGTATTGGTTTAAATGGCTTTTTAGACAGTTTTGTGAGTCAGAAGGGTTCGGAATCTTAAAAACAGTGTGTACGAGAAGGAGGAAAGTTGGAAAAACGTGGAAAAAGTGAATGTATAAGGAAAAGAAACAAAAGGGCGGTATTGGTTTAACTGGCCTTTTTAACGATTTTGTGAGTCATATGGGTTCGGAATCATAAAAACAGTGTGTACGCGAAGGAGGAAAGTTGTCTTGAGTGCAAAAACGTGGAAAAAATGAATGTATAAGGAAAAGAAACAAAAGGGAGGTATTGGTTTAAATGGTCTTTTAGATGATTTTGTGAGTCAGATGGGTTCGGAATCATAAAAACAGTGTGTACGCGAAAAAGGAAAGTTGTCTTGAGTGCAAAAACGTAAGAAAAATGAATGCATAAGGAAAAGAAACAAAAGGGCGGTAATGGATTAAATGGCCTTTTTAACGATTTTGTGAGTCAGATGGGTTCGGAATCATAAAAACAGTGTGTACGCGAAGGAGGAAAGTTGTCTTGAGTGCAAAAACGTAAGAAAAATGAATGTATAAGGAAAAGAAACAAAAGGGCGGTATTGGTTTAAATGGTCTTTTAGATGATTTTGTGAGTCAGATGGGTTCGGAATCATAAAAACAGTGTGTACGCGAAGGAGGAAAGTTGTCGAGTGCAAAAACGTAAGAAAAATGAATGTATAAGGAAAAGAAACAAAAGGGCGGTATTGGTTTAAATGGCTTTTTAGACAGTTTTGTGAGTCAGATGGGTTCGGAATCTTAAAAACAGTGTGTACACGGAGGAGGAAAGTTGTTTTGAGTGCAAAAACATGAAAAAAATGAATCCATAAGGAAAAGAAACAAAAGGGAGGTATTGGTTTAAATGGTCTTATAGACGATTTTGTGAGTCAGATGGGTTCGGAATCACAAAAACAGTGTGTACGCAAAGGAGGAAAGTTGTCTTGAGTGCAAAAACGTAAGAAAAATGAATGCATAAGGAAAAGAAACGAAAGGGCGGTATTGGTTTAAATGGCCTTTTTAACGATTTTGTGAGTCAGGTGGGTTCGAAATCATAAAAAAAGTGTGTACCAGAAGGAGGGAAGTTGGAAAAACGTGGAAAAAATGAATGTATGAGGAAAAGAAACAAAAGGAAGGTATTGGTTTAAATGGCTTTTTAGACAGTTTTGTGAGTCAGATGGGTTCGGAACCTTGAAAACAGTGTGTACTCGAAGGAGGAAAGTTGTCTTGAGTGCAAAAACGTGGAAAAAATGAATGTATAAGGAAAAGAAACAAAAGGGAGGTATTGGTTTAAATGGTCTTTTAGATGATTTTGTGAGTCAGATGGGTTCGGAATCATAAAAACAGTGTGTACGCGAAGGAGGAAAGTTGTCTTGACTGCAAAAACGTAAGAAAAATGAATGCATAAGGAAAAGAAACAAAAGGGCGGTATTGGATTAAATGGCCTTTTTAACGATTTTGTGAGTCAGATGGGTTCGGAATCATAAAAACAGTGTGTACGCGAAGGAGGAAAGTTGTCTTGAGTGCAAAAACGTAAGAAAAATGAATGTATAAGGAAAAGAAACAAAAGGGCGGTATTGGTTTAAATGGCTTTTTAGACAGTTTTGTGAGTCAGATGGGTTCGGAATCTTAAAAACAGTGTCTACGCGAAGGAGGGAAGTTGTTTTGAGTGCAAAAACGTGAGAAAAATGAATGCATAAGAAAAAGAAACAAAAGGGCGGTATTGGTTTAAATGGCTTTTTAGACAGTTTTGTGAGTCAGATGGGTTCGGAATCTTAAAAACAGTGTGTACGAGAAGGAGGAAAGTTGGAAAAACGTGGAAAAAGTGAATGTATAAGGAAAAGAAACAAAAGGGCGGTATTGGTTTAACTGGCCTTTTTAACGAATTTGTGAGTCATATGGGTTCGGAATCTGAAAAACAGTGTGTACGCGAAGGAGGAAAGTTGTTTTGAGTGCAAAAACGTGGAAAAAATGAATGTATAAGGAAAAGAAACAAAAGGGCGGTATTGGTTTAAATGGCTTTTTAGACAGTTTTGTGAGTCAGATGGGTTCGGAATCTTAAAAACAGTGTGTACACGAAGGAGGAAAGTTGTTTTGAGTGCAAAAACATGAAAAAAATGAATCCATAAGGAAAAGAAACAAAAGGGAGGTATTGGTTTAAATGGTCTTATAGACGATTTTGTGAGTCAGATGGGTTCGGAATCACAAAAACAGTGTGTACGCAAAGGAGGAAAGTTGTCTCCAAGTGCAAAAACGTAAGAAAAACGATTGCGCAAAAACGTAAGAAAAACGATTGCATAAGGAAAAGAAACAAAAGGGCGGAATTGGTTTAAATGGACTTGTAGACGATTTTGTGAGTCAGATGGGTTCGAAATCATAAAAAAAGTGTGTACGCAAAGGAGGAAAGTTGTCTTGAGTGCAAAAACGTAAGAAAAATGAATGCATAAGGAAAAGAAACGAAAGGGCGGTATTGGATTAAATGGCCTTTTTAACGATTTTGTGAGTCAGATGGGTTCGGAATCTTAAAAACAGTGTGTACACGAAGGAGGAAAGTTGTTTTGAGTGCAAAAACGTGGAAAAAATGAATGTATAGGGAAAAGAAACAAAAGGGAGGTATTGGTTTAAATGGTCTTTTAGATGATTTTGTGAGTCAGATGGGTTCGGAATCATAAAAACAGTGTGTACGCGAAGGAGGAAAGTTGTCTTGAGTGCAAAAACGTAAGAAAAATGAATGTATAAGGAAAAGAAACAAAAGGGCGGTATTGGTTTAAATGGCTTTTTAGATAGTTTTGTGAGTCAGATGGGTTCGGAATCTTAAAAACAGTGTGTACACGGAGGAGGAAAGTTGTTTTGAGTGCAAAAACATGAAAAAAATGAATCCATAAGGAAAAGAAACAAAAGGGAGGTATTGGTTTAAATGGTCTTATAGACGATTTTGTGAGTCAGATGGGTTCGGAATCACAAAAACAGTGTGTACGCAAAGGAGGAAAGTTGTCTTGAGTGCAAAAACGTAAGAAAAATGAGGGTTCGGAATCATAAAAACAGTGTGTACGCGAAGGAGGAAAGTTGTCTTGAGTGCAAAAACGTAAGAAAAATGAATGTATAAGGAAAAGAAACGAAAGGGCGGTATTGGTTTAAATGGCCTTTTTAACGATTTTGTGAGTCAGGTGGGTTCGAAATCATAAAAAAAGTGTGTACCAGAAGGAGGGAAGTTGGAAAAACGTGGAAAAAATGAATGTATGAGGAAAAGAAACAAAAGGAAGGTATTGGTTTAAATGGCTTTTTAGACAGTTTTGTGAGTCAGATGGGTTCGGAACCTTGAAAACAGTGTGTACTCGAAGGAGGAAAGTTGTCTTGAGTGCAAAAACGTGGAAAAAATGAATGTATAAGGAAAAGAAACAAAAGGGAGGTATTGGTTTAAATGGTCTTTTAGATGATTTTGTGAGCCAGATGGGTTCGGAATCATAAAAACAGTGTGTACGCGAAGGAGGAAAGTTGTCTTGACTGCAAAAACGTAAGAAAAATGAATGCATAAGGAAAAGAAACAAAAGGGCGGTATTGGATTAAATGGCCTTTTTAACGATTTTGTGAGTCAGATGGGTTCGGAATCATAAAAACAGTGTGTACGCGAAGGAGGAAAGTTGTCTTGAGTGCAAAAACGTAAGAAAAATGAATGTATAAGGAAAAGAAACAAAAGGGCGGTATTGGTTTAAATGGCTTTTTAGACAGTTTTGTGAGTCAGATGGGTTCGGAATCTTAAAAACAGTGTGTACGAGAAGGAGGAAAGTTGGAAAAACGTGGAAAAAGTGAATGTATAAGGAAAAGAAACAAAAGGGCGGTATTGGTTTAACTGGCCTTTTTAACGATTTTGTGAGTCATATGGGTTCGGAATCATAAAAACAGTGTGTACGCGAAGGAGGAAAGTTGTCTTGAGTGCAAAAACGTGGAAAAAATGAATGTATAAGGAAAAGAAACAAAAGGGAGGTATTGGTTTAAATGGTCTTTTAGATGATTTTGTGAGTCAGATGGGTTCGGAATCATAAAAACAGTGTGTACGCGAAAAAGGAAAGTTGTCTTGAGTGCAAAAACGTAAGAAAAATGAATGCATAAGGAAAAGAAACAAAAGGGCGGTATTGGATTAAATGGCCTTTTTAACGATTTTGTGAGTCAGATGGGTTCGGAATCATAAAAACAGTGTGTACGCGAAGGAGGAAAGTTGTCTTGAGTGCAAAAACGTAAGAAAAATGAATGTATAAGGAAAAGAAACAAAAGGGCGGTATTGGTTTAAATGGTCTTTTAGATGATTTTGTGAGTCAGATGGGTTCGGAATCATAAAAACAGTGTGTACGCGAAGGAGGAAAGTTGTCGAGTGCAAAAACGTAAGAAAAATGAATGTATAAGGAAAAGAAACAAAAGGGCGGTATTGGTTTAAATGGCTTTTTAGACAGTTTTGTGAGTCAGATGGGTTCGGAATCTTAAAAACAGTGTGTACACGGAGGAGGAAAGTTGTTTTGAGTGCAAAAACATGAAAAAAATGAATCCATAAGGAAAAGAAACAAAAGGGAGGTATTGGTTTAAATGGTCTTTTAGACGATTTTGTGAGTCAGATGGGTTCGGAATCACAAAAACAGTGTGTACGCAAAGGAGGAAAGTTGTCTTGAGTGCAAAAACGTAAGAAAAATGAATGCATAAGGAAAAGAAACGAAAGGGCGGTATTGGTTTAAATGGCCTTTTTAACGATTTTGTGAGTCAGGTGGGTTCGAAATCATAAAAAAAGTGTGTACCAGAAGGAGGGAAGTTGGAAAAACGTGGAAAAAATGAATGTATGAGGAAAAGAAACAAAAGGAAGGTATTGGTTTAAATGGCTTTTTAGACAGTTTTGTGAGTCAGATGGGTTCGGAACCTTGAAAACAGTGTGTACTCGAAGGAGGAAAGTTGTCTTGAGTGCAAAAACGTGGAAAAAATGAATGTATAAGGAAAAGAAACAAAAGGGAGGTATTGGTTTAAATGGTCTTTTAGATGATTTTGTGAGTCAGATGGGTTCGGAATCATAAAAACAGTGTGTACGCGAAGGAGGAAAGTTGTCTTGACTGCAAAAACGTAAGAAAAATGAATGCATAAGGAAAAGAAACAAAAGGGCGGTATTGGATTAAATGGCCTTTTTAACGATTTTGTGAGTCAGATGGGTTCGGAATCATAAAAACAGTGTGTACGCGAAGGAGGAAAGTTGTCTTGAGTGCAAAAACGTAAGAAAAATGAATGTATAAGGAAAAGAAACAAAAGGGCGGTATTGGTTTAAATGGCTTTTTAGACAGTTTTGTGAGTCAGATGGGTTCGGAATCTTAAAAACAGTGTCTACGCGAAGGAGGGAAGTTGTTTTGAGTGCAAAAACGTGAGAAAAATGAATGCATAAGGAAAAGAAACGAAAGGGCGGTATTGGATTAAATGGCCTTTTTAACGATTTTGTGATTCAGATGGGTTCGGAATCTTAAAAACAGTGTGTACACGAAGGAGGAAAGTTGTTTTGAGTGCAAAAACGTGGAAAAAATGAATGTATAGGGAAAAGAAACAAAAGGGAGGTATTGGTTTAAATGGTCTTTTAGATGATTTTGTGAGTCAGATGGGTTCGGAATCATAAAAACAGTGTGTACGCGAAGGAGGAAAGTTGTCTTGAGTGCAAAAACGTAAGAAAAATGAATGTATAAGGAAAAGAAACAAAAGGGCGGTATTGGTTTAAATGGCTTTTTAGATAGTTTTGTGAGTCAGATGGGTTCGGAATCTTAAAAACAGTGTGTACACGGAGGAGGAAAGTTGTTTTGAGTGCAAAAACATGAAAAAAATGAATCCATAAGGAAAAGAAACAAAAGGGAGGTATTGGTTTAAATGGTCTTATAGACGATTTTGTGAGTCAGATGGGTTCGGAATCACAAAAACATTGTGTACGCAAAGGAGGAAAGTTGTCTTGAGTGCAAAAACGTAAGAAAAATGAGGGTTCGGAATCATAAAAACAGTGTGTACGCGAAGGAGGAAAGTTGTCTTGAGTGCAAAAACGTAAGAAAAATGAATGTATAAGGAAAAGAAACGAAAGGGCGGTATTGGTTTAAATGGCCTTTTTAACGATTTTGTGAGTCAGGTGGGTTCGAAATCATAAAAAAAGTGTGTACCAGAAGGAGGGAAGTTGGAAAAACGTGGAAAAAATGAATGTATGAGGAAAAGAAACAAAAGGAAGGTATTGGTTTAAATGGCTTTTTAGACAGTTTTGTGAGTCAGATGGGTTCGGAACCTTGAAAACAGTGTGTACTCGAAGGAGGAAAGTTGTCTTGAGTGCAAAAACGTGGAAAAAATGAATGTATAAGGAAAAGAAACAAAAGGGAGGTATTGGTTTAAATGGTCTTTTAGATGATTTTGTGAGTCAGATGGGTTCGGAATCATAAAAACAGTGTGTACGCGAAGGAGGAAAGTTGTCTTGACTGCAAAAACGTAAGAAAAATGAATGCATAAGGAAAAGAAACAAAAGGGCGGTATTGGATTAAATGGCCTTTTTAACGATTTTGTGAGTCAGATGGGTTCGGAATCATAAAAACAGTGTGTACGCGAAGGAGGAAAGTTGTCTTGAGTGCAAAAACGTAAGAAAAATGAATGTATAAGGAAAAGAAACAAAAGGGCGGTATTGGTTTAAATGGCTTTTTAGACAGTTTTGTGAGTCAGATGGGTTCGGAATCTTAAAAACAGTGTGTACGAGAAGGAGGAAAGTTGGAAAAAAGTGGAAAAAGTGAATGTATAAGGAAAAGAAACAAAAGGGCGGTATTGGTTTAACTGGCCTTTTTAACGATTTTGTGAGTCATATGGGTTCGGAATCATAAAAACAGTGTGTACGCGAAGGAGGAAAGTTGTCTTGAGTGCAAAAACGTGGAAAAAATGAATGTATAAGGAAAAGAAACAAAAGGGAGGTATTGGTTTAAATGGTCTTTTAGATGATTTTGTGAGTCAGATGGGTTCGGAATCATAAAAACAGTGTGTACGCGAAAAAGGAAAGTTGTCTTGAGTGCAAAAACGTAAGAAAAATGAATGCATAAGGAAAAGAAACAAAAGGGCGGTATTGGATTAAATGGCCTTTTTAACGATTTTGTGAGTCAGATGGGTTCGGAATCATAAAAACAGTGTGTACGCGAAGGAGGAAAGTTGTCTTGAGTGCAAAAACGTAAGAAAAATGAATGTATAAGGAAAAGAAACAAAAGGGCGGTATTGGTTTAAATGGTCTTTTAGATGATTTTGTGAGTCAGATGGGTTCGGAATCATAAAAACAGTGTGTACGCGAAGGAGGAAAGTTGTCGAGTGCAAAAACGTAAGAAAAATGAATGTATAAGGAAAAGAAACAAAAGGGCGGTATTGGTTTAAATGGCTTTTTAGACAGTTTTGTGAGTCAGATGGGTTCGGAATCTTAAAAACAGTGTGTACACGGAGGAGGAAAGTTGTTTTGAGTGCAAAAACATGAAAAAAATGAATCCATAAGGAAAAAAAACAAAAGGGAGGTATTGGTTTAAATGGTCTTTTAGACGATTTTGTGAGTCAGATGGGTTCGGAATCACAAAAACAGTGTGTACGCAAAGGAGGAAAGTTGTCTTGAGTGCAAAAACGTAAGAAAAATGAATGCATAAGGAAAAGAAACGAAAGGGCGGTATTGGTTTAAATGGCCTTTTTAACGATTTTGTGAGTCAGGTGGGTTCGAAATCATAAAAAAAGTGTGTACCAGAAGGAGGGAAGTTGGAAAAACGTGGAAAAAATGAATGTATGAGGAAAAGAAACAAAAGGAAGGTATTGGTTTAAATGGCTTTTTAGACAGTTTTGTGAGTCAGATGGGTTCGGAACCTTGAAAACAGTGTGTACTCGAAGGAGGAAAGTTGTCTTGAGTGCAAAAACGTGGAAAAAATGAATGTATAAGGAAAAGAAACAAAAGGGAGGTATTGGTTTAAATGGTCTTTTAGATGATTTTGTGAGTCAGATGGGTTCGGAATCATAAAAACAGTGTGTACGCGAAGGAGGAAAGTTGTCTTGACTGCAAAAACGTAAGAAAAATGAATGCATAAGGAAAAGAAACAAAAGGGCGGTATTGGATTAAATGGCCTTTTTAACGATTTTGTGAGTCAGATGGGTTCGGAATCATAAAAACAGTGTGTACGCGAAGGAGGAAAGTTGTCTTGAGTGCAAAAACGTAAGAAAAATGAATGTATAAGGAAAAGAAACAAAAGGGCGGTATTGGTTTAAATGGCTTTTTAGACAGTTTTGTGAGTCAGATGGGTTCGGAATCTTAAAAACAGTGTCTACGCGAAGGAGGGAAGTTGTTTTGAGTGCAAAAACGTGAGAAAAATGAATGCATAAGAAAAAGAAACAAAAGGGCGGTATTGGTTTAAATGGCTTTTTAGACAGTTTTGTGAGTCAGATGGGTTCGGAATCTTAAAAACAGTGTGTACGAGAAGGAGGAAAGTTGGAAAAACGTGGAAAAAGTGAATGTATAAGGAAAAGAAACAAAAGGGCGGTATTGGTTTAACTGGCCTTTTTAACGAATTTGTGAGTCATATGGGTTCGGAATCTGAAAAACAGTGTGTACGCGAAGGAGGAAAGTTGTTTTGAGTGCAAAAACGTGGAAAAAATGAATGTATAAGGAAAAGAAACAAAAGGGCGGTATTGGTTTAAATGGCTTTTTAGACAGTTTTGTGAGTCAGATGGGTTCGGAATCTTAAAAACAGTGTGTACACGAAGGAGGAAAGTTGTTTTGAGTGCAAAAACATGAAAAAAATGAATCCATAAGGAAAAGAAACAAAAGGGAGGTATTGGTTTAAATGGTCTTATAGACGATTTTGTGAGTCAGATGGGTTCGGAATCACAAAAACAGTGTGTACGCAAAGGAGGAAAGTTGTCTCCAAGTGCAAAAACGTAAGAAAAACGATTGCGCAAAAACGTAAGAAAAACGATTGCATAAGGAAAAGAAACAAAAGGGCGGAATTGGTTTAAATGGACTTGTAGACGATTTTGTGAGTCAGATGGGTTCGAAATCATAAAAAAAGTGTGTACGCAAAGGAGGAAAGTTGTCTTGAGTGCAAAAACGTAAGAAAAATGAATGCATAAGGAAAAGAAACGAAAGGGCGGTATTGGATTAAATGGCCTTTTTAACGATTTTGTGAGTCAGATGGGTTCGGAATCTTAAAAACAGTGTGTACGCGAAGGAGGAAAGTTGTCTTGAGTGCAAAAACGTAAGAAAAATGAATGTATAAGGAAAAGAAACAAAAGGGCCGTATTGGTTTAAATGGCTTTTTAGATAGTTTTGTGAGTCAGATGGGTTCGGAATCTTAAAAACAGTGTGTACACGGAGGAGGAAAGTTGTTTTGAGTGCAAAAACGTGGAAAAAATGAATGTATAGGGAAAAGAAACAAAAGGGAGGTATTGGTTTAAATGGTCTTTTAGATGATTTTGTGAGTCAGATGGGTTCGGAATCATAAAAACAGTGTGTACGCGAAGGAGGAAAGTTGTCTTGAGTGCAAAAACGTAAGAAAAATGAATGCATAAGGAAAAGAAACAAAAGGGCGGTATTGGATTAAATGGCCTTTTTAACGATTTTGTGAGTCAGATGGGTTCGGAATCATAAAAACAGTGTGTACGCGAAGGAGGAAAGTTGTCTTGAGTGCAAAAACGTAAGAAAAATGAATGTATAAGGAAAAGAAACAAAAGGGCGGTATTGGTTTAAATGGTCTTTTAGATGATTTTGTGAGTCAGATGGGTTCGGAATCATAAAAACAGTGTGTACGCGAAGGAGGAAAGTTGTCGAGTGCAAAAACGTAAGAAAAATGAATGTATAAGGAAAAGAAACAAAAGGGCGGTATTGGTTTAAATGGCTTTTTAGACAGTTTTGTGAGTCAGATGGGTTCGGAATCTTAAAAACAGTGTGTACACGGAGGAGGAAAGTTGTTTTGAGTGCAAAAACATGAAAAAAATGAATCCATAAGGAAAAGAAACAAAAGGGAGGTATTGGTTTAAATGGTCTTTTAGACGATTTTGTGAGTCAGATGGGTTCGGAATCACAAAAACAGTGTGTACGCAAAGGAGGAAAGTTGTCTTGAGTGCAAAAACGTAAGAAAAATGAATGCATAAGGAAAAGAAACGAAAGGGCGGTATTGGTTTAAATGGCCTTTTTAACGATTTTGTGAGTCAGGTGGGTTCGAAATCATAAAAAAAGTGTGTACCAGAAGGAGGGAAGTTGGAAAAACGTGGAAAAAATGAATGTATGAGGAAAAGAAACAAAAGGAAGGTATTGGTTTAAATGGCTTTTTAGACAGTTTTGTGAGTCAGATGGGTTCGGAACCTTGAAAACAGTGTGTACTCGAAGGAGGAAAGTTGTCTTGAGTGCAAAAACGTGGAAAAAATGAATGTATAAGGAAAAGAAACAAAAGGGAGGTATTGGTTTAAATGGTCTTTTAGATGATTTTGTGAGTCAGATGGGTTCGGAATCATAAAAACAGTGTGTACGCGAAGGAGGAAAGTTGTCTTGACTGCAAAAACGTAAGAAAAATGAATGCATAAGGAAAAGAAACAAAAGGGCGGTATTGGATTAAATGGCCTTTTTAACGATTTTGTGAGTCAGATGGGTTCGGAATCATAAAAACAGTGTGTACGCGAAGGAGGAAAGTTGTCTTGAGTGCAAAAACGTAAGAAAAATGAATGTATAAGGAAAAGAAACAAAAGGGCGGTATTGGTTTAAATGGCTTTTTAGACAGTTTTGTGAGTCAGATGGGTTCGGAATCTTAAAAACAGTGTCTACGCGAAGGAGGGAAGTTGTTTTGAGTGCAAAAACGTGAGAAAAATGAATGCATAAGGAAAAGAAACGAAAGGGCGGTATTGGATTAAATGGCCTTTTTAACGATTTTGTGAGTCAGATGGGTTCGGAATCTTAAAAACAGTGTGTACACGAAGGAGGAAAGTTGTTTTGAGTGCAAAAACGTGGAAAAAATGAATGTATAGGGAAAAGAAACAAAAGGGAGGTATTGGTTTAAATGGTCTTTTAGATGATTTTGTGAGTCAGATGGGTTCGGAATCATAAAAACAGTGTGTACGCGAAGGAGGAAAGTTGTCTTGAGTGCAAAAACGTAAGAAAAATGAATGTATAAGGAAAAGAAACAAAAGGGCGGTATTGGTTTAAATGGCTTTTTAGATAGTTTTGTGAGTCAGATGGGTTCGGAATCTTAAAAACAGTGTGTACACGGAGGAGGAAAGTTGTTTTGAGTGCAAAAACATGAAAAAAATGAATCCATAAGGAAAAGAAACAAAAGGGAGGTATTGGTTTAAATGGTCTTATAGACGATTTTGTGAGTCAGATGGGTTCGGAATCACAAAAACAGTGTGTACGCAAAGGAGGAAAGTTGTCTTGAGTGCAAAAACGTAAGAAAAATAAGGGTTCGGAATCATAAAAACAGTGTGTACGCGAAGGAGGAAAGTTGTCTTGAGTGCAAAAACGTAAGAAAAATGAATGTATAAGGAAAAGAAACGAAAGGGCGGTATTGGTTTAAATGGCCTTTTTAACGATTTTGTGAGTCAGGTGGGTTCGAAATCATAAAAAAAGTGTGTACCAGAAGGAGGGAAGTTGGAAAAACGTGGAAAAAATGAATGTATGAGGAAAAGAAACAAAAGGAAGGTATTGGTTTAAATGGCTTTTTAGACAGTTTTGTGAGTCAGATGGGTTCGGAACCTTGAAAACAGTGTGTACTCGAAGGAGGAAAGTTGTCTTGAGTGCAAAAACGTGGAAAAAATGAATGTATAAGGAAAAGAAACAAAAGGGAGGTATTGGTTTAAATGGTCTTTTAGATGATTTTGTGAGTCAGATGGGTTCGGAATCATAAAAACAGTGTGTACGCGAAGGAGGAAAGTTGTCTTGACTGCAAAAACGTAAGAAAAATGAATGCATAAGGAAAAGAAACAAAAGGGCGGTATTGGATTAAATGGCCTTTTTAACGATTTTGTGAGTCAGATGGGTTCGGAATCATAAAAACAGTGTGTACGCGAAGGAGGAAAGTTGTCTTGAGTGCAAAAACGTAAGAAAAATGAATGTATAAGGAAAAGAAACAAAAGGGCGGTATTGGTTTAAATGGCTTTTTAGACAGTTTTGTGAGTCAGATGGGTTCGGAATCTTAAAAACAGTGTGTACGAGAAGGAGGAAAGTTGGAAAAACGTGGAAAAAGTGAATGTATAAGGAAAAGAAACAAAAGGGCGGTATTGGTTTAACTGGCCTTTTTAACGATTTTGTGAGTCATATGGGTTCGGAATCATAAAAACAGTGTGTACGCGAAGGAGGAAAGTTGTCTTGAGTGCAAAAACGTGGAAAAAATGAATGTATAAGGAAAAGAAACAAAAGGGAGGTATTGGTTTAAATGGTCTTTTAGATGATTTTGTGAGTCAGATGGGTTCGGAATCATAAAAACAGTGTGTACGCGAAAAAGGAAAGTTGTCTTGAGTGCAAAAACGTAAGAAAAATGAATGCATAAGGAAAAGAAACAAAAGGGCGGTATTGGATTAAATGGCCTTTTTAACGATTTTGTGAGTCAGATGGGTTCGGAATCATAAAAACAGTGTGTACGCGAAGGAGGAAAGTTGTCTTGAGTGCAAAAACGTAAGAAAAATGAATGTATAAGGAAAAGAAACAAAAGGGCGGTATTGGTTTAAATGGTCTTTTAGATGATTTTGTGAGTCAGATGGGTTCGGAATCATAAAAACAGTGTGTACGCGAAGGAGGAAAGTTGTCGAGTGCAAAAACGTAAGAAAAATGAATGTATAAGGAAAAGAAACAAAAGGGCGGTATTGGTTTAAATGGCTTTTTAGACAGTTTTGTGAGTCAGATGGGTTCGGAATCTTAAAAACAGTGTGTACACGGAGGAGGAAAGTTGTTTTGAGTGCAAAAACATGAAAAAAATGAATCCATAAGGAAAAGAAACAAAAGGGAGGTATTGGTTTAAATGGTCTTTTAGACGATTTTGTGAGTCAGATGGGTTCGGAATCACAAAAACAGTGTGTACGCAAAGGAGGAAAGTTGTCTTGAGTGCAAAAACGTAAGAAAAATGAATGCATAAGGAAAAGAAACGAAAGGGCGGTATTGGTTTAAATGGCCTTTTTAACGATTTTGTGAGTCAGGTGGGTTCGAAATCATAAAAAAAGTGTGTACCAGAAGGAGGGAAGTTGGAAAAACGTGGAAAAAATGAATGTATGAGGAAAAGAAACAAAAGGAAGGTATTGGTTTAAATGGCTTTTTAGACAGTTTTGTGAGTCAGATGGGTTCGGAACCTTGAAAACAGTGTGTACTCGAAGGAGGAAAGTTGTCTTGAGTGCAAAAACGTGGAAAAAATGAATGTATAAGGAAAAGAAACAAAAGGGAGGTATTGGTTTAAATGGTCTTTTAGATGATTTTGTGAGTCAGATGGGTTCGGAATCATAAAAACAGTGTGTACGCGAAGGAGGAAAGTTGTCTTGACTGCAAAAACGTAAGAAAAATGAATGCATAAGGAAAAGAAACAAAAGGGCGGTATTGGATTAAATGGCCTTTTTAACGATTTTGTGAGTCAGATGGGTTCGGAATCATAAAAACAGTGTGTACGCGAAGGAGGAAAGTTGTCTTGAGTGCAAAAACGTAAGAAAAATGAATGTATAAGGAAAAGAAACAAAAGGGCGGTATTGGTTTAAATGGCTTTTTAGACAGTTTTGTGAGTCAGATGGGTTCGGAATCTTAAAAACAGTGTCTACGCGAAGGAGGGAAGTTGTTTTGAGTGCAAAAACGTGAGAAAAATGAATGCATAAGAAAAAGAAACAAAAGGGCGGTATTGGTTTAAATGGCTTTTTAGACAGTTTTGTGAGTCAGATGGGTTCGGAATCTTAAAAACAGTGTGTACGAGAAGGAGGAAAGTTGGAAAAACGTGGAAAAAGTGAATGTATAAGGAAAAGAAACAAAAGGGCGGTATTGGTTTAACTGGCCTTTTTAACGAATTTGTGAGTCATATGGGTTCGGAATCTGAAAAACAGTGTGTACGCGAAGGAGGAAAGTTGTTTTGAGTGCAAAAACGTGGAAAAAATGAATGTATAAGGAAAAGAAACAAAAGGGCGGTATTGGTTTAAATGGCTTTTTAGACAGTTTTGTGAGTCAGATGGGTTCGGAATCTTAAAAACAGTGTGTACACGAAGGAGGAAAGTTGTTTTGAGTGCAAAAACATGAAAAAAATGAATCCATAAGGAAAAGAAACAAAAGGGAGGTATTGGTTTAAATGGTCTTATAGACGATTTTGTGAGTCAGATGGGTTCGGAATCACAAAAACAGTGTGTACGCAAAGGAGGAAAGTTGTCTCCAAGTGCAAAAACGTAAGAAAAACGATTGCGCAAAAACGTAAGAAAAACGATTGCATAAGGAAAAGAAACAAAAGGGCGGAATTGGTTTAAATGGACTTGTAGACGATTTTGTGAGTCAGATGGGTTCGAAATCATAAAAAAAGTGTGTACGCAAAGGAGGAAAGTTGTCTTGAGTGCAAAAACGTAAGAAAAATGAATGCATAAGGAAAAGAAACGAAAGGGCGGTATTGGATTAAATGGCCTTTTTAACGATTTTGTGAGTCAGATGGGTTCGGAATCTTAAAAACAGTGTGTACACGAAGGAGGAAAGTTGTTTTGAGTGCAAAAACGTGGAAAAAATGAATGTATAGGGAAAAGAAACAAAAGGGAGGTATTGGTTTAAATGGTCTTTTAGATGATTTTGTGAGTCAGATGGGTTCGGAATCATAAAAACAGTGTGTACGCGAAGGAGGAAAGTTGTCTTGAGTGCAAAAACGTAAGAAAAATGAATGTATAAGGAAAAGAAACAAAAGGGCGGTATTGGTTTAAATGGCTTTTTAGATAGTTTTGTGAGTCAGATGGGTTCGGAATCTTAAAAACAGTGTGTACACGGAGGAGGAAAGTTGTTTTGAGTGCAAAAACATGAAAAAAATGAATCCATAAGGAAAAGAAACAAAAGGGAGGTATTGGTTTAAATGGTCTTATAGACGATTTTGTGAGTCAGATGGGTTCGGAATCACAAAAACAGTGTGTACGCAAAGGAGGAAAGTTGTCTTGAGTGCAAAAACGTAAGAAAAATGAATGCATAATGAAAAGAAACGAAAGGGCGGTATTGGTTTAAATGGCCTTTTTAACGATTTTGTGAGTCAGGTGGGTTCGAAATCATAAAAAAAGTGTGTACCAGAAGGAGGGAAGTTGGAAAAACGTGGAAAAAATGAATGTATGAGGAAAAGAAACAAAAGGAAGGTATTGGTTTAAATGGCTTTTTAGACAGTTTTGTGAGTCAGATGGGTTCGGAACCTTGAAAACAGTGTGTACGCGAAGGAGGAAAGTTGTTTTGAGTGCAAAAACGTGGAAAAAATGAATGTATAAGGAAAAGAAACAAAAGGGAGGTATTGGTTTAAATGGTCTTTTAGATGATTTTGTGAGTCGGATGGGTTCGGAATCATAAAAACAGTGTGTACGCGAAGGAGGAAAGTTGTCTTGACTGCAAAAACGTAAGAAAAATGAATGCATAAGGAAAAGAAACAAAAGGGCGGTATTGGATTAAATGGCCTTTTTAACGATTTTGTGAGTCAGATGGGTTCGGAATCATAAAAACAGTGTGTACGCGAAGGAGGAAAGTTGTCTTGAGTGCAAAAACGTAAGAAAAATGAATGTATAAGGAAAAGAAACGAAAGGGCGGTATTGGTTTAAATGGCCTTTTTAACGATTTTGTGAGTCAGGTGGGTTCGAAATCATAAAAAAAGTGTGTACCAGAAGGAGGGAAGTTGGAAAAACGTGGAAAAAATGAATGTATGAGGAAAAGAAACAAAAGGAAGGTATTGGTTTAAATGGCTTTTTAGACAGTTTTGTGAGTCAGATGGGTTCGGAACCTTGAAAACAGTGTGTACTCGAAGGAGGAAAGTTGTCTTGAGTGCAAAAACGTGGAAAAAATGAATGTATAAGGAAAAGAAACAAAAGGGAGGTATTGGTTTAAATGGTCTTTTAGATGATTTTGTGAGTCAGATGGGTTCGGAATCATAAAAACAGTGTGTACGCGAAGGAGGAAAGTTGTCTTGACTGCAAAAACGTAAGAAAAATGAATGCATAAGGAAAAGAAACAAAAGGGCGGTATTGGATTAAATGGCCTTTTTAACGATTTTGTGAGTCAGATGGGTTCGGAATCATAAAAACAGTGTGTACGCGAAGGAGGAAAGTTGTCTTGAGTGCAAAAACGTAAGAAAAATGAATGTATAAGGAAAAGAAACAAAAGGGCGGTATTGGTTTAAATGGCTTTTTAGACAGTTTTGTGAGTCAGATGGGTTCGGAATCTTAAAAACAGTGTGTACGAGAAGGAGGAAAGTTGGAAAAACGTGGAAAAAGTGAATGTATAAGGAAAAGAAACAAAAGGGCGGTATTGGTTTAACTGGCCTTTTTAACGATTTTGTGAGTCATATGGGTTCGGAATCATAAAAACAGTGTGTACGCGAAGGAGGAAAGTTGTCTTGAGTGCAAAAACGTGGAAAAAATGAATGTATAAGGAAAAGAAACAAAAGGGAGGTATTGGTTTAAATGGTCTTTTAGATGATTTTGTGAGTCAGATGGGTTCGGAATCATAAAAACAGTGTGTACGCGAAAAAGGAAAGTTGTCTTGAGTGCAAAAACGTAAAAAAAATGAATGCATAAGGAAAAGAAACAAAAGGGCGGTATTGGATTAAATGGCCTTTTTAACGATTTTGTGAGTCAGATGGGTTCGGAATCATAAAAACAGTGTGTACGCGAAGGAGGAAAGTTGTCTTGAGTGCAAAAACGTAAGAAAAATGAATGTATAAGGAAAAGAAACAAAAGGGCGGTATTGGTTTAAATGGTCTTTTAGATGATTTTGTGAGTCAGATGGGTTCGGAATCATAAAAACAGTGTGTACGCGAAGGAGGAAAGTTGTCGAGTGCAAAAACGTAAGAAAAATGAATGTATAAGAAAAAGAAACAAAAGGGCGGTATTGGTTTAAATGGCTTTTTAGACAGTTTTGTGAGTCAGATGGGTTCGGAATCTTAAAAACAGTGTGTACACGGAGGAGGAAAGTTGTTTTGAGTGCAAAAACATGAAAAAAATGAATCCATAAGGAAAAGAAACAAAAGGGAGGTATTGGTTTAAATGGTCTTATAGACGATTTTGTGAGTCAGATGGGTTCGGAATCACAAAAACAGTGTGTACGCAAAGGAGGAAAGTTGTCTTGAGTGCAAAAACGTAAGAAAAATGAATGCATAAGGAAAAGAAACGAAAGGGCGGTATTGGTTTAAATGGCCTTTTTAACGATTTTGTGAGTCAGGTGGGTTCGAAATCATAAAAAAAGTGTGTACCAGAAGGAGGGAAGTTGGAAAAACGTGGAAAAAATGAATGTATGAGGAAAAGAAACAAAAGGAAGGTATTGGTTTAAATGGCTTTTTAGACAGTTTTGTGAGTCAGATGGGTTCGGAACCTTGAAAACAGTGTGTACTCGAAGGAGGAAAGTTGTCTTGAGTGCAAAAACGTGGAAAAAATGAATGTATAAGGAAAAGAAACAAAAGGGAGGTATTGGTTTAAATGGTCTTTTAGATGATTTTGTGAGTCAGATGGGTTCGGAATCATAAAAACAGTGTGTACGCGAAGGAGGAAAGTTGTCTTGACTGCAAAAACGTAAGAAAAATGAATGCATAAGGAAAAGAAACAAAAGGGCGGTATTGGATTAAATGGCCTTTTTAACGATTTTGTGAGTCAGATGGGTTCGGAATCATAAAAACAGTGTGTACGCGAAGGAGGAAAGTTGTCTTGAGTGCAAAAACGTAAGAAAAATGAATGTATAAGGAAAAGAAACAAAAGGGCGGTATTGGTTTAAATGGCTTTTTAGACAGTTTTGTGAGTCAGATGGGTTCGGAATCTTAAAAACAGTGTCTACGCGAAGGAGGGAAGTTGTTTTGAGTGCAAAAACGTGAGAAAAATGAATGCATAAGAAAAAGAAACAAAAGGGCGGTATTGGTTTAAATGGCTTTTTACACAGTTTTGTGAGTCAGATGGGTTCGGAATCTTAAAAACAGTGTGTACGAGAAGGAGGAAAGTTGGAAAAACGTGGAAAAAGTGAATGTATAAGGAAAAGAAACAAAAGGGCGGTATTGGTTTAACTGGCCTTTTTAACGAATTTGTGAGTCATATGGGTTCGGAATCTGAAAAACAGTGTGTACGCGAAGGAGGAAAGTTGTTTTGAGTGCAAAAACGTGGAAAAAATGAATGTATAAGGAAAAGAAACAAAAGGGCGGTATTGGTTTAAATGGCTTTTTAGACAGTTTTGTGAGTCAGATGGGTTCGGAATCTTAAAAACAGTGTGTACACGAAGGAGGAAAGTTGTTTTGAGTGCAAAAACATGAAAAAAATGAATCCATAAGGAAAAGAAACAAAAGGGAGGTATTGGTTTAAATGGTCTTATAGACGATTTTGTGAGTCAGATGGGTTCGGAATCACAAAAACAGTGTGTACGCAAAGGAGGAAAGTTGTCTCCAAGTGCAAAAACGTAAGAAAAACGATTGCGCAAAAACGTAAGAAAAACGATTGCATAAGGAAAAGAAACAAAAGGGCGGAATTGGTTTAAATGGACTTGTAGACGATTTTGTGAGTCAGATGGGTTCGAAATCATAAAAAAAGTGTGTACGCAAAGGAGGAAAGTTGTCTTGAGTGCAAAAACGTAAGAAAAATGAATGCATAAGGAAAAGAAACGAAAGGGCGGTATTGGATTAAATGGCCTTTTTAACGATTTTGTGAGTCAGATGGGTTCGGAATCTTAAAAACAGTGTGTACACGAAGGAGGAAAGTTGTTTTGAGTGCAAAAACGTGGAAAAAATGAATGTATAAGGAAAAGAAACAAAAGGGAGGTATTGGTTTAAATGGTCTTTTAGATGATTTTGTGAGTCAGATGGGTTCGGAATCATAAAAACAGTGTGTACGCGAAGGAGGAAAGTTGTCTTGAGTGCAAAAACGTAAGAAAAATGAATGTATAAGGAAAAGAAACAAAAGGGCGGTATTGGTTTAAATGGCTTTTTAGATAGTTTTGTGAGTCAGATGGGTTCGGAATCTTAAAAACAGTGTGTACACGGAGGAGGAAAGTTGTTTTGAGTGCAAAAACATGAAAAAAATGAATCCATAAGGAAAAGAAACAAAAGGGAGGTATTGGTTTAAATGGTCTTATAGACGATTTTGTGAGTCAGATGGGTTCGGAATCACAAAAACAGTGTGTACGCAAAGGAGGAAAGTTGTCTTGAGTGCAAAAACGTAAGAAAAATGAATGCATAAGGAAAAGAAACGAAAGGGCGGTATTGGTTTAAATGGCCTTTTTAACGATTTTGTGAGTCAGGTGGGTTCGAAATCATAAAAAAAGTGTGTACGCGAAGGAGGAAAGTTGTCTTGAGTGCAAAAACGTAAGAAAAATGAATGCATAAGGAAAAGAAACAAAAGGGCGGTATTGGATTAAATGGCCTTTTTAACGATTTTGTGAGTCAGATGGGTTCGGAATCATAAAAACAGTGTGTACGCGAAGGAGGAAAGTTGTCTTGAGTGCAAAAACGTAAGAAAAATGAATGTATAAGGAAAAGAAACAAAAGGGAGGTATTGGTTTAAATGGTCTTTTAGATGATTTTGTGAGTCGGATGGGTTCGGAATCATAAAAACAGTGTGTACGCGAAGGAGGAAAGTTGTCTTGACTGCAAAAACGTAAGAAAAATGAATGCATAAGGAAAAGAAACAAAAGGGCGGTATTGGATTAAATGGCCTTTTTAGACAGTTTTGTGAGTCAGATGGGTTCGGAACCTTGAAAACAGTGTGTACGCGAAGGAGGAAAGTTGTTTTGAGTGCAAAAACGTAGAAAAAATGAATGTATAAGGAAAAGAAACAAAAGGGAGGTATTGGTTTAAATGGTCTTTTAGATGATTTTGTGAGTCGGATGGGTTCGGAATCATAAAAACAGTGTGTACGCGAAGGAGGAAAGTTGTCTTGACTGCAAAAACGTAAGAAAAATGAATGCATAAGGAAAAGAAACAAAAGGGCGGTATTGGATTAAATGGCCTTTTTAACGATTTTGTGAGTCAGATGGGTTCGGAATCATAAAAACAGTGTGTACGCGAAGGAGGAAAGTTGTCTTGAGTGCAAAAACGTAAGAAAAATGAATGTATAAGGAAAAGAAACAAAAGGGCGGTATTGGTTTAAATGGCTTTTTAGACAGTTTTGTGAGTCAGATGGGTTCGGAATCTTAAAAACAGTGTCTACGCGAAGGAGGGAAGTTGTTTTGAGTGCAAAAACGTGAGAAAAATGAATGCATAAGAAAAAGAAACAAAAGGGCGGTATTGGTTTAAATGGCTTTTTAAACAGTTTTGTGAGTCAGATGGGTTCGGAATCTTAAAAACAGTGTGTACGAGAAGGAGGAAAGTTGGAAAAACGTGGAAAAAGTGAATGTATAAGGAAAAGAAACAAAAGGGCGGTATTGGTTTAACTGGCCTTTTTAACGAATTTGTGAGTCATATGGGTTCGGAATCTGAAAAACAGTGTGTACGCGAAGGAGGAAAGTTGTTTTGAGTGCAAAAACGTGGAAAAAATGAATGTATAAGGAAAAGAAACAAAAGGGCGGTATTGGTTTAAATGGCTTTTTAGACAGTTTTGTGAGTCAGATGGGTTCGGAATCTTAAAAACAGTGTGTACACGAAGGAGGAAAGTTGTTTTGAGTGCAAAAACATGAAAAAAATGAATCCATAAGGAAAAGAAACAAAAGGGAGGTATTGGTTTAAATGGTCTTATAGACGATTTTGTGAGTCGGATGGGTTCGGAATCACAAAAACAGTGTGTACGCAAAGGAGGAAAGTTGTCTCCAAGTGCAAAAACGTAAGAAAAACGATTCCGCAAAAACGTAAGAAAAACGATTGCATAAGGAAAAGAAACAAAAGGGCGGAATTGGTTTAAATGGACTTGTAGACGATTTTGTGAGTCAGATGGGTTCGAAATCATAAAAACAGTGTGTACGCAAAGGAGGAAAGTTGTCTTGAGTGCAAAAACGTAAGAAAAATGAATGCATAAGGAAAAGAAACGAAAGGGCGGTATTGGATTAAATGGCCTTTTTAACGATTTTGTGAGTCAGATGGGTTCGGAATCATAAAAACAGTGTGTACGCGAAGGAGGAAAGTTGTCTTGAGTGCAAAAACGTAAGAAAAATGAATGTATAAGGAAAAGAAACAAAAGGGCGGTATTGGTTTAAATGGCTTTTTAGACAGTTTTGTGAGTCAGATGGGTTCGGAACCTTGAAAACAGTGTGTACGCGAAGGAGGAAAGTTGTTTTGAGTGCAAAAACGTGGAAAAAATGAATGTATAAGGAAAAGAAACAAAAGGGAGGTATTGGTTTAAATGGTCTTTTAGATGATTTTGTGAGTCAGATGGGTTCGGAATCATAAAAACAGTGTGTACGCGAAGGAGGAAAGTTGTCTTGAGTGCAAAAACGTAAGAAAAATGAATGTATAAGGAAAAGAAACAAAAGGGCGGTATTGGTTTAAATGGCTTTTTAGACAGTTTTGTGAGTCAGATGGGTTCGGAATCTTAAAAACAGTGTGTACACGGAGGAGGAAAGTTGTTTTGAGTGCAAAAACATGAAAAAAATGAATCCATAAGGAAAAGAAACAAAAGGGAGGTATTGGTTTAAATGGTCTTATAGACGATTTTGTGAGTCAGATGAGTTCGGAATCACAAAAACAGTGTGTACGCAAAGGAGGAAAGTTGTCTTGAGTGCAAAAACGTAAGAAAAATGAATGCATAAGGAAAAGAAACGAAAGGGCGGTATTAGTTTAAATGGCCTTTTTAACGATTTTGTGAGTCAGGTGGGTTCGAAATCATAAAAAAAGTGTGTACCAGAAGGAGGGAAGTTGGAAAAACGTGGAAAAAATGAATGTATGAGGAAAAGAAACAAAAGGAAGGTATTGGTTTAAATGGCTTTTTAGACAGTTTTGTGAGTCAGATGGGTTCGGAATCTTGAAAACAGTGTGTACGCGAAGGAGGAAAGTTGTTTTGAGTGCAAAAACGTGGAAAAAATGAATGTATAAGGAAAAGAAACAAAAGGGAGGTATTGGTTTAAATGGTCTTTTAGATGATTTTGTGAGTCGGATGGGTTCGGAATCATAAAAACAGTGTGTACGCGAAGGAGGAAAGTTGTCTTGAGTGCAAAAACGTAAGAAAAATGAATGCATAAGGAAAAGAAACGAAAGGGCGGTATTGGTTTAAATGGCCTTTTTAACGATTTTGTGAGTCAGATGGGTTCGGAATCATAAAAACAGTGTGTACGCGAAGGAGGAAAGTTGTCTTGAGTGCAAAAACGTAAGAAAAATGAATGTATAAGGAAAAGAAACAAAAGGGCGGTATTGGTTTAAATGGCTTTTTAGACAGTTTTGTGAGTCAGATGGGTTCGGAATCTTAAAAACAGTGTGTACGAGAAGGAGGAAAGTTGGAAAAACGTGGAAAAAGTGAATGTATAAGGAAAAGAAACAAAAGGGCGGTATTGGTTTAACTGGCCTTTTTAACGATTTTGTGAGTCATATGGGTTCGGAATCATAAAAACAGTGTGTACGCGAAGGAGGAAAGTTGTCTTGAGTGCAAAAACGTGGAAAAAATGAATGTATAAGGAAAAGAAACAAAAGGGAGGTATTGGTTTAAATGGTCTTTTAGATGATTTTGTGAGTCAGATGGGTTCGGAATCATAAAAACAGTGTGTACGCGAAAAAGGAAAGTTGTCTTGAGTGCAAAAACGTAAGAAAAATGAATGCATAAGGAAAAGAAACAAAAGGGCGGTATTGGATTAAATGGCCTTTTTAACGATTTTGTGAGTCAGATGGGTTCGGAATCATAAAAACAGTGTGTACGCGAAGGAGGAAAGTTGTCTTGAGTGCAAAAACGTAAGAAAAATGAATGTATAAGGAAAAGAAACAAAAGGGCGGTATTGGTTTAAATGGTCTTTTAGATGATTTTGTGAGTCAGATGGGTTCGGAATCATAAAAACAGTGTGTACGCGAAGGAGGAAAGTTGTCGAGTGCAAAAACGTAAGAAAAATGAATGTATAAGGAAAAGAAACAAAAGGGCGGTATTGGTTTAAATGGCTTTTTAGACAGTTTTGTGAGTCAGATGGGTTCGGAATCTTAAAAACAGTGTGTACACGGAGGAGGAAAGTTGTTTTGAGTGCAAAAACATGAAAAAAATGAATCCATAAGGAAAAGAAACAAAAGGGAGGTATTGGTTTAAATGGTCTTATAGACGATTTTGTGAGTCAGATGGGTTCGGAATCACAAAAACAGTGTGTACGCAAAGGAGGAAAGTTGTCTTGAGTGCAAAAACGTAAGAAAAATGAATGCATAAGGAAAAGAAACGAAAGGGCGGTATTGGTTTAAATGGCCTTTTTAACGATTTTGTGAGTCAGGTGGGTTCGAAATCATAAAAAAAGTGTGTACCAGAAGGAGGGAAGTTGGAAAAACGTGGAAAAAATGAATGTATGAGGAAAAGAAACAAAAGGAAGGTATTGGTTTAAATGGCTTTTTAGACAGTTTTGTGAGTCAGATGGGTTCGGAACCTTGAAAACAGTGTGTACTCGAAGGAGGAAAGTTGTCTTGAGTGCAAAAACGTGGAAAAAATGAATGTATAAGGAAAAGAAACAAAAGGGAGGTATTGGTTTAAATGGTCTTTTAGATGATTTTGTGAGTCAGATGGGTTCGGAATCATAAAAACAGTGTGTACGCGAAGGAGGAAAGTTGTCTTGACTGCAAAAACGTAAGAAAAATGAATGCATAAGGAAAAGAAACAAAAGGGCGGTATTGGATTAAATGGCCTTTTTAACGATTTTGTGAGTCAGATGGGTTCGGAATCATAAAAACAGTGTGTACGCGAAGGAGGAAAGTTGTCTTGAGTGCAAAAACGTAAGAAAAATGAATGTATAAGGAAAAGAAACAAAAGGGCGGTATTGGTTTAAATGGCTTTTTAGACAGTTTTGTGAGTCAGATGGGTTCGGAATCTTAAAAACAGTGTCTACGCGAAGGAGGGAAGTTGTTTTGAGTGCAAAAACGTGAGAAAAATGAATGCATAAGAAAAAGAAACAAAAGGGCGGTATTGGTTTAAATGGCTTTTTACACAGTTTTGTGAGTCAGATGGGTTCGGAATCTTAAAAACAGTGTGTACGAGAAGGAGGAAAGTTGGAAAAACGTGGAAAAAGTGAATGTATAAGGAAAAGAAACAAAAGGGCGGTATTGGTTTAACTGGCCTTTTTAACGAATTTGTGAGTCATATGGGTTCGGAATCTGAAAAACAGTGTGTACGCGAAGGAGGAAAGTTGTTTTGAGTGCAAAAACGTGGAAAAAATGAATGTATAAGGAAAAGAAACAAAAGGGCGGTATTGGTTTAAATGGCTTTTTAGACAGTTTTGTGAGTCAGATGGGTTCGGAATCTTAAAAACAGTGTGTACACGAAGGAGGAAAGTTGTTTTGAGTGCAAAAACATGAAAAAAATGAATCCATAAGGAAAAGAAACAAAAGGGAGGTATTGGTTTAAATGGTCTTATAGACGATTTTGTGAGTCAGATGGGTTCGGAATCACAAAAACAGTGTGTACGCAAAGGAGGAAAGTTGTCTCCAAGTGCAAAAACGTAAGAAAAACGATTGCGCAAAAACGTAAGAAAAACGATTGCATAAGGAAAAGAAACAAAAGGGCGGAATTGGTTTAAATGGACTTGTAGACGATTTTGTGAGTCAGATGGGTTCGAAATCATAAAAAAAGTGTGTACGCAAAGGAGGAAAGTTGTCTTGAGTGCAAAAACGTAAGAAAAATGAATGCATAAGGAAAAGAAACGAAAGGGCGGTATTGGTTTAAATGGCTTTTTAGACAGTTTTGTGAGTCAGATGGGTTCGGAACCTTGAAAACAGTGTGTACGCGAAGGAGGAAAGTTGTTTTGAGTGCAAAAACGTGGAAAAAATGAATGTATAAGGAAAAGAAACAAAAGGGAGGTATTGGTTTAAATGGTCTTTTAGATGATTTTGTGAGTCAGATGGGTTCGGAATCATAAAAACAGTGTGTACGCGAAGGAGGAAAGTTGTCTTGAGTGCAAAAACGTAAGAAAAATGAATGTATAAGGAAAAGAAACAAAAGGGCGGTATTGGTTTAAATGGCTTTTTAGACAGTTTTGTGAGTCAGATGGGTTCGGAATCTTAAAAACAGTGTGTACACGGAGGAGGAAAGTTGTTTTGAGTGCAAAAACATGAAAAAAATGAATCCATAAGGAAAAGAAACAAAAGGGAGGTATTGGTTTAAATGGTCTTATAGACGATTTTGTGAGTCAGATGAGTTCGGAATCACAAAAACAGTGTGTACGCAAAGGAGGAAAGTTGTCTTGAGTGCAAAAACGTAAGAAAAATGAATGCATAAGGAAAAGAAACGAAAGGGCGGTATTGGTTTAAATGGCCTTTTTAACGATTTTGTGAGTCAGGTGGGTTCGAAATCATAAAAAAAGTGTGTACCAGAAGGAGGGAAGTTGGAAAAACGTGGAAAAAATGAATGTATGAGGAAAAGAAACAAAAGGAAGGTATTGGTTTAAATGGCTTTTTAGACAGTTTTGTGAGTCAGATGGGTTCGGAATCTTGAAAACAGTGTGTACGCGAAGGAGGAAAGTTGTTTTGAGTGCAAAAACGTGGAAAAAATGAATGTATAAGGAAAAGAAACAAAAGGGAGGTATTGGTTTAAATGGTCTTTTAGATGATTTTGTGAGTCGGATGGGTTCGGAATCATAAAAACAGTGTGTACGCGAAGGAGGAAAGTTGTCTTGACTGCAAAAACGTAAGAAAAATGAATGCATAAGGAAAAGAAACAAAAGGGCGGTATTGGATTAAATGGCCTTTTTAACGATTTTGTGAGTCAGATGGGTTCGGAATCATAAAAACAGTGTGTACGCGAAGGAGGAAAGTTGTCTTGAGTGCAAAAACGTAAGAAAAATGAATGTATAAGGAAAAGAAACGAAAGGGCGGTATTGGTTTAAATGGCCTTTTTAACGATTTTGTGAGTCAGGTGGGTTCGAAATCATAAAAAAAGTGTGTACCAGAAGGAGGGAAGTTGGAAAAACGTGGAAAAAATGAATGTATGAGGAAAAGAAACAAAAGGAAGGTATTGGTTTAAATGGCTTTTTAGACAGTTTTGTGAGTCAGATGGGTTCGGAACCTTGAAAACAGTGTGTACTCGAAGGAGGAAAGTTGTCTTGAGTGCAAAAACGTGGAAAAAATGAATGTATAAGGAAAAGAAACAAAAGGGAGGTATTGGTTTAAATGGTCTTTTAGATGATTTTGTGAGTCAGATGGGTTCGGAATCATAAAAACAGTGTGTACGCGAAAAAGGAAAGTTGTCTTGAGTGCAAAAACGTAAGAAAAATGAATGCATAAGGAAAAGAAACAAAAGGGCGGTATTGGATTAAATGGCCTTTTTAACGATTTTGTGAGTCAGATGGGTTCGGAATCATAAAAACAGTGTGTACGCGAAGGAGGAAAGTTGTCTTGAGTGCAAAAACGTAAGAAAAATGAATGTATAAGGAAAAGAAACAAAAGGGCGGTATTGGTTTAAATGGTCTTTTAGATGATTTTGTGAGTCAGATGGGTTCGGAATCATAAAAACAGTGTGTACGCGAAGGAGGAAAGTTGTCGAGTGCAAAAACGTAAGAAAAATGAATGTATAAGGAAAAGAAACAAAAGGGCGGTATTGGTTTAAATGGCTTTTTAGACAGTTTTGTGAGTCAGATGGGTTCGGAATCTTAAAAACAGTGTGTACACGGAGGAGGAAAGTTGTTTTGAGTGCAAAAACATGAAAAAAATGAATCCATAAGGAAAAGAAACAAAAGGGAGGTATTGGTTTAAATGGTCTTATAGACGATTTTGTGAGTCAGATGGGTTCGGAATCACAAAAACAGTGTGTACGCAAAGGAGGAAAGTTGTCTTGAGTGCAAAAACGTAAGAAAAATGAATGCATAAGGAAAAGAAACGAAAGGGCGGTATTGGTTTAAATGGCCTTTTTAACGATTTTGTGAGTCAGGTGGGTTCGAAATCATAAAAAAAGTGTGTACCAGAAGGAGGGAAGTTGGAAAAACGTGGAAAAAATGAATGTATGAGGAAAAGAAACAAAAGGAAGGTATTGGTTTAAATGGCTTTTTAGACAGTTTTGTGAGTCAGATGGGTTCGGAACCTTGAAAACAGTGTGTACTCGAAGGAGGAAAGTTGTCTTGAGTGCAAAAACGTGGAAAAAATGAATGTATAAGGAAAAGAAACAAAAGGGAGGTATTGGTTTAAATGGTCTTTTAGATGATTTTGTGAGTCAGATGGGTTCGGAATCATAAAAACAGTGTGTACGCGAAGGAGGAAAGTTGTCTTGACTGCAAAAACGTAAGAAAAATGAATGCATAAGGAAAAGAAACAAAAGGGCGGTATTGGATTAAATGGCCTTTTTAACGATTTTGTGAGTCAGATGGGTTCGGAATCATAAAAACAGTGTGTACGCGAAGGAGGAAAGTTGTCTTGAGTGCAAAAACGTAAGAAAAATGAATGTATAAGGAAAAGAAACAAAAGGGCGGTATTGGTTTAAATGGCTTTTTAGACAGTTTTGTGAGTCAGATGGGTTCGGAATCTTAAAAACAGTGTCTACGCGAAGGAGGGAAGTTGTTTTGAGTGCAAAAACGTGAGAAAAATGAATGCATAAGAAAAAGAAACAAAAGGGCGGTATTGGTTTAAATGGCTTTTTACACAGTTTTGTGAGTCAGATGGGTTCGGAATCTTAAAAACAGTGTGTACGAGAAGGAGGAAAGTTGGAAAAACGTGGAAAAAGTGAATGTATAAGGAAAAGAAACAAAAGGGCGGTATTGGTTTAACTGGCCTTTTTAACGAATTTGTGAGTCATATGGGTTCGGAATCTGAAAAACAGTGTGTACGCGAAGGAGGAAAGTTGTTTTGAGTGCAAAAACGTGGAAAAAATGAATGTATAAGGAAAAGAAACAAAAGGGCGGTATTGGTTTAAATGGCTTTTTAGACAGTTTTGTGAGTCAGATGGGTTCGGAATCTTAAAAACAGTGTGTACACGAAGGAGGAAAGTTGTTTTGAGTGCAAAAACATGAAAAAAATGAATCCATAAGGAAAAGAAACAAAAGGGAGGTATTGGTTTAAATGGTCTTATAGACGATTTTGTGAGTCAGATGGGTTCGGAATCACAAAAACAGTGTGTACGCAAAGGAGGAAAGTTGTCTCCAAGTGCAAAAACGTAAGAAAAACGATTGCGCAAAAACGTAAGAAAAACGATTGCATAAGGAAAAGAAACAAAAGGGCGGAATTGGTTTAAATGGACTTGTAGACGATTTTGTGAGTCAGATGGGTTCGAAATCATAAAAAAAGTGTGTACGCAAAGGAGGAAAGTTGTCTTGAGTGCAAAAACGTAAGAAAAATGAATGCATAAGGAAAAGAAACGAAAGGGCGGTATTGGATTAAATGGCCTTTTTAACGATTTTGTGAGTCAGATGGGTTCGGAATCTTAAAAACAGTGTGTACACGAAGGAGGAAAGTTGTTTTGAGTGCAAAAACGTGGAAAAAATGAATGTATAGGGAAAAGAAACAAAAGGGAGGTATTGGTTTAAATGGTCTTTTAGATGATTTTGTGAGTCAGATGGGTTCGGAATCATAAAAACAGTGTGTACGCGAAGGAGGAAAGTTGTCTTGAGTGCAAAAACGTAAGAAAAATGAATGTATAAGGAAAAGAAACAAAAGGGCGGTATTTGTTTAAATGGCTTTTTAGATAGTTTTGTGAGTCAGATGGGTTCGGAATCTTAAAAACAGTGTGTACACGGAGGAGGAAAGTTGTTTTGAGTGCAAAAACATGAAAAAAATGAATCCATAAGGAAAAGAAACAAAAGGGAGGTATTGGTTTAAATGGTCTTATAGACGATTTTGTGAGTCAGATGGGTTCGGAATCACAAAAACAGTGTGTACGCAAAGGAGGAAAGTTGTCTTGAGTGCAAAAACGTAAGAAAAATGAATGCATAAGGAAAAGAAACGAAAGGGCGGTATTGGTTTAAATGGCCTTTTTAACGATTTTGTGAGTCAGGTGGGTTCGAAATCATAAAAAAAGTGTGTACCAGAAGGAGGGAAGTTGGAAAAACGTGGAAAAAATGAATGTATGAGGAAAAGAAACAAAAGGAAGGTATTGGTTTAAATGGCTTTTTAGACAGTTTTGTGAGTCAGATGGGTTCGGAACCTTGAAAACAGTGTGTACGCGAAGGAGGAAAGTTGTTTTGAGAGCAAAAACGTGGAAAAAATGAATGTATAAGGAAAAGAAACAAAAGGGAGGTATTGGTTTAAATGGTCTTTTAGATGATTTTGTGAGTCGGATGGGTTCGGAATCATAAAAACAGTGTGTACGCGAAGGAGGAAAGTTGTCTTGACTGCAAAAACGTAAGAAAAATGAATGCATAAGGAAAAGAAACAAAAGGGCGGTATTGGATTAAATGGCCTTTTTAACGATTTTGTGAGTCAGATGGGTTCGGAATCATAAAAACAGTGTGTACGCGAAGGAGGAAAGTTGTCTTGAGTGCAAAAACGTAAGAAAAATGAATGTATAAGGAAAAGAAACGAAAGGGCGGTATTGGTTTAAATGGCCTTTTTAACGATTTTGTGAGTCAGGTGGGTTCGAAATCATAAAAAAAGTGTGTACCAGAAGGAGGGAAGTTGGAAAAACGTGGAAAAAATGAATGTATGAGGAAAAGAAACAAAAGGAAGGTATTGGTTTAAATGGCTTTTTAGACAGTTTTGTGAGTCAGATGGGTTCGGAACCTTGAAAACAGTGTGTACTCGAAGGAGGAAAGTTGTCTTGAGTGCAAAAACGTGGAAAAAATGAATGTATAAGGAAAAGAAACAAAAGGGAGGTATTGGTTTAAATGGTCTTTTAGATGATTTTGTGAGTCAGATGGGTTCGGAATCATAAAAACAGTGTGTACGCGAAGGAGGAAAGTTGTCTTGACTGCAAAAACGTAAGAAAAATGAATGTATAAGGAAAAGAAACAAAAGGGCGGTATTGGTTTAAATGGCTTTTTAGACAGTTTTGTGAGTCAGATGGGTTCGGAATCTTAAAAACAGTGTCTACGCGAAGGAGGGAAGTTGTTTTGAGTGCAAAAACGTGAGAAAAATGAATGCATAAGAAAAAGAAACAAAAGGGCGGTATTGGTTTAACTGGCCTTTTTAACGAATTTGTGAGTCATATGGGTTCGGAATCTGAAAAACAGTGTGTACGCGAAGGAGGAAAGTTGTTTTGAGTGCAAAAACGTGGAAAAAATGAATGTATAAGGAAAAGAAACAAAAGGGCGGTATTGGTTTAAATGGCTTTTTAGACAGTTTTGTGAGTCAGATGGGTTCGGAATCTTAAAAACAGTGTGTACACGAAGGAGGAAAGTTGTTTTGAGTGCAAAAACATGAAAAAAATGAATCCATAAGGAAAAGAAACAAAAGGGAGGTATTGGTTTAAATGGTCTTATAGACGATTTTGTGAGTCAGATGGGTTCGGAATCACAAAAACAGTGTGTACGCAAAGGAGGAAAGTTGTCTCCAAGTGCAAAAACGTAAGAAAAACGATTGCGCAAAAACGTAAGAAAAACGATTGCATAAGGAAAAGAAACAAAAGGGCGGAATTGGTTTAAATGGACTTGTAGACGATTTTGTGAGTCAGATGGGTTCGAAATCATAAAAAAAGTGTGTACGCAAAGGAGGAAAGTTGTCTTGAGTGCAAAAACGTAAGAAAAATGAATGCATAAGGAAAAGAAACGAAAGGGCGGTATTGGATTAAATGGCCTTTTTAACGATTTTGTGAGTCAGATGGGTTCGGAATCTTAAAAACAGTGTGTACACGAAGGAGGAAAGTTGTTTTGAGTGCAAAAACGTGGAAAAAATGAATGTATAAGGAAAAGAAACAAAAGGGAGGTATTGGTTTAAATGGTCTTTTAGATGATTTTGTGAGTCAGATGGGTTCGGAATCATAAAAACAGTGTGTACGCGAAGGAGGAAAGTTGTCTTGAGTGCAAAAACGTAAGAAAAATGAATGTATAAGGAAAAGAAACAAAAGGGCGGTATTGGTTTAAATGGCTTTTTAGATAGTTTTGTGAGTCAGATGGGTTCGGAATCTTAAAAACAGTGTGTACACGGAGGAGAAAGTTGTTTTGAGTGCAAAAACATGAAAAAAATGAATCCATAAGGAAAAAAAACAAAAGGGAGGTATTGGTTTAAATGGTCTTATAGACGATTTTGTGAGTCAGATGGGTTCGGAATCACAAAAACAGTGTGTACGCAAAGGAGGAAAGTTGTCTTGAGTGCAAAAACGTAAGAAAAATGAATGCATAAGGAAAAGAAACAAAAGGGCGGTATTGGTTTAAATGGCTTTTTAGACAGTTTTGTGAGTCAGATGGGTTCGGAATCTTAAAAACAGTGTCTACGCGAAGGAGGGAAGTTGTTTTGAGTGCAAAAACGTGAGAAAAATGAATGCATAAGAAAAAGAAACAAAAGGGCGGTATTGGTTTAACTGGCCTTTTTAACGAATTTGTGAGTCATATGGGTTCGGAATCTGAAAAACAGTGTGTACGCGAAGGAGGAAAGTTGTTTTGAGTGCAAAAACGTGGAAAAAATGAATGTATAAGGAAAAGAAACAAAAGGGCGGTATTGGTTTAAATGGCTTTTTAGACAGTTTTGTGAGTCAGATGGGTTCGGAATCTTAAAAACAGTGTGTACACGAAGGAGGAAAGTTGTTTTGAGTGCAAAAACATGAAAAAAATGAATCCATAAGGAAAAGAAACAAAAGGGAGGTATTGGTTTAAATGGTCTTATAGACGATTTTGTGAGTCAGATGGGTTCGGAATCACAAAAACAGTGTGTACGCAAAGGAGGAAAGTTGTCTCCAAGTGCAAAAACGTAAGAAAAACGATTGCGCAAAAACGTAAGAAAAACGATTGCATAAGGAAAAGAAACAAAAGGGCGGAATTGGTTTAAATGGACTTGTAGACGATTTTGTGAGTCAGATGGGTTCGAAATCATAAAAAAAGTGTGTACGCAAAGGAGGAAAGTTGTCTTGAGTGCAAAAACGTAAGAAAAATGAATGCATAAGGAAAAGAAACGAAAGGGCGGTATTGGATTAAATGGCCTTTTTAACGATTTTGTGAGTCAGATGGGTTCGGAATCTTAAAAACAGTGTGTACACGAAGGAGGAAAGTTGTTTTGAGTGCAAAAACGTGGAAAAAATGAATGTATAAGGAAAAGAAACAAAAGGGAGGTATTGGTTTAAATGGTCTTTTAGATGATTTTGTGAGTCAGATGGGTTCGGAATCATAAAAACAGTGTGTACGCGAAGGAGGAAAGTTGTCTTGAGTGCAAAAACGTAAGAAAAATGAATGTATAAGGAAAAGAAACAAAAGGGCGGTATTGGTTTAAATGGCTTTTTAGATAGTTTTGTGAGTCAGATGGGTTCGGAATCTTAAAAACAGTGTGTACACGGAGGAGAAAGTTGTTTTGAGTGCAAAAACATGAAAAAAATGAATCCATAAGGAAAAGAAACAAAAGGGAGGTATTGGTTTAAATGGTCTTATAGACGATTTTGTGAGTCAGATGGGTTCGGAATCACAAAAACAGTGTGTACGCAAAGGAGGAAAGTTGTCTTGAGTGCAAAAACGTAAGAAAAATGAATGCATAAGGAAAAGAAACAAAAGGGCGGTATTGGTTTAAATGGCTTTTTAGACAGTTTTGTGAGTCAGATGGGTTCGGAATCTTAAAAACAGTGTCTACGCGAAGGAGGGAAGTTGTTTTGAGTGCAAAAACGTGAGAAAAATGAATGCATAAGAAAAAGAAACAAAAGGGCGGTATTGGTTTAACTGGCCTTTTTAACGAATTTGTGAGTCATATGGGTTCGGAATCTGAAAAACAGTGTGTACGCGAAGGAGGAAAGTTGTTTTGAGTGCAAAAACGTGGAAAAAATGAATGTATAAGGAAAAGAAACAAAAGGGCGGTATTGGTTTAAATGGCTTTTTAGACAGTTTTGTGAGTCAGATGGGTTCGGAATCTTAAAAACAGTGTGTACACGAAGGAGGAAAGTTGTTTTGAGTGCAAAAACATGAAAAAAATGAATCCATAAGGAAAAGAAACAAAAGGGAGGTATTGGTTTAAATGGTCTTATAGACGATTTTGTGAGTCAGATGGGTTCGGAATCACAAAAACAGTGTGTACGCAAAGGAGGAAAGTTGTCTCCAAGTGCAAAAACGTAAGAAAAACGATTGCGCAAAAACGTAAGAAAAACGATTGCATAAGGAAAAGAAACAAAAGGGCGGAATTGGTTTAAATGGACTTGTAGACGATTTTGTGAGTCAGATGGGTTCGAAATCATAAAAAAAGTGTGTACGCAAAGGAGGAAAGTTGTCTTGAGTGCAAAAACGTAAGAAAAATGAATGCATAAGGAAAAGAAACGAAAGGGCGGTATTGGATTAAATGGCCTTTTTAACGATTTTGTGAGTCAGATGGGTTCGGAATCTTAAAAACAGTGTGTACACGAAGGAGGAAAGTTGTTTTGAGTGCAAAAACGTGGAAAAAATGAATGTATAAGGAAAAGAAACAAAAGGGAGGTATTGGTTTAAATGGTCTTTTAGATGATTTTGTGAGTCAGATGGGTTCGGAATCATAAAAACAGTGTGTACGCGAAGGAGGAAAGTTGTCTTGAGTGCAAAAACGTAAGAAAAATGAATGTATAAGGAAAAGAAACAAAAGGGCGGTATTGGTTTAAATGGCTTTTTAGATAGTTTTGTGAGTCAGATGGGTTCGGAATCTTAAAAACAGTGTGTACACGGAGGAGGAAAGTTGTTTTGAGTGCAAAAACATGAAAAAAATGAATCCATAAGGAAAAGAAACAAAAGGGAGGTATTGGTTTAAATGGTCTTATAGACGATTTTGTGAGTCAGATGGGTTCGGAATCACAAAAACAGTGTGTACGCAAAGGAGGAAAGTTGTCTTGAGTGCAAAAACGTAAGAAAAATGAATGCATAAGGAAAAGAAACGAAAGGGCGGTATTGGTTTAAATGGCCTTTTTAACGATTTTGTGAGTCAGGTGGGTTCGAAATCATAAAAAAAGTGTGTACCAGAAGGAGGGAAGTTGGAAAAACGTGGAAAAAATGAATGTATGAGGAAAAGAAACAAAAGGAAGGTATTGGTTTAAATGGCTTTTTAGACAGTTTTGTGAGTCAGATGGGTTCGGAACCTTGAAAACAGTGTGTACGCGAAGGAGGAAAGTTGTTTTGAGTGCAAAAACGTGGAAAAAATGAATGTATAAGGAAAAGAAACAAAAGGGAGGTATTGGTTTAAATGGTCTTTTAGATGATTTTGTGAGTCGGATGGGTTCGGAATCATAAAAACAGTGTGTACGCGAAGGAGGAAAGTTGTCTTGACTGCAAAAACGTAAGAAAAATGAATGCATAAGGAAAAGAAACAAAAGGGCGGTATTGGATTAAATGGCCTTTTTAACGATTTTGTGAGTCAGATGGGTTCGGAATCATAAAAACAGTGTGTACGCGAAGGAGGAAAGTTGTCTTGAGTGCAAAAACGTAAGAAAAATGAATGTATAAGGAAAAGAAACAAAAGGGCGGTATTGGTTTAAATGGCTTTTTAGACAGTTTTGTGAGTCAGATGGGTTCGGAATCTTAAAAACAGTGTCTACGCGAAGGAGGGAAGTTGTTTTGAGTGCAAAAACGTGAGAAAAATGAATGCATAAGAAAAAGAAACAAAAGGGCGGTATTGGTTTAAATGGCTTTTTAGACAGTTTTGTGAGTCAGATGGGTTCGGAATCTTAAAAACAGTGTGTACGAGAAGGAGGAAAGTTGGAAAAACGTGGAAAAAGTGAATGTATAAGGAAAAGAAACAAAAGGGCGGTATTGGTTTAACTGGCCTTTTTAACGAATTTGTGAGTCATATGGGTTCGGAATCTGAAAAACAGTGTGTACGCGAAGGAGGAAAGTTGTTTTGAGTGCAAAAACGTGGAAAAAATGAATGTATAAGGAAAAGAAACAAAAGGGCGGTATTGGTTTAAATGGCTTTTTAGACAGTTTTGTGAGTCAGATGGGTTCGGAATCTTAAAAACAGTGTGTACACGAAGGAGGAAAGTTGTTTTGAGTGCAAAAACATGAAAAAAATGAATCCATAAGGAAAAGAAACAAAAGGGAGGTATTGGTTTAAATGGTCTTATAGACGATTTTGTGAGTCGGATGGGTTCGGAATCACAAAAACAGTGTGTACGCAAAGGAGGAAAGTTGTCTCCAAGTGCAAAAACGTAAGAAAAACGATTCCGCAAAAACGTAAGAAAAACGATTGCATAAGGAAAAGAAACAAAAGGGCGGAATTGGTTTAAATGGACTTGTAGACGATTTTGTGAGTCAGATGGGTTCGAAATCATAAAAACAGTGTGTACGCAAAGGAGGAAAGTTGTCTTGAGTGCAAAAACGTAAGAAAAATGAATGCATAAGGAAAAGAAACGAAAGGGCGGTATTGGATTAAATGGCCTTTTTAACGATTTTGTGAGTCAGATGGGTTCGGAATCATAAAAACAGTGTGTACGCGAAGGAGGAAAGTTGTCTTGAGTGCAAAAACGTAAGAAAAATGAATGTATAAGGAAAAGAAACAAAAGGGCGGTATTGGTTTAAATGGCTTTTTAGACAGTTTTGTGAGTCAGATGGGTTCGGAACCTTGAAAACAGTGTGTACGCGAAGGAGGAAAGTTGTTTTGAGTGCAAAAACGTGGAAAAAATGAATGTATAAGGAAAAGAAACAAAAGGGAGGTATTGGTTTAAATGGTCTTTTAGATGATTTTGTGAGTCAGATGGGTTCGGAATCATAAAAACAGTGTGTACGCGAAGGAGGAAAGTTGTCTTGAGTGCAAAAACGTAAGAAAAATGAATGTATAAGGAAAAGAAACAAAAGGGCGGTATTGGTTTAAATGGCTTTTTAGACAGTTTTGTGAGTCAGATGGGTTCGGAATCTTAAAAACAGTGTGTACACGGAGGAGGAAAGTTGTTTTGAGTGCAAAAACATGAAAAAAATGAATCCATAAGGAAAAGAAACAAAAGGGAGGTATTGGTTTAAATGGTCTTATAGACGATTTTGTGAGTCAGATGGGTTCGGAATCACAAAAACAGTGTGTACGCAAAGGAGGAAAGTTGTCTTGAGTGCAAAAACGTAAGAAAAATGAATGCATAAGGAAAAGAAACGAAAGGGCGGTATTGGTTTAAATGGCCTTTTTAACGATTTTGTGAGTCAGGTGGGTTCGAAATCATAAAAAAAGTGTGTACCAGAAGGAGGGAAGTTGGAAAAACGTGGAAAAAATGAATGTATGAGGAAAAGAAACAAAAGGAAGGTATTGGTTTAAATGGCTTTTTAGACAGTTTTGTGAGTCAGATGGGTTCGGAATCTTGAAAACAGTGTGTACGCGAAGGAGGAAAGTTGTTTTGAGTGCAAAAACGTGGAAAAAATGAATGTATAAGGAAAAGAAACAAAAGGGAGGTATTGGTTTAAATGGTCTTTTAGATGATTTTGTGAGTCGGATGGGTTCGGAATCATAAAAACGCGAAGGAGGAAAGTTGTCTTGAGTGCAAAAACGTAAGAAAAATGAATGTATAAGGAAAAGAAACAAAAGGGCGGTATTGGTTTAAATGGCTTTTTAGACAGTTTTGTGAGTCAGATGGGTTCGGAATCTTAAAAACAGTGTGTACGAGAAGGAGGAAAGTTGGAAAAACGTGGAAAAAGTGAATGTATAAGGAAAAGAAACAAAAGGGCGGTATTGGTTTAACTGGCCTTTTTAACGAATTTGTGAGTCATATGGGTTCGGAATCTGAAAAACAGTGTGTACGCGAAGAAGGAAAGTTGGAAAAACGTGGAAAAAGTGAATGTATAAGGAAAAGAAACAAAAGGGCGGTATTGGTTTAAATGGCTTTTTAGACAGTTTTGTGAGTCAGATGGGTTCGGAATCTTAAAAACAGTGTGTACACGAAGGAGGAAAGTTGTTTTGAGTGCAAAAACATGAAAAAAATGAATCCATAAGGAAAAGAAACAAAAGGGAGGTATTGGTTTAAATGGTCTTATAGACGATTTTGTGAGTGAGATGGGTTCGGAATCACAAAAACAGTGTGTACGCAAAGGAGGAAAGTTGTCTCCAAGTGCAAAAACGTAAGAAAAACGATTCCGCAAAAACGTAAGAAAAACGATTGCATAAGGAAAAGAAACAAAAGGGCGGAATTGGTTTAAATGGACTTGTAGACGATTTTGTGAGTCAGATGGGTTCGAAATCATAAAAACAGTGTGTACGCAAAGGAGGAAAGTTGTCTTGAGTGCAAAAACGTAAGAAAAATGAATGCATAAGGAAAAGAAACGAAAGGGCGGTATTGGATTAAATGGCCTTTTTAACGATTTTGTGAGTCAGATGGGTTCGGAATCATAAAAACAGTGTGTACGCGAAGGAGGAAAGTTGTCTTGAGTGCAAAAACATAAGAAAAATGAATGTATAAGGAAAAGAAACAAAAGGGCGGTATTGGTTTAAATGGCTTTTTAGACAGTTTTGTGAGTCAGATGGGTTCGGAACCTTGAAAACAGTGTGTACGCGAAGGAGGAAAGTTGTTTTGAGTGCAAAAACGTGGAAAAAATGAATGTATAAGGAAAAGAAACAAAAGGGAGGTATTGGTTTAAATGGTCTTTTAGATGATTTTGTGAGTCAGATGGGTTCGGAATCATAAAAACAGTGTGTACGCGAAGGAGGAAAGTTGTCTTGAGTGCAAAAACGTAAGAAAAATGAATGTATAAGGAAAAGAAACAAAAGGGCGGTATTGGTTTAAATGGCTTTTTAGACAGTTTTGTGAGTCAGATGGGTTCGGAATCTTAAAAACAGTGTGTACACGGAGGAGGAAAGTTGTTTTGAGTGCAAAAACATGAAAAAAATGAATCCATAAGGAAAAGAAACAAAACGGAGGTATTGGTTTAAATGGTCTTATAGACGATTTTGTGAGTCAGATGGGTTCGGAATCACAAAAACAGTGTGTACGCAAAGGAGGAAAGTTGTCTTGAGTGCAAAAACGTAAGAAAAATGAATGCATAAGGAAAAGAAACGAAAGGGCGGTATTGGTTTAAATGGCCTTTTTAACGATTTTGTGAGTCAGGTGGGTTCGAAATCATAAAAAAAGTGTGTACCAGAAGGAGGGAAGTTGGAAAAACGTGGAAAAAATGAATGTATGAGGAAAAGAAACAAAAGGAAGGTATTGGTTTAAATGGCTTTTTAGACAGTTTTGTGAGTCAGATGGGTTCGGAACCTTGAAAACAGTGTGTACGCGAAGGAGGAAAGTTGTTTTGAGTGCAAAAACGTGGAAAAAATGAATGTATAAGGAAAAGAAACAAAAGGGAGGTATTGGTTTAAATGGTCTTTTAGATGATTTTGTGAGTCGGATGGGTTCGGAATCATAAAAACAGTGTGTACGCGAAGGAGGAAAGTTGTCTTGACTGCAAAAACGTAAGAAAAATGAATGCATAAGGAAAAGAAACAAAAGGGCGGTATTGGATTAAATGGCCTTTTTAACGATTTTGTGAGTCAGATGGGTTCGGAATCATAAAAACAGTGTGTACGCGAAGGAGGAAAGTTGTTTTGAGTGCAAAAACGTGGAAAAAATGAATGTATAAGGAAAAGAAACAAAAGGGAGGTATTGGTTTAAATGGTCTTTTAGATGATTTTGTGAGTCAGATGGGTTCGGAATCATAAAAACAGTGTGTACGCGAAGGAGGGAAGTTGTTTTGAGTGCAAAAACGTGAGAAAAATGAATTTTTGTGAGTCAGATGGGTTCGGAATCTTAAAAACAGTGTGTACACGGAGGAGGAAAGTTGTCTTGAGTGCAAAAACGTAAGAAAAATGAATGCATAAGGAAAAGAAACGAAAGGGCGGTATTGGTTTAAATGGCCTTTTTAACGATTTTGTGAGTCAGGTGGGTTCGCAATCATAAAAAAAGTGTGTACCAGAAGGAGGGAAGTTGGAAAAACGTGGAAAAAATGAATGTATGAGGAAAAGAAACAAAAGGGCGGTATCGGTTTAAATGGCTTTTTAGACAGTTTTGTGAGTCAGATGGGTTCGGAATCTTAAAAACAGTGTGTACGAGAAGGAGGAAAGTTGGAAAAACGTGGAAAAAGTGAATGTATAAGGAAAAGAAACAAAAGGGCGGTATTGGTTTAACTGGCCTTTTTAACGAATTTGTGAGTCATATGGGTTCGGAATCTGAAAAACAGTGTGTACGCGAAGGAGGAAAGTTGTTTTGAGTGCAAAAACGTGGAAAAAATGAATGTATAAAGAAAAGAAACAAAAGGGAGGTATTGGTTTAAATGGTCTTTTAGATGATTTTGTGAGTCAGATGGGTTCGGAATCATAAAAACAGTGTGTACGCGAAGGAGGAAAGTTGTCTTTTTGCAAAAACGTAAGAAAAATGAATGCATAAGGAAAAGAAACAAAAGGGCGGTATTGGTTTAAATGGCCTTTTTAACGATTTTGTGAGTCAGGTGGGTTCGAAATCATAAAAAAAGTGTGTACCAGAAGGAGGGAAGTTGGAAAAACGTGGAAAAAATGAATGCATAAGGAAAAGAAACAAAAGGCGGTATTGGTTTAAATGGCTTTTTAGACAGTTTTGTGAGTCAGATGGGTTCGGAATCTTAAAAAAAGTGTGTATGCGAAGGAGGAAAGTTGTCTTGAGTGCAAAAACGTAAGAAAAATGAATGCCTAAGGAAAAGAAACAAAAGGGTGGTATTGGTTTAAATGGCCTTTTTAACGATTTTGTGAGTCATATGGGTTCGGAATCTGAAAAACAGTGTGTACGCAAAGGAGGAAAGTTGTCTTGAGTGCAAAAACGTAAGAAAAACGAATGCATAATGAAAAGAAACAAAAGGGCGGAATTGGTTTAAATGGACTTGTAGACGATTTTGTGAGTCAGATGGGTTCGAAATCATAAAAACAGTGTGTACGCGAAGGAGGAAAGTTGTCTTGAGTGCAAAAACGTAAGAAAAATGAATGCATAAGGAAAAGAAACAAAAGGGCGGTATTGGTTTAAATGGCCTTTTTAACGATTTTGTGAGTCAGATGGGTTCGGAATCATAAAAACAGTGTGTACGCGAAGGAGGAAAGTTGTCTTGAGTGCAAAAACGTAAGAAAAATGAATGTATAAGGAAAAGAAACAAAAGGGCGGTATTGGTTTAAATGGCTTTTTAGACAGTTTTGTGAGTCAGATGTGTTCGGAATCTTAAAAACAGTGTGTACACGGAGGAGGAAAGTTGTTTTGAGTGCAAAAACATGAAAAAAATGAATCCATAAGGAAAAGAAACAAAAGGGAGGTATTGGTTTAAATGGTCTTATAGACGATTTTGTGAGTCAGATGGGTTCGGAATCACAAAAACAGTGTGTACGCAAAGGAGGAAAGTTGTCTTGAGTGCAAAAACGTAAGAAAAATGAATGCATAAGGAAAAGAAACGAAAGGGCGGTATTGGTTTAAATGGCCTTTTTAACGATTTTGTGAGTCAGGTGGGTTCGAAATCATAAAAAAAGTGTGTACCAGAAGGAGGGAAGTTGGAAAAACGTGGAAAAAATGAATGTATGAGGAAAAGAAACAAAAGGGCGGTATTGGTTTAAATGGCTTTTTAGACAGTTTTGTGAGTCAGATGGGTTCGGAATCTTAAAAACAGTGTGTACGAGAAGGAGGAAAGTTGTTTTGAGTGCAAAAACGTGGAAAAAATGAATGTATAAGGAAAAGAAACAAAAGGGAGGTATTGGTTTAAATGTTCTTTTAGATGATTTTGTGAGTCAGATGGGTTCGGAATCATAAAAACAGTGTGTACGCGAAGGAGGAAAGTTGTCTTGAGTGAAAAACGTAAGAAAAATGAATGTATAAGGAAAAGAAACAAAAGGGCGGTATTGGTTTAAATGGCTTTTTAGACAGTTTTGTGAGTCAGATGGGTTCGGAATCTTAAAAACAGTGTGTACACGAAGGAGGAAAGTTGTTTTAAGTGCAAAAACATGAAAAAAATGAATCCATAAGGAAAAGAAACAAAAGGGAGGTATTGGTTTAAATGGTCTTATAGACGATTTTGTGAGTCAGATGGGTTCGGAATCACAAAAACAGTGTGTACGCAAAGGAGGAAAGTTGTCTCCAAGTGCAAAAACGTAAGAAAAACGATTGCGCAAAAACGTAAGAAAAACGATTACATAAGGAAAAGAAACAAAAGGGCGGAATTGGTTTAAATGGACTTGTAGACGATTTTGTGAGTCAGATGGGTTCGAAATCATAAAAACAGTGTGTACGCAAAGGAGGAAAGTTGTCTTGAGTGCAAAAACGTAAGAAAAATGAATGCATAAGGAAAAGAAACGAAAGGGCGGTATTGGTTTAAATGGCCTTTTTAACGATTTTGTGAGTCAGGTGGGTTCGAAATCATTAAAAAAGTGTGTACCAGAAGGAGGGAAGTTGGAAAAACGTGGAAAAAATGAATGTATGAGGAAAAGAAACAAAAGGGCGGTATTGGTTTAAATGGCATTTTAGACAGTTTTGTGAGTCAGATGGGTTCGGAATCTTAAAAACAGTGTGTACGCGAAGGAGGAAAGTTGTCTTGAGTGCAAAAACGTAAGAAAAATGAATGCATAAGGAAAAGAAACAAAAGGGCGGTATTGGATTAAATGGCCTTTTTAACGATTTTGTGAGTCAGATGGGTTCGGAATCATAAAAACATTGTGTACGCGAAGGAGGAAAGTTGTCTTGAGTGCAAAAACGTAAGAAAAATGAATGTATAAGGAAAAGAAACAAAAGGGCGGTATTGGTTTAAATGGCTTTTTAGACAGTTTTGTGAGTCAGATGGGTTCGGAACCTTGAAAACAGTGTGTACGCGAAGGAGGAAAGTTGTTTTGAGTGCAAAAACGTGGAAAAAATGAATGTATAAGGAAAAGAAACAAAAGGGAGGTATTGGTTTAAATGGTCTTTTAGATGATTTTGTGAGTCAGATGGGTTCGGAATCATAAAAACAGTGTGTACGCGAAGGAGGAAAGTTGTCTTGAGTGCAAAAACGTAAGAAAAATGAATGTATAAGGAAAAGAAACAAAAGGGCGGTATTGGTTTAAATGGCTTTTTAGACAGTTTTGTGAGTCAGATGGGTTCGGAATCTTAAAAACAGTGTGTACACGGAGGAGGAAAGTTGTTTTGAGTGCAAAAACATGAAAAAAATGAATCCATAAGGAAAAGAAACAAAAGGGAGGTATTGGTTTAAATGGTCTTATAGACGATTTTGTGAGTCAGATGGGTTCGGAATCACAAAAACAGTGTGTACGCAAAGGAGGAAAGTTGTCTTGAGTGCAAAAACGTAAGAAAAATGAATGCATAAGGAAAAGAAACGAAAGGGCGGTATTGGTTTAAATGGCCTTTTTAACGATTTTGTGAGTCAGGTGGGTTCGAAATCATAAAAAAAGTGTGTACCAGAAGGAGGGAAGTTGGAAAAACGTGGAAAAAATGAATGTATGAGGAAAAGAAACAAAAGGAAGGTATTGGTTTAAATGGCTTTTTAGACAGTTTTGTGAGTCAGATGGGTTCGGAATCTTGAAAACAGTGTGTACGCGAAGGAGGAAAGTTGTTTTGAGTGCAAAAACGTGGAAAAAATGAATGTATAAGGAAAAGAAACAAAAGGGAGGTATTGGTTTAAATGGTCTTTTAGATGATTTTGTGAGTCGGATGGGTTCGGAATCATAAAAACAGTGTGTACGCGAAGGAGGAAAGTTGTCTTGAGTGCAAAAACGTAAGAAAAATGAATGTATAAGGAAAAGAAACAAAAGGGCGGTATTGGTTTAAATGGCTTTTTAGACAGTTTTGTGAGTCAGATGGGTTCGGAATCTTAAAAACAGTGTGTACGAGAAGGAGGAAAGTTGGAAAAACGTGGAAAAAGTGTTATGTATAAGGAAAAGAAACAAAAGGGCGGTATTGGTTTAACTGGCCTTTTTAACGAATTTGTGAGTCATATGGGTTCGGAATCTGAAAAACAGTGTGTACGCGAAGGAGGAAAGTTGGAAAAACGTGGAAAAAGTGAATGTATAAGGAAAAGAAACAAAAGGGCGGTATTGGTTTAAATGGCTTTTTAGACAGTTTTGTGAGTCAGATGGGTTCGGAATCTTAAAAACAGTGTGTACACGAAGGAGGAAAGTTGTTTTGAGTGCAAAAACATGAAAAAAATGAATCCATAAGGAAAAGAAACAAAAGGGAGGTATTGGTTTAAATGGTCTTATAGACGATTTTGTGAGTGAGATGGGTTCGGAATCACAAAAACAGTGTGTACGCAAAGGAGGAAAGTTGTCTCCAAGTGCAAAAACGTAAGAAAAACGATTCCGCAAAAACGTAAGAAAAACGATTGCATAAGGAAAAGAAACAAAAGGGCGGAATTGGTTTAAATGGACTTGTAGACGATTTTGTGAGTCAGATGGGTTCGAAATCATAAAAACAGTGTGTACGCAAAGGAGGAAAGTTGTCTTGAGTGCAAAAACGTAAGAAAAATGAATGCATAAGGAAAAGAAACGAAAGGGCGGTATTGGATTAAATGGCCTTTTTAACGATTTTGTGAGTCAGATGGGTTCGGAATCATAAAAACAGTGTGTACGCGAAGGAGGAAAGTTGTCTTGAGTGCAAAAACATAAGAAAAATGAATGTATAAGGAAAAGAAACAAAAGGGCGGTATTGGTTTAAATGGCTTTTTAGACAGTTTTGTGAGTCAGATGGGTTCGGAACCTTGAAAACAGTGTGTACGCGAAGGAGGAAAGTTGTTTTGAGTGCAAAAACGTGGAAAAAATGAATGTATAAGGAAAAGAAACAAAAGGGAGGTATTGGTTTAAATGGTCTTTTAGATGATTTTGTGAGTCAGATGGGTTCGGAATCATAAAAACAGTGTGTACGCGAAGGAGGAAAGTTGTCTTGAGTGCAAAAACGTAAGAAAAATGAATGTATAAGGAAAAGAAACAAAAGGGCGGTATTGGTTTAAATGGCTTTTTAGACAGTTTTGTGAGTCAGATGGGTTCGGAATCTTAAAAACAGTGTGTACACGGAGGAGGAAAGTTGTTTTGAGTGCAAAAACATGAAAAAAATGAATCCATAAGGAAAAGAAACAAAACGGAGGTATTGGTTTAAATGGTCTTATAGACGATTTTGTGAGTCAGATGGGTTCGGAATCACAAAAACAGTGTGTACGCAAAGGAGGAAAGTTGTCTTGAGTGCAAAAACGTAAGAAAAATGAATGCATAAGGAAAAGAAACGAAAGGGCGGTATTGGTTTAAATGGCCTTTTTAACGATTTTGTGAGTCAGGTGGGTTCGAAATCATAAAAAAAGTGTGTACCAGAAGGAGGGAAGTTGGAAAAACGTGGAAAAAATGAATGTATGAGGAAAAGAAACAAAAGGAAGGTATTGGTTTAAATGGCTTTTTAGACAGTTTTGTGAGTCAGATGGGTTTGGAACCTTGAAAACAGTGTGTACGCGAAGGAGGAAAGTTGTTTTGAGTGCAAAAACGTGGAAAAAATGAATGTATAAGGAAAAGAAACAAAAGGGAGGTATTGGTTTAAATGGTCTTTTAGATGATTTTGTGAGTCGGATGGGTTCGGAATCATAAAAACAGTGTGTACGCGAAGGAGGAAAGTTGTCTTGACTGCAAAAACGTAAGAAAAATGAATGCATAAGGAAAAGAAACAAAAGGGCGGTATTGGATTAAATGGCCTTTTTAACGATTTTGTGAGTCAGATGGGTTCGGAATCATAAAAACAGTGTGTACGCGAAGGAGGAAAGTTGTTTTGAGTGCAAAAACGTGGAAAAAATGAATGTATAAGGAAAAGAAACAAAAGGGAGGTATTGGTTTAAATGGTCTTTTAGATGATTTTGTGAGTCAGATGGGTTCGGAATCATAAAAACAGTGTGTACGCGAAGGAGGGAAGTTGTTTTGAGTGCAAAAACGTGAGAAAAATGAATTTTTGTGAGTCAGATGGGTTCGGAATCTTAAAAACAGTGTGTACACGGAGGAGGAAAGTTGTCTTGAGTGCAAAAACGTAAGAAAAATGAATGCATAAGGAAAAGAAACGAAAGGGCGGTATTGGTTTAAATGGCCTTTTTAACGATTTTGTGAGTCAGGTGGGTTCGCAATCATAAAAACAGTGTGTACGAGAAGGAGGAAAGTTGGAAAAACGTGGAAAAAGTGAATGTATAAGGAAAAGAAACAAAAGGGCGGTATTGGTTTAACTGGCCTTTTTAACGAATTTGTGAGTCATATGGGTTCGGAATCTGAAAAACAGTGTGTACGCGAAGGAGGAAAGTTGTTTTGAGTGCAAAAACGTGGAAAAAATGAATGTATAAGGAAAAGAAACAAAAGGGAGGTATTGGTTTAAATGGTCTTTTAGATGATTTTGTGAGTCAGATGGGTTCGGAATCATAAAAACAGTGTGTACGCGAAGGAGGAAAGTTGTCTTTTTGCAAAAACGTAAGAAAAATGAATGCATAAGGAAAAGAAACAAAAGGGCGGTATTGGTTTAAATGGCCTTTTTAACGATTTTGTGAGTCAGGTGGGTTCGAAATCATAAAAAAAGTGTGTACCAGAAGGAGGGAAGTTGGAAAAACGTGGAAAAAATGAATGCATAAGGAAAAGAAACAAAAGGCGGTATTGGTTTAAATGGCTTTTTAGACAGTTTTGTGAGTCAGATGGGTTCGGAATCTTAAAAAAAGTGTGTATGCGAAGGAGGAAAGTTGTCTTGAGTGCAAAAACGTAAGAAAAATGAATGCCTAAGGAAAAGAAACAAAAGGGTGGTATTGGTTTAAATGGCCTTTTTAACGATTTTGTGAGTCATATGGGTTCGGAATCTGAAAAACAGTGTGTACGCAAAGGAGGAAAGTTGTCTTGAGTGCAAAAACGTAAGAAAAACGAATGCATAATGAAAAGAAACAAAAGGGCGGAATTGGTTTAAATGGACTTGTAGACGATTTTGTGAGTCAGATGGGTTCGAAATCATAAAAACAGTGTGTACGCGAAGGAGGAAAGTTGTCTTGAGTGCAAAAACGTAAGAAAAATGAATGCATAAGGAAAAGAAACAAAAGGGCGGTATTGGTTTAAATGGCCTTTTTAACGATTTTGTGAGTCAGATGGGTTCGGAATCATAAAAACAGTGTGTACGCGAAGGAGGAAAGTTGTCTTGAGTGCAAAAACGTAAGAAAAATGAATGTATAAGGAAAAGAAACAAAAGGGCGGTATTGGTTTAAATGGCTTTTTAGACAGTTTTGTGAGTCAGATGTGTTCGGAATCTTAAAAACAGTGTGTACACGGAGGAGGAAAGTTGTTTTGAGTGCAAAAACATGAAAAAAATGAATCCATAAGGAAAAGAAACAAAAGGGAGGTATTGGTTTAAATGGTCTTATAGACGATTTTGTGAGTCAGATGGGTTCGGAATCACAAAAACAGTGTGTACGCAAAGGAGGAAAGTTGTCTTGAGTGCAAAAACGTAAGAAAAATGAATGCATAAGGAAAAGAAACGAAAGGGCGGTATTGGTTTAAATGGCCTTTTTAACGATTTTGTGAGTCAGGTGGGTTCGAAATCATAAAAAAAGTGTGTACCAGAAGGAGGGAAGTTGGAAAAACGTGGAAAAAATGAATGTATGAGGAAAAGAAACAAAAGGGCGGTATTGGTTTAAATGGCTTTTTAGACAGTTTTGTGAGTCAGATGGGTTCGGAATCTTAAAAACAGTGTGTACGAGAAGGAGGAAAGTTGTTTTGAGTGCAAAAACGTGGAAAAAATGAATGTATAAGGAAAAGAAACAAAAGGGAGGTATTGGTTTAAATGTTCTTTTAGATGATTTTGTGAGTCAGATGGGTTCGGAATCATAAAAACAGTGTGTACGCGAAGGAGGAAAGTTGTCTTGAGTGAAAAACGTAAGAAAAATGAATGTATAAGGAAAAGAAACAAAAGGGCGGTATTGGTTTAAATGGCTTTTTAGACAGTTTTGTGAGTCAGATGGGTTCAGAATCTTAAAAACAGTGTGTACACGAAGGAGGAAAGTTGTTTTGAGTGCAAAAACATGAAAAAAATGAATCCATAAGGAAAAGAAACAAAAGGGAGGTATTGGTTTAAATGGTCTTATAGACGATTTTGTGAGTCAGATGGGTTCGGAATCACAAAAACAGTGTGTACGCAAAGGAGGAAAGTTGTCTCCAAGTGCAAAAACGTAAGAAAAACGATTGCGCAAAAACGTAAGAAAAACGATTACATAAGGAAAAGAAACAAAAGGGCGGAATTGGTTTAAATGGACTTGTAGACGATTTTGTGAGTCAGATGGGTTCGAAATCATAAAAACAGTGTGTACGCAAAGGAGGAAAGTTGTCTTGAGTGCAAAAACGTAAGAAAAATGAATGCATAAGGAAAAGAAACGAAAGGGCGGTATTGGTTTAAATGGCCTTTTTAACGATTTTGTGAGTCAGGTGGGTTCGAAATCATTAAAAAAGTGTGTACCAGAAGGAGGGAAGTTGGAAAAACGTGGAAAAAATGAATGTATGAGGAAAAGAAACAAAAGGGCGGTATTGGTTTAAATGGCATTTTAGACAGTTTTGTGAGTCAGATGGGTTCGGAATCTTAAAAACAGTGTGTACGCGAAGGAGGAAAGTTGTCTTGAGTGCAAAAACGTAAGAAAAATGAATGCATAAGGAAAAGAAACAAAAGGGCGGTATTGGATTAAATGGCCTTTTTAACGATTTTGTGAGTCAGATGGGTTCGGAATCATAAAAACATTGTGTACGCGAAGGAGGAAAGTTGTCTTGAGTGCAAAAACGTAAGAAAAATGAATGTATAAGGAAAAGAAACAAAAGGGCGGTATTGGTTTAAATGGCTTTTTAGACAGTTTTGTGAGTCAGATGGGTTCGGAACCTTGAAAACAGTGTGTACGCGAAGGAGGAAAGTTGTTTTGAGTGCAAAAACGTGGAAAAAATGAATGTATAAGGAAAAGAAACAAAAGGGAGGTATTGGTTTAAATGGTCTTTTTAACGATTTTGTGAGTCAGATGGGTTCGGAATCATAAAAACAGTGTGTACGCGAAGGAGGAAAGTTGTCTTGAGTGCAAAAACGTAAGAAAAATGAATGTATAAGGAAAAGAAACAAAAGGGCGGTATTGGTTTAAATGGCTTTTTAGACAGTTTTGTGAGTCAGATGGGTTCGGAATCTTAAAAACAGTGTGTACACGGAGGAGGAAAGTTGTTTTGAGTGCAAAAACATGAAAAAAATGAATCCATAAGGAAAAGAAACAAAAGGGAGGTATTGGTTTAAATGGTCTTATAGACGATTTTGTGAGTCAGATGGGTTCGGAATCATAAAAAAAGTGTGTACCAGAAGGAATGAAGTTGGAAAAACGTGGAAAAAATGAATGTATGAGGAAAAGAAACAAAAGGGCGGTATTGGTTTAAATGGCTTTTTAGACAGTTTTGTGAGTCAGATGGGTTCGGAATCTTAAAAACAGTGTGTACGAGAAGGAGGAAATTTGGAAAAACGTGGAAAAAGTGAATGTATAAGGAAAAGAAACAAAAGGGCGGTATTGGTTTAACTGGCCTTTTTAACGAATTTGTGAGTCATATGGGTTCGGAATCTGAAAAACAGTGTGTACGCGAAGGAGGAAAGTTGTCTTGAGTGCAAAAACGTAAGAAAAATGAATGCATAAGGAAAAGAAACGAAAGGGCGGTATTGGTTTAAATGGCCTTTTTAACGATTTTGTGAGTCAGGTGGGTTCGAAATCATAAAAAAAGTGTGTACCAGAAGGAGGGAAGTTGGAAAAACGTGGAAAAAATGAATGTATGAGGAAAAGAAACAAAAGGGCGGTATTGGTTTAAATGGCTTTTTAGACAGTTTTGTGAGTCAGATGGGTTCGGAATCTTAAAAACAGTGTGTACGAGAAGGAGGAAAGTTGGAAAAACGTGGAAAAAGTGAATGTATAAGGAAAAGAAACAAAAGGGCGGTATTGGTTTAACTGGCCTTTTTAACGAATTTGTGAGTCATATGGGTTCGGAATCTGAAAAACAGTGTGTACGCGAAGGAGGAAAGTTGTTTTGAGTGCAAAAACGTGGAAAAAATGAATGTATAAGGAAAAGAAACAAAAGGGAGGTATTGGTTTAAATGTTCTTTTAGATGATTTTGTGAGTCAGATGGGTTCGGAATCATAAAAACAGTGTGTACGCGAAGGAGGAAAGTTGTCTTGAGTGCAAAAACGTAAGAAAAATGAATGCATAAGGAAAAGAAACAAAAGGGCGGTATTGGATTAAATGGCTTTTTAGACAGTTTTGTGAATCAGATGGGTTCGGAACCTTGAAAACAGTGTGTACGCGAAGGAGGAAAGTTGTTTTGAGTGCAAAAACGTGGAAAAAATGAATGTATAAGGAAAAGAAACAACAGGGAGGTATTGGTTTAAATGGTCTTTTAGATGATTTTGTGAGTCAGATGGGTTCGGAATCATAAAAACAGTGTGTACGCGAAGGAGGAAAGTTGTCTTGAGTGAAAAACGTAAGAAAAATGAATGTATAAGGAAAAGAAACAAAAGGGCGGTATTGGTTTAAATGGCTTTTTAGACAGTTTTGTGAGTCAGATGGGTTCGGAATCTTAAAAACAGTGTGTACACGAAGGAGGAAAGTTGTTTTGAGTGCAAAAACGTAAGAAAAATGAATGCATAAGGAAAAGAAACAAAAGGGTGGTATTGGTTTAAATGGCCTTTTTAACGATTTTGTGAGTCAGATGGTTTCCGAATCATAAAAAAAGTGTGTACGCGAAGGAGGAAAGATGTCTTGAGCTCAAAAACGTAAGAAAAATGAATGCATAAGGAAAAGAAACAAAAGGGCGGAATTGGTTTAAAAGGTCTTTTGGACGGTTTTGTTAGTCAGATAGGTTCGGAATCTTAAAAGCAGTGTGTACGCGAAGGAGGAAAGTTGTTTTGAGTGCAAAAACGTGAAAAAAATGAATGCATAAGGAAAAGAAACAAAAGGGCGGAATTGGTTTAAATGGCTTTTTAGACAGTTTTGTGAGTCAGATGGGTTCGGAATCTTAAAAGCAGTGTGTACGCGAAGGAGGAAAGTTGTTTTGAGTGCAAAAACGTGAAAAAAATGAATGCATAAGGAAAAGAAACAAAAGGGAGGTATTGGTTTAAATGGTCTTATAAACGATTTTGTGAGTCAGATGGGTTCGGAATCATAAAAAAAGTGTGTACGCGAAGGAGGAAAGTTGTCTTGAGTGCAAAAACGTAAGAAAAATGAATGCATAAGGAAAAGAAACAAAAGGGCGGAATTGGTTTAAATGGCCTTGTAGGCGCTTTTGTGAGTCAGGTGGGTTCGGAATGTTAAAAACAGTGTGTATGCGAAGGAGGAAAGTTGTCTTGAGTGCAAAAACGTAAGAAAAATGAATGCATAAGGAAAAGAAACAAAAGGGTGGTATTGGTTTAAATGGCCTTTTTAACGATTTTGTGAGTCAGATGAATTCGGAATCATAAAAAAGGTGTGTACGCGAAGGAGGAAAGTTGTCTTGAGTACAAAAACGTAAGAAAAATGAATGCATAAGGAAAAGAAATCAAAGGGCGGTATTGGTTTAAATGGCTTTTTAGACAGTTTTGTGAGTCAGATGGGTTCGGAATCTTAAAAACAGTGTGTATGCGAAGGAGGAAAGTTGTCTTGAGTGCAAAAACGTAAGAAAAATGAATGCATAAGGAAAAGAAACAAAAGGGTGGTATTGGTTTAAATGGCCTTTTTAACGATTTTGTGAGTCAGATGGGTTCCGAATCATAAAAAAAGTGTGTACGCGAAGGAGGAAAGTTGTCTTGAGTGCAAAAACGTAAGAAAAATGAATGCATAAGGAAAAGAAACAAAAGGGCTTTTGGTTTAAATGGCCTTGTAGACGCTTTTGTGAGTCAGGTGGGTTCGGAATCATAAAAAAGTGTGTACGAGAAGGAGGAATGTTGTTTTGAGTGCAAAAACGTAAGAAAAATGAATGCATAAGGAAAAGAAATCAAAGGGCGGTTTTGGATTAAATGGCCTTTTTAAGGATTTTGTGAGTCAGATGGGTTCGGAATCATGAAAACAGTGTGTACGCGAAGGAGGGAAGTTGTTTTGAGTGCAAAAACGTGGGAAAAATGAATGCATAAGGAAAAGAAACAAAAGGGCGGTATTGGTTTAAATGGCTTTTTAGACAGTTTTGTGAGTCAGATGGGTTCGGAATCTTAAAAACAGTGTGTATGCGAAGGAGGAAAGTTGTCTTGAGTGCAAAAACGTAAGAAAAATGAATGCCTAAGGAAAAGAAACAAAAGGGTGGTATTGGTTTAAATGGCTTTTTTAACGATTTTGTGAGTCATATGGGTTCGGAATCTGAAAAACAGTGTGTACGCAAAGGAGGAAAGTTGTCTTGAGTGCAAAAACGTAAGAAAAACGAATGCATAATGAAAAGAAACAAGAGGGCGGAATTGGTTTAAATGGACTTGTAGACGATTTTGTGAGTCAGATGGGTTCGAAATCATAAAAACAGTGTGTACGCGAAGGAGGAAATTTGTCTTGAGTGCAAAAACGTAAGAAAAATGAATGCATAAGGAAAAGAAACAAAAGGGCGGTATTGGTTTAAATGGCCTTTTTAACGATTTTGTGAGTCAGATGGGTTCGGAATCATAAAAACAGTGTGTACGCGAAGGAGGAAAGTTGTCTTGAGTGCAAAAACGTAAGAAAAATGAATGTATAAGGAAAAGAAACAAAAGGGCGGTATTGGTTTAAATGGCTTTTTAGACAGTTTTGTGAGTCAGGTGGGTTCGCAATCATAAAAAAAGTGTGTACCAGAAGGAGGGAAGTTGGAAAAACGTGGAAAAAATGAATGTATGAGGAAAAGAAACAAAAGGGCGGTATCGGTTTAAATGGCTTTTTAGACAGTTTTGTGAGTCAGATGGGTTCGGAATCTTAAAAACAGTGTGTACGAGAAGGAGGAAAGTTGGAAAAACGTGGAAAAAGTGAATGTATAAGGAAAAGAAACAAAAGGGCGGTATTGGTTTAACTGGCCTTTTTAACGAATTTGTGAGTCATATGGGTTCGGAATCTGAAAAACAGTGTGTACGCGAAGGAGGAAAGTTGTTTTGAGTGCAAAAACGTGGAAAAAATGAATGTATAAGGAAAAGAAACAAAAGGGAGGTATTGGTTTAAATGGTCTTTTAGATGATTTTGTGAGTCAGATGGGTTCGGAATCATAAAAACAGTGTGTACGCGAAGGAGGAAAGTTGTCTTTTTGCAAAAACGTAAGAAAAATGAATGCATAAGGAAAAGAAACAAAAGGGCGGTATTGGTTTAAATGGCCTTTTTAACGATTTTGTGAGTCAGGTGGGTTCGAAATCATAAAAAAAGTGTGTACCAGAAGGAGGGAAGTTGGAAAAACGTGGAAAAAATGAATGCATAAGGAAAAGAAACAAAAGGCGGTATTGGTTTAAATGGCTTTTTAGACAGTTTTGTGAGTCAGATGGGTTCGGAATCTTAAAAAAAGTGTGTATGCGAAGGAGGAAAGTTGTCTTGAGTGCAAAAACGTAAGAAAAATGAATGCCTAAGGAAAAGAAACAAAAGGGTGGTATTGGTTTAAATGGCCTTTTTAACGATTTTGTGAGTCATATGGGTTCGGAATCTGAAAAACAGTGTGTACGCAAAGGAGGAAAGTTGTCTTGAGTGCAAAAACGTAAGAAAAACGAATGCATAATGAAAAGAAACAAAAGGGCGGAATTGGTTTAAATGGACTTGTAGACGATTTTGTGAGTCAGATGGGTTCGAAATCATAAAAACAGTGTGTACGCGAAGGAGGAAAGTTGTCTTGAGTGCAAAAACGTAAGAAAAATAAATGCATAAGGAAAAGAAACAAAAGGGCGGTATTGGTTTAAATGGCCTTTTTAACGATTTTGTGAGTCAGATGGGTTCGGAATCATAAAAACAGTGTGTACGCGAAGGAGGAAAGTTGTCTTGAGTGCAAAAACGTAAGAAAAATGAATGTATAAGGAAAAGAAACAAAAGGGCGGTATTGGTTTAAATGGCTTTTTAGACAGTTTTGTGAGTCAGATGTGTTCGGAATCTTAAAAACAGTGTGTACTCGGAGGAGGAAAGTTGTTTTGAGTGCAAAAACATGAAAAAAATGAATCCATAAGGAAAAGAAACAAAAGGGAGGTATTGGTTTAAATGGTCTTATAGACGATTTTGTGAGTCAGATGGGTTCGGAATCACAAAAACAGTGTGTACGCAAAGGAGGAAAGTTGTCTTGAGTGCAAAAACGTAAGAAAAATGAATGCATAAGGAAAAGAAACGAAAGGGCGGTATTGGTTTAAATGGCCTTTTTAACGATTTTGTGAGTCAGGTGGGTTCGAAATCATAAAAAAAGTGTGTACCAGAAGGAGGGAAGTTGGAAAAACGTGGAAAAAATGAATGTATGAGGAAAAGAAACAAAAGGGCGGTATTGGTTTAAATGGCTTTTTAGACAGTTTTGTGAGTCAGATGGGTTCGGAATCTTAAAAACAGTGTGTACGAGAAGGAGGAAAGTTGTTTTGAGTGCAAAAACGTGGAAAAAATGAATGTATAAGGAAAAGAAACAAAAGGGAGGTATTGGTTTAAATGTTCTTTTAGATGATTTTGTGAGTCAGATGGGTTCGGAATCATAAAAACAGTGTGTACGCGAAGGAGGAAAGTTGTCTTGAGTGAAAAACGTAAGAAAAATGAATGTATAAGGAAAAGAAACAAAAGGGCGGTATTGGTTTAAATGGCTTTTTAGACAGTTTTGTGAGTCAGATGGGTTCGGAATCTTAAAAACAGTGTGTACACGAAGGAGGAAAGTTGTTTTGAGTGCAAAAACATGAAAAAAATGAATCCATAAGGAAAAGAAACAAAAGGGAGGTATTGGTTTAAATGGTCTTATAGACGATTTTGTGAGTCAGATGGGTTCGGAATCACAAAAACAGTGTGTACGCAAAGGAGGAAAGTTGTCTCCAAGTGCAAAAACGTAAGAAAAACGATTGCGCAAAAACGTAAGAAAAACGATTACATAAGGAAAAGAAACAAAAGGGCGGAATTGGTTTAAATGGACTTGTAGACGATTTTGTGAGTCAGATGGGTTCGAAATCATAAAAACAGTGTGTACGCATAGGAGGAAAGTTGTCTTGAGTGCAAAAACGTAAGAAAAATGAATGCATAAGGAAAAGAAACGAAAGGGCGGTATTGGTTTAAATGGCCTTTTTAACGATTTTGTGAGTCAGGTGGGTTCGAAATCATTAAAAAAGTGTGTACCAGAAGGAGGGAAGTTGGAAAAACGTGGAAAAAATGAATGTATGAGGAAAAGAAACAAAAGGGCGGTATTGGTTTAAATGGCTTTTTAGACAGTTTTGTGAGTCAGATGGGTTCGGAATCTTAAAAACAGTGTGTACGAGAAGGAGGAAAGTTGGAAAAACGTGAAAAAAGTGAATGTATAAGGAAAAGAAACAAAAGGGCGGTATTGGTTTAACTGGCCTTTTTAACGATTTTGTGAGTCATATGGGTTCGGAATCATAAAAACAGTGTGTACGCGAAGGAGGAAAGTTGTCTTGAGTGCAAAAACGTAAGAAAAATGAATGCATAAGGAAAAGAAACAAAAGGGCGGTATTGGATTAAATGGCCTTTTTAACGATTTTGTGAGTCAGATGGGTTCGGAATCATAAAAACAGTGTGTACGCGAAGGAGGAAAGTTGTCTTGAGTGCAAAAACGTAAGAAAAATGAATGTATAAGGAAAAGAAACAAAAGGGCGGTATTGGTTTAAATGGCTTTTTAGACAGTTTTGTGAGTCAGATGGGTTCGGAACCTTGAAAACAGTGTGTACGCGAAGGAGGAAAGTTGTTTTGAGTGCAAAAACGTGGAAAAAATGAATGTATAAGGAAAAGAAACAAAAGGGAGGTATTGGTTTAAATGGTCTTTTAGATGATTTTGTGAGTCAGATGGGTTCGGAATCATAAAAACAGTGTGTACGCGAAGGAGGAAAGTTGTCTTGAGTGCAAAAACGTAAGAAAAATGAGTGCATAAGGAAAAGAAACAAAAGGGCGGTATTGGATTAAATGGCCTTTTTAACGATTTTGTGAGTCAGATGGGTTCGGAATCATAAAAACAGTGTGTACGCGAAGGAGGAAAGTTGTCTTGAGTGCAAAAACGTAAGAAAAATGAATGTATAAGGAAAAGAAACAAAAGGGCGGTATTGGTTTAAATGGCTTTTTAGACAGTTTTGTGAGTCAGATGGGTTCGGAATCTTAAAAACAGTGTGTACACGGAGGAGGAAAGTTGTTTTGAGTGCAAAAACATGAAAAAAATGAATCCATAAGGAAAAGAAACAAAAGGGAGGTATTGGTTTAAATGGTCTTATAGACGATTTTGTGAGTCAGATGGGTTCGGAATCATAAAAAAAGTGTGTACCAGAAGGAGGGAAGTTGGAAAAACGTGGAAAAAATGAATGTATGAGGAAAAGAAACAAAAGGGCGGTATTGGTTTAAATGGCTTTTTAGACAGTTTTGTGAGTCAGATGGGTTCGGAATCTTAAAAACAGTGTGTACGAGAAGGAGGAAAGTTGTTTTGAGTGCAAAAACGTGAAAAAAATGAATGCATAAGGAAAAGAAACAAAAGGGCGGAATTGGTTTAAATGGCTTTTTAGACAGTTTTGTGAGTCAGATGGGTTCGGAATCTTAAAAGCAGTGTGTACGCGAAGGAGGAAAGTTGTTTTGAGTGCAAAAACGTGAAAAAAATGAATGCATAAGGAAAAGAAACAAAAGGGAGGTATTGGTTTAAATGGTCTTATAGACGATATTGTGAGTCAGATGGGTTCGAAATCATAAAAACAGTGTGTACGCGAAGGAGGAAATTTGTCTTGAGTGCAAAAACGTAAGAAAAATGAATGCATAAGGAAAAGAAACAAAAGGGCGGAATTGGTTTAAATGGCCTTGTAGGCGCTTTTGTGAGTCAGGTGGGTTCGGAGTCATAAAAAAGTGTGTACGAGAAGGAGGAATGTTGTTTTGAGTGCAAAAACGTAAGAAAAATGAATGCATAAGGAAAAGAAACAAAAGGGCGGTATTGGATTCAATGGCCTTTTTAACGATTTTGTGAGTCAGGTGGGTTCGAAATCATAAAAACAGTGTGTACGCGAAGGAGGAAAGTTGTCTTGAGTGCAAAAACGTGAAAAAAATGAATGCATAAGGAAAAGAAACAAAAGGGAGGTATTGGTTTAAATGGTCTTTTGGACGGTTTTGTTAGTCAGATGGGTTCGGAATCTTAAAAGCAGTGTGTACGCGAAGGAGGAAAGTTGTTTTGAGTGCAAAAACGTGAAAAAAATGAATGCATAAGAAAAAGAAACAAAAAGGAGGTATTGGTTTAAATGGTCTTATAGACGATTTTGTGAGTCGGAATCATAAAAACAGTGTGTACGCGAAGGAGGAAAGTTGTCTTGAGTGCAAAAACGTGAAAAAAATGTATGTATAAGGAAAAGAAACAAAAGGGCGGTATTGGTTTAAATGGCCTTTTTAACTATTTTGTGAGTCAGATGGGTTCGGAATCATAAAAAAAGTGCGTACGCGAAGGAGGAAAGTTGTCTTGAGTGCAAAAACGTAAGAAAAATGAATCCATAAGGAAAAGAAACAAAAGGGCGGTATTGGTTTAAATGGCTTTTTAGATGATTTTGTGAGTCAGATGGGTTCGGAATCATAAAAACAGTGTGTGCGCGATGGAGGAAAGTTGTCTTGAGTGCAAAAACGTAAGAAAAATGAATGCATAAGGAGAAGAAACAAAAGGGCGGTATTGGTTTAAATGGCTTTTTAGACAGTTTTGTGAGTCAGATGGGTTCGGAATCTTAAAAACAGTGTGTACGCGAAGGAGGAAAGTTGTTTTGAGTGCAAAAACGTGAAAAAAATGAATGCATAAGGAAAAGAAACAAAAGGGCGGTATTGGTTTAAATGGCTTTTTAGACAGTTTTGTGAGTCAGATGGGTTCGGAATCTTAAAAGCAGTGTGTACGCGAAGGAGGAAAGTTGTTTTGAGTGAAAAAACGTAAGAAAAATGAATGCATAAGGAAAAGAAATCAAAGGGCGGTATTGGATTAAATGGCCTTTTTAACGATTTTGTGAGTCAGATGGGTTCGGAATCATGAAAACAGTGTGTACGCGAAGGAGGGAAGTTGTTTTGAGTGCAAAAACGTTGGAAAAATGAATGCATAAGAAACAAAAGAGCGGTATTGGTTTAAATGGCTTTTTAGACAGTTTTGTGAGTCAGATGGGTTCATAATCTTAAAAACAGTGTGTATGTGAAGGAGGAAAGTTGTCTTGAGTGCAAAAACGTAAGAAAAATGAATGCATAAGGAAAAGAAACAAAAGGGTGGTATTGGTTTAAATGGCCTTTTTAACGATTTTGTGAGTCAGATGGGTTCGGAATCATAAAAAAAGTGTGTACGCGAAGGAGGAAAGATGTCTTGAGCTCAAAAACGTAAGAAAAATGAATGCATAAGGAAAAGAAACGAAAGGGCGGTATTGGTTTAAATGGCCTTTTTAACGATTTTGTGAGTCAGGTGGGTTCGAAATCATAAAAAAAGTGTGTACCAGAAGGAGGGAAGTTGGAAAAACGTGGAAAAAATGAATGTATGAGGAAAAGAAACAAAATGGCGGTATTGGTTTAAATGGCTTTTTAGACAGTTTTGTGAGTCAGATGGGTTCGGAATCTTAAAAACAGTGTGTACGAGAAGGAGGAAAGTTGGAAAAACGTGGAAAAAGTGAATGTATAAGGAAAAGAAACAAAAGGGCGGTATTGGTTTAAATGGCGTTTTTAACGATTTTGTGCGTCATATGGGTTCGGAATCATAAAAAAAGTGTGTACCAGAAGGAGGGAAGTTGGAAAAACGTGGAAAAAATGAATGTATGAGGAAAAGAAACAAAAGGGCGGTATTGGATTAAATGGCTTTTTAGACAGTTTTGTGAGTCAGATGGGTTCGGTATCTTAAAAACAGTGTGTACACGAAGGAGGAAAGTTGTTTTGAGTGCAAAAACATGAAAAAAATAAGGAAAAGAAACAAAAGGGAGGTATTGGTTTAAATGGTCTTATAGACGATTTTGTGAGTCAGATGGGTTCGGAATCATAAAAACAGTGTGTACGCGAAGGAGGAAAGTTGTCTTCAGTGCAAAAACGTAAGAAAAACGAATGCATAAGGAAAAGAAACAAAAGGGCGGAATTGGTTTAAATGGACTTGTAGACGATTTTGTGAGTCAGATGGGTTCGAAATCATAAAAACAGTGTGTACGCGAAGGAGGAAAGTTGTCTTGAGTGCAATAACGTAAGAAAAATGAATGCATAAGGGAAAGAAACAAAAGGGCGGTATTGGATTAAATGGCCTTTTTAACGATTTTGTGAGTCAGATGGGTTCGGAATCATAAAAACAGTGTGTACGCGAAGGAGGAAAGTTGTCTTCAGTGCAAAAACCTAAGAAAAATGAATGCATAAGGAAAAGAAACAAAAGGGCGGTATTGGATTAAATGGCCTTTTTAACGATTTTGGGAGTCAGATGGGTTCGGAATCATAAAAACAGTGTGTACGCGAAGGAGGAAAGTTGTCTTGAGTGCAAAAACGTAAGAAAAATGAATGTATAAGGAAAAGAAACAAAAGGGCGGTATTGGTTTAAATGGCTTTTTAGACAGTTTTGTGAGTCAGATGGGTTCGGAATCTTAAAAACAGTGTGTACAAGAAGGAGGAAAGTTGTTTTCAGTGCAAAAACATGAAAAAAATGAATCCATAAGGAAAAGAAACAAAAGGGAGGTATTGGTTTAAATGGCCTTTTTAACGATTATGTGAGTCAGATGGGTTCGGAATCATAAAAACAGTGTGTACGGGAAGGAGGAAACTTGTCTTGACTGCAAAAACGTAAGAAAAATGAATGTATAAGGAAAAGAAACGAAAGGGCGGTATTGGTTTAAATGGCCTTTTTAACGATTTTGTGAGTCAGGTGGGTTCGAAATCATAAAAAAAGTGTGTACCAGAAGGAGGGAAGTTGGAAAAACGTGGAAAAAATGAATGTATGAGGAAAAGAAACAAAATGGCGGTATTGGTTTAAATGGCTTTTTAGACAGTTTTGTGAATCAGATGGCTACGGAATCTTAAAATCAGTGTGTACGAGAAGGAGGAAAGTTGGAAAAACGTGGAAAAAGTGAATGTATAAGGAAAAGAAACGAAAGGGCGGTATTGGATTAAATGGCCTTTTTAACGATTATGTGAGTCAGATGGGTTCGGAATCATAAAAACAGTGTGTACGGGAAGGAGGAAACTTGTCTTGACTGCAAAAACGTAAGAAAAATGAATGTATAAGGAATAGAAAGAAAAGGGCGGTATTGGTTTAAATGGCTTTTTAGACAGTTTTGTGAGTCAGATGGGTTCGGAATCTTAAAAACAGTGTGTACATTAAGGAGGAAAGTTGTTTTGAGTGCAAAAACGTGGAAAAAATGAATGTATAAGGAAAAGAAACAAAAGGGCGGTATTGGTTTAAATGGCCTTTTTAACGATTTTGTGAGTCATATGGGTTCGGAATCTGAAAAACAGTGTGTACGAGAAGGAGGAAAGTTGGAAAAACGTGGAAAAAGTGAATGTATAAGGAAAAGAAACAAAAGGGCGGTATTGGTTTAAATGGCCTTTTAAACGATTTTGTGAGTCATATGGGTTCGGAATCTGAAAAACAGTGTGTACGAGAAGGAGGAAAGTTGGAAAAACGTGGAAAAAGTGAATGTATAAGGAAAAGAAACAAAAGGGCGGTATTGGATTAAATGGCCTTTTTAACGATTATGTGAGTCAGATGGGTTCGGAATCATAAAAACAGTGTGTCCGCGAAGGAGGAAAGTTGTCTTGAGTGCAAAAACGTAAGAAAAATGAATGTATAAGGAAAAGAAACAAAAGGGCGGTATTGGTTTAAATGGCTTTTTAGACAGTTTTGTGAGTCAGATGGGTTCGGAATCTTAAAAACAGTGTGTACACGAAGGAGGAAAGTTGTTTTGAGTGCAAAAACATGAAAAAAATGAATGCATAAGGAAAAGAAACAAAAGGGAGGTATTGGTTTAAATGGTCTTATAGACGATTTTGTGAGTCAGATGGGTTCGGAATCATAAAAACAGTGTGTACGCGAAGGAGGAAAGTTGTCTTCAGTGCAAAAACGTAAGAAAAACGAATGCATAAGGAAAAGCAACAAAAGGGCGGAATTGGTTTAAATGGACTTGTAGACGATTTTGTGAGTCAGATGGGTTCGAAATCATAAAAACAGTGTGTACGCGAAGGAGGAAAGTTGTCTTGAGTGCAAAAACGTAAGAAAAATGAATGCATAAGGAAAAGAAACAAAAGGGCGGTATTGGATTAAATGGCCTTTTTAACGATTTTGTGAGTCAGATGGGTTCGGAATCATAAAAACAGTGTGTACGCGAAGGAGGAAAGTTGTCTTGAGTGCAAAAACGTAAGAAAAATGAATGTATAAGGAAAAGAAACAAAAGGGCGGTATTGGTTTAAATGGCTTTTTAGACAGTTTTGTGAGTCAGATGGGTTCGGAATCTTAAAAACAGTGTGTACAAGAAGGAGGAAAGTTGTTTTCAGTGCAAAAACATGAAAAAAATGAATCCATAAGGAAAAGAAACAAAAGGGAGGTATTGGTTTAAATGGTCTTATAGACGATTTTGTGAGTCAGATGGGTTCGGAATCATAAAAACAGTGTGTACGCGAAGGAGGAAAGTTGTCTTCAGTGCAAAAACGTAAGAAAAATGAATGCATAAGGAAAAGAAACAAAAGGGCGGAATTGGTTTAAATGGACTTGTAGACGATTTTGTGAGTCAGATGGGTTCGGAATCATAAAAACAGTGTGTACGCGAAGGAGGAAAGTTGTCTTCAGTGCAAAAACGTAAGAAAAACGAATGCATAAGGAAAAGAAACAAAAGGGCGGAATTGGTTTAAATGGACTTGTAGACGATTTTGTGAGTCAGATGGGTTCGAAATCATAAAAACAGTGTGTACGCGAAGGAGGAAAGTTGTCTTGAGTGCAAAAACGTAAGAAAAATGAATGCATAAGGGAAAGAAACAAAAGGGCGGTATTGGATTAAATGGCCTTTTTAACGATTTTGTGAGTCAGATGGGTTCGGAATCATAAAAACAGTGTGTACGCGAAGGAGGAAAGTTGTCTTGAGTGCAAAAACGTAAGAAAAATGAATGTATAAGGAAAAGAAACGAAAGGGCGGTATTGGTTTAAATGGCCTTTTTAACGATTTTGTGAGTCAGGTGGGTTCGAAATCATAAAAAAGTGTGTACCAGAAGGAGGGAAGTTGGAAAAACGTGGAAAAAATGAATGTATGAGGAAAAGAAACAAAATGGCGGTATTGGTTTAAATGGCTTTTTAGACAGTTTTGTGAGTCAGATGGGTTCGGAATCTTAAAAACAGTGTGTACGAGAAGGAGGAAAGTTGGAAAAACGTGGAAAAAGTGAATGTATAAGGAAAAGAAACAAAAGGGCGGTATTGGTTTAAATGGCGTTTTTAACGATTTTGTGCGTCATATGGGTTCGGAATCATAAAAAAAGTGTGTACGCGAAGGAGGGAAGTTGTCTTGAGTGCAAAAACGTGAAAAAAATGAATGCATAAGGAAAAGAAACAAAAGGGCGGTATTGGTTTAAATGGCTTTTTAGACAGTTTTGTGAGTCAGATGGGTTCGGAATCTTGAAAACAGTGTGTACGAGGAGGAAAGTTGGAAAAACGTGGAAAAAATGAATGTATGAGGAAAAGAAACAAAAGGGAGGTATTGGTTTAAATGGTCTTTTAGATGATTTTGTGAGTCAGATGGGTTCGGAATCATAAAAACAGTGTGTACGCGAAGGAGGAAAGTTGTTGTGCAAAAACGTGGAAAAAATGAATGTATAAGGAAAAGAAACAAAAGGGCGGTATTGGATTAAATGGCTTTTTAGCCAGTTTTGTGAGTCAGATGGGTTCGGTATCTTAAAAACAGTGTGTACACGAAGGAGGAAAGTTGTTTTGAGTGCAAAAACATGAAAAAAATAAGGAAAAGAAACAAAAGGGAGGTATTGGTTTAAATGGTCTTATAGACGATTTTGTGAGTCAGATGGGTTCGGAATCATAAAAACAGTGTGTACGCGAAGGAGGAAAGTTGTCTTGAGTGCAAAAACGTAAGAAAAATGAATGTATAAGGAAAAGAAACGAAAGGGCGGTATTGGTTTAAATGGCCTTTTTAACGATTTTGTGAGTCAGGTGGGTTCGAAATCATAAAAAAAGTGTGTACCAGAAGGAGGGAAGTTGGAAAAACGTGGAAAAAGTGAATGTATAAGGAAAAGAAACAAAAGGGCGGTATTGGTTTAAATGGCGTTTTTAACGATTTTGTGCGTCATATGGGTTCGGAATCATAAAAAAAGTGTGTACGCGAAGGAGGGAAGTTGTCTTGAGTGCAAAAACGTGAAAAAAATGAATGCATAAGGAAAAGAAACAAAAGGGCGGTATTGGTTTAAATGGCTTTTTAGACAGTTTTGTGAGTCAGATGGGTTCGGTATTTTAAAAACAGTGTGTACGAGAAGGAGGAAAGTTGGAAAAACGTGGAAAAAGTGAATGTATAAGGAAAAGAAACAAAAGGGCGGTATTGGTTTAAATGGCCTTTTTAACGATTTTGTGAGTCATATGGGTTCGGAATCTGAAAAACAGTGTGTACGCGAAGGAGGAAAGTTGTTTTGAGTGCAAAAACGTGGAAAACATGAATGTATAAGGAAAAGAAACAAAAGGGAGGTATTGGTTTAAATGGTCTTTTAGATGATTTTGTGAGTCAGATGGGTTCGGAATAATAAAAACAGTGTGTACGCGAAGGAGGAAAGTTGTCTTGAGTGCAAAAACGTAAGAAAAATGAATGTATAAGGAAAAGAAACAAAAGGGCGGTATTGGTTTAAATGGCTTTTTAGACAGTTTTGTGAGTCAGATGGGTTCGGAATCTTAAAAACAGTGTGTACAAGGAGGAAAGTTGTTTTCAGTGCAAAAACATGAAAAAAATGAATCCATAAGGAAAAGAAACAAAAGGGAGGTATTGGTTTAAATGGTCTTATAGACGATTTTGTGAGTCAGATGGGTTCGGAATCATAAAAACAGTGTGTACGCAAAGGAGGAAAGTTGCCTTGAGTGCAAAAACGTAAGAAAAACGAATGCATAAGGAAAAGAAACAAAAGGGCGGAATTGGTTTAAATGGCCTTTTTAACGATTTTGTGAGTCAGATGGGTTTGAAATCATAAAAACAGTGTGTACGCGAAGGAGGAAAGTTGTCTTGAGTGCAAAAACGTAAGAAAAATGAATGCATAAGGGAAAGAAACAAAAGGGCGGTATTGGATTAAATGGCCTTTTTAAGGATTTTGTGAGTCAGATGGGTTCGGAATCATAAAAACAGTGTGTACGCGAAGGAGGAAAGTTGTCTTGAGTGCAAAAACGTAAGAAAAATGAATGCATAAGGGAAAGAAACAAAAGGGCGATATTGGATTAAATGGCCTTTTTAACGATTTTGTGAGTCAGATGGGTTCGGAATCATAAAAACAGTGTGTACGCGAAGGAGGAAAGTTGTCTTCAGTGCAAAAACGTAAGAAAAACGAATGCATAAGGAAAAGAAACAAAAGGGCGGAATTGGTTTAAATGGACTTGTAGACGATTTTGTGAGTCAGATGGTTTCGAAATCATAAAAACAGTGTGTACGCGAAGGAGGAAAGTTGTCTTGAGTGAAAAAACGTAAGAAAAATGAATGCATAAGGGAAAGAAACAAAAGGGCGATTTTGGATTAAATGGCCTTTTTAACGATTTTGTGAGTCAGATGGGTTCGGAATCATAAAAACAGTGTGTACGCGAAGGAGGAAAGTTGTCTTCAGTGCAAAAACGTAAGAAAAACGAATGCATAAGGAAAAGAAACAAAAGGGCGGAATTGGTTTAAATGGACTTGTAGACGATTTTGTGAGTCAGATGGGTTCGAAATCATAAAAACAGTGTGTACGCGAAGGAGGAAAGTTGTCTTGAGTGCAATAACGTAAGAAAAATGAATGCATAAGGGAAAGAAACAAAAGGGCGGTATTGGGTTAAATGGCCTTTTTAACGATTTTGTGAGTCAGATGGGTTCGGAATCATAAAAACAGTGTGTACGCGAAGGAGGAAAGTTGGAAAAACGTGGAAAAAGTGAATGTATAAGGAAAAGAAACAAAAGAGCGGTATTGGTTTAAATGGCGTTTTTAACGATTTTGTGCGTCATATGGGTTCGGAATCATAAAAAAAGTGTGTACGCGAAGGAGGGAAGTTGTCTTGAGTGCAAAAACGTGAAAAAAATGAATGCATAAGGAAAAGAAACAAAAGGGCGGTATTGGTTTAAATGGCTTTTTAGACAGTTTTGTGAGTCAGATGGGTTCGGAATCTTGAAAACAGTGTGTACGAGGAGGAAAGTTGGAAAAACGTGGAAAAAATGAATGTATGAGGAAAAGAAACAAAAGGGAGGTATTGGTTTAAATGGTCTTTTAGATGATTTTGTGAGTCAGATGGGTTCGGAATCATAAAAACAGTGTGTACGCGAAGGAGGAAAGTTGTTGTGCAAAAACGTGGAAAAAATGAATGTATAAGGAAAAGAAACAAAAGGGCGGTATTGGATTAAATGGCTTTTTAGACAGTTTTGTGAGTCAGATGGGTTCGGTATCTTAAAAACAGTGTGTACACGAAGGAGGAAAGTTGTTTTGAGTGCAAAAACATGAAAAAAATAAGGAAAAGAAACAAAAGGGAGGTATTGGTTTAAATGGTCTTATAGACGATTTTGTGAGTCAGATGGGTTCGGAATCATAAAAACAGTGTGTACGCGAAGGAGGAAAGTTGTCTTCAGTGCAAAAACGTAAGAAAAACGAATGCATAAGGAAAAGAAACAAAAGGGCGGAATTGGTTTAAATGGACTTGTAGACGATTTTGTGAGTCAGATGGGTTCGAAATCATAAAAACAGTGTGTACGCGAAGGAGGAAAGTTGTCTTGAGTGCAATAACGTAAGAAAAATGAATGCATAAGGGAAAGAAACAAAAGGGCGGTATTGGATTAAATGGCCTTTTTAACGATTTTGTGAGTCAGATGGGTTCGGAATCATAAAAACAGTGTGTACGCGAAGGAGGAAAGTTGTCTTCAGTGCAAAAACCTAAGAAAAACGAATGCATAAGGAAAAGAAACAGAAGGGCGGAATTGGTTTAAATGGACTTGTAGACGATTTTGTGAGTCAGATGGTTTCGAAATCATAAAAACAGTGTGTACGCGAAGGAGGAAAGTTGTCTTGAGTGCAAAAACGTAAGAAAAATGAATGCATAAGGGAAAGAAACAAAAGGGCGGTATTGGATTAAATGGCCTTTTTAACGATTTTGTGAGTCAGATGGGTTCGGAATCATAAAAACAGTGTGTACGCGAAGGAGGTAAGTTGTCTTGAGTGCAAAAACGTAAGAAAAATGAATGTATAAGGAAAAGAAACGAAAGGGCGGTATTGGTTTAAATGGCCTTTTTAACGATTTTGTGAGTCAGGTGGGTTCGAAATCATAAAAAAAGTGTGTACCAGAAGGAGGGAAGTTGGAAAAACGTGGAAAAAATGAATGTATGAGGAAAAGAAACAAAATGGCGGTATTGGTTTAAATGGCTTTTTAGACAGTTTTGTGAGTCAGATGGGTTCGGAATCTTAAAAACAGTGTGTACGAGAAGGAGGAAAGTTGGAAAAACGTGGAAAAAGTGAATGTATAAGGAAAAGAAACAAAAGGGCGGTATTGGTTTAAATGGCGTTTTTAACGATTTTGTGCGTCATATGGGTTCGGAATCATAAAAAAAGTGTGTACGCGAAGGAGGGAAGTTGTCTTGAGTGCAAAAACGTGAAAAAAATGAATGCATAAGAAAAAGAAACAAAAGGGCGGTATTGGTTTAAATGGCTTTTTAGACAGTTTTGTGAGTCAGATGGGTTCGGAATCTTGAAAACAGTGTGTACGAGGAGGAAAGTTGGAAAAACGTGGAAAAAATGAATGTATGAGGAAAAGAAACAAAAGGGAGGTATTGGTTTAAATGGTCTTTTAGATGATTTTGTGAGTCAGATGGGTTCGGAATCATAAAAACAGTGTGTACGCGAAGGAGGAAAGTTGTTTTGAGTGCAAAAACATGAAAAAAATGAATGCATAAGGAAAAGAAACAAAAGGGAGGTATTGGTTTAAATGGTCTTATAGACGATTTTGTGAGTCAGATGGGTTCGGAATCATAAAAACAGTGTGTACGCGAAGGAGGAAAGTTGTCTTCAGTGCAAAAACGTAAGAAAAACGAATGCATAAGGAAAAGAAACAAAAGGGCGGAATTGGTTTAAATGGACTTGTAGACGATTTTGTGAGTCAGATGGGTTCGAAATCATAAAAACAGTGTGTACGCGAAGGAGAAAAGTTGTCTTGAGTGCAAAAACGTAAGAAAAATGAATGCATAAGGAAAAGAAACAAAAGGGCGGTATTGGATTAAATGGCCTTTTTAACGATTTTGTGAGTCAGATGGGTTCGGAATCATAAAAACAGTGTGTACGCGAAGGAGGAAAGTTGTCTTGAGTGCAAAAACGTAAGAAAAATGAATGTATAAGGAAAAGAAACGAAAGGGCGGTATTGGTTTAAATGGCCTTTTTAACGATTTTGTGAGTCAGGTGGGTTCGAAATCATAAAAAAAGTGTGTACCAGAAGGAGGGAAGTTGGAAAAACGTGGAAAAAATGAATGTATGAGGAAAAGAAACAAAATGGCGGTATTGGTTTAAATGGCTTTTTAGACAGTTTTGTGAATCAGATGGCTACGGAATCTTAAAATCAGTGTGTACGAGAAGGAGGAAAGTTGGAAAAACGTGGAAAAAGTGAATGTATAAGGAAAAGAAACGAAAGGGCGGTATTGGATTAAATGGCCTTTTTAACGATTATGTGAGTCAGATGGGTTCGGAATCATAAAAACAGTGTGTACGGGAAGGAGGAAACTTGTCTTGACTGCAAAAACGTAAGAAAAATGAATGTATAAGGAATAGAAAGAAAAGGGCGGTATTGGTTTAAATGGCTTTTTAGACAGTTTTGTGAGTCAGATGGGTTCGGAATCTTAAAAACAGTGTGTACATTAAGGAGGAAAGTTGTTTTGAGTGCAAAAACGTGGAAAAAATGAATGTATAAGGAAAAGAAACAAAAGGGCGGTATTGGTTTAAATGGCCTTTTTAACGATTTTGTGAGTCATATGGGTTCGGAATCTGAAAAACAGTGTGTACGAGAAGGAGGAAAGTTGGAAAAACGTGGAAAAAGTGAATGTATAAGGAAAAGAAACAAAAGGGCGGTATTGGTTTAAATGGCCTTTTAAACGATTTTGTGAGTCATATGGGTTCGGAATCATAAAAACAGTGTGTCCGCGAAGGAGGAAAGTTGTCTTGAGTGCAAAAACGTAAGAAAAATGAATGTATAAGGAAAAGAAACAAAAGGGCGGTATTGGTTTAAATGGCTTTTTAGACAGTTTTGTGAGTCAGATGGTTTCGGAATCTTAAAAACAGTGTGTACACGAAGGAGGAAAGTTGTTTTGAGTGCAAAAACATGAAAAAAATGAATGCATAAGGAAAAGAAACAAAAGGGAGGTATTAGTTTAAATGGTCTTATAGACGATTTTGTGAGTCAGATGGGTTCGGAATCATAAAAACAGTGTGTACGCGAAGGAGGAAAGTTGTCTTCAGTGCAAAAACGTAAGAAAAACGAATGCATAAGGAAAAGAAACAAAAGGGCGGAATTGGTTTAAATGGACTTGTAGACGATTTTGTGAGTCAGATGGGTTCGAAATCATAAAAACAGTGTGTACGCGAAGGAGGAAAGTTGTCTTGAGTGCAAAAACGTAAGAAAAATGAATGCATAAGGAAAAGAAACAAAAGGGCGGTATTGGATTAAATGGCCTTTTTAACGATTTTGTGAGTCAGATGGGTTCGGAATCATAAAAACAGTGTGTACGCGAAGGAGGAAAGTTGTCTTGAGTGCAAAAACGTAAGAAAAATGAATGTATAAGGAAAAGAAACAAAAGGGCGGTATTGGTTTAAATGGCTTTTTAGACAGTTTTGTGAGTCAGATGGGTTCGGAATCTTAAAAACAGTGTGTACAAGAAGGAGGAAAGTTGTTTTCAGTGCAAAAACATGAAAAAAATGAATCCATAAGGAAAAGAAACAAAAGGGAGGTATTGGTTTAAATGGTCTTATAGACGATTTTGTGAGTCAGATGGGTTCGGAATCATAAAAACAGTGTGTACGCGAAGGAGGAAAGTTGTCTTCAGTGCAAAAACGTAAGAAAAATGAATGCATAAGGAAAAGAAACAAAAGGGCGGAATTGGTTTAAATGGACTTGTAGACGATTTTGTGAGTCAGATGGGTTCGAAATCATAAAAACAGTGTGTACGCGAAGGAGGAAAGTTGTCTTGAGTGCAAAAACTTAAGAAAAATGAATGCATAAGGGAAAGAAACAAAAGGGCGGTATTGGATTAAATGGCCTTTTTAACGATTTTGTGAGTCAGATGGGTTCGGAATCATAAAAACAGTGTGTACGCGAAGGAGGAAAGTTGTCTTGAGTGCAAAAACGTAAGAAAAATGAATGTATAAGGAAAAGAAACGAAAGGGCGGTATTGGTTTAAATGGCCTTTTTAACGATTTTGTGAGTCAGGTGGGTTCGAAATCATAAAAAAAGTGTGTACCAGAAGGAGGGAAGTTGGAAAAACGTGGAAAAAATGAATGTATGAGGAAAAGAAACAAAATGGCGGTATTGGTTTAAATGGCTTTTTAGACAGTTTTGTGAATCAGATGGCTACGGAATCTTAAAATCAGTGTGTACGAGAAGGAGGAAAGTTGGAAAAACGTGGAAAAAGTGAATGTATAAGGAAAAGAAACGAAAGGGCGGTATTGGATTAAATGGCCTTTTTAACGATTATGTGAGTCAGATGGGTTCGGAATCATAAAAACAGTGTGTACGCGAAGGAGGAAACTTGTCTTGACTGCAAAAACGTAAGAAAAATGAATGTATAAGGAATAGAAAGAAAAGGGCGGTATTGGTTTAAATGGCTTTTTAGACAGTTTTGTGAGTCAGATGGGTTCGGAATCTTAAAAACAGTGTGTACATGAAGGAGGAAAGTTGTTTTGAGTGCAAAAACGTGGAAAAAATGAATGTATAAGGAAAAGAAACAAAAGGGCGGTATTGGTTTAAATGGCCTTTTTAACGATTTTGTGAGTCATATGGGTTCGGAATCTGAAAAACAGTGTGTACGAGAAGGAGGAAAGTTGGAAAAACGTGGAAAAAGTGAATGTATAAGGAAACGAAACAAAAGGGCGGTATTGGTTTAAATGGCCTTTTAAACGATTTTGTGAGTCATATGGGTTCGGAATCTGAAAAACAGTGTGTACGAGAAGGAGGAAAGTTGGAAAAACGTGGAAAAAGTGAATGTATAAGGAAAAGAAACAAAAGGGCGGTATTGGATTAAATGGCCTTTTTAACGATTATGTGAGTCAGATGGGTTCGGAATCATAAAAACAGTGTGTCCGCGAAGGAGGAAAGTTGTCTTGAGTGCAAAAACGTAAGAAAAATGAATGTATAAGGAAAAGAAACAAAAGGGCGGTATTGGTTTAAATGGCTTTTTAGACAGTTTTGTGAGTCAGATGGGTTCGGAATCTTAAAAACAGTGTGTACACGAAGGAGAAAAGTTGTTTTGAGTGCAAAAACATGAAAAAAATGAATGCATAAGGAAAAGAAGCAAAAGGGAGGTATTGGTTTAAATGGTCTTATAGACGATTTTGTGAGTCAGATGGGTTCGGAATCATAAAAACAGTGTGTACGCGAAGGAGGAAAGTTGTCTTCAGTGCAAAAACGTAAGAAAAACGAATGCATAAGGAAAAGAAACAAAAGGGCGGAATTGGTTTAAATGGACTTGTAGACGATTTTGTGAGTCAGATGGTTTCGAAATCATAAAAACAGTGTGTACGCGAAGGAGGAAAGTTGTCTTGAGTGCAAAAACGTAAGAAAAATGAATGCATAAGGGAAAGAAACAAAAGGGCGATATTGGATTAAATGGCCTTTTTAACGATTTTGTGAGTCAGATGGGTTCGGAATCATAAAAACAGTGTGTACGCAAAGGAGGAAAGTTGTCTTGAGTGCAAAAACGTAAGAAAAATGAATGTATAAGGAAAAGAAACGAAAGGGCGGTATTGGTTTAAATGGCCTTTTTAACGATTTTGTGAGTCAGGTGGGTTCGAAATCATAAAAAAAGTGTGTACCAGAAGGAGGGAAGTTGGAAAAACGTGGAAAAAATGAATGTATGAGGAAAAGAAACAAAAGGGCGGTATTGGTTTAAATGGCTTTTTAGACAGTTTTGCGAGTCGGATGGGTTCGGAATCTTAAAAACAGTGTGTACGAGAAGGAGGAAAGTTGGAAAAACGTGGAAAAAGTGAATGTATAAGGAAAAGAAACAAAAGGGCGGTATTGGTTTAAATGGCGTTTTTAACGATTTTGTGCGTCATATGGGTTCGGAATCATAAAAAAAGTGTGTACGCGAAGGAGGGAAGTTGTCTTGAGTGCAAAAACGTGAAAAAAATGAATGCATAAGGAAAAGAAACAAAAGGGCGGTATTGGTTTAAATGGCTTTTTTGACAGTTTTGTGAGTCAGATGGGTTCGGAATCTTAAAAACAGTGTGTACGAGAAGGAGGAAAGTTGGAAAAACGTGGAAAAAGTGAATGTATAAGGAAAAGAAACAAAAGGGCGGTATTGGATTAAATGGCTTTTTAGACAGTTTTGTGAGTCAGATGGGTTCGGTATCTTAAAAACAGTGTGTACACGAAGGAGGAAAGTTATTTTGAGTGCAAAAACATGAAAAAAATGAATGCATAAGGAAAAGAAACAAAAGGGAGGTATTGGTTTAAATGGTCTTATAGACGATTTTGTGAGTCAGATGGTTTCGAAATCATAAAAACAGTGTGTACGCGAAGGAGGAAAGTTGTCTTGAGTGCAAAAACGTAAGAAAAATGAATGCATAAGGGAAAGAAACAAAAGGGCGGTATTGGATTAAATGGCCTTTTTAAGGATTTTGTGAGTCAGATGGGTTCGGAATCATAAAAACAGTGTGTACGCGAAGGAGGAAAGTTGTCTTCAGTGCAAAAACGTAAGAAAAACGAATGCATAAGGAAAAGAAACAGAAGGGCGGAATTGGTTTAAATGGACTTGTAGACGATTTTGTGAGTCAGATGGTTTCGAAATCATAAAAACAGTGTGTACGCGAAGGAGGAAAGTTGTCTTGAGTGCAAAAACGTAAGAAAAATGAATGCATAAGGGAAAGAAACAAAAGGACGATATTGGATTAAATGGCCTTTTTAACGATTTTGTGAGTCAGATGGGTTCGGAATCATAAAAACAGTGTGTACGCGAAGGAGGAAAGTTGTCTTCAGTGCAAAAACGTAAGAAAAACGAATGCATAAGGAAAAGAAACAAAAGGGCGGAATTGGTTTAAATGGACTTGTAGACGATTTTGTGAGTCAGATGGGTTCGAAATCATAAAAACAGTGTGTACGCGAAGGAGGAAAGTTGTCTTGAGTGCAAAAACGTAAGAAAAATGAATGCATAAGGGAAAGAAACAAAAGGGCGGTATTGGATTAAATGGCCTTTTTAACGATTTTGTGAGTCAGATGGGTTCGGAATCATAAAAACAGTGTGTACGCGAAGGAGGAAAGTTGTCTTCAGTGCAAAAACGTAAGAAAAACGAATGCATAAAGAAAAGAAACAGAAGGGCGGAATTGGTTTAAATGGACTTGTAGACGATTTTGTGAGTCAGATGGTTTCGAAATCATAAAAACAGTGTGTACGCGAAGGAGGAAAGTTGTCTTGAGTGAAAAAACGTATGAAAAATGAATGCATAAGGGAAAGAAACAAAAGGGCGATATTGGATTAAATGGCCTTTTTAAGGATTTTGTGAGTCAGATGGGTTCGGAATCATAAAAACAGTGTGTCCGCGAAGGAGGAAAGTTGTCTTGAGTGCAAAAACGTAAGAAAAATGAATGTATAAGGAAAAGAAACAAAAGGGCGGTATTGGTTTAAATGGCTTTTTAGACAGTTTTGTGAGTCAGATGGGTTCGGAATCTTAAAAACAGTGTGTACACGAAGGAGGAAAGTTGTTTTGAGTGCAAAAACATGAAAAAAATGAATGCATAAGGAAAAGAAACAAAAGGGAGGTATTGGTTTAAATGGTCTTATAGACGATTTTGTGAGTCAGATGGGTTCGGAATCATAAAAACAGTGTGTACGCGAAGGAGGAAAGTTGTCTTCAGTGCAAAAACGTAAGAAAAACGAATGCATAAGGAAAAGAAACAAAAGGGCGGAATTGGTTTAAATGGACTTGTAGACGATTTTGTGAGTCAGATGGGTTCGAAATCATAAAAACAGTGTGTACGCGAAGGAGGAAAGTTGTCTTGAGTGCAAAAACGTAAGAAAAATGAATGCATAAGGAAAAGAAACAAAAGGGCGGTATTGGATTAAATGGCCTTTTTAACGATTTTGTGAGTCAGATGGGTTCGGAATCATAAAAACAGTGTGTACGCGAAGGAGGAAAGTTGTCTTGAGTGCAAAAACGTAAGAAAAATGAATGTATAAGGAAAAGAAACAAAAGGGCGGTATTGGTTTAAATGGCTTTTTAGACAGTTTTGTGAGTCAGATGGGTTCGGAATCTTAAAAACAGTGTGTACAAGAAGGAGGAAAGTTGTTTTCAGTGCAAAAACATGAAAAAAATGAATCCATAAGGAAAAGAAACAAAAGGGAGGTATTGGTTTAAATGGTCTTATAGACGATTTTGTGAGTCAGATGGGTTCGGAATCATAAAAACAGTGTGTACGCGAAGGAGGAAAGTTGTCTTCAGTGCAAAAACGTAAGAAAAATGAATGCATAAGGAAAAGAAACAAAAGGGCGGAATTGGTTTAAATGGACTTGTAGACGATTTTGTGAGTCAGATGGGTTCGAAATCATAAAAACAGTGTGTACGCGAAGGAGGAAAGTTGTCTTGAGTGCAAAAACTTAAGAAAAATGAATGCATAAGGGAAAGAAACAAAAGGGCGGTATTGGATTAAATGGCCTTTTTAACGATTTTGTGAGTCAGATGGGTTCGGAATCATAAAAACAGTGTGTACGCGAAGGAGGAAAGTTGTCTTGAGTGCAAAAACGTAAGAAAAATGAATGTATAAGGAAAAGAAACGAAAGGGCGGTATTGGTTTAAATGGCCTTTTTAACGATTTTGTGAGTCAGGTGGGTTCGAAATCATAAAAAAAGTGTGTACCAGAAGGAGGGAAGTTGGAAAAACGTGGAAAAAATGAATGTATGAGGAAAAGAAACAAAATGGCGGTATTGGTTTAAATGGCTTTTTAGACAGTTTTGTGAATCAGATGGCTACGGAATCTTAAAATCAGTGTGTACGAGAAGGAGGAAAGTTGGAAAAACGTGGAAAAAGTGAATGTATAAGGAAAAGAAACGAAAGGGCGGTATTGGATTAAATGGCCTTTTTAACGATTATGTGAGTCAGATGGGTTCGGAATCATAAAAACAGTGTGTACGCGAAGGAGGAAACTTGTCTTGACTGCAAAAACGTAAGAAAAATGAATGTATAAGGAATAGAAAGAAAAGGGCGGTATTGGTTTAAATGGCTTTTTAGACAGTTTTGTGAGTCAGATGGGTTCGGAATCTTAAAAACAGTGTGTACATGAAGGAGGAAAGTTGTTTTGAGTGCAAAAACGTGGAAAAAATGAATGTATAAGGAAAAGAAACAAAAGGGCGGTATTGGTTTAAATGGCCTTTTTAACGATTTTGTGAGTCATATGGGTTCGGAATCTGAAAAACAGTGTGTACGAGAAGGAGGAAAGTTGGAAAAACGTGGAAAAAGTGAATGTATAAGGAAACGAAACAAAAGGGCGGTATTGGTTTAAATGGCCTTTTAAACGATTTTGTGAGTCATATGGGTTCGGAATCTGAAAAACAGTGTGTACGAGAAGGAGGAAAGTTGGAAAAACGTGGAAAAAGTGAATGTATAAGGAAAAGAAACAAAAGGGCGGTATTGGATTAAATGGCCTTTTTAACGATTATGTGAGTCAGATGGGTTCGGAATCATAAAAACAGTGTGTCCGCGAAGGAGGAAAGTTGTCTTGAGTGCAAAAACGTAAGAAAAATGAATGTATAAGGAAAAGAAACAAAAGGGCGGTATTGGTTTAAATGGCTTTTTAGACAGTTTTGTGAGTCAGATGGGTTCGGAATCTTAAAAACAGTGTGTACACGAAGGAGAAAAGTTGTTTTGAGTGCAAAAACATGAAAAAAATGAATGCATAAGGAAAAGAAGCAAAAGGGAGGTATTGGTTTAAATGGTCTTATAGACGATTTTGTGAGTCAGATGGGTTCGGAATCATAAAAACAGTGTGTACGCGAAGGAGGAAAGTTGTCTTCAGTGCAAAAACGTAAGAAAAACGAATGCATAAGGAAAAGAAACAAAAGGGCGGAATTGGTTTAAATGGACTTGTAGACGATTTTGTGAGTCAGATGGTTTCGAAATCATAAAAACAGTGTGTACGCGAAGGAGGAAAGTTGTCTTGAGTGCAAAAACGTAAGAAAAATGAATGCATAAGGGAAAGAAACAAAAGGGCGATATTGGATTAAATGGCCTTTTTAACGATTTTGTGAGTCAGATGGGTTCGGAATCATAAAAACAGTGTGTACGCAAAGGAGGAAAGTTGTCTTGAGTGCAAAAACGTAAGAAAAATGAATGTATAAGGAAAAGAAACGAAAGGGCGGTATTGGTTTAAATGGCCTTTTTAACGATTTTGTGAGTCAGGTGGGTTCGAAATCATAAAAAAAGTGTGTACCAGAAGGAGGGAAGTTGGAAAAACGTGGAAAAAATGAATGTATGAGGAAAAGAAACAAAAGGGCGGTATTGGTTTAAATGGCTTTTTAGACAGTTTTGCGAGTCGGATGGGTTCGGAATCTTAAAAACAGTGTGTACGAGAAGGAGGAAAGTTGGAAAAACGTGGAAAAAGTGAATGTATAAGGAAAAGAAACAAAAGGGCGGTATTGGTTTAAATGGCGTTTTTAACGATTTTGTGCGTCATATGGGTTCGGAATCATAAAAAAAGTGTGTACGCGAAGGAGGGAAGTTGTCTTGAGTGCAAAAACGTGAAAAAAATGAATGCATAAGGAAAAGAAACAAAAGGGCGGTATTGGTTTAAATGGCTTTTTTGACAGTTTTGTGAGTCAGATGGGTTCGGAATCTTAAAAACAGTGTGTACGAGAAGGAGGAAAGTTGGAAAAACGTGGAAAAAGTGAATGTATAAGGAAAAGAAACAAAAGGGCGGTATTGGTTTAAATGGCCTTTTTAACGATTTTGTGAGTCATATGGGTTCGGAATCTGAAAAACAGTGTGTACGCGAAGGAGGAAAGTTGTTTTGAGTGCAAAAACGTGGAAAAAATGAATGTATAAGGAAAAGAAACAAAAGGGCGGTATTGGATTAAATGGCTTTTTAGACAGTTTTGTGAGTCAGATGGGTTCGGTATCTTAAAAACAGTGTGTACACGAAGGAGGAAAGTTATTTTGAGTGCAAAAACATGAAAAAAATGAATGCATAAGGAAAAGAAACAAAAGGGAGGTATTGGTTTAAATGGTCTTATAGACGATTTTGTGAGTCAGATGGGTTCGGAATCATAAAAACAGTGTGTACGCGAAGGAGGAAAGTTGTCTTCAGTGCAAAAACGTAAGAAAAATGAATGCATAAGGGAAAGAAACAAAAGGGCGGTATTGGATTAAATGGCCTTTTTAAGGATTTTGTGAGTCAGATGGGTTCGGAATCATAAAAACAGTGTGTACGCGAAGGAGGAAAGTTGTCTTCAGTGCAAAAACGTAAGAAAAACGAATGCATAAGGAAAAGAAACAGAAGGGCGGAATTGGTTTAAATGGACTTGTAGACGATTTTGTGAGTCAGATGGTTTCGAAATCATAAAAACAGTGTGTACGCGAAGGAGGAAAGTTGTCTTAAGTGCAAAAACGTAAGAAAAATGAATGCATAAGGGAAAGAAACAAAAGGGCGATATTGGATTAAATAGCCTTTTTAACGATTTTGTGAGTCAGATGGGTTCGGAATCATAAAAACAGTGTGTACGCGAAGGAGGAAAGTTGTCTTCAGTGCAAAAACGTAAGAAAAACGAATGCATAAGGAAAAGAAACAAAAGGGCGGAATTGGTTTAAATGGACTTGTAGACGATTTTGTGAGTCAGATGGGTTCGAAATCATAAAAACAGTGTGTACGCGAAGGAGGAAAGTTGTCTTGAGTGCAAAAACGTAAGAAAAATGAATGCATAAGGGAAAGAAACAAAAGGGCGGTATTGGATTAAATGGCCTTTTTAACGATTTTGTGAGTCAGATGGGTTCGGAATCATAAAAACAGTGTGTACGCGAAGGAGGAAAGTTGTCTTCAGTGCAAAAACGTAAGAAAAACGAATGCATAAGGAAAAGAAACAGAAGGGCGGAATTGGTTTAAATGGACTTGTAGACGATTTTGTGAGTCAGATGGTTTCGAAATCATAAAAACAGTGTGTACGCGAAGGAGGAAAGTTGTCTTGAGTGAAAAAACGTATGAAAAATGAATGCATAAGGGAAAGAAACAAAAGGGCGATATTGGATTAAATGGCCTTTTTAACGATTTTGTGAGTCAGATGGGTTCGGAATCATAAAAACAGTGTGTACGCGAAGGAGGAAAGTTGTCTTCAGTGCAAAAACGTAAGAAAAACGAATGCATAAGGAAAAGAAACAAAAGGGCGGAATTGGTTTAAATGGACTTGTAGACGATTTTGTGAGTCAGATGGGTTCGAAATCATAAAAACAGTGTGTACGCGAAGGAGGAAAGTTGTCTTGAGTGCAAAAACGTAAGAAAAATGAATGCATAAGGGAAGAAACAAAAGGGCGGTATTGGATTAAATGGCCTTTTTAACGATTTTGTGAGTCAGATGGGTTCGGAATCATAAAAACAGTGTGTACGCGAAGGAGGAAAGTTGTCTTGAGTGCAAAAACGTAAGAAAAATGAATGTATAAGGAAAAGAAACGAAAGGGCGGTATTGGTTTAAATGGCCTTTTTAACGATTTTGTGAGTCAGGTGGGTTCGAAATCATAAAAAAAGTGTGTACCAGAAGGAGGGAAGTTGGAAAAACGTGGAAAAAATGAATGTATGAGGAAAAGAAACAAAATGGCGGTATTGGTTTAAATGGCTTTTTAGACAGTTTTGTGAGTCAGATGGGTTCGGAATCTTAAAAACAGTGTGTACGAGAAGGAGGAAAGTTGGAAAAACGTGGAAAAAGTGAATGTATAAGGAAAAGAAACAAAAGGGCGGTATTGGTTTAAATGGCGTTTTTAACGATTTTGTGCGTCATATGGGTTCGGAATCATAAAAAAAGTGTGTACGCGAAGGAGGGAAGTTGTCTTGAGTGCAAAAACGTGAAAAAAATGAATGCATAAGGAAAAGAAGCAAAAGGGAGGTATTGGTTTAAATGGTCTTATAGACGATTTTGTGAGTCAGATGGGTTCGGAATCATAAAAAAAGTGTGTACGCGAAGGAGGGAAGTTGTCTTGAGTGCAAAAACATGAAAAAAATGAATGCATAAGGAAAAGAAGCAAAAGGGAGGTATTGGTTTAAATGGTCTTATAGACGATTTTGTGAGTCAGATGGGTTCGGAATCATAAAAACAGTGTGTACGCGAAGGAGGAAAGTTGTCTTCAGTGCAAAAACGTAAGAAAAACGAATGCATAAGGAAAAGAAACAAAAGGGCGGAATTGGTTTAAATGGACTTGTAGACGATTTTGTGAGTCAGATGGTTTCGAAATCATAAAAACAGTGTGTACGCGAAGGAGGAAAGTTGTCTTGAGTGCAAAAACGTAAGAAAAATGAATGCATAAGGGAAAGAAACAAAAGGGCGATATTGGATTAAATGGCCTTTTTAACGATTTTGTGAGTCAGATGGGTTCGGAATCATAAAAACAGTGTGTACGCAAAGGAGGAAAGTTGTCTTGAGTGCAAAAACGTAAGAAAAATGAATGTATAAGGAAAAGAAACGAAAGGGCGGTATTGGTTTAAATGGCCTTTTTAACGATTTTGTGAGTCAGGTGGGTTCGAAATCATAAAAAAAGTGTGTACCAGAAGGAGGGAAGTTGGAAAAACGTGGAAAAAATGAATGTATGAGGAAAAGAAACAAAAGGGCGGTATTGGTTTAAATGGCTTTTTAGACAGTTTTGCGAGTCGGATGGGTTCGGAATCTTAAAAACAGTGTGTACGAGAAGGAGGAAAGTTGGAAAAACGTGGAAAAAGTGAATGTATAAGGAAAAGAAACAAAAGGGCGGTATTGGTTTAAATGGCGTTTTTAACGATTTTGTGCGTCATATGGGTTCGGAATCATAAAAAAAGTGTGTACGCGAAGGAGGGAAGTTGTCTTGAGTGCAAAAACGTGAAAAAAATGAATGCATAAGGAAAAGAAACAAAAGGGCGGTATTGGTTTAAATGGCTTTTTTGACAGTTTTGTGAGTCAGATGGGTTCGGAATCTTAAAAACAGTGTGTACGAGAAGGAGGAAAGTTGGAAAAACGTGGAAAAAGTGAATGTATAAGGAAAAGAAACAAAAGGGCGGTATTGGTTTAAATGGCCTTTTTAACGATTTTGTGAGTCATATGGGTTCGGAATCTGAAAAACAGTGTGTACGCGAAGGAGGAAAGTTGTTTTGAGTGCAAAAACGTGGAAAAAATGAATGTATAAGGAAAAGAAACAAAAGGGCGGTATTGGATTAAATGGCTTTTTAGACAGTTTTGTGAGTCAGATGGGTTCGGTATCTTAAAAACAGTGTGTACACGAAGGAGGAAAGTTATTTTGAGTGCAAAAACATGAAAAAAATGAATGCATAAGGAAAAGAAACAAAAGGGAGGTATTGGTTTAAATGGTCTTATAGACGATTTTGTGAGTCAGATGGGTTCGGAATCATAAAAACAGTGTGTACGCGAAGGAGGAAAGTTGTCTTCAGTGCAAAAACGTAAGAAAAATGAATGCATAAGGGAAAGAAACAAAAGGGCGGTATTGGATTAAATGGCCTTTTTAAGGATTTTGTGAGTCAGATGGGTTCGGAATCATAAAAACAGTGTGTACGCGAAGGAGGAAAGTTGTCTTCAGTGCAAAAACGTAAGAAAAACGAATGCATAAGGAAAAGAAACAGAAGGGCGGAATTGGTTTAAATGGACTTGTAGACGATTTTGTGAGTCAGATGGTTTCGAAATCATAAAAACAGTGTGTACGCGAAGGAGGAAAGTTGTCTTAAGTGCAAAAACGTAAGAAAAATGAATGCATAAGGGAAAGAAACAAAAGGGCGATATTGGATTAAATGGCCTTTTTAACGATTTTGTGAGTCAGATGGGTTCGGAATCATAAAAACAGTGTGTACGCGAAGGAGGAAAGTTGTCTTCAGTGCAAAAACGTAAGAAAAACGAATGCATAAGGAAAAGAAACAAAAGGGCGGAATTGGTTTAAATGGACTTGTAGACGATTTTGTGAGTCAGATGGGTTCGAAATCATAAAAACAGTGTGTACGCGAAGGAGGAAAGTTGTCTTGAGTGCAAAAACGTAAGAAAAATGAATGCATAAGGGAAAGAAACAAAAGGGCGGTATTGGATTAAATGGCCTTTTTAACGATTTTGTGAGTCAGATGGGTTCGGAATCATAAAAACAGTGTGTACGCGAAGGAGGAAAGTTGTCTTCAGTGCAAAAACGTAAGAAAAACGAATGCATAAGGAAAAGAAACAGAAGGGCGGAATTGGTTTAAATGGACTTGTAGACGATTTTGTGAGTCAGATGGTTTCGAAATCATAAAAACAGTGTGTACGCGAAGGAGGAAAGTTGTCTTGAGTGAAAAAACGTATGAAAAATGAATGCATAAGGGAAAGAAACAAAAGGGCGATATTGGATTAAATGGCCTTTTTAACGATTTTGTGAGTCAGATGGGTTCGGAATCATAAAAACAGTGTGTACGCGAAGGAGGAAAGTTGTCTTCAGTGCAAAAACGTAAGAAAAACGAATGCATAAGGAAAAGAAACAAAAGGGCGGAATTGGTTTAAATGGACTTGTAGACGATTTTGTGAGTCAGATGGGTTCGAAATCATAAAAACAGTGTGTACGCGAAGGAGGAAAGTTGTCTTGAGTGCAAAAACGTAAGAAAAATGAATGCATAAGGGAAAGAAACAAAAGGGCGGTATTGGATTAAATGGCCTTTTTAACGATTTTGTGAGTCAGATGGGTTCGGAATCATAAAAACAGTGTGTACGCGAAGGAGGAAAGTTGTCTTGAGTGCAAAAACGTAAGAAAAATGAATGTATAAGGAAAAGAAACGAAAGGGCGGTATTGGTTTAAATGGCCTTTTTAACGATTTTGTGAGTCAGGTGGGTTCGAAATCATAAAAAAAGTGTGTACCAGAAGGAGGGAAGTTGGAAAAACGTGGAAAAAATGAATGTATGAGGAAAAGAAACAAAATGGCGGTATTGGTTTAAATGGCTTTTTAGACAGTTTTGTGAGTCAGATGGGTTCGGAATCTTAAAAACAGTGTGTACGAGAAGGAGGAAAGTTGGAAAAACGTGGAAAAAGTGAATGTATAAGGAAAAGAAACAAAAGGGCGGTATTGGTTTAAATGGCGTTTTTAACGATTTTGTGCGTCATATGGGTTCGGAATCATAAAAAAAGTGTGTACGCGAAGGAGGGAAGTTGTCTTGAGTGCAAAAACGTGAAAAAAATGAATGCATAAGGAAAAGAAACAAAAGGGCGGTATTGGTTTAAATGGCTTTTTAGACAGTTTTGTGAGTCAGATGGGTTCGGAATCTTGAAAACAGTGTGTACGAGGAGGAAAGTTGGAAAAACGTGGAAAAAATGAATGTATGAGGAAAAGAAACAAAAGGGAGGTATTGGTTTAAATGGTCTTTTAGATGATTTTGTGAGTCAGATGGGTTCGGAATCTTAAAAACAGTGTGTACGAGAAGGAGGAAAGTTGGAAAAACGTGGAAAAAGTGAATGTATAAGGAAAAGAAACAAAAGGGCGGTATTGGTTTAAATGGCCTTTTTAACGATTTTGTGAGTCATATGGGTTCGGAATCTGAAAAACAGTGTGTACGCGAAGGAGGAAAGTTGTTTTGAGTGCAAAAACGTGGAAAAAATGAATGTATAAGGAAAAGAAACAAAAGGGCGGTATTGGATTAAATGGCTTTTTAGACAGTTTTGTGAGTCAGATGGGTTCGGTATCTTAAAAACAGTGTGTACACGAAGGAGGAAAGTTGTTTTGAGTGCAAAAACATGAAAAAAATGAATGCATAAGGAAAAGAAACAAAAGGGAGGTATTGGTTTAAATGGTCTTATAGACGATTTTGTGAGTCAGATGGGTTCGGAATCATAAAAACAGTGTGTACGCGAAGGAGGAAAGTTGTCTTCAGTGCAAAAACGCAAGAAAAATGAATGCATAAGGGAAAGAAACAAAAGGGCGGTATTGGATTAAATGGCCTTTTTAAGGATTTTGTGAGTCAGATGGGTTCGGAATCATAAAAACAGTGTGTACGCGAAGGAGGAAAGTTGTCTTCAGTGCAAAAACGTAAGAAGAACGAATGCATAAGGAAAAGAAACAGAAGGGCGGAATTGGTTTAAATGGACTTGTAGACGATTTTGTGAGTCAGATGGTTTCGAAATCATAAAAACAGTGTGTACGCGAAGGAGGAAAGTTGTCTTGAGTGCAAAAACGTAAGAAAAATGAATGCATAAGGGAAAGAAACAAAAGGGCGATATTGGATTAAATGGCCTTTTTAACGATTTTGTGAGTCAGATGGGTTCGGAATCATAAAAACAGTGTGTACGCGAAGGAGGAAAGTTGTCTTCAGTGCAAAAACGTAAGAAAAACGAATGCATAAGGAAAAGAAACAAAAGGGCGGAATTGGTTTAAATGGACTTGTAGACGATTTTGTGAGTCAGATGGGTTCGAAATCATAAAAACAGTGTGTACGCGAAGGAGGAAAGTTGTCTTGAGTGCAAAAACGTAAGAAAAATGAATGCATAAGGGAAAGAAACAAAAGGGCGGTATTGGATTAAATGGCCTTTTTAACGATTTTGTGAGTCAGATGGGTTCGGAATCATAAAAACAGTGTGTACGCGAAGGAGGAAAGTTGTCTTCAGTGCAAAAACGCAAGAAAAACGAATGCATAAGGAAAAGAAACAGAAGGGCGGAATTGGTTTAAATGGACTTGTAGACGATTTTGTGAGTCAGATGGTTTCGAAATCATAAAAACAGTGTGTACGCGAAGGAGGAAAGTTGTCTTGAGTGAAAAAACGTAAGAAAAATGAATGCATAAGGGAAAGAAACAAAAGGGCGATATTGGATTAAATGGCCTTTTTAACGATTTTGTGAGTCAGATGGGTTCGGAATCATAAAAACAGTGTGTACGCGAAGGAGGAAAGTTGTCTTCAGTGCAAAAACGTAAGAAAAACGAATGCATAAGGAAAAGAAACAAAAGGGCGGAATTGGTTTAAATGGACTTGTAGACGATTTTGTGAGTCAGATGGGTTCGAAATCATAAAAACAGTGTGTACGCGAAGGAGGAAAGTTGTCTTGAGTGCAAAAACGTAAGAAAAATGAATGCATAAGGGAAAGAAACAAAAGGGCGGTATTGGATTAAATGGCCTTTTTAACGATTTTGTGAGTCAGATGGGTTCGGAATCATAAAAACAGTGTGTACGCGAAGGAGGAAAGTTGTCTTGAGTGCAAAAACGTAAGAAAAATGAATGTATAAGGAAAAGAAACGAAAGGGCGGTATTGGTTTAAATGGCCTTTTTAACGATTTTGTGAGTCAGGTGGGTTCGAAATCATAAAAAAAGTGTGTACCAGAAGGAGGGAAGTTGGAAAAACGTGGAAAAAATGAATGTATGAGGAAAAGAAACAAAATGGCGGTATTGGTTTAAATGGCTTTTTAGACAGTTTTGTGAGTCAGATGGGTTCGGAATCTTAAAAACAGTGTGTACGAGAAGGAGGAAAGTTGGAAAAACGTGGAAAAAGTGAATGTATAAGGAAAAGAAACAAAAGGGCGGTATTGGTTTAAATGGCGTTTTTAACGATTTTGTGCGTCATATGGGTTCGGAATCATAAAAAAAGTGTGTACGCGAAGGAGGGAAGTTGTCTTGAGTGCAAAAACGTGAAAAAAATGAATGCATAAGGAAAAGAAACAAAAGGGCGGTATTGGTTTAAATGGCTTTTTAGACAGTTTTGTGAGTCAGATGGGTTCGGAATCTTGAAAACAGTGTGTACGAGGAGGAAAGTTGGAAAAACGTGGAAAAAATGAATGTATGAGGAAAAGAAACAAAAGGGAGGTATTGGTTTAAATGGTCTTTTAGATGATTTTGTGAGTCAGATGGGTTCGGAATCATAAAAACAGTGTGTACGCGAAGGAGGAAAGTTGTTGTGCAAAAACGTGGAAAAAATGAATGTATAAGGAAAAGAAACAAAAGGGCGGTATTGGATTAAATGGCTTTTTAGCCAGTTTTGTGAGTCAGATGGGTTCGGTATCTTAAAAACAGTGTGTACACGAAGGAGGAAAGTTGTTTTGAGTGCAAAAACATGAAAAAAATAAGGAAAAGAAACAAAAGGGAGGTATTGGTTTAAATGGTCTTATAGACGATTTTGTGAGTCAGATGGGTTCGGAATCATAAAAACAGTGTGTACGCGAAGGAGGAAAGTTGTCTTCAGTGCAAAAACGTAAGAAAAACGAATGCATAAGGAAAAGAAACAAAAGGGCGGAATTGGATTAAATGGCCTTTTTAACGATTTTGTGAGTCAGATGGGTTCGGAATCATAAAAACAGTGTGTACGCGAAGGAGGAAAGTTGTCTTGAGTGCAAAAACGTAAGAAAAATGAATGTATAAGGAAAAGAAACGAAAGGGCGGTATTGGTTTAAATGGCCTTTTTAACGATTTTGTGAGTCAGGTGGGTTCGAAATCATAAAAAAAGTGTGTACCAGAAGGAGGGAAGTTGGAAAAACGTGGAAAAAGTGAATGTATAAGGAAAAGAAACAAAAGGGCGGTATTGGTTTAAATGGCGTTTTTAACGATTTTGTGCGTCATATGGGTTCGGAATCATAAAAAAAGTGTGTACGCGAAGGAGGGAAGTTGTCTTGAGTGCAAAAACGTGAAAAAAATGAATGCATAAGGAAAAGAAACAAAAGGGCGGTATTGGTTTAAATGGCTTTTTAGACAGTTTTGTGAGTCAGATGGGTTCGGTATCTTAAAAACAGTGTGTACGAGAAGGAGGAAAGTTGGAAAAACGTGGAAAAAGTGAATGTATAAGGAAAAGAAACAAAAGGGCGGTATTGGTTTAAATGGCCTTTTTAACGATTTTGTGAGTCATATGGGTTCGGAATCTGAAAAACAGTGTGTACGCGAAGGAGGAAAGTTGTTTTGAGTGCAAAAACGTGGAAAACATGAATGTATAAGGAAAAGAAACAAAAGGGAGGTATTGGTTTAAATGGTCTTTTAGATGATTTTGTGAGTCAGATGGGTTCGGAATAATAAAAACAGTGTGTACGCGAAGGAGGAAAGTTGTCTTGAGTGCAAAAACGTAAGAAAAATGAATGTATAAGGAAAAGAAACAAAAGGGCGGTATTGGTTTAAATGGCTTTTTAGACAGTTTTGTGAGTCAGATGGGTTCGGAATCTTAAAAACAGTGTGTACAAGGAGGAAAGTTGTTTTCAGTGCAAAAACATGAAAAAAATGAATCCATAAGGAAAAGAAACAAAAGGGAGGTATTGGTTTAAATGGTCTTATAGACGATTTTGTGAGTCAGATGGGTTCGGAATCATAAAAACAGTGTGTACGCAAAGGAGGAAAGTTGCCTTGAGTGCAAAAACGTAAGAAAAACGAATGCATAAGGAAAAGAAACAAAAGGGCGGAATTGGTTTAAATGGCCTTTTTAACGATTTTGTGAGTCAGATGGGTTTGAAATCATAAAAACAGTGTGTACGCGAAGGAGGAAAGTTGTCTTGAGTGCAAAAACGTAAGAAAAATGAATGCATAAGGGAAAGAAACAAAAGGGCGGTATTGGATTAAATGGCCTTTTTAAGGATTTTGTGAGTCAGATGGGTTCGGAATCATAAAAACAGTGTGTACGCGAAGGAGGAAAGTTGTCTTCAGTGCAAAAACGTAAGAAAAACGAATGCATAAGGAAAAGAAACAGAAGGGCGGAATTGGTTTAAATGGACTTGTAGACGATTTTGTGAGTCAGATGGTTTCGAAATCATAAAAACAGTGTGTACGCGAAGGAGGAAAGTTGTCTTGAGTGCAAAAACGTAAGAAAAATGAATGCATAAGGGAAAGAAACAAAAGGGCGATATTGGATTAAATGGCCTTTTTAACGATTTTGTGAGTCAGATGGGTTCGGAATCATAAAAACAGTGTGTACGCGAAGGAGGAAAGTTGTCTTCAGTGCAAAAACGTAAGAAAAACGAATGCATAAGGAAAAGAAACAAAAGGGCGGAATTGGTTTAAATGGACTTGTAGACGATTTTGTGAGTCAGATGGGTTCGAAATCATAAAAACAGTGTGTACGCGAAGGAGGAAAGTTGTCTTCAGTGCAAAAACGTAAGAAAAACGAATGCATAAGGAAAAGAAACAGAAGGGCGGAATTGGTTTAAATGGACTTGTAGACGATTTTGTGAGTCAGATGGTTTCGAAATCATAAAAACAGTGTGTACGCGAAGGAGGAAAGTTGTCTTGAGTGAAAAAACGTAAGAAAAATGAATGCATAAGGAAAAGAAACAAAAGGGCGGTATTGGATTAAATGGCCTTTTTAACGATTTTGTGAGTCAGATGGGTTCGGAATCATAAAAACAGTGTGTACGCGAAGGAGGAAAGTTGTCTTGAGTGCAAAAACGTAAGAAAAATGAATGTATAAGGAAAAGAAACAAAAGGGCGGTATTGGTTTAAATGGCTTTTTAGACAGTTTTGTGAGTCAGATGGGTTCGGAATCTTAAAAACAGTGTGTACACGGAGGAGGAAAGTTGTTTTGAGTGCAAAAACATGAAAAAAATGAATCCATAAGGAAAAGAAACAAAAGGGAGGTATTGGTTTAAATGGTCTTATAGACGATTTTGTGAGTCAGATGGGTTCGGAATCATAAAAAAAGTGTGTACCAGAAGGAGGGAAGTTGGAAAAACGTGGAAAAAATGAATGTATGAGGAAAAGAAACAAAAGGGCGGAATTGGTTTAAATGGCTTTTTAGACAGTTTTGTGAGTCAGATGGGTTCGGAATCTTAAAAGCAGTGTGTACGCGAAGGAGGAAAGTTGTTTTGAGTGCAAAAACGTGAAAAAAATGAATGCATAAGGAAAAGAAACAAAAGGGAGGTATTGGTTTAAATGGTCTTATAGACGATATTGTGAGTCAGATGGGTTCGAAATCATAAAAACAGTGTGTACGCGAAGGAGGAAATTTGTCTTGAGTGCAAAAACGTAAGAAAAATGAATGCATAAGGAAAAGAAACAAAAGGGCGGAATTGGTTTAAATGGCCTTGTAGGCGCTTTTGTGAGTCAGGTGGGTTCGGAGTCATAAAAAAGTGTGTACGAGAAGGAGGAATGTTGTTTTGAGTGCAAAAACGTAAGAAAAATGAATGCATAAGGAAAAGAAACAAAAGGGCGGTATTGGATTCAATGGCCTTTTTAACGATTTTGTGAGTCAGGTGGGTTCGAAATCATAAAAACAGTGTGTACGCGAAGGAGGAAAGTTGTCTTGAGTGCAAAAACGTGAAAAAAATGAATGCATAAGGAAAAGAAACAAAAGGGAGGTATTGGTTTAAATGGTCTTTTGGACGGTTTTGTTAGTCAGATGGGTTCGGAATCTTAAAAGCAGTGTGTACGCGAAGGAGGAAAGTTGTTTTGAGTGCAAAAACGTGAAAAAAATGAATGCATAAGAAAAAGAAACAAAAAGGAGGTATTGGTTTAAATGGTCTTATAGACGATTTTGTGAGTCGGAATCATAAAAACAGTGTGTACGCGAAGGAGGAAAGTTGTCTTGAGTGCAAAAACGTGAAAAAAATGTATGTATAAGGAAAAGAAACAAAAGGGCGGTATTGGTTTAAATGGCCTTTTTAACTATTTTGTGAGTCAGATGGGTTCGGAATCATAAAAAAAGTGCGTACGCGAAGGAGGAAAGTTGTCTTGAGTGCAAAAACGTAAGAAAAATGAATCCATAAGGAAAAGAAACAAAAGGGCGGTATTGGTTTAAATGGCTTTTTAGATGATTTTGTGAGTCAGATGGGTTCGGAATCATAAAAACAGTGTGTGCGCGATGGAGGAAAGTTGTCTTGAGTGCAAAAACGTAAGAAAAATGAATGCATAAGGAGAAGAAACAAAAGGGCGGTATTGGTTTAAATGGCTTTTTAGACAGTTTTGTGAGTCAGATGGGTTCGGAATCTTAAAAACAGTGTGTACGCGAAGGAGGAAAGTTGTTTTGAGTGCAAAAACGTGAAAAAAATGAATGCATAAGGAAAAGAAACAAAAGGGCGGTATTGGTTTAAATGGCTTTTTAGACAGTTTTGTGAGTCAGATGGGTTCGGAATCTTAAAAGCAGTGTGTACGCGAAGGAGGAAAGTTGTTTTGAGTGAAAAAACGTAAGAAAAATGAATGCATAAGGAAAAGAAATCAAAGGGCGGTATTGGATTAAATGGCCTTTTTAACGATTTTGTGAGTCAGATGGGTTCGGAATCATGAAAACAGTGTGTACGCGAAGGAGGGAAGTTGTTTTGAGTGCAAAAACGTTGGAAAAATGAATGCATAAGAAACAAAAGAGCGGTATTGGTTTAAATGGCTTTTTAGACAGTTTTGTGAGTCAGATGGGTTCATAATCTTAAAAACAGTGTGTATGTGAAGGAGGAAAGTTGTCTTGAGTGCAAAAACGTAAGAAAAATGAATGCATAAGGAAAAGAAACAAAAGGGTGGTATTGGTTTAAATGGCCTTTTTAACGATTTTGTGAGTCAGATGGGTTCGGAATCATAAAAAAAGTGTGTACGCGAAGGAGGAAAGATGTCTTGAGCTCAAAAACGTAAGAAAAATGAATGCATAAGGAAAAGAAACGAAAGGGCGGTATTGGTTTAAATGGCCTTTTTAACGATTTTGTGAGTCAGGTGGGTTCGAAATCATAAAAAAAGTGTGTACCAGAAGGAGGGAAGTTGGAAAAACGTGGAAAAAATGAATGTATGAGGAAAAGAAACAAAATGGCGGTATTGGTTTAAATGGCTTTTTAGACAGTTTTGTGAGTCAGATGGGTTCGGAATCTTAAAAACAGTGTGTACGAGAAGGAGGAAAGTTGGAAAAACGTGGAAAAAGTGAATGTATAAGGAAAAGAAACAAAAGGGCGGTATTGGTTTAAATGGCGTTTTTAACGATTTTGTGCGTCATATGGGTTCGGAATCATAAAAAAAGTGTGTACCAGAAGGAGGGAAGTTGGAAAAACGTGGAAAAAATGAATGTATGAGGAAAAGAAACAAAAGGGCGGTATTGGATTAAATGGCTTTTTAGACAGTTTTGTGAGTCAGATGGGTTCGGTATCTTAAAAACAGTGTGTACACGAAGGAGGAAAGTTGTTTTGAGTGCAAAAACATGAAAAAAATAAGGAAAAGAAACAAAAGGGAGGTATTGGTTTAAATGGTCTTATAGACGATTTTGTGAGTCAGATGGGTTCGGAATCATAAAAACAGTGTGTACGCGAAGGAGGAAAGTTGTCTTCAGTGCAAAAACGTAAGAAAAACGAATGCATAAGGAAAAGAAACAAAAGGGCGGAATTGGTTTAAATGGACTTGTAGACGATTTTGTGAGTCAGATGGGTTCGAAATCATAAAAACAGTGTGTACGCGAAGGAGGAAAGTTGTCTTGAGTGCAATAACGTAAGAAAAATGAATGCATAAGGGAAAGAAACAAAAGGGCGGTATTGGATTAAATGGCCTTTTTAACGATTTTGTGAGTCAGATGGGTTCGGAATCATAAAAACAGTGTGTACGCGAAGGAGGAAAGTTGTCTTCAGTGCAAAAACCTAAGAAAAATGAATGCATAAGGAAAAGAAACAAAAGGGCGGTATTGGATTAAATGGCCTTTTTAACGATTTTGGGAGTCAGATGGGTTCGGAATCATAAAAACAGTGTGTACGCGAAGGAGGAAAGTTGTCTTGAGTGCAAAAACGTAAGAAAAATGAATGTATAAGGAAAAGAAACAAAAGGGCGGTATTGGTTTAAATGGCTTTTTAGACAGTTTTGTGAGTCAGATGGGTTCGGAATCTTAAAAACAGTGTGTACAAGAAGGAGGAAAGTTGTTTTCAGTGCAAAAACATGAAAAAAATGAATCCATAAGGAAAAGAAACAAAAGGGAGGTATTGGTTTAAATGGCCTTTTTAACGATTATGTGAGTCAGATGGGTTCGGAATCATAAAAACAGTGTGTACGGGAAGGAGGAAACTTGTCTTGACTGCAAAAACGTAAGAAAAATGAATGTATAAGGAAAAGAAACGAAAGGGCGGTATTGGTTTAAATGGCCTTTTTAACGATTTTGTGAGTCAGGTGGGTTCGAAATCATAAAAAAAGTGTGTACCAGAAGGAGGGAAGTTGGAAAAACGTGGAAAAAATGAATGTATGAGGAAAAGAAACAAAATGGCGGTATTGGTTTAAATGGCTTTTTAGACAGTTTTGTGAATCAGATGGCTACGGAATCTTAAAATCAGTGTGTACGAGAAGGAGGAAAGTTGGAAAAACGTGGAAAAAGTGAATGTATAAGGAAAAGAAACGAAAGGGCGGTATTGGATTAAATGGCCTTTTTAACGATTATGTGAGTCAGATGGGTTCGGAATCATAAAAACAGTGTGTACGGGAAGGAGGAAACTTGTCTTGACTGCAAAAACGTAAGAAAAATGAATGTATAAGGAATAGAAAGAAAAGGGCGGTATTGGTTTAAATGGCTTTTTAGACAGTTTTGTGAGTCAGATGGGTTCGGAATCTTAAAAACAGTGTGTACATTAAGGAGGAAAGTTGTTTTGAGTGCAAAAACGTGGAAAAAATGAATGTATAAGGAAAAGAAACAAAAGGGCGGTATTGGTTTAAATGGCCTTTTTAACGATTTTGTGAGTCATATGGGTTCGGAATCTGAAAAACAGTGTGTACGAGAAGGAGGAAAGTTGGAAAAACGTGGAAAAAGTGAATGTATAAGGAAAAGAAACAAAAGGGCGGTATTGGTTTAAATGGCCTTTTAAACGATTTTGTGAGTCATATGGGTTCGGAATCTGAAAAACAGTGTGTACGAGAAGGAGGAAAGTTGGAAAAACGTGGAAAAAGTGAATGTATAAGGAAAAGAAACAAAAGGGCGGTATTGGATTAAATGGCCTTTTTAACGATTATGTGAGTCAGATGGGTTCGGAATCATAAAAACAGTGTGTCCGCGAAGGAGGAAAGTTGTCTTGAGTGCAAAAACGTAAGAAAAATGAATGTATAAGGAAAAGAAACAAAAGGGCGGTATTGGTTTAAATGGCTTTTTAGACAGTTTTGTGAGTCAGATGGGTTCGGAATCTTAAAAACAGTGTGTACACGAAGGAGGAAAGTTGTTTTGAGTGCAAAAACATGAAAAAAATGAATGCATAAGGAAAAGAAACAAAAGGGAGGTATTGGTTTAAATGGTCTTATAGACGATTTTGTGAGTCAGATGGGTTCGGAATCATAAAAACAGTGTGTACGCGAAGGAGGAAAGTTGTCTTCAGTGCAAAAACGTAAGAAAAACGAATGCATAAGGAAAAGCAACAAAAGGGCGGAATTGGTTTAAATGGACTTGTAGACGATTTTGTGAGTCAGATGGGTTCGAAATCATAAAAACAGTGTGTACGCGAAGGAGGAAAGTTGTCTTGAGTGCAAAAACGTAAGAAAAATGAATGCATAAGGAAAAGAAACAAAAGGGCGGTATTGGATTAAATGGCCTTTTTAACGATTTTGTGAGTCAGATGGGTTCGGAATCATAAAAACAGTGTGTACGCGAAGGAGGAAAGTTGTCTTGAGTGCAAAAACGTAAGAAAAATGAATGTATAAGGAAAAGAAACAAAAGGGCGGTATTGGTTTAAATGGCTTTTTAGACAGTTTTGTGAGTCAGATGGGTTCGGAATCTTAAAAACAGTGTGTACAAGAAGGAGGAAAGTTGTTTTCAGTGCAAAAACATGAAAAAAATGAATCCATAAGGAAAAGAAACAAAAGGGAGGTATTGGTTTAAATGGTCTTATAGACGATTTTGTGAGTCAGATGGGTTCGGAATCATAAAAACAGTGTGTACGCGAAGGAGGAAAGTTGTCTTCAGTGCAAAAACGTAAGAAAAATGAATGCATAAGGAAAAGAAACAAAAGGGCGGAATTGGTTTAAATGGACTTGTAGACGATTTTGTGAGTCAGATGGGTTCGGAATCATAAAAACAGTGTGTACGCGAAGGAGGAAAGTTGTCTTCAGTGCAAAAACGTAAGAAAAACGAATGCATAAGGAAAAGAAACAAAAGGGCGGAATTGGTTTAAATGGACTTGTAGACGATTTTGTGAGTCAGATGGGTTCGAAATCATAAAAACAGTGTGTACGCGAAGGAGGAAAGTTGTCTTGAGTGCAAAAACGTAAGAAAAATGAATGCATAAGGGAAAGAAACAAAAGGGCGGTATTGGATTAAATGGCCTTTTTAACGATTTTGTGAGTCAGATGGGTTCGGAATCATAAAAACAGTGTGTACGCGAAGGAGGAAAGTTGTCTTGAGTGCAAAAACGTAAGAAAAATGAATGTATAAGGAAAAGAAACGAAAGGGCGGTATTGGTTTAAATGGCCTTTTTAACGATTTTGTGAGTCAGGTGGGTTCGAAATCATAAAAAAGTGTGTACCAGAAGGAGGGAAGTTGGAAAAACGTGGAAAAAATGAATGTATGAGGAAAAGAAACAAAATGGCGGTATTGGTTTAAATGGCTTTTTAGACAGTTTTGTGAGTCAGATGGGTTCGGAATCTTAAAAACAGTGTGTACGAGAAGGAGGAAAGTTGGAAAAACGTGGAAAAAGTGAATGTATAAGGAAAAGAAACAAAAGGGCGGTATTGGTTTAAATGGCGTTTTTAACGATTTTGTGCGTCATATGGGTTCGGAATCATAAAAAAAGTGTGTACGCGAAGGAGGGAAGTTGTCTTGAGTGCAAAAACGTGAAAAAAATGAATGCATAAGGAAAAGAAACAAAAGGGCGGTATTGGTTTAAATGGCTTTTTAGACAGTTTTGTGAGTCAGATGGGTTCGGAATCTTGAAAACAGTGTGTACGAGGAGGAAAGTTGGAAAAACGTGGAAAAAATGAATGTATGAGGAAAAGAAACAAAAGGGAGGTATTGGTTTAAATGGTCTTTTAGATGATTTTGTGAGTCAGATGGGTTCGGAATCATAAAAACAGTGTGTACGCGAAGGAGGAAAGTTGTTGTGCAAAAACGTGGAAAAAATGAATGTATAAGGAAAAGAAACAAAAGGGCGGTATTGGATTAAATGGCTTTTTAGCCAGTTTTGTGAGTCAGATGGGTTCGGTATCTTAAAAACAGTGTGTACACGAAGGAGGAAAGTTGTTTTGAGTGCAAAAACATGAAAAAAATAAGGAAAAGAAACAAAAGGGAGGTATTGGTTTAAATGGTCTTATAGACGATTTTGTGAGTCAGATGGGTTCGGAATCATAAAAACAGTGTGTACGCGAAGGAGGAAAGTTGTCTTGAGTGCAAAAACGTAAGAAAAATGAATGTATAAGGAAAAGAAACGAAAGGGCGGTATTGGTTTAAATGGCCTTTTTAACGATTTTGTGAGTCAGGTGGGTTCGAAATCATAAAAAAAGTGTGTACCAGAAGGAGGGAAGTTGGAAAAACGTGGAAAAAGTGAATGTATAAGGAAAAGAAACAAAAGGGCGGTATTGGTTTAAATGGCGTTTTTAACGATTTTGTGCGTCATATGGGTTCGGAATCATAAAAAAAGTGTGTACGCGAAGGAGGGAAGTTGTCTTGAGTGCAAAAACGTGAAAAAAATGAATGCATAAGGAAAAGAAACAAAAGGGCGGTATTGGTTTAAATGGCTTTTTAGACAGTTTTGTGAGTCAGATGGGTTCGGTATTTTAAAAACAGTGTGTACGAGAAGGAGGAAAGTTGGAAAAACGTGGAAAAAGTGAATGTATAAGGAAAAGAAACAAAAGGGCGGTATTGGTTTAAATGGCCTTTTTAACGATTTTGTGAGTCATATGGGTTCGGAATCTGAAAAACAGTGTGTACGCGAAGGAGGAAAGTTGTTTTGAGTGCAAAAACGTGGAAAACATGAATGTATAAGGAAAAGAAACAAAAGGGAGGTATTGGTTTAAATGGTCTTTTAGATGATTTTGTGAGTCAGATGGGTTCGGAATAATAAAAACAGTGTGTACGCGAAGGAGGAAAGTTGTCTTGAGTGCAAAAACGTAAGAAAAATGAATGTATAAGGAAAAGAAACAAAAGGGCGGTATTGGTTTAAATGGCTTTTTAGACAGTTTTGTGAGTCAGATGGGTTCGGAATCTTAAAAACAGTGTGTACAAGGAGGAAAGTTGTTTTCAGTGCAAAAACATGAAAAAAATGAATCCATAAGGAAAAGAAACAAAAGGGAGGTATTGGTTTAAATGGTCTTATAGACGATTTTGTGAGTCAGATGGGTTCGGAATCATAAAAACAGTGTGTACGCAAAGGAGGAAAGTTGCCTTGAGTGCAAAAACGTAAGAAAAACGAATGCATAAGGAAAAGAAACAAAAGGGCGGAATTGGTTTAAATGGCCTTTTTAACGATTTTGTGAGTCAGATGGGTTTGAAATCATAAAAACAGTGTGTACGCGAAGGAGGAAAGTTGTCTTGAGTGCAAAAACGTAAGAAAAATGAATGCATAAGGGAAAGAAACAAAAGGGCGGTATTGGATTAAATGGCCTTTTTAAGGATTTTGTGAGTCAGATGGGTTCGGAATCATAAAAACAGTGTGTACGCGAAGGAGGAAAGTTGTCTTGAGTGCAAAAACGTAAGAAAAATGAATGCATAAGGGAAAGAAACAAAAGGGCGATATTGGATTAAATGGCCTTTTTAACGATTTTGTGAGTCAGATGGGTTCGGAATCATAAAAACAGTGTGTACGCGAAGGAGGAAAGTTGTCTTCAGTGCAAAAACGTAAGAAAAACGAATGCATAAGGAAAAGAAACAAAAGGGCGGAATTGGTTTAAATGGACTTGTAGACGATTTTGTGAGTCAGATGGTTTCGAAATCATAAAAACAGTGTGTACGCGAAGGAGGAAAGTTGTCTTGAGTGAAAAAACGTAAGAAAAATGAATGCATAAGGGAAAGAAACAAAAGGGCGATTTTGGATTAAATGGCCTTTTTAACGATTTTGTGAGTCAGATGGGTTCGGAATCATAAAAACAGTGTGTACGCGAAGGAGGAAAGTTGTCTTCAGTGCAAAAACGTAAGAAAAACGAATGCATAAGGAAAAGAAACAAAAGGGCGGAATTGGTTTAAATGGACTTGTAGACGATTTTGTGAGTCAGATGGGTTCGAAATCATAAAAACAGTGTGTACGCGAAGGAGGAAAGTTGTCTTGAGTGCAATAACGTAAGAAAAATGAATGCATAAGGGAAAGAAACAAAAGGGCGGTATTGGGTTAAATGGCCTTTTTAACGATTTTGTGAGTCAGATGGGTTCGGAATCATAAAAACAGTGTGTACGCGAAGGAGGAAAGTTGGAAAAACGTGGAAAAAGTGAATGTATAAGGAAAAGAAACAAAAGAGCGGTATTGGTTTAAATGGCGTTTTTAACGATTTTGTGCGTCATATGGGTTCGGAATCATAAAAAAAGTGTGTACGCGAAGGAGGGAAGTTGTCTTGAGTGCAAAAACGTGAAAAAAATGAATGCATAAGGAAAAGAAACAAAAGGGCGGTATTGGTTTAAATGGCTTTTTAGACAGTTTTGTGAGTCAGATGGGTTCGGAATCTTGAAAACAGTGTGTACGAGGAGGAAAGTTGGAAAAACGTGGAAAAAATGAATGTATGAGGAAAAGAAACAAAAGGGAGGTATTGGTTTAAATGGTCTTTTAGATGATTTTGTGAGTCAGATGGGTTCGGAATCATAAAAACAGTGTGTACGCGAAGGAGGAAAGTTGTTGTGCAAAAACGTGGAAAAAATGAATGTATAAGGAAAAGAAACAAAAGGGCGGTATTGGATTAAATGGCTTTTTAGACAGTTTTGTGAGTCAGATGGGTTCGGTATCTTAAAAACAGTGTGTACACGAAGGAGGAAAGTTGTTTTGAGTGCAAAAACATGAAAAAAATAAGGAAAAGAAACAAAAGGGAGGTATTGGTTTAAATGGTCTTATAGACGATTTTGTGAGTCAGATGGGTTCGGAATCATAAAAACAGTGTGTACGCGAAGGAGGAAAGTTGTCTTCAGTGCAAAAACGTAAGAAAAACGAATGCATAAGGAAAAGAAACAAAAGGGCGGAATTGGTTTAAATGGACTTGTAGACGATTTTGTGAGTCAGATGGGTTCGAAATCATAAAAACAGTGTGTACGCGAAGGAGGAAAGTTGTCTTGAGTGCAATAACGTAAGAAAAATGAATGCATAAGGGAAAGAAACAAAAGGGCGGTATTGGATTAAATGGCCTTTTTAACGATTTTGTGAGTCAGATGGGTTCGGAATCATAAAAACAGTGTGTACGCGAAGGAGGAAAGTTGTCTTCAGTGCAAAAACCTAAGAAAAACGAATGCATAAGGAAAAGAAACAGAAGGGCGGAATTGGTTTAAATGGACTTGTAGACGATTTTGTGAGTCAGATGGTTTCGAAATCATAAAAACAGTGTGTACGCGAAGGAGGAAAGTTGTCTTGAGTGCAAAAACGTAAGAAAAATGAATGCATAAGGGAAAGAAACAAAAGGGCGGTATTGGATTAAATGGCCTTTTTAACGATTTTGTGAGTCAGATGGGTTCGGAATCATAAAAACAGTGTGTACGCGAAGGAGGTAAGTTGTCTTGAGTGCAAAAACGTAAGAAAAATGAATGTATAAGGAAAAGAAACGAAAGGGCGGTATTGGTTTAAATGGCCTTTTTAACGATTTTGTGAGTCAGGTGGGTTCGAAATCATAAAAAAAGTGTGTACCAGAAGGAGGGAAGTTGGAAAAACGTGGAAAAAATGAATGTATGAGGAAAAGAAACAAAATGGCGGTATTGGTTTAAATGGCTTTTTAGACAGTTTTGTGAGTCAGATGGGTTCGGAATCTTAAAAACAGTGTGTACGAGAAGGAGGAAAGTTGGAAAAACGTGGAAAAAGTGAATGTATAAGGAAAAGAAACAAAAGGGCGGTATTGGTTTAAATGGCGTTTTTAACGATTTTGTGCGTCATATGGGTTCGGAATCATAAAAAAAGTGTGTACGCGAAGGAGGGAAGTTGTCTTGAGTGCAAAAACGTGAAAAAAATGAATGCATAAGAAAAAGAAACAAAAGGGCGGTATTGGTTTAAATGGCTTTTTAGACAGTTTTGTGAGTCAGATGGGTTCGGAATCTTGAAAACAGTGTGTACGAGGAGGAAAGTTGGAAAAACGTGGAAAAAATGAATGTATGAGGAAAAGAAACAAAAGGGAGGTATTGGTTTAAATGGTCTTTTAGATGATTTTGTGAGTCAGATGGGTTCGGAATCATAAAAACAGTGTGTACGCGAAGGAGGAAAGTTGTTTTGAGTGCAAAAACATGAAAAAAATGAATGCATAAGGAAAAGAAACAAAAGGGAGGTATTGGTTTAAATGGTCTTATAGACGATTTTGTGAGTCAGATGGGTTCGGAATCATAAAAACAGTGTGTACGCGAAGGAGGAAAGTTGTCTTCAGTGCAAAAACGTAAGAAAAACGAATGCATAAGGAAAAGAAACAAAAGGGCGGAATTGGTTTAAATGGACTTGTAGACGATTTTGTGAGTCAGATGGGTTCGAAATCATAAAAACAGTGTGTACGCGAAGGAGAAAAGTTGTCTTGAGTGCAAAAACGTAAGAAAAATGAATGCATAAGGAAAAGAAACAAAAGGGCGGTATTGGATTAAATGGCCTTTTTAACGATTTTGTGAGTCAGATGGGTTCGGAATCATAAAAACAGTGTGTACGCGAAGGAGGAAAGTTGTCTTGAGTGCAAAAACGTAAGAAAAATGAATGTATAAGGAAAAGAAACGAAAGGGCGGTATTGGTTTAAATGGCCTTTTTAACGATTTTGTGAGTCAGGTGGGTTCGAAATCATAAAAAAAGTGTGTACCAGAAGGAGGGAAGTTGGAAAAACGTGGAAAAAATGAATGTATGAGGAAAAGAAACAAAATGGCGGTATTGGTTTAAATGGCTTTTTAGACAGTTTTGTGAATCAGATGGCTACGGAATCTTAAAATCAGTGTGTACGAGAAGGAGGAAAGTTGGAAAAACGTGGAAAAAGTGAATGTATAAGGAAAAGAAACGAAAGGGCGGTATTGGATTAAATGGCCTTTTTAACGATTATGTGAGTCAGATGGGTTCGGAATCATAAAAACAGTGTGTACGGGAAGGAGGAAACTTGTCTTGACTGCAAAAACGTAAGAAAAATGAATGTATAAGGAATAGAAAGAAAAGGGCGGTATTGGTTTAAATGGCTTTTTAGACAGTTTTGTGAGTCAGATGGGTTCGGAATCTTAAAAACAGTGTGTACATTAAGGAGGAAAGTTGTTTTGAGTGCAAAAACGTGGAAAAAATGAATGTATAAGGAAAAGAAACAAAAGGGCGGTATTGGTTTAAATGGCCTTTTTAACGATTTTGTGAGTCATATGGGTTCGGAATCTGAAAAACAGTGTGTACGAGAAGGAGGAAAGTTGGAAAAACGTGGAAAAAGTGAATGTATAAGGAAAAGAAACAAAAGGGCGGTATTGGTTTAAATGGCCTTTTAAACGATTTTGTGAGTCATATGGGTTCGGAATCATAAAAACAGTGTGTCCGCGAAGGAGGAAAGTTGTCTTGAGTGCAAAAACGTAAGAAAAATGAATGTATAAGGAAAAGAAACAAAAGGGCGGTATTGGTTTAAATGGCTTTTTAGACAGTTTTGTGAGTCAGATGGTTTCGGAATCTTAAAAACAGTGTGTACACGAAGGAGGAAAGTTGTTTTGAGTGCAAAAACATGAAAAAAATGAATGCATAAGGAAAAGAAACAAAAGGGAGGTATTAGTTTAAATGGTCTTATAGACGATTTTGTGAGTCAGATGGGTTCGGAATCATAAAAACAGTGTGTACGCGAAGGAGGAAAGTTGTCTTCAGTGCAAAAACGTAAGAAAAACGAATGCATAAGGAAAAGAAACAAAAGGGCGGAATTGGTTTAAATGGACTTGTAGACGATTTTGTGAGTCAGATGGGTTCGAAATCATAAAAACAGTGTGTACGCGAAGGAGGAAAGTTGTCTTGAGTGCAAAAACGTAAGAAAAATGAATGCATAAGGAAAAGAAACAAAAGGGCGGTATTGGATTAAATGGCCTTTTTAACGATTTTGTGAGTCAGATGGGTTCGGAATCATAAAAACAGTGTGTACGCGAAGGAGGAAAGTTGTCTTGAGTGCAAAAACGTAAGAAAAATGAATGTATAAGGAAAAGAAACAAAAGGGCGGTATTGGTTTAAATGGCTTTTTAGACAGTTTTGTGAGTCAGATGGGTTCGGAATCTTAAAAACAGTGTGTACAAGAAGGAGGAAAGTTGTTTTCAGTGCAAAAACATGAAAAAAATGAATCCATAAGGAAAAGAAACAAAAGGGAGGTATTGGTTTAAATGGTCTTATAGACGATTTTGTGAGTCAGATGGGTTCGGAATCATAAAAACAGTGTGTACGCGAAGGAGGAAAGTTGTCTTCAGTGCAAAAACGTAAGAAAAATGAATGCATAAGGAAAAGAAACAAAAGGGCGGAATTGGTTTAAATGGACTTGTAGACGATTTTGTGAGTCAGATGGGTTCGAAATCATAAAAACAGTGTGTACGCGAAGGAGGAAAGTTGTCTTGAGTGCAAAAACTTAAGAAAAATGAATGCATAAGGGAAAGAAACAAAAGGGCGGTATTGGATTAAATGGCCTTTTTAACGATTTTGTGAGTCAGATGGGTTCGGAATCATAAAAACAGTGTGTACGCGAAGGAGGAAAGTTGTCTTGAGTGCAAAAACGTAAGAAAAATGAATGTATAAGGAAAAGAAACGAAAGGGCGGTATTGGTTTAAATGGCCTTTTTAACGATTTTGTGAGTCAGGTGGGTTCGAAATCATAAAAAAAGTGTGTACCAGAAGGAGGGAAGTTGGAAAAACGTGGAAAAAATGAATGTATGAGGAAAAGAAACAAAATGGCGGTATTGGTTTAAATGGCTTTTTAGACAGTTTTGTGAATCAGATGGCTACGGAATCTTAAAATCAGTGTGTACGAGAAGGAGGAAAGTTGGAAAAACGTGGAAAAAGTGAATGTATAAGGAAAAGAAACGAAAGGGCGGTATTGGATTAAATGGCCTTTTTAACGATTATGTGAGTCAGATGGGTTCGGAATCATAAAAACAGTGTGTACGCGAAGGAGGAAACTTGTCTTGACTGCAAAAACGTAAGAAAAATGAATGTATAAGGAATAGAAAGAAAAGGGCGGTATTGGTTTAAATGGCTTTTTAGACAGTTTTGTGAGTCAGATGGGTTCGGAATCTTAAAAACAGTGTGTACATGAAGGAGGAAAGTTGTTTTGAGTGCAAAAACGTGGAAAAAATGAATGTATAAGGAAAAGAAACAAAAGGGCGGTATTGGTTTAAATGGCCTTTTTAACGATTTTGTGAGTCATATGGGTTCGGAATCTGAAAAACAGTGTGTACGAGAAGGAGGAAAGTTGGAAAAACGTGGAAAAAGTGAATGTATAAGGAAACGAAACAAAAGGGCGGTATTGGTTTAAATGGCCTTTTAAACGATTTTGTGAGTCATATGGGTTCGGAATCTGAAAAACAGTGTGTACGAGAAGGAGGAAAGTTGGAAAAACGTGGAAAAAGTGAATGTATAAGGAAAAGAAACAAAAGGGCGGTATTGGATTAAATGGCCTTTTTAACGATTATGTGAGTCAGATGGGTTCGGAATCATAAAAACAGTGTGTCCGCGAAGGAGGAAAGTTGTCTTGAGTGCAAAAACGTAAGAAAAATGAATGTATAAGGAAAAGAAACAAAAGGGCGGTATTGGTTTAAATGGCTTTTTAGACAGTTTTGTGAGTCAGATGGGTTCGGAATCTTAAAAACAGTGTGTACACGAAGGAGAAAAGTTGTTTTGAGTGCAAAAACATGAAAAAAATGAATGCATAAGGAAAAGAAGCAAAAGGGAGGTATTGGTTTAAATGGTCTTATAGACGATTTTGTGAGTCAGATGGGTTCGGAATCATAAAAACAGTGTGTACGCGAAGGAGGAAAGTTGTCTTCAGTGCAAAAACGTAAGAAAAACGAATGCATAAGGAAAAGAAACAAAAGGGCGGAATTGGTTTAAATGGACTTGTAGACGATTTTGTGAGTCAGATGGTTTCGAAATCATAAAAACAGTGTGTACGCGAAGGAGGAAAGTTGTCTTGAGTGCAAAAACGTAAGAAAAATGAATGCATAAGGGAAAGAAACAAAAGGGCGATATTGGATTAAATGGCCTTTTTAACGATTTTGTGAGTCAGATGGGTTCGGAATCATAAAAACAGTGTGTACGCAAAGGAGGAAAGTTGTCTTGAGTGCAAAAACGTAAGAAAAATGAATGTATAAGGAAAAGAAACGAAAGGGCGGTATTGGTTTAAATGGCCTTTTTAACGATTTTGTGAGTCAGGTGGGTTCGAAATCATAAAAAAAGTGTGTACCAGAAGGAGGGAAGTTGGAAAAACGTGGAAAAAATGAATGTATGAGGAAAAGAAACAAAAGGGCGGTATTGGTTTAAATGGCTTTTTAGACAGTTTTGCGAGTCGGATGGGTTCGGAATCTTAAAAACAGTGTGTACGAGAAGGAGGAAAGTTGGAAAAACGTGGAAAAAGTGAATGTATAAGGAAAAGAAACAAAAGGGCGGTATTGGTTTAAATGGCGTTTTTAACGATTTTGTGCGTCATATGGGTTCGGAATCATAAAAAAAGTGTGTACGCGAAGGAGGGAAGTTGTCTTGAGTGCAAAAACGTGAAAAAAATGAATGCATAAGGAAAAGAAACAAAAGGGCGGTATTGGTTTAAATGGCTTTTTTGACAGTTTTGTGAGTCAGATGGGTTCGGAATCTTAAAAACAGTGTGTACGAGAAGGAGGAAAGTTGGAAAAACGTGGAAAAAGTGAATGTATAAGGAAAAGAAACAAAAGGGCGGTATTGGATTAAATGGCTTTTTAGACAGTTTTGTGAGTCAGATGGGTTCGGTATCTTAAAAACAGTGTGTACACGAAGGAGGAAAGTTATTTTGAGTGCAAAAACATGAAAAAAATGAATGCATAAGGAAAAGAAACAAAAGGGAGGTATTGGTTTAAATGGTCTTATAGACGATTTTGTGAGTCAGATGGTTTCGAAATCATAAAAACAGTGTGTACGCGAAGGAGGAAAGTTGTCTTGAGTGCAAAAACGTAAGAAAAATGAATGCATAAGGGAAAGAAACAAAAGGGCGGTATTGGATTAAATGGCCTTTTTAAGGATTTTGTGAGTCAGATGGGTTCGGAATCATAAAAACAGTGTGTACGCGAAGGAGGAAAGTTGTCTTCAGTGCAAAAACGTAAGAAAAACGAATGCATAAGGAAAAGAAACAGAAGGGCGGAATTGGTTTAAATGGACTTGTAGACGATTTTGTGAGTCAGATGGTTTCGAAATCATAAAAACAGTGTGTACGCGAAGGAGGAAAGTTGTCTTGAGTGCAAAAACGTAAGAAAAATGAATGCATAAGGGAAAGAAACAAAAGGGCGATATTGGATTAAATGGCCTTTTTAAGGATTTTGTGAGTCAGATGGGTTCGGAATCATAAAAACAGTGTGTCCGCGAAGGAGGAAAGTTGTCTTGAGTGCAAAAACGTAAGAAAAATGAATGTATAAGGAAAAGAAACAAAAGGGCGGTATTGGTTTAAATGGCTTTTTAGACAGTTTTGTGAGTCAGATGGGTTCGGAATCTTAAAAACAGTGTGTACACGAAGGAGGAAAGTTGTTTTGAGTGCAAAAACATGAAAAAAATGAATGCATAAGGAAAAGAAACAAAAGGGAGGTATTGGTTTAAATGGTCTTATAGACGATTTTGTGAGTCAGATGGGTTCGGAATCATAAAAACAGTGTGTACGCGAAGGAGGAAAGTTGTCTTCAGTGCAAAAACGTAAGAAAAACGAATGCATAAGGAAAAGAAACAAAAGGGCGGAATTGGTTTAAATGGACTTGTAGACGATTTTGTGAGTCAGATGGGTTCGAAATCATAAAAACAGTGTGTACGCGAAGGAGGAAAGTTGTCTTGAGTGCAAAAACATAAGAAAAATGAATGCATAAGGAAAAGAAACAAAAGGGCGGTATTGGATTAAATGGCCTTTTTAACGATTTTGTGAGTCAGATGGGTTCGGAATCATAAAAACAGTGTGTACGCGAAGGAGGAAAGTTGTCTTGAGTGCAAAAACGTAAGAAAAATGAATGTATAAGGAAAAGAAACAAAAGGGCGGTATTGGTTTAAATGGCTTTTTAGACAGTTTTGTGAGTCAGATGGGTTCGGAATCTTAAAAACAGTGTGTACAAGAAGGAGGAAAGTTGTTTTCAGTGCAAAAACATGAAAAAAATGAATCCATAAGGAAAAGAAACAAAAGGGAGGTATTGGTTTAAATGGTCTTATAGACGATTTTGTGAGTCAGATGGGTTCGGAATCATAAAAACAGTGTGTACGCGAAGGAGGAAAGTTGTCTTCAGTGCAAAAACGTAAGAAAAATGAATGCATAAGGAAAAGAAACAAAAGGGCGGAATTGGTTTAAATGGACTTGTAGACGATTTTGTGAGTCAGATGGGTTCGAAATCATAAAAACAGTGTGTACGCGAAGGAGGAAAGTTGTCTTGAGTGCAAAAACTTAAGAAAAATGAATGCATAAGGGAAAGAAACAAAAGGGCGGTATTGGATTAAATGGCCTTTTTAACGATTTTGTGAGTCAGATGGGTTCGGAATCATAAAAACAGTGTGTACGCGAAGGAGGAAAGTTGTCTTGAGTGCAAAAACGTAAGAAAAATGAATGTATAAGGAAAAGAAACGAAAGGGCGGTATTGGTTTAAATGGCCTTTTTAACGATTTTGTGAGTCAGGTGGGTTCGAAATCATAAAAAAAGTGTGTACCAGAAGGAGGGAAGTTGGAAAAACGTGGAAAAAATGAATGTATGAGGAAAAGAAACAAAATGGCGGTATTGGTTTAAATGGCTTTTTAGACAGTTTTGTGAATCAGATGGCTACGGAATCTTAAAATCAGTGTGTACGAGAAGGAGGAAAGTTGGAAAAACGTGGAAAAAGTGAATGTATAAGGAAAAGAAACGAAAGGGCGGTATTGGATTAAATGGCCTTTTTAACGATTATGTGAGTCAGATGGGTTCGGAATCATAAAAACAGTGTGTACGCGAAGGAGGAAACTTGTCTTGACTGCAAAAACGTAAGAAAAATGAATGTATAAGGAATAGAAAGAAAAGGGCGGTATTGGTTTAAATGGCTTTTTAGACAGTTTTGTGAGTCAGATGGGTTCGGAATCTTAAAAACAGTGTGTACATGAAGGAGGAAAGTTGTTTTGAGTGCAAAAACGTGGAAAAAATGAATGTATAAGGAAAAGAAACAAAAGGGCGGTATTGGTTTAAATGGCCTTTTTAACGATTTTGTGAGTCATATGGGTTCGGAATCTGAAAAACAGTGTGTACGAGAAGGAGGAAAGTTGGAAAAACGTGGAAAAAGTGAATGTATAAGGAAACGAAACAAAAGGGCGGTATTGGTTTAAATGGCCTTTTAAACGATTTTGTGAGTCATATGGGTTCGGAATCTGAAAAACAGTGTGTACGAGAAGGAGGAAAGTTGGAAAAACGTGGAAAAAGTGAATGTATAAGGAAAAGAAACAAAAGGGCGGTATTGGATTAAATGGCCTTTTTAACGATTATGTGAGTCAGATGGGTTCGGAATCATAAAAACAGTGTGTCCGCGAAGGAGGAAAGTTGTCTTGAGTGCAAAAACGTAAGAAAAATGAATGTATAAGGAAAAGAAACAAAAGGGCGGTATTGGTTTAAATGGCTTTTTAGACAGTTTTGTGAGTCAGATGGGTTCGGAATCTTAAAAACAGTGTGTACACGAAGGAGAAAAGTTGTTTTGAGTGCAAAAACATGAAAAAAATGAATGCATAAGGAAAAGAAGCAAAAGGGAGGTATTGGTTTAAATGGTCTTATAGACGATTTTGTGAGTCAGATGGGTTCGGAATCATAAAAACAGTGTGTACGCGAAGGAGGAAAGTTGTCTTCAGTGCAAAAACGTAAGAAAAACGAATGCATAAGGAAAAGAAACAAAAGGGCGGAATTGGTTTAAATGGACTTGTAGACGATTTTGTGAGTCAGATGGTTTCGAAATCATAAAAACAGTGTGTACGCGAAGGAGGAAAGTTGTCTTGAGTGCAAAAACGTAAGAAAAATGAATGCATAAGGGAAAGAAACAAAAGGGCGATATTGGATTAAATGGCCTTTTTAACGATTTTGTGAGTCAGATGGGTTCGGAATCATAAAAACAGTGTGTACGCAAAGGAGGAAAGTTGTCTTGAGTGCAAAAACGTAAGAAAAATGAATGTATAAGGAAAAGAAACGAAAGGGCGGTATTGGTTTAAATGGCCTTTTTAACGATTTTGTGAGTCAGGTGGGTTCGAAATCATAAAAAAAGTGTGTACCAGAAGGAGGGAAGTTGGAAAAACGTGGAAAAAATGAATGTATGAGGAAAAGAAACAAAAGGGCGGTATTGGTTTAAATGGCTTTTTAGACAGTTTTGCGAGTCGGATGGGTTCGGAATCTTAAAAACAGTGTGTACGAGAAGGAGGAAAGTTGGAAAAACGTGGAAAAAGTGAATGTATAAGGAAAAGAAACAAAAGGGCGGTATTGGTTTAAATGGCGTTTTTAACGATTTTGTGCGTCATATGGGTTCGGAATCATAAAAAAAGTGTGTACGCGAAGGAGGGAAGTTGTCTTGAGTGCAAAAACGTGAAAAAAATGAATGCATAAGGAAAAGAAACAAAAGGGCGGTATTGGTTTAAATGGCTTTTTTGACAGTTTTGTGAGTCAGATGGGTTCGGAATCTTAAAAACAGTGTGTACGAGAAGGAGGAAAGTTGGAAAAACGTGGAAAAAGTGAATGTATAAGGAAAAGAAACAAAAGGGCGGTATTGGTTTAAATGGCCTTTTTAACGATTTTGTGAGTCATATGGGTTCGGAATCTGAAAAACAGTGTGTACGCGAAGGAGGAAAGTTGTTTTGAGTGCAAAAACGTGGAAAAAATGAATGTATAAGGAAAAGAAACAAAAGGGCGGTATTGGATTAAATGGCTTTTTAGACAGTTTTGTGAGTCAGATGGGTTCGGTATCTTAAAAACAGTGTGTACACGAAGGAGGAAAGTTATTTTGAGTGCAAAAACATGAAAAAAATGAATGCATAAGGAAAAGAAACAAAAGGGAGGTATTGGTTTAAATGGTCTTATAGACGATTTTGTGAGTCAGATGGGTTCGGAATCATAAAAACAGTGTGTACGCGAAGGAGGAAAGTTGTCTTCAGTGCAAAAACGTAAGAAAAATGAATGCATAAGGGAAAGAAACAAAAGGGCGGTATTGGATTAAATGGCCTTTTTAAGGATTTTGTGAGTCAGATGGGTTCGGAATCATAAAAACAGTGTGTACGCGAAGGAGGAAAGTTGTCTTCAGTGCAAAAACGTAAGAAAAACGAATGCATAAGGAAAAGAAACAGAAGGGCGGAATTGGTTTAAATGGACTTGTAGACGATTTTGTGAGTCAGATGGTTTCGAAATCATAAAAACAGTGTGTACGCGAAGGAGGAAAGTTGTCTTAAGTGCAAAAACGTAAGAAAAATGAATGCATAAGGGAAAGAAACAAAAGGGCGATATTGGATTAAATAGCCTTTTTAACGATTTTGTGAGTCAGATGGGTTCGGAATCATAAAAACAGTGTGTACGCGAAGGAGGAAAGTTGTCTTCAGTGCAAAAACGTAAGAAAAACGAATGCATAAGGAAAAGAAACAAAAGGGCGGAATTGGTTTAAATGGACTTGTAGACGATTTTGTGAGTCAGATGGGTTCGAAATCATAAAAACAGTGTGTACGCGAAGGAGGAAAGTTGTCTTGAGTGCAAAAACGTAAGAAAAATGAATGCATAAGGGAAAGAAACAAAAGGGCGGTATTGGATTAAATGGCCTTTTTAACGATTTTGTGAGTCAGATGGGTTCGGAATCATAAAAACAGTGTGTACGCGAAGGAGGAAAGTTGTCTTCAGTGCAAAAACGTAAGAAAAACGAATGCATAAGGAAAAGAAACAGAAGGGCGGAATTGGTTTAAATGGACTTGTAGACGATTTTGTGAGTCAGATGGTTTCGAAATCATAAAAACAGTGTGTACGCGAAGGAGGAAAGTTGTCTTGAGTGAAAAAACGTATGAAAAATGAATGCATAAGGGAAAGAAACAAAAGGGCGATATTGGATTAAATGGCCTTTTTAACGATTTTGTGAGTCAGATGGGTTCGGAATCATAAAAACAGTGTGTACGCGAAGGAGGAAAGTTGTCTTCAGTGCAAAAACGTAAGAAAAACGAATGCATAAGGAAAAGAAACAAAAGGGCGGAATTGGTTTAAATGGACTTGTAGACGATTTTGTGAGTCAGATGGGTTCGAAATCATAAAAACAGTGTGTACGCGAAGGAGGAAAGTTGTCTTGAGTGCAAAAACGTAAGAAAAATGAATGCATAAGGGAAAGAAACAAAAGGGCGGTATTGGATTAAATGGCCTTTTTAACGATTTTGTGAGTCAGATGGGTTCGGAATCATAAAAACAGTGTGTACGCGAAGGAGGAAAGTTGTCTTGAGTGCAAAAACGTAAGAAAAATGAATGTATAAGGAAAAGAAACGAAAGGGCGGTATTGGTTTAAATGGCCTTTTTAACGATTTTGTGAGTCAGGTGGGTTCGAAATCATAAAAAAAGTGTGTACCAGAAGGAGGGAAGTTGGAAAAACGTGGAAAAAATGAATGTATGAGGAAAAGAAACAAAATGGCGGTATTGGTTTAAATGGCTTTTTAGACAGTTTTGTGAGTCAGATGGGTTCGGAATCTTAAAAACAGTGTGTACGAGAAGGAGGAAAGTTGGAAAAACGTGGAAAAAGTGAATGTATAAGGAAAAGAAACAAAAGGGCGGTATTGGTTTAAATGGCGTTTTTAACGATTTTGTGCGTCATATGGGTTCGGAATCATAAAAAAAGTGTGTACGCGAAGGAGGGAAGTTGTCTTGAGTGCAAAAACGTGAAAAAAATGAATGCATAAGGAAAAGAAGCAAAAGGGAGGTATTGGTTTAAATGGTCTTATAGACGATTTTGTGAGTCAGATGGGTTCGGAATCATAAAAAAAGTGTGTACGCGAAGGAGGGAAGTTGTCTTGAGTGCAAAAACATGAAAAAAATGAATGCATAAGGAAAAGAAGCAAAAGGGAGGTATTGGTTTAAATGGTCTTATAGACGATTTTGTGAGTCAGATGGGTTCGGAATCATAAAAACAGTGTGTACGCGAAGGAGGAAAGTTGTCTTCAGTGCAAAAACGTAAGAAAAACGAATGCATAAGGAAAAGAAACAAAAGGGCGGAATTGGTTTAAATGGACTTGTAGACGATTTTGTGAGTCAGATGGTTTCGAAATCATAAAAACAGTGTGTACGCGAAGGAGGAAAGTTGTCTTGAGTGCAAAAACGTAAGAAAAATGAATGCATAAGGGAAAGAAACAAAAGGGCGATATTGGATTAAATGGCCTTTTTAACGATTTTGTGAGTCAGATGGGTTCGGAATCATAAAAACAGTGTGTACGCAAAGGAGGAAAGTTGTCTTGAGTGCAAAAACGTAAGAAAAATGAATGTATAAGGAAAAGAAACGAAAGGGCGGTATTGGTTTAAATGGCCTTTTTAACGATTTTGTGAGTCAGGTGGGTTCGAAATCATAAAAAAAGTGTGTACCAGAAGGAGGGAAGTTGGAAAAACGTGGAAAAAATGAATGTATGAGGAAAAGAAACAAAAGGGCGGTATTGGTTTAAATGGCTTTTTAGACAGTTTTGCGAGTCGGATGGGTTCGGAATCTTAAAAACAGTGTGTACGAGAAGGAGGAAAGTTGGAAAAACGTGGAAAAAGTGAATGTATAAGGAAAAGAAACAAAAGGGCGGTATTGGTTTAAATGGCGTTTTTAACGATTTTGTGCGTCATATGGGTTCGGAATCATAAAAAAAGTGTGTACGCGAAGGAGGGAAGTTGTCTTGAGTGCAAAAACGTGAAAAAAATGAATGCATAAGGAAAAGAAACAAAAGGGCGGTATTGGTTTAAATGGCTTTTTTGACAGTTTTGTGAGTCAGATGGGTTCGGAATCTTAAAAACAGTGTGTACGAGAAGGAGGAAAGTTGGAAAAACGTGGAAAAAGTGAATGTATAAGGAAAAGAAACAAAAGGGCGGTATTGGTTTAAATGGCCTTTTTAACGATTTTGTGAGTCATATGGGTTCGGAATCTGAAAAACAGTGTGTACGCGAAGGAGGAAAGTTGTTTTGAGTGCAAAAACGTGGAAAAAATGAATGTATAAGGAAAAGAAACAAAAGGGCGGTATTGGATTAAATGGCTTTTTAGACAGTTTTGTGAGTCAGATGGGTTCGGTATCTTAAAAACAGTGTGTACACGAAGGAGGAAAGTTATTTTGAGTGCAAAAACATGAAAAAAATGAATGCATAAGGAAAAGAAACAAAAGGGAGGTATTGGTTTAAATGGTCTTATAGACGATTTTGTGAGTCAGATGGGTTCGGAATCATAAAAACAGTGTGTACGCGAAGGAGGAAAGTTGTCTTCAGTGCAAAAACGTAAGAAAAATGAATGCATAAGGGAAAGAAACAAAAGGGCGGTATTGGATTAAATGGCCTTTTTAAGGATTTTGTGAGTCAGATGGGTTCGGAATCATAAAAACAGTGTGTACGCGAAGGAGGAAAGTTGTCTTCAGTGCAAAAACGTAAGAAAAACGAATGCATAAGGAAAAGAAACAGAAGGGCGGAATTGGTTTAAATGGACTTGTAGACGATTTTGTGAGTCAGATGGTTTCGAAATCATAAAAACAGTGTGTACGCGAAGGAGGAAAGTTGTCTTAAGTGCAAAAACGTAAGAAAAATGAATGCATAAGGGAAAGAAACAAAAGGGCGATATTGGATTAAATGGCCTTTTTAACGATTTTGTGAGTCAGATGGGTTCGGAATCATAAAAACAGTGTGTACGCGAAGGAGGAAAGTTGTCTTCAGTGCAAAAACGTAAGAAAAACGAATGCATAAGGAAAAGAAACAAAAGGGCGGAATTGGTTTAAATGGACTTGTAGACGATTTTGTGAGTCAGATGGGTTCGAAATCATAAAAACAGTGTGTACGCGAAGGAGGAAAGTTGTCTTGAGTGCAAAAACGTAAGAAAAATGAATGCATAAGGGAAAGAAACAAAAGGGCGGTATTGGATTAAATGGCCTTTTTAACGATTTTGTGAGTCAGATGGGTTCGGAATCATAAAAACAGTGTGTACGCGAAGGAGGAAAGTTGTCTTCAGTGCAAAAACGTAAGAAAAACGAATGCATAAGGAAAAGAAACAGAAGGGCGGAATTGGTTTAAATGGACTTGTAGACGATTTTGTGAGTCAGATGGTTTCGAAATCATAAAAACAGTGTGTACGCGAAGGAGGAAAGTTGTCTTGAGTGAAAAAACGTATGAAAAATGAATGCATAAGGGAAAGAAACAAAAGGGCGATATTGGATTAAATGGCCTTTTTAACGATTTTGTGAGTCAGATGGGTTCGGAATCATAAAAACAGTGTGTACGCGAAGGAGGAAAGTTGTCTTCAGTGCAAAAACGTAAGAAAAACGAATGCATAAGGAAAAGAAACAAAAGGGCGGAATTGGTTTAAATGGACTTGTAGACGATTTTGTGAGTCAGATGGGTTCGAAATCATAAAAACAGTGTGTACGCGAAGGAGGAAAGTTGTCTTGAGTGCAAAAACGTAAGAAAAATGAATGCATAAGGGAAAGAAACAAAAGGGCGGTATTGGATTAAATGGCCTTTTTAACGATTTTGTGAGTCAGATGGGTTCGGAATCATAAAAACAGTGTGTACGCGAAGGAGGAAAGTTGTCTTGAGTGCAAAAACGTAAGAAAAATGAATGTATAAGGAAAAGAAACGAAAGGGCGGTATTGGTTTAAATGGCCTTTTTAACGATTTTGTGAGTCAGGTGGGTTCGAAATCATAAAAAAAGTGTGTACCAGAAGGAGGGAAGTTGGAAAAACGTGGAAAAAATGAATGTATGAGGAAAAGAAACAAAATGGCGGTATTGGTTTAAATGGCTTTTTAGACAGTTTTGTGAGTCAGATGGGTTCGGAATCTTAAAAACAGTGTGTACGAGAAGGAGGAAAGTTGGAAAAACGTGGAAAAAGTGAATGTATAAGGAAAAGAAACAAAAGGGCGGTATTGGTTTAAATGGCGTTTTTAACGATTTTGTGCGTCATATGGGTTCGGAATCATAAAAAAAGTGTGTACGCGAAGGAGGGAAGTTGTCTTGAGTGCAAAAACGTGAAAAAAATGAATGCATAAGGAAAAGAAACAAAAGGGCGGTATTGGTTTAAATGGCTTTTTAGACAGTTTTGTGAGTCAGATGGGTTCGGAATCTTGAAAACAGTGTGTACGAGGAGGAAAGTTGGAAAAACGTGGAAAAAATGAATGTATGAGGAAAAGAAACAAAAGGGAGGTATTGGTTTAAATGGTCTTTTAGATGATTTTGTGAGTCAGATGGGTTCGGAATCTTAAAAACAGTGTGTACGAGAAGGAGGAAAGTTGGAAAAACGTGGAAAAAGTGAATGTATAAGGAAAAGAAACAAAAGGGCGGTATTGGTTTAAATGGCCTTTTTAACGATTTTGTGAGTCATATGGGTTCGGAATCTGAAAAACAGTGTGTACGCGAAGGAGGAAAGTTGTTTTGAGTGCAAAAACGTGGAAAAAATGAATGTATAAGGAAAAGAAACAAAAGGGCGGTATTGGATTAAATGGCTTTTTAGACAGTTTTGTGAGTCAGATGGGTTCGGTATCTTAAAAACAGTGTGTACACGAAGGAGGAAAGTTGTTTTGAGTGCAAAAACATGAAAAAAATGAATGCATAAGGAAAAGAAACAAAAGGGAGGTATTGGTTTAAATGGTCTTATAGACGATTTTGTGAGTCAGATGGGTTCGGAATCATAAAAACAGTGTGTACGCGAAGGAGGAAAGTTGTCTTCAGTGCAAAAACGCAAGAAAAATGAATGCATAAGGGAAAGAAACAAAAGGGCGGTATTGGATTAAATGGCCTTTTTAAGGATTTTGTGAGTCAGATGGGTTCGGAATCATAAAAACAGTGTGTACGCGAAGGAGGAAAGTTGTCTTCAGTGCAAAAACGTAAGAAAAACGAATGCATAAGGAAAAGAAACAGAAGGGCGGAATTGGTTTAAATGGACTTGTAGACGATTTTGTGAGTCAGATGGTTTCGAAATCATAAAAACAGTGTGTACGCGAAGGAGGAAAGTTGTCTTGAGTGCAAAAACGTAAGAAAAATGAATGCATAAGGGAAAGAAACAAAAGGGCGATATTGGATTAAATGGCCTTTTTAACGATTTTGTGAGTCAGATGGGTTCGGAATCATAAAAACAGTGTGTACGCGAAGGAGGAAAGTTGTCTTCAGTGCAAAAACGTAAGAAAAACGAATGCATAAGGAAAAGAAACAAAAGGGCGGAATTGGTTTAAATGGACTTGTAGACGATTTTGTGAGTCAGATGGGTTCGAAATCATAAAAACAGTGTGTACGCGAAGGAGGAAAGTTGTCTTGAGTGCAAAAACGTAAGAAAAATGAATGCATAAGGGAAAGAAACAAAAGGGCGGTATTGGATTAAATGGCCTTTTTAACGATTTTGTGAGTCAGATGGGTTCGGAATCATAAAAACAGTGTGTACGCGAAGGAGGAAAGTTGTCTTCAGTGCAAAAACGCAAGAAAAACGAATGCATAAGGAAAAGAAACAGAAGGGCGGAATTGGTTTAAATGGACTTGTAGACGATTTTGTGAGTCAGATGGTTTCGAAATCATAAAAACAGTGTGTACGCGAAGGAGGAAAGTTGTCTTGAGTGAAAAAACGTAAGAAAAATGAATGCATAAGGGAAAGAAACAAAAGGGCGATATTGGATTAAATGGCCTTTTTAACGATTTTGTGAGTCAGATGGGTTCGGAATCATAAAAACAGTGTGTACGCGAAGGAGGAAAGTTGTCTTCAGTGCAAAAACGTAAGAAAAACGAATGCATAAGGAAAAGAAACAAAAGGGCGGAATTGGTTTAAATGGACTTGTAGACGATTTTGTGAGTCAGATGGGTTCGAAATCATAAAAACAGTGTGTACGCGAAGGAGGAAAGTTGTCTTGAGTGCAAAAACGTAAGAAAAATGAATGCATAAGGGAAAGAAACAAAAGGGCGGTATTGGATTAAATGGCCTTTTTAACGATTTTGTGAGTCAGATGGGTTCGGAATCATAAAAACAGTGTGTACGCGAAGGAGGAAAGTTGTCTTGAGTGCAAAAACGTAAGAAAAATGAATGTATAAGGAAAAGAAACGAAAGGGCGGTATTGGTTTAAATGGCCTTTTTAACGATTTTGTGAGTCAGGTGGGTTCGAAATCATAAAAAAAGTGTGTACCAGAAGGAGGGAAGTTGGAAAAACGTGGAAAAAATGAATGTATGAGGAAAAGAAACAAAATGGCGGTATTGGTTTAAATGGCTTTTTAGACAGTTTTGTGAGTCAGATGGGTTCGGAATCTTAAAAACAGTGTGTACGAGAAGGAGGAAAGTTGGAAAAACGTGGAAAAAGTGAATGTATAAGGAAAAGAAACAAAAGGGCGGTATTGGTTTAAATGGCGTTTTTAACGATTTTGTGCGTCATATGGGTTCGGAATCATAAAAAAAGTGTGTACGCGAAGGAGGGAAGTTGTCTTGAGTGCAAAAACGTGAAAAAAATGAATGCATAAGGAAAAGAAACAAAAGGGCGGTATTGGTTTAAATGGCTTTTTAGACAGTTTTGTGAGTCAGATGGGTTCGGAATCTTGAAAACAGTGTGTACGAGGAGGAAAGTTGGAAAAACGTGGAAAAAATGAATGTATGAGGAAAAGAAACAAAAGGGAGGTATTGGTTTAAATGGTCTTTTAGATGATTTTGTGAGTCAGATGGGTTCGGAATCATAAAAACAGTGTGTACGCGAAGGAGGAAAGTTGTTGTGCAAAAACGTGGAAAAAATGAATGTATAAGGAAAAGAAACAAAAGGGCGGTATTGGATTAAATGGCTTTTTAGCCAGTTTTGTGAGTCAGATGGGTTCGGTATCTTAAAAACAGTGTGTACACGAAGGAGGAAAGTTGTTTTGAGTGCAAAAACATGAAAAAAATAAGGAAAAGAAACAAAAGGGAGGTATTGGTTTAAATGGTCTTATAGACGATTTTGTGAGTCAGATGGGTTCGGAATCATAAAAACAGTGTGTACGCGAAGGAGGAAAGTTGTCTTCAGTGCAAAAACGTAAGAAAAACGAATGCATAAGGAAAAGAAACAAAAGGGCGGAATTGGATTAAATGGCCTTTTTAACGATTTTGTGAGTCAGATGGGTTCGGAATCATAAAAACAGTGTGTACGCGAAGGAGGAAAGTTGTCTTGAGTGCAAAAACGTAAGAAAAATGAATGTATAAGGAAAAGAAACGAAAGGGCGGTATTGGTTTAAATGGCCTTTTTAACGATTTTGTGAGTCAGGTGGGTTCGAAATCATAAAAAAAGTGTGTACCAGAAGGAGGGAAGTTGGAAAAACGTGGAAAAAGTGAATGTATAAGGAAAAGAAACAAAAGGGCGGTATTGGTTTAAATGGCGTTTTTAACGATTTTGTGCGTCATATGGGTTCGGAATCATAAAAAAAGTGTGTACGCGAAGGAGGGAAGTTGTCTTGAGTGCAAAAACGTGAAAAAAATGAATGCATAAGGAAAAGAAACAAAAGGGCGGTATTGGTTTAAATGGCTTTTTAGACAGTTTTGTGAGTCAGATGGGTTCGGTATCTTAAAAACAGTGTGTACGAGAAGGAGGAAAGTTGGAAAAACGTGGAAAAAGTGAATGTATAAGGAAAAGAAACAAAAGGGCGGTATTGGTTTAAATGGCCTTTTTAACGATTTTGTGAGTCATATGGGTTCGGAATCTGAAAAACAGTGTGTACGCGAAGGAGGAAAGTTGTTTTGAGTGCAAAAACGTGGAAAACATGAATGTATAAGGAAAAGAAACAAAAGGGAGGTATTGGTTTAAATGGTCTTTTAGATGATTTTGTGAGTCAGATGGGTTCGGAATAATAAAAACAGTGTGTACGCGAAGGAGGAAAGTTGTCTTGAGTGCAAAAACGTAAGAAAAATGAATGTATAAGGAAAAGAAACAAAAGGGCGGTATTGGTTTAAATGGCTTTTTAGACAGTTTTGTGAGTCAGATGGGTTCGGAATCTTAAAAACAGTGTGTACAAGGAGGAAAGTTGTTTTCAGTGCAAAAACATGAAAAAAATGAATCCATAAGGAAAAGAAACAAAAGGGAGGTATTGGTTTAAATGGTCTTATAGACGATTTTGTGAGTCAGATGGGTTCGGAATCATAAAAACAGTGTGTACGCAAAGGAGGAAAGTTGCCTTGAGTGCAAAAACGTAAGAAAAACGAATGCATAAGGAAAAGAAACAAAAGGGCGGAATTGGTTTAAATGGCCTTTTTAACGATTTTGTGAGTCAGATGGGTTTGAAATCATAAAAACAGTGTGTACGCGAAGGAGGAAAGTTGTCTTGAGTGCAAAAACGTAAGAAAAATGAATGCATAAGGGAAAGAAACAAAAGGGCGGTATTGGATTAAATGGCCTTTTTAAGGATTTTGTGAGTCAGATGGGTTCGGAATCATAAAAACAGTGTGTACGCGAAGGAGGAAAGTTGTCTTCAGTGCAAAAACGTAAGAAAAACGAATGCATAAGGAAAAGAAACAGAAGGGCGGAATTGGTTTAAATGGACTTGTAGACGATTTTGTGAGTCAGATGGTTTCGAAATCATAAAAACAGTGTGTACGCGAAGGAGGAAAGTTGTCTTGAGTGCAAAAACGTAAGAAAAATGAATGCATAAGGGAAAGAAACAAAAGGGCGATATTGGATTAAATGGCCTTTTTAACGATTTTGTGAGTCAGATGGGTTCGGAATCATAAAAACAGTGTGTACGCGAAGGAGGAAAGTTGTCTTCAGTGCAAAAACGTAAGAAAAACGAATGCATAAGGAAAAGAAACAAAAGGGCGGAATTGGTTTAAATGGACTTGTAGACGATTTTGTGAGTCAGATGGGTTCGAAATCATAAAAACAGTGTGTACGCGAAGGAGGAAAGTTGTCTTCAGTGCAAAAACGTAAGAAAAACGAATGCATAAGGAAAAGAAACAGAAGGGCGGAATTGGTTTAAATGGACTTGTAGACGATTTTGTGAGTCAGATGGTTTCGAAATCATAAAAACAGTGTGTACGCGAAGGAGGAAAGTTGTCTTGAGTGAAAAAACGTAAGAAAAATGAATGCATAAGGGAAAGAAACAAAAGGGCGATTTTGGATTAAATGGCCTTTTTAACGATTTTGTGAGTCAGATGGGTTCGGAATCATAAAAACAGTGTGTACGCGAAGGAGGAAAGTTGTCTTCAGTGCAAAAACGTAAGAAAAACGAATGCATAAGGAAAAGAAACAAAAGGGCGGAATTGGTTTAAATGGACTTGTAGACGATTTTGTGAGTCAGATGGGTTCGAAATCATAAAAAAAGTGTGTACGCGAAGGAGGAAAGTTGTCTTGAGTGCAAAAACGTAAGAAAAATGAATGCATAAGGGAAAGAAACAAAAGGGCGGTATTGGATTAAATGGCCTTTTTAACGATTTTGTGAGTCAGATGGGTTCGGAATCATAAAAACAGTGTGTACGCGAAGGAGGAAAGTTGTCTTGAATGCAAAAACGTAAGAAAAATGAATGTATAAGGAAAAGAAACGAAAGGGCGGTATTGGTTTAAATGGCCTTTTTAACGATTTTGTGAGCCAGGTGGGTTCGAAATCATAAAAAAAGTGTGTACCAGAAGGAGGGAAGTTGGAAAAACGTGGAAAAAATGAATGTATGAGGAAAAGAAACAAAATGGCGGTATTGGTTTAAATGGCTTTTTAGACAGTTTTGTGAGTCAGATGGGTTCGGAATCTTAAAAACAGTGTGTACGAGAAGGAGGAAAGTTGGAAAAACGTGGAAAAAGTGAATGTATAAGGAAAAGAAACAAAAGGGCGGTATTGGTTTAAATGGCGTTTTTAACGATTTTGTGCGTCATATGGGTTCGGAATCATAAAAAAAGTGTGTACGCGAAGGAGGGAAGTTGTCTTGAGTGCAAAAACGTGAAAAAAATGAATGCATAAGGAAAAGAAACAAAAGGGCGGTATTGGTTTAAATGGCTTTTTAGACAGTTTTGTGAGTCAGATGGGTTCGGAATCTTGAAAACAGTGTGTACGAGGAGGAAAGTTGGAAAAACGTGGAAAAAATGAATGTATAAGGAAAAGAAACAAAAGGGCGGTATTGGATTAAATGGCTTTTTAGACAGTTTTGTGAGTCAGATGGGTTCGGTATCTTAAAAACAGTTTGTACACGAAGGAGGAAAGTTGTTTTGAGTGCAAAAACATGAAAAAAATAAGGAAAAGAAACAAAAGGGAGGTATTGGTTTAAATGGTCTTATAGACGATTTTGTGAGTCAGATGGGTTCGGAATCATAAAAACAGTGTGTACGCGAAGGAGGAAAGTTGTCTTCAGTGCAAAAACGTAAGAAAAACGAATGCATAAGGAAAAGAAACAAAAGGGCGGAATTGGTTTAAATGGACTTGTAGACGATTTTGTGAGTCAGATGGGTTCGAAATCATAAAAACAGTGTGTACGCGAAGGAGGAAAGTTGTCTTGAGTGCAATAACGTAAGAAAAATGAATGCATAAGGGAAAGAAACAAAAGGGCGGTATTGGGTTAAATGGCCTTTTTAACGATTTTGTGAGTCAGATGGGTTCGGAATCATAAAAACAGTGTGTACGCGAAGGAGGAAAGTTGTCTTCAGTGCAAAAACGTAAGAAAAACGAATGCATAAGGAAAAGAAACAGAAGGGCGGAATTGGTTTAAATGGACTTGTAGACGATTTTGTGAGTCAGATGGTTTCGAAATCATAAAAACAGTGTGTACGCGAAGGAGGAAAGTTGTCTTGAGTGCAAAAACGTAAGAAAAATGAATGCATAAGGGAAAGAAACAAAAGGGCGGTATTGGATTAAATGGCCTTTTTAACGATTTTGTGAGTCAGATGGGTTCGGAATCATAAAAACAGTGTGTACGCGAAGGAGGAAAGTTGTCTTGAGTGCAAAAACGTAAGAAAAATGAATGTATAAGGAAAAGAAACGAAAGGGCGGTATTGGTTTAAATGGCCTTTTTAACGATTTTGTGAGTCAGGTGGGTTCGAAATCATAAAAAAAGTGTGTACCAGAAGGAGGGAAGTTGGAAAAACGTGGAAAAAGTGAATGTATAAGGAAAAGAAACAAAAGGGCGGTATTGGTTTAAATGGCGTTTTTAACGATTTTGTGCGTCATATGGGTTCGGAATCATAAAAAAAGTGTGTACGCGAAGGAGGGAAGTTGTCTTGAGTGCAAAAACGTGAAAAAAATGAATGCATAAGGAAAAGAAACAAAAGGGCGGTATTGGTTTAAATGGCTTTTTAGACAGTTTTGTGAGTCAGATGGGTTCGGAATCTTAAAAACAGTGTGTACGAGAAGGAGGAAAGTTGGAAAAACGTGGAAAAAGTGAATGTATAAGGAAAAGAAACAAAAGGGCGGTATTGGTTTAAATGGCCTTTTTAACGATTTTGTGAGTCATATGGGTTCGGAATCTGAAAAACAGTGTGTACGCGAAGGAGGAAAGTTGTTTTGAGTGCAAAAACGTGGAAAACATGAATGTATAAGGAAAAGAAACAAAAGGGAGGTATTGGTTTAAATGGTCTTTTAGATGATTTTGTGAGTCAGATGGGTTCGGAATAATAAAAACAGTGTGTACGCGAAGGAGGAAAGTTGTCTTGAGTGCAAAAACGTAAGAAAAATGAATGTATAAGGAAAAGAAACAAAAGGGCGGTATTGGTTTAAATGGCTTTTTAGACAGTTTTGTGAGTCAGATGGGTTCGGAATCTTAAAAACAGTGTGTACAAGGAGGAAAGTTGTTTTCAGTGCAAAAACATGAAAAAAATGAATCCATAAGGAAAAGAAACAAAAGGGAGGTATTGGTTTAAATGGTCTTATAGACGATTTTGTGAGTCAGATGGGTTCGGAATCATAAAAACAGTGTGTACGCAAAGGAGGAAAGTTGCCTTGAGTGCAAAAACGTAAGAAAAACGAATGCATAAGGAAAAGAAACAAAAGGGCGGAATTGGTTTAAATGGCCTTTTTAACGATTTTGTGAGTCAGGTGGGTTCGAAATCATAAAAAAAGTGTGTACCAGAAGGAGGGAAGTTGGAAAAACGTGGAAAAAATCAATGTATGAGGAAAAGAAACATAAGGGCGGTATTGGTTTAAATGGCTTTTTAGACAGTTTTGTGAGTCAGATGGGTTCGGAATCTTAAAAACAGTGTGTACGAGGAGGAAAGTTGGAAAAACGTGGAAAAAGTGAATGTATAAGGAAAAGAAACAAAAAGGCGGTATTGGTTTAAATGGCCTTTTTAACGATTTTGTGCGTCAAATGGGTTCGGAATCATAAAAACAGTGTGTACGCAAAGGAGGAAAATTGTTTTGAGTGCAAAAACGTGGGAAAAATGAATGCATAAGGAAAAGAAACAAGAGGGCGGAATTGGTTTAAATGGTCTTTTGGACGGTTTTGTTAGTCAGATGGGTTTGGAATCATAAAAACAGCGTGTACGCGAAGGAGGAAACTTGTCTTGAGTGCAAAAACGTGAGAAAAATGAATGCATAAGGAAAAGAATCAAAAGGGCGGTATTGGATTAAATGGCCTTTTTAACGATTTTGTGAGTCAGATGGGTTCGGAGTCATAAAAACAGTGTGTACGCGAAGGAGGAAAGTTGTCTTGAGTGCAAAAACGTAAGAAGAATGAATGTATAAGGAAAAGAAACAAAAGGGCGGTATTGGTTTAAATGGCCTTTTAGACGGTTTTGTGAGTCAGGTGGGTTCGGAATCATAAAAATTGTGTGTACGAGAAGGAGGAAAGTTCGAAAAACGTGGAAAAAGTGAATGTATAAGGAAAAGAAACAAAAGGGCGGTATTGGTTTAAATGGCTTTTTAGACAGTTTTGTAAGTCAGATGGGTTCGGAACCTTGAAAACAGTGTGTACGCGAAGGAGGAAAGTTTTTTTGAGTGCAAAAACGTGGAAAACATGAATGTATAAGGAAAAGAAACAAAAGAGAGGTATTGGTTTAAATGGTCTTTTAGATGATTTTGTGAGTCAGATGGGTTCGGAACCTTGAAAACAGTGTGTACGCGAAGGAGGAAACTTGTCTTGAGTGCAAAAACGTGAGAAAAATGAATGCATAAGGAAAAGAATCAAAAGGGCGGTATTGGATTAAATGGCCTTTTTAACGATTTTGTGAGTCAGATGGGTTCGGAGTCATAAAAACAGTGTGTACGCGAAGGAGGAAAGTTGTCTTGAGTGCAAAAACGTAAGAAAAATGAATGTATAAGGAAAAGAAACAAAAGGGCGGTATTGGTTTAAATGGCCTTTTAGACGGTTTTGTGAGTCAGGTGGGTTCGGAATCATAAAAATTGTGTGTACGAGAAGGAGGAAAGTTCGAAAAACGTGGAAAAAGTGAATGTATAAGGAAAAGAAACAAAAGGGCGGTATTGGTTTAAATGGCTTTTTAGACAGTTTTGTGAGTCAGATGGGTTCGGAACCTTGAAAACAGTGTGTACGCGAAGGAGGAAAGTTTTTTTGAGTGCAAAAACGTGGAAAACATGAATGTATAAGGAAAAGAAACAAAAGAGAGGTATTGGTTTAAATGGTCTTTTAGATGATTTTGTGAGTCAGATGGGTTCGGAACCTTGAAAACAGTGTGTACGCGAAGGAGGAAAGTTGTCTTGAGTGCAAAAACGTGGAAAACATGAATGTATAAGGAAAAGAAACAAAAGGGCGGTATTGGATTAAATGGCTTTTTAGCCAGTTTTGTGAGTCAGATGGGTTCGGTATCTTAAAAACAGTGTGTACACGAAGGAGGAAAGTTGTTTTGAGTGCAAAAACATGAAAAAAATAAGGAAAAGAAACAAAAGGGAGGTATTGGTTTAAATGGTCTTATAGACGATTTTGTGAGTCAGATGGGTTCGGAATCATAAAAACAGTGTGTACGCGAAGGAGGAAAGTTGTCTTCAGTGCAATAACGTAAGAAAAATGAATGCATAAGGGAAAGAAACAAAAGGGCGGTATTGGATTAAATGGCCTTTTTAACGATTTTGTGAGTCAGATGGGTTCGGAATCATAAAAACAGTGTGTACTTGAAGGAGGAAAGTTGTCTTCAGTGCAAAAACGTAAGAAAAACGAATGCATAAGGAAAAGAAACAGAAGGGCGGAATTGGTTTAAATGGACTTGTAGACGATTTTGTGAGTCAGATGGGTTCGAAATCATAAAAACAGTGTGTACGCGAAGGAGGAAAGTTGTCTTGAGTGCAATAACGTAAGAAAAATGAATGCATAAGGGAAAGAAACAAAAGGGCGGTATTGGATTAAATGGCCTTTTTAACGATTTTGTGAGTCAGATGGGTTCGGAATCATAAAAACAGTGTGTACGCGAAGGAGGAAAGTTGTCTTCAGTGCAAAAACGTAAGAAAAACGAATGCATAAGGAAAAGAAACAAAAGGGCGGAATTGGTTTAAATGGACTTGTAGACGATTTTGTGAGTCAGATGGGTTCGAAATCATAAAAACAGTGTGTACGCGAAGGAGGAAAGTTGTCTTCAGTGCAAAAACGTAAGAAAAACGAATGCATAAGGAAAAGAAACAGAAGGGCGGAATTGGTTTAAATGGACTTGTAGACGATTTTGTGAGTCAGATGGTTTCGAAATCATAAAAACAGTGTGTACGCGAAGGAGGAAAGTTGTCTTGAGTGAAAAAACGTAAGAAAAATGAATGCATATGGGAAAGAAACAAAAGGGCGATTTTGGATTAAATGGCCTTTTTAACGATTTTGTGAGTCAGATGGGTTCGGAATCATAAAAACAGTGTGTACGCGAAGGAGGAAAGTTGTCTTCAGTGCAAAAACGTAAGAAAAACGAATGCATAAGGAAAAGAAACAAAAGGGCGGAATTGGTTTAAATGGACTTGTAGACGATTTTGTGAGTCAGATGGGTTCGAAATCATAAAAACAGTGTGTACGCGAAGGAGGAAAGTTGTCTTGAGTGCAAAAACGTAAGAAAAATGAATGCATAAGGGAAAGAAACAAAAGGGCGGTATTGGATTAAATGGCCTTTTTAACGATTTTGTGAGTCAGATGGGTTCGGAATCATAAAAACAGTGTGTACGCGAAGGAGGAAAGTTGTCTTGAGTGCAAAAACGTAAGAAAAATGAATGTATAAGGAAAGGAAACGAAAGGGCGGTATTGGTTTAAATGGCCTTTTTAACGATTTTGTGAGTCAGGTGGGTTCGAAATCATAAAAAAAGTGTGTACCAGAAGGAGGGAAGTTGGAAAAACGTGGAAAAAATGAATGTATGAGGAAAAGAAACAAAATGGCGGTATTGGTTTAAATGGCTTTTTAGACAGTTTTGTGAGTCAGATGGGTTCGGAATCTTAAAAACAGTGTGTACGAGAAGGAGGAAAGTTGGAAAAACGTGGAAAAAGTGAATGTATAAGGAAAAGAAACAAAAGGGCGGTATTGGTTTAAATGGCGTTTTTAACGATTTTGTGCGTCATATGGGTTCGGAATCATAAAAAAAGTGTGTACGCGAAGGAGGGAAGTTGTCTTGAGTGCAAAAACGTGAAAAAAATGAATGCATAAGGAAAAGAAACAAAAGGGCGGTATTGGTTTAAATGGCTTTTTAGACAGTTTTGTGAGTCAGATGGGTTCGGAATCTTGAAAACAGTGTGTACGAGGAGGAAAGTTGGAAAAACGTGGAAAAAATGAATGTATAAGGAAAAGAAACAAAAGGGCGGTATTGGATTAAATGGCTTTTTAGACAGTTTTGTGAGTCAGATGGGTTCGGTATCTTAAAAACAGTGTGTACACGAAGGAGGAAAGTTGTTTTGAGTGCAAAAACATGAAAAAAATAAGGAAAAGAAACAAAAGGGAGGTATTGGTTTAAATGGTCTTATAGACGATTTTGTGAGTCAGATGGGTTCGGAATCATAAAAACAGTGTGTACGCGAAGGAGGAAAGTTGTCTTCAGTGCAAAAACGTAAGAAAAACGAATGCATAAGGAAAAGAAACAAAAGGGCGGAATTGGTTTAAATGGACTTGTAGACGATTTTGTGAGTCAGATGGGTTCGAAATCATAAAAACAGTGTGTACGCGAAGGAGGAAAGTTGTCTTGAGTGCAATAACGTAAGAAAAATGAATGCATAAGGGAAAGAAACAAAAGGGCGGTATTGGGTTAAATGGCCTTTTTAACGATTTTGTGAGTCAGATGGGTTCGGAATCATAAAAACAGTGTGTACGCGAAGGAGGAAAGTTGTCTTCAGTGCAAAAACGTAAGAAAAACGAATGCATAAGGAAAAGAAACAGAAGGGCGGAATTGGTTTAAATGGACTTGTAGACGATTTTGTGAGTCAGATGGTTTCGAAATCATAAAAACAGTGTGTACGCGAAGGAGGAAAGTTGTCTTGAGTGCAAAAACGTAAGAAAAATGAATGCATAAGGGAAAGAAACAAAAGGGCGGTATTGGATTAAATGGCCTTTTTAACGATTTTGTGAGTCAGATGGGTTCGGAATCATAAAAACAGTGTGTACGCGAAGGAGGAAAGTTGTCTTGAGTGCAAAAACGTAAGAAAAATGAATGTATAAGGAAGAGAAACGAAAGGGCGGTATTGGTTTAAATGGCCTTTTTAACGATTTTGTGAGTCAGGTGGGTTCGAAATCATAAAAAAAGTGTGTACCAGAAGGAGGGAAGTTGGAAAAACGTGGAAAAAGTGAATGTATAAGGAAAAGAAACAAAAGGGCGGTATTGGTTTAAATGGCGTTTTTAACGATTTTGTGCGTCATATGGGTTCGGAATCATAAAAAAAGTGTGTACGCGAAGGAGGGAAGTTGTCTTGAGTGCAAAAACGTGAAAAAAATGAATGCATAAGGAAAAGAAACAAAAGGGCGGTATTGGTTTAAATGGCTTTTTAGACAGTTTTGTGAGTCAGATGGGTTTGGAATCTTAAAAACAGTGTGTACGAGAAGGAGGAAAGTTGGAAAAACGTGGAAAAAGTGAATGTATAAGGAAAAGAAACAAAAGGGCGGTATTGGTTTAAATGGCCTTTTTAACGATTTTGTGAGTCATATGGGTTCGGAATCTGAAAAACAGTGTGTACGCGAAGGAGGAAAGTTGTTTTGAGTGCAAAAACGTGGAAAACATGAATGTATAAGGAAAAGAAACAAAAGGGAGGTATTGGTTTAAATGGTCTTTTAGATGATTTTGTGAGTCAGATGGGTTCGGAATAATAAAAACAGTGTGTACGCGAAGGAGGAAAGTTGTCTTGAGTGCAAAAACGTAAGAAAAATGAATGTATAAGGAAAAGAAACAAAAGGGCGGTATTGGTTTAAATGGCTTTTTAGACAGTTTTGTGAGTCAGATGGGTTCGGAATCTTAAAAACAGTGTGTACAAGGAGGAAAGTTGTTTTCAGTGCAAAAACATGAAAAAAATGAATCCATAAGGAAAAGAAACAAAAGGGAGGTATTGGTTTAAATGGTCTTATAGACGATTTTGTGAGTCAGATGGGTTCGGAATCATAAAAACAGTGTGTACGCAAAGGAGGAAAGTTGCCTTGAGTGCAAAAACGTAAGAAAAACGAATGCATAAGGAAAAGAAACAAAAGGGCGGAATTGGTTTAAATGGCCTTTTTAACGATTTTGTGAGTCAGGTGGGTTCGAAATCATAAAAAAAGTGTGTACCAGAAGGAGGGAAGTTGGAAAAACGTGGAAAAAATCAATGTATGAGGAAAAGAAACATAAGGGCGGTATTGGTTTAAATGGCTTTTTAGACAGTTTTGTGAGTCAGATGGGTTCGGAATCTTAAAAACAGTGTGTACGAGGAGGAAAGTTGGAAAAACGTGGAAAAAGTGAATGTATAAGGAAAAGAAACAAAAAGGCGGTATTGGTTTAAATGGCCTTTTTAACGATTTTGTGCGTCAAATGGGTTCGGAATCATAAAAACAGTGTGTACGCAAAGGAGGAAAATTGTTTTGAGTGCAAAAACGTGGGAAAAATGAATGCATAAGGAAAAGAAACAAGAGGGCGGAATTGGTTTAAATGGTCTTTTTAACGATTTTGTGCGTCAAATGGGTTCGGAATCTTAAAAACAGCGTGTACGCGAAGGAGGAAAGTTGTCTTGAGTGCAAAAACGTAAGAAAAATGAATGCATAAGGAAAAGAAACAAAAGGGCGGTATTGGATTAAATGGCCTTTTTAACGATTTTGTGAGTCAGATGGGTTCGGAGTCATAAAAACAGTGTGTACGCGAAGGAGGAAAGTTGTCTTGAGTGCAAAAACGTAAGAAAAATGAATGTATAAGGAAAAGAAACAAAAGGGCGGTATTGGTTTAAATGGCTTTTAGACGGTTTTGTGAGTCAGGTGGGTTCGGAATCATAAAAATTGTGTGTACGAGAAGGAGGAAAGTTCGAAAAACGTGGAAAAAGTGAATGTATAAGGAAAAGAAACAAAAGGGCGGTATTGGTTTAAATGGCTTTTTAGACAGTTTTGTGAGTCAGATGGGTTCGGAACCTTGAAAACAGTGTGTACGCGAAGGAGGAAAGTTTTTTTGAGTGCAAAAACGTGGAAAACATGAATGTATAAGGAAAAGAAACAAAAGGGAGGTATTGGTTTAAATGGTCTTTTAGATGATTTTGTGAGTCAGATGGGTTCGGAACCTTGAAAACAGTGTGTACGCGAAGGAGGAAAGTTGTCTTGAGTGCAAAAACGTGGAAAACATGAATGTATAAGGAAAAGAAACAAAAGGGCGGTATTGGATTAAATGGCTTTTTAGCCAGTTTTGTGAGTCAGATGGGTTCGGTATCTTAAAAACAGTGTGTACACGAAGGAGGAAAGTTGTTTTGAGTGCAAAAACATGAAAAAAATAAGGAAAAGAAACAAAAGGGAGGTATTGGTTTAAATGGTCTTATAGACGATTTTGTGAGTCAGATGGGTTCGGAATCATAAAAACAGTGTGTACGCGAAGGAGGAAAGTTGTCTTCAGTGCTATAACGTAAGAAAAATGAATGCATAAGGGAAAGAAACAAAAGGGCGGTATTGGATTAAATGGCCTTTTTAACGATTTTGTGAGTCAGATGGGTTCGGAATCATAAAAACAGTGTGTACGCGAAGGAGGAAAGTTGTCTTGAGTGCAAAAACGTAAGAAAAACGAATGCATAAGGAAAAGAAACAGAAGGGCGGAATTGGTTTAAATGGTCTTATAGACGATTTTGTGAGTCAGATGGGTTCGGAATCATAAAAACAGTGTGTACGCGATGGAGGAAAGTTGTCTTGAGTGCAAAAACGTAAGAAAAATGAATGTATAAGGAAAAGAAACAAAAGGGCGGTATTGGTTTAAATGGCTTTTTAGACAGTTTTGTGAGTCAGATGGGTTCGGAATCTTAAAAACAGTGTGTACAAGGAGGAAAGTTGTTTTCAGTGCAAAAACATGAAAAAAATGAATCCATAAGGAAAAGAAACAAAAGGGAGGTATTGGTTTAAATGGTCTTATAGACGATTTTGTGAGTCAGATGGGTTCGGAATCATAAAAACAGTGTGTACGCAAAGGAGGAAAGTTGCCTTGAGTGCAAAAACGTAAGAAAAACGAATGCATAAGGAAAAGAAACAAAAGGGCGGAATTGGTTTAAATGGCCTTTTTAACGATTTTGTGAGTCAGGTGGGTTCGAAATCATAAAAAAAGTGTGTACCAGAAGGAGGGAAGTTGGAAAAACGTGGAAAAAATCAATGTATGAGGAAAAGAAACATAAGGGCGGTATTGGTTTAAATGGCTTTTTAGACAGTTTTGTGAGTCAGATGGGTTCGGAATCTTAAAAACAGTGTGTACGAGGAGGAAAGTTGGAAAAACGTGGAAAAAGTGAATGTATAAGGAAAAGAAACAAAAAGGCGGTATTGGTTTAAATGGCCTTTTTAACGATTTTGTGCGTCAAATGGGTTCGGAATCCTAAAAACAGTGTGTACGCAAAGGAGGAAAATTGTTTTGAGTGCAAAAACGTGGGAAAAATGAATGCATAAGGAAAAGAAACAAGAGGGCGGAATTGGTTTAAATGGTCTTTTGGACGGTTTTGTTAGTCAGATGGGTTTGGAATCATAAAAACAGCGTGTACGCGAAGGAGGAAACTTGTCTTGAGTGCAAAAACGTGAGAAAAATGAATGCATAAGGAAAAGAATCAAAAGGGCGGTATTGGTTTAAATGGCCTTTTAGGCGGTTTTGTGAGTCAAGTGGGTTCGGAATCATAAAAATTGTGTGTACGAGAAGGAGGAAAGTTCGAAAAACGTGGAAAAAGTGAATGTATAAGGAAAAGAAACAAAAGGGCGGTATTGGTTTAAATGGCTTTTTAGACAGTTTTGTGAGTCAGATGGGTTCGGAATCTTAAAAACAGCGTGTACGCGAAGGAGGAAAGTTGTCTTGAGTGCAAAAACGTAAGAAAAATGAATGCATAAGGAAAAGAAACAAAAGGGCGGTATTGGATTAAATGGCCTTTTTAACGATTTTGTGAGTCAGATGGGTTCGGAGTCATAAAAACAGTGTGGACGCGAAGGAGGAAAGTTGTCTTGAGTGCAAAAACGTAAGAAAAATGAATGTATAAGGAAAAGAAACAAAAGGGCGGTATTGGTTTAAATGGCCTTTTAGACGGTTTTGTGAGTCAGGTGGGTTCGGAATCATAAAAATTGTGTGTACGAGAAGGAGGAAAGTTCGAAAAACGTGGAAAAAGTGAATGTATAAGGAAAAGAAACAAAAGGGCGGTATTGGTTTAAATGGCTTTTTAGACAGTTTTGTGAGTCAGATGGGTTCGGAACCTTGAAAACAGTGTGTACGCGAAGGAGGAAAGTTTTTTTGAGTGCAAAAACGTGGAAAACATGAATGTATAAGGAAAAGAAACAAAAGGGAGGTATTGGTTTAAATGGTCTTTTAGATGATTTTGTGAGTCAGATGGGTTCGGAACCTTGAAAACAGTGTGTACGCGAAGGAGGAAAGTTGTCTTGAGTGCAAAAACGTGGAAAACATGAATGTATAAGGAAAAGAAACAAAAGGGCGGTATTGGATTAAATGGCTTTTTAGCCAGTTTTGTGAGTCAGATGGGTTCGGTATCTTAAAAACAGTGTGTACACGAAGGAGGAAAGTTGTTTTGAGTGCAAAAACATGGAAAACATGAATGTATAAGGAAAAGAAACAAAAGGGAGGTATTGGTTTAAATGGTCTTTTAGATGATTTTGTGAGTCAGATGGGTTCGGAACCTTGAAAACAGTGTGTACGCGAAGGAGGAAAGTTGTCTTGAGTGCAAAAACGTGGAAAACATGAATGTATAAGGAAAAGAAACAAAAGGGAGGTATTGGTTTAAATGGTCTTATAGACGATTTTGTGAGTCAGATGGGTTCGGAATCATAAAAACAGTGTGTACGCGAAGGAGGAAAGTTGTCTTCAGTGCAAAAACGTAAGAAAAACGAATGCATAAGGAAAAGAAACAGAAGGGCGGAATTGGTTTAAATGGACTTGTAGACGATTTTGTGAGTCAGATGGTTTCGAAATCATAAAAACAGTGTGTACGCGAAGGAGGAATGTTGTCTTGAGTGCAAAAACGTAAGAAAAATGAATGCATAAGGAAAAGAAACAAAAGGGCGGAATTGGTTTAAATGGACTTGTAGACGATTTTGTGAGTCAGATGGGTTCGAAATCATAAAAACAGTGTGTACGCGAAGGAGGAAAGTTGTCTTGAGTGCAATAACGTAAGAAAAATGAATGCATAAGGGAAAGAAACAAAAGGGCGGTATTGGGTTAAATGGCCTTTTTAACGATTTTGTGAGTCAGATGGGTTCGGAATCATAAAAACAGTGTGTACGCGAAGGAGGAAAGTTGTCTTCAGTGCAAAAACGTAAGAAAAACGAATGCATAAGGAAAAGAAACAGAAGGGCGGAATTGGTTTAAATGGACTTGTAGACGATTTTGTGAGTCAGATGGTTTCGAAATCATAAAAACAGTGTGTACGCGAAGGAGGAAAGTTGTCTTGAGTGCAAAAACGTAAGAAAAATGAATGCATAAGGGAAAGAAACAAAAGGGCGGTATTGGATTAAATGGCCTTTTTAACGATTTTGTGAGTCAGATGGGTTCGGAATCATAAAAACAGTGTGTACGCGAAGGAGGAAAGTTGTTTTGAGTGCAAAAACGTAAGAAAAATGAATGTATAAGGAAAAGAAACGAAAGGGCGGTATTGGTTTAAATGGCCTTTTTAACGATTTTGTGAGTCAGGTGGGTTCGAAATCATAAAAAAAGTGTGTACCAGAAGGAGGGAAGTTGGAAAAACGTGGAAAAAGTGAATGTATAAGGAAAAGAAACAAAAGGGCGGTATTGGTTTAAATGGCGTTTTTAACGATTTTGTGCGTCATATGGGTTCGGAATCATAAAAAAAGTGTGTACGCGAAGGAGGGAAGTTGTCTTGAGTGCAAAAACGTGAAAAAAATGAATGCATAAGGAAAAGAAACAAAAGGGCGGTATTGGTTTAAATGGCTTTTTAGACAGTTTTGTGAGTCAGATGGGTTTGGAATCTTAAAAACAGTGTGTACGAGAAGGAGGAAAGTTGGAAAAACGTGGAAAAAGTGAATGTATAAGGAAAAGAAACAAAAGGGCGGTATTGGTTTAAATGGCCTTTTTAACGATTTTGTGAGTCATATGGGTTCGGAATCTGAAAAACAGTGTGTACGCGAAGGAGGAAAGTTGTTTTGAGTGCAAAAACGTGGAAAACATGAATGTATAAGGAAAAGAAACAAAAGGGAGGTATTGGTTTAAATGGTCTTTTAGATGATTTTGTGAGTCAGATGGGTTCGGAATAATAAAAACAGTGTGTACGCGAAGGAGGAAAGTTGTCTTGAGTGCAAAAACGTAAGAAAAATGAATGTATAAGGAAAAGAAACAAAAGGGCGGTATTGGTTTAAATGGCTTTTTAGACAGTTTTGTGAGTCAGATGGGTTCGGAATCTTAAAAACAGTGTGTACAAGGAGGAAAGTTGTTTTCAGTGCAAAAACATGAAAAAAATGAATCCATAAGGAAAAGAAACAAAAGGGAGGTATTGGTTTAAATGGTCTTATAGACGATTTTGTGAGTCAGATGGGTTCGGAATCATAAAAACAGTGTGTACGCAAAGGAGGAAAGTTGCCTTGAGTGCAAAAACGTAAGAAAAACGAATGCATAAGGAAAAGAAACAAAAGGGCGGAATTGGTTTAAATGGCCTTTTTAACGATTTTGTGAGTCAGGTGGGTTCGAAATCATAAAAAAAGTGTGTACCAGAAGGAGGGAAGTTGGAAAAACGTGGAAAAAATCAATGTATGAGGAAAAGAAACATAAGGGCGGTATTGGTTTAAATGGCTTTTTAGACAGTTTTGTGAGTCAGATGGGTTCGGAATCTTAAAAACAGTGTGTACGAGGAGGAAAGTTGGAAAAACGTGGAAAAAGTGAATGTATAAGGAAAAGAAACAAAAAGGCGGTATTGGTTTAAATGGCCTTTTTAACGATTTTGTGCGTCAAATGGGTTCGGAATCATAAAAACAGTGTGTACGCAAAGGAGGAAAATTGTTTTGAGTGCAAAAACGTGGGAAAAATGAATGCATAAGGAAAAGAAACAAGAGGGCGGAATTGGTTTAAATGGTCTTTTTAACGATTTTGTGCGTCAAATGGGTTCGGAATCTTAAAAACAGCGTGTACGCGAAGGAGGAAAGTTGTCTTGAGTGCAAAAACGTAAGAAAAATGAATGCATAAGGAAAAGAAACAAAAGGGCGGTATTGGATTAAATGGCCTTTTTAACGATTTTGTGAGTCAGATGGGTTCGGAGTCATAAAAACAGTGTGTACGCGAAGGAGGAAAGTTGTCTTGAGTGCAAAAACGTAAGAAAAATGAATGTATAAGGAAAAGAAACAAAAGGGCGGTATTGGTTTAAATGGCTTTTAGACGGTTTTGTGAGTCAGGTGGGTTCGGAATCATAAAAATTGTGTGTACGAGAAGGAGGAAAGTTCGAAAAACGTGGAAAAAGTGAATGTATAAGGAAAAGAAACAAAAGGGCGGTATTGGTTTAAATGGCTTTTTAGACAGTTTTGTGAGTCAGATGGGTTCGGAACCTTGAAAACAGTGTGTACGCGAAGGAGGAAAGTTTTTTTGAGTGCAAAAACGTGGAAAACATGAATGTATAAGGAAAAGAAACAAAAGGGAGGTATTGGTTTAAATGGTCTTTTAGATGATTTTGTGAGTCAGATGGGTTCGGAACCTTGAAAACAGTGTGTACGCGAAGGAGGAAAGTTGTCTTGAGTGCAAAAACGTGGAAAACATGAATGTATAAGGAAAAGAAACAAAAGGGCGGTATTGGATTAAATGGCTTTTTAGCCAGTTTTGTGAGTCAGATGGGTTCGGTATCTTAAAAACAGTGTGTACACGAAGGAGGAAAGTTGTTTTGAGTGCAAAAACATGAAAAAAATAAGGAAAAGAAACAAAAGGGAGGTATTGGTTTAAATGGTCTTATAGACGATTTTGTGAGTCAGATGGGTTCGGAATCATAAAAACAGTGTGTACGCGAAGGAGGAAAGTTGTCTTCAGTGCTATAACGTAAGAAAAATGAATGCATAAGGGAAAGAAACAAAAGGGCGGTATTGGATTAAATGGCCTTTTTAACGATTTTGTGAGTCAGATGGGTTCGGAATCATAAAAACAGTGTGTACGCGAAGGAGGAAAGTTGTCTTGAGTGCAAAAACGTAAGAAAAACGAATGCATAAGGAAAAGAAACAGAAGGGCGGAATTGGTTTAAATGGTCTTATAGACGATTTTGTGAGTCAGATGGGTTCGGAATCATAAAAACAGTGTGTACGCGATGGAGGAAAGTTGTCTTGAGTGCAAAAACGTAAGAAAAATGAATGTATAAGGAAAAGAAACAAAAGGGCGGTATTGGTTTAAATGGCTTTTTAGACAGTTTTGTGAGTCAGATGGGTTCGGAATCTTAAAAACAGTGTGTACAAGGAGGAAAGTTGTTTTCAGTGCAAAAACATGAAAAAAATGAATCCATAAGGAAAAGAAACAAAAGGGAGGTATTGGTTTAAATGGTCTTATAGACGATTTTGTGAGTCAGATGGGTTCGGAATCATAAAAACAGTGTGTACGCAAAGGAGGAAAGTTGCCTTGAGTGCAAAAACGTAAGAAAAACGAATGCATAAGGAAAAGAAACAAAAGGGCGGAATTGGTTTAAATGGCCTTTTTAACGATTTTGTGAGTCAGGTGGGTTCGAAATCATAAAAAAAGTGTGTACCAGAAGGAGGGAAGTTGGAAAAACGTGGAAAAAATCAATGTATGAGGAAAAGAAACATAAGGGCGGTATTGGTTTAAATGGCTTTTTAGACAGTTTTGTGAGTCAGATGGGTTCGGAATCTTAAAAACAGTGTGTACGAGGAGGAAAGTTGGAAAAACGTGGAAAAAGTGAATGTATAAGGAAAAGAAACAAAAAGGCGGTATTGGTTTAAATGGCCTTTTTAACGATTTTGTGCGTCAAATGGGTTCGGAATCCTAAAAACAGTGTGTACGCAAAGGAGGAAAATTGTTTTGAGTGCAAAAACGTGGGAAAAATGAATGCATAAGGAAAAGAAACAAGAGGGCGGAATTGGTTTAAATGGTCTTTTGGACGGTTTTGTTAGTCAGATGGGTTTGGAATCATAAAAACAGCGTGTACGCGAAGGAGGAAACTTGTCTTGAGTGCAAAAACGTGAGAAAAATGAATGCATAAGGAAAAGAATCAAAAGGGCGGTATTGGTTTAAATGGCCTTTTAGGCGGTTTTGTGAGTCAAGTGGGTTCGGAATCATAAAAATTGTGTGTACGAGAAGGAGGAAAGTTCGAAAAACGTGGAAAAAGTGAATGTATAAGGAAAAGAAACAAAAGGGCGGTATTGGTTTAAATGGCTTTTTAGACAGTTTTGTGAGTCAGATGGGTTCGGAATCTTAAAAACAGCGTGTACGCGAAGGAGGAAAGTTGTCTTGAGTGCAAAAACGTAAGAAAAATGAATGCATAAGGAAAAGAAACAAAAGGGCGGTATTGGATTAAATGGCCTTTTTAACGATTTTGTGAGTCAGATGGGTTCGGAGTCATAAAAACAGTGTGGACGCGAAGGAGGAAAGTTGTCTTGAGTGCAAAAACGTAAGAAAAATGAATGTATAAGGAAAAGAAACAAAAGGGCGGTATTGGTTTAAATGGCCTTTTAGACGGTTTTGTGAGTCAGGTGGGTTCGGAATCATAAAAATTGTGTGTACGAGAAGGAGGAAAGTTCGAAAAACGTGGAAAAAGTGAATGTATAAGGAAAAGAAACAAAAGGGCGGTATTGGTTTAAATGGCTTTTTAGACAGTTTTGTGAGTCAGATGGGTTCGGAACCTTGAAAACAGTGTGTACGCGAAGGAGGAAAGTTTTTTTGAGTGCAAAAACGTGGAAAACATGAATGTATAAGGAAAAGAAACAAAAGGGAGGTATTGGTTTAAATGGTCTTTTAGATGATTTTGTGAGTCAGATGGGTTCGGAACCTTGAAAACAGTGTGTACGCGAAGGAGGAAAGTTGTCTTGAGTGCAAAAACGTGGAAAACATGAATGTATAAGGAAAAGAAACAAAAGGGCGGTATTGGATTAAATGGCTTTTTAGCCAGTTTTGTGAGTCAGATGGGTTCGGTATCTTAAAAACAGTGTGTACACGAAGGAGGAAAGTTGTTTTGAGTGCAAAAACATGGAAAACATGAATGTATAAGGAAAAGAAACAAAAGGGAGGTATTGGTTTAAATGGTCTTTTAGATGATTTTGTGAGTCAGATGGGTTCGGAACCTTGAAAACAGTGTGTACGCGAAGGAGGAAAGTTGTCTTGAGTGCAAAAACGTGGAAAACATGAATGTATAAGGAAAAGAAACAAAAGGGAGGTATTGGTTTAAATGGTCTTATAGACGATTTTGTGAGTCAGATGGGTTCGGAATCATAAAAACAGTGTGTACGCGAAGGAGGAAAGTTGTCTTCAGTGCAAAAACGTAAGAAAAACGAATGCATAAGGAAAAGAAACAGAAGGGCGGAATTGGTTTAAATGGACTTGTAGACGATTTTGTGAGTCAGATGGTTTCGAAATCATAAAAACAGTGTGTACGCGAAGGAGGAATGTTGTCTTGAGTGCAAAAACGTAAGAAAAATGAATGCATAAGGGAAAGAAACAAAAGGGCGGTATTGGATTAAATGGCCTTTTTAACGATTTTGTGAGTCAGATGGGTTCGGAATCATAAAAACAGTGTGTACGCGAAGGAGGAAAGTTGTCTTGAGTGCAAAAACGTAAGAAAAATGAATGTATAAGGAAAAGAAACGAAAGGGCGGTATTGGTTTAAATGGCCTTTTTAACGATTTTGTGAGTCAGGTGGGTTCGAAATCATAAAGAAAGTGTGTACCAGAAGGAGGGAAGTTGGAAAAACGTGGAAAAAGTGAATGTATAAGGAAAAGAAACAAAAGGGCGGTATTGGTTTAAATGGCGTTTTTAACGATTTTGTGCGTCATATGGGTTCGGAATCATAAAAAAAGTGTGTACGCGAAGGAGGGAAGTTGTCTTGAGTGCAAAAACGTGAAAAAAATGAATGCATAAGGAAAAGAAACAAAAGGGCGGTATTGGTTTAAATGGCTTTTTAGACAGTTTTGTGAGTCAGATGGGTTCGGTATCTTAAAAACAGTGTGTACGAGAAGGAGGAAAGTTGGAAAAACGTGGAAAAAGTGAATGTATAAGGAAAAGAAACAAAAGGGCGGTATTGGTTTAAATGGCCTTTTTAACGATTTTGTGAGTCATATGGGTTCGGAATCTGAAAAACAGTGTGTACGCGAAGGAGGAAAGTTGTTTTGAGTGCAAAAACGTGGAAAACATGAATGTATAAGGAAAAGAAACAAAAGGGAGGTATTGGTTTAAATGGTCTTTTAGATGATTTTGTGAGTCAGATGGGTTCGGAATAATAAAAACAGTGTGTACGCGAAGGAGGAAAGTTGTCTTGAGTGCAAAAACGTAAGAAAAATGAATGTATAAGGAAAAGAAACAAAAGGGCGGTATTGGTTTAAATGGCTTTTTAGACAGTTTTGTGAGTCAGATGGGTTCGGAATCTTAAAAACAGTGTGTACAAGGAGGAAAGTTGTTTTCAGTGCAAAAACATGAAAAAAATGAATCCATAAGGAAAAGAAACAAAAGGGAGGTATTGGTTTAAATGGTCTTATAGACAATTTTGTGAGTCAGATGGGTTCGGAATCATAAAAACAGTGTGTACGCAAAGGAGGAAAGTTGCCTTGAGTGCAAAAACGTAAGAAAAACGAATGCATAAGGAAAAGAAACAAAAGGGCGGAATTGGTTTAAATGGCCTTTTTAACGATTTTGTGAGTCAGATGGGTTTGAAATCATAAAAACAGTGTGTACGCGAAGGAGGAAAGTTGTCTTGAGTGCAAAAACGTAAGAAAAATGAATGCATAAGGGAAAGAAACAAAAGGGCGGTATTGGATTAAATGGCCTTTTTAAGGATTTTGTGAGTCAGATGGGTTCGGAATCATAAAAACAGTGTGTACGCGAAGGAGGAAAGTTGTCTTCAGTGCAAAAACGTAAGAAAAACAAATGCATAAGGAAAAGAAACAGAAGGGCGGAATTGGTTTAAATGGACTTGTAGACGATTTTGTGAGTCAGATGGTTTCGAAATCATAAAAACAGTGTGTACGCGAAGGAGGAAAGTTGTCTTGAGTGCAAAAACGTAAGAAAAATGAATGCATAAGGGAAAGAAACAAAAGGGCGATATTGGATTAAATGGCCTTTTTAACGATTTTGTGAGTCAGATGGGTTCGGAATCATAAAAACAGTGTGTACGCGAAGGAGGAAAGTTGTCTTCAGAGCAAAAACGTAAGAAAAACGAATGCATAAGGAAAAGAAACAAAAGGGCGGAATTGGTTTAAATGGCCTTTTAGGCGGTTTTGTGAGTCAAGTGGGTTCGGAATCATAAAAATTGTGTGTACGAGAAGGAGGAAAGTTCGAAAAACGTGGAAAAAGTGAATGTATAAGGAAAAGAAACAAAAGGGCGGTATTGGTTTAAATGGCTTTTTAGACAGTTTTGTGAGTCAAATGGGTTCGGAATCTTAAAAACAGCGTGTACGCGAAGGAGGAAAGTTGTCTTGAGTGCAAAAACGTAAGAAAAATGAATGCATAAGGAAAAGAAACAAAAGGGCGGTATTGGATTAAATGGCCTTTTTAACGATTTTGTGAGTCAGATGGGTTCGGAGTCATAAAAACAGTGTGTACGCGAAGGAGGAAAGTTGTCTTGAGTGCAAAAACGTAAGAAAAATGAATGTATAAGGAAAAGAAACAAAAGGGCGGTATTGGTTTAAATGGCCTTTTAGACGATTTTGTGAGTCAGGTGGGTTCGGAATCATAAAAATTGTGTGTACGAGAAGGAGGAAAGTTCGAAAAACGTGGAAAAAGTGAATGTATAAGGAAAAGAAACAAAAGGGCGGTATTGGTTTAAATGGCTTTTTAGACAGTTTTGTGAGTCAGATGGGTTCGGAACCTTGAAAACAGTGTGTACGCGAAGGAGGAAAGTTTTTTTGAGTGCAAAAACGTGGAAAACATGAATGTATAAGGAAAAGAAACAAAAGGGAGGTATTGGTTTAAATGGTCTTTTAGATGATTTTGTGAGTCAGATGGGTTCGGAACCTTGAAAACAGTGTGTACGCGAAGGAGGAAAGTTGTCTTGAGTGCTAAAACGTGGAAAACATGAATGTATAAGGAAAAGAAACAAAAGGGCGGTATTGGATTAAATGGCTTTTTAGCCAGTTTTGTGAGTCAGATGGGTTCGGTATCTTAAAAACAGTGTGTACACGAAGGAGGAAAGTTGTTTTGAGTGCAAAAACATGAAAAAAATAAGGAAAAGAAACAAAAGGGAGGTATTGGTTTAAATGGTCTTATAGACGATTTTGTGAGTCAGATGGGTTCGGAATCATAAAAACAGTGTGTACGCGAAGGAGGAAAGTTGTCTTCAGTGCAATAACGTAAGAAAAATGAATGCATAAGGGAAAGAAACAAAAGGGCGGTATTGGATTAAATGGCCTTTTTAACGATTTTGTGAGTCAGATGGGTTCGGAATCATAAAAACAGTGTGTACGCGAAGGAGGAAAGTTGTCTTCAGTGCAAAAACGTAAGAAAAACGAATGCATAAGGAAAAGAAACAGAAGGGCGGAATTGGTTTAAATGGACTTGTAGACGATTTTGTGAGTCAGATGGTTTCGAAATCATAAAAACAGTGTGTACGCGAAGGAGGAATGTTGTCTTGAGTGCAAAAACGTAAGAAAAATGAATGCATAAGGAAAAGAAACAAAAGGGCGGAATTGGTTTAAATGGACTTGTAGACGATTTTGTGAGTCAGATGGGTTCGAAATCATAAAAACAGTGTGTACGCGAAGGAGGAAAGTTGTCTTGAGTGCAATAACGTAAGAAAAATGAATGCATAAGGGAAAGAAACAAAAGGGCGGTATTGGATTAAATGGCCTTTTTAACAATTTTGTGAGTCAGATGGGTTCGGAATCATAAAAACAGTGTGTACGCGAAGGAGGAAAGTTGTCTTCAGTGCAAAAACGTAAGAAAAACGAATGCATAAGGAAAAGAAACAGAAGGGCGGAATTGGTTTAAATGGACTTGTAGACGATTTTGTGAGTCAGATGGTTTCGAAATCATAAAAACAGTGTGTACGCGAAGGAGGAATGTTGTCTTGAGTGCAAAAACGTAAGAAAAATGAATGCATAAGGGAAAGAAACAAAAGGGCGGTATTGGATTAAATGGCCTTTTTAACGATTTTGTGAGTCAGATGGGTTCGGAATCATAAACACAGTGTGTACGCGAAGGAGGAAAGTTGTCTTGAGTGCAAAAACGTAAGAAAAATGAATGTATAAGGAAAAGAAACGAAAGGGCGGTATTGGTTTAAATGGCCTTTTTAACGATTTTGTGAGTTCGAAATCATAAAAAAAGTGTGTACCAGAAGGAGGGAAGTTGGAAAAACGTGGAAAAAGTGAATGTATAAGGAAAAGAAACAAAAGGGCGGTATTGGTTTAAATGGCGTTTTTAACGATTTTGTGCGTCATATGGGTTCGGAATCATAAAAAAAGTGTGTACGCGAAGGAGGGAAGTTGTCTTGAGTGCAAAAACGTGAAAAAAATGAATGCATAAGGAAAAGAAACAAAAGGGCGGTATTGGTTTAAATGGCTTTTTAGACAGTTTTGTGAGTCAGATGGGTTCGGTATCTTAAAAACAGTGTGTACGAGAAGGAGGAAAGTTGGAAAAACGTGGAAAAAGTGAATGTATAAGGAAAAGAAACAAAAGGGCGGTATTGGTTTAAATGGCCTTTTTAACGATTTTGTGAGTCATATGGGTTCGGAATCTGAAAAACAGTGTGTACGCGAAGGAGGAAAGTTGTTTTGAGTGCAAAAACGTGGAAAACATGAATGTATAAGGAAAAGAAACAAAAGGGAGGTATTGGTTTAAATGGTCTTTTAGATGATTTTGTGAGTCAGATGGGTTCGGAATAATAAAAACAGTGTGTACGCGAAGGAGGAAAGTTGTCTTGAGTGCAAAAACGTAAGAAAAATGAATGTATAAGGAAAAGAAACAAAAGGGCGGTATTGGTTTAAATGGATTTTTAGACAGTTTTGTGAGTCAGATGGGTTCGGAATCTTAAAAACAGTGTGTACAAGGAGGAAAGTTGTTTTCAGTGCAAAAACATGAAAAAAATGAATCCATAAGGAAAAGAAACAAAAGGGAGGTATTGGTTTAAATGGTCTTATAGACGATTTTGTGAGTCAGATGGGTTCGGAATCATAAAAACAGTGTGTACGCAAAGGAGGAAAGTTGCCTTGAGTGCAAAAACGTAAGAAAAACGAATGCATAAGGAAAAGAAACAAAAGGGCGGAATTGGTTTAAATGGCCTTTTTAACGATTTTGTGAGTCAGATGGGTTTGAAATCATAAAAACAGTGTGTACGCGAAGGAGGAAAGTTGTCTTGAGTGCAAAAACGTAAGAAAAATGAATGCATAAGGGAAAGAAACAAAAGGGCGGTATTGGATTAAATGGCCTTTTTAAGGATTTTGTGAGTCAGATGGGTTCGGAATCATAAAAACAGTGTGTACGCGAAGGAGGAAAGTTGTCTTCAGTGCAAAAACGTAAGAAAAACGAATGCATAAGGAAAAGAAACAGAAGGGCGGAATTGGTTTAAATGGACTTGTAGACGATTTTGTGAGTCAGATGGTTTCGAAATCATAAAAACAGTGTACGCGAAGGAGGAAAGTTGTCTTGAGTGCAAAAACGTAAGAAAAATGAATGCATAAGGGAAAGAAACAAAAGGGCGATATTGGATTAAATGGCCTTTTTAACGATTTTGTGAGTCAGATGGGTTCGGAATCATAAAAACAGTGTGTACGCGAAGGAGGAAAGTTGTCTTCAGTGCAAAAACGTAAGAAAAACGAATGCATAAGGAAAAGAAACAAAAGGGCGGAATTGGTTTAAATGGACTTGTAGACGATTTTGTGAGTCAGATGGGTTCGAAATCATAAAAACAGTGTGTACGCGAAGGAGGAAAGTTGTCTTGAGTGCAAAAACGTAAGAAAAATGAATGCATAAGGGAAAGAAACAAAAGGGCGGTATTGGATTAAATGGCCTTTTTAACGATTTTGTGAGTCAGATGGGTTCGGAATCATAAAAACAGTGTGTACGCGAAGGAGGAAAGTTGTCTTCAGTGCAAAAACGTAAGAAAAACGAATGCATAAGGAAAAGAAACAGAAGGGCGGAATTGGTTTAAATGGACATGTAGACGATTTTGTGAGTCAGATGGTTTCGAAATCATAAAAACAGTGTGTACGCGAAGGAGGAAAGTTGTCTTGAGTGAAAAAACGTAAGAAAAATGAATGCATAAGGGAAAGAAACAAAAGGGCGATATTGGATTAAATGGCCTTTTTAACGATTTTGTGAGTCAGATGGGTTCGGAATCATAAAAACAGTGTGTACGCGAAGGAGGAAAGTTGTCTTCAGTGCAAAAACGTAAGAAAAACGAATGCATAAGGAAAAGAAACAAAAGGGCGGAATTGGTTTAAATGGACTTGTAGACGATTTTGTGAGTCAGATGGGTTCGAAATCATAAAAACAGTGTGTACGCGAAGGAGGAAAGTTGTCTTGAGTGCAAAAACGTAAGAAAAATGAATGTATAAGGAAAAGAAACGAAAGGGCGGTATTGGTTTAAATGGCCTTTTTAACGATTTTGTGAGTCAGGTGGGTTCGAAATCATAAAAAAAGTGTGTACCAGAAGGAGGGAAGTTGGAAAAACGTGGAAAAAGTGAATGTATAAGGAAAAGAAACAAAAGGGCGGTATTGGTTTAAATGGCGTTTTTAACGATTTTGTGCGTCATATGGGTTCGGAATCATAAAAAAAGTGTGTACGCGAAGGAGGGAAGTTGTCTTGAGTGCAAAAACGTGAAAAAAATGAATGCATAAGGAAAAGAAACAAAAGGGCGGTATTGGTTTAAATGGCTTTTTAGACAGTTTTGTGAGTCAGATGGGTTCGGAATCTTAAAAACAGTGTGTACGAGAAGGAGGAAAGTTGGAAAAACGTGGAAAAAGTGAATGTATAAGGAAAAGAAACAAAAGGGCGGTATTGGTTTAAATGGCCTTTTTAACGATTTTGTGAGTCATATGGGTTCGGAATCTGAAAAACAGTGTGTACGCGAAGGAGGAAAGTTGTTTTGAGTGCAAAAACGTGGAAAACATGAATGTATAAGGAAAAGAAACAAAAGGGAGGTATTGGTTTAAATGGTCTTTTAGATGATTTTGTGAGTCAGATGGGTTCGGAATCATAAAAACAGTGTGTACGCGAAGGAGGAAAGTTGTCTTGAGTGCAATAACGTAAGAAAAATGAATGCATAAGGGAAAGAAACAAAAGGGCGGTATTGGATTAAATGGCCTTTTTAACGATTTTGTGAGTCAGATGGGTTCGGAATCATAAAAACAGTGTGTACGCGAAGGAGGAAAGTTGTCTTCAGTGCAAAAACGTAAGAAAAACGAATGCATAAGGAAAAGAAACAGAAGGGCGGAATTGGTTTAAATGGACTTGTAGACGATTTTGTGAGTCAGATGGTTTCGAAATCATAAAAACAGTGTGTACGCGAAGGAGGAATGTTGTCTTGAGTGCAAAAACGTAAGAAAAATGAATGCATAAGGGAAAGAAACAAAAGGGCGGTATTGGATTAAATGGCCTTTTTAACGATTTTGTGAGTCAGCTGGGTTCGGAATCATAAAAACAGTGTGTACGCGAAGGAGGAAAGTTGTCTTGAGTGCAAAAACGTAAGAAAAATGAATGTATAAGGAAAAGAAACGAAAGGGCGGTATTGGTTTAAATGGCCTTTTTAACGATTTTGTGAGTTCGAAATCATAAAAAAAGTGTGTACCAGAAGGAGGGAAGTTGGAAAAACGTGGAAAAAGTGAATGTATAAGGAAAAGAAACAAAAGGGCGGTATTGGTTTAAATGGCGTTTTTAACGATTTTGTGCGTCATATGGGTTCGGAATCATAAAAAAAGTGTGTACGCGAAGGAGGAAAGTTGTTTTGAGTGCAAAAACGTGGAAAACATGAATGTATAAGGAAAAGAAACAAAAGGGAGGTATTGGTTTAAATGGTCTTTTAGATGATTTTGTGAGTCAGATGGGTTCGGAATAATAAAAACAGTGTGTACGCGAAGGAGGAAAGTTGTTGTGCAAAAACGTGGAAAAAATGAATGTATAAGGAAAAGAAACAAAAGGGCGGTATTGGATTAAATGGCTTTTTAGACAGTTTTGTGAGTCAGATGGGTTCGGTATCTTAAAAACAGTGTGTACACGAAGGAGGAAAGTTGTTTTGAGTGCAAAAACATGAAAAAAATAAGGAAAAGAAACAAAAGGGAGGTATTGGTTTAAATGGTCTTATAGACGATTTTGTGAGTCAGATGGGTTCGGAATCATAAAAACAGTGTGTACGCGAAGGAGGAAAGTTGTCTTCAGTGCAAAAACGTAAGAAAAACGAATGCATAAGGAAAAGAAACAAAAGGGCGGAATTGGTTTAAATGGACTTGTAGACGATTTTGTGAGTCAGATGGGTTCGAAATCATAAACACAGTGTGTACGCGAAGGAGGAAAGTTGTCTTGAGTGCAATAACGTAAGAAAAATGAATGCATAAGGGAAAGAAACAAAAGGGCGGTATTGGATTAAATGGCCTTTTTAACGATTTTGTGAGTCAGATGGGTTCGGAATCATAAAAACAGTGTGTACGCGAAGGAGGAAAGTTGTCTTGAGTGCAAAAACGTAAGAAAAATGAATGTATAAGGAAAAGAAACGAAAGGGCGGTATTGGTTTAAATGGCCTTTTTAACGATTTTGTGAGTCAGGTGGGTTCGAAATCATAAAAAAAGTGTGTACCAGAAGGAGGGAAGTTGGAAAAACGTGGAAAAAGTGAATGTATAAGGAAAAGAAACAAAAGGGCGGTATTGGTTTAAATGGCGTTTTTAACGATTTTGTGCGTCATATGGGTTCGGAATCATAAAAAAAGTGTGTACGCGAAGGAGGGAAGTTGTCTTGAGTGCAAAAACGTGAAAAAAATGAATGCATAAGGAAAAGAAACAAAAGGGCGGTATTGGTTTAAATGGCTTTTTAGACAGTTTTGTGAGTCAGATGGGTTCGGAATCTTAAAAACAGTGTGTACGAGAAGGAGGAAAGTTGGAAAAACGTGGAAAAAGTGAATGTATAAGGAAAAGAAACAAAAGGGCGGTATTGGTTTAAATGGCCTTTTTAACGATTTTGTGAGTCATATGGGTTCGGAATCTGAAAAACAGTGTGTACGCGAAGGAGGAAAGTTGTTTTGAGTGCAAAAACGTGGAAAACATGAATGTATAAGGAAAAGAAACAAAAGGGAGGTATTGGTTTAAATGGTCTTTTAGATGATTTTGTGAGTCAGATGGGTTCGGAATCATAAAAACAGTGTGTACGCGAAGGAGGAAAGTTGTCTTGAGTGCAATAACGTAAGAAAAATGAATGCATAAGGGAAAGAAACAAAAGGGCGGTATTGGATTAAATGGCCTTTTTAACGATTTTGTGAGTCAGATGGGTTCGGAATCATAAAAACAGTGTGTACGCGAAGGAGGAAAGTTGTCTTCAGTGCAAAAACGTAAGAAAAACGAATGCATAAGGAAAAGAAACAGAAGGGCGGAATTGGTTTAAATGGACTTGTAGACGATTTTGTGAGTCAGATGGTTTCGAAATCATAAAAACAGTGTGTACGCGAAGGAGGAATGTTGTCTTGAGTGCAAAAACGTAAGAAAAATGAATGCATAAGGGAAAGAAACAAAAGGGCGGTATTGGATTAAATGGCCTTTTTAACGATTTTGTGAGTCAGCTGGGTTCGGAATCATAAAAACAGTGTGTACGCGAAGGAGGAAAGTTGTCTTGAGTGCAAAAACGTAAGAAAAATGAATGTATAAGGAAAAGAAACGAAAGGGCGGTATTGGTTTAAATGGCCTTTTTAACGATTTTGTGAGTTCGAAATCATAAAAAAAGTGTGTACCAGAAGGAGGGAAGTTGGAAAAACGTGGAAAAAGTGAATGTATAAGGAAAAGAAACAAAAGGGCGGTATTGGTTTAAATGGCGTTTTTAACGATTTTGTGCGTCATATGGGTTCGGAATCATAAAAAAAGTGTGTACGCGAAGGAGGAAAGTTGTTTTGAGTGCAAAAACGTGGAAAACATGAATGTATAAGGAAAAGAAACAAAAGGGAGGTATTGGTTTAAATGGTCTTTTAGATGATTTTGTGAGTCAGATGGGTTCGGAATAATAAAAACAGTGTGTACGCGAAGGAGGAAAGTTGTCTTGAGTGCAAAAACGTAAGAAAAATGAATGTATAAGGAAAAGAAACAAAAGGGCGGTATTGGTTTAAATGGCTTTTTAGACAGTTTTGTGAGTCAGATGGGTTCGGAATCTTAAAAACAGTGTGTACAAGGAGGAAAGTTGTTTTCAGTGCAAAAACATGAAAAAAATGAATCCATAAGGAAAAGAAACAAAAGGGAGGTATTGGTTTAAATGGTCTTATAGACGATTTTGTGAGTCAGATGGGTTCGGAATCATAAAAACAGTGTGTACGCAAAGGAGGAAAGTTGCCTTGAGTGCAAAAACGTAAGAAAAACGAATGCATAAGGAAAAGAAACAAAAGGGCGGAATTGGTTTAAATGGCCTTTTTAACGATTTTGTGAGTCAGATGGGTTTGAAATCATAAAAACAGTGTGTACGCGAAGGAGGAAAGTTGTCTTGAGTGCAAAAACGTAAGAAAAATGAATGCATAAGGGAAAGAAACAAAAGGGCGGTATTGGATTAAATGGCCTTTTTAAGGATTTTGTGAGTCAGATGGGTTCGGAATCATAAAAACAGTGTGTACGCGAAGGAGGAAAGTTGTCTTCAGTGCAAAAACGTAAGAAAAACGAATGCATAAGGAAAAGAAACAGAAGGGCGGAATTGGTTTAAATGGACTTGTAGACGATTTTGTGAGTCAGATGGTTTCGAAATCATAAAAACAGTGTACGCGAAGGAGGAAAGTTGTCTTGAGTGCAAAAACGTAAGAAAAATGAATGCATAAGGGAAAGAAACAAAAGGGCGATATTGGATTAAATGGCCTTTTTAACGATTTTGTGAGTCAGATGGGTTCGGAATCATAAAAACAGTGTGTACGCGAAGGAGGAAAGTTGTCTTCAGTGCAAAAACGTAAGAAAAACGAATGCATAAGGAAAAGAAACAAAAGGGCGGAATTGGTTTAAATGGACTTGTAGACGATTTTGTGAGTCAGATGGGTTCGAAATCATAAAAACAGTGTGTACGCGAAGGAGGAAAGTTGTCTTGAGTGCAAAAACGTAAGAAAAATGAATGCATAAGGGAAAGAAACAAAAGGGCGGTATTGGATTAAATGGCCTTTTTAACGATTTTGTGAGTCAGATGGGTTCGGAATCATAAAAACAGTGTGTACGCGAAGGAGGAAAGTTGTCTTCAGTGCAAAAACGTAAGAAAAACGAATGCATAAGGAAAAGAAACAGAAGGGCGGAATTGGTTTAAATGGACATGTAGACGATTTTGTGAGTCAGATGGTTTCGAAATCATAAAAACAGTGTGTACGCGAAGGAGGAAAGTTGTCTTGAGTGAAAAAACGTAAGAAAAATGAATGCATAAGGGAAAGAAACAAAAGGGCGATATTGGATTAAATGGCCTTTTTAACGATTTTGTGAGTCAGATGGGTTCGGAATCATAAAAACAGTGTGTACGCGAAGGAGGAAAGTTGTCTTCAGTGCAAAAACGTAAGAAAAACGAATGCATAAGGAAAAGAAACAAAAGGGCGGAATTGGTTTAAATGGACTTGTAGACGATTTTGTGAGTCAGATGGGTTCGAAATCATAAAAACAGTGTGTACGCGAAGGAGGAAAGTTGTCTTGAGTGCAAAAACGTAAGAAAAATGAATGCATAAGGGAAAGAAACAAAAGGGCGGTATTGGATTAAATGGCCTTTTTAACGATTTTGTGAGTCAGATGGGTTCGGAATCACAAAAACAGTGTGTACGCGAAGGAGGAAAGTTGTCTTGAGTGCAAAAACGTAAGAAAAATGAATGTATAAGGAAAAGAAACGAAAGGGCGGTATTGGTTTAAATGGCCTTTTTAACGATTTTGTGAGTCAGGTGGGTTCGAAATCATAAAAAAAGTGTGTACCAGAAGGAGGGAAGTTGGAAAAACGTGGAAAAAATGAATGTATGAGGAAAAGAAACAAAATGGCGGTATTGGTTTAAATGGCTTTTTAGACAGTTTTGTGAGTCAGATGGGTTCGGAATCTTAAAAACAGTGTGTACGAGAAGGAGGAAAGTTGGAAAAACGTGGAAAAAGTGAATGTATAAGGAAAAGAAACAAAAGGGCGGTATTGGTTTAAATGGCGTTTTTAACGATTTTGTGCGTCATATGGGTTCGGAATCATAAAAAAAGTGTGTACGCGAAGGAGGGAAGTTGTCTTGAGTGCAAAAACGTGAAAAAAATGAATGCATAAGGAAAAGAAACAAAAGGGCCGTATTGGTTTAAATGGCTTTTTAGACAGTTTTGTGAGTCAGATGGGTTCGGAATCTTGAAAACAGTGTGTACGAGGAGGAAAGTTGGAAAAACGTGGAAAAAATGAATGTATGAGGAAAAGAAACAAAAGGGAGGTATTGGTTTAAATGGTCTTTTAGATGATTTTGTGAGTCAGATGGGTTCGGAATCATAAAAACAGTGTGTACGCGAAGGAGGAAAGTTGTTGTGCAAAAACGTGGAAAAAATGAATGTATAAGGAAAAGAAACAAAAGGGCGGTATTGGATTAAATGGCTTTTTAGACAGTTTTGTGAGTCAGATGGGTTCGGTATCTTAAAAACAGTGTGTACACGAAGGAGGAAAGTTGTTTTGAGTGCAAAAACATGAAAAAAATAAGGAAAAGAAACAAAAGGGAGGTATTGGTTTAAATGGTCTTATAGACGATTTTGTGAGTCAGATGGGTTCGGAATCATAAAAACAGTGTGTACGCGAAGGAGGAAAGTTGTCTTCAGTGCAAAAACGTAAGAAAAACGAATGCATAAGGAAAAGAAACAAAAGGGCGGAATTGGTTTAAATGGACTTGTAGACGATTTTGTGAGTCAGATGGGTTCGAAATCATAAAAACAGTGTGTACGCGAAGGAGGAAAGTTGTCTTGAGTGCAATAACGTAAGAAAAATGAATGCATAAGGGAAAGAAACAAAACGGCGGTATTGGATTAAATGGCCTTTTTAACGATTTTGTGAGTCAGATGGGTTCGGAATCATAAAAACAGTGTGTACGCGAAGGAGGAAAGTTGTCTTGAGTGCAAAAACGTAAGAAAAATGAATGTATAAGGAAAAGAAACGAAAGGGCGGTATTGGTTTAAATGGCCTTTTTAACGATTTTGTGAGTCAGGTGGGTTCGAAATCATAAAAAAAGTGTGTACCAGAAGGAGGGAAGTTGGAAAAACGTGGAAAAAGTGAATGTATAAGGAAAAGAAACAAAAGGGCGGTATTGGTTTAAATGGCGTTTTTAACGATTTTGTGCGTCATATGGGTTCGGAATCATAAAAAAAGTGTGTACGCGAAGGAGGGAAGTTGTCTTGAGTGCAAAAACGTGAAAAAAATGAATGCATAAGGAAAAGAAACAAAAGGGCGGTATTGGTTTAAATGGCTTTTTAGACAGTTTTGTGAGTCAGATGGGTTCGGAATCTTAAAAACAGTGTGTACGAGAAGGAGGAAAGTTGGAAAAACGTGGAAAAAGTGAATGTATAAGGAAAAGAAACAAAAGGGCGGTATTGGTTTAAATGGCCTTTTTAACGATTTTGTGAGTCATATGGGTTCGGAATCTGAAAAACAGTGTGTACGCGAAGGAGGAAAGTTGTTTTGAGTGCAAAAACGTGGAAAACATGAATGTATAAGGAAAAGAAACAAAAGGGAGGTATTGGTTTAAATGGTCTTTTAGATGATTTTGTGAGTCAGATGGGTTCGGAATAATAAAAACAGTGTGTACGCGAAGGAGGAAAGTTGTCTTGAGTGCAAAAACGTAAGAAAAATGAATGTATAAGGAAAAGAAACAAAAGGGCGGTATTGGTTTAAATGGCTTTTTAGACAGTTTTGTGAGTCAGATGGGTTCGGAATCTTAAAAACAGTGTGTACAAGGAGGAAAGTTGTTTTCAGTGCAAAAACATGAAAAAAATGAATCCATAAGGAAAAGAAACAAAAGGGAGGTATTGGTTTAAATGGTCTTATAGACGATTTTGTGAGTCAGATGGGTTCGGAATCATAAAAACAGTGTGTACGCAAAGGAGGAAAGTTGCTTTGAGTGCAAAAACGTAAGAAAAACGAATGCATAAGGAAAAGAAACAAAAGGGCGGAATTGGTTTAAGTGGCCTTTTTAACGATTTTGTGAGTCAGGTGGGTTCGAAATCATAAAAAAAGTGTGTACCAGAAGGAGGGAAGTTGGAAAAACGTGGAAAAAATCAATGTATGAGGAAAAGAAACATAAGGGCGGTATTGGTTTAAATGGCTTTTTAGACAGTTTTGTGAGTCAGATGGGTTCGGAATCTTAAAAACAGTGTGTACGAGGAGGAAAGTTGGAAAAACGTGGAAAAAGTGAATGTATAAGGAAAAGAAACAAAAAGGCGGTATTGGTTTAAATGGCCTTTTTAACGATTTTGTGCGTCAAATGGGTTCGGAATCATAAAAACAGTGTGTACGCAAAGGAGGAAAATTGTTTTGAGTGCAAAAACGTGGGAAAAATGAATGCATAAGGAAAAGAAACAAGAGGGCGGAATTGGTTTAAATGGTCTTTTGGACGGTTTTGTTAGTCAGATGGGTTTGGAATCATAAAAACAGCGTGTACGCGAAGGAGGAAACTTGTCTTGAGTGCAAAAACGTGAGAAAAATGAATGCATAAGGAAAAGAATCAAAAGGGCGGTATTGGTTTAAATGGCCTTTTAGGCGGTTTTGTGAGTCAAGTGGGTTCGGAATCATAAAAATTGTGTGTACGAGAAGGAGGAAAGTTCGAAAAACGTGGAAAAAGTGAATGTATAAGGAAAAGAAACAAAAGGGCGGTATTGGTTTAAATGGCTTTTTAGACAGTTTTGTGAGTCAGATGGGTTCGGAATCTTAAAAACAGCGTGTACGCGAAGGAGGAAAGTTGTCTTGAGTGCAAAAACGTAAGAAAAATGAATGCATAAGGAAAAGAAACAAAAGGGCGGTATTGGATTAAATGGCCTTTTTAACGATTTTGTGAGTCAGATGGGTTCGGAGTCATAAAAACAGTGTGTACGCGAAGGAGGAAAGTTGTCTTGAGTGCAAAAACGTAAGAAAAATGAATGTATAAGGAAAAGAAACAAAAGGGCGGTATTGGTTTAAATGGCCTTTTAGACGGTTTTGTGAGTCAGGTGGGTTCGGAATCATAAAAATTGTGTGTACGAGAAGGAGGAAAGTTCGAAAAACGTGGAAAAAGTGAATGTATAAGGAAAAGAAACAAAAGGGCGGTATTGGTTTAAATGGCTTTTTAGACAGTTTTGTGAGTCAGATGGGTTCGGAACCTTGAAAACAGTGTGTACGCGAAGGAGGAAAGTTTTTTTGAGTGCAAAAACGTGGAAAACATGAATGTATAAGGAAAAGAAACAAAAGGGAGGTATTGGTTTAAATGGTCTTTTAGATGATTTTGTGAGTCAGATGGGTTCGGAATCATAAAAACAGTGTGTACGCGAAGGAGGAAAGTTGTCTTGAGTGCAAAAACGTAAGAAAAATGAATGTATAAGGAAAAGAAACAAAAGGGCGGTATTGGTTTAAATGGCTTTTTAGACAGTTTTGTGAGTCAGATGGGTTCGGAATCTTAAAAACAGTGTGTACACGAAGGAGGAAAGTTGTTTTGAGTGCAAAAACATGAAAAAAATGAATCCATAAGGAAAAGAAACAAAAGGGAGGTATTGGTTTAAATGGTCTTATAGACGATTTTGTGAGTCAGATGGGTTCGGAATCATAAAAACAGTGTGTACGCAAAGGAGGAAAGTTGCCTTGAGTGCAAAAACGTAAGAAAAACGAATGCATAAGGAAAAGAAACAAAAGGGCGGAATTGGTTTAAATGGCCTTTTTAACGATTTTGTGAGTCAGATGGGTTTGAAATCATAAAAACAGTGTGTACGCGAAGGAGGAAAGTTGTCTTGAGTGCAAAAACGTAAGAAAAATGAATGCATAAGGGAAAGAAACAAAAGGGCGGTATTGGATTAAATGGCCTTTTTAAGGATTTTGTGAGTCAGATGGGTTCGGAATCATAAAAACAGTGTGTACGCGAAGGAGGAAAGTTGTCTTCAGTGCAAAAACGTAAGAAAAACGAATGCATAAGGAAAAGAAACAGAAGGGCGGAATTGGTTTAAATGGACTTGTAGACGATTTTGTGAGTCAGATGGTTTCGAAATCATAAAAACAGTGTACGCGAAGGAGGAAAGTTGTCTTGAGTGCAAAAACGTAAGAAAAATGAATGCATAAGGGAAAGAAACAAAAGGGCGATATTGGATTAAATGGCCTTTTTAACGATTTTGTGAGTCAGATGGGTTCGGAATCATAAAAACAGTGTGTACGCGAAGGAGGAAAGTTGTCTTCAGTGCAAAAACGTAAGAAAAACGAATGCATAAGGAAAAGAAACAAAAGGGCGGAATTGGTTTAAATGGACTTGTAGACGATTTTGTGAGTCAGATGGGTTCGAAATCATAAAAACAGTGTGTACGCGAAGGAGGAAAGTTGTCTTGAGTGCAAAAACGTAAGAAAAATGAATGCATAAGGGAAAAAAACAAAAGGGCGGTATTGGATTAAATGGCCTTTTTAACGATTTTGTGAGTCAGATGGGTTCGGAATCATAAAAACAGTGTGTACGCGAAGGAGGAAAGTTGTCTTCAGTGCAAAAACGTAAGAAAAACGAATGCATAAGGAAAAGAAACAGAAGGGCGGAATTGGTTTAAATGGACATGTAGACGATTTTGTGAGTCAGATGGTTTCGAAATCATAAAAACAGTGTGTACGCGAAGGAGGAAAGTTGTCTTGAGTGAAAAAACGTAAGAAAAATGAATGCATAAGGGAAAGAAACAAAAGGGCGATATTGGATTAAATGGCCTTTTTAACGATTTTGTGAGTCAGATGGGTTCGGAATCATAAAAACAGTGTGTACGCGAAGGAGGAAAGTTGTCTTCAGTGCAAAAACGTAAGAAAAACGAATGCATAAGGAAAAGAAACAAAAGGGCGGAATTGGTTTAAATGGACTTGTAGACGATTTTGTGAGTCAGATGGGTTCGAAATCATAAAAACAATGTGTACGCGAAGGAGGAAAGTTGTCTTGAGTGCAAAAACGTAAGAAAAATGAATGCATAAGGGAAAGAAACAAAAGGGCGGTATTGGATTAAATGGCCTTTTTAACGATTTTGTGAGTCAGATGGGTTCGGAATCATAAAAACAGTGTGTACGCGAAGGAGGAAAGTTGTCTTGAGTGCAAAAACGTAAGAAAAATGAATGTATAAGGAAAAGAAACGAAAGGGCGGTATTGGTTTAAATGGCCTTTTTAACGATTTTTGTGAGTCAGGTGGGTTCGAAATCATAAAAAAAGTGTGTACCAGAAATAGGGAAGTTGGAAAAACGTGGAAAAAATGAATGTATGAGGAAAAGAAACAAAATGGCGGTATTGGTTTAAATGGCTTTTTAGACAGTTTTGTGAGTCAGATGGGTTCGGAATCTTAAAAACAGTGTGTACGAGAAGGAGGAAAGTTGGAAAAACGTGGAAAAAGTGAATGTATAAGGAAAAGAAACAAAAGGGCGGTATTGGTTTAAATGGCGTTTTTAACGATTTTGTGCGTCATATGGGTTCGGAATCATAAAAAAAGTGTGTACGCGAAGGAGGGAAGTTGTCTTGAGTGCAAAAACGTGAAAAAAATGAATGCATAAGGAAAAGAAACAAAAGGGCCGTATTGGTTTAAATGGCTTTTTAGACAGTTTTGTGAGTCAGATGGGTTCGGAATCTTGAAAACAGTGTGTACGAGGAGGAAAGTTGGAAAAACGTGGAAAAAATGAATGTATGAGGAAAAGAAACAAAAGGGAGGTATTGGTTTAAATGGTCTTTTAGATGATTTTGTGAGTCAGATGGGTTCGGAATCATAAAAACAGTGTGTACGCGAAGGAGGAAAGTTGTTGTGCAAAAACGTGGAAAAAATGAATGTATAAGGAAAAGAAACAAAAGGGCGGTATTGGATTAAATGGCTTTTTAGACAGTTTTGTGAGTCAGATGGGTTCGGTATCTTAAAAACAGTGTGTACACGAAGGAGGAAAGTTGTTTTGAGTGCAAAAACATGAAAAAAATAAGGAAAAGAAACAAAAGGGAGGTATTGGTTTAAATGGTCTTATAGACGATTTTGTGAGTCAGATGGGTTCGGAATCATAAAAACAGTGTGTACGCGAAGGAGGAAAGTTGTCTTCAGTGCAAAAACGTAAGAAAAACGAATGCATAAGGAAAAGAAACAAGAGGGCGGAATTGGTTTAAATGGTCTTTTGGACGGTTTTGTTAGTCAGATGGGTTTGGAATCATAAAAACAGCGTGTACGCGAAGGAGGAAACTTGTCTTGAGTGCAAAAACGTGAGAAAAATGAATGCATAAGGAAAAGAATCAAAAGGGCGGTATTGGTTTAAATGGCCTTTTAGGCGGTTTTGTGAGTCAAGTGGGTTCGGAATCATAAAAATTGTGTGTACGAGAAGGAGGAAAGTTCGAAAAACGTGGAAAAAGTGAATGTATAAGGAAAAGAAACAAAAGGGCGGTATTGGTTTAAATGGCTTTTTAGACAGTTTTGTGAGTCAGATGGGTTCGGAATCTTAAAAACAGCGTGTACGCGAAGGAGGAAAGTTGTCTTGAGTGCAAAAACGTAAGAAAAATGAATGCATAAGGAAAAGAAACAAAAGGGCGGTATTGGATTAAATGGCCTTTTTAACGATTTTGTGAGTCAGATGGGTTCGGAGTCATAAAAACAGTGTGTACGCGAAGGAGGAAAGTTGTCTTGAGTGCAAAAACGTAAGAAAAATGAATGTATAAGGAAAAGAAACAAAAGGGCGGTATTGGTTTAAATGGCCTTTTAGACGGTTTTGTGAGTCAGGTGGGTTCGGAATCATAAAAATTGTGTGTACGAGAAGGAGGAAAGTTCGAAAAACGTGGAAAAAGTGAATGTATAAGGAAAAGAAACAAAAGGGCGGTATTGGTTTAAATGGCTTTTTAGACAGTTTTGTGAGTCAGATGGGTTCGGAACCTTGAAAACAGTGTGTACGCGAAGGAGGAAAGTTTTTTTGAGTGCAAAAACGTGGAAAACATGAATGTATAAGGAAAAGAAACAAAAGGGAGGTATTGGTTTAAATGGTCTTTTAGATGATTTTGTGAGTCAGATGGGTTCGGAATCATAAAAACAGTGTGTACGCGAAGGAGGAAAGTTGTCTTGAGTGCAAAAACGTAAGAAAAATGAATGTATAAGGAAAAGAAACAAAAGGGCGGTATTGGTTTAAATGGCTTTTTAGACAGTTTTGTGAGTCAGATGGGTTCGGAATCTTAAAAACAGTGTGTACACGAAGGAGGAAAGTTGTTTTGAGTGCAAAAACATGAAAAAAATGAATCCATAAGGAAAAGAAACAAAAGGGAGGTATTGGTTTAAATGGTCTTATAGACGATTTTGTGAGTCAGATGGGTTCGGAATCATAAAAACAGTGTGTACGCAAAGGAGGAAAGTTGCCTTGAGTGCAAAAACGTAAGAAAAACGAATGCATAAGGAAAAGAAACAAAAGGGCGGAATTGGTTTAAATGGCCTTTTTAACGATTTTGTGAGTCAGATGGGTTTGAAATCATAAAAACAGTGTGTACGCGAAGGAGGAAAGTTGTCTTGAGTGCAAAAACGTAAGAAAAATGAATGCATAAGGGAAAGAAACAAAAGGGCGGTATTGGATTAAATGGCCTTTTTAAGGATTTTGTGAGTCAGATGGGTTCGGAATCATAAAAACAGTGTGTACGCGAAGGAGGAAAGTTGTCTTCAGTGCAAAAACGTAAGAAAAACGAATGCATAAGGAAAAGAAACAGAAGGGCGGAATTGGTTTAAATGGACTTGTAGACGATTTTGTGAGTCAGATGGTTTCGAAATCATAAAAACAGTGTACGCGAAGGAGGAAAGTTGTCTTGAGTGCAAAAACGTAAGAAAAATGAATGCATAAGGGAAAGAAACAAAAGGGCGATATTGGATTAAATGGCCTTTTTAACGATTTTGTGAGTCAGATGGGTTCGGAATCATAAAAACAGTGTGTACGCGAAGGAGGAAAGTTGTCTTCAGTGCAAAAACGTAAGAAAAACGAATGCATAAGGAAAAGAAACAAAAGGGCGGAATTGGTTTAAATGGACTTGTAGACGATTTTGTGAGTCAGATGGGTTCGAAATCATAAAAACAGTGTGTACGCGAAGGAGGAAAGTTGTCTTGAGTGCAAAAACGTAAGAAAAATGAATGCATAAGGGAAAAAAACAAAAGGGCGGTATTGGATTAAATGGCCTTTTTAACGATTTTGTGAGTCAGATGGGTTCGGAATCATAAAAACAGTGTGTACGCGAAGGAGGAAAGTTGTCTTCAGTGCAAAAACGTAAGAAAAACGAATGCATAAGGAAAAGAAACAGAAGGGCGGAATTGGTTTAAATGGACATGTAGACGATTTTGTGAGTCAGATGGTTTCGAAATCATAAAAACAGTGTGTACGCGAAGGAGGAAAGTTGTCTTGAGTGAAAAAACGTAAGAAAAATGAATGCATAAGGGAAAGAAACAAAAGGGCGATATTGGATTAAATGGCCTTTTTAACGATTTTGTGAGTCAGATGGGTTCGGAATCATAAAAACAGTGTGTACGCGAAGGAGGAAAGTTGTCTTCAGTGCAAAAACGTAAGAAAAACGAATGCATAAGGAAAAGAAACAAAAGGGCGGAATTGGTTTAAATGGACTTGTAGACGATTTTGTGAGTCAGATGGGTTCGAAATCATAAAAACAATGTGTACGCGAAGGAGGAAAGTTGTCTTGAGTGCAAAAACGTAAGAAAAATGAATGCATAAGGGAAAGAAACAAAAGGGCGGTATTGGATTAAATGGCCTTTTTAACGATTTTGTGAGTCAGATGGGTTCGGAATCATAAAAACAGTGTGTACGCGAAGGAGGAAAGTTGTCTTGAGTGCAAAAACGTAAGAAAAATGAATGTATAAGGAAAAGAAACGAAAGGGCGGTATTGGTTTAAATGGCCTTTTTAACGATTTTTGTGAGTCAGGTGGGTTCGAAATCATAAAAAAAGTGTGTACCAGAAATAGGGAAGTTGGAAAAACGTGGAAAAAATGAATGTATGAGGAAAAGAAACAAAATGGCGGTATTGGTTTAAATGGCTTTTTAGACAGTTTTGTGAGTCAGATGGGTTCGGAATCTTAAAAACAGTGTGTACGAGAAGGAGGAAAGTTGGAAAAACGTGGAAAAAGTGAATGTATAAGGAAAATAAACAAAAGGGCGGTATTGGTTTAAATGGCGTTTTTAACGATTTTGTGCGTCATATGGGTTCGGAATCATAAAAAAAGTGTGTACGCGAAGGAGGGAAGTTGTCTTGAGTGCAAAAACGTGAAAAAAATGAATGCATAAGGAAAAGAAACAAAAGGGCCGTATTGGTTTAAATGGCTTTTTAGACAGTTTTGTGAGTCAGATGGGTTCGGAATCTTGAAAACAGTGTGTACGAGGAGGAAAGTTGGAAAAACGTGGAAAAAATGAATGTATGAGGAAAAGAAACAAAAGGGAGGTATTGGTTTAAATGGTCTTTTAGATGATTTTGTGAGTCAGATGGGTTCGGAATCATAAAAACAGTGTGTACGCGAAGGAGGAAAGTTGTTGTGCAAAAACGTGGAAAAAATGAATGTATAAGGAAAAGAAACAAAAGGGCGGTATTGGATTAAATGGCTTTTTAGACAGTTTTGTGAGTCAGATGGGTTCGGTATCTTAAAAACAGTGTGTACACGAAGGAGGAAAGTTGTTTTGAGTGCAAAAACATGAAAAAAATAAGGAAAAGAAACAAAAGGGAGGTATTGGTTTAAATGGTCTTATAGACGATTTTGTGAGTCAGATGGGTTCGGAATCATAAAAACAGTGTGTACGCGAAGGAGGAAAGTTGTCTTCAGTGCAAAAACGTAAGAAAAACGAATGCATAAGGAAAAGAAACAAAAGGGCGGAATTGGTTTAAATGGACTTGTAGACGATTTTGTGAGTCAGATGGGTTCGAAATCATAAAAACAGTGTGTACGCGAAGGAGGAAAGTTGTCTTGAGTGCAATAACGTAAGAAAAATGAATGCATAAGGGAAAGAAACAAAAGGGCGGTATTGGATTAAATGGCCTTTTTAACGATTTTGTGAGTCAGATGGGTTCGGAATCATAAAAACAGTGTGTACGCGAAGGAGGAAAGTTGTCTTGAGTGCAAAAACGTAAGAAAAATGAATGTATAAGGAAAAGAAACGAAAGGGCGGTATTGGTTTAAATGGCCTTTTTAACGATTTTGTGAGTCAGGTGGGTTCGAAATCATAAAAAAAGTGTGTACCAGAAGGAGGGAAGTTGGAAAAACGTGGAAAAAGTGAATGTATAAGGAAAAGAAACAAAAGGGCGGTATTGGTTTAAATGGCGTTTTTAACGATTTTGTGCGTCATATGGGTTCGGAATCATAAAAAAAGTGTGTACGCGAAGGAGGGAAGTTGTCTTGAGTGCAAAAACGTGAAAAAAATGAATGCATAAGGAAAAGAAACAAAAGGGCGGTATTGGTTTAAATGGCTTTTTAGACAGTTTTGTGAGTCAGATGGGTTCGGAACCTTGAAAACAGTGTGTACGCGAAGGAGGAAAGTTTTTTTGAGTGCAAAAACGTGGAAAACATGAATGTATAAGGAAAAGAAACAAAAGGGAGGTATTGGTTTAAATGGTCTTTTAGATGATTTTGTGAGTCAGATGGGTTCGGAATCATAAAAACAGTGTGTACGCGAAGGAGGAAAGTTGTCTTGAGTGCAAAAACGTAAGAAAAATGAATGTATAAGGAAAAGAAACAAAAGGGCGGTATTGGTTTAAATGGCTTTTTAGACAGTTTTGTGAGTCAGATGGGTTCGGAATCTTAAAAACAGTGTGTACACGAAGGAGGAAAGTTGTTTTGAGTGCAAAAACATGAAAAAAATGAATCCATAAGGAAAAGAAACAAAAGGGAGGTATTGGTTTAAATGGTCTTATAGACGATTTTGTGAGTCAGATGGGTTCGGAATCATAAAAACAGTGTGTACGCAAAGGAGGAAAGTTGCCTTGAGTGCAAAAACGTAAGAAAAACGAATGCATAAGGAAAAGAAACAAAAGGGCGGAATTGGTTTAAATGGCCTTTTTAACGATTTTGTGAGTCAGATGGGTTTGAAATCATAAAAACAGTGTGTACGCGAAGGAGGAAAGTTGTCTTGAGTGCAAAAACGTAAGAAAAATGAATGCATAAGGGAAAGAAACAAAAGGGCGGTATTGGATTAAATGGCCTTTTTAAGGATTTTGTGAGTCAGATGGGTTTGAAATCATAAAAACAGTGTGTACGCGAAGGAGGAAAGTTGTCTTCAGTGCAAAAACGTAAGAAAAATGAATGTATGAGGAAAAGAAACATAAGGGCGGTATTGGTTTAAATGGCTTTTTAGACAGTTTTGTGAGTCAGATGGGTTCGGAATCTTAAAAACAGTGTGTACGAGGAGGAAAGTTGGAAAAACGTGGAAAAAGTGAATGTATAAGGAAAAGAAACAAAAAGGCGGTATTGGTTTAAATGGCCTTTTTAACGATTTTGTGCGTCAAATGGGTTCGGAATCATAAAAACAGTGTGTACGCAAAGGAGGAAAATTGTTTTGAGTGCAAAAACGTGGGAAAAATGAATGCATAAGGAAAAGAAACAAGAGGGCGGAATTGGTTTAAATGGTCTTTTGGACGGTTTTGTTAGTCAGATGGGTTTGGAATCATAAAAACAGCGTGTACGCGAAGGAGGAAACTTGTCTTGAGTGCAAAAACGTGAGAAAAATGAATGCATAAGGAAAAGAATCAAAAGGGCGGTATTGGATTAAATGGCCTTTTTAACGATTTTGTGAGTCAGATGGGTTCGGAGTCATAAAAACAGTGTGTACGCGAAGGAGGAAAGTTGTCTTGAGTGCAAAAACGTAAGAAGAATGAATGTATAAGGAAAAGAAACAAAAGGGCGGTATTGGTTTAAATGGCCTTTTAGACGGTTTTGTGAGTCAGGTGGGTTCGGAATCATAAAAATTGTGTGTACGAGAAGGAGGAAAGTTCGAAAAACGTGGAAAAAGTGAATGTATAAGGAAAAGAAACAAAAGGGCGGTATTGGTTTAAATGGCTTTTTAGACAGTTTTGTAAGTCAGATGGGTTCGGAACCTTGAAAACAGTGTGTACGCGAAGGAGGAAAGTTTTTTTGAGTGCAAAAACGTGGAAAACATGAATGTATAAGGAAAAGAAACAAAAGAGAGGTATTGGTTTAAATGGTCTTTTAGATGATTTTGTGAGTCAGATGGGTTCGGAACCTTGAAAACAGTGTGTACGCGAAGGAGGAAACTTGTCTTGAGTGCAAAAACGTGAGAAAAATGAATGCATAAGGAAAAGAATCAAAAGGGCGGTATTGGATTAAATGGCCTTTTTAACGATTTTGTGAGTCAGATGGGTTCGGAGTCATAAAAACAGTGTGTACGCGAAGGAGGAAAGTTGTCTTGAGTGCAAAAACGTAAGAAAAATGAATGTATAAGGAAAAGAAACAAAAGGGCGGTATTGGTTTAAATGGCCTTTTAGACGGTTTTGTGAGTCAGGTGGGTTCGGAATCATAAAAATTGTGTGTACGAGAAGGAGGAAAGTTCGAAAAACGTGGAAAAAGTGAATGTATAAGGAAAAGAAACAAAAGGGCGGTATTGGTTTAAATGGCTTTTTAGACAGTTTTGTGAGTCAGATGGGTTCGGAACCTTGAAAACAGTGTGTACGCGAAGGAGGAAAGTTTTTTTGAGTGCAAAAACGTGGAAAACATGAATGTATAAGGAAAAGAAACAAAAGAGAGGTATTGGTTTAAATGGTCTTTTAGATGATTTTGTGAGTCAGATGGGTTCGGAACCTTGAAAACAGTGTGTACGCGAAGGAGGAAAGTTGTCTTGAGTGCAAAAACGTGGAAAACATGAATGTATAAGGAAAAGAAACAAAAGGGCGGTATTGGATTAAATGGCTTTTTAGCCAGTTTTGTGAGTCAGATGGGTTCGGTATCTTAAAAACAGTGTGTACACGAAGGAGGAAAGTTGTTTTGAGTGCAAAAACATGAAAAAAATAAGGAAAAGAAACAAAAGGGAGGTATTGGTTTAAATGGTCTTATAGACGATTTTGTGAGTCAGATGGGTTCGGAATCATAAAAACAGTGTGTACGCGAAGGAGGAAAGTTGTCTTCAGTGCAATAACGTAAGAAAAATGAATGCATAAGGGAAAGAAACAAAAGGGCGGTATTGGATTAAATGGCCTTTTTAACGATTTTGTGAGTCAGATGGGTTCGGAATCATAAAAACAGTGTGTACGCGAAGGAGGAAAGTTGTCTTCAGTGCAAAAACGTAAGAAAAACGAATGCATAAGGAAAAGAAACAGAAGGGCGGAATTGGTTTAAATGGACTTGTAGACGATTTTGTGAGTCAGATGGGTTCGAAATCATAAAAACAGTGTGTACGCGAAGGAGGAAAGTTGTCTTGAGTGCAATAACGTAAGAAAAATGAATGCATAAGGGAAAGAAACAAAAGGGCGGTATTGGATTAAATGGCCTTTTTAACGATTTTGTGAGTCAGATGGGTTCGGAATCATAAAAACAGTGTGTACGCGAAGGAGGAAAGTTGTCTTCAGTGCAAAAACGTAAGAAAAACGAATGCATAAGGAAAAGAAACAAAAGGGCGGAATTGGTTTAAATGGACTTGTAGACGATTTTGTGAGTCAGATGGGTTCGAAATCATAAAAACAGTGTGTACGCGAAGGAGGAAAGTTGTCTTCAGTGCAAAAACGTAAGAAAAACGAATGCATAAGGAAAAGAAACAGAAGGGCGGAATTGGTTTAAATGGACTTGTAGACGATTTTGTGAGTCAGATGGTTTCGAAATCATAAAAACAGTGTGTACGCGAAGGAGGAAAGTTGTCTTGAGTGAAAAAACGTAAGAAAAATGAATGCATATGGGAAAGAAACAAAAGGGCGATTTTGGATTAAATGGCCTTTTTAACGATTTTGTGAGTCAGATGGGTTCGGAATCATAAAAACAGTGTGTACGCGAAGGAGGAAAGTTGTCTTCAGTGCAAAAACGTAAGAAAAACGAATGCATAAGGAAAAGAAACAAAAGGGCGGAATTGGTTTAAATGGACTTGTAGACGATTTTGTGAGTCAGATGGGTTCGAAATCATAAAAACAGTGTGTACGCGAAGGAGGAAAGTTGTCTTGAGTGCAAAAACGTAAGAAAAATGAATGCATAAGGGAAAGAAACAAAAGGGCGGTATTGGATTAAATGGCCTTTTTAACGATTTTGTGAGTCAGATGGGTTCGGAATCATAAAAACAGTGTGTACGCGAAGGAGGAAAGTTGTCTTGAGTGCAAAAACGTAAGAAAAATGAATGTATAAGGAAAGGAAACGAAAGGGCGGTATTGGTTTAAATGGCCTTTTTAACGATTTTGTGAGTCAGGTGGGTTCGAAATCATAAAAAAAGTGTGTACCAGAAGGAGGGAAGTTGGAAAAACGTGGAAAAAATGAATGTATGAGGAAAAGAAACAAAATGGCGGTATTGGTTTAAATGGCTTTTTAGACAGTTTTGTGAGTCAGATGGGTTCGGAATCTTAAAAACAGTGTGTACGAGAAGGAGGAAAGTTGGAAAAACGTGGAAAAAGTGAATGTATAAGGAAAAGAAACAAAAGGGCGGTATTGGTTTAAATGGCGTTTTTAACGATTTTGTGCGTCATATGGGTTCGGAATCATAAAAAAAGTGTGTACGCGAAGGAGGGAAGTTGTCTTGAGTGCAAAAACGTGAAAAAAATGAATGCATAAGGAAAAGAAACAAAAGGGCGGTATTGGTTTAAATGGCTTTTTAGACAGTTTTGTGAGTCAGATGGGTTCGGAATCTTGAAAACAGTGTGTACGAGGAGGAAAGTTGGAAAAACGTGGAAAAAATGAATGTATAAGGAAAAGAAACAAAAGGGCGGTATTGGATTAAATGGCTTTTTAGACAGTTTTGTGAGTCAGATGGGTTCGGTATCTTAAAAACAGTGTGTACACGAAGGAGGAAAGTTGTTTTGAGTGCAAAAACATGAAAAAAATAAGGAAAAGAAACAAAAGGGAGGTATTGGTTTAAATGGTCTTATAGACGATTTTGTGAGTCAGATGGGTTCGGAATCATAAAAACAGTGTGTACGCGAAGGAGGAAAGTTGTCTTCAGTGCAAAAACGTAAGAAAAACGAATGCATAAGGAAAAGAAACAAAAGGGCGGAATTGGTTTAAATGGACTTGTAGACGATTTTGTGAGTCAGATGGGTTCGAAATCATAAAAACAGTGTGTACGCGAAGGAGGAAAGTTGTCTTGAGTGCAATAACGTAAGAAAAATGAATGCATAAGGGAAAGAAACAAAAGGGCGGTATTGGGTTAAATGGCCTTTTTAACGATTTTGTGAGTCAGATGGGTTCGGAATCATAAAAACAGTGTGTACGCGAAGGAGGAAAGTTGTCTTCAGTGCAAAAACGTAAGAAAAACGAATGCATAAGGAAAAGAAACAGAAGGGCGGAATTGGTTTAAATGGACTTGTAGACGATTTTGTGAGTCAGATGGTTTCGAAATCATAAAAACAGTGTGTACGCGAAGGAGGAAAGTTGTCTTGAGTGCAAAAACGTAAGAAAAATGAATGCATAAGGGAAAGAAACAAAAGGGCGGTATTGGATTAAATGGCCTTTTTAACGATTTTGTGAGTCAGATGGGTTCGGAATCATAAAAACAGTGTGTACGCGAAGGAGGAAAGTTGTCTTGAGTGCAAAAACGTAAGAAAAATGAATGTATAAGGAAAAGAAACGAAAGGGCGGTATTGGTTTAAATGGCCTTTTTAACGATTTTGTGAGTCAGGTGGGTTCGAAATCATAAAAAAAGTGTGTACCAGAAGGAGGGAAGTTGGAAAAACGTGGAAAAAGTGAATGTATAAGGAAAAGAAACAAAAGGGCGGTATTGGTTTAAATGGCGTTTTTAACGATTTTGTGCGTCATATGGGTTCGGAATCATAAAAAAAGTGTGTACGCGAAGGAGGGAAGTTGTCTTGAGTGCAAAAACGTGAAAAAAATGAATGCATAAGGAAAAGAAACAAAAGGGCGGTATTGGTTTAAATGGCTTTTTAGACAGTTTTGTGAGTCAGATGGGTTTGGAATCTTAAAAACAGTGTGTACGAGAAGGAGGAAAGTTGGAAAAACGTGGAAAAAGTGAATGTATAAGGAAAAGAAACAAAAGGGCGGTATTGGTTTAAATGGCCTTTTTAACGATTTTGTGAGTCATATGGGTTCGGAATCTGAAAAACAGTGTGTACGCGAAGGAGGAAAGTTGTTTTGAGTGCAAAAACGTGGAAAACATGAATGTATAAGGAAAAGAAACAAAAGGGAGGTATTGGTTTAAATGGTCTTTTAGATGATTTTGTGAGTCAGATGGGTTCGGAATAATAAAAACAGTGTGTACGCGAAGGAGGAAAGTTGTCTTGAGTGCAAAAACGTAAGAAAAATGAATGTATAAGGAAAAGAAACAAAAGGGCGGTATTGGTTTAAATGGCTTTTTAGACAGTTTTGTGAGTCAGATGGGTTCGGAATCTTAAAAACAGTGTGTACAAGGAGGAAAGTTGTTTTCAGTGCAAAAACATGAAAAAAATGAATCCATAAGGAAAAGAAACAAAAGGGAGGTATTGGTTTAAATGGTCTTATAGACGATTTTGTGAGTCAGATGGGTTCGGAATCATAAAAACAGTGTGTACGCAAAGGAGGAAAGTTGCCTTGAGTGCAAAAACGTAAGAAAAACGAATGCATAAGGAAAAGAAACAAAAGGGCGGAATTGGTTTAAATGGCCTTTTTAACGATTTTGTGAGTCAGGTGGGTTCGAAATCATAAAAAAAGTGTGTACCAGAAGGAGGGAAGTTGGAAAAACGTGGAAAAAATCAATGTATGAGGAAAAGAAACATAAGGGCGGTATTGGTTTAAATGGCTTTTTAGACAGTTTTGTGAGTCAGATGGGTTCGGAATCTTAAAAACAGTGTGTACGAGGAGGAAAGTTGGAAAAACGTGGAAAAAGTGAATGTATAAGGAAAAGAAACAAAAAGGCGGTATTGGTTTAAATGGCCTTTTTAACGATTTTGTGCGTCAAATGGGTTCGGAATCATAAAAACAGTGTGTACGCAAAGGAGGAAAATTGTTTTGAGTGCAAAAACGTGGGAAAAATGAATGCATAAGGAAAAGAAACAAGAGGGCGGAATTGGTTTAAATGGTCTTTTTAACGATTTTGTGCGTCAAATGGGTTCGGAATCTTAAAAACAGCGTGTACGCGAAGGAGGAAAGTTGTCTTGAGTGCAAAAACGTAAGAAAAATGAATGCATAAGGAAAAGAAACAAAAGGGCGGTATTGGATTAAATGGCCTTTTTAACGATTTTGTGAGTCAGATGGGTTCGGAGTCATAAAAACAGTGTGTACGCAAAGGAGGAAAGTTGTCTTGAGTGCAAAAACGTAAGAAAAATGAATGTATAAGGAAAAGAAACAAAAGGGCGGTATTGGTTTAAATGGCTTTTAGACGGTTTTGTGAGTCAGGTGGGTTCGGAATCATAAAAATTGTGTGTACGAGAAGGAGGAAAGTTCGAAAAACGTGGAAAAAGTGAATGTATAAGGAAAAGAAACAAAAGGGCGGTATTGGTTTAAATGGCTTTTTAGACAGTTTTGTGAGTCAGATGGGTTCGGAACCTTGAAAACAGTGTGTACGCGAAGGAGGAAAGTTTTTTTGAGTGCAAAAACGTGGAAAACATGAATGTATAAGGAAAAGAAACAAAAGGGAGGTATTGGTTTAAATGGTCTTTTAGATGATTTTGTGAGTCAGATGGGTTCGGAACCTTGAAAACAGTGTGTACGCGAAGGAGGAAAGTTGTCTTGAGTGCAAAAACGTGGAAAACATGAATGTATAAGGAAAAGAAACAAAAGGGCGGTATTGGATTAAATGGCTTTTTAGCCAGTTTTGTGAGTCAGATGGGTTCGGTATCTTAAAAACAGTGTGTACACGAAGGAGGAAAGTTGTTTTGAGTGCAAAAACATGAAAAAAATAAGGAAAAGAAACAAAAGGGAGGTATTGGTTTAAATGGTCTTATAGACGATTTTGTGAGTCAGATGGGTTCGGAATCATAAAAACAGTGTGTACGCGAAGGAGGAAAGTTGTCTTCAGTGCTATAACGTAAGAAAAATGAATGCATAAGGGAAAGAAACAAAAGGGCGGTATTGGATTAAATGGCCTTTTTAACGATTTTGTGAGTCAGATGGGTTCGGAATCATAAAAACAGTGTGTACGCGAAGGAGGAAAGTTGTCTTGAGTGCAAAAACGTAAGAAAAACGAATGCATAAGGAAAAGAAACAGAAGGGCGGAATTGGTTTAAATGGTCTTATAGACGATTTTGTGAGTCAGATGGGTTCGGAATCATAAAAACAGTGTGTACGCGATGGAGGAAAGTTGTCTTGAGTGCAAAAACGTAAGAAAAATGAATGTATAAGGAAAAGAAACAAAAGGGCGGTATTGGTTTAAATGGCTTTTTAGACAGTTTTGTGAGTCAGATGGGTTCGGAATCTTAAAAACAGTGTGTACAAGGAGGAAAGTTGTTTTCAGTGCAAAAACATGAAAAAAATGAATCCATAAGGAAAAGAAACAAAAGGGAGGTATTGGTTTAAATGGTCTTATAGACGATTTTGTGAGTCAGATGGGTTCGGAATCATAAAAACAGTGTGTACGCAAAGGAGGAAAGTTGCCTTGAGTGCAAAAACGTAAGAAAAACGAATGCATAAGGAAAAGAAACAAAAGGGCGGAATTGGTTTAAATGGCCTTTTTAACGATTTTGTGAGTCAGGTGGGTTCGAAATCATAAAAAAAGTGTGTACCAGAAGGAGGGAAGTTGGAAAAACGTGGAAAAAATCAATGTATGAGGAAAAGAAACATAAGGGCGGTATTGGTTTAAATGGCTTTTTAGACAGTTTTGTGAGTCAGATGGGTTCGGAATCTTAAAAACAGTGTGTACGAGGAGGAAAGTTGGAAAAACGTGGAAAAAGTGAATGTATAAGGAAAAGAAACAAAAAGGCGGTATTGGTTTAAATGGCCTTTTTAACGATTTTGTGCGTCAAATGGGTTCGGAATCCTAAAAACAGTGTGTACGCAAAGGAGGAAAATTGTTTTGAGTGCAAAAACGTGGGAAAAATGAATGCATAAGGAAAAGAAACAAGAGGGCGGAATTGGTTTAAATGGTCTTTTGGACGGTTTTGTTAGTCAGATGGGTTTGGAATCATAAAAACAGCGTGTACGCGAAGGAGGAAACTTGTCTTGAGTGCAAAAACGTGAGAAAAATGAATGCATAAGGAAAAGAATCAAAAGGGCGGTATTGGTTTAAATGGCCTTTTAGGCGGTTTTGTGAGTCAAGTGGGTTCGGAATCATAAAAATTGTGTGTACGAGAAGGAGGAAAGTTCGAAAAACGTGGAAAAAGTGAATGTATAAGGAAAAGAAACAAAAGGGCGGTATTGGTTTAAATGGCTTTTTAGACAGTTTTGTGAGTCAGATGGGTTCGGAATCTTAAAAACAGCGTGTACGCGAAGGAGGAAAGTTGTCTTGAGTGCAAAAACGTAAGAAAAATGAATGCATAAGGAAAAGAAACAAAAGGGCGGTATTGGATTAAATGGCCTTTTTAACGATTTTGTGAGTCAGATGGGTTCGGAGTCATAAAAACAGTGTGGACGCGAAGGAGGAAAGTTGTCTTGAGTGCAAAAACGTAAGAAAAATGAATGTATAAGGAAAAGAAACAAAAGGGCGGTATTGGTTTAAATGGCCTTTTAGACGGTTTTGTGAGTCAGGTGGGTTCGGAATCATAAAAATTGTGTGTACGAGAAGGAGGAAAGTTCGAAAAACGTGGAAAAAGTGAATGTATAAGGAAAAGAAACAAAAGGGCGGTATTGGTTTAAATGGCTTTTTAGACAGTTTTGTGAGTCAGATGGGTTCGGAACCTTGAAAACAGTGTGTACGCGAAGGAGGAAAGTTTTTTTGAGTGCAAAAACGTGGAAAACATGAATGTATAAGGAAAAGAAACAAAAGGGAGGTATTGGTTTAAATGGTCTTTTAGATGATTTTGTGAGTCAGATGGGTTCGGAACCTTGAAAACAGTGTGTACGCGAAGGAGGAAAGTTGTCTTGAGTGCAAAAACGTGGAAAACATGAATGTATAAGGAAAAGAAACAAAAGGGCGGTATTGGATTAAATGGCTTTTTAGCCAGTTTTGTGAGTCAGATGGGTTCGGTATCTTAAAAACAGTGTGTACACGAAGGAGGAAAGTTGTTTTGAGTGCAAAAACATGGAAAACATGAATGTATAAGGAAAAGAAACAAAAGGGAGGTATTGGTTTAAATGGTCTTTTAGATGATTTTGTGAGTCAGATGGGTTCGGAACCTTGAAAACAGTGTGTACGCGAAGGAGGAAAGTTGTCTTGAGTGCAAAAACGTGGAAAACATGAATGTATAAGGAAAAGAAACAAAAGGGAGGTATTGGTTTAAATGGTCTTATAGACGATTTTGTGAGTCAGATGGGTTCGGAATCATAAAAACAGTGTGTACGCGAAGGAGGAAAGTTGTCTTCAGTGCAAAAACGTAAGAAAAACGAATGCATAAGGAAAAGAAACAGAAGGGCGGAATTGGTTTAAATGGACTTGTAGACGATTTTGTGAGTCAGATGGTTTCGAAATCATAAAAACAGTGTGTACGCGAAGGAGGAATGTTGTCTTGAGTGCAAAAACGTAAGAAAAATGAATGCATAAGGGAAAGAAACAAAAGGGCGGTATTGGATTAAATGGCCTTTTTAACGATTTTGTGAGTCAGATGGGTTCGGAATCATAAAAACAGTGTGTACGCGAAGGAGGAAAGTTGTCTTGAGTGCAAAAACGTAAGAAAAATGAATGTATAAGGAAAAGAAACGAAAGGGCGGTATTGGTTTAAATGGCCTTTTTAACGATTTTGTGAGTCAGGTGGGTTCGAAATCATAAAGAAAGTGTGTACCAGAAGGAGGGAAGTTGGAAAAACGTGGAAAAAGTGAATGTATAAGGAAAAGAAACAAAAGGGCGGTATTGGTTTAAATGGCGTTTTTAACGATTTTGTGCGTCATATGGGTTCGGAATCATAAAAAAAGTGTGTACGCGAAGGAGGGAAGTTGTCTTGAGTGCAAAAACGTGAAAAAAATGAATGCATAAGGAAAAGAAACAAAAGGGCGGTATTGGTTTAAATGGCTTTTTAGACAGTTTTGTGAGTCAGATGGGTTCGGTATCTTAAAAACAGTGTGTACGAGAAGGAGGAAAGTTGGAAAAACGTGGAAAAAGTGAATGTATAAGGAAAAGAAACAAAAGGGCGGTATTGGTTTAAATGGCCTTTTTAACGATTTTGTGAGTCATATGGGTTCGGAATCTGAAAAACAGTGTGTACGCGAAGGAGGAAAGTTGTTTTGAGTGCAAAAACGTGGAAAACATGAATGTATAAGGAAAAGAAACAAAAGGGAGGTATTGGTTTAAATGGTCTTTTAGATGATTTTGTGAGTCAGATGGGTTCGGAATAATAAAAACAGTGTGTACGCGAAGGAGGAAAGTTGTCTTGAGTGCAAAAACGTAAGAAAAATGAATGTATAAGGAAAAGAAACAAAAGGGCGGTATTGGTTTAAATGGCTTTTTAGACAGTTTTGTGAGTCAGATGGGTTCGGAATCTTAAAAACAGTGTGTACAAGGAGGAAAGTTGTTTTCAGTGCAAAAACATGAAAAAAATGAATCCATAAGGAAAAGAAACAAAAGGGAGGTATTGGTTTAAATGGTCTTATAGACGATTTTGTGAGTCAGATGGGTTCGGAATCATAAAAACAGTGTGTACGCAAAGGAGGAAAGTTGCCTTGAGTGCAAAAACGTAAGAAAAACGAATGCATAAGGAAAAGAAACAAAAGGGCGGAATTGGTTTAAATGGCCTTTTTAACGATTTTGTGAGTCAGATGGGTTTGAAATCATAAAAACAGTGTGTACGCGAAGGAGGAAAGTTGTCTTGAGTGCAAAAACGTAAGAAAAATGAATGCATAAGGGAAAGAAACAAAAGGGCGGTATTGGATTAAATGGCCTTTTTAAGGATTTTGTGAGTCAGATGGGTTCGGAATCATAAAAACAGTGTGTACGCGAAGGAGGAAAGTTGTCTTCAGTGCAAAAACGTAAGAAAAACAAATGCATAAGGAAAAGAAACAGAAGGGCGGAATTGGTTTAAATGGACTTGTAGACGATTTTGTGAGTCAGATGGTTTCGAAATCATAAAAACAGTGTGTACGCGAAGGAGGAAAGTTGTCTTGAGTGCAAAAACGTAAGAAAAATGAATGCATAAGGGAAAGAAACAAAAGGGCGATATTGGATTAAATGGCCTTTTTAACGATTTTGTGAGTCAGATGGGTTCGGAATCATAAAAACAGTGTGTACGCGAAGGAGGAAAGTTGTCTTCAGAGCAAAAACGTAAGAAAAACGAATGCATAAGGAAAAGAAACAAAAGGGCGGAATTGGTTTAAATGGCCTTTTAGGCGGTTTTGTGAGTCAAGTGGGTTCGGAATCATAAAAATTGTGTGTACGAGAAGGAGGAAAGTTCGAAAAACGTGGAAAAAGTGAATGTATAAGGAAAAGAAACAAAAGGGCGGTATTGGTTTAAATGGCTTTTTAGACAGTTTTGTGAGTCAAATGGGTTCGGAATCTTAAAAACAGCGTGTACGCGAAGGAGGAAAGTTGTCTTGAGTGCAAAAACGTAAGAAAAATGAATGCATAAGGAAAAGAAACAAAAGGGCGGTATTGGATTAAATGGCCTTTTTAACGATTTTGTGAGTCAGATGGGTTCGGAGTCATAAAAACAGTGTGTACGCGAAGGAGGAAAGTTGTCTTGAGTGCAAAAACGTAAGAAAAATGAATGTATAAGGAAAAGAAACAAAAGGGCGGTATTGGTTTAAATGGCCTTTTAGACGATTTTGTGAGTCAGGTGGGTTCGGAATCATAAAAATTGTGTGTACGAGAAGGAGGAAAGTTCGAAAAACGTGGAAAAAGTGAATGTATAAGGAAAAGAAACAAAAGGGCGGTATTGGTTTAAATGGCTTTTTAGACAGTTTTGTGAGTCAGATGGGTTCGGAACCTTGAAAACAGTGTGTACGCGAAGGAGGAAAGTTTTTTTGAGTGCAAAAACGTGGAAAACATGAATGTATAAGGAAAAGAAACAAAAGGGAGGTATTGGTTTAAATGGTCTTTTAGATGATTTTGTGAGTCAGATGGGTTCGGAACCTTGAAAACAGTGTGTACGCGAAGGAGGAAAGTTGTCTTGAGTGCTAAAACGTGGAAAACATGAATGTATAAGGAAAAGAAACAAAAGGGCGGTATTGGATTAAATGGCTTTTTAGCCAGTTTTGTGAGTCAGATGGGTTCGGTATCTTAAAAACAGTGTGTACACGAAGGAGGAAAGTTGTTTTGAGTGCAAAAACATGAAAAAAATAAGGAAAAGAAACAAAAGGGAGGTATTGGTTTAAATGGTCTTATAGACGATTTTGTGAGTCAGATGGGTTCGGAATCATAAAAACAGTGTGTACGCGAAGGAGGAAAGTTGTCTTCAGTGCAATAACGTAAGAAAAATGAATGCATAAGGGAAAGAAACAAAAGGGCGGTATTGGATTAAATGGCCTTTTTAACGATTTTGTGAGTCAGATGGGTTCGGAATCATAAAAACAGTGTGTACGCGAAGGAGGAAAGTTGTCTTCAGTGCAAAAACGTAAGAAAAACGAATGCATAAGGAAAAGAAACAGAAGGGCGGAATTGGTTTAAATGGACTTGTAGACGATTTTGTGAGTCAGATGGTTTCGAAATCATAAAAACAGTGTGTACGCGAAGGAGGAATGTTGTCTTGAGTGCAAAAACGTAAGAAAAATGAATGCATAAGGAAAAGAAACAAAAGGGCGGAATTGGTTTAAATGGACTTGTAGACGATTTTGTGAGTCAGATGGGTTCGAAATCATAAAAACAGTGTGTACGCGAAGGAGGAAAGTTGTCTTGAGTGCAATAACGTAAGAAAAATGAATGCATAAGGGAAAGAAACAAAAGGGCGGTATTGGATTAAATGGCCTTTTTAACAATTTTGTGAGTCAGATGGGTTCGGAATCATAAAAACAGTGTGTACGCGAAGGAGGAAAGTTGTCTTCAGTGCAAAAACGTAAGAAAAACGAATGCATAAGGAAAAGAAACAGAAGGGCGGAATTGGTTTAAATGGACTTGTAGACGATTTTGTGAGTCAGATGGTTTCGAAATCATAAAAACAGTTTGTACGCGAAGGAGGAATGTTGTCTTGAGTGCAAAAACGTAAGAAAAATGAATGCATAAGGGAAAGAAACAAAAGGGCGGTATTGGATTAAATGGCCTTTTTAACGATTTTGTGAGTCAGATGGGTTCGGAATCATAAACACAGTGTGTACGCGAAGGAGGAAAGTTGTCTTGAGTGCAAAAACGTAAGAAAAATGAATGTATAAGGAAAAGAAACGAAAGGGCGGTATTGGTTTAAATGGCCTTTTTAACGATTTTGTGAGTTCGAAATCATAAAAAAAGTGTGTACCAGAAGGAGGGAAGTTGGAAAAACGTGGAAAAAGTGAATGTATAAGGAAAAGAAACAAAAGGGCGGTATTGGTTTAAATGGCGTTTTTAACGATTTTGTGCGTCATATGGGTTCGGAATCATAAAAAAAGTGTGTACGCGAAGGAGGGAAGTTGTCTTGAGTGCAAAAACGTGAAAAAAATGAATGCATAAGGAAAAGAAACAAAAGGGCGGTATTGGTTTAAATGGCTTTTTAGACAGTTTTGTGAGTCAGATGGGTTCGGTATCTTAAAAACAGTGTGTACGAGAAGGAGGAAAGTTGGAAAAACGTGGAAAAAGTGAATGTATAAGGAAAAGAAACAAAAGGGCGGTATTGGTTTAAATGGCCTTTTTAACGATTTTGTGAGTCATATGGGTTCGGAATCTGAAAAACAGTGTGTACGCGAAGGAGGAAAGTTGTTTTGAGTGCAAAAACGTGGAAAACATGAATGTATAAGGAAAAGAAACAAAAGGGAGGTATTGGTTTAAATGGTCTTTTAGATGATTTTGTGAGTCAGATGGGTTCGGAATAATAAAAACAGTGTGTACGCGAAGGAGGAAAGTTGTCTTGAGTGCAAAAACGTAAGAAAAATGAATGTATAAGGAAAAGAAACAAAAGGGCGGTATTGGTTTAAATGGCTTTTTAGACAGTTTTGTGAGTCAGATGGGTTCGGAATCTTAAAAACAGTGTGTACAAGGAGGAAAGTTGTTTTCAGTGCAAAAACATGAAAAAAATGAATCCATAAGGAAAAGAAACAAAAGGGAGGTATTGGTTTAAATGGTCTTATAGACGATTTTGTGAGTCAGATGGGTTCGGAATCATAAAAACAGTGTGTACGCAAAGGAGGAAAGTTGCCTTGAGTGCAAAAACGTAAGAAAAACGAATGCATAAGGAAAAGAAACAAAAGGGCGGAATTGGTTTAAATGGCCTTTTTAACGATTTTGTGAGTCAGATGGGTTTGAAATCATAAAAACAGTGTGTACGCGAAGGAGGAAAGTTGTCTTGAGTGCAAAAACGTAAGAAAAATGAATGCATAAGGGAAAGAAACAAAAGGGCGGTATTGGATTAAATGGCCTTTTTAAGGATTTTGTGAGTCAGATGGGTTCGGAATCATAAAAACAGTGTGTACACGAAGGAGGAAAGTTGTTTTGAGTGCAAAAACATGAAAAAAATAAGGAAAAGAAACAAAAGGGAGGTATTGGTTTAAATGGTCTTATAGACGATTTTGTGAGTCAGATGGGTTCGGAATCATAAAAACAGTGTGTACGCGAAGGAGGAAAGTTGTCTTCAGTGCTATAACGTAAGAAAAATGAATGCATAAGGGAAAGAAACAAAAGGGCGGTATTGGATTAAATGGCCTTTTTAACGATTTTGTGAGTCAGATGGGTTCGGAATCATAAAAACAGTGTGTACGCGAAGGAGGAAAGTTGTCTTGAGTGCAAAAACGTAAGAAAAACGAATGCATAAGGAAAAGAAACAGAAGGGCGGAATTGGTTTAAATGGTCTTATAGACGATTTTGTGAGTCAGATGGGTTCGGAATCATAAAAACAGTGTGTACGCGATGGAGGAAAGTTGTCTTGAGTGCAAAAACGTAAGAAAAATGAATGTATAAGGAAAAGAAACAAAAGGGCGGTATTGGTTTAAATGGCTTTTTAGACAGTTTTGTGAGTCAGATGGGTTCGGAATCTTAAAAACAGTGTGTACAAGGAGGAAAGTTGTTTTCAGTGCAAAAACATGAAAAAAATGAATCCATAAGGAAAAGAAACAAAAGGGAGGTATTGGTTTAAATGGTCTTATAGACGATTTTGTGAGTCAGATGGGTTCGGAATCATAAAAACAGTGTGTACGCAAAGGAGGAAAGTTGCCTTGAGTGCAAAAACGTAAGAAAAACGAATGCATAAGGAAAAGAAACAAAAGGGCGGAATTGGTTTAAATGGCCTTTTTAACGATTTTGTGAGTCAGGTGGGTTCGAAATCATAAAAAAAGTGTGTACCAGAAGGAGGGAAGTTGGAAAAACGTGGAAAAAATCAATGTATGAGGAAAAGAAACATAAGGGCGGTATTGGTTTAAATGGCTTTTTAGACAGTTTTGTGAGTCAGATGGGTTCGGAATCTTAAAAACAGTGTGTACGAGGAGGAAAGTTGGAAAAACGTGGAAAAAGTGAATGTATAAGGAAAAGAAACAAAAAGGCGGTATTGGTTTAAATGGCCTTTTTAACGATTTTGTGCGTCAAATGGGTTCGGAATCCTAAAAACAGTGTGTACGCAAAGGAGGAAAATTGTTTTGAGTGCAAAAACGTGGGAAAAATGAATGCATAAGGAAAAGAAACAAGAGGGCGGAATTGGTTTAAATGGTCTTTTGGACGGTTTTGTTAGTCAGATGGGTTTGGAATCATAAAAACAGCGTGTACGCGAAGGAGGAAACTTGTCTTGAGTGCAAAAACGTGAGAAAAATGAATGCATAAGGAAAAGAATCAAAAGGGCGGTATTGGTTTAAATGGCCTTTTAGGCGGTTTTGTGAGTCAAGTGGGTTCGGAATCATAAAAATTGTGTGTACGAGAAGGAGGAAAGTTCGAAAAACGTGGAAAAAGTGAATGTATAAGGAAAAGAAACAAAAGGGCGGTATTGGTTTAAATGGCTTTTTAGACAGTTTTGTGAGTCAGATGGGTTCGGAATCTTAAAAACAGCGTGTACGCGAAGGAGGAAAGTTGTCTTGAGTGCAAAAACGTAAGAAAAATGAATGCATAAGGAAAAGAAACAAAAGGGCGGTATTGGATTAAATGGCCTTTTTAACGATTTTGTGAGTCAGATGGGTTCGGAGTCATAAAAACAGTGTGGACGCGAAGGAGGAAAGTTGTCTTGAGTGCAAAAACGTAAGAAAAATGAATGTATAAGGAAAAGAAACAAAAGGGCGGTATTGGTTTAAATGGCCTTTTAGACGGTTTTGTGAGTCAGGTGGGTTCGGAATCATAAAAATTGTGTGTACGAGAAGGAGGAAAGTTCGAAAAACGTGGAAAAAGTGAATGTATAAGGAAAAGAAACAAAAGGGCGGTATTGGTTTAAATGGCTTTTTAGACAGTTTTGTGAGTCAGATGGGTTCGGAACCTTGAAAACAGTGTGTACGCGAAGGAGGAAAGTTTTTTTGAGTGCAAAAACGTGGAAAACATGAATGTATAAGGAAAAGAAACAAAAGGGAGGTATTGGTTTAAATGGTCTTTTAGATGATTTTGTGAGTCAGATGGGTTCGGAACCTTGAAAACAGTGTGTACGCGAAGGAGGAAAGTTGTCTTGAGTGCAAAAACGTGGAAAACATGAATGTATAAGGAAAAGAAACAAAAGGGCGGTATTGGATTAAATGGCTTTTTAGCCAGTTTTGTGAGTCAGATGGGTTCGGTATCTTAAAAACAGTGTGTACACGAAGGAGGAAAGTTGTTTTGAGTGCAAAAACATGGAAAACATGAATGTATAAGGAAAAGAAACAAAAGGGAGGTATTGGTTTAAATGGTCTTTTAGATGATTTTGTGAGTCAGATGGGTTCGGAACCTTGAAAACAGTGTGTACGCGAAGGAGGAAAGTTGTCTTGAGTGCAAAAACGTGGAAAACATGAATGTATAAGGAAAAGAAACAAAAGGGAGGTATTGGTTTAAATGGTCTTATAGACGATTTTGTGAGTCAGATGGGTTCGGAATCATAAAAACAGTGTGTACGCGAAGGAGGAAAGTTGTCTTCAGTGCAAAAACGTAAGAAAAACGAATGCATAAGGAAAAGAAACAGAAGGGCGGAATTGGTTTAAATGGACTTGTAGACGATTTTGTGAGTCAGATGGTTTCGAAATCATAAAAACAGTGTGTACGCGAAGGAGGAATGTTGTCTTGAGTGCAAAAACGTAAGAAAAATGAATGCATAAGGGAAAGAAACAAAAGGGCGGTATTGGATTAAATGGCCTTTTTAACGATTTTGTGAGTCAGATGGGTTCGGAATCATAAAAACAGTGTGTACGCGAAGGAGGAAAGTTGTCTTGAGTGCAAAAACGTAAGAAAAATGAATGTATAAGGAAAAGAAACGAAAGGGCGGTATTGGTTTAAATGGCCTTTTTAACGATTTTGTGAGTCAGGTGGGTTCGAAATCATAAAGAAAGTGTGTACCAGAAGGAGGGAAGTTGGAAAAACGTGGAAAAAGTGAATGTATAAGGAAAAGAAACAAAAGGGCGGTATTGGTTTAAATGGCGTTTTTAACGATTTTGTGCGTCATATGGGTTCGGAATCATAAAAAAAGTGTGTACGCGAAGGAGGGAAGTTGTCTTGAGTGCAAAAACGTGAAAAAAATGAATGCATAAGGAAAAGAAACAAAAGGGCGGTATTGGTTTAAATGGCTTTTTAGACAGTTTTGTGAGTCAGATGGGTTCGGTATCTTAAAAACAGTGTGTACGAGAAGGAGGAAAGTTGGAAAAACGTGGAAAAAGTGAATGTATAAGGAAAAGAAACAAAAGGGCGGTATTGGTTTAAATGGCCTTTTTAACGATTTTGTGAGTCATATGGGTTCGGAATCTGAAAAACAGTGTGTACGCGAAGGAGGAAAGTTGTTTTGAGTGCAAAAACGTGGAAAACATGAATGTATAAGGAAAAGAAACAAAAGGGAGGTATTGGTTTAAATGGTCTTTTAGATGATTTTGTGAGTCAGATGGGTTCGGAATAATAAAAACAGTGTGTACGCGAAGGAGGAAAGTTGTCTTGAGTGCAAAAACGTAAGAAAAATGAATGTATAAGGAAAAGAAACAAAAGGGCGGTATTGGTTTAAATGGCTTTTTAGACAGTTTTGTGAGTCAGATGGGTTCGGAATCTTAAAAACAGTGTGTACAAGGAGGAAAGTTGTTTTCAGTGCAAAAACATGAAAAAAATGAATCCATAAGGAAAAGAAACAAAAGGGAGGTATTGGTTTAAATGGTCTTATAGACGATTTTGTGAGTCAGATGGGTTCGGAATCATAAAAACAGTGTGTACGCAAAGGAGGAAAGTTGCCTTGAGTGCAAAAACGTAAGAAAAACGAATGCATAAGGAAAAGAAACAAAAGGGCGGAATTGGTTTAAATGGCCTTTTTAACGATTTTGTGAGTCAGATGGGTTTGAAATCATAAAAACAGTGTGTACGCGAAGGAGGAAAGTTGTCTTGAGTGCAAAAACGTAAGAAAAATGAATGCATAAGGGAAAGAAACAAAAGGGCGGTATTGGATTAAATGGCCTTTTTAAGGATTTTGTGAGTCAGATGGGTTCGGAATCATAAAAACAGTGTGTACGCGAAGGAGGAAAGTTGTCTTCAGTGCAAAAACGTAAGAAAAACAAATGCATAAGGAAAAGAAACAGAAGGGCGGAATTGGTTTAAATGGACTTGTAGACGATTTTGTGAGTCAGATGGTTTCGAAATCATAAAAACAGTGTGTACGCGAAGGAGGAAAGTTGTCTTGAGTGCAAAAACGTAAGAAAAATGAATGCATAAGGGAAAGAAACAAAAGGGCGATATTGGATTAAATGGCCTTTTTAACGATTTTGTGAGTCAGATGGGTTCGGAATCATAAAAACAGTGTGTACGCGAAGGAGGAAAGTTGTCTTCAGAGCAAAAACGTAAGAAAAACGAATGCATAAGGAAAAGAAACAAAAGGGCGGAATTGGTTTAAATGGCCTTTTAGGCGGTTTTGTGAGTCAAGTGGGTTCGGAATCATAAAAATTGTGTGTACGAGAAGGAGGAAAGTTCGAAAAACGTGGAAAAAGTGAATGTATAAGGAAAAGAAACAAAAGGGCGGTATTGGTTTAAATGGCTTTTTAGACAGTTTTGTGAGTCAAATGGGTTCGGAATCTTAAAAACAGCGTGTACGCGAAGGAGGAAAGTTGTCTTGAGTGCAAAAACGTAAGAAAAATGAATGCATAAGGAAAAGAAACAAAAGGGCGGTATTGGATTAAATGGCCTTTTTAACGATTTTGTGAGTCAGATGGGTTCGGAATCATAAAAATTGTGTGTACGAGAAGGAGGAAAGTTCGAAAAACGTGGAAAAAGTGAATGTATAAGGAAAAGAAACAAAAGGGCGGTATTGGTTTAAATGGCTTTTTAGACAGTTTTGTGAGTCAGATGGGTTCGGAACCTTGAAAACAGTGTGTACGCGAAGGAGGAAAGTTTTTTTGAGTGCAAAAACGTGGAAAACATGAATGTATAAGGAAAAGAAACAAAAGGGAGGTATTAGTTTAAATGGTCTTTTAGATGATTTTGTGAGTCAGATGGGTTCGGAACCTTGAAAACAGTGTGTACGCGAAGGAGGAAAGTTGTCTTGAGTGCTAAAACGTGGAAAACATGAATGTATAAGGAAAAGAAACAAAAGGGCGGTATTGGATTAAATGGCTTTTTAGCCAGTTTTGTGAGTCAGATGGGTTCGGTATCTTAAAAACAGTGTGTACACGAAGGAGGAAAGTTGTTTTGAGTGCAAAAACATGAAAAAAATAAGGAAAAGAAACAAAAGGGAGGTATTGGTTTAAATGGTCTTATAGACGATTTTGTGAGTCAGATGGGTTCGGAATCATAAAAACAGTGTGTACGCGAAGGAGGAAAGTTGTCTTCAGTGCAATAACGTAAGAAAAATGAATGCATAAGGGAAAGAAACAAAAGGGCGGTATTGGATTAAATGGCCTTTTTAACGATTTTGTGAGTCAGATGGGTTCGGAATCATAAAAACAGTGTGTACGCGAAGGAGGAAAGTTGTCTTCAGTGCAAAAACGTAAGAAAAACGAATGCATAAGGAAAAGAAACAGAAGGGCGGAATTGGTTTAAATGGACTTGTAGACGATTTTGTGAGTCAGATGGTTTCGAAATCATAAAAACAGTGTGTACGCGAAGGAGGAATGTTGTCTTGAGTGCAAAAACGTAAGAAAAATGAATGCATAAGGAAAAGAAACAAAAGGGCGGAATTGGTTTAAATGGACTTGTAGACGATTTTGTGAGTCAGATGGGTTCGAAATCATAAAAACAGTGTGTACGCGAAGGAGGAAAGTTGTCTTGAGTGCAATAACGTAAGAAAAATGAATGCATAAGGGAAAGAAACAAAAGGGCGGTATTGGATTAAATGGCCTTTTTAACAATTTTGTGAGTCAGATGGGTTCGGAATCATAAAAACAGTGTGTACGCGAAGGAGGAAAGTTGTCTTCAGTGCAAAAACGTAAGAAAAACGAATGCATAAGGAAAAGAAACAGAAGGGCGGAATTGGTTTAAATGGACTTGTAGACGATTTTGTGAGTCAGATGGTTTCGAAATCATAAAAACAGTGTGTACGCGAAGGAGGAATGTTGTCTTGAGTGCAAAAACGTAAGAAAAATGAATGCATAAGGGAAAGAAACAAAAGGGCGGTATTGGATTAAATGGCCTTTTTAACGATTTTGTGAGTCAGATGGGTTCGGAATCATAAACACAGTGTGTACGCGAAGGAGGAAAGTTGTCTTGAGTGCAAAAACGTAAGAAAAATGAATGTATAAGGAAAAGAAACGAAAGGGCGGTATTGGTTTAAATGGCCTTTTTAACGATTTTGTGAGTTCGAAATCATAAAAAAAGTGTGTACCAGAAGGAGGGAAGTTGGAAAAACGTGGAAAAAGTGAATGTATAAGGAAAAGAAACAAAAGGGCGGTATTGGTTTAAATGGCGTTTTTAACGATTTTGTGCGTCATATGGGTTCGGAATCATAAAAAAAGTGTGTACGCGAAGGAGGGAAGTTGTCTTGAGTGCAAAAACGTGAAAAAAATGAATGCATAAGGAAAAGAAACAAAAGGGCGGTATTGGTTTAAATGGCTTTTTAGACAGTTTTGTGAGTCAGATGGGTTCGGTATCTTAAAAACAGTGTGTACGAGAAGGAGGAAAGTTGGAAAAACGTGGAAAAAGTGAATGTATAAGGAAAAGAAACAAAAGGGCGGTATTGGTTTAAATGGCCTTTTTAACGATTTTGTGAGTCATATGGGTTCGGAATCTGAAAAACAGTGTGTACGCGAAGGAGGAAAGTTGTTTTGAGTGCAAAAACGTGGAAAACATGAATGTATAAGGAAAAGAAACAAAAGGGAGGTATTGGTTTAAATGGTCTTTTAGATGATTTTGTGAGTCAGATGGGTTCGGAATAATAAAAACAGTGTGTACGCGAAGGAGGAAAGTTGTCTTGAGTGCAAAAACGTAAGAAAAATGAATGTATAAGGAAAAGAAACAAAAGGGCGGTATTGGTTTAAATGGCTTTTTAGACAGTTTTGTGAGTCAGATGGGTTCGGAATCTTAAAAACAGTGTGTACAAGGAGGAAAGTTGTTTTCAGTGCAAAAACATGAAAAAAATGAATCCATAAGGAAAAGAAACAAAAGGGAGGTATTGGTTTAAATGGTCTTATAGACGATTTTGTGAGTCAGATGGGTTCGGAATCATAAAAACAGTGTGTACGCAAAGGAGGAAAGTTGCCTTGAGTGCAAAAACGTAAGAAAAACGAATGCATAAGGAAAAGAAACAAAAGGGCGGAATTGGTTTAAATGGCCTTTTTAACGATTTTGTGAGTCAGATGGGTTTGAAATCATAAAAACAGTGTGTACGCGAAGGAGGAAAGTTGTCTTGAGTGCAAAAACGTAAGAAAAATGAATGCATAAGGGAAAGAAACAAAAGGGCGGTATTGGATTAAATGGCCTTTTTAAGGATTTTGTGAGTCAGATGGGTTCGGAATCATAAAAACAGTGTGTACGCGAAGGAGGAAAGTTGTCTTCAGTGCAAAAACGTAAGAAAAACGAATGCATAAGGAAAAGAAACAGAAGGGCGGAATTGGTTTAAATGGACTTGTAGACGATTTTGTGAGTCAGATGGTTTCGAAATCATAAAAACAGTGTACGCGAAGGAGGAAAGTTGTCTTGAGTGCAAAAACGTAAGAAAAATGAATGCATAAGGGAAAGAAACAAAAGGGCGATATTGGATTAAATGGCCTTTTTAACGATTTTGTGAGTCAGATGGGTTCGGAATCATAAAAACAGTGTGTACGCGAAGGAGGAAAGTTGTCTTCAGTGCAAAAACGTAAGAAAAACGAATGCATAAGGAAAAGAAACAAAAGGGCGGAATTGGTTTAAATGGACTTGTAGACGATTTTGTGAGTCAGATGGGTTCGAAATCATAAAAACAGTGTGTACGCGAAGGAGGAAAGTTGTCTTGAGTGCAAAAACGTAAGAAAAATGAATGCATAAGGGAAAGAAACAAAAGGGCGGTATTGGATTAAATGGCCTTTTTAACGATTTTGTGAGTCAGATGGGTTCGGAATCATAAAAACAGTGTGTACGCGAAGGAGGAAAGTTGTCTTCAGTGCAAAAACGTAAGAAAAACGAATGCATAAGGAAAAGAAACAGAAGGGCGGAATTGGTTTAAATGGACATGTAGACGATTTTGTGAGTCAGATGGTTTCGAAATCATAAAAACAGTGTGTACGCGAAGGAGGAAAGTTGTCTTGAGTGAAAAAACGTAAGAAAAATGAATGCATAAGGGAAAGAAACAAAAGGGCGATATTGGATTAAATGGCCTTTTTAACGATTTTGTGAGTCAGATGGGTTCGGAATCATAAAAACAGTGTGTACGCGAAGGAGGAAAGTTGTCTTCAGTGCAAAAACGTAAGAAAAACGAATGCATAAGGAAAAGAAACAAAAGGGCGGAATTGGTTTAAATGGACTTGTAGACGATTTTGTGAGTCAGATGGGTTCGAAATCATAAAAACAGTGTGTACGCGAAGGAGGAAAGTTGTCTTGAGTGCAAAAACGTAAGAAAAATGAATGCATAAGGGAAAGAAACAAAAGGGCGGTATTGGATTAAATGGCCTTTTTAACGATTTTGTGAGTCAGATGGGTTCGGAATCATAAAAACAGTGTGTACGCGAAGGAGGAAAGTTGTCTTGAGTGCAAAAACGTAAGAAAAATGAATGTATAAGGAAAAGAAACGAAAGGGCGGTATTGGTTTAAATGGCCTTTTTAACGATTTTGTGAGTCAGGTGGGTTCGAAATCATAAAAAAAGTGTGTACCAGAAGGAGGGAAGTTGGAAAAACGTGGAAAAAATGAATGTATGAGGAAAAGAAACAAAATGGCGGTATTGGTTTAAATGGCTTTTTAGACAGTTTTGTGAGTCAGATGGGTTCGGAATCTTAAAAACAGTGTGTACGAGAAGGAGGAAAGTTGGAAAAACGTGGAAAAAGTGAATGTATAAGGAAAAGAAACAAAAGGGCGGTATTGGTTTAAATGGCGTTTTTAACGATTTTGTGCGTCATATGGGTTCGGAATCATAAAAAAAGTGTGTACGCGAAGGAGGGAAGTTGTCTTGAGTGCAAAAACGTGAAAAAAATGAATGCATAAGGAAAAGAAACAAAAGGGCCGTATTGGTTTAAATGGCTTTTTAGACAGTTTTGTGAGTCAGATGGGTTCGGAATCTTGAAAACAGTGTGTACGAGGAGGAAAGTTGGAAAAACGTGGAAAAAATGAATGTATGAGGAAAAGAAACAAAAGGGAGATATTGGTTTAAATGGTCTTTTAGATGATTTTGTGAGTCAGATGGGTTCGGAATCATAAAAACAGTGTGTACGCGAAGGAGGAAAGTTGTTGTGCAAAAACGTGGAAAAAATGAATGTATAAGGAAAAGAAACAAAAGGGCGGTATTGGATTAAATGGCTTTTTAGACAGTTTTGTGAGTCAGATGGGTTCGGTATCTTAAAAACAGTGTGTACACGAAGGAGGAAAGTTGTTTTGAGTGCAAAAACATGAAAAAAATAAGGAAAAGAAACAAAAGGGAGGTATTGGTTTAAATGGTCTTATAGACGATTTTGTGAGTCAGATGGGTTCGGAATCATAAAAACAGTGTGTACGCGAAGGAGGAAAGTTGTCTTCAGTGCAAAAACGTAAGAAAAACGAATGCATAAGGAAAAGAAACAAAAGGGCGGAATTGGTTTAAATGGACTTGTAGACGATTTTGTGAGTCAGATGGGTTCGAAATCATAAACACAGTGTGTACGCGAAGGAGGAAAGTTGTCTTGAGTGCAATAACGTAAGAAAAATGAATGCATAAGGGAAAGAAACAAAAGGGCGGTATTGGATTAAATGGCCTTTTTAACGATTTTGTGAGTCAGATGGGTTCGGAATCATAAAAACAGTGTGTACGCGAAGGAGGAAAGTTGTCTTGAGTGCAAAAACGTAAGAAAAATGAATGTATAAGGAAAAGAAACGAAAGGGCGGTATTGGTTTAAATGGCCTTTTTAACGATTTTGTGAGTCAGGTGGGTTCGAAATCATAAAAAAAGTGTGTACCAGAAGGAGGGAAGTTGGAAAAACGTGGAAAAAGTGAATGTATAAGGAAAAGAAACAAAAGGGCGGTATTGGTTTAAATGGCGTTTTTAACGATTTTGTGCGTCATATGGGTTCGGAATCATAAAAAAAGTGTGTACGCGAAGGAGGGAAGTTGTCTTGAGTGCAAAAACGTGAAAAAAATGAATGCATAAGGAAAAGAAACAAAAGGGCGGTATTGGTTTAAATGGCTTTTTAGACAGTTTTGTGAGTCAGATGGGTTCGGAATCTTAAAAACAGTGTGTACGAGAAGGAGGAAAGTTGGAAAAACGTGGAAAAAGTGAATGTATAAGGAAAAGAAACAAAAGGGCGGTATTGGTTTAAATGGCCTTTTTAACGATTTTGTGAGTCATATGGGTTCGGAATCTGAAAAACAGTGTGTACGCGAAGGAGGAAAGTTGTTTTGAGTGCAAAAACGTGGAAAACATGAATGTATAAGGAAAAGAAACAAAAGGGAGGTATTGGTTTAAATGGTCTTTTAGATGATTTTGTGAGTCAGATGGGTTCGGAATCATAAAAACAGTGTGTACGCGAAGGAGGAAAGTTGTCTTGAGTGCAATAACGTAAGAAAAATGAATGCATAAGGGAAAGAAACAAAAGGGCGGTATTGGATTAAATGGCCTTTTTAACGATTTTGTGAGTCAGATGGGTTCGGAATCATAAAAACAGTGTGTACGCGAAGGAGGAAAGTTGTCTTCAGTGCAAAAACGTAAGAAAAACGAATGCATAAGGAAAAGAAACAGAAGGGCGGAATTGGTTTAAATGGACTTGTAGACGATTTTGTGAGTCAGATGGTTTCGAAATCATAAAAACAGTGTGTACGCGAAGGAGGAATGTTGTCTTGAGTGCAAAAACGTAAGAAAAATGAATGCATAAGGGAAAGAAACAAAAGGGCGGTATTGGATTAAATGGCCTTTTTAACGATTTTGTGAGTCAGCTGGGTTCGGAATCATAAAAACAGTGTGTACGCGAAGGAGGAAAGTTGTCTTGAGTGCAAAAACGTAAGAAAAATGAATGTATAAGGAAAAGAAACGAAAGGGCGGTATTGGTTTAAATGGCCTTTTTAACGATTTTGTGAGTTCGAAATCATAAAAAAAGTGTGTACCAGAAGGAGGGAAGTTGGAAAAACGTGGAAAAAGTGAATGTATAAGGAAAAGAAACAAAAGGGCGGTATTGGTTTAAATGGCGTTTTTAACGATTTTGTGCGTCATATGGGTTCGGAATCATAAAAAAAGTGTGTACGCGAAGGAGGAAAGTTGTTTTGAGTGCAAAAACGTGGAAAACATGAATGTATAAGGAAAAGAAACAAAAGGGAGGTATTGGTTTAAATGGTCTTTTAGATGATTTTGTGAGTCAGATGGGTTCGGAATAATAAAAACAGTGTGTACGCGAAGGAGGAAAGTTGTCTTGAGTGCAAAAACGTAAGAAAAATGAATGTATAAGGAAAAGAAACAAAAGGGCGGTATTGGTTTAAATGGCTTTTTAGACAGTTTTGTGAGTCAGATGGGTTCGGAATCTTAAAAACAGTGTGTACAAGGAGGAAAGTTGTTTTCAGTGCAAAAACATGAAAAAAATGAATCCATAAGGAAAAGAAACAAAAGGGAGGTATTGGTTTAAATGGTCTTATAGACGATTTTGTGAGTCAGATGGGTTCGGAATCATAAAAACAGTGTGTACGCAAAGGAGGAAAGTTGCCTTGAGTGCAAAAACGTAAGAAAAACGAATGCATAAGGAAAAGAAACAAAAGGGCGGAATTGGTTTAAATGGCCTTTTTAACGATTTTGTGAGTCAGATGGGTTTGAAATCATAAAAACAGTGTGTACGCGAAGGAGGAAAGTTGTCTTGAGTGCAAAAACGTAAGAAAAATGAATGCATAAGGGAAAGAAACAAAAGGGCGGTATTGGATTAAATGGCCTTTTTAAGGATTTTGTGAGTCAGATGGGTTCGGAATCATAAAAACAGTGTGTACGCGAAGGAGGAAAGTTGTCTTCAGTGCAAAAACGTAAGAAAAACGAATGCATAAGGAAAAGAAACAGAAGGGCGGAATTGGTTTAAATGGACTTGTAGACGATTTTGTGAGTCAGATGGTTTCGAAATCATAAAAACAGTGTACGCGAAGGAGGAAAGTTGTCTTGAGTGCAAAAACGTAAGAAAAATGAATGCATAAGGGAAAGAAACAAAAGGGCGATATTGGATTAAATGGCCTTTTTAACGATTTTGTGAGTCAGATGGGTTCGGAATCATAAAAACAGTGTGTACGCGAAGGAGGAAAGTTGTCTTCAGTGCAAAAACGTAAGAAAAACGAATGCATAAGGAAAAGAAACAAAAGGGCGGAATTGGTTTAAATGGACTTGTAGACGATTTTGTGAGTCAGATGGGTTCGAAATCATAAAAACAGTGTGTACGCGAAGGAGGAAAGTTGTCTTGAGTGCAAAAACGTAAGAAAAATGAATGCATAAGGGAAAGAAACAAAAGGGCGGTATTGGATTAAATGGCCTTTTTAACGATTTTGTGAGTCAGATGGGTTCGGAATCATAAAAACAGTGTGTACGCGAAGGAGGAAAGTTGTCTTCAGTGCAAAAACGTAAGAAAAACGAATGCATAAGGAAAAGAAACAGAAGGGCGGAATTGGTTTAAATGGACATGTAGACGATTTTGTGAGTCAGATGGTTTCGAAATCATAAAAACAGTGTGTACGCGAAGGAGGAAAGTTGTCTTGAGTGAAAAAACGTAAGAAAAATGAATGCATAAGGGAAAGAAACAAAAGGGCGATATTGGATTAAATGGCCTTTTTAACGATTTTGTGAGTCAGATGGGTTCGGAATCATAAAAACAGTGTGTACGCGAAGGAGGAAAGTTGTCTTCAGTGCAAAAACGTAAGAAAAACGAATGCATAAGGAAAAGAAACAAAAGGGCGGAATTGGTTTAAATGGACTTGTAGACGATTTTGTGAGTCAGATGGGTTCGAAATCATAAAAACAGTGTGTACGCGAAGGAGGAAAGTTGTCTTGAGTGCAAAAACGTAAGAAAAATGAATGCATAAGGGAAAGAAACAAAAGGGCGGTATTGGATTAAATGGCCTTTTTAACGATTTTGTGAGTCAGATGGGTTCGGAATCATAAAAACAGTGTGTACGCGAAGGAGGAAAGTTGTCTTGAGTGCAAAAACGTAAGAAAAATGAATGTATAAGGAAAAGAAACGAAAGGGCGGTATTGGTTTAAATGGCCTTTTTAACGATTTTGTGAGTCAGGTGGGTTCGAAATCATAAAAAAAGTGTGTACCAGAAGGAGGGAAGTTGGAAAAACGTGGAAAAAATGAATGTATGAGGAAAAGAAACAAAATGGCGGTATTGGTTTAAATGGCTTTTTAGACAGTTTTGTGAGTCAGATGGGTTCGGAATCTTAAAAACAGTGTGTACGAGAAGGAGGAAAGTTGGAAAAACGTGGAAAAAGTGAATGTATAAGGAAAAGAAACAAAAGGGCGGTATTGGTTTAAATGGCGTTTTTAACGATTTTGTGCGTCATATGGGTTCGGAATCATAAAAAAAGTGTGTACGCGAAGGAGGGAAGTTGTCTTGAGTGCAAAAACGTGAAAAAAATGAATGCATAAGGAAAAGAAACAAAAGGGCCGTATTGGTTTAAATGGCTTTTTAGACAGTTTTGTGAGTCAGATGGGTTCGGAATCTTGAAAACAGTGTGTACGAGGAGGAAAGTTGGAAAAACGTGGAAAAAATGAATGTATGAGGAAAAGAAACAAAAGGGAGGTATTGGTTTAAATGGTCTTTTAGATGATTTTGTGAGTCAGATGGGTTCGGAATCATAAAAACAGTGTGTACGCGAAGGAGGAAAGTTGTTGTGCAAAAACGTGGAAAAAATGAATGTATAAGGAAAAGAAACAAAAGGGCGGTATTGGATTAAATGGCTTTTTAGACAGTTTTGTGAGTCAGATGGGTTCGGTATCTTAAAAACAGTGTGTACACGAAGGAGGAAAGTTGTTTTGAGTGCAAAAACATGAAAAAAATAAGGAAAAGAAACAAAAGGGAGGTATTGGTTTAAATGGTCTTATAGACGATTTTGTGAGTCAGATGGGTTCGGAATCATAAAAACAGTGTGTACGCGAAGGAGGAAAGTTGTCTTCAGTGCAAAAACGTAAGAAAAACGAATGCATAAGGAAAAGAAACAAAAGGGCGGAATTGGTTTAAATGGACTTGTAGACGATTTTGTGAGTCAGATGGGTTCGAAATCATAAAAACAGTGTGTACGCGAAGGAGGAAAGTTGTCTTGAGTGCAATAACGTAAGAAAAATGAATGCATAAGGGAAAGAAACAAAACGGCGGTATTGGATTAAATGGCCTTTTTAACGATTTTGTGAGTCAGATGGGTTCGGAATCATAAAAACAGTGTGTACGCGAAGGAGGAAAGTTGTCTTGAGTGCAAAAACGTAAGAAAAATGAATGTATAAGGAAAAGAAACGAAAGGGCGGTATTGGTTTAAATGGCCTTTTTAACGATTTTGTGAGTCAGGTGGGTTCGAAATCATAAAAAAAGTGTGTACCAGAAGGAGGGAAGTTGGAAAAACGTGGAAAAAGTGAATGTATAAGGAAAAGAAACAAAAGGGCGGTATTGGTTTAAATGGCGTTTTTAACGATTTTGTGCGTCATATGGGTTCGGAATCATAAAAAAAGTGTGTACGCGAAGGAGGGAAGTTGTCTTGAGTGCAAAAACGTGAAAAAAATGAATGCATAAGGAAAAGAAACAAAAGGGCGGTATTGGTTTAAATGGCTTTTTAGACAGTTTTGTGAGTCAGATGGGTTCGGAATCTTAAAAACAGTGTGTACGAGAAGGAGGAAAGTTGGAAAAACGTGGAAAAAGTGAATGTATAAGGAAAAGAAACAAAAGGGCGGTATTGGTTTAAATGGCCTTTTTAACGATTTTGTGAGTCATATGGGTTCGGAATCTGAAAAACAGTGTGTACGCGAAGGAGGAAAGTTGTTTTGAGTGCAAAAACGTGGAAAACATGAATGTATAAGGAAAAGAAACAAAAGGGAGGTATTGGTTTAAATGGTCTTTTAGATGATTTTGTGAGTCAGATGGGTTCGGAATAATAAAAACAGTGTGTACGCGAAGGAGGAAAGTTGTCTTGAGTGCAAAAACGTAAGAAAAATGAATGTATAAGGAAAAGAAACAAAAGGGCGGTATTGGTTTAAATGGCTTTTTAGACAGTTTTGTGAGTCAGATGGGTTCGGAATCTTAAAAACAGTGTGTACAAGGAGGAAAGTTGTTTTCAGTGCAAAAACATGAAAAAAATGAATCCATAAGGAAAAGAAACAAAAGGGAGGTATTGGTTTAAATGGTCTTATAGACGATTTTGTGAGTCAGATGGGTTCGGAATCATAAAAACAGTGTGTACGCAAAGGAGGAAAGTTGCTTTGAGTGCAAAAACGTAAGAAAAACGAATGCATAAGGAAAAGAAACAAAAGGGCGGAATTGGTTTAAGTGGCCTTTTTAACGATTTTGTGAGTCAGGTGGGTTCGAAATCATAAAAAAAGTGTGTACCAGAAGGAGGGAAGTTGGAAAAACGTGGAAAAAATCAATGTATGAGGAAAAGAAACATAAGGGCGGTATTGGTTTAAATGGCTTTTTAGACAGTTTTGTGAGTCAGATGGGTTCGGAATCTTAAAAACAGTGTGTACGAGGAGGAAAGTTGGAAAAACGTGGAAAAAGTGAATGTATAAGGAAAAGAAACAAAAAGGCGGTATTGGTTTAAATGGCCTTTTTAACGATTTTGTGCGTCAAATGGGTTCGGAATCATAAAAACAGTGTGTACGCAAAGGAGGAAAATTGTTTTGAGTGCAAAAACGTGGGAAAAATGAATGCATAAGGAAAAGAAACAAGAGGGCGGAATTGGTTTAAATGGTCTTTTGGACGGTTTTGTTAGTCAGATGGGTTTGGAATCATAAAAACAGCGTGTACGCGAAGGAGGAAACTTGTCTTGAGTGCAAAAACGTGAGAAAAATGAATGCATAAGGAAAAGAATCAAAAGGGCGGTATTGGTTTAAATGGCCTTTTAGGCGGTTTTGTGAGTCAAGTGGGTTCGGAATCATAAAAATTGTGTGTACGAGAAGGAGGAAAGTTCGAAAAACGTGGAAAAAGTGAATGTATAAGGAAAAGAAACAAAAGGGCGGTATTGGTTTAAATGGCTTTTTAGACAGTTTTGTGAGTCAGATGGGTTCGGAATCTTAAAAACAGCGTGTACGCGAAGGAGGAAAGTTGTCTTGAGTGCAAAAACGTAAGAAAAATGAATGCATAAGGAAAAGAAACAAAAGGGCGGTATTGGATTAAATGGCCTTTTTAACGATTTTGTGAGTCAGATGGGTTCGGAGTCATAAAAACAGTGTGTACGCGAAGGAGGAAAGTTGTCTTGAGTGCAAAAACGTAAGAAAAATGAATGTATAAGGAAAAGAAACAAAATGGCGGTATTGGTTTAAATGGCCTTTTAGACGGTTTTGTGAGTCAGGTGGGTTCGGAATCATAAAAATTGTGTGTACGAGAAGGAGGAAAGTTCGAAAAACGTGGAAAAAGTGAATGTATAAGGAAAAGAAACAAAAGGGCGGTATTGGTTTAAATGGCTTTTTAGACAGTTTTGTGAGTCAGATGGGTTCGGAACCTTGAAAACAGTGTGTACGCGAAGGAGGAAAGTTTTTTTGAGTGCAAAAACGTGGAAAACATGAATGTATAAGGAAAAGAAACAAAAGGGAGGTATTGGTTTAAATGGTCTTTTAGATGATTTTGTGAGTCAGATGGGTTCGGAATCATAAAAACAGTGTGTACGCGAAGGAGGAAAGTTGTCTTGAGTGCAAAAACGTAAGAAAAATGAATGTATAAGGAAAAGAAACAAAAGGGCGGTATTGGTTTAAATGGCTTTTTAGACAGTTTTGTGAGTCAGATGGGTTCGGAATCTTAAAAACAGTGTGTACACGAAGGAGGAAAGTTGTTTTGAGTGCAAAAACATGAAAAAAATGAATCCATAAGGAAAAGAAACAAAAGGGAGGTATTGGTTTAAATGGTCTTATAGACGATTTTGTGAGTCAGATGGGTTCGGAATCATAAAAACAGTGTGTACGCAAAGGAGGAAAGTTGCCTTGAGTGCAAAAACGTAAGAAAAACGAATGCATAAGGAAAAGAAACAAAAGGGCGGAATTGGTTTAAATGGCCTTTTTAACGATTTTGTGAGTCAGATGGGTTTGAAATCATAAAAACAGTGTGTACGCGAAGGAGGAAAGTTGTCTTGAGTGCAAAAACGTAAGAAAAATGAATGCATAAGGGAAAGAAACAAAAGGGCGGTATTGGATTAAATGGCCTTTTTAAGGATTTTGTGAGTCAGATGGGTTCGGAATCATAAAAACAGTGTGTACGCGAAGGAGGAAAGTTGTCTTCAGTGCAAAAACGTAAGAAAAACGAATGCATAAGGAAAAGAAACAGAAGGGCGGAATTGGTTTAAATGGACTTGTAGACGATTTTGTGAGTCAGATGGTTTCGAAATCATAAAAACAGTGTACGCGAAGGAGGAAAGTTGTCTTGAGTGCAAAAACGTAAGAAAAATGAATGCATAAGGGAAAGAAACAAAAGGGCGATATTGGATTAAATGGCCTTTTTAACGATTTTGTGAGTCAGATGGGTTCGGAATCATAAAAACAGTGTGTACGCGAAGGAGGAAAGTTGTCTTCAGTGCAAAAACGTAAGAAAAACGAATGCATAAGGAAAAGAAACAAAAGGGCGGAATTGGTTTAAATGGACTTGTAGACGATTTTGTGAGTCAGATGGGTTCGAAATCATAAAAACAGTGTGTACGCGAAGGAGGAAAGTTGTCTTGAGTGCAAAAACGTAAGAAAAATGAATGCATAAGGGAAAAAAACAAAAGGGCGGTATTGGATTAAATGGCCTTTTTAACGATTTTGTGAGTCAGATGGGTTCGGAATCATAAAAACAGTGTGTACGCGAAGGAGGAAAGTTGTCTTCAGTGCAAAAACGTAAGAAAAACGAATGCATAAGGAAAAGAAACAGAAGGGCGGAATTGGTTTAAATGGACATGTAGACGATTTTGTGAGTCAGATGGTTTCGAAATCATAAAAACAGTGTGTACGCGAAGGAGGAAAGTTGTCTTGAGTGAAAAAACGTAAGAAAAATGAATGCATAAGGGAAAGAAACAAAAGGGCGATATTGGATTAAATGGCCTTTTTAACGATTTTGTGAGTCAGATGGGTTCGGAATCATAAAAACAGTGTGTACGCGAAGGAGGAAAGTTGTCTTCAGTGCAAAAACGTAAGAAAAACGAATGCATAAGGAAAAGAAACAAAAGGGCGGAATTGGTTTAAATGGACTTGTAGACGATTTTGTGAGTCAGATGGGTTCGAAATCATAAAAACAATGTGTACGCGAAGGAGGAAAGTTGTCTTGAGTGCAAAAACGTAAGAAAAATGAATGCATAAGGGAAAGAAACAAAAGGGCGGTATTGGATTAAATGGCCTTTTTAACGATTTTGTGAGTCAGATGGGTTCGGAATCATAAAAACAGTGTGTACGCGAAGGAGGAAAGTTGTCTTGAGTGCAAAAACGTAAGAAAAATGAATGTATAAGGAAAAGAAACGAAAGGGCGGTATTGGTTTAAATGGCCTTTTTAACGATTTTTGTGAGTCAGGTGGGTTCGAAATCATAAAAAAAGTGTGTACCAGAAATAGGGAAGTTGGAAAAACGTGGAAAAAATGAATGTATGAGGAAAAGAAACAAAATGGCGGTATTGGTTTAAATGGCTTTTTAGACAGTTTTGTGAGTCAGATGGGTTCGGAATCTTAAAAACAGTGTGTACGAGAAGGAGGAAAGTTGGAAAAACGTGGAAAAAGTGAATGTATAAGGAAAAGAAACAAAAGGGCGGTATTGGTTTAAATGGCGTTTTTAACGATTTTGTGCGTCATATGGGTTCGGAATCATAAAAAAAGTGTGTACGCGAAGGAGGGAAGTTGTCTTGAGTGCAAAAACGTGAAAAAAATGAATGCATAAGGAAAAGAAACAAAAGGGCCGTATTGGTTTAAATGGCTTTTTAGACAGTTTTGTGAGTCAGATGGGTTCGGAATCTTGAAAACAGTGTGTACGAGGAGGAAAGTTGGAAAAACGTGGAAAAAATGAATGTATGAGGAAAAGAAACAAAAGGGAGGTATTGGTTTAAATGGTCTTTTAGATGATTTTGTGAGTCAGATGGGTTCGGAATCATAAAAACAGTGTGTACGCGAAGGAGGAAAGTTGTTGTGCAAAAACGTGGAAAAAATGAATGTATAAGGAAAAGAAACAAAAGGGCGGTATTGGATTAAATGGCTTTTTAGACAGTTTTGTGAGTCAGATGGGTTCGGTATCTTAAAAACAGTGTGTACACGAAGGAGGAAAGTTGTTTTGAGTGCAAAAACATGAAAAAAATAAGGAAAAGAAACAAAAGGGAGGTATTGGTTTAAATGGTCTTATAGACGATTTTGTGAGTCAGATGGGTTCGGAATCATAAAAACAGTGTGTACGCGAAGGAGGAAAGTTGTCTTCAGTGCAAAAACGTAAGAAAAACGAATGCATAAGGAAAAGAAACAAGAGGGCGGAATTGGTTTAAATGGTCTTTTGGACGGTTTTGTTAGTCAGATGGGTTTGGAATCATAAAAACAGCGTGTACGCGAAGGAGGAAACTTGTCTTGAGTGCAAAAACGTGAGAAAAATGAATGCATAAGGAAAAGAATCAAAAGGGCGGTATTGGTTTAAATGGCCTTTTAGGCGGTTTTGTGAGTCAAGTGGGTTCGGAATCATAAAAATTGTGTGTACGAGAAGGAGGAAAGTTCGAAAAACGTGGAAAAAGTGAATGTATAAGGAAAAGAAACAAAAGGGCGGTATTGGTTTAAATGGCTTTTTAGACAGTTTTGTGAGTCAGATGGGTTCGGAATCTTAAAAACAGCGTGTACGCGAAGGAGGAAAGTTGTCTTGAGTGCAAAAACGTAAGAAAAATGAATGCATAAGGAAAAGAAACAAAAGGGCGGTATTGGATTAAATGGCCTTTTTAACGATTTTGTGAGTCAGATGGGTTCGGAGTCATAAAAACAGTGTGTACGCGAAGGAGGAAAGTTGTCTTGAGTGCAAAAACGTAAGAAAAATGAATGTATAAGGAAAAGAAACAAAAGGGCGGTATTGGTTTAAATGGCCTTTTAGACGGTTTTGTGAGTCAGGTGGGTTCGGAATCATAAAAATTGTGTGTACGAGAAGGAGGAAAGTTCGAAAAACGTGGAAAAAGTGAATGTATAAGGAAAAGAAACAAAAGGGCGGTATTGGTTTAAATGGCTTTTTAGACAGTTTTGTGAGTCAGATGGGTTCGGAACCTTGAAAACAGTGTGTACGCGAAGGAGGAAAGTTTTTTTGAGTGCAAAAACGTGGAAAACATGAATGTATAAGGAAAAGAAACAAAAGGGAGGTATTGGTTTAAATGGTCTTTTAGATGATTTTGTGAGTCAGATGGGTTCGGAATCATAAAAACAGTGTGTACGCGAAGGAGGAAAGTTGTTGTGCAAAAACGTGGAAAAAATGAATGTATAAGGAAAAGAAACAAAAGGGCGGTATTGGATTAAATGGCTTTTTAGACAGTTTTGTGAGTCAGATGGGTTCGGTATCTTAAAAACAGTGTGTACACGAAGGAGGAAAGTTGTTTTGAGTGCAAAAACATGAAAAAAATAAGGAAAAGAAACAAAAGGGAGGTATTGGTTTAAATGGTCTTATAGACGATTTTGTGAGTCAGATGGGTTCGGAATCATAAAAACAGTGTGTACGCGAAGGAGGAAAGTTGTCTTCAGTGCAAAAACGTAAGAAAAACGAATGCATAAGGAAAAGAAACAAGAGGGCGGAATTGGTTTAAATGGTCTTTTGGACGGTTTTGTTAGTCAGATGGGTTTGGAATCATAAAAACAGCGTGTACGCGAAGGAGGAAACTTGTCTTGAGTGCAAAAACGTGAGAAAAATGAATGCATAAGGAAAAGAATCAAAAGGGCGGTATTGGTTTAAATGGCCTTTTAGGCGGTTTTGTGAGTCAAGTGGGTTCGGAATCATAAAAATTGTGTGTACGAGAAGGAGGAAAGTTCGAAAAACGTGGAAAAAGTGAATGTATAAGGAAAAGAAACAAAAGGGCGGTATTGGTTTAAATGGCTTTTTAGACAGTTTTGTGAGTCAGATGGGTTCGGAATCTTAAAAACAGCGTGTACGCGAAGGAGGAAAGTTGTCTTGAGTGCAAAAACGTAAGAAAAATGAATGCATAAGGAAAAGAAACAAAAGGGCGGTATTGGATTAAATGGCCTTTTTAACGATTTTGTGAGTCAGATGGGTTCGGAGTCATAAAAACAGTGTGTACGCGAAGGAGGAAAGTTGAGTGCAAAAACGTAAGAAAAATGAATGTATAAGGAAAAGAAACAAAAGGGCGGTATTGGTTTAAATGGCCTTTTAGACGGTTTTGTGAGTCAGGTGGGTTCGGAATCATAAAAATTGTGTGTACGAGAAGGAGGAAAGTTCGAAAAACGTGGAAAAAGTGAATGTATAAGGAAAAGAAACAAAAGGGCGGTATTGGTTTAAATGGCTTTTTAGACAGTTTTGTGAGTCAGATGGGTTCGGAACCTTGAAAACAGTGTGTACGCGAAGGAGGAAAGTTTTTTTGAGTGCAAAAACGTGGAAAACATGAATGTATAAGGAAAAGAAACAAAAGGGAGGTATTGGTTTAAATGGTCTTTTAGATGATTTTGTGAGTCAGATGGGTTCGGAATCATAAAAACAGTGTGTACGCGAAGGAGGAAAGTTGTCTTGAGTGCAAAAACGTAAGAAAAATGAATGTATAAGGAAAAGAAACAAAAGGGCGGTATTGGTTTAAATGGCTTTTTAGACAGTTTTGTGAGTCAGATGGGTTCGGAATCTTAAAAACAGTGTGTACACGAAGGAGGAAAGTTGTTTTGAGTGCAAAAACATGAAAAAAATGAATCCATAAGGAAAAGAAACAAAAGGGAGGTATTGGTTTAAATGGTCTTATAGACGATTTTGTGAGTCAGATGGGTTCGGAATCATAAAAACAGTGTGTACGCAAAGGAGGAAAGTTGCCTTGAGTGCAAAAACGTAAGAAAAACGAATGCATAAGGAAAAGAAACAAAAGGGCGGAATTGGTTTAAATGGCCTTTTTAACGATTTTGTGAGTCAGATGGGTTTGAAATCATAAAAACAGTGTGTACGCGAAGGAGGAAAGTTGTCTTGAGTGCAAAAACGTAAGAAAAATGAATGCATAAGGGAAAGAAACAAAAGGGCGGTATTGGATTAAATGGCCTTTTTAAGGATTTTGTGAGTCAGATGGGTTCGGAATCATAAAAACAGTGTGTACGCGAAGGAGGAAAGTTGTCTTCAGTGCAAAAACGTAAGAAAAACGAATGCATAAGGAAAAGAAACAGAAGGGCGGAATTGGTTTAAATGGACTTGTAGACGATTTTGTGAGTCAGATGGTTTCGAAATCATAAAAACAGTGTACGCGAAGGAGGAAAGTTGTCTTGAGTGCAAAAACGTAAGAAAAATGAATGCATAAGGGAAAGAAACAAAAGGGCGATATTGGATTAAATGGCCTTTTTAACGATTTTGTGAGTCAGATGGGTTCGGAATCATAAAAACAGTGTGTACGCGAAGGAGGAAAGTTGTCTTCAGTGCAAAAACGTAAGAAAAACGAATGCATAAGGAAAAGAAACAAAAGGGCGGAATTGGTTTAAATGGACTTGTAGACGATTTTGTGAGTCAGATGGGTTCGAAATCATAAAAACAGTGTGTACGCGAAGGAGGAAAGTTGTCTTGAGTGCAAAAACGTAAGAAAAATGAATGCATAAGGGAAAAAAACAAAAGGGCGGTATTGGATTAAATGGCCTTTTTAACGATTTTGTGAGTCAGATGGGTTCGGAATCATAAAAACAGTGTGTACGCGAAGGAGGAAAGTTGTCTTCAGTGCAAAAACGTAAGAAAAACGAATGCATAAGGAAAAGAAACAGAAGGGCGGAATTGGTTTAAATGGACATGTAGACGATTTTGTGAGTCAGATGGTTTCGAAATCATAAAAACAGTGTGTACGCGAAGGAGGAAAGTTGTCTTGAGTGAAAAAACGTAAGAAAAATGAATGCATAAGGGAAAGAAACAAAAGGGCGATATTGGATTAAATGGCCTTTTTAACGATTTTGTGAGTCAGATGGGTTCGGAATCATAAAAACAGTGTGTACGCGAAGGAGGAAAGTTGTCTTCAGTGCAAAAACGTAAGAAAAACGAATGCATAAGGAAAAGAAACAAAAGGGCGGAATTGGTTTAAATGGACTTGTAGACGATTTTGTGAGTCAGATGGGTTCGAAATCATAAAAACAATGTGTACGCGAAGGAGGAAAGTTGTCTTGAGTGCAAAAACGTAAGAAAAATGAATGCATAAGGGAAAGAAACAAAAGGGCGGTATTGGATTAAATGGCCTTTTTAACGATTTTGTGAGTCAGATGGGTTCGGAATCATAAAAACAGTGTGTACGCGAAGGAGGAAAGTTGTCTTGAGTGCAAAAACGTAAGAAAAATGAATGTATAAGGAAAAGAAACGAAAGGGCGGTATTGGTTTAAATGGCCTTTTTAACGATTTTTGTGAGTCAGGTGGGTTCGAAATCATAAAAAAAGTGTGTACCAGAAATAGGGAAGTTGGAAAAACGTGGAAAAAATGAATGTATGAGGAAAAGAAACAAAATGGCGGTATTGGTTTAAATGGCTTTTTAGACAGTTTTGTGAGTCAGATGGGTTCGGAATCTTAAAAACAGTGTGTACGAGAAGGAGGAAAGTTGGAAAAACGTGGAAAAAGTGAATGTATAAGGAAAAGAAACAAAAGGGCGGTATTGGTTTAAATGGCGTTTTTAACGATTTTGTGCGTCATATGGGTTCGGAATCATAAAAAAAGTGTGTACGCGAAGGAGGGAAGTTGTCTTGAGTGCAAAAACGTGAAAAAAATGAATGCATAAGGAAAAGAAACAAAAGGGCCGTATTGGTTTAAATGGCTTTTTAGACAGTTTTGTGAGTCAGATGGGTTCGGAATCTTGAAAACAGTGTGTACGAGGAGGAAAGTTGGAAAAACGTGGAAAAAATGAATGTATGAGGAAAAGAAACAAAAGGGAGGTATTGGTTTAAATGGTCTTTTAGATGATTTTGTGAGTCAGATGGGTTCGGAATCATAAAAACAGTGTGTACGCGAAGGAGGAAAGTTGTTGTGCAAAAACGTGGAAAAAATGAATGTATAAGGAAAAGAAACAAAAGGGCGGTATTGGATTAAATGGCTTTTTAGACAGTTTTGTGAGTCAGATGGGTTCGGTATCTTAAAAACAGTGTGTACACGAAGGAGGAAAGTTGTTTTGAGTGCAAAAACATGAAAAAAATAAGGAAAAGAAACAAAAGGGAGGTATTGGTTTAAATGGTCTTATAGACGATTTTGTGAGTCAGATGGGTTCGGAATCATAAAAACAGTGTGTACGCGAAGGAGGAAAGTTGTCTTCAGTGCAAAAACGTAAGAAAAACGAATGCATAAGGAAAAGAAACAAAAGGGCGGAATTGGTTTAAATGGACTTGTAGACGATTTTGTGAGTCAGATGGGTTCGAAATCATAAAAACAGTGTGTACGCGAAGGAGGAAAGTTGTCTTGAGTGCAATAACGTAAGAAAAATGAATGCATAAGGGAAAGAAACAAAAGGGCGGTATTGGATTAAATGGCCTTTTTAACGATTTTGTGAGTCAGATGGGTTCGGAATCATAAAAACAGTGTGTACGCGAAGGAGGAAAGTTGTCTTGAGTGCAAAAACGTAAGAAAAATGAATGTATAAGGAAAAGAAACGAAAGGGCGGTATTGCTTTAAATGGCCTTTTTAACGATTTTGTGAGTCAGGTGGGTTCGAAATCATAAAAAAAGTGTGTACCAGAAGGAGGGAAGTTGGAAAAACGTGGAAAAAGTGAATGTATAAGGAAAAGAAACAAAAGGGCGGTATTGGTTTAAATGGCGTTTTTAACGATTTTGTGCGTCATATGGGTTCGGAATCATAAAAAAAGTGTGTACGCGAAGGAGGGAAGTTGTCTTGAGTGCAAAAACGTGAAAAAAATGAATGCATAAGGAAAAGAAACAAAAGGGCGGTATTGGTTTAAATGGCTTTTTAGACAGTTTTGTGAGTCAGATGGGTTCGGAACCTTGAAAACAGTGTGTACGCGAAGGAGGAAAGTTTTTTTGAGTGCAAAAACGTGGAAAACATGAATGTATAAGGAAAAGAAACAAAAGGGAGGTATTGGTTTAAATGGTCTTTTAGATGATTTTGTGAGTCAGATGGGTTCGGAATCATAAAAACAGTGTGTACGCGAAGGAGGAAAGTTGTCTTGAGTGCAAAAACGTAAGAAAAATGAATGTATAAGGAAAAGAAACAAAAGGGCGGTATTGGTTTAAATGGCTTTTTAGACAGTTTTGTGAGTCAGATGGGTTCGGAATCTTAAAAACAGTGTGTACACGAAGGAGGAAAGTTGTTTTGAGTGCAAAAACATGAAAAAAATGAATCCATAAGGAAAAGAAACAAAAGGGAGGTATTGGTTTAAATGGTCTTATAGACGATTTTGTGAGTCAGATGGGTTCGGAATCATAAAAACAGTGTGTACGCAAAGGAGGAAAGTTGCCTTGAGTGCAAAAACGTAAGAAAAACGAATGCATAAGGAAAAGAAACAAAAGGGCGGAATTGGTTTAAATGGCCTTTTTAACGATTTTGTGAGTCAGATGGGTTTGAAATCATAAAAACAGTGTGTACGCGAAGGAGGAAAGTTGTCTTGAGTGCAAAAACGTAAGAAAAATGAATGCATAAGGGAAAGAAACAAAAGGGCGGTATTGGATTAAATGGCCTTTTTAAGGATTTTGTGAGTCAGATGGGTTCGGAATCATAAAAACAGTGTGTACGCGAAGGAGGAAAGTTGTCTTCAGTGCAAAAACGTAAGAAAAACGAATGCATAAGGAAAAGAAACAGAAGGGCGGAATTGGTTTAAATGGACTTGTAGACGATTTTGTGAGTCAGATGGTTTCGAAATCATAAAAACAGTGTACGCGAAGGAGGAAAGTTGTCTTGAGTGCAAAAACGTAAGAAAAATGAATGCATAAGGGAAAGAAACAAAAGGGCGATATTGGATTAAATGGCCTTTTTAACGATTTTGTGAGTCAGATGGGTTCGGAATCATAAAAACAGTGTGTACGCGAAGGAGGAAAGTTGTCTTCAGTGCAAAAACGTAAGAAAAACGAATGCATAAGGAAAAGAAACAAAAGGGCGGAATTGGTTTAAATGGACTTGTAGACGATTTTGTGAGTCAGATGGGTTCGAAATCATAAAAACAGTGTGTACGCGAAGGAGGAAAGTTGTCTTGAGTGCAAAAACGTAAGAAAAATGAATGCATAAGGGAAAAAAACAAAAGGGCGGTATTGGATTAAATGGCCTTTTTAACGATTTTGTGAGTCAGATGGGTTCGGAATCATAAAAACAGTGTGTACGCGAAGGAGGAAAGTTGTCTTCAGTGCAAAAACGTAAGAAAAACGAATGCATAAGGAAAAGAAACAGAAGGGCGGAATTGGTTTAAATGGACATGTAGACGATTTTGTGAGTCAGATGGTTTCGAAATCATAAAAACAGTGTGTACGCGAAGGAGGAAAGTTGTCTTGAGTGAAAAAACGTAAGAAAAATGAATGCATAAGGGAAAGAAACAAAAGGGCGATATTGGATTAAATGGCCTTTTTAACGATTTTGTGAGTCAGATGGGTTCGGAATCATAAAAACAGTGTGTACGCGAAGGAGGAAAGTTGTCTTCAGTGCAAAAACGTAAGAAAAACGAATGCATAAGGAAAAGAAACAAAAGGGCGGAATTGGTTTAAATGGACTTGTAGACGATTTTGTGAGTCAGATGGGTTCGAAATCATAAAAACAATGTGTACGCGAAGGAGGAAAGTTGTCTTGAGTGCAAAAACGTAAGAAAAATGAATGCATAAGGGAAAGAAACAAAAGGGCGGTATTGGATTAAATGGCCTTTTTAACGATTTTGTGAGTCAGATGGGTTCGGAATCATAAAAACAGTGTGTACGCGAAGGAGGAAAGTTGTCTTGAGTGCAAAAACGTAAGAAAAATGAATGTATAAGGAAAAGAAACGAAAGGGCGGTATTGGTTTAAATGGCCTTTTTAACGATTTTTGTGAGTCAGGTGGGTTCGAAATCATAAAAAAAGTGTGTACCAGAAATAGGGAAGTTGGAAAAACGTGGAAAAAATGAATGTATGAGGAAAAGAAACAAAATGGCGGTATTGGTTTAAATGGCTTTTTAGACAGTTTTGTGAGTCAGATGGGTTCGGAATCTTAAAAACAGTGTGTACGAGAAGGAGGAAAGTTGGAAAAACGTGGAAAAAGTGAATGTATAAGGAAAAGAAACAAAAGGGCGGTATTGGTTTAAATGGCGTTTTTAACGATTTTGTGCGTCATATGGGTTCGGAATCATAAAAAAAGTGTGTACGCGAAGGAGGGAAGTTGTCTTGAGTGCAAAAACGTGAAAAAAATGAATGCATAAGGAAAAGAAACAAAAGGGCCGTATTGGTTTAAATGGCTTTTTAGACAGTTTTGTGAGTCAGATGGGTTCGGAATCTTGAAAACAGTGTGTACGAGGAGGAAAGTTGGAAAAACGTGGAAAAAATGAATGTATGAGGAAAAGAAACAAAAGGGAGGTATTGGTTTAAATGGTCTTTTAGATGATTTTGTGAGTCAGATGGGTTCGGAATCATAAAAACAGTGTGTACGCGAAGGAGGAAAGTTGTTGTGCAAAAACGTGGAAAAAATGAATGTATAAGGAAAAGAAACAAAAGGGCGGTATTGGATTAAATGGCTTTTTAGACAGTTTTGTGAGTCAGATGGGTTCGGTATCTTAAAAACAGTGTGTACACGAAGGAGGAAAGTTGTTTTGAGTGCAAAAACATGAAAAAAATAAGGAAAAGAAACAAAAGGGAGGTATTGGTTTAAATGGTCTTATAGACGATTTTGTGAGTCAGATGGGTTCGGAATCATAAAAACAGTGTGTACGCGAAGGAGGAAAGTTGTCTTCAGTGCAAAAACGTAAGAAAAACGAATGCATAAGGAAAAGAAACAAAAGGGCGGAATTGGTTTAAATGGACTTGTAGACGATTTTGTGAGTCAGATGGGTTCGAAATCATAAAAACAGTGTGTACGCGAAGGAGGAAAGTTGTCTTGAGTGCAATAACGTAAGAAAAATGAATGCATAAGGGAAAGAAACAAAAGGGCGGTATTGGATTAAATGGCCTTTTTAACGATTTTGTGAGTCAGATGGGTTCGGAATCATAAAAACAGTGTGTACGCGAAGGAGGAAAGTTGTCTTGAGTGCAAAAACGTAAGAAAAATGAATGTATAAGGAAAAGAAACGAAAGGGCGGTATTGGTTTAAATGGCCTTTTTAACGATTTTGTGAGTCAGGTGGGTTCGAAATCATAAAAAAAGTGTGTACCAGAAGGAGGGAAGTTGGAAAAACGTGGAAAAACGTAAGAAAAATGAATGTATAAGGAAAAGAAACAAAAGGGCGGTATTGGTTTAAATGGCTTTTTAGACAGTTTTGTGAGTCAGATGGGTTCGGAATCTTAAAAACAGTGTGTACAAGGAGGAAAGTTGTTTTCAGTGCAAAAACATGAAAAAAATGAATCCATAAGGAAAAGAAACAAAAGGGAGGTATTGGTTTAAATGGTCTTATAGACGATTTTGTGAGTCAGATGGGTTCGGAATCATAAAAACAGTGTGTACGCAAAGGAGGAAAGTTGCCTTGAGTGCAAAAACGTAAGAAAAACGAATGCATAAGGAAAAGAAACAAAAGGGCGGAATTGGTTTAAGTGGCCTTTTTAACGATTTTGTGAGTCAGGTGGGTTCGAAATCATAAAAAAAGTGTGTACCAGAAGGAGGGAAGTTGGAAAAACGTGGAAAAAATCAATGTATGAGGAAAAGAAACATAAGGGCGGTATTGGTTTAAATGGCTTTTTAGACAGTTTTGTGAGTCAGATGGGTTCGGAATCTTAAAAACAGTGTGTACGAGGAGGAAAGTTGGAAAAACGTGGAAAAAGTGAATGTATAAGGAAAAGAAACAAAAAGGCGGTATTGGTTTAAATGGCCTTTTTAACGATTTTGTGCGTCAAATGGGTTCGGAATCATAAAAACAGTGTGTACGCAAAGGAGGAAAATTGTTTTGAGTGCAAAAACGTGGGAAAAATGAATGCATAAGGAAAAGAAACAAGAGGGCGGAATTGGTTTAAATGGTCTTTTGGACGGTTTTGTTAGTCAGATGGGTTTGGAATCATAAAAACAGCGTGTACGCGAAGGAGGAAACTTGTCTTGAGTGCAAAAACGTGAGAAAAATGAATGCATAAGGAAAAGAATCAAAAGGGCGGTATTGGTTTAAATGGCCTTTTAGGCGGTTTTGTGAGTCAAGTGGGTTCGGAATCATAAAAATTGTGTGTACGAGAAGGAGGAAAGTTCGAAAAACGTGGAAAAAGTGAATGTATAAGGAAAAGAAACAAAAGGGCGGTATTGGTTTAAATGGCTTTTTAGACAGTTTTGTGAGTCAGATGGGTTCGGAATCTTAAAAACAGCGTGTACGCGAAGGAGGAAAGTTGTCTTGAGTGCAAAAACGTAAGAAAAATGAATGCATAAGGAAAAGAAACAAAAGGGCGGTATTGGATTAAATGGCCTTTTTAACGATTTTGTGAGTCAGATGGGTTCGGAGTCATAAAAACAGTGTGTACGCGAAGGAGGAAAGTTGTCTTGAGTGCAAAAACGTAAGAAAAATGAATGTATAAGGAAAAGAAACAAAAGGGCGGAATTGGTTTAAATGGTCTTTTGGACGGTTTTGTTAGTCAGATGGGTTTGGAATCATAAAAACAGCGTGTACGCGAAGGAGGAAACTTGTCTTGAGTGCAAAAACGTGAGAAAAATGAATGCATAAGGAAAAGAATCAAAAGGGCGGTATTGGTTTAAATGGCCTTTTAGGCGGTTTTGTGAGTCAAGTGGGTTCGGAATCATAAAAATTGTGTGTACGAGAAGGAGGAAAGTTCGAAAAACGTGGAAAAAGTGAATGTATAAGGAAAAGAAACAAAAGGGCGGTATTGGTTTAAATGGCTTTTTAGACAGTTTTGTGAGTCAGATGGGTTCGGAACCTTGAAAACAGTGTGTACGCGAAGGAGGAAAGTTTTTTTGAGTGCAAAAACGTGGAAAACATGAATGTAAAAGGAAAAGAAACAAAAGGGAGGTATTGGTTTAAATGGTCTTTTAGATGATTTTGTGAGTCAGATGGGTTCGGAATCATAAAAACAGTGTGTACGCGAAGGAGGAAAGTTGTCTTGAGTGCAAAAACGTAAGAAAAATGAATGTATAAGGAAAAGAAACAAAAGGGCGGTATTGGTTTAAATGGCTTTTTAGACAGTTTTGTGAGTCAGATGGGTTCGGAATCTTAAAAACAGTGTGTACACGAAGGAGGAAAGTTGTTTTGAGTGCAAAAACATGAAAAAAATGAATCCATAATGAAAAGAAACAAAAGGGAGGTATTGGTTTAAATGGTCTTTTAGATGATTTTGTGAGTCAGATGGGTTCGGAATCATAAAAACAGTGTGTACGCGAAGGAGGAAAGTTGTCTTGAGTGCAAAAACGTAAGAAAAACGAATGCATAAGGAAAAGAAACAAAAGGGCGGAATTGGTTTAAATGGACTTGTAGACGATTTTGTGAGTCAGATGGGTTCGAAATCATAAAAACAGTGTGTACGCGAAGGAGGAAAGTTGTCTTGAGTGCAAAAACGTAAGAAAAATAATTGCATAAGGAAAAGAAACAAAAGGGCGGAATTGGTTTAAATGGCCTTTTTAACGATTTTGTGAGTCAGGTGCGTCCGAAATCATAAAAAAAGTGTGTACCAGAAGGAGGGAAGTTGGAAAAACGTGGAAAAGTGAATGTATGAGGAAAAGAAACAAAAGGGCGGTATTGGTTTAAATGGCTTTTTAGACAGTTTTGTGAGTCAGATGGGTTAGGAATCTTAAAAACAGTGTGTACGAGAAGGAGGAAAGTTGGAAAAACGTGGAAAAAGTGAATGTATAAGGAAAAGAAACAAAAGGGCGGTATTAGTTATAATGGCCTTTTTAACGATTTTGTGCGTCATATGCGTTCGGAATCATAAAAAAAGTGTGTACGCGAAGGAGGGAAGTTGTCTTGAGTGCAAAAACGTAAGAAAAATGAATGTATAAGGAAAAGAAACAAAAGGGCGGTATTGGTTTAAATGGCTTTTTAGACAGTTTTGTGAGTCAGATGGGTTCGGAACCTTGAAAACAGTGTGTACGCGAAGGAGGAAAGTTGTCTTCAGTGCAAAAACGTAAGAAAAACGAATGCATAAGGAAAAGAAACAAAAGGGCGGAATTGGTTTAAATGGCCTTTTTAACGATTTTGTGAGTCAGATGGGTTCGGAATCATAAAAACAGTGTGTACGCGAAGGAGGAAAGTTGTCTTGAGTGCAAAAACGTAAGAAAAATGAATGTATAAGGAAAAGAAACGAAAGGGCGGTATTGGTTTAAATGGCCTTTTTAACGATTTTGTGAGTCAGGTGTGTTCGAAATCATAAAAAAAGTGCGTACCAGAAGGAGGGAAGTTGGAAAAACGTGGAAAAAATGAATGTATGAGGAAAAGAAACAAAAGGGCGGTATTGGTTTAAATGGCTTTTTAGACAGTTTTGTGAGTCAGATGGGTTCGGAATCTTAAAAACAGTGTGTACGAGAAGGAGGAAAGTTGGAAAAACGTGGAAAAAGTGAATGTATAAGGAAAAGAAACAAAAGGGCGGTATTGGTTTAAATGGCCTTTTTAACGATTTTGTGAGTCAGGTGGGTTCGAAATCATAAAAAAAGTGTGTACCAGAAGGAGGGAAGTTGGAAAAACGTGGAAAAAGTGAATGTATAAGGAAAAGAAACAAAAGGGCGGTATTGGTTTAAATGGCGTTTTTAACGATTTTGTGCGTCATATGGGTTCGGAATCATAAAAAAAGTGTGTACGCGAAGGAGGGAAGTTGTCTTGAGTGCAAAAACGTGAAAAAAATGAATGCATAAGGAAAAGAAACAAAAGGGCGGTATTGGTTTAAATGGCTTTTTAGACAGTTTTGTGAGTCAGATGGGTTCGGAATCTTAAAAACAGTGTGTACGAGAAGGAGGAAAGTTGAAAAAACGTGGAAAAAGTGAATGTATAAGGAAAAGAAACAAAAGGGCGGTATTGGTTTAAATGGCCTTTTTAACGATTTTGTGAGTCATATGGGTTCGGAATCTGAAAAACAGTGTGTACGCGAAGGAGGAAAGTTGTTTTGAGTGCAAAAACGTGGAAAACATGAATGTATAAGGAAAAGAAACAAAAGGGAGGTATTGGTTTAAATGGTCTTTTAGATGATTTTGTGAGTCAGATGGGTTCGGAATAATAAAAACAGTGTGTACGCGAAGGAGGAAAGTTGTCTTGAGTGCAAAAACGTAAGAAAAATGAATGTATAAGGAAAAGAAACAAAAGGGCGGTATTGGTTTAAATGGCTTTTTAGACAGTTTTGTGAGTCAGATGGGTTCGGAATCTTAAAAACAGTGTGTACAAGGAGGAAAGTTGTTTTCAGTGCAAAAACATGAAAAAAATGAATCCATAAGGAAAAGAAACAAAAGGGAGGTATTGGTTTAAATGGTCTTATAGACGATTTTGTGAGTCAGATGGGTTCGGAATCATAAAAACAGTGTGTACGCAAAGGAGGAAAGTTGCCTTGAGTGCAAAAACGTAAGAAAAACGAATGCATAAGGAAAAGAAACAAAAGGGCGGAATTGGTTTAAATGGCCTTTTTAACGATTTTGTGAGTCAGATGGGTTTGAAATCATAAAAACAGTGTGTACGCGAAGGAGGAAAGTTGTCTTGAGTGCAAAAACGTAAGAAAAATGAATGCATAAGGGAAAGAAACAAAAGGGCGGTATTGGATTAAATGGCCTTTTTAAGGATTTTGTGAGTCAGATGGGTTCGGAATCATAAAAACAGTGTGTACGCGAAGGAGGAAAGTTGTCTTCAGTGCAAAAACGTAAGAAAAACGAATGCATAAGGAAAAGAAACAGAAGGGCGGAATTGGTTTAAATGGACTTGTAGACGATTTTGTGAGTCAGATGGTTTCGAAATCATAAAAACAGTGTGTACGCGAAGGAGGAAAGTTGTCTTGAGTGCAAAAACGTAAGAAAAATGAATGCATAAGGGAAAGAAACAAAAGGGCGATATTGGATTAAATGGCCTTTTTAACGATTTTGTGAGTCAGATGGGTTCGGAATCATAAAAACAGTGTGTACGCGAAGGAGGAAAGTTGTCTTCAGTGCAAAAACGTAAGAAAAACGAATGCATAAGGAAAAGAAACAAAAGGGCGGAATTGGTTTAAATGGACTTGTAGACGATTTTGTGAGTCAGATGGGTTCGAAATCATAAAAACAGTGTGTACGCGAAGGAGGAAAGTTGTCTTGAGTGCAAAAACGTAAGAAAAATGAATGCATAAGGGAAAGAAACAAAAGGGCGGTATTGGATTAAATGGCCTTTTTAACGATTTTGTGAGTCAGATGGGTTCGGAATCATAAAAACAGTGTGTACGCGAAGGAGGAAAGTTGTCTTCAGTGCAAAAACGTAAGAAAAACGAATGCATAAGGAAAAGAAACGAAAGGGCGGTATTGGTTTAAATGGCCTTTTTAACGATTTTGTGAGTCAGGTGGGTTCGAAATCATAAAAAAAGTGTGTACCAGAAGGAGGGAAGTTGGAAAAACGTGGAAAAAATGAATGTATGAGGAAAAGAAACAAAATGGCGGTATTGGTTTAAATGGCTTTTTAGACAGTTTTGTGAATCAGATGGGTTCGGAATCTTAAAAACAGTGTGTACGAGAAGGAGGAAAGTTGGAAAAACGTGGAAAAAGTGAATGTATAAGGAAAAGAAACGAAAGGGCGGTATTGGATTAAATGGCCTTTTTAACGACATAAAAACAGTGTGTACGCGAAGGAGGAAACTTGTCTTGACTGCAAAAACGTAAGAAAAATGAATGTATAAGGAATAGAAAGAAAAGGGCGGTATTGGTTTAAATGGCTTTTTAGACAGTTTTGTGAGTCAGATGGGTTCGGAATCTTAAAAACAGTGTGTACATGAAGGAGGAAAGTTGTTTTGAGTGCAAAAACGTGGAAAAAATGAATGTATAAGGAAAAGAAACAAAAGGGCGGTATTGGTTTAAATGGCCTTTTTAACGATTTTGTGAGTCATATGGGTTCGGAATCTGAAAAACAGTGTGTACGAGAAGGAGGAAAGTTGGAAAAACGTGGAAAAAGTGAATGTATAAGGAAAAGAAACAAAAGGGCGGTATTGGTTTAAATGGCCTTTTTAACGATTTTGTGAGTCATATGGGTGCGGAATCTGAAAAACAGTGTGTACGCGAAGGAGGAAAGTTGTTGTGCAAAAACGTGGAAAAAATGAATGTATAAGGAAAAGAAACAAAAGGGCGGTATTGGATTAAATGGCCTTTTTAACGATTATGTGCGTCATATGCGTTCGGAATCATAAAAAAAGTGTGTACGCGAAGGAGGGAAGTTGTCTTGAGTGCAAAAACGTAAGAAAAATGAATGTATAAGGAAAAGAAACAAAAGGGCGGTATTGGTTTAAATGGCTTTTTAGACAGTTTTGTGAGTCAGATGGGTTCGGAACCTTGAAAACAGTGTGTACGCGAAGGAGGAAAGTTGTCTTCAGTGCAAAAACGTAAGAAAAACGAATGCATAAGGAAAAGAAACAAAAGGGCGGAATTGGTTTAAATGGACTTGTAGACGATTTTGTGAGTCAGATGGGTTCGAAATCATAAAAACAGTGTGTACGCGAAGGAGGAAAGTTGTCTTGAGTGCAAAAACGTAAGAAAAATGAATGCATAAGGGAAAGAAACAAAAGGGCGGTATTGGATTAAATGGCCTTTTTAACGATTTTGTGAGTCAGATGGGTTCGGAATCATAAAAACAGTGTGTACGCGAAGGAGGAAAGTTGTCTTGAGTGCAAAAACGTAAGAAAAATGAATGTATAAGGAAAAGAAACGAAAGGGCGGTATTGGTTTAAATGGCCTTTTTAACGATTTTGTGAGTCAGGTGTGTTCGAAATCATAAAAAAAGTGCGTACCAGAAGGAGGGAAGTTGGAAAAACGTGGAAAAAATGAATGTATGAGGAAAAGAAACAAAAGGGCGGTATTGGTTTAAATGGCTTTTTAGACAGTTTTGTGAGTCAGATGGGTTCGGAATCTTAAAAACAGTGTGTACGAGAAGGAGGAAAGTTGGAAAAACGTGGAAAAAGTGAATGTATAAGGAAAAGAAACAAAAGGGCGGTATTGGTTTAAATGGCGTTTTTAACGATTTTGTGCGTCATATGGGTTCGGAATCATAAAAAAAGTGTGTACGCGAAGGAGGAAAGTTGTTTTGAGTGCAAAAACGTGGAAAACATGAATGTATAAGGAAAAGAAACAAAAGGGAGGTATTGGTTTAAATGGTCTTTTAGATGATTTTGTGAGTCAGATGGGTTCGGAATCATAAAAACAGTGTGTACGCGAAGGAGGATTTTGCCTTGAGTGCAAAAACGTAAGAAAAATGAATGCATAAGGAAAAGAAACAAAAGGGCGGTATTGGATTAAATGGCCTTTTTAACGATTTTGTGAGTCAGGTGGGTTCGAAATCATAAAAAAAGTGTGTACCAGAAGGAGGGAAGTTGGAAAAACGTGGAAAAAGTGAATGTATAAGGAAAAGAAACAAAAGGGCGGTATTGGTTTAAATGGCGTTTTTAACGATTTTGTGCGTCATATGGGTTCGGAATCATAAAAAAAGTGTGTACGCGAAGGAGGGAAGTTGTCTTGAGTGCAAAAACGTGAAAAAAATGAATGCATAAGGAAAAGAAACAAAAGGGCGGTATTGGTTTAAATGGCTTTTTAGACAGTTTTGTGAGTCAGATGGGTTCGGAATCTTAAAAACAGTGTGTACGAGAAGGAGGAAAGTTGAAAAAACGTGGAAAAAGTGAATGTATAAGGAAAAGAAACAAAAGGGCGGTATTGGTTTAAATGGCCTTTTTAACGATTTTGTGAGTCATATGGGTTCGGAATCTGAAAAACAGTGTGTACGCGAAGGAGGAAAGTTGTTTTGAGTGCAAAAACGTGGAAAACATGAATGTATAAGGAAAAGAAACAAAAGGGAGGTATTGGTTTAAATGGTCTTTTAGATGATTTTGTGAGTCAGATGGGTTCGGAATAATAAAAACAGTGTGTACGCGAAGGAGGAAAGTTGTCTTGAGTGCAAAAACGTAAGAAAAATGAATGTATAAGGAAAAGAAACAAAAGGGCGGTATTGGTTTAAATGGCTTTTTAGACAGTTTTGTGAGTCAGATGGGTTCGGAATCTTAAAAACAGTGTGTACAAGGAGGAAAGTTGTTTTCAGTGCAAAAACATGAAAAAAATGAATCCATAAGGAAAAGAAACAAAAGGGAGGTATTGGTTTAAATGGTCTTATAGACGATTTTGTGAGTCAGATGGGTTCGGAATCATAAAAACAGTGTGTACGCAAAGGAGGAAAGTTGCCTTGAGTGCAAAAACGTAAGAAAAACGAATGCATAAGGAAAAGAAACAAAAGGGCGGAATTGGTTTAAATGGCCTTTTTAACGATTTTGTGAGTCAGATGGGTTTGAAATCATAAAAACAGTGTGTACGCGAAGGAGGAAAGTTGTCTTGAGTGCAAAAACGTAAGAAAAATGAATGCATAAGGGAAAGAAACAAAAGGGCGGTATTGGATTAAATGGCCTTTTTAAGGATTTTGTGAGTCAGATGGGTTCGGAATCATAAAAACAGTGTGTACGCGAAGGAGGAAAGTTGTCTTCAGTGCAAAAACGTAAGAAAAACGAATGCATAAGGAAAAGAAACAGAAGGGCGGAATTGGTTTAAATGGACTTGTAGACGATTTTGTGAGTCAGATGGTTTCGAAATCATAAAAACAGTGTGTACGCGAAGGAGGAAAGTTGTCTTGAGTGCAAAAACGTAAGAAAAATGAATGCATAAGGGAAAGAAACAAAAGGGCGATATTGGATTAAATGGCCTTTTTAACGATTTTGTGAGTCAGATGGGTTCGGAATCATAAAAACAGTGTGTACGCGAAGGAGGAAAGTTGTCTTCAGTGCAAAAACGTAAGAAAAACGAATGCATAAGGAAAAGAAACAAAAGGGCGGAATTGGTTTAAATGGACTTGTAGACGATTTTGTGAGTCAGATGGGTTCGAAATCATAAAAACAGTGTGTACGCGAAGGAGGAAAGTTGTCTTGAGTGCAAAAACGTAAGAAAAATGAATGCATAAGGGAAAGAAACAAAAGGGCGGTATTGGATTAAATGGCCTTTTTAACGATTTTGTGAGTCAGATGGGTTCGGAATCATAAAAACAGTGTGTACGCGAAGGAGGAAAGTTGTCTTCAGTGCAAAAACGTAAGAAAAACGAATGCATAAGGAAAAGAAACGAAAGGGCGGTATTGGTTTAAATGGCCTTTTTAACGATTTTGTGAGTCAGGTGGGTTCGAAATCATAAAAAAAGTGTGTACCAGAAGGAGGGAAGTTGGAAAAACGTGGAAAAAATGAATGTATGAGGAAAAGAAACAAAATGGCGGTATTGGTTTAAATGGCTTTTTAGACAGTTTTGTGAATCAGATGGGTTCGGAATCTTAAAAACAGTGTGTACGAGAAGGAGGAAAGTTGGAAAAACGTGGAAAAAGTGAATGTATAAGGAAAAGAAACGAAAGGGCGGTATTAGATTAAATGGCCTTTTTAACGATTATGTGAGTCAGATGGGTTCGGAATCATAAAAACAGTGTGTACGCGAAGGAGGAAACTTGTCTTGACTGCAAAAACGTAAGAAAAATGAATGTATAAGGAATAGAAAGAAAAGGGCGGTATTGGTTTAAATGGCTTTTTAGACAGTTTTGTGAGTCAGATGGGTTCGGAATCTTAAAAACAGTGTGTACATGAAGGAGGAAAGTTGTTTTGAGTGCAAAAACGTGGAAAAAATGAATGTATAAGGAAAAGAAACAAAAGGGCGGTATTGGTTTAAATGGCCTTTTTAACGATTTTGTGAGTCATATGGGTTCGGAATCTGAAAAACAGTGTGTACGAGAAGGAGGAAAGTTGGAAAAACGTGGAAAAAGTGAATGTATAAGGAAAAGAAACAAAAGGGCGGTATTGGTTTAAATGGCCTTTTTAACGATTTTGTGAGTCATATGGGTGCGGAATCTGAAAAACAGTGTGTACGCGAAGGAGGAAAGTTGTTGTGCAAAAACGTGGAAAAAATGAATGTATAAGGAAAAGAAACAAAAGGGCGGTATTGGATTAAATGGCCTTTTTAACGATTATGTGAGTCAGATGGGTTCGGAATCATAAAAACAGTGTGTACGCGAAGGAGGAAAGTTGTCTTGAGTGCAAAAACGTAAGAAAAATGAATGTATAAGGAAAAGAAACAAAAGGGCGGTATTGGTTTAAATGGCTTTTTAGACAGTTTTGTGAGTCAGATGGGTTCGGAATCTTAAAAACAGTGTGTACACGAAGGAGAAAAGTTGTTTTGAGTGCAAAAACATGAAAAAAATGAATGCATAAGGAAAAGAAGCAAAAGGAAGGTATTGGTTTAAATGGTCTTATAGACGATTTTGTGAGTCAGATGGGTTCGGAATCATAAAAACAGTGTGTACGCGAAGGAGGAAAGTTGTCTTCAGTGCAAAAACGTAAGAAAAACGAATGCATAAGGAAAAGAAACAAAAGGGCTGAATTGGTTTAAATGGACTTGTAGACGAATTTGTGAGTCAGATGGTTTCGAAATCATAAAAACAGTGTGTACGCGAAGGAGGAAAGTTGTCTTGAGTGCAAAAACGTAAGAAAAATGAATGCATAAGGGAAAGAAACAAAAGGGCGATATTGGATTAAATGGCCTTTTTAACGATTTTGTGAGTCAGGTGGGTTCGAAATCATAAAAAAAGTGTGTACCAGAAGGAGGGAAGTTGGAAAAACGTGAAAAAAATGAATGTATGAGGAAAAGAAACAAAAGGGCGGTATTGGTTTAAATGGCTTTTTAGACAGTTTTGCGAGTCGGATGGGTTCGGAATCTTATAAACAGTGTGTACGAGAAGGAGGAAAGTTGGAAAAACGTGGAAAAAGTGAATGTATAAGGAAAAGAAACAAAAGGGCGGTATTGGTTTAAATGGCGTTTTTAACGATTTTGTGCGTCATATGGGTTCGGAATCATAAAAAAAGTGTGTACGCGAAGGAGGGAAGTTGTCTTGAGTGCAAAAACGTGAAAAAAATGAATGCATAAGGAAAAGAAACAAAAGGGCGGTATTGGTTTAAATGGCTTTTTAGACAGTTTTGTGAGTCAGATGGGTTCGGAATCTTAAAAACAGTGTGTACGAGAAGGAGGAAAGTTGGAAAAACGTGGAAAAAGTGAATGTATAAGGAAAAGAAACAAAAGGGCGGTATTGGTTTAAATGGCCTTTTTAACGATTTTGTGAGTCATATGGGTTCGGAATCTGAAAAACAGTGTGTACGCGAAGGAGGAAAGTTGTTTTGAGTGCAAAAACGTGGAAAAAATGAATGTATAAGGAAAAGAAACAAAAGGGCGGTATTGGATTAAATGGCTTTTTAGACAGTTTTGTGAGTCAGATGGGTTCGGTATCTTAAAAACAGTGTGTACACGAAGGAGGAAAGTTGTTTTGAGTGCAAAAACATGAAAAAAATGAATGCATAAGGAAAAGAAACAAAAGGGAGGTATTGGTTTAAATGGTTTTATAGACGATTTTGTGAGTCAGATGGGTTCGGAATCATAAAAACAGTGTGTACGCGAAGGAGGAAAGTTGTCTTCAGTGCAAAAACGTAAGAAAAACGAATGCATAAGGAAAAGAAACAAAAGGGCGGAATTGGTTTAAATGGACTTGTAGACGATTTTGTGAGTCAGATGGGTTTGAAATCATAAAAACAGTGTGTACGCGAAGGAGGAAAGTTGTCTTGAGTGCAAAAACGTAAGAAAAATGAATGCATAAGGGAAAGAAACAAAAGGGCGATATTGGATTAAATGGCCTTTTTAACGATTTTGTGAGTCAGATGGGTTCGGAATCATAAAAACAGTGTGTACGCGAAGGAGGAAAGTTGTCTTGAGTGCAAAAACGTAAGAAAAACGAATGCATAAGGAAAAGAAACAAAAGGGCGGAATTGGTTTAAATGGACTTGTAGACGATTTTGTGAGTCAGATGGGTTCGAAATCATAAAAACAGTGTGTACGCGAAGGAGGAAAGTTGTCTTGAGTGCAAAAACGTAAGAAAAATGAATGCATAAGGGAAAGAAACAAAAGGGCGGTATTGGATTAAATGGCCTTTTTAACGATTTTGTGAGTCAGATGGGTTCGGAATCATAAAAACAGTGTGTACGCGAAGGAGGAAAGTTGTCTTCAGTGCAAAAACGTAAGAAAAACGAATGCATAAGGAAAAGAAACAGAAGGGCGGAATATGTTTAAATGGACTTGTAGACGATTTTGTGAGTCAGATGGTTTCGAAATCATAAAAACAGTGTGTACGCGAAGGAGGAAAGTTGTCTTGAGTGAAAAAACGTAAGAAAAATGAATGCATAAGGGAAAGAAACAAAAGGGCGATATTGGATTAAATGGCCTTTTTAACGATTTTGTGAGTCAGATGGGTTCGGAATCATAAAAACAGTGTGTACGCGAAGGAGGAAAGTTGTCTTGAGTGCAAAAACGTAAGAAAAACGAATGCATAAGGAAAAGAAACAAAAGGGCGGAATTGGTTTAAATGGACTTGTAGACGATTTTGTGAGTCAGATGGGTTCGAAATCATAAAAACAGTGTGTACGCGAAGGAGGAAAGTTGTCTTGAGTGCAAAAACGTAAGAAAAATGAATGCATAAGGGAAAGAAACAAAAGGGCGGTAATCCAATGATTAAATGGCCTTTTTAACGATTTTGTGAGTCAGATGGGTTCGGAATCATAAAAACAGTGTGTACGCGAAGGAGGAAAGTTGTCTTCAGTGCAAAAACGTAAGAAAAACGAATGCATAAGGAAAAGAAACAGAAGGGCGGAATTGGTTTAAATGGACTTGTAGACGATTTTGTGAGTCAGATGGTTTCGAAATCATAAAAACAGTGTGTACGCGAAGGAGGAAAGTTGTCTTGAGTGAAAAAACGTAAGAAAAATGAATGCATAAGGGAAAGAAACAAAAGGGCGATATTGGATTAAATGGCCTTTTTAACGATTTTGTGAGTCAGATGGGTTCGGAATCATAAAAACAGTGTGTACGCGAAGGAGGAAAGTTGTCTTCAGTGCAAAAACGTAAGAAAAACGAATGCATAAAGAAAAGAAACAAAAGGGCGGAATTGGTTTAAATGGACTTGTAGACGATTTTGTGAGTCAGATGGGTTCGAAATCATAAAAACAGTGTGTACGCGAAGGAGGAAAGTTGTCTTGAGTGCAAAAACGTAAGAAAAATGAATGCATAAGGGAAAGAAACAAAAGGGCGGTATTGGATTAAATGGCCTTTTTAACGATTTTGTGAGTCAGATGGGTTCGGAATCATAAAAACAGTGTGTACGCGAAGGAGGAAAGTTGTCTTGAGTGCAAAAACGTAAGAAAAATGAATGTATAAGGAAAAGAAACGAAAGGGCGGTATTGGTTTAAATGGCCTTTTTAACGATTTTGTGAGTCAGGTGGGTTCGAAATCATAAAAAAAGTGTGTACCAGAAGGAGGGAAGTTGGAAAAACGTGGAAAAAATGAATGTATGAGGAAAAGAAACGAAAGGGCGGTATTGGTTTAAATGGCCTTTTTAACGATTTTGTGAGTCATATGGGTTCGGAATCATAAAAAAAGTGTGTACGCGAAGGAGGGAAGTTGTCTTGAGTGCAAAAACGTGAAAAAAATGAATGCATAAGGAACAGAAACAAAAGGGCGGTATTGGTTTAAATGGCTTTTTAGACAGTTTTGTGAGTCAGATGGGTTCGGAATCTTAAAAACAGTGTGTACGAGAAGGAGGAAAGTTGGAAAAACGTGGAAAAAGTGAATGTATAAGGAAAAGAAACAAAAGGGCGGTATTGGTTTAAATGGCGTTTTTAACGATTTTGTGCGTCATATGGGTTCGGAATCATAAAAAAAGTGTGTACGCGAAGGAGGGAAGTTGTCTTGAGTGCAAAAACGTGAAAAAAATGAATGCATAAGGAAAAGAAACAAAAGGGCGGTATTGGTTTAAATGGCTTTTTAGACAGTTTTGTGAGTCAGATGGGTTCGGAATCTTGAAAACAGTGTGTACGAGGAGGAAAGTTGGAAAAACGTGGAAAAAATGAATGTATGAGGAAAAGAAACAAAAGGGAGGTATTGGTTTAAATGGTCTTTTAGATGATTTTGTGAGTCAGATGGGTTCGGAATCATAAAAACAGTGTGTACGCGAAGGAGGAAAGTTGTTGTGCAAAAACGTGGAAAAAATGAATGTATAAGGAAAAGAAACAAAAGGGCGGTATTGGATTAAATGGCTTTTTAGACAGTTTTGTGAGTCAGATGGGTTCGGTATCTTAAAAACAGTGTGTACACGAAGGAGGAAAGTTGTTTTGAGTGCAAAAACATGAAAAAAATAAGGAAAAGAAACAAAAGGGAGGTATTGGTTTAAATGGTCTTATAGACGATTTTGTGAGTCAGATGGGTTCGGAATCATAAAAACAGTGTGTACGCGAAGGAGGAAAGTTGTCTTCAGTGCAAAAACGTAAGAAAAACGAATGCATAAGGAAAAGAAACAAAAGGGCGGAATTGGTTTAAATGGACTTGTAGACGATTTTGTGAGTCAGATGGGTTCGAAATCATAAAAACAGTGTGTACGCGAAGGAGGAAAGTTGTCTTGAGTGCAATAACGTAAGAAAAATGAATGCATAAGGGAAAGAAACAAAAGGGCGGTATTGGATTAAATGGCCTTTTTAACGATTTTGTGAGTCAGATGGGTTCGGAATCATAAAAACAGTGTGTACGCGAAGGAGGAAAGTTGTCTTCAGTGCAAAAACCTAAGAAAAACGAATGCATAAGGAAAAGAAACAGAAGGGCGGAATTGGTTTAAATGGACTTGTAGACGATTTTGTGAGTCAGATGGTTTCGAAATCATAAAAACAGTGTGTACGCGAAAAAGGAAAGTTGTCTTGAGTGCAAAAACGTAAGAAAAATGAATGCATAAGGGAAAGAAACAAAAGGGCGGTATTGGATTAAATGGCCTTTTTAACGATTTTGTGAGTCAGATGGGTTCGGAATCATAAAAACAGTGTGTACGCGAAGGAGGAAAGTTGTCTTGAGTGCAAAAACGTAAGAAAAATGAATGTATAAGGAAAAGAAACGAAAGGGCGGTATTGGTTTAAATGGCCTTTTTAACGATTTTGTGAGTCAGGTGGGTTCGAAATCATAAAAAAAGTGTGTACCAGAAGGAGGGAAGTTGGAAAAACGTGGAAAAAATGAATGTATGAGGAAAAGAAACAAAATGGCGGTATTGGTTTAAATGGCTTTTTAGACAGTTTTGTGAGTCAGATGGGTTCGGAATCTTAAAAACAGTGTGTACGAGAAGGAGGAAAGTTGGAAAAACGTGGAAAAAGTGAATGTATAAGGAAAAGAAACAAAAGGGCGGTATTGGTTTAAATGGCGTTTTTAACGATTTTGTGCGTCATATGGGTTCGGAATCATAAAAAAAGTGTGTACGCGAAGGAGGGAAGTTGTCTTGAGTGCAAAAACGTGAAAAAAATGAATGCATAAGGAAAAGAAACAAAAGGGCGGTATTGGTTTAAATGGCTTTTTAGACAGTTTTGTGAGTCAGATGGGTTCGGAATCTTGAAAACAGTGTGTACGAGGAGGAAAGTTGGAAAAACGTGGAAAAAATGAATGTATGAGGAAAAGAAACAAAAGGGAGGTATTGGTTTAAATGGTCTTTTAGATGATTTTGTGAGTCAGATGGGTTCGAAATCATAAAAACAGTGTGTACGCGAAGGAGGAAAGTTGTTGTGCAAAAACGTGGAAAAAATGAATGTATAAGGAAAAGAAACAAAAGGGCGGTATTGGATTAAATGGCTTTTTAGACAGTTTTGTGAGTCAGATGGGTTCGGAATCTTAAAAACAGTGTGTACGAGAAAGAGGAAAGTTGGAAAAACGTGGAAAAAGTGAATGTATAAGGAAAAGAAACAAAAGGGCGGTATTGGTTTAAATGGCCTTTTTAACGATTTTGTGAGTCATATGGGTTCGGAATCTGAAAAACAGTGTGTACGCGAAGGAGGAAAGTTGTTTTGAGTGCAAAAACGTGGAAAAAATGAATGTATAAGGAAAAGAAACAAAAGGGCGGTATTGGATTAAATGGCTTTTTAGACAGTTTTGTGAGTCAGATGGGTTCGGTATCTTAAAAACAGTGTGTACACGAAGGAGGAAAGTTGTTTTGAGTGCAAAAACATGAAAAAAATGAATGCATAAGGAAAAGAAACAAAAGGGAGGTATTGGTTTAAATGGTTTTATAGACGATTTTGTGAGTCAGATGGGTTCGGAATCATAAAAACAGTGTGTACGCGAAGGAGGAAAGTTGTCTTCAGTGCAAAAACGTAAGAAAAACGAATGCATAAGGAAAAGAAACAAAAGGGCGGAATTGGTTTAAATGGACTTGTAGACGATTTTGTGAGTCAGATGGGTTTGAAATCATAAAAACAGTGTGTACGCGAAGGAGGAAAGTTGTCTTGAGTGCAAAAACGTAAGAAAAATGAATGCATAAGGGAAAGAAACAAAAGGGCGATATTGGATTAAATGGCCTTTTTAACGATTTTGTGAGTCAGATGGGTTCGGAATCATAAAAACAGTGTGTACGCGAAGGAGGAAAGTTGTCTTGAGTGCAAAAACGTAAGAAAAACGAATGCATAAGGAAAAGAAACAAAAGGGCGGAATTGGTTTAAATGGACTTGTAGACGATTTTGTGAGTCAGATGGGTTCGAAATCATAAAAACAGTGTGTACGCGAAGGAGGAAAGTTGTCTTGAGTGCAAAAACGTAAGAAAAATGAATGCATAAGGGAAAGAAACAAAAGGGCGGTATTGGATTAAATGGCCTTTTTAACGATTTTGTGAGTCAGATGGGTTCGGAATCATAAAAACAGTGTGTACGCGAAGGAGGAAAGTTGTCTTCAGTGCAAAAACGTAAGAAAAACGAATGCATAAGGAAAAGAAACAGAAGGGCGGAATTGGTTTAAATGGACTTGTAGACGATTTTGTGAGTCAGATGGTTTCGAAATCATAAAAACAGTGTGTACGCGAAGGAGGAAAGTTGTCTTGAGTGAAAAAACGTAAGAAAAATGAATGCATAAGGGAAAGAAACAAAAGGGCGATATTGGATTAAATGGCCTTTTTAACGATTTTGTGAGTCAGATGGGTTCGGAATCATAAAAACAGTGTGTACGCGAAGGAGGAAAGTTGTCTTGAGTGCAAAAACGTAAGAAAAACGAATGCATAAGGAAAAGAAACAAAAGGGCGGAATTGGTTTAAATGGACTTGTAGACGATTTTGTGAGTCAGATGGGTTCGAAATCATAAAAACAGTGTGTACGCGAAGGAGGAAAGTTGTCTTGAGTGCAAAAACGTAAGAAAAATGAATGCATAAGGGAAAGAAACAAAAGGGCGGTATTGGATTAAATGGCCTTTTTAACGATTTTGTGAGTCAGATGGGTTCGGAATCATAAAAACAGTGTGTACGCGAAGGAGGAAAGTTGTCTTCAGTGCAAAAACGTAAGAAAAACGAATGCATAAGGAAAAGAAACAGAAGGGCGGAATTGGTTTAAATGGACTTGTAGACGATTTTGTGAGTCAGATGGTTTCGAAATCATAAAAACAGTGTGTACGCGAAGGAGGAAAGTTGTCTTGAGTGAAAAAACGTAAGAAAAATGAATGCATAAGGGAAAGAAACAAAAGGGCGATATTGGATTAAATGGCCTTTTTAACGATTTTGTGAGTCAGATGGGTTCGGAATCATAAAAACAGTGTGTACGCGAAGGAGGAAAGTTGTCTTCAGTGCAAAAACGTAAGAAAAACGAATGCATAAAGAAAAGAAACAAAAGGGCGGAATTGGTTTAAATGGACTTGTAGACGATTTTGTGAGTCAGATGGGTTCGAAATCATAAAAACAGTGTGTACGCGAAGGAGGAAAGTTGTCTTGAGTGCAAAAACGTAAGAAAAATGAATGCATAAGGGAAAGAAACAAAACTGCGGTATTGGATTAAATGGCCTTTTTAACGATTTTGTGAGTCAGATGGGTTCGGAATCATAAAAACAGTGTGTACGCGAAGGAGGAAAGTTGTGTTGAGTGCAAAAACGTAAGAAAAATGAATGTATAAGGAAAAGAAACGAAAGGGCGGTATTGGTTTAAATGGCCTTTTTAACGATTTTGTGAGTCAGGTGGGTTCGAAATCATAAAAAAAGTGTGTACCAGAAGGAGGGAAGTTGGAAAAACGTGGAAAAAATGAATGTATGAGGAAAAGAAACGAAAGGGCGGTATTGGTTTAAATATCCTTTTTAACGATTTTGTGAGTCATATGGGTTCGGAATCATAAAAAAAGTGTGTACGCGAAGGAGGGAAGTTGTCTTGAGTGCAAAAACGTGAAAAAAATGAATGCATAAGGAAAAGAAACAAAAGGGCGGTATTGGTTTAAATGGCTTTTTAGACAGTTTTGTGAGTCAGATGGGTTCGGAATCTTAAAAACAGTGTGTACGAGAAGGAGGAAAGTTGGAAAAACGTGGAAAAAGTGAATGTATAAGGAAAAGAAACAAAAGGGCGGTATTGGTTTAAATGGCGTTTTTAACGATTTTGTGCGTCATATGGGTTCGGAATCATAAAAAAAATTTTGTACGCGAAGGAGGGAAGTTGTCTTGAGTGCAAAAACGTGAAAAAAATGAATGCATAAGGAAAAGAAACAAAAGGGCGGTATTGGTTTAAATGGCTTTTTAGACAGTTTTGTGAGTCAGATGGGTTCGGAATCTTGAAAACAGTGTGTACGAGGAGGAAAGTTGGAAAAACGTGGAAAAAATGAATGTATGAGGAAAAGAAACAAAAGGGAGGTATTGGTTTAAATGGTCTTTTAGATGATTTTGTGAGTCAGATGGGTTCGGAATCATAAAAACAGTGTGTACGCGAAGGAGGAAAGTTGTTGTGCAAAAACGTGGAAAAAATGAATGTATAAGGAAAAGAAACAAAAGGGCGGTATTGGATTAAATGGCTTTTTAGACAGTTTTGTGAGTCAGATGGGTTCGGTATCTTAAAAACAGTGTGTACACGAAGGAGGAAAGTTGTTTTGAGTGCAAAAACATGAAAAAAATAAGGAAAAGAAACAAAAGGGAGGTACTGGTTTAAATGGTCTTATAGACGATTTTGTGAGTCAGATGGGTTCGGAATCATAAAAACAGTGTGTACGCGAAGGAGGAAAGTTGTCTTCAGTGCAAAAACGTAAGAAAAACGAATGCATAAGGAAAAGAAACAAAAGGGCGGAATTGGTTTAAATGGACTTGTAGACGATTTTGTGAGTCAGATGGGTTCGAAATCATAAAAACAGTGTGTACGCGAAGGAGGAAAGTTGTCTTGAGTGCAATAACGTAAGAAAAATGAATGCATAAGGGAAAGAAACAAAAGGGCGGTATTGGATTAAATGGCCTTTTTAACGATTTTGTGAGTCAGATGGGTTCGGAATCATAAAAACAGTGTGTACGCGAAGGAGGAAAGTTGTCTTCAGTGCAAAAACCTAAGAAAAACGAATGCATAAGGAAAAGAAACAGAAGGGCGGAATTGGTTTAAATGGACTTGTAGACGATTTTGTGAGTCAGATGGTTTCGAAATCATAAAAACAGTGTGTACGCGAAAAAGGAAAGTTGTCTTGAGTGCAAAAACGTAAGAAAAATGAATGCATAAGGGAAAGAAACAAAAGGGCGGTATTGGATTAAATGGCCTTTTTAACGATTTTGTGAGTCAGATGGGTTCGGAATCATAAAAACAGTGTGTACGCGAAGGAGGAAAGTTGTCTTGAGTGCAAAAACGTAAGAAAAATGAATGTATAAGGAAAAGAAACGAAAGGGCGGTATTGGTTTAAATGGCCTTTTTAACGATTTTGTGAGTCAGGTGGGTTCGAAATCATAAAAAAAGTGTGTACCAGAAGGAGGGAAGTTGGAAAAACGTGGAAAAAATGAATGTATGAGGAAAAGAAACAAAATGGCGGTATTGGTTTAAATGGCTTTTTAGACAGTTTTGTGAGTCAGATGGGTTCGGAATCTTAAAAACAGTGTGTACGAGAAGGAGGAAAGTTGGAAAAACGTGGAAAAAGTGAATGTATAAGGAAAAGAAACAAAAGGGCGGTATTGGTTTAAATGGCGTTTTTAACGATTTTGTGCGTCATATGGGTTCGGAATCATAAAAAAAGTGTGTACGCGAAGGAGGGAAGTTGTCTTGAGTGCAAAAACGTGAAAAAAATGAATGCATAAGGAAAAGAAACAAAAGGGCGGTATTGGTTTAAATGGCTTTTTAGACAGTTTTGTGAGTCAGATGGGTTCGGAATCTTGAAAACAGTGTGTACGAGGAGGAAAGTTGGAAAAACGTGGAAAAAATGAATGTATGAGGAAAAGAAACAAAAGGGAGGTATTGGTTTAAATGGTCTTTTAGATGATTTTGTGAGTCAGATGGGTTCGGAATCATAAAAACAGTGTGTACGCGAAGGAGGAAAGTTGTTGTGCAAAAACGTGGAAAAAATGAATGTATAAGGAAAAGAAACAAAAGGGCGGTATTGGATTAAATGGCTTTTTAGACAGTTTTGTGAGTCAGATGGGTTCGGTATCTTAAAAACAGTGTGTACACGAAGGAGGAAAGTTGTTTTGAGTGCAAAAACATGAAAAAAATAAGGAAAAGAAACAAAAGGGAGGTATTGGTTTAAATGGTCTTATAGACGATTTTGTGAGTCAGATGGGTTCGGAATCATAAAAACAGTGTGTACGCGAAGGAGGAAAGTTGTCTTCAGTGCAAAAACGTAAGAAAAACGAATGCATAAGGAAAAGAAACAAAAGGGCGGAATTGGTTTAAATGGACTTGTAGACGATTTTGTGAGTCAGATGGGTTCGAAATCATAAAAACAGTGTGTACGCGAAGGAGGAAAGTTGTCTTGAGTGCAATAACGTAAGAAAAATGAATGCATAAGGGAAAGAAACAAAAGGGCGGTATTGGATTAAATGGCCTTTTTAACGATTTTGTGAGTCAGATGGGTTCGGAATCTTGAAAACAGTGTGTACGAGGAGGAAAGTTGGAAAAACGTGGAAAAAATGAATGTATGAGGAAAAGAAACAAAAGGGAGGTATTGGTTTAAATGGTCTTTTAGATGATTTTGTGAGTCAGATGGGTTCGAAATCATAAAAACAGTGTGTACGCGAAGGAGGAAAGTTGTTGTGCAAAAACGTGGAAAAAATGAATGTATAAGGAAAAGAAACAAAAGGGCGGTATTGGATTAAATGGCTTTTTAGACAGTTTTGTGAGTCAGATGGGTTCGGAATCTTAAAAACAGTGTGTACGAGAAAGAGGAAAGTTGGAAAAACGTGGAAAAAGTGAATGTATAAGGAAAAGAAACAAAAGGGCGGTATTGGTTTAAATGGCCTTTTTAACGATTTTGTGAGTCATATGGGTTCGGAATCTGAAAAACAGTGTGTACGCGAAGGAGGAAAGTTGTTTTGAGTGCAAAAACGTGGAAAAAATGAATGTATAAGGAAAAGAAACAAAAGGGCGGTATTGGATTAAATGGCTTTTTAGACCGTTTTGTGAGTCAGATGGGTTCGGTATCTTAAAAACAGTGTGTACACGAAGGAGGAAAGTTGTTTTGAGTGCAAAAACATGAAAAAAATGAATGCATAAGGAAAAGAAACAAAAGGGAGGTATTGGTTTAAATGGTTTTATAGACGATTTTGTGAGTCAGATGGGTTCGGAATCATAAAAACAGTGTGTACGCGAAGGAGGAAAGTTGTCTTCAGTGCAAAAACGTAAGAAAAACGAATGCATAAGGAAAAGAAACAAAAGGGCGGAATTGGTTTAAATGGACTTGTAGACGATTTTGTGAGTCAGATGGGTTTGAAATCATAAAAACAGTGTGTACGCGAAGGAGGAAAGTTGTCTTGAGTGCAAAAACGTAAGAAAAATGAATGCATAAGGGAAAGAAACAAAAGGGCGATATTGGATTAAATGGCCTTTTTAACGATTTTGTGAGTCAGATGGGTTCGGAATCATAAAAACAGTGTGTACGCGAAGGAGGAAAGTTGTCTTGAGTGCAAAAACGTAAGAAAAACGAATGCATAAGGAAAAGAAACAAAAGGGCGGAATTGGTTTAAATGGACTTGTAGACGATTTTGTGAGTCAGATGGGTTCGAAATCATAAAAACAGTGTGTACGCGAAGGAGGAAAGTTGTCTTGAGTGCAAAAACGTAAGAAAAATGAATGCATAAGGGAAAGAAACAAAAGGGCGGTATTGGATTAAATGGCCTTTTTAACGATTTTGTGAGTCAGATGGGTTCGGAATCATAAAAACAGTGTGTACGCGAAGGAGGAAAGTTGTCTTCAGTGCAAAAACGTAAGAAAAACGAATGCATAAGGAAAAGAAACAGAAGGGCGGAATTGGTTTAAATGGACTTGTAGACGATTTTGTGAGTCAGATGGTTTCGAAATCATAAAAACAGTGTGTACGCGAAGGAGGAAAGTTGTCTTGAGTGAAAAAACGTAAGAAAAATGAATGCATAAGGGAAAGAAACAAAAGGGCGATATTGGATTAAATGGCCTTTTTAACGATTTTGTGAGTCAGATGGGTTCGGAATCATAAAAACAGTGTGTACGCGAAGGAGGAAAGTTGTCTTGAGTGCAAAAACGTAAGAAAAACGAATGCATAAGGAAAAGAAACAAAAGGGCGGAATTGGTTTAAATGGACTTGTAGACGATTTTGTGAGTCAGATGGGTTCGAAATCATAAAAACAGTGTGTACGCGAAGGAGGAAAGTTGTCTTGAGTGCAAAAACGTAAGAAAAATGAATGCATAAGGGAAAGAAACAAAAGGGCGGTATTGGATTAAATGGCCTTTTTAACGATTTTGTGAGTCAGATGGGTTCGGAATCATAAAAACAGTGTGTACGCGAAGGAGGAAAGTTGTCTTCAGTGCAAAAACGTAAGAAAAACGAATGCATAAGGAAAAGAAACAGAAGGGCGGAATTGGTTTAAATGGACTTGTAGACGATTTTGTGAGTCAGATGGTTTCGAAATCATAAAAACAGTGTGTACGCGAAGGAGGAAAGTTGTCTTGAGTGAAAAAACGTAAGAAAAATGAATGCATAAGGGAAAGAAACAAAAGGGCGATATTGGATTAAATGGCCTTTTTAACGATTTTGTGAGTCAGATGGGTTCGGAATCATAAAAACAGTGTGTACGCGAAGGAGGAAAGTTGTCTTCAGTGCAAAAACGTAAGAAAAACGAATGCATAAAGAAAAGAAACAAAAGGGCGGAATTGGTTTAAATGGACTTGTAGACGATTTTGTGAGTCAGATGGGTTCGAAATCATAAAAACAGTGTGTACGCGAAGGAGGAAAGTTGTCTTGAGTGCAAAAACGTAAGAAAAATGAATGCATAAGGGAAAGAAACAAAACTGCGGTATTGGATTAAATGGCCTTTTTAACGATTTTGTGAGTCAGATGGGTTCGGAATCATAAAAACAGTGTGTACGCGAAGGAGGAAAGTTGTCTTGAGTGCAAAAACGTAAGAAAAATGAATGTATAAGGAAAAGAAACGAAAGGGCGGTATTGGTTTAAATGGCCTTTTTAACGATTTTGTGAGTCAGGTGGGTTCGAAATCATAAAAAAAGTGTGTACCAGAAGGAGGGAAGTTGGAAAAACGTGGAAAAAATGAATGTATGAGGAAAAGAAACGAAAGGGCGGTATTGGTTTAAATATCCTTTTTAACGATTTTGTGAGTCATATGGGTTCGGAATCATAAAAAAAGTGTGTACGCGAAGGAGGGAAGTTGTCTTGAGTGCAAAAACGTGAAAAAAATGAATGCATAAGGAAAAGAAACAAAAGGGCGGTATTGGTTTAAATGGCTTTTTAGACAGTTTTGTGAGTCAGATGGGTTCGGAATCTTAAAAACAGTGTGTACGAGAAGGAGGAAAGTTGGAAAAACGTGGAAAAAGTGAATGTATAAGGAAAAGAAACAAAAGGGCGGTATTGGTTTAAATGGCGTTTTTAACGATTTTGTGCGTCATATGGGTTCGGAATCATAAAAAAAATTTTGTACGCGAAGGAGGGAAGTTGTCTTGAGTGCAAAAACGTGAAAAAAATGAATGCATAAGGAAAAGAAACAAAAGGGCGGTATTGGTTTAAATGGCTTTTTAGACAGTTTTGTGAGTCAGATGGGTTCGGAATCTTGAAAACAGTGTGTACGAGGAGGAAAGTTGGAAAAACGTGGAAAAAATGAATGTATGAGGAAAAGAAACAAAAGGGAGGTATTGGTTTAAATGGTCTTTTAGATGATTTTGTGAGTCAGATGGGTTCGGAATCATAAAAACAGTGTGTACGCGAAGGAGGAAAGTTGTTGTGCAAAAACGTGGAAAAAATGAATGTATAAGGAAAAGAAACAAAAGGGCGGTATTGGATTAAATGGCTTTTTAGACAGTTTTGTGAGTCAGATGGGTTCGGTATCTTAAAAACAGTGTGTACACGAAGGAGGAAAGTTGTTTTGAGTGCAAAAACATGAAAAAAATAAGGAAAAGAAACAAAAGGGAGGTACTGGTTTAAATGGTCTTATAGACGATTTTGTGAGTCAGATGGGTTCGGAATCATAAAAACAGTGTGTACGCGAAGGAGGAAAGTTGTCTTCAGTGCAAAAACGTAAGAAAAACGAATGCATAAGGAAAAGAAACAAAAGGGCGGAATTGGTTTAAATGGACTTGTAGACGATTTTGTGAGTCAGATGGGTTCGAAATCATAAAAACAGTGTGTACGCGAAGGAGGAAAGTTGTCTTGAGTGCAATAACGTAAGAAAAATGAATGCATAAGGGAAAGAAACAAAAGGGCGGTATTGGATTAAATGGCCTTTTTAACGATTTTGTGAGTCAGATGGGTTCGGAATCATAAAAACAGTGTGTACGCGAAGGAGGAAAGTTGTCTTCAGTGCAAAAACCTAAGAAAAACGAATGCATAAGGAAAAGAAACAGAAGGGCGGAATTGGTTTAAATGGACTTGTAGACGATTTTGTGAGTCAGATGGTTTCGAAATCATAAAAACAGTGTGTACGCGAAAAAGGAAAGTTGTCTTGAGTGCAAAAACGTAAGAAAAATGAATGCATAAGGGAAAGAAACAAAAGGGCGGTATTGGATTAAATGGCCTTTTTAACGATTTTGTGAGTCAGATGGGTTCGGAATCATAAAAACAGTGTGTACGCGAAGGAGGAAAGTTGTCTTGAGTGCAAAAACGTAAGAAAAATGAATGTATAAGGAAAAGAAACGAAAGGGCGGTATTGGTTTAAATGGCCTTTTTAACGATTTTGTGAGTCAGGTGGGTTCGAAATCATAAAAAAAGTGTGTACCAGAAGGAGGGAAGTTGGAAAAACGTGGAAAAAATGAATGTATGAGGAAAAGAAACAAAATGGCGGTATTGGTTTAAATGGCTTTTTAGACAGTTTTGTGAGTCAGATGGGTTCGGAATCTTAAAAACAGTGTGTACGAGAAGGAGGAAAGTTGGAAAAACGTGGAAAAAGTGAATGTATAAGGAAAAGAAACAAAAGGGCGGTATTGGTTTAAATGGCGTTTTTAACGATTTTGTGCGTCATATGGGTTCGGAATCATAAAAAAAGTGTGTACGCGAAGGAGGGAAGTTGTCTTGAGTGCAAAAACGTGAAAAAAATGAATGCATAAGGAAAAGAAACAAAAGGGCGGTATTGGTTTAAATGGCTTTTTAGACAGTTTTGTGAGTCAGATGGGTTCGGAATCTTGAAAACAGTGTGTACGAGGAGGAAAGTTGGAAAAACGTGGAAAAAATGAATGTATGAGGAAAAGAAACAAAAGGGAGGTATTGGTTTAAATGGTCTTTTAGATGATTTTGTGAGTCAGATGGGTTCGGAATCATAAAAACAGTGTGTACGCGAAGGAGGAAAGTTGTTGTGCAAAAACGTGGAAAAAATGAATGTATAAGGAAAAGAAACAAAAGGGCGGTATTGGATTAAATGGCTTTTTAGACAGTTTTGTGAGTCAGATGGGTTCGGTATCTTAAAAACAGTGTGTACACGAAGGAGGAAAGTTGTTTTGAGTGCAAAAACATGAAAAAAATAAGGAAAAGAAACAAAAGGGAGGTATTGGTTTAAATGGTCTTATAGACGATTTTGTGAGTCAGATGGGTTCGGAATCATAAAAACAGTGTGTACGCGAAGGAGGAAAGTTGTCTTCAGTGCAAAAACGTAAGAAAAACGAATGCATAAGGAAAAGAAACAAAAGGGCGGAATTGGTTTAAATGGACTTGTAGACGATTTTGTGAGTCAGATGGGTTCGAAATCATAAAAACAGTGTGTACGCGAAGGAGGAAAGTTGTCTTGAGTGCAATAACGTAAGAAAAATGAATGCATAAGGGAAAGAAACAAAAGGGCGGTATTGGATTAAATGGCCTTTTTAACGATTTTGTGAGTCAGATGGGTTCGGAATCTTGAAAACAGTGTGTACGAGGAGGAAAGTTGGAAAAACGTGGAAAAAATGAATGTATGAGGAAAAGAAACAAAAGGGAGGTATTGGTTTAAATGGTCTTTTAGATGATTTTGTGAGTCAGATGGGTTCGAAATCATAAAAACAGTGTGTACGCGAAGGAGGAAAGTTGTTGTGCAAAAACGTGGAAAAAATGAATGTATAAGGAAAAGAAACAAAAGGGCGGTATTGGATTAAATGGCTTTTTAGACAGTTTTGTGAGTCAGATGGGTTCGGAATCTTAAAAACAGTGTGTACGAGAAAGAGGAAAGTTGGAAAAACGTGGAAAAAGTGAATGTATAAGGAAAAGAAACAAAAGGGCGGTATTGGTTTAAATGGCCTTTTTAACGATTTTGTGAGTCATATGGGTTCGGAATCTGAAAAACAGTGTGTACGCGAAGGAGGAAAGTTGTTTTGAGTGCAAAAACGTGGAAAAAATGAATGTATAAGGAAAAGAAACAAAAGGGCGGTATTGGATTAAATGGCTTTTTAGACCGTTTTGTGAGTCAGATGGGTTCGGTATCTTAAAAACAGTGTGTACACGAAGGAGGAAAGTTGTTTTGAGTGCAAAAACATGAAAAAAATGAATGCATAAGGAAAAGAAACAAAAGGGAGGTATTGGTTTAAATGGTTTTATAGACGATTTTGTGAGTCAGATGGGTTCGGAATCATAAAAACAGTGTGTACGCGAAGGAGGAAAGTTGTCTTCAGTGCAAAAACGTAAGAAAAACGAATGCATAAGGAAAAGAAACAAAAGGGCGGAATTGGTTTAAATGGACTTGTAGACGATTTTGTGAGTCAGATGGGTTTGAAATCATAAAAACAGTGTGTACGCGAAGGAGGAAAGTTGTCTTGAGTGCAAAAACGTAAGAAAAATGAATGCATAAGGGAAAGAAACAAAAGGGCGATATTGGATTAAATGGCCTTTTTAACGATTTTGTGAGTCAGATGGGTTCGGAATCATAAAAACAGTGTGTACGCGAAGGAGGAAAGTTGTCTTGAGTGCAAAAACGTAAGAAAAACGAATGCATAAGGAAAAGAAACAAAAGGGCGGAATTGGTTTAAATGGACTTGTAGACGATTTTGTGAGTCAGATGGGTTCGAAATCATAAAAACAGTGTGTACGCGAAGGAGGAAAGTTGTCTTGAGTGCAAAAACGTAAGAAAAATGAATGCATAAGGGAAAGAAACAAAAGGGCGGTATTGGATTAAATGGCCTTTTTAACGATTTTGTGAGTCAGATGGGTTCGGAATCATAAAAACAGTGTGTACGCGAAGGAGGAAAGTTGTCTTCAGTGCAAAAACGTAAGAAAAACGAATGCATAAGGAAAAGAAACAGAAGGGCGGAATTGGTTTAAATGGACTTGTAGACGATTTTGTGAGTCAGATGGTTTCGAAATCATAAAAACAGTGTGTACGCGAAGGAGGAAAGTTGTCTTGAGTGAAAAAACGTAAGAAAAATGAATGCATAAGGGAAAGAAACAAAAGGGCGATATTGGATTAAATGGCCTTTTTAACGATTTTGTGAGTCAGATGGGTTCGGAATCATAAAAACAGTGTGTACGCGAAGGAGGAAAGTTGTCTTGAGTGCAAAAACGTAAGAAAAACGAATGCATAAGGAAAAGAAACAAAAGGGCGGAATTGGTTTAAATGGACTTGTAGACGATTTTGTGAGTCAGATGGGTTCGAAATCATAAAAACAGTGTGTACGCGAAGGAGGAAAGTTGTCTTGAGTGCAAAAACGTAAGAAAAATGAATGCATATGGGAAAGAAACAAAAGGGCGGTATTGGATTAAATGGCCTTTTTAACGATTTTGTGAGTCAGATGGGTTCGGAATCATAAAAACAGTGTGTACGCGAAGGAGGAAAGTTGTCTTCAGTGCAAAAACGTAAGAAAAACGAATGCATAAGGAAAAGAAACAGAAGGGCGGAATTGGTTTAAATGGACTTGTAGACGATTTTGTGAGTCAGATGGTTTCGAAATCATAAAAACAGTGTGTACGCGAAGGAGGAAAGTTGTCTTGAGTGAAAAAACGTAAGAAAAATGAATGCATAAGGGAAAGAAACAAAAGGGCGATATTGGATTAAATGGCCTTTTTAACGATTTTGTGAGTCAGATGGGTTCGGAATCATAAAAACAGTGTGTACGCGAAGGAGGAAAGTTGTCTTCAGTGCAAAAACGTAAGAAAAACGAATGCATAAAGAAAAGAAACAAAAGGGCGGAATTGGTTTAAATGGACTTGTAGACGATTTTGTGAGTCAGATGGGTTCGAAATCATAAAAACAGTGTGTACGCGAAGGAGGAAAGTTGTCTTGAGTGCAAAAACGTAAGAAAAATGAATGCATAAGGGAAAGAAACAAAACTGCGGTATTGGATTAAATGGCCTTTTTAACGATTTTGTGAGTCAGATGGGTTCGGAATCATAAAAACAGTGTGTACGCGAAGGAGGAAAGTTGTCTTGAGTGCAAAAACGTAAGAAAAATGAATGTATAAGGAAAAGAAACGAAAGGGCGGTATTGGTTTAAATGGCCTTTTTAACGATTTTGTGAGTCAGGTGGGTTCGAAATCATAAAAAAAGTGTGTACCAGAAGGAGGGAAGTTGGAAAAACGTGGAAAAAATGAATGTATGAGGAAAAGAAACGAAAGGGCGGTATTGGTTTAAATATCCTTTTTAACGATTTTGTGAGTCATATGGGTTCGGAATCATAAAAAAAGTGTGTACGCGAAGGAGGGAAGTTGTCTTGAGTGCAAAAACGTGAAAAAAATGAATGCATAAGGAAAAGAAACAAAAGGGCGGTATTGGTTTAAATGGCTTTTTAGACAGTTTTGTGAGTCAGATGGGTTCGGAATCTTAAAAACAGTGTGTACGAGAAGGAGGAAAGTTGGAAAAACGTGGAAAAAGTGAATGTATAAGGAAAAGAAACAAAAGGGCGGTATTGGTTTAAATGGCGTTTTTAACGATTTTGTGCGTCATATGGGTTCGGAATCATAAAAAAAATTTTGTACGCGAAGGAGGGAAGTTGTCTTGAGTGCAAAAACGTGAAAAAAATGAATGCATAAGGAAAAGAAACAAAAGGGCGGTATTGGTTTAAATGGCTTTTTAGACAGTTTTGTGAGTCAGATGGGTTCGGAATCTTGAAAACAGTGTGTACGAGGAGGAAAGTTGGAAAAACGTGGAAAAAATGAATGTATGAGGAAAAGAAACAAAAGGGAGGTATTGGTTTAAATGGTCTTTTAGATGATTTTGTGAGTCAGATGGGTTCGGAATCATAAAAACAGTGTGTACGCGAAGGAGGAAAGTTGTTGTGCAAAAACGTGGAAAAAATGAATGTATAAGGAAAAGAAACAAAAGGGCGGTATTGGATTAAATGGCTTTTTAGACAGTTTTGTGAGTCAGATGGGTTCGGTATCTTAAAAACAGTGTGTACACGAAGGAGGAAAGTTGTTTTGAGTGCAAAAACATGAAAAAAATAAGGAAAAGAAACAAAAGGGAGGTACTGGTTTAAATGGTCTTATAGACGATTTTGTGAGTCAGATGGGTTCGGAATCATAAAAACAGTGTGTACGCGAAGGAGGAAAGTTGTCTTGAGTGCAAAAACGTAAGAAAAATGAATGTATAAGGAAAAGAAACGAAAGGGCGGTATTGGTTTAAATGGCCTTTTTAACGATTTTGTGAGTCAGGTGGGTTCGAAATCATAAAAAAAGTGTGTACCAGAAGGAGGGAAGTTGGAAAAACGTGGAAAAAATGAATGTATGAGGAAAAGAAACAAAATGGCGGTATTGGTTTAAATGGCTTTTTAGACAGTTTTGTGAGTCAGATGGGTTCGGAATCTTAAAAACAGTGTGTACGAGAAGGAGGAAAGTTGGAAAAACGTGGAAAAAGTGAATGTATAAGGAAAAGAAACAAAAGGGCGGTATTGGTTTAAATGGCGTTTTTAACGATTTTGTGCGTCATATGGGTTCGGAATCATAAAAAAAGTGTGTACGCGAAGGAGGGAAGTTGTCTTGAGTGCAAAAACGTGAAAAAAATGAATGCATAAGGAAAAGAAACAAAAGGGCGGTATTGGTTTAAATGGCTTTTTAGACAGTTTTGTGAGTCAGATGGGTTCGGAATCTTGAAAACAGTGTGTACGAGGAGGAAAGTTGGAAAAACGTGGAAAAAATGAATGTATGAGGAAAAGAAACAAAAGGGAGGTATTGGTTTAAATGGTCTTTTAGATGATTTTGTGAGTCAGATGGGTTCGGAATCATAAAAACAGTGTGTACGCGAAGGAGGAAAGTTGTTGTGCAAAAACGTGGAAAAAATGAATGTATAAGGAAAAGAAACAAAAGGGCGGTATTGGATTAAATGGCTTTTTAGACAGTTTTGTGAGTCAGATGGGTTCGGTATCTTAAAAACAGTGTGTACACGAAGGAGGAAAGTTGTTTTGAGTGCAAAAACATGAAAAAAATAAGGAAAAGAAACAAAAGGGAGGTATTGGTTTAAATGGTCTTATAGACGATTTTGTGAGTCAGATGGGTTCGGAATCATAAAAACAGTGTGTACGCGAAGGAGGAAAGTTGTCTTCAGTGCAAAAACGTAAGAAAAACGAATGCATAAGGAAAAGAAACAAAAGGGCGGAATTGGTTTAAATGGACTTGTAGACGATTTTGTGAGTCAGATGGGTTCGAAATCATAAAAACAGTGTGTACGCGAAGGAGGAAAGTTGTCTTGAGTGCAATAACGTAAGAAAAATGAATGCATAAGGGAAAGAAACAAAAGGGCGGTATTGGATTAAATGGCCTTTTTAACGATTTTGTGAGTCAGATGGGTTCGGAATCTTGAAAACAGTGTGTACGAGGAGGAAAGTTGGAAAAACGTGGAAAAAATGAATGTATGAGGAAAAGAAACAAAAGGGAGGTATTGGTTTAAATGGTCTTTTAGATGATTTTGTGAGTCAGATGGGTTCGAAATCATAAAAACAGTGTGTACGCGAAGGAGGAAAGTTGTTGTGCAAAAACGTGGAAAAAATGAATGTATAAGGAAAAGAAACAAAAGGGCGGTATTGGATTAAATGGCTTTTTAGACAGTTTTGTGAGTCAGATGGGTTCGGAATCTTAAAAACAGTGTGTACGAGAAAGAGGAAAGTTGGAAAAACGTGGAAAAAGTGAATGTATAAGGAAAAGAAACAAAAGGGCGGTATTGGTTTAAATGGCCTTTTTAACGATTTTGTGAGTCATATGGGTTCGGAATCTGAAAAACAGTGTGTACGCGAAGGAGGAAAGTTGTTTTGAGTGCAAAAACGTGGAAAAAATGAATGTATAAGGAAAAGAAACAAAAGGGCGGTATTGGATTAAATGGCTTTTTAGACCGTTTTGTGAGTCAGATGGGTTCGGTATCTTAAAAACAGTGTGTACACGAAGGAGGAAAGTTGTTTTGAGTGCAAAAACATGAAAAAAATGAATGCATAAGGAAAAGAAACAAAAGGGAGGTATTGGTTTAAATGGTTTTATAGACGATTTTGTGAGTCAGATGGGTTCGGAATCATAAAAACAGTGTGTACGCGAAGGAGGAAAGTTGTCTTCAGTGCAAAAACGTAAGAAAAACGAATGCATAAGGAAAAGAAACAAAAGGGCGGAATTGGTTTAAATGGACTTGTAGACGATTTTGTGAGTCAGATGGGTTTGAAATCATAAAAACAGTGTGTACGCGAAGGAGGAAAGTTGTCTTGAGTGCAAAAACGTAAGAAAAATGAATGCATAAGGGAAAGAAACAAAAGGGCGATATTGGATTAAATGGCCTTTTTAACGATTTTGTGAGTCAGATGGGTTCGGAATCATAAAAACAGTGTGTACGCGAAGGAGGAAAGTTGTCTTGAGTGCAAAAACGTAAGAAAAACGAATGCATAAGGAAAAGAAACAAAAGGGCGGAATTGGTTTAAATGGACTTGTAGACGATTTTGTGAGTCAGATGGGTTCGAAATCATAAAAACAGTGTGTACGCGAAGGAGGAAAGTTGTCTTGAGTGCAAAAACGTAAGAAAAATGAATGCATAAGGGAAAGAAACAAAAGGGCGGTATTGGATTAAATGGCCTTTTTAACGATTTTGTGAGTCAGATGGGTTCGGAATCATAAAAACAGTGTGTACGCGAAGGAGGAAAGTTGTCTTCAGTGCAAAAACGTAAGAAAAACGAATGCATAAGGAAAAGAAACAGAAGGGCGGAATTGGTTTAAATGGACTTGTAGACGATTTTGTGAGTCAGATGGTTTCGAAATCATAAAAACAGTGTGTACGCGAAGGAGGAAAGTTGTCTTGAGTGAAAAAACGTAAGAAAAATGAATGCATAAGGGAAAGAAACAAAAGGGCGATATTGGATTAAATGGCCTTTTTAACGATTTTGTGAGTCAGATGGGTTCGGAATCATAAAAACAGTGTGTACGCGAAGGAGGAAAGTTGTCTTGAGTGCAAAAACGTAAGAAAAACGAATGCATAAGGAAAAGAAACAAAAGGGCGGAATTGGTTTAAATGGACTTGTAGACGATTTTGTGAGTCAGATGGGTTCGAAATCATAAAAACAGTGTGTACGCGAAGGAGGAAAGTTGTCTTGAGTGCAAAAACGTAAGAAAAATGAATGCATAAGGGAAAGAAACAAAAGGGCGGTATTGGATTAAATGGCCTTTTTAACGATTTTGTGAGTCAGATGGGTTCGGAATCATAAAAACAGTGTGTACGCGAAGGAGGAAAGTTGTCTTCAGTGCAAAAACGTAAGAAAAACGAATGCATAAGGAAAAGAAACAGAAGGGCGGAATTGGTTTAAATGGACTTGTAGACGATTTTGTGAGTCAGATGGTTTCGAAATCATAAAAACAGTGTGTACGCGAAGGAGGAAAGTTGTCTTGAGTGAAAAAACGTAAGAAAAATGAATGCATAAGGGAAAGAAACAAAAGGGCGATATTGGATTAAATGGCCTTTTTAACGATTTTGTGAGTCAGATGGGTTCGGAATCATAAAAACAGTGTGTACGCGAAGGAGGAAAGTTGTCTTCAGTGCAAAAACGTAAGAAAAACGAATGCATAAAGAAAAGAAACAAAAGGGCGGAATTGGTTTAAATGGACTTGTAGACGATTTTGTGAGTCAGATGGGTTCGAAATCATAAAAACAGTGTGTACGCGAAGGAGGAAAGTTGTCTTGAGTGCAAAAACGTAAGAAAAATGAATGCATAAGGGAAAGAAACAAAACTGCGGTATTGGATTAAATGGCCTTTTTAACGATTTTGTGAGTCAGATGGGTTCGGAATCATAAAAACAGTGTGTACGCGAAGGAGGAAAGTTGTCTTGAGTGCAAAAACGTAAGAAAAATGAATGTATAAGGAAAAGAAACGAAAGGGCGGTATTGGTTTAAATGGCCTTTTTAACGATTTTGTGAGTCAGGTGGGTTCGAAATCATAAAAAAAGTGTGTACCAGAAGGAGGGAAGTTGGAAAAACGTGGAAAAAATGAATGTATGAGGAAAAGAAACGAAAGGGCGGTATTGGTTTAAATATCCTTTTTAACGATTTTGTGAGTCATATGGGTTCGGAATCATAAAAAAAGTGTGTACGCGAAGGAGGGAAGTTGTCTTGAGTGCAAAAACGTGAAAAAAATGAATGCATAAGGAAAAGAAACAAAAGGGCGGTATTGGTTTAAATGGCTTTTTAGACAGTTTTGTGAGTCAGATGGGTTCGGAATCTTAAAAACAGTGTGTACGAGAAGGAGGAAAGTTGGAAAAACGTGGAAAAAGTGAATGTATAAGGAAAAGAAACAAAAGGGCGGTATTGGTTTAAATGGCGTTTTTAACGATTTTGTGCGTCATATGGGTTCGGAATCATAAAAAAAATTTTGTACGCGAAGGAGGGAAGTTGTCTTGAGTGCAAAAACGTGAAAAAAATGAATGCATAAGGAAAAGAAACAAAAGGGCGGTATTGGTTTAAATGGCTTTTTAGACAGTTTTGTGAGTCAGATGGGTTCGGAATCTTGAAAACAGTGTGTACGAGGAGGAAAGTTGGAAAAACGTGGAAAAAATGAATGTATGAGGAAAAGAAACAAAAGGGAGGTATTGGTTTAAATGGTCTTTTAGATGATTTTGTGAGTCAGATGGGTTCGGAATCATAAAAACAGTGTGTACGCGAAGGAGGAAAGTTGTTGTGCAAAAACGTGGAAAAAATGAATGTATAAGGAAAAGAAACAAAAGGGCGGTATTGGATTAAATGGCTTTTTAGACAGTTTTGTGAGTCAGATGGGTTCGGTATCTTAAAAACAGTGTGTACACGAAGGAGGAAAGTTGTTTTGAGTGCAAAAACATGAAAAAAATAAGGAAAAGAAACAAAAGGGAGGTACTGGTTTAAATGGTCTTATAGACGATTTTGTGAGTCAGATGGGTTCGGAATCATAAAAACAGTGTGTACGCGAAGGAGGAAAGTTGTCTTCAGTGCAAAAACGTAAGAAAAACGAATGCATAAGGAAAAGAAACAAAAGGGCGGAATTGGTTTAAATGGACTTGTAGACGATTTTGTGAGTCAGATGGGTTCGAAATCATAAAAACAGTGTGTACGCGAAGGAGGAAAGTTGTCTTGAGTGCAATAACGTAAGAAAAATGAATGCATAAGGGAAAGAAACAAAAGGGCGGTATTGGATTAAATGGCCTTTTTAACGATTTTGTGAGTCAGATGGGTTCGGAATCATAAAAACAGTGTGTACGCGAAGGAGGAAAGTTGTCTTCAGTGCAAAAACCTAAGAAAAACGAATGCATAAGGAAAAGAAACAGAAGGGCGGAATTGGTTTAAATGGACTTGTAGACGATTTTGTGAGTCAGATGGTTTCGAAATCATAAAAACAGTGTGTACGCGAAAAAGGAAAGTTGTCTTGAGTGCAAAAACGTAAGAAAAATGAATGCATAAGGGAAAGAAACAAAAGGGCGGTATTGGATTAAATGGCCTTTTTAACGATTTTGTGAGTCAGATGGGTTCGGAATCATAAAAACAGTGTGTACGCGAAGGAGGAAAGTTGTCTTGAGTGCAAAAACGTAAGAAAAATGAATGTATAAGGAAAAGAAACGAAAGGGCGGTATTGGTTTAAATGGCCTTTTTAACGATTTTGTGAGTCAGGTGGGTTCGAAATCATAAAAAAAGTGTGTACCAGAAGGAGGGAAGTTGGAAAAACGTGGAAAAAATGAATGTATGAGGAAAAGAAACAAAATGGCGGTATTGGTTTAAATGGCTTTTTAGACAGTTTTGTGAGTCAGATGGGTTCGGAATCTTAAAAACAGTGTGTACGAGAAGGAGGAAAGTTGGAAAAACGTGGAAAAAGTGAATGTATAAGGAAAAGAAACAAAAGGGCGGTATTGGTTTAAATGGCGTTTTTAACGATTTTGTGCGTCATATGGGTTCGGAATCATAAAAAAAGTGTGTACGCGAAGGAGGGAAGTTGTCTTGAGTGCAAAAACGTGAAAAAAATGAATGCATAAGGAAAAGAAACAAAAGGGCGGTATTGGTTTAAATGGCTTTTTAGACAGTTTTGTGAGTCAGATGGGTTCGGAATCTTGAAAACAGTGTGTACGAGGAGGAAAGTTGGAAAAACGTGGAAAAAATGAATGTATGAGGAAAAGAAACAAAAGGGAGGTATTGGTTTAAATGGTCTTTTAGATGATTTTGTGAGTCAGATGGGTTCGGAATCATAAAAACAGTGTGTACGCGAAGGAGGAAAGTTGTTGTGCAAAAACGTGGAAAAAATGAATGTATAAGGAAAAGAAACAAAAGGGCGGTATTGGATTAAATGGCTTTTTAGACAGTTTTGTGAGTCAGATGGGTTCGGTATCTTAAAAACAGTGTGTACACGAAGGAGGAAAGTTGTTTTGAGTGCAAAAACATGAAAAAAATAAGGAAAAGAAACAAAAGGGAGGTATTGGTTTAAATGGTCTTATAGACGATTTTGTGAGTCAGATGGGTTCGGAATCATAAAAACAGTGTGTACGCGAAGGAGGAAAGTTGTCTTCAGTGCAAAAACGTAAGAAAAACGAATGCATAAGGAAAAGAAACAAAAGGGCGGAATTGGTTTAAATGGACTTGTAGACGATTTTGTGAGTCAGATGGGTTCGAAATCATAAAAACAGTGTGTACGCGAAGGAGGAAAGTTGTCTTGAGTGCAATAACGTAAGAAAAATGAATGCATAAGGGAAAGAAACAAAAGGGCGGTATTGGATTAAATGGCCTTTTTAACGATTTTGTGAGTCAGATGGGTTCGGAATCTTGAAAACAGTGTGTACGAGGAGGAAAGTTGGAAAAACGTGGAAAAAATGAATGTATGAGGAAAAGAAACAAAAGGGAGGTATTGGTTTAAATGGTCTTTTAGATGATTTTGTGAGTCAGATGGGTTCGAAATCATAAAAACAGTGTGTACGCGAAGGAGGAAAGTTGTTGTGCAAAAACGTGGAAAAAATGAATGTATAAGGAAAAGAAACAAAAGGGCGGTATTGGATTAAATGGCTTTTTAGACAGTTTTGTGAGTCAGATGGGTTCGGAATCTTAAAAACAGTGTGTACGAGAAAGAGGAAAGTTGGAAAAACGTGGAAAAAGTGAATGTATAAGGAAAAGAAACAAAAGGGCGGTATTGGTTTAAATGGCCTTTTTAACGATTTTGTGAGTCATATGGGTTCGGAATCTGAAAAACAGTGTGTACGCGAAGGAGGAAAGTTGTTTTGAGTGCAAAAACGTGGAAAAAATGAATGTATAAGGAAAAGAAACAAAAGGGCGGTATTGGATTAAATGGCTTTTTAGACCGTTTTGTGAGTCAGATGGGTTCGGTATCTTAAAAACAGTGTGTACACGAAGGAGGAAAGTTGTTTTGAGTGCAAAAACATGAAAAAAATGAATGCATAAGGAAAAGAAACAAAAGGGAGGTATTGGTTTAAATGGTTTTATAGACGATTTTGTGAGTCAGATGGGTTCGGAATCATAAAAACAGTGTGTACGCGAAGGAGGAAAGTTGTCTTCAGTGCAAAAACGTAAGAAAAACGAATGCATAAGGAAAAGAAACAAAAGGGCGGAATTGGTTTAAATGGACTTGTAGACGATTTTGTGAGTCAGATGGGTTTGAAATCATAAAAACAGTGTGTACGCGAAGGAGGAAAGTTGTCTTGAGTGCAAAAACGTAAGAAAAATGAATGCATAAGGGAAAGAAACAAAAGGGCGATATTGGATTAAATGGCCTTTTTAACGATTTTGTGAGTCAGATGGGTTCGGAATCATAAAAACAGTGTGTACGCGAAGGAGGAAAGTTGTCTTGAGTGCAAAAACGTAAGAAAAACGAATGCATAAGGAAAAGAAACAAAAGGGCGGAATTGGTTTAAATGGACTTGTAGACGATTTTGTGAGTCAGATGGGTTCGAAATCATAAAAACAGTGTGTACGCGAAGGAGGAAAGTTGTCTTGAGTGCAAAAACGTAAGAAAAATGAATGCATAAGGGAAAGAAACAAAAGGGCGGTATTGGATTAAATGGCCTTTTTAACGATTTTGTGAGTCAGATGGGTTCGGAATCATAAAAACAGTGTGTACGCGAAGGAGGAAAGTTGTCTTCAGTGCAAAAACGTAAGAAAAACGAATGCATAAGGAAAAGAAACAGAAGGGCGGAATTGGTTTAAATGGACTTGTAGACGATTTTGTGAGTCAGATGGTTTCGAAATCATAAAAACAGTGTGTACGCGAAGGAGGAAAGTTGTCTTGAGTGAAAAAACGTAAGAAAAATGAATGCATAAGGGAAAGAAACAAAAGGGCGATATTGGATTAAATGGCCTTTTTAACGATTTTGTGAGTCAGATGGGTTCGGAATCATAAAAACAGTGTGTACGCGAAGGAGGAAAGTTGTCTTGAGTGCAAAAACGTAAGAAAAACGAATGCATAAGGAAAAGAAACAAAAGGGCGGAATTGGTTTAAATGGACTTGTAGACGATTTTGTGAGTCAGATGGGTTCGAAATCATAAAAACAGTGTGTACGCGAAGGAGGAAAGTTGTCTTGAGTGCAAAAACGTAAGAAAAATGAATGCATATGGGAAAGAAACAAAAGGGCGGTATTGGATTAAATGGCCTTTTTAACGATTTTGTGAGTCAGATGGGTTCGGAATCATAAAAACAGTGTGTACGCGAAGGAGGAAAGTTGTCTTCAGTGCAAAAACGTAAGAAAAACGAATGCATAAGGAAAAGAAACAGAAGGGCGGAATTGGTTTAAATGGACTTGTAGACGATTTTGTGAGTCAGATGGTTTCGAAATCATAAAAACAGTGTGTACGCGAAGGAGGAAAGTTGTCTTGAGTGAAAAAACGTAAGAAAAATGAATGCATAAGGGAAAGAAACAAAAGGGCGATATTGGATTAAATGGCCTTTTTAACGATTTTGTGAGTCAGATGGGTTCGGAATCATAAAAACAGTGTGTACGCGAAGGAGGAAAGTTGTCTTCAGTGCAAAAACGTAAGAAAAACGAATGCATAAAGAAAAGAAACAAAAGGGCGGAATTGGTTTAAATGGACTTGTAGACGATTTTGTGAGTCAGATGGGTTCGAAATCATAAAAACAGTGTGTACGCGAAGGAGGAAAGTTGTCTTGAGTGCAAAAACGTAAGAAAAATGAATGCATAAGGGAAAGAAACAAAACTGCGGTATTGGATTAAATGGCCTTTTTAACGATTTTGTGAGTCAGATGGGTTCGGAATCATAAAAACAGTGTGTACGCGAAGGAGGAAAGTTGTCTTGAGTGCAAAAACGTAAGAAAAATGAATGTATAAGGAAAAGAAACGAAAGGGCGGTATTGGTTTAAATGGCCTTTTTAACGATTTTGTGAGTCAGGTGGGTTCGAAATCATAAAAAAAGTGTGTACCAGAAGGAGGGAAGTTGGAAAAACGTGGAAAAAATGAATGTATGAGGAAAAGAAACGAAAGGGCGGTATTGGTTTAAATATCCTTTTTAACGATTTTGTGAGTCATATGGGTTCGGAATCATAAAAAAAGTGTGTACGCGAAGGAGGGAAGTTGTCTTGAGTGCAAAAACGTGAAAAAAATGAATGCATAAGGAAAAGAAACAAAAGGGCGGTATTGGTTTAAATGGCTTTTTAGACAGTTTTGTGAGTCAGATGGGTTCGGAATCTTAAAAACAGTGTGTACGAGAAGGAGGAAAGTTGGAAAAACGTGGAAAAAGTGAATGTATAAGGAAAAGAAACAAAAGGGCGGTATTGGTTTAAATGGCGTTTTTAACGATTTTGTGCGTCATATGGGTTCGGAATCATAAAAAAAATTTTGTACGCGAAGGAGGGAAGTTGTCTTGAGTGCAAAAACGTGAAAAAAATGAATGCATAAGGAAAAGAAACAAAAGGGCGGTATTGGTTTAAATGGCTTTTTAGACAGTTTTGTGAGTCAGATGGGTTCGGAATCTTGAAAACAGTGTGTACGAGGAGGAAAGTTGGAAAAACGTGGAAAAAATGAATGTATGAGGAAAAGAAACAAAAGGGAGGTATTGGTTTAAATGGTCTTTTAGATGATTTTGTGAGTCAGATGGGTTCGGAATCATAAAAACAGTGTGTACGCGAAGGAGGAAAGTTGTTGTGCAAAAACGTGGAAAAAATGAATGTATAAGGAAAAGAAACAAAAGGGCGGTATTGGATTAAATGGCTTTTTAGACAGTTTTGTGAGTCAGATGGGTTCGGTATCTTAAAAACAGTGTGTACACGAAGGAGGAAAGTTGTTTTGAGTGCAAAAACATGAAAAAAATAAGGAAAAGAAACAAAAGGGAGGTACTGGTTTAAATGGTCTTATAGACGATTTTGTGAGTCAGATGGGTTCGGAATCATAAAAACAGTGTGTACGCGAAGGAGGAAAGTTGTCTTCAGTGCAAAAACGTAAGAAAAACGAATGCATAAGGAAAAGAAACAAAAGGGCGGAATTGGTTTAAATGGACTTGTAGACGATTTTGTGAGTCAGATGGGTTCGAAATCATAAAAACAGTGTGTACGCGAAGGAGGAAAGTTGTCTTGAGTGCAATAACGTAAGAAAAATGAATGCATAAGGGAAAGAAACAAAAGGGCGGTATTGGATTAAATGGCCTTTTTAACGATTTTGTGAGTCAGATGGGTTCGGAATCATAAAAACAGTGTGTACGCGAAGGAGGAAAGTTGTCTTCAGTGCAAAAACCTAAGAAAAACGAATGCATAAGGAAAAGAAACAGAAGGGCGGAATTGGTTTAAATGGACTTGTAGACGATTTTGTGAGTCAGATGGTTTCGAAATCATAAAAACAGTGTGTACGCGAAAAAGGAAAGTTGTCTTGAGTGCAAAAACGTAAGAAAAATGAATGCATAAGGGAAAGAAACAAAAGGGCGGTATTGGATTAAATGGCCTTTTTAACGATTTTGTGAGTCAGATGGGTTCGGAATCATAAAAACAGTGTGTACGCGAAGGAGGAAAGTTGTCTTGAGTGCAAAAACGTAAGAAAAATGAATGTATAAGGAAAAGAAACGAAAGGGCGGTATTGGTTTAAATGGCCTTTTTAACGATTTTGTGAGTCAGGTGGGTTCGAAATCATAAAAAAAGTGTGTACCAGAAGGAGGGAAGTTGGAAAAACGTGGAAAAAATGAATGTATGAGGAAAAGAAACAAAATGGCGGTATTGGTTTAAATGGCTTTTTAGACAGTTTTGTGAGTCAGATGGGTTCGGAATCTTAAAAACAGTGTGTACGAGAAGGAGGAAAGTTGGAAAAACGTGGAAAAAGTGAATGTATAAGGAAAAGAAACAAAAGGGCGGTATTGGTTTAAATGGCGTTTTTAACGATTTTGTGCGTCATATGGGTTCGGAATCATAAAAAAAGTGTGTACGCGAAGGAGGGAAGTTGTCTTGAGTGCAAAAACGTGAAAAAAATGAATGCATAAGGAAAAGAAACAAAAGGGCGGTATTGGTTTAAATGGCTTTTTAGACAGTTTTGTGAGTCAGATGGGTTCGGAATCTTGAAAACAGTGTGTACGAGGAGGAAAGTTGGAAAAACGTGGAAAAAATGAATGTATGAGGAAAAGAAACAAAAGGGAGGTATTGGTTTAAATGGTCTTTTAGATGATTTTGTGAGTCAGATGGGTTCGGAATCATAAAAACAGTGTGTACGCGAAGGAGGAAAGTTGTTGTGCAAAAACGTGGAAAAAATGAATGTATAAGGAAAAGAAACAAAAGGGCGGTATTGGATTAAATGGCTTTTTAGACAGTTTTGTGAGTCAGATGGGTTCGGTATCTTAAAAACAGTGTGTACACGAAGGAGGAAAGTTGTTTTGAGTGCAAAAACATGAAAAAAATAAGGAAAAGAAACAAAAGGGAGGTATTGGTTTAAATGGTCTTATAGACGATTTTGTGAGTCAGATGGGTTCGGAATCATAAAAACAGTGTGTACGCGAAGGAGGAAAGTTGTCTTCAGTGCAAAAACGTAAGAAAAACGAATGCATAAGGAAAAGAAACAAAAGGGCGGAATTGGTTTAAATGGACTTGTAGACGATTTTGTGAGTCAGATGGGTTCGAAATCATAAAAACAGTGTGTACGCGAAGGAGGAAAGTTGTCTTGAGTGCAATAACGTAAGAAAAATGAATGCATAAGGGAAAGAAACAAAAGGGCGGTATTGGATTAAATGGCCTTTTTAACGATTTTGTGAGTCAGATGGGTTCGGAATCTTGAAAACAGTGTGTACGAGGAGGAAAGTTGGAAAAACGTGGAAAAAATGAATGTATGAGGAAAAGAAACAAAAGGGAGGTATTGGTTTAAATGGTCTTTTAGATGATTTTGTGAGTCAGATGGGTTCGAAATCATAAAAACAGTGTGTACGCGAAGGAGGAAAGTTGTTGTGCAAAAACGTGGAAAAAATGAATGTATAAGGAAAAGAAACAAAAGGGCGGTATTGGATTAAATGGCTTTTTAGACAGTTTTGTGAGTCAGATGGGTTCGGAATCTTAAAAACAGTGTGTACGAGAAAGAGGAAAGTTGGAAAAACGTGGAAAAAGTGAATGTATAAGGAAAAGAAACAAAAGGGCGGTATTGGTTTAAATGGCCTTTTTAACGATTTTGTGAGTCATATGGGTTCGGAATCTGAAAAACAGTGTGTACGCGAAGGAGGAAAGTTGTTTTGAGTGCAAAAACGTGGAAAAAATGAATGTATAAGGAAAAGAAACAAAAGGGCGGTATTGGATTAAATGGCTTTTTAGACCGTTTTGTGAGTCAGATGGGTTCGGTATCTTAAAAACAGTGTGTACACAAAGGAGGAAAGTTGTTTTGAGTGCAAAAACATGAAAAAAATGAATGCATAAGGAAAAGAAACAAAAGGGAGGTATTGGTTTAAATGGTTTTATAGACGATTTTGTGAGTCAGATGGGTTCGGAATCATAAAAACAGTGTGTACGCGAAGGAGGAAAGTTGTCTTCAGTGCAAAAACGTAAGAAAAACGAATGCATAAGGAAAAGAAACAAAAGGGCGGAATTGGTTTAAATGGACTTGTAGACGATTTTGTGAGTCAGATGGGTTTGAAATCATAAAAACAGTGTGTACGCGAAGGAGGAAAGTTGTCTTGAGTGCAAAAACGTAAGAAAAATGAATGCATAAGGGAAAGAAACAAAAGGGCGATATTGGATTAAATGGCCTTTTTAACGATTTTGTGAGTCAGATGGGTTCGGAATCATAAAAACAGTGTGTACGCGAAGGAGGAAAGTTGTCTTGAGTGCAAAAACGTAAGAAAAACGAATGCATAAGGAAAAGAAACAAAAGGGCGGAATTGGTTTAAATGGACTTGTAGACGATTTTGTGAGTCAGATGGGTTCGAAATCATAAAAACAGTGTGTACGCGAAGGAGGAAAGTTGTCTTGAGTGCAAAAACGTAAGAAAAATGAATGCATAAGGGAAAGAAACAAAAGGGCGGTATTGGATTAAATGGCCTTTTTAACGATTTTGTGAGTCAGATGGGTTCGGAATCATAAAAACAGTGTGTACGCGAAGGAGGAAAGTTGTCTTCAGTGCAAAAACGTAAGAAAAACGAATGCATAAGGAAAAGAAACAGAAGGGCGGAATTGGTTTAAATGGACTTGTAGACGATTTTGTGAGTCAGATGGTTTCGAAATCATAAAAACAGTGTGTACGCGAAGGAGGAAAGTTGTCTTGAGTGAAAAAACGTAAGAAAAATGAATGCATAAGGGAAAGAAACAAAAGGGCGATATTGGATTAAATGGCCTTTTTAACGATTTTGTGAGTCAGATGGGTTCGGAATCATAAAAACAGTGTGTACGCGAAGGAGGAAAGTTGTCTTGAGTGCAAAAACGTAAGAAAAACGAATGCATAAGGAAAAGAAACAAAAGGGCGGAATTGGTTTAAATGGACTTGTAGACGATTTTGTGAGTCAGATGGGTTCGAAATCATAAAAACAGTGTGTACGCGAAGGAGGAAAGTTGTCTTGAGTGCAAAAACGTAAGAAAAATGAATGCATAAGGGAAAGAAACAAAAGGGCGGTATTGGATTAAATGGCCTTTTTAACGATTTTGTGAGTCAGATGGGTTCGGAATCATAAAAACAGTGTGTACGCGAAGGAGGAAAGTTGTCTTCAGTGCAAAAACGTAAGAAAAACGAATGCATAAGGAAAAGAAACAGAAGGGCGGAATTGGTTTAAATGGACTTGTAGACGATTTTGTGAGTCAGATGGTTTCGAAATCATAAAAACAGTGTGTACGCGAAGGAGGAAAGTTGTCTTGAGTGAAAAAACGTAAGAAAAATGAATGCATAAGGGAAAGAAACAAAAGGGCGATATTGGATTAAATGGCCTTTTTAACGATTTTGTGAGTCAGATGGGTTCGGAATCATAAAAACAGTGTGTACGCGAAGGAGGAAAGTTGTCTTCAGTGCAAAAACGTAAGAAAAACGAATGCATAAAGAAAAGAAACAAAAGGGCGGAATTGGTTTAAATGGACTTGTAGACGATTTTGTGAGTCAGATGGGTTCGAAATCATAAAAACAGTGTGTACGCGAAGGAGGAAAGTTGTCTTGAGTGCAAAAACGTAAGAAAAATGAATGCATAAGGGAAAGAAACAAAACTGCGGTATTGGATTAAATGGCCTTTTTAACGATTTTGTGAGTCAGATGGGTTCGGAATCATAAAAACAGTGTGTACGCGAAGGAGGAAAGTTGTCTTGAGTGCAAAAACGTAAGAAAAATGAATGTATAAGGAAAAGAAACGAAAGGGCGGTATTGGTTTAAATGGCCTTTTTAACGATTTTGTGAGTCAGGTGGGTTCGAAATCATAAAAAAAGTGTGTACCAGAAGGAGGGAAGTTGGAAAAACGTGGAAAAAATGAATGTATGAGGAAAAGAAACGAAAGGGCGGTATTGGTTTAAATATCCTTTTTAACGATTTTGTGAGTCATATGGGTTCGGAATCATAAAAAAAGTGTGTACGCGAAGGAGGGAAGTTGTCTTGAGTGCAAAAACGTGAAAAAAATGAATGCATAAGGAAAAGAAACAAAAGGGCGGTATTGGTTTAAATGGCTTTTTAGACAGTTTTGTGAGTCAGATGGGTTCGGAATCTTAAAAACAGTGTGTACGAGAAGGAGGAAAGTTGGAAAAACGTGGAAAAAGTGAATGTATAAGGAAAAGAAACAAAAGGGCGGTATTGGTTTAAATGGCGTTTTTAACGATTTTGTGCGTCATATGGGTTCGGAATCATAAAAAAAATTTTGTACGCGAAGGAGGGAAGTTGTCTTGAGTGCAAAAACGTGAAAAAAATGAATGCATAAGGAAAAGAAACAAAAGGGCGGTATTGGTTTAAATGGCTTTTTAGACAGTTTTGTGAGTCAGATGGGTTCGGAATCTTGAAAACAGTGTGTACGAGGAGGAAAGTTGGAAAAACGTGGAAAAAATGAATGTATGAGGAAAAGAAACAAAAGGGAGGTATTGGTTTAAATGGTCTTTTAGATGATTTTGTGAGTCAGATGGGTTCGGAATCATAAAAACAGTGTGTACGCGAAGGAGGAAAGTTGTTGTGCAAAAACGTGGAAAAAATGAATGTATAAGGAAAAGAAACAAAAGGGCGGTATTGGATTAAATGGCTTTTTAGACAGTTTTGTGAGTCAGATGGGTTCGGTATCTTAAAAACAGTGTGTACACGAAGGAGGAAAGTTGTTTTGAGTGCAAAAACATGAAAAAAATAAGGAAAAGAAACAAAAGGGAGGTACTGGTTTAAATGGTCTTATAGACGATTTTGTGAGTCAGATGGGTTCGGAATCATAAAAACAGTGTGTACGCGAAGGAGGAAAGTTGTCTTCAGTGCAAAAACGTAAGAAAAACGAATGCATAAGGAAAAGAAACAAAAGGGCGGAATTGGTTTAAATGGACTTGTAGACGATTTTGTGAGTCAGATGGGTTCGAAATCATAAAAACAGTGTGTACGCGAAGGAGGAAAGTTGTCTTGAGTGCAATAACGTAAGAAAAATGAATGCATAAGGGAAAGAAACAAAAGGGCGGTATTGGATTAAATGGCCTTTTTAACGATTTTGTGAGTCAGATGGGTTCGGAATCATAAAAACAGTGTGTACGCGAAGGAGGAAAGTTGTCTTCAGTGCAAAAACCTAAGAAAAACGAATGCATAAGGAAAAGAAACAGAAGGGCGGAATTGGTTTAAATGGACTTGTAGACGATTTTGTGAGTCAGATGGTTTCGAAATCATAAAAACAGTGTGTACGCGAAAAAGGAAAGTTGTCTTGAGTGCAAAAACGTAAGAAAAATGAATGCATAAGGGAAAGAAACAAAAGGGCGGTATTGGATTAAATGGCCTTTTTAACGATTTTGTGAGTCAGATGGGTTCGGAATCATAAAAACAGTGTGTACGCGAAGGAGGAAAGTTGTCTTGAGTGCAAAAACGTAAGAAAAATGAATGTATAAGGAAAAGAAACGAAAGGGCGGTATTGGTTTAAATGGCCTTTTTAACGATTTTGTGAGTCAGGTGGGTTCGAAATCATAAAAAAAGTGTGTACCAGAAGGAGGGAAGTTGGAAAAACGTGGAAAAAATGAATGTATGAGGAAAAGAAACAAAATGGCGGTATTGGTTTAAATGGCTTTTTAGACAGTTTTGTGAGTCAGATGGGTTCGGAATCTTAAAAACAGTGTGTACGAGAAGGAGGAAAGTTGGAAAAACGTGGAAAAAGTGAATGTATAAGGAAAAGAAACAAAAGGGCGGTATTGGTTTAAATGGCGTTTTTAACGATTTTGTGCGTCATATGGGTTCGGAATCATAAAAAAAGTGTGTACGCGAAGGAGGGAAGTTGTCTTGAGTGCAAAAACGTGAAAAAAATGAATGCATAAGGAAAAGAAACAAAAGGGCGGTATTGGTTTAAATGGCTTTTTAGACAGTTTTGTGAGTCAGATGGGTTCGGAATCTTGAAAACAGTGTGTACGAGGAGGAAAGTTGGAAAAACGTGGAAAAAATGAATGTATGAGGAAAAGAAACAAAAGGGAGGTATTGGTTTAAATGGTCTTTTAGATGATTTTGTGAGTCAGATGGGTTCGGAATCATAAAAACAGTGTGTACGCGAAGGAGGAAAGTTGTTGTGCAAAAACGTGGAAAAAATGAATGTATAAGGAAAAGAAACAAAAGGGCGGTATTGGATTAAATGGCTTTTTAGACAGTTTTGTGAGTCAGATGGGTTCGGTATCTTAAAAACAGTGTGTACACGAAGGAGGAAAGTTGTTTTGAGTGCAAAAACATGAAAAAAATAAGGAAAAGAAACAAAAGGGAGGTATTGGTTTAAATGGTCTTATAGACGATTTTGTGAGTCAGATGGGTTCGGAATCATAAAAACAGTGTGTACGCGAAGGAGGAAAGTTGTCTTCAGTGCAAAAACGTAAGAAAAACGAATGCATAAGGAAAAGAAACAAAAGGGCGGAATTGGTTTAAATGGACTTGTAGACGATTTTGTGAGTCAGATGGGTTCGAAATCATAAAAACAGTGTGTACGCGAAGGAGGAAAGTTGTCTTGAGTGCAATAACGTAAGAAAAATGAATGCATAAGGGAAAGAAACAAAAGGGCGGTATTGGATTAAATGGCCTTTTTAACGATTTTGTGAGTCAGATGGGTTCGGAATCTTGAAAACAGTGTGTACGAGGAGGAAAGTTGGAAAAACGTGGAAAAAATGAATGTATGAGGAAAAGAAACAAAAGGGAGGTATTGGTTTAAATGGTCTTTTAGATGATTTTGTGAGTCAGATGGGTTCGGAATCATAAAAACAGTGTGTACGCGAAGGAGGAAAGTTGTTTTGAGTGCAAAAACATGAAAAAAATGAATGCATAAGGAAAAGAAACAAAAGGGAGGTATTGGTTTAAATGGTCTTATAGACGATTTTGTGAGTCAGATGGGTTCGGAATCATAAAAACAGTGTGTACGCGAAGGAGGAAAGTTGTCTTGAGTGCAAAAACGTAAGAAAAATGAATGCATAAGGAAAAGAAACAGAAGGGCGGAATTGGTTTAAATGGACTTGTAGACGATTTTGTGAGTCAGATGGTTTCGAAATCATAAAAACAGTGTGTACGCGAAGGAGGAAAGTTGTCTTGAGTGCAAAAACGTAAGAAAAATGAATGCATAAGGGAAAGAAACAAAAGGGCGGTATTGGATTAAATGGCCTTTTTAACGATTGTGTGAGTCAGATGGGTTCGGAATCATAAAAACAGTGTGTACGCGAAGGAGGAAAGTTGTCTTGAGTGCAAAAACGTAAGAAAAATGAATGTATAAGGAAAAGAAACGAAAGGGCGGTATTGGTTTAAATGGCCTTTTTAACGATTTTGTGAGTCAGGTGGGTTCGAAATCATAAAAAAAGTGTGTACCAGAAGGAGGGAAGTTGGAAAAACGTGGAAAAAATGAATGTATGAGGAAAAGAAACAAAATGGCGGTATTGGTTTAAATGGCTTTTTAGACAGTTTTGTGAGTCAGATGGTTTCGGAATCTTAAAAACAGTGTGTACGAGAAGGAGGAAATTTGGAAAAACGTGGAAAAAGTGAATGTATAAGGAAAAGAAACAAAAGGGCGGTATTGGTTTAAATGGCGTTTTTAACGATTTTGTGCGTCATATGGGTTCGGAATCATAAAAAAAGTGTGTACGCGAAGGAGGGAAGTTGTCTTGAGTGCAAAAACGTGAAAAAAATGAATGCATAAGAAAAAGAAACAAAAGGGCGGTATTGGTTTAAATGGCTTTTTAGACAGTTTTGTGAGTCAGATGGGTTCGGAATCTTGAAAACAGTGTGTACGAGGAGGAAAGTTGGAAAAACGTGGAAAAAATGAATGTATGAGGAAAAGAAACAAAAGGGAGGTATTGGTTTAAATGGTCTTTTAGATGATTTTGTGAGTCAGATGGGTTCGGAATCATAAAAACAGTGTGTACGCGAAGGAGGAAAGTTGTTTTGAGTGCAAAAACATGAAAAAAATGAATGCATAAGGAAAAGAAACAAAAGGGAGGTATTGGTTTAAATGGTCTTATAGACGATTTTGTGAGTCAGATGGGTTCGGAATCATAAAAACAGTGTGTACGCGAAGGAGGAAAGTTGTCTTGAGTGCAAAAACGTAAGAAAAATGAATGCATAAGGAAAAGAAACAGAAGGGCGGAATTGGTTTAAATGGACTTGTAGACGATTTTGTGAGTCAGATGGTTTCGAAATCATAAAAACAGTGTGTACGCGAAGGAGGAAAGTTGTCTTGAGTGCAAAAACGTAAGAAAAATGAATGCATAAGGGAAAGAAACAAAAGGGCGGTATTGGATTAAATGGCCATTTTAACGATTTTGTGAGTCAGATGGGTTCGGAATCATAAAAACAGTGTGTACGCGAAGGAGGAAAGTTGTCTTGAGTGCAAAAACGTAAGAAAAATGAATGTATAAGGAAAAGAAACGAAAGGGCGGTATTGGTTTAAATGGCCTTTTTAACGATTTTGTGAGTCAGGTGGGTTCGAAATCATAAAAAAAGTGTGTACCAGAAGGAGGGAAGTTGGAAAAACGTGGAAAAAATGAATGTATGAGGAAAAGAAACAAAATGGCGGTATTGGTTTAAATGGCTTTTTAGACAGTTTTGTGAGTCAGATGGGTTCGGAATCTTAAAAACAGTGTGTACGAGAAGGAGGAAAGTTGGAAAAACGTGGAAAAAGTGAATGTATAAGGAAAAGAAACAAAAGGGCGGTATTGGTTTAAATGGCGTTTTTAACGATTTTGTGCGTCATATGGGTTCGGAATCATAAAAAAAGTGTGTACGCGAAGCAGGGAAGTTGTCTTGAGTGCAAAAACGTGAAAAAAATGAATGCATAAGAAAAAGAAACAAAAGGGCGGTATTGGTTTAAATGGCTTTTTAGACAGTTTTGTGAGTCAGATGGGTTCGGAATCTTGAAAACAGTGTGTACGAGGAGGAAAGTTGGAAAAACGTGGAAAAAATGAATGTATGAGGAAAAGAAACAAAAGGGAGGTATTGGTTTAAATGGTCTTTTAGATGATTTTGTGAGTCAGATGGGTTCGGAATCATAAAAACAGTGTGTACGCGAAGGAGGAAAGTTGTTTTGAGTGCAAAAACATGAAAAAAATGAATGCATAAGGAAAAGAAACAAAAGGGAGGTATTGGTTTAAATGGTCTTATAGACGATTTTGTGAGTCAGATGGGTTTGGAATCATAAAAACAGTGTGTACGCGAAGGAGGAAAGTTGTCTTGAGTGCAAAAACGTAAGAAAAATGAATGCATAAGGGAAAGAAACAAAAGGGCGGTATTGGATTAAATGGCCTTTTTAACGATTTTGTGAGTCAGATGGGTTCGGAATCTGAAAAACAGTGTGTACGCGAAGGAGGAAAGTTGTTTTGAGTGCAAAAACGTGGAAAACATGAATGCATAAGGAAAAGAAACAGAAGGGCGGAATTGGTTTAAATGGACTTGTAGACGATTTTGTGAGTCAGATGGTTTCGAAATCATAAAAACAGTGTGTACGCGAAGGAGGAAAGTTGTCTTGAGTGCAAAAACGTAAGAAAAATGAATGCATAAGGGAAAGAAACAAAAGGGCGGTATTGGATTAAATGGCCATTTTAACGATTTTGTGAGTCAGATGGGTTCGGAATCATAAAAACAGTGTGTACGCGAAGGAGGAAAGTTGTCTTGAGTGCAAAAACGTAAGAAAAATGAATGTATAAGGAAAAGAAACGAAAGGGCGGTATTGGTTTAAATGGCCTTTTTAACGATTTTGTGAGTCAGGTGGGTTCGAAATCATAAAAAAAGTGTGTACCAGAAGGAGGGAAGTTGGAAAAACGTGGAAAAAATGAATGTATGAGGAAAAGAAACAAAATGGCGGTATTGGTTTAAATGGCTTTTTAGACAGTTTTGTGAGTCAGATGGGTTCGGAATCTTAAAAACAGTGTGTACGAGAAGGAGGAAAGTTGGAAAAACGTGGAAAAAGTGAATGTATAAGGAAAAGAAACAAAAGGGCGGTATTGGTTTAAATGGCGTTTTTAACGATTTTGTGCGTCATATGGGTTCGGAATCATAAAAAAAGTGTGTACGCGAAGGAGGGAAGTTGTCTTGAGTGCAAAAACGTGAAAAAAATGAATGCATAAGAAAAAGAAACAAAAGGGCGGTATTGGTTTAAATGGCTTTTTAGACAGTTTTGTGAGTCAGATGGGTTCGGAATCTTGAAAACAGTGTGTACGAGGAGGAAAGTTGGAAAAACGTGGAAAAAATGAATGTATGAGGAAAAGAAACAAAAGGGAGGTATTGGTTTAAATGGTCTTTTAGATGATTTTGTGAGTCAGATGGGTTCGGAATCATAAAAACAGTGTGTACGCGAAGGAGGAAAGTTGTTTTGAGTGCAAAAACATGAAAAAAATGAATGCATAAGGAAAAGAAACAAAAGGGAGGTATTGGTTTAAATGGTCTTATAGACGATTTTGTGAGTCAGATGGGTTTGGAATCATAAAAACAGTGTGTACGCGAAGGAGGAAAGTTGTCTTGAGTGCAAAAACGTAAGAAAAATGAATGCATAAGGGAAAGAAACAAAAGGGCGGTATTGGATTAAATGGCCTTTTTAACGATTTTGTGAGTCAGATGGGTTCGGAATCTGAAAAACAGTGTGTACGCGAAGGAGGAAAGTTGTTTTGAGTGCAAAAACGTGGAAAACATGAATGTATAAGTAAAAGAAACAAAAGGGAGGTATTGGTTTAAATGGTCTTTTAGATGATTTTGTGAGTCAGATGGGTTCGGAATCATAAAAACAGTGTGTACGCGAAGGAGGAAATTTGTCTTGAGTGCAAAAACGTAAGAAAAATGAATGCATAAGGAAAAGAAACAAAAGGGCGGTATTGGATTAAATGGCCTTTTTAACGATTTTGTGAGTCAGATGGGTTCGGAATCATAAAAACAGTGTGTACGCGAAGGAGGAAAGTTGTCTTGAGTGCAAAAACGTAAGAAAAATGAATGTATAAGGAAAAGAAACAAAAGGGCGGTATTGGTTTAAATGGCTTTTTAGACAGTTTTGTGAGTCAGATGGGTTCGGAATCTTAAAAACAGTGTGTACAAGAAGGAGGAAAGTTGTTTTCAGTGCAAAAACATGAAAAAAATGAATCCATAAGGAAAAGAAACAAAAGGGAGGTATTGGTTTAAATGGTCTTATAGACGATTTTGTGAGTCAGATGGGTTCGGAATCATAAAAACAGTGTGTACGCGAAGGAGGAAAGTTGTCTTCAGTGCAAAAACGTAAGAAAAATGAATGCATAAGGAAAAGAAACAAAAGGGCGGAATTGGTTTAAATGGACTTGTAGACGATTTTGTGAGTCAGATGGGTTCGAAATCATAAAAACAGTGTGTACGCGAAGGAGGAAAGTTGTCTTGAGTGCAAAAACTTAAGAAAAATGAATGCATAAGGGAAAGAAACAAAAGGGCGGTATTGGATTAAATGGCCTTTTTAACGATTTTGTGAGTCAGATGGGTTCGGAATCATAAAAACAGTGTGTACGCGAAGGAGGAAAGTTGTCTTGAGTGCAAAAACGTAAGAAAAATGAATGTATAAGGAAAAGAAACGAAAGGGCGGTATTGGTTTAAATGGCCTTTTTAACGATTTTGTGAGACAGGTGGGTTCGAAATCATAAAAAAAGTGTGTACCAGAAGGAGGGAAGTTGGAAAAACGTGGAAAAAATGAATGTATGAGGAAAAGAAACAAAATGGCGGTATTGGTTTAAATGGCTTTTTAGACAGTTTTGTGAATCAGATGGCTACGGAATCTTAAAATCAGTGTGTACGAGAAGGAGGAAAGTTGGAAAAACGTGGAAAAAGTGAATGTATAAGGAAAAGAAACGAAAGGGCGGTATTGGATTAAATGGCCTTTTTAACGATTATGTGAGTCAGATGGGTTCGGAATCATAAAAACAGTGTGTACGCGAAGGAGGAAACTTGTCTTGACTGCAAAAACGTAAGAAAAATGAATGTATAAGGAATAGAAAGAAAAGGGCGGTATTGGTTTAAATGGCTTTTTAGACAGTTTTGTGAGTCAGATGGGTTCGGAATCTTAAAAACAGTGTGTACATGAAGGAGGAAAGTTGTTTTGAGTGCAAAAACGTGGAAAAAATGAATGTATAAGGAAAAGAAACAAAAGGGCGGTATTGGTTTAAATGGCCTTTTTAACGATTTTGTGAGTCAGATGGGTTCGGAATCATAAAAACAGTGTGTACGCGAAGGAGGAAAGTTGTCTTGAGTGCAAAAACGTAAGAAAAATGAATGTATAAGGAAAAGAAACGAAAGGGCGGTATTGGTTTAAATGGCCTTTTTAACGATTTTGTGAGACAGGTGGGTTCGAAATCATAAAAAAAGTGTGTACCAGAAGGAGGGAAGTTGGAAAAACGTGGAAAAAATGAATGTATGAGGAAAAGAAACAAAATGGCGGTATTGGTTTAAATGGCTTTTTAGACAGTTTTGTGAATCAGATGGCTACGGAATCTTAAAATCAGTGTGTACGAGAAGGAGGAAAGTTGGAAAAACGTGGAAAAAGTGAATGTATAAGGAAAAGAAACGAAAGGGCGGTATTGGATTAAATGGCCTTTTTAACGATTATGTGAGTCAGATGGGTTCGGAATCATAAAAACAGTGTGTACGCGAAGGAGGAAACTTGTCTTGACTGCAAAAACGTAAGAAAAATGAATGTATAAGGAATAGAAAGAAAAGGGCGGTATTGGTTTAAATGGCTTTTTAGACAGTTTTGTGAGTCAGATGGGTTCGGAATCTTAAAAACAGTGTGTACATGAAGGAGGAAAGTTGTTTTGAGTGCAAAAACGTGGAAAAAATGAATGTATAAGGAAAAGAAACAAAAGGGCGGTATTGGTTTAAATGGCCTTTTTAACGATTTTGTGAGTCATATGGGTGCGGAATCTGAAAAACAGTGTGTACGCGAAGGAGGAAAGTTGTTGTGCAAAAACGTGGAAAAAATGAATGTATAAGGAAAAGAAACAAAAGGGCGGTATTGGATTAAATGGCCTTTTTAACGATTATGTGAGTCAGATGGGTTCGGAATCATAAAAACAGTGTGTCCGCGAAGGAGGAAAGTTGTCTAAAAGTGCAAAAACGTAAGAAAAATGAATGTATAAGGAAAAGAAACAAAAGGGCGGTATTCGTTTAAATGGCTTTTTAGACAGTTTTGTGAGTCAGATGGGTTCGGAATCTTAAAAACAGTGTGTACACGAAGGAGAAAAGTTGTTTTGAGTGCAAAAACATGAAAAAAATGAATGCATAAGGAAAAGAAGCAAAAGGGAGGTATTGGTTTAAATGGTCTTATAGACGATTTTGTGAGTCAGATGGGTTCGGAATCATAAAAACAGTGTGTACGCGAAGGAGGAAAGTTGTCTTGAGTGCAAAAACGTAAGAAAAATGAATGCATAAGGGAAAGAAACAAAAGGGCGATATTGGATTAAATGGCCTTTTTAACGATTTTGTGAGTCAGATGGGTTCGGAATCATAAAAACAGTGTGTACGCGAAGGAGGAAAGTTGTCTTGAGTGCAAAAACGTAAGAAAAATGAATGTATAAGGAAAAGAAACGAAAGGGCGGTATTGGTTTAAATGGCCTTTTTAACGATTTTGTGAGTCAGGTGGGTTCGAAATCATAAAAAAAGTGTGTACCAGAAGGAGGGAAGTTGGAAAAACGTGGAAAAAATGAATGTATGAGGAAAAGAAACAAAAGGGCGGTATTGGTTTAAATGGCTTTTTAGACAGTTTTGCGAGTCGGATGGGTTCGGAATCTTAAAAACAGTGTGTACGAGAAGGAGGAAAGTTGGAAAAACGTGGAAAAAGTGAATGTATAAGGAAAAGAAACAAAAGGGCGGTATTGGTTTAAATGGCCTTTTTAACGATTTTGTGAGTCATATGGGTTCGGAATCTGAAAAACAGTGTGTACGCGAAGGAGGAAAGTTGTTTTGAGTGCAAAAACGTGGAAAAAATGAATGTATAAGGAAAAGAAACAAAAGGGCGGTATTGGATTAAATGGCTTTTTAGACAGTTTTGTGAGTCAGATGGGTTCGGTATCTTAAAAACAGTGTGTACACGAAGGAGGAAAGTTGTTTTGAGTGCAAAAACATGAAAAAAATGAATGCATAAGGAAAAGAAACAAAAGGGAGGTATTGGTTTAAATGGTCTTATAGACGATTTTGTGAGTCAGATGGGTTCGGAATCATAAAAACAGTGTGTACGCGAAGGAGGAAAGTTGTCTTCAGTGCAAAAACGTAAGAAAAATGAATGCATAAGGGAAAGAAACAAAAGGGCGGTATTGGATTAAATGGCCTTTTTAAGGATTTTGTGAGTCAGATGGGTTCGGAATCATAAAAACAGTGTGTACGCGAAGGAGGAAAGTTGTCTTGAGTGCAAAAACGTGAAAAAAATGAATGCATAAGAAAAAGAAACAAAAGGGCGGTATTGGTTTAAATGGCTTTTTAGACAGTTTTGTGAGTCAGATGGGTTCGGAATCTTGAAAACAGTGTGTACGAGGAGGAAAGTTGGAAAAACGTGGAAAAAATGAATGTATGAGGAAAAGAAACAAAAGGGAGGTATTGGTTTAAATGGTCTTTTAGATGATTTTGTGAGTCAGATGGGTTCGGAATCATAAAAACAGTGTGTACGCGAAGGAGGAAAGTTGTTTTGAGTGCAAAAACATGAAAAAAATGAATGCATAAGGAAAAGAAACAAAAGGGAGGTATTGGTTTAAATGGTCTTATAGACGATTTTGTGAGTCAGATGGGTTCGGAATCATAAAAACAGTGTGTACGCGAAGGAGGAAAGTTGTCTTGAGTGCAAAAACGTAAGAAAAATGAATGCATAAGGGAAAGAAACAAAAGGGCGGTATTGGATTAAATGGCCTTTTTAACGATTTTGTGAGTCAGATGGGTTCGGAATCTGAAAAACAGTGTGTACGCGAAGGAGGAAAGTTGTTTTGAGTGCAAAAACGTGGAAAACATGAATGTATAAGTAAAAGAAACAAAAGGGAGGTATTGGTTTAAATGGTCTTTTAGATGATTTTGTGAGTCAGATGGGTTCGGAATCATAAAAACAGTGTGTACGCGAAGGAGGAAATTTGTCTTGAGTGCAAAAACGTAAGAAAAATGAATGCATAAGGAAAAGAAACAAAAGGGCGGTATTGGATTAAATGGCCTTTTTAACGATTTTGTGAGTCAGATGGGTTCGGAATCATAAAAACAGTGTGTACGCGAAGGAGGAAAGTTGTCTTGAGTGCAAAAACGTAAGAAAAATGAATGTATAAGGAAAAGAAACAAAAGGGCGGTATTGGTTTAAATGGCTTTTTAGACAGTTTTGTGAGTCAGATGGGTTCGGAATCTTAAAAACAGTGTGTACAAGAAGGAGGAAAGTTGTTTTCAGTGCAAAAACATGAAAAAAATGAATCCATAAGGAAAAGAAACAAAAGGGAGGTATTGGTTTAAATGGTCTTATAGACGATTTTGTGAGTCAGATGGGTTCGGAATCATAAAAACAGTGTGTACGCGAAGGAGGAAAGTTGTCTTCAGTGCAAAAACGTAAGAAAAATGAATGCATAAGGAAAAGAAACAAAAGGGCGGAATTGGTTTAAATGGACTTGTAGACGATTTTGTGAGTCAGATGGGTTCGAAATCATAAAAACAGTGTGTACGCGAAGGAGGAAAGTTGTCTTGAGTGCAAAAACTTAAGAAAAATGAATGCATAAGGGAAAGAAACAAAAGGGCGGTATTGGATTAAATGGCCTTTTTAACGATTTTGTGAGTCAGATGGGTTCGGAATCATAAAAACAGTGTGTACGCGAAGGAGGAAAGTTGTCTTGAGTGCAAAAACGTAAGAAAAATGAATGTATAAGGAAAAGAAACGAAAGGGCGGTATTGGTTTAAATGGCCTTTTTAACGATTTTGTGAGTCAGGTGGGTTCGAAATCATAAAAAAAGTGTGTACCAGAAGGAGGGAAGTTGGAAAAACGTGGAAAAAATGAATGTATGAGGAAAAGAAACAAAATGGCGGTATTGGTTTAAATGGCTTTTTAGACAGTTTTGTGAATCAGATGGCTACGGAATCTTAAAATCAGTGTGTACGAGAAGGAGGAAAGTTGGAAAAACGTGGAAAAAGTGAATGTATAAGGAAAAGAAACGAAAGGGCGGTATTGGATTAAATGGCCTTTTTAACGATTATGTGAGTCAGATGGGTTCGGAATCATAAAAACAGTGTGTACGCGAAGGAGGAAACTTGTCTTGACTGCAAAAACGTAAGAAAAATGAATGTATAAGGAATAGAAAGAAAAGGGCGGTATTGGTTTAAATGGCTTTTTAGACAGTTTTGTGAGTCAGATGGGTTCGGAATCTTAAAAACAGTGTGTACATGAAGGAGGAAAGTTGTTTTGAGTGCAAAAACGTGGAAAAAATGAATGTATAAGGAAAAGAAACAAAAGGGCGGTATTGGTTTAAATGGCCTTTTTAACGATTTTGTGAGTCATATGGGTTCGGAATCTGAAAAACAGTGTGTACGAGAAGGAGGAAAGTTGGAAAAACGTGGAAAAAGTGAATGTATAAGGAAAAGAAACAAAAGGGCGGTATTGGTTTAAATGGCCTTTTTAACGATTTTGTGAGTCATATGGGTGCGGAATCTGAAAAACAGTGTGTACGCGAAGGAGGAAAGTTGTTGTGCAAAAACGTGGAAAAAATGAATGTATAAGGAAAAGAAACAAAAGGGCGGTATTGGATTAAATGGCCTTTTTAACGATTATGTGAGTCAGATGGGTTCGGAATCATAAAAACAGTGTGTCCGCGAAGGAGGAAAGTTGTCTAAAAGTGCAAAAACGTAAGAAAAATGAATGTATAAGGAAAAGAAACAAAAGGGCGGTATTCGTTTAAATGGCTTTTTAGACAGTTTTGTGAGTCAGATGGGTTCGGAATCTTAAAAACAGTGTGTACACGAAGGAGAAAAGTTGTTTTGAGTGCAAAAACATGAAAAAAATGAATGCATAAGGAAAAGAAGCAAAAGGGAGGTATTGGTTTAAATGGTCTTATAGACGATTTTGTGAGTCAGATGGGTTCGGAATCATAAAAACAGTGTGTACGCGAAGGAGGAAAGTTGTCTTGAGTGCAAAAACGTAAGAAAAATGAATGCATAAGGGAAAGAAACAAAAGGGCGATATTGGATTAAATGGCCTTTTTAACGATTTTGTGAGTCAGATGGGTTCGGAATCATAAAAACAGTGTGTACGCGAAGGAGGAAAGTTGTCTTGAGTGCAAAAACGTAAGAAAAATGAATGTATAAGGAAAAGAAACGAAAGGGCGGTATTGGTTTAAATGGCCTTTTTAACGATTTTGTGAGTCAGGTGGGTTCGAAATCATAAAAAAAGTGTGTACCAGAAGGAGGGAAGTTGGAAAAACGTGGAAAAAATGAATGTATGAGGAAAAGAAACAAAAGGGCGGTATTGGTTTAAATGGCTTTTTAGACAGTTTTGCGAGTCGGATGGGTTCGGAATCTTAAAAACAGTGTGTACGAGAAGGAGGAAAGTTGGAAAAACGTGGAAAAAGTGAATGTATAAGGAAAAGAAACAAAAGGGCGGTATTGGTTTAAATGGCGTTTTTAACGATTTTGTGCGTCATATGGGTTCGGAATCATAAAAAAAGTGTGTACGCGAAGGAGGGAAGTTGTCTTGAGTGCAAAAACGTGAAAAAAATGAATGCATAAGTAAAAGAAACAAAAGGGCGGTATTGGTTTAAATGGCTTTTTAGACAGTTTTGTGAGTCACATGGGTTCGGAATCTTAAAAACAGTGTGTACGAGAAGGAGGAAAGTTGGAAAAACGTGGAAAAAGTGAATGTATAAGGAAAAGAAACAAAAGGGCGGTATTGGTTTAAATGGCCTTTTTAACGATTTTGTGAGTCATATGGGTTCGGAATCTGAAAAACAGTGTGTACGCGAAGGAGGAAAGTTGTTTTGAGTGCAAAAACGTGGAAAAAATGAATGTATAAGGAAAAGAAACAAAAGGGCGGTATTGGATTAAATGGCTTTTTAGACAGTTTTGTGAGTCAGATGGGTTCGGTATCTTAAAAACAGTGTGTACACGAAGGAGGAAAGTTGTTTTGAGTGCAAAAACATGAAAAAAATGAATGCATAAGGAAAAGAAACAAAAGGGAGGTATTGGTTTAAATGGTCTTATAGACGATTTTGTGAGTCAGATGGGTTCGGAATCATAAAAACAGTGTGTACGCGAAGGAGGAAAGTTGTCTTCAGTGCAAAAACGTAAGAAAAATGAATGCATAAGGGAAAGAAACAAAAGGGCGGTATTGGATTAAATGGCCTTTTTAAGGATTTTGTGAGTCAGATGGGTTCGGAATCATAAAAACAGTGTGTACGCGAAGGAGGAAAGTTGTCTTCAGTGCAAAAACGTAAGAAAAACGAATGCATAAGGAAAAGAAACAGAAGGGCGGAATTGGTTTAAATGGACTTGTAGACGATTTTGTGAGTCAGATGGTTTCGAAATCATAAAAACAGTGTGTACGCGAAGGAGGAAAGTTGTCTTGAGTGCAAAAACGTAAGAAAAATGAATGCATAAGGGAAAGAAACAAAAGGGCGATATTGGATTAAATGGCCTTTTTAACGATTTTGTGAGTCAGATGGGTTCGGAATCATAAAAACAGTGTGTACGCGAAGGAGGAAAGTTGGAAAAACGTGGAAAAAATGAATGTATGAGGAAAAGAAACAAAATGGCGGTATTGGTTTAAATGGCTTTTTAGACAGTTTTGTGAATCAGATGGCTACGGAATCTTAAAATCAGTGTGTACGAGAAGGAGGAAAGTTGGAAAAACGTGGAAAAAGTGAATGTATAAGGAAAAGAAACGAAAGGGCGGTATTGGATTAAATGGCCTTTTTAACGATTATGTGAGTCAGATGGGTTCGGAATCATAAAAACAGTGTGTACGCGAAGGAGGAAACTTGTCTTGACTGCAAAAACGTAAGAAAAATGAATGTATAAGGAATAGAAAGAAAAGGGCGGTATTGGTTTAAATGGCTTTTTAGACAGTTTTGTGAGTCAGATGGGTTCGGAATCTTAAAAACAGTGTGTACATGAAGGAGGAAAGTTGTTTTGAGTGCAAAAACGTGGAAAAAATGAATGTATAAGGAAAAGAAACAAAAGGGCGGTATTGGTTTAAATGGCCTTTTTAACGATTTTGTGAGTCATATGGGTTCGGAATCTGAAAAACAGTGTGTATGAGAAGGAGGAAAGTTGGAAAAACGTGGAAAAAGTGAATGTATAAGGAAAAGAAACAAAAGGGCGGTATTGGATTAAATGGCCTTTTTAACGATTTTGTGAGTCAGATGGGTTCGGAATCATAAAAACAGTGTGTACGCGAAGGAGGAAAGTTGGAAAAACGTGGAAAAAATGAATGTATGAGGAAAAGAAACAAAATGGCGGTATTGGTTTAAATGGCTTTTTAGACAGTTTTGTGAATCAGATGGCTACGGAATCTTAAAATCAGTGTGTACGAGAAGGAGGAAAGTTGGAAAAACGTGGAAAAAGTGAATGTATAAGGAAAAGAAACGAAAGGGCGGTATTGGATTAAATGGCCTTTTTAACGATTATGTGAGTCAGATGGGTTCGGAATCATAAAAACAGTGTGTACGCGAAGGAGGAAACTTGTCTTGACTGCAAAAACGTAAGAAAAATGAATGTATAAGGAATAGAAAGAAAAGGGCGGTATTGGTTTAAATGGCTTTTTAGACAGTTTTGTGAGTCAGATGGGTTCGGAATCTTAAAAACAGTGTGTACATGAAGGAGGAAAGTTGTTTTGAGTGCAAAAACGTGGAAAAAATGAATGTATAAGGAAAAGAAACAAAAGGGCGGTATTGGTTTAAATGGCCTTTTTAACGATTTTGTGAGTCATATGGGTTCGGAATCTGAAAAACAGTGTGTATGAGAAGGAGGAAAGTTGGAAAAACGTGGAAAAAGTGAATGTATAAGGAAAAGAAACAAAAGGGCGGTATTGGTTTAAATGGCCTTTTTAACGATTTTGTGAGTCATATGGGTGCGGAATCTGAAAAACAGTGTGTACGCGAAGGAGGAAAGTTGTTGTGCAAAAACGTGGAAAAAATGAATGTATAAGGAAAAGAAACAAAAGGGCGGTATTGGATTAAATGGCCTTTTTAACGATTATGTGAGTCAGACGGGTTCGGAATCATAAAAACAGTGTGTCCGCGAAGGAGGAAAGTTGTCTTGAGTGCAAAAACGTAAGAAAAATGAATGTATAAGGAAAAGAAACAAAAGGGCGGTATTCATTTAAATGGCTTTTTAGACAGTTTTGTGAGTCAGATGGGTTCGGAATCTTAAAAACAGTGTGTACACGAAGGAGAAAAGTTGTTTTGAGTGCAAAAACATGAAAAAAATGAATGCATAAGGAAAAGAAGCAAAAGGGAGGTATTGGTTTAAATGGTCTTATAGACGATTTTGTGAGTCAGATGGGTTCGGAATCATAAAAACAGTGTGTACGCGAAGGAGGAAAGTTGTCTTGAGTGCAAAAACGTAAGAAAAATGAATGCATAAGGGAAAGAAACAAAAGGGCGATATTGGATTAAATGGCCTTTTTAACGATTTTGTGAGTCAGATGGGTTCGGAATCATAAAAACAGTGTGTACGCGAAGGAGGAAAGTTGTCTTGAGTGCAAAAACGTAAGAAAAATGAATGTATAAGGAAAAGAAACGAAAGGGCGGTATTGGTTTAAATGGCCTTTTTAACGATTTTGTGAGTCAGGTGGGTTCGAAATCATAAAAAAAGTGTGTACCAGAAGGAGGGAAGTTGGAAAAACGTGGAAAAAATGAATGTATGAGGAAAAGAAACAAAAGGGCGGTATTGGTTTAAATGGCTTTTTAGACAGTTTTGCGAGTCGGATGGGTTCGGAATCTTAAAAACAGTGTGTACGAGAAGGAGGAAAGTTGGAAAAACGTGGAAAAAGTGAATGTATAAGGAAAAGAAACAAAAGGGCGGTATTGGTTTAAATGGCGTTTTTAACGATTTTGTGCGTCATATGGGTTCGGAATTATAAAAAAAGTGTGTACGCGAAGGAGGGAAGTTGTCTTGAGTGCAAAAACGTGAAAAAAATGAATGCATAAGTAAAAGAAACAAAAGGGCGGTATTGGTTTAAATGGCTTTTTAGACAGTTTTGTGAGTCACATGGGTTCGGAATCTTAAAAACAGTGTGTACGAGAAGGAGGAAAGTTGGAAAAACGTGGAAAAAGTGAATGTATAAGGAAAAGAAACAAAAGGGCGGTATTGGTTTAAATGGCCTTTTTAACGATTTTGTGAGTCATATGGGTTCGGAATCTGAAAAACAGTGTGTACGCGAAGGAGGAAAGTTGTTTTGAGTGCAAAAACGTGGAAAAAATGAATGTATAAGGAAAAGAAACAAAAGGGCGGTATTGGATTAAATGGCTTTTTAGACAGTTTTGTGAGTCAGATGGGTTCGGTATCTTAAAAACAGTGTGTACACGAAGGAGGAAAGTTGTTTTGAGTGCAAAAACATGAAAAAAATGAATGCATAAGGAAAAGAAACAAAAGGGAGGTATTGGTTTAAATGGTCTTATAGACGATTTTGTGAGTCAGATGGGTTCGGAATCATAAAAACAGTGTGTACGCGAAGGAGGAAAGTTGTCTTCAGTGCAAAAACGTAAGAAAAATGAATGCATAAGGGAAAGAAACAAAAGGGCGGTATTGGATTAAATGGCCTTTTTAAGGATTTTGTGAGTCAGATGGGTTCGGAATCATAAAAACAGTGTGTACGCGAAGGAGGAAAGTTGTCTTCAGTGCAAAAACGTAAGAAAAACGAATGCATAAGGAAAAGAAACAGAAGGGCGGAATTGGTTTAAATGGACTTGTAGACGATTTTGTGAGTCAGATGGTTTCGAAATCATAAAAACAGTGTGTACGCGAAGGAGGAAAGTTGTCTTGAGTGCAAAAACGTAAGAAAAATGAATGCATAAGGGAAAGAAACAAAAGGGCGATATTGGATTAAATGGCCTTTTTAACGATTTTGTGAGTCAGATGGGTTCGGAATCATAAAAACAGTGTGTACGCGAAGGAGGAAAGTTGTCTTCAGTGCAAAAACGTAAGAAAAACGAATGCATAAGGAAAAGAAACACAAGGGCGGAATTGGTTTAAATGGACTTGTAGACGATTTTGTGAGTCAGATGGGTTCGAAATCATAAAAACAGTGTGTACGCGAAGGAGGAAAGTTGTCTTGAGTGCAAAAACGTAAGAAAAATGAATGCATAAGGGAAAGAAACAAAAGGGCGGTATTGGATTAAATGGCCTTTTTAACGATTTTGTGAGTCAGATGGGTTCGGAATCATAAAAACAGTGTGTACGCGAAGGAGGAAAGTTGTCTTCAGTGCAAAAACGTAAGAAAAACGAATGCATAAGGAAAAGAAACAGAAGGGCGGAATTGGTTTAAATGGACTTGTAGACGATTTTGTGAGTCAGATGGTTTCGAAATCATAAAAACAGTGTGTACGCGAAGGAGGAAAGTTGTCTTGAGTGAAAAAACGTAAGAAAAATGAATGCATAAGGGAAAGAAACAAAAGGGCGATATTGGATTAAATGGCCTTTTTAACGATTTTGTGAGTCAGATGGGTTCGGAATCATAAAAACAGTGTGTACGCGAAGGAGGAAAGTTGTCTTCAGTGCAAAAACGTAAGAAAAACGAATGCATAAGGAAAAGAAACAAAAGGGCGGAATTGGTTTAAATGGACTTGTAGACGATTTTGTGAGTCAGATGGGTTCGAAATCATAAAAACAGTGTGTACGCGAAGGAGGAAAGTTGTCTTGAGTGCAAAAACGTAAGAAAAATGAATGTATAAGGAAAAGAAACGAAAGGGCGGTATTGGTTTAAATGGCCTTTTTAACGATTTTGTGAGTCAGGTGGGTTCGAAATCATAAAAAAAGTGTGTACCAGAAGGAGGGAAGTTGGAAAAACGTGGAAAAAATGAATGTATGAGGAAAAGAAAGAAAATGGCGGTATTGGTTTAAATGGCTTTTTAGACAGTTTTGTGAGTCAGATGGGTTCGGAATCTTAAAAACAGTGTGTACGAGAAGGAGGAAAGTTGGAAAAACGTGGAAAAAGTGAATGTATAAGGAAAAGAAACAAAAGGGCGGTATTGGTTTAAATGGCGTTTTTAACGATTTTGTGCGTCATATGGGTTCGGAATCATAAAAAAAGTGTGTACGCGAAGGAGGGAAGTTGTCTTGAGTGCAAAAACGTGAAAAAAATGAATGCATAAGGAAAAGAAACAAAAGGGCGGTATTGGTTTAAATGGCTTTTTAGACAGTTTTGTGAGTCAGATGGGTTCGGAATCTTGAAAACAGTGTGTACGAGGAGGAAAGTTGGAAAAACGTGGAAAAAATGAATGTATGAGGAAAAGAAACAAAAGGGAGGTATTGGTTTAAATGGTCTTTTAGATGATTTTGTGAGTCAGATGGGTTCGGAATCATAAAAACAGTGTGTACGCGAAGGAGGAAAGTTGTTGTGCAAAAACGTGGAAAAAATGAATGTATAAGGAAAAGAAACAAAAGGGCGGTATTGGATTAAATGGCTTTTTAGCCAGTTTTGTGAGTCAGATGGGTTCGGTATCTTAAAAACAGTGTGTACACGAAGGAGGAAAGTTGTTTTGAGTGCAAAAACATGAAAAAAATAAGGAAAAGAAACAAAAGGGAGGTATTGGTTTAAATGGTCTTATAGACGATTTTGTGAGTCAGATGGGTTCGGAATCATAAAAACAGTGTGTACGCGAAGGAGGAAAGTTGTCTTCAGTGCAAAAACGTAAGAAAAACGAATGCATAAGGAAAAGAAACAAAAGGGCGGAATTGGTTTAAATGGACTTGTAGACGATTTTGTGAGTCAGATGGGTTCGAAATCATAAAAACAGTGTGTACGCGAAGGAGGAAAGTTGTCTTGAGTGCAATAACGTAAGAAAAATGAATGCATAAGGGAAAGAAACAAAAGGGCGGTATTGGATTAAATGGCCTTTTTAACGATTTTGTGAGTCAGGTGGGTTCGGAATCATAAAAACAGTGTGTACGCGAAGGAGGAAAGTTGTCTTCAGTGCAAAAACGTAAGAAAAACGAATGCATAAGGAAAAGAAACAGAAGGGCGGAATTGGTTTAAATGGACTTGTAGACGATTTTGTGAGTCAGATGGTTTCGAAATCATAAAAACAGTGTGTACGCGAAGGAGGAATGTTGTCTTGAGTGCAAAAACGTAAGAAAAATGAATGTATAAGGAAAAGAAACGAAAGGGCGGTATTGGTTTAAATGGCCTTTTTAACGATTTTGTGAGTCAGGTGGGTTCGAAATCATAAAAAAAGTGTGTACCAGAAGGAGGGAAGTTGGAAAAACGTGGAAAAAGTGAATGTATAAGGAAAAGAAACAAAAGGGCGGTATTGGTTTAAATGGCGTTTTTAACGATTTTGTGCGTCATATGGGTTCGGAATCATAAAAAAAGTGTGTACGCGAAGGAGGGAAGTTGTCTTGAGTGGAAAAACGTGAAAAAAATGAATGCATAAGGAAAAGAAACAAAAGGGCGGTATTGGTTTAAATGGCTTTTTAGACAGTTTTGTGAGTCAGATGGGTTCGGTATCTTAAAAACAGTGTGTACGAGAAGGACGAAAGTTGGAAAAACGTGGAAAAAGTGAATGTATAAGGAAAAGAAACAAAAGGGCGGTATTGGTTTAAATGGCCTTTTTAACGATTTTGTGAGTCATATGGGTTCGGAATCTGAAAAACAGTGCTTACGCGAAGGAGGAAAGTTGTTTTGAGTGCAAAAACGTGGAAAACATGAATGTATAAGGAAAAGAAACAAAAGGGAGGTATTGGTTTAAATGGTCTTTTAGATGATTTTGTGAGTCAGATGGGTTCGGAATAATAAAAACAGTGTGTACGCGAAGGAGGAAAGTTGTCTTGAGTGCAAAAACGTAAGAAAAATGAATGTATAAGGAAAAGAAACAAAAGGGCGGTATTGGTTTAAATGGCTTTTTAGACAGTTTTGTGAATCAGATGGCTACGGAATCTTAAAATCAGTGTGTACGAGAAGGAGGAAAGTTGGAAAAACGTGGAAAAAGTGAATGTATAAGGAAAAGAAACGAAAGGGCGGTATTGGATTAAATGGCCTTTTTAACGATTATGTGAGTCAGATGGGTTCGGAATCATAAAAACAGTGTGTACGCGAAGGAGGAAAGTTGTCTTGAGTGCAAAAACGTAAGAAAAATGAATGTATAAGGAAAAGAAACGAAAGGGCGGTATTGGTTTAAATGGCCTTTTTAACGATTTTGTGAGTCAGATGGGTTCGGAATCATAAAAACAGTGTGTACGCGAAGGAGGAAAGTTGTCTTGAGTGCAAAAACGTAAGAAAAATGAATGTATAAGGAAAAGAAACGAAAGGGCGGTATTGGTTTAAATGGCCTTTTTAACGATTTTGTGAGTCAGGTGGGTTCGAAATCATAAAAAAAGTGTGTACCAGAAGGAGGGAAGTTGGAAAAACGTGGAAAAAGTGAATGTATAAGGAAAAGAAATAAAAGGGCGGTATTGGTTTAAATGGCGTTTTTAACGATTTTGTGCGTCATATGGGTTCGGAATCATAAAAAAAGTGTGTACGCGAAGGAGGGAAGTTGTCTTGAGTGGAAAAACGTGAAAAAAATGAATGCATAAGGAAAAGAAACAAAAGGGCGGTATTGGTTTAAATGGCTTTTTAGACAGTTTTGTGAGTCAGATGGGTTCGGAATCTTAAAAACAGTGTGTACGAGAAGGAGGAAAGTTGGAAAAACGTGGAAAAAGTGAATGTATAAGGAAAAGAAACAAAAGGGCGGTATTGGTTTAAATGGCGTTTTTAACGATTTTGTGCGTCATATGGGTTCGGAATCATAAAAAAAGTGTGTACGCGAAGGAGGGAAGTTGTCTTGAGTGCAAAAACGTGAAAAAAATGAATGCATAAGGAAAAGAAACAAAAGGGCGGTATTGGTTTAAATGGCTTTTTAGACAGTTTTGTGAGTCAGATGGGTTCGGAATCTTGAAAACAGTGTGTACGAGGAGGAAAGTTGGAAAAACGTGGAAAAAATGAATGTATGAGGAAAAGAAACAAAAGGGAGGTATTGGTTTAAATGGTCTTTTAGATGATTTTGTGAGTCAGATGGGTTCGGAATCATAAAAACAGTGTGTACGCGAAGGAGGAAAGTTGTTGTGCAAAAACGTGGAAAAAATGAATGTATAAGGAAAAGAAACAAAAGGGCGGTATTGGATTAAATGGCTTTTTAGCCAGTTTTGTGAGTCAGATGGGTTCGGTATCTTAAAAACAGTGTGTACACGAAGGAGGAAAGTTGTTTTGAGTGCAAAAACATGAAAAAAATAAGGAAAAGAAACAAAAGGGAGGTATTGGTTTAAATGGTCTTATAGACGATTTTGTGAGTCAGATGGGTTCGGAATCATAAAAACAGTGTGTACGCGAAGGAGGAAAGTTGTCTTCAGTGCAAAAACGTAAGAAAAACGAATGCATAAGGAAAAGAAACAAAAGGGCGGAATTGGTTTAAATGGACTTGTAGACGATTTTGTGAGTCAGATGGGTTCGAAATCATAAAAACAGTGTGTACGCGAAGGAGGAAAGTTGTCTTGAGTGCAATAACGTAAGAAAAATGAATGCATAAGGGAAAGAAACAAAAGGGCGGTATTGGATTAAATGGCCTTTTTAACGATTTTGTGAGTCAGGTGGGTTCGGAATCATAAAAACAGTGTGTACGCGAAGGAGGAAAGTTGTCTTCAGTGCAAAAACGTAAGAAAAACGAATGCATAAGGAAAAGAAACAGAAGGGCGGAATTGGTTTAAATGGACTTGTAGACGATTTTGTGAGTCAGATGGTTTCGAAATCATAAAAACAGTGTGTACGCGAAGGAGGAATGTTGTCTTGAGTGCAAAAACGTAAGAAAAATGAATGCATAAGGGAAAGAAACAAAAGGGCGGTATTGGATTAAATGGCCTTTTTAACGATTTTGTGAGTCAGATGGGTTCGGAATCATAAAAACAGTGTGTACGCGAAGGAGGAAAGTTGTCTTGAGTGCAAAAACGTAAGAAAAATGAATGTATAAGGAAAAGAAACGAAAGGGCGGTATTGGTTTAAATGGCCTTTTTAACGATTTTGTGAGTCAGGTGGGTTCGAAATCATAAAAAAAGTGTGTACCAGAAGGAGGGAAGTTGGAAAAACGTGGAAAAAGTGAATGTATAAGGAAAAGAAACAAAAGGGCGGTATTGGTTTAAATGGCGTTTTTAACGATTTTGTGCGTCATATGGGTTCGGAATCATAAAAAAAGTGTGTACGCGAAGGAGGGAAGTTGTCTTGAGTGGAAAAACGTGAAAAAAATGAATGCATAAGGAAAAGAAACAAAAGGGCGGTATTGGTTTAAATGGCTTTTTAGACAGTTTTGTGAGTCAGATGGGTTCGGTATCTTAAAAACAGTGTGTACGAGAAGGACGAAAGTTGGAAAAACGTGGAAAAAGTGAATGTATAAGGAAAAGAAACAAAAGGGCGGTATTGGTTTAAATGGCCTTTTTAACGATTTTGTGAGTCATATGGGTTCGGAATCTGAAAAACAGTGCTTACGCGAAGGAGGAAAGTTGTTTTGAGTGCAAAAACGTGGAAAACATGAATGTATAAGGAAAAGAAACAAAAGTGAGGTATTGGTTTAAATGGTCTTTTAGATGATTTTGTGAGTCAGATGGGTTCGGAATAATAAAAACAGTGTGTACGCGAAGGAGGAAAGTTGTCTTGAGTGCAAAAACGTAAGAAAAATGAATGTATAAGGAAAAGAAACAAAAGGGCGGTATTGGTTTAAATGGCTTTTTAGACAGTTTTGTGAATCAGATGGCTACGGAATCTTAAAATCAGTGTGTACGAGAAGGAGGAAAGTTGGAAAAACGTGGAAAAAGTGAATGTATAAGGAAAAGAAACGAAAGGGCGGTATTGGATTAAATGGCCTTTTTAACGATTATGTGAGTCAGATGGGTTCGGAATCATAAAAACAGTGTGTACGCGAAGGAGGAAACTTGTCTTGACTGCAAAAACGTAAGAAAAATGAATGTATAAGGAATAGAAAGAAAAGGGCGGTATTGGTTTAAATGGCTTTTTAGACAGTTTTGTGAGTCAGATGGGTTCGGAATCTTAAAAACAGTGTGTACATGAAGGAGGAAAGTTGTTTTGAGTGCAAAAACGTGGAAAAAATGAATGTATAAGGAAAAGAAACAAAAGGGCGGTATTGGTTTAAATGGCCTTTTTAACGATTTTGTGAGTCATATGGGTTCGGAATCTGAAAAACAGTGTGTATGAGAAGGAGGAAAGTTGGAAAAACGTGGAAAAAGTGAATGTATAAGGAAAAGAAACAAAAGGGCGGTATTGGTTTAAATGGCCTTTTTAACGATTTTGTGAGTCATATGGGTGCGGAATCTGAAAAACAGTGTGTACGCGAAGGAGGAAAGTTGTTGTGCAAAAACGTGGAAAAAATGAATGTATAAGGAAAAGAAACAAAAGGGCGGTATTGGATTAAATGGCCTTTTTAACGATTATGTGAGTCAGATGGGTTCGGAATCATAAAAACAGTGTGTCCGCGAAGGAGGAAAGTTGTCTTGAGTGCAAAAACGTAAGAAAAATGAATGTATAAGGAAAAGAAACAAAAGGGCGGTATTCATTTAAATGGCTTTTTAGACAGTTTTGTGAGTCAGATGGGTTCGGAATCTTAAAAACAGTGTGTACACGAAGGAGAAAAGTTGTTTTGAGTGCAAAAACATGAAAAAAATGAATGCATAAGGAAAAGAAGCAAAAGGGAGGTATTGGTTTAAATGGTCTTATAGACGATTTTGTGAGTCAGATGGGTTCGGAATCATAAAAACAGTGTGTACGCGAAGGAGGAAAGTTGTCTTGAGTGCAAAAACGTAAGAAAAATGAATGCATAAGGGAAAGAAACAAAAGGGCGATATTGGATTAAATGGCCTTTTTAACGATTTTGTGAGTCAGATGGGTTCGGAATCATAAAAACAGTGTGTACGCGAAGGAGGAAAGTTGTCTTGAGTGCAAAAACGTAAGAAAAATGAATGTATAAGGAAAAGAAACGAAAGGGCGGTATTGGTTTAAATGGCCTTTTTAACGATTTTGTGAGTCAGGTGGGTTCGAAATCATAAAAAAAGTGTGTACCAGAAGGAGGGAAGTTGGAAAAACGTGGAAAAAATGAATGTATGAGGAAAAGAAACAAAAGGGCGGTATTGGTTTAAATGGCTTTTTAGACAGTTTTGCGAGTCGGATGGGTTCGGAATCTTAAAAACAGTGTGTACGAGAAGGAGGAAAGTTGGAAAAACGTGGAAAAAGTGAATGTATAAGGAAAAGAAACAAAAGGGCGGTATTGGTTTAAATGGCGTTTTTAACGATTTTGTGCGTCATATGGGTTCGGAATCATAAAAAAAGTGTGTACGCGAAGGAGGAAAGTTGTTTTGAGTGCAAAAACGTGGAAAAAATGAATGTATAAGGAAAAGAAACAAAAGGGCGGTATTGGATTAAATGGCTTTTTAGACAGTTTTGTGAGTCAGATGGGTTCGGTATCTTAAAAACAGTGTGTACACGAAGGAGGAAAGTTGTTTTGAGTGCAAAAACATGAAAAAAATGAATGCATAAGGAAAAGAAACAAAAGGGAGGTATTGGTTTAAATGGTCTTATAGACGATTTTGTGAGTCAGATGGGTTCGGAATCATAAAAACAGTGTGTACGCGAAGGAGGAAAGTTGTCTTCAGTGCAAAAACGTAAGAAAAATGAATGCATAAGGGAAAGAAACAAAAGGGCGGTATTGGATTAAATGGCCTTTTTAAGGATTTTGTGAGTCAGATGGGTTCGGAATCATAAAAACAGTGTGTACGCGAAGGAGGAAAGTTGTCTTCAGTGCAAAAACGTAAGAAAAACGAATGCATAAGGAAAAGAAACAGAAGGGCGGAATTGGTTTAAATGGACTTGTAGACGATTTTGTGAGTCAGATGGTTTCGAAATCATAAAAACAGTGTGTACGCGAAGGAGGAAAGTTGTCTTGAGTGCAAAAACGTAAGAAAAATGAATGCATAAGGGAAAGAAACAAAAGGGCGATATTGGATTAAATGGCCTTTTTAACGATTTTGTGAGTCAGATGGGTTCGGAATCATAAAAACAGTGTGTACGCGAAGGAGGAAAGTTGTCTTCAGTGCAAAAACGTAAGAAAAACGAATGCATAAGGAAAAGAAACAAAAGGGCGGAATTGGTTTAGATGGACTTGTAGACGATTTTGTGAGTCAGATGGGTTCGAAATCATAAAAACAGTGTGTACGCGAAGGAGGAAAGTTGTCTTGAGTGCAAAAACGTAAGAAAAATGAATGCATAAGGGAAAGAAACAAAAGGGCGGTATTGGATTAAATGGCCTTTTTAACGATTTTGTGAGTCAGATGGGTTCGGAATCATAAAAACAGTGTGTACGCGAAGGAGGAAAGTTGTCTTCAGTGCAAAAACGTAAGAAAAACGAATGCATAAGGAAAAGAAACAGAAGGGCGGAATTGGTTTAAATGGACTTGTAGACGATTTTGTGAGTCAGATGGTTTCGAAATCATAAAAACAGTGTGTACGCGAAGGAGGAAAGTTGTCTTGAGTGAAAAAACGTAAGAAAAATGAATGCATAAGGGAAAGAAACAAAAGGGCGATATTGGATTAAATGGCCTTTTTAACGATTTTGTGAGTCAGATGGGTTCGGAATCATAAAAACAGTGTGTACGCGAAGGAGGAAAGTTGTCTTCAGTGCAAAAACGTAAGAAAAACGAATGCATAAGGAAAAGAAACAAAAGGGCGGAATTGGTTTAAATGGACTTGTAGACGATTTTGTGAGTCAGATGGGTTCGAAATCATAAAAACAGTGTGTACGCGAAGGAGGAAAGTTGTCTTGAGTGCAAAAACGTAAGAAAAATGAATGTATAAGGAAAAGAAACGAAAGGGCGGTATTGGTTTAAATGGCCTTTTTAACGATTTTGTGAGTCAGGTGGGTTCGAAATCATAAAAAAAGTGTGTACCAGAAGGAGGGAAGTTGGAAAAACGTGGAAAAAATGAATGTATGAGGAAAAGAAAGAAAATGGCGGTATTGGTTTAAATGGCTTTTTAGACAGTTTTGTGAGTCAGATGGGTTCGGAATCTTAAAAACAGTGTGTACGAGAAGGAGGAAAGTTGGAAAAACGTGGAAAAAGTGAATGTATAAGGAAAAGAAACAAAAGGGCGGTATTGGTTTAAATGGCGTTTTTAACGATTTTGTGCGTCATATGGGTTCGGAATCATAAAAAAAGTGTGTACGCGAAGGAGGGAAGTTGTCTTGAGTGCAAAAACGTGAAAAAAATGAATGCATAAGGAAAAGAAACAAAAGGGCGGTATTGGTTTAAATGGCTTTTTAGACAGTTTTGTGAGTCAGATGGGTTCGGAATCTTGAAAACAGTGTGTACGAGGAGGAAAGTTGGAAAAACGTGGAAAAAATGAATGTATGAGTAAAAGAAACAAAAGGGAGGTATTGGTTTAAATGGTCTTTTAGATGATTTTGTGAGTCAGATGGGTTCGGAATCATAAAAACAGTGTGTACGCGAAGGAGGAAAGTTGTTGTGCAAAAACGTGGAAAAAATGAATGTATAAGGAAAAGAAACAAAAGGGCGGTATTGGATTAAATGGCTTTTTAGCCAGTTTTGTGAGTCAGATGGGTTCGGTATCTTAAAAACAGTGTGTACACGAAGGAGGAAAGTTGTTTTGAGTGCAAAAACATGAAAAAAATAAGGAAAAGAAACAAAAGGGAGGTATTGGTTTAAATGGTCTTATAGACGATTTTGTGAGTCAGATGGGTTCGGAATCATAAAAACAGTGTGTACGCGAAGGAGGAAAGTTGTCTTCAGTGCAAAAACGTAAGAAAAACGAATGCATAAGGAAAAGAAACAAAAGGGCGGAATTGGTTTAAATGGACTTGTAGACGATTTTGTGAGTCAGATGGGTTCGAAATCATAAAAACAGTGTGTACGCGAAGGAGGAAAGTTGTCTTGAGTGCAATAACGTAAGAAAAATGAATGCATAAGGGAAAGAAACAAAAGGGCGGTATTGGATTAAATGGCCTTTTTAACGATTTTGTGAGTCAGGTGGGTTCGGAATCATAAAAACAGTGTGTACGCGAAGGAGGAAAGTTGTCTTCAGTGCAAAAACGTAAGAAAAACGAATGCATAAGGAAAAGAAACAGAAGGGCGGAATTGGTTTAAATGGACTTGTAGACGATTTTGTGAGTCAGATGGTTTCGAAATCATAAAAACAGTGTGTACGCGAAGGAGGAATGTTGTCTTGAGTGCAAAAACGTAAGAAAAATGAATGTATAAGGAAAAGAAACGAAAGGGCGGTATTGGTTTAAATGGCCTTTTTAACGATTTTGTGAGTCAGGTGGGTTCGAAATCATAAAAAAAGTGTGTACCAGAAGGAGGGAAGTTGGAAAAACGTGGAAAAAGTGAATGTATAAGGAAAAGAAACAAAAGGGCGGTATTGGTTTAAATGGCGTTTTTAACGATTTTGTGCGTCATATGGGTTCGGAATCATAAAAAAAGTGTGTACGCGAAGGAGGGAAGTTGTCTTGAGTGGAAAAACGTGAAAAAAATGAATGCATAAGGAAAAGAAACAAAAGGGCGGTATTGGTTTAAATGGCTTTTTAGACAGTTTTGTGAGTCAGATGGGTTCGGTATCTTAAAAACAGTGTGTACGAGAAGGACGAAAGTTGGAAAAACGTGGAAAAAGTGAATGTATAAGGAAAAGAAACAAAAGGGCGGTATTGGTTTAAATGGCCTTTTTAACGATTTTGTGAGTCATATGGGTTCGGAATCTGAAAAACAGTGCTTACGCGAAGGAGGAAAGTTGTTTTGAGTGCAAAAACGTGGAAAACATGAATGTATAAGGAAAAGAAACAAAAGGGAGGTATTGGTTTAAATGGTCTTTTAGATGATTTTGTGAGTCAGATGGGTTCGGAATAATAAAAACAGTGTGTACGCGAAGGAGGAAAGTTGTCTTGAGTGCAAAAACGTAAGAAAAATGAATGTATAAGGAAAAGAAACAAAAGGGCGGTATTGGTTTAAATGGCTTTTTAGACAGTTTTGTGAATCAGATGGCTACGGAATCTTAAAATCAGTGTGTACGAGAAGGAGGAAAGTTGGAAAAACGTGGAAAAAGTGAATGTATAAGGAAAAGAAACGAAAGGGCGGTATTGGATTAAATGGCCTTTTTAACGATTATGTGAGTCAGATGGGTTCGGAATCATAAAAACAGTGTGTACGCGAAGGAGGAAAGTTGTCTTGAGTGCAAAAACGTAAGAAAAATGAATGTATAAGGAAAAGAAACGAAAGGGCGGTATTGGTTTAAATGGCCTTTTTAACGATTTTGTGAGTCAGATGGGTTCGGAATCATAAAAACAGTGTGTACGCGAAGGAGGAAAGTTGTCTTGAGTGCAAAAACGTAAGAAAAATGAATGTATAAGGAAAAGAAACGAAAGGGCGGTATTGGTTTAAATGGCCTTTTTAACGATTTTGTGAGTCAGGTGGGTTCGAAATCATAAAAAAAGTGTGTACCAGAAGGAGGGAAGTTGGAAAAACGTGGAAAAAGTGAATGTATAAGGAAAAGAAATAAAAGGGCGGTATTGGTTTAAATGGCGTTTTTAACGATTTTGTGCGTCATATGGGTTCGGAATCATAAAAAAAGTGTGTACGCGAAGGAGGGAAGTTGTCTTGAGTGGAAAAACGTGAAAAAAATGAATGCATAAGGAAAAGAAACAAAAGGGCGGTATTGGTTTAAATGGCTTTTTAGACAGTTTTGTGAGTCAGATGGGTTCGGAATCTTAAAAACAGTGTGTACGAGAAGGAGGAAAGTTGGAAAAACGTGGAAAAAGTGAATGTATAAGGAAAAGAAACAAAAGGGCGGTATTGGTTTAAATGGCGTTTTTAACGATTTTGTGCGTCATATGGGTTCGGAATCATAAAAAAAGTGTGTACGCGAAGGAGGGAAGTTGTCTTGAGTGCAAAAACGTGAAAAAAATGAATGCATAAGGAAAAGAAACAAAAGGGCGGTATTGGTTTAAATGGCTTTTTAGACAGTTTTGTGAGTCAGATGGGTTCGGAATCTTGAAAACAGTGTGTACGAGGAGGAAAGTTGGAAAAACGTGGAAAAAATGAATGTATGAGGAAAAGAAACAAAAGGGAGGTATTGGTTTAAATGGTCTTTTAGATGATTTTGTGAGTCAGATGGGTTCGGAATCATAAAAACAGTGTGTACGCGAAGGAGGAAAGTTGTTGTGCAAAAACGTGGAAAAAATGAATGTATAAGGAAAAGAAACAAAAGGGCGGTATTGGATTAAATGGCTTTTTAGCCAGTTTTGTGAGTCAGATGGGTTCGGTATCTTAAAAACAGTGTGTACACGAAGGAGGAAAGTTGTTTTGAGTGCAAAAACATGAAAAAAATAAGGAAAAGAAACAAAAGGGAGGTATTGGTTTAAATGGTCTTATAGACGATTTTGTGAGTCAGATGGGTTCGGAATCATAAAAACAGTGTGTACGCGAAGGAGGAAAGTTGTCTTCAGTGCAAAAACGTAAGAAAAACGAATGCATAAGGAAAAGAAACAAAAGGGCGGAATTGGTTTAAATGGACTTGTAGACGATTTTGTGAGTCAGATGGGTTCGAAATCATAAAAACAGTGTGTACGCGAAGGAGGAAAGTTGTCTTGAGTGCAATAACGTAAGAAAAATGAATGCATAAGGGAAAGAAACAAAAGGGCGGTATTGGATTAAATGGCCTTTTTAACGATTTTGTGAGTCAGGTGGGTTCGGAATCATAAAAACAGTGTGTACGCGAAGGAGGAAAGTTGTCTTCAGTGCAAAAACGTAAGAAAAACGAATGCATAAGGAAAAGAAACAGAAGGGCGGAATTGGTTTAAATGGACTTGTAGACGATTTTGTGAGTCAGATGGTTTCGAAATCATAAAAACAGTGTGTACGCGAAGGAGGAATGTTGTCTTGAGTGCAAAAACGTAAGAAAAATGAATGCATAAGGGAAAGAAACAAAAGGGCGGTATTGGATTAAATGGCCTTTTTAACGATTTTGTGAGTCAGATGGGTTCGGAATCATAAAAACAGTGTGTACGCGAAGGAGGAAAGTTGTCTTGAGTGCAAAAACGTAAGAAAAATGAATGTATAAGGAAAAGAAACGAAAGGGCGGTATTGGTTTAAATGGCCTTTTTAACGATTTTGTGAGTCAGGTGGGTTCGAAATCATAAAAAAAGTGTGTACCAGAAGGAGGGAAGTTGGAAAAACGTGGAAAAAGTGAATGTATAAGGAAAAGAAACAAAAGGGCGGTATTGGTTTAAATGGCGTTTTTAACGATTTTGTGCGTCATATGGGTTCGGAATCATAAAAAAAGTGTGTACGCGAAGGAGGGAAGTTGTCTTGAGTGGAAAAACGTGAAAAAAATGAATGCATAAGGAAAAGAAACAAAAGGGCGGTATTGGTTTAAATGGCTTTTTAGACAGTTTTGTGAGTCAGATGGGTTCGGTATCTTAAAAACAGTGTGTACGAGAAGGACGAAAGTTGGAAAAACGTGGAAAAAGTGAATGTATAAGGAAAAGAAACAAAAGGGCGGTATTGGTTTAAATGGCCTTTTTAACGATTTTGTGAGTCATATGGGTTCGGAATCTGAAAAACAGTGCTTACGCGAAGGAGGAAAGTTGTTTTGAGTGCAAAAACGTGGAAAACATGAATGTATAAGGAAAAGAAACAAAAGTGAGGTATTGGTTTAAATGGTCTTTTAGATGATTTTGTGAGTCAGATGGGTTCGGAATAATAAAAACAGTGTGTACGCGAAGGAGGAAAGTTGTCTTGAGTGCAAAAACGTAAGAAAAATGAATGTATAAGGAAAAGAAACAAAAGGGCGGTATTGGTTTAAATGGCTTTTTAGACAGTTTTGTGAATCAGATGGCTACGGAATCTTAAAATCAGTGTGTACGAGAAGGAGGAAAGTTGGAAAAACGTGGAAAAAGTGAATGTATAAGGAAAAGAAACGAAAGGGCGGTATTGGATTAAATGGCCTTTTTAACGATTATGTGAGTCAGATGGGTTCGGAATCATAAAAACAGTGTGTACGCGAAGGAGGAAACTTGTCTTGACTGCAAAAACGTAAGAAAAATGAATGTATAAGGAATAGAAAGAAAAGGGCGGTATTGGTTTAAATGGCTTTTTAGACAGTTTTGTGAGTCAGATGGGTTCGGAATCTTAAAAACAGTGTGTACATGAAGGAGGAAAGTTGTTTTGAGTGCAAAAACGTGGAAAAAATGAATGTATAAGGAAAAGAAACAAAAGGGCGGTATTGGTTTAAATGGCCTTTTTAACGATTTTGTGAGTCATATGGGTTCGGAATCTGAAAAACAGTGTGTATGAGAAGGAGGAAAGTTGGAAAAACGTGGAAAAAGTGAATGTATAAGGAAAAGAAACAAAAGGGCGGTATTGGTTTAAATGGCCTTTTTAACGATTTTGTGAGTCATATGGGTGCGGAATCTGAAAAACAGTGTGTACGCGAAGGAGGAAAGTTGTTGTGCAAAAACGTGGAAAAAATGAATGTATAAGGAAAAGAAACAAAAGGGCGGTATTGGATTAAATGGCCTTTTTAACGATTATGTGAGTCAGATGGGTTCGGAATCATAAAAACAGTGTGTCCGCGAAGGAGGAAAGTTGTCTTGAGTGCAAAAACGTAAGAAAAATGAATGTATAAGGAAAAGAAACAAAAGGGCGGTATTCATTTAAATGGCTTTTTAGACAGTTTTGTGAGTCAGATGGGTTCGGAATCTTAAAAACAGTGTGTACACGAAGGAGAAAAGTTGTTTTGAGTGCAAAAACATGAAAAAAATGAATGCATAAGGAAAAGAAGCAAAAGGGAGGTATTGGTTTAAATGGTCTTATAGACGATTTTGTGAGTCAGATGGGTTCGGAATCATAAAAACAGTGTGTACGCGAAGGAGGAAAGTTGTCTTGAGTGCAAAAACGTAAGAAAAATGAATGCATAAGGGAAAGAAACAAAAGGGCGATATTGGATTAAATGGCCTTTTTAACGATTTTGTGAGTCAGATGGGTTCGGAATCATAAAAACAGTGTGTACGCGAAGGAGGAAAGTTGTCTTGAGTGCAAAAACGTAAGAAAAATGAATGTATAAGGAAAAGAAACGAAAGGGCGGTATTGGTTTAAATGGCCTTTTTAACGATTTTGTGAGTCAGGTGGGTTCGAAATCATAAAAAAAGTGTGTACCAGAAGGAGGGAAGTTGGAAAAACGTGGAAAAAATGAATGTATGAGGAAAAGAAACAAAAGGGCGGTATTGGTTTAAATGGCTTTTTAGACAGTTTTGCGAGTCGGATGGGTTCGGAATCTTAAAAACAGTGTGTACGAGAAGGAGGAAAGTTGGAAAAACGTGGAAAAAGTGAATGTATAAGGAAAAGAAACAAAAGGGCGGTATTGGTTTAAATGGCGTTTTTAACGATTTTGTGCGTCATATGGGTTCGGAATCATAAAAAAAGTGTGTACGCGAAGGAGGAAAGTTGTTTTGAGTGCAAAAACGTGGAAAAAATGAATGTATAAGGAAAAGAAACAAAAGGGCGGTATTGGATTAAATGGCTTTTTAGACAGTTTTGTGAGTCAGATGGGTTCGGTATCTTAAAAACAGTGTGTACACGAAGGAGGAAAGTTGTTTTGAGTGCAAAAACATGAAAAAAATGAATGCATAAGGAAAAGAAACAAAAGGGAGGTATTGGTTTAAATGGTCTTATAGACGATTTTGTGAGTCAGATGGGTTCGGAATCATAAAAACAGTGTGTACGCGAAGGAGGAAAGTTGTCTTCAGTGCAAAAACGTAAGAAAAATGAATGCATAAGGGAAAGAAACAAAAGGGCGGTATTGGATTAAATGGCCTTTTTAAGGATTTTGTGAGTCAGATGGGTTCGGAATCATAAAAACAGTGTGTACGCGAAGGAGGAAAGTTGTCTTCAGTGCAAAAACGTAAGAAAAACGAATGCATAAGGAAAAGAAACAGAAGGGCGGAATTGGTTTAAATGGACTTGTAGACGATTTTGTGAGTCAGATGGTTTCGAAATCATAAAAACAGTGTGTACGCGAAGGAGGAAAGTTGTCTTGAGTGCAAAAACGTAAGAAAAATGAATGCATAAGGGAAAGAAACAAAAGGGCGATATTGGATTAAATGGCCTTTTTAACGATTTTGTGAGTCAGATGGGTTCGGAATCATAAAAACAGTGTGTACGCGAAGGAGGAAAGTTGTCTTCAGTGCAAAAACGTAAGAAAAACGAATGCATAAGGAAAAGAAACAAAAGGGCGGAATTGGTTTAGATGGACTTGTAGACGATTTTGTGAGTCAGATGGGTTCGAAATCATAAAAACAGTGTGTACGCGAAGGAGGAAAGTTGTCTTGAGTGCAAAAACGTAAGAAAAATGAATGCATAAGGGAAAGAAACAAAAGGGCGGTATTGGATTAAATGGCCTTTTTAACGATTTTGTGAGTCAGATGGGTTCGGAATCATAAAAACAGTGTGTACGCGAAGGAGGAAAGTTGTCTTCAGTGCAAAAACGTAAGAAAAACGAATGCATAAGGAAAAGAAACAGAAGGGCGGAATTGGTTTAAATGGACTTGTAGACGATTTTGTGAGTCAGATGGTTTCGAAATCATAAAAACAGTGTGTACGCGAAGGAGGAAAGTTGTCTTGAGTGAAAAAACGTAAGAAAAATGAATGCATAAGGGAAAGAAACAAAAGGGCGATATTGGATTAAATGGCCTTTTTAACGATTTTGTGAGTCAGATGGGTTCGGAATCATAAAAACAGTGTGTACGCGAAGGAGGAAAGTTGTCTTCAGTGCAAAAACGTAAGAAAAACGAATGCATAAGGAAAAGAAACAAAAGGGCGGAATTGGTTTAAATGGACTTGTAGACGATTTTGTGAGTCAGATGGGTTCGAAATCATAAAAACAGTGTGTACGCGAAGGAGGAAAGTTGTCTTGAGTGCAAAAACGTAAGAAAAATGAATGTATAAGGAAAAGAAACGAAAGGGCGGTATTGGTTTAAATGGCCTTTTTAACGATTTTGTGAGTCAGGTGGGTTCGAAATCATAAAAAAAGTGTGTACCAGAAGGAGGGAAGTTGGAAAAACGTGGAAAAAATGAATGTATGAGGAAAAGAAAGAAAATGGCGGTATTGGTTTAAATGGCTTTTTAGACAGTTTTGTGAGTCAGATGGGTTCGGAATCTTAAAAACAGTGTGTACGAGAAGGAGGAAAGTTGGAAAAACGTGGAAAAAGTGAATGTATAAGGAAAAGAAACAAAAGGGCGGTATTGGTTTAAATGGCGTTTTTAACGATTTTGTGCGTCATATGGGTTCGGAATCATAAAAAAAGTGTGTACGCGAAGGAGGGAAGTTGTCTTGAGTGCAAAAACGTGAAAAAAATGAATGCATAAGGAAAAGAAACAAAAGGGCGGTATTGGTTTAAATGGCTTTTTAGACAGTTTTGTGAGTCAGATGGGTTCGGAATCTTGAAAACAGTGTGTACGAGGAGGAAAGTTGGAAAAACGTGGAAAAAATGAATGTATGAGTAAAAGAAACAAAAGGGAGGTATTGGTTTAAATGGTCTTTTAGATGATTTTGTGAGTCAGATGGGTTCGGAATCATAAAAACAGTGTGTACGCGAAGGAGGAAAGTTGTTGTGCAAAAACGTGGAAAAAATGAATGTATAAGGAAAAGAAACAAAAGGGCGGTATTGGATTAAATGGCTTTTTAGCCAGTTTTGTGAGTCAGATGGGTTCGGTATCTTAAAAACAGTGTGTACACGAAGGAGGAAAGTTGTTTTGAGTGCAAAAACATGAAAAAAATAAGGAAAAGAAACAAAAGGGAGGTATTGGTTTAAATGGTCTTATAGACGATTTTGTGAGTCAGATGGGTTCGGAATCATAAAAACAGTGTGTACGCGAAGGAGGAAAGTTGTCTTCAGTGCAAAAACGTAAGAAAAACGAATGCATAAGGAAAAGAAACAAAAGGGCGGAATTGGTTTAAATGGACTTGTAGACGATTTTGTGAGTCAGATGGGTTCGAAATCATAAAAACAGTGTGTACGCGAAGGAGGAAAGTTGTCTTGAGTGCAATAACGTAAGAAAAATGAATGCATAAGGGAAAGAAACAAAAGGGCGGTATTGGATTAAATGGCCTTTTTAACGATTTTGTGAGTCAGGTGGGTTCGGAATCATAAAAACAGTGTGTACGCGAAGGAGGAAAGTTGTCTTCAGTGCAAAAACGTAAGAAAAACGAATGCATAAGGAAAAGAAACAGAAGGGCGGAATTGGTTTAAATGGACTTGTAGACGATTTTGTGAGTCAGATGGTTTCGAAATCATAAAAACAGTGTGTACGCGAAGGAGGAATGTTGTCTTGAGTGCAAAAACGTAAGAAAAATGAATGCATAAGGGAAAGAAACAAAAGGGCGGTATTGGATTAAATGGCCTTTTTAACGATTTTGTGAGTCAGATGGGTTCGGAATCATAAAAACAGTGTGTACGCGAAGGAGGAAAGTTGTCTTGAGTGCAAAAACGTAAGAAAAATGAATGTATAAGGAAAAGAAACGAAAGGGCGGTATTGGTTTAAATGGCCTTTTTAACGATTTTGTGAGTCAGGTGGGTTCGAAATCATAAAAAAAGTGTGTACCAGAAGGAGGGAAGTTGGAAAAACGTGGAAAAAGTGAATGTATAAGGAAAAGAAACAAAAGGGCGGTATTGGTTTAAATGGCGTTTTTAACGATTTTGTGCGTCATATGGGTTCGGAATCATAAAAAAAGTGTGTACGCGAAGGAGGGAAGTTGTCTTGAGTGGAAAAACGTGAAAAAAATGAATGCATAAGGAAAAGAAACAAAAGGGCGGTATTGGTTTAAATGGCTTTTTAGACAGTTTTGTGAGTCAGATGGGTTCGGTATCTTAAAAACAGTGTGTACGAGAAGGACGAAAGTTGGAAAAACGTGGAAAAAGTGAATGTATAAGGAAAAGAAACAAAAGGGCGGTATTGGTTTAAATGGCCTTTTTAACGATTTTGTGAGTCATATGGGTTCGGAATCTGAAAAACAGTTCTTACGCGAAGGAGGAAAGTTGTTTTGAGTGCAAAAACGTGGAAAACATGAATGTATAAGGAAAAGAAACAAAAGGGAGGTATTGGTTTAAATGGTCTTTTAGATGATTTTGTGAGTCAGATGGGTTCGGAATAATAAAAACAGTGTGTACGCGAAGGTGGAAAGTTGTCTTGAGTGCAAAAACGTAAGAAAAATGAATGTATAAGGAAAAGAAACAAAAGGGCGGTATTGGTTTAAATGGCTTTTTAGACAGTTTTGTGAGTCAGATGGGTTCGGAATCTTAAAAACAGTGTGTACAAGGAGGAAAGTTGTTTTCAGTGCAAAAACATGAAAAAAATGAATCCATAAGGAAAAGAAACAAAAGGGAGGTATTGGTTTAAATGGTCTTATAGACGATTTTGTGAGTCAGATGGGTTCGGAATCATAAAAACAGTGTGTACGCAAAGGAGGAAAGTTGCCTTGAGTGCAAAAACGTAAGAAAAACGAATGCATAAGGAAAAGAAACAAAAGGGCGGAATTGGTTTAAATGGCCTTTTTAACGATTTTGTGAGTCAGATGGGTTTGAAATCATAAAAACAGTGTGTACGCGAAGGAGGAAAGTTGTCTTGAGTGCAAAAACGTAAGAAAAATGAATGCATAAGGGAAAGAAACAAAAGGGCGGTATTGGATTAAATGGCCTTTTTAAGGATTTTGTGAGTCAGATGGTTTCGAAATCATAAAAACAGTGTGTACGCGAAGGAGGAAAGTTGTCTTGAGTGCAAAAACGTAAGAAAAATGAATGCATAAGGGAAAGAAACAAAAGGGCGATATTGGATTAAATGGCCTTTTTAACGATTTTGTGAGTCAGATGGGTTCGGAATCATAAAAACAGTGTGTACGCGAAGGAGGAAAGTTGTCTTCAGTGCAAAAACGTAAGAAAAACGAATGCATAAGGAAAAGAAACAGAAGGGCGGAATTGGTTTAAATGGACTTGTAGACGATTTTGTGAGTCAGATGGTTTCGAAATCATAAAAACAGTGTGTACGCGAAGGAGGAAAGTTGTCTTGAGTGAAAAAACGTAAGAAAAATGAATGCATAAGGGAAAGAAACAAAAGGGCGATATTGGATTAAATGGCCTTTTTAACGATTTTGTGAGTCAGATGGGTTCGGAATCATAAAAACAGTGTGTACGCGAAGGAGGAAAGTTGTCTTCAGTGCAAAAACGTAAGAAAAACGAATGCATAAAGAAAAGAAACAAAAGGGCGGAATTGGTTTAAATGGACTTGTAGACGATTTTGTGAGTCAGATGGGTTCGAAATCATAAAAACAGTGTGTACGCGAAGGAGGAAAGTTGTTGTGCAAAAACGTGGAAAAAATGAATGTATAAGGAAAAGAAACAAAAGGGCGGTATTGGATTAAATGGCTTTTTAGACAGTTTTGTGAGTCAGATGGGTTCGGTATCTTAAAAACAGTGTGTACACGAAGGAGGAAAGTTGTTTTGAGTGCAAAAACATGAAAAAAATAAGGAAAAGAAACAAAAGGGAGGTATTGGTTTAAATGGTCTTATAGACGATTTTGTGAGTCAGATGGGTTCGGAATCATAAAAACAGTGTGTACGCGAAGGAGGAAAGTTGTCTTCAGTGCAAAAACGTAAGAAAAACGAATGCATAAGGAAAAGAAACAAAAGGGCGGAATTGGTTTAAATGGACTTGTAGACGATTTTGTGAGTCAGATGGGTTCGAAATCATAAAAACAGTGTGTACGCGAAGGAGGAAAGTTGTCTTGAGTGCAATAACGTAAGAAAAATGAATGCATAAGGGAAAGAAACAAAAGGGCGGTATTGGATTAAATGGCCTTTTTAACGATTTTGTGAGTCAGATGGGTTCGGAATCATAAAAACAGTGTGTACGCGAAGGAGGAAAGTTGTCTTCAGTGCAAAAACCTAAGAAAAACGAATGCATAAGGAAAAGAAACAGAAGGGCGGAATTGGTTTAAATGGACTTGTAGACGATTTTGTGAGTCAGATGGTTTCGAAATCATAAAAACAGTGTGTACGCGAAGGAGGAAAGTTGTCTTGAGTGCAAAAACGTAAGAAAAATGAATGCATAAGGGAAAGAAACAAAAGGGAATAATGGATTAAATGGCCTTTTTAACGATTTTGTGAGTCAGATGGGTTCGGAATCATAAAAACAGTGTGTACGCGAAGGAGGAAAGTTGTCTTGAGTGCAAAAACGTAAGAAAAATGAATGTATAAGGAAAAGAAACGAAAGGGCGGTATTGGTTTAAATGGCCTTTTTAACGATTTTGTGAGTCAGGTGGGTTCGAAATCATAAAAAAAGTGTGTACCAGAAGGAGGGAAGTTGGAAAAACGTGGAAAAAATGAATGTATGAGGAAAAGAAACAAAATGGCGGTATTGGTTTAAATGGCTTTTTAGACAGTTTTGTGAGTCAGATGGGTTCGGAATCTTAAAAACAGTGTGTACGAGAAGGAGGAAAGTTGGAAAAACGTGGAAAAAGTGAATGTATAAGGAAAAGAAACAAAAGGGCGGTATTGGTTTAAATGGCGTTTTTAACGATTTTGTGCGTCATATGGGTTCGGAATCATAAAAAAAGTGTGTACGCGAAGGAGGGAAGTTGTCTTGAGTGCAAAAACGTGAAAAAAATGAATGCATAAGGAAAAGAAACAAAAGGGCGGTATTGGTTTAAATGGCTTTTTAGACAGTTTTGTGAGTCAGATGGGTTCGGAATCTTGAAAACAGTGTGTACGAGGAGGAAAGTTGGAAAAACGTGGAAAAAATGAATGTATGAGGAAAAGAAACAAAAGGGAGGTATTGGTTTAAATGGTCTTTTAGATGATTTTGTGAGTCAGATGGGTTCGGAATCATAAAAACAGTGTGTACGCGAAGGAGGAAAGTTGTTGTGCAAAAACGTGGAAAAAATGAATGTATAAGGAAAAGAAACAAAAGGGCGGTATTGGATTAAATGGCTTTTTAGCCAGTTTTGTGAGTCAGATGGGTTCGGTATCTTAAAAACAGTGTGTACACGAAGGAGGAAAGTTGTTTTGAGTGCAAAAACATGAAAAAAATAAGGAAAAGAAACAAAAGGGAGGTATTGGTTTAAATGGTCTTATAGACGATTTTGTGAGTCAGATGGGTTCGGAATCATAAAAACAGTGTGTACGCGAAGGAGGAAAGTTGTCTTCAGTGCAAAAACGTAAGAAAAACGAATGCATAAGGAAAAGAAACAAAAGGGCGGAATTGGTTTAAATGGACTTGTAGACGATTTTGTGAGTCAGATGGGTTCGAAATCATAAAAACAGTGTGTACGCGAAGGAGGAAAGTTGTCTTGAGTGCAATAACGTAAGAAAAATGAATGCATAAGGGAAAGAAACAAAAGGGCGGTATTGGATTAAATGGCCTTTTTAACGATTTTGTGAGTCAGGTGGGTTCGGAATCATAAAAACAGTGTGTACGCGAAGGAGGAAAGTTGTCTTCAGTGCAAAAACGTAAGAAAAACGAATGCATAAGGAAAAGAAACAGAAGGGCGGAATTGGTTTAAATGGACTTGTAGACGATTTTGTGAGTCAGATGGTTTCGAAATCATAAAAACAGTGTGTACGCGAAGGAGGAATGTTGTCTTGAGTGCAAAAACGTAAGAAAAATGAATGCATAAGGGAAAGAAACAAAAGGGCGGTATTGGATTAAATGGCCTTTTTAACGATTTTGTGAGTCAGATGGGTTCGGAATCATAAAAACAGTGTGTACGCGAAGGAGGAAAGTTGTCTTGAGTGCAAAAACGTAAGAAAAATGAATGTATAAGGAAAAGAAACGAAAGGGCGGTATTGGTTTAAATGGCCTTTTTAACGATTTTGTGAGTCAGGTGGGTTCGAAATCATAAAAAAAGTGTGTACCAGAAGGAGGGAAGTTGGAAAAACGTGGAAAAAGTGAATGTATAAGGAAAAGAAACAAAAGGGCGGTATTGGTTTAAATGGCGTTTTTAACGATTTTGTGCGTCATATGGGTTCGGAATCATAAAAAAAGTGTGTACGCGAAGGAGGGAAGTTGTCTTGAGTGGAAAAACGTGAAAAAAATGAATGCATAAGGAAAAGAAACAAAAGGGCGGTATTGGTTTAAATGGCTTTTTAGACAGTTTTGTGAGTCAGATGGGTTCGGTATCTTAAAAACAGTGTGTACGAGAAGGACGAAAGTTGGAAAAACGTGGAAAAAGTGAATGTATAAGGAAAAGAAACAAAAGGGCGGTATTGGTTTAAATGGCCTTTTTAACGATTTTGTGAGTCATATGGGTTCGGAATCTGAAAAACAGTTCTTACGCGAAGGAGGAAAGTTGTTTTGAGTGCAAAAACGTGGAAAACATGAATGTATAAGGAAAAGAAACAAAAGGGAGGTATTGGTTTAAATGGTCTTTTAGATGATTTTGTGAGTCAGATGGGTTCGGAATAATAAAAACAGTGTGTACGCGAAGGTGGAAAGTTGTCTTGAGTGCAAAAACGTAAGAAAAATGAATGTATAAGGAAAAGAAACAAAAGGGCGGTATTGGTTTAAATGGCTTTTTAGACAGTTTTGTGAGTCAGATGGGTTCGGAATCTTAAAAACAGTGTGTACAAGGAGGAAAGTTGTTTTCAGTGCAAAAACATGAAAAAAATGAATCCATAAGGAAAAGAAACAAAAGGGAGGTATTGGTTTAAATGGTCTTATAGACGATTTTGTGAGTCAGATGGGTTCGGAATCATAAAAACAGTGTGTACGCAAAGGAGGAAAGTTGCCTTGAGTGCAAAAACGTAAGAAAAACGAATGCATAAGGAAAAGAAACAAAAGGGCGGAATTGGTTTAAATGGCCTTTTTAACGATTTTGTGAGTCAGATGGGTTTGAAATCATAAAAACAGTGTGTACGCGAAGGAGGAAAGTTGTCTTGAGTGCAAAAACGTAAGAAAAATGAATGCATAAGGGAAAGAAACAAAAGGGCGGTATTGGATTAAATGGCCTTTTTAAGGATTTTGTGAGTCAGATGGTTTCGAAATCATAAAAACAGTGTGTACGCGAAGGAGGAAAGTTGTCTTGAGTGCAAAAACGTAAGAAAAATGAATGCATAAGGGAAAGAAACAAAAGGGCGATATTGGATTAAATGGCCTTTTTAACGATTTTGTGAGTCAGATGGGTTCGGAATCATAAAAACAGTGTGTACGCGAAGGAGGAAAGTTGTCTTCAGTGCAAAAACGTAAGAAAAACGAATGCATAAGGAAAAGAAACAGAAGGGCGGAATTGGTTTAAATGGACTTGTAGACGATTTTGTGAGTCAGATGGTTTCGAAATCATAAAAACAGTGTGTACGCGAAGGAGGAAAGTTGTCTTGAGTGAAAAAACGTAAGAAAAATGAATGCATAAGGGAAAGAAACAAAAGGGCGATATTGGATTAAATGGCCTTTTTAACGATTTTGTGAGTCAGATGGGTTCGGAATCATAAAAACAGTGTGTACGCGAAGGAGGAAAGTTGTCTTCAGTGCAAAAACGTAAGAAAAACGAATGCATAAAGAAAAGAAACAAAAGGGCGGAATTGGTTTAAATGGACTTGTAGACGATTTTGTGAGTCAGATGGGTTCGAAATCATAAAAACAGTGTGTACGCGAAGGAGGAAAGTTGTTGTGCAAAAACGTGGAAAAAATGAATGTATAAGGAAAAGAAACAAAAGGGCGGTATTGGATTAAATGGCTTTTTAGACAGTTTTGTGAGTCAGATGGGTTCGGTATCTTAAAAACAGTGTGTACACGAAGGAGGAAAGTTGTTTTGAGTGCAAAAACATGAAAAAAATAAGGAAAAGAAACAAAAGGGAGGTATTGGTTTAAATGGTCTTATAGACGATTTTGTGAGTCAGATGGGTTCGGAATCATAAAAACAGTGTGTACGCGAAGGAGGAAAGTTGTCTTCAGTGCAAAAACGTAAGAAAAACGAATGCATAAGGAAAAGAAACAAAAGGGCGGAATTGGTTTAAATGGACTTGTAGACGATTTTGTGAGTCAGATGGGTTCGAAATCATAAAAACAGTGTGTACGCGAAGGAGGAAAGTTGTCTTGAGTGCAATAACGTAAGAAAAATGAATGCATAAGGGAAAGAAACAAAAGGGCGGTATTGGATTAAATGGCCTTTTTAACGATTTTGTGAGTCAGATGGGTTCGGAATCATAAAAACAGTGTGTACGCGAAGGAGGAAAGTTGTCTTCAGTGCAAAAACCTAAGAAAAACGAATGCATAAGGAAAAGAAACAGAAGGGCGGAATTGGTTTAAATGGACTTGTAGACGATTTTGTGAGTCAGATGGTTTCGAAATCATAAAAACAGTGTGTACGCGAAGGAGGAAAGTTGTCTTGAGTGCAAAAACGTAAGAAAAATGAATGCATAAGGGAAAGAAACAAAAGGGAATAATGGATTAAATGGCCTTTTTAACGATTTTGTGAGTCAGATGGGTTCGGAATCATAAAAACAGTGTGTACGCGAAGGAGGAAAGTTGTCTTGAGTGCAAAAACGTAAGAAAAATGAATGTATAAGGAAAAGAAACGAAAGGGCGGTATTGGTTTAAATGGCCTTTTTAACGATTTTGTGAGTCAGGTGGGTTCGAAATCATAAAAAAAGTGTGTACCAGAAGGAGGGAAGTTGGAAAAACGTGGAAAAAATGAATGTATGAGGAAAAGAAACAAAATGGCGGTATTGGTTTAAATGGCTTTTTAGACAGTTTTGTGAGTCAGATGGGTTCGGAATCTTAAAAACAGTGTGTACGAGAAGGAGGAAAGTTGGAAAAACGTGGAAAAAGTGAATGTATAAGGAAAAGAAACAAAAGGGCGGTATTGGTTTAAATGGCGTTTTTAACGATTTTGTGCGTCATATGGGTTCGGAATCATAAAAAAAGTGTGTACGCGAAGGAGGGAAGTTGTCTTGAGTGCAAAAACGTGAAAAAAATGAATGCATAAGGAAAAGAAACAAAAGGGCGGTATTGGTTTAAATGGCTTTTTAGACAGTTTTGTGAGTCAGATGGGTTCGGAATCTTGAAAACAGTGTGTACGAGGAGGAAAGTTGGAAAAACGTGGAAAAAATGAATGTATGAGGAAAAGAAACAAAAGGGAGGTATTGGTTTAAATGGTCTTTTAGATGATTTTGTGAGTCAGATGGGTTCGGAATCATAAAAACAGTGTGTACGCGAAGGAGGAAAGTTGTCTTCAGTGCAAAAACGTAAGAAAAACGAATGCATAAGGAAAAGAAACAGAAGGGCGGAATTGGTTTAAATGGACTTGTAGACGATTTTGTGAGTCAGATGGTTTCGAAATCATAAAAACAGTGTGTACGCGAAGGAGGAAAGTTGTCTTGAGTGCAAAAACGTAAGAAAAATGAATGCATAAGGGAAAGAAACAAAAGGGCGGTATTGGATTAAATGGCCTTTTTAACGATTTTGTGAGTCAGATGGGTTCGGAACATAAAAACAGTGTGTACGCGAAGGAGGAAAGTTGTCTTGAGTGCAAAAACGTAAGAAAAATGAATGTATAAGGAAAAGAAACGAAAGGGCGGTATTGGTTTAAATGGCCTTTTTAACGATTTTGTGAGTCAGGTGGGTTCGAAATCATAAAAAAAGTGTGTACCAGAAGGAGGGAAGTTGGAAAAACGTGGAAAAAATGAATGTATGAGGAAAAGAAACAAAATGGCGGTATTGGTTTAAATGGCTTTTTAGACAGTTTTGTGAGTCAGATGCGTTCGGAATCTTAAAAACAGTGTGTACGAGAAGGAGGAAAGTTGGAAAAACGTGGAAAAAGTGAATGTATAAGGAAAAGAAATAAAAGGGCGGTATTGGTTTAAATGGCGTTTTTAACGATTTTGTGCGTCATATGGGTTCGGAATCATAAAAAAAGTGTGTACGCGAAGGAGGGAAGTTGTCTTGAGTGCAAAAACGTGAAAAAAATGAATGCATAAGGAAAAGAAACAAAAGGGCGGTATTGGTTTAAATGGCTTTTTAGACAGTTTTGTGAGTCAGATGGGTTCGGAATCTTGAAAACAGTGTGTACGAGGAGGAAAGTTGGAAAAACGTGGAAAAAATGAATGTATGAGGAAAAGAAACAAAAGGGAGGTATTGGTTTAAATGGTCTTTTAGATGATTTTGTGAGTCAGATGGGTTCGGAATCATAAAAACAGTGTGTACGCGAAGGAGGAAAGTTGTCTTCAGTGCAAAAACGTAAGAAAAACGAATGCATAAGGAAAAGAAACAGAAGGGCGGAATTGGTTTAAATGGACTTGTAGACGATTTTGTGAGTCAGATGGTTTCGAAATCATAAAAACAGTGTGTACACGAAGGAGGAAAGTTGTCTTGAGTGCAAAAACGTAAGAAAAATGAATGCATAAGGGAAAGAAACAAAAGGGCGATATTGGATTAAATGGCCTTTTTAACGATTTTGTGAGTCAGATGGGTTCGGAATCATAAAAACAGTGTGTACGCGAAGGAGGAAAGTTGTCTTGAGTGCAAAAACGTAAGAAAAACGAATGCATAAGGAAAAGAAACAAAAGGGCGGAATTGGTTTAAATGGACTTGTAGACGATTTTGTGAGTCAGATGGGTTCGAAATCATAAAAACAGTGTGTACGCGAAGGAGGAAAGTTGTCTTGAGTGCAAAAACGTAAGAAAAATGAATGCATAAGGGAAAGAAACAAAAGGGCGGTATTGGATTAAATGGCCTTTTTAACGATTTTGTGAGTCAGATGGGTTCGGAATCATAAAAACAGTGTGTACGCGAAGGAGGAAAGTTGTCTTCAGTGCAAAAACGTAAGAAAAACGAATGCATAAGGAAAAGAAACAGAAGGGCGGAATTGGTTTAATTGGTTTAAATGGACTTGTAGACGATTTTGTGAGTCAGATGGTTTCGAAATCATAAAAACAGTGTGTACGCGAAGGAGGAAAGTTGTCTTGAGTGAAAAAACGTAAGAAAAATGAATGCATAAAGAAAAGAAACAAAAGGGCGGAATTGGTTTAAATGGACTTGTAGACGATTTTGTGAGTCAGATGGGTTCGAAATCATAAAAACAGTGTGTACGCGAAGGAGGAAAGTTGTCTTGAGTGCAAAAACGTAAGAAAAATGAATGCATAAGGGAAAGAAACAAAAGGGCGGTATTGGATTAAATGGCCTTTTTAACGATTTTGTGAGTCAGATGGGTTCGGAATCATAAAAACAGTGTGTACGCGAAGGAGGAAAGTTGTCTTGAGTGCAAAAACGTAAGAAAAATGAATGCATAAGGAAAAGAAACAAAAGGGCGGTATTGGTTTAAATGGCTTTTTAGACAGTTTTGTGAGTCAGATGGGTTCGGAATCTTGAAAACAGTGTGTACGAGGAGGAAAGTTGGAAAAACGTGGAAAAAATGAATGTATGAGGAAAAGAAACAAAAGGGAGGTATTGGTTTAAATGGTCTTTTAGATGATTTTGTGAGTCAGATGGGTTCGGAATCATAAAAACAGTGTGTACGCGAAGGAGGAAAGTTGTTGTGCAAAAACGTGGAAAAAATGAATGTATAAGGAAAAGAAACAAAAGGGCGGTATTGGATTAAATGGCTTTTTAGACAGTTTTGTGAGTCAGATGGGTTCGGTATCTTAAAAACAGTGTGTACACGAAGGAGGAAAGTTGTTTTGAGTGCAAAAACATGAAAAAAATAAGGAAAAGAAACAAAAGGGAGGTATTGGTTTAAATGGTCTTATAGACGATTTTGTGAGTCAGATGGGTTCGGAATCATAAAAACAGTGTGTACGCGAAGGAGGAAAGTTGTCTTCAGTGCAAAAACGTAAGAAAAACGAATGCATAAGGAAAAGAAACAAAAGGGCGGAATTGGTTTAAATGGACTTGTAGACGATTTTGTGAGTCAGATGGGTTCGAAATCATAAAAACAGTGTGTACGCGAAGGAGGAAAGTTGTCTTGAGTGCAATAACGTAAGAAAAATGAATGCATAAGGGAAAGAAACAAAAGGGCGGTATTGGATTAAATGGCCTTTTTAACGATTTTGTGAGTCAGATGGGTTCGGAATCATAAAAACAGTGTGTACGCGAAGGAGGAAAGTTGTCTTCAGTGCAAAAACCTAAGAAAAACGAATGCATAAGGAAAAGAAACAGAAGGGCGGAATTGGTTTAAATGGACTTGTAGACGATTTTGTGAGTCAGATGGTTTCGAAATCATAAAAACAGTGTGTACGCGAAGGAGGAAAGTTGTCTTGAGTGCAATAACGTAAGAAAAATGAATGCATAAGGGAAAGAAACAAAAGGGCGGTATTGGATTAAATGGCCTTTTTAACGATTTTGTGAGTCAGATGGGTTCGGAATCATAAAAACAGTGTGTACGCGAAGGAGGAAAGTTGTCTTGAGTGCAAAAACGTAAGAAAAATGAATGCATAAGGGAAAGAAACAAAAGGGCGGTATTGGATTAAATGGCCTTTTTAACGATTTTGTGAGTCAGATGGGTTCGGAATCATAAAAACAGTGTGTACGCGAAGGAGGAAAGTTGTCTTGAGTGCAAAAACGTAAGAAAAATGAATGTATAAGGAAAAGAAACGAAAGGGCGGTATTGGTTTAAATGGCCTTTTTAACGATTTTGTGAGTCAGGTGGGTTCGAAATCATAAAAAAAGTGTGTACCAGAAGGAGGGAAGTTGGAAAAACGTGGAAAAAATGAATGTATGAGGAAAAGAAACAAAATGGCGGTATTGGTTTAAATGGCTTTTTAGACAGTTTTGTGAGTCAGATGGGTTCGGAATCTTAAAAACAGTGTGTACGAGAAGGAGGAAAGTTGGAAAAACGTGGAAAAAGTGAATGTATAAGGAAAAGAAACAAAAGGGCGGTATTGGTTTAAATGGCGTTTTTAACGATTTTGTGCGTCATATGGGTTCGGAATCATAAAAAAAGTGTGTACGCGAAGGAGGGAAGTTGTCTTGAGTGCAAAAACGTGAAAAAAATGAATGCATAAGGAAAAGAAACAAAAGGGCGGTATTGGTTTAAATGGCTTTTTAGACAGTTTTGTGAGTCAGATGGGTTCGGAATCTTGAAAACAGTGTGTACGAGGAGGAAAGTTGGAAAAACGTGGAAAAAATGAATGTATGAGGAAAAGAAACAAAAGGGAGGTATTGGTTTAAATGGTCTTTTAGATGATTTTGTAAGTCAGATGGGTTCGGAATCATAAAAACAGTGTGTACGCGAAGGAGGAAAGTTGTTGTGCAAAAACGTGGAAAAAATGAATGTATAAGGAAAAGAAACAAAAGGGCGGTATTGGATTAAATGGCTTTTTAGACAGTTTTGTGAGTCAGATGGGTTCGGTATCTTAAAAACAGTGTGTACACGAAGGAGGAAAGTTGTTTTGAGTGCAAAAACATGAAAAAAATAAGGAAAAGAAACAAAAGGGAGGTATTGGTTTAAATGGTCTTATAGACGATTTTGTGAGTCAGATGGGTTCGGAATCATAAAAACAGTGTGTACGCGAAGGAGGAAAGTTGTCTTCAGTGCAAAAACGTAAGAAAAACGAATGCATAAGGAAAAGAAACAAAAGGGCGGAATTGGTTTAAATGGACTTGTAGACGATTTTGTGAGTCAGATGGGTTCGAAATCATAAAAACAGTGTGTACGCGAAGGAGGAAAGTTGTCTTGAGTGCAATAACGTAAGAAAAATGAATGCATAAGGGAAAGAAACAAAAGGGCGGTATTGGATTAAATGGCCTTTTTAACGATTTTGTGAGTCAGATGGGTTCGGAATCATAAAAACAGTGTGTACGCGAAGGAGGAAAGTTGTCTTCAGTGCAAAAACCTAAGAAAAACGAATGCATAAGGAAAAGAAACAGAAGGGCGGAATTGGTTTAAATGGACTTGTAGACGATTTTGTGAGTCAGATGGTTTCGAAATCATAAAAACAGTGTGTACGCGAAGGAGGAAAGTTGTCTTGAGTGCAAAAACGTAAGAAAAATAAATGCATAAGGGAAAGAAACAAAAGGGCGGTATTGGATTAAATGGCCTTTTTAACGATTTTGTGAGTCAGATGGGTTCGGAATCATAAAAACAGTGTGTACGCGAAGGAGGAAAGTTGTCTTGAGTGCAAAAACGTAAGAAAAATGAATGTATAAGGAAAAGAAACGAAAGGGCGGTATTGGTTTAAATGGCCTTTTTAACGATTTTGTGAGTCAGGTGGGTTCGAAATCATAAAAAAAGTGTGTACCAGAAGGAGGGAAGTTGGAAAAACGTGGAAAAAATGAATGTATGAGGAAAAGAAACAAAATGGCGGTATTGGTTTAAATGGCTTTTTAGACAGTTTTGTGAGTCAGATGGGTTCGGAATCTTAAAAACAGTGTGTACGAGAAGGAGGAAAGTTGGAAAAACGTGGAAAAAGTGAATGTATAAGGAAAAGAAACAAAAGGGCGGTATTGGTTTAAATGGCGTTTTTAACGATTTTGTGCGTCATATGGGTTCGGAATCATAAAAAAAGTGTGTACGCGAAGGAGGGAAGTTGTCTTGAGTGCAAAAACGTGAAAAAAATGAATGCATAAGAAAAAGAAACAAAAGGGCGGTATTGGTTTAAATGGCTTTTTAGACAGTTTTGTGAGTCAGATGGGTTCGGAATCTTGAAAACAGTGTGTACGAGGAGGAAAGTTGGAAAAACGTGGAAAAAATGAATGTATGAGGAAAAGAAACAAAAGGGAGGTATTGGTTTAAATGGTCTTTTAGATGATTTTGTGAGTCAGATGGGTTCGGAATCATAAAAACAGTGTGTACGCGAAGGAGGAAAGTTGTTTTGAATGCAAAAACATGAAAAAAATGAATGCATAAGGAAAAGAAACAAAAGGGAGGTATTGGTTTAAATGGTCTTATAGACGATTTTGTGAGTCAGATGGGTTCGGAATCATAAAAACAGTGTGTACGCGAAGGAGGAAAGTTGTCTTGAGTGCAAAAACGTAAGAAAAATGAATGCATAAGGGAAAGAAACAAAAGGGCGGTATTGGATTAAATGGCCTTTTTAACGATTTTGTGAGTCAGATGGGTTCGGAATCTGAAAAACAGTGTGTACGCGAAGGAGGAAAGTTGTTTTGAGTGCAAAAACGTGGAAAACATGAATGTATAAGTAAAAGAAACAAAAGGGAGGTATTGGTTTAAATGGTCTTTTAGATGATTTTGTGAGTCAGATGGGTTCGGAATCATAAAAACAGTGTGTACGCGAAGGAGGAAATTTGTCTTGAGTGCAAAAACGTAAGAAAAATGAATGCATAAGGAAAAGAAACAAAAGGGCGGTATTGGATTAAATGGCCTTTTTAACGATTTTGTGAGTCAGATGGGTTCGGAATCATAAAAACAGTGTGTACGCGAAGGAGGAAAGTTGTCTTGAGTGCAAAAACGTAAGAAAAATGAATGTATAAGGAAAAGAAACAAAAGGGCGGTATTGGTTTAAATGGCTTTTTAGACAGTTTTGTGAGTCAGATGGGTTCGGAATCTTAAAAACAGTGTGTACAAGAAGGAGGAAAGTTGTTTTCAGTGCAAAAACATGAAAAAAATGAATCCATAAGGAAAAGAAACAAAAGGGAGGTATTGGTTTAAATGGTCTTATAGACGATTTTGTGAGTCAGATGGGTTCGGAATCATAAAAACAGTGTGTACGCGAAGGAGGAAAGTTGTCTTCAGTGCAAAAACGTAAGAAAAATGAATGCATAAGGGAAAGAAACAAAAGGGTGGTATTGGATTAAATGGCCTTTTTAACGATTTTGTGAGTCAGATGGGTTCGGAATCATAAAAACAGTGTGTACGCGAAGGAGGAAAGTTGTCTTGAGTGCAAAAACGTAAGAAAAATGAATGTATAAGGAAAAGAAACGAAAGGGCGGTATTGGTTTAAATGGCCTTTTTAACGATTTTGTGAGTCAGGTGGGTTCGAAATCATAAAAAAAGTGTGTACCAGAAGGAGGGAAGTTGGAAAAACGTGGAAAAAATGAATGTATGAGGAAAAGAAACAAAATGGCGGTATTGGTTTAAATGGCTTTTTAGACAGTTTTGTGAATCAGATGGCTACGGAATCTTAAAATCAGTGTGTACGAGAAGGAGGAAAGTTGGAAAAACGTGGAAAAAGTGAATGTATAAGGAAAAGAAACGAAAGGGCGGTATTGGATTAAATGGCCTTTTTAACGATTATGTGAGTCAGATGGGTTCGGAATCATAAAAACAGTGTGTACGCGAAGGAGGAAACTTGTCTTGACTGCAAAAACGTAAGAAAAATGAATGTATAAGGAATAGAAAGAAAAGGGCGGTATTGGTTTAAGTGGCTTTTTAGACAGTTTTGTGAGTCAGATGGGTTCGGAATCTTAAAAACAGTGTGTACATGAAGGAGGAAAGTTGTTTTGAGTGCAAAAACGTGGAAAAAATGAATGTATAAGGAAAAGAAACAAAAGGGCGGTATTGGTTTAAATGGCCTTTTTAACGATTTTGTGAGTCATATGGGTTCGGAATCTGAAAAACAGTGTGTACGAGAAGGAGGAAAGTTGGAAAAACGTGGAAAAAGTGAATGTATAAGGAAAAGAAACAAAAGGGCGGTATTGGTTTAAATGGCCTTTTTAACGATATTGTGAGTCATATGGGTGCGGAATCTGAAAAACAGTGTGTACGCGAAGGAGGAAAGTTGTTGTGCAAAAACGTGGAAAAAATGAATGTATAAGGAAAAGAAACAAAAGGGCGGTATTGGATTAAATGGCCTTTTTAACGATTATGTGAGTCAGATGGGTTCGGAATCATAAAAACAGTGTGTCCGCGAAGGAGGAAAGTTGTCTTGAGTGCAAAAACGTAAGAAAAATGAATGTATAAGGAAAAGAAACAAAAGGGCGGTATTGGTTTAAATGGCTTTTTAGACAGTTTTGTGAGTCAGATGGGTTCGGAATCTTAAAAACAGTGTGTACACGAAGGAGAAAAGTTGTTTTGAGTGCAAAAACATGAAAAAAATGAATGCATAAGGAAAAGAAGCAAAAGGGAGGTATTGGTTTAAATGGCTTTTTAGACAGTTTTGCGAGTCGGATGGGTTCGGAATCTTAAAAACAGTGTGTACGAGAAGGAGGAAAGTTGGAAAAACGTGGAAAAAGTGAATGTATAAGGAAAAGAAACAAAAGGGCGGTATTGGTTTAAATGGCGTTTTTAACGATTTTGTGCGTCATATGGGTTCGGAATCATAAAAAAAGTGTGTACGCGAAGGAGGGAAGTTGTCTTGAGTGCAAAAACGTGAAAAAAATGAATGCATAAGGAAAAGAAACAAAAGGGCGGTATTGGTTTAAATGGCTTTTTAGACAGTTTTGTGAGTCAGATGGGTTCGGAATCATAAAAACAGTGTGTACGCGAAGGAGGAAAGTTGTTGTGCAAAAACGTGGAAAAAATAAATGTATAAGGAAAAGAAACAAAAGGGCGGTATTGGATTAAATGGCTTTTTAGACAGTTTTGTGAGTCAGATGGGTTCGGTATCTTAAAAACAGTGTGTACACGAAGGAGGAAAGTTGTTTTGAGTGCAAAAACATGAAAAAAATAAGGAAAAGAAACAAAAGGGAGGTATTGGTTTAAATGGTCTTATAGACGATTTTGTGAGTCAGATGGGTTCGGAATCATAAAAACAGTGTGTACGCGAAGGAGGAAAGTTGTCTTCAGTGCAAAAACGTAAGAAAAACGAATGCATAAGGAAAAGAAACAAAAGGGCGGAATTGGTTTAAATGGACTTGTAGACGATTTTGTGAGTCAGATGGGTTCGAAATCATAAAAACAGTGTGTACGCGAAGGAGGAAAGTTGTCTTGAGTGCAATAACGTAAGAAAAATGAATGCATAAGGGAAAGAAACAAAAGGGCGGTATTGGATTAAATGGCCTTTTTAACGATTTTGTGAGTCAGATGGGTTCGGAATCATAAAAACAGTGTGTACGCGAAGGACGAAAGTTGTCTTCAGTGCAAAAACCTAAGAAAAACGAATGCATAAGGAAAAGAAACAGAAGGGCGGAATTGGTTTAAATGGACTTGTAGACGATTTTGTGAGTCAGATGGTTTCGAAATCATAAAAACAGTGTGTACGCGAAGGAGGAAAGTTGTCTTGAGTGCAAAAACGTAAGAAAAATGAATGCATAAGGGAAAGAAACAAAAGGGCGGTATTGGATTAAATGGCCTTTTTAACGATTTTGTGAGTCAGATGGGTTCGGAATCATAAAAACAGTGTGTACGCGAAGGAGGAAAGTTGTCTTGAGTGCAAAAACGTAAGAAAAATGAATGTATAAGGAAAAGAAACGAAAGGGCGGTATTGGTTTAAATGGCCTTTTTAACGATTTTGTGAGTCAGGTGGGTTCGAAATCATAAAAAAAGTGTGTACCAGAAGGAGGGAAGTTGGAAAAACGTGGAAAAAATGAATGTATGAGGAAAAGAAACAAAATGGCGGTATTGGTTTAAATGGCTTTTTAGACAGTTTTGTGAGTCAGATGGGTTCGGAATCTTAAAAACAGTGTGTACGAGAAGGAGGAAAGTTGGAAAAACGTGGAAAAAGTGAATGTATAAGGAAAAGAAACAAAAGGGCGGTATTGGTTTAAATGGCGTTTTTAACGATTTTGTGCGTCATATGGGTTCGGAATCATAAAAAAAGTGTGTACGCGAAGGAGGGAAGTTGTCTTGAGTGCAAAAACGTGAAAAAAATGAATGCATAAGGAAAAGAAACAAAAGGGCGGTATTGGTTTAAATGGCTTTTTAGACAGTTTTGTGAGTCAGATGGGTTCGGAATCTTGAAAACAGTGTGTACGAGGAGGAAAGTTGGAAAAACGTGGAAAAAATGAATGTATGAGGAAAAGAAACAAAAGGGAGGTATTGGTTTAAATGGTCTTTTAGATGATTTTGTGAGTCAGATGGGTTCGGAATCATAAAAACAGTGTGTACGCGAAGGAGGAAAGTTGTTGTGCAAAAACGTGGAAAAAATGAATGTATAAGGAAAAGAAACAAAAGGGCGGTATTGGATTAAATGGCTTTTTAGACAGTTTTGTGAGTCAGATGGGTTCGGTATCTTAAAAACAGTGTGTACACGAAGGAGGAAAGTTGTTTTGAGTGCAAAAACATGAAAAAAATAAGGAAAAGAAACAAAAGGGAGGTATTGGTTTAAATGGTCTTATAGACGATTTTGTGAGTCAGATGGGTTCGGAATCATAAAAACAGTGTGTACGCGAAGGAGGAATGTTGTCTTCAGTGCAAAAACGTAAGAAAAACGAATGCATAAGGAAAAGAAACAAAAGGGCGGAATTGGTTTAAATGGACTTGTAGACGATTTTGTGAGTCAGATGGGTTCGAAATCATAAAAACAGTGTGTACGCGAAGGAGGAAAGTTGTCTTGAGTGCAATAACGTAAGAAAAATGAATGCATAAGGGAAAGAAACAAAAGGGCGGTATTGGATTAAATGGCCTTTTTAACGATTTTGTGAGTCAGATGGGTTCGGAATCATAAAAACAGTGTGTACGCGAAGGAGGAAAGTTGTCTTCAGTGCAAAAACCTAAGAAAAACGAATGCATAAGGAAAAGAAACAGAAGGGCGGAATTGGTTTAAATGGACTTGTAGACGATTTTGTGAGTCAGATGGTTTCGAAATCATAAAAACAGTGTGTACGCGAAGGAGGAAAGTTGTCTTGAGTGCAAAAACATAAGAAAAATGAATGCATAAGGGAAAGAAACAAAAGGGCGGTATTGGATTAAATGGCCTTTTTAACGATTTTGTGAGTCAGATGGGTTCGGAATCATAAAAACAGTGTGTACGCGAAGGAGGAAAGTTGTCTTGAGTGCAAAAACGTAAGAAAAATGAATGTATAAGGAAAAGAAACGAAAGGGCGGTATTGGTTTAAATGGCCTTTTTAACGATTTTGTGAGTCAGGTGGGTTCGAAATCATAAAAAAAGTGTGTACCAGAAGGAGGGAAGTTGGAAAAACGTGGAAAAAATGAATGTATGAGGAAAAGAAACAAAATGGCGGTATTGGTTTAAATGGCTTTTTAGACAGTTTTGTGAGTCAGATGGGTTCGGAATCTTAAAAACAGTGTGTACGAGAAGGAGGAAAGTTGGAAAAACGTGGAAAAAGTGAATGTATAAGGAAAAGAAACAAAAGGGCGGTATTGGTTTAAATGGCGTTTTTAACGATTTTGTGCGTCATATGGGTTCGGAATCATAAAAAAAGTGTGTACGCGAAGGAGGGAAGTTGTCTTGAGTGCAAAAACGTGAAAAAAATGAATGCATAAGAAAAAGAAACAAAAGGGCGGTATTGGTTTGAATGGCTTTTTAGACAGTTTTGTGAGTCAGATGGGTTCGGAATCTTGAAAACAGTGTGTACGAGGAGGAAAATTGGAAAAACGTGGAAAAAATGAATGTATGAGGAAAAGAAACAAAAGGGAGGTATTGGTTTAAATGGTCTTTTAGATGATTTTGTGAGTCAGATGGGTTCGGAATCATAAAAACAGTGTGTACGCGAAGGAGGAAAGTTGTTTTGAGTGCAAAAACATGAAAAAAATGAATGCATAAGGAAAAGAAACAAAAGGGAGGTATTGGTTTAAATGGTCTTATAGACGATTTTGTGAGTCAGATGGGTTCGGAATCATAAAAACAGTGTGTACGCGAAGGAGGAAAGTTGTCTTGAGTGCAAAAACGTAAGAAAAATGAATGCATAAGGGAAAGAAACAAAAGGGCGGTATTGGATTAAATGGCCTTTTTAACGATTTTGTGAGTCAGATGGGTTCGGAATCTGAAAAACAGTGTGTACGCGAAGGAGGAAAGTTGTTTTGAGTGCAAAAACGTGGAAAACATGAATGTATAAGTAAAAGAAACAAAAGGGAGGTATTGGTTTAAATGGTCTTTTAGATGATTTTGTGAGTCAGATGGGTTCGGAATCATAAAAACAGTGTGTACGCGAAGGAGGAAATTTGTCTTGAGTGCAAAAACGTAAGAAAAATGAATGCATAAGGAAAAGAAACAAAAGGGCGGTATTGGATTAAATGGCCTTTTTAACGATTTTGTGAGTCAGATGGGTTCGGAATCATAAAAACAGTGTGTACGCGAAGGAGGAAAGTTGTCTTGAGTGCAAAAACGTAAGAAAAATGAATGTATAAGGAAAAGAAACAAAAGGGCGGTATTGGTTTAAATGGCTTTTTAGACAGTTTTGTGAGTCAGATGGGTTCGGAATCTTAAAAACAGTGTGTACAAGAAGGAGGAAAGTTGTTTTCAGTGCAAAAACATGAAAAAAAAGAATCCATAAGGAAAAGAAACAAAAGGGAGGTATTGGTTTAAATGGTCTTATAGACGATTTTGTGAGTCAGATGGGTTCGGAATCATAAAAACAGTGTGTACGCGAAGGAGGAAAGTTGTGTTCAGTGCAAAAACGTAAGAAAAATGAATGCATAAGGGAAAGAAACAAAAGGGCGGTATTGGACTAAATGGCCTTTTTAACGATTTTGTGAGTCAGATGGGTTCGGAATCATAAAAACAGTGTGTACGCGAAGGAGGAAAGTTGTCTTGAGTGCAAAAACGTAAGAAAAATGAATGTATAAGGAAAAGAAACGAAAGGGCGGTATTGGTTTAAATGGCCTTTTTAACGATTTTGTGAGTCAGGTGGGTTCGAAATCATAAAAAAAGTGTGTACCAGAAGGAGGGAAGTTGGAAAAACGTGGAAAAAATGAATGTATGAGGAAAAGAAACAAAATGGCGGTATTGGTTTAAATGGCTTTTTAGACAGTTTTGTGAATCAGATGGCTACGGAATCTTAAAATCAGTGTGTACGAGAAGGAGGAAAGTTGGAAAAACGTGGAAAAAGTGAATGTATAAGGAAAAGAAACGAAAGGGCGGTATTGGATTAAATGGCCTTTTTAACGATTATGTGAGTCAGATGGGTTCGGAATCATAAAAACAGTGTGTACGCGAAGGAGGAAACTTGTCTTGACTGCAAAAACGTAAGAAAAATGAATGTATAAGGAATAGAAAGAAAAGGGCGGTATTGGTTTAAATGGCTTTTTAGACAGTTTTGTGAGTCAGATGGGTTCGGAATCTTAAAAACAGTGTGTACATGAAGGAGGAAAGTTGTTTTGAGTGCAAAAACGTGGAAAAAATGAATGTATAAGGAAAAGAAACAAAAGGGCGGTATTGGTTTAAATGGCCTTTTTAACGATTTTGTGAGTCATATGGGTTCGGAATCTGAAAAACAGTGTGTACGAGAAGGAGGAAAGTTGGAAAAACGTGGAAAAAGTGAATGTATAAGGAAAAGAAACAAAAGGGCGGTATTGGTTTAAATGGCCTTTTGACGATTTTGTGAGTCATATGGGTGCGGAATCTGAAAAACAGTGTGTACGCGAAGGAGGAAAGTTGTTGTGCAAAAACGTGGAAAAAATGAATGTATAAGGAAAAGAAACAAAAGGGCGGTATTGGATTAAATGGCCTTTTTAACGATTATGTGAGTCAGATGGGTTCGGAATCATAAAAACAGTGTGTCCGCGAAGGAGGAAAGTTGTCTTGAGTGCAAAAACGTAAGAAAAATGAATGTATAAGGAAAAGAAACAAAAGGGCGGTATTGGTTTAAATGGCTTTTTAGACAGTTTTGTGAGTCAGATGGGTTCGGAATCTTAAAAACAGTGTGTACACGAAGGAGAAAAGTTGTTTTGAGTGCAAAAACATGAAAAAAATGAATGCATAAGGAAAAGAAGCAAAAGGGAGGTATTGGTTTAAATGGCTTTTTAGACAGTTTTGCGAGTCGGATGGGTTCGGAATCTTAAAAACAGTGTGTACGAGAAGGAGGAAAGTTGGAAAAACGTGGAAAAAGTGAATGTATAAGGAAAAGAAACAAAAGGGCGGTATTGGTTTAAATGGCGTTTTTAACGATTTTGTGCGTCATATGGGTTCGGAATCATAAAAAAAGTGTGTACGCGAAGGAGGGAAGTTGTCTTGAGTGCAAAAACGTGAAAAAAATGAATGCATAAGGAAAAGAAACAAAAGGGCGGTATTGGTTTAAATGGCTTTTTAGACAGTTTTGTGAGTCAGATGGGTTCGGAATCTTAAAAACAGTGTGTACGAGAAGGAGGAAAGTTGGAAAAACGTGGAAAAAGTGAATGTATAAGGAAAAGAAACAAAAGGGCGGTATTGGTTTAAATGGCCTTTTTAACGATTTTGTGAGTCATATGGGTTCGGAATCTGAAAAACAGTGTGTACGCGAAGGAGGAAAGTTGTTTTGAGTGCAAAAACGTGGAAAAAATGAATGTATAAGGAAAAGAAACAAAAGGGCGGTATTGGATTAAATGGCTTTTTAGACAGTTTTGTGAGTCAGATGGGTTCGGTATCTTAAAAACAGTGTGTACACGAAGGAGGAAAGTTGTTTTGAGTGCAAAAACATGAAAAAAATGAATGCATAAGGAAAAGAAACAAAAGGGAGGTATTGGTTTAAATGGTCTTATAGACGATTTTGTGAGTCAGATGGGTTCGGAATCATAAAAACAGTGTGTACGCGAAGGAGGAAAGTTGTCTTCAGTGCAAAAACGTAAGAAAAATGAATGCATAAGGGAAAGAAACAAAAGGGCGGTATTGGATTAAATGGCCTTTTTAAGGATTTTGTGAGTCAGATGGGTTCGGAATCATAAAAACAGTGTGTACGCGAAGGAGGAAAGTTGTCTTCAGTGCAAAAACGTAAGAAAAACGAATGCATAAGGAAAAGAAACAGAAGGGCGGAATTGGTTTAAATGGACTTGTAGACGATTTTGTGAGTCAGATGGTTTCGAAATCATAAAAACAGTGTGTACGCGAAGGAGGAAAGTTGTCTTGAGTGCAAAAACGTAAGAAAAATGAATGCATAAGGGAAAGAAACAAAAGGGCGATATTGGATTAAATGGCCTTTTTAACGATTTTGTGAGTCAGATGGGTTCGGAATCATAAAAACAGTGTGTACGCGAAGGAGGAAAGTTGTCTTCAGTGCAAAAACGTAAGAAAAACGAATGCATAAGGAAAAGAAACAAAAGGGCGGAATTGGTTTAAATGGACTTGTAGACGATTTTGTGAGTCAGATGGGTTCGAAATCATAAAAACAGTGTGTACGCGAAGGAGGAAAGTTGTCTTGAGTGCAAAAACGTAAGAAAAATGAATGCATAAGGGAAAGAAACAAAAGGGCGGTATTGGATTAAATGGCCTTTTTAACGATTTTGTGAGTCAGATGGGTTCGGAATCATAAAAACAGTGTGTACGCGAAGGAGGAAAGTTGTCTTCAGTGCAAAAACGTAAGAAAAACGAATGCATAAGGAAAAGAAACAGAAGGGCGGAATTGGTTTAAATGGACTTGTAGACGATTTTGTGAGTCAGATGGTTTCGAAATCATAAATACAGTGTGTACGCGAAGGAGGAAAGTTGTCTTGAGTGAAAAAACGTAAGAAAAATGAATGCATAAGGGAAAGAAACAAAAGGGCGATATTGGATTAAATGGCCTTTTTAACGATTTTGTGAGTCAGATGGGTTCGGAATCATAAAAACAGTGTGTACGCGAAGGAGGAAAGTTGTCTTCAGTGCAAAAACGTAAGAAAAACGAATGCATAAGGAAAAGAAACAAAAGGGCGGAATTGGTTTAAATGGACTTGTAGACGATTTTGTGAGTCAGATGGGTTCGAAATCATAAAAACAGTGTGTACGCGAAGGAGGAAAGTTGTCTTGAGTGCAAAAACGTAAGAAAAATGAATGCATAAGGGAAAGAAACAAAAGGGCGGTATTGGATTAAATGGCCTTTTTAACGATTTTGTGAGTCAGATGGGTTCGGAATCATAAAAACAGTGTGTACGCGAAGGAGGAAAGTTGTCTTGAGTGCAAAAACGTAAGAAAAATGAATGTATAAGGAAAAGAAACGAAAGGGCGGTATTGGTTTAAATGGCCTTTTTAACGATTTTGTGAGTCAGGTGGGTTCGAAATCATAAAAAAAGTGTGTACCAGAAGGAGGGAAGTTGGAAAAACGTGGAAAAAATGAATGTATGTGGAAAAGAAACAAAATGGCGGTATTGGTTTAAATGGCTTTTTAGACAGTTTTGTGAGTCAGATGGGTTCGGAATCTTAAAAACAGTGTGTACGAGAAGGAGGAAAGTTGGAAAAACGTGGAAAAAGTGAATGTATAAGGAAAAGAAACAAAAGGGCGGTATTGGTTTAAATGGCGTTTTTAACGATTTTGTGCGTCATATGGGTTCGGAATCATAAAAAAAGTGTGTACGCGAAGGAGGGAAGTTGTCTTGAGTGCAAAAACGTGAAAAAAATGAATGCATAAGGAAAAGAAACAAAAGGGCGGTATTGGTTTAAATGGCTTTTTAGACAGTTTTGTGAGTCAGATGGGTTCGGAATCTTGAAAACAGTGTGTACGAGGAGGAAAGTTGGAAAAACGTGGAAAAAATGAATGTATGAGGAAAAGAAACAAAAGGGAGGTATTGGTTTAAATGGTCTTTTAGATGATTTTGTGAGTCAGATGGGTTCGGAATCATAAAAACAGTGTGTACGCGAAGGAGGAAAGTTGTTGTGCAAAAACGTGGAAAAAATGAATGTATAAGGAAAAGAAACAAAAGGGCGGTATTGGATTAAATGGCTTTTTAGCCAGTTTTGTGAGTCAGATGGGTTCGGTATCTTAAAAACAGTGTGTACACGAAGGAGGAAAGTTGTTTTGAGTGCAAAAACATGAAAAAAATAAGGAAAAGAAACAAAAGGGAGGTATTGGTTTAAATGGTCTTATAGACGATTTTGTGAGTCAGATGGGTTCGGAATCATAAAAACAGTGTGTACGCGAAGGAGGAAAGTTGTCTTCAGTGCAAAAACGTAAGAAAAACGAATGCATAAGGAAAAGAAACAAAAGGGCGGAATTGGTTTAAATGGACTTGTAGACGATTTTCTGAGTCAGATGGGTTCGAAATCATAAAAACAGTGTGTACGCGAAGGAGGAAAGTTGTCTTGAGTGCAATAACGTAAGAAAAATGAATGCATAAGGGAAAGAAACAAAAGGGCGGTATTGGATTAAATGGCCTTTTTAACGATTTTGTGAGTCATATGGGTTCGGAATCTTAAAAACAGTGTGTACATGAAGGAGGAAAGTTGTTTTGAGTGCAAAAACGTGGAAAAAATGAATGTATAAGGAAAAGAAACAAAAGGGCGGTATTGGTTTAAATGGCCTTTTTAACGATTTTGTGAGTCATATGGGTTCGGAATCTGAAAAACAGTGTGTACGAGAAGGAGGAAAGTTGGAAAAACGTGGAAAAAGTAAATGTATAAGGAAAAGAAACAAAAGGGCGGTATTGGTTTAAATGGCCTTTTTAACGATTTTGTGAGTCATATGGGTGCGGAATCTGAAAAACAGTGTGTACGCGAAGGAGGAAAGTTGTTGTGCAAAAACGTGGAAAAAATGAATGTATAAGGAAAAGAAACAAAAGGGCGGTATTGGATTAAATGGCTTTTTAGCCAGTTTTGTGAGTCAGATGGGTTCGGTATCTTAAAAACAGTGTGTACACGAAGGAGGAAAGTTGTTTTGAGTGCAAAAACATGAAAAAAATAAGGAAAAGAAACAAAAGGGAGGTATTGGTTTAAATGGTCTTATAGACGATTTTGTGAGTCAGATGGGTTCGGAATCATAAAAACAGTGTGTACGCGAAGGAGGAAAGTTGTCTTCAGTGCAAAAACGTAAGAAAAACGAATGCATAAGGAAAAGAAACAAAAGGGCGGAATTGGTTTAAATGGACTTGTAGACGATTTTCTGAGTCAGATGGGTTCGAAATCATAAAAACAGTGTGTACGCGAAGGAGGAAAGTTGTCTTGAGTGCAATAACGTAAGAAAAATGAATGCATAAGGGAAAGAAACAAAAGGGCGGTATTGGATTAAATGGCCTTTTTAACGATTTTGTGAGTCATATGGGTTCGGAATCTTAAAAACAGTGTGTACATGAAGGAGGAAAGTTGTTTTGAGTGCAAAAACGTGGAAAAAATGAATGTATAAGGAAAAGAAACAAAAGGGCGGTATTGGTTTAAATGGCCTTTTTAACGATTTTGTGAGTCATATGGGTTCGGAATCTGAAAAACAGTGTGTACGAGAAGGAGGAAAGTTGGAAAAACGTGGAAAAAGTGAATGTATAAGGAAAAGAAACAAAAGGGCGGTATTGGTTTAAATGGCCTTTTTAACGATTTTGTGAGTCATATGGGTGCGGAATCTGAAAAACAGTGTGTACGCGAAGGAGGAAAGTTGTTGTGCAAAAACGTGGAAAAAATGAATGTATAAGGAAAAGAAACAAAAGGGCGGTATTGGATTAAATGGCCTTTTTAACGATTATGTGAGTCAGATGGGTTCGGAATCATAAAAACAGTGTGTCCGCGAAGGAGGAAAGTTGTCTTGAGTGCAAAAACGTAAGAAAAATGAATGTATAAGGAAAAGAAACAAAAGGGCGGTATTGGTTTAAATGGCTTTTTAGACAGTTTTGTGAGTCAGATGGGTTCGGAATCTTAAAAACAGTGTGTACACGAAGGAGAAAAGTTGTTTTGAGTGCAAAAACATGAAAAAAATGAATGCATAAGGAAAAGAAGCAAAAGGGAGGTATTGGTTTAAATGGCTTTTTAGACAGTTTTGCGAGTCGGATGGGTTCGTAATCTTAAAAACAGTGTGTACGAGAAGGAGGAAAGTTGGAAAAACGTGGAAAAAGTGAATGTATAAGGAAAAGAAACAAAAGGGCGGTATTGGTTTAAATGGCGTTTTTAACGATTTTGTGCGTCATATGGGTTCGGAATCATAAAAAAAGTGTGTACGCGAAGGAGGGAAGTTGTCTTGAGTGCAAAAACGTGAAAAAAATGAATGCATAAGGAAAAGAAACAAAAGGGCGGTATTGGTTTAAATGGCTTTTTAGACAGTTTTGTGAGTCAGATGGGTTCGGAATCTTAAAAACAGTGTGTACGAGAAGGAGGAAAGTTGGAAAAACGTGGAAAAAGTGAATGTATAAGGAAAAGAAACAAAAGGGCGGTATTGGTTTAAATGGCCTTTTTAACGATTTTGTGAGTCATATGGGTTCGGAATCTGAAAAACAGTGTGTACGCGAAGGAGGAAAGTTGTTTTGAATGCAAAAACGTGGAAAACATGAATGTATAAGGAAAAGAAACAAAAGGGAGGTATTGGTTTAAATGGTCTTTTAGATGATTTTGTGAGTCAGATGGGTTCGGAATAATAAAAACAGTGTGTACGCGAAGGAGGAAAGTTGTCTTGAGTGCAAAAACGTAAGAAAAATGAATGTATAAGGAAAAGAAACAAAAGGGCGGTATTGGTTTAAATGGCTTTTTAGACAGTTTTGTGAGTCAGATGGGTTCGGAATCTTAAAAACAGTGTGTACAAGGAGGAAAGTTGTTTTCAGTGCAAAAACATGAAAAAAATGAATCCATAAGGAAAAGAAACAAAAGGGAGGTATTGGTTTAAATGGTCTTATAGACGATTTTGTGAGTCAGATGGGTTCGGAATCATAAAAACAGTGTGTACGCAAAGGAGGAAAGTTGCCTTGAGTGCAAAAACGTAAGAAAAACGAATGCATAAGGAAAAGAAACAAAAGGGCGGAATTGGTTTAAATGGCCTTTTTAACGATTTTGTGAGTCAGATGGGTTTGAAATCATAAAAACAGTGTGTACGCGAAGGAGGAAAGTTGTCTTGAGTGCAAAAACGTAAGAAAAATGAATGCATAAGGGAAAGAAACAAAAGGGCGGTATTGGATTAAATGGCCTTTTTAAGGATTTTGTGAGTCAGATGGGTTCGGAATCATAAAAACAGTGTGTACGCGAAGGAGGAAAGTTGTCTTCCGTGCAAAAACGTAAGAAAAACGAATGCATAAGGAAAAGAAACAGAAGGGCGGAATTGGTTTAAATGGACTTGTAGACGATTTTGTGAGTCAGATGGTTTCGAAATCATAAAAACAGTGTGTACGCGAAGGAGGAAAGTTGTCTTGAGTGCAAAAACGTAAGAAAAATGAATGCATAAGGGAAAGAAACAAAAGGGCGGTATTGGATTAAATGGCCTTTTTAAGGATTTTGTGAGTCAGATGGGTTCGGAATCATAAAAACAGTGTGTACGCGAAGGAGGAAAGTTGTCTTCCGTGCAAAAACGTAAGAAAAACGAATGCATAAGGAAAAGAAACAGAAGGGCGGAATTGGTTTAAATGGACTTGTAGACGATTTTGTGAGTCAGATGGGTTCGAAATCATAAAAACAGTGTGTACGCGAAGGAGGGAAGTTGTCTTGAGTGCAAAAACGTGAAAAAAATGAATGCATAAGGAAAAGAAACAAAAGGGCGGTATTGGTTTAAATGGCTTTTTAGACAGTTTTGTGAGTCAGATGGGTTCGGAATCTTGAAAACAGTGTGTACGAGGAGGAAAGTTGGAAAAACGTGGAAAAAATGAATGTATGAGGAAAAGAAACAAAAGGGAGGTATTGGTTTAAATGGTCTTTTAGATGATTTTGTGAGTCAGATGGGTTCGGAATCATAAAAACAGTGTGTACGCGAAGGAGGAAAGTTGTCTTGAGTGCAAAAACGTAAGAAAAATGAATGTATAAGGAAAAGAAACAAAAGGGCGGTATTGGTTTAAATGGCTTTTTAGACAGTTTTGTGAGTCAGATGGGTTCGGAATCTTAAAAACAGTGTGTACAAGGAGGAAAGTTGTTTTCAGTGCAAAAACATGAAAAAAATGAATCCATAAGGAAAAGAAACAAAAGGGAGGTATTGGTTTAAATGGTCTTATAGACGATTTTGTGAGTCAGATGGGTTCGGAATCATAAAAACAGTGTGTACGCAAAGGAGGAAAGTTGCCTTGAGTGCAAAAACGTAAGAAAAACGAATGCATAAGGAAAAGAAACAAAAGGGCGGAATTGGTTTAAATGGCCTTTTTAACGATTTTGTGAGTCAGATGGGTTTGAAATCATAAAAACAGTGTGTACGCGAAGGAGGAAAGTTGTCTTGAGTGCAAAAACGTAAGAAAAATGAATGCATAAGGGAAAGAAACAAAAGGGCGGTATTGGATTAAATGGCCTTTTTAAGGATTTTGTGAGTCAGATGGGTTCGGAATCATAAAAACAGTGTGTACGCGAAGGAGGAATGTTGTCTTCCGTGCAAAAACGTAAGAAAAACGAATGCATAAGGAAAAGAAACAGAAGGGCGGAATTGGTTTAAATGGACTTGTAGACGATTTTGTGAGTCAGATGGTTTCGAAATCATAAAAACAGTGTGTACGCGAAGGAGGAAAGTTGTCTTGAGTGCAAAAACGTAAGAAAAATGAATGCAACAGGATGAAAAAGGGAAAGAAACAAAAGGGCGATATTGGATTAAATGGCCTTTTTAACGATTTTGTGAGTCAGATGGGTTCGGAATCATAAAAACAGTGTGTACGCGAAGGAGGAAAGTTGTCTTCAGTGCAAAAACGTAAGAAAAACGAATGCATAAGGAAAAGAAACAAAAGGGCGGAATTGGTTTAAATGGACTTGTAGACGATTTTGTGAGTCAGATGGGTTCGAAATCATAAAAACAGTGTGTACGCGAAGGAGGAAAGTTGTCTTGAGTGCAAAAACGTAAGAAAAATGAATGCATAAGGGAAAGAAACAAAAGGGCGGTATTGGATTAAATGGCCTTTTTAACGATTTTGTGAGTCAGATGGGTTCGGAATCATAAAAACAGTGTGTACGCGAAGGAGGAAAGTTGTCTTCAGTGCAAAAACGTAAGAAAAACGAATGCATAAGGAAAAGAAACAGAAGGGCGGAATTGGTTTAAATGGACTTGTAGACGATTTTGTGAGTCAGATGGTTTCGAAATCATAAATACAGTGTGTACGCGAAGGAGGAAAGTTGTCTTGAGTGAAAAAACGTAAGAAAAATGAATGCATAAGGGAAAGAAACAAAAGGGCGATATTGGATTAAATGGCCTTTTTAACGATTTTGTGAGTCAGATGGGTTCGGAATCATAAAAACAGTGTGTACGCGAAGGAGGAAAGTTGTCTTCAGTGCAAAAACGTAAGAAAAACGAATGCATAAGGAAAAGAAACAAAAGGGCGGAATTGGTTTAAATGGACTTGTAGACGATTTTGTGAGTCAGATGGGTTCGAAATCATAAAAACAGTGTGTACGCGAAGGAGGAAAGTTGTCTTGAGTGCAAAAACGTAAGAAAAATGAATGCATAAGGGAAAGAAACAAAAGGGCGGTATTGGATTAAATGGCCTTTTTAACGATTTTGTGAGTCAGATGGGTTCGGAATCATAAAAACAGTGTGTACGCGAAGGAGGAAAGTTGTCTTGAGTGCAAAAACGTAAGAAAAATGAATGTATAAGGAAAAGAAACGAAAGGGCGGTATTGGTTTAAATGGCCTTTTTAACGATTTTGTGAGTCAGGTGGGTTCGAAATCATAAAAAAAGTGTGTACCAGAAGGAGGGAAGTTGGAAAAACGTGGAAAAAGTGAATGTATAAGGAAAAGAAACAAAAGGGCGGTATTGGTTTAAATGGCGTTTTAGACAGTTTTGTGAGTCAGATGGGTTCGGAATCTTGAAAACAGTGTGTACGAGGAGGAAAGTTGGAAAAACGTGGAAAAAATGAATGTATGAGGAAAAGAAACAAAAGGGAGGTATTGGTTTAAATGGTCTTTTAGATGATTTTGTGAGTCAGATGGGTTCGGAATCATAAAAACAGTGTGTACGCGAAGGAGGAAAGTTGTTGTGCAAAAACGTGGAAAAAATGAATGTATAAGGAAAAGAAACAAAAGGGCGGTATTGGATTAAATGGCTTTTTAGCCAGTTTTGTGAGTCAGATGGGTTCGGTATCTTAAAAACAGTGTGTACACGAAGGAGGAAAGTTGTTTTGAGTGCAAAAACATGAAAAAAATAAGGAAAAGAAACAAAAGGGAGGTATTGGTTTAAATGGTCTTATAGACGATTTTGTGAGTCAGATGGGTTCGGAATCATAAAAACAGTGTGTACGCGAAGGAGGAAAGTTGTCTTCAGTGCAAAAACGTAAGAAAAACGAATGCATAAGGAAAAGAAACAAAAGGGCGGAATTGGTTTAAATGGACTTGTAGACGATTTTCTGAGTCAGATGGGTTCGAAATCATAAAAACAGTGTGTACGCGAAGGAGGAAAGTTGTCTTGAGTGCAATAACGTAAGAAAAATGAATGCATAAGGGAAAGAAACAAAAGGGCGGTATTGGATTAAATGGCCTTTTTAACGATTTTGTGAGTCATATGGGTTCGGAATCTTAAAAACAGTGTGTACATGAAGGAGGAAAGTTGTTTTGAGTGCAAAAACGTGGAAAAAATGAATGTATAAGGAAAAGAAACAAAAGGGCGGTATTGGTTTAAATGGCCTTTTTAACGATTTTGTGAGTCATATGGGTTCGGAATCTGAAAAACAGTGTGTACGAGAAGGAGGAAAGTTGGGAAAACGTGGAAAAAGTGAATGTATAAGGAAAAGAAACAAAAGGGCGGTATTGGTTTAAATGGCCTTTTTAACGATTTTGTGAGTCATATGGGTGCGGAATCTGAAAAACAGTGTGTACGCGAAGGAGGAAAGTTGTTGTGCAAAAACGTGGAAAAAATGAATGTATAAGGAAAAGAAACAAAAGGGCGGTATTGGATTAAATGGCCTTTTTAACGATTATGTGAGTCAGATGGGTTCGGAATCATAAAAACAGTGTGTCCGCGAAGGAGGAAAGTTGTCTTGAGTGCAAAAACGTAAGAAAAATGAATGTATAAGGAAAAGAAACAAAAGGGCGGTATTGGTTTAAATGGCTTTTTAGACAGTTTTGTGAGTCAGATGGGTTCGGAATCTTAAAAACAGTGTGTACACGAAGGAGAAAAGTTGTTTTGAGTGCAAAAACATGAAAAAAATGAATGCATAAGGAAAAGAAGCAAAAGGGAGGTATTGGTTTAAATGGCTTTTTAGACAGTTTTGCGAGTCGGATGGGTTCGGAATCTTAAAAACAGTGTGTACGAGAAGGAGGAAAGTTGGAAAAACGTGGAAAAAGTGAATGTATAAGGAAAAGAAACAAAAGGGCGGTATTGGTTTAAATGGCGTTTTTAACGATTTTGTGCGTCATATGGGTTCGGAATCATAAAAAAAGTGTGTACGCGAAGGAGGGAAGTTGTCTTGAGTGCAAAAACGTGAAAAAAATGAATGCATAAGGAAAAGAAACAAAAGGGCGGTATTGGTTTAAATGGCTTTTTAGACAGTTTTGTGAGTCAGATGGGTTCGGAATCTTAAAAACAGTGTGTACGAGAAGGAGGAAAGTTGGAAAAACGTGGAAAAAGTGAATGTATAAGGAAAAGAAACAAAAGGGCGGTATTGGTTTAAATGGCCTTTTTAACGATTTTGTGAGTCATATGGGTTCGGAATCTGAAAAACAGTGTGTACGCGAAGGAGGAAAGTTGTTTTGAGTGCAAAAACGTGGAAAACATGAATGTATAAGGAAAAGAAACAAAAGGGAGGTATTGGTTTAAATGGTCTTTTAGATGATTTTGTGAGTCAGATGGGTTCGGAATAATAAAAACAGTGTGTACGCGAAGGAGGAAAGTTGTCTTGAGTGCAAAAACGTAAGAAAAATGAATGTATAAGGAAAAGAAACAAAAGGGCGGTATTGGTTTAAATGGCTTTTTAGACAGTTTTGTGAGTCAGATGGGTTCGGAATCTTAAAAACAGTGTGTACAAGGAGGAAAGTTGTTTTCAGTGCAAAAACATGAAAAAAATGAATCCATAAGGAAAAGAAACAAAAGGGAGGTATTGGTTTAAATGGTCTTATAGACGATTTTGTGAGTCAGATGGGTTCGGAATCATAAAAACAGTGTGTACGCAAAGGAGGAAAGTTGCCTTGAGTGCAAAAACGTAAGAAAAACGAATGCATAAGGAAAAGAAACAAAAGGGCGGAATTGGTTTAAATGGCCTTTTTAACGATTTTGTGAGTCAGATGGGTTTGAAATCATAAAAACAGTGTGTACGCGAAGGAGGAAAGTTGTCTTGAGTGCAAAAACGTAAGAAAAATGAATGCATAAGGGAAAGAAACAAAAGGGCGGTATTGGATTAAATGGCCTTTTTAAGGATTTTGTGAGTCAGATGGGTTCGGAATCATAAAAACAGTGTGTACGCGAAGGAGGAAAGTTGTCTTCCGTGCAAAAACGTAAGAAAAACGAATGCATAAGGAAAAGAAACAGAAGGGCGGAATTGGTTTAAATGGACTTGTAGACGATTTTGTGAGTCAGATGGTTTCGAAATCATAAAAACAGTGTGTACGCGAAGGAGGAAAGTTGTCTTGAGTGCAAAAACGTAAGAAAAATGAATGCATAAGGGAAAGAAACAAAAGGGCGATATTGGATTAAATGGCCTTTTTAACGATTTTGTGAGTCAGATGGGTTCGGAATCATAAAAACAGTGTGTACGCGAAGGAGGAAAGTTGTCTTCAGTGCAAAAACGTAAGAAAAACGAATGCATAAGGAAAAGAAACAAAAGGGCGGAATTGGTTTAAATGGACTTGTAGACGATTTTGTGAGTCAGATGGGTTCGAAATCATAAAAACAGTGTGTACGCGAAGGAGGGAAGTTGTCTTGAGTGCAAAAACGTGAAAAAAATGAATGCATAAGGAAAAGAAACAAAAGGGCGGTATTGGTTTAAATGGCTTTTTAGACAGTTTTGTGAGTCAGATGGGTTCGGAATCTTGAAAACAGTGTGTACGAGGAGGAAAGTTGGAAAAACGTGGAAAAAATGAATGTATGAGGAAAAGAAACAAAAGGGAGGTATTGGTTTAAATGGTCTTTTAGATGATTTTGTGAGTCAGATGGGTTCGGAATCATAAAAACAGTGTGTACGCGAAGGAGGAAAGTTGTTGTGCAAAAACGTGGAAAAAATGAATGTATAAGGAAAAGAAACAAAAGGGCGGTATTGGATTAAATGGCTTTTTAGCCAGTTTTGTGAGTCAGATGGGTTCGGTATCTTAAAAACAGTGTGTACACGAAGGAGGAAAGTTGTTTTGAGTGCAAAAACATGAAAAAAATAAGGAAAAGAAACAAAAGGGAGGTATTGGTTTAAATGGTCTTATAGACGATTTTGTGAGTCAGATGGGTTCGGAATCATAAAAACAGTGTGTACGCGAAGGAGGAAAGTTGTCTTCAGTGCAAAAACGTAAGAAAAACGAATGCATAAGGAAAAGAAACAAAAGGGCGGAATTGGTTTAAATGGACTTGTAGACGATTTTCTGAGTCAGATGGGTTCGAAATCATAAAAACAGTGTGTACGCGAAGGAGGAAAGTTGTCTTGAGTGCAATAACGTAAGAAAAATGAATGCATAAGGGAAAGAAACAAAAGGGCGGTATTGGATTAAATGGCCTTTTTAACGATTTTGTGAGTCATATGGGTTCGGAATCTTAAAAACAGTGTGTACATGAAGGAGGAAAGTTGTTTTGAGTGCAAAAACGTGGAAAAAATGAATGTATAAGGAAAAGAAACAAAAGGGCGGTATTGGTTTAAATGGCCTTTTTAACGATTTTGTGAGTCATATGGGTTCGGAATCTGAAAAACAGTGTGTACGAGAAGGAGGAAAGTTGGGAAAACGTGGAAAAAGTGAATGTATAAGGAAAAGAAACAAAAGGGCGGTATTGGTTTAAATGGCCTTTTTAACGATTTTGTGAGTCATATGGGTGCGGAATCTGAAAAACAGTGTGTACGCGAAGGAGGAAAGTTGTTGTGCAAAAACGTGGAAAAAATGAATGTATAAGGAAAAGAAACAAAAGGGCGGTATTGGATTAAATGGCCTTTTTAACGATTATGTGAGTCAGATGGGTTCGGAATCATAAAAACAGTGTGTCCGCGAAGGAGGAAAGTTGTCTTGAGTGCAAAAACGTAAGAAAAATGAATGTATAAGGAAAAGAAACAAAAGGGCGGTATTGGTTTAAATGGCTTTTTAGACAGTTTTGTGAGTCAGATGGGTTCGGAATCTTAAAAACAGTGTGTACACGAAGGAGAAAAGTTGTTTTGAGTGCAAAAACATGAAAAAAATGAATGCATAAGGAAAAGAAGCAAAAGGGAGGTATTGGTTTAAATGGCTTTTTAGACAGTTTTGCGAGTCGGATGGGTTCGGAATCTTAAAAACAGTGTGTACGAGAAGGAGGAAAGTTGGAAAAACGTGGAAAAAGTGAATGTATAAGGAAAAGAAACAAAAGGGCGGTATTGGTTTAAATGGCGTTTTTAACGATTTTGTGCGTCATATGGGTTCGGAATCATAAAAAAAGTGTGTACGCGAAGGAGGGAAGTTGTCTTGAGTGCAAAAACGTGAAAAAAATGAATGCATAAGGAAAAGAAACAAAAGGGCGGTATTGGTTTAAATGGCTTTTTAGACAGTTTTGTGAGTCAGATGGGTTCGGAATCTTAAAAACAGTGTGTACGAGAAGGAGGAAAGTTGGAAAAACGTGGAAAAAGTGAATGTATAAGGAAAAGAAACAAAAGGGCGGTATTGGTTTAAATGGCCTTTTTAACGATTTTGTGAGTCATATGGGTTCGGAATCTGAAAAACAGTGTGTACGCGAAGGAGGAAAGTTGTTTTGAGTGCAAAAACGTGGAAAACATGAATGTATAAGGAAAAGAAACAAAAGGGAGGTATTGGTTTAAATGGTCTTTTAGATGATTTTGTGAGTCAGATGGGTTCGGAATAATAAAAACAGTGTGTACGCGAAGGAGGAAAGTTGTCTTGAGTGCAAAAACGTAAGAAAAATGAATGTATAAGGAAAAGAAACAAAAGGGCGGTATTGGTTTAAATGGCTTTTTAGACAGTTTTGTGAGTCAGATGGGTTCGGAATCTTAAAAACAGTGTGTACAAGGAGGAAAGTTGTTTTCAGTGCAAAAACATGAAAAAAATGAATCCATAAGGAAAAGAAACAAAAGGGAGGTATTGGTTTAAATGGTCTTATAGACGATTTTGTGAGTCAGATGGGTTCGGAATCATAAAAACAGTGTGTACGCAAAGGAGGAAAGTTGCCTTGAGTGCAAAAACGTAAGAAAAACGAATGCATAAGGAAAAGAAACAAAAGGGCGGAATTGGTTTAAATGGCCTTTTTAACGATTTTGTGAGTCAGATGGGTTTGAAATCATAAAAACAGTGTGTACGCGAAGGAGGAAAGTTGTCTTGAGTGCAAAAACGTAAGAAAAATGAATGCATAAGGGAAAGAAACAAAAGGGCGGTATTGGATTAAATGGCCTTTTTAAGGATTTTGTGAGTCAGATGGGTTCGGAATCATAAAAACAGTGTGTACGCGAAGGAGGAAAGTTGTCTTCCGTGCAAAAACGTAAGAAAAACGAATGCATAAGGAAAAGAAACAGAAGGGCGGAATTGGTTTAAATGGACTTGTAGACGATTTTGTGAGTCAGATGGTTTCGAAATCATAAAAACAGTGTGTACGCGAAGGAGGAAAGTTGTCTTGAGTGCAAAAACGTAAGAAAAATGAATGCATAAGGGAAAGAAACAAAAGGGCGATATTGGATTAAATGGCCTTTTTAACGATTTTGTGAGTCAGATGGGTTCGGAATCATAAAAACAGTGTGTACGCGAAGGAGGAAAGTTGTCTTCAGTGCAAAAACGTAAGAAAAACGAATGCATAAGGAAAAGAAACAAAAGGGCGGAATTGGTTTAAATGGACTTGTAGACGATTTTGTGAGTCAGATGGGTTCGAAATCATAAAAACAGTGTGTACGCGAAGGAGGGAAGTTGTCTTGAGTGCAAAAACGTGAAAAAAATGAATGCATAAGGAAAAGAAACAAAAGGGCGGTATTGGTTTAAATGGCTTTTTAGACAGTTTTGTGAGTCAGATGGGTTCGGAATCTTGAAAACAGTGTGTACGAGGAGGAAAGTTGGAAAAACGTGGAAAAAATGAATGTATGAGGAAAAGAAACAAAAGGGAGGTATTGGTTTAAATGGTCTTTTAGATGATTTTGTGAGTCAGATGGGTTCGGAATCATAAAAACAGTGTGTACGCGAAGGAGGAAAGTTGTCTTGAGTGCAAAAACGTAAGAAAAATGAATGTATAAGGAAAAGAAACAAAAGGGCGGTATTGGTTTAAATGGCTTTTTAGACAGTTTTGTGAGTCAGATGGGTTCGGAATCTTAAAAACAGTGTGTACAAGGAGGAAAGTTGTTTTGAGTGCAAAAACATGAAAAAAATGAATCCCTAAGGAAAAGAAACAAAAGGGAGGTATTGGTTTAAATGGTCTTATAGACGATTTTGTGAGTCAGATGGGTTCGGAATCATAAAAACAGTGTGTACGCAAAGGAGGAAAGTTGCCTTGAGTGCAAAAACGTAAGAAAAACGAATGCATAAGGAAAAGAAACAAAAGGGCGGAATTGGTTTAAATGGCCTTTTTAACGATTTTGTGAGTCAGATGGGTTTGAAATCATAAAAACAGTGTGTACGCGAAGGAGGAAAGTTGTCTTGAGTGCAAAAACGTAAGAAAAATGAATGCATAAGGGAAAGAAACAAAAGGGCGGTATTGGATTAAATGGCCTTTTTAAGGATTTTGTGAGTCAGATGGGTTCGGAATCATAAAAACAGTGTGTACGCGAAGGAGGAAAGTTGTCTTCCGTGCAAAAACGTAAGAAAAACGAATGCATAAGGAAAAGAAACAGAAGGGCGGAATTGGTTTAAATGGACTTGTAGACGATTTTGTGAGTCAGATGGGTTCGAAATCATAAAAACAGTGTGTACGCGAAGGAGGGAAGTTGTCTTGAGTGCAAAAACGTGAAAAAAATGAATGCATAAGGAAAAGAAACAAAAGGGCGGTATTGGTTTAAATGGCTTTTTAGACAGTTTTGTGAGTCAGATGGGTTCGGAATCTTGAAAACAGTGTGTACGAGGAGGAAAGTTGGAAAAACGTGGAAAAAATGAATGTATGAGGAAAAGAAACAAAAGGGAGGTATTGGTTTAAATGGTCTTTTAGATGATTTTGTGAGTCAGATGGGTTCGGAATCATAAAAACAGTGTGTACGCGAAGGAGGAAAGTTGTCTTGAGTGCAAAAACGTAAGAAAAATGAATGTATAAGGAAAAGAAACAAAAGGGCGGTATTGGTTTAAATGGCTTTTTAGACAGTTTTGTGAGTCAGATGGGTTCGGAATCTTAAAAACAGTGTGTACAAGGAGGAAAGTTGTTTTCAGTGCAAAAGCATGAAAAAAATGAATCCATAAGGAAAAGAAACAAAAGGGAGGTATTGGTTTAAATGGTCTTATAGACGATTTTGTGAGTCAGATGGGTTCGGAATCATAAAAACAGTGTGTACGCAAAGGAGGAAAGTTGCCTTGAGTGCAAAAACGTAAGAAAAACGAATGCATAAGGAAAAGAAACAAAAGGGCGGAATTGGTTTAAATGGCCTTTTTAACGATTTTGTGAGTCAGATGGGTTTGAAATCATAAAAACAGTGTGTACGCGAAGGAGGAAAGTTGTCTTGAGTGCAAAAACGTAAGAAAAATGAATGCATAAGGGAAAGAAACAAAAGGGCGGTATTGGATTAAATGGCCTTTTTAAGGATTTTGTGAGTCAGATGGGTTCGGAATCATAAAAACAGTGTGTACGCGAAGGAGGAAAGTTGTCTTCCGTGCAAAAACGTAAGAAAAACGAATGCATAAGGAAAAGAAACAGAAGGGCGGAATTGGTTTAAATGGACTTGTAGACGATTTTGTGAGTCAGATGGTTTCGAAATCATAAAAACAGTGTGTACGCGAAGGAGGAAAGTTGTCTTGAGTGCAAAAACGTAAGAAAAATGAATGCAACAGGATGAAAAAGGGAAAGAAACAAAAGGGCGATATTGGATTAAATGGCCTTTTTAACGATTTTGTGAGTCAGATGGGTTCGGAATCATAAAAACAGTGTGTACGCGAAGGAGGAAAGTTGTCTTCAGTGCAAAAACGTAAGAAAAACGAATGCATAAGGAAAAGAAACAGAAGGGCGGAATTGGTTTAAATGGACTTGTAGACGATTTTGTGAGTCAGATGGTTTCGAAATCATAAAAACAGTGTGTACGCGAAGGAGGAAAGTTGTCTTGAGTGAAAAAACGTAAGAAAAATGAATGCATAAGGGAAAGAAACAAAAGGGCGGTATTGGATTAAATGGCCTTTTTAAGGATTTTGTGAGTCAGATGGGTTCGGAATCATAAAAACAGTGTGTACGCGAAGGAGGAAAGTTGTCTTCCGTGCAAAAACGTAAGAAAAACGAATGCATAAGGAAAAGAAACAGAAGGGCGGAATTGGTTTAAATGGACTTGTAGACGATTTTGTGAGTCAGATGGTTTCGAAATCATAAAAACAGTGTGTACGCGAAGGAGGAAAGTTGTCTTGAGTGCAAAAACGTAAGAAAAATGAATGCATAAGGGAAAGAAACAAAAGGGCGATATTGGATTAAATGGCCTTTTTAACGATTTTGTGAGTCAGATGGGTTCGGAATCATAAAAACAGTGTGTACGCGAAGGAGGAAAGTTGTCTTCAGTGCAAAAACGTAAGAAAAACGAATGCATAAGGAAAAGAAACAAAAGGGCGGAATTGGTTTAAATGGACTTGTAGACGATTTTGTGAGTCAGATGGGTTCGAAATCATAAAAACAGTGTGTACGCGAAGGAGGGAAGTTGTCTTGAGTGCAAAAACGTGAAAAAAATGAATGCATAAGGAAAAGAAACAAAAGGGCGGTATTGGTTTAAATGGCTTTTTAGACAGTTTTGTGAGTCAGATGGGTTCGGAATCTTGAAAACAGTGTGTACGAGGAGGAAAGTTGGAAAAACGTGGAAAAAATGAATGTATGAGGAAAAGAAACAAAAGGGAGGTATTGGTTTAAATGGTCTTTTAGATGATTTTGTGAGTCAGATGGGTTCGGAATCATAAAAACAGTGTGTACGCGAAGGAGGAAAGTTGTCTTGAGTGCAAAAACGTAAGAAAAATGAATGTATAAGGAAAAGAAACAAAAGGGCGGTATTGGTTTAAATGGCTTTTTAGACAGTTTTGTGAGTCAGATGGGTTCGGAATCTTAAAAACAGTGTGTACAAGGAGGAAAGTTGTTTTCAGTGCAAAAACATGAAAAAAATGAATCCATAAGGAAAAGAAACAAAAGGGAGGTATTGGTTTAAATGGTCTTATAGACGATTTTGTGAGTCAGATGGGTTCGGAATCATAAAAACAGTGTGTACGCAAAGGAGGAAAGTTGCCTTGAGTGCAAAAACGTAAGAAAAACGAATGCATAAGGAAAAGAAACAAAAGGGCGGAATTGGTTTAAATGGCCTTTTTAACGATTTTGTGAGTCAGATGGGTTTGAAATCATAAAAACAGTGTGTACGCGAAGGAGGAAAGTTGTCTTGAGTGCAAAAACGTAAGAAAAATGAATGCATAAGGGAAAGAAACAAAAGGGCGGTATTGGATTAAATGGCCTTTTTAAGGATTTTGTGAGTCAGATGGGTTCGGAATCATAAAAACAGTGTGTACGCGAAGGAGGAAAGTTGTCTTCCGTGCAAAAACGTAAGAAAAACGAATGCATAAGGAAAAGAAACAAAAGGGCGGAATTGGTTTAAATGGACTTGTAGACGATTTTGTGAGTCAGATGGGTTCGAAATCATAAAAACAGTGTGTACGCGAAGGAGGAAAGTTGTCTTGAGTGCAAAAACGTAAGAAAAATGAATGCATAAGGGAAAGAAACAAAAGGGCGGTATTGGATTAAATGGCCTTTTTAACGATTTTGTGAGTCAGATGGGTTCGGAATCATAAAAACAGTGTGTACGCGAAGGAGGAAAGTTGTCTTCAGTGCAAAAACGTAAGAAAAACGAATGCATAAGGAAAAGAAACAGAAGGGCGGAATTGGTTTAAATGGACTTGTAGACGATTTTGTGAGTCAGATGGTTTCGAAATCATAAAAACAGTGTGTACGCGAAGGAGGAAAGTTGTCTTGAGTGAAAAAACGTAAGAAAAATGAATGCATAAGGGAAAGAAACAAAAGGGCGATATTGGATTAAATGGCCTTTTTAACGATTTTGTGAGTCAGATGGGTTCGGAATCATAAAAACAGTGTGTACGCGAAGGAGGAAAGTTGTCTTCAGTGCAAAAACGTAAGAAAAACGAATGCATAAGGAAAAGAAACAAAAGGGCGGAATTGGTTTAAATGGACTTGTAGACGATTTTGTGAGTCAGATGGGTTCGAAATCATAAAAACAGTGTGTACGCGAAGGAGGAAAGTTGTCTTGAGTGCAAAAACGTAAGAAAAATGAATGCATAAGGGAAAGAAACAAAAGGGCGGTATTGGATTAAATGGCCTTTTTAACGATTTTGTGAGTCAGATGGGTTCGGAATCATAAAAACAGTGTGTACGCGAAGGAGGAAAGTTGTCTTGAGTGCAAAAACGTAAGAAAAATGAATGTATAAGGAAAAGAAACGAAAGGGCGGTATTGGTTTAAACGGCCTTTTTAACGATTTTGTGAGTCAGGTGGGTTCGAAATCATAAAAAAAGTGTGTACCAGAAGGAGGGAAGTTGGAAAAACGTGGAAAAAATGAATGTATGAGGAAAAGAAACAAAATGGCGGTATTGGTTTAAATGGCTTTTTAGACAGTTTTGTGAGTCAGATGGGTTCGGAATCTTAAAAACAGTGTGTACGAGAAGGAGGAAAGTTGGAAAAACGTGGAAAAAGTGAATGTATAAGGAAAAGAAACAAAAGGGCGGTATTGGTTTAAATGGCGTTTTTAACGATTTTGTGCGTCATATGGGTTCGGAATCATAAAAAAAGTGTGTACGCGAAGGAGGGAAGTTGTCTTGAGTGCAAAAACGTGAAAAAAATGAATGCATAAGGAAAAGAAACAAAAGGGCGGTATTGGTTTAAATGGCTTTTTAGACAGTTTTGTGAGTCAGATGGGTTCGGTATCTTAAAAACAGTGTGTACACGAAGGAGGAAAGTTGTTTTGAGTGCAAAAACATGAAAAAAATAAGGAAAAGAAACAAAAGGGAGGTATTGGTTTAAATGGTCTTATAGACGATTTTGTGAGTCAGATGGGTTCGGAATCATAAAAACAGTGTGTACGCGATGGAGGAAAGTTGTCTTCAGTGCAAAAACGTAAGAAAAACGAATGCATAAGGAAAAGAAACAAAAGGGCAGAATTGGTTTAAATGGACTTGTAGACGATTTTGTGAGTCAGATGGGTTCGAAATCATAAAAACAGTGTGTACGCGAAGGAGGAAAGTTGTCTTGAGTGCAATAACGTAAGAAAAATGAATGCATAAGGGAAAGAAACAAAAGGGCGGTATTGGATTAAATGGCCTTTTTAACGATTTTTTGAGTCAGATGGGTTCGGAATCATAAAAACAGTGTGTACGCGAAGGAGGAAAGTTGTCTTCAGTGCAAAAACGTAAGAAAAACGAATGCATAAGGAAAAGAAACAGAAGGGCGGAATTGGTTTAAATGGACTTGTAGACGATTTTGTGAGTCAGATGGTTTCGAAATCATAAAAACAGTGTGTACGCGAAGGAGGAAAGTTGTCTTGAGTGCAAAAACGTAAGAAAAATGAATGCATAAGGGAAAGAAACAAAAGGGCGGTATTGGATTAAATGGCCTTTTTAACGATTTTTGGAGTCAGATGGGTTCGGAATCATAAAAACAGTGTGTACGCGAAGGAGGAAAGTTGAATTGAGTGCAAAAACGTAAGAAAAATGAATGTATAAGGAAAAGAAACGTAAGGGCGGTATTGGTTTAAATGGCCTTTTTAACGATTTTGTGAGTCAGGTGGGTTCGAAATCATAAAAAAAGTGTGTACCAGAAGGAGGGAAGTTGGAAAAACGTGGAAAAAGTGAATGTATAAGGAAAAGAAACAAAAGGGCGGTATTGGTTTAAATGGCGTTTTTAACGATTTTGTGCGTCATATGGGTTCGGAATCATAAAAAAAGTGTGTACGCGAAGGAGGGAAGTTGTCTTGAGTGCAAAAACGTGAAAAAAATGAATGCATAAGGAAAAGAAACAAAAGGGCGGTATTGGTTTAAATGGCTTTTTAGACAGTTTTGTGAGTCAGATGGGTTCGGAATCTTAAAAACAGTGTGTACGAGAAGGAGGAAAGTTAGAAAAAGGTGGAAAAAGTGAATGTATAAGGAAAAGAAACAAAAGGGCGGTATTGGTTTAAATGGCCTTTTTAACGATTTTGTGAGTCATATGGGTTCGGAATCTGAAAAACAGTGTGTACGCGAAGGAGGAAAGTTGTTTTGAGTGCAAAAACGTGGAAAACATGAATGTATAAGGAAAAGATACAAAAGGGAGGTATTGGTTTAAATGGTCTTTTAGATGATTTTGTGAGTCAGATGGGTTCGGAATAATAAAAACAGTGTGTACGCGAAGGAGGAAAGTTGTCTTGAGTGCAAAAACGTAAGAAAAATGAATGTATAAGGAAAAGAAACAAAAGGGCGGTATTGGTTTAAATGGCTTTTTAGACAGTTTTGTGAGTCAGATGGGTTCGGAATCTTAAAAACAGTGTGTACAAGGAGGAAAGTTGTTTTCAGTGCAAAAACATGAAAAAAATGAATCCATAAGGAAAAGAAACAAAAGGGAGGTATTGGTTTAAATGGTCTTATAGACGATTTTGTGAGTCAGATGGGTTCGGAATCATAAAAACAGTGTGTACGCAAAGGAGGAAAGTTGCCTTGAGTGCAAAAACGTAAGAAAAACGAATGCATAAAGAAAAGAAACAAAAGGGCGGAATTGGTTTAAATGGCCTTTTTAACGATTTTGTGAGTCAGGTGGGTTCGAAATCATAAAAAAAGTGTGTACCAGAAGGAGGGAAGTTGGAAAAACGTGGAAAAAATCAATGTATGAGGAAAAGAAACATAAGGGCGGTATTGGTTTAAATGGCTTTTTAGACAGTTTTGTGAGTCAGATGGGTTCGGAATCTTAAAAACAGTGTGTACGAGGAGGAAAGTTGGAAAAACGTGGAAACAGTGAATGTATAAGGAAAAGAAACAAAAAGGCGGTATTGGTTTAAATGGCCTTTTTAACGATTTTGTGCGTCAAATGGGTTCGGAATCATAAAAACAGTGTGTACGCAAAGGAGGAAAATTGTTTTGAGTGCAAAAACGTGGGAAAAATGAATGCATAAGGAAAAGAAACAAGAGGGCGGAATTGGTTTAAATGGTCTTTTGGACGGTTTTGTTAGTCAGATGGGTTTGGAATCATAAAAACAGCGTGTACGCGAAGGAGGAAACTTGTCTTGAGTGCAAAAACGTGAGAAAAATGAATGCATAAGGAAAAGAATCAAAAGGGCGGTATTGGTTTAAATGGCCTTTTAGGCGGTTTTGTGAGTCAAGTGGGTTCGGAATCATAAAAATTGTGTGTACGAGAAGGAGGAAAGTTCGAAAAACGTGGAAAAAGTGAATGTATAAGGAAAAGAAACAAAAGGGCGGTATTGGTTTAAATGGCTTTTTAGACAGTTTTGTGAGTCAGATGGGTTCGGAATCTTAAAAACAGCGTGTACGCGAAGGAGGAAAGTTGTCTTGAGTGCAAAAACGTAAGAAAAATGAATGCATAAGGAAAAGAAACAAAAGGGCGGTATTGGATTAAATGGCCTTTTTAACGATTTTGTGAGTCAGATGGGTTCGGAGTCATAAAAACAGTGTGTACGCGAAGGAGGAAAGTTGTCTTGAGTGCAAAAACGTAAGAAAAATGAATGTATAAGGAAAAGAAACAAAAGGGCGGTATTGGTTTAAATGGCCTTTTAGACGGTTTTGTGAGTCAGGTGGGTTCGGAATCATAAAAATTGTGTGTACGAGAAGGAGGAAAGTTCGAAAAACGTGGAAAAAGTGAATGTATAAGGAAAAGAAACAAAAGGGCGGTATTGGTTTAAATGGCTTTTTAGACAGTTTTGTGAGTCAGATGGGTTCGGAACCTTGAAAACAGTGTGTACGCGAAGGAGGAAAGTTGTTTTGAGTGCAAAAACGTGGAAAACATGAATGTATAAGGAAAAGATACAAAAGGGAGGTATTGGTTTAAATGGTCTTTTAGATGATTTTGTGAGTCAGATGGGTTCGGAATAATAAAAACAGTGTGTACGCGAAGGAGGAAAGTTGTCTTGAGTGCAAAAACGTAAGAAAAATGAATGTATAAGGAAAAGAAACAAAAGGGCGGTATTGGTTTAAATGGCTTTTTAGACAGTTTTGTGAGTCAGATGGGTTCGGAATCTTAAAAACAGTGTGTACAAGGAGGAAAGTTGTTTTCAGTGCAAAAACATGAAAAAAATGAATCCATAAGGAAAAGAAACAAAAGGGAGGTATTGGTTTAAATGGTCTTATAGACGATTTTGTGAGTCAGATGGGTTCGGAATCATAAAAACAGTGTGTACGCAAAGGAGGAAAGTTGCCTTGAGTGCAAAAACGTAAGAAAAACGAATGCATAAAGAAAAGAAACAAAAGGGCGGAATTGGTTTAAATGGCCTTTTTAACGATTTTGTGAGTCAGGTGGGTTCGAAATCATAAAAAAAGTGTGTACCAGAAGGAGGGAAGTTGGAAAAACGTGGAAAAAATCAATGTATGAGGAAAAGAAACATAAGGGCGGTATTGGTTTAAATGGCTTTTTAGACAGTTTTGTGAGTCAGATGGGTTCGGAATCTTAAAAACAGTGTGTACGAGGAGGAAAGTTGGAAAAACGTGGAAAAAGTGAATGTATAAGGAAAAGAAACAAAAAGGCGGTATTGGTTTAAATGGCCTTTTTAACGATTTTGTGCGTCAAATGGGTTCGGAATCATAAAAACAGTGTGTACGCAAAGGAGGAAAATTGTTTTGAGTGCAAAAACGTGGGAAAAATGAATGCATAAGGAAAAGAAACAAGAGGGCGGAATTGGTTTAAATAGTCTTTTGGACGGTTTTGTTAGTCAGATGGGTTTGGAATCATAAAAACAGCGTGTACGCGAAGGAGGAAACTTGTCTTGAGTGCAAAAACGTGAGAAAAATGAATGCATAAGGAAAAGAATCAAAAGGGCGGTATTGGTTTAAATGGCCTTTTAGGCGGTTTTGTGAGTCAAGTGGGTTCGGAATCATAAAAATTGTGTGTACGAGAAGGAGGAAAGTTCGAAAAACGTGGAAAAAGTGAATGTATAAGGAAAAGAAACAAAAGGGCGGTATTGGTTTAAATGGCTTTTTAGACAGTTTTGTGAGTCAGATGGGTTCGGAGTCATAAAAACAGTGTGTACGCGAAGGAGGAAAGTTGTCTTGAGTGCAAAAACGTAAGAAAAATGAATGTATAAGGAAAAGAAACAAAATGGAGGTATTGGTTTAAATGGTCTTTTAGATGATTTTGTGAGTCAGATGGGTTCGGAATCATAAAAACAGTGTGTACGCGAAGGAGGAAAGTTGTCTTGAGTGGAAAAACGTAAGAAAAATAATTGCATAAGGAAAAGAAACAAAAGGGCGGAATTGGTTTAAATGGCCTTTTTAACGATTTTGTGAGTCAAGTGCGTTCGAAATCATAAAAACAGTGTGTACGCGAAGGAGGAAAGTTGTCTTGAGTGAAAAAACGTAAGAAAAATGAATGCATAAGGGAAAGAAACAAAAGGGCGATATTGGATTAAATGGCCTTTTTAACGATTTTGTGAGTCAGATGGGTTCGGAATCATAAAAACAGTGTGTACGCGAAGGAGGAAAGTTGTCTTCAGTGCAAAAACGTAAGAAAAACGAATGCATAAGGAAAAGAAACAAAAGGGCGGAATTGGTTTAAATGGACTTGTAGACGATTTTGTGAGTCAGATGGGTTCGAAATCATAAAAACAGTGTGTACGCGAAGGAGGAAAGTTGTCTTGAGTGCAAAAACGTAAGAAAAATGAATGCATAAGGGAAAGAAACAAAAGGGCGGTATTGGATTAAATGGCCTTTTTAACGATTTTGTGTCAGATGGGTTCGGAATCATAAAAACAGTGTGTACGCGAAGGAGGAAAGTTGTCTTGAGTGCAAAAACGTAAGAAAAATGAATGTATAAGGAAAAGAAACGAAAGGGCGGTATTGGTTTAAATGGCGTTTTTAACGATTTTGTGCGTCATATGGGTTCGGAATCATAAAAAAAGTGTGTACGCGAAGGAGGGAAGTTGTATTGAGCGCAAAAACGTGAAAAAAATGAATGCATAAGGAAAAGAAACAAAAGGGCGGTATTGGTTTAAATGGCTTTTTAGACAGTTTTGTGAGTCAGATGGGTTCGGAATCTTAAAAACAGTGTGTACGAGAAGGAGGAAAGTTGGAAAAACGTGGAAAAAGTGAATGTATAAGGAAAAGAAACAAAAGGGCGGTATTGGTTTAAATGGCCTTTTTAACGATTTTGTGAGTCATATGGGTTCGGAATCTGAAAAACAGTGTGTACGCGAAGGAGGAAAGTTGTTTTGAGTGCAAAAACGTGGAAAACATGAATGTATAAGGAAAAGAAACAAAAGGGAGGTATTGGTTTAAATGGTCTTTTAGATGATTTTGTGAGTCAGATGGGTTCGGAATCATAAAAACAGTGTGTACGCGAAGGAGGAAAGTTGTCTTGAGTGCAAAAACGTAAGAAAAATGAATGTATAAGGAAAAGAAACAAAAGGGCGGTATTGGTTTAAATGGCTTTTTAGACAGTTTTGTGAGTCAGATGGGTTCGGAGTCTTAAAAACAGTGTGTACAAGGAGGAAAGTTGTTTTCAGTGCAAAAACATGAAAAAAATGAATCCATAAGGAAAAGAAACAAAAGGGAGGTATTGGTTTAAATGGTCTTATAGACGATTTTGTGAGTCAGATGGGTTCGGAATCATAAAAACAGTGTGTACGCAAAGGAGGAAAGTTGCCTTGAGTGCAAAAACGTAAGAAAAACGAATGCATAAGGAAAAGAAACAAAAGGGCGGAATTGGTTTAAATGGCCTTTTTAACGATTTTGTGAGTCAGGTGGGTTCGAAATCATAAAAAAAGTGTGTACCAGAAGGAGGGAAGTTGGAAAAACGTGGAAAAAATCAATGTATGAGGAAAAGAAACATAAGGGCGGTATTGGTTTAAATGGCTTTTTAGACAGTTTTGTGAGTCAGATGGGTTCGGAATCTTAAAAACAGTGTGTACGCGAAGGAGGAAAGTTGTCTTGAGTGCAAAAACGTAAGAAAAATGAACGCATAAGGAAAAGAAACAAAAGGGCGGTATTGGATTAAATGGCCTTTTTAACGATTTTGTGAGTTAGATGGGTTCGGAATCATAAAAACAGTGTGTACGCGAAGGAGGAAAGTTGTTTTGAGTGCAAAAACGTGGAAAACATGAATGTATAAGGAAAAGAAACAAAATGGAGGTATTGGTTTAAATGGTCTTTTAGATGATTTTGTGAGTCAGATGGGTTCGGAATCATAAAAACAGTGTGTACGCGAAGGAGGAAAGTTGTCTTGAGTGCAAAAACGTAAGAAAAATGAATGCATAAGGAAAAGAAACAAAAGGGCGGTATTGGATTAAATGGCCTTTTTAAAGATTTTGTGAGTCAGATGGGTTCGGAATCTTAAAAACAGTGTGTACACGAAGGAGGAAAGTTGTTTTGAGTGCAAAAACATGAAAAAAATGAATCCATAATGAAAAGAAACAAAAGGGAGGTATTGGTTTAAATGGTCTTATAGACGATTTTGTGAGTCAGATGGGTTCGGAATCATAAAAACAGTGTGTACGCGAAGGAGGAAAGTTGTTTTGAGTGCAAAAACGTGGAAAACATGAATGTATAAGGAAAAGAAACAAAATGGAGGTATTGGTTTAAATGGTCTTTTAGATGATTTTGTGAGTCAGATGGGTTCGGAATCATAAAAACAGTGTGTACGCGAAGGAGGAAAGTTGTCTTGAGTGGAAAAACGTAAGAAAAATAATTGCATAAGGAAAAGAAACAAAAGGGCGGAATTGGTTTAAATGGCCTTTTTAACGATTTTGTGAGTCAAGTGCGTTCGAAATCATAAAAAAAGTGTGTACCAGAAGGAGGGAAGTTGGAAAAACGTGGAAAAAATGAATGCATGAGGAAAAGAAACAAAAGGGCGGTATTGGTTTAAATGGCTTTTTAGACAGTTTTGTGAGTCAGATGGGTTCGGAACCTTGAAAACAGTGTGTACGCGAAGGAGGAAAGTTGTCTTGAGTGCAAAAACGTAACAAAAATGAATGCATAAGGGAAAGAAACAAAAGGGCGGTATTGGATTAAATGGCCTTTTTAACGATTTTCTGAGTCAGATGGGTTCGGAATCATAAAAACAGTGTGTACGCGAAGGAGGAAAGTTGTCTTGAGTGCAAAAACGTAAGAAAAATGAATGTATAAGGAAAAGAAACGAAAGGGCGGTATTGGTTTAAATGGCCTTTTTAACGATTTTGTGAGGCAGGTGGGTTCGAAATCATAAAAAAAGTGTGTACCAGAAGGAGGGAAGTTGAAAAAACGTGGAAAAAATGAATGTATGAGGAAAAGAAACAAAAGGGCGGTATTGGTTTAAATGGCTTTTTAGACAGTTTTGTGAGTCAGATGGGTTCGGAATCTTAAAAACAGTGTGTACGAGAAGGAGGAAAGTTGGAAAAACGTGGAAAAAGTGAATGTATAAGGAAAAGAAACAAAAGGGCGGAATTGGTTTAAATGGACTTGTAGACGATTTTGTGAGTCAGATGGTTTCGAAATCATAAAAACAGTGTGTACGCGAAGGAGGAAAGTTGTCTTGAGTGCAAAAACGTAAGAAAAATGAATGCATAAGGGAAAGAAACAAAAGGGCGGTATTGGATTAAATGGCCTTTTTAACGATTTTGTGAGTCAGATGGGTTCGGAATCATAAAAACAGTGTGTACGCGAAGGAGGAAAGTTGTCTTGAGTGCAAAAACGTAAGAAAAATGAATGCATAAGGGAAAGAAATAAAAGGGCGGTATTGGATTAAATGGCCTTTTTAACGATTTTGTGAGTCAGATGGGTTCGGAATCATAAAAACAGTGTGTACGCGAAGGAGGAAAGTTGTCTTCAGTGCAAAAACGTAAGAAAAACGAATGCATAAGGAAAAGAAACAGAAGGGCGGAATTGGTTTAAATGGACTTGTAGACGATTTTGTGAGTCAGATGGTTTCGAAATCATAAAAACAGTGTGTACGCGAAGGAGGAAAGTTGTCTTGAGTGAAAAAACGTAAGAAAAATGAATGCATAAGGGAAAGAAACAAAAGGGCGATATTGGATTAAATGGCCTTTTTAACGATTTTGTGAGTCAGATGGGTTCGGAATCATAAAAACAGTGTGTACGCGAAGGAGGAAAGTTGTCTTCAGTGCAAAAACGTAAGAAAAACGAATGCATAAGGAAAAGAAACAAAAGGGCGGAATTGGTTTAAATGGACTTGTAGACGATTTTGTGAGTCAGATGGGTTCGAAATCATAAAAACAGTGTGTACGCGAAGGAGGAAAGTTGTCTTGAGTGCAAAAACGTAAGAAAAATGAATGCATAAGGGAAAGAAACAAAAGGGCGGTATTGGATTAAATGGCCTTTTTAACGATTTTGTGTCAGATGGGTTCGGAATCATAAAAACAGTGTGTACGCGAAGGAGGAAAGTTGTCTTGAGTGCAAAAACGTAAGAAAAATGAATGTATAAGGAAAAGAAACGAAAGGGCGGTATTGGTTTAAATGGCCTTTTTAACGATTTTGTGAGTCAGGTGGGTTCGAAATCATAAAAAAAGTGTGTACGAGAAGGAGGAAAGTTGGAAAAACGTGGAAAAAGTGAATGTATAAGGAAAAGAAACAAAAGGGCGGTATTGGTTTAAATGGCGTTTTTAACGATTTTGTGCGTCATATGGGTTCGGAATCATAAAAAAAGTGTGTACGCGAAGGAGGGAAGTTGTATTGAGCGCAAAAACGTGAAAAAAATGAATGCATAAGGAAAAGAAACAAAAGGGCGGTATTGGTTTAAATGGCTTTTTAGACAGTTTTGTGAGTCAGATGGGTTCGGAATCTTAAAAACAGTGTGTACGAGAAGGAGGAAAGTTGGAAAAACGTGGAAAAAGTGAATGTATAAGGAAAAGAAACAAAAGGGCGGTATTGGTTTAAATGGCCTTTTTAACGATTTTGTGAGACATATGGGTTCGGAATCTGAAAAACAGTGTGTACGCGAAGGAGGAAAGTTGTTTTGAGTGCAAAAACGTGGAAAACATGAATGTATAAGGAAAAGAAACAAAAGGGAGGTATTGGTTTAAATGGTCTTTTAGATGATTTTGTGAGTCAGATGGGTTCGGAATCATAAAAACAGTGTGTACGCGAAGGAGGAAAGTTGTCTTGAGTGCAAAAACGTAAGAAAAATGAATGTATAAGGAAAAGAAACAAAAGGGCGGTATTGGTTTAAATGGCTTTTTAGACAGTTTTGTGAGTCAGATGGGTTCGGAGTCTTAAAAACAGTGTGTACAAGGAGGAAAGTTGTTTTCAGTGCAAAAACATGAAAAAAATGAATCCATAAGGAAAAGAAACAAAAGGGAGGTATTGGTTTAAATGGTCTTATAGACGATTTTGTGAGTCAGATGGGTTCGGAATCTTAAAAACAGTGTGTACGAGGAGGAAAGTTGGAAAAACGTGGAAAAAGTGAATGTATAAGGAAAAGAAACAAAAAGGCGGTATTGGCCTTTTTAACGATTTTGTGCGTCAAATGGGTTCGGAATCATAAAAACAGTGTGTACGCAAAGGAGGAAAATTGTTTTGAGTGCAAAAACGTGGGAAAAATGAATGCATAAGGAAAAGAAACAAGAGGGCGGAATTGGTTTAAATGGTCTTATAGACGATTTTGTGAGTCAGATGGGTTCGGAATCATAAAAACAGTGTGTACGCGAAGGAGGGAAGTTGTCTTGAGTGCAAAAACGTGAAAAAAATGAATGCATAAGGAAAAGAAACAAAAGGGCGGTATTGGTTTAAATGGCTTTTTAGACAGTTTTGTGAGTCAGATGGGTTCGGAATCTTAAAAACAGTGTGTACGAGAAGGAGGAAAGTTGGAAAAACGTGGAAAAAGTGAATGTATAAGGAAAAGAAACAAAAGGGCGATATTGGTTTAAATGGCCTTTTTAACGATTTTGTGAGTCATATGGGTTCGGAATCTGAAAAACAGTGTGTACGCGAAGGAGGAAAGTTGTTTTGAGTGCAAAAACGTGGAAAACATGAATGTATAAGGAAAAGAAACAAAAGGGAGGTATTGGTTTAAATGGTCTTTTAGATGATTTTGTGAGTCAGATGGGTTCGGAATCATAAAAACAGTGTGTACGCGAAGGAGGAAAGTTGTCTTGAGTGCAAAAACGTAAGAAAAATGAATGTATAAGGAAAAGAAACAAAAGGGCGGTATTGGTTTAAATGGCCTTTTTAACGATTTTGTGAGTCAGGTGGGTTCGAAATCATAAAAAAATTGTGTACCAGAAGGAGGGAAGTTGGAAAAACGTGGAAAAAATCAATGTATGAGGAAAAGAAACATAAGGGCGGTATTGGTTTAAATGGCTTTTTAGACAGTTTTGTGAGTCAGATGGGTTCGGAATCTTAAAAACAGTGTGTACGAGGAGGAAAGTTGGAAAAACGTGGAAAAAGTGAATGTATAAGGAAAAGAAACAAAAAGGCGGTATTGGTTTAAATGGCCTTTTTAACGATTTTGTGCGTCAAATGGGTTCGGAATCATAAAAACAGTGTGTACGCAAAGGAGGAAAATTGTTTTGAGTGCAAAAACGTGGGAAAAATGAATGCATAAGGAAAAGAAACAAGAGGGCGGAATTGGTTTAAATGGTCTTTTGGACAGTTTTGTTAGTCAGATGGGTTTGGAATCATAAAAACAGCGTGTACGCGAAGGAGGAAACTTGTCTTGAGTGCAAAAACGTGAGAAAAATGAATGCATAAGGAAAATAATCAAAAGGGCGGTATTGGTTTAAATGGCCTTTTAGGCGGTTTTGTGAGTCAAGTGGGTTCGGAATCATAAAAATTGTGTGTACGAGAAGGAGGAAAGTTGGAAAAACGTGGAAAAAGTGAATGTATAAGGAAAAGAAACAAAAGGGCGGTATTGGTTTAAATGGCGTTTTTAACGATTTTGTGCGTCATATGGGTTCGGAATCATAAAAAAAGTGTGTACGCGAAGGAGGGAAGTTGTCTTGAGTGCAAAAACGTGAAAAAAATGAATGCATAAGGAAAAGAAACAAAAGGGCGGTATTGGTTTAAATGGCTTTTTAGACAGTTTTGTGAGTCAGATGGGTTCGGAATCTTAAAAACAGTGTGTACGCGAAGGAGGAAAGTTGTTTTGAGTGCAAAAACGTGGAAAACATGAATGTATAAGGAAAAGAAACAAAAGGGAGGTATTGGTTTAAATGGTCTTTTAGATGATTTTGTGAGTCAGATGGGTTCGGAATCATAAAAACAGTGTGTACGCGAAGGAGGAAAGTTGTCTTGAGTGCAAAAACGTAAGAAAAATGAATGTATAAGGAAAAGAAACAAAAGGGCGGTATTGGTTTAAATGGCTTTTTAGACAGTTTTGTGAGTCAGATGGGTTCGGAATCTTAAAAACAGTGTGTACAAGGAGGAAAGTTGGAAAAACGTGGAAAAAGTGAATGTATAAGGAAAAGAAACAAAAGGGCGGTATTGGTTTAAATGGCCTTTTTAACGATTTTGTGAGTCATATAGGTTCGGAATCTGAAAAACAGTGTGTACGCGAAGGAGGAAAGTTGTTTTGAGTGCAAAAACGTGGAAAACATGAATGTATAAGGAAAAGAAACAAAAGGGAGGTATTGGTTTAAATGGTCTTTTAGATGATTTTGTGAGTCAGATGGGTTCGGAATCATAAAAACAGTGTGTACGCGAAGGAGGAAAGTTGTCTTGAGTGCAAAAACGTAAGAAAAATGAATGTATAAGGAAAAGAAACAAAAGGGCGGTATTGGTTTAAATGGCTTTTTAGACAGTTTTGTGAGTCAGATGGGTTCGGAATCTTAAAAACAGTGTGTACAAGGAGGAAAGTTGTTTTCAGTGCAAAAACATGAAAAAAATGAATCCATAAGGAAAAGAAACAAAAGGGAGGTATTGGTTTAAATGGTCTTATAGACGATTTTGTGAGTCAGATGGGTTCGGAATCATAAAAACAGTGTGTACGCAAAGGAGGAATGTTGCCTTGAGAACAAAAACCTAAGAAAAACGAATGCATAAGGAAAAGAAACAAAAGGGCGGAATTGGTTTAAATGGCCTTTTTAACGATTTTGTGAGTCAGGTGGGTTCGAAATCATAAAAAAAGTGTGTACCAGAAGGAGGGAAGTTGGAAAAACGTGGAAAAAATCAATGTATGAGGAAAAGAAACATAAGGGCGCTATTGGTTTAAATGGCTTTTTAGACAGTTTTGTGAGTCAGATGGGTTCGGAATCTTAAAAACAGTGTGTACGAGGAGGAAAGTTGGAAAAACGTGGAAAAAGTGAATGTATAAGGAAAAGAAACAAAAGGGCGGTATTGGTTTAAATGGCTTTTTAGACAGTTTTGTGAGTCAGATGGGTTCGGAATCTTAAAAACAGTGTGTACAAGGAGGAAAGTTGTCTTCAGTGCAAAAACGTAAGAAAAACGAATGCATAAGGAAAAGAAACAAAAGGGCGGAATTGGTTTAAATGGACTTGTAGACGATTTTGTGAGTCAGATGGGTTCGGAATCTTAAAAACAGTGTGTACGCGAAGGAGGAAAGTTGTCTTGAGTGCAAAAACGTAAGTAAATTAATGCATAAGGGAAAGAAACAAAAGGGCGGTATTGGATTAAATGGCCTTTTTAACGATTTTGTGAGTCAGATGAGTTCGGAATCATAAAAACAGTGTGTACCAGAAGGAGGGAAGTTGGAAAAACGTGGAAAAAATCAATGTATGAGGAAAAGAAACATAAGGGCGGTATTGGTTTAAATGGCTTTTTAGACAGTTTTGTGAGTCAGATGGGTTCGGAATCTTAAAAACAGTGTGTACGCGAAGGAGGAAAGTTGTCTTGAGTGCAAAAACGTAAGAAAAATGAATGCATAAGGAAAAGAAACAAAAGGGCGGTATTGGATTAAATGGCCTTTTTAACGATTTTGTGAGTCAGATGGGTTCGGAATCATAAAAACAGTGTGTACGCGAAGGAGGAAAGTTGTTTTGAGTGCAAAAACGTGGGAAAAATGAATGCATAAGGAAAAGAAACAAGAGGGCGGAATTGGTTTAAATGGTCTTATAGACGATTTTGTGAGTCAGATGGGTTCGGAATCATAAAAACAGTGTGTACGCGAAGGAGGAAAGTTGTCTTGAGTGCAAAAACGTAAGAAAAATGAATGTATAAGGAAAAGAAACGAAAGGGCGGTATTGGTTTAAATGGCCTTTTTAACGATTTTGTGAGTCAGGTGGGTTCGAAATCATAAAAACAGTGTGTACCAGAAGGAGGGAAGTTGGAAAAACGTGGAAAAAATGAATGTATGAGGAAAAGAAACAAAATGGCGGTATTGGTTTAAATGGCTTTTTAGACAGTTTTGTGAGTCAGATGGGTTCGGAATCTTAAAAACAGTGTGTACGAGAAGGAGGAAAGTTGGAAAAACGTGGAAAAAGTGAATGTATAAGGAAAAGAAACAAAAGGGCGGTATTGGTTTAAATGGCGTTTTTAACGATTTTGTGCGTCATATGGGTTCGGAATCATAAAAAAAGTGTGTACGCGAAGGAGGGAAGTTGTCTTGAGTGCAAAAACGTGAAAAAAATGAATGCATAAGGAAAAGAAACAAAAGGGCGGTATTGGTTTAAATGGCTTTTTAGACAGTTTTGTGAGTCAGATGGGTTCGGAATCTTAAAAACAGTGTGTACGAGAAGGAGGAAAGTTGGAAAAACGTGGAAAAAGTGAATGTATAAGGAAAAGAAACAAAAGGGCGGTATTGGTTTAAATGGCCTTTTTAACGATTTTGTGAGTCATATGGGTTCGGAATCTGAAATACAGTGTGTACGCGAAGGAGGAAAGTTGTTTTGAGTGCAAAAACGTGGAAAACATGAATGTATAAGGAAAAGAAACAAAAGGGAGGTATTGGTTTAAATGGTCTTTTAGATGATTTTGTGAGTCAGATGGGTTCGGAATCATAAAAACAGTGTGTACGCGAAGGAGGAAAGTTGTCTTGAGTGGAAAAACGTAAGAAAAATAATTGCATAAGGAAAAGAAACAAAAGGGCGGAATTGGTTTAAATGGCCTTTTTAACGATTTTGTGAGTCAAGTGCGTTCGAAATCATAAAAAAAGTGTGTACCAGAAGGAGGGAAGTTGGAAAAACGTGGAAAAAATGAATGCATGAGGAAAAGAAACAAAAGGGCGGTATTGGTTTAAATGGCTTTTTAGACAGTTTTGTGAGTCAGATGGGTTCGGAACCTTGAAAACAGTGTGTACGCGAAGGAGGAAAGTTGTCTTGAGTGCAAAAACGTAAGAAAAATGAATGCATAAGGGAAAGAAACAAAAGGGCGGTATTGGATTAAATGGCCTTTTTAACGATTTTCTGAGTCAGATGGGTTCGGAATCATAAAAACAGTGTGTACGCGAAGGAGGAAAGTTGTCTTGAGTGCAAAAACGTAAGAAAAATGAATGTATAAGGAAAAGAAACGAAAGGGCGGTATTGGTTTAAATGGCCTTTTTAACGATTTTGTGAGGCAGGTGGGTTCGAAATCATAAAAAAAGTGTGTACCAGAAGGAGGGAAGTTGAAAAAACGTGGAAAAAATGAATGTATGAGGAAAAGAAACAAAAGGGCGGTATTGGTTTAAATGGCTTTTTAGACAGTTTTGTGAGTCAGATGGGTTCGGAATCTTAAAAACAGTGTGTACGAGAAGGAGGAAAGTTGGAAAAACGTGGAAAAAGTGAATGTATAAGGAAAAGAAACAAAAGGGCGGTATTGGTTTAAATGGCCTTTTTAACGATTTTGTGAGTCATATGGGTTCGGAATCTGAAAAACAGTGTGTACGCGAAGGAGGAAAGTTGTTTTGAGTGCAAAAACGTGGAAAACATGAATGTATAAGGAAAAGAAACAAAAGGGAGGTATTGGTTTAAATGGTCTTTTAGATGATTTTGTGAGTCAGATGGGTTCGGAATCATAAAAACAGTGTGTACGCGAAGGAGGAAAGTTGTCTTGAGTGCAAAAACGTAAGAAAAATGAATGTATAAGGAAAAGAAACAAAAGGGCGGTATTGGTTTAAATGGCTTTTTAGACAGTTTTGTGAGTCAGATGGGTTCGGAGTCTTAAAAACAGTGTGTACAAGGAGGAAAGTTGTTTTCAGTGCAAAAACATGAAAAAAATGAATCCATAAGGAAAAGAAACAAAAGGGAGGTATTGGTTTAAATGGTCTTATAGACGATTTTGTGAGTCAGATGGGTTCGGAATCATAAAAACAGTGTGTACGCAAAGGAGGAAAGTTGCCTTGAGTGCAAAAACGTAAGAAAAACGAATGCATAAGGAAAAGAAACAAAAGGGCGGAATTGGTTTAAATGGCCTTTTTAACGATTTTGTGAGTCAGGTGGGTTCGAAATCATAAAAAAAGTGTGTACCAGAAGGAGGGAAGTTGGAAAAACGTGGAAAAAATCAATGTATGAGGAAAAGAAACATAAGGGCGGTATTGGTTTAAATGGCTTTTTAGACAGTTTTGTGAGTCAGATGGGTTCGGAATCTTAAAAACAGTGTGTACGCGAAGGAGGAAAGTTGTCTTGAGTGCAAAAACGTAAGAAAAATGAACGCATAAGGAAAAGAAACAAAAGGGCGGTATTGGATTAAATGGCCTTTTTAACGATTTTGTGAGTTAGATGGGTTCGGAATCATAAAAACAGTGTGTACGCGAAGGAGGAAAGTTGTTTTGAGTGCAAAAACGTGGAAAACATGAATGTATAAGGAAAAGAAACAAAATGGAGGTATTGGTTTAAATGGTCTTTTAGATGATTTTGTGAGTCAGATGGGTTCGGAATCATAAAAACAGTGTGTACGCGAAGGAGGAAAGTTGTCTTGAGTGCAAAAACGTAAGAAAAATGAATGCATAAGGAAAAGAAACAAAAGGGCGGTATTGGATTAAATGGCCTTTTTAAAGATTTTGTGAGTCAGATGGGTTCGGAATCTTAAAAACAGTGTGTACACGAAGGAGGAAAGTTGTTTTGAGTGCAAAAACATGAAAAAAATGAATCCATAATGAAAAGAAACAAAAGGGAGGTATTGGTTTAAATGGTCTTATAGACGATTTTGTGAGTCAGATGGGTTCGGAATCATAAAAACAGTGTGTACGCGAAGGAGGAAAGTTGTTTTGAGTGCAAAAACGTGGAAAACATGAATGTATAAGGAAAAGAAACAAAATGGAGGTATTGGTTTAAATGGTCTTTTAGATGATTTTGTGAGTCAGATGGGTTCGGAATCATAAAAACAGTGTGTACGCGAAGGAGGAAAGTTGTCTTGAGTGGAAAAACGTAAGAAAAATAATTGCATAAGGAAAAGAAACAAAAGGGCGGAATTGGTTTAAATGGCCTTTTTAACGATTTTGTGAGTCAAGTGCGTTCGAAATCATAAAAAAAGTGTGTACCAGAAGGAGGGAAGTTGGAAAAACGTGGAAAAAATGAATGCATGAGGAAAAGAAACAAAAGGGCGGTATTGGTTTAAATGGCTTTTTAGACAGTTTTGTGAGTCAGATGGGTTCGGAACCTTGAAAACAGTGTGTACGCGAAGGAGGAAAGTTGTCTTGAGTGCAAAAACGTAACAAAAATGAATGCATAAGGGAAAGAAACAAAAGGGCGGTATTGGATTAAATGGCCTTTTTAACGATTTTCTGAGTCAGATGGGTTCGGAATCATAAAAACAGTGTGTACGCGAAGGAGGAAAGTTGTCTTGAGTGCAAAAACGTAAGAAAAATGAATGTATAAGGAAAAGAAACGAAAGGGCGGTATTGGTTTAAATGGCCTTTTTAACGATTTTGTGAGGCAGGTGGGTTCGAAATCATAAAAAAAGTGTGTACCAGAAGGAGGGAAGTTGAAAAAACGTGGAAAAAATGAATGTATGAGGAAAAGAAACAAAAGGGCGGTATTGGTTTAAATGGCTTTTTAGACAGTTTTGTGAGTCAGATGGGTTCGGAATCTTAAAAACAGTGTGTACGAGAAGGAGGAAAGTTGGAAAAACGTGGAAAAAGTGAATGTATAAGGAAAAGAAACAAAAGGGCGGAATTGGTTTAAATGGACTTGTAGACGATTTTGTGAGTCAGATGGTTTCGAAATCATAAAAACAGTGTGTACGCGAAGGAGGAAAGTTGTCTTGAGTGCAAAAACGTAAGAAAAATGAATGCATAAGGGAAAGAAACAAAAGGGCGGTATTGGATTAAATGGCCTTTTTAACGATTTTGTGAGTCAGATGGGTTCGGAATCATAAAAACAGTGTGTACGCGAAGGAGGAAAGTTGTCTTGAGTGCAAAAACGTAAGAAAAATGAATGCATAAGGGAAAGAAATAAAAGGGCGGTATTGGATTAAATGGCCTTTTTAACGATTTTGTGAGTCAGATGGGTTCGGAATCATAAAAACAGTGTGTACGCGAAGGAGGAAAGTTGTCTTCAGTGCAAAAACGTAAGAAAAACGAATGCATAAGGAAAAGAAACAGAAGGGCGGAATTGGTTTAAATGGACTTGTAGACGATTTTGTGAGTCAGATGGTTTCGAAATCATAAAAACAGTGTGTACGCGAAGGAGGAAAGTTGTCTTGAGTGAAAAAACGTAAGAAAAATGAATGCATAAGGGAAAGAAACAAAAGGGCGATATTGGATTAAATGGCCTTTTTAACGATTTTGTGAGTCAGATGGGTTCGGAATCATAAAAACAGTGTGTACGCGAAGGAGGAAAGTTGTCTTCAGTGCAAAAACGTAAGAAAAACGAATGCATAAGGAAAAGAAACAAAAGGGCGGAATTGGTTTAAATGGACTTGTAGACGATTTTGTGAGTCAGATGGGTTCGAAATCATAAAAACAGTGTGTACGCGAAGGAGGAAAGTTGTCTTGAGTGCAAAAACGTAAGAAAAATGAATGCATAAGGGAAAGAAACAAAAGGGCGGTATTGGATTAAATGGCCTTTTTAACGATTTTGTGTCAGATGGGTTCGGAATCATAAAAACAGTGTGTACGCGAAGGAGGAAAGTTGTCTTGAGTGCAAAAACGTAAGAAAAATGAATGTATAAGGAAAAGAAACGAAAGGGCGGTATTGGTTTAAATGGCCTTTTTAACGATTTTGTGAGTCAGGTGGGTTCGAAATCATAAAAAAAGTGTGTACGAGAAGGAGGAAAGTTGGAAAAACGTGGAAAAAGTGAATGTATAAGGAAAAGAAACAAAAGGGCGGTATTGGTTTAAATGGCGTTTTTAACGATTTTGTGCGTCATATGGGTTCGGAATCATAAAAAAAGTGTGTACGCGAAGGAGGGAAGTTGTATTGAGCGCAAAAACGTGAAAAAAATGAATGCATAAGGAAAAGAAACAAAAGGGCGGTATTGGTTTAAATGGCTTTTTAGACAGTTTTGTGAGTCAGATGGGTTCGGAATCTTAAAAACAGTGTGTACGAGAAGGAGGAAAGTTGGAAAAACGTGGAAAAAGTGAATGTATAAGGAAAAGAAACAAAAGGGCGGTATTGGTTTAAATGGCCTTTTTAACGATTTTGTGAGACATATGGGTTCGGAATCTGAAAAACAGTGTGTACGCGAAGGAGGAAAGTTGTTTTGAGTGCAAAAACGTGGAAAACATGAATGTATAAGGAAAAGAAACAAAAGGGAGGTATTGGTTTAAATGGTCTTTTAGATGATTTTGTGAGTCAGATGGGTTCGGAATCATAAAAACAGTGTGTACGCGAAGGAGGAAAGTTGTCTTGAGTGCAAAAACGTAAGAAAAATGAATGTATAAGGAAAAGAAACAAAAGGGCGGTATTGGTTTAAATGGCTTTTTAGACAGTTTTGTGAGTCAGATGGGTTCGGAGTCTTAAAAACAGTGTGTACAAGGAGGAAAGTTGTTTTCAGTGCAAAAACATGAAAAAAATGAATCCATAAGGAAAAGAAACAAAAGGGAGGTATTGGTTTAAATGGTCTTATAGACGATTTTGTGAGTCAGATGGGTTCGGAATCTTAAAAACAGTGTGTACGAGGAGGAAAGTTGGAAAAACGTGGAAAAAGTGAATGTATAAGGAAAAGAAACAAAAAGGCGGTATTGGCCTTTTTAACGATTTTGTGCGTCAAATGGGTTCGGAATCATAAAAACAGTGTGTACGCAAAGGAGGAAAATTGTTTTGAGTGCAAAAACGTGGGAAAAATGAATGCATAAGGAAAAGAAACAAGAGGGCGGAATTGGTTTAAATGGTCTTATAGACGATTTTGTGAGTCAGATGGGTTCGGAATCATAAAAACAGTGTGTACGCGAAGGAGGGAAGTTGTCTTGAGTGCAAAAACGTGAAAAAAATGAATGCATAAGGAAAAGAAACAAAAGGGCGGTATTGGTTTAAATGGCTTTTTAGACAGTTTTGTGAGTCAGATGGGTTCGGAATCTTAAAAACAGTGTGTACGAGAAGGAGGAAAGTTGGAAAAACGTGGAAAAAGTGAATGTATAAGGAAAAGAAACAAAAGGGCGATATTGGTTTAAATGGCCTTTTTAACGATTTTGTGAGTCATATGGGTTCGGAATCTGAAAAACAGTGTGTACGCGAAGGAGGAAAGTTGTTTTGAGTGCAAAAACGTGGAAAACATGAATGTATAAGGAAAAGAAACAAAAGGGAGGTATTGGTTTAAATGGTCTTTTAGATGATTTTGTGAGTCAGATGGGTTCGGAATCATAAAAACAGTGTGTACGCGAAGGAGGAAAGTTGTCTTGAGTGCAAAAACGTAAGAAAAATGAATGTATAAGGAAAAGAAACAAAAGGGCGGTATTGGTTTAAATGGCCTTTTTAACGATTTTGTGAGTCAGGTGGGTTCGAAATCATAAAAAAATTGTGTACCAGAAGGAGGGAAGTTGGAAAAACGTGGAAAAAATCAATGTATGAGGAAAAGAAACATAAGGGCGGTATTGGTTTAAATGGCTTTTTAGACAGTTTTGTGAGTCAGATGGGTTCGGAATCTTAAAAACAGTGTGTACGAGGAGGAAAGTTGGAAAAACGTGGAAAAAGTGAATGTATAAGGAAAAGAAACAAAAAGGCGGTATTGGTTTAAATGGCCTTTTTAACGATTTTGTGCGTCAAATGGGTTCGGAATCATAAAAACAGTGTGTACGCAAAGGAGGAAAATTGTTTTGAGTGCAAAAACGTGGGAAAAATGAATGCATAAGGAAAAGAAACAAGAGGGCGGAATTGGTTTAAATGGTCTTTTGGACAGTTTTGTTAGTCAGATGGGTTTGGAATCATAAAAACAGCGTGTACGCGAAGGAGGAAACTTGTCTTGAGTGCAAAAACGTGAGAAAAATGAATGCATAAGGAAAATAATCAAAAGGGCGGTATTGGTTTAAATGGCCTTTTAGGCGGTTTTGTGAGTCAAGTGGGTTCGGAATCATAAAAATTGTGTGTACGAGAAGGAGGAAAGTTGGAAAAACGTGGAAAAAGTGAATGTATAAGGAAAAGAAACAAAAGGGCGGTATTGGTTTAAATGGCGTTTTTAACGATTTTGTGCGTCATATGGGTTCGGAATCATAAAAAAAGTGTGTACGCGAAGGAGGGAAGTTGTCTTGAGTGCAAAAACGTGAAAAAAATGAATGCATAAGGAAAAGAAACAAAAGGGCGGTATTGGTTTAAATGGCTTTTTAGACAGTTTTGTGAGTCAGATGGGTTCGGAATCTTAAAAACAGTGTGTACGCGAAGGAGGAAAGTTGTTTTGAGTGCAAAAACGTGGAAAACATGAATGTATAAGGAAAAGAAACAAAAGGGAGGTATTGGTTTAAATGGTCTTTTAGATGATTTTGTGAGTCAGATGGGTTCGGAATCATAAAAACAGTGTGTACGCGAAGGAGGAAAGTTGTCTTGAGTGCAAAAACGTAAGAAAAATGAATGTATAAGGAAAAGAAACAAAAGGGCGGTATTGGTTTAAATGGCTTTTTAGACAGTTTTGTGAGTCAGATGGGTTCGGAATCTTAAAAACAGTGTGTACAAGGAGGAAAGTTGGAAAAACGTGGAAAAAGTGAATGTATAAGGAAAAGAAACAAAAGGGCGGTATTGGTTTAAATGGCCTTTTTAACGATTTTGTGAGTCATATAGGTTCGGAATCTGAAAAACAGTGTGTACGCGAAGGAGGAAAGTTGTTTTGAGTGCAAAAACGTGGAAAACATGAATGTATAAGGAAAAGAAACAAAAGGGAGGTATTGGTTTAAATGGTCTTTTAGATGATTTTGTGAGTCAGATGGGTTCGGAATCATAAAAACAGTGTGTACGCGAAGGAGGAAAGTTGTCTTGAGTGCAAAAACGTAAGAAAAATGAATGTATAAGGAAAAGAAACAAAAGGGCGGTATTGGTTTAAATGGCTTTTTAGACAGTTTTGTGAGTCAGATGGGTTCGGAATCTTAAAAACAGTGTGTACAAGGAGGAAAGTTGTTTTCAGTGCAAAAACATGAAAAAAATGAATCCATAAGGAAAAGAAACAAAAGGGAGGTATTGGTTTAAATGGTCTTATAGACGATTTTGTGAGTCAGATGGGTTCGGAATCATAAAAACAGTGTGTACGCAAAGGAGGAATGTTGCCTTGAGAACAAAAACCTAAGAAAAACGAATGCATAAGGAAAAGAAACAAAAGGGCGGAATTGGTTTAAATGGCCTTTTTAACGATTTTGTGAGTCAGGTGGGTTCGAAATCATAAAAAAAGTGTGTACCAGAAGGAGGGAAGTTGGAAAAACGTGGAAAAAATCAATGTATGAGGAAAAGAAACATAAGGGCGCTATTGGTTTAAATGGCTTTTTAGACAGTTTTGTGAGTCAGATGGGTTCGGAATCTTAAAAACAGTGTGTACGAGGAGGAAAGTTGGAAAAACGTGGAAAAAGTGAATGTATAAGGAAAAGAAACAAAAGGGCGGTATTGGTTTAAATGGCTTTTTAGACAGTTTTGTGAGTCAGATGGGTTCGGAATCTTAAAAACAGTGTGTACAAGGAGGAAAGTTGTCTTCAGTGCAAAAACGTAAGAAAAACGAATGCATAAGGAAAAGAAACAAAAGGGCGGAATTGGTTTAAATGGACTTGTAGACGATTTTGTGAGTCAGATGGGTTCGGAATCTTAAAAACAGTGTGTACGCGAAGGAGGAAAGTTGTCTTGAGTGCAAAAACGTAAGTAAATTAATGCATAAGGGAAAGAAACAAAAGGGCGGTATTGGATTAAATGGCCTTTTTAACGATTTTGTGAGTCAGATGAGTTCGGAATCATAAAAACAGTGTGTACCAGAAGGAGGGAAGTTGGAAAAACGTGGAAAAAATCAATGTATGAGGAAAAGAAACATAAGGGCGGTATTGGTTTAAATGGCTTTTTAGACAGTTTTGTGAGTCAGATGGGTTCGGAATCTTAAAAACAGTGTGTACGCGAAGGAGGAAAGTTGTCTTGAGTGCAAAAACGTAAGAAAAATGAATGCATAAGGAAAAGAAACAAAAGGGCGGTATTGGATTAAATGGCCTTTTTAACGATTTTGTGAGTCAGATGGGTTCGGAATCATAAAAACAGTGTGTACGCGAAGGAGGAAAGTTGTTTTGAGTGCAAAAACGTGGGAAAAATGAATGCATAAGGAAAAGAAACAAGAGGGCGGAATTGGTTTAAATGGTCTTATAGACGATTTTGTGAGTCAGATGGGTTCGGAATCATAAAAACAGTGTGTACGCGAAGGAGGAAAGTTGTCTTGAGTGCAAAAACGTAAGAAAAATGAATGTATAAGGAAAAGAAACGAAAGGGCGGTATTGGTTTAAATGGCCTTTTTAACGATTTTGTGAGTCAGGTGGGTTCGAAATCATAAAAACAGTGTGTACCAGAAGGAGGGAAGTTGGAAAAACGTGGAAAAAATGAATGTATGAGGAAAAGAAACAAAATGGCGGTATTGGTTTAAATGGCTTTTTAGACAGTTTTGTGAGTCAGATGGGTTCGGAATCTTAAAAACAGTGTGTACGAGAAGGAGGAAAGTTGGAAAAACGTGGAAAAAGTGAATGTATAAGGAAAAGAAACAAAAGGGCGGTATTGGTTTAAATGGCGTTTTTAACGATTTTGTGCGTCATATGGGTTCGGAATCATAAAAAAAGTGTGTACGCGAAGGAGGGAAGTTGTCTTGAGTGCAAAAACGTGAAAAAAATGAATGCATAAGGAAAAGAAACAAAAGGGCGGTATTGGTTTAAATGGCTTTTTAGACAGTTTTGTGAGTCAGATGGGTTCGGAATCTTAAAAACAGTGTGTACGAGAAGGAGGAAAGTTGGAAAAACGTGGAAAAAGTGAATGTATAAGGAAAAGAAACAAAAGGGCGGTATTGGTTTAAATGGCCTTTTTAACGATTTTGTGAGTCATATGGGTTCGGAATCTGAAATACAGTGTGTACGCGAAGGAGGAAAGTTGTTTTGAGTGCAAAAACGTGGAAAACATGAATGTATAAGGAAAAGAAACAAAAGGGAGGTATTGGTTTAAATGGTCTTTTAGATGATTTTGTGAGTCAGATGGGTTCGGAATCATAAAAACAGTGTGTACGCGAAGGAGGAAAGTTGTCTTGAGTGGAAAAACGTAAGAAAAATAATTGCATAAGGAAAAGAAACAAAAGGGCGGAATTGGTTTAAATGGCCTTTTTAACGATTTTGTGAGTCAAGTGCGTTCGAAATCATAAAAAAAGTGTGTACCAGAAGGAGGGAAGTTGGAAAAACGTGGAAAAAATGAATGCATGAGGAAAAGAAACAAAAGGGCGGTATTGGTTTAAATGGCTTTTTAGACAGTTTTGTGAGTCAGATGGGTTCGGAACCTTGAAAACAGTGTGTACGCGAAGGAGGAAAGTTGTCTTGAGTGCAAAAACGTAAGAAAAATGAATGCATAAGGGAAAGAAACAAAAGGGCGGTATTGGATTAAATGGCCTTTTTAACGATTTTCTGAGTCAGATGGGTTCGGAATCATAAAAACAGTGTGTACGCGAAGGAGGAAAGTTGTCTTGAGTGCAAAAACGTAAGAAAAATGAATGTATAAGGAAAAGAAACGAAAGGGCGGTATTGGTTTAAATGGCCTTTTTAACGATTTTGTGAGGCAGGTGGGTTCGAAATCATAAAAAAAGTGTGTACCAGAAGGAGGGAAGTTGAAAAAACGTGGAAAAAATGAATGTATGAGGAAAAGAAACAAAAGGGCGGTATTGGTTTAAATGGCTTTTTAGACAGTTTTGTGAGTCAGATGGGTTCGGAATCTTAAAAACAGTGTGTACGAGAAGGAGGAAAGTTGGAAAAACGTGGAAAAAGTGAATGTATAAGGAAAAGAAACAAAAGGGCGGAATTGGTTTAAATGGACTTGTAGACGATTTTGTGAGTCAGATGGTTTCGAAATCATAAAAACAGTGTGTACGCGAAGGAGGAAAGTTGTCTTGAGTGCAAAAACGTAAGAAAAATGAATGCATAAGGGAAAGAAACAAAAGGGCGGTATTGGATTAAATGGCCTTTTTAACGATTTTGTGAGTCAGATGGGTTCGGAATCATAAAAACAGTGTGTACGCGAAGGAGGAAAGTTGTCTTGAGTGCAAAAACGTAAGAAAAATGAATGCATAAGGGAAAGAAATAAAAGGGCGGTATTGGATTAAATGGCCTTTTTAACGATTTTGTGAGTCAGATGGGTTCGGAATCATAAAAACAGTGTGTACGCGAAGGAGGAAAGTTGTCTTCAGTGCAAAAACGTAAGAAAAACGAATGCATAAGGAAAAGAAACAGAAGGGCGGAATTGGTTTAAATGGACTTGTAGACGATTTTGTGAGTCAGATGGTTTCGAAATCATAAAAACAGTGTGTACGCGAAGGAGGAAAGTTGTCTTGAGTGAAAAAACGTAAGAAAAATGAATGCATAAGGGAAAGAAACAAAAGGGCGATATTGGATTAAATGGCCTTTTTAACGATTTTGTGAGTCAGATGGGTTCGGAATCATAAAAACAGTGTGTACGCGAAGGAGGAAAGTTGTCTTCAGTGCAAAAACGTAAGAAAAACGAATGCATAAGGAAAAGAAACAAAAGGGCGGAATTGGTTTAAATGGACTTGTAGACGATTTTGTGAGTCAGATGGGTTCGAAATCATAAAAACAGTGTGTACGCGAAGGAGGAAAGTTGTCTTGAGTGCAAAAACGTAAGAAAAATGAATGCATAAGGGAAAGAAACAAAAGGGCGGTATTGGATTAAATGGCCTTTTTAACGATTTTGTGTCAGATGGGTTCGGAATCATAAAAACAGTGTGTACGCGAAGGAGGAAAGTTGTCTTGAGTGCAAAAACGTAAGAAAAATGAATGTATAAGGAAAAGAAACGAAAGGGCGGTATTGGTTTAAATGGCCTTTTTAACGATTTTGTGAGTCAGGTGGGTTCGAAATCATAAAAAAAGTGTGTACGAGAAGGAGGAAAGTTGGAAAAACGTGGAAAAAGTGAATGTATAAGGAAAAGAAACAAAAGGGCGGTATTGGTTTAAATGGCGTTTTTAACGATTTTGTGCGTCATATGGGTTCGGAATCATAAAAAAAGTGTGTACGCGAAGGAGGGAAGTTGTATTGAGCGCAAAAACGTGAAAAAAATGAATGCATAAGGAAAAGAGACAAAAGGGCGGTATTGGTTTAAATGGCTTTTTAGACAGTTTTGTGAGTCAGATGGGTTCGGAATCTTAAAAACAGTGTGTACGAGAAGGAGGAAAGTTGGAAAAACGTGGAAAAAGTGAATGTATAAGGAAAAGAAACAAAAGGGCGGTATTGGTTTAAATGGCCTTTTTAACGATTTTGTGAGACATATGGGTTCGGAATCTGAAAAACAGTGTGTACGCGAAGGAGGAAAGTTGTTTTGAGTGCAAAAACGTGGAAAACATGAATGTATAAGGAAAAGAAACAAAAGGGAGGTATTGGTTTAAATGGTCTTTTAGATGATTTTGTGAGTCAGATGGGTTCGGAATCATAAAAACAGTGTGTACGCGAAGGAGGAAAGTTGTCTTGAGTGCAAAAACGTAAGAAAAATGAATGTATAAGGAAAAGAAACAAAAGGGCGGTATTGGTTTAAATGGCTTTTTAGACAGTTTTGTGAGTCAGATGGGTTCGGAGTCTTAAAAACAGTGTGTACAAGGAGGAAAGTTGTTTTCAGTGCAAAAACATGAAAAAAATGAATCCATAAGGAAAAGAAACAAAAGGGAGGTATTGGTTTAAATGGTCTTATAGACGATTTTGTGAGTCAGATGGGTTCGGAATCATAAAAACAGTGTGTACGCAAAGGAGGAAAGTTGCCTTGAGTGCAAAAACGTAAGAAAAACGTATGCATAAGGAAAAGAAACAAAAGGGCGGAATTGGTTTAAATGGCCTTTTTAACGATTTTGTGAGTCAGGTGGGTTCGAAATCATAAAAAAAGTGTGTACCAGAAGGAGGGAAGTTGGAAAAACGTGGAAAAAATCAATATAGGAGGAAAAGAAACATAAGGGCGGTATTGGTTTAAATGGCTTTTTAGACAGTTTTGTGAGTCAGATGGGTTTGGAATCTTAAAAACAGTGTGTACGAGGAGGAAAGTTGGAAAAACGTGGAAAAAGTGAATGTATAAGGAAAAGAAACAAAAAGGCGGTATTGGCCTTTTTAACGATTTTGTGCGTCAAATGGGTTCGGAATCATAAAAACAGTGTGTACGCAAAGGAGGAAAATTGTTTTGAGTGCAAAAACGTGGGAAAAATGAATGCATAAGGAAAAGAAACAAGAGGGCGGAATTGGTTTAAATGGTCTTATAGACGATTTTGTGAGTCAGATGGGTTCGGAATCATAAAAACAGTGTGTACGCGAAGGAGGGAAGTTGTCTTGAGTGCAAAAACGTGAAAAAAATGAATGCATAAGGAAAAGAAACAAAAGGGCGGTATTGGTTTAAATGGCTTTTTAGACAGTTTTGTGAGTCAGATGGGTTCGGAATCTTAAAAACAGTGTGTACGAGAAGGAGGAAAGTTGGAAAAACGTGGAAAAAGTGAATGTATAAGGAAAAGAAACAAAAGGGCGATATTGGTTTAAATGGCCTTTTTAACGATTTTGTGAGTCATATGGGTTCGGAATCTGAAAAACAGTGTGTACGCGAAGGAGGAAAGTTGTTTTGAGTGCAAAAACGTGGAAAACATGAATGTATAAGGAAAAGAAACAAAAGGGAGGTATTGGTTTAAATGGTCTTTTAGATGATTTTGTGAGTCAGATGGGTTCGGAATCATAAAAACAGTGTGTACGCGAAGGAGGAAAGTTGTCTTGAGTGCAAAAACGTAAGAAAAATGAATGTATAAGGAAAAGAAACAAAAGGGCGGTATTGGTTTAAATGGCCTTTTTAACGATTTTGTGAGTCAGGTGGGTTCGAAATCATAAAAAAAGTGTGTACCAGAAGGAGGGAAGTTGGAAAAACGTGGAAAAAATCAATGTATGAGGAAAAGAAACATAAGGGCGGTATTGGTTTAAATGGCTTTTTAGACAGTTTTGTGAGTCAGATGGGTTCGGAATCTTAAAAACAGTGTGTACGAGGAGGAAAGTTGGAAAAACGTGGAAAAAGTGAATGTATAAGGAAAAGAAACAAAAAGGCGGTATTGGTTTAAATGGCCTTTTTAACGATTTTGTGCGTCAAATGGGTTCGGAATCATAAAAACAGTGTGTACGCAAAGGAGGAAAATTGTTTTGAGTGCAAAAACGTGGGAAAAATGAATGCATAAGGAAAAGAAACAAGAGGGCGGAATTGGTTTAAATGGTCTTTTGGACAGTTTTGTTAGTCAGATGGGTTTGGAATCATAAAAACAGCGTGTACGCGAAGGAGGAAACTTGTCTTGAGTGCAAAAACGTGAGAAAAATGAATGCATAAGGAAAATAATCAAAAGGGCGGTATTGGTTTAAATGGCCTTTTAGGCGGTTTTGTGAGTCAAGTGGGTTCGGAATCATAAAAATTGTGTGTACGAGAAGGAGGAAAGTTGGAAAAACGTGGAAAAAGTGAATGTATAAGGAAAAGAAACAAAAGGGCGGTATTGGTTTAAATGGCGTTTTTAACGATTTTGTGCGTCATATGGGTTCGGAATCATAAAAAAAGTGTGTACGCGAAGGAGGGAAGTTGTCTTGAGTGCAAAAACGTGAAAAAAATGAATGCATAAGGAAAAGAAACAAAAGGGCGGTATTGGTTTAAATGGCTTTTTAGACAGTTTTGTGAGTCAGATGGGTTCGGAATCTTAAAAACAGTGTGTACGCGAAGGAGGAAAGTTGTTTTGAGTGCAAAAACGTGGAAAACATGAATGTATAAGGAAAAGAAACAAAAGGGAGGTATTGGTTTAAATGGTCTTTTAGATGATTTTGTGAGTCAGATGGGTTCGGAATCATAAAAACAGTGTGTACGCGAAGGAGGAAAGTTGTCTTGAGTGCAAAAACGTAAGAAAAATGAATGTATAAGGAAAAGAAACAAAAGGGCGGTATTGGTTTAAATGGCTTTTTAGACAGTTTTGTGAGTCAGATGGGTTCGGAATCTTAAAAACAGTGTGTACAAGGAGGAAAGTTGGAAAAACGTGGAAAAAGTGAATGTATAAGGAAAAGAAACAAAAGGGCGGTATTGGTTTAAATGGCCTTTTTAACGATTTTGTGAGTCATATAGGTTCGGAATCTGAAAAACAGTGTGTACGCGAAGGAGGAAAGTTGTTTTGAGTGCAAAAACGTGGAAAACATGAATGTATAAGGAAAAGAAACAAAAGGGAGGTATTGGTTTAAATGGTCTTTTAGATGATTTTGTGAGTCAGATGGGTTCGGAATCATAAAAACAGTGTGTACGCGAAGGAGGAAAGTTGTCTTGAGTGCAAAAACGTAAGAAAAATGAATGTATAAGGAAAAGAAACAAAAGGGCGGTATTGGTTTAAATGGCTTTTTAGACAGTTTTGTGAGTCAGATGGGTTCGGAATCTTAAAAACAGTGTGTACAAGGAGGAAAGTTGTTTTCAGTGCAAAAACATGAAAAAAATGAATCCATAAGGAAAAGAAACAAAAGGGAGGTATTGGTTTAAATGGTCTTATAGACGATTTTGTGAGTCAGATGGGTTCGGAATCATAAAAACAGTGTGTACGCAAAGGAGGAAAGTTGCCTTGAGAACAAAAACCTAAGAAAAACGAATGCATAAGGAAAAGAAACAAAAGGGCGGAATTGGTTTAAATGGCCTTTTTAACGATTTTGTGAGTCAGGTGGGTTCGAAATCATAAAAAAAGTGTGTACCAGAAGGAGGGAAGTTGGAAAAACGTGGAAAAAATCAATGTATGAGGAAAAGAAACATAAGGGCGCTATTGGTTTAAATGGCTTTTTAGACAGTTTTGTGAGTCAGATGGGTTCGGAATCTTAAAAACAGTGTGTACGAGGAGGAAAGTTGGAAAAACGTGGAAAAAGTGAATGTATAAGGAAAAGAAACAAAAGGGCGGTATTGGTTTAAATGGCTTTTTAGACAGTTTTGTGAGTCAGATGGGTTCGGAATCTTAAAAACAGTGTGTACAAGGAGGAAAGTTGTCTTCAGTGCAAAAACGTAAGAAAAACGAATGCATAAGGAAAAGAAACAAAAGGGCGGAATTGGTTTAAATGGACTTGTAGACGATTTTGTGAGTCAGATGGGTTCGGAATCTTAAAAACAGTGTGTACGCGAAGGAGGAAAGTTGTCTTGAGTGCAAAAACGTAAGTAAATTAATGCATAAGGGAAAGAAACAAAAGGGCGGTATTGGATTAAATGGCCTTTTTAACGATTTTGTGAGTCAGATGAGTTCGGAATCATAAAAACAGTGTGTACCAGAAGGAGGGAAGTTGGAAAAACGTGGAAAAAATCAATGTATGAGGAAAAGAAACATAAGGGCGGTATTGGTTTAAATGGCTTTTTAGACAGTTTTGTGAGTCAGATGGGTTCGGAATCTTAAAAACAGTGTGTACGCGAAGGAGGAAAGTTGTCTTGAGTGCAAAAACGTAAGAAAAATGAATGCATAAGGAAAAGAAACAAAAGGGCGGTATTGGATTAAATGGCCTTTTTAACGATTTTGTGAGTCAGATGGGTTCGGAATCATAAAAACAGTGTGTACGCGAAGGAGGAAAGTTGTTTTGAGTGCAAAAACGTGGGAAAAATGAATGCATAAGGAAAAGAAACAAGAGGGCGGAATTGGTTTAAATGGTCTTATAGACGATTTTGTGAGTCAGATGGGTTCGGAATCATAAAAACAGTGTGTACGCGAAGGAGGAAAGTTGTCTTGAGTGCAAAAACGTAAGAAAAATGAATGTATAAGGAAAAGAAACGAAAGGGCGGTATTGGTTTAAATGGCCTTTTTAACGATTTTGTGAGTCAGGTGTGTTCGAAATCATAAAAACAGTGTGTACCAGAAGGAGGGAAGTTGGAAAAACGTGGAAAAAATGAATGTATGAGGAAAAGAAACAAAATGGCGGTATTGGTTTAAATGGCTTTTTAGACAGTTTTGTGAGTCAGATGGGTTCGGAATCTTAAAAACAGTGTGTACGAGAAGGAGGAAAGTTGGAAAAACGTGGAAAAAGTGAATGTATAAGGAAAAGAAACAAAAGGGCGGTATTGGTTTAAATGGCGTTTTTAACGATTTTGTGCGTCATATGGGTTCGGAATCATAAAAAAAGTGTGTACGCGAAGGAGGGAAGTTGTCTTGAGTGCAAAAACGTGAAAAAAATGAATGCATAAGGAAAAGAAACAAAAGGGCGGTATTGGTTTAAATGGCTTTTTAGACAGTTTTGTGAGTCAGATGGGTTCGGAATCTTAAAAACAGTGTGTACGAGAAGGAGGAAAGTTGGAAAAACGTGGAAAAAGTGAATGTATAAGGAAAAGAAACAAAAGGGCGGTATTGGTTTAAATGGCCTTTTTAACGATTTTGTGAGTCATATGGGTTCGGAATCTGAAAAACAGTGTGTACGCGAAGGAGGAAAGTTGTTTTGAGTGCAAAAACGTGGAAAACATGAATGTATAAGGAAAAGAAACAAAAGGGAGGTATTGGTTTAAATGGTCTTTTAGATGATTTTGTGAGTCAGATGGGTTCGGAATCATAAAAACAGTGTGTACGCGAAGGAGGAAAGTTGTCTTGAGTGCAAAAACGTAAGAAAAATGAATGTATAAGGAAAAGAAACAAAAGGGCGGTATTGGTTTAAATGGCTTTTTAGACAGTTTTGTGAGTCAGATGGGTTCGGAATCTTAAAAACAGTGTGTACAAGGAGGAAAGTTGTTTTCAGTGCAAAAACATGAAAAAAATGAATCCATAAGGAAAAGAAACAAAAGGGAGGTATTGGTTTAAATGGTCTTATAGACGATTTTGTGAGTCAGATGGGTTCGGAATCATAAAAACAGTGTGTACGCAAAGGAGGAAAGTTGCCTTGAGAACAAAAACCTAAGAAAAACGAATGCATAAGGAAAAGAAACAAAAGGGCGGAATTGGTTTAAATGGCCTTTTTAACGATTTTGTGAGTCAGGTGGGTTCGAAATCATAAAAAAAGTGTGTACCAGAAGGAGGGAAGTTGGAAAAACGTGGAAAAAATCAATGTATGAGGAAAAGAAACATAAGGGCGGTATTGGTTTAAATGGCTTTTTAGACAGTTTTGTGAGTCAGATGGGTTCGGAATCTTAAAAACAGTGTGTACGAGGAGGAAAGTTGGAAAAACGTGGAAAAAGTGAATGTATAAGGAAAAGAAACAAAAGGGCGGTATTGGTTTAAATGGCTTTTTAGACAGTTTTGTGAGTCAGATGGGTTCGGAATCTTAAAAACAGTGTGTACAAGGAGGAAAGTTGTCTTCAGTGCAAAAACGTAAGAAAAACGAATGCATAAGGAAAAGAAACAAAAGGGCGGAATTGGTTTAAATGGACTTGTAGACGATTTTGTGAGTCAGATGGGTTCGGAATCTTAAAAACAATGTGTACGCGAAGGAGGAAAGTTGTCTTGAGTGCAAAAACGTAAGTAAATAAATGCATAAGGGAAAGAAACAAAAGGGCGGTATTGGAATAAATGGCCTTTTTAACGATTTTGTGAGTCAGATGAGTTCGGAATCATAAAAACAGTGTGTACCAGAAGGAGGGAAGTTGGAAAAACGTGGAAAAAATCAATGTATGAGGAAAAGAAACATAAGGGCGGTATTGGTTTAAATGGCTTTTTAGACAGTTTTGTGAGTCAGATGGGTTCGGAATCTTAAAAACAGTGTGTACGCGAAGGAGGAAAGTTGTCTTGAGTGCAAAAACGTAAGAAAAATGAATGCATAAGGAAAAGAAACAAAAGGGCGGTATTGGATTAAATGGCCTTTTTAACGATTTTGTGAGTCAGATGGGTTCGGAATCATAAAAACAGTGTGTACGCGAAGGAGGAAAGTTGTTTTGAGTGCAAAAACGTGGGAAAAATGAATGCATAAGGAAAAGAAACAAGAGGGCGGAATTGGTTTAAATGGTCTTATAGACGATTTTGTGAGTCAGATGGGTTCGGAATCATAAAAACAGTGTGTACGCGAAGGAGGAAAGTTGTCTTGAGTGCAAAAACGTAAGAAAAATGAATGTATAAGGAAAAGAAACGAAAGGGCGGTATTGGTTTAAATGGCCTTTTTAACGATTTTGTGAGTCAGGTGGGTTCGAAATCATAAAAACAGTATGTACCAGAAGGAGGGAAGTTGGAAAAACGTGGAAAAAATGAATGTATGAGGAAAAGAAACAAAATGGCGGTATTGGTTTAAATGGCTTTTTAGACAGTTTTGTGAGTCAGATGGGTTCGGAATCTTAAAAACAGTGTGTACGAGAAGGAGGAAAGTTGGAAAAACGTGGAAAAAGTGAATGTATAAGGAAAAGAAACAAAAGGGCGGTATTGGTTTAAATGGCGTTTTTAACGATTTTGTGCGTCATATGGGTTCGGAATCATAAAAAAAGTGTGTACGCGTAGGAGGGAAGTTGTCTTGAGTGCAAAAACGTGAAAAAAATGAATGCATAAGGAAAAGAAACAAAAGGGCGGTATTGGTTTAAATGGCTTTTTAGACAGTTTTGTGAGTCAGATGGGTTCGGAATCTTAAAAACAGTGTGTACGAGAAGGAGGAAAGTTGGAAAAACGTGGAAAAAGTGAATGTATAAGGAAAAGAAACAAAAGGGCGGTATTGGTTTAAATGGCCTTTTTAACGATTTTGTGAGTCATATGGTTTCGGAATCTGAAAAACAGTGTGTACGCGAAGGAGGAAAGTTGTTTTGAGTGCAAAAACGTGGAAAACATGAATGTATAAGGAAAAGAAACAAAAGGGAGGTATTGGTTTAAATGGTCTTTTAGATGATTTTGTGAGTCAGATGGGTTCGGAATCATAAAAACAGTGTGTACGCGAAGGAGGAAAGTTGTCTTGAGTGCAAAAACGTAAGAAAAATGAATGTATAAGGAAAAGAAACAAAAGGGCGGTATTGGTTTAAATGGCCTTTTTAACGATTTTGTGAGTCAGGTCGGTTCGAAATCATAAAAAAAGTGTGTACCAGAAGGAGGGAAGTTGGAAAAACGTGGAAAAAATCAATGTATGAGGAAAAGAAACATAAGGGCGGTATTGGTTTAAATGGCTTTTTAGACAGTTTTGTGAGTCAGATGGGTTCGGAATCTTAAAAACAGTGTGTACGAGGAGGAAAGTTGGAAAAACGTGGAAAAAGTGAATGTATAAGGAAAAGAAACAAAAAGGCGGTATTGGTTTAAATGGCCTTTTTAACGATTTTGTGCGTCAAATGGGTTCGGAATCATAAAAACAGTGTGTACGCAAAGGAGGAAAATTGTTTTGAGTGCAAAAACGTGGGAAAAATGAATGCATAAGGAAAAGAAACAAGAGGGCGGAATTGGTTTAAATGGTCTTTTGGACGGTTTTGTTAGTCAGATGGGTTTGGAATCATAAAAACAGCGTGTACGCGAAGGAGGAAACTTGTCTTGAGTGCAAAAACGTGAGAAAAATGAATGCATAAGGAAAATAATCAAAAGGGCGGTATTGGTTTAAATGGCCTTTTAGGCGGTTTTGTGAGTCAAGTGGGTTCGGAATCATAAAAATTGTGTGTACGAGAAGGAGGAAAGTTGGAAAAACGTGGAAAAAGTGAATGTATAAGGAAAAGAAACAAAAGGGCGGTATTGGTTTAAATGGCGTTTTTAACGATTTTGTGCGTCATATGGGTTCGGAATCATAAAAAAAGTGTGTACGCGAAGGAGGGAAGTTGTCTTGAGTGCAAAAACGTGAAAAAAATGAATGCATAAGCAAAAGAAACAAAAGGGCGGTATTGGTTTAAATGGCTTTTTAGACAGTTTTGTGAGTCAGATGGGTTCGGAATCTTAAAAACAGTGTGTACGCGAAGGAGGAAAGTTGTTTTGAGTGCAAAAACGTGGAAAACATGAATGTATAAGGAAAAGAAACAAAAGGGAGGTATTGGTTTAAATGGTCTTTTAGATGATTTTGTGAGTCAGATGGGTTCGGAATCATAAAAACAGTGTGTACGCGAAGGAGGAAAGTTGTCTTGAGTGCAAAAACGTAAGAAAAATGAATGTATAAGGAAAAGAAACAAAAGGGCGGTATTGGTTTAAATGGCTTTTTAGACAGTTTTGTGAGTCAGATGGGTTCGGAATCTTAAAAACAGTGTGTACAAGGAGGAAAGTTGGAAAAACGTGGAAAAAGTGAATGTATAAGGAAAAGAAACAAAAGGGCGGTATTGGTTTAAATGGCCTTTTTAACGATTTTGTGAGTCATATAGGTTCGGAATCTGAAAAACAGTGTGTACGCGAAGGAGGAAAGTTGTTTTGAGTGCAAAAACGTGGAAAACATGAATGTATAAGGAAAAGAAACAAAAGGGAGGTATTGGTTTAAATGGTCTGTTAGATGATTTTGTGAGTCAGATGGGTTCGGAATCATAAAAACAGTGTGTACGCGAAGGAGGAAAGTTGTCTTGAGTGCAAAAACGTAAGAAAAATGAATGTATAAGGAAAAGAAACAAAAGGGCGGTATTGGTTTAAATGGCTTTTTAGACAGTTTTGTGAGTCAGATGGGTTCGGAATCTTAAAAACAGTGTGTACAAGGAGGAAAGTTGTTTTCAGTGCAAAAACATGAAAAAAATGAATCCATAAGGAAAAGAAACAAAAGGGAGGTATTGGTTTAAATGGTCTTATAGACGATTTTGTGAGTCAGATGGGTTCGGAATCATAAAAACAGTGTGTACGCAAAGGAGGAAAGTTGCCTTGAGAACAAAAACCTAAGAAAAACGAATGCATAAGGAAAAGAAACAAAAGGGCGGAATTGGTTTAAATGGCCTTTTTAACGATTTTGTGAGTCAGGTGGGTTCGAAATCATAAAAAAAGTGTGTACCAGAAGGAGGGAAGTTGGAAAAACGTGGAAAAAATCAATGTATGAGGAAAAGAAACATAAGGGCGGTATTGGTTTAAATGGCTTTTTAGACAGTTTTGTGAGTCAGATGGGTTCGGAATCTTAAAAACAGTGTGTACGAGGAGGAAAGTTGGAAAAACGTGGAAAAAGTGAATGTATAAGGAAAAGAAACAAAAGGGCGGTATTGGTTTAAATGGCTTTTTAGACAGTTTTGTGAGTCAGATGGGTTCGGAATCTTAAAAACAGTGTGTACAAGGAGGAAAGTTGTCTTCAGTGCAAAAACGTAAGAAAAACGAATGCATAAGGAAAAGAAACAAAAGGGCGGAATTGGTTTAAATGGACTTGTAGACGATTTTGTGAGTCAGATGGGTTCGGAATCTTAAAAACAGTGTGTACGCGAAGGAGGAAAGTTGTCTTGAGTGCAAAAACGTAAGTAAATTAATGCATAAGGGAAAGAAACAAAAGGGCGGTATTGGATTAAATGGCCTTTTTAACGATTTTGTGAGTCAGATGAGTTCGGAATCATAAAAACAGTGTGTACCAGAAGGAGGGAAGTTGGAAAAACGTGGAAAAAATCAATGTATGAGGAAAAGAAACATAAGGGCGGTATTGGTTTAAATGGCTTTTTAGACAGTTTTGTGAGTCAGATGGGTTCGGAATCTTAAAAACAGTGTGTACGCGAAGGAGGAAAGTTGTCTTGAGTGCAAAAACGTAAGAAAAATGAATGCATAAGGAAAAGAAACAAAAGGGCGGTATTGGATTAAATGGCCTTTTTAACGATTTTGTGAGTCAGATGGGTTCGGAATCATAAAAACAGTGTGTACGCGAAGGAGGAAAGTTGTTTTGAGTGCAAAAACGTGGGAAAAATGAATGCATAAGGAAAAGAAACAAGAGGGCGGAATTGGTTTAAATGGTCTTATAGACGATTTTGTGAGTCAGATGGGTTCGGAATCATAAAAACAGTGTGTACGCGAAGGAGGAAAGTTGTCTTGAGTGCAAAAACGTAAGAAAAATGAATGTATAAGGAAAAGAAACGAAAGGGCGGTATTGGTTTAAATGGCCTTTTTAACGATTTTGTGAGTCAGGTGGGTTCGAAATCATAAAAACAGTGTGTACCAGAAGGAGGGAAGTTGGAAAAACGTGGAAAAAATGAATGTATGAGGAAAAGAAACAAAATGGCGGTATTGGTTTAAATGGCTTTTTAGACAGTTTTGTGAGTCAGATGGGTTCGGAATCTTAAAAACAGTGTGTACGAGAAGGAGGAAAGTTGGAAAAACGTGGAAAAAGTGAATGTATAAGGAAAAGAAACAAAAGGGCGGTATTGGTTTAAATGGCGTTTTTAACGATTTTGTGCGTCATATGGGTTCGGAATCATAAAAAAAGTGTGTACGCGAAGGAGGGAAGTTGTCTTGAGTGCAAAAACGTGAAAAAAATGAATGCATAAGGAAAAGAAACAAAAGGGCGGTATTGGTTTAAATGGCTTTTTAGACAGTTTTGTGAGTCAGATGGGTTCGGAATCTTAAAAACAGTGTGTACGAGAAGGAGGAAAGTTGGAAAAACGTGGAAAAAGTGAATGTATAAGGAAAAGAAACAAAAGGGCGGTATTGGTTTAAATGGCCTTTTTAACGATTTTGTGAGTCATATGGGTTCGGAATCTGAAAAACAGTGTGTACGCGAAGGAGGAAAGTTGTTTTGAGTGCAAAAACGTGGAAAACATGAATGTATAAGGAAAAGAAACAAAAGGGAGGTATTGGTTTAAATGGTCTTTTAGATGATTTTGTGAGTCAGATGGGTTCGGAATCATAAAAACAGTGTGTACGCGAAGGAGGAAAGTTGTCTTGAGTGCAAAAACGTAAGAAAAATGAATGTATAAGGAAAAGAAACAAAAGGGCGGTATTGGTTTAAATGGCTTTTTAGACAGTTTTGTGAGTCAGATGGGTTCGGAATCTTAAAAACAGTGTGTACAAGGAGGAAAGTTGTTTTCAGTGCAAAAACATGAAAAAAATGAATCCATAAGGAAAAGAAACAAAAGGGAGGTATTGGTTTAAATGGTCTTATAGACGATTTTGTGAGTCAGATGGGTTCGGAATCATAAAAACAGTGTGTACGCAAAGGAGGAAAGTTGCCTTGAGAACAAAAACCTAAGAAAAACGAATGCATAAGGAAAAGAAACAAAAGGGCGGAATTGGTTTAAATGGCCTTTTTAACGATTTTGTGAGTCAGGTGGGTTCGAAATCATAAAAAAAGTGTGTACCAGAAGGAGGGAAGTTGGAAAAACGTGGAAAAAATCAATGTATGAGGAAAAGAAACATAAGGGCGGTATTGGTTTAAATGGCTTTTTAGACAGTTTTGTGAGTCAGATGGGTTCGGAATCTTAAAAACAGTGTGTACGAGGAGGAAAGTTGGAAAAACGTGGAAAAAGTGAATGTATAAGGAAAAGAAACAAAAGGGCGGTATTGGTTTAAATGGCTTTTTAGACAGTTTTGTGAGTCAGATGGGTTCGGAATCTTAAAAACAGTGTGTACAAGGAGGAAAGTTGTCTTCAGTGCAAAAACGTAAGAAAAACGAATGCATAAGGAAAAGAAACAAAAGGGCGGAATTGGTTTAAATGGACTTGTAGACGATTTTGTGAGTCAGATGGGTTCGGAATCTTAAAAACAGTGTGTACGCGAAGGAGGAAAGTTGTCTTGAGTGCAAAAACGTAAGTAAATAAATGCATAAGGGAAAGAAACAAAAGGGCGGTATTGGAATAAATGGCCTTTTTAACGATTTTGTGAGTCAGATGAGTTCGGAATCATAAAAACAGTGTGTACCAGAAGGAGGGAAGTTGGAAAAACGTGGAAAAAATCAATGTATGAGGAAAAGAAACATAAGGGCGGTATTGGTTTAAATGGCTTTTTAGACAGTTTTGTGAGTCAGATGGGTTCGGAATCTTAAAAACAGTGTGTACGCGAAGGAGGAAAGTTGTCTTGAGTGCAAAAACGTAAGAAAAATGAATGCATAAGGAAAAGAAACAAAAGGGCGGTATTGGATTAAATGGCCTTTTTAACGATTTTGTGAGTCAGATGGGTTCGGAATCATAAAAACAGTGTGTACGCGAAGGAGGAAAGTTGTTTTGAGTGCAAAAACGTGGGAAAAATGAATGCATAAGGAAAAGAAACAAGAGGGCGGAATTGGTTTAAATGGTCTTATAGACGATTTTGTGAGTCAGATGGGTTCGGAATCATAAAAACAGTGTGTACGCGAAGGAGGAAAGTTGTCTTGAGTGCAAAAACGTAAGAAAAATGAATGTATAAGGAAAAGAAACGAAAGGGCGGTATTGGTTTAAATGGCCTTTTTAACGATTTTGTGAGTCAGGTGGGTTCGAAATCATAAAAACAGTATGTACCAGAAGGAGGGAAGTTGGAAAAACGTGGAAAAAATGAATGTATGAGGAAAAGAAACAAAATGGCGGTATTGGTTTAAATGGCTTTTTAGACAGTTTTGTGAGTCAGATGGGTTCGGAATCTTAAAAACAGTGTGTACGAGAAGGAGGAAAGTTGGAAAAACGTGGAAAAAGTGAATGTATAAGGAAAAGAAACAAAAGGGCGGTATTGGTTTAAATGGCGTTTTTAACGATTTTGTGCGTCATATGGGTTCGGAATCATAAAAAAAGTGTGTACGCGTAGGAGGGAAGTTGTCTTGAGTGCAAAAACGTGAAAAAAATGAATGCATAAGGAAAAGAAACAAAAGGGCGGTATTGGTTTAAATGGCTTTTTAGACAGTTTTGTGAGTCAGATGGGTTCGGAATCTTAAAAACAGTGTGTACGAGAAGGAGGAAAGTTGGAAAAACGTGGAAAAAGTGAATGTATAAGGAAAAGAAACAAAAGGGCGGTATTGGTTTAAATGGCCTTTTTAACGATTTTGTGAGTCATATGGTTTCGGAATCTGAAAAACAGTGTGTACGCGAAGGAGGAAAGTTGTTTTGAGTGCAAAAACGTGGGAAAAATGAATGCATAAGGAAAAGAAACAAGAGGGCGGAATTGGTTTAAATGGTCTTATAGACGATTTTGTGAGTCAGATGGGTTCGGAATCATAAAAACAGTGTGTACGCGAAGGAGGAAAGTTGTCTTGAGTGCAAAAACGTAAGAAAAATGAATGTATAAGGAAAAGAAACGAAAGGGCGGTATTGGTTTAAATGGCCTTTTTAACGATTTTGTGAGTCAGGTGGGTTCGAAATCATAAAAACAGTGTGTACCAGAAGGAGGGAAGTTGGAAAAACGTGGAAAAAATGAATGTATGAGGAAAAGAAACAAAATGGCGGTATTGGTTTAAATGGCTTTTTAGACAGTTTTGTGAGTCAGATGGGTTCGGAATCTTAAAAACAGTGTGTACGAGAAGGAGGAAAGTTGGAAAAACGTGGAAAAAGTGAATGTATAAGGAAAAGAAACAAAAGGGCGGTATTGGTTTAAATGGCGTTTTTAACGATTTTGTGCGTCATATGGGTTCGGAATCATAAAAAAAGTGTGTACGCGAAGGAGGGAAGTTGTCTTGAGTGCAAAAACGTGAAAAAAATGAATGCATAAGGAAAAGAAACAAAAGGGCGGTATTGGTTTAAATGGCTTTTTAGACAGTTTTGTGAGTCAGATGGGTTCGGAATCTTAAAAACAGTGTGTACGAGAAGGAGGAAAGTTGGAAAAACGTGGAAAAAGTGAATGTATAAGGAAAAGAAACAAAAGGGCGGTATTGGTTTAAATGGCCTTTTTAACGATTTTGTGAGTCATATGGGTTCGGAATCTGAAAAACAGTGTGTACGCGAAGGAGGAAAGTTGTTTTGAGTGCAAAAACGTGGAAAACATGAATGTATAAGGAAAAGAAACAAAAGGGAGGTATTGGTTTAAATGGTCTTTTAGATGATTTTGTGAGTCAGATGGGTTCGGAATCATAAAAACAGTGTGTACGCGAAGGAGGAAAGTTGTCTTGAGTGCAAAAACGTAAGAAAAATGAATGTATAAGGAAAAGAAACAAAAGGGCGGTATTGGTTTAAATGGCTTTTTAGACAGTTTTGTGAGTCAGATGGGTTCGGAATCTTAAAAACAGTGTGTACAAGGAGGAAAGTTGTTTTCAGTGCAAAAACATGAAAAAAATGAATCCATAAGGAAAAGAAACAAAAGGGAGGTATTGGTTTAAATGGTCTTATAGACGATTTTGTGAGTCAGATGGGTTCGGAATCATAAAAACAGTGTGTACGCAAAGGAGGAAAGTTGCCTTGAGAACAAAAACCTAAGAAAAACGAATGCATAAGGAAAAGAAACAAAAGGGCGGAATTGGTTTAAATGGCCTTTTTAACGATTTTGTGAGTCAGGTGGGTTCGAAATCATAAAAAAAGTGTGTACCAGAAGGAGGGAAGTTGGAAAAACGTGGAAAAAATCAATGTATGAGGAAAAGAAACATAAGGGCGGTATTGGTTTAAATGGCTTTTTAGACAGTTTTGTGAGTCAGATGGGTTCGGAATCTTAAAAACAGTGTGTACGAGGAGGAAAGTTGGAAAAACGTGGAAAAAGTGAATGTATAAGGAAAAGAAACAAAAGGGCGGTATTGGTTTAAATGGCTTTTTAGACAGTTTTGTGAGTCAGATGGGTTCGGAATCTTAAAAACAGTGTGTACAAGGAGGAAAGTTGTCTTCAGTGCAAAAACGTAAGAAAAACGAATGCATAAGGAAAAGAAACAAAAGGGCGGAATTGGTTTAAATGGACTTGTAGACGATTTTGTGAGTCAGATGGGTTCGGAATCTTAAAAACAGTGTGTACGCGAAGGAGGAAAGTTGTCTTGAGTGCAAAAACGTAAGTAAATAAATGCATAAGGGAAAGAAACAAAAGGGCGGTATTGGAATAAATGGCCTTTTTAACGATTTTGTGAGTCAGATGAGTTCGGAATCATAAAAACAGTGTGTACCAGAAGGAGGGAAGTTGGAAAAACGTGGAAAAAATCAATGTATGAGGAAAAGAAACATAAGGGCGGTATTGGTTTAAATGGCTTTTTAGACAGTTTTGTGAGTCAGATGGGTTCGGAATCTTAAAAACAGTGTGTACGCGAAGGAGGAAAGTTGTCTTGAGTGCAAAAACGTAAGAAAAATGAATGCATAAGGAAAAGAAACAAAAGGGCGGTATTGGATTAAATGGCCTTTTTAACGATTTTGTGAGTCAGATGGGTTCGGAATCATAAAAACAGTGTGTACGCGAAGGAGGAAAGTTGTTTTGAGTGCAAAAACGTGGGAAAAATGAATGCATAAGGAAAAGAAACAAGAGGGCGGAATTGGTTTAAATGGTCTTATAGACGATTTTGTGAGTCAGATGGGTTCGGAATCATAAAAACAGTGTGTACGCGAAGGAGGAAAGTTGTCTTGAGTGCAAAAACGTAAGAAAAATGAATGTATAAGGAAAAGAAACGAAAGGGCGGTATTGGTTTAAATGGCCTTTTTAACGATTTTGTGAGTCAGGTGGGTTCGAAATCATAAAAACAGTATGTACCAGAAGGAGGGAAGTTGGAAAAACGTGGAAAAAATGAATGTATGAGGAAAAGAAACAAAATGGCGGTATTGGTTTAAATGGCTTTTTAGACAGTTTTGTGAGTCAGATGGGTTCGGAATCTTAAAAACAGTGTGTACGAGAAGGAGGAAAGTTGGAAAAACGTGGAAAAAGTGAATGTATAAGGAAAAGAAACAAAAGGGCGGTATTGGTTTAAATGGCGTTTTTAACGATTTTGTGCGTCATATGGGTTCGGAATCATAAAAAAAGTGTGTACGCGTAGGAGGGAAGTTGTCTTGAGTGCAAAAACGTGAAAAAAATGAATGCATAAGGAAAAGAAACAAAAGGGCGGTATTGGTTTAAATGGCTTTTTAGACAGTTTTGTGAGTCAGATGGGTTCGGAATCTTAAAAACAGTGTGTACGAGAAGGAGGAAAGTTGGAAAAACGTGGAAAAAGTGAATGTATAAGGAAAAGAAACAAAAGGGCGGTATTGGTTTAAATGGCCTTTTTAACGATTTTGTGAGTCATATGGTTTCGGAATCTGAAAAACAGTGTGTACGCGAAGGAGGAAAGTTGTTTTGAGTGCAAAAACGTGGAAAACATGAATGTATAAGGAAAAGAAACAAAAGGGAGGTATTGGTTTAAATGGTCTTTTAGATGATTTTGTGAGTCAGATGGGTTCGGAATCATAAAAACAGTGTGTACGCGAAGGAGGAAAGTTGTCTTGAGTGCAAAAACGTAAGAAAAATGAATGTATAAGGAAAAGAAACAAAAGGGCGGTATTGGTTTAAATGGCCTTTTTAACGATTTTGTGAGTCAGGTCGGTTCGAAATCATAAAAAAAGTGTGTACCAGAAGGAGGGAAGTTGGAAAAACGTGGAAAAAATCAATGTATGAGGAAAAGAAACATAAGGGCGGTATTGGTTTAAATGGCTTTTTAGACAGTTTTGTGAGTCAGATGGGTTCGGAATCTTAAAAACAGTGTGTACGAGGAGGAAAGTTGGAAAAACGTGGAAAAAGTGAATGTATAAGGAAAAGAAACAAAAAGGCGGTATTGGTTTAAATGGCCTTTTTAACGATTTTGTGCGTCAAATGGGTTCGGAATCATAAAAACAGTGTGTACGCAAAGGAGGAAAATTGTTTTGAGTGCAAAAACGTGGGAAAAATGAATGCATAAGGAAAAGAAACAAGAGGGCGGAATTGGTTTAAATGGTCTTTTGGACGGTTTTGTTAGTCAGATGGGTTTGGAATCATAAAAACAGCGTGTACGCGAAGGAGGAAACTTGTCTTGAGTGCAAAAACGTGAGAAAAATGAATGCATAAGGAAAATAATCAAAAGGGCGGTATTGGTTTAAATGGCCTTTTAGGCGGTTTTGTGAGTCAAGTGGGTTCGGAATCATAAAAATTGTGTGTACGAGAAGGAGGAAAGTTGGAAAAACGTGGAAAAAGTGAATGTATAAGGAAAAGAAACAAAAGGGCGGTATTGGTTTAAATGGCGTTTTTAACGATTTTGTGCGTCATATGGGTTCGGAATCATAAAAAAAGTGTGTACGCGAAGGAGGGAAGTTGTCTTGAGTGCAAAAACGTGAAAAAAATGAATGCATAAGCAAAAGAAACAAAAGGGCGGTATTGGTTTAAATGGCTTTTTAGACAGTTTTGTGAGTCAGATGGGTTCGGAATCTTAAAAACAGTGTGTACGAGAAGGAGGAAAGTTGGAAAAACGTGGAAAAAGTGAATGTATAAGGAAAAGAAACAAAAGGGCGGTATTGGTTTAAATGGCCTTTTTAACGATTTTGTGAGTCATATAGGTTCGGAATCTGAAAAACAGTGTGTACGCGAAGGAGGAAAGTTGTTTTGAGTGCAAAAATGTGGAAAACATGAATGTATAAGGAAAAGAAACAAAAGGGAGGTATTGGTTTAAATGGTCTTTTAGATGATTTTGTGAGTCAGATGGGTTCGGAATCATAAAAACAGTGTGTACGCGAAGGAGGAAAGTTGTCTTGAGTGCAAAAACGTAAGAAAAATGAATGTATAAGGAAAAGAAACAAAAGGGCGGTATTGGTTTAAATGGCTTTTTAGACAGTTTTGTGAGTCAGATGGGTTCGGAATCTTAAAAACAGTGTGTACAAGGAGGAAAGTTGTTTTCAGTGCAAAAACATGAAAAAAATGAATCCATAAGGAAAAGAAACAAAAGGGAGGTATTGGTTTAAATGGTCTTATAGACGATTTTGTGAGTCAGATGGGTTCGGAATCATAAAAACAGTGTGTACGCAAAGGAGGAAAGTTGCCTTGAGAACAAAAACGTAAGAAAAACGAATGCATAAGGAAAAGAAACAAAAGGGCGGAATTGGTTTAAATGGCCTTTTTAACGATTTTGTGAGTCAGGTGGGTTCGAAATCATAAAAAAAGTGTGTACCAGAAGGAGGGAAGTTGGAAAAACGTGGAAAAAATCAATGTATGAGGAAAAGAAGCATAAGGGCGGTATTGGTTTAAATGGCTTTTTAGACAGTTTTGTGAGTCAGATGGGTTCGGAATCTTAAAAACAGTGTGTACGAGGAGGAAAGTTGGAAAAACGTGGAAAAAGTGAATGTATAAGGAAAAGAAACAAAAGGGCGGTATTGGTTTAAATGGCTTTTTAGACAGTTTTGTGAGTCAGATGGGTTCGGAATCTTAAAAACAGTGTGTACAAGGAGGAAAGTTGTCTTCAGTGCAAAAACGTAAGAAAAACGAATGCATAAGGAAAAGAAACAAAAGGGCGGAATTGGTTTAAATGGCCTTGTAGACGATTTTGTGAGTCAGATGGGTTAGGAATCTTAAAAACAGTGTGTACGCGAAGGAGGAAAGTTGTCTTGAGTGCAAAAACGTAAGTAAATTAATGCATAAGGGAAAGAAACAAAAGGGCGGTATTGGATTAAATGGCCTTTTTAACGATTTTGTGAGTCAGATGAGTTCGGAATCATAAAAACAGTGTGTACCAGAAGGAGGGAAGTTGGAAAAACGTGGAAAAAATCAATGTATGAGGAAAAGAAACATAAGGGCGGTATTGGTTTAAATGGCTTTTTAGACAGTTTTGTGAGTCAGATGGGTTCGGAATCTTAAAAACAGTGTGTACGCGAAGGAGGAAAGTTGTCTTGAGTGCAAAAACGTAAGAAAAATGAATGCATAAGGAAAAGAAACAAAAGGGCGGTATTGGATTAAATGGCCTTTTTAACGATTTTGTGAGTCAGATGGGTTCGGAATCATAAAAACAGTGTGTACGCGAAGGAGGAAAGTTGTTTTGAGTGCAAAAACGTGGAAAACATAAGGAAAAGAAACAAAATGGAGGTATTGGTTTAAATGGTCTTTTAGATGATTTTGTGAGTCAGATGGGTTCGGAATCATAAAAACAGTGTGTACGCGAAGGAGGAAAGTTGTCTTGAGTGCAAAAACGTAAGAAAAATGAATGCATAAGGAAAAGAAACAAAAGGGCGGTATTGGATTAAATGGCCTTTTTAAAGATTTTGTGAGTCAGATGGGTTCGGAATCTTAAAAACAGTGTGTACACGAAGGAGGAAAGTTGTTTTGAGTGCAAAAACATGAAAAAAATGAATCCATAATAAAAAGAAACAAAAGGGAGGTATTGGTTTAAATGGTCTTATAGACGATTTTGTGAGTCAGATGGGTTCGGAATCATAAAAACAGTGTGTACGCAAAGGAGGAAAGTTGTCTTGAGTGCAAAAACGTAAGAAAAACGAATGCATAAGGAAAAGAAACAAAAGGGCGGAATTGGTTTAAATGGACTTGTAGACGATTTTGTGAGTCAGATGGGTTCGAAATCATAAAAACAGTGTGTACGCGAAGGAGGAAAGTTGTCTTGAGTGGAAAAACGTAAGAGAAATAATTGCATAAGGAAAAGAAACAAAAGGGCGGAATTGGTTTAAATGGCCTTTTTAACGATTTTGTGAGTCAGGTGCGTTCGAAATCATAAAAAAAGTGTGTACCAGAAGGAGGGAAGTTGGAAAAACGTGGAAAAAATGAATGCATGAGGAAAAGAAACAAAAGGGCGGTATTGGTTTAAATGGCTTTTTAGACAGTTTTGTGAGTCAGATGGGTTCGGAACCTTGAAAACAGTGTGTACGCGAAGGAGGAAAGTTGTCTTCAGTGCAAAAACGTAAGAAAAATGAATGCATAAGGGAAAGAAACAAAAGGGCGGTATTGGATTAAATGGCCTTTTTAACGATTTTCTGAGTCAGATGGGTTCGGAATCATAAAAACAGTGTGTACGCGAAGGAGGAAAGTTGTCTTGAGTGCAAAAACGTAAGAAAAATGAATGTATAAGGAAAAGAAACGAAAGGGCGGTATTGGTTTAAATGGCCTTTTTAACGATTTTGTGAGGCAGGTGGGTTCGAAATCATAAAAAAAGTGTGTACCAGAAGGAGGGAAGTTGGAAAAACGTGGAAAAAATGAATGTATGAGGAAAAGAAACAAAAGGGCGGTATTGGTTTAAATGGCTTTTTAGACAGTTTTTTGAGTCAGATGGGTTCAGAATCTTAAAAACAGTGTGTACGAGAAGGAGGAAAGTTGGAAAAACGTGGAAAAAGTGAATGTATAAGGAAAAGAAACAAAAGGGCGGAATTGGTTTAAATGGACTTGTAGACGATTTTGTGAGTCAGATGGGTTCGAAATCATAAAAACAGTGTGTACGCGAAGGAGGAAAGTTGTCTTGAGTGCAAAAACGTAAGAAAAATGAATGCATAAGGGAAAGAAACAAAAGGGCGGTATTGGATTAAATGGCCTTTTTAACGATTTTGTGAGTCAGATGGGTTCGGAATCATAAAAACAGTGTGTACGCGAAGGAGGAAAGTTGTCTTGAGTGCAAAAACGTAAGAAAAATGAATGTATAAGGAAAAGAAACGAAAGGGCGGTATTGGTTTAAATGGCTTTTTAGACAGTTTTGTGAGTCAGATGGGTTCGGAATCTTAAAAACAGTGTGTACGAGAAGGAGGAAAGTTGGAAAAACGTCGAAAAAGTGAATGTATAAGGAAAAGAAACAAAAGGGCGGTATTGGTTTAAATGGCCTTTTTAACGATTTTGTGAGTCAGGTGCGTTCGAAATCATAAAAAAATCTGGAGTGACTCCACTCGACTTTCCGAACATTGAGTAATTAACAGTTTTGTAGATAAAGTAAAGAAAGAGTAGTTGTTAAACAAACAAAAGAGAGAAAACCATAATAGAGTGTTTGAGTATTTTTCTCCATCTATTACACGTTGTTTTATTTAACGCTACTGAACTTTGAGCCCATAGATCATAATGACAAAGAAATTTTCGTTGTGTCCCTGTAAAAACCTATAAATGTTAGATTCACCAAAATGCTTATAGGTAGTGCAACAGTGATTTATAATACTTATATAAATTTTCAGCTGAATTCAATAAGGCGTTTAGATGCTATCGTACTTTTAAAAATTTAGTCCCATAGGCCATAATGATAAAGAATTTTTCTTTGTGTCCCTGTAAAAAAACTGTAAGTGCTAGATTCACCAAAATCTATACAGTTAGTTCAACTGTGATCTATAACATGTGTACAATTTTTTTGCTCGGATTAATAAGGCGTTTAGACACTATCATATTTTTAAAAATTTGGCCCCATAGGCATAATGATAAAGAATTTTTCTTTGTGTCCCTGTAAAAAAACTATAAGTGCTAGATTCTCCAAAATCTATACAGATTGAGTATTTGTGACCTATAATATGTGTATAAATTTTTTGCTCAATTGAATAAGGCGTTTAGATGCTATCGCACTTTTAAGATTTTGCTCCCATAGGCCATAATGATAAAGAATTTTTCTTTGTGTCCCTGTAAAAAAACTATAAGTGCTAGATTCACCAAAATCTATAGGGTTCGTACTATGGTGACTTACAATATGCGTACCAACTTTCAGGTTAATCGAACGAAGCGTTTAGACGCTAGCGTGTTCACCCACAGACATACACACATACACACATACACACATACACACATACACACACACATACATACATCATCGTAAAAATAGTGAAAACGGACTCAGGGGACCTCAAAACGTATAGAAACATCAAAATCTCGAATTCGGATTTTTGACATGATTACAATACTTTCCTCACTATAGTGTTCGGAAAGTAAAAAGTGTGTACCAGAAGGAGGGAAGTTGGAAAAACGTGGAAAAAATGAATGCATGAGGAAAAGAAACAAAAGGGCGGTATTGGTTTAAATGGCTTTTTAGACAGTTTTGTGAGTCAGATGGGTTCGGAACCTTGAAAACAGTGTGTACGCGAAGGAGGAAAGTTGTCTTCAGTGCAAAAACGTAAGAAAAACGAATGCATAAGGAAAAGAAACAAAAGGGCGGAATTGGTTTAAATGGACTTGTAGACGATTTTGTGAGTCAGATGGGTTCGAAATCATAAAAACAGTGTGTACGCGAAGGAGGAAAGTTGTCTTGAGTGCAAAAACGTAAGAAAAATGAATGCATAAGGGAAAGAAACAAAAGGGCGGTATTGGATTAAATGGCCTTTTTAACGATTTTCTGAGTCAGATGGGTTCGGAATCATAAAAACAGTGTGTACGAGAAGGAGGAAAGTTGGAAAAACGTGGAAAAAGTGAATGTATAAGGAAAAGAAACAAAAGGGCGGTATTGGTTTAAATGGCGTTTTTAACGATTTTGTGCGTCATATGGGTTCGGAATCATAAAAAAAGTGTGTACGCGAAGGAGGGAAGTTGTCTTGAGTGCAAAAACGTGAAAAAAATGAATGCATAAGGAAAAGAAACAAAAGGGCGGTATTGGTTTAAATGGCTTTTTAGACAGTTTTGTGAGTCAGATGGGTTCGGAATCTTAAAAACAGTGTGTACGAGAAGGAGGAAAGTTGGAAAAACGTGGAAAAAGTGAATGTATAAGGAAAAGAAACAAAAGGGCGGTATTGGTTTAAATGGCCTTTTTAACGATTTTGTGAGTCATATGGGTTCGGAATCTGAAAAACAGTGTGTACGCGAAGGAGGAAAGTTGTTTTGAGTGCAAAAACGTGGAAAACATGAATGTATAAGGAAAAGAAACAAAAGGGAGGTATTGGTTTAAATGGTCTTTTAGATGATTTTGTGAGTCAGATGGGTTCGGAATCATAAAAACAGTGTGTACGCGAAGGAGGAAAGTTGTCTTGAGTGCAAAAACGTAAGAAAAATGAATGTATAAGGAAAAGAAACAAAAGGGCGGTATTGGTTTAAATGGCCTTTTTAACGATTTTGTGAGTCAGGTGGGTTCGAAATCATAAAAAAAGTGTGTACCAGAAGGAGGGAAGTTGTCTTGAGTGCAAAAACGTGAAAAAAATGAATGCATAAGGAAAAGAAACAAAAGGGCGGTATTGGTTTAAATGGCTTTTTAGACAGTTTTGTGAGTCAGATGGGTTCGGAATCTTAAAAACAGTGTGTACGAGAAGGAGGAAAGTTGGAAAAACGTGGAAAAAGTGAATGTATAAGGAAAAGAAACAAAAGGGCGGTATTGGTTTAAATGGCCTTTTTAACGATTTTGTGAGTCATATGGGTTCGGAATCTGAAAAACAGTGTGTACGCGAAGGAGGAAAGTTGTTTTGAGTGCAAAAACGTGGAAAACATGAATGTATAAGGAAAAGAAACAAAAGGGAGGTATTGGTTTAAATGGTCTTTTAGATGATTTTGTGAGTCAGATGGGTTCGGAATCATAAAAACAGTGTGTACGCGAAGGAGGAAAGTTGTCTTGAGTGCAAAAACGTAAGAAAAATGAATGTATAAGGAAAAGAAACAAAAGGGCGGTATTGGTTTAAATGGCTTTTTAGACAGTTTTGTGAGTCAGATGGGTTCGGAATCTTAAAAACAGTGTGTACAAGGAGGAAAGTTGTTTTCAGTGCAAAAACATGAAAAAAATGAATCCATAAGGAAAAGAAACAAAAGGGAGGTATTGGTTTAAATGGTCTTATAGACGATTTTGTGAGTCAGATGGGTTCGGAATCATAAAAACAGTGTGTACGCAAAGGAGGAAAGTTGCCTTGAGAACAAAAACGTAAGAAAAACGAATGCATAAGGAAAAGAAACAAAAGGGCGGAATTGGTTTAAATGGCCTTTTTAACGATTTTGTGAGTCAGGTGGGTTCGAAATCATAAAAAAAGTGTGTACCAGAAGGAGGGAAGTTGGAAAAACGTGGAAAAAATCAATGTATGAGGAAAAGAAACATAAGGGCGGTATTGGTTTAAATGGCTTTTTAGACAGTTTTGTGAGTCAGATGGGTTCGGAATCTTAAAAACAGTGTGTACGAGGAGGAAAGTTGGAAAAACGTGGAAAAAGTGAATGTATAAGGAAAAGAAACAAAAGGGCGGTATTGGTTTAAATGGCTTTTTAGACAGTTTTGTGAGTCAGATGGGTTCGGAATCTTAAAAACAGTGTGTACAAGGAGGAAAGTTGTCTTCAGTGCAAAAACGTAAGAAAAACGAATGCATAAGGAAAAGAAACAAAAGGGCGGAATTGGTTTAAATGGACTTGTAGACGATTTTGTGAGTCAGATGGGTTCGGAATCTGAAAAACAGTGTGTACGCGAAGGAGGAAAGTTGTTTTGAGTGCAAAAACGTGGAAAACATGAATGTATAAGGAAAAGAAACAAAAGGGAGGTATTGGTTTAAATGGTCTTTTAGATGATTTTGTGAGTCAGATGGGTTCGGAATCATAAAAAAAGTGTGTACGCGAAGGAGGGAAGTTGTCTTGAGTGCAAAAACGTGAAAAAAATGAATGCATAAGGAAAAGAAACAAAAGGGCGGTATTGGTTTAAATGGCTTTTTAGACAGTTTTGTGAGTCAGATGGGTTCGGAATCTTAAAAACAGTGTGTACGAGAAGGAGGAAAGTTGGAAAAACGTGGAAAAAGTGAATGTATAAGGAAAAGAAACAAAAGGGCGGTATTGGTTTAAATGGCCTTTTTAACGATTTTGTGAGTCATATGGGTTCGGAATCTGAAAAACAGTGTGTACGCGAAGGAGGAAAGTTGTTTTGAGTGCAAAAACGTGGAAAACATGAATGTATAAGGAAAAGAAACAAAAGGGAGGTATTGGTTTAAATGGTCTTTTAGATGATTTTGTGAGTCAGATGGGTTCGGAATCATAAAAACAGTGTGTACGCGAAGGAGGAAAGTTGTCTTGAGTGCAAAAACGTAAGAAAAATGAATGTATAAGGAAAAGAAACAAAAGGGCGGTATTGGTTTAAATGGCCTTTTTAACGATTTTGTGAGTCAGGTGGGTTCGAAATCATAAAAAAAGTGTGTACCAGAAGGAGGGAAGTTGTCTTGAGTGCAAAAACGTGAAAAAAATGAATGCATAAGGAAAAGAAACAAAAGGGCGGTATTGGTTTAAATGGCTTTTTAGACAGTTTTGTGAGTCAGATGGGTTCGGAATCTTAAAAACAGTGTGTACGAGAAGGAGGAAAGTTGGAAAAACGTGGAAAAAGTGAATGTATAAGGAAAAGAAACAAAAGGGCGGTATTGGTTTAAATGGCCTTTTTAACGATTTTGTGAGTCATATGGGTTCGGAATCTGAAAAACAGTGTGTACGCGAAGGAGGAAAGTTGTTTTGAGTGCAAAAACGTGGAAAACATGAATGTATAAGGAAAAGAAACAAAAGGGAGGTATTGGTTTAAATGGTCTTTTAGATGATTTTGTGAGTCAGATGGGTTCGGAATCATAAAAACAGTGTGTACGCGAAGGAGGAAAGTTGTCTTGAGTGCAAAAACGTAAGAAAAATGAATGTATAAGGAAAAGAAACAAAAGGGCGGTATTGGTTTAAATGGCTTTTTAGACAGTTTTGTGAGTCAGATGGGTTCGGAATCTTAAAAACAGTGTGTACAAGGAGGAAAGTTGTTTTCAGTGCAAAAACATGAAAAAAATGAATCCATAAGGAAAAGAAACAAAAGGGAGGTATTGGTTTAAATGGTCTTATAGACGATTTTGTGAGTCAGATGGGTTCGGAATCATAAAAACAGTGTGTACGCAAAGGAGGAAAGTTGCCTTGAGAACAAAAACGTAAGAAAAACGAATGCATAAGGAAAAGAAACAAAAGGGCGGAATTGGTTTAAATGGCCTTTTTAACGATTTTGTGAGTCAGGTGGGTTCGAAATCATAAAAAAAGTGTGTACCAGAAGGAGGGAAGTTGGAAAAACGTGGAAAAAATCAATGTATGAGGAAAAGAAACATAAGGGCGGTATTGGTTTAAATGGCTTTTTAGACAGTTTTGTGAGTCAGATGGGTTCGGAATCTTAAAAACAGTGTGTACGAGGAGGAAAGTTGGAAAAACGTGGAAAAAGTGAATGTATAAGGAAAAGAAACAAAAGGGCGGTATTGGTTTAAATGGCTTTTTAGACAGTTTTGTGAGTCAGATGGGTTCGGAATCTTAAAAACAGTGTGTACAAGGAGGAAAGTTGTCTTCAGTGCAAAAACGTAAGAAAAACGAATGCATAAGGAAAAGAAACAAAAGGGCGGAATTGGTTTAAATGGACTTGTAGACGATTTTGTGAGTCAGATGGGTTAGGAATCTTAAAAACAGTGTGTACGCGAAGGAGGAAAGTTGTCTTGAGTGCAAAAACGTAAGTAAATTAATGCATAAGGGAAAGAAACAAAAGGGCGGTATTGGATTAAATGGCCTGTTTAACGATTTTGTGAGTCAGATGAGTTCGGAATCATAAAAACAGTGTGTACCAGAAGGAGGGAAGTTGGAAAAACGTGGAAAAAATCAATGTATGAGGAAAAGAAACATAAGGGCGGTATTGGTTTAAATGGCTTTTTAGACAGTTTTGTGAGTCAGATGGGTTCGGAATCTTAAAAACAGTGTGTACGCGAAGGAGGAAAGTTGTCTTGAGTGCAAAAACGTAAGAAAAATGAATGCATAAGGAAAAGAAACAAAAGGGCGGTATTGGATTAAATGGCCTTTTTAACGATTTTGTGAGTCAGATGGGTTCGGAATCATAAAAACAGTGTGTACGCGAAGGAGGAAAGTTGTTTTGAGTGCAAAAACGTGGAAAACATGAATGTATAAGGAAAAGAAACAAAATGGAGGTATTGGTTTAAATGGTCTTATAGACGATTTTGTGAGTCAGATGGGTTCGGAATCATAAAAACAGTGTGTACGCAAAGGAGGAAAGTTGTCTTGAGTGCAAAAACGTAAGAAAAACGAATGCATAAGGAAAAGAAACAAAAGGGCGGAATTGGTTTAAATGGACTTGTAGACGATTTTGTGAGTCAGATGGGTTCGAAATCATAAAAACAGTGTGTACGCGAAGGAGGAAAGTTGTCTTGAGTGCAAAAACGTAAGAAAAATGAATGCATAAGGGAAAGAAACAAAAGGGCGGTATTGGATTAAATGGCCTTTTTAACGATTTTCTGAGTCAGATGGGTTCGGAATCATAAAAACAGTGTGTACGCGAAGGAGGAAAGTTGTCTTGAGTGCAAAAACGTAAGAAAAATGAATGTATAAGGAAAAGAAACGAAAGGGCGGTATTGGTTTAAATGGCCTTTTTAACGATTTTGTGAGGCAGGTGGGTTCGAAATCATAAAAAAAGTGTGTACCAGAAGGAGGGAAGTTGGAAAAACGTGGAAAAAATGAATGTATGAGGAAAAGAAACAAAAGGGCGGTATTGGTTTAAATGGCTTTTTAGACAGTTTTTTGAGTCAGATGGGTTCGGAAACTTAAAAACAGTGTGTACGAGAAGGAGGAAAGTTGGAAAAACGTGGAAAAAGTGAATGTATAAGGAAAAGAAACAAAAGGGCGGAATTGGTTTAAATGGACTTGTAGACGATTTTGTGAGTCAGATGGGTTCGAAATCATAAAAACAGTGTGTACGCGAAGGAGGAAAGTTGTCTTGAGTGCAAAAACGTAAGAAAAATGAATGTATAAGGAAAAGAAACAAAAGGGCGGTATTGGTTTAAATGGCTTTTTAGACAGTTTTGTGAGTCAGATGGGTTCGGAGTCTTAAAAACAGTGTGTACAAGGAGGAAAGTTGTTTTCAGTGCAAAAACATGAAAAAAATGAATCCATAAGGAAAAGAAACAAAAGGGAGGTATTGGTTTAAATGGTCTTATAGACGATTTTGTGAGTCAGATGGGTTCGGAATCATAAAAACAGTGTGTACGCAAAGGAGGAAAGTTGCCTTGAGTGCAAAAACGTAAGAAAAACGAATGCATAAGGAAAAGAAACAAAAGGGCGGAATTGGTTTAAATGGCCTTTTTAACGATTTTGTGAGTCAGGTGGGTTCGAAATCATAAAAAAAGTGTGTACCAGAAGGAGGGAAGTTGGAAAAACGTGGAAAAAATCAATGTATGAGGAAAAGAAACATAAGGGCGGTATTGGTTTAAATGGCTTTTTAGACAGTTTTGTGAGTCAGATGGGTTCGGAATCTTAAAAACAGTGTGTACGCGAAGGAGGAAAGTTGTCTTGAGTGCAAAAACGTAAGAAAAATGAATGCATAAGGAAAAGAAACAAAAGGGCGGTATTGGATTAAATGGCCTTTTTAACGATTTTGTGAGTCAGATGGGTTCGGAATCATAAAAACAGTGTGTACGCGAAGGAGGAAAGTTGTTTTGAGTGCAAAAACGTGGAAAACATGAATGTATAAGGAAAAGAAACAAAATGGAGGTATTGGTTTAAATGGTCTTATAGACGATTTTGTGAGTCAGATGGGTTCGGAATCATAAAAACAGTGTGTACGCAAAGGAGGAAAGTTGTCTTGAGTGCAAAAACGTAAGAAAAACGAATGCATAAGGAAAAGAAACAAAAGGGCGGAATTGGTTTAAATGGACTTGTAGACGATTTTGTGAGTCAGATGGGTTCGAAATCATAAAAACAGTGTGTACGCGAAGGAGGAAAGTTGTCTTGAGTGCAAAAACGTAAGAAAAATGAATGCATAAGGGAAAGAAACAAAAGGGCGGTATTGGATTAAATGGCCTTTTTAACGATTTTCTGAGTCAGATGGGTTCGGAATCATAAAAACAGTGTGTACGCGAAGGAGGAAAGTTGTCTTGAGTGCAAAAACGTAAGAAAAATGAATGTATAAGGAAAAGAAACGAAAGGGCGGTATTGGTTTAAATGGCCTTTTTAACGATTTTGTGAGGCAGGTGGGTTCGAAATCATAAAAAAAGTGTGTACCAGAAGGAGGGAAGTTGGAAAAACGTGGAAAAAATGAATGTATGAGGAAAAGAAACAAAAGGGCGGTATTGGTTTAAATGGCTTTTTAGACAGTTTTTTGAGTCAGATGGGTTCGGAAACTTAAAAACAGTGTGTACGAGAAGGAGGAAAGTTGGAAAAACGTGGAAAAAGTGAATGTATAAGGAAAAGAAACAAAAGGGCGGAATTGGTTTAAATGGACTTGTAGACGATTTTGTGAGTCAGATGGGTTCGAAATCATAAAAACAGTGTGTACGCGAAGGAGGAAAGTTGTCTTGAGTGCAAAAACGTAAGAAAAATGAATGTATAAGGAAAAGAAACAAAAGGGCGGTATTGGTTTAAATGGCTTTTTAGACAGTTTTGTGAGTCAGATGGGTTCGGAGTCTTAAAAACAGTGTGTACAAGGAGGAAAGTTGTTTTCAGTGCAAAAACATGAAAAAAATGAATCCATAAGGAAAAGAAACAAAAGGGAGGTATTGGTTTAAATGGTCTTATAGACGATTTTGTGAGTCAGATGGGTTCGGAATCATAAAAACAGTGTGTACGCAAAGGAGGAAAGTTGCCTTGAGTGCAAAAACGTAAGAAAAACGAATGCATAAGGAAAAGAAACAAAAGGGCGGAATTGGTTTAAATGGCCTTTTTAACGATTTTGTGAGTCAGGTGGGTTCGAAATCATAAAAAAAGTGTGTACCAGAAGGAGGGAAGTTGGAAAAACGTGGAAAAAATCAATGTATGAGGAAAAGAAACATAAGGGCGGTATTGGTTTAAATGGCTTTTTAGTCAGTTTTGTGAGTCAGATGGGTTCGGAATCTTAAAAACAGTGTGTACGCGAAGGAGGAAAGTTGTCTTGAGTGCAAAAACGTAAGAAAAATGAACGCATAAGGAAAAGAAACAAAAGGGCGGTATTGGATTAAATGGCCTTTTTAACGATTTTGTGAGTTAGATGGGTTCGGAATCATAAAAACAGTGTGTACGCGAAGGAGGAAAGTTGTTTTGAGTGCAAAAACGTGGAAAACATGAATGTATAAGGAAAAGAAACAAAATGGAGGTATTGGTTTAAATGGTCTTTTAGATGATTTTGTGAGTCAGATGGGTTCGGAATCATAAAAACAGTGTGTACGCGAAGGAGGAAAGTTGTCTTGAGTGCAAAAACGTAAGAAAAATGAATGCATAAGGAAAAGAAACAAAAGGGCGGTATTGGATTAAATGGCCTTTTTAAAGATTTTGTGAGTCAGATGGGTTCGGAATCTTAAAAACAGTGTGTACACGAAGGAGGAAAGTTGTTTTGAGTGCAAAAACATGAAAAAAATGAATCCATAATGAAAAGAAACAAAAGGGAGGTATTGGTTTAAATGGTCTTATAGACGATTTTGTGAGTCAGATGGGTTCGGAATCATAAAAACAGTGTGTACGCGAAGGAGGAAAGTTGTTTTGAGTGCAAAAACGTGGAAAACATGAATGTATAAGGAAAAGAAACAAAATGGAGGTATTGGTTTAAATGGTCTTTTAGATGATTTTGTGAGTCAGATGGGTTCGGAATCATAAAAACAGTGTGTACGCGAAGGAGGAAAGTTGTCTTGAGTGGAAAAACGTAAGAAAAATAATTGCATAAGGAAAAGAAACAAAAGGGCGGAATTGGTTTAAATGGCCTTTTTAACGATTTTGTGAGTCAAGTGCGTTCGAAATCATAAAAAAAGTGTGTACCAGAAGGAGGGAAGTTGGAAAAACGTGGAAAAAATGAATGCATGAGGAAAAGAAACAAAAGGGCGGTATTGGTTTAAATGGCTTTTTAGACAGTTTTGTGAGTCAGATGGGTTCGGAACCTTGAAAACAGTGTGTACGCGAAGGAGGAAAGTTGTCTTGAGTGCAAAAACGTAAGAAAAATGAATGCATAAGGGAAAGAAACAAAAGGGCGGTATTGGATTAAATGGCCTTTTTAACGATTTTCTGAGTCAGATGGGTTCGGAATCATAAAAACAGTGTGTACGCGAAGGAGGAAAGTTGTCTTGAGTGCAAAAACGTAAGAAAAATGAATGTATAAGGAAAAGAAACGAAAGGGCGGTATTGGTTTAAATGGCCTTTTTAACGATTTTGTGAGGCAGGTGGGTTCGAAATCATAAAAAAAGTGTGTACCAGAAGGAGGGAAGTTGAAAAAACGTGGAAAAAATGAATGTATGAGGAAAAGAAACAAAAGGGCGGTATTGGTTTAAATGGCTTTTTAGACAGTTTTGTGAGTCAGATGGGTTCGGAATCTTAAAAACAGTGTGTACGAGAAGGAGGAAAGTTGGAAAAACGTGGAAAAAGTGAATGTATAAGGAAAAGAAACAAAAGGGCGGAATTGGTTTAAATGGACTTGTAGACGATTTTGTGAGTCAGATGGTTTCGAAATCATAAAAACAGTGTGTACGCGAAGGAGGAAAGTTGTCTTGAGTGCAAAAACGTAAGAAAAATGAATGTATAAGGAAAAGAAACGAAAGGGCGGTATTGGTTTAAATGGCCTTTTTAACGATTTTGTGAGGCAGGTGGGTTCGAAATCATAAAAAAAGTGTGTACCAGAAGGAGGGAAGTTGGAAAAACGTGGAAAAAATGAATGTATGAGGAAAAGAAACAAAAGGGCGGTATTGGTTTAAATGGCTTTTTAGACAGTTTTTTGAGTCAGATGGGTTCGGAAACTTAAAAACAGTGTGTACGAGAAGGAGGAAAGTTGGAAAAACGTGGAAAAAGTGAATGTATAAGGAAAAGAAACAAAAGGGCGGAATTGGTTTAAATGGACTTGTAGACGATTTTGTGAGTCAGATGGGTTCGAAATCATAAAAACAGTGTGTACGCGAAGGAGGAAAGTTGTCTTGAGTGCAAAAACGTAAGAAAAATGAATGTATAAGGAAAAGAAACAAAAGGGCGGTATTGGTTTAAATGGCTTTTTAGACAGTTTTGTGAGTCAGATGGGTTCGGAGTCTTAAAAACAGTGTGTACAAGGAGGAAAGTTGTTTTCAGTGCAAAAACATGAAAAAAATGAATCCATAAGGAAAAGAAACAAAAGGGAGGTATTGGTTTAAATGGTCTTATAGACGATTTTGTGAGTCAGATGGGTTCGGAATCATAAAAACAGTGTGTACGCAAAGGAGGAAAGTTGCCTTGAGTGCAAAAACGTAAGAAAAACGAATGCATAAGGAAAAGAAACAAAAGGGCGGAATTGGTTTAAATGGCCTTTTTAACGATTTTGTGAGTCAGGTGGGTTCGAAATCATAAAAAAAGTGTGTACCAGAAGGAGGGAAGTTGGAAAAACGTGGAAAAAATCAATGTATGAGGAAAAGAAACATAAGGGCGGTATTGGTTTAAATGGCTTTTTAGACAGTTTTGTGAGTCAGATGGGTTCGGAATCTTAAAAACAGTGTGTACGCGAAGGAGGAAAGTTGTCTTGAGTGCAAAAACGTAAGAAAAATGAACGCATAAGGAAAAGAAACAAAAGGGCGGTATTGGATTAAATGGCCTTTTTAACGATTTTGTGAGTTAGATGGGTTCGGAATCATAAAAACAGTGTGTACGCGAAGGAGGAAAGTTGTTTTGAGTGCAAAAACGTGGAAAACATGAATGTATAAGGAAAAGAAACAAAATGGAGGTATTGGTTTAAATGGTCTTTTAGATGATTTTGTGAGTCAGATGGGTTCGGAATCATAAAAACAGTGTGTACGCGAAGGAGGAAAGTTGTCTTGAGTGCAAAAACGTAAGAAAAATGAATGCATAAGGAAAAGAAACAAAAGGGCGGTATTGGATTAAATGGCCTTTTTAAAGATTTTGTGAGTCAGATGGGTTCGGAATCTTAAAAACAGTGTGTACACGAAGGAGGAAAGTTGTTTTGAGTGCAAAAACATGAAAAAAATGAATCCATAATGAAAAGAAACAAAAGGGAGGTATTGGTTTAAATGGTCTTATAGACGATTTTGTGAGTCAGATGGGTTCGGAATCATAAAAACAGTGTGTACGCGAAGGAGGAAAGTTGTTTTGAGTGCAAAAACGTGGAAAACATGAATGTATAAGGAAAAGAAACAAAATGGAGGTATTGGTTTAAATGGTCTTTTAGATGATTTTGTGAGTCAGATGGGTTCGGAATCATAAAAACAGTGTGTACGCGAAGGAGGAAAGTTGTCTTGAGTGGAAAAACGTAAGAAAAATAATTGCATAAGGAAAAGAAACAAAAGGGCGGAATTGGTTTAAATGGCCTTTTTAACGATTTTGTGAGTCAAGTGCGTTCGAAATCATAAAAAAAGTGTGTACCAGAAGGAGGGAAGTTGGAAAAACGTGGAAAAAATGAATGCATGAGGAAAAGAAACAAAAGGGCGGTATTGGTTTAAATGGCTTTTTAGACAGTTTTGTGAGTCAGATGGGTTCGGAACCTTGAAAACAGTGTGTACGCGAAGGAGGAAAGTTGTCTTGAGTGCAAAAACGTAAGAAAAATGAATGCATAAGGGAAAGAAACAAAAGGGCGGTATTGGATTAAATGGCCTTTTTAACGATTTTCTGAGTCAGATGGGTTCGGAATCATAAAAACAGTGTGTACGCGAAGGAGGAAAGTTGTCTTGAGTGCAAAAACGTAAGAAAAATGAATGTATAAGGAAAAGAAACGAAAGGGCGGTATTGGTTTAAATGGCCTTTTTAACGATTTTGTGAGGCAGGTGGGTTCGAAATCATAAAAAAAGTGTGTACCAGAAGGAGGGAAGTTGAAAAAACGTGGAAAAAATGAATGTATGAGGAAAAGAAACAAAAGGGCGGTATTGGTTTAAATGGCTTTTTAGACAGTTTTGTGAGTCAGATGGGTTCGGAATCTTAAAAACAGTGTGTACGAGAAGGAGGAAAGTTGGAAAAACGTGGAAAAAGTGAATGTATAAGGAAAAGAAACAAAAGGGCGGAATTGGTTTAAATGGACTTGTAGACGATTTTGTGAGTCAGATGGTTTCGAAATCATAAAAACAGTGTGTACGCGAAGGAGGAAAGTTGTCTTGAGTGCAAAAACGTAAGAAAAATGAATGCATAAGGGAAAGAAACAAAAGGGCGGTATTGGATTAAATGGCCTTTTTAACGATTTTGTGAGTCAGATGGGTTCGGAATCATAAAAACAGTGTGTACGCGAAGGAGGAAAGTTGTCTTGAGTGCAAAAACGTAAGAAAAATGAATGCATAAGGGAAAGAAATAAAAGGGCGGTATTGGATTAAATGGCCTTTTTAACGATTTTGTGAGTCAGATGGGTTCGGAATCATAAAAACAGTGTGTACGCGAAGGAGGAAAGTTGTCTTCAGTGCAAAAACGTAAGAAAAACGAATGCATAAGGAAAAGAAACAGAAGGGCGGAATTGGTTTAAATGGACTTGTAGACGATTTTGTGAGTCAGATGGTTTCGAAATCATAAAAACAGTGTGTACGCGAAGGAGGAAAGTTGTCTTGAGTGAAAAAACGTAAGAAAAATGAATGCATAAGGGAAAGAAACAAAAGGGCGATATTGGATTAAATGGCCTTTTTAACGATTTTGTGAGTCAGATGGGTTCGGAATCATAAAAACAGTGTGTACGCGAAGGAGGAAAGTTGTCTTCAGTGCAAAAACGTAAGAAAAACGAATGCATAAGGAAAAGAAACAAAAGGGCGGAATTGGTTTAAATGGACTTGTAGACGATTTTGTGAGTCAGATGGGTTCGAAATCATAAAAACAGTGTGTACGCGAAGGAGGAAAGTTGTCTTGAGTGCAAAAACGTAAGAAAAATGAATGCATAAGGGAAAGAAACAAAAGGGCGGTATTGGATTAAATGGCCTTTTTAACGATTTTGTGTCAGATGGGTTCGGAATCATAAAAACAGTGTGTACGCGAAGGAGGAAAGTTGTCTTGAGTGCAAAAACGTAAGAAAAATGAATGTATAAGGAAAAGAAACGAAAGGGCGGTATTGGTTTAAATGGCCTTTTTAACGATTTTGTGAGTCAGGTGGGTTCGAAATCATAAAAAAAGTGTGTACGAGAAGGAGGAAAGTTGGAAAAACGTGGAAAAAGTGAATGTATAAGGAAAAGAAACAAAAGGGCGGTATTGGTTTAAATGGCGTTTTTAACGATTTTGTGCGTCATATGGGTTCGGAATCATAAAAAAAGTGTGTACGCGAAGGAGGGAAGTTGTATTGAGCGCAAAAACGTGAAAAAAATGAATGCATAAGGAAAAGAAACAAAAGGGCGGTATTGGTTTAAATGGCTTTTTAGACAGTTTTGTGAGTCAGATGGGTTCGGAATCTTAAAAACAGTGTGTACGAGAAGGAGGAAAGTTGGAAAAACGTGGAAAAAGTGAATGTATAAGGAAAAGAAACAAAAGGGCGGTATTGGTTTAAATGGCCTTTTTAACGATTTTGTGAGACATATGGGTTCGGAATCTGAAAAACAGTGTGTACGCGAAGGAGGAAAGTTGTTTTGAGTGCAAAAACGTGGAAAACATGAATGTATAAGGAAAAGAAACAAAAGGGAGGTATTGGTTTAAATGGTCTTTTAGATGATTTTGTGAGTCAGATGGGTTCGGAATCATAAAAACAGTGTGTACGCGAAGGAGGAAAGTTGTCTTGAGTGCAAAAACGTAAGAAAAATGAATGTATAAGGAAAAGAAACAAAAGGGCGGTATTGGTTTAAATGGCTTTTTAGACAGTTTTGTGAGTCAGATGGGTTCGGAGTCTTAAAAACAGTGTGTACAAGGAGGAAAGTTGTTTTCAGTGCAAAAACATGAAAAAAATGAATCCATAAGGAAAAGAAACAAAAGGGAGGTATTGGTTTAAATGGTCTTATAGACGATTTTGTGAGTCAGATGGGTTCGGAATCATAAAAACAGTGTGTACGCAAAGGAGGAAAGTTGCCTTGAGTGCAAAAACGTAAGAAAAACGTATGCATAAGGAAAAGAAACAAAAGAGCGGAATTGGTTTAAATGGCCTTTTTAACGATTTTGTGAGTCAGGTGGGTTCGAAATCATAAAAAAAGTGTGTACCAGAAGGAGGGAAGTTGGAAAAACGTGGAAAAAATCAATATAGGAGGAAAAGAAACATAAGGGCGGTATTGGTTTAAATGGCTTTTTAGACAGTTTTGTGAGTCAGATGGGTTCGGAATCTTAAAAACAGTGTGTACGAGGAGGAAAGTTGGAAAAACGTGGAAAAAGTGAATGTATAAGGAAAAGAAACAAAAAGGCGGTATTGGCCTTTTTAACGATTTTGTGCGTCAAATGGGTTCGGAATCATAAAAACAGTGTGTACGCAAAGGAGGAAAATTGTTTTGAGTGCAAAAACGTGGGAAAAATGAATGCATAAGGAAAAGAAACAAGAGGGCGGAATTGGTTTAAATGGTCTTATAGACGATTTTGTGAGTCAGATGGGTTCGGAATCATAAAAACAGTGTGTACGCGAAGGAGGGAAGTTGTCTTGAGTGCAAAAACGTGAAAAAAATGAATGCATAAGGAAAAGAAACAAAAGGGCGGTATTGGTTTAAATGGCTTTTTAGACAGTTTTGTGAGTCAGATGGGTTCGGAATCTTAAAAACAGTGTGTACGAGAAGGAGGAAAGTTGGAAAAACGTGGAAAAAGTGAATGTATAAGGAAAAGAAACAAAAGGGCGATATTGGTTTAAATGGCCTTTTTAACGATTTTGTGAGTCATATGGGTTCGGAATCTGAAAAACAGTGTGTACGCGAAGGAGGAAAGTTGTTTTGAGTGCAAAAACGTGGAAAACATGAATGTATAAGGAAAAGAAACAAAAGGGAGGTATTGGTTTAAATGGTCTTTTAGATGATTTTGTGAGTCAGATGGGTTCGGAATCATAAAAACAGTGTGTACGCGAAGGAGGAAAGTTGTCTTGAGTGCAAAAACGTAAGAAAAATGAATGTATAAGGAAAAGAAACAAAAGGGCGGTATTGGTTTAAATGGCCTTTTTAACGATTTTGTGAGTCAGGTGGGTTCGAAATCATAAAAAAAGTGTGTACCAGAAGGAGGGAAGTTGGAAAAACGTGGAAAAAATCAATGTATGAGGAAAAGAAACATAAGGGCGGTATTGGTTTAAATGGCTTTTTAGACAGTTTTGTGAGTCAGATGGGTTCGGAATCTTAAAAACAGTGTGTACGAGGAGGAAAGTTGGAAAAACGTGGAAAAAGTGAATGTATAAGGAAAAGAAACAAAAAGGCGGTATTGGTTTAAATGGCCTTTTTAACGATTTTGTGCGTCAAATGGGTTCGGAATCATAAAAACAGTGTGTACGCAAAGGAGGAAAATTGTTTTGAGTGCAAAAACGTGGGAAAAATGAATGCATAAGGAAAAGAAACAAGAGGGCGGAATTGGTTTAAATGGTCTTTTGGACAGTTTTGTTAGTCAGATGGGTTTGGAATCATAAAAACAGCGTGTACGCGAAGGAGGAAACTTGTCTTGAGTGCAAAAACGTGAGAAAAATGAATGCATAAGGAAAATAATCAAAAGGGCGGTATTGGTTTAAATGGCCTTTTAGGCGGTTTTGTGAGTCAAGTGGGTTCGGAATCATAAAAATTGTGTGTACGAGAAGGAGGAAAGTTGGAAAAACGTGGAAAAAGTGAATGTATAAGGAAAAGAAACAAAAGGGCGGTATTGGTTTAAATGGCGTTTTTAACGATTTTGTGCGTCATATGGGTTCGGAATCATAAAAAAAGTGTGTACGCGAAGGAGGGAAGTTGTCTTGAGTGCAAAAACGTGAAAAAAATGAATGCATAAGGAAAAGAAACAAAAGGGCGGTATTGGTTTAAATGGCTTTTTAGACAGTTTTGTGAGTCAGATGGGTTCGGAATCTTAAAAACAGTGTGTACGCGAAGGAGGAAAGTTGTTTTGAGTGCAAAAACGTGGAAAACATGAATGTATAAGGAAAAGAAACAAAAGGGAGGTATTGGTTTAAATGGTCTTTTAGATGATTTTGTGAGTCAGATGGGTTCGGAATCATAAAAACAGTGTGTACGCGAAGGAGGAAAGTTGTCTTGAGTGCAAAAACGTAAGAAAAATGAATGTATAAGGAAAAGAAACAAAAAGGCGGTATTGGTTTAAATGGCTTTTTAGACAGTTTTGTGAGTCAGATGGGTTCGGAATCTTAAAAACAGTGTGTACAAGGAGGAAAGTTGGAAAAACGTGGAAAAAGTGAATGTATAAGGAAAAGAAACAAAAGGGCGGTATTGGTTTAAATGGCCTTTTTAACGATTTTGTGAGTCATATAGGTTCGGAATCTGAAAAACAGTGTGTACGCGAAGGAGGAAAGTTGTTTTGAGTGCAAAAACGTGGAAAACATGAATGTATAAGGAAAAGAAACAAAAGGGAGGTATTGGTTTAAATGGTCTTTTAGATGATTTTGTGAGTCAGATGGGTTCGGAATCATAAAAACAGTGTGTACGCGAAGGAGGAAAGTTGTCTTGAGTGCAAAAACGTAAGAAAAATGAATGTATAAGGAAAAGAAACAAAAGGGCGGTATTGGTTTAAATGGCTTTTTAGACAGTTTTGTGAGTCAGATGGGTTCGGAATCTTAAAAACAGTGTGTACAAGGAGGAAAGTTGTTTTCAGTGCAAAAACATGAAAAAAATGAATCCATAAGGAAAAGAAACAAAAGGGAGGTATTGGTTTAAATGGTCTTATAGACGATTTTGTGAGTCAGATGGGTTCGGAATCATAAAAACAGTGTGTACGCAAAGGAGGAAAGTTGCCTTGAGAACAAAAACCTAAGAAAAACGAATGCATAAGGAAAAGAAACAAAAGGGCGGAATTGGTTTAAATGGCCTTTTTAACGATTTTGTGAGTCAGGTGGGTTCGAAATCATAAAAAAAGTGTGTACCAGAAGGAGGGAAGTTGGAAAAACGTGGAAAAAATCAATGTATGAGGAAAAGAAACATAAGGGCGGTATTGGTTTAAATGGCTTTTTAGACAGTTTTGTGAGTCAGATGGGTTCGGAATCTTAAAAACAGTGTGTACGAGGAGGAAAGTTGGAAAAACGTGGAAAAAGTGAATGTATAAGGAAAAGAAACAAAAGGGCGGTATTGGTTTAAATGGCTTTTTAGACAGTTTTGTGAGTCAGATGGGTTCGGAATCTTAAAAACAGTGTGTACAAGGAGGAAAGTTGTCTTCAGTGCAAAAACGTAAGAAAAACGAATGCATAAGGAAAAGAAACAAAAGGGCGGAATTGGTTTAAATGGACTTGTAGACGATTTTGTGAGTCAGATGGGTTCGGAATCTTAAAAACAGTGTGTACGCGAAGGAGGAAAGTTGTCTTGAGTGCAAAAACGTAAGTAAATTAATGCATAAGGGAAAGAAACAAAAGGGCGGTATTGGATTAAATGGCCTTTTTAACGATTTTGTGAGTCAGATGAGTTCGGAATCATAAAAACAGTGTGTACCAGAAGGAGGGAAGTTGGAAAAACGTGGAAAAAATCAATGTATGAGGAAAAGAAACATAAGGGCGGTATTGGTTTAAATGGCTTTTTAGACAGTTTTGTGAGTCAGATGGGTTCGGAATCTTAAAAACAGTGTGTACGCGAAGGAGGAAAGTTGTCTTGAGTGCAAAAACGTAAGAAAAATGAATGCATAAGGAAAAGAAACAAAAGGGCGGTATTGGATTAAATGGCCTTTTTAACGATTTTGTGAGTCAGATGGGTTCGGAATCATAAAAACAGTGTGTACGCGAAGGAGGAAAGTTGTTTTGAGTGCAAAAACGTGGGAAAAATGAATGCATAAGGAAAAGAAACAAGAGGGCGGAATTGGTTTAAATGGTCTTATAGACGATTTTGTGAGTCAGATGGGTTCGGAATCATAAAAACAGTGTGTACGCGAAGGAGGAAAGTTGTCTTGAGTGCAAAAACGTAAGAAAAATGAATGTATAAGGAAAAGAAACGAAAGGGCGGTATTGGTTTAAATGGCCTTTTTAACGATTTTGTGAGTCAGGTGGGTTCGAAATCATAAAAACAGTGTGTACCAGAAGGAGGGAAGTTGGAAAAACGTGGAAAAAATGAATGTATGAGGAAAAGAAACAAAATGGCGGTATTGGTTTAAATGGCTTTTTAGACAGTTTTGTGAGTCAGATGGGTTCGGAATCTTAAAAACAGTGTGTACGAGAAGGAGGAAAGTTGGAAAAACGTGGAAAAAGTGAATGTATAAGGAAAAGAAACAAAAGGGCGGTATTGGTTTAAATGGCGTTTTTAACGATTTTGTGCGTCATATGGGTTCGGAATCATAAAAAAAGTGTGTACGCGAAGGAGGGAAGTTGTCTTGAGTGCAAAAACGTGAAAAAAATGAATGCATAAGGAAAAGAAACAAAAGGGCGGTATTGGTTTAAATGGCTTTTTAGACAGTTTTGTGAGTCAGATGGGTTCGGAATCTTAAAAACAGTGTGTACGAGAAGGAGGAAAGTTGGAAAAACGTGGAAAAAGTGAATGTATAAGGAAAAGAAACAAAAGGGCGGTATTGGTTTAAATGGCCTTTTTAACGATTTTGTGAGTCATATGGGTTCGGAATCTGAAAAACAGTGTGTACGCGAAGGAGGAAAGTTGTTTTGAGTGCAAAAACGTGGAAAACATGAATGTATAAGGAAAAGAAACAAAAGGGAGGTATTGGTTTAAATGGTCTTTTAGATGATTTTGTGAGTCAGATGGGTTCGGAATCATAAAAACAGTGTGTACGCGAAGGAGGAAAGTTGTCTTGAGTGCAAAAACGTAAGAAAAATGAATGTATAAGGAAAAGAAACAAAAGGGCGGTATTGGTTTAAATGGCTTTTTAGACAGTTTTGTGAGTCAGATGGGTTCGGAATCTTAAAAACAGTGTGTACAAGGAGGAAAGTTGTTTTCAGTGCAAAAACATGAAAAAAATGAATCCATAAGGAAAAGAAACAAAAGGGAGGTATTGGTTTAAATGGTCTTATAGACGATTTTGTGAGTCAGATGGGTTCGGAATCATAAAAACAGTGTGTACGCAAAGGAGGAAAGTTGCCTTGAGAACAAAAACCTAAGAAAAACGAATGCATAAGGAAAAGAAACAAAAGGGCGGAATTGGTTTAAATGGCCTTTTTAACGATTTTGTGAGTCAGGTGGGTTCGAAATCATAAAAAAAGTGTGTACCAGAAGGAGGGAAGTTGGAAAAACGTGGAAAAAATCAATGTATGAGGAAAAGAAACATAAGGGCGGTATTGGTTTAAATGGCTTTTTAGACAGTTTTGTGAGTCAGATGGGTTCGGAATCTTAAAAACAGTGTGTACGAGGAGGAAAGTTGGAAAAACGTGGAAAAAGTGAATGTATAAGGAAAAGAAACAAAAGGGCGGTATTGGTTTAAATGGCTTTTTAGACAGTTTTGTGAGTCAGATGGGTTCGGAATCTTAAAAACAGTGTGTACAAGGAGGAAAGTTGTCTTCAGTGCAAAAACGTAAGAAAAACGAATGCATAAGGAAAAGAAACAAAAGGGCGGAATTGGTTTAAATGGACTTGTAGACGATTTTGTGAGTCAGATGGGTTCGGAATCTTAAAAACAGTGTGTACGCGAAGGAGGAAAGTTGTCTTGAGTGCAAAAACGTAAGTAAATTAATGCATAAGGGAAAGAAACAAAAGGGCGGTATTGGATTAAATGGCCTTTTTAACGATTTTGTGAGTCAGATGAGTTCGGAATCATAAAAACAGTGTGTACCAGAAGGAGGGAAGTTGGAAAAACGTGGAAAAAATCAATGTATGAGGAAAAGAAACATAAGGGCGGTATTGGTTTAAATGGCTTTTTAGACAGTTTTGTGAGTCAGATGGGTTCGGAATCTTAAAAACAGTGTGTACGCGAAGGAGGAAAGTTGTCTTGAGTGCAAAAACGTAAGAAAAATGAATGCATAAGGAAAAGAAACAAAAGGGCGGTATTGGATTAAATGGCCTTTTTAACGATTTTGTGAGTCAGATGGGTTCGGAATCATAAAAACAGTGTGTACGCGAAGGAGGAAAGTTGTTTTGAGTGCAAAAACGTGGGAAAAATGAATGCATAAGGAAAAGAAACAAGAGGGCGGAATTGGTTTAAATGGTCTTATAGACGATTTTGTGAGTCAGATGGGTTCGGAATCATAAAAACAGTGTGTACGCGAAGGAGGAAAGTTGTCTTGAGTGCAAAAACGTAAGAAAAATGAATGTATAAGGAAAAGAAACGAAAGGGCGGTATTGGTTTAAATGGCCTTTTTAACGATTTTGTGAGTCAGGTGGGTTCGAAATCATAAAAACAGTGTGTACCAGAAGGAGGGAAGTTGGAAAAACGTGGAAAAAATGAATGTATGAGGAAAAGAAACAAAATGGCGGTATTGGTTTAAATGGCTTTTTAGACAGTTTTGTGAGTCAGATGGGTTCGGAATCTTAAAAACAGTGTGTAGGAGAAGGAGGAAAGTTGGAAAAACGTGGAAAAAGTGAATGTATAAGGAAAAGAAACAAAAGGGCGGTATTGGTTTAAATGGCGTTTTTAACGATTTTGTGCGTCATATGGGTTCGGAATCAGAAAAAAAGTGTGTACGCGTAGGAGGGAAGTTGTCTTGAGTGCAAAAACGTGAAAAAAATGAATGCATAAGGAAAAGAAACAAAAGGGCGGTATTGGTTTAAATGGCTTTTTAGACAGTTTTGTGAGTCAGATGGGTTCGGAATCTTAAAAACAGTGTGTACGAGAAGGAGGAAAGTTGGAAAAACGTGGAAAAAGTGAATGTATAAGGAAAAGAAACAAAAGGGCGGTATTGGTTTAAATGGCCTTTTTAACGATTTTGTGAGTCATATGGTTTCGGAATCTGAAAAACAGTGTGTACGCGAAGGAGGAAAGTTGTTTTGAGTGCAAAAACGTGGAAAACATGAATGTATAAGGAAAAGAAACAAAAGGGAGGTATTGGTTTAAATGGTCTTTTAGATGATTTTGTGAGTCAGATGGGTTCGGAATCATAAAAACAGTGTGTACGCGAAGGAGGAAAGTTGTCTTGAGTGCAAAAACGTAAGAAAAATGAATGTATAAGGAAAAGAAACAAAAGGGCGGTATTGGTTTAAATGGCCTTTTTAACGATTTTGTGAGTCAGGTGGGTTCGAAATCATAAAAAAAGTGTGTACCAGAAGGAGGGAAGTTGGAAAAACGTGGAAAAAATCAATGTATGAGGAAAAGAAACATAAGGGCGGTATTGGTTTAAATGGCTTTTTAGACAGTTTTGTGAATCAGATGGGTTCGGAATCTTAAAAACAGTGTGTACGAGGAGGAAAGTTGGAAAAACGTGGAAAAAGTGAATGTATAAGGAAAAGAAACAAAAAGGCGGTATTGGTTTAAATGGCCTTTTTAACGATTTTGTGCGTCAAATGGGTTCGGAATCATAAAAACAGTGTGTACGCAAAGGAGGAAAATTGTTTTGAGTGCAAAAACGTGGGAAAAATGAATGCATAAGGAAAAGAAACAAGAGGGCGGAATTGGTTTAAATGGTCTTTTGGACGGTTTTGTTAGTCAGATGGGTTTGGAATCATAAAAACAGCGTGTACGCGAAGGAGGAAACTTGTCTTGAGTGCAAAAACGTGAGAAAAATGAATGCATAAGGAAAATAATCAAAAGGGCGGTATTGGTTTAAATGGCCTTTTAGGCGGTTTTGTGAGTCAAGTGGGTTCGGAATCATAAAAATTGTGTGTACGAGAAGGAGGAAAGTTGGAAAAACGTGGAAAAAGTGAATGTATAAGGAAAAGAAACAAAAGGGCGGTATTGGTTTAAATGGCGTTTTTAACGATTTTGTGCGTCATATGGGTTCGGAATCATAAAAAAAGTGTGTACGCGAAGGAGGGAAGTTGTCTTGAGTGCAAAAACGTGAAAAAAATGAATGCATAAGGAAAAGAAACAAAAGGGCGGTATTGGTTTAAATGGCTTTTTAGACAGTTTTGTGAGTCAGATGGGTTCGGAATCTTAAAAACAGTGTGTACGAGAAGGAGGAAAGTTGGAAAAACGTGGAAAAAGTGAATGTATAAGGAAAAGAAACAAAAGGGCGGTATTGGTTTAAATGGCCTTTTTAACGATTTTGTGAGTCATATAGGTTCGGAATCTGAAAAACAGTGTGTACGCGAAGGAGGAAAGTTGTTTTGAGTGCAAAAACGTGGAAAACATGAATGTATAAGGAAAAGAAACAAAAGGGAGGTATTGGTTTAAATGGTCTTTTAGATGATTTTGTGAGTCAGATGGGTTCGGAATCATAAAAACAGTGTGTACGCGAAGGAGGAAAGTTGTCTTGAGTGCAAAAACGTAAGAAAAATGAATGTATAAGGAAAAGAAACAAAAGGGCGGTATTGGTTTAAATGGCTTTTTAGACAGTTTTGTGAGTCAGATGGGTTCGGAATCTTAAAAACAGTGTGTACAAGGAGGAAAGTTGTTTTCAGTGCAAAAACATGAAAAAAATGAATCCATAAGGAAAAGAAACAAAAGGGAGGTATTGGTTTAAATGGTCTTATAGACGATTTTGTGAGTCAGATGGGTTCGGAATCATAAAAACAGTGTGTACGCAAAGGAGGAAAGTTGCCTTGAGAACAAAAACCTAAGAAAAACGAATGCATAAGGAAAAGAAACAAAAGGGCGGAATTGGTTTAAATGGCCTTTTTAACGATTTTGTGAGTCAGGTGGGTTCGAAATCATAAAAAAAGTGTGTACCAGAAGGAGGGAAGTTGGAAAAACGTGGAAAAAATCAATGTATGAGGAAAAGAAACATAAGGGCGGTATTGGTTTAAATGGCTTTTTAGACAGTTTTGTGAGTCAGATGGGTTCGGAATCTTAAAAACAGTGTGTACGAGGAGGAAAGTTGGAAAAACGTGGAAAAAGTGAATGTATAAGGAAAAGAAACAAAAGGGCGGTATTGGTTTAAATGGCTTTTTAGACAGTTTTGTGAGTCAGATGGGTTCGGAATCTTAAAAACAGTGTGTACAAGGAGGAAAGTTGTCTTCAGTGCAAAAACGTAAGAAAAACGAATGCATAAGGAAAAGAAACAAAAGGGCGGAATTGGTTTAAATGGACTTGTAGACGATTTTGTGAGTCAGATGGGTTCGGAATCTTAAAAACAGTGTGTACGCGAAGGAGGAAAGTTGTCTTGAGTGCAAAAACGTAAGTAAATTAATGCATAAGGGAAAGAAACAAAAGGGCGGTATTGGATTAAATGGCCTTTTTAACGATTTTGTGAGTCAGATGAGTTCGGAATCATAAAAACAGTGTGTACCAGAAGGAGGGAAGTTGGAAAAACGTGGAAAAAATCAATGTATGAGGAAAAGAAACATAAGGGCGGTATTGGTTTAAATGGCTTTTTAGACAGTTTTGTGAGTCAGATGGGTTCGGAATCTTAAAAACAGTGTGTACGCGAAGGAGGAAAGTTGTCTTGAGTGCAAAAACGTAAGAAAAATGAATGCATAAGGAAAAGAAACAAAAGGGCGGTATTGGATTAAATGGCCTTTTTAACGATTTTGTGAGTCAGATGGGTTCGGAATCATAAAAACAGTGTGTACGCGAAGGAGGAAAGTTGTTTTGAGTGCAAAAACGTGGGAAAAATGAATGCATAAGGAAAAGAAACAAGAGGGCGGAATTGGTTTAAATGGTCTTATAGACGATTTTGTGAGTCAGATGGGTTCGGAATCATAAAAACAGTGTGTACGCGAAGGAGGAAAGTTGTCTTGAGTGCAAAAACGTAAGAAAAATGAATGTATAAGGAAAAGAAACGAAAGGGCGGTATTGGTTTAAATGGCCTTTTTAACGATTTTGTGAGTCAGGTGGGTTCGAAATCATAAAAACAGTGTGTACCAGAAGGAGGGAAGTTGGAAAAACGTGGAAAAAATGAATGTATGAGGAAAAGAAACAAAATGGCGGTATTGGTTTAAATGGCTTTTTAGACAGTTTTGTGAGTCAGATGGGTTCGGAATCTTAAAAACAGTGTGTAGGAGAAGGAGGAAAGTTGGAAAAACGTGGAAAAAGTGAATGTATAAGGAAAAGAAACAAAAGGGCGGTATTGGTTTAAATGGCGTTTTTAACGATTTTGTGCGTCATATGGGTTCGGAATCAGAAAAAAAGTGTGTACGCGTAGGAGGGAAGTTGTCTTGAGTGCAAAAACGTGAAAAAAATGAATGCATAAGGAAAAGAAACAAAAGGGCGGTATTGGTTTAAATGGCTTTTTAGACAGTTTTGTGAGTCAGATGGGTTCGGAATCTTAAAAACAGTGTGTACGAGAAGGAGGAAAGTTGGAAAAACGTGGAAAAAGTGAATGTATAAGGAAAAGAAACAAAAGGGCGGTATTGGTTTAAATGGCCTTTTTAACGATTTTGTGAGTCATATGGTTTCGGAATCTGAAAAACAGTGTGTACGCGAAGGAGGAAAGTTGTTTTGAGTGCAAAAACGTGGAAAACATGAATGTATAAGGAAAAGAAACAAAAGGGAGGTATTGGTTTAAATGGTCTTTTAGATGATTTTGTGAGTCAGATGGGTTCGGAATCATAAAAACAGTGTGTACGCGAAGGAGGAAAGTTGTCTTGAGTGCAAAAACGTAAGAAAAATGAATGTATAAGGAAAAGAAACAAAAGGGCGGTATTGGTTTAAATGGCCTTTTTAACGATTTTGTGAGTCAGGTGGGTTCGAAATCATAAAAAAAGTGTGTACCAGAAGGAGGGAAGTTGGAAAAACGTGGAAAAAATCAATGTATGAGGAAAAGAAACATAAGGGCGGTATTGGTTTAAATGGCTTTTTAGACAGTTTTGTGAATCAGATGGGTTCGGAATCTTAAAAACAGTGTGTACGAGGAGGAAAGTTGGAAAAACGTGGAAAAAGTGAATGTATAAGGAAAAGAAACAAAAAGGCGGTATTGGTTTAAATGGCCTTTTTAACGATTTTGTGCGTCAAATGGGTTCGGAATCATAAAAACAGTGTGTACGCAAAGGAGGAAAATTGTTTTGAGTGCAAAAACGTGGGAAAAATGAATGCATAAGGAAAAGAAACAAGAGGGCGGAATTGGTTTAAATGGTCTTTTGGACGGTTTTGTTAGTCAGATGGGTTTGGAATCATAAAAACAGCGTGTACGCGAAGGAGGAAACTTGTCTTGAGTGCAAAAACGTGAGAAAAATGAATGCATAAGGAAAATAATCAAAAGGGCGGTATTGGTTTAAATGGCCTTTTAGGCGGTTTTGTGAGTCAAGTGGGTTCGGAATCATAAAAATTGTGTGTACGAGAAGGAGGAAAGTTGGAAAAACGTGGAAAAAGTGAATGTATAAGGAAAAGAAACAAAAGGGCGGTATTGGTTTAAATGGCGTTTTTAACGATTTTGTGCGTCATATGGGTTCGGAATCATAAAAAAAGTGTGTACGCGAAGGAGGGAAGTTGTCTTGAGTGCAAAAACGTGAAAAAAATGAATGCATAAGGAAAAGAAACAAAAGGGCGGTATTGGTTTAAATGGCTTTTTAGACAGTTTTGTGAGTCAGATGGGTTCGGAATCTTAAAAACAGTGTGTACGAGAAGGAGGAAAGTTGGAAAAACGTGGAAAAAGTGAATGTATAAGGAAAAGAAACAAAAGGGCGGTATTGGTTTAAATGGCCTTTTTAACGATTTTGTGAGTCATATAGGTTCGGAATCTGAAAAACAGTGTGTACGCGAAGGAGGAAAGTTGTTTTGAGTGCAAAAACGTGGAAAACATGAATGTATAAGGAAAAGAAACAAAAGGGAGGTATTGGTTTAAATGGTCTTTTAGATGATTTTGTGAGTCAGATGGGTTCGGAATCATAAAAACAGTGTGTACGCGAAGGAGGAAAGTTGTCTTGAGTGCAAAAACGTAAGAAAAATGAATGTATAAGGAAAAGAAACAAAAGGGCGGTATTGGTTTAAATGGCTTTTTAGACAGTTTTGTGAGTCAGATGGGTTCGGAATCTTAAAAACAGTGTGTACAAGGAGGAAAGTTGTTTTCAGTGCAAAAACATGAAAAAAATGAATCCATAAGGAAAAGAAACAAAAGGGAGGTATTGGTTTAAATGGTCTTATAGACGATTTTGTGAGTCAGATGGGTTCGGAATCATAAAAACAGTGTGTACGCAAAGGAGGAAAGTTGCCTTGAGAACAAAAACGTAAGAAAAACGAATGCATAAGGAAAAGAAACAAAAGGGCGGAATTGGTTTAAATGGCCTTTTTAACGATTTTGTGAGTCAGGTGGGTTCGAAATCATAAAAAAAGTGTGTACCAGAAGGAGGGAAGTTGGAAAAACGTGGAAAAAATCAATGTATGAGGAAAAGAAGCATAAGGGCGGTATTGGTTTAAATGGCTTTTTAGACAGTTTTGTGAGTCAGATGGGTTCGGAATCTTAAAAACAGTGTGTACGAGGAGGAAAGTTGGAAAAACGTGGAAAAAGTGAATGTATAAGGAAAAGAAACAAAAGGGCGGTATTGGTTTAAATGGCTTTTTAGACAGTTTTGTGAGTCAGATGGGTTCGGAATCTTAAAAACAGTGTGTACAAGGAGGAAAGTTGTCTTCAGTGCAAAAACGTAAGAAAAACGAATGCATAAGGAAAAGAAACAAAAGGGCGGAATTGGTTTAAATGGACTTGTAGACGATTTTGTGAGTCAGATGGGTTAGGAATCTTAAAAACAGTGTGTACGCGAAGGAGGAAAGTTGTCTTGAGTGCAAAAACGTAAGTAAATTAATGCATAAGGGAAAGAAACAAAAGGGCGGTATTGGATTAAATGGCCTTTTTAACGATTTTGTGAGTCAGATGAGTTCGGAATCATAAAAACAGTGTGTACCAGAAGGAGGGAAGTTGGAAAAACGTGGAAAAAATCAATGTATGAGGAAAAGAAACATAAGGGCGGTATTGGTTTAAATGGCTTTTTAGACAGTTTTGTGAGTCAGATGGGTTCGGAATCTTAAAAACAGTGTGTACGCGAAGGAGGAAAGTTGTCTTGAGTGCAAAAACGTAAGAAAAATGAATGCATAAGGAAAAGAAACAAAAGGGCGGTATTGGATTAAATGGCCTTTTTAACGATTTTGTGAGTCAGATGGGTTCGGAATCATAAAAACAGTGTGTACGCGAAGGAGGAAAGTTGTTTTGAGTGCAAAAACGTGGAAAACATGAATGTATAAGGAAAAGAAACAAAATGGAGGTATTGGTTTAAATGGTCTTTTAGATGATTTTGTGAGTCAGATGGGTTCGGAATCATAAAAACAGTGTGTACGCGAAGGAGGAAAGTTGTCTTGAGTGCAAAAACGTGGAAAACATGAATGTATAAGGAAAAGAAACAAAATGGAGGTATTGGTTTAAATGGTCTTTTAGATGATTTTGTGAGTCAGATGGGTTCGGAATCATAAAAACAGTGTGTACGCGAAGGAGGAAAGTTGTCTTCAGTGCAAAAACGTAAGAAAAATGAATGCATAAGGGAAAGAAACAAAAGGGCGGTATTGGATTAAATGGCCTTTTTAACGATTTTCTGAGTCAGATGGGTTCGGAATCATAAAAACAGTGTGTACGCGAAGGAGGAAAGTTGTCTTGAGTGCAAAAACGTAAGAAAAATGAATGCATAAGGAAAAGAAACAAAAGGGCGGTATTGGATTAAATGGCCTTTTTAAAGATTTTGTGAGTCAGATGGGTTCGGAATCTTAAAAACAGTGTGTACACGAAGGAGGAAAGTTGTTTTGAGTGCAAAAACATGAAAAAAATGAATCCATAATGAAAAGAAACAAAAGGGAGGTATTGGTTTAAATGGTCTTATAGACGATTTTGTGAGTCAGATGGGTTCGGAATCATAAAAACAGTGTGTACGCAAAGGAGGAAAGTTGTCTTGAGTGCAAAAACGTAAGAAAAACGAATGCATAAGGAAAAGAAACAAAAGGGCGGAATTGGTTTAAATGGACTTGTAGACGATTTTGTGAGTCAGATGGGTTCGAAATCATAAAAACAGTGTGTACGCGAAGGAGGAAAGTTGTCTTGAGTGGAAAAACGTAAGAGAAATAATTGCATAAGGAAAAGAAACAAAAGGGCGGAATTGGTTTAAATGGCCTTTTTAACGATTTTGTGAGTCAGGTGCGTTCGAAATCATAAAAAAAGTGTGTACCAGAAGGAGGGAAGTTGGAAAAACGTGGAAAAAATGAATGCATGAGGAAAAGAAACAAAAGGGCGGTATTGGTTTAAATGGCTTTTTAGACAGTTTTGTGAGTCAGATGGGTTCGGAACCTTGAAAACAGTGTGTACGCGAAGGAGGAAAGTTGTCTTCAGTGCAAAAACGTAAGAAAAATGAATGCATAAGGGAAAGAAACAAAAGGGCGGTATTGGATTAAATGGCCTTTTTAACGATTTTCTGAGTCAGATGGGTTCGGAATCATAAAAACAGTGTGTACGCGAAGGAGGAAAGTTGTCTTGAGTGCAAAAACGTAAGAAAAATGAATGTATAAGGAAAAGAAACGAAAGGGCGGTATTGGTTTAAATGGCCTTTTTAACGATTTTGTGAGGCAGGTGGGTTCGAAATCATAAAAAAAGTGTGTACCAGAAGGAGGGAAGTTGGAAAAACGTGGAAAAAATGAATGTATGAGGAAAAGAAACAAAAGGGCGGTATTGGTTTAAATGGCTTTTTAGACAGTTTTTTGAGTCAGATGGGTTCAGAATCTTAAAAACAGTGTGTACGAGAAGGAGGAAAGTTGGAAAAACGTGGAAAAAGTGAATGTATAAGGAAAAGAAACAAAAGGGCGGAATTGGTTTAAATGGACTTGTAGACGATTTTGTGAGTCAGATGGGTTCGAAATCATAAAAACAGTGTGTACGCGAAGGAGGAAAGTTGTCTTGAGTGCAAAAACGTAAGAAAAATGAATGCATAAGGGAAAGAAACAAAAGGGCGGTATTGGATTAAATGGCCTTTTTAACGATTTTGTGAGTCAGATGGGTTCGGAATCATAAAAACAGTGTGTACGCGAAGGAGGAAAGTTGTCTTGAGTGCAAAAACGTAAGAAAAATGAATGTATAAGGAAAAGAAACGAAAGGGCGGTATTGGTTTAAATGGCTTTTTAGACAGTTTTGTGAGTCAGATGGGTTCGGAATCTTAAAAACAGTGTGTACGAGAAGGAGGAAAGTTGGAAAAACGTCGAAAAAGTGAATGTATAAGGAAAAGAAACAAAAGGGCGGTATTGGTTTAAATGGCCTTTTTAACGATTTTGTGAGTCAGGTGCGTTCGAAATCATAAAAAAATCTGGAGTGACTCCACTCGACTTTCCGAACATTGAGTAATTAACAGTTTTGTAGATAAAGTAAAGAAAGAGTAGTTGTTAAACAAACAAAAGAGAGAAAACCATAATAGAGTGTTTGAGTATTTTTCTCCATCTATTACACGTTGTTTTATTTAACGCTACTGAACTTTGAGCCCATAGATCATAATGACAAAGAAATTTTCGTTGTGTCCCTGTAAAAACCTATAAATGTTAGATTCACCAAAATGCTTATAGGTAGTGCAACAGTGATTTATAATACTTATATAAATTTTCAGCTGAATTCAATAAGGCGTTTAGATGCTATCGTACTTTTAAAAATTTAGTCCCATAGGCCATAATGATAAAGAATTTTTCTTTGTGTCCCTGTAAAAAAACTGTAAGTGCTAGATTCACCAAAATCTATACAGTTAGTTCAACTGTGATCTATAACATGTGTACAATTTTTTTGCTCGGATTAATAAGGCGTTTAGACACTATCATATTTTTAAAAATTTGGCCCCATAGGCATAATGATAAAGAATTTTTCTTTGTGTCCCTGTAAAAAAACTATAAGTGCTAGATTCTCCAAAATCTATACAGATTGAGTATTTGTGACCTATAATATGTGTATAAATTTTTTGCTCAATTGAATAAGGCGTTTAGATGCTATCGCACTTTTAAGATTTTGCTCCCATAGGCCATAATGATAAAGAATTTTTCTTTGTGTCCCTGTAAAAAAACTATAAGTGCTAGATTCACCAAAATCTATAGGGTTCGTACTATGGTGACTTACAATATGCGTACCAACTTTCAGGTTAATCGAACGAAGCGTTTAGACGCTAGCGTGTTCACCCACAGACATACACACATACACACATACACACATACACACATACACACATACACACACACATACATACATCATCGTAAAAATAGTGAAAACGGACTCAGGGGACCTCAAAACGTATAGAAACATCAAAATCTCGAATTCGGATTTTTGACATGATTACAATACTTTCCTCACTATAGTGTTCGGAAAGTAAAAAGTGTGTACCAGAAGGAGGGAAGTTGGAAAAACGTGGAAAAAATGAATGCATGAGGAAAAGAAACAAAAGGGCGGTATTGGTTTAAATGGCTTTTTAGACAGTTTTGTGAGTCAGATGGGTTCGGAACCTTGAAAACAGTGTGTACGCGAAGGAGGAAAGTTGTCTTCAGTGCAAAAACGTAAGAAAAACGAATGCATAAGGAAAAGAAACAAAAGGGCGGAATTGGTTTAAATGGACTTGTAGACGATTTTGTGAGTCAGATGGGTTCGAAATCATAAAAACAGTGTGTACGCGAAGGAGGAAAGTTGTCTTGAGTGCAAAAACGTAAGAAAAATGAATGCATAAGGGAAAGAAACAAAAGGGCGGTATTGGATTAAATGGCCTTTTTAACGATTTTCTGAGTCAGATGGGTTCGGAATCATAAAAACAGTGTGTACGAGAAGGAGGAAAGTTGGAAAAACGTGGAAAAAGTGAATGTATAAGGAAAAGAAACAAAAGGGCGGTATTGGTTTAAATGGCGTTTTTAACGATTTTGTGCGTCATATGGGTTCGGAATCATAAAAAAAGTGTGTACGCGAAGGAGGGAAGTTGTCTTGAGTGCAAAAACGTGAAAAAAATGAATGCATAAGGAAAAGAAACAAAAGGGCGGTATTGGTTTAAATGGCTTTTTAGACAGTTTTGTGAGTCAGATGGGTTCGGAATCTTAAAAACAGTGTGTACGAGAAGGAGGAAAGTTGGAAAAACGTGGAAAAAGTGAATGTATAAGGAAAAGAAACAAAAGGGCGGTATTGGTTTAAATGGCCTTTTTAACGATTTTGTGAGTCATATGGGTTCGGAATCTGAAAAACAGTGTGTACGCGAAGGAGGAAAGTTGTTTTGAGTGCAAAAACGTGGAAAACATGAATGTATAAGGAAAAGAAACAAAAGGGAGGTATTGGTTTAAATGGTCTTTTAGATGATTTTGTGAGTCAGATGGGTTCGGAATCATAAAAACAGTGTGTACGCGAAGGAGGAAAGTTGTCTTGAGTGCAAAAACGTAAGAAAAATGAATGTATAAGGAAAAGAAACAAAAGGGCGGTATTGGTTTAAATGGCCTTTTTAACGATTTTGTGAGTCAGGTGGGTTCGAAATCATAAAAAAAGTGTGTACCAGAAGGAGGGAAGTTGGAAAAACGTGGAAAAAATCAATGTATGAGGAAAAGAAACATAAGGGCGGTATTGGTTTAAATGGCTTTTTAGACAGTTTTGTGCGTCATATGGGTTCGGAATCATAAAAAAAGTGTGTACGCGAAGGAGGGAAGTTGTCTTGAGTGCAAAAACGTGAAAAAAATGAATGCATAAGGAAAAGAAACAAAAGGGCGGTATTGGTTTAAATGGCTTTTTAGACAGTTTTGTGAGTCAGATGGGTTCGGAATCTTAAAAACAGTGTGTACGAGAAGGAGGAAAGTTGGAAAAACGTGGAAAAAGTGAATGTATAAGGAAAAGAAACAAAAGGGCGGTATTGGTTTAAATGGCCTTTTTAACGATTTTGTGAGTCATATGGGTTCGGAATCTGAAAAACAGTGTGTACGCGAAGGAGGAAAGTTGTTTTGAGTGCAAAAACGTGGAAAACATGAATGTATAAGGAAAAGAAACAAAAGGGAGGTATTGGTTTAAATGGTCTTTTAGATGATTTTGTGAGTCAGATGGGTTCGGAATCATAAAAACAGTGTGTACGCGAAGGAGGAAAGTTGTCTTGAGTGCAAAAACGTAAGAAAAATGAATGTATAAGGAAAAGAAACAAAAGGGCGGTATTGGTTTAAATGGCTTTTTAGACAGTTTTGTGAGTCAGATGGGTTCGGAATCTTAAAAACAGTGTGTACAAGGAGGAAAGTTGTTTTCAGTGCAAAAACATGAAAAAAATGAATCCATAAGGAAAAGAAACAAAAGGGAGGTATTGGTTTAAATGGTCTTATAGACGATTTTGTGAGTCAGATGGGTTCGGAATCATAAAAACAGTGTGTACGCAAAGGAGGAAAGTTGCCTTGAGAACAAAAACGTAAGAAAAACGAATGCATAAGGAAAAGAAACAAAAGGGCGGAATTGGTTTAAATGGCCTTTTTAACGATTTTGTGAGTCAGGTGGGTTCGAAATCATAAAAAAAGTGTGTACCAGAAGGAGGGAAGTTGGAAAAACGTGGAAAAAATCAATGTATGAGGAAAAGAAACATAAGGGCGGTATTGGTTTAAATGGCTTTTTAGACAGTTTTGTGAGTCAGATGGGTTCGGAATCTTAAAAACAGTGTGTACGAGGAGGAAAGTTGGAAAAACGTGGAAAAAGTGAATGTATAAGGAAAAGAAACAAAAGGGCGGTATTGGTTTAAATGGCTTTTTAGACAGTTTTGTGAGTCAGATGGGTTCGGAATCTTAAAAACAGTGTGTACAAGGAGGAAAGTTGTCTTCAGTGCAAAAACGTAAGAAAAACGAATGCATAAGGAAAAGAAACAAAAGGGCGGAATTGGTTTAAATGGACTTGTAGACGATTTTGTGAGTCAGATGGGTTCGGAATCTTAAAAACAGTGTGTACGCGAAGGAGGAAAGTTGTCTTGAGTGCAAAAACGTAAGTAAATTAATGCATAAGGGAAAGAAACAAAAGGGCGGTATTGGATTAAATGGCCTTTTTAACGATTTTGTGAGTCAGATGAGTTCGGAATCATAAAAACAGTGTGTACCAGAAGGAGGGAAGTTGGAAAAACGTGGAAAAAATCAATGTATGAGGAAAAGAAACATAAGGGCGGTATTGGTTTAAATGGCTTTTTAGACAGTTTTGTGAGTCAGATGGGTTCGGAATCTTAAAAACAGTGTGTACGCGAAGGAGGAAAGTTGTCTTGAGTGCAAAAACGTAAGAAAAATGAATGCATAAGGAAAAGAAACAAAAGGGCGGTATTGGATTAAATGGCCTTTTTAACGATTTTGTGAGTCAGATGGGTTCGGAATCATAAAAACAGTGTGTACGCGAAGGAGGAAAGTTGTTTTGAGTGCAAAAACGTGGAAAACATGAATGTATAAGGAAAAGAAACAAAATGGAGGTATTGGTTTAAATGGTCTTATAGACGATTTTGTGAGTCAGATGGGTTCGGAATCATAAAAACAGTGTGTACGCAAAGGAGGAAAGTTGTCTTGAGTGCAAAAACGTAAGAAAAACGAATGCATAAGGAAAAGAAACAAAAGGGCGGAATTGGTTTAAATGGACTTGTAGACGATTTTGTGAGTCAGATGGGTTCGAAATCATAAAAACAGTGTGTACGCGAAGGAGGAAAGTTGTCTTGAGTGGAAAAACGTAAGAGAAATAATTGCATAAGGAAAAGAAACAAAAGGGCGGAATTGGTTTAAATGGCCTTTTTAACGATTTTGTGAGTCAGGTGCGTTCGAAATCATAAAAAAAGTGTGTACCAGAAGGAGGGAAGTTGGAAAAACGTGGAAAAAATGAATGCATGAGGAAAAGAAACAAAAGGGCGGTATTGGTTTAAATGGCTTTTTAGACAGTTTTGTGAGTCAGATGGGTTCGGAACCTTGAAAACAGTGTGTACGCGAAGGAGGAAAGTTATCTTCAGTGCAAAAACGTAAGAAAAACGAATGCATAAGGAAAAGAAACAAAAGGGCGGAATTGGTTTAAATGGACTTGTAGACGATTTTGTGAGTCAGATGGGTTCGAAATCATAAAAACAGTGTGTACGCGAAGGAGGAAAGTTGTCTTGAGTGCAAAAACGTAAGAAAAATGAATGCATAAGGGAAAGAAACAAAAGGGCGGTATTGGATTAAATGGCCTTTTTAACGATTTTCTGAGTCAGATGGGTTCGGAATCATAAAAACAGTGTGTACGCGAAGGAGGAAAGTTGTCTTGAGTGCAAAAACGTAAGAAAAATGAATGTATAAGGAAAAGAAACGAAAGGGCGGTATTGGTTTAAATGGCCTTTTTAACGATTTTGTGAGGCAGGTGGGTTCGAAATCATAAAAAAAGTGTGTACCAGAAGGAGGGAAGTTGGAAAAACGTGGAAAAAATGAATGTATGAGGAAAAGAAACAAAAGGGCGGTATTGGTTTAAATGGCTTTTTAGACAGTTTTTTGAGTCAGATGGGTTCGGAAACTTAAAAACTGTGTACGAGAAGGAGGAAAGTTGGAAAAACGTGGAAAAAGTGAATGTATAAGGAAAAGAAACAAAAGGGCGGAATTGGTTTAAATGGACTTGTAGACGATTTTGTGAGTCAGATGGGTTCGAAATCATAAAAACAGTGTGTACGCGAAGGAGGAAAGTTGTCTTGAGTGCAAAAACGTAAGAAAAATGAATGCATAAGGAAAAGAAACAAAAGGGCGGTATTGGTTTAAATGGTCTTATAGACGATTTTGTGAGTCAGATGGGTTCGGAATCATAAAAACAGTGTGTACGCGATGGAGGAAAGTTGTCTTGAGTGCAAAAACGTAAGAAAAATGAATGCATAAGGAAAAGAAACAAAAGGGCGGTATTGGATTAAATGGCCTTTTTAACGATTTTGTGAGTCAGATGGGTTCGGAATCATAAAAACAGTGTGTACGCGAAGGAGGAAAGTTGGAAAAACGTGGAAAAAATCAATGTATGAGGAAAAGAAACATAAGGGCGGTATTGGTTTAAATGGCTTTTTAGACAGTTTTGTGAGTCAGATGGGTTCGGAATCTTAAAAACAGTGTGTACGAGGAGGAAAGTTGGAAAAACGTGGAAAAAGTGAATGTATAAGGAAAAGAAACAAAAAGGCGGTATTGGTTTAAATGGCCTTTTTAACGATTTTGTGCGTCAAATGGGTTCGGAATCATAAAAACAGTGTGTACGCAAAGGAGGAAAATTGTTTTGAGTGCAAAAACGTAAGAAAAATGAATGTATAAGGAAAAGAAACGAAAGGGCGGAATTGGTTTAAATGGACTTGTAGACGATTTTGTGAGTCATATGGGTTTGGAATCATAAAAACAGTGTGTACGCGAAGGAGGAAAGTTGTCTTGAGTGCAAAAACGTAAGAAAAACGAATGCATAAGGAAAAGAAACAAAAGGGCGGAATTGGTTTAAATGGACTTGTAGACGATTTTGTGAGTCAGATGGGTTCGAAATCATAAAAACAGTGTGTACGCGAAGGAGGAAAGTTGTCTTGAGTGCAAAAACGTAAGAAAAATGAATGCATAAGGAAAAGAAACAAAAGGGCGGTATTGGTTTAAATGGTCTTATAGACGATTTTGTGAGTCAGATGGGTTCGGAATCATAAAAACAGTGTGTACGCGATGGAGGAAAGTTGTCTTGAGTGCAAAAACGTAAGAAAAATGAATGCATAAGGAAAAGAAACAAAAGGGCGGTATTGGATTAAATGGCCTTTTTAACGATTTTGTGAGTCAGATGGGTTCGGAATCATAAAAACAGTGTGTACGCGAAGGAGGAAAGTTGGAAAAACGTGGAAAAAATCAATGTATGAGGAAAAGAAACATAAGGGCGGTATTGGTTTAAATGGCTTTTTAGACAGTTTTGTGAGTCAGATGGGTTCGGAATCTTAAAAACAGTGTGTACGAGGAGGAAAGTTGGAAAAACGTGGAAAAAGTGAATGTATAAGGAAAAGAAACAAAAAGGCGGTATTGGTTTAAATGGCCTTTTTAACGATTTTGTGCGTCAAATGGGTTCGGAATCATAAAAACAGTGTGTACGCAAAGGAGGAAAATTGTTTTGAGTGCAAAAACGTAAGAAAAATGAATGTATAAGGAAAAGAAACGAAAGGGCGGAATTGGTTTAAATGGACTTGTAGACGATTTTGTGAGTCATATGGGTTTGGAATCATAAAAACAGTGTGTACGCGAAGGAGGAAAGTTGTCTTGAGTGCAAAAACGTAAGAAAAACGAATGCATAAGGAAAAGAAACAAAAGGGCGGAATTGGTTTAAATGGACTTGTAGACGATTTTGTGAGTCAGATGGGTTCGAAATCATAAAAACAGTGTGTACGCGAAGGAGGAAAGTTGTCTTGAGTGCAAAAACGTAAGAAAAATGAATGCATAAGGGAAAGAAACAAAAGGGCGGTATTGGATTAAATGGCCTTTTTAACGATTTTGTGAGTCAGATGGGTTCGGAATCATAAAAACAGTGTGTACGCGAAGGAGGGAAGTTGTCTTGAGTGCAAAAACGTAAGAAAAATGAATGTATAAGGAAAAGAAACGAAAGGGCGGTATTGGTTTAAATGGCCTTTTTAACGATTTTGTGAGTCAGGTGGGTTCGAAATCATAAAAAAAGTGTGTACCAGAAGGAGGGAAGTTGGAAAAACGTAGAAAAAATGAATGTATGAGGAAAAGAAACAAAAGGGCGGTATTGGTTTAAATGGCTTTTTAGACAGTTTTGTGAGTCAGATGGGTTCGGAATCTTAAAAACAGTGTGTACGAGAAGGAGGAAAGTTGGAAAAACGTGGAAAAAGTGAATGTATAAGGAAAAGAAACAAAAGGGCGGTATTGGTTTAAATGGCGTTTTTAACGATTTTGTGCGTCATATGGGTTCGGAATCATAAAAAAAGTGTGTACGCGAAGGAGGGAAGTTGTCTTGAGTGCAAAAACGTGAAAAAAATGAATGCATAAGGAAAAGAGACAAAAGGGCGGTATTGGTTTAAATGGCTTTTTAGACAGTTTTGTGAGTCAGATGGGTTCGGAATCTTAAAAACAGTGTGTACGAGAAGGAGGAAAGTTGGAAAAACGTGGAAAAAGTGAATGTATAAGGAAAAGAAACAAAAGGGCGGTATTGGATTAAATGGCCTTTTTAACGATTATGTGAGTCAGATGGGTTCGGAATCATAAAAACAGTGTGTACGCGAAGGAGAAAACTTGTCTTGACTGCAAAAACGTAAGAAAAATGAATGTATAAGGAATAGAAACAAAAGGGCGGTATTGGTTTAAATGGCTTTTTAGACAGTTTTGTGAGTCAGATGGGTTCGGAATCTTAAAAACAGTGCGTACGCGAAGGAGGAAAGTTGTTGTGCAAAAACGTGGAAAAAATGAATGTATAAGGAAAAGAAACAAAAGGGCGGTATTGGATTAAATGGCCTTTTTAACGATTATGTGAGTCAGATGGGTTCGGAATCATAAAAACAGTGTGTACGCGAAGGAGGAAAGTTGTCTTGAGTGCAAAAACGTAAGAAAAATGAATGTATAAGGAAAAGAAACAAAAGGGCGGTATTGGTTTAAATGGCTTTTTAGACAGTTTTGTGAGTCAGATGGGTTCGGAATCTTAAAAACAGTGTGTACACGAAGGAGGAAAGTTGTTTTGAGTGCAAAAACATGAAAAAAATGAATGCATAAGGAAAAGAAACAAAAGGGAGGTATTGGTTTAAATGGTCTTATAGACGATTTTGTGAGTCAGATGGGTTCGGAATCATAAAAACAGTGTGTACGCGAAGGAGGAAAGTTGTCTTCAGTGCAAAAACGTAAGAAAAACGAATGCATAAGGAAAAGAAACAAAAGGGCGGAATTGGTTTAAATGGACTTGTAGACGATTTTGTGAGTCAGATGGTTTCGAAATCATAAAAACAGTGTGTACGCGAAGGAGGAAAGTTGTCTTGAGTGCAAAAACGTAAGAAAAATGAATGCATAAGGGAAAGAAACAAAAGGGCGATATTGGATTAAATGGCCTTTTTAACGATTTTGTCAGTCAGATGGGTTCGGAATCATAAAAACAGTGTGTACGCGAAGGAGGAAAGTTGTCTTGAGTGCAAAAACGTAAGAAAAATGAATGTATAAGGAAAAGAAACGAAAGGGCGGTATTGGTTTAAATGGCCTTTTTAACGATTTTGTGAGTCAGGTGGGTTCGAAATCATAAAAAAAGTGTGTACCAGAAGGAGGGAAGTTGGAAAAACGTGGATAAAATGAATGTATGAGGAAAAGAAACAAAAGGGCGGTATTGGTTTAAATGGCTTTTTAACGATTATGTGAGCCAGATGGGTTCGGAATCATAAAAACAGTGTGTACGCGAAGGAGGAAGGTTGTCTTGAGTGCAAAAACGTAAAAAAAATGAATGTATAAGGAAAAGAAACAAAAGGGCGGTATTGGTTTAAATGGCCTTTTTAACGATTTTGTGAGTCATATGGGTTCGGAATCTGAAAAACAGTGTGTACGCGGAGGAGGAAAGTTGTTGTGCAAAAACGTGGAAAAAATGAATGTATAAGGAAAAGAAACAAAAGGGCGGTATTGGATTAAATGGCCTTTTTAACGATTATGTGAGTCAGATGGGTTCGGAATCATAAAAACAGTGTGTACGCGAAGGAGAAAACTTGTCTTGACTGCAAAAACGTAAGAAAAATGAATGTATAAGGAATAGAAACAAAAGGGCGGTATTGGTTTAAATGGCTTTTTAGACAGTTTTGTGAGTCAGATGGGTTCGGAATCTTAAAAACAGTGTGTACATGAAGGAGGAAAGTTGTTTTGAGTGCAAAAACGTGGAAAAAATGAATGTATAAGGAAAAGAAACAAAAGGGCGGTATTGGTTTAAATGGCCTTTTTAACGATTTTGTGAGTCATATGGGTGCGGAATCTGAAAAACAGTGCGTACGCGAAGGAGGAAAGTTGTCTTGAGTGCAAAAACGTAAGAAAAATGAATGCATAAGGAAAATAATCAAAAGGGCGGTATTGGTTTAAATGGCCTTTTAGGCGGTTTTGTGAGTCAAGTGGGTTCGGAATCATAAAAATTGTGTGTACGAGAAGGAGGAAAGTTGGAAAAACGTGGAAAAAGTGAATGTATAAGGAAAAGAAACAAAAGGGCGGTATTGGTTTAAATGGCGTTTTTAACGATTTTGTGCGTCATATGGGTTCGGAATCATAAAAAAAGTGTGTACGCGAAGGAGGGAAGTTGTCTTGAGTGCAAAAACGTGAAAAAAATGAATGCATAAGGAAAAGAAACAAAAGGGCGGTATTGGTTTAAATGGCTTTTTAGACAGTTTTGTGAGTCAGATGGGTTCGGAATCTTAAAAACAGTGTGTACGAGAAGGAGGAAAGTTGGAAAAACGTGGAAAAAGTGAATGTATAAGGAAAAGAAACAAAAGGGCGGTATTGGTTTAAATGGCCTTTTTAACGATTTTGTGAGTCATATAGGTTCGGAATCTGAAAAACAGTGTGTACGCGAAGGAGGAAAGTTGTTTTGAGTGCAAAAACGTGGAAAACATGAATGTATAAGGAAAAGAAACAAAAGGGAGGTATTGGTTTAAATGGTCTTTTAGATGATTTTGTGAGTCAGATGGGTTCGGAATCATAAAAACAGTGTGTACGCGAAGGAGGAAAGTTGTCTTGAGTGCAAAAACGTAAGAAAAATGAATGTATAAGGAAAAGAAACAAAAGGGTGGTATTGGTTTAAATGGCTTTTTAGACAGTTTTGTGAGTCAGATGGGTTCGGAATCTTAAAAACAGTGTGTACAAGGAGGAATGTTGTTTTCAGTGCAAAAACATGAAAAAAATGAATCCATAAGGAAAAGAAACAAAAGGGAGGTATTGGTTTAAATGGTCTTATAGACGATTTTGTGAGTCAGATGGGTTCGGAATCATAAAAACAGTGTGTACGCAAAGGAGGAAAGTTGCCTTGAGAACAAAAACGTAAGAAAAACGAATGCATAAGGAAAAGAAACAAAAGGGCGGAATTGGTTTAAATGGCCTTTTTAACGATTTTGTGAGTCAGGTGGGTTCGAAATCATAAAAAAAGTGTGTACCAGAAGGAGGGAAGTTGGAAAAACGTGGAAAAAATCAATGTATGAGGAAAAGAAACATAAGGGCGGTATTGGTTTAAATGGCTTTTTAGACAGTTTTGTGAGTCAGATGGGTTCGGAATCTTAAAAACAGTGTGTACGAGGAGGAAAGTTGGAAAAACGTGGAAAAAGTGAATGTATAAGGAAAAGAAACAAAAGGGCGGTATTGGTTTAAATGGCTTTTTAGACAGTTTTGTGAGTCAGATGGGTTCGGAATCTTAAAAACAGTGTGTACAAGGAGGAAAGTTGTCTTCAGTGCAAAAACGTAAGAAAAACGAATGCATAAGGAAAAGAAACAAAAGGGCGGAATTGGTTTAAATGGACTTGTAGACGATTTTGTGAGTCAGATGGGTTCGGAATCTTAAAAACAGTGTGTACGCGAAGGAGGAAAGTTGTCTTGAGTGCAAAAACGTAAGTAAATTAATGCATAAGGGAAAGAAACAAAAGGGCGGTATTGGATTAAATGGCCTTTTTAACGATTTTGTGAGTCAGATGAGTTCGGAATCATAAAAACAGTGTGTACCAGAAGGAGGGAAGTTGGAAAAACGTGGAAAAAATCAATGTATGAGGAAAAGAAACATAAGGGCGGTATTGGTTTAAATGGCTTTTTAGACAGTTTTGTGAGTCAGATGGGTTCGGAATCTTAAAAACAGTGTGTACGAGGAGGAAAGTTGGAAAAACGTGGAAAAAGTGAATGTATAAGGAAAAGAAACAAAAGGGCGGTATTGGTTTAAATGGCTTTTTAGACAGTTTTGTGAGTCAGATGGGTTCGGAATCTTAAAAACAGTGTGTACAAGGAGGAAAGTTGTCTTCAGTGCAAAAACGTAAGAAAAACGAATGCATAAGGAAAAGAAACAAAAGGGCGGAATTGGTTTAAATGGACTTGTAGACGATTTTGTGAGTCAGATGGGTTCTGAATCATAAAAACAGTGTGTACGCGAAGGAGGAAAGTTGTTTTGAGTGCAAAAACGTGGAAAACATGAATGTATAAGGAAAAGAAACAAAATGGAGGTATTGGTTTAAATGGTCTTTTAGATGATTTTGTGAGTCACATGGGTTCGGAATCATAAAAACAGTGTGTACGCGAAGGAGGAAAGTTGTCTTGAGTGCAAAAACGTAAGAAAAATGAATGCATAAGGAAAAGAAACAAAAGGGCGGTATTGGATTAAATGGCCTTTTTAAAGATTTTGTGAGTCAGATGGGTTCGGAATCTTAAAAACAGTGTGTACACGAAGGAGGAAAGTTGTTTTGAGTGCAAAAACATGAAAAAAATGAATCCATAATGAAAAGAAACAAAAGGGAGGTATTGGTTTAAATGGTCTTATAGACGATTTTGTGAGTCAGATGGGTTCGGAATCATAAAAACAGTGTGTACGCAAAGGAGGAAAGTTGTCTTGAGTGCAAAAACGTAAGAAAAACGAATGCATAAGGAAAAGAAACAAAAGGGCGGAATTGGTTTAAATGGACTTGTAGACGATTTTGTGAGTCAGATGGGTTCGAAATCATAAAAACAGTGTGTACGCGAAGGAGGAAAGTTGTCTTGAGTGGAAAAACGTAAGAGAAATAATTGCATAAGGAAAAGAAACAAAAGGGCGGAATTGGTTTAAATGGCCTTTTTAACGATTTTGTGAGTCAGGTGCGTTCGAAATCATAAAAAAAGTGTGTACCAGAAGGAGGGAAGTTGGAAAAACGTGGAAAAAATGAATGCATGAGGAAAAGAAACAAAAGGGCGGTATTGGTTTAAATGGCTTTTTAGACAGTTTTGTGAGTCAGATGGGTTCGGAACCTTGAAAACAGTGTGTACGCGAAGGAGGAAAGTTGTCTTCAGTGCAAAAACGTAAGAAAAACGAATGCATAAGGAAAAGAAACAAAAGGGCGGAATTGGTTTAAATGGACTTGTAGACGATTTTGTGAGTCAGATGGGTTCGAAATCATAAAAACAGTGTGTACGCGAAGGAGGAAAGTTGTCTTGAGTGCAAAAACGTAAGAAAAATGAATGCATAAGGGAAAGAAACAAAAGGGCGGTATTGGATTAAATGGCCTTTTTAACGATTTTGTGAGTCAGATGGGTTCGGAATCATAAAAACAGTGTGTACGCGAAGGAGGAAAGTTGTCTTGAGTGCAAAAACGTAAGAAAAATGAATGTATAAGGAAAAGAAACGAAAGGGCGGTATTGGTTTAAATGGCTTTTTAGATAGTTTTGTGAGTCAGATGGGTTCGGAATCTTAAAAACAGTGTGTACGAGAAGGAGGAAAGTTGGAAAAACGTCGAAAAAGTGAATGTATAAGGAAAAGAAACAAAAGGGCGGTATTGGTTTAAATGGCCTTTTTAACGATTTTGTGAGTCAGGTGCGTTCGAAATCATAAAAAAATCTGGAGTGACTCCACTCGACTTTCCGAACATTGAGTAATTAACAGTTTTGTAGATAAAGTAAAGAAAGAGTAGTTGTTAAACAAACAAAAGAGAGAAAACCATAATAGAGTGTTTGAGTATTTTTCTCCATCTATTACACGTTGTTTTATTTAACGCTACTGAACTTTGAGCCCATAGATCATAATGACAAAGAAATTTTCGTTGTGTCCCTGTAAAAACCTATAAATGTTAGATTCACCAAAATGCTTATAGGTAGTGCAACAGTGATTTATAATACTTATATAAATTTTCAGCTGAATTCAATAAGGCGTTTAGATGCTATCGTACTTTTAAAAATTTAGTCCCATAGGCCATAATGATAAAGAATTTTTCTTTGTGTCCCTGTAAAAAAACTGTAAGTGCTAGATTCACCAAAATCTATACAGTTAGTTCAACTGTGATCTATAACATGTGTACAATTTTTTTGCTCGGATTAATAAGGCGTTTAGACACTATCATATTTTTAAAAATTTGGCCCCATAGGCATAATGATAAAGAATTTTTCTTTGTGTCCCTGTAAAAAAACTATAAGTGCTAGATTCTCCAAAATCTATACAGATTGAGTATTTGTGACCTATAATATGTGTATAAATTTTTTGCTCAATTGAATAAGGCGTTTAGATGCTATCGCACTTTTAAGATTTTGCTCCCATAGGCCATAATGATAAAGAATTTTTCTTTGTGTCCCTGTAAAAAAACTATAAGTGCTAGATTCACCAAAATCTATAGGGTTCGTACTATGGTGACTTACAATATGCGTACCAACTTTCAGGTTAATCGAACGAAGCGTTTAGACGCTAGCGTGTTCACCCACAGACATACACACATACACACATACACACATACACACATACACACATACACACACACATACATACATCATCGTAAAAATAGTGAAAACGGACTCAGGGGACCTCAAAACGTATAGAAACATCAAAATCTCGAATTCGGATTTTTGACATGATTACAATACTTTCCTCACTATAGTGTTCGGAAAGTAAAAAGTGTGTACCAGAAGGAGGGAAGTTGGAAAAACGTGGAAAAAATGAATGCATGAGGAAAAGAAACAAAAGGGCGGTATTGGTTTAAATGGCTTTTTAGACAGTTTTGTGAGTCAGATGGGTTCGGAACCTTGAAAACAGTGTGTACGCGAAGGAGGAAAGTTGTCTTCAGTGCAAAAACGTAAGAAAAACGAATGCATAAGGAAAAGAAACAAAAGGGCGGAATTGGTTTAAATGGACTTGTAGACGATTTTGTGAGTCAGATGGGTTCGAAATCATAAAAACAGTGTGTACGCGAAGGAGGAAAGTTGTCTTGAGTGCAAAAACGTAAGAAAAATGAATGCATAAGGGAAAGAAACAAAAGGGCGGTATTGGATTAAATGGCCTTTTTAACGATTTTCTGAGTCAGATGGGTTCGGAATCATAAAAACAGTGTGTACGAGAAGGAGGAAAGTTGGAAAAACGTGGAAAAAGTGAATGTATAAGGAAAAGAAACAAAAGGGCGGTATTGGTTTAAATGGCGTTTTTAACGATTTTGTGCGTCATATGGGTTCGGAATCATAAAAAAAGTGTGTACGCGAAGGAGGGAAGTTGTCTTGAGTGCAAAAACGTGAAAAAAATGAATGCATAAGGAAAAGAAACAAAAGGGCGGTATTGGTTTAAATGGCTTTTTAGACAGTTTTGTGAGTCAGATGGGTTCGGAATCTTAAAAACAGTGTGTACGAGAAGGAGGAAAGTTGGAAAAACGTGGAAAAAGTGAATGTATAAGGAAAAGAAACAAAAGGGCGGTATTGGTTTAAATGGCCTTTTTAACGATTTTGTGAGTCATATGGGTTCGGAATCTGAAAAACAGTGTGTACGCGAAGGAGGAAAGTTGTTTTGAGTGCAAAAACGTGGAAAACATGAATGTATAAGGAAAAGAAACAAAAGGGAGGTATTGGTTTAAATGGTCTTTTAGATGATTTTGTGAGTCAGATGGGTTCGGAATCATAAAAACAGTGTGTACGCGAAGGAGGAAAGTTGTCTTGAGTGCAAAAACGTAAGAAAAATGAATGTATAAGGAAAAGAAACAAAAGGGCGGTATTGGTTTAAATGGCCTTTTTAACGATTTTGTGAGTCAGGTGGGTTCGAAATCATAAAAAAAGTGTGTACCAGAAGGAGGGAAGTTGGAAAAACGTGGAAAAAATCAATGTATGAGGAAAAGAAACATAAGGGCGGTATTGGTTTAAATGGCTTTTTAGACAGTTTTGTGAGTCAGATGGGTTCGGAATCTTAAAAACAGTGTGTACGAGGAGGAAAGTTGGAAAAACGTGGAAAAAGTGAATGTATAAGGAAAAGAAACAAAAAGGCGGTATTGGTTTAAATGGCCTTTTTAACGATTTTGTGCGTCAAATGGGTTCGGAATCATAAAAACAGTGTGTACGCAAAGGAGGAAAATTGTTTTGAGTGCAAAAACGTGGGAAAAATGAATGCATAAGGAAAAGAAACAAGAGGGCGGAATTGGTTTAAATGGTCTTTTGGACGGTTTTGTTAGTCAGATGGGTTTGGAATCATAAAAACAGCGTGTACGCGAAGGAGGAAACTTGTCTTGAGTGCAAAAACGTGAGAAAAATGAATGCATAAGGAAAATAATCAAAAGGGCGGTATTGGTTTAAATGGCCTTTTAGGCGGTTTTGTGAGTCAAGTGGGTTCGGAATCATAAAAATTGTGTGTACGAGAAGGAGGAAAGTTGGAAAAACGTGGAAAAAGTGAATGTATAAGGAAAAGAAACAAAAGGGCGGTATTGGTTTAAATGGCGTTTTTAACGATTTTGTGCGTCATATGGGTTCGGAATCATAAAAAAAGTGTGTACGCGAAGGAGGGAAGTTGTCTTGAGTGCAAAAACGTGAAAAAAATGAATGCATAAGGAAAAGAAACAAAAGGGCGGTATTGGTTTAAATGGCTTTTTAGACAGTTTTGTGAGTCAGATGGGTTCGGAATCTTAAAAACAGCGTGTACGAGAAGGAGGAAAGTTGGAAAAACGTGGAAAAAGTGAATGTATAAGGAAAAGAAACAAAAGGGCGGTATTGGTTTAAATGGCCTTTTTAACGATTTTGTGAGTCATATGGGTTCGGAATCTGAAAAACAGTGTGTACGCGAAGGAGGAAAGTTGTTTTGAGTGCAAAAACGTGGAAAACATGAATGTATAAGGAAAAGAAACAAAAGGGAGGTATTGGTTTAAATGGTCTTTTAGATGATTTTGTGAGTCAGATGGGTTCGGAATCATAAAAACAGTGTGTACGCGAAGGAGGAAAGTTGTCTTGAGTGCAAAAACGTAAGAAAAATGAATGTATAAGGAAAAGAAACAAAAGGGCGGTATTGGTTTAAATGGCTTTTTAGACAGTTTTGTGAGTCAGATGGGTTCGGAATCTTAAAAACAGTGTGTACAAGGAGGAAAGTTGTTTTCAGTGCAAAAACATGAAAAAAATGAATCCATAAGGAAAAGAAACAAAAGGGAGGTATTGGTTTAAATGGTCTTATAGACGATTTTGTGAGTCAGATGGGTTCGGAATCATAAAAACAGTGTGTACGCAAAGGAGGAAAGTTGCCTTGAGAACAAAAACGTAAGAAAAACGAATGCATAAGGAAAAGAAACAAAAGGGCGGAATTGGTTTAAATGGCCTTTTTAACGATTTTGTGAGTCAGGTGGGTTCGAAATCATAAAAAAAGTGTGTACCAGAAGGAGGGAAGTTGGAAAAACGTGGAAAAAATCAATGTATGAGGAAAAGAAACATAAGGGCGGTATTGGTTTAAATGGCTTTTTAGACAGTTTTGTGAGTCAGATGGGTTCGGAATCTTAAAAACAGTGTGTACGAGGAGGAAAGTTGGAAAAACGTGGAAAAAGGGAATGTATAAGGAAAAGAAACAAAAGGGCGGTATTGGTTTAAATGGCTTTTTAGACAGTTTTGTGAGTCAGATGGGTTCGGAATCTTAAAAACAGTGTGTACAAGGAGGAAAGTTGTCTTCAGTGCAAAAACGTAAGAAAAACGAATGCATAAGGAAAAGAAACAAAAGGGCGGAATTGGTTTAAATGGACTTGTAGACGATTTTGTGAGTCAGATGAGTTCGGAATCATAAAAACAGTGTGTACCAGAAGGAGGGAAGTTGGAAAAACGTGGAAAAAATCAATGTATGAGGAAAAGAAACATAAGGGCGGTATTGGTTTAAATGGCTTTTTAGACAGTTTTGTGAGTCAGATGGGTTCGGAATCTTAAAAACAGTGTGTACGCGAAGGAGGAAAGTTGTCGAGTGCAAAAACGTAAGAAAAATGAATGCATAAGGAAAAGAAACAAAAGGGCGGTATTGGATTAAATGGCCTTTTTAACGATTTTGTGAGTCAGATGGGTTCGGAATCATAAAAACAGTGTGTACGCGAAGGAGGAAAGTTGTTTTGAGTGCAAAAACGTGGAAAACATGAATGTATAAGGAAAAGAAACAAAATGGAGGTATTGGTTTAAATGGTCTTATAGACGATTTTGTGAGTCAGATGGGTTCGGAATCATAAAAACAGTGTGTACGCAAAGGAGGAAAGTTGTCTTGAGTGCAAAAACGTAAGAAAAACGAATGCATAAGGAAAAGAAACAAAAGGGCGGAATTGGTTTAAATGGACTTGTAGACGATTTTGTGAGTCAGATGGGTTCGAAATCATAAAAACAGTGTGTACGCGAAGGAGGAAAGTTGTCTTGAGTGGAAAAACGTAAGAGAAATAATTGCATAAGGAAAAGAAACAAAAGGGCGGAATTGGTTTAAATGGCCTTTTTAACGATTTTGTGAGTCAGGTGCGTTCGAAATCATAAAAAAAGTGTGTACCAGAAGGAGGGAAGTTGGAAAAACGTGGAAAAAATGAATGCATGAGGAAAAGAAACAAAAGGGCGGTATTGGTTTAAATGGCTTTTTAGACAGTTTTGTGAGTCAGATGGGTTCGGAACCTTGAAAACAGTGTGTACGCGAAGGAGGAAAGTTGTCTTCAGTGCAAAAACGTAAGAAAAACGAATGCATAAGGAAAAGAAACAAAAGGGCGGAATTGGTTTAAATGGACTTGTAGACGATTTTGTGAGTCAGATGGGTTCGAAATCATAAAAACAGTGTGTACGCGAAGGAGGAAAGTTGTCTTGAGTGCAAAAACGTAAGAAAAATGAATGCATAAGGGAAAGAAACAAAAGGGCGGTATTGGATTAAATGGCCTTTTTAACGATTTTCTGAGTCAGATGGGTTCGGAATCATAAAAACAGTGTGTACGCGAAGGAGGAAAGTTGTCTTGAGTGCAAAAACGTAAGAAAAATGAATGTATAAGGAAAAGAAACGAAAGGGCGGTATTGGTTTAAATGGCCTTTTTAACGATTTTGTGAGGCAGGTGGGTTCGAAATCATAAAAAAAGTGTGTACCAGAAGGAGGGAAGTTGGAAAAACGTGGAAAAAATGAATGTATGAGGAAAAGAAACAAAAGGGCGGTATTGGTTTAAATGGCTTTTTAGACAGTTTTTTGAGTCAGATGGGTTCGGAATCTTAAAAACAGTGTGTACGAGAAGGAGGAAAGTTGGAAAAACGTGGAAAAAGTGAATGTATAAGGAAAAGAAACAAAAGGGCGGAATTGGTTTAAATGGACTTGTAGACGATTTTGTGAGTCAGATGGGTTCGAAATCATAAAAACAGTGTGTACGCGAAGGAGGAAAGTTGTCTTGAGTGCAAAAACGTAAGAAAAATGAATGCATAAGGGAAAGAAACAAAAGGGCGGTATTGGATTAAATGGCCTTTTTAACGATTTTGTGAGTCAGATGGGTTCGGAATCATAAAAACAGTGTGTACGCGAAGGAGGAAAGTTGTCTTGAGTGCAAAAACGTAAGAAAAATGAATGTATAAGGAAAAGAAACGAAAGGGCGGTATTGGTTTAAATGGCTTTTTAGACAGTTTTGTGAGTCAGATGGGTTCGGAATCTTAAAAACAGTGTGTACGAGAAGGAGGAAAGTTGGAAAAACGTCGAAAAAGTGAATGTATAAGGAAAAGAAACAAAAGGGCGGTATTGGTTTAAATGGCCTTTTTAACGATTTTGTGAGTCAGGTGCGTTCGAAATCATAAAAAAATCTGGAGTGACTCCACTCGACTTTCCGAACATTGAGTAATTAACAGTTTTGTAGATAAAGTAAAGAAAGAGTAGTTGTTAAACAAACAAAAGAGAGAAAACCATAATAGAGTGTTTGAGTATTTTTCTCCATCTATTACACGTTGTTTTATTTAACGCTACTGAACTTTGAGCCCATAGATCATAATGACAAAGAAATTTTCGTTGTGTCCCTGTAAAAACCTATAAATGTTAGATTCACCAAAATGCTTATAGGTAGTGCAACAGTGATTTATAATACTTATATAAATTTTCAGCTGAATTCAATAAGGCGTTTAGATGCTATCGTACTTTTAAAAATTTAGTCCCATAGGCCATAATGATAAAGAATTTTTCTTTGTGTCCCTGTAAAAAAACTGTAAGTGCTAGATTCACCAAAATCTATACAGTTAGTTCAACTGTGATCTATAACATGTGTACAATTTTTTTGCTCGGATTAATAAGGCGTTTAGACACTATCATATTTTTAAAAATTTGGCCCCATAGGCATAATGATAAAGAATTTTTCTTTGTGTCCCTGTAAAAAAACTATAAGTGCTAGATTCTCCAAAATCTATACAGATTGAGTATTTGTGACCTATAATATGTGTATAAATTTTTTGCTCAATTGAATAAGGCGTTTAGATGCTATCGCACTTTTAAGATTTTGCTCCCATAGGCCATAATGATAAAGAATTTTTCTTTGTGTCCCTGTAAAAAAACTATAAGTGCTAGATTCACCAAAATCTATAGGGTTCGTACTATGGTGACTTACAATATGCGTACCAACTTTCAGGTTAATCGAACGAAGCGTTTAGACGCTAGCGTGTTCACCCACAGACATACACACATACACACATACACACATACACACATACACACACACATACATACATCATCGTAAAAATAGTGAAAACGGACTCAGGGGACCTCAAAACGTATAGAAACATCAAAATCTCGAATTCGGATTTTTGACATGATTACAATACTTTCCTCACTATAGTGTTCGGAAAGTAAAAAGTGTGTACCAGAAGGAGGGAAGTTGGAAAAACGTGGAAAAAATGAATGCATGAGGAAAAGAAACAAAAGGGCGGTATTGGTTTAAATGGCTTTTTAGACAGTTTTGTGAGTCAGATGGGTTCGGAACCTTGAAAACAGTGTGTACGCGAAGGAGGAAAGTTGTCTTCAGTGCAAAAACGTAAGAAAAACGAATGCATAAGGAAAAGAAACAAAAGGGCGGAATTGGTTTAAATGGACTTGTAGACGATTTTGTGAGTCAGATGGGTTCGAAATCATAAAAACAGTGTGTACGCGAAGGAGGAAAGTTGTCTTGAGTGCAAAAACGTAAGAAAAATGAATGCATAAGGGAAAGAAACAAAAGGGCGGTATTGGATTAAATGGCCTTTTTAACGATTTTCTGAGTCAGATGGGTTCGGAATCATAAAAACAGTGTGTACGCGAAGGAGGAAAGTTGTCTTGAGTGCAAAAACGTAAGAAAAATGAATGTATAAGGAAAAGAAATGAAAGGGCGGTATTGGTTTAAATGGCCTTTTTAACGATTTTGTGAGGCAGGTGGGTTCGAAATCATAAAAAAAGTGTGTACCAGAAGGAGGGAAGTTGGAAAAACGTGGAAAAAATGAATGTATGAGGAAAAGAAACAAAAGGGCGGTATTGGTTTAAATGGCTTTTTAGACAGTTTTGTGAGTCAGATGGGTTCGGAATCTTAAAAACAGTGTGTACGAGAAGGAGGAAAGTTGGAAAAACGTGGAAAAAGTGAATGTATAAGGAAAAGAAACAAAAGGGCGGAATTGGTTTAAATGGACTTGTAGACGATTTTGTGAGTCAGATGGGTTCGAAATCATAAAAACAGTGTGTACGCGAAGGAGGAAAGTTGTCTTGAGTGCAAAAACGTAAGAAAAATGAATGCATAAGGGAAAGAAACAAAAGGGCGGTATTGGATTAAATGGCCTTTTTAACGATTTTGTGAGTCAGATGGGTTCGGAATCATAAAAACAGTGTGTACGCGAAGGAGGAAAGTTGTCTTGAGTGCAAAAACGTAAGAAAAATGAATGTATAAGGAAAAGAAACGAAAGGGCGGTATTGGTTTAAATGGCTTTTTAGACAGTTTTGTGAGTCAGATGGGTTCGGAATCTTAAAAACAGTGTGTACGAGAAGGAGGAAAGTTGGAAAAACGTCGAAAAAGTGAATGTATAAGGAAAAGAAACAAAAGGGCGGTATTGGTTTAAATGGACTTGTAGACGATTTTGTGAGTCAGATGGGTTCGAAATCATAAAAACAGTGTGTACGCGAAGGAGGAAAGTTGTCTTGAGTGCAAAAACGTAAGAAAAATGAATGCATAAGGGAAAGAAACAAAAGGGCGGTATTGGATTAAATGGCCTTTTTAACGATTTTCTCAGTCAGATGGGTTCGGAATCATAAAAACAGTGTGTACGCGAAGGAGGAAAGTTGTCTTGAGTGCAAAAACGTAAGAAAAATGAATGTATAAGGAAAAGAAATGAAAGGGCGGTATTGGTTTAAATGGCCTTTTTAACGATTTTGTGAGGCAGGTGGGTTCGAAATCATAAAAAAAGTGTGTACCAGAAGGAGGGAAGTTGGAAAAACGTGGAAAAAATGAATGTATGAGGAAAAGAAACAAAAGGGCGGTATTGGTTTAAATGGCTTTTTAGACAGTTTTGTGAGTCAGATGGGTTCGGAATCTTAAAAAAAGTGTGTACGAGAAGGAGGAAAGTTGGAAAAACGTGGAAAAAGTGAATGTATAAGGAAAAGAAACAAAAGGGCGGAATTGGTTTAAATGGACTTGTAGACGATTTTGTGAGTCAGATGGGTTCGAAATCATAAAAACAGTGTGTACGCGAAGGAGGAAAGTTGTCTTGAGTGCAAAAACGTAAGAAAAATGAATGCATAAGGGAGAGAAACAAAAGGGCGGTATTGGATTAAATGGCCTTTTTAACGATTTTGTGAGTCAGATGGGTTCGGAATCATAAAAACAGTGTGTACGCGAAGGAGGAAAGTTGTCTTGAGTGCAAAAACGTAAGAAAAATGAATGTATAAGGAAAAGAAACGAAAGGGCGGTATTGGTTTAAATGGCTTTTTAGACAGTTTTGTGAGTCAGATGGGTTCGGAATCTTAAAAACAGTGTGTACGAGAAGGAGGAAAGTTGGAAAAACGTCGAAAAAGTGAATGTATAAGGAAAAGAAACAAAAGGGCGGTATTGGTTTAAATGGCCTTTTTAACGATTTTGTGAGTCATATGGGTTCGGAATCTGAAAAACAGTGTGTACGCGAAGGAGGAAAGTTGTTTTGAGTGCAAAAACGTGGAAAACATGAATGTATAAGGAAAAGAAACAAAAGGGAGGTATTGGTTTAAATGGTCTTTTAGATGATTTTGTGAGTCAGATGGGTTCGGAATCATAAAAACAGTGTGTACGCGAAGGAGGAAAGTTGTCTTGAGTGCGAAAACGTAAGAAAAATGAATGCATAAGGAAAAGAAACAAAAGGGCGGTATTGGATTAAATGGCCTTTTTAACGATTTTGTGAGTCAGGTGGGTTCGAAATCATAAAAAAAGTGTGTACCAGAAGGAGGGAAGTTGGAAAAACGTGGAAAAAATCAATGTATGAGGAAAAGAAACATAAGGGCGGTATTGGTTTAAATGGCTTTTTAGACAGTTTTGTGAGTCAGATGGGTTTGGAATCTTAAAGCAGTGTGTACGCGAGTGCAAAAGCAGTGAGTTCGTAAAGCAGTGTGTACGCGAGAAGGAGGAAAGTTTTCTTGAGTGCAAAAACGTAAGAAAAATGAATGCATAAGGAAAAGAAACAAAAGGGCGGTATTGGATTAAATGGCCTTTTTAACGATTTTGTGAGTCAGATGGGTTCGGAATCTTAAAAACAGTGTGTACGAGAAGGAGGAAAGTTGGAAAAACGTGGAAAAAGTGAATGTATAAGGAAAAGAAACAAAAGGGCGGTATTGGTTTAAATGGCGTTTTTAACGATTTTGTGCGTCATATGGGTTCGGAATCATAAAAAAAGTGTGTACGCGAAGGAGGGAAGTTGTCTTGAGTGCAAAAACGTGAAAAAAATGAATGCATAAGGAAAAGAGACAAAAGGGCGGTATTGGTTTAAATGGCTTTTTAGACAGTTTTGTGAGTCAGATGGGTTCGGAATCTTAAAAACAGTGTGTACGAGAAGGAGGAAAGTTGGAAAAACGTGGAAAAAGTGAATGTATAAGGAAAAGAAACAAAAGGGCGGTATTGGTTTAAATGGCCTTTTTAACGATTTTGTGAGTCATATGGGTTCGGAATCTGAAAAACAGTGTGTTCGCGAAGGAGGAAAGTTGTTTTGAGTGCAAAAACGTGGAAAACATGAATGTATAAGGAAAAGAAACAAAAGGGAGGTATTGGTTTAAATGGTCTTTTAGATGATTTTGTGAGTCAGATGGGTTCGGAATCATAAAAACAGTGTGTACGGGAAGGAGGAAAGTTGTCTTGAGTGCAAAAACGTAAGAAAAATGAATGCATAAGGAAAAGAAGCAAAAGGGCGGTATTGGATTAAATGGCCTTTTTAACGATTTTGTGAGTCAGATGGGTTCGGAATCATAAAAACAGTGTGTACGCGAAGGAGGAAAGTTGTCTTGAGTGCAAAAACGTAAGAAAAATGAATGTATAAGGAAAAGAAACAAAAGGGCGGTATTGGTTTAAATGGCTTTTTAGACAGTTTTGTGAGTCAGATGGGTTCGGAATCTTAAAAACAGTGTGTACAAGAAGGAGGAAAGTTGTTTTCAGTGCAAAAACATGAAAAAAATGAATCCATAAGGAAAAGAAACAAAAGGGAGGTATTGGTTTAAATGGTCTTATAGACGATTTTGTGAGTCAGATGGGTTCGGAATCATAAAAACAGTGTGTACGCGAAGGAGGAAAGTTGTCTTGAGTGCAAAAACGTAAGAAAAATGAATGCATAAGGAAAAGAAACAAAAGGGCGGTATTGGATTAAATGGCCTTTTTAACGATTTTGTGAGTCAGATGGGTTCGGAATCATAAAAACAGTGTGTACGCGAAGGAGGAAAGTTGGAAAAACGTGGAAAAAATCAATGTATGAGGAAAAGAAACATAAGGGCGGTATTGGTTTAAATGGCTTTTTAGACAGTTTTGTGAGTCAGATGGGTTCGGAATCTTAAAAACAGTGTGTACGAGGAGGAAAGTTGGAAAAACGTGGAAAAAGTGAATGTATAAGGAAAAGAAACAAAAAGGCGGTATTGGTTTAAATGGCCTTTTTAACGATTTTGTGCGTCAAATGGGTTCGGAATCATAAAAACAGTGTGTACGCGAAGGAGGAAAGTTGTCTTGAGTGCAAAAACGTAAGAAAAACGAATGCATAAGGAAAAGAAACAAAAGGGCGGAATTGGTTTAAATGGACTTGTAGACGATTTTGTGAGTCAGATGGGTTCGAAATCATAAAAACAGTGTGTACGCGAAGGAGGAAAGTTGTCTTGAGTGCAAAAACGTAAGAAAAATGAATGCATAAGGGAAAGAAACAAAAGGGCGGTATTGGATTAAATGGTCTTTTTAACGATTTTGTGAGTCAGATGGGTTCGGAATCATAAAAACAGTGTGTACGCGAAGGAGGGGAGTTGTCTTGAGTGCAAAAACGTAAGAAAAATGAATGTATAAGGAAAAGAAACGAAAGGGCGGTATTGGTTTAAATGGCCTTTTTAACGATTTTGTGAGTCAGGTGGGTTCGAAATCATAAAAAAAGTGTGTACGCGAAGGAGGAAAGTTGTCTTGAGTGCAAAAACGTAAGAAAAATGAATGCATAAGGGAAAGAAACAAAAGGGCGGTATTGGATTAAATGGAAGTTGGAAAAACGTAGAAAAAATGAATGTATGAGGAAAAGAAACAAAAGGGCGGTATTGGTTTAAATGGCTTTTTAGACAGTTTTGTGAGTCAGATGGGTTCGGAATCTTAAAAACAGTGTGTACGAGAAGGAGGAAAGTTGGAAAAACGTGGAAAAAGTGAATGTATAAGGAAAAGAAACAAAAGGGCGGTATTGGTTTAAATGGCGTTTTTAACGATTTTGTGCGTCATATGGGTTCGGAATCATAAAAAAAGTGTGTACGCGAAGGAGGGAAGTTGTCTTGAGTGCAAAAACGTGAAAAAAATGAATGCATAAGGAAAAGAGACAAAAGGGCGGTATTGGTTTAAATGGCTTTTTAGACAGTTTTGTGAGTCAGATGGGTTCGGAATCTTAAAAACAGTGTGTACGAGAAGGAGGAAAGTTGGAAAAACGTGGAAAAATTGAATGTATAAGGAAAAGAAACAAAAGGGCGGTATTGGATTAAATGGCCTTTTTAACGATTATGTGAGTCAGATGGGTTCGGAATCATAAAAACAGTGTGTACGCGAAGGAGAAAACTTGTCTTGACTGCAAAAACGTAAGAAAAATGAATGTATAAGGAATAGAAACAAAAGGGCGGTATTGGTTTAAATGGCTTTTTAGACAGTTTTGTGAGTCAGATGGGTTCGGAATCTTAAAAACAGTGCGTACGCGAAGGAGGAAAGTTGTTGTGCAAAAACGTGGAAAAAATGAATGTATAAGGAAAAGAAACAAAAGGGCGGTATTGGATTAAATGGCCTTTTTAACGATTATGTGAGTCAGATGGGTTCGGAATCATAAAAACAGTGTGTACGCGAAGGAGGAAAGTTGTCTTGAGTGCAAAAACGTAAGAAAAATGAATGTATAAGGAAAAGAAACAAAAGGGCGGTATTGGTTTAAATGGCTTTTTAGACAGTTTTGTGAGTCAGATGGGTTCGGAATCTTAAAAACAGTGTGTACACGAAGGAGGAAAGTTGTTTTGAGTGCAAAAACGTAAGAAAAACGAATGCATAAGGAAAAGAAACAAAAGGGCGGAATTGGTTTAAATGGACTTGTAGACGATTTTGTGAGTCAGATTGTTTCGAAATCATAAAAACAGTGTGTACGCGAAGGACGAAAGTTGTCTTGAGTGCAAAAACGTAAGAAAAATGAATGCATAAGGGAAAGAAACAAAAGGGCGATATTGGATTAAATGGCCTTTTTAACGATTTTGTCAGTCAGATGGGTTCGGAATCATAAAAAAAGTGTGTACCAGAAGGAGGGAAGTTGGAAAAACGTAGAAAAAATGAATGTATGAGGAAAAGAAACAAAAGGGCGGTATTGGTTTAAATGGCTTTTTAGACAGTTTTGTGAGTCAGATGGGTTCGGAATCTTAAAAACAGTGTGTACGAGAAGGAGGAAAGTTGGAAAAACGTGGAAAAAGTGAATGTATAAGGAAAAGAAACAAAAGGGCGGTATTGGTTTAAATGGCGTTTTTAACGATTTTGTGCGTCATATGGGTTCGGAATCATAAAAAAAGTGTGTACGCGAAGGAGGGAAGTTGTCTTGAGTGCAAAAACGTGAAAAAAATGAATGCATAAGGAAAAGAGACAAAAGGGCGGTATTGGTTTAAATGGCTTTTTAGACAGTTTTGTGAGTCAGATGGGTTCGGAATCTTAAAAACAGTGTGTACGAGAAGGAGGAAAGTTGGAAAAACGTGGAAAAAGTGAATGTATAAGGAAAAGAAACAAAAGGGCGGTATTGGATTAAATGGCCTTTTTAACGATTATGTGAGTCAGATGGGTTCGGAATCATAAAAACAGTGTGTACGCGAAGGAGAAAACTTGTCTTGACTGCAAAAACGTAAGAAAAATGAATGTATAAGGAATAGAAACAAAAGGGCGGTATTGGTTTAAATGGCTTTTTAGACAGTTTTGTGAGTCAGATGGGTTCGGAATCTTAAAAACAGTGTGTACATGAAGGAGGAAAGTTGTTTTGAGTGCAAAAACGTGGAAAAAATGAATGTATAAGGAAAAGAAACAAAAGGGCGGTATTGGTTTAAATGGCCTTTTTAACGATTTTGTGAGTCATATGGGTGCGGAATCTGAAAAACAGTGCGTACGCGAAGGAGGAAAGTTGTTGTGCAAAAACGTGGAAAAAATGAATGTATAAGGAAAAGAAACAAAAGGGCGGTATTGGATTAAATGGCCTTTTTAACGATTATGTGAGTCAGATGGGTTCGGAATCATAAAAACAGTGTGTACGCGAAGGAGGAAAGTTGTCTTGAGTGCAAAAACGTAAGAAAAATGAATGTATAAGGAAAAGAAACAAAAGGGCGGTATTGGTTTAAATGGCTTTTTAGACAGTTTTGTGAGTCAGATGGGTTCGGAATCTTAAAAACAGTGTGTACACGAAGGAGGAAAGTTGTTTTGAGTGCAAAAACATGAAAAAAATGAATGCATAAGGAAAAGAAACAAAAGGGAGGTATTGGTTTAAATGGTCTTATAGACGATTTTGTGAGTCAGATGGGTTCGGAATCATAAAAACAGTGTGTACGCGAAGGAGGAAAGTTGTCTTCAGTGCAAAAACGTAAGAAAAACGAATGCATAAGGAAAAGAAACAAAAGGGCGGAATTGGTTTAAATGGACTTGTAGACGATTTTGTGAGTCAGATGGTTTCGAAATCATAAAAACAGTGTGTACGCGAAGGACGAAAGTTGTCTTGAGTGCAAAAACGTAAGAAAAATGAATGCATAAGGGAAAGAAACAAAAGGGCGATATTGGATTAAATGGCCTTTTTAACGATTTTGTGAGTCAGATGGGTTCGGAATCATAAAAACAGTGTGTACGCGAAGGAGGAAAGTTGTCTTGAGTGCAAAAACGTAAGAAAAATGAATGCATAAGGAAAAGAAACAAAAGGGCGGTATTGGATTAAATGGCCTTTTTAACGATTTTGTGAGTCAGATGGGTTCGGAATCATAAAAACAGTGTGTACGCGAAGGAGGAAAGTTGGAAAAACGTGGAAAAAATCAATGTATGAGGAAAAGAAACATAAGGGCGGTATTGGTTTAAATGGCTTTTTAGACAGTTTTGTGAGTCAGATGGGTTCGGAATCTTAAAAACAGTGTGTACGAGGAGGAAAGTTGGAAAAACGTGGAAAAAGTGAATGTATAAGGAAAAGAAACAAAAAGGCGGTATTGGTTTAAATGGCCTTTTTAACGATTTTGTGCGTCAAATGGGTTCGGAATCATAAAAACAGTGTGTACGCAAAGGAGGAAAATTGTTTTGAGTGCAAAAACGTAAGAAAAATGAATGTATAAGGAAAAGAAACGAAAGGGCGGAATTGGTTTAAATGGACTTGTAGACGATTTTGTGAGTCATATGGGTTTGGAATCATAAAAACAGTGTGTACGCGAAGGAGGAAAGTTGTCTTGAGTGCAAAAACGTAAGAAAAACGAATGCATAAGGAAAAGAAACAAAAGGGCGGAATTGGTTTAAATGGACTTGTAGACGATTTTGTGAGTCAGATGGGTTCGAAATCATAAAAACAGTGTGTACGCGAAGGAGGAAAGTTGTCTTGAGTGCAAAAACGTAAGAAAAATGAATGCATAAGGGAAAGAAACAAAAGGGCGGTATTGGATTAAATGGTCTTTTTAACGATTTTGTGAGTCAGATGGGTTCGGAATCATAAAAACAGTGTGTACGCGAAGGAGGGAAGTTGTCTTGAGTGCAAAAACGTAAGAAAAATGAATGTATAAGGAAAAGAAACGAAAGGGCGGTATTGGTTTAAATGGCCTTTTTAACGATTTTGTGAGTCAGGTGGGTTCGAAATCATAAAAAAAGTGTGTACGCGAAGGAGGAAAGTTGTCTTGAGTGCAAAAACGTAAGAAAAATGAATGCATAAGGGAAAGAAACAAAAGGGCGGTATTGGATTAAATGGAAGTTGGAAAAACGTAGAAAAAATGAATGTATGAGGAAAAGAAACAAAAGGGCGGTATTGGTTTAAATGGCTTTTTAGACAGTTTTGTGAGTCAGATGGGTTCGGAATCTTAAAAACAGTGTGTACGAGAAGGAGGAAAGTTGGAAAAACGTGGAAAAAGTGAATGTATAAGGAAAAGAAACAAAAGGGCGGTATTGGTTTAAATGGCGTTTTTAACGATTTTGTGCGTCATATGGGTTCGGAATCATAAAAAAAGTGTGTACGCGAAGGAGGGAAGTTGTCTTGAGTGCAAAAACGTGAAAAAAATGAATGCATAAGGAAAAGAGACAAAAGGGCGGTATTGGTTTAAATGGCTTTTTAGACAGTTTTGTGAGTCAGATGGGTTCGGAATCTTAAAAACAGTGTGTACGAGAAGGAGGAAAGTTGGAAAAACGTGGAAAAATTGAATGTATAAGGAAAAGAAACAAAAGGGCGGTATTGGATTAAATGGCCTTTTTAACGATTATGTGAGTCAGATGGGTTCGGAATCATAAAAACAGTGTGTACGCGAAGGAGAAAACTTGTCTTGACTGCAAAAACGTAAGAAAAATGAATGTATAAGGAATAGAAACAAAAGGGCGGTATTGGTTTAAATGGCTTTTTAGACAGTTTTGTGAGTCAGATGGGTTCGGAATCTTAAAAACAGTGCGTACGCGAAGGAGGAAAGTTGTTGTGCAAAAACGTGGAAAAAATGAATGTATAAGGAAAAGAAACAAAAGGGCGGTATTGGATTAAATGGCCTTTTTAACGATTATGTGAGTCAGATGGGTTCGGAATCATAAAAACAGTGTGTACGCGAAGGAGGAAAGTTGTCTTGAGTGCAAAAACGTAAGAAAAATGAATGTATAAGGAAAAGAAACAAAAGGGCGGTATTGGTTTAAATGGCTTTTTAGACAGTTTTGTGAGTCAGATGGGTTCGGAATCTTAAAAACAGTGTGTACACGAAGGAGGAAAGTTGTTTTGAGTGCAAAAACATGAAAAAAATGAATGCATAAGGAAAAGAAACAAAAGGGAGGTATTGGTTTAAATGGTCTTATAGACGATTTTGTGAGTCAGATGGGTTCGGAATCATAAAAACAGTGTGTACGCGAAGGAGGAAAGTTGTCTTCAGTGCAAAAACGTAAGAAAAACGAATGCATAAGGAAAAGAAACAAAAGGGCGGAATTGGTTTAAATGGACTTGTAGACGATTTTGTGAGTCAGATTGTTTCGAAATCATAAAAACAGTGTGTACGCGAAGGACGAAAGTTGTCTTGAGTGCAAAAACGTAAGAAAAATGAATGCATAAGGGAAAGAAACAAAAGGGCGATATTGGATTAAATGGCCTTTTTAACGATTTTGTCAGTCAGATGGGTTCGGAATCATAAAAAAAGTGTGTACCAGAAGGAGGGAAGTTGGAAAAACGTAGAAAAAATGAATGTATGAGGAAAAGAAACAAAAGGGCGGTATTGGTTTAAATGGCTTTTTAGACAGTTTTGTGAGTCAGATGGGTTCGGAATCTTAAAAACAGTGTGTACGAGAAGGAGGAAAGTTGGAAAAACGTGGAAAAAGTGAATGTATAAGGAAAAGAAACAAAAGGGCGGTATTGGTTTAAATGGCGTTTTTAACGATTTTGTGCGTCATATGGGTTCGGAATCATAAAAAAAGTGTGTACGCGAAGGAGGGAAGTTGTCTTGAGTGCAAAAACGTGAAAAAAATGAATGCATAAGGAAAAGAGACAAAAGGGCGGTATTGGTTTAAATGGCTTTTTAGACAGTTTTGTGAGTCAGATGGGTTCGGAATCTTAAAAACAGTGTGTACGAGAAGGAGGAAAGTTGGAAAAACGTGGAAAAAGTGAATGTATAAGGAAAAGAAACAAAAGGGCGGTATTGGATTAAATGGCCTTTTTAACGATTATGTGAGTCAGATGGGTTCGGAATCATAAAAACAGTGTGTACGCGAAGGAGAAAACTTGTCTTGACTGCAAAAACGTAAGAAAAATGAATGTATAAGGAATAGAAACAAAAGGGCGGTATTGGTTTAAATGGCTTTTTAGACAGTTTTGTGAGTCAGATGGGTTCGGAATCTTAAAAACAGTGTGTACATGAAGGAGGAAAGTTGTTTTGAGTGCAAAAACGTGGAAAAAATGAATGTATAAGGAAAAGAAACAAAAGGGCGGTATTGGTTTAAATGGCCTTTTTAACGATTTTGTGAGTCATATGGGTGCGGAATCTGAAAAACAGTGCGTACGCGAAGGAGGAAAGTTGTTGTGCAAAAACGTGGAAAAAATGAATGTATAAGGAAAAGAAACAAAAGGGCGGTATTGGATTAAATGGCCTTTTTAACGATTATGTGAGTCAGATGGGTTCGGAATCATAAAAACAGTGTGTACGCGAAGGAGGAAAGTTGTCTTGAGTGCAAAAACGTAAGAAAAATGAATGTATAAGGAAAAGAAACAAAAGGGCGGTATTGGTTTAAATGGCTTTTTAGACAGTTTTGTGAGTCAGATGGGTTCGGAATCTTAAAAACAGTGTGTACACGAAGGAGGAAAGTTGTTTTGAGTGCAAAAACATGAAAAAAATGAATGCATAAGGAAAAGAAACAAAAGGGAGGTATTGGTTTAAATGGTCTTATAGACGATTTTGTGAGTCAGATGGGTTCGGAATCATAAAAACAGTGTGTACGCGAAGGAGGAAAGTTGTCTTCAGTGCAAAAACGTAAGAAAAACGAATGCATAAGGAAAAGAAACAAAAGGGCGGAATTGGTTTAAATGGACTTGTAGACGATTTTGTGAGTCAGATGGTTTCGAAATCATAAAAACAGTGTGTACGCGAAGGACGAAAGTTGTCTTGAGTGCAAAAACGTAAGAAAAATGAATGCATAAGGGAAAGAAACAAAAGGGCGATATTGGATTAAATGGCCTTTTTAACGATTTTGTCAGTCAGATGGGTTCGGAATCATAAAAAAAGTGTGTACCAGAAGGAGGGAAGTTGGAAAAACGTAGAAAAAATGAATGTATGAGGAAAAGAAACAAAAGGGCGGTATTGGTTTAAATGGCTTTTTAGACAGTTTTGTGAGTCAGATGGGTTCGGAATCTTAAAAACAGTGTGTACGAGAAGGAGGAAAGTTGGAAAAACGTGGAAAAAGTGAATGTATAAGGAAAAGAAACAAAAGGGCGGTATTGGTTTAAATGGCGTTTTTAACGATTTTGTGCGTCATATGGGTTCGGAATCGTAAAAAAAGTGTGTACGCGAAGGAGGGAAGTTGTCTTGAGTGCAAAAACGTAAGAAAAATGAATGTATAAGGAATAGAAACAAAAGGGCGGTATTGGTTTAAATGGCTTTTTAGACAGTTTTGTGAGTCAGATGGGTTCGGAATCTTAAAAACAGTGTGTACATGAAGGAGGAAAGTTGTTTTGAGTGCAAAAACGTGGAAAAAATGAATGTATAAGGAAAAGAAACAAAAGGGCGGTATTGGATTAAATGGCCTTTTTAACGATTATGTGAGTCAGATGGGTTCGGAATCATAAAAACAGTGTGTACGCGAAGGAGAAAACTTGTCTTGACTGCAAAAACGTAAGAAAAATGAATGTATAAGGAATAGAAACAAAAGGGCGGTATTGGTTTAAATGGCTTTTTAGACAGTTTTGTGAGTCAGATGGGTTCGGAATCTTAAAAACAGTGTGTACATGAAGGAGGAAAGTTGTTTTGAGTGCAAAAACGTGGAAAAAATGAATGTATAAGGAAAAGAAACAAAAGGGCGGTATTGGTTTAAATGGCCTTTTTAACGATTTTGTGAGTCATATGGGTGCGGAATCTGAAAAACAGTGCGTACGCGAAGGAGGAAAGTTGTTGTGCAAAAACGTGGAAAAAATGAATGTATAAGGAAAAGAAACAAAAGGGCGGTATTGGATTAAATGGCCTTTTTAACGATTATGTGAGTCAGATGGGTTCGGAATCATAAAAACAGTGTGTACGCGAAGGAGGAAAGTTGTCTTGAGTGCAAAAACGTAAGAAAAATGAATGTATAAGGAAAAGAAATGAAAGGGCGGTATTGGTTTAAATGGCCTTTTTAACGATTTTGTGAGGCAGGTGGGTTCGAAATCATAAAAAAAGTGTGTACCAGAAGGAGGGAAGTTGGAAAAACGTGGAAAAAATGAATGTATGAGGAAAAGAAACAAAAGGGCGGTATTGGTTTAAATGGCTTTTTAGACAGTTTTGTGAGTCAGATGGGTTCGGAATCTTAAAAACAGTGTGTACGAGAAGGAGGAAAGTTGGAAAAACGTGGAAAAAGTGAATGTATAAGGAAAAGAAACAAAAGGGCGGAATTGGTTTAAATGGACTTGTAGACGATTTTGTGAGTCAGATGGGTTCGAAATCATAAAAACAGTGTGTACGCGAAGGAGGAAAGTTGTCTTGAGTGCAAAAACGTAAGAAAAATGAATGCATAAGGGAAAGAAACAAAAGGGCGGTATTGGATTAAATGGCCTTTTTAACGATTTTGTGAGTCAGATGGGTTCGGAATCATAAAAACAGTGTGTACGCGAAGGAGGAAAGTTGTCTTGAGTGCAAAAACGTAAGAAAAATGAATGTATAAGGAAAAGAAACGAAAGGGCGGTATTGGTTTAAATGGCTTTTTAGACAGTTTTGTGAGTCAGATGGGTTCGGAATCTTAAAAACAGTGTGTACGAGAAGGAGGAAAGTTGGAAAAACGTCGAAAAAGTGAATGTATAAGGAAAAGAAACAAAAGGGCGGTATTGGTTTAAATGGACTTGTAGACGATTTTGTGAGTCAGATGGGTTCGAAATCATAAAAACAGTGTGTACGCGAAGGAGGAAAGTTGTCTTGAGTGCAAAAACGTAAGAAAAATGAATGCATAAGGGAAAGAAACAAAAGGGCGGTATTGGATTAAATGGCCTTTTTAACGATTTTCTCAGTCAGATGGGTTCGGAATCATAAAAACAGTGTGTACGCGAAGGAGGAAAGTTGTCTTGAGTGCAAAAACGTAAGAAAAATGAATGTATAAGGAAAAGAAATGAAAGGGCGGTATTGGTTTAAATGGCCTTTTTAACGATTTTGTGAGGCAGGTGGGTTCGAAATCATAAAAAAAGTGTGTACCAGAAGGAGGGAAGTTGGAAAAACGTGGAAAAAATGAATGTATGAGGAAAAGAAACAAAAGGGCGGTATTGGTTTAAATGGCTTTTTAGACAGTTTTGTGAGTCAGATGGGTTCGGAATCTTAAAAAAAGTGTGTACGAGAAGGAGGAAAGTTGGAAAAACGTGGAAAAAGTGAATGTATCAGGAAAAGAAACAAAAGGGCGGAATTGGTTTAAATGGACTTGTAGACGATTTTGTGAGTCAGATGGGTTCGAAATCATAAAAACAGTGTGTACGCGAAGGAGGAAAGTTGTCTTGAGTGCAAAAACGTAAGAAAAATGAATGCATAAGGGAGAGAAACAAAAGGGCGGTATTGGATTAAATGGCCTTTTTAACGATTTTGTGAGTCAGATGGGTTCGGAATCATAAAAACAGTGTGTACGCGAAGGAGGAAAGTTGTCTTGAGTGCAAAAACGTAAGAAAAATGAATGTATATGGAAAAGAAACGAAAGGGCGGTATTGGTTTAAATGGCTTTTTAGACAGTTTTGTGAGTCAGATGGGTTCGGAATCTTAAAAACAGTGTGTACGAGAAGGAGGAAAGTTGGAAAAACGTCGAAAAAGTGAATGTATAAGGAAAAGAAACAAAAGGGCGGTATTGGTTTAAATGGCCTTTTTAACGATTTTGTGAGTCATATGGGTTCGGAATCTGAAAAACAGTGTGTACGCGAAGGAGGAAAGTTGTTTTGAGTGCAAAAACGTGGAAAACATGAATGTATAAGGAAAAGAAACAAAAGGGAGGTATTGGTTTAAATGGTCTTTTAGATGATTTTGTGAGTCAGATGGGTTCGGAATCATAAAAACAGTGTGTACGCGAAGGAGGAAAGTTGTCTTGAGTGCGAAAACGTAAGAAAAATGAATGCATAAGGAAAAGAAACAAAAGGGCGGTATTGGATTAAATGGCCTTTTTAACGATTTTGTGAGTCAGGTGGGTTCGAAATCATAAAAAAAGTGTGTACCAGAAGGAGGGAAGTTGGAAAAACGTGGAAAAAATCAATGTATGAGGAAAAGAAACATAAGGGCGGTATTGGTTTAAATGGCTTTTTAGACAGTTTTGTGAGTCAGATGGGTTTGGAATCTTAAAGCAGTGTGTACGCGAGTGCAAAAGCAGTGAGTTCGTAAAGCAGTGTGTACGCGAGAAGGAGGAAAGTTTTCTTGAGTGCAAAAACGTAAGAAAAATGAATGCATAAGGAAAAGAAACAAAAGGGCGGTATTGGATTAAATGGCCTTTTTAACGATTTTGTGAGTCAGATGGGTTCGGAATCTTAAAAACAGTGTGTACGAGAAGGAGGAAAGTTGGAAAAACGTGGAAAAAGTGAATGTATAAGGAAAAGAAACAAAAGGGCGGTATTGGTTTAAATGGCGTTTTTAACGATTTTGTGCGTCATATGGGTTCGGAATCATAAAAAAAGTGTGTACGCGAAGGAGGGAAGTTGTCTTGAGTGCAAAAACGTGAAAAAAATGAATGCATAAGGAAAAGAGACAAAAGGGCGGTATTGGTTTAAATGGCTTTTTAGACAGTTTTGTGAGTCAGATGGGTTCGGAATCTTAAAAACAGTGTGTACGAGAAGGAGGAAAGTTGGAAAAACGTGGAAAAAGTGAATGTATAAGGAAAAGAAACAAAAGGGCGGTATTGGTTTAAATGGCCTTTTTAACGATTTTGTGAGTCATATGGGTTCGGAATCTGAAAAACAGTGTGTTCGCGAAGGAGGAAAATTGTTTTGAGTGCAAAAACGTGGAAAACATGAATGTATAAGGAAAAGAAACAAAAGGGAGGTATTGGTTTAAATGGTCTTTTAGATGATTTTGTGAGTCAGATGGGTTCGGAATCATAAAAACAGTGTGTACGGGAAGGAGGAAAGTTGTCTTGAGTGCAAAAACGTAAGAAAAATGAATGCATAAGGAAAAGAAACAAAAGGGCGGTATTGGATTAAATGGCCTTTTTAACGATTTTGTGAGTCAGATGGGTTCGGAATCATAAAAACAGTGTGTACGCGAAGGAGGAAAGTTGTCTTGAGTGCAAAAACGTAAGAAAAATGAATGCATAAGGAAAAGAAACAAAAGGGCGGTATTGGATTAAATGGCCTTTTTAACGATTTTGTGAGTCAGATGGGTTCGGAATCATAAAAACAGTGTGTACGCGAAGGAGGAAAGTTGGAAAAACGTGGAAAAAATCAATGTATGAGGAAAAGAAACATAAGGGCGGTATTGGTTTAAATGGCTTTTTAGACAGTTTTGTGAGTCAGATGGGTTCGGAATCTTAAAAACAGTGTGTACGAGGAGGAAAGTTGGAAAAACGTGGAAAAAGTGAATGTATCAGGAAAAGAAACAAAAAGGCGGTATTGGTTTAAATGGCCTTTTTAACGATTTTGTGCGTCAAATGGGTTCGGAATCATAAAAACAGTGTGTACGCAAAGGAGGAAAATTGTTTTGAGTGCAAAAACGTAAGAAAAATGAATGTATAAGGAAAAGAAACGAAAGGGCGGAATTGGTTTAAATGGACTTGTAGACGATTTTGTGAGTCATATGGGTTTGGAATCATAAAAACAGTGTGTACGCGAAGGAGGAAAGTTGTCTTGAGTGCAAAAACGTAAGAAAAACGAATGCATAAGGAAAAGAAACAAAAGGGCGGAATTGGTTTAAATGGACTTGTAGACGATTTTGTGAGTCAGATGGGTTCGAAATCATAAAAACAGTGTGTACGCGAAGGAGGAAAGTTGTCTTGAGTGCAAAAACGTAAGAAAAATGAATGCATAAGGGAAAGAAACAAAAGGGCGGTATTGGATTAAATGGCCTTTTTAACGATTTTGTGAGTCAGATGGGTTCGGAATCATAAAAACAGTGTGTACGCGAAGGAGGGAAGTTGTCTTGAGTGCAAAAACGTAAGAAAAATGAATGTATAAGGAAAAGAAACGAAAGGGCGGTATTGGTTTAAATGGCCTTTTTAACGATTTTGTGAGTCAGGTGGGTTCGAAATCATAAAAAAAGTGTGTACCAGAAGGAGGGAAGTTGGAAAAACGTAGAAAAAATGAATGTATGAGGAAAAGAAACAAAAGGGCGGTATTGGTTTAAATGGCTTTTTAGACAGTTTTGTGAGTCAGATGGGTTCGGAATCTTAAAAACAGTGTGTACGAGAAGGAGGAAAGTTGGAAAAACGTGGAAAAAGTGAATGTATAAGGAAAAGAAACAAAAGGGCGGTATTGGTTTAAATGGCGTTTTTAACGATTTTGTGCGTCATATGGGTTCGGAATCATAAAAAAAGTGTGTACGCGAAGGAGGGAAGTTGTCTTGAGTGCAAAAACGTGAAAAAAATGAATGCATAAGGAAAAGAGACAAAAGGGCGGTATTGGTTTAAATGGCTTTTTAGACAGTTTTGTGAGTCAGATGGGTTCGGAATCTTAAAAACAGTGTGTACGAGAAGGAGGAAAGTTGGAAAAACGTGGAAAAAGTGAATGTATAAGGAAAAGAAACAAAAGGGCGGTATTGGATTAAATGGCCTTTTTAACGATTATGTGAGTCAGATGGGTTCGGAATCATAAAAACAGTGTGTACGCGAAGGAGAAAACTTGTCTTGACTGCAAAAACGTAAGAAAAATGAATGTATAAGGAATAGAAACAAAAGGGCGGTATTGGTTTAAATGGCTTTTTAGACAGTTTTGTGAGTCAGATGGGTTCGGAATCTTAAAAACAGTGCGTACGCGAAGGAGGAAAGTTGTTGTGCAAAAACGTGGAAAAAATGAATGTATAAGGAAAAGAAACAAAAGGGCGGTATTGGATTAAATGGCCTTTTTAACGATTATGTGAGTCAGATGGGTTCGGAATCATAAAAACAGTGTGTACGCGAAGGAGGAAAGTTGTCTTGAGTGCAAAAACGTAAGAAAAATGAATGTATAAGGAAAAGAAACAAAAGGGCGGTATTGGTTTAAATGGCTTTTTAGACAGTTTTGTGAGTCAGATGGGTTCGGAATCTTAAAAACAGTGTGTACACGAAGGAGGAAAGTTGTTTTGAGTGCAAAAACATGAAAAAAATGAATGCATAAGGAAAAGAAACAAAAGGGAGGTATTGGTTTAAATGGTCTTATAGACGATTTTGTGAGTCAGATGGGTTCGGAATCATAAAAACAGTGTGTACGCGAAGGAGGAAAGTTGTCTTCAGTGCAAAAACGTAAGAAAAACGAATGCATAAGGAAAAGAAACAAAAGGGCGGAATTGGTTTAAATGGACTTGTAGACGATTTTGTGAGTCAGATGGTTTCGAAATCATAAAAACAGTGTGTACGCGAAGGACGAAAGTTGTCTTGAGTGCAAAAACGTAAGAAAAATGAATGCATAAGGGAAAGAAACAAAAGGGCGATATTGGATTAAATGGCCTTTTTAACGATTTTGTCAGTCAGATGGGTTCGGAATCATAAAAAAAGTGTGTACCAGAAGGAGGGAAGTTGGAAAAACGTAGAAAAAATGAATGTATGAGGAAAAGAAACAAAAGGGCGGTATTGGTTTAAATGGCTTTTTAGACAGTTTTGTGAGTCAGATGGGTTCGGAATCTTAAAAACAGTGTGTACGAGAAGGAGGAAAGTTGGAAAAACGTGGAAAAAGTGAATGTATAAGGAAAAGAAACAAAAGGGCGGTATTGGTTTAAATGGCCTTTTTAACGATTTTGTGAGTCATATGGGTTCGGAATCTGAAAAACAGTGTGTTCGCGAAGGAGGAAAGTTGTTTTGAGTGCAAAAACGTGGAAAACATGAATGTATAAGGAAAAGAAACAAAAGGGAGGTATTGGTTTAAATGGTCTTTTAGATGATTTTGTGAGTCAGATGGGTTCGGAATCATAAAAACAGTGTGTACGGGAAGGAGGAAAGTTGTCTTGAGTGCAAAAACGTAAGAAAAATGAATGCATAAGGAAAAGAAACAAAAGGGCGGTATTGGATTAAATGGCCTTTTTAACGATTTTGTGAGTCAGATGGGTTCGGAATCATAAAAACAGTGTGTACGCGAAGGAGGAAAGTTGTCTTGAGTGCAAAAACGTAAGAAAAATGAATGTATAAGGAAAAGAAACAAAAGGGCGGTATTGGTTTAAATGGCTTTTTAGACAGTTTTGTGAGTCAGATGGGTTCGGAATCTTAAAAACAGTGTGTACAAGAAGGAGGAAAGTTGTTTTCAGTGCAAAAACATGAAAAAAATGAATCCATAAGGAAAAGAAACAAAAGGGAGGTATTGGTTTAAATGGTCTTATAGACGATTTTGTGAGTCAGATGGGTTCGGAATCATAAAAACAGTGTGTACGCGAAGGAGGAAAGTTGTCTTGAGTGCAAAAACGTAAGAAAAATGAATGCATAAGGAAAAGAAACAAAAGGGCGGTATTGGATTAAATGGCCTTTTTAACGATTTTGTGAGTCAGATGGGTTCGGAATCATAAAAACAGTGTGTACGCGAAGGAGGAAAGTTGGAAAAACGTGGAAAAAATCAATGTATGAGGAAAAGAAACATAAGGGCGGTATTGGTTTAAATGGCTTTTTAGACAGTTTTGTGAGTCAGATGGGTTCGGAATCTTAAAAACAGTGTGTACGAGGAGGAAAGTTGGAAAAACGTGGAAAAAGTGAATGTATAAGGAAAAGAAACAAAAGGGCGGAATTGGTTTAAATGGACTTGTAGACGATTTTGTGAGTCAGATGGTTTCGAAATCATAAAAACAGTGTGTACGCGAAGGAGGAAAGTTGTCTTGAGTGCAAAAACGTAAGAAAAATGAATGTATAAGGAAAAGAAACGAAAGGGCGGTATTGGTTTAAATGGCCTTTTTAACGATTTTGTGAGGCAGGTGGGTTCGAAATCATAAAAAAAGTGTGTACCAGAAGGAGGGAAGTTGGAAAAACGTGGAAAAAATGAATGTATGAGGAAAAGAAACAAAAGGGCGGTATTGGTTTAAATGGCTTTTTAGACAGTTTTTTGAGTCAGATGGGTTCGGAAACTTAAAAACAGTGTGTACGAGAAGGAGGAAAGTTGGAAAAACGTGGAAAAAGTGAATGTATAAGGAAAAGAAACAAAAGGGCGGAATTGGTTTAAATGGACTTGTAGACGATTTTGTGAGTCAGATGGGTTCGAAATCATAAAAACAGTGTGTACGCGAAGGAGGAAAGTTGTCTTGAGTGCAAAAACGTAAGAAAAATGAATGTATAAGGAAAAGAAACAAAAGGGCGGTATTGGTTTAAATGGCTTTTTAGACAGTTTTGTGAGTCAGATGGGTTCGGAGTCTTAAAAACAGTGTGTACAAGGAGGAAAGTTGTTTTCAGTGCAAAAACATGAAAAAAATGAATCCATAAGGAAAAGAAACAAAAGGGAGGTATTGGTTTAAATGGTCTTATAGACGATTTTGTGAGTCAGATGGGTTCGGAATCATAAAAACAGTGTGTACGCAAAGGAGGAAAGTTGCCTTGAGTGCAAAAACGTAAGAAAAACGAATGCATAAGGAAAAGAAACAAAAGGGCGGAATTGGTTTAAATGGCCTTTTTAACGATTTTGTGAGTCAGGTGGGTTCGAAATCATAAAAAAAGTGTGTACCAGAAGGAGGGAAGTTGGAAAAACGTGGAAAAAATCAATGTATGAGGAAAAGAAACATAAGGGCGGTATTGGTTTAAATGGCTTTTTAGACAGTTTTGTGAGTCAGATGGGTTCGGAATCTTAAAAACAGTGTGTACGCGAAGGAGGAAAGTTGTCTTGAGTGCAAAAACGTAAGAAAAATGAACGCATAAGGAAAAGAAACAAAAGGGCGGTATTGGATTAAATGGCCTTTTTAACGATTTTGTGAGTTAGATGGGTTCGGAATCATAAAAACAGTGTGTACGCGAAGGAGGAAAGTTGTTTTGAGTGCAAAAACGTGGAAAACATGAATGTATAAGGAAAAGAAACAAAATGGAGGTATTGGTTTAAATGGTCTTTTAGATGATTTTGTGAGTCAGATGGGTTCGGAATCATAAAAACAGTGTGTACGCGAAGGAGGAAAGTTGTCTTGAGTGCAAAAACGTAAGAAAAATGAATGCATAAGGAAAAGAAACAAAAGGGCGGTATTGGATTAAATGGCCTTTTTAAAGATTTTGTGAGTCAGATGGGTTCGGAATCTTAAAAACAGTGTGTACACGAAGGAGGAAAGTTGTTTTGAGTGCAAAAACATGAAAAAAATGAATCCATAATGAAAAGAAACAAAAGGGAGGTATTGGTTTAAATGGTCTTATAGACGATTTTGTGAGTCAGATGGGTTCGGAATCATAAAAACAGTGTGTACGCGAAGGAGGAAAGTTGTTTTGAGTGCAAAAACGTGGAAAACATGAATGTATAAGGAAAAGAAACAAAATGGAGGTATTGGTTTAAATGGTCTTTTAGATGATTTTGTGAGTCAGATGGGTTCGGAATCATAAAAACAGTGTGTACGCGAAGGAGGAAAGTTGTCTTGAGTGGAAAAACGTAAGAAAAATAATTGCATAAGGAAAAGAAACAAAAGGGCGGAATTGGTTTAAATGGCCTTTTTAACGATTTTGTGAGTCAAGTGCGTTCGAAATCATAAAAAAAGTGTGTACCAGAAGGAGGGAAGTTGGAAAAACGTGGAAAAAATGAATGCATGAGGAAAAGAAACAAAAGGGCGGTATTGGTTTAAATGGCTTTTTAGACAGTTTTGTGAGTCAGATGGGTTCGGAACCTTGAAAACAGTGTGTACGCGAAGGAGGAAAGTTGTCTTGAGTGCAAAAACGTAAGAAAAATGAATGCATAAGGGAAAGAAACAAAAGGGCGGTATTGGATTAAATGGCCTTTTTAACGATTTTCTGAGTCAGATGGGTTCGGAATCATAAAAACAGTGTGTACGCGAAGGAGGAAAGTTGTCTTGAGTGCAAAAACGTAAGAAAAATGAATGTATAAGGAAAAGAAACGAAAGGGCGGTATTGGTTTAAATGGCCTTTTTAACGATTTTGTGAGGCAGGTGGGTTCGAAATCATAAAAAAAGTGTGTACCAGAAGGAGGGAAGTTGAAAAAACGTGGAAAAAATGAATGTATGAGGAAAAGAAACAAAAGGGCGGTATTGGTTTAAATGGCTTTTTAGACAGTTTTGTGAGTCAGATGGGTTCGGAATCTTAAAAACAGTGTGTACGAGAAGGAGGAAAGTTGGAAAAACGTGGAAAAAGTGAATGTATAAGGAAAAGAAACAAAAGGGCGGAATTGGTTTAAATGGACTTGTAGACGATTTTGTGAGTCAGATGGTTTCGAAATCATAAAAACAGTGTGTACGCGAAGGAGGAAAGTTGTCTTGAGTGCAAAAACGTAAGAAAAATGAATGCATAAGGGAAAGAAACAAAAGGGCGGTATTGGATTAAATGGCCTTTTTAACGATTTTGTGAGTCAGATGGGTTCGGAATCATAAAAACAGTGTGTACGCGAAGGAGGAAAGTTGTCTTGAGTGCAAAAACGTAAGAAAAATGAATGCATAAGGGAAAGAAATAAAAGGGCGGTATTGGATTAAATGGCCTTTTTAACGATTTTGTGAGTCAGATGGGTTCGGAATCATAAAAACAGTGTGTACGCGAAGGAGGAAAGTTGTCTTCAGTGCAAAAACGTAAGAAAAACGAATGCATAAGGAAAAGAAACAGAAGGGCGGAATTGGTTTAAATGGACTTGTAGACGATTTTGTGAGTCAGATGGTTTCGAAATCATAAAAACAGTGTGTACGCGAAGGAGGAAAGTTGTCTTGAGTGAAAAAACGTAAGAAAAATGAATGCATAAGGGAAAGAAACAAAAGGGCGATATTGGATTAAATGGCCTTTTTAACGATTTTGTGAGTCAGATGGGTTCGGAATCATAAAAACAGTGTGTACGCGAAGGAGGAAAGTTGTCTTCAGTGCAAAAACGTAAGAAAAACGAATGCATAAGGAAAAGAAACAAAAGGGCGGAATTGGTTTAAATGGACTTGTAGACGATTTTGTGAGTCAGATGGGTTCGAAATCATAAAAACAGTGTGTACGCGAAGGAGGAAAGTTGTCTTGAGTGCAAAAACGTAAGAAAAATGAATGCATAAGGGAAAGAAACAAAAGGGCGGTATTGGATTAAATGGCCTTTTTAACGATTTTGTGTCAGATGGGTTCGGAATCATAAAAACAGTGTGTACGCGAAGGAGGAAAGTTGTCTTGAGTGCAAAAACGTAAGAAAAATGAATGTATAAGGAAAAGAAACGAAAGGGCGGTATTGGTTTAAATGGCCTTTTTAACGATTTTGTGAGTCAGGTGGGTTCGAAATCATAAAAAAAGTGTGTACGAGAAGGAGGAAAGTTGGAAAAACGTGGAAAAAGTGAATGTATAAGGAAAAGAAACAAAAGGGCGGTATTGGTTTAAATGGCGTTTTTAACGATTTTGTGCGTCATATGGGTTCGGAATCATAAAAAAAGTGTGTACGCGAAGGAGGGAAGTTGTATTGAGCGCAAAAACGTGAAAAAAATGAATGCATAAGGAAAAGAAACAAAAGGGCGGTATTGGTTTAAATGGCTTTTTAGACAGTTTTGTGAGTCAGATGGGTTCGGAATCTTAAAAACAGTGTGTACGAGAAGGAGGAAAGTTGGAAAAACGTGGAAAAAGTGAATGTATAAGGAAAAGAAACAAAAGGGCGGTATTGGTTTAAATGGCCTTTTTAACGATTTTGTGAGACATATGGGTTCGGAATCTGAAAAACAGTGTGTACGCGAAGGAGGAAAGTTGTTTTGAGTGCAAAAACGTGGAAAACATGAATGTATAAGGAAAAGAAACAAAAGGGAGGTATTGGTTTAAATGGTCTTTTAGATGATTTTGTGAGTCAGATGGGTTCGGAATCATAAAAACAGTGTGTACGCGAAGGAGGAAAGTTGTCTTGAGTGCAAAAACGTAAGAAAAATGAATGTATAAGGAAAAGAAACAAAAGGGCGGTATTGGTTTAAATGGCTTTTTAGACAGTTTTGTGAGTCAGATGGGTTCGGAGTCTTAAAAACAGTGTGTACAAGGAGGAAAGTTGTTTTCAGTGCAAAAACATGAAAAAAATGAATCCATAAGGAAAAGAAACAAAAGGGAGGTATTGGTTTAAATGGTCTTATAGACGATTTTGTGAGTCAGATGGGTTCGGAATCATAAAAACAGTGTGTACGCAAAGGAGGAAAGTTGCCTTGAGTGCAAAAACGTAAGAAAAACGTATGCATAAGGAAAAGAAACAAAAGAGCGGAATTGGTTTAAATGGCCTTTTTAACGATTTTGTGAGTCAGGTGGGTTCGAAATCATAAAAAAAGTGTGTACCAGAAGGAGGGAAGTTGGAAAAACGTGGAAAAAATCAATATAGGAGGAAAAGAAACATAAGGGCGGTATTGGTTTAAATGGCTTTTTAGACAGTTTTGTGAGTCAGATGGGTTCGGAATCTTAAAAACAGTGTGTACGAGGAGGAAAGTTGGAAAAACGTGGAAAAAGTGAATGTATAAGGAAAAGAAACAAAAAGGCGGTATTGGCCTTTTTAACGATTTTGTGCGTCAAATGGGTTCGGAATCATAAAAACAGTGTGTACGCAAAGGAGGAAAATTGTTTTGAGTGCAAAAACGTGGGAAAAATGAATGCATAAGGAAAAGAAACAAGAGGGCGGAATTGGTTTAAATGGTCTTATAGACGATTTTGTGAGTCAGATGGGTTCGGAATCATAAAAACAGTGTGTACGCGAAGGAGGGAAGTTGTCTTGAGTGCAAAAACGTGAAAAAAATGAATGCATAAGGAAAAGAAACAAAAGGGCGGTATTGGTTTAAATGGCTTTTTAGACAGTTTTGTGAGTCAGATGGGTTCGGAATCTTAAAAACAGTGTGTACGAGAAGGAGGAAAGTTGGAAAAACGTGGAAAAAGTGAATGTATAAGGAAAAGAAACAAAAGGGCGATATTGGTTTAAATGGCCTTTTTAACGATTTTGTGAGTCATATGGGTTCGGAATCTGAAAAACAGTGTGTACGCGAAGGAGGAAAGTTGTTTTGAGTGCAAAAACGTGGAAAACATGAATGTATAAGGAAAAGAAACAAAAGGGAGGTATTGGTTTAAATGGTCTTTTAGATGATTTTGTGAGTCAGATGGGTTCGGAATCATAAAAACAGTGTGTACGCGAAGGAGGAAAGTTGTCTTGAGTGCAAAAACGTAAGAAAAATGAATGTATAAGGAAAAGAAACAAAAGGGCGGTATTGGTTTAAATGGCCTTTTTAACGATTTTGTGAGTCAGGTGGGTTCGAAATCATAAAAAAAGTGTGTACCAGAAGGAGGGAAGTTGGAAAAACGTGGAAAAAATCAATGTATGAGGAAAAGAAACATAAGGGCGGTATTGGTTTAAATGGCTTTTTAGACAGTTTTGTGAGTCAGATGGGTTCGGAATCTTAAAAACAGTGTGTACGAGGAGGAAAGTTGGAAAAACGTGGAAAAAGTGAATGTATAAGGAAAAGAAACAAAAAGGCGGTATTGGTTTAAATGGCCTTTTTAACGATTTTGTGCGTCAAATGGGTTCGGAATCATAAAAACAGTGTGTACGCAAAGGAGGAAAATTGTTTTGAGTGCAAAAACGTGGGAAAAATGAATGCATAAGGAAAAGAAACAAGAGGGCGGAATTGGTTTAAATGGTCTTTTGGACAGTTTTGTTAGTCAGATGGGTTTGGAATCATAAAAACAGCGTGTACGCGAAGGAGGAAACTTGTCTTGAGTGCAAAAACGTGAGAAAAATGAATGCATAAGGAAAATAATCAAAAGGGCGGTATTGGTTTAAATGGCCTTTTAGGCGGTTTTGTGAGTCAAGTGGGTTCGGAATCATAAAAATTGTGTGTACGAGAAGGAGGAAAGTTGGAAAAACGTGGAAAAAGTGAATGTATAAGGAAAAGAAACAAAAGGGCGGTATTGGTTTAAATGGCGTTTTTAACGATTTTGTGCGTCATATGGGTTCGGAATCATAAAAAAAGTGTGTACGCGAAGGAGGGAAGTTGTCTTGAGTGCAAAAACGTGAAAAAAATGAATGCATAAGGAAAAGAAACAAAAGGGCGGTATTGGTTTAAATGGCTTTTTAGACAGTTTTGTGAGTCAGATGGGTTCGGAATCTTAAAAACAGTGTGTACGCGAAGGAGGAAAGTTGTTTTGAGTGCAAAAACGTGGAAAACATGAATGTATAAGGAAAAGAAACAAAAGGGAGGTATTGGTTTAAATGGTCTTTTAGATGATTTTGTGAGTCAGATGGGTTCGGAATCATAAAAACAGTGTGTACGCGAAGGAGGAAAGTTGTCTTGAGTGCAAAAACGTAAGAAAAATGAATGTATAAGGAAAAGAAACAAAAGGGCGGTATTGGTTTAAATGGCTTTTTAGACAGTTTTGTGAGTCAGATGGGTTCGGAATCTTAAAAACAGTGTGTACAAGGAGGAAAGTTGGAAAAACGTGGAAAAAGTGAATGTATAAGGAAAAGAAACAAAAGGGCGGTATTGGTTTAAATGGCCTTTTTAACGATTTTGTGAGTCATATAGGTTCGGAATCTGAAAAACAGTGTGTACGCGAAGGAGGAAAGTTGTTTTGAGTGCAAAAACGTGGAAAACATGAATGTATAAGGAAAAGAAACAAAAGGGAGGTATTGGTTTAAATGGTCTTTTAGATGATTTTGTGAGTCAGATGGGTTCGGAATCATAAAAACAGTGTGTACGCGAAGGAGGAAAGTTGTCTTGAGTGCAAAAACGTAAGAAAAATGAATGTATAAGGAAAAGAAACAAAAGGGCGGTATTGGTTTAAATGGCTTTTTAGACAGTTTTGTGAGTCAGATGGGTTCGGAATCTTAAAAACAGTGTGTACAAGGAGGAAAGTTGTTTTCAGTGCAAAAACATGAAAAAAATGAATCCATAAGGAAAAGAAACAAAAGGGAGGTATTGGTTTAAATGGTCTTATAGACGATTTTGTGAGTCAGATGGGTTCGGAATCATAAAAACAGTGTGTACGCAAAGGAGGAAAGTTGCCTTGAGAACAAAAACCTAAGAAAAACGAATGCATAAGGAAAAGAAACAAAAGGGCGGAATTGGTTTAAATGGCCTTTTTAACGATTTTGTGAGTCAGGTGGGTTCGAAATCATAAAAAAAGTGTGTACCAGAAGGAGGGAAGTTGGAAAAACGTGGAAAAAATCAATGTATGAGGAAAAGAAACATAAGGGCGGTATTGGTTTAAATGGCTTTTTAGACAGTTTTGTGAGTCAGATGGGTTCGGAATCTTAAAAACAGTGTGTACGAGGAGGAAAGTTGGAAAAACGTGGAAAAAGTGAATGTATAAGGAAAAGAAACAAAAGGGCGGTATTGGTTTAAATGGCTTTTTAGACAGTTTTGTGAGTCAGATGGGTTCGGAATCTTAAAAACAGTGTGTACAAGGAGGAAAGTTGTCTTCAGTGCAAAAACGTAAGAAAAACGAATGCATAAGGAAAAGAAACAAAAGGGCGGAATTGGTTTAAATGGACTTGTAGACGATTTTGTGAGTCAGATGGGTTCGGAATCTTAAAAACAGTGTGTACGCGAAGGAGGAAAGTTGTCTTGAGTGCAAAAACGTAAGTAAATTAATGCATAAGGGAAAGAAACAAAAGGGCGGTATTGGATTAAATGGCCTTTTTAACGATTTTGTGAGTCAGATGAGTTCGGAATCATAAAAACAGTGTGTACCAGAAGGAGGGAAGTTGGAAAAACGTGGAAAAAATCAATGTATGAGGAAAAGAAACATAAGGGCGGTATTGGTTTAAATGGCTTTTTAGACAGTTTTGTGAGTCAGATGGGTTCGGAATCTTAAAAACAGTGTGTACGCGAAGGAGGAAAGTTGTCTTGAGTGCAAAAACGTAAGAAAAATGAATGCATAAGGAAAAGAAACAAAAGGGCGGTATTGGATTAAATGGCCTTTTTAACGATTTTGTGAGTCAGATGGGTTCGGAATCATAAAAACAGTGTGTACGCGAAGGAGGAAAGTTGTTTTGAGTGCAAAAACGTGGGAAAAATGAATGCATAAGGAAAAGAAACAAGAGGGCGGAATTGGTTTAAATGGTCTTATAGACGATTTTGTGAGTCAGATGGGTTCGGAATCATAAAAACAGTGTGTACGCGAAGGAGGAAAGTTGTCTTGAGTGCAAAAACGTAAGAAAAATGAATGTATAAGGAAAAGAAACGAAAGGGCGGTATTGGTTTAAATGGCCTTTTTAACGATTTTGTGAGTCAGGTGGGTTCGAAATCATAAAAACAGTGTGTACCAGAAGGAGGGAAGTTGGAAAAACGTGGAAAAAATGAATGTATGAGGAAAAGAAACAAAATGGCGGTATTGGTTTAAATGGCTTTTTAGACAGTTTTGTGAGTCAGATGGGTTCGGAATCTTAAAAACAGTGTGTACGAGAAGGAGGAAAGTTGGAAAAACGTGGAAAAAGTGAATGTATAAGGAAAAGAAACAAAAGGGCGGTATTGGTTTAAATGGCGTTTTTAACGATTTTGTGCGTCATATGGGTTCGGAATCATAAAAAAAGTGTGTACGCGAAGGAGGGAAGTTGTCTTGAGTGCAAAAACGTGAAAAAAATGAATGCATAAGGAAAAGAAACAAAAGGGCGGTATTGGTTTAAATGGCTTTTTAGACAGTTTTGTGAGTCAGATGGGTTCGGAATCTTAAAAACAGTGTGTACGAGAAGGAGGAAAGTTGGAAAAACGTGGAAAAAGTGAATGTATAAGGAAAAGAAACAAAAGGGCGGTATTGGTTTAAATGGCCTTTTTAACGATTTTGTGAGTCATATGGGTTCGGAATCTGAAAAACAGTGTGTACGCGAAGGAGGAAAGTTGTTTTGAGTGCAAAAACGTGGAAAACATGAATGTATAAGGAAAAGAAACAAAAGGGAGGTATTGGTTTAAATGGTCTTTTAGATGATTTTGTGAGTCAGATGGGTTCGGAATCATAAAAACAGTGTGTACGCGAAGGAGGAAAGTTGTCTTGAGTGCAAAAACGTAAGAAAAATGAATGTATAAGGAAAAGAAACAAAAGGGCGGTATTGGTTTAAATGGCTTTTTAGACAGTTTTGTGAGTCAGATGGGTTCGGAATCTTAAAAACAGTGTGTACAAGGAGGAAAGTTGTTTTCAGTGCAAAAACATGAAAAAAATGAATCCATAAGGAAAAGAAACAAAAGGGAGGTATTGGTTTAAATGGTCTTATAGACGATTTTGTGAGTCAGATGGGTTCGGAATCATAAAAACAGTGTGTACGCAAAGGAGGAAAGTTGCCTTGAGAACAAAAACCTAAGAAAAACGAATGCATAAGGAAAAGAAACAAAAGGGCGGAATTGGTTTAAATGGCCTTTTTAACGATTTTGTGAGTCAGGTGGGTTCGAAATCATAAAAAAAGTGTGTACCAGAAGGAGGGAAGTTGGAAAAACGTGGAAAAAATCAATGTATGAGGAAAAGAAACATAAGGGCGGTATTGGTTTAAATGGCTTTTTAGACAGTTTTGTGAGTCAGATGGGTTCGGAATCTTAAAAACAGTGTGTACGAGGAGGAAAGTTGGAAAAACGTGGAAAAAGTGAATGTATAAGGAAAAGAAACAAAAGGGCGGTATTGGTTTAAATGGCTTTTTAGACAGTTTTGTGAGTCAGATGGGTTCGGAATCTTAAAAACAGTGTGTACAAGGAGGAAAGTTGTCTTCAGTGCAAAAACGTAAGAAAAACGAATGCATAAGGAAAAGAAACAAAAGGGCGGAATTGGTTTAAATGGACTTGTAGACGATTTTGTGAGTCAGATGGGTTCGGAATCTTAAAAACAGTGTGTACGCGAAGGAGGAAAGTTGTCTTGAGTGCAAAAACGTAAGTAAATTAATGCATAAGGGAAAGAAACAAAAGGGCGGTATTGGATTAAATGGCCTTTTTAACGATTTTGTGAGTCAGATGAGTTCGGAATCATAAAAACAGTGTGTACCAGAAGGAGGGAAGTTGGAAAAACGTGGAAAAAATCAATGTATGAGGAAAAGAAACATAAGGGCGGTATTGGTTTAAATGGCTTTTTAGACAGTTTTGTGAGTCAGATGGGTTCGGAATCTTAAAAACAGTGTGTACGCGAAGGAGGAAAGTTGTCTTGAGTGCAAAAACGTAAGAAAAATGAATGCATAAGGAAAAGAAACAAAAGGGCGGTATTGGATTAAATGGCCTTTTTAACGATTTTGTGAGTCAGATGGGTTCGGAATCATAAAAACAGTGTGTACGCGAAGGAGGAAAGTTGTTTTGAGTGCAAAAACGTGGGAAAAATGAATGCATAAGGAAAAGAAACAAGAGGGCGGAATTGGTTTAAATGGTCTTATAGACGATTTTGTGAGTCAGATGGGTTCGGAATCATAAAAACAGTGTGTACGCGAAGGAGGAAAGTTGTCTTGAGTGCAAAAACGTAAGAAAAATGAATGTATAAGGAAAAGAAACGAAAGGGCGGTATTGGTTTAAATGGCCTTTTTAACGATTTTGTGAGTCAGGTGGGTTCGAAATCATAAAAACAGTGTGTACCAGAAGGAGGGAAGTTGGAAAAACGTGGAAAAAATGAATGTATGAGGAAAAGAAACAAAATGGCGGTATTGGTTTAAATGGCTTTTTAGACAGTTTTGTGAGTCAGATGGGTTCGGAATCTTAAAAACAGTGTGTAGGAGAAGGAGGAAAGTTGGAAAAACGTGGAAAAAGTGAATGTATAAGGAAAAGAAACAAAAGGGCGGTATTGGTTTAAATGGCGTTTTTAACGATTTTGTGCGTCATATGGGTTCGGAATCAGAAAAAAAGTGTGTACGCTTAGGAGGGAAGTTGTCTTGAGTGCAAAAACGTGAAAAAAATGAATGCATAAGGAAAAGAAACAAAAGGGCGGTATTGGTTTAAATGGCTTTTTAGACAGTTTTGTGAGTCAGATGGGTTCGGAATCTTAAAAACAGTGTGTACGAGAAGGAGGAAAGTTGGAAAAACGTGGAAAAAGTGAATGTATAAGGAAAAGAAACAAAAGGGCGGTATTGGTTTAAATGGCCTTTTTAACGATTTTGTGAGTCATATGGTTTCGGAATCTGAAAAACAGTGTGTACGCGAAGGAGGAAAGTTGTTTTGAGTGCAAAAACGTGGAAAACATGAATGTATAAGGAAAAGAAACAAAAGGGAGGTATTGGTTTAAATGGTCTTTTAGATGATTTTGTGAGTCAGATGGGTTCGGAATCATAAAAACAGTGTGTACGCGAAGGAGGAAAGTTGTCTTGAGTGCAAAAACGTAAGAAAAATGAATGTATAAGGAAAAGAAACAAAAGGGCGGTATTGGTTTAAATGGCCTTTTTAACGATTTTGTGAGTCAGGTGGGTTCGAAATCATAAAAAAAGTGTGTACCAGAAGGAGGGAAGTTGGAAAAACGTGGAAAAAATCAATGTATGAGGAAAAGAAACATAAGGGCGGTATTGGTTTAAATGGCTTTTTAGACAGTTTTGTGAATCAGATGGGTTCGGAATCTTAAAAACAGTGTGTACGAGGAGGAAAGTTGGAAAAACGTGGAAAAAGTGAATGTATAAGGAAAAGAAACAAAAAGGCGGTATTGGTTTAAATGGCCTTTTTAACGATTTTGTGCGTCAAATGGGTTCGGAATCATAAAAACAGTGTGTACGCAAAGGAGGAAAATTGTTTTGAGTGCAAAAACGTGGGAAAAATGAATGCATAAGGAAAAGAAACAAGAGGGCGGAATTGGTTTAAATGGTCTTTTGGACGGTTTTGTTAGTCAGATGGGTTTGGAATCATAAAAACAGCGTGTACGCGAAGGAGGAAACTTGTCTTGAGTGCAAAAACGTGAGAAAAATGAATGCATAAGGAAAATAATCAAAAGGGCGGTATTGGTTTAAATGGCCTTTTAGGCGGTTTTGTGAGTCAAGTGGGTTCGGAATCATAAAAATTGTGTGTACGAGAAGGAGGAAAGTTGGAAAAACGTGGAAAAAGTGAATGTATAAGGAAAAGAAACAAAAGGGCGGTATTGGTTTAAATGGCGTTTTTAACGATTTTGTGCGTCATATGGGTTCGGAATCATAAAAAAAGTGTGTACGCGAAGGAGGGAAGTTGTCTTGAGTGCAAAAACGTGAAAAAAATGAATGCATAAGGAAAAGAAACAAAAGGGCGGTATTGGTTTAAATGGCTTTTTAGACAGTTTTGTGAGTCAGATGGGTTCGGAATCTTAAAAACAGTGTGTACGAGAAGGAGGAAAGTTGGAAAAACGTGGAAAAAGTGAATGTATAAGGAAAAGAAACAAAAGGGCGGTATTGGTTTAAATGGCCTTTTTAACGATTTTGTGAGTCATATAGGTTCGGAATCTGAAAAACAGTGTGTACGCGAAGGAGGAAAGTTGTTTTGAGTGCAAAAACGTGGAAAACATGAATGTATAAGGAAAAGAAACAAAAGGGAGGTATTGGTTTAAATGGTCTTTTAGATGATTTTGTGAGTCAGATGGGTTCGGAATCATAAAAACAGTGTGTACGCGAAGGAGGAAAGTTGTCTTGAGTGCAAAAACGTAAGAAAAATGAATGTATAAGGAAAAGAAACAAAAGGGCGGTATTGGTTTAAATGGCTTTTTAGACAGTTTTGTGAGTCAGATGGGTTCGGAATCTTAAAAACAGTGTGTACAAGGAGGAAAGTTGTTTTCAGTGCAAAAACATGAAAAAAATGAATCCATAAGGAAAAGAAACAAAAGGGAGGTATTGGTTTAAATGGTCTTATAGACGATTTTGTGAGTCAGATGGGTTCGGAATCATAAAAACAGTGTGTACGCAAAGGAGGAAAGTTGCCTTGAGAACAAAAACGTAAGAAAAACGAATGCATAAGGAAAAGAAACAAAAGGGCGGAATTGGTTTAAATGGCCTTTTTAACGATTTTGTGAGTCAGGTGGGTTCGAAATCATAAAAAAAGTGTGTACCAGAAGGAGGGAAGTTGGAAAAACGTGGAAAAAATCAATGTATGAGGAAAAGAAGCATAAGGGCGGTATTGGTTTAAATGGCTTTTTAGACAGTTTTGTGAGTCAGATGGGTTCGGAATCTTAAAAACAGTGTGTACGAGGAGGAAAGTTGGAAAAACGTGGAAAAAGTGAATGTATAAGGAAAAGAAACAAAAGGGCGGTATTGGTTTAAATGGCTTTTTAGACAGTTTTGTGAGTCAGATGGGTTCGGAATCTTAAAAACAGTGTGTACAAGGAGGAAAGTTGTCTTCAGTGCAAAAACGTAAGAAAAACGAATGCATAAGGAAAAGAAACAAAAGGGCGGAATTGGTTTAAATGGACTTGTAGACGATTTTGTGAGTCAGATGGGTTAGGAATCTTAAAAACAGTGTGTACGCGAAGGAGGAAAGTTGTCTTGAGTGCAAAAACGTAAGTAAATTAATGCATAAGGGAAAGAAACAAAAGGGCGGTATTGGATTAAATGGCCTTTTTAACGATTTTGTGAGTCAGATGAGTTCGGAATCATAAAAACAGTGTGTACCAGAAGGAGGGAAGTTGGAAAAACGTGGAAAAAATCAATGTATGAGGAAAAGAAACATAAGGGCGGTATTGGTTTAAATGGCTTTTTAGACAGTTTTGTGAGTCAGATGGGTTCGGAATCTTAAAAACAGTGTGTACGCGAAGGAGGAAAGTTGTCTTGAGTGCAAAAACGTAAGAAAAATGAATGCATAAGGAAAAGAAACAAAAGGGCGGTATTGGATTAAATGGCCTTTTTAACGATTTTGTGAGTCAGATGGGTTCGGAATCATAAAAACAGTGTGTACGCGAAGGAGGAAAGTTGTTTTGAGTGCAAAAACGTGGAAAACATGAATGTATAAGGAAAAGAAACAAAATGGAGGTATTGGTTTAAATGGTCTTTTAGATGATTTTGTGAGTCAGATGGGTTCGGAATCATAAAAACAGTGTGTACGCGAAGGAGGAAAGTTGTCTTGAGTGCAAAAACGTGGAAAACATGAATGTATAAGGAAAAGAAACAAAATGGAGGTATTGGTTTAAATGGTCTTTTAGATGATTTTGTGAGTCAGATGGGTTCGGAATCATAAAAACAGTGTGTACGCGAAGGAGGAAAGTTGTCTTCAGTGCAAAAACGTAAGAAAAATGAATGCATAAGGGAAAGAAACAAAAGGGCGGTATTGGATTAAATGGCCTTTTTAACGATTTTCTGAGTCAGATGGGTTCGGAATCATAAAAACAGTGTGTACGCGAAGGAGGAAAGTTGTCTTGAGTGCAAAAACGTAAGAAAAATGAATGCATAAGGAAAAGAAACAAAAGGGCGGTATTGGATTAAATGGCCTTTTTAAAGATTTTGTGAGTCAGATGGGTTCGGAATCTTAAAAACAGTGTGTACACGAAGGAGGAAAGTTGTTTTGAGTGCAAAAACATGAAAAAAATGAATCCATAATGAAAAGAAACAAAAGGGAGGTATTGGTTTAAATGGTCTTATAGACGATTTTGTGAGTCAGATGGGTTCGGAATCATAAAAACAGTGTGTACGCAAAGGAGGAAAGTTGTCTTGAGTGCAAAAACGTAAGAAAAACGAATGCATAAGGAAAAGAAACAAAAGGGCGGAATTGGTTTAAATGGACTTGTAGACGATTTTGTGAGTCAGATGGGTTCGAAATCATAAAAACAGTGTGTACGCGAAGGAGGAAAGTTGTCTTGAGTGGAAAAACGTAAGAGAAATAATTGCATAAGGAAAAGAAACAAAAGGGCGGAATTGGTTTAAATGGCCTTTTTAACGATTTTGTGAGTCAGGTGCGTTCGAAATCATAAAAAAAGTGTGTACCAGAAGGAGGGAAGTTGGAAAAACGTGGAAAAAATGAATGCATGAGGAAAAGAAACAAAAGGGCGGTATTGGTTTAAATGGCTTTTTAGACAGTTTTGTGAGTCAGATGGGTTCGGAACCTTGAAAACAGTGTGTACGCGAAGGAGGAAAGTTGTCTTCAGTGCAAAAACGTAAGAAAAATGAATGCATAAGGGAAAGAAACAAAAGGGCGGTATTGGATTAAATGGCCTTTTTAACGATTTTCTGAGTCAGATGGGTTCGGAATCATAAAAACAGTGTGTACGCGAAGGAGGAAAGTTGTCTTGAGTGCAAAAACGTAAGAAAAATGAATGTATAAGGAAAAGAAACGAAAGGGCGGTATTGGTTTAAATGGCCTTTTTAACGATTTTGTGAGGCAGGTGGGTTCGAAATCATAAAAAAAGTGTGTACCAGAAGGAGGGAAGTTGGAAAAACGTGGAAAAAATGAATGTATGAGGAAAAGAAACAAAAGGGCGGTATTGGTTTAAATGGCTTTTTAGACAGTTTTTTGAGTCAGATGGGTTCAGAATCTTAAAAACAGTGTGTACGAGAAGGAGGAAAGTTGGAAAAACGTGGAAAAAGTGAATGTATAAGGAAAAGAAACAAAAGGGCGGAATTGGTTTAAATGGACTTGTAGACGATTTTGTGAGTCAGATGGGTTCGAAATCATAAAAACAGTGTGTACGCGAAGGAGGAAAGTTGTCTTGAGTGCAAAAACGTAAGAAAAATGAATGCATAAGGGAAAGAAACAAAAGGGCGGTATTGGATTAAATGGCCTTTTTAACGATTTTGTGAGTCAGATGGGTTCGGAATCATAAAAACAGTGTGTACGCGAAGGAGGAAAGTTGTCTTGAGTGCAAAAACGTAAGAAAAATGAATGTATAAGGAAAAGAAACGAAAGGGCGGTATTGGTTTAAATGGCTTTTTAGACAGTTTTGTGAGTCAGATGGGTTCGGAATCTTAAAAACAGTGTGTACGAGAAGGAGGAAAGTTGGAAAAACGTCGAAAAAGTGAATGTATAAGGAAAAGAAACAAAAGGGCGGTATTGGTTTAAATGGCCTTTTTAACGATTTTGTGAGTCAGGTGCGTTCGAAATCATAAAAAAATCTGGAGTGACTCCACTCGACTTTCCGAACATTGAGTAATTAACAGTTTTGTAGATAAAGTAAAGAAAGAGTAGTTGTTAAACAAACAAAAGAGAGAAAACCATAATAGAGTGTTTGAGTATTTTTCTCCATCTATTACACGTTGTTTTATTTAACGCTACTGAACTTTGAGCCCATAGATCATAATGACAAAGAAATTTTCGTTGTGTCCCTGTAAAAACCTATAAATGTTAGATTCACCAAAATGCTTATAGGTAGTGCAACAGTGATTTATAATACTTATATAAATTTTCAGCTGAATTCAATAAGGCGTTTAGATGCTATCGTACTTTTAAAAATTTAGTCCCATAGGCCATAATGATAAAGAATTTTTCTTTGTGTCCCTGTAAAAAAACTGTAAGTGCTAGATTCACCAAAATCTATACAGTTAGTTCAACTGTGATCTATAACATGTGTACAATTTTTTTGCTCGGATTAATAAGGCGTTTAGACACTATCATATTTTTAAAAATTTGGCCCCATAGGCATAATGATAAAGAATTTTTCTTTGTGTCCCTGTAAAAAAACTATAAGTGCTAGATTCTCCAAAATCTATACAGATTGAGTATTTGTGACCTATAATATGTGTATAAATTTTTTGCTCAATTGAATAAGGCGTTTAGATGCTATCGCACTTTTAAGATTTTGCTCCCATAGGCCATAATGATAAAGAATTTTTCTTTGTGTCCCTGTAAAAAAACTATAAGTGCTAGATTCACCAAAATCTATAGGGTTCGTACTATGGTGACTTACAATATGCGTACCAACTTTCAGGTTAATCGAACGAAGCGTTTAGACGCTAGCGTGTTCACCCACAGACATACACACATACACACATACACACATACACACATACACACATACACACACACATACATACATCATCGTAAAAATAGTGAAAACGGACTCAGGGGACCTCAAAACGTATAGAAACATCAAAATCTCGAATTCGGATTTTTGACATGATTACAATACTTTCCTCACTATAGTGTTCGGAAAGTAAAAAGTGTGTACCAGAAGGAGGGAAGTTGGAAAAACGTGGAAAAAATGAATGCATGAGGAAAAGAAACAAAAGGGCGGTATTGGTTTAAATGGCTTTTTAGACAGTTTTGTGAGTCAGATGGGTTCGGAACCTTGAAAACAGTGTGTACGCGAAGGAGGAAAGTTGTCTTCAGTGCAAAAACGTAAGAAAAATGAATGCATAAGGGAAAGAAACAAAAGGGCGGTATTGGATTAAATGGCCTTTTTAACGATTTTCTGAGTCAGATGGGTTCGGAATCATAAAAACAGTGTGTACGAGAAGGAGGAAAGTTGGAAAAACGTGGAAAAAGTGAATGTATAAGGAAAAGAAACAAAAGGGCGGTATTGGTTTAAATGGCGTTTTTAACGATTTTGTGCGTCATATGGGTTCGGAATCATAAAAAAAGTGTGTACGCGAAGGAGGGAAGTTGTCTTGAGTGCAAAAACGTGAAAAAAATGAATGCATAAGGAAAAGAAACAAAAGGGCGGTATTGGTTTAAATGGCTTTTTAGACAGTTTTGTGAGTCAGATGGGTTCGGAATCTTAAAAACAGTGTGTACGAGAAGGAGGAAAGTTGGAAAAACGTGGAAAAAGTGAATGTATAAGGAAAAGAAACAAAAGGGCGGTATTGGTTTAAATGGCCTTTTTAACGATTTTGTGAGTCATATGGGTTCGGAATCTGAAAAACAGTGTGTACGCGAAGGAGGAAAGTTGTTTTGAGTGCAAAAACGTGGAAAACATGAATGTATAAGGAAAAGAAACAAAAGGGAGGTATTGGTTTAAATGGTCTTTTAGATGATTTTGTGAGTCAGATGGGTTCGGAATCATAAAAACAGTGTGTACGCGAAGGAGGAAAGTTGTCTTGAGTGCAAAAACGTAAGAAAAATGAATGTATAAGGAAAAGAAACAAAAGGGCGGTATTGGTTTAAATGGCCTTTTTAACGATTTTGTGAGTCAGGTGGGTTCGAAATCATAAAAAAAGTGTGTACCAGAAGGAGGGAAGTTGGAAAAACGTGGAAAAAATCAATGTATGAGGAAAAGAAACATAAGGGCGGTATTGGTTTAAATGGCTTTTTAGACAGTTTTGTGCGTCATATGGGTTCGGAATCATAAAAAAAGTGTGTACGCGAAGGAGGGAAGTTGTCTTGAGTGCAAAAACGTGAAAAAAATGAATGCATAAGGAAAAGAAACAAAAGGGCGGTATTGGTTTAAATGGCTTTTTAGACAGTTTTGTGAGTCAGATGGGTTCGGAATCTTAAAAACAGTGTGTACGAGAAGGAGGAAAGTTGGAAAAACGTGGAAAAAGTGAATGTATAAGGAAAAGAAACAAAAGGGCGGTATTGGTTTAAATGGCCTTTTTAACGATTTTGTGAGTCATATGGGTTCGGAATCTGAAAAACAGTGTGTACGCGAAGGAGGAAAGTTGTTTTGAGTGCAAAAACGTGGAAAACATGAATGTATAAGGAAAAGAAACAAAAGGGAGGTATTGGTTTAAATGGTCTTTTAGATGATTTTGTGAGTCAGATGGGTTCGGAATCATAAAAACAGTGTGTACGCGAAGGAGGAAAGTTGTCTTGAGTGCAAAAACGTAAGAAAAATGAATGTATAAGGAAAAGAAACAAAAGGGCGGTATTGGTTTAAATGGCTTTTTAGACAGTTTTGTGAGTCAGATGGGTTCGGAATCTTAAAAACAGTGTGTACAAGGAGGAAAGTTGTTTTCAGTGCAAAAACATGAAAAAAATGAATCCATAAGGAAAAGAAACAAAAGGGAGGTATTGGTTTAAATGGTCTTATAGACGATTTTGTGAGTCAGATGGGTTCGGAATCATAAAAACAGTGTGTACGCAAAGGAGGAAAGTTGCCTTGAGAACAAAAACGTAAGAAAAACGAATGCATAAGGAAAAGAAACAAAAGGGCGGAATTGGTTTAAATGGCCTTTTTAACGATTTTGTGAGTCAGGTGGGTTCGAAATCATAAAAAAAGTGTGTACCAGAAGGAGGGAAGTTGGAAAAACGTGGAAAAAATCAATGTATGAGGAAAAGAAACATAAGGGCGGTATTGGTTTAAATGGCTTTTTAGACAGTTTTGTGAGTCAGATGGGTTCGGAATCTTAAAAACAGTGTGTACGAGGAGGAAAGTTGGAAAAACGTGGAAAAAGTGAATGTATAAGGAAAAGAAACAAAAGGGCGGTATTGGTTTAAATGGCTTTTTAGACAGTTTTGTGAGTCAGATGGGTTCGGAATCTTAAAAACAGTGTGTACAAGGAGGAAAGTTGTCTTCAGTGCAAAAACGTAAGAAAAACGAATGCATAAGGAAAAGAAACAAAAGGGCGGAATTGGTTTAAATGGACTTGTAGACGATTTTGTGAGTCAGATGGGTTCGGAATCTTAAAAACAGTGTGTACGCGAAGGAGGAAAGTTGTCTTGAGTGCAAAAACGTAAGTAAATTAATGCATAAGGGAAAGAAACAAAAGGGCGGTATTGGATTAAATGGCCTTTTTAACGATTTTGTGAGTCAGATGAGTTCGGAATCATAAAAACAGTGTGTACCAGAAGGAGGGAAGTTGGAAAAACGTGGAAAAAATCAATGTATGAGGAAAAGAAACATAAGGGCGGTATTGGTTTAAATGGCTTTTTAGACAGTTTTGTGAGTCAGATGGGTTCGGAATCTTAAAAACAGTGTGTACGCGAAGGAGGAAAGTTGTCTTGAGTGCAAAAACGTAAGAAAAATGAATGCATAAGGAAAAGAAACAAAAGGGCGGTATTGGATTAAATGGCCTTTTTAACGATTTTGTGAGTCAGATGGGTTCGGAATCATAAAAACAGTGTGTACGCGAAGGAGGAAAGTTGTTTTGAGTGCAAAAACGTGGAAAACATGAATGTATAAGGAAAAGAAACAAAATGGAGGTATTGGTTTAAATGGTCTTATAGACGATTTTGTGAGTCAGATGGGTTCGGAATCATAAAAACAGTGTGTACGCAAAGGAGGAAAGTTGTCTTGAGTGCAAAAACGTAAGAAAAACGAATGCATAAGGAAAAGAAACAAAAGGGCGGAATTGGTTTAAATGGACTTGTAGACGATTTTGTGAGTCAGATGGGTTCGAAATCATAAAAACAGTGTGTACGCGAAGGAGGAAAGTTGTCTTGAGTGGAAAAACGTAAGAGAAATAATTGCATAAGGAAAAGAAACAAAAGGGCGGAATTGGTTTAAATGGCCTTTTTAACGATTTTGTGAGTCAGGTGCGTTCGAAATCATAAAAAAAGTGTGTACCAGAAGGAGGGAAGTTGGAAAAACGTGGAAAAAATGAATGCATGAGGAAAAGAAACAAAAGGGCGGTATTGGTTTAAATGGCTTTTTAGACAGTTTTGTGAGTCAGATGGGTTCGGAACCTTGAAAACAGTGTGTACGCGAAGGAGGAAAGTTATCTTCAGTGCAAAAACGTAAGAAAAACGAATGCATAAGGAAAAGAAACAAAAGGGCGGAATTGGTTTAAATGGACTTGTAGACGATTTTGTGAGTCAGATGGGTTCGAAATCATAAAAACAGTGTGTACGCGAAGGAGGAAAGTTGTCTTGAGTGCAAAAACGTAAGAAAAATGAATGCATAAGGGAAAGAAACAAAAGGGCGGTATTGGATTAAATGGCCTTTTTAACGATTTTCTGAGTCAGATGGGTTCGGAATCATAAAAACAGTGTGTACGCGAAGGAGGAAAGTTGTCTTGAGTGCAAAAACGTAAGAAAAATGAATGTATAAGGAAAAGAAACGAAAGGGCGGTATTGGTTTAAATGGCCTTTTTAACGATTTTGTGAGGCAGGTGGGTTCGAAATCATAAAAAAAGTGTGTACCAGAAGGAGGGAAGTTGGAAAAACGTGGAAAAAATGAATGTATGAGGAAAAGAAACAAAAGGGCGGTATTGGTTTAAATGGCTTTTTAGACAGTTTTTTGAGTCAGATGGGTTCGGAAACTTAAAAACTGTGTACGAGAAGGAGGAAAGTTGGAAAAACGTGGAAAAAGTGAATGTATAAGGAAAAGAAACAAAAGGGCGGAATTGGTTTAAATGGACTTGTAGACGATTTTGTGAGTCAGATGGGTTCGAAATCATAAAAACAGTGTGTACGCGAAGGAGGAAAGTTGTCTTGAGTGCAAAAACGTAAGAAAAATGAATGCATAAGGAAAAGAAACAAAAGGGCGGTATTGGTTTAAATGGTCTTATAGACGATTTTGTGAGTCAGATGGGTTCGGAATCATAAAAACAGTGTGTACGCGATGGAGGAAAGTTGTCTTGAGTGCAAAAACGTAAGAAAAATGAATGCATAAGGAAAAGAAACAAAAGGGCGGTATTGGATTAAATGGCCTTTTTAACGATTTTGTGAGTCAGATGGGTTCGGAATCATAAAAACAGTGTGTACGCGAAGGAGGAAAGTTGGAAAAACGTGGAAAAAATCAATGTATGAGGAAAAGAAACATAAGGGCGGTATTGGTTTAAATGGCTTTTTAGACAGTTTTGTGAGTCAGATGGGTTCGGAATCTTAAAAACAGTGTGTACGAGGAGGAAAGTTGGAAAAACGTGGAAAAAGTGAATGTATAAGGAAAAGAAACAAAAAGGCGGTATTGGTTTAAATGGCCTTTTTAACGATTTTGTGCGTCAAATGGGTTCGGAATCATAAAAACAGTGTGTACGCAAAGGAGGAAAATTGTTTTGAGTGCAAAAACGTAAGAAAAATGAATGTATAAGGAAAAGAAACGAAAGGGCGGAATTGGTTTAAATGGACTTGTAGACGATTTTGTGAGTCATATGGGTTTGGAATCATAAAAACAGTGTGTACGCGAAGGAGGAAAGTTGTCTTGAGTGCAAAAACGTAAGAAAAACGAATGCATAAGGAAAAGAAACAAAAGGGCGGAATTGGTTTAAATGGACTTGTAGACGATTTTGTGAGTCAGATGGGTTCGAAATCATAAAAACAGTGTGTACGCGAAGGAGGAAAGTTGTCTTGAGTGCAAAAACGTAAGAAAAATGAATGCATAAGGAAAAGAAACAAAAGGGCGGTATTGGTTTAAATGGTCTTATAGACGATTTTGTGAGTCAGATGGGTTCGGAATCATAAAAACAGTGTGTACGCGATGGAGGAAAGTTGTCTTGAGTGCAAAAACGTAAGAAAAATGAATGCATAAGGAAAAGAAACAAAAGGGCGGTATTGGATTAAATGGCCTTTTTAACGATTTTGTGAGTCAGATGGGTTCGGAATCATAAAAACAGTGTGTACGCGAAGGAGGAAAGTTGGAAAAACGTGGAAAAAATCAATGTATGAGGAAAAGAAACATAAGGGCGGTATTGGTTTAAATGGCTTTTTAGACAGTTTTGTGAGTCAGATGGGTTCGGAATCTTAAAAACAGTGTGTACGAGGAGGAAAGTTGGAAAAACGTGGAAAAAGTGAATGTATAAGGAAAAGAAACAAAAAGGCGGTATTGGTTTAAATGGCCTTTTTAACGATTTTGTGCGTCAAATGGGTTCGGAATCATAAAAACAGTGTGTACGCAAAGGAGGAAAATTGTTTTGAGTGCAAAAACGTAAGAAAAATGAATGTATAAGGAAAAGAAACGAAAGGGCGGAATTGGTTTAAATGGACTTGTAGACGATTTTGTGAGTCATATGGGTTTGGAATCATAAAAACAGTGTGTACGCGAAGGAGGAAAGTTGTCTTGAGTGCAAAAACGTAAGAAAAACGAATGCATAAGGAAAAGAAACAAAAGGGCGGAATTGGTTTAAATGGACTTGTAGACGATTTTGTGAGTCAGATGGGTTCGAAATCATAAAAACAGTGTGTACGCGAAGGAGGAAAGTTGTCTTGAGTGCAAAAACGTAAGAAAAATGAATGCATAAGGGAAAGAAACAAAAGGGCGGTATTGGATTAAATGGCCTTTTTAACGATTTTGTGAGTCAGATGGGTTCGGAATCATAAAAACAGTGTGTACGCGAAGGAGGGAAGTTGTCTTGAGTGCAAAAACGTAAGAAAAATGAATGTATAAGGAAAAGAAACGAAAGGGCGGTATTGGTTTAAATGGCCTTTTTAACGATTTTGTGAGTCAGGTGGGTTCGAAATCATAAAAAAAGTGTGTACCAGAAGGAGGGAAGTTGGAAAAACGTAGAAAAAATGAATGTATGAGGAAAAGAAACAAAAGGGCGGTATTGGTTTAAATGGCTTTTTAGACAGTTTTGTGAGTCAGATGGGTTCGGAATCTTAAAAACAGTGTGTACGAGAAGGAGGAAAGTTGGAAAAACGTGGAAAAAGTGAATGTATAAGGAAAAGAAACAAAAGGGCGGTATTGGTTTAAATGGCGTTTTTAACGATTTTGTGCGTCATATGGGTTCGGAATCATAAAAAAAGTGTGTACGCGAAGGAGGGAAGTTGTCTTGAGTGCAAAAACGTGAAAAAAATGAATGCATAAGGAAAAGAGACAAAAGGGCGGTATTGGTTTAAATGGCTTTTTAGACAGTTTTGTGAGTCAGATGGGTTCGGAATCTTAAAAACAGTGTGTACGAGAAGGAGGAAAGTTGGAAAAACGTGGAAAAAGTGAATGTATAAGGAAAAGAAACAAAAGGGCGGTATTGGATTAAATGGCCTTTTTAACGATTATGTGAGTCAGATGGGTTCGGAATCATAAAAACAGTGTGTACGCGAAGGAGAAAACTTGTCTTGACTGCAAAAACGTAAGAAAAATGAATGTATAAGGAATAGAAACAAAAGGGCGGTATTGGTTTAAATGGCTTTTTAGACAGTTTTGTGAGTCAGATGGGTTCGGAATCTTAAAAACAGTGCGTACGCGAAGGAGGAAAGTTGTTGTGCAAAAACGTGGAAAAAATGAATGTATAAGGAAAAGAAACAAAAGGGCGGTATTGGATTAAATGGCCTTTTTAACGATTATGTGAGTCAGATGGGTTCGGAATCATAAAAACAGTGTGTACGCGAAGGAGGAAAGTTGTCTTGAGTGCAAAAACGTAAGAAAAATGAATGTATAAGGAAAAGAAACAAAAGGGCGGTATTGGTTTAAATGGCTTTTTAGACAGTTTTGTGAGTCAGATGGGTTCGGAATCTTAAAAACAGTGTGTACACGAAGGAGGAAAGTTGTTTTGAGTGCAAAAACATGAAAAAAATGAATGCATAAGGAAAAGAAACAAAAGGGAGGTATTGGTTTAAATGGTCTTATAGACGATTTTGTGAGTCAGATGGGTTCGGAATCATAAAAACAGTGTGTACGCGAAGGAGGAAAGTTGTCTTCAGTGCAAAAACGTAAGAAAAACGAATGCATAAGGAAAAGAAACAAAAGGGCGGAATTGGTTTAAATGGACTTGTAGACGATTTTGTGAGTCAGATGGTTTCGAAATCATAAAAACAGTGTGTACGCGAAGGAGGAAAGTTGTCTTGAGTGCAAAAACGTAAGAAAAATGAATGCATAAGGGAAAGAAACAAAAGGGCGATATTGGATTAAATGGCCTTTTTAACGATTTTGTCAGTCAGATGGGTTCGGAATCATAAAAACAGTGTGTACGCGAAGGAGGAAAGTTGTCTTGAGTGCAAAAACGTAAGAAAAATGAATGTATAAGGAAAAGAAACGAAAGGGCGGTATTGGTTTAAATGGCCTTTTTAACGATTTTGTGAGTCAGGTGGGTTCGAAATCATAAAAAAAGTGTGTACCAGAAGGAGGGAAGTTGGAAAAACGTGGATAAAATGAATGTATGAGGAAAAGAAACAAAAGGGCGGTATTGGTTTAAATGGCTTTTTAACGATTATGTGAGCCAGATGGGTTCGGAATCATAAAAACAGTGTGTACGCGAAGGAGGAAGGTTGTCTTGAGTGCAAAAACGTAAAAAAAATGAATGTATAAGGAAAAGAAACAAAAGGGCGGTATTGGTTTAAATGGCCTTTTTAACGATTTTGTGAGTCATATGGGTTCGGAATCTGAAAAACAGTGTGTACGCGGAGGAGGAAAGTTGTTGTGCAAAAACGTGGAAAAAATGAATGTATAAGGAAAAGAAACAAAAGGGCGGTATTGGATTAAATGGCCTTTTTAACGATTATGTGAGTCAGATGGGTTCGGAATCATAAAAACAGTGTGTACGCGAAGGAGAAAACTTGTCTTGACTGCAAAAACGTAAGAAAAATGAATGTATAAGGAATAGAAACAAAAGGGCGGTATTGGTTTAAATGGCTTTTTAGACAGTTTTGTGAGTCAGATGGGTTCGGAATCTTAAAAACAGTGTGTACATGAAGGAGGAAAGTTGTTTTGAGTGCAAAAACGTGGAAAAAATGAATGTATAAGGAAAAGAAACAAAAGGGCGGTATTGGTTTAAATGGCCTTTTTAACGATTTTGTGAGTCATATGGGTGCGGAATCTGAAAAACAGTGCGTACGCGAAGGAGGAAAGTTGTCTTGAGTGCAAAAACGTAAGAAAAATGAATGCATAAGGAAAATAATCAAAAGGGCGGTATTGGTTTAAATGGCCTTTTAGGCGGTTTTGTGAGTCAAGTGGGTTCGGAATCATAAAAATTGTGTGTACGAGAAGGAGGAAAGTTGGAAAAACGTGGAAAAAGTGAATGTATAAGGAAAAGAAACAAAAGGGCGGTATTGGTTTAAATGGCGTTTTTAACGATTTTGTGCGTCATATGGGTTCGGAATCATAAAAAAAGTGTGTACGCGAAGGAGGGAAGTTGTCTTGAGTGCAAAAACGTGAAAAAAATGAATGCATAAGGAAAAGAAACAAAAGGGCGGTATTGGTTTAAATGGCTTTTTAGACAGTTTTGTGAGTCAGATGGGTTCGGAATCTTAAAAACAGTGTGTACGAGAAGGAGGAAAGTTGGAAAAACGTGGAAAAAGTGAATGTATAAGGAAAAGAAACAAAAGGGCGGTATTGGTTTAAATGGCCTTTTTAACGATTTTGTGAGTCATATAGGTTCGGAATCTGAAAAACAGTGTGTACGCGAAGGAGGAAAGTTGTTTTGAGTGCAAAAACGTGGAAAACATGAATGTATAAGGAAAAGAAACAAAAGGGAGGTATTGGTTTAAATGGTCTTTTAGATGATTTTGTGAGTCAGATGGGTTCGGAATCATAAAAACAGTGTGTACGCGAAGGAGGAAAGTTGTCTTGAGTGCAAAAACGTAAGAAAAATGAATGTATAAGGAAAAGAAACAAAAGGGTGGTATTGGTTTAAATGGCTTTTTAGACAGTTTTGTGAGTCAGATGGGTTCGGAATCTTAAAAACAGTGTGTACAAGGAGGAATGTTGTTTTCAGTGCAAAAACATGAAAAAAATGAATCCATAAGGAAAAGAAACAAAAGGGAGGTATTGGTTTAAATGGTCTTATAGACGATTTTGTGAGTCAGATGGGTTCGGAATCATAAAAACAGTGTGTACGCAAAGGAGGAAAGTTGCCTTGAGAACAAAAACGTAAGAAAAACGAATGCATAAGGAAAAGAAACAAAAGAGCGGAATTGGTTTAAATGGCCTTTTTAACGATTTTGTGAGTCAGGTGGGTTCGAAATCATAAAAAAAGTGTGTACCAGAAGGAGGGAAGTTGGAAAAACGTGGAAAAAATCAATGTATGAGGAAAAGAAACATAAGGGCGGTATTGGTTTAAATGGCTTTTTAGACAGTTTTGTGAGTCAGATGGGTTCGGAATCTTAAAAACAGTGTGTACGAGGAGGAAAGTTGGAAAAACGTGGAAAAAGTGAATGTATAAGGAAAAGAAACAAAAGGGCGGTATTGGTTTAAATGGCTTTTTAGACAGTTTTGTGAGTCAGATGGGTTCGGAATCTTAAAAACAGTGTGTACAAGGAGGAAAGTTGTCTTCAGTGCAAAAACGTAAGAAAAACGAATGCATAAGGAAAAGAAACAAAAGGGCGGAATTGGTTTAAATGGACTTGTAGACGATTTTGTGAGTCAGATGGGTTCGGAATCTTAAAAACAGTGTGTACGCGAAGGAGGAAAGTTGTCTTGAGTGCAAAAACGTAAGTAAATTAATGCATAAGGGAAAGAAACAAAAGGGCGGTATTGGATTAAATGGCCTTTTTAACGATTTTGTGAGTCAGATGAGTTCGGAATCATAAAAACAGTGTGTACCAGAAGGAGGGAAGTTGGAAAAACGTGGAAAAAATCAATGTATGAGGAAAAGAAACATAAGGGCGGTATTGGTTTAAATGGCTTTTTAGACAGTTTTGTGAGTCAGATGGGTTCGGAATCTTAAAAACAGTGTGTACGAGGAGGAAAGTTGGAAAAACGTGGAAAAAGTGAATGTATAAGGAAAAGAAACAAAAGGGCGGTATTGGTTTAAATGGCTTTTTAGACAGTTTTGTGAGTCAGATGGGTTCGGAATCTTAAAAACAGTGTGTACAAGGAGGAAAGTTGTCTTCAGTGCAAAAACGTAAGAAAAACGAATGCATAAGGAAAAGAAACAAAAGGGCGGAATTGGTTTAAATGGACTTGTAGACGATTTTGTGAGTCAGATGGGTTCTGAATCATAAAAACAGTGTGTACGCGAAGGAGGAAAGTTGTTTTGAGTGCAAAAACGTGGAAAACATGAATGTATAAGGAAAAGAAACAAAATGGAGGTATTGGTTTAAATGGTCTTTTAGATGATTTTGTGAGTCACATGGGTTCGGAATCATAAAAACAGTGTGTACGCGAAGGAGGAAAGTTGTCTTGAGTGCAAAAACGTAAGAAAAATGAATGCATAAGGAAAAGAAACAAAAGGGCGGTATTGGATTAAATGGCCTTTTTAAAGATTTTGTGAGTCAGATGGGTTCGGAATCTTAAAAACAGTGTGTACACGAAGGAGGAAAGTTGTTTTGAGTGCAAAAACATGAAAAAAATGAATCCATAATGAAAAGAAACAAAAGGGAGGTATTGGTTTAAATGGTCTTATAGACGATTTTGTGAGTCAGATGGGTTCGGAATCATAAAAACAGTGTGTACGCAAAGGAGGAAAGTTGTCTTGAGTGCAAAAACGTAAGAAAAACGAATGCATAAGGAAAAGAAACAAAAGGGCGGAATTGGTTTAAATGGACTTGTAGACGATTTTGTGAGTCAGATGGGTTCGAAATCATAAAAACAGTGTGTACGCGAAGGAGGAAAGTTGTCTTGAGTGGAAAAACGTAAGAGAAATAATTGCATAAGGAAAAGAAACAAAAGGGCGGAATTGGTTTAAATGGCCTTTTTAACGATTTTGTGAGTCAGGTGCGTTCGAAATCATAAAAAAAGTGTGTACCAGAAGGAGGGAAGTTGGAAAAACGTGGAAAAAATGAATGCATGAGGAAAAGAAACAAAAGGGCGGTATTGGTTTAAATGGCTTTTTAGACAGTTTTGTGAGTCAGATGGGTTCGGAACCTTGAAAACAGTGTGTACGCGAAGGAGGAAAGTTGTCTTCAGTGCAAAAACGTAAGAAAAACGAATGCATAAGGAAAAGAAACAAAAGGGCGGAATTGGTTTAAATGGACTTGTAGACGATTTTGTGAGTCAGATGGGTTCGAAATCATAAAAACAGTGTGTACGCGAAGGAGGAAAGTTGTCTTGAGTGCAAAAACGTAAGAAAAATGAATGCATAAGGGAAAGAAACAAAAGGGCGGTATTGGATTAAATGGCCTTTTTAACGATTTTGTGAGTCAGATGGGTTCGGAATCATAAAAACAGTGTGTACGCGAAGGAGGAAAGTTGTCTTGAGTGCAAAAACGTAAGAAAAATGAATGTATAAGGAAAAGAAACGAAAGGGCGGTATTGGTTTAAATGGCTTTTTAGATAGTTTTGTGAGTCAGATGGGTTCGGAATCTTAAAAACAGTGTGTACGAGAAGGAGGAAAGTTGGAAAAACGTCGAAAAAGTGAATGTATAAGGAAAAGAAACAAAAGGGCGGTATTGGTTTAAATGGCCTTTTTAACGATTTTGTGAGTCAGGTGCGTTCGAAATCATAAAAAAATCTGGAGTGACTCCACTCGACTTTCCGAACATTGAGTAATTAACAGTTTTGTAGATAAAGTAAAGAAAGAGTAGTTGTTAAACAAACAAAAGAGAGAAAACCATAATAGAGTGTTTGAGTATTTTTCTCCATCTATTACACGTTGTTTTATTTAACGCTACTGAACTTTGAGCCCATAGATCATAATGACAAAGAAATTTTCGTTGTGTCCCTGTAAAAACCTATAAATGTTAGATTCACCAAAATGCTTATAGGTAGTGCAACAGTGATTTATAATACTTATATAAATTTTCAGCTGAATTCAATAAGGCGTTTAGATGCTATCGTACTTTTAAAAATTTAGTCCCATAGGCCATAATGATAAAGAATTTTTCTTTGTGTCCCTGTAAAAAAACTGTAAGTGCTAGATTCACCAAAATCTATACAGTTAGTTCAACTGTGATCTATAACATGTGTACAATTTTTTTGCTCGGATTAATAAGGCGTTTAGACACTATCATATTTTTAAAAATTTGGCCCCATAGGCATAATGATAAAGAATTTTTCTTTGTGTCCCTGTAAAAAAACTATAAGTGCTAGATTCTCCAAAATCTATACAGATTGAGTATTTGTGACCTATAATATGTGTATAAATTTTTTGCTCAATTGAATAAGGCGTTTAGATGCTATCGCACTTTTAAGATTTTGCTCCCATAGGCCATAATGATAAAGAATTTTTCTTTGTGTCCCTGTAAAAAAACTATAAGTGCTAGATTCACCAAAATCTATAGGGTTCGTACTATGGTGACTTACAATATGCGTACCAACTTTCAGGTTAATCGAACGAAGCGTTTAGACGCTAGCGTGTTCACCCACAGACATACACACATACACACATACACACATACACACATACACACATACACACACACATACATACATCATCGTAAAAATAGTGAAAACGGACTCAGGGGACCTCAAAACGTATAGAAACATCAAAATCTCGAATTCGGATTTTTGACATGATTACAATACTTTCCTCACTATAGTGTTCGGAAAGTAAAAAGTGTGTACCAGAAGGAGGGAAGTTGGAAAAACGTGGAAAAAATGAATGCATGAGGAAAAGAAACAAAAGGGCGGTATTGGTTTAAATGGCTTTTTAGACAGTTTTGTGAGTCAGATGGGTTCGGAACCTTGAAAACAGTGTGTACGCGAAGGAGGAAAGTTGTCTTCAGTGCAAAAACGTAAGAAAAACGAATGCATAAGGAAAAGAAACAAAAGGGCGGAATTGGTTTAAATGGACTTGTAGACGATTTTGTGAGTCAGATGGGTTCGAAATCATAAAAACAGTGTGTACGCGAAGGAGGAAAGTTGTCTTGAGTGCAAAAACGTAAGAAAAATGAATGCATAAGGGAAAGAAACAAAAGGGCGGTATTGGATTAAATGGCCTTTTTAACGATTTTCTGAGTCAGATGGGTTCGGAATCATAAAAACAGTGTGTACGAGAAGGAGGAAAGTTGGAAAAACGTGGAAAAAGTGAATGTATAAGGAAAAGAAACAAAAGGGCGGTATTGGTTTAAATGGCGTTTTTAACGATTTTGTGCGTCATATGGGTTCGGAATCATAAAAAAAGTGTGTACGCGAAGGAGGGAAGTTGTCTTGAGTGCAAAAACGTGAAAAAAATGAATGCATAAGGAAAAGAAACAAAAGGGCGGTATTGGTTTAAATGGCTTTTTAGACAGTTTTGTGAGTCAGATGGGTTCGGAATCTTAAAAACAGTGTGTACGAGAAGGAGGAAAGTTGGAAAAACGTGGAAAAAGTGAATGTATAAGGAAAAGAAACAAAAGGGCGGTATTGGTTTAAATGGCCTTTTTAACGATTTTGTGAGTCATATGGGTTCGGAATCTGAAAAACAGTGTGTACGCGAAGGAGGAAAGTTGTTTTGAGTGCAAAAACGTGGAAAACATGAATGTATAAGGAAAAGAAACAAAAGGGAGGTATTGGTTTAAATGGTCTTTTAGATGATTTTGTGAGTCAGATGGGTTCGGAATCATAAAAACAGTGTGTACGCGAAGGAGGAAAGTTGTCTTGAGTGCAAAAACGTAAGAAAAATGAATGTATAAGGAAAAGAAACAAAAGGGCGGTATTGGTTTAAATGGCCTTTTTAACGATTTTGTGAGTCAGGTGGGTTCGAAATCATAAAAAAAGTGTGTACCAGAAGGAGGGAAGTTGGAAAAACGTGGAAAAAATCAATGTATGAGGAAAAGAAACATAAGGGCGGTATTGGTTTAAATGGCTTTTTAGACAGTTTTGTGAGTCAGATGGGTTCGGAATCTTAAAAACAGTGTGTACGAGGAGGAAAGTTGGAAAAACGTGGAAAAAGTGAATGTATAAGGAAAAGAAACAAAAAGGCGGTATTGGTTTAAATGGCCTTTTTAACGATTTTGTGCGTCAAATGGGTTCGGAATCATAAAAACAGTGTGTACGCAAAGGAGGAAAATTGTTTTGAGTGCAAAAACGTGGGAAAAATGAATGCATAAGGAAAAGAAACAAGAGGGCGGAATTGGTTTAAATGGTCTTTTGGACGGTTTTGTTAGTCAGATGGGTTTGGAATCATAAAAACAGCGTGTACGCGAAGGAGGAAACTTGTCTTGAGTGCAAAAACGTGAGAAAAATGAATGCATAAGGAAAATAATCAAAAGGGCGGTATTGGTTTAAATGGCCTTTTAGGCGGTTTTGTGAGTCAAGTGGGTTCGGAATCATAAAAATTGTGTGTACGAGAAGGAGGAAAGTTGGAAAAACGTGGAAAAAGTGAATGTATAAGGAAAAGAAACAAAAGGGCGGTATTGGTTTAAATGGCGTTTTTAACGATTTTGTGCGTCATATGGGTTCGGAATCATAAAAAAAGTGTGTACGCGAAGGAGGGAAGTTGTCTTGAGTGCAAAAACGTGAAAAAAATGAATGCATAAGGAAAAGAAACAAAAGGGCGGTATTGGTTTAAATGGCTTTTTAGACAGTTTTGTGAGTCAGATGGGTTCGGAATCTTAAAAACAGCGTGTACGAGAAGGAGGAAAGTTGGAAAAACGTGGAAAAAGTGAATGTATAAGGAAAAGAAACAAAAGGGCGGTATTGGTTTAAATGGCCTTTTTAACGATTTTGTGAGTCATATGGGTTCGGAATCTGAAAAACAGTGTGTACGCGAAGGAGGAAAGTTGTTTTGAGTGCAAAAACGTGGAAAACATGAATGTATAAGGAAAAGAAACAAAAGGGAGGTATTGGTTTAAATGGTCTTTTAGATGATTTTGTGAGTCAGATGGGTTCGGAATCATAAAAACAGTGTGTACGCGAAGGAGGAAAGTTGTCTTGAGTGCAAAAACGTAAGAAAAATGAATGTATAAGGAAAAGAAACAAAAGGGCGGTATTGGTTTAAATGGCTTTTTAGACAGTTTTGTGAGTCAGATGGGTTCGGAATCTTAAAAACAGTGTGTACGAGGAGGAAAGTTGGAAAAACGTGGAAAAAGGGAATGTATAAGGAAAAGAAACAAAAGGGCGGTATTGGTTTAAATGGCTTTTTAGACAGTTTTGTGAGTCAGATGGGTTCGGAATCTTAAAAACAGTGTGTACAAGGAGGAAAGTTGTCTTCAGTGCAAAAACGTAAGAAAAACGAATGCATAAGGAAAAGAAACAAAAGGGCGGAATTGGTTTAAATGGACTTGTAGACGATTTTGTGAGTCAGATGAGTTCGGAATCATAAAAACAGTGTGTACCAGAAGGAGGGAAGTTGGAAAAACGTGGAAAAAATCAATGTATGAGGAAAAGAAACATAAGGGCGGTATTGGTTTAAATGGCTTTTTAGACAGTTTTGTGAGTCAGATGGGTTCGGAATCTTAAAAACAGTGTGTACGCGAAGGAGGAAAGTTGTCGAGTGCAAAAACGTAAGAAAAATGAATGCATAAGGAAAAGAAACAAAAGGGCGGTATTGGATTAAATGGCCTTTTTAACGATTTTGTGAGTCAGATGGGTTCGGAATCATAAAAACAGTGTGTACGCGAAGGAGGAAAGTTGTTTTGAGTGCAAAAACGTGGAAAACATGAATGTATAAGGAAAAGAAACAAAATGGAGGTATTGGTTTAAATGGTCTTATAGACGATTTTGTGAGTCAGATGGGTTCGGAATCATAAAAACAGTGTGTACGCAAAGGAGGAAAGTTGTCTTGAGTGCAAAAACGTAAGAAAAACGAATGCATAAGGAAAAGAAACAAAAGGGCGGAATTGGTTTAAATGGACTTGTAGACGATTTTGTGAGTCAGATGGGTTCGAAATCATAAAAACAGTGTGTACGCGAAGGAGGAAAGTTGTCTTGAGTGGAAAAACGTAAGAGAAATAATTGCATAAGGAAAAGAAACAAAAGGGCGGAATTGGTTTAAATGGCCTTTTTAACGATTTTGTGAGTCAGGTGCGTTCGAAATCATAAAAAAAGTGTGTACCAGAAGGAGGGAAGTTGGAAAAACGTGGAAAAAATGAATGCATGAGGAAAAGAAACAAAAGGGCGGTATTGGTTTAAATGGCTTTTTAGACAGTTTTGTGAGTCAGATGGGTTCGGAACCTTGAAAACAGTGTGTACGCGAAGGAGGAAAGTTGTCTTCAGTGCAAAAACGTAAGAAAAACGAATGCATAAGGAAAAGAAACAAAAGGGCGGAATTGGTTTAAATGGACTTGTAGACGATTTTGTGAGTCAGATGGGTTCGAAATCATAAAAACAGTGTGTACGCGAAGGAGGAAAGTTGTCTTGAGTGCAAAAACGTAAGAAAAATGAATGCATAAGGGAAAGAAACAAAAGGGCGGTATTGGATTAAATGGCCTTTTTAACGATTTTCTGAGTCAGATGGGTTCGGAATCATAAAAACAGTGTGTACGCGAAGGAGGAAAGTTGTCTTGAGTGCAAAAACGTAAGAAAAATGAATGTATAAGGAAAAGAAACGAAAGGGCGGTATTGGTTTAAATGGCCTTTTTAACGATTTTGTGAGGCAGGTGGGTTCGAAATCATAAAAAAAGTGTGTACCAGAAGGAGGGAAGTTGGAAAAACGTGGAAAAAATGAATGTATGAGGAAAAGAAACAAAAGGGCGGTATTGGTTTAAATGGCTTTTTAGACAGTTTTTTGAGTCAGATGGGTTCGGAATCTTAAAAACAGTGTGTACGAGAAGGAGGAAAGTTGGAAAAACGTGGAAAAAGTGAATGTATAAGGAAAAGAAACAAAAGGGCGGAATTGGTTTAAATGGACTTGTAGACGATTTTGTGAGTCAGATGGGTTCGAAATCATAAAAACAGTGTGTACGCGAAGGAGGAAAGTTGTCTTGAGTGCAAAAACGTAAGAAAAATGAATGCATAAGGGAAAGAAACAAAAGGGCGGTATTGGATTAAATGGCCTTTTTAACGATTTTGTGAGTCAGATGGGTTCGGAATCATAAAAACAGTGTGTACGCGAAGGAGGAAAGTTGTCTTGAGTGCAAAAACGTAAGAAAAATGAATGTATAAGGAAAAGAAACGAAAGGGCGGTATTGGTTTAAATGGCTTTTTAGACAGTTTTGTGAGTCAGATGGGTTCGGAATCTTAAAAACAGTGTGTACGAGAAGGAGGAAAGTTGGAAAAACGTCGAAAAAGTGAATGTATAAGGAAAAGAAACAAAAGGGCGGTATTGGTTTAAATGGCCTTTTTAACGATTTTGTGAGTCAGGTGCGTTCGAAATCATAAAAAAATCTGGAGTGACTCCACTCGACTTTCCGAACATTGAGTAATTAACAGTTTTGTAGATAAAGTAAAGAAAGAGTAGTTGTTAAACAAACAAAAGAGAGAAAACCATAATAGAGTGTTTGAGTATTTTTCTCCATCTATTACACGTTGTTTTATTTAACGCTACTGAACTTTGAGCCCATAGATCATAATGACAAAGAAATTTTCGTTGTGTCCCTGTAAAAACCTATAAATGTTAGATTCACCAAAATGCTTATAGGTAGTGCAACAGTGATTTATAATACTTATATAAATTTTCAGCTGAATTCAATAAGGCGTTTAGATGCTATCGTACTTTTAAAAATTTAGTCCCATAGGCCATAATGATAAAGAATTTTTCTTTGTGTCCCTGTAAAAAAACTGTAAGTGCTAGATTCACCAAAATCTATACAGTTAGTTCAACTGTGATCTATAACATGTGTACAATTTTTTTGCTCGGATTAATAAGGCGTTTAGACACTATCATATTTTTAAAAATTTGGCCCCATAGGCATAATGATAAAGAATTTTTCTTTGTGTCCCTGTAAAAAAACTATAAGTGCTAGATTCTCCAAAATCTATACAGATTGAGTATTTGTGACCTATAATATGTGTATAAATTTTTTGCTCAATTGAATAAGGCGTTTAGATGCTATCGCACTTTTAAGATTTTGCTCCCATAGGCCATAATGATAAAGAATTTTTCTTTGTGTCCCTGTAAAAAAACTATAAGTGCTAGATTCACCAAAATCTATAGGGTTCGTACTATGGTGACTTACAATATGCGTACCAACTTTCAGGTTAATCGAACGAAGCGTTTAGACGCTAGCGTGTTCACCCACAGACATACACACATACACACATACACACATACACACATACACACACACATACATACATCATCGTAAAAATAGTGAAAACGGACTCAGGGGACCTCAAAACGTATAGAAACATCAAAATCTCGAATTCGGATTTTTGACATGATTACAATACTTTCCTCACTATAGTGTTCGGAAAGTAAAAAGTGTGTACCAGAAGGAGGGAAGTTGGAAAAACGTGGAAAAAATGAATGCATGAGGAAAAGAAACAAAAGGGCGGTATTGGTTTAAATGGCTTTTTAGACAGTTTTGTGAGTCAGATGGGTTCGGAACCTTGAAAACAGTGTGTACGCGAAGGAGGAAAGTTGTCTTCAGTGCAAAAACGTAAGAAAAACGAATGCATAAGGAAAAGAAACAAAAGGGCGGAATTGGTTTAAATGGACTTGTAGACGATTTTGTGAGTCAGATGGGTTCGAAATCATAAAAACAGTGTGTACGCGAAGGAGGAAAGTTGTCTTGAGTGCAAAAACGTAAGAAAAATGAATGCATAAGGGAAAGAAACAAAAGGGCGGTATTGGATTAAATGGCCTTTTTAACGATTTTCTGAGTCAGATGGGTTCGGAATCATAAAAACAGTGTGTACGCGAAGGAGGAAAGTTGTCTTGAGTGCAAAAACGTAAGAAAAATGAATGTATAAGGAAAAGAAATGAAAGGGCGGTATTGGTTTAAATGGCCTTTTTAACGATTTTGTGAGGCAGGTGGGTTCGAAATCATAAAAAAAGTGTGTACCAGAAGGAGGGAAGTTGGAAAAACGTGGAAAAAATGAATGTATGAGGAAAAGAAACAAAAGGGCGGTATTGGTTTAAATGGCTTTTTAGACAGTTTTGTGAGTCAGATGGGTTCGGAATCTTAAAAACAGTGTGTACGAGAAGGAGGAAAGTTGGAAAAACGTGGAAAAAGTGAATGTATAAGGAAAAGAAACAAAAGGGCGGAATTGGTTTAAATGGACTTGTAGACGATTTTGTGAGTCAGATGGGTTCGAAATCATAAAAACAGTGTGTACGCGAAGGAGGAAAGTTGTCTTGAGTGCAAAAACGTAAGAAAAATGAATGCATAAGGGAAAGAAACAAAAGGGCGGTATTGGATTAAATGGCCTTTTTAACGATTTTGTGAGTCAGATGGGTTCGGAATCATAAAAACAGTGTGTACGCGAAGGAGGAAAGTTGTCTTGAGTGCAAAAACGTAAGAAAAATGAATGTATAAGGAAAAGAAACGAAAGGGCGGTATTGGTTTAAATGGCTTTTTAGACAGTTTTGTGAGTCAGATGGGTTCGGAATCTTAAAAACAGTGTGTACGAGAAGGAGGAAAGTTGGAAAAACGTCGAAAAAGTGAATGTATAAGGAAAAGAAACAAAAGGGCGGTATTGGTTTAAATGGACTTGTAGACGATTTTGTGAGTCAGATGGGTTCGAAATCATAAAAACAGTGTGTACGCGAAGGAGGAAAGTTGTCTTGAGTGCAAAAACGTAAGAAAAATGAATGCATAAGGGAAAGAAACAAAAGGGCGGTATTGGATTAAATGGCCTTTTTAACGATTTTCTCAGTCAGATGGGTTCGGAATCATAAAAACAGTGTGTACGCGAAGGAGGAAAGTTGTCTTGAGTGCAAAAACGTAAGAAAAATGAATGTACAGGAAAAGAAATGAAAGGGCGGTATTGGTTTAAATGGCCTTTTTAACGATTTTGTGAGGCAGGTGGGTTCGAAATCATAAAAAAAGTGTGTACCAGAAGGAGGGAAGTTGGAAAAACGTGGAAAAAATGAATGTATGAGGAAAAGAAACAAAAGGGCGGTATTGGTTTAAATGGCTTTTTAGACAGTTTTGTGAGTCAGATGGGTTCGGAATCTTAAAAAAAGTGTGTACGAGAAGGAGGAAAGTTGGAAAAACGTGGAAAAAGTGAATGTATAAGGAAAAGAAACAAAAGGGCGGAATTGGTTTAAATGGACTTGTAGACGATTTTGTGAGTCAGATGGGTTCGAAATCATAAAAACAGTGTGTACGCGAAGGAGGAAAGTTGTCTTGAGTGCAAAAACGTAAGAAAAATGAATGCATAAGGGAGAGAAACAAAAGGGCGGTATTGGATTAAATGGCCTTTTTAACGATTTTGTGAGTCAGATGGGTTCGGAATCATAAAAACAGTGTGTACGCGAAGGAGGAAAGTTGTCTTGAGTGCAAAAACGTAAGAAAAATGAATGTATAAGGAAAAGAAACGAAAGGGCGGTATTGGTTTAAATGGCTTTTTAGACAGTTTTGTGAGTCAGATGGGTTCGGAATCTTAAAAACAGTGTGTACGAGAAGGAGGAAAGTTGGAAAAACGTCGAAAAAGTGAATGTATAAGGAAAAGAAACAAAAGGGCGGTATTGGTTTAAATGGCCTTTTTAACGATTTTGTGAGTCATATGGGTTCGGAATCTGAAAAACAGTGTGTACGCGAAGGAGGAAAGTTGTTTTGAGTGCAAAAACGTGGAAAACATGAATGTATAAGGAAAAGAAACAAAAGGGAGGTATTGGTTTAAATGGTCTTTTAGATGATTTTGTGAGTCAGATGGGTTCGGAATCATAAAAACAGTGTGTACGCGAAGGAGGAAAGTTGTCTTGAGTGCGAAAACGTAAGAAAAATGAATGCATAAGGAAAAGAAACAAAAGGGCGGTATTGGATTAAATGGCCTTTTTAACGATTTTGTGAGTCAGGTGGGTTCGAAATCATAAAAAAAGTGTGTACCAGAAGGAGGGAAGTTGGAAAAACGTGGAAAAAATCAATGTATGAGGAAAAGAAACATAAGGGCGGTATTGGTTTAAATGGCTTTTTAGACAGTTTTGTGAGTCAGATGGGTTTGGAATCTTAAAGCAGTGTGTACGCGAGTGCAAAAGCAGTGAGTTCGTAAAGCAGTGTGTACGCGAGAAGGAGGAAAGTTTTCTTGAGTGCAAAAACGTAAGAAAAATGAATGCATAAGGAAAAGAAACAAAAGGGCGGTATTGGATTAAATGGCCTTTTTAACGATTTTGTGAGTCAGATGGGTTCGGAATCTTAAAAACAGTGTGTACGAGAAGGAGGAAAGTTGGAAAAACGTGGAAAAAGTGAATGTATAAGGAAAAGAAACAAAAGGGCGGTATTGGTTTAAATGGCGTTTTTAACGATTTTGTGCGTCATATGGGTTCGGAATCATAAAAAAAGTGTGTACGCGAAGGAGGGAAGTTGTCTTGAGTGCAAAAACGTGAAAAAAATGAATGCATAAGGAAAAGAGACAAAAGGGCGGTATTGGTTTAAATGGCTTTTTAGACAGTTTTGTGAGTCAGATGGGTTCGGAATCTTAAAAACAGTGTGTACGAGAAGGAGGAAAGTTGGAAAAACGTGGAAAAAGTGAATGTATAAGGAAAAGAAACAAAAGGGCGGTATTGGTTTAAATGGCCTTTTTAACGATTTTGTGAGTCATATGGGTTCGGAATCTGAAAAACAGTGTGTTCGCGAAGGAGGAAAGTTGTTTTGAGTGCAAAAACGTGGAAAACATGAATGTATAAGGAAAAGAAACAAAAGGGAGGTATTGGTTTAAATGGTCTTTTAGATGATTTTGTGAGTCAGATGGGTTCGGAATCATAAAAACAGTGTGTACGGGAAGGAGGAAAGTTGTCTTGAGTGCAAAAACGTAAGAAAAATGAATGCATAAGGAAAAGAAGCAAAAGGGCGGTATTGGATTAAATGGCCTTTTTAACGATTTTGTGAGTCAGATGGGTTCGGAATCATAAAAACAGTGTGTACGCGAAGGAGGAAAGTTGTCTTGAGTGCAAAAACGTAAGAAAAATGAATGTATAAGGAAAAGAAACAAAAGGGCGGTATTGGTTTAAATGGCTTTTTAGACAGTTTTGTGAGTCAGATGGGTTCGGAATCTTAAAAACAGTGTGTACAAGAAGGAGGAAAGTTGTTTTCAGTGCAAAAACATGAAAAAAATGAATCCATAAGGAAAAGAAACAAAAGGGAGGTATTGGTTTAAATGGTCTTATAGACGATTTTGTGAGTCAGATGGGTTCGGAATCATAAAAACAGTGTGTACGCGAAGGAGGAAAGTTGTCTTGAGTGCAAAAACGTAAGAAAAATGAATGCATAAGGAAAAGAAACAAAAGGGCGGTATTGGATTAAATGGCCTTTTTAACGATTTTGTGAGTCAGATGGGTTCGGAATCATAAAAACAGTGTGTACGCGAAGGAGGAAAGTTGGAAAAACGTGGAAAAAATCAATGTATGAGGAAAAGAAACATAAGGGCGGTATTGGTTTAAATGGCTTTTTAGACAGTTTTGTGAGTCAGATGGGTTCGGAATCTTAAAAACAGTGTGTACGAGGAGGAAAGTTGGAAAAACGTGGAAAAAGTGAATGTATAAGGAAAAGAAACAAAAAGGCGGTATTGGTTTAAATGGCCTTTTTAACGATTTTGTGCGTCAAATGGGTTCGGAATCATAAAAACAGTGTGTACGCAAAGGAGGAAAATTGTTTTGAGTGCAAAAACGTAAGAAAAATGAATGTATAAGGAAAAGAAACGAAAGGGCGGAATTGGTTTAAATGGACTTGTAGACGATTTTGTGAGTCATATGGGTTTGGAATCATAAAAACAGTGTGTACGCGAAGGAGGAAAGTTGTCTTGAGTGCAAAAACGTAAGAAAAACGAATGCATAAGGAAAAGAAACAAAAGGGCGGAATTGGTTTAAATGGACTTGTAGACGATTTTGTGAGTCAGATGGGTTCGAAATCATAAAAACAGTGTGTACGCGAAGGAGGAAAGTTGTCTTGAGTGCAAAAACGTAAGAAAAATGAATGCATAAGGGAAAGAAACAAAAGGGCGGTATTGGATTAAATGGTCTTTTTAACGATTTTGTGAGTCAGATGGGTTCGGAATCATAAAAACAGTGTGTACGCGAAGGAGGGGAGTTGTCTTGAGTGCAAAAACGTAAGAAAAATGAATGTATAAGGAAAAGAAACGAAAGGGCGGTATTGGTTTAAATGGCCTTTTTAACGATTTTGTGAGTCAGGTGGGTTCGAAATCATAAAAAAAGTGTGTACGCGAAGGAGGAAAGTTGTCTTGAGTGCAAAAACGTAAGAAAAATGAATGCATAAGGGAAAGAAACAAAAGGGCGGTATTGGATTAAATGGAAGTTGGAAAAACGTAGAAAAAATGAATGTATGAGGAAAAGAAACAAAAGGGCGGTATTGGTTTAAATGGCTTTTTAGACAGTTTTGTGAGTCAGATGGGTTCGGAATCTTAAAAACAGTGTGTACGAGAAGGAGGAAAGTTGGAAAAACGTGGAAAAAGTGAATGTATAAGGAAAAGAAACAAAAGGGCGGTATTGGTTTAAATGGCGTTTTTAACGATTTTGTGCGTCATATGGGTTCGGAATCATAAAAAAAGTGTGTACGCGAAGGAGGGAAGTTGTCTTGAGTGCAAAAACGTGAAAAAAATGAATGCATAAGGAAAAGAGACAAAAGGGCGGTATTGGTTTAAATGGCTTTTTAGACAGTTTTGTGAGTCAGATGGGTTCGGAATCTTAAAAACAGTGTGTACGAGAAGGAGGAAAGTTGGAAAAACGTGGAAAAATTGAATGTATAAGGAAAAGAAACAAAAGGGCGGTATTGGATTAAATGGCCTTTTTAACGATTATGTGAGTCAGATGGGTTCGGAATCATAAAAACAGTGTGTACGCGAAGGAGAAAACTTGTCTTGACTGCAAAAACGTAAGAAAAATGAATGTATAAGGAATAGAAACAAAAGGGCGGTATTGGTTTAAATGGCTTTTTAGACAGTTTTGTGAGTCAGATGGGTTCGGAATCTTAAAAACAGTGCGTACGCGAAGGAGGAAAGTTGTTGTGCAAAAACGTGGAAAAAATGAATGTATAAGGAAAAGAAACAAAAGGGCGGTATTGGATTAAATGGCCTTTTTAACGATTATGTGAGTCAGATGGGTTCGGAATCATAAAAACAGTGTGTACGCGAAGGAGGAAAGTTGTCTTGAGTGCAAAAACGTAAGAAAAATGAATGTATAAGGAAAAGAAACAAAAGGGCGGTATTGGTTTAAATGGCTTTTTAGACAGTTTTGTGAGTCAGATGGGTTCGGAATCTTAAAAACAGTGTGTACACGAAGGAGGAAAGTTGTTTTGAGTGCAAAAACGTAAGAAAAACGAATGCATAAGGAAAAGAAACAAAAGGGCGGAATTGGTTTAAATGGACTTGTAGACGATTTTGTGAGTCAGATTGTTTCGAAATCATAAAAACAGTGTGTACGCGAAGGACGAAAGTTGTCTTGAGTGCAAAAACGTAAGAAAAATGAATGCATAAGGGAAAGAAACAAAAGGGCGATATTGGATTAAATGGCCTTTTTAACGATTTTGTCAGTCAGATGGGTTCGGAATCATAAAAAAAGTGTGTACCAGAAGGAGGGAAGTTGGAAAAACGTAGAAAAAATGAATGTATGAGGAAAAGAAACAAAAGGGCGGTATTGGTTTAAATGGCTTTTTAGACAGTTTTGTGAGTCAGATGGGTTCGGAATCTTAAAAACAGTGTGTACGAGAAGGAGGAAAGTTGGAAAAACGTGGAAAAAGTGAATGTATAAGGAAAAGAAACAAAAGGGCGGTATTGGTTTAAATGGCGTTTTTAACGATTTTGTGCGTCATATGGGTTCGGAATCATAAAAAAAGTGTGTACGCGAAGGAGGGAAGTTGTCTTGAGTGCAAAAACGTGAAAAAAATGAATGCATAAGGAAAAGAGACAAAAGGGCGGTATTGGTTTAAATGGCTTTTTAGACAGTTTTGTGAGTCAGATGGGTTCGGAATCTTAAAAACAGTGTGTACGAGAAGGAGGAAAGTTGGAAAAACGTGGAAAAAGTGAATGTATAAGGAAAAGAAACAAAAGGGCGGTATTGGATTAAATGGCCTTTTTAACGATTATGTGAGTCAGATGGGTTCGGAATCATAAAAACAGTGTGTACGCGAAGGAGAAAACTTGTCTTGACTGCAAAAACGTAAGAAAAATGAATGTATAAGGAATAGAAACAAAAGGGCGGTATTGGTTTAAATGGCTTTTTAGACAGTTTTGTGAGTCAGATGGGTTCGGAATCTTAAAAACAGTGTGTACATGAAGGAGGAAAGTTGTTTTGAGTGCAAAAACGTGGAAAAAATGAATGTATAAGGAAAAGAAACAAAAGGGCGGTATTGGTTTAAATGGCCTTTTTAACGATTTTGTGAGTCATATGGGTGCGGAATCTGAAAAACAGTGCGTACGCGAAGGAGGAAAGTTGTTGTGCAAAAACGTGGAAAAAATGAATGTATAAGGAAAAGAAACAAAAGGGCGGTATTGGATTAAATGGCCTTTTTAACGATTATGTGAGTCAGATGGGTTCGGAATCATAAAAACAGTGTGTACGCGAAGGAGGAAAGTTGTCTTGAGTGCAAAAACGTAAGAAAAATGAATGTATAAGGAAAAGAAACAAAAGGGCGGTATTGGTTTAAATGGCTTTTTAGACAGTTTTGTGAGTCAGATGGGTTCGGAATCTTAAAAACAGTGTGTACACGAAGGAGGAAAGTTGTTTTGAGTGCAAAAACATGAAAAAAATGAATGCATAAGGAAAAGAAACAAAAGGGAGGTATTGGTTTAAATGGTCTTATAGACGATTTTGTGAGTCAGATGGGTTCGGAATCATAAAAACAGTGTGTACGCGAAGGAGGAAAGTTGTCTTCAGTGCAAAAACGTAAGAAAAACGAATGCATAAGGAAAAGAAACAAAAGGGCGGAATTGGTTTAAATGGACTTGTAGACGATTTTGTGAGTCAGATGGTTTCGAAATCATAAAAACAGTGTGTACGCGAAGGACGAAAGTTGTCTTGAGTGCAAAAACGTAAGAAAAATGAATGCATAAGGGAAAGAAACAAAAGGGCGATATTGGATTAAATGGCCTTTTTAACGATTTTGTGAGTCAGATGGGTTCGGAATCATAAAAACAGTGTGTACGCGAAGGAGGAAAGTTGTCTTGAGTGCAAAAACGTAAGAAAAATGAATGTATAAGGAAAAGAAACAAAAGGGCGGTATTGGTTTAAATGGCTTTTTAGACAGTTTTGTGAGTCAGATGGGTTCGGAATCTTAAAAACAGTGTGTACAAGAAGGAGGAAAGTTGTTTTCAGTGCAAAAACATGAAAAAAATGAATCCATAAGGAAAAGAAACAAAAGGGAGGTATTGGTTTAAATGGTCTTATAGACGATTTTGTGAGTCAGATGGGTTCGGAATCATAAAAACAGTGTGTACGCGAAGGAGGAAAGTTGTCTTGAGTGCAAAAACGTAAGAAAAATGAATGCATAAGGAAAAGAAACAAAAGGGCGGTATTGGATTAAATGGCCTTTTTAACGATTTTGTGAGTCAGATGGGTTCGGAATCATAAAAACAGTGTGTACGCGAAGGAGGAAAGTTGGAAAAACGTGGAAAAAATCAATGTATGAGGAAAAGAAACATAAGGGCGGTATTGGTTTAAATGGCTTTTTAGACAGTTTTGTGAGTCAGATGGGTTCGGAATCTTAAAAACAGTGTGTACGAGGAGGAAAGTTGGAAAAACGTGGAAAAAGTGAATGTATAAGGAAAAGAAACAAAAAGGCGGTATTGGTTTAAATGGCCTTTTTAACGATTTTGTGCGTCAAATGGGTTCGGAATCATAAAAACAGTGTGTACGCAAAGGAGGAAAATTGTTTTGAGTGCAAAAACGTAAGAAAAATGAATGTATAAGGAAAAGAAACGAAAGGGCGGAATTGGTTTAAATGGACTTGTAGACGATTTTGTGAGTCATATGGGTTTGGAATCATAAAAACAGTGTGTACGCGAAGGAGGAAAGTTGTCTTGAGTGCAAAAACGTAAGAAAAACGAATGCATAAGGAAAAGAAACAAAAGGGCGGAATTGGTTTAAATGGACTTGTAGACGATTTTGTGAGTCAGATGGGTTCGAAATCATAAAAACAGTGTGTACGCGAAGGAGGAAAGTTGTCTTGAGTGCAAAAACGTAAGAAAAATGAATGCATAAGGGAAAGAAACAAAAGGGCGGTATTGGATTAAATGGTCTTTTTAACGATTTTGTGAGTCAGATGGGTTCGGAATCATAAAAACAGTGTGTACGCGAAGGAGGGAAGTTGTCTTGAGTGCAAAAACGTAAGAAAAATGAATGTATAAGGAAAAGAAACGAAAGGGCGGTATTGGTTTAAATGGCCTTTTTAACGGTTTTGTGAGTCAGGTGGGTTCGAAATCATAAAAAAAGTGTGTACGCGAAGGAGGAAAGTTGTCTTGAGTGCAAAAACGTAAGAAAAATGAATGCATAAGGGAAAGAAACAAAAGGGCGGTATTGGATTAAATGGAAGTTGGAAAAACGTAGAAAAAATGAATGTATGAGGAAAAGAAACAAAAGGGCGGTATTGGTTTAAATGGCTTTTTAGACAGTTTTGTGAGTCAGATGGGTTCGGAATCTTAAAAACAGTGTGTACGAGAAGGAGGAAAGTTGGAAAAACGTGGAAAAAGTGAATGTATAAGGAAAAGAAACAAAAGGGCGGTATTGGTTTAAATGGCGTTTTTAACGATTTTGTGCGTCATATGGGTTCGGAATCATAAAAAAAGTGTGTACGCGAAGGAGGGAAGTTGTCTTGAGTGCAAAAACGTGAAAAAAATGAATGCATAAGGAAAAGAGACAAAAGGGCGGTATTGGTTTAAATGGCTTTTTAGACAGTTTTGTGAGTCAGATGGGTTCGGAATCTTAAAAACAGTGTGTACGAGAAGGAGGAAAGTTGGAAAAACGTGGAAAAATTGAATGTATAAGGAAAAGAAACAAAAGGGCGGTATTGGATTAAATGGCCTTTTTAACGATTATGTGAGTCAGATGGGTTCGGAATCATAAAAACAGTGTGTACGCGAAGGAGAAAACTTGTCTTGACTGCAAAAACGTAAGAAAAATGAATGTATAAGGAATAGAAACAAAAGGGCGGTATTGGTTTAAATGGCTTTTTAGACAGTTTTGTGAGTCAGATGGGTTCGGAATCTTAAAAACAGTGCGTACGCGAAGGAGGAAAGTTGTTGTGCAAAAACGTGGAAAAAATGAATGTATAAGGAAAAGAAACAAAAGGGCGGTATTGGATTAAATGGCCTTTTTAACGATTATGTGAGTCAGATGGGTTCGGAATCATAAAAACAGTGTGTACGCGAAGGAGGAAAGTTGTCTTGAGTGCAAAAACGTAAGAAAAATGAATGTATAAGGAAAAGAAACAAAAGGGCGGTATTGGTTTAAATGGCTTTTTAGACAGTTTTGTGAGTCAGATGGGTTCGGAATCTTAAAAACAGTGTGTACACGAAGGAGGAAAGTTGTTTTGAGTGCAAAAACATGAAAAAAATGAATGCATAAGGAAAAGAAACAAAAGGGAGGTATTGGTTTAAATGGTCTTATAGACGATTTTGTGAGTCAGATGGGTTCGGAATCATAAAAACAGTGTGTACGCGAAGGAGGAAAGTTGTCTTCAGTGCAAAAACGTAAGAAAAACGAATGCATAAGGAAAAGAAACAAAAGGGCGGAATTGGTTTAAATGGACTTGTAGACGATTTTGTGAGTCAGATTGTTTCGAAATCATAAAAACAGTGTGTACGCGAAGGACGAAAGTTGTCTTGAGTGCAAAAACGTAAGAAAAATGAATGCATAAGGGAAAGAAACAAAAGGGCGATATTGGATTAAATGGCCTTTTTAACGATTTTGTCAGTCAGATGGGTTCGGAATCATAAAAAAAGTGTGTACCAGAAGGAGGGAAGTTGGAAAAACGTAGAAAAAATGAATGTATGAGGAAAAGAAACAAAAGGGCGGTATTGGTTTAAATGGCTTTTTAGACAGTTTTGTGAGTCAGATGGGTTCGGAATCTTAAAAACAGTGTGTACGAGAAGGAGGAAAGTTGGAAAAACGTGGAAAAAGTGAATGTATAAGGAAAAGAAACAAAAGGGCGGTATTGGTTTAAATGGCGTTTTTAACGATTTTGTGCGTCATATGGGTTCGGAATCATAAAAAAAGTGTGTACGCGAAGGAGGGAAGTTGTCTTGAGTGCAAAAACGTGAAAAAAATGAATGCATAAGGAAAAGAGACAAAAGGGCGGTATTGGTTTAAATGGCTTTTTAGACAGTTTTGTGAGTCAGATGGGTTCGGAATCTTAAAAACAGTGTGTACGAGAAGGAGGAAAGTTGGAAAAACGTGGAAAAAGTGAATGTATAAGGAAAAGAAACAAAAGGGCGGTATTGGATTAAATGGCCTTTTTAACGATTATGTGAGTCAGATGGGTTCGGAATCATAAAAACAGTGTGTACGCGAAGGAGAAAACTTGTCTTGACTGCAAAAACGTAAGAAAAATGAATGTATAAGGAATAGAAACAAAAGGGCGGTATTGGTTTAAATGGCTTTTTAGACAGTTTTGTGAGTCAGATGGGTTCGGAATCTTAAAAACAGTGTGTACATGAAGGAGGAAAGTTGTTTTGAGTGCAAAAACGTGGAAAAAATGAATGTATAAGGAAAAGAAACAAAAGGGCGGTATTGGTTTAAATGGCCTTTTTAACGATTTTGTGAGTCATATGGGTGCGGAATCTGAAAAACAGTGCGTACGCGAAGGAGGAAAGTTGTTGTGCAAAAACGTGGAAAAAATGAATGTATAAGGAAAAGAAACAAAAGGGCGGTATTGGATTAAATGGCCTTTTTAACGATTATGTGAGTCAGATGGGTTCGGAATCATAAAAACAGTGTGTACGCGAAGGAGGAAAGTTGTCTTGAGTGCAAAAACGTAAGAAAAATGAATGTATAAGGAAAAGAAACAAAAGGGCGGTATTGGTTTAAATGGCTTTTTAGACAGTTTTGTGAGTCAGATGGGTTCGGAATCTTAAAAACAGTGTGTACACGAAGGAGGAAAGTTGTTTTGAGTGCAAAAACATGAAAAAAATGAATGCATAAGGAAAAGAAACAAAAGGGAGGTATTGGTTTAAATGGTCTTATAGACGATTTTGTGAGTCAGATGGGTTCGGAATCATAAAAACAGTGTGTACGCGAAGGAGGAAAGTTGTCTTCAGTGCAAAAACGTAAGAAAAACGAATGCATAAGGAAAAGAAACAAAAGGGCGGAATTGGTTTAAATGGACTTGTAGACGATTTTGTGAGTCAGATGGTTTCGAAATCATAAAAACAGTGTGTACGCGAAGGACGAAAGTTGTCTTGAGTGCAAAAACGTAAGAAAAATGAATGCATAAGGGAAAGAAACAAAAGGGCGATATTGGATTAAATGGCCTTTTTAACGATTTTGTCAGTCAGATGGGTTCGGAATCATAAAAAAAGTGTGTACCAGAAGGAGGGAAGTTGGAAAAACGTAGAAAAAATGAATGTATGAGGAAAAGAAACAAAAGGGCGGTATTGGTTTAAATGGCTTTTTAGACAGTTTTGTGAGTCAGATGGGTTCGGAATCTTAAAAACAGTGTGTACGAGAAGGAGGAAAGTTGGAAAAACGTGGAAAAAGTGAATGTATAAGGAAAAGAAACAAAAGGGCGGTATTGGTTTAAATGGCGTTTTTAACGATTTTGTGCGTCATATGGGTTCGGAATCATAAAAAAAGTGTGTACGCGAAGGAGGGAAGTTGTCTTGAGTGCAAAAACGTGAAAAAAATGAATGCATAAGGAAAAGAGACAAAAGGGCGGTATTGGTTTAAATGGCTTTTTAGACAGTTTTGTGAGTCAGATGGGTTCGGAATCTTAAAAACAGTGTGTACGAGAAGGAGGAAAGTTGGAAAAACGTGGAAAAAGTGAATGTATAAGGAAAAGAAACAAAAGGGCGGTATTGGATTAAATGGCCTTTTTAACGATTATGTGAGTCAGATGGGTTCGGAATCATAAAAACAGTGTGTACGCGAAGGAGAAAACTTGTCTTGACTGCAAAAACGTAAGAAAAATGAATGTATAAGGAATAGAAACAAAAGGGCGGTATTGGTTTAAATGGCTTTTTAGACAGTTTTGTGAGTCAGATGGGTTCGGAATCTTAAAAACAGTGTGTACATGAAGGAGGAAAGTTGTTTTGAGTGCAAAAACGTGGAAAAAATGAATGTATAAGGAAAAGAAACAAAAGGGCGGTATTGGTTTAAATGGCCTTTTTAACGATTTTGTGAGTCATATGGGTGCGGAATCTGAAAAACAGTGCGTACGCGAAGGAGGAAAGTTGTTGTGCAAAAACGTGGAAAAAATGAATGTATAAGGAAAAGAAACAAAAGGGCGGTATTGGATTAAATGGCCTTTTTAACGATTATGTGAGTCAGATGGGTTCGGAATCATAAAAACAGTGTGTACGCGAAGGAGGAAAGTTGTCTTGAGTGCAAAAACGTAAGAAAAATGAATGTATAAGGAAAAGAAATGAAAGGGCGGTATTGGTTTAAATGGCCTTTTTAACGATTTTGTGAGGCAGGTGGGTTCGAAATCATAAAAAAAGTGTGTACCAGAAGGAGGGAAGTTGGAAAAACGTGGAAAAAATGAATGTATGAGGAAAAGAAACAAAAGGGCGGTATTGGTTTAAATGGCTTTTTAGACAGTTTTGTGAGTCAGATGGGTTCGGAATCTTAAAAACAGTGTGTACGAGAAGGAGGAAAGTTGGAAAAACGTGGAAAAAGTGAATGTATAAGGAAAAGAAACAAAAGGGCGGAATTGGTTTAAATGGACTTGTAGACGATTTTGTGAGTCAGATGGGTTCGAAATCATAAAAACAGTGTGTACGCGAAGGAGGAAAGTTGTCTTGAGTGCAAAAACGTAAGAAAAATGAATGCATAAGGGAAAGAAACAAAAGGGCGGTATTGGATTAAATGGCCTTTTTAACGATTTTGTGAGTCAGATGGGTTCGGAATCATAAAAACAGTGTGTACGCGAAGGAGGAAAGTTGTCTTGAGTGCAAAAACGTAAGAAAAATGAATGTATAAGGAAAAGAAACGAAAGGGCGGTATTGGTTTAAATGGCTTTTTAGACAGTTTTGTGAGTCAGATGGGTTCGGAATCTTAAAAACAGTGTGTACGAGAAGGAGGAAAGTTGGAAAAACGTCGAAAAAGTGAATGTATAAGGAAAAGAAACAAAAGGGCGGTATTGGTTTAAATGGACTTGTAGACGATTTTGTGAGTCAGATGGGTTCGAAATCATAAAAACAGTGTGTACGCGAAGGAGGAAAGTTGTCTTGAGTGCAAAAACGTAAGAAAAATGAATGCATAAGGGAAAGAAACAAAAGGGCGGTATTGGATTAAATGGCCTTTTTAACGATTTTCTCAGTCAGATGGGTTCGGAATCATAAAAACAGTGTGTACGCGAAGGAGGAAAGTTGTCTTGAGTGCAAAAACGTAAGAAAAATGAATGTATAAGGAAAAGAAATGAAAGGGCGGTATTGGTTTAAATGGCCTTTTTAACGATTTTGTGAGGCAGGTGGGTTCGAAATCATAAAAAAAGTGTGTACCAGAAGGAGGGAAGTTGGAAAAACGTGGAAAAAATGAATGTATGAGGAAAAGAAACAAAAGGGCGGTATTGGTTTAAATGGCTTTTTAGACAGTTTTGTGAGTCAGATGGGTTCGGAATCTTAAAAAAAGTGTGTACGAGAAGGAGGAAAGTTGGAAAAACGTGGAAAAAGTGAATGTATCAGGAAAAGAAACAAAAGGGCGGAATTGGTTTAAATGGACTTGTAGACGATTTTGTGAGTCAGATGGGTTCGAAATCATAAAAACAGTGTGTACGCGAAGGAGGAAAGTTGTCTTGAGTGCAAAAACGTAAGAAAAATGAATGCATAAGGGAGAGAAACAAAAGGGCGGTATTGGATTAAATGGCCTTTTTAACGATTTTGTGAGTCAGATGGGTTCGGAATCATAAAAACAGTGTGTACGCGAAGGAGGAAAGTTGTCTTGAGTGCAAAAACGTAAGAAAAATGAATGTATAAGGAAAAGAAACGAAAGGGCGGTATTGGTTTAAATGGCTTTTTAGACAGTTTTGTGAGTCAGATGGGTTCGGAATCTTAAAAACAGTGTGTACGAGAAGGAGGAAAGTTGGAAAAACGTCGAAAAAGTGAATGTATAAGGAAAAGAAACAAAAGGGCGGTATTGGTTTAAATGGCCTTTTTAACGATTTTGTGAGTCATATGGGTTCGGAATCTGAAAAACAGTGTGTACGCGAAGGAGGAAAGTTGTTTTGAGTGCAAAAACGTGGAAAACATGAATGTATAAGGAAAAGAAACAAAAGGGAGGTATTGGTTTAAATGGTCTTTTAGATGATTTTGTGAGTCAGATGGGTTCGGAATCATAAAAACAGTGTGTACGCGAAGGAGGAAAGTTGTCTTGAGTGCGAAAACGTAAGAAAAATGAATGCATAAGGAAAAGAAACAAAAGGGCGGTATTGGATTAAATGGCCTTTTTAACGATTTTGTGAGTCAGGTGGGTTCGAAATCATAAAAAAAGTGTGTACCAGAAGGAGGGAAGTTGGAAAAACGTGGAAAAAATCAATGTATGAGGAAAAGAAACATAAGGGCGGTATTGGTTTAAATGGCTTTTTAGACAGTTTTGTGAGTCAGATGGGTTTGGAATCTTAAAGCAGTGTGTACGCGAGTGCAAAAGCAGTGAGTTCGTAAAGCAGTGTGTACGCGAGAAGGAGGAAAGTTTTCTTGAGTGCAAAAACGTAAGAAAAATGAATGCATAAGGAAAAGAAACAAAAGGGCGGTATTGGATTAAATGGCCTTTTTAACGATTTTGTGAGTCAGATGGGTTCGGAATCTTAAAAACAGTGTGTACGAGAAGGAGGAAAGTTGGAAAAACGTGGAAAAAGTGAATGTATAAGGAAAAGAAACAAAAGGGCGGTATTGGTTTAAATGGCGTTTTTAACGATTTTGTGCGTCATATGGGTTCGGAATCATAAAAAAAGTGTGTACGCGAAGGAGGGAAGTTGTCTTGAGTGCAAAAACGTGAAAAAAATGAATGCATAAGGAAAAGAGACAAAAGGGCGGTATTGGTTTAAATGGCTTTTTAGACAGTTTTGTGAGTCAGATGGGTTCGGAATCTTAAAAACAGTGTGTACGAGAAGGAGGAAAGTTGGAAAAACGTGGAAAAAGTGAATGTATAAGGAAAAGAAACAAAAGGGCGGTATTGGTTTAAATGGCCTTTTTAACGATTTTGTGAGTCATATGGGTTCGGAATCTGAAAAACAGTGTGTTCGCGAAGGAGGAAAATTGTTTTGAGTGCAAAAACGTGGAAAACATGAATGTATAAGGAAAAGAAACAAAAGGGAGGTATTGGTTTAAATGGTCTTTTAGATGATTTTGTGAGTCAGATGGGTTCGGAATCATAAAAACAGTGTGTACGGGAAGGAGGAAAGTTGTCTTGAGTGCAAAAACGTAAGAAAAATGAATGCATAAGGAAAAGAAACAAAAGGGCGGTATTGGATTAAATGGCCTTTTTAACGATTTTGTGAGTCAGATGGGTTCGGAATCATAAAAACAGTGTGTACGCGAAGGAGGAAAGTTGTCTTGAGTGCAAAAACGTAAGAAAAATGAATGTATAAGGAAAAGAAACAAAAGGGCGGTATTGGTTTAAATGGCTTTTTAGACAGTTTTGTGAGTCAGATGGGTTCGGAATCTTAAAAACAGTGTGTACAAGAAGGAGGAAAGTTGTTTTCAGTGCAAAAACATGAAAAAAATGAATCCATAAGGAAAAGAAACAAAAGGGAGGTATTGGTTTAAATGGTCTTATAGACGATTTTGTGAGTCAGATGGGTTCGGAATCATAAAAACAGTGTGTACGCGAAGGAGGAAAGTTGTCTTGAGTGCAAAAACGTAAGAAAAATGAATGCATAAGGAAAAGAAACAAAAGGGCGGTATTGGATTAAATGGCCTTTTTAACGATTTTGTGAGTCAGATGGGTTCGGAATCATAAAAACAGTGTGTACGCGAAGGAGGAAAGTTGGAAAAACGTGGAAAAAATCAATGTATGAGGAAAAGAAACATAAGGGCGGTATTGGTTTAAATGGCTTTTTAGACAGTTTTGTGAGTCAGATGGGTTCGGAATCTTAAAAACAGTGTGTACGAGGAGGAAAGTTGGAAAAACGTGGAAAAAGTGAATGTATCAGGAAAAGAAACAAAAAGGCGGTATTGGTTTAAATGGCCTTTTTAACGATTTTGTGCGTCAAATGGGTTCGGAATCATAAAAACAGTGTGTACGCAAAGGAGGAAAATTGTTTTGAGTGCAAAAACGTAAGAAAAATGAATGTATAAGGAAAAGAAACGAAAGGGCGGAATTGGTTTAAATGGACTTGTAGACGATTTTGTGAGTCATATGGGTTTGGAATCATAAAAACAGTGTGTACGCGAAGGAGGAAAGTTGTCTTGAGTGCAAAAACGTAAGAAAAACGAATGCATAAGGAAAAGAAACAAAAGGGCGGAATTGGTTTAAATGGACTTGTAGACGATTTTGTGAGTCAGATGGGTTCGAAATCATAAAAACAGTGTGTACGCGAAGGAGGAAAGTTGTCTTGAGTGCAAAAACGTAAGAAAAATGAATGCATAAGGGAAAGAAACAAAAGGGCGGTATTGGATTAAATGGCCTTTTTAACGATTTTGTGAGTCAGATGGGTTCGGAATCATAAAAACAGTGTGTACGCGAAGGAGGGAAGTTGTCTTGAGTGCAAAAACGTAAGAAAAATGAATGTATAAGGAAAAGAAACGAAAGGGCGGTATTGGTTTAAATGGCCTTTTTAACGATTTTGTGAGTCAGGTGGGTTCGAAATCATAAAAAAAGTGTGTACCAGAAGGAGGGAAGTTGGAAAAACGTAGAAAAAATGAATGTATGAGGAAAAGAAACAAAAGGGCGGTATTGGTTTAAATGGCTTTTTAGACAGTTTTGTGAGTCAGATGGGTTCGGAATCTTAAAAACAGTGTGTACGAGAAGGAGGAAAGTTGGAAAAACGTGGAAAAAGTGAATGTATAAGGAAAAGAAACAAAAGGGCGGTATTGGTTTAAATGGCGTTTCTAACGATTTTGTGCGTCATATGGGTTCGGAATCATAAAAAAAGTGTGTACGCGAAGGAGGGAAGTTGTCTTGAGTGCAAAAACGTGAAAAAAATGAATGCATAAGGAAAAGAGACAAAAGGGCGGTATTGGTTTAAATGGCTTTTTAGACAGTTTTGTGAGTCAGATGGGTTCGGAATCTTAAAAACAGTGTGTACGAGAAGGAGGAAAGTTGGAAAAACGTGGAAAAAGTGAATGTATAAGGAAAAGAAACAAAAGGGCGGTATTGGATTAAATGGCCTTTTTAACGATTATGTGAGTCAGATGGGTTCGGAATCATAAAAACAGTGTGTACGCGAAGGAGAAAACTTGTCTTGACTGCAAAAACGTAAGAAAAATGAATGTATAAGGAATAGAAACAAAAGGGCGGTATTGGTTTAAATGGCTTTTTAGACAGTTTTGTGAGTCAGATGGGTTCGGAATCTTAAAAACAGTGCGTACGCGAAGGAGGAAAGTTGTTGTGCAAAAACGTGGAAAAAATGAATGTATAAGGAAAAGAAACAAAAGGGCGGTATTGGATTAAATGGCCTTTTTAACGATTATGTGAGTCAGATGGGTTCGGAATCATAAAAACAGTGTGTACGCGAAGGAGGAAAGTTGTCTTGAGTGCAAAAACGTAAGAAAAATGAATGTATAAGGAAAAGAAACAAAAGGGCGGTATTGGTTTAAATGGCTTTTTAGACAGTTTTGTGAGTCAGATGGGTTCGGAATCTTAAAAACAGTGTGTACACGAAGGAGGAAAGTTGTTTTGAGTGCAAAAACATGAAAAAAATGAATGCATAAGGAAAAGAAACAAAAGGGAGGTATTGGTTTAAATGGTCTTATAGACGATTTTGTGAGTCAGATGGGTTCGGAATCATAAAAACAGTGTGTACGCGAAGGAGGAAAGTTGTCTTCAGTGCAAAAACGTAAGAAAAACGAATGCATAAGGAAAAGAAACAAAAGGGCGGAATTGGTTTAAATGGACTTGTAGACGATTTTGTGAGTCAGATGGTTTCGAAATCATAAAAACAGTGTGTACGCGAAGGACGAAAGTTGTCTTGAGTGCAAAAACGTAAGAAAAATGAATGCATAAGGGAAAGAAACAAAAGGGCGATATTGGATTAAATGGCCTTTTTAACGATTTTGTCAGTCAGATGGGTTCGGAATCATAAAAAAAGTGTGTACCAGAAGGAGGGAAGTTGGAAAAACGTAGAAAAAATGAATGTATGAGGAAAAGAAACAAAAGGGCGGTATTGGTTTAAATGGCTTTTTAGACAGTTTTGTGAGTCAGATGGGTTCGGAATCTTAAAAACAGTGTGTACGAGAAGGAGGAAAGTTGGAAAAACGTGGAAAAAGTGAATGTATAAGGAAAAGAAACAAAAGGGCGGTATTGGTTTAAATGGCCTTTTTAACGATTTTGTGAGTCATATGGGTTCGGAATCTGAAAAACAGTGTGTTCGCGAAGGAGGAAAGTTGTTTTGAGTGCAAAAACGTGGAAAACATGAATGTATAAGGAAAAGAAACAAAAGGGAGGTATTGGTTTAAATGGTCTTTTAGATGATTTTGTGAGTCAGATGGGTTCGGAATCATAAAAACAGTGTGTACGGGAAGGAGGAAAGTTGTCTTGAGTGCAAAAACGTAAGAAAAATGAATGCATAAGGAAAAGAAACAAAAGGGCGGTATTGGATTAAATGGCCTTTTTAACGATTTTGTGAGTCAGATGGGTTCGGAATCATAAAAACAGTGTGTACGCGAAGGAGGAAAGTTGTCTTGAGTGCAAAAACGTAAGAAAAATGAATGTATAAGGAAAAGAAACAAAAGGGCGGTATTGGTTTAAATGGCTTTTTAGACAGTTTTGTGAGTCAGATGGGTTCGGAATCTTAAAAACAGTGTGTACAAGAAGGAGGAAAGTTGTTTTCAGTGCAAAAACATGAAAAAAATGAATCCATAAGGAAAAGAAACAAAAGGGAGGTATTGGTTTAAATGGTCTTATAGACGATTTTGTGAGTCAGATGGGTTCGGAATCATAAAAACAGTGTGTACGCGAAGGAGGAAAGTTGTCTTGAGTGCAAAAACGTAAGAAAAATGAATGCATAAGGAAAAGAAACAAAAGGGCGGTATTGGATTAAATGGCCTTTTTAACGATTTTGTGAGTCAGATGGGTTCGGAATCATAAAAACAGTGTGTACGCGAAGGAGGAAAGTTGGAAAAACGTGGAAAAAATCAATGTATGAGGAAAAGAAACATAAGGGCGGTATTGGTTTAAATGGCTTTTTAGACAGTTTTGTGAGTCAGATGGGTTCGGAATCTTAAAAACAGTGTGTACGAGGAGGAAAGTTGGAAAAACGTGGAAAAAGTGAATGTATAAGGAAAAGAAACAAAAAGGCGGTATTGATTTAAATGGCCTTTTTAACGATTTTGTGCGTCAAATGGGTTCGGAATCATAAAAACAGTGTGTACGCAAAGGAGGAAAATTGTTTTGAGTGCAAAAACGTAAGAAAAATGAATGTATAAGGAAAAGAAACGAAAGGGCGGAATTGGTTTAAATGGACTTGTAGACGATTTTGTGAGTCATATGGGTTTGGAATCATAAAAACAGTGTGTACGCGAAGGAGGAAAGTTGTCTTGAGTGCAAAAACGTAAGAAAAACGAATGCATAAGGAAAAGAAACAAAAGGGCGGAATTGGTTTAAATGGACTTGTAGACGATTTTGTGAGTCAGATGGGTTCGAAATCATAAAAACAGTGTGTACGCGAAGGAGGAAAGTTGTCTTGAGTGCAAAAACGTAAGAAAAATGAATGCATAAGGGAAAGAAACAAAAGGGCGGTATTGGATTAAATGGCCTTTTTAACGATTTTGTGAGTCAGATGGGTTCGGAATCATAAAAACAGTGTGTACGCGAAGGAGGGAAGTTGTCTTGAGTGCAAAAACGTAAGAAAAATGAATGTATAAGGAAAAGAAACGAAAGGGCGGTATTGGTTTAAATGGCCTTTTTAACGATTTTGTGAGTCAGGTGGGTTCGAAATCATAAAAAAAGTGTGTACCAGAAGGAGGGAAGTTGGAAAAACGTAGAAAAAATGAATGTATGAGGAAAAGAAACAAAAGGGCGGTATTGGTTTAAATGGCTTTTTAGACAGTTTTGTGAGTCAGATGGGTTCGGAATCTTAAAAACAGTGTGTACGAGAAGGAGGAAAGTTGGAAAAACGTGGAAAAAGTGAATGTATAAGGAAAAGAAACAAAAGGGCGGTATTGGTTTAAATGGCGTTTTTAACGATTTTGTGCGTCATATGGGTTCGGAATCATAAAAAAAGTGTGTACGCGAAGGAGGGAAGTTGTCTTGAGTGCAAAAACGTAAAAAAAATGAATGCATAAGGAAAAGAGACAAAAGGGCGGTATTGGTTTAAATGGTTTTTTAGACAGTTTTGTGAGTCAGATGGGTTCGGAATCTTAAAAACAGTGTGTACGAGAAGGAGGAAAGTTGGAAAAACGTGGAAAAAGTGAATGTATAAGGAAAAGAAACAAAAGGGCGGTATTGGATTAAATGGCCTTTTTAACGATTATGTGAGTCAGATGGGTTCGGAATCATAAAAACAGTGTGTACGCGAAGGAGAAAACTTGTCTTGACTGCAAAAACGTAAGAAAAATGAATGTATAAGGAATAGAAACAAAAGGGCGGTATTGGTTTAAATGGCTTTTTAGACAGTTTTGTGAGTCAGATGGGTTCGGAATCTTAAAAACAGTGTGTACGAGAAGGAGGAAAGTTGGAAAAACGTGGAAAAAGTGAATGTATAAGGAAAAGAAACAAAAGGGCGGTATTGGTTTAAATGGCGTTTTTAACGATTTTGTGCGTCATATGGGTTCGGAATCATAAAAAAAGTGTGTACGCGAAGGAGGGAAGTTGTCTTGAGTGCAAAAACGTGAAAAAAATGAATGCATAAGGAAAAGAGACAAAAGGGCGGTATTGGTTTAAATGGCTTTTTAGACAGTTTTGTGAGTCAGATGGGTTCGGAATCTTAAAAACAGTGTGTACGAGAAGGAGGAAAGTTGGAAAAACGTGGAAAAAGTGAATGTATAAGGAAAAGAAACAAAAGGGCGGTATTGGTTTAAATGGCCTTTTTAACGATTTTGTGAGTCATATGGGTTCGGAATCTGAAAAACAGTGTGTTCGCGAAGGAGGAAAATTGTTTTGAGTGCAAAAACGTGGAAAACATGAATGTATAAGGAAAAGAAACAAAAGGGAGGTATTGGTTTAAATGGTCTTTTAGATGATTTTGTGAGTCAGATGGGTTCGGAATCATAAAAACAGTGTGTACGGGAAGGAGGAAAGTTGTCTTGAGTGCAAAAACGTAAGAAAAATGAATGCATAAGGAAAAGAAACAAAAGGGCGGTATTGGATTAAATGGCCTTTTTAACGATTTTGTGAGTCAGATGGGTTCGGAATCATAAAAACAGTGTGTACGCGAAGGAGGAAAGTTGTCTTGAGTGCAAAAACGTAAGAAAAATGAATGTATAAGGAAAAGAAACAAAAGGGCGGTATTGGTTTAAATGGCTTTTTAGACAGTTTTGTGAGTCAGATGGGTTCGGAATCTTAAAAACAGTGTGTACAAGAAGGAGGAAAGTTGTTTTCAGTGCAAAAACATGAAAAAAATGAATCCATAAGGAAAAGAAACAAAAGGGAGGTATTGGTTTAAATGGTCTTATAGACGATTTTGTGAGTCAGATGGGTTCGGAATCATAAAAACAGTGTGTACGCGAAGGAGGAAAGTTGTCTTGAGTGCAAAAACGTAAGAAAAATGAATGCATAAGGAAAAGAAACAAAAGGGCGGTATTGGATTAAATGGCCTTTTTAACGATTTTGTGAGTCAGATGGGTTCGGAATCATAAAAACAGTGTGTACGCGAAGGAGGAAAGTTGGAAAAACGTGGAAAAAATCAATGTATGAGGAAAAGAAACATAAGGGCGGTATTGGTTTAAATGGCTTTTTAGACAGTTTTGTGAGTCAGATGGGTTCGGAATCTTAAAAACAGTGTGTACGAGGAGGAAAGTTGGAAAAACGTGGAAAAAGTGAATGTATCAGGAAAAGAAACAAAAAGGCGGTATTGGTTTAAATGGCCTTTTTAACGATTTTGTGCGTCAAATGGGTTCGGAATCATAAAAACAGTGTGTACGCAAAGGAGGAAAATTGTTTTGAGTGCAAAAACGTAAGAAAAATGAATGTATAAGGAAAAGAAACGAAAGGGCGGAATTGGTTTAAATGGACTTGTAGACGATTTTGTGAGTCATATGGGTTTGGAATCATAAAAACAGTGTGTACGCGAAGGAGGAAAGTTGTCTTGAGTGCAAAAACGTAAGAAAAACGAATGCATAAGGAAAAGAAACAAAAGGGCGGAATTGGTTTAAATGGACTTGTAGACGATTTTGTGAGTCAGATGGGTTCGAAATCATAAAAACAGTGTGTACGCGAAGGAGGAAAGTTGTCTTGAGTGCAAAAACGTAAGAAAAATGAATGCATAAGGGAAAGAAACAAAAGGGCGGTATTGGATTAAATGGCCTTTTTAACGATTTTGTGAGTCAGATGGGTTCGGAATCATAAAAACAGTGTGTACGCGAAGGAGGGAAGTTGTCTTGAGTGCAAAAACGTAAGAAAAATGAATGTATAAGGAAAAGAAACGAAAGGGCGGTATTGGTTTAAATGGCCTTTTTAACGATTTTGTGAGTCAGGTGGGTTCGAAATCATAAAAAAAGTGTGTACCAGAAGGAGGGAAGTTGGAAAAACGTAGAAAAAATGAATGTATGAGGAAAAGAAACAAAAGGGCGGTATTGGTTTAAATGGCTTTTTAGACAGTTTTGTGAGTCAGATGGGTTCGGAATCTTAAAAACAGTGTGTACGAGAAGGAGGAAAGTTGGAAAAACGTGGAAAAAGTGAATGTATAAGGAAAAGAAACAAAAGGGCGGTATTGGTTTAAATGGCGTTTCTAACGATTTTGTGCGTCATATGGGTTCGGAATCATAAAAAAAGTGTGTACGCGAAGGAGGGAAGTTGTCTTGAGTGCAAAAACGTGAAAAAAATGAATGCATAAGGAAAAGAGACAAAAGGGCGGTATTGGTTTAAATGGCTTTTTAGACAGTTTTGTGAGTCAGATGGGTTCGGAATCTTAAAAACAGTGTGTACGAGAAGGAGGAAAGTTGGAAAAACGTGGAAAAAGTGAATGTATAAGGAAAAGAAACAAAAGGGCGGTATTGGATTAAATGGCCTTTTTAACGATTATGTGAGTCAGATGGGTTCGGAATCATAAAAACAGTGTGTACGCGAAGGAGAAAACTTGTCTTGACTGCAAAAACGTAAGAAAAATGAATGTATAAGGAATAGAAACAAAAGGGCGGTATTGGTTTAAATGGCTTTTTAGACAGTTTTGTGAGTCAGATGGGTTCGGAATCTTAAAAACAGTGCGTACGCGAAGGAGGAAAGTTGTTGTGCAAAAACGTGGAAAAAATGAATGTATAAGGAAAAGAAACAAAAGGGCGGTATTGGATTAAATGGCCTTTTTAACGATTATGTGAGTCAGATGGGTTCGGAATCATAAAAACAGTGTGTACGCGAAGGAGGAAAGTTGTCTTGAGTGCAAAAACGTAAGAAAAATGAATGTATAAGGAAAAGAAACAAAAGGGCGGTATTGGTTTAAATGGCTTTTTAGACAGTTTTGTGAGTCAGATGGGTTCGGAATCTTAAAAACAGTGTGTACACGAAGGAGGAAAGTTGTTTTGAGTGCAAAAACATGAAAAAAATGAATGCATAAGGAAAAGAAACAAAAGGGAGGTATTGGTTTAAATGGTCTTATAGACGATTTTGTGAGTCAGATGGGTTCGGAATCATAAAAACAGTGTGTACGCGAAGGAGGAAAGTTGTCTTCAGTGCAAAAACGTAAGAAAAACGAATGCATAAGGAAAAGAAACAAAAGGGCGGAATTGGTTTAAATGGACTTGTAGACGATTTTGTGAGTCAGATGGTTTCGAAATCATAAAAACAGTGTGTACGCGAAGGACGAAAGTTGTCTTGAGTGCAAAAACGTAAGAAAAATGAATGCATAAGGGAAAGAAACAAAAGGGCGATATTGGATTAAATGGCCTTTTTAACGATTTTGTCAGTCAGATGGGTTCGGAATCATAAAAAAAGTGTGTACCAGAAGGAGGGAAGTTGGAAAAACGTAGAAAAAATGAATGTATGAGGAAAAGAAACAAAAGGGCGGTATTGGTTTAAATGGCTTTTTAGACAGTTTTGTGAGTCAGATGGGTTCGGAATCTTAAAAACAGTGTGTACGAGAAGGAGGAAAGTTGGAAAAACGTGGAAAAAGTGAATGTATAAGGAAAAGAAACAAAAGGGCGGTATTGGTTTAAATGGCCTTTTTAACGATTTTGTGAGTCATATGGGTTCGGAATCTGAAAAACAGTGTGTTCGCGAAGGAGGAAAGTTGTTTTGAGTGCAAAAACGTGGAAAACATGAATGTATAAGGAAAAGAAACAAAAGGGAGGTATTGGTTTAAATGGTCTTTTAGATGATTTTGTGAGTCAGATGGGTTCGGAATCATAAAAACAGTGTGTACGGGAAGGAGGAAAGTTGTCTTGAGTGCAAAAACGTAAGAAAAATGAATGCATAAGGAAAAGAAACAAAAGGGCGGTATTGGATTAAATGGCCTTTTTAACGATTTTGTGAGTCAGATGGGTTCGGAATCATAAAAACAGTGTGTACGCGAAGGAGGAAAGTTGTCTTGAGTGCAAAAACGTAAGAAAAATGAATGTATAAGGAAAAGAAACAAAAGGGCGGTATTGGTTTAAATGGCTTTTTAGACAGTTTTGTGAGTCAGATGGGTTCGGAATCTTAAAAACAGTGTGTACAAGAAGGAGGAAAGTTGTTTTCAGTGCAAAAACATGAAAAAAATGAATCCATAAGGAAAAGAAACAAAAGGGAGGTATTGGTTTAAATGGTCTTATAGACGATTTTGTGAGTCAGATGGGTTCGGAATCATAAAAACAGTGTGTACGCGAAGGAGGAAAGTTGTCTTGAGTGCAAAAACGTAAGAAAAATGAATGCATAAGGAAAAGAAACAAAAGGGCGGTATTGGATTAAATGGCCTTTTTAACGATTTTGTGAGTCAGATGGGTTCGGAATCATAAAAACAGTGTGTACGCGAAGGAGGAAAGTTGGAAAAACGTGGAAAAAATCAATGTATGAGGAAAAGAAACATAAGGGCGGTATTGGTTTAAATGGCTTTTTAGACAGTTTTGTGAGTCAGATGGGTTCGGAATCTTAAAAACAGTGTGTACGAGGAGGAAAGTTGGAAAAACGTGGAAAAAGTGAATGTATAAGGAAAAGAAACAAAAAGGCGGTATTGATTTAAATGGCCTTTTTAACGATTTTGTGCGTCAAATGGGTTCGGAATCATAAAAACAGTGTGTACGCAAAGGAGGAAAATTGTTTTGAGTGCAAAAACGTAAGAAAAATGAATGTATAAGGAAAAGAAACGAAAGGGCGGAATTGGTTTAAATGGACTTGTAGACGATTTTGTGAGTCATATGGGTTTGGAATCATAAAAACAGTGTGTACGCGAAGGAGGAAAGTTGTCTTGAGTGCAAAAACGTAAGAAAAACGAATGCATAAGGAAAAGAAACAAAAGGGCGGAATTGGTTTAAATGGACTTGTAGACGATTTTGTGAGTCAGATGGGTTCGAAATCATAAAAACAGTGTGTACGCGAAGGAGGAAAGTTGTCTTGAGTGCAAAAACGTAAGAAAAATGAATGCATAAGGGAAAGAAACAAAAGGGCGGTATTGGATTAAATGGCCTTTTTAACGATTTTGTGAGTCAGATGGGTTCGGAATCATAAAAACAGTGTGTACGCGAAGGAGGGAAGTTGTCTTGAGTGCAAAAACGTAAGAAAAATGAATGTATAAGGAAAAGAAACGAAAGGGCGGTATTGGTTTAAATGGCCTTTTTAACGATTTTGTGAGTCAGGTGGGTTCGAAATCATAAAAAAAGTGTGTACCAGAAGGAGGGAAGTTGGAAAAACGTAGAAAAAATGAATGTATGAGGAAAAGAAACAAAAGGGCGGTATTGGTTTAAATGGCTTTTTAGACAGTTTTGTGAGTCAGATGGGTTCGGAATCTTAAAAACAGTGTGTACGAGAAGGAGGAAAGTTGGAAAAACGTGGAAAAAGTGAATGTATAAGGAAAAGAAACAAAAGGGCGGTATTGGTTTAAATGGCGTTTTTAACGATTTTGTGCGTCATATGGGTTCGGAATCATAAAAAAAGTGTGTACGCGAAGGAGGGAAGTTGTCTTGAGTGCAAAAACGTAAAAAAAATGAATGCATAAGGAAAAGAGACAAAAGGGCGGTATTGGTTTAAATGGTTTTTTAGACAGTTTTGTGAGTCAGATGGGTTCGGAATCTTAAAAACAGTGTGTACGAGAAGGAGGAAAGTTGGAAAAACGTGGAAAAAGTGAATGTATAAGGAAAAGAAACAAAAGGGCGGTATTGGATTAAATGGCCTTTTTAACGATTATGTGAGTCAGATGGGTTCGGAATCATAAAAACAGTGTGTACGCGAAGGAGAAAACTTGTCTTGACTGCAAAAACGTAAGAAAAATGAATGTATAAGGAATAGAAACAAAAGGGCGGTATTGGTTTAAATGGCTTTTTAGACAGTTTTGTGAGTCAGATGGGTTCGGAATCTTAAAAACAGTGCGTACGCGAAGGAGGAAAGTTGTTGTGCAAAAACGTGGAAAAAATGAATGTATAAGGAAAAGAAACAAAAGGGCGGTATTGGATTAAATGGCCTTTTTAACGATTATGTGAGTCAGATGGGTTCGGAATCATAAAAACAGTGTGTACGCGAAGGAGGAAAGTTGTCTTGAGTGCAAAAACGTAAGAAAAATGAATGTATAAGGAAAAGAAACAAAAGGGCGGTATTGGTTTAAATGGCTTTTTAGACAGTTTTGTGAGTCAGATGGGTTCGGAATCTTAAAAACAGTGTGTACACGAAGGAGGAAAGTTGTTTTGAGTGCAAAAACATGAAAAAAATGAATGCATAAGGAAAAGAAACAAAAGGGCGGTATTGGTTTAAATGGTCTTATAGACGATTTTGTGAGTCAGATGGGTTCGGAATCTTAAAAACAGTGTGTACGAGGAGGAAAGTTGGAAAAACGTGGAAAAAGTGAATGTATAAGGAAAAGAAACAAAAAGGCGGTATTGATTTAAATGGCCTTTTTAACGATTTTGTGCGTCAAATGGGTTCGGAATCATAAAAACAGTGTGTACGCAAAGGAGGAAAATTGTTTTGAGTGCAAAAACGTAAGAAAAATGAATGTATAAGGAAAAGAAACGAAAGGGCGGAATTGGTTTAAATGGACTTGTAGACGATTTTGTGAGTCATATGGGTTTGGAATCATAAAAACAGTGTGTACGCGAAGGAGGAAAGTTGTCTTGAGTGCAAAAACGTAAGAAAAACGAATGCATAAGGAAAAGAAACAAAAGGGCGGAATTGGTTTAAATGGACTTGTAGACGATTTTGTGAGTCAGATGGGTTCGAAATCATAAAAACAGTGTGTACGCGAAGGAGGAAAGTTGTCTTGAGTGCAAAAACGTAAGAAAAATGAATGCATAAGGGAAAGAAACAAAAGGGCGGTATTGGATTAAATGGCCTTTTTAACGATTTTGTGAGTCAGATGGGTTCGGAATCATAAAAACAGTGTGTACGCGAAGGAGGGAAGTTGTCTTGAGTGCAAAAACGTAAGAAAAATGAATGTATAAGGAAAAGAAACGAAAGGGCGGTATTGGTTTAAATGGCCTTTTTAACGATTTTGTGAGTCAGGTGGGTTCGAAATCATAAAAAAAGTGTGTACCAGAAGGAGGGAAGTTGGAAAAACGTAGAAAAAATGAATGTATGAGGAAAAGAAACAAAAGGGCGGTATTGGTTTAAATGGCTTTTTAGACAGTTTTGTGAGTCAGATGGGTTCGGAATCTTAAAAACAGTGTGTACGAGAAGGAGGAAAGTTGGAAAAACGTGGAAAAAGTGAATGTATAAGGAAAAGAAACAAAAGGGCGGTATTGGTTTAAATGGCGTTTTTAACGATTTTGTGCGTCATATGGGTTCGGAATCATAAAAAAAGTGTGTACGCGAAGGAGGGAAGTTGTCTTGAGTGCAAAAACGTAAAAAAAATGAATGCATAAGGAAAAGAGACAAAAGGGCGGTATTGGTTTAAATGGTTTTTTAGACAGTTTTGTGAGTCAGATGGGTTCGGAATCTTAAAAACAGTGTGTACGAGAAGGAGGAAAGTTGGAAAAACGTGGAAAAAGTGAATGTATAAGGAAAAGAAACAAAAGGGCGGTATTGGATTAAATGGCCTTTTTAACGATTATGTGAGTCAGATGGGTTCGGAATCATAAAAACAGTGTGTACGCGAAGGAGAAAACTTGTCTTGACTGCAAAAACGTAAGAAAAATGAATGTATAAGGAATAGAAACAAAAGGGCGGTATTGGTTTAAATGGCTTTTTAGACAGTTTTGTGAGTCAGATGGGTTCGGAATCTTAAAAACAGTGCGTACGCGAAGGAGGAAAGTTGTTGTGCAAAAACGTGGAAAAAATGAATGTATAAGGAAAAGAAACAAAAGGGCGGTATTGGATTAAATGGCCTTTTTAACGATTATGTGAGTCAGATGGGTTCGGAATCATAAAAACAGTGTGTACGCGAAGGAGGAAAGTTGTCTTGAGTGCAAAAACGTAAGAAAAATGAATGTATAAGGAAAAGAAACAAAAGGGCGGTATTGGTTTAAATGGCTTTTTAGACAGTTTTGTGAGTCAGATGGGTTCGGAATCTTAAAAACAGTGTGTACACGAAGGAGGAAAGTTGTTTTGAGTGCAAAAACATGAAAAAAATGAATGCATAAGGAAAAGAAACAAAAGGGAGGTATTGGTTTAAATGGTCTTATAGACGATTTTGTGAGTCAGATGGGTTCGGAATCATAAAAACAGTGTGTACGCGAAGGAGGAAAGTTGTCTTCAGTGCAAAAACGTAAGAAAAACGAATGCATAAGGAAAAGAAACAAAAGGGCGGAATTGGTTTAAATGGACTTGTAGACGATTTTGTGAGTCAGATGGTTTCGAAATCATAAAAACAGTGTGTACGCGAAGGACGAAAGTTGTCTTGAGTGCAAAAACGTAAGAAAAATGAATGCATAAGGGAAAGAAACAAAAGGGCGATATTGGATTAAATGGCCTTTTTAACGATTTTGTCAGTCAGATGGGTTCGGAATCATAAAAAAAGTGTGTACCAGAAGGAGGGAAGTTGGAAAAACGTAGAAAAAATGAATGTATGAGGAAAAGAAACAAAAGGGCGGTATTGGTTTAAATGGCTTTTTAGACAGTTTTGTGAGTCAGATGGGTTCGGAATCTTAAAAACAGTGTGTACGAGAAGGAGGAAAGTTGGAAAAACGTGGAAAAAGTGAATGTATAAGGAAAAGAAACAAAAGGGCGGTATTGGTTTAAATGGCGTTTTTAACGATTTTGTGCGTCATATGGGTTCGGAATCATAAAAAAAGTGTGTACGCGAAGGAGGGAAGTTGTCTTGAGTGCAAAAACGTGAAAAAAATGAATGCATAAGGAAAAGAGACAAAAGGGCGGTATTGGTTTAAATGGCTTTTTAGACAGTTTTGTGAGTCAGATGGGTTCGGAATCTTAAAAACAGTGTGTACGAGAAGGAGGAAAGTTGGAAAAACGTGGAAAAAGTGAATGTATAAGGAAAAGAAACAAAAGGGCGGTATTGGATTAAATGGCCTTTTTAACGATTATGTGAGTCAGATGGGTTCGGAATCATAAAAACAGTGTGTACGCGAAGGAGAAAACTTGTCTTGACTGCAAAAACGTAAGAAAAATGAATGTATAAGGAATAGAAACAAAAGGGCGGTATTGGTTTAAATGGCTTTTTAGACAGTTTTGTGAGTCAGATGGGTTCGGAATCTTAAAAACAGTGTGTACATGAAGGAGGAAAGTTGTTTTGAGTGCAAAAACGTGGAAAAAATGAATGTATAAGGAAAAGAAACAAAAGGGCGGTATTGGTTTAAATGGCCTTTTTAACGATTTTGTGAGTCATATGGGTGCGGAATCTGAAAAACAGTGCGTACGCGAAGGAGGAAAGTTGTTGTGCAAAAACGTGGAAAAAATGAATGTATAAGGAAAAGAAACAAAAGGGCGGTATTGGATTAAATGGCCTTTTTAACGATTATGTGAGTCAGATGGGTTCGGAATCATAAAAACAGTGTGTACGCGAAGGAGGAAAGTTGTCTTGAGTGCAAAAACGTAAGAAAAATGAATGTATAAGGAATAGAAACAAAAGGGCGGTATTGGTTTAAATGGCTTTTTAGACAGTTTTGTGAGTCAGATGGGTTCGGAATCTTAAAAACAGTGTGTACATGAAGGAGGAAAGTTGTTTTGAGTGCAAAAACATGAAAAAAATGAATGCATAAGGAAAAGAAACAAAAGGGAGGTATTGGTTTAAATGGTCTTATAGACGATTTTGTGAGTCAGATGGGTTCGGAATCATAAAAACAGTGTGTACGCGAAGGAGGAAAGTTGTCTTCAGTGCAAAAACGTAAGAAAAACGAATGCATAAGGAAAAGAAACAAAAGGGCGGAATTGGTTTAAATGGACTTGTAGACGATTTTGTGAGTCAGATGGTTTCGAAATCATAAAAACAGTGTGTACGCGAAGGAGGAAAGTTGTCTTGAGTGCAAAAACGTAAGAAAAATGAATGCATAAGGGAAAGAAACAAAAGGGCGGTATTGGTTTAAATGGCCTTTTTAACGATTTTGTGAGTCAGGTGGGTTCGAAATCATAAAAAAAGTGTGTACCAGAAGGAGGGAAGTTGGAAAAACGTGGATAAAATGAATGTATGAGGAAAAGAAACAAAAGGGCGGTATTGGTTTAAATGGCTTTTTAACGATTATGTGAGCCAGATGGGTTCGGAATCATAAAAACAGTGTGTACGCGAAGGAGGAAGGTTGTCTTGAGTGCAAAAACGTAAAAAAAATGAATGTATAAGGAAAAGAAACAAAAGGGCGGTATTGGTTTAAATGGCCTTTTTAACGATTTTGTGAGTCATATGGGTTCGGAATCTGAAAAACAGTGTGTACGCGGAGGAGGAAAGTTGTTGTGCAAAAACGTGGAAAAAATGAATGTATAAGGAAAAGAAACAAAAGGGCGGTATTGGATTAAATGGCCTTTTTAACGATTATGTGAGTCAGATGGGTTCGGAATCATAAAAACAGTGTGTACGCGAAGGAGAAAACTTGTCTTGACTGCAAAAACGTAAGAAAAATGAATGTATAAGGAATAGAAACAAAAGGGCGGTATTGGTTTAAATGGCTTTTTAGACAGTTTTGTGAGTCAGATGGGTTCGGAATCTTAAAAACAGTGTGTACATGAAGGAGGAAAGTTGTTTTGAGTGCAAAAACGTGGAAAAAATGAATGTATAAGGAAAAGAAACAAAAGGGCGGTATTGGTTTAAATGGCCTTTTTAACGATTTTGTGAGTCATATGGGTGCGGAATCTGAAAAACAGTGCGTACGCGAAGGAGGAAAGTTGTTGTGCAAAAACGTGGAAAAAATGAATGTATAAGGAAAAGAAACAAAAGGGCGGTATTGGATTAAATGGCCTTTTTAACGATTATGTGAGTCAGATGGGTTCGGAATCATAAAAACAGTGTGTACGCGAAGGAGGAAAGTTGTCTTGAGTGCAAAAACGTAAGAAAAATGAATGTATAAGGAAAAGAAACAAAAGGGCGGTATTGGTTTAAATGGTCTTATAGACGATTTTGTGAGTCAGATGGGTTCGGAATCATAAAAACAGTGTGTACGCGAAGGAGGAAAGTTGTCTTCAGTGCAAAAACGTAAGAAAAACGAATGCATAAGGAAAAGAAACAAAAGGGCGGAATTGGTTTAAATGGACTTGTAGACGATTTTGTGAGTCAGATGGTTTCGAAATCATAAAAACAGTGTGTACGCGAAGGAGGAAAGTTGTCTTGAGTGCAAAAACGTAAGAAAAATGAATGCATAAGGGAAAGAAACAAAAGGGCGATATTGGATTAAATGGCCTTTTTAACGATTTTGTCAGTCAGATGGGTTCGGAATCCTAAAAACAGTGTGTACGCGAAGGAGGAAAGTTGTCTTGAGTGCAAAAACGTAAGAAAAATGAATGTATAAGGAAAAGAAACGAAAGGGCGGTATTGGTTTAAATGGCCTTTTTAACGATTTTGTGAGTCAGGTGGGTTCGAAATCATAAAAAAAGTGTGTACCAGAAGGAGGGAAGTTGGAAAAACGTGGAAAAAATGAATGTATGAGGAAAAGAAACAAAAGGGCGGTATTGGTTTAAATGGCTTTTTAGACAGTTTTGCGAGTCGGATGGGTTCGGAATCTTAAAAACAGTGTGTACGAGAAGGAGGAAAGTTGGAAAAACGTGGAAAAAGTGAATGTATAAGGAAAAGAAACAAAAGGGCGGTATTGGTTTAAATGGCGTTTTTAACGATTTTGTGCGTCATATGGGTTCGGAATCATAAAAAAAGTGTGTACGCGAAGGAGGGAAGTTGTCTTGAGTGCAAAAACGTGAAAAAAATGAATGCATAAGGAAAAGAAACAAAAGGGCGGTATTGGTTTAAGTGGCTTTTTAGACAGTTTTGTGAGTCAGATGGGTTCGGAATCTTAAAAACAGTGTGTACGAGAAGGAGGAAAGTTGGAAAAACGTGGAAAAAGTGAATGTATAAGGAAAAGAAACAAAAGGGCGGTATTGGTTTAAATGGTCTTTTTAACGATTTTGTGAGTCATATGGGTTCGGAATCTGAAAAACAGTGTGTACGCGAAGGAGGAAAGTTGTTTTGAGTGCAAAAACGTGGAAAAAATGAATGTATAAGGAAAAGAAACAAAAGGGCGGTATTGGTTTAAATGGCCTTTTAGACGGTTTTGTGAGTCAGGTGGGTTCGGAATCATAAAAATTGTGTGTACGAGAAGGAGGAAAGTTCGAAAAACGTGGAAAAAGTGAATGTATAAGGAAAAGAAACAAAAGGGCGGTATTGGTTTAAATGGTCTTTTTAACGATTTTGTGAGTCATATGGGTTCGGAATCTGAAAAACAGTGTGTACGCGAAGGAGGAAAGTTGTTTTGAGTGCAAAAACGTGGAAAAAGTGAATGTATAAGGAAAAGAAACAAAAGGGCGGTATTGGTTTAAATGGCTTTTTAGACAGTTTTGTGAGTCAGATGGGTTCGGAACCTTGAAAACAGTGTGTACGAGGAGGAAAGTTGGAAAAACGTGGAAAAAATGAATGTATGAGGAAAAGAAACAAAAGGGAGGTATTGGTTTAAATAGTCTTTTAGATGATTTTGTGAGTCAGATGGGTTCGGAATCATAAAAACAGTGTGTACGCGAAGGAGGAAAGTTGTTGTGCAAAAACGTGGAAAAAATGAATGTATAAGGAAAAGAAACAAAAGGGCGGTATTGGATTAAATGGCTTTTTAGACAGTTTTGTGAGTCAGATGGGTTCGGTATCTTAAAAACAGTGTGTACACGAAGGAGGAAAGTTGTTTTGAGTGCAAAAACATGAAAAAAATGAATGCATAAGGAAAAGAAACAAAAGGGAGGTATTGGTTTAAATGGTCTTATAGACGATTTTGTGAGTCAGATGGGTTCGGAATCATAAAAACAGTGTGTACGCGAAGGAGGAAAGTTGTCTTCAGTGCAAAAACGTAAGAAAAACGAATGCATAAGGAAAAGAAACAAAAGGGCGGAATTGGTTTAAATGGACTTGTAGACGATTTTGTGAGTCAGATGGGTTCGAAATCATAAAAACAGTGTGTACGCGAAGGAGGAAAGTTGTCTTGAGTGCAAAAACGTAAGAAAAATGAATGCATAAGGGAAAGAAACAAAAGGGCGGTATTGGATTAAATGGCCTTTTTAACGATTTTGTGAGTCAGATGGGTTCGGAATCATAAAAACAGTGTGTACGCGAAGGAGGAAAGTTGTCTTGAGTGCAAAAACGTAAGAAAAATGAATGTATAAGGAAAAGAAACGAAAGGGCGGAATTGGTTTAAATGGACTTGTAGACGATTTTGTGAGTCATATGGGTTTGGAATCATAAAAACAGTGTGTACGCGAAGGAGGAAAGTTGTCTTGAGTGCAAAAACGTAAGAAAAACGAATGCATAAGGGAAAGAAACAAAAGGGCGGTATTGGATTAAATGGCCTTTTTAACGATTTTGTGAGTCAGATGGGTTCGGAATCATAAAAACAGTGTGTACGCGAAGGAGGGAATTAGTTGTCTTGAGTGCAAAAACGTAAGAAAAATGAATGTATAAGGAAAAGAAACGAAAGGGCGGTATTGGTTTAAATGGCCTTTTTAACGATTTTGTGAGTCAGGTGGGTTCGAAATCATAAAAAAAGTGTGTACCAGAAGGAGGGAAGTTGGAAAAACGTAGAAAAAATGAATGTATGAGGAAAAGAAACAAAAGGGCGGTATTGGTTTAAATGGCTTTTTAGACAGTTTTGTGAGTCAGATGGGTTCGGAATCTTAAAAACAGTGTGTACGAGAAGGAGGAAAGTTGGAAAAACGTGGAAAAAGTGAATGTATAAGGAAAAGAAACAAAAGGGCGGTATTGGTTTAAATGGCGTTTTTAACGATTTTGTGCGTCATATGGGTTCGGAATCATAAAAAAAGTGTGTACGCGAAGGAGGGAAGTTGTCTTGAGTGCAAAAACGTGAAAAAAATGAATGCATAAGGAAAAGAGACAAAAGGGCGGTATTGGTTTAAATGGCTTTTTAGACAGTTTTGTGAGTCAGATGGGTTCGGAATCTTAAAAACAGTGTGTACGAGAAGGAGGAAAGTTGGAAAAACGTGGAAAAAGTGAATGTATAAGGAAAAGAAACAAAAGGGCGGTATTGGATTAAATGGCCTTTTTAACGATTATGTGAGTCAGATGGGTTCGGAATCATAAAAACAGTGTGTACGCGAAGGAGAAAACTTGTCTTGACTGCAAAAACGTAAGAAAAATGAATGTATAAGGAATAGAAACAAAAGGGCGGTATTGGTTTAAATGGCTTTTTAGACAGTTTTGTGAGTCAGATGGGTTCGGAATCTTAAAAACAGTGTGTACATGAAGGAGGAAAGTTGTTTTGAGTGCAAAAACGTGGAAAAAATGAATGTATAAGGAAAAGAAACAAAAGGGCGGTATTGGTTTAAATGGCCTTTTTAACGATTTTGTGAGTCATATGGGTGCGGAATCTGAAAAACAGTGCGTACGCGAAGGAGGAAAGTTGTTGTGCAAAAACGTGGAAAAAATGAATGTATAAGGAAAAGAAACAAAAGGGCGGTATTGGATTAAATGGCCTTTTTAACGATTATGTGAGTCAGATGGGTTCGGAATCATAAAAACAGTGTGTACGCGAAGGAGGAAAGTTGTCTTGAGTGCAAAAACGTAAGAAAAATGAATGTATAAGGAAAAGAAACAAAAGGGCGGTATTGGTTTAAATGGCTTTTTAGACAGTTTTGTGAGTCAGATGGGTTCGGAATCTTAAAAACAGTGTGTACACGAAGGAGGAAAGTTGTTTTGAGTGCAAAAACATGAAAAAAATGAATGCATAAGGAAAAGAAACAAAAGGGAGGTATTGGTTTAAATGGTCTTATAGACGATTTTGTGAGTCAGATGGGTTCGGAATCATAAAAACAGTGTGTACGCGAAGGAGGAAAGTTGTCTTCAGTGCAAAAACGTAAGAAAAACGAATGCATAAGGAAAAGAAACAAAAGGGCGGAATTGGTTTAAATGGACTTGTAGACGATTTTGTGAGTCAGATGGTTTCGAAATCATAAAAACAGTGTGTACGCGAAGGAGGAAAGTTGTCTTGAGTGCAAAAACGTAAGAAAAATGAATGCATAAGGGAAAGAAACAAAAGGGCGGTATTGGTTTAAATGGCCTTTTTAACGATTTTGTGAGTCAGGTGGGTTCGAAATCATAAAAAAAGTGTGTACCAGAAGGAGGGAAGTTGGAAAAACGTGGATAAAATGAATGTATGAGGAAAAGAAACAAAAGGGCGGTATTGGTTTAAATGGCTTTTTAACGATTATGTGAGCCAGATGGGTTCGGAATCATAAAAACAGTGTGTACGCGAAGGAGGAAGGTTGTCTTGAGTGCAAAAACGTAAAAAAAATGAATGTATAAGGAAAAGAAACAAAAGGGCGGTATTGGTTTAAATGGCCTTTTTAACGATTTTGTGAGTCATATGGGTTCGGAATCTGAAAAACAGTGTGTACGCGGAGGAGGAAAGTTGTTGTGCAAAAACGTGGAAAAAATGAATGTATAAGGAAAAGAAACAAAAGGGCGGTATTGGATTAAATGGCCTTTTTAACGATTATGTGAGTCAGATGGGTTCGGAATCATAAAAACAGTGTGTACGCGAAGGAGAAAACTTGTCTTGACTGCAAAAACGTAAGAAAAATGAATGTATAAGGAATAGAAACAAAAGGGCGGTATTGGTTTAAATGGCTTTTTAGACAGTTTTGTGAGTCAGATGGGTTCGGAATCTTAAAAACAGTGTGTACATGAAGGAGGAAAGTTGTTTTGAGTGCAAAAACGTGGAAAAAATGAATGTATAAGGAAAAGAAACAAAAGGGCGGTATTGGTTTAAATGGCCTTTTTAACGATTTTGTGAGTCATATGGGTGCGGAATCTGAAAAACAGTGCGTACGCGAAGGAGGAAAGTTGTTGTGCAAAAACGTGGAAAAAATGAATGTATAAGGAAAAGAAACAAAAGGGCGGTATTGGATTAAATGGCCTTTTTAACGATTATGTGAGTCAGATGGGTTCGGAATCATAAAAACAGTGTGTACGCGAAGGAGGAAAGTTGTCTTGAGTGCAAAAACGTAAGAAAAATGAATGTATAAGGAAAAGAAACAAAAGGACGGTATTGGTTTAAATGGTCTTATAGACGATTTTGTGAGTCAGATGGGTTCGGAATCATAAAAACAGTGTGTACGCGAAGGAGGAAAGTTGTCTTCAGTGCAAAAACGTAAGAAAAACGAATGCATAAGGAAAAGAAACAAAAGGGCGGAATTGGTTTAAATGGACTTGTAGACGATTTTGTGAGTCAGATGGTTTCGAAATCATAAAAACAGTGTGTACGCGAAGGAGGAAAGTTGTCTTGAGTGCAAAAACGTAAGAAAAATGAATGCATAAGGGAAAGAAACAAAAGGGCGATATTGGATTAAATGGCCTTTTTAACGATTTTGTCAGTCAGATGGGTTCGGAATCATAAAAACAGTGTGTACGCGAAGGAGGAAAGTTGTCTTGAGTGCAAAAACGTAAGAAAAATGAATGTATAAGGAAAAGAAACGAAAGGGCGGTATTGGTTTAAATGGCCTTTTTAACGATTTTGTGAGTCAGGTGGGTTCGAAATCATAAAAAAAGTGTGTACCAGAAGGAGGGAAGTTGGAAAAACGTGGAAAAAATGAATGTATGAGGAAAAGAAACAAAAGGGCGGTATTGGTTTAAATGGCTTTTTAGACAGTTTTGCGAGTCGGATGGGTTCGGAATCTTAAAAACAGTGTGTACGAGAAGGAGGAAAGTTGGAAAAACGTGGAAAAAGTGAATGTATAAGGAAAAGAAACAAAAGGGCGGTATTGGTTTAAATGGCGTTTTTAACGATTTTGTGCGTCATATGGGTTCGGAATCATAAAAAAAGTGTGTACGCGAAGGAGGGAAGTTGTCTTGAGTGCAAAAACGTGAAAAAAATGAATGCATAAGGAAAAGAAACAAAAGGGCGGTATTGGTTTAAGTGGCTTTTTAGACAGTTTTGTGAGTCAGATGGGTTCGGAATCTTAAAAACAGTGTGTACGAGAAGGAGGAAAGTTGGAAAAACGTGGAAAAAGTGAATGTATAAGGAAAAGAAACAAAAGGGCGGTATTGGTTTAAATGGTCTTTTTAACGATTTTGTGAGTCATATGGGTTCGGAATCTGAAAAACAGTGTGTACGCGAAGGAGGAAAGTTGTTTTGAGTGCAAAAACGTGGAAAAAATGAATGTATAAGGAAAAGAAACAAAAGGGCGGTATTGGTTTAAATGGCCTTTTAGACGGTTTTGTGAGTCAGGTGGGTTCGGAATCATAAAAATTGTGTGTACGAGAAGGAGGAAAGTTCGAAAAACGTGGAAAAAGTGAATGTATAAGGAAAAGAAACAAAAGGGCGGTATTGGTTTAAATGGTCTTTTTAACGATTTTGTGAGTCATATGGGTTCGGAATCTGAAAAACAGTGTGTACGCGAAGGAGGAAAGTTGTTTTGAGTGCAAAAACGTGGAAAAAGTGAATGTATAAGGAAAAGAAACAAAAGGGCGGTATTGGTTTAAATGGCTTTTTAGACAGTTTTGTGAGTCAGATGGGTTCGGAACCTTGAAAACAGTGTGTACGAGGAGGAAAGTTGGAAAAACGTGGAAAAAATGAATGTATGAGGAAAAGAAACAAAAGGGAGGTATTGGTTTAAATAGTCTTTTAGATGATTTTGTGAGTCAGATGGGTTCGGAATCATAAAAACAGTGTGTACGCGAAGGAGGAAAGTTGTTGTGCAAAAACGTGGAAAAAATGAATGTATAAGGAAAAGAAACAAAAGGGCGGTATTGGATTAAATGGCTTTTTAGACAGTTTTGTGAGTCAGATGGGTTCGGTATCTTAAAAACAGTGTGTACACGAAGGAGGAAAGTTGTTTTGAGTGCAAAAACATGAAAAAAATGAATGCATAAGGAAAAGAAACAAAAGGGAGGTATTGGTTTAAATGGTCTTATAGACGATTTTGTGAGTCAGATGGGTTCGGAATCATAAAAACAGTGTGTACGCGAAGGAGGAAAGTTGTCTTCAGTGCAAAAACGTAAGAAAAACGAATGCATAAGGAAAAGAAACAAAAGGGCGGAATTGGTTTAAATGGACTTGTAGACGATTTTGTGAGTCAGATGGGTTCGAAATCATAAAAACAGTGTGTACGCGAAGGAGGAAAGTTGTCTTGAGTGCAAAAACGTAAGAAAAATGAATGCATAAGGGAAAGAAACAAAAGGGCGGTATTGGATTAAATGGCCTTTTTAACGATTTTGTGAGTCAGATGGGTTCGGAATCATAAAAACAGTGTGTACGCGAAGGAGGAAAGTTGTCTTGAGTGCAAAAACGTAAGAAAAATGAATGTATAAGGAAAAGAAACGAAAGGGCGGAATTGGTTTAAATGGACTTGTAGACGATTTTGTGAGTCATATGGGTTTGGAATCATAAAAACAGTGTGTACGCGAAGGAGGAAAGTTGTCTTGAGTGCAAAAACGTAAGAAAAACGAATGCATAAGGGAAAGAAACAAAAGGGCGGTATTGGATTAAATGGCCTTTTTAACGATTTTGTGAGTCAGATGGGTTCGGAATCATAAAAACAGTGTGTACGCGAAGGAGGGAAGTTGTCTTGAGTGCAAAAACGTAAGAAAAATGAATGTATAAGGAAAAGAAACGAAAGGGCGGTATTGGTTTAAATGGCCTTTTTAACGATTTTGTGAGTCAGGTGGGTTCGAAATCATACAAAAAGTGTGTACCAGAAGGAGGGAAGTTGGAAAAACGTAGAAAAAATGAATGTATGAGGAAAAGAAACAAAAGGGCGGTATTGGTTTAAATGGCTTTTTAGACAGTTTTGTGAGTCAGATGGGTTCGGAATCTTAAAAACAGTGTGTACGAGAAGGAGGAAAGTTGGAAAAACGTGGAAAAAGTGAATGTATAAGGAAAAGAAACAAAAGGGCGGTATTGGTTTAAATGGCGTTTTTAACGATTTTGTGCGTCATATGGGTTCGGAATCATAAAAAAAGTGTGTACGCGAAGGAGGGAAGTTGTCTTGAGTGCAAAAACGTGAAAAAAATGAATGCATAAGGAAAAGAGACAAAAGGGCGGTATTGGTTTAAATGGCTTTTTAGACAGTTTTGTGAGTCAGATGGGTTCGGAATCTTAAAAACAGTGTGTACGAGAAGGAGGAAAGTTGGAAAAACGTGGAAAAAGTGAATGTATAAGGAAAAGAAACAAAAGGGCGGTATTGGATTAAATGGCCTTTTTAACGATTATGTGAGTCAGATGGGTTCGGAATCATAAAAACAGTGTGTACGCGAAGGAGAAAACTTGTCTTGACTGCAAAAACGTAAGAAAAATGAATGTATAAGGAATAGAAACAAAAGGGCGGTATTGGTTTAAATGGCTTTTTAGACAGTTTTGTGAGTCAGATGGGTTCGGAATCTTAAAAACAGTGTGTACATGAAGGAGGAAAGTTGTTTTGAGTGCAAAAACGTGGAAAAAATGAATGTATAAGGAAAAGAAACAAAAGGGCGGTATTGGTTTAAATGGCCTTTTTAACGATTTTGTGAGTCATATGGGTGCGGAATCTGAAAAACAGTGCGTACGCGAAGGAGGAAAGTTGTTGTGCAAAAACGTGGAAAAAATGAATGTATAAGGAAAAGAAACAAAAGGGCGGTATTGGATTAAATGGCCTTTTTAACGATTATGTGAGTCAGATGGGTTCGGAATCATAAAAACAGTGTGTACGCGAAGGAGGAAAGTTGTCTTGAGTGCAAAAACGTAAGAAAAATGAATGTATAAGGAAAAGAAACAAAAGGGCGGTATTGGTTTAAATGGCTTTTTAGACAGTTTTGTGAGTCAGATGGGTTCGGAATCTTAAAAACAGTGTGTACACGAAGGAGGAAAGTTGTTTTGAGTGCAAAAACATGAAAAAAATGAATGCATAAGGAAAAGAAACAAAAGGGAGGTATTGGTTTAAATGGTCTTATAGAGGATTTTGTGAGTCAGATGGGTTCGGAATCATAAAAACAGTGTGTACGCGAAGGAGGAAAGTTGTCTTCAGTGCAAAAACGTAAGAAAAACGAATGCATAAGGAAAAGAAACAAAAGGGCGGAATTGGTTTAAATGGACTTGTAGACGATTTTGTGAGTCAGATGGTTTCGAAATCATAAAAACAGTGTGTACGCGAAGGAGGAAAGTTGTCTTGAGTGCAAAAACGTAAGAAAAATGAATGCATAAGGGAAAGAAACAAAAGGGCGATATTGGATTAAATGGCCTTTTTAACGATTTTGTCAGTCAGATGGGTTCGGAATCATAAAAACAGTGTGTACGCGAAGGAGGAAAGTTGTCTTGAGTGCAAAAACGTAAGAAAAATGAATGTATAAGGAAAAGAAACGAAAGGGCGGTATTGGTTTAAATGGCCTTTTTAACGATTTTGTGAGTCAGGTGGGTTCGAAATCATAAAAAAAGTGTGTACCAGAAGGAGGGAAGTTGGAAAAACGTGGATAAAATGAATGTATGAGGAAAAGAAACAAAAGGGCGGTATTGGTTTAAATGGCTTTTTAACGATTATGTGAGCCAGATGGGTTCGGAATCATAAAAACAGTGTGTACGCGAAGGAGGAAGGTTGTCTTGAGTGCAAAAACGTAAAAAAAATGAATGTATAAGGAAAAGAAACAAAAGGGCGGTATTGGTTTAAATGGCCTTTTTAACGATTTTGTGAGTCATATGGGTTCGGAATCTGAAAAACAGTGTGTACGCGGAGGAGGAAAGTTGTTGTGCAAAAACGTGGAAAAAATGAATGTATAAGGAAAAGAAACAAAAGGGCGGTATTGGATTAAATGGCCTTTTTAACAATTATGTGAGTCAGATGGGTTCGGAATCATAAAAACAGTGTGTACGCGAAGGAGAAAACTTGTCTTGACTGCAAAAACGTAAGAAAAATGAATGTATAAGGAATAGAAACAAAAGGGCGGTATTGGTTTAAATGGCTTTTTAGACAGTTTTGTGAGTCAGATGGGTTCGGAATCTTAAAAACAGTGTGTACATGAAGGAGGAAAGTTGTTTTGAGTGCAAAAACGTGGAAAAAATGAATGTATAAGGAAAAGAAACAAAAGGGCGGTATTGGTTTAAATGGCCTTTTTAACGATTTTGTGAGTCATATGGGTGCGGAATCTGAAAAACAGTGCGTACGCGAAGGAGGAAAGTTGTTGTGCAAAAACGTGGAAAAAATGAATGTATAAGGAAAAGAAACAAAAGGGCGGAATTGGTTTAAATGGCTTTTTAGACAGTTTTGTGAGTCAGATGGGTTCGGAACCTTGAAAACAGTGTGTACGAGGAGGAAAGTTGGAAAAACGTGGAAAAAATGAATGTATGAGGAAAAGAAACAAAAGGGAGGTATTGGTTTAAATAGTCTTTTAGATGATTTTGTGAGTCAGATGGGTTCGGAATCATAAAAACAGTGTGTACGCGAAGGAGGAAAGTTGTTGTGCAAAAACGTGGAAAAAATGAATGTATAAGGAAAAGAAACAAAAGGGCGGTATTGGATTAAATGGCTTTTTAGACAGTTTTGTGAGTCAGATGGGTTCGGTATCTTAAAAACAGTGTGTACACGAAGGAGGAAAGTTGTTTTGAGTGCAAAAACATGAAAAAAATGAATGCATAAGGAAAAGAAACAAAAGGGAGGTATTGGTTTAAATGGTCTTATAGACGATTTTGTGAGTCAGATGGGTTCGGAATCATAAAAACAGTGTGTACGCGAAGGAGGAAAGTTGTCTTCAGTGCAAAAACGTAAGAAAAACGAATGCATAAGGAAAAGAAACAAAAGGGCGGAATTGGTTTAAATGGACTTGTAGACGATTTTGTGAGTCAGATGGGTTCGAAATCATAAAAACAGTGTGTACGCGAAGGAGGAAAGTTGTCTTGAGTGCAAAAACGTAAGAAAAATGAATGCATAAGGGAAAGAAACAAAAGGGCGGTATTGGATTAAATGGCCTTTTTAACGATTTTGTGAGTCAGATGGGTTCGGAATCATAAAAACAGTGTGTACGCGAAGGAGGAAAGTTGTCTTGAGTGCAAAAACGTAAGAAAAATGAATGTATAAGGAAAAGAAACGAAAGGGCGGAATTGGTTTAAATGGACTTGTAGACGATTTTGTGAGTCATATGGGTTTGGAATCATAAAAACAGTGTGTACGCGAAGGAGGAAAGTTGTCTTGAGTGCAAAAACGTAAGAAAAACGAATGCATAAGGGAAAGAAACAAAAGGGCGGTATTGGATTAAATGGCCTTTTTAACGATTTTGTGAGTCAGATGGGTTCGGAATCATAAAAACAGTGTGTACGCGAAGGAGGGAAGTTGTCTTGAGTGCAAAAACGTAAGAAAAATGAATGTATAAGGAAAAGAAACGAAAGGGCGGTATTGGTTTAAATGGCCTTTTTAACGATTTTGTGAGTCAGGTGGGTTCGAAATCATAAAAAAAGTGTGTACCAGAAGGAGGGAAGTTGGAAAAACGTAGAAAAAATGAATGTATGAGGAAAAGAAACAAAAGGGCGGTATTGGTTTAAATGGCTTTTTAGACAGTTTTGTGAGTCAGATGGGTTCGGAATCTTAAAAACAGTGTGTACGAGAAGGAGGAAAGTTGGAAAAACGTGGAAAAAGTGAATGTATAAGGAAAAGAAACAAAAGGGCGGTATTGGTTTAAATGGCGTTTTTAACGATTTTGTGCGTCATATGGGTTCGGAATCATAAAAAAAGTGTGTACGCGAAGGAGGGAAGTTGTCTTGAGTGCAAAAACGTGAAAAAAATGAATGCATAAGGAAAAGAGACAAAAGAGCGGTATTGGTTTAAATGGCTTTTTAGACAGTTTTGTGAGTCAGATGGGTTCGGAATCATAAAAACAGTGTGTACGCGAAGGAGGAAAGTTGTTGTGCAAAAACGTGGAAAAAATGAATGTATAAGGAAAAGAAACAAAAGGGCGGTATTGGATTAAATGGCTTTTTAGACAGTTTTGTGAGTCAGATGGGTTCGGTATCTTAAAAACAGTGTGTACACGAAGGAGGAAAGTTGTTTTGAGTGCAAAAACATGAAAAAAATGAATGCATAAGGAAAAGAAACAAAAGGGAGGTATTGGTTTAAATGGTCTTATAGACGATTTTGTGAGTCAGATGGGTTCGGAATCATAAAAACAGTGTGTACGCGAAGGAGGAAAGTTGTCTTCAGTGCAAAAACGTAAGAAAAACGAATGCATAAGGAAAAGAAACAAAAGGGCGGAATTGGTTTAAATGGACTTGTAGACGATTTTGTGAGTCAGATGGGTTCGAAATCATAAAAACAGTGTGTACGCGAAGGAGGAAAGTTGTCTTGAGTGCAAAAACGTAAGAAAAATGAATGCATAAGGGAAAGAAACAAAAGGGCGGTATTGGATTAAATGGCCTTTTTAACGATTTTGTGAGTCAGATGGGTTCGGAATCATAAAAACAGTGTGTACGCGAAGGAGGAAAGTTGTCTTGAGTGCAAAAACGTAAGAAAAATGAATGTATAAGGAAAAGAAACGAAAGGGCGGAATTGGTTTAAATGGACTTGTAGACGATTTTGTGAGTCATATGGGTTTGGAATCATAAAAACAGTGTGTACGCGAAGGAGGAAAGTTGTCTTGAGTGCAAAAACGTAAGAAAAACGAATGCATAAGGGAAAGAAACAAAAGGGCGGTATTGGATTAAATGGCCTTTTTAACGATTTTGTGAGTCAGATGGGTTCGGAATCATAAAAACAGTGTGTACGCGAAGGAGGGAAGTTGTCTTGAGTGCAAAAACGTAAGAAAAATGAATGTATAAGGAAAAGAAACGAAAGGGCGGTATTGGTTTAAATGGCCTTTTTAACGATTTTGTGAGTCAGGTGGGTTCGAAATCATAAAAAAAGTGTGTACCAGAAGGAGGGAAGTTGGAAAAACGTAGAAAAAATGAATGTATGAGGAAAAGAAACAAAAGGGCGGTATTGGTTTAAATGGCTTTTTAGACAGTTTTGTGAGTCAGATGGGTTCGGAATCTTAAAAACAGTGTGTACGAGAAGGAGGAAAGTTGGAAAAACGTGGAAAAAGTGAATGTATAAGGAAAAGAAACAAAAGGGCGGTATTGGTTTAAATGGCGTTTTTAACGATTTTGTGCGTCATATGGGTTCGGAATCATAAAAAAAGTGTGTACGCGAAGGAGGGAAGTTGTCTTGAGTGCAAAAACGTGAAAAAAATGAATGCATAAGGAAAAGAGACAAAAGGGCGGTATTGGTTTAAATGGCTTTTTAGACAGTTTTGTGAGTCAGATGGGTTCGGAATCTTAAAAACAGTGTGTACGAGAAGGAGGAAAGTTGGAAAAACGTGGAAAAAGTGAATGTATAAGGAAAAGAAACAAAAGGGCGGTATTGGATTAAATGGCCTTTTTAACGATTATGTGAGTCAGATGGGTTCGGAATCATAAAAACAGTGTGTACGCGAAGGAGAAAACTTGTCTTGACTGCAAAAACGTAAGAAAAATGAATGTATAAGGAATAGAAACAAAAGGGCGGTATTGGTTTAAATGGCTTTTTAGACAGTTTTGTGAGTCAGATGGGTTCGGAATCTTAAAAACAGTGCGTACGCGAAGGAGGAAAGTTGTTGTGCAAAAACGTGGAAAAAATGAATGTATAAGGAAAAGAAACAAAAGGGCGGTATTGGATTAAATGGCCTTTTTAACGATTATGTGAGTCAGATGGGTTCGGAATCATAAAAACAGTGTGTACGCGAAGGAGGAAAGTTGTCTTGAGTGCAAAAACGTAAGAAAAATGAATGTATAAGGAAAAGAAACAAAAGGGCGGTATTGGTTTAAATGGCTTTTTAGACAGTTTTGTGAGTCAGATGGGTTCGGAATCTTAAAAACAGTGTGTACACGAAGGAGGAAAGTTGTTTTGAGTGCAAAAACATGAAAAAAATGAATGCATAAGGAAAAGAAACAAAAGGGAGGTATTGGTTTAAATGGTCTTATAGACGATTTTGTGAGTCAGATGGGTTCGGAATCATAAAAACAGTGTGTACGCGAAGGAGGAAAGTTGTCTTCAGTGCAAAAACGTAAGAAAAACGAATGCATAAGGAAAAGAAACAAAAGGGCGGAATTGGTTTAAATGGACTTGTAGACGATTTTGTGAGTCAGATGGTTTCGAAATCATAAAAACAGTGTGTACGCGAAGGACGAAAGTTGTTTTGAGTGCAAAAACGTAAGAAAAATGAATGCATAAGGGAAAGAAACAAAAGGGCGATATTGGATTAAATGGCCTTTTTAACGATTTTGTCAGTCAGATGGGTTCGGAATCATAAAAAAAGTGTGTACCAGAAGGAGGGAAGTTGGAAAAACGTAGAAAAAATGAATGTATGAGGAAAAGAAACAAAAGGGCGGTATTGGTTTAAATGGCTTTTTAGACAGTTTTGTGAGTCAGATGGGTTCGGAATCTTAAAAACAGTGTGTACGAGAAGGAGGAAAGTTGGAAAAACGTGGAAAAAGTGAATGTATAAGGAAAAGAAACAAAAGGGCGGTATTGGTTTAAATGGCGTTTTTAACGATTTTGTGCGTCATATGGGTTCGGAATCATAAAAAAAGTGTGTACGCGAAGGAGGGAAGTTGTCTTGAGTGCAAAAACGTGAAAAAAATGAATGCATAAGGAAAAGAGACAAAAGGGCGGTATTGGTTTAAATGGCTTTTTAGACAGTTTTGTGAGTCAGATGGGTTCGGAATCTTAAAAACAGTGTGTACGAGAAGGAGGAAAGTTGTTTTGAGTGCAAAAACGTGGAAAAAATGAATGTATAAGGAAAAGAAACAAAAGGGCGGTATTGGTTTAAATGGCCTTTTTAACGATTTTGTGAGTCATATGGGTGCGGAATCTGAAAAACAGTGCGTACGCGAAGGAGGAAAGTTGTTGTGCAAAAACGTGGAAAAAATGAATGTATAAGGAAAAGAAACAAAAGGGCGGTATTGGATTAAATGGCCTTTTTAACGATTATGTGAGTCAGATGGGTTCGGAATCATAAAAACAGTGTGTACGCGAAGGAGGAAAGTTGTCTTGAGTGCAAAAACGTAAGAAAAATGAATGTATAAGGAAAAGAAACAAAAGGGCGGTATTGGTTTAAATGGCTTTTTAGACAGTTTTGTGAGTCAGATGGGTTCGGAATCTTAAAAACAGTGTGTACACGAAGGAGGAAAGTTGTTTTGAGTGCAAAAACATGAAAAAAATGAATGCATAAGGAAAAGAAACAAAAGGGAGGTATTGGTTTAAATGGTCTTATAGACGATTTTGTGAGTCAGATGGGTTCGGAATCATAAAAACAGTGTGTACGCGAAGGAGGAAAGTTGTCTTCAGTGCAAAAACGTAAGAAAAACGAATGCATAAGGAAAAGAAACAAAAGGGCGGAATTGGTTTAAATGGACTTGTAGACGATTTTGTGAGTCAGATGGTTTCGAAATCATAAAAACAGTGTGTACGCGAAGGAGGAAAGTTGTCTTGAGTGCAAAAACGTAAGAAAAATGAATGCATAAGGGAAAGAAACAAAAGGGCGATATTGGATTAAATGGCCTTTTTAACGATTTTGTCAGTCAGATGGGTTCGGAATCATAAAAACAGTGTGTACGCGAAGGAGGAAAGTTGTCTTGAGTGCAAAAACGTAAGAAAAATGAATGTATAAGGAAAAGAAACGAAAGGGCGGTATTGGTTTAAATGGCCTTTTTAACGATTTTGTGAGTCAGGTGGGTTCGAAATCATAAAAAAAGTGTGTACCAGAAGGAGGGAAGTTGGAAAAACGTGGATAAAATGAATGTATGAGGAAAAGAAACAAAAGGGCGGTATTGGTTTAAATGGCTTTTTAACGATTATGTGAGCCAGATGGGTTCGGAATCATAAAAACAGTGTGTACGCGAAGGAGGAAGGTTGTCTTGAGTGCAAAAACGTAAAAAAAATGAATGTATAAGGAAAAGAAACAAAAGGGCGGTATTGGTTTAAATGGCCTTTTTAACGATTTTGTGAGTCATATGGGTTCGGAATCTGAAAAACAGTGTGTACGCGGAGGAGGAAAGTTGTTGTGCAAAAACGTGGAAAAAATGAATGTATAAGGAAAAGAAACAAAAGGGCGGTATTGGATTAAATGGCCTTTTTAACGATTATGTGAGTCAGATGGGTTCGGAATCATAAAAACAGTGTGTACGCGAAGGAGAAAACTTGTCTTGACTGCAAAAACGTAAGAAAAATGAATGTATAAGGAATAGAAACAAAAGGGCGGTATTGGTTTAAATGGCTTTTTAGACAGTTTTGTGAGTCAGATGGGTTCGGAATCTTAAAAACAGTGTGTACATGAAGGAGGAAAGTTGTTTTGAGTGCAAAAACGTGGAAAAAATGAATGTATAAGGAAAAGAAACAAAAGGGCGGTATTGGTTTAAATGGCCTTTTTAACGATTTTGTGAGTCATATGGGTGCGGAATCTGAAAAACAGTGCGTACGCGAAGGAGGAAAGTTGTTGTGCAAAAACGTGGAAAAAATGAATGTATAAGGAAAAGAAACAAAAGGGCGGTATTGGATTAAATGGCCTTTTTAACGATTATGTGAGTCAGATGGGTTCGAAATCATAAAAACAGTGTGTACGCGAAGGAGGAAAGTTGTCTTGAGTGCAAAAACGTAAGAAAAATGAATGTATAAGGAAAAGAAACAAAAGGGCGGTATTGGTTTAAATGGTCTTATAGACGATTTTGTGAGTCAGATGGGTTCGGAATCATAAAAACAGTGTGTACGCGAAGGAGGAAAGTTGTCTTCAGTGCAAACACGTAAGAAAAACGAATGCATAAGGAAAAGAAACAAAAGGGCGGAATTGGTTTAAATGGACTTGTAGACGATTTTGTGAGTCAGATGGTTTCGAAATCATAAAAACAGTGTGTACGCGAAGGAGGAAAGTTGTCTTGAGTGCAAAAACGTAAGAAAAATGAATGCATAAGGGAAAGAAACAAAAGGGCGATATTGGATTAAATGGCCTTTTTAACGATTTTGTCAGTCAGATGGGTTCGGAATCATAAAAACAGTGTGTACGCGAAGGAGGAAAGTTGTCTTGAGTGCAAAAACGTAAGAAAAATGAATGTATAAGGAAAAGAAACGAAAGGGCGGTATTGGTTTAAATGGCCTTTTTAACGATTTTGTGAGTCAGGTGGGTTCGAAATCATAAAAAAAGTGTGTACCAGAAGGAGGGAAGTTGGAAAAACGTGGAAAAAATGAATGTATGAGGAAAAGAAACAAAAGGGCGGTATTGGTTTAAATGGCTTTTTAGACAGTTTTGCGAGTCGGATGGGTTCGGAATCTTAAAAACAGTGTGTACGAGAAGGAGGAAAGTTGGAAAAACGTGGAAAAAGTGAATGTATAAGGAAAAGAAACAAAAGGGCGGTATTGGTTTAAATGGTCTTTTTAACGATTTTGTGAGTCATATGGGTTCGGAATCTGAAACAGTGTGTACGCGAAGGAGGAAAGTTGTTTTGAGTGCAAAAACGTGGAAAAAATGAATGTATAAGGAAAAGAAACAAAAGGGCGGTATTGGTTTAAATGGCCTTTTAGACGGTTTTGTGAGTCAGGTGGGTTCGGAATCATAAAAATTGTGTGTACGAGAAGGAGGAAAGTTCGAAAAACGTGGAAAAAGTGAATGTATAAGGAAAAGAAACAAAAGGGCGGTATTGGTTTAAATGGCTTTTTAGACAGTTTTGTGAGTCAGATGGGTTCGGAACCTTGAAAACAGTGTGTACGAGGAGGAAAGTTGGAAAAACGTGGAAAAAATGAATGTATGAGGAAAAGAAACAAAAGGGAGGTATTGGTTTAAATAGTCTTTTAGATGATTTTGTGAGTCAGATGGGTTCGGAATCATAAAAACAGTGTGTACGCGAAGGAGGAAAGTTGTCTTCAGTGCAAAAACGTAAGAAAAACGAATGCATAAGGAAAAGAAACAAAAGGGCGGAATTGGTTTAAATGGACTTGTAGACGATTTTGTGAGTCAGATGGTTTCGAAATCATAAAAACAGTGTGTACGCGAAGGAGGAAAGTTGTCTTGAGTGCAAAAACGTAAGAAAAATGAATGCATAAGGGAAAGAAACAAAAGGGCGATATTGGATTAAATGGCCTTTTTAACGATTTTGTCAGTCAGATGGGTTCGGAATCATAAAAACAGTGTGTACGCGAAGGAGGAAAGTTGTCTTGAGTGCAAAAACGTAAGAAAAATGAATGTATAAGGAAAAGAAACGAAAGGGCGGTATTGGTTTAAATGGCCTTTTTAACGATTTTGTGAGTCAGGTGGGTTCGAAATCATAAAAAAAGTGTGTACCAGAAGGAGGGAAGTTGGAAAAACGTGGAAAAAATGAATGTATGAGGAAAAGAAACAAAAGGGCGGTATTGGTTTAAATGGCTTTTTAGACAGTTTTGCGAGTCGGATGGGTTCGGAATCTTAAAAACAGTGTGTACGAGAAGGAGGAAAGTTGGAAAAACGTGGAAAAAGTGAATGTATAAGGAAAAGAAACAAAAGGGCGGTATTGGTTTAAATGGTCTTTTTAACGATTTTGTGAGTCATATGGGTTCGGAATCTGAAACAGTGTGTACGCGAAGGAGGAAAGTTGTTTTGAGTGCAAAAACGTGGAAAAAATGAATGTATAAGGAAAAGAAACAAAAGGGCGGTATTGGTTTAAATGGCCTTTTAGACGGTTTTGTGAGTCAGGTGGGTTCGGAATCATAAAAATTGTGTGTACGAGAAGGAGGAAAGTTCGAAAAACGTGGAAAAAGTGAATGTATAAGGAAAAGAAACAAAAGGGCGGTATTGGTTTAAATGGCTTTTTAGACAGTTTTGTGAGTCAGATGGGTTCGGAACCTTGAAAACAGTGTGTACGAGGAGGAAAGTTGGAAAAACGTGGAAAAAATGAATGTATGAGGAAAAGAAACAAAAGGGAGGTATTGGTTTAAATAGTCTTTTAGATGATTTTGTGAGTCAGATGGGTTCGGAATCATAAAAACAGTGTGTACGCGAAGGAGGAAAGTTGTTGTGCAAAAACGTGGAAAAAATGAATGTATAAGGAAAAGAAACAAAAGGGCGGTATTGGATTAAATGGCTTTTTAGACAGTTTTGTGAGTCAGATGGGTTCGGTATCTTAAAAACAGTGTGTACACGAAGGAGGAAAGTTGTTTTGAGTGCAAAAACATGAAAAAAATGAATGCATAAGGAAAAGAAACAAAAGGGAGGTATTGGTTTAAATGGTCTTATAGACGATTTTGTGAGTCAGATGGGTTCGGAATCATAAAAACAGTGTGTACGCGAAGGAGGAAAGTTGTCTTCAGTGCAAAAACGTAAGAAAAACGAATGCATAAGGAAAAGAAACAAAAGGGCGGAATTGGTTTAAATGGACTTGTAGACGATTTTGTGAGTCAGATGGGTTCGAAATCATAAAAACTGTGTGTACGCGAAGGAGGAAAGTTGTCTTGAGTGCAAAAACGTAAGAAAAATGAATGCATAAGGGAAAGAAACAAAAGGGCGGTATTGGATTAAATGGCCTTTTTAACGATTTTGTGAGTCAGATGGGTTCGGAATCATAAAAACAGTGTGTACGCGAAGGAGGAAAGTTGTCTTCAGTGCAAAAACGTAAGAAAAACGAATGCATAAGGAAAAGAAACAAAAGGGCGGAATTGGTTTAAATGGACTTGTAGACGATTTTGTGAGTCAGGATGGGTTCGAAATCATAAAAACAGTGTGTACGCGAAGGAGGAAAGTTGTCTTGAGTGCAAAAACGTAAGAAAAATGAATGTATAAGGAAAAGAAACGAAAGGGCGGTATTGGTTTAAATGGCCTTTTTAACGATTTTGTGAGTCAGGTGGGTTCGAAATCATAAAAAAAGTGTGTACCAGAAGGAGGGAAGTTGGAAAAACGTGGAAAAAATGAATGTATGAATAAAAGAAACAAAATGGCGGTATTGGTTTAAATGGCTTTTTAGACAGTTTTGTGAGTCAGATGGGTTCGGAATCTTAAAAACAGTGTGTACGAGAAGGAGGAAAGTTGGAAAAACGTGGAAAAAGTGAATGTATAAGGAAAAGAAACAAAAGGGCGGTATTGGTTTAAATGGTCTTTTTAACGATTTTGTGAGTCATATGGGTTCGGAATCTGAAAAACAGTGTGTACGCGAAGGAGGAAAGTTGTTTTGAGTGCAAAAACGTGGAAAAAATGAATGTATAAGGAAAAGAAACAAAAGGGAGGTATTGGTTTAAATGGTCTTTTAGATGATTTTGTGAGTCAGATGGGTTCGGAATCATAAAAACAGTGTGTACGCGAAGGAGGAAAGTTGTTGTGCAAAAACGTGGAAAAAATGAATGTATAAGGAAAAGAAACAAAAGGGCGGTATTGGATTAAATGGCTTTTTAGACAGTTTTGTGAGTCAGATGGGTTCGGTATCTTAAAAACAGTGTGTACACGAAGGAGGAAAGTTGTTTTGAGTGCAAAAACATGAAAAAAATGAATGCATAAGGAAAAGAAACAAAAGGGAGGTATTGGTTTAAATGGTCTTATAGACGATTTTGTGAGTCAGATGGGTTCGGAATCATAAAAACAGTGTGTACGCGAAGGAGGAAAGTTGTCTTCAGTGCAAAAACGTAAGAAAAACGAATGCATAAGGAAAAGAAACAAAAGGGCGGAATTGGTTTAAATGGACTTGTAGACGATTTTGTGAGTCAGATGGGTTCGGAATCTTAAAAACAGTGTGTACATGAAGGAGGAAAGTTGTTTTGAGTGCAAAAACGTGGAAAAAATGAATGTATAAGGAAAAGAAACAAAAGGGCGGTATTGGTTTAAATGGCCTTTTTAACGATTTTGTGAGTCATATGGGTGCGGAATCTGAAAAACAGTGCGTACGCGAAGGAGGAAAGTTGTTGTGCAAAAACGTGGAAAAAATGAATGTATAAGGAAAAGAAACAAAAGGGCGGTATTGGATTAAATGGCCTTTTTAACGATTATGTGAGTCAGATGGGTTCGGAATCATAAAAACAGTGTGTACGCGAAGGAGGAAAGTTGTCTTGAGTGCAAAAACGTAAGAAAAATGAATGTATAAGGAAAAGAAACAAAAGGGCGGTATTGGTTTAAATGGTCTTATAGACGATTTTGTGAGTCAGATGGGTTCGGAATCATAAAAACAGTGTGTACGCGAAGGAGGAAAGTTGTCTTGAGTGCAAAAACGTAAGAAAAATGAATGTATAAGGAAAAGAAACGAAAGGGCGGTATTGGTTTAAATGGCCTTTTTAACGATTTTGTGAGTCAGGTGGGTTCGAAATCATAAAAAAAGTGTGTACCAGAAGGAGGGAAGTTGGAAAAACGTGGAAAAAATGAATGTATGAGGAAAAGAAACAAAAGGGCGGTATTGGTTTAAATGGCTTTTTAGACAGTTTTGCGAGTCGGATGGGTTCGGAATCTTAAAAACAGTGTGTACGAGAAGGAGGAAAGTTGGAAAAACGTGGAAAAAGTGAATGTATAAGGAAAAGAAACAAAAGGGCGGTATTGGTTTAAATGGCGTTTTTAACGATTTTGTGCGTCATATGGGTTCGGAATCATAAAAAAAGTGTGTACGCGAAGGAGGGAAGTTGTCTTGAGTGCAAAAACGTGAAAAAAATGAATGCATAAGGAAAAGAAACAAAAGGGCGGTATTGGTTTAAATGGCTTTTTAGACAGTTTTGTGAGTCAGATGGGTTCGGAATCTTAAAAACAGTGTGTACGAGAAGGAGGAAAGTTGGAAAAACGTGGAAAAAGTGAATGTATAAGGAAAAGAAACAAAAGGGCGGTATTGGTTTAAATGGTCTTTTTAACGATTTTGTGAGTCATATGGGTTCGGAATCTGAAAAACAGTGTGTACGCGAAGGAGGAAAGTTGTTTTGAGTGCAAAAACGTGGAAAAAATGAATGTATAAGGAAAAGAAACAAAAGGGCGGTATTGGTTTAAATGGCCTTTTAGACGGTTTTGTGAGTCAGGTGGGTTCGGAATCATAAAAATTGTGTGTACGAGAAGGAGGAAAGTTCGAAAAACGTGGAAAAAGTGAATGTATAAGGAAAAGAAACAAAAGGGCGGTATTGGTTTAAATGGCTTTTTAGACAGTTTTGTGAGTCAGATGGGTTCGGAACCTTGAAAACAGTGTGTACGAGGAGGAAAGTTGGAAAAACGTGGAAAAAATGAATGTATGAGGAAAAGAAACAAAAGGGAGGTATTGGTTTAAATAGTCTTTTAGATGATTTTGTGAGTCAGATGGGTTCGGAATCATAAAAACAGTGTGTACGCGAAGGAGGAAAGTTGTTGTGCAAAAACGTGGAAAAAATGAATGTATAAGGAAAAGAAACAAAAGGGCGGTATTGGATTAAATGGCTTTTTAGACAGTTTTGTGAGTCAGATGGGTTCGGTATCTTAAAAACAGTGTGTACACGAAGGAGGAAAGTTGTTTTGAGTGCAAAAACATGAAAAAAATGAATGCATAAGGAAAAGAAACAAAAGGGAGGTATTGGTTTAAATGGTCTTATAGACGATTTTGTGAGTCAGATGGGTTCGGAATCATAAAAACAGTGTGTACGCGAAGGAGGAAAGTTGTCTTCAGTGCAAAAACGTAAGAAAAACGAATGCATAAGGAAAAGAAACAAAAGGGCGGAATTGGTTTAAATGGACTTGTAGACGATTTTGTGAGTCAGATGGGTTCGAAATCATAAAAACAGTGTGTACGCGAAGGAGGAAAGTTGTCTTGAGTGCAAAAACGTAAGAAAAATGAATGCATAAGGGAAAGAAACAAAAGGGCGGTATTGGATTAAATGGCCTTTTTAACGATTTTGTGAGTCAGATGGGTTCGGAATCATAAAAACAGTGTGTACGCGAAGGAGGAAAGTTGTCTTCAGTGCAAAAACGTAAGAAAAACGAATGCATAAGGAAAAGAAACAAAAGGGCGGAATTGGTTTAAATGGACTTGTAGACGATTTTGTGAGTCAGGATGGGTTCGAAATCATAAAAACAGTGTGTACGCGAAGGAGGGAAGTTGGAAAAACGTGGAAAAAATGAATGTATGAATAAAAGAAACAAAATGGCGGTATTGGTTTAAATGGCTTTTTAGACAGTTTTGTGAGTCAGATGGGTTCGGAATCTTAAAAACAGTGTGTACGAGAAGGAGGAAAGTTGGAAAAACGTGGAAAAAGTGAATGTATAAGGAAAAGAAACAAAAGGGCGGTATTGGTTTAAATGGTCTTTTTAACGATTTTGTGAGTCATATGGGTTCGGAATCTGAAAAACAGTGTGTACGCAAAGGAGGAAAGTTGTTTTGAGTGCAAAAACGTGGAAAAAATGAATGTATAAGGAAAAGAAACGAAAGGGCGGTATTGGTTTAAATGGCCTTTTTAACGATTTTGTGAGTCAGGTGGGTTCGAAATCATAAAAAAAGTGTGTACCAGAAGGAGGGAAGTTGGAAAAACGTGGAAAAAATGAATGTATGAATAAAAGAAACAAAATGGCGGTATTGGTTTAAATGGCTTTTTAGACAGTTTTGTGAGTCAGATGGGTTCGGAATCTTAAAAACAGTGTGTACGAGAAGGAGGAAAGTTGGAAAAACGTGGAAAAAGTGAATGTATAAGGAAAAGAAACAAAAGGGCGGTATTGGTTTAAATGGTCTTTTTAACGATTTTGTGAGTCATATGGGTTCGGAATCTGAAAAACAGTGTGTACGCAAAGGAGGAAAGTTGTTTTGAGTGCAAAAACGTGGAAAAAATGAATGTATAAGGAAAAGAAACAAAAGGGCGGTATTGGTTTAAATGGCCTTTTAGACGGTTTTGTGAGTCAGGTGGGTTCGGAATCATAAAAATTGTGTGTACGAGAAGGAGGAAAGTTCGAAAAACGTGGAAAAAGTGAATGTATAAGGAAAAGAAACAAAAGGGCGGTATTGGTTTAAATGGCTTTTTAGACAGTTTTGTGAGTCAGATGGGTTCGGAACCTTGAAAACAGTGTGTACGAGGAGGAAAGTTGGAAAAACGTGGAAAAAATGAATGTATGAGGAAAAGAAACAAAAGGGAGGTATTGGTTTAAATGGTCTTTTACATGATTTTGTGAGTCAGATGGGTTCGGAATCATAAAAACAGTGTGTACGCGAAGGAGGAAAGTTGTTGTGCAAAAACGTGGAAAAAATGAATGTATAAGGAAAAGAAACAAAAGGGCGGTATTGGATTAAATGGCTTTTTAGACAGTTTTGTGAGTCAGATGGGTTCGGTATCTTAAAAACAGTGTGTACACGAAGGAGGAAAGTTGTTTTGAGTGCAAAAACATGAAAAAAATGAATGCATAAGGAAAAGAAACAAAAGGGAGGTATTGGTTTAAATGGTCTTATAGACGATTTTGTGAGTCAGATGGGTTCGGAATCATAAAAACAGTGTGTACGCGAAGGAGGAAAGTTGTCTTCAGTGCAAAAACGTAAGAAAAACGAATGCATAAGGAAAAGAAACAAAAGGGCGGAATTGGTTTAAATGGACTTGTAGACGATTTTGTGAGTCAGATGGGTTCGAAATCATAAAAACAGTGTGTACGCGAAGGAGGAAAGTTGTCTTGAGTGCAAAAACGTAAGAAAAATGAATGCATAAGGGAAAGAAACAAAAGGGCGGTATTGGATTAAATGGCCTTTTTAACGATTTTGTGAGTCAGATGGGTTCGGAATCATAAAAACAGTGTGTACGCGAAGGAGGAAAGTTGTCTTCAGTGCAAAAACGTAAGAAAAACGAATGCATAAGGAAAAGAAACAAAAGGGCGGAATTGGTTTAAATGGACTTGTAGACGATTTTGTGAGTCAGATGGGTTCGAAATCATAAAAACAGTGTGTACGCGAAGGAGGAAAGTTGTCTTGAGTACAAAAACGTAAGAAAAATGAATGCATAAGGGAAAGAAACAAAAGGGCGGTATTGGATTAAATGGCCTTTTTAACGATTTTGTGAGTCAGATGGGTTCGGAATCGTAAAAACAGTGTGTACGCGAATGAGGAAAGTTGTCTTGAGTGCAAAAACGTAAGAAAAATGAATGTATAAGGAAAAGAAACGAAAGGGCGGTATTGGTTTAAATGGCCTTTTTAACGATTTTGTGAGTCAGGTGGGTTCGAAATCATAAAAAAAGTGTGTACCAGAAGGAGGGAAGTTGGAAAAACGTGGAAAAAATGAATGTATGAGGAAAAGAAACAAAATGGCGGTATTGGTTTAAATGGCTTTTTAGACAGTTTTGTGAGTCAGATGGGTTCGGAATCTTAAAAACAGTGTGTACGAGAAGGAGGAAAGTTGGAAAAACGTGGAAAAAGTGAATGTATAAGGAAAAGAAACAAACGGGCGGTATTGGTTTAAATGGCGTTTTTAACGATTTTGTGCGTCATATGGGTTCGGAATCATAAAAAAAGTGTGTACGCGAAGGAGGGAAGTTGTCTTGAGTGCAAAAACGTGAAAAAAATGAATGCATAAGGAAAAGAAACAAAAGGGCGGTATTGGTTTAAATGGCTTTTTAGACAGTTTTGTGAGTCAGATGGGTTCGGAATCTTAAAAACAGTGTGTACGAGAAGGAGGAAAGTTGGAAAAACGTGGAAAAAGTGAATGTATAAGGAAAAGAAACAAAAGGGCGGTATTGGTTTAAATGGCCTTTTTAACGATTTTGTGAGTCATATGGGTTCGGAATCTGAAAAACAGTGTGTACGCGAAGGAGGAAAGTTGTTTTGAGTGCAAAAACGTGGAAAACATGAATGTATAAGGAAAAGAAACAAAAGGGAGGTATTGGTTTAAATGGTCTTTTAGATGATTTTGTGAGTCAGATGGGTTCGGAATCATAAAAACAGTGTGTACGCGAAGGAGGAAAGTTGTCTTGAGTGCAAAAACGTAAGAAAAATGAATGTATAAGGAAAAGAAACGAAAGGGCGGTATTGGTTTAAATGGCCTTTTTAACGATTTTGTGAGTCAGGTGGGTTCGAAATCATAAAAAAAGTGTGTACCAGAAGGAGGGAAGTTGGAAAAACGTGGAAAAAATGAATGTATGAGGAAAAGAAACAAAATGGCGGTATTGGTTTAAATGGCTTTTTAGACAGTTTTGTGAGTCAGATGGGTTCGGAATCTTAAAAACAGTGTGTACGAGAAGGAGGAAAGTTGGAAAAACGTGGAAAAAGTGAATGTATAAGGAAAAGAAGCAAACGGGCGGTATTGGTTTAAATGGCGTTTTTAACGATTTTGTGCGTCATATGGGTTCGGAATCATAAAAAAAGTGTGTACGCGAAGGAGGGAAGTTGTCTTGAGTGCAAAAACGTGAAAAAAATGAATGCATAAGGAAAAGAAACAAAAGGGCGGTATTGGTTTAAATGGCTTTTTAGACAGTTTTGTGAGTCAGATGGGTTCGGAATCTTAAAAACAGTGTGTACGAGAAGGAGGAAAGTTGGAAAAACGTGGAAAAAGTGAATGTATAAGGAAAAGAAACAAAAGGGCGGTATTGGTTTAAATGGCCTTTTTAACGATTTTGTGAGTCATATGGGTTCGGAATCTGAAAAACAGTGTGTACGCGAAGGAGGAAAGTTGTTTTGAGTGCAAAAACGTGGAAAACATGAATGTATAAGGAAAAGAAACAAAAGGGAGGTATTGGTTTAAATGGTCTTTTAGATGATTTTGTGAGTCAGATGGGTTCGGAATCATAAAAACAGTGTGTACGCGAAGGAGGAAAGTTGTCTTGAGTGCAAAAACGTAAGAAAAATGAATGCATAAGGAAAAGAAACAAAAGGGCGGTATTGGATTAAATGGCTTTTTAGACAGTTTTGTGAGTCAGATGGGTTCGGAATCTTAAAAACAGTGTGTACAAGGAGGAAAGTTGTTTTCAGTGCAAAAACATGAAAAAAATGAATCCATAAGGAAAAGAAACAAAAGGGAGGTATTGGTTTAAATGGTCTTATAGACGATTTTGTGAGTCAGATGGGTTCGGAATCATAAAAACAGTGTGTACGCAAAGGAGGAAAGTTGCCTTGAGTGCAAAAACGTAAGAAAAACGAATGCATAAGGAAAAGAAACAAAAGGGCGGAATTGGTTTAAATGGCCTTTTTAACGATTTTGTGAGTCAGGTGGGTTCGAAATCATAAAAAAAGTGTGTACCAGAAGGAGGGAAGTTGGAAAAACGTGGAAAAAATCAATGTATGAGGAAAAGAAACATAAGGGCGGTATTGGTTTAAATGGCTTTTTAGACAGTTTTGTGAGTCAGATGGGTTCGGAATCTTAAAAACAGTGTGTACGAGGAGGAAAGTTGGAAAAACGTGGAAAAAGTGAATGTATAAGGAAAAGAAACAAAAAGGCGGTATTGGTTTAAATGGCCTTTTTAACGATTTTGTGCGTCAAATGGGTTCGGAATCATAAAAACAGTGTGTACGCAAAGGAGGAAAATTGTTTTGAGTGCAAAAACGTGGGAAAAATGAATGCATAAGGAAAAGAAACAAGAGGGCGGAATTGGTTTAAATGGTCTTATAGACGATTTTGTGAGTCAGATGGGTTCGGAATCATAAAAACAGTGTGTACGCGAAGGAGGAAAGTTGTCTTCAGTGCAAAAACGTAAGAAAAACGAATGCATAAGGAAAAGAAACAAAAGGGCGGAATTGGTTTAAATGGACTTGTAGACGATTTTGTGAGTCAGATGGTTTCGAAATCATAAAAACAGTGTGTACGCGAAGGAGGAAAGTTGTCTTGAGTGCAAAAACGTAAGAAAAATGAATGCATAAGGGAAAGAAACAAAAGGGCGATATTGGATTAAATGGCCTTTTTAACGATTTTGTGAGTCAGATGGGTTCGGAATCATAAAAACAGTGTGTACGCGAAGGAGGAAAGTTGTCTTGAGTGCAAAAACGTAAGAAAAATGAATGTATAAGGAAAAGAAACGAAAGGGCGGTATTGGTTTAAATGGCGTTTTTAACGATTTTGTGAGTCAGGTGGGTTCGAAATCATAAAAAAAGTGTGTACCAGAAGGAGGGAAGTTGGAAAAACGTGGAAAAAATGAATGTATGAGGAAAAGAAACAAAACGGCGGTATTGGTTTAAATGGCTTTTTAGACAGTTTTGCGAGTCGGATGGGTTCGGAATCTTAAAAACAGTGTGTACGAGAAACAGTGTGTACGAGTGTGTACGCTTGGAAAGTTGGAAAAACGTGGAAAAAGTGAATGTATAAGGAAAAGAAACAAAAGGGCGGTATTGGTTTAAATGGCGTTTTTAACGATTTTGTGCGTCATATGGGTTCGGAATCATAAAAAAAGTGTGTACGCGAAGGAGGGAAGTTGTCTTGAGTGCAAAAACGTGAAAAAAATGAATGCATAAGGAAAAGAAACAAAAGGGCGGTATTGGTTTAAATGGCTTTTTAGACAGTTTTGTGAGTCAGATGGGTTCGGAATCATAAAAACAGTGTGTACGCGAAGGAGGAAAGTTGTCTTCAGTGCAAAAACGTAAGAAAAACGAATGCATAAGGAAAAGAAACAAAAGGGCGGAATTGGTTTAAATGGACTTGTAGACGATTTTGTGAGTCAGATGGGTTCGAAATCATAAAAACAGTGTGTACGCGAAGGACGAAAGTTGTCTTGAGTGCAAAAACGTAAGAAAAATGAATGCATAAGGGAAAGAAACAAAAGGGCGGTATTGGATTAAATGGCCTTTTTAACGATTTTGTGAGTCAGATGGGTTCGGAATCATAAAAACAGTGTGTACGCGAAGGAGGAAAGTTGTCTTCAGTGCAAAAACGTAAGAAAAACGAATGCATAAGGAAAAGAAACAGAAGGGCGGAATTGGTTTAAATGGACTTGTAGACGATTTTGTGAGTCAGATGGTTTCGAAATCATAAAAACAGTGTGTACGCGAAGGAGGAAAGTTGTCTTGAGTGCAAAAACGTAAGAAAAATGAATGCATAAGGGAAAGAAACAAAAGGGCGATATTGGATTAAATGGCCTTTTTAACGATTTTGTGAGTCAGATGGGTTCGGAATCATAAAAACAGTGTGTACGCGAAGGAGGAAAGTTGTCTTCAGTGCAAAAACGTAAGAAAAACGAATGCATAAGGAAAAGAAACAAAAGGGCGGAATTGGTTTAAATGGACTTGTAGACGATTTTGTGAGTCAAATGGGTTCGAAATCATAAAAACAGTGTGTACGCGAAGGAGAAAAGTTGTCTTGAGTGCAAAAACGTAAGAAAAGTGAATGCATAAGGGAAAGAAACAAAAGGGCGGTATTGGATTAAATGGCCTTTTTAACGATTTTGTGAGTCAGATGGGTTCGGAATCATAAAAACAGTGTGTACGCGAAGGAGGAAAGTTGTCTTGAGTGCAAAAACGTAAGAAAAATGAATGTATAAGGAAAAGAAACGAAAGGGCGGTATTGGTTTAAATGGCCTTTTTAACGATTTTGTGAGTCAGGTGGGTTCGAAATCATAAAAAAAGTGTGTACCAGAAGGAGGGAAGTTGGAAAAACGTGGAAAAAATGAATGTATGAGGAAAAGAAACAAAATGGCGGTATTGGTTTAAATGGCTTTTTAGACAGTTTTGTGAGTCAGATGGGTTCGGAATCTTAAAAACAGTGTGTACGAGAAGGAGGAAAGTTGGAAAAACGTGGAAAAAGTGAATGTATAAGGAAAAGAAACAAAAGGGCGGTATTGGTTTAAATGGCGTTTTTAACGATTTTGTGCGTGATATGGGTTCGGAATCATAAAAAAAGTGTGTACGCGAAGGAGGGAAGTTGTCTTGAGTGCAAAAACGTGAAAAAAATGAATGCATAAGGAAAAGAAACAAAAGGGCGGTATTGGTTTAAATGGCTTTTTAGACAGTTTTGTGAGTCAGATGGGTTCGGAATCTTAAAAACAGTGTGTACGAGAAGGAGGAAAGTTGGAAAAACGTGGAAAAAGTGAATGTATAAGGAAAAGAAACAAAAGGGCGGTATTGGTTTAAATGGCCTTTTTAACGATTTTGTGAGTCATATGGGTTCGGAATCTGAAAAACAGTGTGTACGCGAAGGAGGAAAGTTGTTTTGAGTGCAAAAACGTGGAAAACATGAATGTATAAGGAAAAGAAACAAAAGGGAGGTATTGGTTTAAATGGTCTTTGAGATGATTTTGTGAGTCAGATGGGTTCGGAATCATAAAAACAGTGTGTACGCGAAGGAGGAAAGTTGTCTTGAGTGCAAAAACGTAAGAAAAATGAATGCATAAGGAAAAGAAACAAAAGGGCGGTATTGGATTAAATGGCCTTTTTAATGATTTTGTGAGTCAGATGGGTTCGGAATCATAAAAACAGTGTGTACGCGAAGGAGGAAAGTTGTCTTGAGTGCAAAAACGTAAGAAAAATGAATGTATAAGGAAAAGAAACAAAAGGGCGGTATTGGTTTAAATGGCTTTTTAGACAGTTTTGTGAGTCAGATGGGTTCGGAATCTTAAAAACAGTGTGTACAAGGAGGAAAGTTGTTTTCAGTGCAAAAACATGAAAAAAATGAATCCATAAGGAAAAGAAACAAAAGGGAGGTATTGGTTTAAATGGTCTTATAGACGATTTTGTGAGTCAGATGGGTTCGGAATCATAAAAACAGTGTGTACGCAAAGGAGGAAAGTTGCCTTGAGTGCAAAAACGTAAGAAAAACGAATGCATAAGGAAAAGAAACAAAAGGGCGGGATTGGTTTAAATGGCCTTTTTAACGATTTTGTGAGTCAGGTGGGTTCGAAATCATAAAAAAAGTGTGTACCAGAAGGAGGGAAGTTAGAAAAACGTGGAAAAAATCAATGTATGAGGAAAAGAAACATAAGGGCGGTATTGGTTTAAATGGCTTTTTAGACAGTTTTGTGAGTCAGATGGGTTCGGAATCTTAAAAACAGTGTGTACGAGGAGGAAAGTTGGAAAAACGTGGAAAAAGTGAATGTATAAGGAAAAGAAACAAAAAGGCGGTATTGGTTTAAATGGCCTTTTTAACGATTTTGTGCGTCAAATGGGTTCGGAATCATAAAAACAGTGTGTACGCAAAGGAGGAAAATTGTTTTGAGTGCAAAAACGTGGGAAAAATGAATGCATAAGGAAAAGAAACAAGAGGGCGGAATTGGTTTAAATGGTCTTATAGACGATTTTGTGAGTCAGATGGGTTCGGAATCATAAAAACAGTGTGTACGCGAAGGAGGAAAGTTGTCTTCAGTGCAAAAACGTAAGAAAAACGAATGCATAAGGAAAAGAAACAAAAGGGCGGAATTGGTTTAAATGGACTTGTAGACGATTTTGTGAGTCAGATGGTTTCGAAATCATAAAAACAGTGTGTACGCGAAGGAGGAAAGTTGTCTTGAGTGCAAAAACGTAAGAAAAATGAATGCATAAGGGAAAGAAACAAAAGGGCGATATTGGATTAAATGGCCTTTTTAACGATTTTGTGAGTCAGATGGGTTCGGAATCATAAAAACAGTGTGTACGCGAAGGAGGAAAGTTGTCTTGAGTGCAAAAACGTAAGAAAAATGAATGTATAAGGAAAAGAAACGAAAGGGCGGTATTGGTTTAAATGGCCTTTTTAACGATTTTGTGAGTCAGGTGGGTTCGAAATCATAAAAAAAGTGTGTACCAGAAGGAGGGAAGTTGGAAAAACGTGGAAAAAATGAATGTATGAGGAAAAGAAACAAAACGGCGGTATTGGTTTAAATGGCTTTTTAGACAGTTTTGCGAGTCGGATGGGTTCGGAATCTTAAAAACAGTGTGTACGAGAAGGAGGAAAGTTGGAAAAACGTGGAAAAAGTGAATGTATAAGGAAAAGAAACAAAAGGGCGGTATTGGTTTAAATGGCCTTTTTAACGATTTTGTGAGTCATATGGGTTCGGAATCTGAAAAACAGTGTGTACGCGAAGGAGGAAAGTTGTTTTGAGTGCAAAAACGTGGAAAACATGAATGTATAAGGAAAAGAAACAAAAGGGAGGTATTGGTTTAAATGGTCTTTTAGATGATTTTGTGAGTCAGATGGGTTCGGAATCATAAAAACAGTGTGTACGCGAAGGAGGAAAGTTTTCTTGAGTGCAAAAACGTAAGAAAAATGAATGCATAAGGAAAACAAACAAAAGGGCGGTATTGGTTTAAATGGCTTTTTAGACAGTTTTGTGAGTCAGATGGGTTCGGAATCTTAAAAACAGTGTGTACACGAAGGAGGAAAGTTGTTTTGAGTGCAAAAACATGAAAAAAATGAATCCATAATGAAAAGAAACAAAAGGGAGGTATTGGTTTGAATGGTCTTATAAACGATTTTGTGAGTCAGATGGGTTCGGAATCATAAAAACAGTGTGTACGCGAAGGAGGAAAGTTGTCTTGAGTGCAAAAACGTAAGAAAAATGAATGTATAAGGAAAAGAAACGAAAGGGCGGTATTGGTTTAAATGGCCTTTTTAACGATTTTGTGAGTCAGGTGGGTTCGAAATCATAAAAAAAGTGTGTACCAGAAGGAGGGAAGTTGGAAAAACGTGGAAAAAATGAATGTATGAGGAAAAGAAACAAAAGGGCGGTATTGGTTTAAATGGCTTTTTAGACAGTTTTGCGAGTCGGATGGGTTCGGAATCTTAAAAACAGTGTGTACGAGAAGGAGGAAAGTTGGAAAAACGTGGAAAAAGTGAATGTATAAGGAAAAGAAACAAAAGGGCGGTATTGGTTTAAATGGCGTTTTTAACGATTTTGTGCGTCATATGGGTTCGGAATCATAAAAAAAGTGTGTACGCGAAGGAGGGAAGTTGTCTTGAGTGCAAAAACGTGAAAAAAATGAATGCATAAGGAAAAGAAACAAAAGGGCGGTATTGGTTTAAGTGGCTTTTTAGACAGTTTTGTGAGTCAGATGGGTTCGGAATCTTAAAAACAGTGTGTACGAGAAGGAGGAAAGTTGGAAAAACGTGGAAAAAGTGAATGTATAAGGAAAAGAAACAAAAGGGCGGTATTGGTTTAAATGGTCTTTTTAACGATTTTGTGAGTCATATGGGTTCGGAATCTGAAAAACAGTGTGTACGCGAAGGAGGAAAGTTGTTTTGAGTGCAAAAACGTGGAAAAAATGAATGTATAAGGAAAAGAAACAAAAGGGCGGTATTGGTTTAAATGGCCTTTTAGACGGTTTTGTGAGTCAGGTGGGTTCGGAATCATAAAAATTGTGTGTACGAGAAGGAGGAAAGTTCGAAAAACGTGGAAAAAGTGAATGTATAAGGAAAAGAAACAAAAGGGCGGTATTGGTTTAAATGGCTTTTTAGACAGTTTTGTGAGTCAGATGGGTTCGGAACCTTGAAAACAGTGTGTACGAGGAGGAAAGTTGGAAAAACGTGGAAAAAATGAATGTATGAGGAAAAGAAACAAAAGGGAGGTATTGGTTTAAATAGTCTTTTAGATGATTTTGTGAGTCAGATGGGTTCGGAATCATAAAAACAGTGTGTACGCGAAGGAGGAAAGTTGTTGTGCAAAAACGTGGAAAAAATGAATGTATAAGGAAAAGAAACAAAAGGGCGGTATTGGATTAAATGGCTTTTTAGACAGTTTTGTGAGTCAGATGGGTTCGGTATCTTAAAAACAGTGTGTACACGAAGGAGGAAAGTTGTTTTGAGTGCAAAAACATGAAAAAAATGAATGCATAAGGAAAAGAAACAAAAGGGAGGTATTGGTTTAAATGGTCTTATAGACGATTTTGTGAGTCAGATGGGTTCGGAATCATAAAAACAGTGTGTACGCGAAGGAGGAAAGTTGTCTTCAGTGCAAAAACGTAAGAAAAACGAATGCATAAGGAAAAGAAACAAAAGGGCGGAATTGGTTTAAATGGACTTGTAGACGATTTTGTGAGTCAGATGGGTTCGAAATCATAAAAACAGTGTGTACGCGAAGGAGGAAAGTTGTCTTGAGTGCAAAAACGTAAGAAAAATGAATGCATAAGGGAAAGAAACAAAAGGGCGGTATTGGATTAAATGGCCTTTTTAACGATTTTGTGAGTCAGATGGGTTCGGAATCATAAAAACAGTGTGTACGCGAAGGAGGAAAGTTGTCTTCAGTGCAAAAACGTAAGAAAAACGAATGCATAAGGAAAAGAAACAAAAGGGCGGAATTGGTTTAAATGGACTTGTAGACGATTTTGTGAGTCAGGATGGGTTCGAAATCATAAAAACAGTGTGTACGCGAAGGAGGAAAGTTGTCTTGAGTGCAAAAACGTAAGAAAAATGAATGTATAAGGAAAAGAAACGAAAGGGCGGTATTGTTTTAAATGGCCTTTTTAACGATTTTGTGAGTCAGGTGGGTTCGAAATCATAAAAAAAGTGTGTACCAGAAGGAGGGAAGTTGGAAAAACGTGGAAAAAATGAATGTATGAGGAAAAGAAACAAAATGGCGGTATTGGTTTAAATGGCTTTTTAGACAGTTTTGTGAGTCAGATGGGTTCGGAATCTTAAAAACAGTGTGTACGAGAAGGAGGAAAGTTGGAAAAACGTGGAAAAAGTGAATGTATAAGGAAAAGAAACAAACGGGCGGTATTGGTTTAAATGGCGTTTTTAACGATTTTGTGCGTCAGATGGGTTCGGAATCTTAAAAACAGTGTGTACAAGGAGGAAAGTTGTTTTCAGTGCAAAAACATGAAAAAAATGAATCCATAAGGAAAAGAAACAAAAGGGAGGTATTGGTTTAAATGGACTTGTAGACGATTTTGTGAGTCAGATGGGTTCGGAATCTTAAAAACAGTGTGTACATGAAGGAGGAAAGTTGTTTTGAGTGCAAAAACGTGGAAAAAATGAATGTATAAGGAAAAGAAACAAAAGGGCGGTATTGGTTTAAATGGCCTTTTTAACGATTTTGTGAGTCATATGGGTGCGGAATCTGAAAAACAGTGCGTACGCGAAGGAGGAAAGTTGTTGTGCAAAAACGTGGAAAAAATGAATGTATAAGGAAAAGAAACAAAAGGGCGGTATTGGATTAAATGGCCTTTTTAACGATTATGTGAGTCAGATGGGTTCGGAATCATAAAAACAGTGTGTACGCGAAGGAGGAAAGTTGTCTTGAGTGCAAAAACGTAAGAAAAATGAATGTATAAGGAAAAGAAACAAAAGGGCGGTATTGGTTTAAATGGTCTTATAGACGATTTTGTGAGTCAGATGGGTTCGGAATCATAAAAACAGTGTGTACGCGAAGGAGGAAAGTTGTCTTGAGTGCAAAAACGTAAGAAAAATGAATGTATAAGGAAAAGAAACGAAAGGGCGGTATTGGTTTAAATGGCCTTTTTAACGATTTTGTGAGTCAGGTGGGTTCGAAATCATAAAAAAAGTGTGTACCAGAAGGAGGGAAGTTGGAAAAACGTGGAAAAAATGAATGTATGAGGAAAAGAAACAAAAGGGCGGTATTGGTTTAAATGGCTTTTTAGACAGTTTTGCGAGTCGGATGGGTTCGGAATCTTAAAAACAGTGTGTACGAGAAGGAGGAAAGTTGGAAAAACGTGGAAAAAGTGAATGTATAAGGAAAAGAAACAAAAGGGCGGTATTGGTTTAAATGGCGTTTTTAACGATTTTGTGCGTCATATGGGTTCGGAATCATAAAAAAAGTGTGTACGCGAAGGAGGGAAGTTGTCTTGAGTGCAAAAACGTGAAAAAAATGAATGCATAAGGAAAAGAAACAAAAGGGCGGTATTGGTTTAAATGGCTTTTTAGACAGTTTTGTGAGTCAGATGGGTTCGGAATCTTAAAAACAGTGTGTACGAGAAGGAGGAAAGTTGGAAAAACGTGGAAAAAGTGAATGTATAAGGAAAAGAAACAAAAGGGCGGTATTGGTTTAAATGGTCTTTTTAACGATTTTGTGAGTCATATGGGTTCGGAATCTGAAAAACAGTGTGTACGCGAAGGAGGAAAGTTGTTTTGAGTGCAAAAACGTGGAAAAAATGAATGTATAAGGAAAAGAAACAAAAGGGCGGTATTGGTTTAAATGGCCTTTTAGACGGTTTTGTGAGTCAGGTGGGTTCGGAATCATAAAAATTGTGTGTACGAGAAGGAGGAAAGTTCGAAAAACGTGGAAAAAGTGAATGTATAAGGAAAAGAAACAAAAGGGCGGTATTGGTTTAAATGGCTTTTTAGACAGTTTTGTGAGTCAGATGGGTTCGGAACCTTGAAAACAGTGTGTACGAGGAGGAAAGTTGGAAAAACGTGGAAAAAATGAATGTATGAGGAAAAGAAACAAAAGGGAGGTATTGGTTTAAATAGTCTTTTAGATGATTTTGTGAGTCAGATGGGTTCGGAATCATAAAAACAGTGTGTACGCGAAGGAGGAAAGTTGTTGTGCAAAAACGTGGAAAAAATGAATGTATAAGGAAAAGAAACAAAAGGGCGGTATTGGATTAAATGGCTTTTTAGACAGTTTTGTGAGTCAGATGGGTTCGGTATCTTAAAAACAGTGTGTACACGAAGGAGGAAAGTTGTTTTGAGTGCAAAAACATGAAAAAAATGAATGCATAAGGAAAAGAAACAAAAGGGAGGTATTGGTTTAAATGGTCTTATAGACGATTTTGTGAGTCAGATGGGTTCGGAATCATAAAAACAGTGTGTACGCGAAGGAGGAAAGTTGTCTTCAGTGCAAAAACGTAAGAAAAACGAATGCATAAGGAAAAGAAACAAAAGGGCGGAATTGGTTTAAATGGACTTGTAGACGATTTTGTGAGTCAGATGGGTTCGAAATCATAAAAACAGTGTGTACGCGAAGGAGGAAAGTTGTCTTGAGTGCAAAAACGTAAGAAAAATGAATGCATAAGGGAAAGAAACAAAAGGGCGGTATTGGATTAAATGGCCTTTTTAACGATTTTGTGAGTCAGATGGGTTCGGAATCATAAAAACAGTGTGTACGCGAAGGAGGAAATTTGTCTTCAGTGCAAAAACGTAAGAAAAACGAATGCATAAGGAAAAGAAACAAAAGGGCGGAATTGGTTTAAATGGACTTGTAGACGATTTTGTGAGTCAGATGGGTTCGAAATCATAAAAACAGTGTGTACGCGAAGGAGGAAAGTTGTCTTGAGTGCAAAAACGTAAGAAAAATGAATGCATAAGGGAAAGAAACAAAAGGGCGGTATTGGATTAAATGGCCTTTTTAACGATTTTGTGAGTCAGATGGGTTCGGAATCATAAAAACAGTGTGTACGCGAAGGAGGAAAGTTGTCTTCAGTGCAAAAACGTAAGAAAAACGAATGCATAAGGAAAAGAAACAAAAGGGCGGAATTGGTTTAAATGGACTTGTAGACGATTTTGTGAGTCAGATGGGTTCGAAATCATAAAAACAGTGTGTACGCGAAGGAGGAAAGTTGTCTTGAGTACAAAAACGTAAGAAAAATGAATGCATAAGGGAAAGAAACAAAAGGGCGGTATTGGATTAAATGGCCTTTTTAACGATTTTGTGAGTCAGATGGGTTCGGAATCGTAAAAACAGTGTGTACGCGAAGGAGGAAAGTTGTCTTGAGTGCAAAAACGTAAGAAAAATGAATGTATAAGGAAAAGAAACGAAAGGGCGGTATTGGTTTAAATGGCCTTTTTAACGATTTTGTGAGTCAGGTGGGTTCGAAATCATAAAAAAAGTGTGTACCAGAAGGAGGGAAGTTGGAAAAACGTGGAAAAAATGAATGTATGAGGAAAAGAAACAAAATGGCGGTATTGGTTTAAATGGCTTTTTAGACAGTTTTGTGAGTCAGATGGGTTCGGAATCTTAAAAACAGTGTGTACGAGAAGGAGGAAAGTTGGAAAAACGTGGAAAAAGTGAATGTATAAGGAAAAGAAACAAACGGGCGGTATTGGTTTAAATGGCGTTTTTAACGATTTTGTGCGTCATATGGGTTCGGAATCATAAAAACAGTGTGTACGCGAAGGAGGAAAGTTGTCTTCAGTGCAAAAACGTAAGAAAAACGAATGCATAAGGAAAAGAAACAAAAGGGCGGAATTGGTTTAAATGGACTTGTAGACGATTTTGTGAGTCAGATGGGTTCGAAATCATAAAAACAGTGTGTACGCGAAGGAGGAAAGTTGTCTTGAGTACAAAAACGTAAGAAAAATGAATGCATAAGGGAAAGAAACAAAAGGGCGGTATTGGATTAAATGGCCTTTTTAACGATTTTGTGAGTCAGATGGGTTCGGAATCGTAAAAACAGTGTGTACGCGAAGGAGGAAAGTTGTCTTGAGTGCAAAAACGTAAGAAAAATGAATGTATAAGGAAAAGAAACGAAAGGGCGGTATTGGTTTAAATGGCCTTTTTAACGATTTTGTGAGTCAGGTGGGTCCGAAATCATAAAAAAAGTGTGTACCAGAAGGAGGGAAGTTGGAAAAACGTGGAAAAAATGAATGTATGAGGAAAAGAAACAAAATGGCGGTATTGGTTTAAATGGCTTTTTAGACAGTTTTGTGAGTCAGATGGGTTCGGAATCTTAAAAACAGTGTGTACGAGAAGGAGGAAAGTTGGAAAAACGTGGAAAAAGTGAATGTATAAGGAAAAGAAACAAACGGGCGGTATTGGTTTAAATGGCGTTTTTAACGATTTTGTGCGTCATATGGGTTCGGAATCATAAAAAAAGTGTGTACGCGAAGGAGGGAAGTTGTCTTGAGTGCAAAAACGTGAAAAAAATGAATGCATAAGGAAAAGAAACAAAAGGGCGGTATTGGTTTAAATGGCTTTTTAGACAGTTTTGTGAGTCAGATGGGTTCGGAATCTTAAAAACAGTGTGTACGAGAAGGAGGAAAGTTGGAAAAACGTGGAAAAAGTGAATGTATAAGGAAAAGAAACAAAAGGGCGGTATTGGTTTAAATGGCCTTTTTAACGATTTTGTGAGTCATATGGGTTCGGAATCTGAAAAACAGTGTGTACGCGAAGGAGGAAAGTTGTTTTGAGTGCAAAAACGTGGAAAACATGAATGTATAAGGAAAAGAAACAAAAGGGAGGTATTGGTTTAAATGGTCTTTTAGATGATTTTGTGAGTCAGATGGGTTCGGAATCATAAAAACAGTGTGTACGCGAAGGAGGAAAGTTGTCTTGAGTGCAAAAACGTAAGAAAAATGAATGTATAAGGAAAAGAAACGAAAGGGCGGTATTGGTTTAAATGGCCTTTTTAACGATTTTGTGAGTCAGGTGGGTTCGAAATCATAAAAAAAGTGTGTACCAGAAGGAGGGAAGTTGGAAAAACGTGGAAAAAATGAATGTATGAGGAAAAGAAACAAAATGGCGGTATTGGTTTAAATGGCTTTTTAGACAGTTTTGTGAGTCAGATGGGTTCGGAATCTTAAAAACAGTGTGTACGAGAAGGAGGAAAGTTGGAAAAACGTGGAAAAAGTGAATGTATAAGGAAAAGAAACAAACGGGCGGTATTGGTTTAAATGGCGTTTTTAACGATTTTGTGCGTCATATGGGTTCGGAATCATAAAAAAAGTGTGTACGCGAAGGAGGGAAGTTGTCTTGAGTGCAAAAACGTGAAAAAAATGAATGCATAAGGAAAAGAAACAAAAGGGCGGTATTGGTTTAAATGGCTTTTTAGACAGTTTTGTGAGTCAGATGGGTTCGGAATCTTAAAAACAGTGTGTACGAGAAGGAGGAAAGTTGGAAAAACGTGGAAAAAGTGAATGTATAAGGAAAAGAAACAAAAGGGCGGTATTGGTTTAAATGGCCTTTTTAACGATTTTGTGAGTCATATGGGTTCGGAATCTGAAAAACAGTGTGTACGCGAAGGAGGAAAGTTGTTTTGAGTGCAAAAACGTGGAAAACATGAATGTATAAGGAAAAGAAACAAAAGGGAGGTATTGGTTTAAATGGTCTTTTAGATGATTTTGTGAGTCAGATGGGTTCGGAATCATAAAAACAGTGTGTACGCGAAGGAGGAAAGTTGTCTTGAGTGCAAAAACGTAAGAAAAATGAATGCATAAGGAAAAGAAACAAAAGGGCGGTATTGGATTAAATGGCTTTTTAGACAGTTTTGTGAGTCAGATGGGTTCGGAATCTTAAAAACAGTGTGTACAAGGAGGAAAGTTGTTTTCAGTGCAAAAACATGAAAAAAATGAATCCATAAGGAAAAGAAACAAAAGGGAGGTATTGGTTTAAATGGTCTTATAGACGATTTTGTGAGTCAGATGGGTTCGGAATCATAAAAACAGTGTGTACGCAAAGGAGGAAAGTTGCCTTGAGTGCAAAAACGTAAGAAAAACGAATGCATAAGGAAAAGAAACAAAAGGGCGGAATTGGTTTAAATGGCCTTTTTAACGATTTTGTGAGTCAGGTGGGTTCGAAATCATAAAAAAAGTGTGTACCAGAAGGAGGGAAGTTGGAAAAACGTGGAAAAAATCAATGTATGAGGAAAAGAAACATAAGGGCGGTATTGGTTTAAATGGCTTTTTAGACAGTTTTGTGAGTCAGATGGGTTCGGAATCTTAAAAACAGTGTGTACGAGGAGGAAAGTTGGAAAAACGTGGAAAAAGTGAATGTATAAGGAAAAGAAACAAAAAGGCGGTATTGGTTTAAATGGCCTTTTTAACGATTTTGTGCGTCAAATGGGTTCGGAATCATAAAAACAGTGTGTACGCAAAGGAGGAAAATTGTTTTGAGTGCAAAAACGTGGGAAAAATGAATGCATAAGGAAAAGAAACAAGAGGGCGGAATTGGTTTAAATGGTCTTATAGACGATTTTGTGAGTCAGATGGGTTCGGAATCATAAAAACAGTGTGTACGCGAAGGAGGAAAGTTGTCTTCAGTGCAAAAACGTAAGAAAAACGAATGCATAAGGAAAAGAAACAAAAGGGCGGAATTGGTTTAAATGGTCTTTTAGACGATTTTGTGAGTCAGATGGGTTCGGAATCATAAAAACAGTGTGTACGCGAAGGAGGAAAGTTGTTTTGAGTGCAAAAACGTGGAAAAAATTAATGTATAACGAAAAAAAACAAAAGGGAGGTATTGGTTTAAATGGCTTTTTAGACAGTTTTGTGATTCAGATGGGTTTGGAATCTTAAAAACAGTGTGTAAAAAGAGTTTTCGGAACAGCTTTACTATACGGCACCCATTGCTTATTGCCGGTGCCGATGTTTTGATCACATGGTATGATGGTGTTTTGATTCGTTTTGTGAGCCGGTACTGCGAATCGTTTCACAACGTCGTGAATCGAATCAAAATGTTATGAAACAATACTTTTCATTATTATGAAACATTTTTTTTATGTTTCACTGTTTTTGCTGTTTGCTCGCTTCGCGAGCATTAAAACCAAAAAAAACATCACTGGACGCCTCTAATTCGTGGAGCATGAAAATTCATAGAGCAGCGGTCACTAGGTTTTCTGCTGTTTGCTCGCTTCGCGAGCATTAAAACAAAAAAAAAACATCACTGGACGCCCCTAATTCGTGGAGCATGAAAATTCATAGAGCAGCGGTCACTAGGTTTACTGCTGTTTGCTCGCTTCCCGAGCATTAAAACCAAAAAAAACATCACTGGACGCCCCTAATTCGTGGAGCATGTATCAGTAAAAGCGTGAAAATTCATAGAGCAGCGGTCACTAGTTTTTCTGCTGTTTGCTCGCTTCGCGAGCATTAAAACAAAAAAAAAACATCACTGGACGCCCCTAATTCGTGGAGCATGAAAATTCATGGAGCCGCAGTCACTATGTTTTCTGCTGTTTGCTCGCTTCGCGAGCATTAAAACCAAAGAAAAAAAACATCACTGGATACCCCTAATTAGCGATGCATGAATCAGTAAATGTTACGTTTCGATACAACAGAAAAAAGTATCGATACTCTGATTCGGGTCTCGAATCACCATCATATCACGCGATCAAAACATCGGCAACGGCAATAAGCAATGGGTGCCGTATAGTAAAGCTTAGCCGAGTTTTCTTTAAATATAGTGACCAGCGAAGCGAGAAAAACCTTCATTGATTTCATTAATTAAAAAATGATTTCATTAACAAACTTTGATCTATTGGCACACAGGCAGCATCAGGCCGAGTTTTGTACATAACGTGTTTGAATTTGAAATTTTTCTCGCATTTGGAAATCGGTACGTTCCCAAACTGGGGCTTTGCTAGTAGTCGATAAAGATTTATAGCATTTTCTTTCTAACTGGTTGTTATAGTTTCATAATTTTTAGTAAAATTATTAAAAATTGTATTGAAGATGATTTTTCTTGTTTTCTATGTTTGTTTCAGATCAAACTGCTTTTTTTTCAACATGTTTTGTTGATTAGTTAGATCACTGAAAAGCTCGCTATCTTATGCCGTCAATGGGCTATTATAACTGCGGACAGGATGCAGAACAGTACACAATGTTAACAATTTTTTTTAAAAAGCACTAAGTGGACCAACAGACTAATTTTCCCTTATGAATGTGAATTTCACTATTTAACACATTTTTGATTGCATGCTTGCAACGTTATAAAAGAAGGGAAAGATTCATCATATTTCAGAAGACACATTAGGCTCAGGAAATAGAAGCTCTTGTGAAAATAATAGTTTTTTTTTTTTTAAATTATACTTACAGTTGAACACATTTCTTTAGTTTCTTTTTGTACTTTATACTGGAAGTGCTAAGCAGATGAATGAAAAGTCACATTTTTTGGTTCATTTTGGTATTTATATACGTTTCTTCCTTTTTTACATTATCGTTAATTGCAGTTGTATTAGCCAGACTTCACAATACATTTCAGATTTTATAGATTCTGTTTTAAAAAGTGCGATTTGGATTTTTTTTTATGGATGATCAAGTTTTCATTGGTATTTGGTGTTTTAAGATTAAAGGCAACTGAGTACTCGAGGATCCCAGGCCTGATCAAGTTTACATTATATAACTACATTTAAAGTTTAAATTGCAAAATTTTATAATGTGATAAACATGCTAAGAAAAAGATATATCTGTTGTCCTAGTGAAAATGAAGAGATCACCAATTTGTTTAACATATTTAATTCCTCTGAAAAATCCTGATTATTTTGATAATGTATACTATTAAGGGAGCAATCAGTAATATGAAACAATATTTTGCCCAATATATATCATGAAAATATACACATGTCAGGTATGTTTTCGATTCCCAAGGACAACATATCAAATCTATGCCTATGCTAAAAACAAAGTATAAATGCATAAATCACTACATTCTCTGGGACTTTTAAATTTTTCTTTTATTTTTGGTTTTATTCAATGATTGAAAAATTCTCTCCACACACAAATTTTTAAATGACTAGCTGGCTTCGCCCGCTAGCGGGTCAGTATTTTCAAAGGAATCACTAAAATTAATGAATCACTAACAGTAATTTTTAGTGCTAAGAAAAGAAATTTAAAAAAAAATCATTTCTGATTGGGTAAAAAGTCGGCCCGGGTCCCCACTGCCTTCGGCAGCGCAGTCCCGTGCGCGCTGTGCGCGCACAGCTTAAGGGATACACGCGCTGCGCGCGCGTATACCTTCCCTGACCTTTCGTGCCCCCTAAAAAAATCATTTCTGATCGGGTAAAAACTCGCACCGGGCCTTCGGCAGCACAGACCCATGCGCGCGCACGTGTGAAGGTATACGTGCGCTGCGCGCACATATTCCTTCTGAAGTCATATTTGTTACGTTGCTATATTAAAGCAACAATGTAACTTAGTTTTCCCCCCCTTTTGCAAAGAATTTCAAAAACAACATTGAAGAAAAAACTTCCAATTCAAATTTCAATTAATTTCCAAAATCTAAAATAGAGCTGCACAGTTTAGCGTGGCTGCTATTTCATTTATATTTAATTTTACATATCCACAAAATATAAAAGTGATAATTGCTAGTGTAGGAGACATTGAACACAAAATTGAAGTCTATTTAAAACTAACGTTTATTAAAAATATATAAAAAAAACAAGATATTAAATTAACAGGAACAACTCTAAAATTTTGCCATATGGAGCAGAAACAGCTGGATAAATTATTCTGGAACACTAAACTATTTTAAACTATATATTTCTGATAATTAATACATGTGATTGAAACTAGAAAAATATATCCTTAAGATTACTTTTAACAAAGTTCAATTAATGCAAGCAAGGCACAAACAAAAAAAAAAACAAATTCAAAGTTTCTAGTGAGTCAGAAAAAAGTACCATTAATTAATCAATTTCAAAAAGATAAATTAACTCGCGATGGTATACCGGTCTACAGGAGCAGAGAAAGGGAAGAATAAACATTAAAAAAAAAAAAACCTCACCACCTCATGACAGTTTTAAAACAAACTTTATAAACTTTAAACTACATCTTTTAAAGAAATGCTATTCCAATAATATCGCTTAACAGCAGCAGTATAGGTCAAAGGAAAAATGCACCCAGCTACTCCTGCAGACGGCTTTTATATAAAAAAAAAACATATTCAAATTACCACAAACAGCACGGTTGACAGAAAAAGCACACACCCCTCAAGAGAACCAATCAAAATAACGATGTCTTGTGTTGGAAGTATTCCATCTCCCAAATTTTTCAACTCCATTACTTTGGTAGATAACTTTGGAGTCATACTTAATTGCTTAAGTTTTATTAAAAATATTGATCAACTTGATTGTTAAAAAGTTTATTCATTACTTATTAAAAGGTTTATCTTTATGAATAATATAAATGAAATAGTTAATACCTCTTTTATTCACTTTAAAAACACTTACCTGTTTAACAGCGTTTGTTTGTTTTGTTTTCGGCATGTTCCGTGAATGAATCATTTGATTCATTCACGTTTCCGGCGACATGCCGCTATTTTTGCAACGGCCTCAGTTAACAGTTGCAGGTAACGTTGTTGCATCGTGTAATCGTTCAACGGCGCATGCCGATTCACCGTGAATATGCAAATCTTCATAAAAATGAAACCTATAAATAGGGAGGAACGTCAGTATATGCGGCTGGTGTGGCTGACAAGCTAGTCGCGATGTTTTTGTTGCAGACGCAGGTCGTCTTGCCGTTTTTGTTGAATTATAATTTCGTTTCGTTAAGTTCTTCTTTAATTTAAACTGTTAAAGAAACAGTTCGTTCATTTTTAGTATAATAGTAATTTTGCATAAATTAATAGTTGTATTGATAGTTTAAAAAGTTTAAAAATGTTTTTTTTAATGAATTCCAAATAAAGTTTTCTTGATCGAGTTAATGAATAGTTTAAAATGTATAAAGCTAAAAGATCGATAGTTTTTTTAGAAATGATATTAATGAATGAAATTTTCTTCCAAGTATATAAAATGTGATCTGTGCCTAGTGTCTGCTGCATCCTAATATGGTTGGTAAATCTTCAAGTGTTGTGAGTACTGTTTTTGAATCTTTAATAAGCTGCAACTTTAAACACTACATTGAATTTAAATAACACTTGTGTCATGGAGTACTCATCTGTCAAAACACTAATCTATTTTCTTGAAGCAGCAAATATTGTTAATATGTTTTTGACTTGTGTGTTTTTTGTATGAATCTTTCCATAATTTGCATTTAAAGGATTTGTTCATATATATTTAATAAATTATTTTTTTTCTGTTTATATATATTTATTTAAGGCTATAAATAAAATTGTAATTTGTTTTTAAAACTTGTGTCTTTCCTGTGCCACTCACACACATTGTTAGGATCAGGTAGCGTTTTTCCATTGTGTATAACTCTTCACTAAATTTCTTTATGTTTGTATGTTGAACTTTTCAACATTTACAACATCTTGTCTGAGGGTTGAGTGGTTGAATAAAATATTACGGATGACAGAGGCCACCTTACGGGAGAAACGCGAAGTACGCGCTGTGTGACAAGACTCTCTATAACAATATGATCTCTCTAGTCAATCGCGTGTAAACAAAAACAGTAACGAACTGCTGAATGAAGTAAGTGTTGAAAACAAAAAAACTATTTCAATTAGGAATTAAGGGTATAAGCTAATACTTAGGATTTATTTTAATGAAAATTTAGCTTCAATTTAAATTAATAAAAACAAACTTAATGAATGATAAATGTATTAAAGATTACATAACAATGGCATGTACGAACAAGCTAAAAACTATAAGAAAACTATTTTTTCGCAACAATATTTTTATTCTTAAGAAAAGAAAACTAACAGTAACAGAAACAAAAAGTAACTTTTAGTGTTAAGAAAAGAAATTAAAAAAAATCATTTCTGATTGGGTAAAAAGTCGGCCCGAGTCTCCACTGCCATCGGCAGCGCAGTCCCGTGCGCGCTGCGCGCGCACAACTTAAGGGATATACGCGCTGCGCGCGCGTATACCTTCCCTGACCTTTCGTGCCCCCTAAAAAAATCATTTCTGATCGGGTAAAAACTCGCACCGGGTCCCCACTGCCTTCGGCAGCGCAGACCCATGCGCGCGCACGTGTGAAGGTATACGTGCGCTGCGCGCACATATTCCTCCTGAAGTGGTATTTTTATTCTTAAGAAAAGAAAATTTAAAAAATCATTTCTCATCGGGTACAAAGTCGGACCGGGTCCCCAATGCCTTCGGCAGCGCAGTCACGTGCGCACTGCACACGCACAAGTTCACGGATACACGCGCTGAGCTCGCGTATTCCTTCCCTGACCCTTCGTGCCCCCTAAAAAAAAAATCATTTCTGATCGTGCAAAAACTCGCACTATGTCCCCACTGCCTTCGGCAGCACAGTACCGTGCGCGCTGCGCGCACGACTGAATGTATACACGCGCTGCGCGCGCGTATTCCTTCCCTGACCCTTTGTGCCCCCTAAAAAACAAATCATTTCTGATCGTGTAAAAACTCGCACCGGGTCCCCACTGCCTTCGGCAGCGCAGTTGCGTGCGCGCTGCGCGCGCACAAGTTAAGGGATACGCGCGCGGTGCACGCCTATTTCTTCTCCACCCTTTCAGGCCCTCTTAATTAACCTGCGTATACCAATTTTGAACCAATTTTTAACTCATTTGGCTGAGATGCAAAAGAAAATTTAATCAGGACACCTCAAAACGTGTAAATCTGGTGAAAACTTTCGATAATTTAAATGAACTTTAAAATATCTTTCGAATGATGTATTAAAAATAATTTAATCATAATTAGAAATTGAAATATTGAAATTTGAAAATATTACAGCGCCATCTGTTGGTAGAAATTTCTGTATTCCACTGTTCCATTCCAATTCAAAAACGCTTTCTAATGATGTATTACTTATGAAATTATTTTAATTAGTAGCTGAGATACAAAGAAAACTAATTCAGGACACCTCAAAACGTGTAAATCTGGTGAAAACTTTCGATAATATAAAAGAAATTTAAAATATCTTTCGAATGATTTATTAAAAAGAATTTAATTAGAATTAGAAAATGAAATATTGAAATTTGAAAATAATACAGCACCATAAGAGAAAACTGATTCAGGACACCTCAAAACGTGTAAATCTCGTGAAAACTTTCGATAATTTAAAAGAACTTTAAAATATCTTTCGAGTGATGCATTAAAAATAACTTAATTAGAATTAGAAATTGAAATATTGAAATTTGAAAAAATTACAGCGCCATCTGGCTGTAGAAATTTCTGTATTCCGCTGTTCGATTCCAAATCAAAAAAGCTTTCTAATGATGTATTACTTATGAAATTATTATAATTAGTATCTGAGATACAAAAGAAAACTCATTCGGGACACCTCAAAACGTGTAAATCTGGTGAAAACTTTCGATAATATAAAAGAACTTTAAAATATCTTTCGAATTAAGTATTAAAAATAATTTAATCATAATTAGAAATTGTAATATTGAAATTTGAAAATATTACAACGCCATAAAAGAAAACTGATTCAGGACACCTCAAAACGTGTAATTCTGGTGAAAACTTTCGATATTTTAAAAGAACTTTAAAATATCTTTCGAATGATGTATTAAAAATAATTGAATCATAATTAGAAATTGAAATATTGAAATTTGAAAATATTACAGCGCCATGAAAGAACACTGATTCAGGAGACCTCAAAACGCATAAATCTGTTGAAAACTTTGAATTATGTAAAAGAACTTTAAAATATCTTTCGTATGATGTATAAAAAATAAATCAATCGTAATTAGAAATTGAAATACGCGTATTAAAATATTGCAAAAATGTCCGGCGTGTGAAGATAAATTTTAATTTGCAATTAAAATGTAAATCTTTTGTTTATTGACGGAAATCGATGAAATTTGAAATGCAAGTTTGTTTTGTGGTGTAAATATTATATACTAAATAAAATGTGTAAAATTTTAAAAATTGAAGAAAATAGAAAATTGTAATTTTTAATCGCACTACGAATCACGTGACCTTAATGAATACCAGCTGTGTTTCCGTTGAAGACAGCTGGAGACTTAACGTCTGCAAAGATAACATTTTTGTGATTCGTTGCCAACATTTATTTATAGTTTAGTTAATTTTAAAAAATCTAATCGTCCGATCGATAAGCCGTTTAAACCATCGGATTGAGAAGAAAAAGCCCTTTCCAATGGTATCTTGTTTGTAACGATACGACTGATATTTCTAATTTATTTTCCACTTTTTCCGTAAAAATGTCGCTTTTTAAGCATTTAATCATGAATTCTGGGTCATTTTTCGGTAGAAAATGGTCGACGTTTTAATTAATATCTCCGCTAATTAGGGTCGCATCGTTTAGCAAATTAGATAACCCAGATCTACGATAAATTCTCTGTCCGACGGTACCTGTTCGAAGTCCGTGCGACCATTAGCGGCGGAGCCTTATCCGTTTCAAGCCGTTTCTCACAGACAGACACACACACACACAGACACACGCGTACAGATTTTAATAATATAGGAGACTAGCTGGCTTCGCCCGCTAGCGGGTCAGTATTTTCAAATGAATCACTAAAATTAATGAATCACTAACAATAACTTTTAGTGTTAAGAAAAGAAATTAAAAAAAAAAAATCATTTCTGATTGGGTAAAAAGTCGGCCCGGGTGCCCACTGCCTTCGGCAGCGCAGTCCCATGCGCACTGCGCGCGCACAACTTAAGGGATACACGCGCTGCGCGCGCGTATACCTTCCCTGACCTTTCGTGCCCCCTAAAAAAATCATTTCTGATCGGGTAAAAACTCGCACCGGGTCCCCACTGCCTTCGGCAGCGCAGACCCATGCGCGCGCACGTGTGAAGGTATACGTGCGCTGCGCGCACATATTCCTTCCTCAGTCATATTTTTATTCTTAAGAAAAGAAAATGAAAAAAATCATTTCTCCTCGGTTAAGAAGTCGGACCTGGTCCCCACTGCCTTCGGCAGCGCAGTCGCGTGCGCGCGCACAAGTTAAGGGATACGCGCGCGGTGCACGCCTATTTCTTCTCCACCCTTTCAGGCCCTCTTAATTAACCTGCGTAAACCAATTTTGAACGATCTAACTCATTTGGCTGAGATGCAAAAGAAAATTTAATCAGGACACCCCAAAACGTGTAAATCTGGTGAAAACTTTCGATAATTTAAAAGAACTTTAAAATATCTTTCGAATGATGTATTAAAAATAATTTAATCATAATTAGAAATTGAAATATTGAAATTTGAAAATATTACAGCGCCATCTGTCGGTAGAAATTTCTGTATTCCACTGTTCCATTCCAATTCAAAAATGCTTTCTAATGATGTATTACTTATGAAATTATTTTAATTAGTAGCTGAGATACAAAGAAAACTAATTCAGGACACCTCAAAACGTGTAAATCTGGTGAAAACTTTCGATAATTTAAAAGAACTTTAAAATATCTTTCGAATTAAGTATTAAAAATAATTTAATGATAATTAGAAATTGCAATATTGAAATTTGAAAATATTACAACGCCATAAAAGAAAACTGATTCAGGAGACCTCAAAACGTGTAATTCTGGTGAAAACTTTCGATAATTTAAAAGAACTTTAAAATATCTTTCGAATGATGTATTAAAAATAATTTAATCATAATTAGAAATTGAAATATTGAAATTTGAAAATATTACAGCGCCATGAAAGAACACTGATTCAGGAGACCTCAAAACGTGTAAATCGGTTGAAAACTTTGAATTATGTAAAAGAACTTTAAAATATCTTTCGTATGATGTATGAAAAATAAATCAATCGTAATTAGAAATTGAAATACCCGTATTAGAATATTGCAAAAGTGTCCGGCGTGTAAAGATAAAATTAAATTTGCAATTAAAATGTAAATCTTTTGTTTATTGACGAAAATCGATGAAATTTGAAATGCAAGTTTGTTTTGTGGTGTAAATATTATATACTAAATAAAATGTGCAAAATTTGAAAAATTGAAGAAAATAGAAAATTGCAATTTTTTATCTTACTTAAAATCCATCTGTTTCTCAATCAGTAGCAGGTGCTTTTTTTTTCGTTTCCGCTGTCTAGACGATCGTCTGCAAAGCTAAGATTCCTGTGATTTGTTGCCAACATTTTTTTATAGTTTAGTTAATTTTAAAAAATTTAATTGTCCGATCGATAAGCCGTTTAAACCATCGGATTAAGAAAAAAAAGCCCTTTCCAATGGTATCTTGTTTGTAACAATACGAATGATATTTCTAATTTATTTTCCACTTTTTCCGTAAAAATGTCGCTTTTTAAGCATTTAATCATGAATTCTGGGTCATTTTTCGTTAGAATTTTAGGTCGACATTTTAATTAATATCTCCGCTAATTAGGGTCGCATCGTTTGGCAAATTAGCTACCCCAGATCTGCGATAAACTCTCTGTCCATCGGTACCTGTTCGAAGTCCGTGCGACCGTTAGCGGCCGAGCCTTTGCTGCGTCAAGCCGTTTCTCACAGACACACAGACACACACACGCGTACAGATTTTAATAATATAGGAGACTAGCGGGCTTCGCCCGCTAGCGGGTCAGTATTTTCAAATGAATCACTATAATTAATGAATCACTAACAGTAACTTTTAGTGTTAAGAAAAGAAATTTAAAAAAAAATCATTTGTGATTGGGTAAAAAGTCGGCCCAGGTCCCCACTGCCTTCGGCAGCTCAGTCCCGTGCGCGCTGCGCGCGCACAACTTAGGAGATACACGCGCTGCGTGCGCGTATTCCTTCCCTGGCCCTTTGTGCCCCCTAAAAAAAAGCGCACAACTTAAGGGATACACGCGCTGCGCGCGCGTATTCCTTCCCTGACCCTACGTGCCCCCTAAAAAAAACATTTCTGATCGGGTAAAAACTCGCACCGGGTCCCCACTGCCTTCGGCATCGCAGTCCCGTGCGCTCTGCGCGCGCACAACTTAAGGGATACACGCGCTGCGCGCGCGTATTCCTTCCCTGACCCTTCGTACCCCCAAAAAAAATCATTTCTAATCGGGTAAAAACTCGCACCAAGTCCTATTTCTTCTCCACCCTTTCAGGCCCTCTTAATTAACCTACGTATACCAATTTTGAACGATCTAACTCATTTGGCTGAGATGCAAAAGAAAACATAATCAGGACACCTCAAAACGTGTAAATCTGGTGAAAACTTTCGATAATTTAAAAGAACTTTAAAATATCTTTTGAATGATGTATTAAAAATAATTGAATCATAATTAGAAATTGAAATATTGAAATTTGAAAATATTACAGCGCCATCTGGCGGTACAAATATCTGTATTCCACTGTTTGATTCCAATTCAAAAAAGCTTTCTAATGATGTCTTACTTATGAAATTATTTTAATTAGTAGCTGAGATACAAAAGAAAACTAATTCAGGAGACCTCAAAACGTGTAAATCTGGTGAAAACTTTCGATAATTTAAAAGAACTTTAAAATATCTTTCGAATGATGTATTAAAAATAATTTAATCATAATTAGAAATTGAAATATTGAAATTTGAAAATATTACAGCGCCATCTGTCGGTAGAAATTTCTGTATGCCACTGTTCCATTCCAATTCAAAAACGCTTTCTAATGATGTATTACTTATGAAAATATTTTAATTAGTAGCTGAGATACAAAGAAAACTAATTCAGGACACCTCAAAACGTGTAAATCTGGTGAAAACTTTCGATAATATAAAAGAACTTTAAAATATCTTTCGAATGATGCATTAATAAAAAAATTTAATCATAATTAGAAATTGAAATATTGAAATTTGAAAATAATACAGCACCATAAGAGAAAATTGATTCAGGAGACCTCAAAACGTGTAAATCTCGTGAAAACTTTCGATAATTTAAAAGAACTTTAAAATATCTTTCGAGTGATGCATTAAAAATAATTTAATTATAATTAGAAATTGAAATATTGAAATTTGAAAATATTACAGCGCCATGAAAGAACACTGATTCAGGAGACCTCAAAACGTGTAAATCTGTTGAAAACTTTGAATTATGTAAAAGAACTTTAAAATATCTTTCGTATGATGTATAAAAAATAAATTAATCGTAATTAGAAATTGAAATACGCGTATTAGAATATTGCAAACATGTCCGGCGTGTAAAGATAAAATTTAATTTGCAATTAAAATGTAAATCTTTTGTTTATTGACGAAAATCGATGAAATTTGAAATGCAAGTTTGTTTTGTGGTGTAAATATTATATACTAAATAAAATGTGTAAAATTTGAAAAATTGAAGAAAATAGAAATTTGCAATTTTTAATCGCAGTACGAAACACCTGACTTTATAAAATATCAGATGTGTTTCCGTTGAAGACTGCTGTAGACGAAAAGTCTGCAAAGCTAAGATTCTTGTGATTTGTTGCCAATATTTTTTTATAGTTTAGTTAATTTTAAAAAATCTAATTGTCCGATCGATAAGCCGTTTAAACCATCGGTTTAAGAAAAAAATGCCCTTTCCAATGGTATCTTGTTTGTAACGATACGACTGATATTTCTAATTTATTTTCCACCTTTTCCGTAAAAATGTCGCTTTTTAAGCATTTAATCATGAATTCTGGGTCATTTTTCGTTAGACAATGGTCGACATTTTAATTAATATCTCCGCTAATTAGGGTCGCATCGTTTCGCAAATTACATATCGTACATCTGCGATAAATTCTCTGTAGGACGGTACCTGTTCGAAGTCCGTGCGACCGTTAGCGGCGGAGCCTTTTCCGTTTCAAGCCGTTTCTCACAGACACACACACACACACACACACACACGCACACACACACACAGACAAAAACACACACGCGTACAGATTTTAATAATATAAGGAGACTAGCTGGCTTCGCCCGCTAGCGGGTCAGTATTTTCAAATGAATCACTAAAATTAATGAATCACTAACAGTAATTTTTAGTGTTAAGAAAAGAAATTTAAAAAAAAATCATTTCTGATTGGGTAAAAAGTCGGCCCGGGTCCCCACTGCCTTCGGCAGCGCAGTCCCGTGCGCGCTGCGCGCACACGACTTAAGGAATGCACGCGCTGCGCGCGCGTGTACTTTCCCTGACCTTTCATGCCCCCTGAAAAAATCATTTCTGATCGGGTAAAAACTCGCACCGGGTCCCCACTGCCTTCGGCAGCGCAGACCCATGCGCGCGCACGTGTGAATGTATACGTGCACTGCGCGCACATATTCCTCCTGAAGTCATATTTTTATTCTTAAGAAAAGAAAATTTAAAAAATCATTTCTCATCGGGTACAAAGTCGGACCGGGTCCCCACTGCCTTCGGCAGCCCAGTCACGTGCGCGCTGCGCACGCACAAGTTCACGGATACACGCGCTGCGCTCGCGTATTCCTTCCCTGACCCTTCGTGCCCCCTAAAAAAAAAAATCATTTCTGATCGGTTAAAAACTCACACCGGGTCTCCACTGCCTTCGGCAGCGCAAACCCATGCGCGCTGCGCGCGCACGTGTGAAGGTATACGCGCGCTGCGCGCATATACTCCTTCTCAAATCAAATTTTTATTCTTAAGAAAAGAAAATGAAAAAAATCATTTCTCATCGGTTAAAAAGTCGGACCTGGTCCCCACTGCCTTCGGCCGCGCAGTCCCGTGCGCGCACAAGTTAGGGGATACGCGCGCGGTGCACGCCTATATCTTCCCCACCCTTTCAGCCCCTCCTAATTAACCTACGTATACCAATTTTGAACGGTCTAACTCAATTTGCTGAGATGCAAAGGAAAACGTAATCAGGACACCTCAAAACGTGTAAATCTGGTGAAAACTTTCGATAATTTAAAAGAAATTTAAAATATCTTTCGAATGATGTATTAAAAATAATTTAATCATAATTAGAAATTGAAATATTGAAATTTGAAAATATTACAGCGCCATAAAAGAAATATGATTCAGGAGACCTCAAAACGTATAAATCTGGTCAAAATTTTCGATAATTTAAAAGAACTTTAAAATATCTTTCGAATGATGCATTAAAAAAAATTGAATCATAATTAGAAATTGAAATATTGAAATTTGAAAATAATACAGCACCATAAAAGAACACTGATTCACGAGACCTCAAAACGTGTAAATCTGTTGAAAACTTTGAATTATGTAAAACAACTTTAAAATATCTTTCGTATGATGTATAAAAAATAAATTAATCTTAATTAGAAATTGAAATACGCGTATTAAAATATTGCAAAAATGTCCGGCGTGTAAAGATAAAATTTAATTTGCAATTAAAATGTAAATCTTTTCTTTATTGACCAAAATCGATGAAATTTGAAATGCAAGTTTGTTTTGTGGTGTAAATATTATATACTAAATAAAATGTGTAAAATTTGAAAAATTGAAGAAAATAGAAAATTGTAATTTTTAATCGCACTACGAAACACGTGACTTCATTGTGACCAGATGTGTTTCCGTTGAAGACTGCTGTAGACGAAAAGTCTGCAAAGCTAAGATTCTTGTGATTTGTTGCCAATATTTTTTTATAGTTTAGTTAATTTTAAAAAATCTAATTGTCCGATCGATAAGCCGTTTAAACCATCGGTTTAAGAAAAAAAAACCCTTTCCAATGGTATCTTGTTTGTAACAATACGACTGATATTTCTAATTTATTTTCCACCTTTTCCGTAAAAATGTCGCTTTTTAAGCATTTAATCATGAATTCTGGGTCATTTTTCGTTAGACAATGGTCGACATTTTAATTAATATCTCCGCTAATTAGGGTCGCATCGTTTAGCAAATTAGATAACCCAGATCTGCGATAAATTCTCTGTCCATCGGTACCTGTTCGAAGTCCGTGCGACCTTTAGCGGCGGAGCCTTAGCTGCGTCAAGCCGTTTCTCACAGACAGACACACACACACACACACACACACACACACGCGTACAGATTTTAATAATATAAGGAGATAATTTACAATTAATAGTCACTCCACTACATACACAGCATCAATTTATAAGAATGTAATATATATATTAATCAGAATACTATTTATATTTCATAAACCAAAGTAATTACTTACTTAAAACAAAGAATTAATACATTATAAAATAGATAACATTCTAAAAAATTGAACACAGTTTTACTTTTTAAATAAGACGCAATAAAACATATACGTGATGAAAAGTATCCGGTTTTAATTCAATCTTTTCAATGTAAACTTGATCATCCATAAGATTTAGTAGTAAATTCCAACATAAAAACATTAGCATGTACATATTATAGGAAATTACATTTTTTTTCAAACGATAGTATTATGTATATAAAACCAAATTAACATGCGAAGCATGAATCTGTTAAATCTGATATGCATTACGAAGTCACACTAGTACAACTGCACAATTAACAAGTGCTATTTAATCTAATGCAAAATACAAAAAAGAAACCTGTATAAATAATACCAACATAAACCGAAAAATGTGATTTAACCACTCAAATACTTCTCAGTATAAAATAATTTAAACTAAAGAAAAGAATTCATCTGAAAATACGATTTAAAAAACATACCATGCTTCTAACAACAGCTTCTGTTTCACGATTTAGTATGAAATATCTCCTGAAATTTGTTTAATCATCCATTTCTTTTATAATCTTCATATGATATCTTATTCTTGGAAGATAATTCCTTTTATTTAAGCTATTTATTATTTGTGACTCTTCTTTTTGGAATCTTTTAAAATATACACAAAATCAAGGCTTCCTATATAATAAAGGCTTCCCATTCCCGCGATCTTCTATGGGAGAAAATGTCCGCCCTTGAAAGTGCATTACTCACTAGATGGCTCATACAGTGTGTTATGGAATCTGTTAAATGTCCATTGGATAACATGGTATCGTAGACGAAATGGACGACTAGAACTATATAACAGGCTGAATCATTCGCCGCCATTTGTCCGTCAAGTCCGTTATTGCGTAACCTAAAACTACTCTATAAGACTATTATATGAAACTATATAAGGCTATTATATAGTTATCTTAAGTTTAGCAATGATGAACTACCATATAAGACTATTATATGTAACTATATAAGTCAGTTATATAGTAATCTTAAATTTAGCAATGACGGACTTGACGTACAAATGGCGGCGAATGATTCAGCCTGTTATATAGTAGTCTTAACTAGAACGAGGCGGAGTTTCCTTTTGTTTGTGGGTAAAAGCTGCGCTATGATTGGCTATAGTCCTTTATTTGTGGGTTAAATGAAGACTCCTATAGGTTAAATTTCACCATGACGTCGAATGACGACAGACGTTCTAATCGTCAATTGTAATAGCTGTTTTTTAAATATAACATAAGTATTGCTTAAAAAAACGGTTTATCTCGCACAATAAGCGTCTAATCTTTTAAAATTATAGAAAAAATGAAAGATTTAATCGTAAAATTAAATATAAAATGCGTTTAAAAAGAGATTCACAAATCCCTACAGTGTTGAAAACGGTAAGATTTGTCCCTATGCATAGGGACTTTTAGCAATTTTTTTCTGGATGTAGCAACGGGTTTTGAGTTCGTAGGGACTTTTGCGTGGTTCGTTTGTAAGAAATTTCATGTGATTCTGCATGGATTAGGCTAATTTTTCCACTTTTTTTTCACAAATTTCCCTAAAGTAGAGAGATATTCGTGATGGATTTATTAAAGGTCCATTGGATAACATGGTGTTGTTGACTATATTGTAATAGTTATTTTTCAAAAACTACATGAGTATTGTGTTAAAAAATAGTTTGCCTTTTATAGTAATCATTTAATCTTTCAAAATTATAGCAAAAATAAAACATTTAAACGTAAGATAAAATATAAAATGCGTTCGAAATGAGATTCACATACTAGCAATATTATTAGATTAGAAAAATAGGGAAATGAACTGCGTAATTTATTTTAAAAATAAATAAATAATGAGCGTATATTTGTACCTATGGATGTGTTTTCTTATGTTTAATTTTTTTGAGTCAAATTTATTAAATTCTTTAAAAAAAAAAAAAAAAAAAAAACATTTTCTTTATGTTAGTGTGCAAATCTAGTAGAAATTAGAAAAAGTAAAAAGCGAAAACAATATATATCCTTTTTTTTTTTTTGAGTATTTTTCTTATTTTTGCAGCTATCCAAATATCTTCTAATCTTATATCTCTTTATATCTTCTAATCTTATATCTTGATTTTGCCAAATATCTATAGCAAAATCTTCTCATTTATTTATGTAGATGGTTTTTCAATTAATAATGGTAGAATGATACAAAGAAAGGTATACAAAAACCTTTTCTGATTTTCAATTCAGAATCTAAAATTTCATCAGAAATGCAAATAAAACCGATCAAGTTCTCAGTTAATCTGTTTTGAAATTTACTTTTTAATTTAATTTTGAGTACATAAAGAATATACTCGATGAAGCAGATTTAACTTGAATAACCGAAACAAATTTATTTATTATTGCATTTGTATGTACAAGACAACTCTCTATTTTCCAATCAAAACATGTGTATATTTTATTAACAAGTTGCTATATCTTCATAATCCCAGAAAAACTAAAAAAAGAGGATCAGCAATTATTTTTCCTCCTGCCACTAAGAAAAAGAAGGAAGCAATTCTGTATAAGCAATGGAAAAAATCATCATGAGACTTATATTTGAGAGGGATTTTCCTTTTAATATAGAAAATTATTTCAATTCCACCCTCTAATGTAAATCCTGCAAAATCTACAGTATTAAAAAACACAATAATTGTTTCAGAAAAAAATATTGTAACACATTTCTTCATCAAGAGAAAGAAATATCCTGATTGTTATATTTTTTACAAAAATTCACTCAATAAAAAAAAAAAAAATGCTTAAAACAGATTAATACCTTGCAATGAAATGATGAATCCAACTCATTATGAATTTTCTTGAACAAAGCACTAATCAGAAACTTGAAACTTTTATGAAAGAAATATGTAAGTCATAGTGAGTCTGTTGCTTTGACACATTTGTTTGCTTGTTTCTAGTACCAATTTGAATGTAATTTGTATAAAAATATGAAACAAATGTTATCTTTAATACAAAATAGTTAGTTTTTAGTTTCTATAATCCCTAGTTTTAAAACTAAGAACGTTAATTTTTTTTCCTGAGCAATTCTGCCTGAAAATAATTTGTAAAAATTCAGTAAAACTTATTATTTATAGACATTTCAGGATATTTTTTTTATTCAGGACAAATATTACTTCTGTGAATATTAAATATTCTGAAAAAAAATGTTAGTCTTTTTTTGGTACTTGTGCATCCTTTCACTACAAAAACAAGCTGTTTTCAATAATATATATATATTTCTTTTCTTCTTCCATCTAGAAGAGACAGCCTTAAAATTTTTGAAATATCTGACCAGAAACACTTTTAATTCTTTTAAATACAGGCTGTGTCAGTATAAATATTTTGGGATTTTCTCTTTTGTCACAAATCGATTGTTGCTACACAATATTTAGTGCCTTCAAAACATATATTATATTTTGATCAATAGGATGATATACAAGTATGAATACAATTATAAAAATGATTAACCAACTCTGTTAACAGAAAATCCTGATATGCTTAGGAGATTTATGTCTTTCCATAATAAAATACAGATTTATATATATATAAAATATTTAAGTAAAAATGCAAGAATTTATAAATAGTTTGATGTTTTCTGTCCCAAATACCCACTGATCAAGACACATTCTCTATACAGGTTGCACTGTTTAATTTGCAGATGTTTAGTTAGGAAAAATTTTGAGGTCATTTTTAATTAAATTTCCAATTTTAATTAAATTTCCAATTTCCAATGAGGTCATTTCCAATTAATGAATTTCTTTTTATATTATACTAGCCGCCTTCGGCGACCAGCTGGTTCGCGATCCCTGAAAAATCCGACTTTACGAAATTCCCGCTCGGTGGTTTCTGTAATATATTGTTCAATTCCAAATCAACAAAGCTTTCAAATGATGTATTACTTATGAAAATATTTTAATTAGTAGCTGAGATACAAAAGAAAACCTAAAAAGGAAACCTTAAAACGTGTAAATCGGGTAAAATCTCGAATAATACTTTCGATAATATAAAAGAACTTTAAAATATCTTTCGAATGATGTATTAAAAATTATATAATCATAATTAGAATTTGAAATATTGAAATTTTAAAATATTTCAGCGCCATCTGGCGGTAGAAATTTCTGTAATCTACTGTTCAATTCCAAATCAACAAAGCTTTCAAATGATGTATTACTTATGAAATTATTTTAATTAGAAGCTGGGATAAAAAAGAAAACCAAATACCTTGCCTTAAAATCTTAATATGCCAACCAATTTCAAACGCTGCAACCTTTTTTTTTTTTTTTTTGCCTTTTTTCCCTGTTCATCAAGCCCTCCCTAATAATCGTACTCTTTCAAAAATATTCACAATCGAATTATCGGGCATTAAAACTACATACTACGAAATTTCGACTACTACAAATACTGCAAAAAAAATAAAAGAAGACAATCTTTTTCCAATAAATATGTCATTTTTTTAATTATTCATATATTTTCATGAAAATTGAACAGTAGCTTTATAATATGCTGTCTAGGCCGAATATTAATTCAAATGTAACGTGAATGAAAATTTGAAAAAAATTGAAAATTGCAATTTTTCCCCCAGTATAAAACACATGATATCTTAATTGATTACAACCATTTCCGTTTTCATCACAGACATCACAGACAGTTGTCTCGTATGTGTTTTGTTTCCGATCGAGACCGCTTAGAAAATCGTCTGCCTGTTGCTAACTAAATTTCATAGTTTAGTTAATTTTAAAAAATCTAATTGACGTATCGATAAGCCGCTTGCACTCTTAGATTCGGAAAAAATTCCCCTTTCATTTGGTACCAAATTCGTAATGATCGGACTAATATTTCTAATTTATTTTCCATTTTTTCTGCTTTTAACTCCGTTAAAATATCTACTTTTATGCAATCTCGGTGAATTCTGAGTCATTGAGATCGCTTTTTGATTAAGACATAGGTCTACATTTTAATTAATATCTCCGCAACTAATTAAAATTTTTAAATTCTGTTTTGACTATCCCCTCGGGCAGGCTTCTGAGCACCCGTATGTCAAATTTTGTAGTTCTGCGTTCAGTAGGGGCTGAACGTATAGATGCTCAGACAGACAGACAGACAGACAGACATCTTCTTTTATTATTATAGATAAATGCAGTATTTTTTCAAAGAAATGCAGATTGGACATTATGCATACTTTTTATTATTATTTTTTTTATGTTATTTATGAGGTAAATTATATACTATTTGCAGCATGATGGAGAAATAGCAACCTCCCCCAATAAAAAAAAAAAAAAAAGTCACTTATATAAACATTGTTTTATAAGATGATGAAAATGATAAAAATTACTCAGTTTATAGTAGCATGTTTTGAATTGAAAACTGCATAGATATCACTAATGATTTGTGTACAGGGTCACGCAAAATAATTCAACTACATGGCAGCCTATGAGTTTTTTTTTTTTTTAAAGACTTTTAATATTTTTATACTGCTTTGTGAAACAAAATTGAAAACTGCCCTAAAATCATTGACACTTATTTTTCTGTTCAAAATTATGAGCCACATGATATTTCTTTCATATTACTTATTGTAATTTTTTATATTTTTTTGATAGATCATAAATATGTTTTGAAGGCAATGCATCTGTTTTTGTTTGACAATAATTAGAAAGATATGGCTTGATAAATTTTGTCAAAATTAATTGGCTCAGTATTGAAGCATGATCATTGGAATTCAGTGAACAAAAAAATATTCTATTTTTTGCCATATGTGGCAAAAATAAATCTACTAAAGTGGCTAGTACTTTGAGATTGTTAATTACATATGGAATTGCTTTCAACAAAGCTTTTTCTAGTGTCAGTAAAAACCCAACAAAAAGTGGTTTGGGGTATCAATATTTACCTCTATCAAGATTTTTAATAATACCTAGAACAGGACAATCACTCTTTGGGGTAATTAAAAGTTCTTTACAGGATGGGCAATTAATAATATCTGAATCAAGAACTACTTTTACAAGATACCCTGCTAGCAATGCTAATGATGCACATTTAAGACCTCTGAGTGGTATAAATGAAAAATTTTCTATTTCCAATAGATCAGATTGCAGGACTGCCAACCATCTCATTAATAAGCGTAGACTTGTTAACGCCCCTTGAAAATACGCCCCTTTTCCCACACCACTTTATATTTAGAGCAATTCTCTCCAAATAGTGTTGCGATTAAATAAGAATGAAATTACTCTAAAAAATTACTGGTGTACAAAAAAAGGCGGTGACTAAAAGTACTACGCTTCATAATGAGATGGTTGGCAAGCATGAGATTGTAATATGATATTAAGATTTGGTGCTTCATCTATTTCTCTAGCTATATTTTCTGTATGTACCTCATTACTTTCTGTAGATATATTTTTTTTATTTTGTTTTAATAATTCATTATCAGGATAATCATTTGTGCTTTTAACTGAAGCATATTCAGAGGCTATAATTTTGCCAGTAATTAAGATTTTTTGTAATGCTTTAACACAATTTTCGGCGTTTGTTTGATCATTCCCCCCATTAAGTTGTCTTATTGCACTAAACAATGATTCGACATCATCTGTTGAAAACCTTCTAGTTAATACATAATTAAAACCTGCATTTAATAGATATTTTATGCATTGAACTGTGGCTTTTGTTGTTAACATAAGAGCATTGTATGTTCTTTCAGTGATGAAATTAAGGGGGCTTGGGGCAGATGCTTTCCATGAATCAAAATAATTTAGAAAATCAGTTTCGAGCCACTGCAATCGATCATCTTCGATTGAAAAGAAAGCTGACATTGAAGGATCATTTTTATGAATTGCTGCACACGTATTTTTAACATTATGAATTGTAAACCATTTATTTATATATTCTATAAACTCAATAGTTTTACTGCAATTATCAAATCCGACTATGCCATGAAATTTATTTGTGTGTAAATATTTAAGTACAGCAATAATTTCACAGGAAAAAAGTAGTGCAGCAAGTTTAACGTTCATTTTTTGCATGTTATTGGGATGTAAATGTGTTTCGTTTAAGTAACGTACTGGTTTGATTGGCCAATCTTTTTGCAAATTCCATAACTGTTCCAAGGGATAACTATTGATTAATTCACCATCATTTTTTAGAGCTCTCTTTTTTGAAATGAATTGATTCCGTATATTTTTCAGGATATGGCAAAAATCATATGATAAAAATAAAACTCTGTTTTCATCCAAAGGGTGTTTGATTTGGGGTTGGATTATTGTTTGTTTAAATGTATTTGGTTTTTGATCATTGAAGCAAAAATGCTGAAACATTGTAATATTTGTTTGATAATTATCTGCAACAATCCTAACTACAATAAAACCTATCTCCTCAATATCTTTTATTATGCTCAAAGTAAGTTTATAAAGTTCCTCCCCACTTAGATTTCTTGTAAAATAATATCCTACTGGAATGCGATAATGAGTATTTAAACCAGAAAATACAAATCCCAATAAATGAGTGGCCAATTTCTTTTCAATTTTTTCCTCATCTGCTTTAGAATTAGTGACTGTCCCACTTATGCTATCAGAAAATTTTACATATTGCAATTTTGGTTTAATTTTCATCTCATCTAATGTTAGAGAGCCAAATATTTCTTTGTCATTTAAATTTTTAAACTCAGTTTCCAATCTTTCTTTAATTAATGACAACATATTTTCTCTGCTGCATGACCCTGTTCTAGAGTTGATTTGCACGGTAATGATAATACCTCCAGTCTACGTAACATTTTATAAGCTCCTGGAGATTTATGATACAGAAGTATGGCATAGCGGATAGATGTATCAGACCATATAATTCTTTTGTTATATGCTGACAATTGATCCTTCAAAAACAAAGCTTTTCGCTCATTTTTTTCAACCCCTTCCTCTAACTCAACTAGATTATTATTATCAACAAGTGCTTTATAATAATTACAATCATCACGAGTTTGTTTGTTTTCAGATTTTAATTTTATGATCTGTGACTTTAAGCGCCTTATATGTCGTTGAGCAGAACTAAGTTTTCTCTGTAAATCTCTCTGTTTTTTTGATGGTGAGTAATATACAGTTGGCCTCTTTAATTTGGGTACTTTAAAAGATACAGGTGAAAGAGTGTTAAGATTAGTTAAATTGCTTTCCTCATTAGAATTTAATGTATCATTACTAGTACTAGGGACAGGAGATAGAGCTTGTAGGTTAAAAGAATTTTCATCATTTACAGTAGAAGTGGAACAAGATGGTTCAGGATCGGATAGTACTGAACTAGTTTTCATTATACCACTAAAAGTACGCTTTTTAGGAAGTGGGGGTTGCATATACTTAGGATAATCAGGGAAAATGCTTGGAATACTACTAGGATAAAGTTTTCTAATTTTTAAATTAGGATTGAAGCAACTTTCATCAAAATGCAAGCTGCAAACTCTGGACCACTGACTAGGTACCCATAATTTTTTGCTTACAGGATCTATCAAGGGAAAAAGTACGGCACATAAGAAAAGAGGGTCAAGTATAAAATAAATATAAGAAAAACTATCAATACACAGAAACAATAATATGATTAAAGAATGAATGAAAAAAAAAAATCCAGATGTCTCAGTTTTGTTTCTCTTAGTAAAGTACTATAGAAAAGATACTACAAACATATAATAACTAATTAAAATACTGTTATACTATTTCTTTCAAATCACTGAAAATTGTACTAAGGCTTCGTTAACTGAATAATCTCATTATTCAAAAATAAATAAAATGGGAATGGAAAATAAAAATGTTAAAAATTCTAGAACTGACTTTTAGAACAATAACAACTTTTTAAGATATTTTTTAAAACCTATTCAAATAAATTAAGTTTACATATGCTCTTTCTACTTTGGTTTTCAAATAGAGAAAGAAAATTAACATTTACGTAAATTAATCCTATTTATTTTTTCCATCTTATGTATTTGCAATCTACATTTAAATTATAAGAAATGTAATCGTTTTTAACATTCAAATAGATAAATAAAGCTAAAAATAGGAAATTAATGATAGAAGAAGCTCTATTTCCGAGCTAATTGGAAGAAAAAACGCGGTAAAACACTAAGATTAGTTTAAATAAAACGGAGAACAAAAAAACATTGACAAATTCAATGAAATTAAAAACCCACAACCTAAAAAACTAAGGACATGCAAAAATTAAAACGGCAATAATAAAACGAATAAGAATTTATTTATATTACATTAAATGAAGGCATAAATGGTAGAATTAGAATATATATTGAAATAAATACCTTTTCGAGAAATTGAGCATATCCATTTATCATGAAAAACGACAGTTTTTCGAGTGACGCAAGCGGAAGCCCAAACTGAACGCTGCGAACTCTTATATACGGCTAGTTTGACATCAAAGAGATCTGTAAAAGCCGACACTTAATATCTCAGAAAATATGCTGTATTTTGTTCTGTTCTTTTCAAAATAGTCTTTTATCTTCGGTCTTAATCTATCCTGAAAATTTTACATTTCTACATGCAAAATGTTTTGAGATCTGAATCTCAATTTAAAGCCAAAATGGGAAAACGATTGGAGTAATGGACTGAAATTCTGAAAAATATCTCTAAAACGGCTCGAAGGATTTTCATATAATTAATATATGTTGTTAATAAAATCTTTCTGAATCTAGTAACGTTTCCGTTTTTTCCAGGAAAACTCTTGTTTTTTATATAAATCGCTTTAAATATGGAACTATATTACTACGCCAATTACATGTGTTTCTTCGGCTAAAAAGGCCGTGATGCGGTTATTACTTCTTGCTTGCAAGGCTTCAGTTGCTCACGTTGGTTGGCTGACCAACGTGAATGCAGTCAATAAATTTTTGCTATGAAGAAAATATTTTTAATTTTAAAATTTCCCATTTCATCAAAAAAGTATTTAGATAATATTTAAAATAAAAGAAATATTTTTTAGTTATAGATATTCTATTTCATCGTTATTCATACTAAATAAAAAAAATTTAAAGCGAAAAAATTTAAAGTACTCATGAATACGAATTTATACCATGGTCCATGGTCTTTGAAGCGCATGCGTACTACATCCGTATGCGTAGATCATTCGCGCTTGCTGTAGACACTACGCTAATGTCGCTAATTGTTTACACTGTATTAATCCGCAGTGTGTTGTTTATCTTGTCGTGATTGCTATCATAAGCAATAGATTACTATATCAGGAATTGCTTTTTTTAAAAAAGGATTAAATCGTCGACTATTGGATAAATCCGAGTCTTCAAAAGCCATGTATTGAAAGGAAGCGTGAAGATTCGTAGGTAGACAGTTCTATCCAAATTTCTTCAGACTCATTTTGTGATTTTAATAATATGCCTCTGTCTGTTCAGCAAGAAAGCAATGCAAGAAATAAAAGCTTCATTAAAAATGTTTTAAGTAGAAAAAAAGATGAAATGAGACTTTTGAAAAGCTGCTTTTTTAAAAAAAGGATTAAATCGTCGACTATTGGATAAAAATGCAAACCCAAGTATGTTTGAAAATTACCCAAAACAGGGGTTAATACAGGTCGAGTTTACTACCTTTTATGGGTACCTTCACAAAAATCAACCTGGCAAAAAAGGTATTTTCACAAAAATCAATCTGGCAAAAAAGGTATCTTCACAAAAATCAATCTGGCAAAAAAGGTATCTTCACAAAAATCAATCTGGCAAAAAAGGTACCTTCACAAAAATCATTCAGCTAAAATTGGTACCTTCACAAAAATCTTAGTCATCCCAGCAAAATCTGTCATCTTAAATGAGCACATTTTCAAAGAAGAGTAACTTATTTGTGCATTCCTGTTGATGCAATTCACAAAGCAAGAAACATACACAATGTTGGTTTTAATCTACACACAAGTGTTTTCTACGGGTGAGAAATGGTGTAGCATAAGTAAACAAAACGATCCTCGCATGTATCTGTACAGACACGCTTTGGAGTTGTGGCCATAATGTACTGTTTGCTGATTCGTCAGGTGGTTTGATCAAAGCAGACTGTGGAACAAAATGCACAAATAGAAAAATCGCGTGCAGAATTAAAAAAATTAAAGACAAAACTCACTTATTATGAGACTAACAAGCATCATTACTCACTTGAAAAAATGGAATTCCTGCTCACCAAAAGGATATTATTTTGCTCGTGAAAAGCAATTAACTTAGCCAGCAAAAACAACATTGCAGAGATACCTGCGTCCCTTTAGTGGTGAACTTGGTGTTACTAATTTAATAAAAGAAAGACTGATGGAAGAATCGAACAATCTAAATAGCTTCGAAAAATTCTCGTCATCTTTAATAGATGAGATGGCAATCAAGCAAAATTTGATATGTGATGCAAAATCAGATAGTTTCTTTTGTTTTAAAACAAACAGTGAAGAAAAAAGTACTAGTCAGCTAGTTTGCTTTGTTTTCTAATTAGAGGGATTTCAACAACTTTCTATGGGAAAATGTGGTCTTTTAGACCGATACCCGGCATAAAACGAATGTCGCTATGTTTTGTCTGCAGTTGGAAAACTTAACCCCAATGATAAAGAAAGGTACATTTTTCTCAGCTTTGACCAAAATCACGTAATTTAATCCCGATTTAGTATATCGAGATCGATACTTTTTAATAGTAACCTTTTTGTATCGGAACTTTGTTTTACTTTTTGTGCCGAAAGCTCATGTGTGTTTATCGTAATGCATCTCAGCTGAATGATTTTTTTTAACGTGTTTTTAAGATTTAAAAATTAGTTTTTCAAGTGTATTTTATTATTATTTTTAAATAAATGGAATTAGTATTTAGGGAAAAAATAGTGCGTGTTAGTAATTGAAGCAGTACAGATTTTCATGCATTTTCTGATTCATGCGCTACAAATTAGGGGTATCCAGTGATTTTTTTTTTTTTTTTTTTTTTTTTTTTTTATCGGGATCCTGACTGCTGCAGTACAGATTTTTATACATTTTCTGATTCATGCGCTACAAATTAGGGGTATCCAGTGATGTTTTTTTGGTATGCAAGCCTGTAATTTTAAAAAATTGTAGAAAATATTCGAGTTATATATTTAACATCATTATTTCCACTGAATATTATGTGCTTGTCATTATCAACAGCCCAGTGGCAGAAACACGGCGACATAGTCGCGGACACAGAAAAACGGCTTGTGGACAGTTTTTGTCCGCACTGATAAAAAAATTTGTCTGCAACTTTCGAATAACAATTCACTTAAAAAAAAAAAATTCTGTATCAAAACTACAACTAATACTTTTATTATTTATAATTATTTATATTGTGTTGTGTCAAACATTGCTATAAAATATATAATTGAATGAGATGAATTGAATGAATACACACAATTGTTTATACTATATTGTTCTGCAGTAAAATTGTATTCGTGTATTGTTGCACGAGATCCCTACTGATGTTAAGCCCCCCCCCTCCAATCAGTTTTCAGGCTTTTTGAGTGTAAGCCATTTTCTCCCCTGATTACACACAAATTTTGCAGACAGATTATGAAATTTTAAAAGCCTGTTGCAGACAGCTACAAAACATTCTGCCACTGGGATCAACAGTGAATTTTATGTGCTAAAGATTGAAAGCCGTTCGAAATTTTTTTTGTGGTGAAGTAACTCAAATTTCTATTACTGTTTTATATGTTTGTTTTATTAATCTTAAAAATATGCTTAATTAATTTCAGTGAATTTCAAAACAAGCACCTGAGTGAAAAAATAATTTATTTTCTTAAAATGTATTTTTTAAGTTTTGTAATGATTCAGAGTATCGATTCATCCAGTGAGCTGTACATCGGCAACAACAGTATGTGCCTAATAGTAAAGCTGTTCCACATTTCTTTTTTAATTCATCATTTGCCAATTTGTTTCAAGGTTGCCATGGGTACAGTAACAACATATGAGAGAATGAACCCATAGACCTATTATAAGAGTGGACGGGACAATGGCAGCCTTTTTTAGTGGCAAAGATAACTCATAAAAAAGGTCATGTGACTTTTGATCTACAGGACGCCAAACTGGCCAATATTGAAATTTACTCGCCATGCTCTAAACTCTGCTTTTTATTAAGCAGGCGATATTTTTCCGTTTTCTTTGAAAATTATTTTTAAAATTTTTATTTCTCTTTAAAAGTTATATTGTTTTGAATGTAAAAAGAATTTTATACCAAGAAATTGTAATTAGATATTAAAAGCCCTAGAAATTATGTAAAACAAGGATTTTCACAGGTAAGATTCTTTTTAATATTTTATTATTTCGTTCTTTTTAAGTAATTATTTTTATAAAATGTTTATAATTGCTATACTTAATTCTCTAAATTGAATTAGTTTGAATATATTATACTTTATATCATTTCAAAAATGTCCATGATTATTTATGAGCAGTGATAGAAATTGGGAAGGAAAGGGAAGGCGTCATATGATGCCTGCTGTAAATATTTTAGGCGTCAAATTGAAATTTCTAGTTGCAATTTCTGAAATTCGCTTTTAACATGACTAATAGAGTGATTATGAGTAAAACAATATTTTCTGAACTACACGTCAAAATTTCTGGAACACAGTTTAATATATTATATGTATTTTTTAGAGCTGTACCGAGTACTTGGTATATACTCGGCACTTGGCTTACTTGGCCAAATTTAGGCTATGTATTCGGCCAATACTGAGTAGTTGTGGAAATTTCACTATTTTTATGCATTATTGATAGAAATGTGTTAATGAGAGATATTTACTAAAAAAATATGAAAATATAAATACAGAGTCATTATAATTAAAATTTTTGCTATAACAGCTTTCTGCAGTTAAAATGGGCTGTTACCAAACTTAGTATAGAGATGATTCATGATCTGAGCTTTTAATTATAACTATCATGTAATATCAATATGCATTATTTTATAAATGCTTAGTACATGAAATTGTATCTATAAATCAGACAAAAATAAAATATTTTAGGAAAAAAAGAACCTCTTTGTAATATTAACACAAAATTTTCGTTATACATTTGTGCAAATAAAACTAACACACTTTCAAATTGGTAAGAAAAGATTGATTTTGAATTTTATACTATAAAATAACATAAAAAACTATCACCTATTCGGATACAGTCTACCGTTGAGCAAAAGTTGCGTTTATTTAGTATTTTAAGAACAAAAAAATAATAATAATAAAAAAGAGTAGGGAGGGGGCATTTAACCAAATAAAGGCTTTTATGGCATTTTACGTTATATATAAAAAAGGGTAAATACACTAAAACGTTATTTAAAACTTATTTTCATTAACAAATCTGTTGTTCCCAAAACCACCTGTCATTTTACATTTCTACGATCTGAAGATTAATGAAGCCTATCATGTTTGAAATTATAAAATATTTTAATGTTACCCTTTCATATGTGAATTTCATGTATCTTAAATTAAGCCTTAGTGACTAGTAACTTTTATATTCTCTAAGAATTATCTGAGTATGATAATTTCGCATCTAAAAAAGATGTTAAGAGTAAAGTTATCAGTTATGGTTTTAGTAATCCACTATGCTGAAAGTATCAAAATATAGCAATGAACCTAATTATGTATGTACACTACAAAAGTTCTGCATGAAAGCATGCTGTTTACCATTTAACTAAATTTTATGTTCAAAAGCCTTTTCTTTAATTTTAAGATGTGCAAATTTCTTCATATATGCATCAATTATTATTTCTTACAACTACTCGGTACTCGGCCGAGTAGTAAAAGGCTGAGTACTCGGTATTCGGCTACTCGGCGAAAGTGCTACTTGGTGCAGCACTAGTATTTTTCTTACACATTACATCAGTATGTGCACACAGATAAATGTGTTGGTTCCATAGGTTATTTGTCTGCATGTGTGGCGAGAGCGTTGCAAATTGCAGTTTTTAAAAATGATAAGATTAAAAGGGATTAAAGGAAACTTTTTCTTTTTTATCTCTGTAAGGGGGTCGGGGGTGAAATATGCTGGAAATGCCCAGGTGTCTAAACGACATAGTCCCTGTGCGGTAGGGGGGAAAATATGATATGGACTTGGACCTTTCAAAGTTAAACAAAAATAAGTCTTTAAAAAAAAAGCTAGGCGTTAAATTTGACAACTGGAAATAATTTTATAGTCGTCAAATGCAATAATTTAGTCATATTTGACAACTAATGACTGCTAATTTCGGACACTGCTTATGAGAGTTAAAGCGAGTATAGGCAAAACGAAGTTATAAACACTTTTGAACTTTTTGGAGAGTGTTAATAACAAGGTAAAAATAAATTTCAGCAGCTGTTTCATTTTACGCAAGTTTTTCTTGCTGTATCTTTTAATAATAATAATAATATTTATGTTCAGAACAAAAAATCGCCAATAACGCGATAAATGCTAAAAAAGGTAACCTTTTTCAACAGTAACGTGGTTTCATCTTTGCACCTTTTCTTATATTCCTTTAATAATAGAATGCTCTGTCCACTCTTATAATAGGTCTATGAATGAACTACCAAAAAAAAAAAAAAAAGTTGATAGGCCTATTACAACCGGTGCTATGTTCAGCTAAAGTCAAATTATGCCGATAAGGGGTCCCACTACCCCACCTTACCCTAAGTAATTTTTTTTTTTTTAAGCAACAATATTTTTGTTTGAACAACAACAAAAAAAAAAAAAAAATAATGACTATAAAAATCAAGAAAAATTTCTAAGCATAAAAAAAGTGAGTTATATCTATATTTCTCAATTATAATAAAACTGTAAATTTATAATAAAAGTCTATATATTGCATTAAATATTTTTATACTTCATTTTATAATTTGGATTTGTGGGGTAAATTTTAATTTGCAGATATAAACTTTATATTTTTACTGCATTTATTACCTACTCTTAATTTGCCTTAAAAAAATAAAATATATTTATGTACAGATATTCATTCTGGGAGTGTACTGCATTAATTTTTTTTTTTTTTTTTTTTTTTTTTTTTATTAAAAATGACTTCATCAAATATCAATTCAAGATAATGTGCAACTTTTTATGTTGATTTATAATATTAAGAGAAAAATCCTTCATATGAAATTTACATTGAAATCTATGTGAAAAATTGTGGGAGAAAGGTTTCTACATTTCTAGTTTTTGCTTGTAAATATTTATTTATTATTACTCGTCACAGTTATAAAAGTAATAAACTGATCTGTCAAAGTTCAATACATGCATCTTCATATACACTGATTTTCAAAAGATTACATTGATTAAATTGTTATTTAGTATTTTGAATAAAATATGTATTAATTATATACAATTGTTATAAAAAAGCAGCCAATTGTTACAAAAAAGCAGTGAAATCTCTCTTCAGTTATGATATCTCTTTCTGTTTTCTATTTCAAAAGCAAATTATTCTCACTTTTGCAATTGCATAGAAAATCTTGTGAAAAATTGTATGAGAAAAATTTCCAGATATTAAATATTATTTTTGTTTTGTAAATATCTGTATTGATTATTTGTCACTGTTATATTAAGCATTGAAAGATTGAACTGATCAAATATCTGCCAAATTTAGTGTGCCTCTTAATTTATTAGCTTTCCAAAAATACTTTATAACATCACATTTAGTTTTATAAGTAGAATGTGTAATATTTGTAAATATTCATAGATTATTAAATAAATAAGTAAAAAAAAATTCTCTCTTGTAAAATTGCATATTGCATTTAAAATTTTGTGAAAATCTGCATGATAAAATTTACCAAATATTGAATTTTTGTTTTATTATTATCAGTATTAATTATTTGTCACTCTTACAAAAGCAGTAAATTGATCACATATCTGCCAAATTGAATGTGCATCTTCATGTATGTTGCTTTTTAAAAATATTTTATTATACACTAGCAGGCTACGCCCGCTTCGCTGGTCACTATTTTTAAATGAATCACTATAATTAATGAATTCTCAAAATTGCATTAATTTTTATCATGTGATAAAAAAAGAGAAAAAAAATTCTAATCAAGAAAAATGTCACATCGGGTCCCCACTGCCTTCGGCAGCGTGGACCCGTGCACAATGCGTGCAAACGAATGCATATATATGAGCGCTGCGCTCGTGTATTCCTTCACCACCCTTATGATTTCTCAAAATTCCATGTTATTTCTCATAAACTTTCATTCTTAAGAAAAGGAATTAATAAAACAATCAATGCGGAAAATGATGGATGCGTGAACGATAGATTGGGGTTTCACTGTATATATATATATATATATATATATATATATCGTAAAAGTGCCTTTACTCTATTTAATTCCCCCCCCCTCCCCCTTTCTGCTTTTCACATTTTGTTTGTTCTTAAAATACCAGATAAACAGCGATAGGCTGTATCCGAATAAGTGATAGTTTAACATTATTTATTCACCTTTGTATACCTATATAAACATTGACTTGTATTATATGATAAAATTTACCAAATATTGTGAAAATCTGCATGATAAAATTTACCAAATATTGAATTTTTGTTTTATTATTATCAGTATTAATTATTTGTCACTCTTACAAAAGCAGTAAATTGATCACATATCTGCCAAATTGAATGTGCATCTTCATGTATGTTGCTTTTTAAAAATATTTTATTATACACTAGCAGGCTACGCCCGCTTCGCTGGTCACTATTTTTAAATGAATCACTATAATTAATGAATTCTCAAAATTGCATTAATTTTTATCATGTGATAAAAAAAGAGAAAAAAAAATTCTAATCAAGAAAAATGTCACATCGGGTCCCCACTGCCTTCGGCAGCATGGACCCGTGCACAATGCGTGCAAACGAATGCATATATATGAGCGCTGCGCTCGTGTATTCCTTCACCACCCTTATGATTTCTCAAAATTCCATGTTATTTCTCATAAACTTTCATTCTTAAGAAAAGGAATTAATAAAACAATCAATGCGGAAAATGATGGATGCGTGAACGATAGATTGGGGTTTCACTGTATATATATATATATATATATATATATATCGTAAAAGTGCCTTTACTCTATTTAATTCCCCCCCCCCTCCCCCTTTCTGCTTTTCACATTTTGTTTGTTCTTAAAATACCAGATAAACAGCGATAGGCTGTATCCGAATAAGTGATAGTTTAACATTATTTATTCACCTTTGTATACCTATATAAACATTGACTTGTATTATATAAAATCGGACACTGGTTATATGAAAATGGAAACCGTAAGCTTCCTAAAATAGCATGAAATCACCTTCAGGCATCATTTTTTATTCCTAACTTTTGATCAGATTTTAAAAAATCTATTTTGTCATAATAAACATTTTATTTATGATTTACAAAATGCTAGTTTTTATCATCTTAAAAAAAATCTTACATTGTTAGTTACATGGTATTTGACTTATTTCAAAAATCAGTTTGCCAGCAGATAATTATAAACTTTTTTCTACTGTTTGTTCTGTTTTAAGTAAGTTTTTATTTTATGATTAATTTATTATTATTATTATTTTAAGTATAAATGCATAAAATTGTATTTATAAAATAGACAAAAATAAAATATTTTAGAAGAAAGAACCCTTATATAATAAATACTAAAATAGTAGATAAAACATTAGTTACATATTTGTGCAAATAAAAGTAAGACGCTTTTAAAACTGTAAGAAAAGATTGATTTTTAATTTAAAAAATAATTATGAAAAATATAAATACCCTGAAATATTATTAAAAATATATTTTAATAATCAAATTTGTTGTTTTGCAAATTATGGCCCAAAACACCTATTTTTTTTACTCTTCTAGAATTTGAAGATTAATGAAGTCTATCATGTTTGAAATGATAAAATATTTATTTTAATATTCTCATTTCATACATCTTAAATATGCCTGAGTATATAGGAACTTATATTCTCTAAGAATTATCTAAGAATGATTCACATCTGAGAAAGACTATATAATAAAGAATGAAATTATCAATTATTATGGTTTTAATAATCCGCTAAGCTGGACGTATCAAATATAACAATGAACCTAATTGTGTATACTATACACTACAAAAGTTCTGGAACATTTCATGAAAACATGCTGTTTGCCATTTAACTTAATTTTGTGTTCAAAAGGCCTATTTTCAATTTCAACGTGTGAAAAATTCTTCATATATACATCAATTATTCTTTCTTCGGTACTCAGTCGAGTAGTAAAAGGCCGAGTACTCGGTACTCGGCCAAAGTGCTACTCGGTGCAGCACTAATTGTGAATATTCTAAAACTAAACAGAATTTTTTTAAAAAAAAGAGGTAATTATCATAACGAATTTCTTTTTAGAATAATGTGAGGTTTGGCTGCTAGTAGCAGCAAAATTATTGAAACACACATTCATATTTTTCTTTTTCTTTAGTTTGATCGCTAATTTTTATCATGAACTTAATTTTTTTATAAACAGTATAAGACTAAGATCATGACTCGATAAATATTTACTTAACAAAATTGTATTAGGTGTACATCTTTTAAATAGAAATTATTGCTAGCGCATCAATAATTTTGCTGCCGACTGTACAAGCAGTGCCTGATTTAAGGCAGGGCATTCGGGGCACGTGCCCTGGGCCCTCACAGTAAAGGGGCCCCCAAGAAATTTCATCATACATTTTAAAAAATAGTTAAAAAGAAAAATTTCCATATTTTGCTATAATGATTGTTGTTTTGTGTTTTTCGTCAATGGATGTAGGAATTACTGCGCTGTTTTATAAATCAGCGTGATGATCTTTCAAGGAAACTATCAACTCATTGGAAAAAATTGCAATATTTTCGCTAAACGCAAATACAACTGCAAACTACCAATACTTGTATTCCAAACTTTTACAGACTAACTAATCCGAGGCACGCACCGCAATGCAGATACATGGGGGCGACGTACAGTCGGTAACAAAAGTGTCCGAACACTAGCAAAAATTCCTATGTGAAAAAAGTACGCTTCATACGGTTTTGTTAAATAAATCCTTATCGAATCCTGTTCTTAGACTGACTAAGAACAGGATTCGACAAGGATTTATTTAATAAAACCGTATGAAGTGTACTTTTTTCACATAGGAATTTTTGCTAGTGTTCGGACACTTTTGTTACCGACTGTATGTTGATCCAATAGACAAGCCACAGATCTTGTTTAGCCTTACTCTTACCAACAAAATGAAAAGTGAAGTGAACTTTTAGACGGTGGAATCAGAAATAAGCGGTTTGTTTTGTTTATTGTAACATTAAAGTACGAGAAAAAGGGGCCCATTGAACATGAGTGCCCTGGGCCTCCAAGTGAGTAAATCGGTCCCTGTGTACAAGGTAATTAATAAGGTGACCATGAAAGGGTTCATTTCATCAAAATTCTTTTGATTTTTACTTTTTTCGATTTCTTTTATTTTTAAGCACAGTTTGCGAACACAAAATCATATTTTTTAATAGTTGGTGGTATTGGATAATGGATGTAATCCTCTATTCAAAAAAATTAATCTGGAAGTTTGAGATTTTATTATTATTATTATTATTATTGTTGTTATTATTTAACTTTAAATGTAACACCTTTATGAGATTTTTCAAGTACAATTCAATTTTGGATATTTTAAGCAAATAAAGAAATATTGAGTTATTTCAACTAAACCTCCAATTACAAGATATGATGTTATTCATTTTATCTATTTGATTTCCTTAAATTTTAATCAAAATATTGCTGTTTATATTTAGGCAATTAATTGTATTTCCTGTTGCTTGCATAAAAAAACATTTTTTTTTCCACATTAGAAATTAGTTTTTAAAAGTTATTTTAAAAAATATGTTTTTATATAAGATTTTTCTCTAAAATTTTCAACAATGCCAATTTTGTAATTAAAGCAATTTTTTTATTATTATTATATTATTATTGAATTTTTAACGAAGATTATGACAATGTCGTAACTTTCTGAGTCACTCTCAGAATCAGAGACCATAAATAAGGTGACTTAAGAGAATTGCTGCCTGAGTTTGAAAAACATCGTCGTATCATCATTTACCAAATGAATATTTTGAAAAATAGATACACATGCTCAGCAGTATAGTAGTGCATTTATTTATCAATATATTCTTTTTTTGTTATGTTGCCAAATGCTTTATAATTATGTTCTTACAAACTTATTGAATAGACATTTAAAATTCTGATTAGCAACCATAGATCTCTTGTATTATAATAAATAACCTATTTCTCATTCAAGTTGCTCAAAACATATATCTGGTAACTTTCAAAATGATGACTTTAATCAAAAACTTTTGTTTTTCACACTGTATATAGCATTACTATGACTAATAAAAGAAAATTTAAATATATCATGCAAAAGATTTACTAAAAAAATTGTTTTTTTGGTTGGAAAATTTTCCGGAAAAACATGGTAGAAAATTTTCCAACCCACATCACTACATATAAAAAAGTTTTTTTTTCTATCTTATAATTATTTTTAAAATTATGTTAAATGCTGAAATTTCAATGAAATTTTTAGCAATATTAAAAGAAAAAAAAAACTGGAGTGACTCCACTTGAAATTTTAATATAATATTAAATTTCAATGCATATAAATGCAAATTTTCATACCTTTATGGCAGTAATTTAAAAGAGATATATACTGTCCATCATCTCTTTAATTAAAAATAGAATTGCATTATGTAATTCATATTAAAATTTAGTTCAACAAGTCATGCAATACCTCTAAGTTTTAATCGTACAACATTAAAACATGCTATTGACTATAACCCAAAATGAAAGAACAAAATGCATTATTTAATAGCACAGTAATTTCATTCATTGAGGTAAAATACTTACGGTATCTTTTAATTATCAATCAGTATATAATTTAATAGAACTTTTTTTTTTTATTATTAATAAGACTTTATAAAATTTTTATAACTTAAAAGGCAATAAGTGGTTCACCTTAGAATATACAAATTCCTATATTTGAATTTTTGTGTTTTGTAAAGATAATAAATATCTGTTTTTTATACTTAAATAGAAATCATTAGCACTCATAAGAAACAGATAATACACTTCTAAGAATTATTTTTAACCATGGGAGGCATATAAACTAAGCACTTTTTTATTAGTTTTTTATTTCCCTAAATATGACTACTTCATTGTTAAAATATACCAAAAAGTGTCAAATTTAAGGTTTTTGACGTGGCAGTTTAAACTGTGGTTTAAACCCTCAAAAACCTGCCAACCCTGATATTATTTATTAAATTTAGTTTATTCCAGTTACTGCACTGCTGTCAAGCACTCTTTCAGTGCTCAAAATGAAATTGAAAATAAATTTTAAAACAGATTATCGTTAGCAAGCACATTTTTTAAAAACCATTTTCATATTCAGAAAATTCAAAATCGTTAAATTAGTACCCATTTTCCAAAAATTGATTTTTTAAATTTTTAGTATTTCATTTTGTGGTTAAAAAAAGCAATTTGTGTGAAAATTCGCATTTTTGAACTAAAAAAATATATACATTTTTTAAAAAACCAATATCTTTGAAAATGAGTACCAATTTACTGGTTGTGAATTTTCTGAAAGTGGAAACGGAATTTAAAAAATACAATTGGTACTGAGTAATTATGAAAATAAATCTTCCCATAACATAGGCCATAGCTGTTGCCAAGATTAGGTATTGTCCTCTCTTAAGAATAACTTCTTCACATCCCACATCATTATCACTTAAATTAGCATTAAACAATTTGTTTTTAATTAGTTAATAGATTGTGAATAGCTCCAAAGTCAGGATATTGATATCAAAGTTCACATACTCATCAAAATTTATATTTAGAATGGTTATAAGAATGACCGGTCAAGAAAATTCGTAAGTATTAGAAAAGTGAAAAGACATAACTAATATTGTGTAACTTATAAACAAAGATATTTTTATGAATAGGAATGAATCAGGACTTCACTAAAAGCACGTATAAATTTAAAAGATGTATAAATTGGATTTTTTTGTATATATAATGGAAATTTTGTGATTACGATAACTCTCGACATAATACTCAAAATTGAATTGAACCAAAGTTATACAGCTAACTTATCTTACAAATATCTTTGATGAGTTCGTTAACTAAGTTGCTCTGCTGTTTGTTTTCAAGTGGCAGCTACATGAAAATTTCAAATCTACATTGAAAAAGCTTAGTTAAGACTATAATTTGCTTGAATTTTGATGTTTACATTGACCACATAAAAGTCTCAATCAAGTATTTATTAATGAATTTTATCTGTCATTTTTAACAAAATGACCAATATCTTAAGTACGGCCATTTCAAATCAGGATACCACTTGTAAATTTATCATCAGAATAACTTTTGAAATACTGAATCAGTTCAAGTTGGACATTGAACTTATCACACAAATATCTTGGATGAATTTTGTTCCAACATTGTTTCTAAGTTGCAGCCACTTGAAATCAGGCTGGTATATGAAAATGTGCCACCACAATAACTTTTAGAATACTAAACTGGTTCAAATCAAAGTTGGGAAGTGAACTTACAATTCAAATATCTTGGATAAGTTTGCTAGGCAACTTGCTCCACCATTTTGTTTCCAAGTGGCGGCCACTTAAATTTTTTTTTATTACAATAACTTTTCTAATACTGAATCAGTTCGAATCATATTTGCACAGTTGACATATCATTCAAGTATCTTTGATAAGTTCACTGGGCATTTCAGTCACTCTGTCCTTTTGTTTCTAAATGGTGACCACTTGAAAATTATCACAATAACTTTTGAACCGATTTGCTTAAAACTCCATATATACATAGCCCTCAATAAATCCACGAAATTGATTAATAAAATGTAGCTGCCATTTTGAAAAAAATGGTGGCGACTTCATAAGAAAAGATAAATCAACCTAACCTTCCTATGAGCCGGAAGGACTTGTTTTAATTTTTTGATCAATAACCTCTAAAAAGTAATGATATCAGTACAAAAACCCTTAACGGGTTAAAAGTTTGTGACGCAGCTACTTCATCGCTACAAGAATTTGAAGTATGGGTCTTAAAAATAATGATATCAAATTTTAAGTGACGCTTTACTATTAGTTAAAATATACATAGATTTTCTTATTTGATCATTTGCTTTTTTCTTTTATTTATATTTACAATGCAAACATAATATTTTTAACTTCAAGATAAGACAAATATATAAAATATACTCACTGATGATTTTCATTTGCACTTCAATTTCAAAATAACAGTTTCAAAAGGAATGATATAAAAATTCCAGTGACACCTCGGTGTCATTTTAAACGATTTGTCTTTAGATTCCATTAAAATTACCTTTGCTTTGTCTATTAAAGTATATTTACAGATTGAAACAGTGCTTTTAATTTTCAAATTATACTGTCAAATAATCACACTTTCACTGAGTTTGCATTATAAATTGAAATTATTTATTTCAATAAATTGATTTGTCTTTTGCGTCACGCTATCCAAAACTGCAAGTAAAATTTATGTAAATGTTACTTTGTATCATAGTATCCAACTAAGTGAAAATTTGGGCAAAGAGATAGTGTGATGCAAAGAAAACATTTGTACAAATTTCACTTGCAGTTTTGGATAGCGTGACGCAAAAGACAAATCAATTTATTGAAATAAATAATTTCAATTTATAATGCAAACTCAGTGAAAGTGTGATTATTTGACAGTATATTTGAAAATTAAAAGCACTGTTTCAATCTGTAAATATACTTTAATAGACAAAGCAAAGGTAATTTTAATGGAATCTAAAGACAAATCGTTTAAAATGACACCGAGGTGTCACTGGAATTTTTATATCATTCCTTTTGAAACTGTTATTTTGAAATTGAAGTGCAAATGAAAATCATCAGTGAGTATATTTTATATATTTGTCTTATCTTGAAGTTAAAAATATTATGTTTGCATTGTAAATATAAATAAAAGAAAAAAGCAAATGATCAAATAAGAAAATCTATGTATATTTTAACTAATAGTAAAGCGTCACTTAAAATTTGATATCATTATTTTTAAGACCCATACTTCAAATTCTTGTAGCGATGAAGTAGCTGCGTCACAAACTTTTAACCCGTTAAGGGTTTTTGTACTGATCTTTCAATACCACATTTGAGGGAAATTCATGAAACGTTATTTTACGATTAATAGAATCCAAAGGCTTTTTTTTACTGTTGGATGTGCACATAGGCACACAACAATACACCATTTTTATCCCTTTAAATAAGAATCAGCACTGAAATAACAGCAATAACAGCAAGATCAAAATCCGATCTGTCATAAACGAAGTCTTGACAGAAACGAAAACGAACACTGAAACAAGACCCACGTGGGTCTAGGCTGGAACCACGGAGTAAAAAGACGGAACTGAAAAAGATAAACAGAGACCTGGCTTGCAGCGCCATCTATGACTCTGGGACGCGGACAAGGGAAAGTCAGCGAATGGGAAGTCTAATTGTATTTAGGGAGTCTTGCACAAAATATTGACGATATCCGCCATGTTTGTTATTGTTTGGTTGATTGAGTGAACTCCCCAAAGGTGTTCAGCAAATTTTCTCCTCCCCACACAACTTCCCGGGTGAAATTCGTGACGTCATTTTTGAGGAGCCCGGGAAGAATGGGGAGCAACGCTGAACTTACCCTAAGGTTGAGTTCACGATACACAGCCTGGGCGAGCACGGGCTTGCCCAGGTTAACCCACACCGTTCACAGACGGCATCACGTGATCATTTTTGGGTTACCCATGCATGCCCAAGGCGTTCACAGCTGGTGAATGGGTAGCCCGGGCTTTGCACACTTAACCCAGAAAATTTTTCTGGGGAAAGTGGTCACGTGATGGGTAAAATGCATGTTGTTTGTCAACATCGTAATATCTGATGAGAATTACGATTTTTATTCGTTGTATTAGAATGTTAAACCTCACTTATATTAAGTTATTTTTTCTTACCAATTTTATCCCTTGAAAATTTCAGCAACACATGTGTATTTCAACAGACGTAGAAAAATTTATTTCATAAAATTTTAAATATAGAAATATTTTCATAATATACACCTTTACAGTAATTAATCTATATTTAATCATTTGTTTTAAAAAGAAAATATTTTTATAAACTAGATTTCATTTATATAAACTGTGCGTTAAATAATGATGAGCAGTTTGAGTTATTATTTCAAATTAATATTTATGTTTCTTTTTATACATTTTCACAAATTATTTTGATGATACAGGTATGAAACTTTTCAGGGGCTACCCCTGTATTCAGGGTTTTTGAAAAAAATGCTATCCTTGAACTTCATGTTGAATTATTGTTGTATTTTAAAGATTTCTCATTTCGGATATTTTATTTACCTTGTAATGTATTAAGAATCCTCTAAATATCACTTATGATAAGTACTACTTGTACTATTAATAATAGCCATATGATATCATTAAGTCTGCCATTGCCTTTCATTCTACATTCATGTAGCAGTTTTAGGAGGGTTTTGCATATCAAATAGTTTCACCCGCTGACTCTATTACAAATGGTTTAGATTGATAGCATAAATATTTTTTCATTTTTATGCTATTAAATTCATTTGATTTTAATCAGGGTTTATCACTCAATCTTAGCAGTTTTAGTTTTCTTCTGTTCCATTGTTTGTACTAATCTAAAAGATTTTGTAAAGTTGAAACATACTTATAAATGTTTACAATTTTCACTATATTTTGATAAAAAGTATTAATATATATTTAAGTCAAATACAAAGAAATGCTGATAAGTCATTTGATGTCAGCAATGATATTTTTCCTGAACATATTTCTTAAAATTTATTTGTGTTAAGTGAAACTGTATTCAATGTGCTTGTTATTATTCAATACTGCAATGATTGAAATGATATCTCTTTATATTTTAAAATAAAACGACATATCACATGTCATTTTTTGAAGGCAATTTTAAAGCTTTGCAGCATTGAGTAATATTTTACACAAGGTTGTTATAGACTAAATCACTAAATGTCAAATTTGTTTCCTAGCATAGCAATTTTACTTTCGGATGTGTTTAGTTACTGACTATATGATACAATTTGCCAACTAGTAAACAGTCATATTTGGGAGATACAAGTGAATGGTTGCCGTAATCATAGGCCTGATGTATAGTGTGTTATGCTAATGTATTTATGCTTAATTGTATGGTAACCTCTCAATAAAGAAAGTTATTTTCACTTTAGTAGAAAGAAGGCAGGGTTGGCTTGATTTTATCCGACCCAATAAAACCCACCTGAAAAAACCCAAGTGTTTTTTTCAAAGTCCTTATTTAAAATTCCACTTTTATCTAACTTATAATAAACATATAAATATAAAACAAATATTATGTACATTAATAGAACATTGAACAAAGAATTTTCAGAAATATTGGAGGTTCTCAAACTGCTCTGTAGGAAAAAAAATCTCCCATGGAAAAAAATTATAATTATCTTATTAAAACATAATAAAAAATTACCTATACAAAAGCAAGAAAAACTAGTATGTTGTGGCCACCACATGACTTTCTTCTATATTTTCATAAACAAATTCACTCAGTACAAATAATTTATTAAAATTATTATTTAAAAAAATTATCTTCCATGATAATGCAGACAATTTCCATATTAGAGAAGTATAACATAAAATATCCAAAAAATGTGAAATTTATTCTCAATATTACATAAAAAAAATCTTTTTTTGATTAAAAATAAAAAAAATTTATAACTTTATTTTAAATTATCGCAGATCGATGGTTCAACCATTCGTTTTATAAAGGTATTGGATTGGCGAGCTCTTTTGAAAGATACCCATCACGAAAATTTACTCCCCTCAAGGGGAACCTCACCCACAGGAGGGGAAGCGAGGCTCCTACATACACAATTTTTTTTTCCAATTTTTACCGAAAGTTGATAGGCACTAATTTATGTCAATGTGTAACTACATACCAATTTGTATGAAATTCTGTGCAGTAGTACCTGAGATACAGTCACCACAAAATTCTGTCACACACACAGACAGACATTTTCTAAAAAGGGTCAAATCATGTTCTACAGCTCTCAAAACATGTAAATCCATCAAAAATCCGAAGTTGAAAATTTTTACGAATCCAACACTTTCTTCTATTGAATATAGAAGAAAGTAAAAAGTTGTTTATTAATATAAAGAAAATTGTGAGACTCGAGGAATAAAAAAAAAAAAAAAAAAAAAAAAATTAAAACGTCTTGAAAACTGTTGTGCAACACTGTTAAGTAACGTAGAGGGGCAATAATTAAAAATATTTTATGAGAATTTAGTGACTATGAAAAATTTAATAAAGCAACACTAAATTAAAATCCAGTTTTTTGTTGTAAAGGGCAGATAAACAGAATTTTAGAATAACAATTATATAATTAAAAAAAATTTTACTTTATAACTTAATCATAATAAGACTTTAGAAATTTTGATTTTAATGTATAATTAATGTATAATTTTTTGTAATTATCTTATTATGAACTAGCCGCCTACGGCGACCAGCTGGTTCACGATCCTTGAAAAATCATCCGACTTTCCGACTCTCGCTCAGTGGCACCTTTTCCCCATTTCAGGTCCTACAACAGCTTATTGATATATAGTGAAAGTAGCTTTATTAAAAAATTTAATCTCAGTAAATTCCTGCTTGGTAGCACCCTCTTCTCGTTTCAATATCTGAAACAGCCTGTTCGCTCATCGTGTTATGATCTTTGAAATTTCTGACTTTAGCAATGTCTCACTTGAAGGTGCCTTATCTCCATTTTAGAACTTACAACAACTTCCTTGCTCATACTGCAAATAGCTTTGAAAATTTTAACTGTAGCAAATTTCTGCTCTGTGGCAACTAAGGCGCCGCTTTACGTTTCATGATTTGAAACTGCCTGTTCGCTCACCATGTAAAGGACCTTTGAAAATTGTGATTGTGGCAAATCTGCAACCTGGTTGGGCCTATGGTCTCCCAATCTTTTCCCTGTAAGTAATTCACTCATAATCAGAATTGGAGATATTGAATTATTAAAATGTCAAACCGTCCTCTGGCGACAAAGATTTGAAATATATTACTCTTCAATTTCAATTTAAATGACTTTTAAAATGATATTTTACCTATGAAATTATCTTAATTAGAAGCTGAGATACAAAGATAATATAAGCATTGTTATAAAAAAAGTTGTATCTGATTTTTCTCTGAAACTTGCATCTGCGGGCTAAATAGTGTTAAAAATCCTCAATACAAAATGTGAGTGGAGTATCGGAATTCGAAAGCCTGCATCATAATTAAAATTAGAGATACAGTAAGACCCCGCTTAATGCGGGGATATGTTCCATCAAAGTAGAGCGTAATGCGAAACAGCGCTAAACAAGGCGTCTGTATAAAAATATAAATGCGTCCGTACAGCACCGCACTAAACAAGAAACACAACTACATTGTTTCTGATATGTTATTTGGAAACCTAGCGCTGCGCGCGCACAATTTTGGGGAATCCTCGGGTTGAAATAAAAGAGCACTAAACCGAAACAGCGTTAAGCAGGGTCTTACTGTATTGTAATAAAGGCGGTCTGGCTTTGAGTCCTTCTATACAAACTAATTTAATTTATGTTACATATTAGTTTTAACAGAAATCATCTTACGATTTCTCTGAAAACTGACTAACATATATATTTAATGGAATTCTAAAAATACATATATTATATATGGATATGAAAACATGTACAAACTGACCAAAACCAAACTGATAAATACTTTTAAAATTCTTTAAAAATAACTAAATTATACTCTAATCTATTCTTAAGATATTAAGAATAAACAATTTACACATCAAAATTTGATTTTTTTTTTTTCCTCCTTGAATTAGAAAATACATTAAAAAACAAGTCCTTCTGGTTCAATTGGAAGAATAGTTTTCTTTTTTTGGAATTGGTCACTATTTTTAAAGAAGGTGGTGATTAAACTTGATTAATGAACTCGGTTAAGATATATGTATGAGCTCGGCAAGGTCAATGAGTGTAGCCTGGAATTGAACGTGGCACTTCTTGTCTACCAGAGAGAAGAATCTCTCCATTTAGAAATGTTTTTGTAGAAGAATTAGTTCAAGTATGTTAATATAATAAGAAAAACAAAATCATTGCTAAAATGCTTTTAAAATTCGAATAAACTAATAATAGGCAATAATTATGAAATATATATTTATGTATATAGATGAATAATGTAAATATGAATAGTTAAAATTATCCTGCACTCAAAGCTGGTTGACATGAGGTACCGGGTTCGAACCCAGGTCGGCCTAGTCGTTCTAAGTTTTTCATGGTTTTCTCCAAAACTTGCATAAATACAGACTAGGATCCCTTAAAAAGACTTCCATATAATGCCTTCCCTCTCACGCCTAGGACGCTTGTGCAGTCAATCTATATATTAATTTGAAACATGTTTTTGTCTGTCTCTACTATATTGAGAGAACAGCTAGGTGTAAAAATTCGGTTGAGGTGTCTAAAAAAAAGTCTTGGTCTGTAGATGTGCTATGAAAAGAGAAAAATAAAAAAAAGTCGAACGTCCCAATTAATATACGAAAAATGCAATTTTTTAGAATGACGTCATTTTCGGAAATGCAACAATATAGCGAGTTAATCTGAATTTTTATTGCCTTATAAAAACAAAGTTCACATGTTATCATTTTATTTTTTAATTATTGTTCCTTTTTTACAGTGTGGCAACAGGAAAAAATATTTATTTATTTCGCCATTTTTTCTCTTATTTCTTTATTTCATTTTTGGAAATGCAAAATACAGCGAGTTAATCTGAATTTTTATTGCCTTATAAAAGCAAAGTTCACGTGTTATCATTTTATTTTTTAATTATTGTGCCTTTTTTACAGTGTGGCAACAGGAAAGAATCTATATATTAATTTGAAACATGTTTTTGTCTGTCTCCACTATATTGAGAGAACTACTTGGTGTAAAAATTTGGTTGAGGTGTCTAAAAAACGTCTTGGTCTGTAGATGTGCTATGAAAAGAGAAAATTTTAAAAAAAGCCGAACGGTTTCGGGGGGGAAACGGGTTAAAAACACGTTTATGAGCTAAGCTCCAAATTACTTCACGGTGAAGAAATTGTACCTTTTGGTACTAGAGTCGAACACTAAAAATAACTTTCTGCGAATTTGGAATTTTCGATTTTAAAGGGGGAATGTAGATTTGGAGGAAGGGGGGAAATTAGTTTGAGAGGGAAATCCGTTCTAGACTCACACATGTAGCACCTCATTTTAAAGGTTTTGAAAAATCATGTTGATTGGAGATGTTTGTATACAATATAGGGCGTCCCCTGGTGGTGAAAAATGGAACAAGGTGATTTTGCAGTAAGCCCTATCATGTTACACCTTTTTTTAAAGGTCTTGGTATTTCCTGACCGTTGGTGATGTTCGTACAGAACACACTGTGCCCCCTGGTGGTGGAAAGAGCAACTAAAGGATTTTGCAATTGACACCACCATGTGACACCTTATTTGAAAGGTCTTGGAAATTCAAGACAATTGGTGATAAAGGTCTTAAAATTTCATGTTGATTGGGAATGTTTGTATACAATAAGTGTGACCCTGGTGGTTAAAAATGGAACTAGGTGATTTTACAGTAGACCCTATCATGTTACACCTTATTTTAAAGGTCTTGGTAATTCCTGACCGTTAGTGTTGTTCGTATAGAACACGCATTGTCCCCTGGCGGTGAAAAGTGCAACTAAAGGATTTTGCAGTTGACACCACCATGTGGCACCTTATATGAAAGGTCTAGGAAATTCAAGGCAATTGGTGATGTTCGTATACAACATAGTGCACCCTCTGGTGGAGGAAAGTGGATTTTGCAGCGCGTGCGTAGCATGTCTGCTATACAGTGCTGCAGCCACAGGTAGCGGTAACACAAGTCTAGAGGTTCGTTCGGTTCAAGATTAATTTTTGAAAATTTTTTCATGTTATTAGCGGGCTGCATATATGCTGCCGCAGGCACCGGGTCACGAGCCCGAGTTCCATTCTGTTTGAGGTAATTTTTTTTTTTGTTACAGATGATTATTTTTTTTATGATGCTTTCTTTTAAAAATAGAAATTCAAACAAAATCGAGTTAAAGATATAAAACCATACACATTTAAGATTCATTTAAGGTTATTATCATGGGCTCGGGCATTGCCGGGCGGGTTCGTTCGGTTCCAGGTTATTTTTTTTAAATTCTTTTATGTTATTAGTGGCCCGTGTATGCGCTGCCGCAGGTACCGCGATCACAAGGCAGAGTTTTGTTCGGTTCGAGGTAATTTTTTTTTGTTACAGCTAATCATTTTTTTCGTGATGCTAATATTTAAAAACAGAAATTCAAACAAAATTGAGTTAAAGGTATAAAATCATACAAATTTAAGTTTCATTTAAGATATCATGGGCCCGGGCAACAGCGAGCGTTTTCGTTTGGTTCCAGATTAATTTTTGGGAATATTTTTATGTTATTAGCGACTGGCGTATGCGCTGCCGAAGGCACCGGGGTCACAAGGCAGAGTTTCGTTTGGTTCAAGGTAATGTTTTTTGTTACAGCTGATTATTTTTTTGCGATGCTTTTATTTAAAAATAGAAATTCAAACAAAATCGAGTTAAAGATGTAAAACCATACAAATTTAAGGTTATTACCATAGGCCCGAACAACGCCGGTCGGGTCAGCTAACATGTAGTATTTAACGGAATAGAAAATAAAAGATAGCAACTGTTTATTTGGGTCAGTTTGACGTCACATTGACAGTACTTTGTAGAAAGTGATGTCATATATAATATTTCTAAGTATTTTTCCGAATTTCTTTTTTTTAAGTGAAATGTCGTAAAATATATTACATATTTTAACTTGAAATACATTTATAATGATGCAATGATTTTTGAAACATTACAATCAATAAAGTGATCGTCAAATTTGACGGGTTTCAGCTAGTAGGCTTTATTCCCAAACACATCTTATTTATAAAATCATTTGCCTTAATTTTAAGAGGAGGGATAGGAGAAATCCATTTTTGGCATGAAATTTTGGATTTTTGAATAAAACTCTGCAAAGAATGGAACAAAGATGCAAAAAACAGCCATGCGACTTCTTTAGGATATTTCCAAAACACGTTTTTAATTTTTTGGACCTGCCATTGTTTTTTTTTTTTGGTTGGGTGGGGGGGGGGGGTGTATTGTATGTGTTACAAAGGGCAAATTTGAGACACCCTTTTTAGAGCTAAATTTGTCCTGGGAAATTTATGAGAGCTGCAGTCATGAAGTTTGGTGCTTGGATTTTTTATATGTATCTGACAACTAAAGAAACGGGATTTATCGAAATACCCCCACTTTCCCCCTGGAGGGCAGGAAGAAAAAAACGAATTGCTTCATGGTGAAGAAATTGTACATGGTGAGATTAGAATTGAGTATATATAAAACAAATACCATTTTTAATTATTGATTCTTAAAAAAAAGAGAGGGGAAAATCGTTTTTTGGGGGGAAATTTCAGAAATTCCGGATTTTTTAGTAGCTTTATTAAAGATGTTACAAAGGTATTTCCAAAGATATTTTCTCTCTTGTGATTTTCGATTTATTTATTTTTTTTTTTGGGGAAGGGGGGGGGTTTAAAGTAGCAAATTCAAGACACCCCCCCCCCCTCTTTTAACGGTAAATTTGTCTTTGGAAATCTATGGAATGTACAATAACGAAATTTGGTGTGTAAATTGTTTATATGTATCTGACACTTATTGTAATGGGATTTTACAAAATCCCCCCCCCCCCTTGAGGACGAGGGGGCTATAAACACGTGTAAAAACACATTTTTACATTTCAATTTACCTTAAATTATCTTAGAATGGCAAACTTTGGTATGTGGATGTTTATTAGGTGTACACAGTATGTACTTTGTCGAGATTTCGCAAAGCTTCGAACTTAGCCACTAGGGAAGGGGAAGTAAGAATCGGGTAAGTTGCTGCCGAAAGCAGTGGGAACATGGACTCCTCACTTTGCAAGCAAGAAAAATCTCTACCGAACACAACGGGAACTTTAACTCAGGTTAATTAATAACGATAAGGGATTGTGACAACTCATTTAAATATTGTGTCCGGCAAAGCTTGCTAGTCTATATATAAATAAATGGCTAAGAGATTTTTGACTCTGTCTGTATGTTGAGGCAAGTTGCCACCAGATTTTCATACTTTAGTTAATTTTAAAAAATCTAATAGTCCGATCGATAAGTTAATTAAACCGACGGATTCAGAAAAAATGCCCCTTTCATTAGGTACCTTATTTGTAACAAAACTTTGATTAGATTTTTTTAAAATTAATTAAAATGTGAAAATAATAACCTGGTAAAAGCTTTAAAAATGGACATTTTACTTCAATTTTTTCAATACTGTCTGTTTCAAAACTGTCATCTGATAAGCACCCAAATAGAAGCCCACTGGTAAGCTATTGTCACAGGCAATAGGGACAGACACCCGAGAATGAGTGGGTCACTGCCAAAGGCAGCGGGAAACCAAAGCGGGCTTTAAAGTAATTTCATGATGTCTTTAAATTTTATTTTTGTTTGTAAAACGATATAGAAAAGAGTTTTCCTTCACACATTCACGCCGGCGTGAACCACCGGTGGGTCACAGCTACAGTCAGCAGAAAAATATCCGAGCACTAGCAATGATCTCTGTCCAAAAAAAGTACACTTAATAGTGCTTTGTTAAATAAATCCTTGACTAATCATGTTCTTAGTCAGTCTAAGAACATGATTCGATAAGGATTTATTGAACAAAACAGTTGTAAGTGTACTTTTTCGATATCAGAATTATTGGCTAGCGCTCGGAAACTTTTGAGTAGACTATGCAAACAAAATGTGCCGGCATGAATGTGTTAAATATAGTGACCAGCGAAGCAAGAAAAGCCTTCGTTGATTGACTACCTTCATTGATTTCATTAATTAAAAAATGGTTTCGTTAACAAACTTTGATCTATTGGCATGTAGGCCGAGTTTTGTACATATCGAGTTTGATTTTGAAATTTTTCCCGCATTCGGAAATCGGTACGTTTCTGAACCGGGGCTTTGCTAGTAGTCGATAAAGATTTATATCATTTTCTTTCTAATTGGTTGTTATAGTTTCATAATTTTTAATAAAATTATTAAAAATTGTATTGAAGATGATTTTTCTTGTTTTCTATGTTTGTTTCTGATCAAACTGCTTTTTTTTCCCAACATGTTTTGTTGATTAGTTAGATCACTGAAAAGCTCACTATCTTATGCCGCCAATGGGCTATTATAACTGCGGACAATTGGATGCAGAATGGTAAAATATTAATAATTAAAAAAAAAAAAAAAATAAGCACCAAGTGGACCAACAGACTAATTTTTCCCTTATAAATGTGAATTGCACTATTAAACACTATTTGAATGCATGCTTGCAGCCAATATTATAAAAGAATTGAAAGATTTATCATATTTCAGAAGACACTTTAGGCTGAGGAAATAGAAGCTCTTGTGAAAATATTAGTTTTTTTTTTATTTTTCAATTGTATTTACAGTTGAACACATTTCTTTAGTTTCTATTAGTACTTTATACTGGAAGTGCTTAAGCAGATGAACGAAAAGTCACATTTTTCGGTTCACATTGGTATTTTATACATTTCTTCCTTTTTTTACATTAAAGTAAACTTGTTAATTGCAGTTGTATTAGCCAGACTTCACAATACATTTCAGATTTTATAGATTCTGTTGTTTTAAAAAAATGCAATTTGGATTTTTTTTTTTTTTTTTTTTTTTTTACAGTTTAAAGTAGCATTTATTATTTTTTTTTATGGATGATCAAGTTTTCATTGGTATTTGGTGTTTTAAGATTAAAGGCAACTGAGTACTCGAGGATCCCAGGCCTGATAAAGTTTACATTATATAACTACATTTAAAGTTTAAATTGCAAAATTTTATAATGTGATAAATATGCTAAGAAAAAGATATAATATCTGTTGTCCTTAGTGAAAAAGAAGAGATCACCAATTTATTTAACAAACATATTTAATTCCTCTGAAAAATCCTGATTATTTTGATAATGAATATTAAGGGAGCAATCAGTAATATGAAACAATATTTTGCCCAATATATATCATGAAAATATACACATGTCATGTATGTTTTCGATTCCCAAGGACAACATATCAAATCTATGCCTATGCTAAAAGCATAAATCACTACGTTCTCTGGGACTTTTAAATTTTTCTTTTATAAATATTTGAAAAGCTTTAGAAGGACGAATTAACTTTAAAGAACATTAAATACCTTTTACAACATCTGAGGACGACTACGAATGTAGTCGAAATATATAATAATTAAAGCTGCCAAAAATGAAGGATTGTAAAAGGTATTTAATGTTCTTTAAAGTTTTTCTTTTATTTTTGGTTTTATTCAATGATTGAAAAATTCTCTCCACACACAAAAATTTTTAAATGATAATTTATAATTAATAGTAACTCCACTACATACACAGCATCACTTAATAAGAATGTAATATATAGATTAATCAGGATACCATTTATTATATTTCATAAACCAAAGTAATTACTTACATAAAACAAAGAATGTTGAATACATTATAAAATAGATAACATTCTAAAAAATTGAACACAATTTTATTTTTTAAATAAGACACAATAAAACATATACGTGATGAAAAGTATCCGGTTTTAATTCAATCTTTTCAATGTAAACTTGATCTGATCATCCATAAAATTTAGTACTTCTTTAAATTTCAACATTAAAACATTAGCATGTACATTTTATAGGAAATTACATTTTTCTCAAATGATAGTAATACATAAAACCAAATTAACACGCGAAGCATGAATCTGTTAAATCTGATATATGCATTACGAAGTCACACTAGTACAACTGCACACTAGTACAACACAAGTGCTATTTAATCTAATGTAAAATACAAAAAAGAAACCTGTATAAATAATACCAACATAAACCGGAAAATATGATTTAACCGCTCAAATACTTCTCAGTATAAAATAATTTAAACTAAAGAAAAGAATTCGTCTGAAAATACGATTTAAAAAACATACCATGCTTCCAACAACAGCTTCTGTTTCACGATTTAGTATGAAATATCTCCTGAAATTTGTTTAATCATCCATTTCTTTTATAATTTTCATATATCTTATTCTTGGAATATAATTTCTTTTTATTAAGCTATTTATTTTTTGTGACTCCTGTTTTTTGGAATCTTAAAATATACACAAACATCGACGAAATCCGCCATGTTTGAGCGTGTTCAGTAGAGCGCCCGAGATGGATCAATTCGACCGGGCGATGACGTCACTGATCCTGGACCGGTCTTGGATCGGGCCAGGAATCTACTGAACGCTTTGGAGCAATTTTGACGTGATAGGAGCAGCGCCATCTATCTAATTTGACCTGTATTATTGTATTTCTGTTGTTTATTTTGTCTGGACTTTTAATACGTAATTTCATAAAATGCTAAACTATATTACGTTTTTTCTTAAAAAAAAAAGAAAGAAAGATCTTTTATGTAATAACAGTTTTACTTCTTTCTTGTTAATGTAGAATTCTGTACTCTGCTAACAAAAAATAAGAAGCTATTAATTGATTGTACTGACAAATTACTAATATACATTACTTTGGTTATAATTTTTTTTAATTCACGTATAAATTTTAATCATGAAAATGTTAAGAATGTTACGTTACATTTATTTTTAAAGGAGCAGAGTAGATTTATCTTAAATGAGCACTTAAAACACCTTTCTTTCTCTTCGAATTTTATTATGAACAGAAATGTACAACAAAAACATTTTTGAAAAAAATAAATTAATAAATTATATAAAATATGAAATATGCTGTTCAGTTAATATAATGGATTTATATAAAAAATAATCTAATAATCTTATTTTCTTCTTCGATTTATGAATCAATATAAAGAGCTTTTTCTCTTATTACCGACTGAATATTAAAATAAACTAGCAATGTAAACAACACTGCATAATTTTATAGCTACTTTTTTTACAGTCTGTTTTGTTTATTAAATTTAATAATTGACATCTTAAACTTATTTTTACCTAAATTAAAAATATGTGGAAGAATTTTAATTTATTTACTTATAGTTAACTTATTGTTTTAAAGGTAAAAAATACAATCGTTTACAAACTTTTCTATTTGTAAACAAAAAACAATCGCATGAATGAAAAGCTTTGTCTGAAAAAAAAAAAAAAAGAAATATAATTTTTCCCAGCTTATTTTTATATATTAAATTAACAAAATATGATAGCGTCCGAATTAAAAAAATATATATTTTTTTGTTTCAATTAAAATTGTGTAAATTTTTGTTTTAATTTTATGTTTGAATGTTACGTTCATCAATAAAAAAAATTACGTATCGAAAATCGTTATTACGTAAAAAATCTTTTTTACACAATAAATAAATAAATATAATATAGTTTAGCATTTTATGGAATTACTTACCTTATTTTCTACAGCACAAACAATGCATATAAATAGGTACATCTGTATTAATCCTCAGCTAATCAAACAAATAAACAATCATTGTCAAAAACATATGTTCATTGTTCAGGTTTTCACTGCGTAATGTCAATCAGAGCCTGATTTTCAACCTATTGCGCATTTGATCCATCACGTGACCCAATGGATCAAGAAATTTTTCTGGGCTTTCTGATCCACGACCGGTCGAGATCGGTCCATTCCACTGAAGCGAATTTGGAAAATGCCGACTCCTCAGAACCTTGGCGAAAAGACATAATCGGGCTTTGGCGAGCGAGCGCGAGTCGCGATGACAAGCACAAGGATTGCATCTGAATGCTGATCTGAATGTGAATTGATGACGATTGACGAAACGAACGTCAGAGTTCATATATCAGCAATAGAAATTTGTTTAATACTTTACAAAATATGTATATAAATTTTAGATGTTTTTATCTCCTGATTTGAATACTTTGAAGTATGATTTGAAACATTTATTTGGTAATTGAATAGATATTTTTGTTTTCTATATAAGCTTTTCCGGGTTTTAAAATGGAAACGTTCACTTACATGTACACTAAACATAAAATTGTCGTGTTTATATTATGCATAGATAAACGTGAAAAGTGATTGACATATATTTATTTTATATTTTGCCGATGTATGTTATTATTTCACATCTGCATTTAAATGAATAATTAATTAATAGTGCTGGAATTCAAATGTTCTATTGTGTGTGTGTGTGTGTGAACAACTTGTTGCAAGGTATGTACGTAAACACAAGTTTCAATGGTTTTATAATTGTTAAAGTTGAATTTAATGTCTGTAAGTTGTACAAGTGCCTAGAATTAATATATATATATTTTTTTTAATTAAAAGTAATATTGTGTATACTATTGCTATAACTTATTGGAATGTTAGTATCTAATACTATCCTGATAGCTTATCTTACATCAAGTTATTTGTTTAGACATTTGACTTAAAATTGTGATATAATAGTGATCATTCTCCTTTTAATTAGCATATTAGTTGGATATTTATTTTGTTAAATATCACCCTTTGAAATGAAACCGATTGAACTGACGATTACATGTAAACATGTAATTATCAGTTCAATCATTTTCATAATGATAATTTCAATAAATTTATTTATTACAGCTTACATTTTGAATAGTATAGTAAGATATATTTACATAGAATAAATTGCATTATGTGGACTGCTGATTAAGTTGTACATATACTTTCTGAGTGATGTTAATTTGAATTTATAAAAACAAGAACTAATATTTGTCAATTGTGGGTAATAATACAGTTTATGATATGACTTAGTGTTTTTAATAAATAACTAACTTGACACAATTTTACTATTATCCTTGAGATTTACAAACTTTTAGGAAAGTTTATCAAAGAATGCTTTACTCAGAATGGTAGAAAATAAAATTGCTTCAAAATACATTTTAAAAGAAAAATTTAAATGCAAAAAATGCATAAAGTACAATTAAAAAAAAATTCAGTTGAAAAGCTCAAAATTATAAACAATCCCAGTTTAAAGAAAATCGAAGAGAAAGGAAGAAGCAGTGTTTCTTGGAAAGTCCTCTAGTTATGAAGTCTGCATCCTATGCCAGCTGGACCATGTCTTCAGTGCACAAAATTGCTTTTGTGCCTGTAGACGTGGGCTTGCTAGCGATTTTATTAATATCAACATCCGATAGAAGAAAGAGGAGGATAAGCTTATTGAAGACAGCCAGTGTGACATGCTGTAAATAAATCTAAAAATAATAACATTTAAATTTGTCATTTGATTTTCTTGAATCCTTTTCAGTTATTTGCCATTCAAACTTTTGTGTGTGTTTTTTAATTTTATGGTGTTTGTTTATAAAATTTTTTAGTTGTATTTCCTTTTTAAAAATTTTATTTATTGCAGACATAGCCTCAACTAATGAATTTGTAATAAGCAATTTCAGTGTATATATCTATAGTTTAAAAAAATTACACATAATCCTTATATATTAAAATATATATTTTATATAGATGTTTAAAAAAAAGAGTGAAGAAGAAAAGACGGAGCAGTTTTCCCCAGAAAGTTCTCCATTTTATGAAGTCTTTGCATCCTATGCCAGCTGGAACATATCTTCAGTGCACAAAATTATTTTCGTGCCTGTAGACGTGGGCTTGCTAGCGATTTTATTAATATCAACATCCGATAGAAGAAAGAGGAGGATAAGCTTATTGAAGACAGCCAGTTCTTTGTGACATGCTGTAAATAAATCTAAAAATAATAACATTTAAATTTGTCATTTGATTTTCTTGTATCCTTTTCAGTTGTTTGCCATTCAAACTTTTATGTGTGTTTTTTAATTTTATGGTGTTTGTTTATAAAATTTTTTAGTTGTATTTCCTTTTTAAAAATTTTATTTATTGCAGACATAGCCTCAACTAACGAATTTGTAATAAGCAATTTCAGTGTATATATCTATAGTTTAAAAAAATTACACATAATCCTTATATATTAAAATATATATTTTATATAGATGTTTAAAAAAAAGAGTGAAGAAGAAAAGACGGAGCAGTTTTCCCCAGAAAGTTCTCCATTTATGAAGTCTTTGCATCCTATGCCAGCTGGAACATATCTTCAGTGCACAAAATTATTTTCGTGCCTGTAGACGTGGGCTTGCTAGCGATTTTATTAATATCAACATCCGATAGAAGAAAGAGGAGGATAAGCTTATTGAAGACAGCCAGTTCTTTGTGACATGCTGTAAATAAATCTAAAAATAATAACATTTAAATTTGTCATTTGATTTTCTTGTATCCTTTTCAGTTGTTTGCCATTCAAACTTTTATGTGTGTTTTTTAATTTTATGGTGTTTGTTTATAAAATTTTTTAGTTGTATTTCCTTTTTAAAAATTTTATTTATTGCAGACATAGCCTCAACTAACGAATTTGTAATAAGCAATTTCAGTGTATATATCTATAGTTTAAAAAAATTACACATTATCCTTATATATTAAAATATATATTTTATATAGATAATGTTTAAAAAAAGAGTGAAGAAGAAAAGACGGAGCAGTTTTCCCCAGAAAGTTCTCCATTTATGAAGTCTTTGCATCCTATGCCAGCTGGAACATATCTTCAGTGCACAAAATTATTTTCGTGCCTGTAGATATGGGCTTGCTAGCTCATTTCATTAACACCGATGCCAGATGGAAGAAAAGGAAGGAAAAGTTTATTGAAGAAAGAATGTTTGTTCATCATGGCATGCAGTAAAGAAAACTTTTCTTAAAATAGATAAACATTTAATATTTTACTTTCTTGTATTGTTCAATTGTTTTCCATTTGAACTTTTGCATGCTTTTGAATTTTATGGTGCTTTTTAATTTGGTATTACTTAATTTTCATGGTATTATTCAACTCTTTCAATCAAATCGAACATAAGTTTGGTCAGTTCAGCTTTAATCCAAAGAAAAAACACATTTTTCATTAATTGGGCAACTCACCGCTTTCACTTCCTGATCCAAAATTTTACATATTTCTCAGAAACTACTTAAATTTAATAAGATAAAATTTTTAAAATTGCTCCATGCAAAATAATTTTTAATTCTTCTGCTAAGACCTTTGTCATGAGAGACTTGTAGATTTAATCACTACGCTCCCAAAATTTTACAAATTTCTTGAAAATTTTTAAGTTATACTTCATTTTTAACAAATTGTTTTTTAAGACTTAGCCTCATCTAGTAAATTTGAAAATTGCAGTTTAAGTGTATAAATTTATAATTATTATTACTATGGAAAGAGAAAGAGAGAAAAAAAAGCATATCATATCATCCTAAAACGTTTAAAAAGTGAAATGTGTGTTTAAACAGTTGCAGTTTAAGGAAGATTGAAAAGAAAAGGAAGGACAGTTTCCCTCGGTAAGTCCTCCAGTTGTGCAGTTTTTGAATCCTATGCTAACTGGAACATATCTTCATTGCACAAGATAGCTTTTGTACCTGCAGCTATGGGCCTGCTAGCATATTTCACAAATATCATGAAACGGAAGAAAACAGAAGAGAAGATAATAAGAAAGCACCACAAAACAGTAAATTCACAGTTTTAAAGTAATAAGTACAAAACTTTGAATAAACACCATAAAATGCAATAAACTTGTAATAATTGTTTTATGTCAAAAGAACACACGACCCTTTGTCAGGCGAACAAAGTAAGCACCAGTGCTGCATGAAAGTGGCAACGGACGCTGCTGCTTTGATTTCAGCACATATGCTTCCTGACAGTGGCACCATCTACTTAAAGAGAAAGTAAGAGACAGAAGAAAATATCCACTAGCGATGGCATAGACCACGAGGAAGTAAGCTGATGAAGGACCCCCCCCCCCCTCATGAGAGCGGCTATTCAGATTTTTACGAACCTGCAATGTAAGGTTTTTTCTTATTATTTACAAATTTTTCAGAAAATCGCTAAAATTGATGCAAAGACCAACATATGTGTTGGCTACAAACTTGGCAGCCTGGTGAAATTAGCGATCAAATTTGGCAGCAAATATTGTTTCAGGATAGCCAAAATTAGTAAACCTTACTTCTCAATTTTAACAGAGTTATTTGTTTTGGTAAAATGCATCATTTCTTACCACTAATTTTTGCCAAAAAGAACAAAAGTATTCCATCTATACTCGAATGATTTTCATTGAACACTAAGCTATGTTTAATAGTTAAAAACTTCTTCACATACCATAAAATTAATGAAAGCACTACCAGTTTCGAAGGGATGTGGCTTTTCTTCTTCAGGTGCAAAACACTTGCTATTACCTTGGAGAAAAAAGCAAGACTTGTGTTTTTTGTACTTGAAGAAGAAAGGTCACGTCCTTTCGAAACTGGTAGTGCTTTCATTAATTTTATGGTGTGGGAGAAAGTGTTTTAAATTTAAATAGCCATTGTACACCAGTTATTTATTTTTTACTGTCTAAGCTAAATATTTGCCAATGGTATTTTCTGTAATAAGACATGAAGTATTATTTATAAAAAATTTACTATAGGTGGTATATATAATCCTATCATAAAGACTATTGTGGTTGGAGTAGCAGTTTTTTTTTATTTTTTTAAGAGGTTGATTTCTTTAGAAATCGACCTATTGCAATCTCTTCGTTTATCTATGTTATATATCTATTTATCTGTCTATAATGAAAATTTTGTTATCATGATAACCCCCGAAATAATACTCCAAATTGAACCAAATTTGGACAGTGAACTTATCTTAATAAATATCTTAGACAAGTTTGTTAACCAAGTTGTTTCGTTTTTTTTTTTGTTTTCAAGTGGTGGCCACTTGAAAATTTCAAATTCACATAAAAAGTACCGATGTGCTTAAAACCCTATATGTACATAGCCCAAATCAGTATTTCTACCAAGTCCATTAATAATTTACAGCCGCCATTGTAAAACAATGGCGGCTACTTCATAAAAAGAGAAATCAACCTACCCTTCCTAATGAACTAGGACTTTTTTTTTTGGCTTATTTTCAGGAATGTTTGTGGACATGTATATTCCAATGGTTCCCATGTGAGATTTTTTTTTTTTTTTTATGCTAGCTAAGTGAGCATACATGTATGGTACCATGACAACTGCTCAGTGCCGGATCCAGAGCTTAACTTGGGGGGGGGGGGGGGCTAAGGGTTTTCAAGATGTTATTCCAGATCAATGAAAATTTTACAATTGTAACATTCAATTGTGAATGTCATTTTTTTGGGGGGGCGGCGGGAGGGTTCAGCCTCCTAGATCTGCTACTGCTGCACAGATTTTCATGCAAAATGAATAAGCTATATCCAGTATTCCTTTTTTTCTTTTGGATTTAATGGTTGCAGAGTGAGCACACATGTATGGTAGTGATCGCTGCTGTACAGATTTCTATGCATAGTGAAGTAATTCAATTTTAAATATTTGTTTTATTAATCTTAAATATAGGCTTCCATATTAAGGAATGTACGTGTATTAAAAAATATATATGCACAACTGTATTAAAATATAGCTATAATTTATTAAAATGTATGTACGTGTAACATGGTTAAGGCAATTAATTCTTCATTTAGTAATGATTTTCTTTTTCATGTTTAAATTATTAAAATAAACATGGCTGCAATCTTGACAGGTAAGTTATGGTAGAGTATCTTGATAGAAAGAATGATAACATACAAAGAACTAACTATGAATGGTCAAAGTTTCTATTTTACTAAATCTGTAACAAAAAAAAAAAAAAAATAATAATAATAATAAATGGTCAATTATACTTTGAAAATTAAGTGAATGACAGTATATTTTACTTTTTAAATTCCTGTTTTTGAATAGTAAAATGCATTATTTATTAATAACCACAAATCTTTGAATAAACACAATAAAAGCAAACACTTGCAACAATTGTTTCAGGTCAGAAAGAAAACACGACCCTTTTTCAGGCGAACAAAGTAGACACGAGTGCTGCAAAAAAACAGCAACAACACACTGTTGCAGGTTGCACTGTGTTGCTGCTTTGTTTACAGCACTCTACTATGTTCACCTGACGAAGGGCTAGGTTTTCTTTTGACCCGAAACAACTGTTGCGAGTTCTTGCTTTTATGGTGTTTATTTAAAGTTTTGTATTTATTACTTTTAAGTGCCATTTCTTTTATGCTTTTTTATAATGTATTATTTATTGTTAGACTAAGTTATTTTGGTGAATACATCTCAATTGATACTTATATCAACGTTTTTATTAGAGTAAAAATATGAAGTACACTTCGAAAATTAAGTGGATATCCTTAATTACTGTAAATTTTACTTTTTAACTTCATGTTTTTAGATAGCAAAATTTAACATTTATTGTTAAAAGAAGTTATTTTGATGAATGCATTTAAATTACCACTGATATCAATGTTTTTCTTACAGTGAATTATGATTAAAATTTCGATGAATAACATATATATATTTTTTTATTTTGTAACACTTTCATTAAAAATACTCATGCGCGATTTAGAAAACTATTAGTGTTTATAAAAGTATTGCCTTTATACTTATTATCTTCAAATATTATTTTAATTTAAAAATAAGTTTGTCTAAAGCAGACAACAGTGTTAATCCGATCTTGTGAAATTTGGCAATAAAATACTTTGGATTTTTATTGCTTGCTTTGGATTTGTGTAGTATTAAAAGCATTAAACTGGAATGGTAATCTATTATGACAATTCACATAATGTTTATACAGATAAAATATTGCTATTAATATCTCCATTTTCATGTGATCATCAGGGGGAAAATACTATACACACAAAATTAAGAGCAACTAGTGAGTAACACCAACTTCTAGTTCTAAAGCTCAATTTTTGTATTGGCAACACTCTACATGCTGAGAAAATGACTGTGGCATTATTTAAGCACTTGTATATTAATTATATCAAAGTATCCTAAATTATATGACTTGTTGGCGCAATCTGCTGCATCAAGAAGACTAAAAATTTCTCAATAATAAAAATTTAAGTTTCAAATATCTTTTTTTTTTTTTTTTTTTTTTTTTCAAGTTGTAACGATATAAAACTCAACAAAAAAGGTCTTTGAATGCAGAATTGTTTGCATGAAATTTTATAAATGAAAGGTTTTATATAAAGGTTATATAAATACTTTTAAATGTTTGGATATAGTTCATTTTCACTGAAGCAAGATTACTACTGAAATAAATTCAGTTAAAAATCATTTACATAAAAAAAATTAGAAATTTCATTTTAAGGAAGAGATTATACATATAATTAATCATATTATGAATGTAATCAATCTATACCTATGCAAACATTTGAATTTGCTCGATTTTTAGAAAGTGAGCATTCTTTATTTATTAATCTAAATAAGTAAATAAAAGAAAATCAATGTGTTGCTATTTTAAAAATTAATATAGCTTAATTTCAAAGTTAGGCAAAAAAAAAAAAAAAAAAAAAAAATCTCCATCAATCAAAATTAACATTATCTGTCAAATAAATTTTACTTAATTACTTATGCTTATAATTACTCACAAAATACTTAAGTTCATCATTACTTAACAAATTATTATTGCGATTTTTTTTCCTCTTACAGAAAAAGAGACAGAAAAAAAGAATACTTCAGAATAAATATGTAACAGTATAAATTAATTTATTTGGACAAAATTAATTTATATTGTATAAAGAAAAATATTGAATGGTAAAATTAATAAATCAGTGGAGAAATTTATTGTGATACATTTACTTATTGGTAAAAAAAGTTATGTGTAATAGATTTGTATTTTTATTTAGCACATTTTAAAAATTATAAAAAAAAAAAAAAAAATGTTTTCTTGTAAAATAATCGCATTTCATTCAATAAAATGTGAAGAAAGTTACTTTTTATTTAAGCAAAATGTTTTACTTAATGTTTACAATTACATACTACAAATCACGGAGTGCTACAAATACAATACGAATTACGAACGATCGATGATTGATTCATTTCTGACTGGTTTGATTCAATCAATGATTAGTTTCCACATTTCAGATTTATCATCTCAGAATAACGTTTCGAGCCAAGCTTCTGTCGCCAAGGTTCTGAGGAGTCGGCATTTTCCAAATTCGCTCCACTGAACGATGTAACTCTGGATCGGTCGACACCACTGAACGCTTTGGCTCGGAATCTTTCGACCGGTCGTGGATCGGGCGCTCTACTGAACACGCCCTTTGTTAATTGTCTGGTTGATTTGCTAGCGTCAACAACAACAATGGGGAAATGGAGAGTGGGTAAAAGCGTTCACGAAAACGATTACCCAGGTTAAAGTTATGACGTCATTTTCGGGGGATGTGCATACCCAAGCCCAAGCCCGGGCTGTGTATCGTGAACATGGTATTAGAGGGTAAGGTATAGTATCGCCATATTAGAAATATGGTACCTAAAATCGAGTTTTCAGCTACGCTTCCGTCATAAGTAACGTCTGAAGCGCCGCCTGTCGCTAGCAATAGAAAACATATTTCTAAACAAACATGGCTGCCTGCGAGCCGCGATCTTAGTAGCGGTAGCAACAGTATGGTTCTAAATAAATATTCCATAAATATTTTATTTAACTTGCAATTTTTTGTTGCAAATCAAATGAATGATGAAAAATATTAATAATCAATTCAGGAAATTGTTGAATATATGTGAAAGATCCTAAATACAATTGAAATAATTATTGTAAAAGTTAATGTAATTTAAAACATGTATTTTTTTTTTCTTTCCAAACTGTACATTCGGCAGCAAAATTATTGAAACGCTAACATAATTCTTATGGAAAAGATTGGCACCTAATACTGTTTTGTTAGGTAAATATTTGTCGAGTTCATTAACTTAATCTTATGCTGTTTCTAAAAATGCAATATGATAAAAACTAGCGATCATGTTTAAAAAAAATGTATATGAAATTTGTGTATGTGTGCTTCAATAATTTTGCTGCCCACTCTATAATTTCAAACAAATAAGCATATAAAAAAACCATGGATATCGCTTCCGTTTTCAAGCTTTTTATTTTTACATATTTTGAAATTCAGTACAAACATCAGAAATTTAATTAAGATCTATGATAATAAATAAGTTATCAATGACTTCCTGTATTATGAGCTAGAAGTAAACCCTGGCTACTTAAATGTTCTACCCCCTGCACATAAATTAAAACATGAATTGATATCTATGTATTGAAATTGATATGAACTGTAACTAACGTGTGTATAATGAAATAATGAATACCTAAAAAAAAATTTATATATCTTCTTTTATTTAAAAAACAAAACAAAAAATTGAGAAATACAACTTAACTATAATTTATTCTTCTCAGAAATTTCATTTATTATTTTTAAGAGGGAATGTGTGTGTGTGGGGGAGGTAAGAAATGTATTTTAAGGAATGTACTCATCTTACAATGTCATGAAAAAAGAATTCTAGATATATTCTGTAATTGTGTTTTCTCTAGGATTTTGAGTAGCTGAGTTTCTTATCCTGAACAAGGTTCTAAACAAAAAGTACCAGATCACACTCATCAACATAGCCCTTTGAAATTATCTATAGTTTTTTTTTTTTTTTTTTTTCTTTAATCAAACCTTGAACACAAGTTAATACGCTTTAGGAAAACCCCCACAAGGGTAGTATTAAGACTTTCATGTAGTTAATTGGCCAATGACAAATATATCTAGAATCTCACGTTACAATTGATACATTTTCCTATGCAGAAATGTAAAGTTTGTTATTGAATTTTCATATCTGATATTTAATGTTATTTATACAATACATACATACAAAAAGAAAAAGAAAATCTGGTGTGAAATAACCACACGACTTCCATAATCCACTATTGCACGTATTAGAAGTATTTTTTATTTTTTTTAAGATAATGTGATCAGAAGATATAAAATTGACCTAACAAAGTTGACGCCTAAAAATTTTCCTGTAAGAGAAAGCTGATAGACTTTAAATAGAACTTATATAGCGAGTTAAATATATATATATATATATAGTGGTGCCTTTTTTTTAAAAACCAATTTCCAAGTTTGTTATAGAATTTCAATATATTGTCTTTATAGTGGTATGAAATTGATCTTTTCTTTTAGCAATAACTTGTCATCTCTGTTTATACCACACACACACATATATATATATATATAAACATGTTGAGCTTTTATTATAAATACCTTACTTATCGATTTAGCCATCAGGAGTTTTCCACGGTTTTCTTTGAAACTATAGTACAAGTTAGGTGCCCTTAGAAAGACCCTCTCCCTTTCCCCACAGAAGGTCCTCTAGGACCTTCATGTAATCAAATGGCCTTACTCCAACAAATTTAGATTTATGTTACAATTGATGCAATTTAGTTTGTCAGAAATTATTTATATCTGACATAAAATGTTTATTTAACACATGCATGTAACTATTCACATGTTGAGCTTTTATTATATGTATCTACCAGTGGCGGATCCAGAACTTGACTTTTGGGGGGGGCTAAGATTTTTCAAAGTGTTATTCTAGACCAATAAAAATTTTGCAATTGCAATATTCAATTGTAAATGTCAGTGTTTTGGGGGGGGGGCCTCAGCCCCCCCCTTAAATCCGCCACTGGTATCTACCTCAGCCTTGCGCTTTACTCGTGTACCAATTAGGACCCCTTCTTTCTTACAGAACAGACTAGAACCTTCGCACAGTCAATTTGCCTTAACTCTAATGCCCATGTCATATGATAGATTTTTGCACAATATTTTACTAAACACAACACAGCAGTGTATGGGGAAGATTCAAGGTCAGCATGTAATCAACTTGTTCAACCATCTTTTGGAAAAGTTGAGCATGTTGTGTCTAGTAAAAAGCTAAACGAAATTGTTCGTGTGATATGGCCATAACACATCTAGGATCTTACTTTTTCCCATGCATAAAGTGTGTTACTGAATTTTGATATCTGACATGTTATTTTTACCACACACATACTACCCCCCCCCCCCCCAAAAAAAAAAAAAAAAAAAAAAAGGTTGAGCTTTCATATGTACCTACCTCATTGACCTACTTGTCTAGAATTTTCCATGGTTCTCCTTGAAACTCGTGTACAAATCAGGACCCTTTAGAAAGACTCACTCCCCTTTCCCACAGAAAGTTCTGGTACTTTGATGTAGTCAATTGGCCTCAATGTCAACACACCTAGGATCTTATATTACAATCGTTAAAATTTTTCATGGTCAAATTTAAATTTTGTTATAGAATTCTCATAATTTGACATTGAATATTATTTATAACACATACACACACACACACACAGAAATAAAAAATTCACATGTTGAGCTTTTATTATAAACATCTGGAGTTTTCGCTCAAACCTCGTGTTCAAGATAGTACTCCTTAGAAAGACCCCACTTCCTACAGGAGGCACTAGGACTTTTGTGTAATCAATTGGCCTTTATTATATCTGACATTAAGAGTTATTTTTACCACACACACATATCCCCCCCCCCTCCAGAAAAAAAAAAAAAAAAAAAACACGCTGAGATTTTATTATAAGTACCAGTTAATGGCTAGGTAAAAACTGAATGCAGCATTCATCATTTGAAAAATTCATTTGTTTCATATACTATTTCCTACAAGGCAAGTTTTTCATATAATTACCGTAAAAACCGGCAGATGAACCGCTACAGATGCAAAAAAAAAAGTTGTATTTTTTCTATCTGCAGCTCTTACGCAATTTTTTTTTCTTTTCCACCCTCCTCCCTTGACACATTCTGAACTTTTCTCCAATGGTGTGCAAGAGAGGGAAAAATGGCAATTTTCGAATTTTCATTCACCTTACATTTTATTTAACATTTGGCCTAGACAGCATATTATAAAGCTACAGTTCAATTTTCATGAAAATATGTGAATGAACAAAAAAGTTACATTTTTATTGGGAATTATATTTATCACGACTCACGTCACCAAAAAAAAAAAAAGTTAAGATTAAGTTTTCTCTTTATTTTGTAGTATTTTAAATTGAGATATGCCATTGAAATTTCTTAATATTTGGTGTTAACGCCCGATAATTCAATTGTGAATATTTTTGAAAGTGTAGAATTATTAGGAAGGGCTTAAGGAGGGGGATGAAGGGGCAAAAAAGAAAGAAAGTTACTGCATTTAAAATTGGTATTATTAGGTTTTAATTTAAGAGAAATTGATTGCAGATATTTTCAAGTGTAAATTTATTAGGAGGGACGGAAAGGTGGGGGTAAAAATGTAGAAAAGGAATGGGAGTTTTGGAGAAAACAATGGAAAACATAGAACGCCTTTATTCTTTTATATTTTGCAGAGTTTCGAATTTCAATTTCCGCTCACATTTTGTACAAAGGATGCTTACCATTATATATCCCGGAATTACGCAAGTTTCGGAGAAAACCTTGGATAAATCAAACACAAATCTTTTTATAAAAATGTTTTATATTATCTTTGTATCTCAGCTTCTAATTAACATAATTTCATAAGTAATGTATCATTTTAAAAGTTATTTGAATTGAAATTGAAGAGTGTATGTTGTAAATCTCTGTTGCCAGAGGGCGCTTTAATGTTTTAATAATTCAATATTTAGAATTCTAATTATGATTAAATTATTTATAACACATCATTTAAAATTTTGAAGACTTTTAAACTTATATAAGTCGTTAAATTCAGTATGGAGGTGTCAGGACCTGAAACGGGAAAAAGGTGCCGCACTCGCCACCGAGCGGGAATTTTGTAAAATAGGATTTTTCAAGGATGGTCAAACAGCTGGTTTCAAACAGCTGGTCACCGAAGGCGGCTAGTATAAATTAAAAATGAATTCGTTTTCATTTAAACAATCTTTATATTTCTTATATATTATTTTTATTATGAAAGAGCTGGAGCGGATTTCTGGCATCGCACCTTCATAAGGACCGAAATAAAATAGTGCAGCTCTCACGAAGGTGTGGCACTTCTGAAAAACTTATAATTTCATTACCTAAGATTGTGTTGATGCGGCTCATATGCGAATGTGGACGATCTGCCAGTTTTTACGGTATAAGATTAAATTGCTCTTCTGTTTGATATTCATCATTTTTTCGCATGTAACCGCATTTCACAAAACAATTTTCTGGTTTACTAAAGTGGTTATTTCCCGCCATGCTGAAATTGCAAAATGAATAGATGGTCCAGAGACAAAAGCATCCCAATTTTGATCCTCAATGGAAATGGGGAGGAAAAGTTATTTTTGGAAGAAAAAAGTAATTCCAGTTTGTATGCCATATGGAAACGCTTGAGCTTCAGGAGAAAATGTTTACGAGGTCAGGAGAAAATTTTTACAACAATGAATGTGGGAAAATGACTTTTTTAAGCACGATACATGTGGGTTTTGTTAACATTATTTAAATAATATTTGTGCAGGGACCATAAAAATAAAAAAATCAATGTGGGAATGATAGATCGGGGTTTGACTGTAAAGAAAATTTTGAAAAATCAGTTTTTAGAAAATGATAACCAGTTTCAACAGTTGTGAATTTCCTGAATTTGAAAAATGAATTTAAAAACCTGTATTAGTTAGGGTTGTAATAGCGATTAATTCCCCATAGAATAACATTGGCTTTAGCTTTCAGTGATAAGTATAGTTTCAAAGGCTAAAAAAAGTATTTTCTCTATATGTTTATTAAAAAAAAAAAAAAAAATTAAAATTCTGAGCACATAAAAGAACAACATTTAAATAATATCATGTAAAATTTTCATTAAAAATTTTTATAAAAATTCAGGCAGCAGGTTCTGGTTTTCGGAGACTTTTAGAAAAGCACTTGACATGATTTCACAAAAACTAATGTATCAGTCTTATTGAAATTTTGTACACTTCTTTGGAATAAAATGTTCTTGAACATTTTTTTTTTTTCTTTTAAAAAGGCATTTAAATTTTTAGAGAAGTTCTATGCAAAAACAATACATTTTTGATGCATTTTACCCCACATATATCCTTATAAGATCAATTTTAATAATAATAAAATTGTTCGTTCAAGCCCTAGTCAATTCTAATTTGAAAAAACGTACAAAATTTGAATAAGATCAGTGCTTCAGGTTTTAGGAAATTTTGTTGACTACTTTCCTGAAGGGTGAATGGAAATCAGGACATGTCGGCTGAATTTTCCAAATTTTTTAATACAAAATTTAGAATGTATTGTTTAAATATTGCTCTTTTAACTGCTCAAAATTATAAACAAAAAATCTTATTTATTACATTAAAAAAAAAAAAAAAGACAAAATATGCTTTAGTCTTTGAACCCATGTATCCCCTTTAAAGCGGTGTTAAAGTATTTAAGTCTTATAATAACAGGAGACTTGGCGTTGGAATATTAAAACCTGAATAAACTACTACGTCATTCCCACCTTTCCCATAATCCTATTGGTTGAACTAAATTCAGTCCATCTCCTATATATACGAGCACTTCTCCAGATCCAGAATTCTTTTTGCACTGAAGACTGTATGCTTAAGGCTACCGAAACAGCTGTATGCATCTCAAGTATTTTTCTTTGGCGTTTCTGACGTAGTAGTTTATTCGGGTTTTAATATTAAAGTCTTCTTCATTTTTGTTAGTATATCATAGTACTCTGTTGTTTTGCCTAGCAAATCATTAGTCACTTATACACAGAACCACACAAAATACATAAAAAAAAGAAATATATATATATCTAGGAATATGTGACATCAATCAGTTTTGAACTATATATGTGTGGGTGGCTGGAAAAAAACCATTAACATAAAGAGTTTATTTATCTGATGATTAACCCTTAAATGCCTGATAAATCGATTTAACCGTTTGAGTTCCAAGCAGCGTGATTGCGCTGTTGAGATTTTACGTCGAGAAAACCCAGTACATTTGTATGCATAAAGTAGTGAATTCTTGTAATCGAAATTGAGAACACAAATTCCTTTGCCAAATCATTTTGAAACACACAATTATTAACAATGAGAAACACTTGCACAAGAAAATGTCCGATCGCTTTGCAAACTGCAATAAATATGACGGAGCGATGAGAAAAAGACGAGAATCGCGTTACCTAACAAATAAAAGAAGCGCTATTGCTCCAATTGGGATTCATCAATGTAAAATAAACAAAGTGCTATCGTGCCGTTTGGTATTTCTCGACATAAAATAAAACAAATGCTATCGCGCTGCTTGGGTCTTTCCGTACTTACTTAGAGAAAGCGCGGTTGTGCTGTTTGGGATTCTTCGACAGTGTTTTTTCAATACCCCCTGGGACTCAAACGGTTAAAAATGTACATACTTTACCATGTACCTAATAATTTTTAGCACTAGTGTTGCCGAAGGAACATGATGAAATTCTATTTAATAATACTATCAGTATCAGTATGTAATTTATTGGCTAACATTACGCATTAGAGCTAGAATATTACTCTAATAATATTTTAGAAGACAAAATTGAATATGTTACCAAAAGGCAAGGGTTAAAATGTCATCATATTTACTTTGTATTGTTTCTTGAAGTAAATGAATTAACTAATAAACAGTGATGTCGCTAGGCTTTCAAAATCATGGGTCTTCACATAAATTGGCTAAGCTTTAGTATACGGCACCCATTGCTTATTGCCGTTGCCGATGTTTTGATCATGTGATATGATGGTGATTCGAAACCTGAATCAGAGTATCGATACTTTTTTCCCGTTGTATCGAAACGTAACAAAAAGATCTTCAATTGTTAAAGATCGTTTATATCTTCTCTTCTACTTTTTTTAAAGCCGCCGCGGTATATGTAAGTGAGATTAATTCTAGATTTTATTGTTTTTAAATGATTTTACAAAGTTTAAAGCAAAATTTTTTCAGTGTATTTTTATATATATATTTTTAATAAATTTACGAAGAAAGAAAGGGTAGGGCATAATAGTCATTGCTTCAGTACACATTTTTTTCATGCATCGTGATTTAATTAGGTGCATTCAGTGATTATTTATTTATTTATAATGCTTGCGTAGCAATCTACCATCGGAATACTCACCGTTACAGTAAATATTTCATGCATTTTCTGATTCATGCTCCTCGAAATAGGGGTGTCCAGTGATGATTGTTTTTGGTTTTAATGCTTGCGAAGCAAGCATACAGCAGCTAGTGTACTGATCGCAGCTTATACAAATTTTCATGCATTTACCGATTCATGCATCGCTAATTAGGGGCCGTCCAGTGATGTTTTTTTTTTTGTTTTTATGCTTGCGAAGCGAGCAAACAGCAGAAAACATAGTGACCGCGGCTCCATGAATTTTCATGCTCCACGAATTAGGGGCGTCCAGTGATGTTTATTTTGGTTTTAATGCTCGCGAAGCGAGCAAACAGCAGAAAACATAGTGACCGCGGTTCCATGAATTTTCATGCTTTTACTGATTCATGCTCCACGAATTAGGGGCGTCCAGTGATGTTTTTTTTCTATTTTAATGCTTGTGAAGCGAGCAAACAGCAGAAAACATTGTGACCGCGGTTCCATGAATTTTCATGCTTTTACTGATTCATGCTCCACGAATTAGGGGTATCCAGTGATGTTTTTTTTTTTGTTTTAATGCTCGCGAAGTGAGCAAACAGCAGAAAACATAGTGAAACATAAAGAAAATGTTTCATAATAATGAAAAATATTGTTTCATGACATTTTGATTCAATTCACGGCATTGTGAAACGATTCACGGTACCGACTCACGAACTGAATCAAAACACCATCATACCACGTGATCAAAACATCGGCAACGGCAATAAGCAATGGGTGCTGTATAGTAAAGCTGTTCCAATTAATTTATATATTAAAGACAGGGCGCGAAATTTCCGCTCGCCAGCGGCGAGTGGAATTTTTACTGTGGCGAGTAAAAATTTGGTCAAGTTATAGATAGAATTCTTACACGATACGGTGATAGAAAACATTTTTTTTTTTTATATAGATTTAAATATGGCAAAATCTTGTGATCTTATAACCTCATAATTTAACCTCTCCTTTTTCTCTTCTTGGAATGCTGAGTCAGTGTGCACTGTCCGACGACCGTCTCAGTCTAGGAAAGGAAAAATGATGTGCATGCATAAAGTTTTAATCTCTTCGGCAGTTTCGTTTCTCCCGTTCTGATTTCTCCAAGAAGAGTGAGAAGAGAAATGCGAAAGTTTGCCTATGCAATATTGGCGCATGAAAATCAGCCAGAGCCCTTTTAAAGATACTGCTTATTTTTATTTTGTTGAATAATTACCAAAAAACAGTTCACATTCTCCAGTTTTTCACTGAAACGCCAAGGATTTGCGCTTGTTATGATTTGTAAGCAACGATTTTATCGAAAAAGTTATTCCGAAATGTTATTTCAAATGACAATGAACAAGCTATACACATCGACATTCCGTCTGATTACAAAAATAAAACGAATAAAAAAGACATTTCTGATGTAAAAAATTAAATAAATAAATAGGTAAATAAGGAAGTTAATCTTTCAAAATAAAAAGATTTTCACAGGATATTGTTTGACAAAGAGTTTTTTTTTTTTTTTCTTTAATGAATCTTTCCATTTATGTTATTAGATATGTTAATGTTTTTCAAATCTCAAATACAATATATTATAAGGATTTTTAATTATAGATGATTATGAGACATGATGATATACGGCACACTTTTAATATATATAATTTTAGGTATATTTGTAAAAGCATTTAAAATAGTCAGGAAAAATTAAAAACCCAAAATGCGTAAAAAAAAAATGTTAACCCTAATTTATGGCGAGTAAAAACAATTTTTGGCGAGTGTAATCTGAGTTGAAATTTCGGGCCCTATTAAAGATATAAATTGAAATTTTATCTTATTGTAAATGAAAAAAAGTTCTTTATGAATTTTTAACCAGCTCTTTTTGAGATGTCTTAAAACTAATATTATGTAGGAAGTGGTTGCTGTTAAGAAACAAATGCAATAATTTTAAGAATGAAAATTATGCGTCCCCTGGGACACGCCACAATAAATTTTCCACGTCCTGTCTTCGATTTTCCACACAATAACAGCATCACTGAATACAACAAATAAATACTCCATCTATCATTTCCAGGCACCTGTGCCGAGACTGCCAAAAAAATCATTCATGAAACGCCACAGCTAACAAGACATATAAAAAGGTATTTCAGCAGTTACTTGTGATTAAATATAATTTATTTTGATCAGCGATGAAATATCTATATTTTAGAAACAAGCCGCAAGAATGTTAAATTTTATTTGACAATCAACCACAAAAATGTGCAAGTTTCATTAATTGATTTTTAAAAATTGACATTTTACAGAGTCTATGCAGAAGTTTTTTTAAACGAAAACAGACAAATTTATATTTAAATTATCAAATTAATTCATATTTCGAAATACTCACCTGATTCTTGTGTAGAACTGCTAAATAATTGAGTAATGAAAAACTATACAACTTGAAAAGTAAAATACTTACAAAAATAAATAGGACAATCCAAAGTTTTCGCAATTCCTTTTCTTCTTAAGCACTTCTGTTTATTATATACTAAAGCTGTCTCTTCAAATTATTCCAGCATAATAGCCCTCATTCAGCTTCAAATCCTTGTGAATACTATCCAGCTACATGGCAATTGATTTTTCTTAGTCATTTTCGTTCAATTCTTGAAAAAGTATTTTTGGAGGGAGCAGACACAATATATATAAATCCGAAAAAGAACCTAATTTGTTACGTCAATACATCAAAACTAACATAACAAATCAGTTCTCATTCAGACAAAGCCCACTTTAAAAATTAGAAATTCTCTTTATTCTTCATCTGGTCAGGCTTTCGTTACAGATAAAATCTAAAAAAAAACTAATGAGCTAATCGAAGTACAAAACTTTATATTACTTACAGTTATACAAAAATCAATATTCTATATATTTATTTCTAGCGAAATTTTTAAAAAGTAAATAAAGTGATTAAAAAATAATTACACTACTGTTAATTTTCTGAATGCAAATTCGGGCAGCATTTTAAATAACACTGCTCTGCAAAAAAAAATTGTGTCCTGATACCATTCCCGCTGATTATTATGTAAAATGACATCCTGAATCCAAATATGATCCTTATTTTGCCCAAACTAAAATTTAGTAGATAGAATAATAATAAAAAAAGGGCCTAATTTCATATTATCTAGAATGATTAAGAAATTAATGTAGCCGCTTTTTTACTCTGTTACTAAATACATAGTACTCATATAAAGCCAGACCTTGATATAGGGTATATAAATATAAAATTCTCAAACGTTTAAACATATAATTTCATTTTTTAAACTCTCAGATAAAAAATAAATTATAAAAATAACAAATTTGTATTTTAAGTAAAATATTGTATAAAAATGAAAACAATGCATTGAAATGACTTATTGATATAAATTATTAAAACACATTCCACTTATATTTATAAATTTTTTTACTCCCTATATTAGAAATGTTAAATAAAAGATTTCCATGCAAAGTACACATTATATAATCAATTTAAATTATTTTTAAGATTGTTTCTTCAAATAAAGATGAACTTGGCAAAATTTTCAACATAAAAAATAAATAAAATATGATTAATGAAAATAAAATTTTGTAGGTAATTGTTTACAAAAGGTAATTATACAATCACATGTTCATAAAAACTTTCATTGAAAATAGTCTCTGTCCTTTGTTTTTAAACTTTAGGTTATAGAACATGAAATATATATACATATTTACATACCCCCCTCTTTAAATCTACATGATAATGCAATAATAATAATCAGCAACAGATTTACTTAGGAAACTATACAATACACTATGTAGTTAGGTTTTTTTTTTTTTTTTTCTTTTAATTGATAAATAAAATGACATCTTCTACTTTTCAAATTATTAATTTAAGGGAAAATATATCGATTGCAAATTTAAGATCGATTGCTAAGTTTAAAGTACAATTTATTGCTTTGACAGAATAATCTCAAATTATTTATGCATCAAGCATAAATAATTCATTCAATTGCTTATATTATGTCCAGATTCGTCTATTTTTAATTTAGTTTTGTTCCTAGTTTTGTCTAGTGAAAGGAAAATTTATAAAAAGTAGGAAAAACAACGATCCTTCCTGCAAAATTTACTACGGCCAAATTACTTAATAATTCAAGTCATTTGTAAAAGCAATAAAAATATAACTACAAAATAATATATAAAATGAAAGACGTAAATATCTCTTTAATCGTTCGCACTAAAAACCATATTTACATATTTTAATCCCTGGCAATATTGTTTAAGAATTCTAATGAAAATTTAATAAGACATTTCAACATTACACTCAAAATACCAAAAACTTTCTTTTCTCATGCAGAAAACATTTTTTAAATGTAGTACATTTTTTTTTATGATTGCATGACAAACGTAAACAAGACCTTTCAGATGTAGATTTAAAAGGCTTAGCAATCCTGTCAGTTTTGTTATGCAGTTTTTTTAAGCGAAATTTGATTGAAGGATCTTCAGTAAGACTATTGGAAAAAATCGAAACATAATAACTTATATTTACCTTGCTTATTTATCAATATTCATTCAATTTAAATTTAATATTACGTAAATATTTACTCAACAACATTCATCTAGCTCGCTTACCTTAGGAGCAGAAAACATTGATGGATTCTTCAATTCCTGTTCTTTATTTCTCTTCAAGGCTTTCCTATATCCTGTGTCGCACCCATACACAAAACATATTCTAGAGCTGGACATATTGCGATCAAATAATTAATTTAATATTTAAAAAAATGTAACTTTCACGAAGATGCTAATACAAAAACGGCATAAGAACTCACATCAGCGCCACTATGCGGTGGTTTGCGCGTTAGGCCCATTTTTGCGGGAAATCGCCGTAGAGGAAATTCCTCCTTCTCTCTACCTTCATGATCGTGAACTCAACCTTTAAGACAACACAAACATCCATGCCCGCACCAGGATTCGAACCTGGGACCAGTAGATTCGGAAGGCAGCGCCCTACCGACCGAACCACCTGGCCGGCTGGTTTGACTTTTTTTAACAAGGGGGCTTACTTTATTCGCATCGAGATCATCTCGAGATCGAGAGTGACGTCTTTCGTTATTGTCTGAAAACGATACCTAGAAAACGAAGTGTGCAAGAATTGGTACTTTATTCCTCTCGTCCGATAAGTGAAATCGAGATGATATCGTCAGTGAAACGACAGTAAGTCCCTCCCTTCGAAATGACATAACAGCGAAGGAGGAGTTACATTTAACTTCTTCTTCGCATTTTTTAACCAATAAAAAAATAGAAAACTATTTTCCAAGCAGGGTTGCCAGTTTGGCCTCCTTGGAGCCAAACTGGCTCCAAATCAAGGTGGTTGGCTCCGAAATTTTGTGTTTGGCCTCGGAAAGCATTTGGCTCCAAATTTGGCCCCATTTCTTGTAAGCGTTACTTTGGAGGAAAAAAAAATAGTTTTCTTTTAAAATATTTACCAATGTTGATACACTTCTCGTGTAAATTGAGAAAAATTATGATAAAGAAGTAGAAAAGAGAAATATTGGCATGGTCATACCTTCAAAGTTATCTGCCCAGTCGTTAGAGCACCGGGCTTCTAATTCGAAGATTGCGGGTTCGGTACTCGAGCCGGCCAAAGACCGTCGTGTACACTGATGATGGCTGGTGCACGTAAAATACGTCGTGGACGCTATGTCTTCCATGTTCTCATCAAAATTATATCTCTGGGGATCACCGAAGCGGGACAGCCATCCCTTCCGTGGAGGATCAAAATTGTGATGGCATGTCCTGGGACCACCTCTAGGGTTGAGTCCAGGACCGTCACCCATTGCCCAGCACTAGTGCGACGTAAAACCCAACCAACCAATCTTCTGAATAAATAATTATACTTTTAAGGATCATGGAATTTTGCATAACTTTGTGTTAAATTGTCTTATTCTATAGTTTTTCTTTTTCATTTGCTTGTAGAAACTTTTTTTTTTCCCATTCAAATATATACATATATATTAACATTTTAATGCTTTTTTGTGAGAAAAATATTGAAATGAAAGAGTATATTAAGAAAAAGCAGGAACTTTTTTTTTTTTTTTTTTTTTTTTTACACTAATTTTCTCCAAAATTAGTGTAAAAATCTTTCCCGAATGGTATTCTTTCTTCCATGAATAATGTATGTCTTTCATAATCCCATCGTGCGTATATATTCAGTATTCAGTCAGTAGTTATGCAATTATATATATATATATATATATATATATATCAGAATCCATTAAGTAAATAATATTTTTCATTAAAATAAGAAATATTATTATAATAAGTTTTCATGTGTGTTTGCATATTTAGGTGAAAAACGACAATATAGGATAACTGAAACTACATTAAATAATACATATCATATTTTAAATAATTTTTTTCCTATTTATTGGTTGATTGTATACTGTATACACTTTAATTTGGACATTTAAACTACATTAATGCATACAACGCCTCCTACTTCTAGGTTTATTTTTCATTTCGATTTTTCAAATTTCAAGCTCAGCATAACAAGTCTCTGCTCGAATTTGAACTAAAAACGAAATGTGATTTCGAAGTTTTTAAATACGTAATGTTATAGAAATTTTATGAAAAATATTAAATTGAAGTTTCTTTCTTTCTTTTCTTTTTATTTATTTATTTACTTATTTATTTATTTTATGGTGCATTACAAGAACAATTAAAGTTCGTAAACCAAGAACCATAGATTTGTGACTTTGAAGTGCTTTAAATCTTCAGATGTAGGCTGATGTTGCCAACTTAAATTTTGTCATGCCCCTACGGAAACATAAAAATGTCCCTACACTGATGATAAAAGTCCCTACTTTAGTGCTCAGGATGTCCGTATGAAGAACTTTCATTTGCAGGATATCCTGAAGATGTCCCGAGGAAAAAGGGTACCTCTAAAAAGTCCCTACTGTTGAAGAAAACTGCTAAAATTTCTTCTGCGTAGGGACAAATCCCTACAGTTGGCAACATTAATGTTGGCTCTTTTTTGGCTTTAATTTCTTAATATTTGGCTCCATTTGGCTCTATTTCAGAGAAAGTTTGGCCTCGTTTGAAAAATATAACCTGGCAACCCTGTTTCCAAGATTCATAGCGAACATTAACTGTAATCGGCTTCGGATCGCACCTCCGTGTTGTTTGTTTATTGTCGAATTGTTTACAAATTGCATGCGTTTATTATTTTAATAATAATAATGTTTTCCTTCTAGAAAAGGGAAAACATTATTTATGTAATGGGCTTGGGGGTTCCTAGATGTACAAATTATAGAAGAATAGATGCAATCAAACTTAAAAATAAACTATTTTCTTAGATTTAAAATTAGTACTTTTAATTACAAACCTTTTTAGATACACTTTTTCCTTGTATTTAACATATTAAAGTATTTATATTTTTAATATAAGATGTAATTTTTTGTGTGTGAGTGTGTTCAGTCTTTATTGCATTTTAACAATGCCATTGAGCCTATTTTAAAGCATGAAGCATGCAAATTTTCTTTCATTGGAATGCAAGAAGAGAATGTATTTAAAGTGACTGCAAGAAGTAAATGTATTTAAACTTTGTCAGGCTCAATAGAAACAATAAATTGAAAACAGACTTTTTTTTAATGATCATTAGTTGATTATGAATGTATCGTTATCTTAATTTACATATTGCACTTTTATTGCGTAGAAGTTGCTAAATAACATTAATACTTTAAATTAGCCATATTAAAGAAAATATAAAATGTATGGATATGAATACCAAATTGTTGCAATATGTATGTTGCTTGTTCACTTCTTTTGTTTTGGTTCAGTTTTGATTTATCGTAGAGTATCATAAATTGTAATGAAGAGAATTAAGAAGGAATAGAGATAAGTTTTAAGAATTAATTAAAAAATTACATTTATTAGAGCTAGTAAATTTAATTGCTCTTATAATTGAACTTAAGTCATCAAAGGATGACATTTTAATGATGATTTTCTTTTTTATATGTATTGCTTCTGATCAAATTGCTTTTCTTCGATGTGTTTTCTTGTTTGGTTATATCGCTGAAAAGCTCCCTTTTGTATGCTGCCAGTGAGGGTTACTATTCGGAACGGTGCCATCCAGGCGAATTCCAGAAAAATCGCCAAGAGGTGGGTAAAAGTAAATTTCCCCCTGTGTCAGGCGTCAGGCCCTCCCCATTTACACAATGCAATTTTCGTTATGTAACACCCAACCATGTTGAAATTTAAAATTTCATAAATATCTGACAGTGAGCCAACTACCAACTGCACTTCTTTAATTTATTTCCATTTAAAAAAATTATGAACTGCACGCAGATGTGCAAATGCCTCATGCTTTCTGAAACTCCTGCTATGAATTAGGATCATCTTTCTTAAAGTAATGAAATAGAAAAGGAAAAGATATGATAGGGATGCACCGAATATTCGGTATTCGGCCATACTACCGAATATTCAGTTTAGTCGAATCAAACTATTCGACTAGCTGAATATTAAATTATTCAGCTAGTTGGAACGTATAAAAATTCAATTTTTAAAAAATTTTTAATTATTTGAAAAAAATTTGCGATTTTTAATTATAATTAAAATTTTCAGAGTAATTAAGAAATATAATAACTACAGAACTATGGATAAACACCATAAAATGCAATAAACTTGCAACTATTGTTTCGGGTTGAAATAACACACGACCCTTCGTCAGGCGAACAAAGCAGCTACGCGTTGGTAATAAGGTGCGTTGCCGCTTTGACTGCCACACTCGTGCCTACTTTGTTCGCCTGACGAAGGGTTGTGTGTTATTTCGACCCAAAACAATTGTTGCGAGTTTTGAATTTTATGGTGTTTATCCAAAGTTCTGTAGTGATTACTTTAAAACGCCAGTTCTGTGGTGCTTTATTATTATAATTAAGAAATAGTTTATATTTAAAGGAAAACAATTATTTCATCTAATTTCAAGTAACATTAAAGAAAATTATTAGTTACATTAATCATAACAATTAATAATATCTAACAAAAGTTGTCTTTATCAATAACAGTATAACGATACTTTTCTAAGTTGAGTTAAGAAAGAACGTACATAATTCACATGATTACAATTCAAGTTACAATCTAGGAAACTTTAAGAGATCAAAAAAAGGTCGGATCCAAATCTGGCAAGAAAAATGACACAAGTCATATATTAGCAGTTTTTAACTTGTTACTAAAAAATGTATATGAAGTGCCCCAACATGCACGAACAGTATCGCATCTCTATCTCACAATTTATTCACATGAGAGTCAGAGACATTTACAACAGTTTTGATATAGGTTATCCAGTACGTTGTCACTTTTAAATTGATTTTTCTCAAATGCTGCATTTCTGTTTTTCACTTTCTCTTACCCATAGGGTCGAGAAAGTATTGTTTTAGGGTCAAATTTTTGAATGTGAGTTTTTGTTATATTTACATGTTCTGAGGTCCCCTGACTACGAAAATCATGTTTTTAGCGAATGGTCTGTGTGCCTGTCTGTTACCAGCATATTTCAAGAACAAATAATAGCAGAAATTCCAAAGTCGGTATTCTAAATGGGTATCATATAGGGATGCTACAGTAAGCTTTTCGTTGAGATGAAGCAAATGGTTCGTGTACAGGGACACTCGAAAGTATTCAAATACATTACGTGTATGGGGGGAATTGCAGGTAAGTAGAGTTTAACATCTATAGACTGCACTAAACAAAATGAAACAAATAGATATTTTTTGTAATAGAGATAGTCAACTGGGAAAAGAATTTTGTGTATGTAGGAGCCTCGCCTCCCACCCTGGAGGGGGGGGGGAAGTCCCCCGCTCGATGGGAGTAAATTTTTATGACGGATAACTTTCAAAACAGCTCGCCAATACCTTTAAAACGAATTGTTGAACCATCGATCTGTGATAATTTAAAATAAAGTTATCGACTCTTTTCATTTTTAACCAAAAAAAAAAAAAAAAAATTGAGAATAAATTAAACTTTTTTTTTAAAATATTTAGTATGATACTACTTCTCTAATATAGAAATCGTCTGCATTATCATAAAAGATAATTTGTTTAAATAATAATTTTAATAAATTATTTTTTAAAACAGAATTATTTCTTAATAACTGAATTAAATTCTATATAAATGTAGGTGCATTAATGAAACAGGGGGTTGAGGGGGGGGGGGGCTAATTATCATAATAAAACTCTTCCGAAGCCTAATTCGAATTTTTTAACATAGGTTTACATAACAGTACTTGTTATCTTACTTCTTAATCTCCAACCTGTATTTATAGTATTAAATTTTAGGGTAAGAGAAAGTCATGTGAGTGACACACCAAATTATTCTTTTTGGAGTGGGTGCAACAAAATATTGTTACTTAAGAAAGTTTGTAAGTTTATTAAGAAGCCAGACAGTTAATAATTTTCTTTGACTGTGAATTCAGCATTACACCACTACTTATGTTTGGTAATATTTCCTAATATTTTTCTACATTTATATAAACCATAGTTTCTGAATAGTAGTTTTTTGTAATATTTTTTTCATAATTAACACGTTAATCGCCATGTCAGTCATATGTGTCTGACGCATTTTTAACTAGGAAATAACCCTAAAAGGAATCGCCGAGTAATTATTAACACGTTAATCGCCATGTCAGTCATATGCGTCTGACGCATTTTTAACTAAATTGTCTAATAAAGTTACCATGGCCCATGTGAAAATTTTTCTGATATTATCGTGGCGATTAACGTGTTAAAAAAATGAAATATTACTAAATGTAAATGATATTACTGAAAAAGTTCCCAAAAAATTAGCTGATTGACACTTGAATATAAGTAAATCAGCCAGCCGAATACTCGGTATTCGGCCGAATAGTTACTATTCGGTTGGCTGAATATTCAGCCAAAACTGCCCATACAACCAAATTACATCCAGCGATCATCCGGAGACTATCACATGCAGGATAATACCTTATCCGCTGGATGCTGTGAAATATCCTGTCACCAACCGGTGGATGTTCAGTGGTTTCCAGAAGGTGACACCACTGCATGTCCTTCGGATGTCTTTTATCTGATAATTTCAGGATGGAGTTGTTATTCAGAGGAGATCCAGTGACAAGTAGAAAAATATATCGCTGCGCGTCCTCCGGATGTCTTTTTGAGATAGTTACAGGATGCTTTCAGGATATTATGACACAGGTCTACATTAAAATTTTGATTTAATAATTTTAGCTGATCTTTATGTTTTTTGGCGAGTTGAAACCAAAAATGAAGCCAGTTTTTCTCTATCACTATCACATATAGATTTTTGTTAATACAGGGTGCCTACCTATATAATTTCTTTCATTACTCCTCTACCACTGTAATGGTAAGTTTTATAGTATGTTTCCATGATTAATTAGTCATGAGTACCTATTGTTGTTATTGTGCAGCACTAGTGCGACACAAAACGCTATCAACCAACCTATTGTTATGATGGTATATGTATGTAAGACATTATGTCACTAAACACCTTGTATTGACAAAAATCTATATGTGACAGAGAAAAACTGGCTGCATTTTTGGTTTCAACTCGCCAAAAAATATAAAGATCAGCTAAAATTATTAAATAAAACTTTTTCAACATCATTTTTGTAGACCTGTGTCATTATCAGTACTTATTATCATGTTTCCATTAAATTCGATTCTTGTTTGTTTGTTTGTGTGTCCAGTACAAATCTTGCAATCGATTTTTACAAACTTTTTCCATTTGAAGTGAAAACATTTGGGTGAACAAAAATCATTGAATCCGCGTCATCGTCAGCAACCGCTTTCCATCCTTGTATGATACAAATAACGTATCATACAATTAACTTGCTAATGTGAAGTGTTAATAATTATATACTGTATATTGTTTTAAAATCTGGTGCGGCTCTACACGTCTTCTCTCATCCCTGGACACTGTCTCTTAAAGATTGCAGCCGGAAACGTTGCAGTTAGACCTCACAAAACCGTGATAAAGACCAACTCCGCCATTTTTCTCACGTTTTTACAATCTGGTGCGGCTCTACACGACTTCTCTCATCTCCGGAAACTGTCTCTTAAAGACTGCAGCCGGAAACGTTGCAGTTAGACCTCACAAAACCGTGATAAAGACCAAAGCCGCCATTTTTCTCACGTTTTTACAATCTGGTGCGGCTCTACACGACTTCTCTCATCTCCGGACACTGTCTCTTAGAGATTGCAGCCGGAAACGTTGCAGTTAGACCTCACAGAACCGCCATAAAGGCCAAAGCCGCCATTTTTCTCACGTTTTTACAATCTGGTGCGGCTCTACACGACTTCTCTCATCTCCGGACACTGTCTCTTAGAGATTGCAGCTGGAAACGTTGCAGTTAGACCTTTACAAAACCGTGATAAGGGCCAAAGCCGCCCTTTTTCTCATGTTTTTACAATCTGGTGCGGCTCTACACGACTTCTCTCATCCCCGGACAGTGTCTCTTAAAGATTGCAGCCGGAAACGTTGCAGTTAGACCTCACAAAACCGTGATAAAGGCCAAATCCGCCCTTTTTCTCACGTTTTTACAATCTGGTGCGGCTCTACACGGCTTCTCTCATCTCCGGACACTGTCTCTTAGAGATTGCAGCCGGAAACGTTGCAGTTAGACCTTTACAAAACCGTGATAAATGCCAAAGCCGCCATTTTTCTCACGTTTTTACAATCTGGTGCGGCTCTACACGACTTCTCTCATCCCCGGACACTGTCTCTTAGAGATTGCAGCCGGAAACGTTGCAGTTAGACCTCACAAAACCGTGATAAAGGCCAAATCCGCCATTTTTCTCACGTTTTTACAATCTGGTGCAGCTCTACACGACTTCTCTCATCTCCGGAAACTGTCTCTTAAAGACTGCAGCCGGAAACATTGCAGTTAGACCTCACAAAACCGTGATAAAGACCAAAGCCGCCATTTTTCTCACGTTTTTACAATCTGGTGCGGCTCTACACGACTTCTCTCATCTCCGGACACTGTCTCTTAGAGATTGCAGCTGGAAACGTTGCAGTTAGACCTTTACAAAACCGTGATAAGGGCCAAAGCCGCCCTTTTTCTCATGTTTTTACAATCTGGTGCGGCTTTACACGACTTCTCTCATCCCCGGACAGTGTCTCTTAAAGATTGCAGCCGGAAACGTTGCAGTTAGACCTCACAAAACCGTGATAAAGGCCAAAGCCGCCCTTTTTCTCACGTTTTTACAATCTGGTGCGGCTCTACACGACTTCTCTCATCTCCGGACACTGTCTCTTAGAGATTGCAGCCGGAAACGTTGCAGTTAGACCTCACAGAACCGCCATAAAGGCCAAAGCCGCCATTTTTCTCACGTTTTTACAATCTGGTGCGGCTCTACACGACTTCTCTCATCTCCGGACACTGTCTCTTAGAGATTGCAGCTGGAAACGTTGCAGTTAGACCTTTACAAAACCGTGATAAGGGCCAAAGCCGCCCTTTTTCTCATGTTTTTACAATCTGGTGCGGCTCTACACGACTTCTCTCATCCCCGGACACTGTCTCTTAAAGATTGCAGCCGGAAACGTTGCAGTTAGACCTCACAAAACCGTGATAAAGGCCAAAGCCGCCCTTTTTCTCACGTTTTTACAATCTGGTGCGGCTCTGCACGACTTCTCTCATCTCCGGACACTGTCTCTTAGAGACTGCAGCCGGAAACGTTGCAGTTAGACCTCACAAAGCCGTGATAAAGGCCAAAGCCGCCATTTTTCTCACGTTTTTACAATCTGGTGCGGCTCTACACGACTTCTCTCATCTCCGGACACTGTCTCTTAGAGATTGCAGCCGGAAACGTTGCAGTTAGCCCTCACAGAACCGCCATAAAGGCCAAAGCCGCCATTTTTCTCACGTTTTTACAATCTGGAGAGCATGGTAGAAGCATGGAATTGGGAGAAAACATTCCTCCTGTGACATAGACATCTACTAAGAAGCGATTTTACAAATTTTGCCCCCCTCTTCCACAAGGAGGGGGGGGGAAACGTTATTCTAGAAGATTAATTGACTAAAAATTCATAAACACACGCATTATTTCTTTTATAAAATACTTAATAAATTTATTTAATAAACATTAACTAGTATTATTAAAAAAAAAAAAAAAAAAAAAAAAAGAGTAATATTCTTTATAGGATTATTAAAAAATTATAAAACGACTTTATTAAAAAAACATTTTATATAACAATATATTCTTACCTTTTCCTCTTTCAGCTCCACATTGCACATTCTTATTTTCTACTACAGGGCATACTGTATTCATGTTAAGGCCAATTATCTCACACAGTCACAAACTAAAATGCCCCACCCATTAGGCTCCATCACTTCAATACATTTATCTTATTGCACTTTTTTATATTTAATTATGGTCAATCGTGTATTTTTGTTTTTATGCAATTTCACATTAATTCCAAGGCAATAATCCTCATAGTACATATTTATAAGAGATATTGTTCTATTCTGACAAGTTATGTAAATAATTATTAGAAATTTCTGTGACAGAATTTTTCATAATTTAAAGAATTTTAGTTTAATATATTTCCTGATTTAGGAATTTTTTCAAATTTTTAGCGACTGTCAAGAGAAAACTTATATAGTAGAAATTTAAGAGTACATTTTGTAAATTACTAACACTTGTTTAGATTTACAAAAACTTTACTTACAATTTATTGGTTACAATAATAAAAAGAATGTTCATCACAACTATCCACTTCTTTTTCATGTACTTTTAAGATTTTTAAAGTAGGGTTACAATCTGGCCTTTAATTTTTTATTAACTTAAAAAATTTGTTAAACGGAGTGTCTATTCTTTAATGGTTTGGCAAGTATATTTTAAAAAATTCCAGTTTGGGATAAATGCACATTTGGGTAAAATTCTGACATTCATTGATGTTAATGAAATCAAATTTTTAATAACTTACATTTTTTTTTTTTTTTTTTTTAAACAGAATATACATTATTAATGATGTTCATGCTAGAATCATACATGATATTTTTAAACTGGTTGGACATCTGTACAATGAAAACAACCCTTACAATGCATATTTATGTGAAATCTTGTTCTTTTTTACCCTTGTTAAGAAAAAAAAAAAAATCTGAATAACTTAAAATTAGATAGCTGAAAATCATTCATGTTCTTGCCAGCATTTTAATTGACAGTTAAAAAAAAAAGGAAAAGGGTTTCATAAATGCTTATGTTTCCTAAATCTGCAGGATAATGAAGCGAGTCAAACACGGTGATATTCTTCTATAAGGAAATTTGAAATTAGAATTATCAAATACTTGATATATATATATTTAAATTTTAAATTAACCTTTCATATTAAAAAAAAATCTCCAATTGTTACATTATTCCATGTTTAACAAAACTGATTTTTAATATTTTGTTTTTAAATTATAAAGCAGCAAAAAAATAACTGTACTTTTAAACTGTATGCAGGAATTTCACAGTTGCAAGTTTTCTTGAGCATATTTTATTAAAAATTTCCTCATAGTATCACATGTTTAGCTCTGGGTAGTGATAGGTGATGTCTGTTCTTAAAAAGAAGATGTGTAGAGTTTATTATTATTATTATTTTTTCTTTTTTTAAGTATAAACACAGTATCGATATTAGATGTTTATATAACATTTGTTAAAACAATAGACTTGAAGTAATCATATTTCTTACCATATTTTTGAATATTTATTGTAATATGTGATTTGGTTCATAATTTTTAAATTACACCTTAACATGAAAATCTATTCTAACAGAAAAGTTCAAAATATCGAATAAAAATCACAATATACACACACACACATATCTGCCAACATTCTAATTAACATTTCACACGTCAATGTTCCATAAATGGAGCATGGAATTAAAAATTCATTTAAAAATTAAAAATCATGAACACTGACTTGAAAAAAATATCAGATATAATAGGAAGATTACTTGATTTTTTGAAATAGAAATTACAGTTCAATCATAAAAGGGGAAATGTACAGAAAATTATAAAAATGACCTATTTTACCATTTTCCCTTTTATCCCACTGTTTAAAAATTCACATAATTTGGAAAAATAAGCAAATTCTTCTAAAAATAGGCTGACATGTTTAAAATAGCTTACATAATTAAATTAGATTAAAATAAAATAAAAATATAATAATATTAAACTAATAATATTAAATATAATAATAGTGAATTAATAATATTGAATAGAATAATATTAAATTATATATATATATAAAACAAAATACACATTTTAATGATAAAGTTCTTTAAACTAAAGCATTAGAAGGCAAAATATGTAAAAAACAAATTTAAATTACACCCGGATCTGAATTCGGCGTGTCAAAGGTTAATATTCTGTATTATTGTTAGTACCTAAAGGGCAAAACTGGGAAAATTCATTAGTGGCCAGTGGCCGGTACTGTCAGTTTCATTAGTAGTCACTTTTTTAAGTTAGTGGCCACTTTTCACATAAGACTATTTCTTTCAGACTGCAAAAAGCATTGTCACCATTTTGCGGTATAATTACCACAAGAAAAATATGAAAATAAGAAATACATATAATAATAAAATTAACACAGGGACACTGAAATTGTAATTTGTAATTACGCTCTTTTTAAAAATCCTAAATTGCACATCCTAAATTAAAATCTGCTTAGGGCTGTAATAATAACAGTAAAAGTTATTATCTTTCAGATAATTCAGTAGTACTTTTTTATTTTCAATTTATTTAAGTGAAATAAGCTGTTATCATTCACAGTTCACATTGATATTTTCTAGTAAATGAATCAGCTGATTCATCATCATCACAACCTTTTACATGGTCATGTGTAAATACAGTTAGCAGTTTTATTATTTTTTCTTATTTCTAAAGACACACTTTTTTAAATGATTTTATTTCAATAGAGTTAAAATACTTCCTCTTAAAAAGTATAGATATGGAAACTTAGCTGCTTCATTAAAAATAATTTACTTAGCTGCCAAATTTGTAGCTTTAAAAATAAGGAGATTTCTACTTTAAAATGGGAAGGGAAAAGGAAGATTTCTACACAAAAGAAAGCAAATACAAAATTTTTTGAAAAATACACATTTAAGTCAAATCAAACTTTGATACACACATTTGTCAACTATCTTAAATGGGTTAAATATACACTAAATACTATGGAGATATTAATGGAAAAAGATTGTGCTTTGCAGGACATTTGATCATTAACTGCTTGTGGAAATGGAGCTGACATGTGTGTGTGTGTGTGTGGGGGGGGGGTACATCTATATTCTTCTTTATAGGTTCTAGAATCTAATCAAGAAAGTTTAAAATGAATATTTACATTTATGTTATGGATAGAGAAAGAACCACAAGATTTCAGTGGAGCATGTGATTGCCAATCGTTGGAGGGGGAGAGGGGGGGGGTTACAAGAATTATGAGTAAGAGATATTAAACAACTTCTTTACAGATTCTAGAATCTAATAAAGTAAGTTTAAAATATATATTTATATTTTTGCAGCAAATGGAGAATGATTAGAAATTATAAAGCTTTCTATAAGCTGTGTGATCACAGATCGTTAGGGGGAGGGAAAGGGAGGGGGGTCCAAAAAATTATATGAGTGAGACATATTAAACAATTCTACTTCTTTATAGGTTGTAGAATATAATAAAGCAAGTTTAAAATGAACATTGACATTTATGCCATGGATGGAAAAAGATTGGAAATCACAAGGCTTCGATTGCCTATCGTCGCTCGATTTTTAGATTATTTTAATGATAATAAAAAGTGGCGACTTTAGTGCCGATCGATGCATAATTTTTAATCTCCATCTTTTTTTATTTAGTCGCCACGTGGCCGGTGGCGACCGTTTACCTGCTTCTTTATTCACATCCTGGAGAATTCGGCAAACACTCATACCTCTCATGATGTGAAGGACACTCTTCTGCTAGAAGATTAGTCGCAGGGGGAAAAAAAATCTGATGCCAGCAACTTTTTTTTTTTAAGTATCAGTTTAAGTTAACTTCACTGCTGAATTATTACTATCTTTTTTGTTAATTACTTGTTTTATTTACCTTTTGATATTGAAAATCTTAATTTGTGAAATTTACAAGTACGGAGTATTTTAATAATACCAACTCCAAAACACATAAAAAAATTTAATGCACTTTTATTTTATTTTATATTAACACATTTTTGATTTTCTGACATAAAATTTTCTCTCTTTAGCATGTCGCAACCATAATATCTTCAATCTATGCCCTTGTCACACTGTTATATTCCTTTTCAGCTGCATCTGAAACAAACAGTTTAAAAAGCTTAAAACTGATGTATTAAAAAAAAAAAAAAAAAAAAAATGGATATATATATATATAATATATTAATGTTTAACATAGCTAAAAACTGATCTAGATTTTTGGGATGAGACTTTAAAATAAGCCTTATTTTGTTATAATGCTCTTTTCATCAACTGCTATGATTAAAGTATTCAATAACTAATTTTCTTTAATGTTACTTTAGAAGACATATAAAACAATTGCTTTCATTTAAATATAAATTATTATTTCTGAATTATTCTGGATAATTTTTCTCAATTTAATGATAATTAAAAATAACAATTACGTAAGAAATTTCTCAAATAATTTAAAATTTTAAAAATTGAATTTTTATAGATTCAGTTAACTGTAATTTAATATTTGACAAAAAAAAAAAAAAATCAGATTTAACAAAATTGAATATTCAGTAATATGTCTGAAACATCAAATGTTCAGCACTTTTGTACGTGTAACAGTGATTCTGCTAGTCTTTCAAAATCATAATGCCATGCTCTTGTACTCATGTTCGTTCATCTGTTTCATTTTTTTCAATGAACTTAGAACGCAGCATAAAAGATTACGGCTAGCTTTGTATAGTGCATCCATTGGTGATTTCTTATGCAGTAATATTGTATCAACCCTTTTTCTTAGCAACCTTTTTGTAATGGAACTTCATTTTTGCATATCAGAACTTTGTTTTTGAAGCTGTTAATGTGTGTTTATTGTAGTGGAGATAAATGTTTTTATTATTATTAAATTTTTTAAGAATGGTTTTGTGACCCTTTTGCGAATTTCATAATTGCACTAAGCTTTAGTATAAAGCAGTCACTGGTGATTCGCTGCACGACGGCGATGTGGTTTGGTTTATTGATACTTTTTACTCATAATATTTCATATTGGAACTTTGTTTTTAATGTTGCTTCGCTGCCTGTTTGACTGTAATTGTTAACATAGAGCTAAATTAAACTATTAGTATTGAACACAGAATCTACAGTTAGAAGCAGTCATTTGTTTGAATGTTATATATATTTTAGGCAGTAAAAGACTGAACAAATCAACTTTTATTAAAAATATTTTAGCCAATAAAATTTAACAATAATAATAGTATATATAAAAAATGTAAACAATAGTATTTTAACAAAAATTTGCTGGGTTAGATAACAAATAAATATCAATGAAAAACTTAATTATTTTGGCATATCTCAATAATTACTGCCAAAATAGGAACTATCCAATAGTTTTAATTTAGTAATCTTAAACAGTATCTTATAAAGAACAATTCACACATTAACTTTACCAATGTTCCTAATTTTACTTTAATTTACCCAAGAAGGACTAACTTAATGCATTCTAATGATTAAAATATTTTTTTTTCTACTGTCTACATTATTTCAGCCCCTGAATTCTGAATGGCATCAATACTTCCTTGAAACATATCACAAATCGTAATAATAATAATAATTATTATTATAATACTTTATAAATTTTTCAAATACTATTTGAGTAATTTTGATAAAATATAATTCTATTCAAAAGTATAGTTTTAGACAGTTTAAAACAGTAGGGTTTTGGACAGTATGGTAAAAACCATGGTTTATACCACCATAGTGTCCGAAACCTTGCTAACCCTGAGATAAAGCACAATTGAGAATTTTAAACATTTCACTAACCTACTATAATACATCAAATCTTTCGATTAGAAAACTTTAGTTTTTCATTGGCCCCAATCCAGCTATAGCACACAGCTACATCTTCGGTAAATAGATATCTCATAATATGTCACGTATGGTTTTGGAACATAGTTCCATCTAATCTTCTTAATTTTCTCATCTAAATAAGAAAAATATGCACCTGTTAAACAATTGCAACAAATTGAAAACTATGCATTAACTAAACAATGAAAGATATATTAAATATGATTAATTCACAAAAGTTTTTTTTTTTAAGTTTCTTTAATTGCTGTTAGGGGAAATTTTCTCGTTAATTCAATTTGTCTGGAATCCTTTGATTCGGATATGGATAGGAAAGTGAAAGGAAGGGGGAGGGGGGAAACTATAGTTTACTTAAGTAAATTAACAAAAGAAACTAGCACATAGTGTGTAATGTCAATCAAAAAACTTTTTTCTACAACATTTAAATATATTAAATAGCCTAAACATTTTATATATAAGGAAGATAGTAACAGCAGAAATGTTTAGGTTTTCACAAGAATCCACTTTTTTCATACTTTCTAAAAATTTATATACTTTTGCGTAAGTTTTTGAACATTGCTACCAACCAGTTAAAATTCAGAAAGAAATATTAATATTGCTTACCACAAGAAACATTTTACAAATGCATTTTGGTGGAATTTAAACAAACAGATGCTCATAATGAAAAATCAAAATTCTTTTCCATTTAAAATAGTTCACTGTGAGAACTTTCCCCACTTTCCCCAGAGGCATCAAGATTAATTTCATTCTTTCTTCTAAGACTCAAAAACTATCTACAACTGCATTACAAAATTCAATTTAAATTTATAAAAAAAAAAAAAAAAAAACTTTACAGAGAATTGAGATTAGCCAGAGCAGATTTTAATTTTAATAAAGGCTTCAGAAAAGATGTTACAAATGATTAAAAAAAAAAAAAACTTAAAAATGATGTTTATTTTTATTTATTTTTTAAATAAATATTTAAAACTGCGCAATGGAAACGAATCATAAATCCCTGATGATGCTTTAATATTAAAGCGAAAAGCTTTGGATAAAAAAATTTTAACATCTTTTAAATAAATTTATATTTACGTGTGTTTAAAGTGTTTTAAATATATTTAATATTAAAAAAGATAAAACTGTCAACATAGAAAATTATTTTCAAAATGTAAACAAATGTTTTTTAATAAAACAAGGCATACAGAAGGGTTCCAATTAGGGTGGGAGAATCTTGCTTTCATTTATTTATTTACTATCCGATTTTTAACACTGAGTGAAATGTGTGCACTCTTCTGAGACCAATTATTATTACTGGGGGGGGGGGGGATGATGAAAACAGGTTATTCAGAAAATTGAACAATCTTGATTCTTGAAATTAACTTTTACAAAATTCAACAAATTTAAATACACTTCACAAATTTTAGAAGTTTTCAAAAAATTTGAGTATTGAAAATTACTCATTTTGCTAGTCAACTGCAAAAATAAAATACATTACATTTCTACAATGAAACACCAGAAAAAAAAAATTACTTTTAAGCAAAATACCAGCTAAGTCAAAAAAATAAGTTTCATCAAATTTTAGTGCAATAATTGCCTATTCCATTGAACAGCAGTTTCAAAAAAAAAAAAAAATAAATAAAATAAAATCAAATAAAAAATCAAATAATTAATTGTACTTATGTAAGTTTAATGTCCCCCACAATATATAACCAATGATTCTTGCAAACCATGTTTAAATGGCTAGCAGCCCTGACTATTTATATTTCCGTAAGATACAAGTTATCTTTCTTAATATGTCACTGCTATATATTACACAATTTTAATATTTATATAGTACATAACTCATTTTTCATTATATCAAACATATTTCAATACTATTAAATCTAGACAAAGATACTGAAATAAAAAATATATATTACAATTACATACACACATTTATTACTCAGAAATTATGCAAACTACATAATATATTAATTTACACGTGTTTCAGTTTTATTATATGCATACATATTTATATTTATAAATACTTGAGAACGTTTTTTTTTTTTTTTTTTTTTTTTTTTTCCCCCCCCTTTATAAAGCAATACTTTTACCTTTTGATTATAGATAGATTCATTTCTAGAATCTTGAAATGGTATCAATCTGGCACATTTATGAGAATATGACATTTAATAATCATAAATAAAACAATAAATCTTTACCATAAAGCAAAAGTAATGCAAGCAAATATTTATTTCTCAATGAAAAATATATATATACACACATACATACAAGAAAAATCCATTTATGAACTCACAAATCTTAAAAGTTGCTCAATATATCTAGATTTCAACCAATGCAATAAAATTTTTTCTATCTCACACACATGCACAGTAAATCAATATTTACTAATTTAAAATATAAATGCTCATACCTCAGTGAATATTACACGTGTGAAAACTGTTTCAAAATAATGTTTCTCTAATGTTTTATCAAATTTTCTGTAAATTTTGATGGAAATCTGTTCTAGTTATAAGCAGAAAAAGGTTTTAAAAAAATTAACTTTTGAAAAGAAATTATATCTGCTTAAATAATCGCACAATTTCCCCATCAAAACAAACAAATATTGTACATTGTATGCACAACAATGTGTTAAAGTTACAAGTTATTTGTAGCTTTTTATGATACAGGGTGATCTAAAGTATGTGCACTCTTCTTCAACTTGTGGTTGGTCCCCTAATTGCACTCTGAATTAAATCGATAGTGGAAAATGTGAATTTTTAATGTTCTTTGCATGTCTGAAGTCATGCACTATTTTGTTCAATATTTTTTTTAGAAAATCCAAAAAGTGCAAAAAAAAAAAAAAAATTGAACACCCACTGTATAATCCTCTAAGTAAAACTTTTACATTTTCTTTGCATGCAAAAGGAGAAGTATATAACAGCAGAATTAGTGTAACAGAAAAATAAAATTATAACAAATAAATAACAATACACCCAAAGGAAATTACTTTAACCATAACAATTGTTCTTGAAACTGTTCTTGTATGGCTGGGGCTAAGTCTAAAAAAAAGGTGCTTCCTAGGCACTATATTCATAGTCAATTCAGTTCATATGTTGCCGCAGAAGAAAAACTAAATGACTGTCATCTGGTAATGTGGAGCAATCAAAACACACAAGTACCAAACAACAATCATTTAGTCACTGATACAATCAGAACCTAAGATAAAAGAAAAAAAAAACTCCCCATAAATAATGAGTGATTAAAATAAATACTTTTACCACAAACTGGAGAAAGTAAAATTGTTTAGTAATTGGATTTAAATAATATGCGAGGAGCTTGGTTGAATAGTTTAAAAAAATCATTAAATTCAAATAAATCTTGATTTAAATAAAAAGAATTGATTTTTTTTAAAAAAATCAACAACCTTGTATAATAGGGATTACAATAGGATATATGAGTATTTTTCTCCGTTGTTTAATTTTACGCTATTGCACTTCTAATAATTTGAGTCCACAGATCATAATAATAAAGAACTTTTTGGTGTGTCCCTGTAAAAATCTATAAAATCTAGATTCACTGAAATCCACACAATTTGTGCAATAGTAACCAATAATATGTGTATTAATTTGCAGCTCAATCAAATAAGGCTTTTAGACGTTATTGCATTTTAAAAACTTGGGCCCCTGCCTGTAGGCCATAAGGGATAATGAATATTTTTTTGTCTTTGTAAAAAAAATAATAAGGGATAGATTTACCAAAATTTACACAGCTTGTGAAGCTGTGACCTATAACGTGTATAAATTTGGTCACTTATATGACTAATGACTATGGTCATTTATAACATACATACCAACTTTCAGCTCATTTGAACAAAGCATTTAGGCGCTATCACATTCACTCACATGCATCATTGTTTTAAAAGTAGCAGAAATGAACTAAGGTAACCTCAAAACATATAGAAACACCAAAATCTCAAAGCTTGATTTTTGACATGAATACAGCACTTTCTTTACATATGCATGTCTGGAAAGTAAAAAACTAAAAACTTTGTATTCTTCAGGCTCATTTTACTACTAAGTTTACATTCAGAAAAATCTGATACCAACAGCTACAAAAATTAAGAATATAATGAGTAATAATTAAAAAATTAAAACTTTTGTGACTCAGTTAAATTTTGTAATTTGTTGTCCTAAACACTGTAGTAGAAAAAAGGCAAAATTGGTCAAAGAATCAGACAATGCATGGAAATAATCTAACTATATTAAAAACTGCACTTAAAGGGAGGAAAGTTTATATATATATTAACTTTCCTGGAATTTGCTAAACTAGCTATTAAATATTTTTAATAATGTGTTTGTAATATTTTAAACAAACCATAAACATAACATAGGTATATAAACAATATGAGACTGACAATATCATTTCATACATTTATAATTTAAATTGGTGATTTTGCTTTATCTCTGCATCCAACAGGATTATTATAAATTCCCAGGGAGAAATTTTGAGCATTATGCTTTGAAATTATTTTCATGTAACTCATTTAACTTATTTGAATGCATACAAAGTCAACAAATTCCAAGATACAGATGTAGACACATGTAATAATGCAAAATTATTAATGAGCTAATGATAAAATACTTGTAAAAGAAAAATTAAAGTATGTGAAAGAAAAATTACATTTTAGTAGGTAGCTAAAGCAAGGGTGTAAAATCTAGATACAAGTTGAGCACAAAAGCCAACATCAGCTCAAAAGTTTCATTAAGTGCACATTTTGCAGCATGTTAAAAATATAATTTATTTTAAATATTTAGAAGCATATTATTATTAAAAGTGATTTACTAATAAGGTCTAGTGTACTAACTTTGAATAACTGAAATTAAAATTAACCAACACAGAAAATATTTCAAAATTTTCCATTGCCCTAACAGTCTGTAACTCACCAAGGATGGTCTGGAAACATGACATCACAATTTTTATCCTCTGTGGTAGAAACCGAAATTTTAAAGAAATATCTTCAAACATAACATCGGTATGTAAAACCAAAAATACTGCTTTTTTTATTTTTTTTTTTTCCTAAAAATTTTCCTTTAAATTAAATGTTGATGTAAACTACTAATAAGTAACAAACGTAAAATTTTTGCTAAATTTTGTGCAAAACAAATGTTAAATTTCGATTGAAATTTTTTCAATGAATTTAAAAATTTCAGAACTTCAGGTAATTTTGTTTAAAAATATTTATTTCGTACACTAAAACAGCACTACGTTTACGGTCCTCACGATAAATCACGAAAATGATTGTAAAAACCTTTAGTAATAACTTATTTTTGTGCACACGGTCTAACATCTAACAAGAACAGAACACATGAAGTACAATAAAGCAAGTTGTAAACTTCAGAATAATTAATTTCATATCAAACAATAAAGATGTTTACTTACTTATAATATTCAATATAACCCAGAAAAAAAAAATAATAATAATAGCAACATATTAAAACATATCTGTAATCACCTTTGAACTCTGAACTAAACAACAACAACATAAAACTCGATTGGCATTTAGATTTCTGCGCATGCTCTGTAATAATTCAGCCTGTGGATGTCCTCTGTATTATCTATGCACTTGAAACCCCCGCGATCCTACGAGTATCATGCATAAGGCATTCTCTGGTTGCTGTTTTATGACACTTAGCGGATATGTCAGTTGTAGGATCTGTATGATATTTGTAGGACATCCAATGGATCCTTTTGGTTGTATGGGTGCTATCCGGTGCATCCCTAATATGAATATTTTTTTTTCAAATGTATTTTTTGAGGTGCTTGCATATTATCCTCATGCCACTAAGTAATCGCCAATTTTTAAATATAAATAATATGGTAAATTTATAATTAACTAGCAGGCTTTGCCCGCTTCGCTGGTCATTATATTGAAATTAATTCTCAAAATACCATATCATTAATAATAAAAATCATTGAAATCAGTCAAAATCCAAGTTAAAGTTCTCCCATACAACCAAAAGGATCCATTGGATGTCCTACAAATATCATACAGATCCTACAACTGACATATCCGGTAAGTGTCATAAAACAGCAACCAGAGAATGCCTTATGCATGATACTCGTAGGATCGCGGGGGTTTCAAGTGCATAGATAATACAGAGGACATCCACAGGCTGAATTATTACAGCACATGCGCAGAAATCTAAATGCTATTCTAATAAATCGTTCTTTAGCAAACGAACTCAATCGAGTTTTATGTTGTTGTTTAGTTCAGAGTTCAAAGGTGATTACAGATATGTTTTAATATGTTGCTATTATTATTATTTTTTTTTCTGGGTTATATTGAATATTATAAGTAAGTAAACATCTTTATTGTTTGATATGAAATTAATTATTCTGAAGTTTACAACTTGCTTTATTGTACTTCATGTGTTCTGTTCTTGTTACATGTTAGACCGTGTGCACAAAAATAAGTTATTACTAAAGGTTTTTACAATCATTTTCGTGATTTATCGTGAGGACCGTAAACGTAGTGCTGTTTTAGTGTACGAAATAAATATTTTTAAACAAAATTACCTGAAGTTCTGAATTTTTAAATTCATTGAAAAAATTTCAATCGAAATTTAACATTTGTTTTACACAAAATTTAGCAAAAATTTTACGTTTGTTACTTATTAGTAGTTTACATCAACATTTAATTTAAAGGAAAATTTTTAGGAAAAAAAAAAAAAAAAAAAAACCAGTATTTTTGGTTTTACATACCGATGTTATGTTTGAAGATATTTCTTTAAAATTTCGGTTTCTACCACAGAGGATAAAAATTGTGATGTCGTCTCCAGACCATCCTTGGTGAGTTCCAGACTGTTAGGGCAATGGAAAATTTATTTCACTCTACTGTAAAATTTTGAAATATTTTCTGTGTTGGTTAATTTTAATTTCAGTTAGTCAAAGTTAGTACACTAGACCTTATTAGTAAATCACTTTTAATAATATTATGCTTCTAAATATTTAAAATAAATTATATTTTTAACATGCTGCAAAATGTGCACTTAATGAAACTTTTGAGCTGATGTTGGCTTTTGTGCTCAACTTGTATCTAGATTGATTTTACACCCTTGCTTTAGCTACCTACTAAAATGTAATTTTTCTTTCACAAGTATATTTAATAGATTATTTTTTCTTTTACAAGTATTTTATCATTAGCTCATTAATAATTTTGCATTATTACATGTGTCTACATCTGTATCTTGGAATTTGTTGACTTTGTATGCATTCAAATAAATTAAATGAGTTACATGAAAATAATTTCAAAGCATAATGCTCAAAATTTCTCCTTGGGAATTTATAATAATCCTGTTGGATGCAGAGATAAAGCAAAATCACCAATTTAAATTATAAATGTATGAAATGATATTGTCAGTCTCATATTGTTTATATACCTATGTTATGTTTATGGTTTGTTTAAAATATTACAAACACATTATTAAAAATATTTAATAGCTAGTTTAGCAAATTCCAGGAAAGTTAATATATATATAAACTTTCCTCCCTTTAAGTGCAGTTTTTAATATAGTTAGATTATTTCCATGCATTGTCTGATTCTTTGACCAATTTTGCCTTTTTTCTACTACAGTGTTTAGGACAACAAATTACAAAATTTAACTGAGTCACAAAAGTTTTAATTTTTTAATTATTACTCATTATATTCTTAATTTTTGTAGCTGTTGGTATCAGATTTTTCTGAATGTAAACTTAGTAGTAAAATGAGCCTGAAGAATACAAAGTTTTTAGTTTTTTACTTTCCAGACATGCATTTGTAAAGAAAGTGCTGTATTCATGTCAAAAATCAAGCTTTGAGATTTTGGTGTTTCTGTATGTTTTGAGGTTACCTTAGTTCATTTCTGCTACTTTTAAAACAATTATGCATGTGAGTGAATGTGATAGCGCCTAAATGCTTTGTTCAAATGAGCTGAAAGTTGGTATGTATGTTATAAATGACCATAGTCATTAGTCATATAAGTGACCAAATTTATACACGTTATAGGTCACAGCTTCACAAGCTGTGTAAATTTTGGTAAATCTATCCCTTATTTTTTTTTTTACAAAGACAAAAAAATATTCACTATCCCTTATGGCCTACAGGGGCCCAAGTTTTTAAAATGCAATAACGTCTAAAAGCCTTATTTGATTGAGCTGCAAATTAATACACATATTATTGGTTACTATTGCACAAATTGTGTGGATTTCAGTGAATCTAGATTTTATAGATTTTTACAGGAACACACCAAAAAGTTCTTTATTATTATGATCTGTGGACTCAAAGTATTAGAAGTGCAATAGCGTAAAATTAAACAATGGAGAAAAATACTCATATATCCTATTGTAATCCCTATTATACAAGGTTGTTGATTTTTTTTTTAAAAAATCAATTCTTTTTATTTAAATCAAGATTTATTTGAATTTAATGATTTTTTTAAACTATTCAAACAAGCTCCTCGCATATTATTTAAATCCAATTACTAAACAATTTTACTTTCTCCAGTTTGTGGTAAAAGTATTTATTTTAATCACTCATTATTTATGGGGAGTTTTTTTTTTTCTTTTATCTTAGGTTCTGATTGTATCAGTGACTAAATGATTGTTGTTTGGTACTTGTGTGTTTTGATTGCTCTACATTACCAGATGACAGTCATTTAGTTTTTCTTCTGCGGCAACATATGAACTGAATTGACTATGAATATAGTGCCTAGGAAGCACCTTTTTTTTAGACTTAGCCCCAGCCATACAAGAACAGTTCCAAGAACAATTGTTATGGTTAAAGTAATTTCCTTTGGGTGTATTGTTATTTATTTGTTATAATTTTATTTTTCTGTTACACTAATTCTGCTGTTATACACTTCTCCTTTTGCATGCAAAGAAAATGTAAAAGTTTTACTTAGAGGATTATACAGTGGATGCAGTGTTAGAAATAAGAATTTTGAAACTAGGCGTCAAAATGACGCCTGGATTAAATTTTTTGGGCGTCAAAATGAAAAATCTAGGTGCCATCTTATTATTAAATATGTATATTAAAAAAAATAATAATAATAATAAAGCATAAACTTGTAAATAATACATGCTAGATTATATAAAACATAGTTATGTGATGAATGTAATTACATTGACAATATTAAACGTACATATTTAAAATCGCAAATTCATTCTTCACCCAGAAGATACATCATTCCCCCACAATTTAATAGCATTTTCTGGGCAGAAATCTCCCAATTTAGGGCTGTTTAATTTAATCATTAACAAATCGTCAACTACTTTCATAGAGATATGATTTCTTAAATCAGTTTTTATTAGGTTCAATTAATTGACTGAAATAGACTTGTTTACAGTCTGATGGGATTGGGAAAATTATTAGGTATGATGAGGAAAAAATACAGGCGTCAAATATGGCACCTATGATTGGAATTCTAGGCGTCAAAATGAAAAAACTGGTCGCAAAATGCGACTGACGACTGCTTATTTCTAACCCTGAGTGGATGTTCATTTTTTTTTTTTTGCACTTTTTGGATTTTCTAAAAAAAATATTGAACAAAATAGTGCATGACTTCAGACATGCAAAGAACATTAAAAATTCACATTTTCCACTATCGATTTAATTCAGAGTGCAATTAGGGGACCAACCACAAGTTGAAGAAGAGTGCACATACTTTAGATCACCCTGTATCATAAAAAGCTACAAATAACTTGTAACTTTAACACATTGTTGTGCATACAATGTACAATATTTGTTTGTTTTGATGGGGAAATTGTGCGATTATTTAAGCAGATATAATTTCTTTTCAAAAGTTAATTTTTTTAAAACCTTTTTCTGCTTATAACTAGAACGGATTTCCATCAAAATTTACAGAAAATTTGATAAAACATTAGAGAAACATTATTTTGAAACAGTTTTCACACGTGTAATATTCACTGAGGTATGAGCATTTATATTTTAAATTAGTAAATATTGATTTACTGTGCATGTGTGTGAGATAGAAAAAATTTTATTGCATTGGTTGAAATCTAGATATATTGAGCAACTTTTAAGATTTGTGAATTCATAAATGGATTTTTCTTGTATGTATGTGTGTGTATATATATATTTTTCATTGAGAAATAAATATTTGCTTACATTACTTTTGCTTTATGGTAAAGATTTATTGTTTTATTTATGATTATTAAATGTCATATTCTCATAAATGTGCCAGATTGATACCATTTCAAGATTCTAGAAATGAATCTATCTATAATCAAAAGGTAAAAGTATTGTTTTATAAAGGGGAAAAAAAAAAAAAAAAACATTGTTCTCAAGTATTTATAAATATAAATATGTATGCATATAATAAAACTGAAACACGTGTAAATTAATATATTATGTAAGTTTGCATAATTTCTGAGTAATAAATGTGTGTATGTAATTGTAATATATATTTTTAATTTCAGTATCTTTGTCTAGATTTAATAGTATTGAAATATGTTTGATATAATGAAAAATGAGTTATGTACTATATAAATATTAAAATTGTGTAATATATAGCAGTGACATATTAAGAAAGATAACTTGTATCTTACGGAAATATAAATAGTCAGGGCTGCTAGCCATTTAAACATGGTTTGCAAGAATCATTGGTTATATATTGTGGGGGACATTAAACTTACATAAGAACAATTAATTATTTGATTTTTTATTTGATTTTATTTATTTATTTTTTATTTTTTGAAACTGCTGTTCAATGGAATAGGCAATTATTGCACTAAAATTTGATGAAACTTATTTTTTTGACTTAGCTGGTATTTTGCTTAAAAGTTTTTTTTTTTTTTTTTTTTTTTTTCTGGTGTTTCATTGTAGAAATGTAATGTATTTTATTTTTGCAGTTGACTAGCAAAATGAGTAATTTTCAATACTCAAATTTTTTGAAAACTTATAAAATTTGTGAAGTGTATTTAAATTTGTTGAATTTTGTAAAAGTTCTTTAATTTCAAGAATCAAGATTGTTCAATTTTCTGAATAACCTGTTTTCATCCCCCCCCCCCCAGTAATAATAATTGGTCTCAGAAGAGTGCACACATTTCACTCAGTGTTAAAAATCGGAGAGTAAATAAATAAATGAAAGCAAGATTCTCCCACCCTAATTGGAACCCTTCTGTATGCCTTGTTTTATTAAAAAACATTTGTTTACATTTTGAAAATAATTTTCTATGTTGACAGTTTTATCTTTTTTAATATTAAATATATTAAATATATTTAAAACACTTTAAACACACATAAATATAAATTTATTTAAAAGATGTTAAAATTTTTTTATCCAAAGCTTTTCGCTTTAATATTAAAGCATCATCAGGGATTTATGATTCGTTTCCATTGCGCAGTTTTAAATATTTATTTAAAAAATAAATAAAAATAAACATGATTTTTAAGTTTTTTTTTTTTTTTTATCATTTGTAACATCTTTTCTGAAGTCTTTATTAAAATCTGCTCTGGCTAATCTCAATTCTCTGTAAAGTTTTTTTTTTTTTTTTTTTAATAAATTTAAATTGAATTTTGTAATGCAGTTGTAGATAGTTTTTGAGTCTTAGAAGAAAGAATGAAATTAATCTTGATGCCTCTGGGGAAAGTGGTGAAAGTTCTCACAATGAACTATTTTAAATTGAAAAGAATTTTGATTTTTCATTATGAGCATCTGTTTGTTTAAATTCCACCAAAATGCATTTGTAAAATGTTTCTTGTGGTAAGCAATATTAATATTTCTTTATGAATTTTAACTGGTTGGTAGCAATGTTCAAAAACTTACGCAAAAGTATATAAATTTTTAGAAAGTATGAAAAAAGTGGATTCTTGTGAAAACCTAAACATTTCTGCTGTTACTATCTTCCTTATATATAAAATGTTTAGGCTATTTAATATATTTAAATGTTGTAGAAAAAAGTTTTTTGATTGACATTACACACTATGTGCTAGTTTCTTTTGTTAATTTACTTAAGTAAACTATAGTTTCCCCCCTCCCCCTTCCTTTCACTTTCCTATCCATATCCGAATCAAAGGATTCCAGACAAATTGAATTAACGAGAAAATTTCCCCTAACAGCAATTAAAGAAACTTAAAAAAAAAAAACTTTTGTGAATTAATCATATTTAATATATCTTTCATTGTTTAGTTAATGCATAGTTTTCAATTTGTTGCAATTGTTTAACAGGTGCATATTTTTCTTATTTAGATGAGAAAATTAAGAAGATTAGATGGAACTATGTTCCAAAACCACATGTGACATATTATGAGATATCTATTTACCGAAGATGTAGCTGTGTGCTATAGCTGGATTGGGGCCAATGAAAAACTAAAGTTTTCTAATCGAAAGATCTGATGTATTATAGTAGGTTAGTGAAATGTTTAAAATTCTCAATTGTGCTTTATCTCAGGGTTAGCATGGTTTCGGACACTATGGTGGTATAAACCATGGTTTTTACCATACTGTCCAAAACCCTACTGTTTTAAACTGTCTAAAACTATACTTTTGAATAGAATTATATTTTATCAAAATTACTCAAATAGTATTTGAAAAATTTATAAAGTATTATAATAATAATAATTATTATTATTACGATTTGTGATATGTTTCAAGGAAGTATTGATGCCATTCAAAATTCAGGGGCTGAAATAATGTAGGCAGTAGAAAAAAAAAAAAAAAATTAATCATTAGAATGCATTAAGTTAGTCCTTCTTGGGTAAATTAAAGTAAAATTAGGAACATTGGTAAAGTTAATGTGTGAATTGTTCTTTATAAGATACTGTTTAAGATTACTAAATTAAAACTATTGGATAGTTCCTATTTTGGCAGTAATTATTGAGATATGCCAAAATAATTAAGTTTTTCATTGATATTTATTTATCTATTTTAACCCAGCAAATTTTTGTTAAAATACTATTGTTTACATTTTTTATATATACTATTATTATTGTTAAATTTTATTGGCTAAAATATTTTTAATAAAAGTTGATTTGTTCAGTCTTTTACTGCCTAAAATATATATAACATTCAAACAAATGACTGCTTCTAACTGTAGATTCTGTGTTCAATACTAATAGTTTAATTTAGCTCTATGTTAACAATTACAGTCAAACAGGCAGCGAAGCAACATTAAAAACAAAGTTCCAATATGAAATATTATGAGTAAAAAGTATCAATAAACCAAACCACATCGCCGTCGTGCAGCGAATCACCAGTGACTGCTTTATACTAAAGCTTAGTGCAATTATGAAATTCGCAAAAGGGTCACAAAACCATTCTTAAAAAATTTAATAATAATAAAAACATTTATCTCCACTACAATAAACACACATTAACAGCTTCAAAAACGAAGTTCTGATATGCAAAAATGAAGTTCCATTACAAAAAGGTTGCTAAGAAAAAGGGTTGATACAATATTACTGCATAAGAAATCACCAATGGATGCACTATACAAAGCTAGCCGTAATCTTTTATGCTGCGTTCTAAGTTCATTGAAAAAAATGAAACAGATGAACGAACATGAGTACAAGAGCATGGCATTATGATTTTGAAAGACTAGCAGAATCACTGTTACACGTACAAAAGTGCTGAACATTTGATGTTTCAGACATATTACTGAATATTCAATTTTGTTAAATCTGATTTTTTTTTTTTTTTTTGTCAAATATTAAATTACAGTTAACTGAATCTATAAAAATTCAATTTTTAAAATTTTAAATTATTTGAGAAATTTCTTACGTAATTGTTATTTTTAATTATCATTAAATTGAGAAAAATTATCCAGAATAATTCAGAAATAATAATTTATATTTAAATGAAAGCAATTGTTTTATATGTCTTCTAAAGTAACATTAAAGAAAATTAGTTATTGAATACTTTAATCATAGCAGTTGATGAAAAGAGCATTATAACAAAATAAGGCTTATTTTAAAGTCTCATCCCAAAAATCTAGATCAGTTTTTAGCTATGTTAAACATTAATATATTATATATATATATATATATATATCCATTTTTTTTTTTTTTTTTTTTTTTTTTGTTATTTGTTTATTTTTTAATGCTTCAGTTTTAAGCTTTACAAACTGTTTGTTTCAGATGCAGCTGAAAAGGAATATAACAGTGTGACAAGGGCATAGATTGAAGATATTATGGTTGCGACATGCTAAAGAGAGAAAATTTTATGTCAGAAAATCAAAAATGTGTTAATATAAAATAAAATAAAAGTGCATTAAATTTTTTTATGTGTTTTGGAGTTGGTATTATTAAAATACTCCGTACTTGTAAATTTCACAAATTAAGATTTTCAATATCAAAAGGTAAATAAAACAAGTAATTAACAAATAAGATAGTAATAATTCAGCAGTGAGGTTAACTTAAACTGATACTTAAAAAAAAAAGTTGCTGGCATCAGATTTTTTTCCCCCTGCGACTAATCTTCTAGCAGAAGAGTGTCCTTCACATCATGAGAGGTATGAGTGTTTGCCGAATTCTCCAGGATGTGAATAAAAAAGCAGGTAAACGGTCGCCACCGGCCACGTGGCGACTAAATAAAAAAAGATGGAGATTAAAAATTATGCATCGATCGGCACTAAAGTCGCCACTTTTTATTATCATTAAAATAATCTAAAAATCGAGCGACAATAGGCAATCGAAGCCTTGTGATTTCCAATCTTTTTCCATCCATGGCATAAATGTCAATGTTCATTTTAAACTTGCTTTATTATATTCTACAACCTATAAAGAAGTAGAATTGTTTAATATGGCTCACTCATATAATTTTTTGGACCCCCCTCCCTTTCCCTCCCCCTAACGATCTGTGATCACACAGCTTATAGAAAGCTTTATAATTTCTAATCATTCTCCATTTGCTGCAAAAATATAAATATATATTTTAAACTTACTTTATTAGATTCTAGAATCTGTAAAGAAGTTGTTTAATATCTCTTACTCATAATTCTTGTAAACCCCCCCCCCCTCCCCCTCCAACGATTGGCAATCACATGCTCCACTGAAATCTTGTGGTTCTTTCTCTATCCATAACATAAATGTAAATATTCATTTTAAACTTTCTTGATTAGATTCTAGAACCTATAAAGAAGAATATAGATGTACCCCCCCCCCCACACACACACATGTGAGCTCCATTTCCACAAGCAGTTAATGATCAAATGTCCTGCAAAGCACAATCTTTTTCCATTAATATCTCCATAGTATTTAGTGTATATTTAACCCATTTAAGATAGTTGACAAATGTGTGTATCAAAGTTTGATTTGACTTAAATGTGTATTTTTCAAAAATTTTTGTATTTGCTTTCTTTTGTGTAGAAATCTTCCTTTTCCCTTCCCATTTTAAAGTAGAAATCTCCCTATTTTTAAAGCTACAAATTTGGCAGCTAAGTAAATTATTTTTAATGAAGCAGCTAAGTTTCCATATCTATACTTTTTAAGAGGAAGTATTTTAACTCTATTGAAATAAAATCATTTAAAAAAGTGTGTCTTTAGAAATAAGAAAAAATAATAAAACTGCTAACTGTATTTACACATGACCATGTAAAAGGTTGTGATGATGATGAATCAGCTGATTCATTTACTAGAAAATATCAATGTGAACTGTGAATGATAACAGCTTATTTCACTTAAATAAATTGAAAATAAAAAAGTACTACTGAATTATCTGAAAGATAATAACTTTTACTGTTATTATTACAGCCCTAAGCAGATTTTAATTTAGGATGTGCAATTTAGGATTTTTAAAAAGAGCGTAATTACAAATTACAATTTCAGTGTCCCTGTGTTAATTTTATTATTATATGTATTTCTTATTTTCATATTTTTCTTGTGGTAATTATACCGCAAAATGGTGACAATGCTTTTTGCAGTCTGAAAGAAGTAGTCTTATGTGAAAAGTGGCCACTAACTTAAAAAAGTGACTACTAATGAAACTGACAGTACCGGCCACTGGCCACTAATGAATTTTCCCAGTTTTGCCCTTTAGGTACTAACAATAATACAGAATATTAACCTTTGACACGCCGAATTCAGATCCGGGTGTAATTTAAGTTTGTTTTTTACATATTTTGCCTTCTAATGCTTTAGTTTAAAGAACTTTATCATTAAAATGTGTATTTTGTTTTATATATATATATAATTTAATATTATTCTATTCAATATTATTAATTCACTATTATTATATTTAATATTATTAGTTTAATATTATTATATTTTTATTTTATTTTAATCTAATTTAATTATGTAAGCTATTTTAAACATGTCAGCCTATTTTTAGAAGAATTTGCTTATTTTTCCAAATTATGTGAATTTTTAAACAGTGGGATAAAAGGGAAAATGGTAAAATAGGTCATTTTTATAATTTTCTGTACATTTCCCCTTTTATGATTGAACTGTAATTTCTATTTCAAAAAATCAAGTAATCTTCCTATTATATCTGATATTTTTTTCAAGTCAGTGTTCATGATTTTTAATTTTTAAATGAATTTTTAATTCCATGCTCCATTTATGGAACATTGGTGTGTGAAATGTTAATTAGAATGTTGGCAGATATGTGTGTGTGTGTATATTGTGATTTTTATTCGATATTTTGAACTTTTCTGTTAGAATAGATTTTCATGTTAAGGTGTAATTTAAAAATTATGAACCAAATCACATATTACAATAAATATTCAAAAATATGGTAAGAAATATGATTACTTCAAGTCTATTGTTTTAACAAATGTTATATAAACATCTAATATCGATACTGTGTTTATACTTAAAAAAAGAAAAATAAATAATAATAATAATAAACTCTACGCATCTTCTTTTTAAGAACAGACATCACCTATCACTACCCAGAGCTAAACATGTGATACTATGAGGAAATTTTTAATAAAATATGCTCAAGAAAACTTGCAACTGTGAAATTCCTGCATACAGTTTAAAAGTACAGTTATTTTTTTGATGCTTTATAATTTAAAAACAAAATATTAAAAATCAGTTTTGTTAAACATGGAATAATGTAACAATTGGAGATTTTTTTTTAATATGAAAGGTTAATTTAAAATTTAAATATAATTAAATATAATTAAATGTTGGCAGATATGTGTGTGTGTGTATATTGTGATTTTTATTCGATATTTTGAACTTTTCTGTTAGAATAGATTTTCATGTTAAGGTGTAATTTAAAAATTATGAACCAAATCACATATTACAATAAATATTCAAAAATATGGTAAGAAATATGATTACTTCAAGTCTATTGTTTTAACAAATGTTATATAAACATCTAATATCGATATATCTCACATCGATATATATCAAGTATTTGATAATTCTAATTTCAAATTTCCTTATAGAAGAATATCACCGTGTTTGACTTGCTTCATTATCCTGCAGATTTAGGAAACATAAGCATTTATGAAACCCTTTTCCTTTTTTTTTTTTTTTAACTGTCAATTAAAATGCTGGCAAGAACATGAATGATTTTCAGCTATCTAATTTTAAGTTATTCAATTTTTTTTTTTTTTTTCTTAACAAGGGTAAAAAAGAACAAGATTTCACATAAATATGCATTGTAAGGGTTGTTTTCATTGTACAGATGTCCAACCAGTTTAAAAATATCATGTATGATTCTAGCATGAACATCATTAATAATGTATATTCTGTTTAAAAAAAAAAAAAAAATGTAAGTTATTAAAAATTTGATTTCATTAACATCAATGAATGTCAGAATTTTACCCAAATGTGCATTTATCCCAAACTGGAATTTTTTAAAATATACTTGCCAAACCATTAAAGAATAGACACTCCGTTTAACAATTTTTTTAAGTTAATAAAAAATTAAAGGCCAGATTGTAACCCTACTTTAAAAATCTTAAAAGTACATGAAAAAGAAGTGGATAGTTGTGATGAACATTCTTTTTATTATTGTAACCAATAAATTGTAAGTAAAGTTTTTGTAAATCTAAACAAGTGTTAGTAATTTACAAAATGTACTCTTAAATTTCTACTATATAAGTTTTCTCTTGACAGTCGCTAAAAATTTGAAAAAATTCCTAAATCAGGAAATATATTAAACTAAAATTCCTTAAATTATGAAAAATTCTGTCACAGAAATTTCTAATAATTATTTACATAACTTGTCAGAATAGAACAATATCTCTTATAAATATGTACTATGAGGATTATTGCCTTGGAATTAATGTGAAATTGCATAAAAACAAAAATACACGATTGACCATAATTAAATATAAAAAAGTGCAATAAGATAAATGTATTGAAGTGATGGAGCCTAATGGGTGGGGCATTTCAGTTTGTGACTGTGTGAGATAATTGGCCTTAACATGAATACAGTATGCCCTGTAGTAGAAAATAAGAATGTGCAATGTGGAGCTGAAAGAGGAAAAGGTAAGAATATATTGTTATATAAAATGTTTTTTTAATAAAGTTGTTTTATAATTTTTTAATAATCCTATAAAGAATATTACTCTTTTTTTTTTTTTTCTTTTTTTTTTTTTTTTTTTTTTTTTTTTTAAATAATACTAGTTAATGTTTATTAAATAAATTTATTAAGTATTTTATAAAAGAAATAATGCGTGTGTTTATGAATTTTTAGTCAATTAATCTTCTAGAATAACGTTTCCCCCCCCCTCCTTGTGGAAGAGGGGGCAAAATTTGTAAAATCGCTTCTTAGTAGATGTCTATGTCACAGGAGGAATGTTTTCTCCCAATTCCATGCTTCTAGGTCCAAGGGATTCGGCTTGGCGATGATGAATTACTCACTCATTCAGGACAAACGATTTTATATGTATATAGATTTAACAAATTAAAATTTATGAATATTTTTAAAAATGTTCTTCAGTCACTCAAATAAATACTAATTGCAAGATATGCTCTTGTCAGATATATATCTATAAAATAATTACAAGAAAAAAAGGATTTTTTATATACCATGTTTTTTTTTTTTTTTTTTTTCTGTTGAATCATATAAATCCTACCAAAGGCAGCAGGGACCCGAAGTAATTTGGCTAAAAGTATTAAAAAATGCATTGTCACCGTATTCTAAACTATTCTGAAAATTTCAAATGTCTAGCTAGTCGGGAAATTACATGATTGTTGAATCATATAAATAATACTAAAGGCAGCGGGGACCCGAAACAATTGACTAAAAGTATTTAAAAAATGCATTGTTATCGTGTTTTGAGCTTTCTAAACGTTTCAAATTCTAGCAAGTCGGGAAGTTAGTTAAATAATGTTTTGTGAATCATATAAATGCTACCGAAGGCAGCAGGAACCCAAAATAGTTGGCTAAAAGTATTTAAAAAAATGCATTGTTACCATGTTCTGAAACTTTCAAATCTCTAGCTAATCAGGAAGTTAGTTAAATAGTTATTTTGTTGAATCATATAAACGCTGCCGACGGCAGCGGGGACCCGAAACAGTAGGCAAAAAGTATTTAAAAAATGCATTGTCACCGTATTCTGAACTCTTCTGAAAGTTTCAAATGTCTAGCTACTCAGAAAGTTATTTAAAAAATATAACGTTGAACACTTAATAAAATTAAATTAAAATGGAATACTTTATACATAATTAATAAATATAATAAACCTTAAAACATACTTCATGCTTGGCCGTGAATATTTTCGGTTGGGTGCCCAGCTCTTTTCAAATGACTACATCTGTGCCAGATTTCTCAGAATGGTGGTCTTTTACAGTTGATTTCATTATTTCTCAGAATGGTAGTCTTTTATAGTTGATTTCATTATTTCTCACAATGGTAGTCTTTTATAGTCGCTTTCACAATTCTGAGAAATCCGGCACAGATGAAGTCGTTTGAAAAGAGCTGGGAGCCCAGCCGAAAATATTCTCGGCCAAGCATGAAGAATGTTTTAAGGCTTATTATATTTATTAATTATATAACGTAGAATTTTATAAACGCTGCCGAAGGCAACGGGGACCCGAAACAGTAGGCTAAAAGTACTAAAAAAATGCATTGTCAACATGTTCTAAACTCTTCTGAAAGTTTCAAATGTCTAGCTAATCAAAAAGTTATTTAAATAAATTTTGTGTTGAATCATATAAACGCTGCTGAAGGCAGCAGGGACCCGAAAATGTTGGCTAAAAGTGCGGAAAAAAATGCATTGTTATCATGTTTTGAGCTTCTCTACAACTTTCAAATGTCTAGCTAATCGGGAGGATGTCTAGCTAATCGAGCTAAATAAATTTTCTGTTGAATCATATAAACGCTGCCGAAGGCAGCAGGGACCCGAAAAGTTGGCTAAAAATGGTTTAAAAAAAATGCATTTTTATCATGTTTTGAGCTTTTCTACAAGTTTCAAATGTCTGGCTAATCGGGAGGTTATTGAAATAAATTTTCTGTTGAATCATATAAATGCTGCCAAAGGCAGCAGAGACCTGAAAGTGTTGCCCAAAAATAGTAAAAAAATGCATTGTCACTATGTTCTGAACTCTTCTAAAAGTTTCAAATGTCTAGCTAATCAGGAAGTTATTTAAATAAATTTTCTGTTGAATCATATAAACGCTGCCAATGGACCCAAAACAGTTGGCTAAAAGTATTAAAAAAATGCATTGTCACATTGTACTGAATTCTCCTGAAAGTTTTAAATGTCTAGCTAGTCGGGAAGTTAGTTAGTAAGGACCCGAAAATGTAGGCTAAAAATGGTTAAAAAAAAAAAAAACAGTTGCACTTCGGGAGTGCCGACAGAAGTGAAAACGTGAACAATTACGTGTGTATTTCTTGAATCGTCAGGAAATATTTTATTGTGTAGGAAATACTTTTAAATGAAGTGTTTTTTTATTCATTAATATATATACTACTACTACAAAAATTATATTACAATTTTATTTAATGCGCTAACTGCAATAGAGACAGCGTCCGGAGATGAGAGAAGTGGTGTAGAGTCGCACCAGATTGTAAAAACGTGAGAAAAATGGCGGCTTTGGCCTTTATCGCGGTTTTGTGAGGTCTAACTGCAACGTTTCCGGCTGCAGTCTTTAAGAGACAGTGTCCGGAGATGAGAGAAGTCGGGTAGAGCCGCACCAGATTGTAAAAACGTGAGAAAAATGGCGGCTTTGGCCTTTATCACGGCTTTGTGAGGTCTAACTGCAACGTTTCCGGCTGCAATCTCTAAGAGACAGTGTCCGGAGATGAGAGAAGTCGTGTAGAGCCGCACCAGATTGTAAAAACGTGAGAAAAATGGCGGCTTTGGCCTTTCTCACGGTTGTGTGAGGCCTAACTGCAAAGTTTCCGGCTGCAATCTCTAAGAGACAGTGTCCGGAGATGAGAGAAGTCGTGTAGAGCCGCACCAGATTGTAAAAACGTGAGAAAAATGGCGGCTTTGGCCTTCATCACGGTTTTGTGAGGTCTAACTGCAACGTTTCCGGCTGCAATCTCTAAGAGACAGTGTCCGGAGATGAGAGAAGTCGTGTAGAGCCGCACCAGATTGTAAAAACGTGAGAAAAATGGCGGCTTTGGCCTTCATCACGGTTTTGTGAGGTCTAACTGCAACGTTTCCGGCTGCAATCTTTAAGAGACAGTGTCCGGAGATGAGAGAAGTCGTGTAGAGCCGCACCGGATTGTAAAAACGTGAGAAAAATGGCGGCTTTGGCCTTCATCACGGTTTTGTGAGGTCTAACTGCAACGTTTCCGGCTGCAATCTCTAAGAGACAGTGTCCGGAGATGAGAGAAGTCGTGTAGAGCCGCACCAGATTGTAAAAACGTGAGAAAAATGGCGGCTTTGGCCTTCATCACGGTTTTGTGAGGTCTAACTGCAACGTTTCCGGCTGCAGTCTTTAAGGGACAGTCCAGAGATGAGAGAAGTCGTGTAGAGCCGCACCGGATTGTAAAAACGTGAGAAAAATGGTGGCTTTGGCCTTTATGGCGGTTCTGTGACGTCTAACTGCAACGTTTCCGGCTGCAATCTTTAAGAGACTGTGTCCGGAGATGAGAGAAGTCGTGTAGAGCCGCACCAGATTGTAAAATCGTGAGAAAAATGGCGGCTTTGGCCTTTATCACGTTTCCGGCTGCAGTCTTTAAGAGACAGTCCGGAGATGAGAGAAGTCGTGTAGAGCCGCACCAGATTGTAAAAACGTGAGAAAAAGGGCGGCTTTGGCCTTTATCACGGTTTTGTGAGGTCTAACTGCAACGTTTCCGGCTGCAATCTTTAAGAGACAGTGTCCGGAGATGAGAGAAGTCGTGTAGAGCCGCACCGGATTGTAAAAACGTGAGAAAAATGGCGGCTTTGGCCTTTATGGCGGTTCTGTGACGTCTAACTGCAACGTTTCCGGCTGCAATCTTTAAGAGACTGTGTCCGGAGATGAGAGAAGTCGTGTAGAGCCGCACCAGATTGTAAAATCGTGAGAAAAATGGCGGCTTTGGCCTTTATCACGTTTCCGGCTGCAGTCTTTAAGAGACAGTCCGGAGATGAGAGAAGTCGTGTAGAGCCGCACCAGATTGTAAAAACGTGAGAAAAAGGGCGGCTTTGGCCTTTATCACGGTTTTGTGAGGTCTAACTGCAACGTTTCCGGCTGCAATCTTTAAGAGACAGTGTCCGGGGATGAGAGAAGTCGTGTAGAGCCGCACCAGATTGTAAAAACATGAGAAAAAGGGCGGCTTTGGCCCTTATTACGGTTTTGTAAAGGTCTAACTGCAACGTTTCCAGCTGCAATCTTTAAGAGACAGTGTCCGGAGATGAGAGAAGTTGTGTAGAGCCGCACCAGATTGTAAAAACGTGAGAAAAATGGCGGCTTTGGCCTTTATCACGGTTTTGTGAGGTCTAACTGCAACGTTTCCGGCTGCAGTCTTTAAGAGACAGTTTCCGGAGATGAGAGAAGTCGTGTAGAGCCGCACCAGATTGTAAAAACGTGAGAAAAATGGCGGATTTGGCCTTTATCACGGTTTTGTGAGGTTTAACTGCAACGTTTCCGGCTGCAATCTTTAAGAGACAGTGTCCAGGGATGAGAGAAGACGTGTAGAGCCGCACCAGATTTTAAAACAATATACAGTATATAATTATTAACACTTCACATTAGCAAGTTAATTGTATGATACATTATTTGTATCATACAAGGATGGAAAGCGTTTGCTGACGATGACGCGGATTCAATGATTTTTGTTCACCCAAATGTTTTCACTTCAAATGGAAAAAATTTGTAAAAATCGATTGCAAGATTTGTACTGGACACACAAACAAACAAACAAGAATCGAATTTAATAGAAACATGATAATAAGTACTGATAATGACACAGGTCTACAAAAATGATGATGAAAAAGTTTTATTTAATAATTTTAGCTGATCTTTATATTTTTTGGCGAGTTGAAACCAAAAATGCAGCCAGTTTTTCTCTGTCACATATAGATTTTTGTCAATACAAGGTGTTTAGTGACATAATGTCTTACATATACCATCATAACAATAGGTTGGTTGATAGCGTTTTGTGTCGCACTAGTGCTGCACAATAACAACAATAGGTACTCATGACTAATTAATCATGGAAACATACTATAAAACTTACCATTACAGTGGTAGAGGAGTAATGAAAGAAATTATATAGGTAGGCACCCTGTATTAACAAAAATCTATATGTGATAGTGATAGAGAAAAACTGGCTTCATTTTTGGTTTCAACTCGCCAAAAAACATAAAGATCAGCTAAAATTATTAAATCAAAATTTCAATGTAGACCTGTGTCATAATATCCTGAAAGCATCCTGTAACTATCTCAAAAAGACATCCAGAGGACGCGCAGCGATATATTTTTCTACTTGTCACTGGATCTCCTCTGAATAACAACTCCATCCTGAAATTATCAGATAAAAGACATCCGAAGGACATGCAGTGGTGTCACCTTCTGGAAACCACTGAACATCCACCGGTTGGTGACAGGATATTTCACAGCATCCAGCGGATAAGGTATTATCCTGCATGTGATAGTCTCCGGATGATCGCTGGATGTAATTTGGTTGTATGGGCTCGCTACCTTCGGTAGCTACCTCCTAGTGCTTCACTCTGATTGGTCTCTGCTCATGCGGAGATTTATTCAGAGATCAAAATTCTAAATTCATCCTTTTGGCTTTTAATTATTTTATGGAAGATTATTTTTATGTTTTCCTCATGTTTCGTTGGAGGTAAGCATTGGTTGCGACCAAATGCAGGTACTCCGAAGCACTCACGTTGACGTTTAAAACATGTTTTTTCTCCCACCCCTCATCCTGGAAGGGGGGGGGCAGGAGAATTTTCACAAAATCCCTGTATAGTGCATGTTGGGAACATATAACCAGCCAGCACATAAAAAATCGCCTAAGATAGTTTGGAGCAGAGTTTCGCATGGAAACATGATTCCCTAAACCCACCCCCAAGGCGAATAAGGTGGAATTTTACAAAATCCCTTTATAGTGTGCGTCTTGATTACGCATAATCAATCGACATATCAAAAAATCGTTATCCTCAAATAATTTGGAGCAAAATTACTCTTATATTCGTGTTTTGCCTTCCCCCTCCTTTAAAAGGGAGGGGGGGGGGAGAAATTTCATAAAATCCCTTTACTGTTTGTGTTGTGGAAGCATAAACAACCCACGCATAAAATTCAATTTTGCTGAGATAATTTGAAGCAAAGTTATACTTGGAAACGAGTGTATTGCCCCTTATGCAAAATTTCATTATAATGGGTGTTGGAAACACGAAAATAAGCCACACACTAAAACTCGTGACCTCAGCTCCTATAGATTTCCCCGGACAAATTCAGCGCTAAAATGTGGCTCGAATTTGTCCCCTCGTAACTCCCCCCCAAAATCGAAAAAAAAAAAAAAATGAATTTTTGGAAATATCCTGAAGGTTCTTGGCGGTTTTCTATATCTTTGTGCTATTATTGGTAGAGTTTTACTCGAAAATCCATATTTTTCTAAATTTGCCTCCGAAAATTGTTTTTACCCCTCCCCCCCCCCCTCTTAAAAATCCCAAATCGCAGAAAATACTTTTTTTGTACTCAAGTCTAGTCTCTCCCTCTGCAATTTGTTCACAGTGAAGCAATTTGGAGTTGAGTTATGCTTATAAAGGGGTTTTTGCCTTCTGCCCCCCCAGGGGGGGGGGAATGAAAAGATATTTCACAAAATCCTGTCTTAGTGGGCGTCAGTGTCCTAAAACCAACGTGGTTACCAAAATTGGCGACTCTTATCTTCCATAGAATCGCCACGACTGTGTTGAGTCGGTGATTAGTAAGTTTACTCTTATATATATATATATATATATAGATAACTGTTTGTAATTTATTTTTTTTGTACTGATACATTATTACATGTATCTACGGTACTGTACAACACCAGTTACAATAGTACTTAAATGTACTAATAAATTTAATTGTATTTGACTGAGTATAAATCTCAAATTTACAATATTCGATTCTGTAGCAATTATTATCACGAGTGTATATATGTAAGCTTCACGCATATGAAAAAAATAAAATAAATAAACAAAAAAAAAGATAAACTATGGAGGAAGTTCGAAGGCATTTTCGAAGTGGAACACTATAAATTGGTAACGATACAAAATACCAGATTGAAAGAAATAGTCCTGTTGTACTAAAAAAAAAAAAAAAAATATTGTGTGCTGCTACCATATTTTCTATAAATCTAAAAAGTGTGAGAAAATCTTTATTGTAGCAATCAGTAATCACTTTCAAGCATGTTTGTAAGCTACATGCACGAGAAAATTAAAAAAAATATATATCACTTGTATTGCTACCCCAGTGGCAGAAACACGGCGACATAGTCGCGGACACAGAAAAACGGCTTGCGGACAGTTTTTGTCTGCACTGAGAAAAAAATTTGTCTGCAACTTTCGGATAACAATTCACTTATAAAAATTGCTGTATCAAAACTAAAACTTGTATTATTTATATTGTGTTGTATCAAACATTGCTATAAAATATTTAATAGAATGAGATGAATTGAATGAATACAATTGTTTATACTATATCGTTTTGTAGTAAAATTGTATTTGTGTATTGTTGCACAAGACCACCACTGATGTTAACCCCCCCCCCCCCCCCATCAGCTTTCAGTCTTTTTGAGTGTAAGCCATTTTCAGTTTCACCCCTGATTACATGCAAATTTTGCAGACAGATTATGAAATTTTAAAAGCCTGTCACAGACAACTTCAAAATTTTCTGCCACTGGGATTGCTACCTTATTGTGTATGAATTACAAAACTCGGTTCTGTAACAATTACTGTCATGCACATATGTACTCTTTTGCACACGAAAAAAAAAAAAAAAAAAAAAAACAGCCTTCACTGTTTGCCGCTACCTTGCAGTGCATGAATCTAAAATATGCAGGAAAATCCATATTACAACATTCACCACTGTGCACATATGCACACTTCACTTCACACACATAAAAAAAAAATCACTGGGTTCTGTTACCTTGCTGTGTATCAATCTCAAAATGCACAAAAATTTGTTTCGTAGCAATCACTATCATCAGGGTTCCCACTCAATTTCAAAAATAAAATTCCCTTACTTTTCCAGGTCTATTTTTAGAAAATTCCAGTCACAAAATTTGGTTCGTGACATAAAAAATAGCTCACAGTATAAAACAAAACATAGCTTGCAACATAAAAGACGATACAGTAACGTGACTTGTGATATAAATTGAATGTTCAAAAAGCATTTTCCAGGTTTATATCATCATTTTTCCAGGTTTTTGAGCAATATTTACAGTTTTCCCTGACTTTTCTCAGTAATTTCAAATTCCCTGACTTTTCCGGTTTTCCCTGACCCATGGGAACCCTGTATCATACATGTATATACACTTCATGCACACAAACACAAAAAAATCTAATTCTATTATATATGATTTTTCATGCTTAATACTGTTCTATTAAATAAATCCTTATAAACATATTTAAAATATACAACCTTTTATTAACTTCATGTCTTTGAGACATGAAGTTAATAAAATGTTGTATATTTTATAAGTTAATAATGTCTGTGAGAGATGGTTAATAAAAGGTTGTATATTTTAAATATGTTTGTAATAAGTGCTTATGTTGTATATTTTATAAGTTAATAATGTCTGTGAGAGATGGTTAATAAAAGGTTGTATATTTTAAATATGTTTATAATAAGTGCTTCATGGTATATTTTTTTTGAAAATAAATCCTTGTCTAAGAACATGATTCAAAATGACTTTTTTAACAAAACAGTACTAAGTGCAGTATTTATTTGCTGACGACTGTAATATGAAATTGTTGTCAGTAAAGAGAAATTATATTAGTCATTCGAAAATAATTTAATTGCTAACAACTGTTGTGTGAGTATGAGTGATTAAAAATTTTCCGAAGTTAAAATGAAGGAAATATATTGTTATAAGTAACAATTTTATGCCATATTTATATTTTTATAGAATGTGGTATTTAATATTGATGAAATAGATATAAATGGTAGATGATGAAAAAGTTTGTCACTTAAAGATATACCAAGTATTTATTATTATTACTGTTAATGCATCTGAATTAATTTGAAATTTATGTTAAAGTAAATAAAGATTATCTAGTGTCTATTAGAAAAATGTTAAAATCGAAAACAAACTTGTCCTGATAAAAATACAATGACGATTACAAAGCATATAACAATTCAAAAACAATTTGAAACCATCGGAATTTTCATAACTATTCAGACAGAGAGAGAGGAAAAAAGCATAAAATATCAATGTAATAAGGAAAAGAACTGAGAGGATGAAGTAATTATTTATGATAGTATGTAGTTATGATTTGGGACGGTTTTATTTCGTCGCAGAGAAATATCACAATTTCTTTATCCAGACTGAATAGTTTGGTGAATCTCACATCTGGAAGATCAATTTCTTAAATAATTTCTCGGAATTCCTCTATTTTGCTCGACATCCATAGAAATTACGTAGACGCCATATTGAAAAATGCTTCTACAACTCGCTTTCGACAACGTCTCGCAAACACAGTAGGCTTCGTTTTGATAACGAATGTTTACTTTCGAGACCGTCTCGAAAAATGTGGAATAAAGTAGCAAACTGAGAAAACGGTATTCAGGTTTCGTTTTGGTACGTCATTGTGACGTCACTCTCGATCTCGAGATGATCTCGATGTGAATAAAGTAAGCCCCAAGGATACAAAATAACGATACAAAATAATATACATACAGTTAATAATAATAATAATAATAATATAAAAAATCAGAAATATGCTGTTCATCTCGTATTATTACACAATTTTTTAAATAATGAATCATAAATGAACAACACTGGACGTTTTCGTGTTTGTGCGATATCACGTTTAATGAAGTAAATCTTGTCATTTTAAATTAAACAAAGGTTTTAATTTTTTTTCCTGTATCAATAATAACACTCCACACACAAAAATAAATAAATGAATAAATATTTTATTTCTCATTGATCAACCCTAATATCCGCCATCTTACTTGTGAGAGCTTACGGGAGAGCGCAGGCAGTCGCAAATTTTTATGTCAACAATCACAACTTTACGATCCAATATGGCCGATGGCGTTACATTTGTATCAAAATTACGACTACGATCCGACTTGTGATCTACGATAGCTGCGATTGTTACAATAGTATGCCTCCCATAATTTGTGAGCCGATCGCAAATTCCAGAATTTGTGATCTACGATTACGATAGCAGCGATTGTTACAATAGTATGCCTCCCTTTAATTTGCTTAATATTCCTTAAAATTTTTTTAAAAGGATTATGATTTTACAATAAATTAAGTTGGGGAATTTTTTGGAAAAAACCCTTGATTTGGGAAAATTTGAAAACTTTTTGGGGAAATAGACTGTCGACCATCTGGCTCTGGCAACACTGGATTTTTTATATGTATGTTTTCGATTTGTGATTGTGTATGTTTCTCTCAGGAAAGGAAACAAACTTTTAAAATGTGCGGATAATTTTATAATGCTATGCTTTGCATCATAAGCGTCGTTACGTTATTTTCTCTTGTAATTCAAAACATGTATATATATACGTGTTTATAAATCAACATAGATTTTGTAGTCAGATTTTGTTCATACAGCACTTGTAACTTTTATTAAGACTTTAAAGTAAATAGCGAACATGCCGTATAAATAAAAAAAAAGAAGTATTAAATTCAAGGATAATTGTTTTATTTTTTTCCCTTTACGATGATAATTGAAAATTCAGATGCTTTAAAAGTCTGGCTTACATCCTGCCTAGGTCGAATGTGAGTTTTGTTTCAGTTTTGTAATCTTCATTTATTTTATCTTATATATATTATTACGTAGTATATTGTTCTATGTTAATTCATATATTATGATCGTGATTAATGTTTATATGTGATAAGTGGGGAAAAAAAAAGTACAAGTACGATATCTCGATTATATGGTATACAAATATATGACATGCATTTGTGTTTTTCATTTATTCATTCGGTTTAATATCTATACAGAAGACCCCAATTCTATGATATATATACAACTTAAGCAATAAATATTTCTTTAAATTCAGCAGTGAATCAGCTAAGTAAACTTAAACAGTAGTATTGAAATATTTAATAATTATCTTTAAAATGATTGTCAAATAAAGTTTTGTCTATATATTTTATAAGGGTACTTTTTCGTTATATTGGCCTTTATGGGCATTTTAGTACATTTTATGACACTCGCTGATGAAAATTGGGAAGTGAAAGGGTCAAATGATGCCTGCTATAGCTTAGGCGTCAAATTCAAATTTTTAGTTGCGAAGCTAATTTGGTATCTGTCGTTCATGGCAAAAAAAAAAAAAAAAAATATCTAGCAAATATATTTAATTCCTTTCAAAAATCATGATAAGCTATGTTAATTCATACAATATATATTATGAAAATATGCATTTGACATGTATTTACATTTTTGATCCCCAAATTCAAAAATCACCAAGGATGAAAGATATCAAAACTATACCGGCAATTCCTTAAATTTATTTTGAACTTGACTAATATTATACGTTACTTTACAAAACTCTAAAATTATAAAATTTGAAGCAATTGTAAATTTAGTTTAAAGCATTTTTAGTTATTACTAATTTTAGAAATTAAAAAAGTGCACTGAATTATTTAAAACAAAATTTATAAGGGACAACTTCCCAGAATGTTATCCAATGTTAATAATTAAATTAACTTGCATTTGTGTGTGTGTACTGTGTACATACTGATTCATGAGATAGTATAGCTGCAAAATTTTTTATACACCAGGGGCCAATCCAGGATTTCAAAATTAATACCTATTTTTATTTTTGTGAAAAATTGCAGCACACTCTTTTTTTTCTCTCTCTCTCTCTCTGTGTGGGGTGGGGAGTTCAAACTAAGTATGTACAATAATAAAAGTAACGCTTAACAGTTGGTGTGAGGCTTATAGCAGAACAGGAATCAAAACTCACTTCTCTCTGAAGTAAACAGTTCAGTAGAGAGAATGTAAGTAGGAGTTGTTTTTATTTGTGCTATTATCACTTACACATTAATTGTACAAGGGAGGATAGACAAATCATCATACAGTCATCAAAGCGTCAAATCGCGTCAGGTAAACAGTACACTATGGCCACAACTCCAAAGCGTGTCTGTACAGATACATGCAAGGATCGTTTCGTTTACTTATGCTACACCATTTTTCGCCCGTAGAAAATACTTGTGTGTAGATTAAAACCAACATTGTGTATGATTCTTGCTTCGTGAAGCATATCAACAGAAATGCACAAATAAGTTACTCTTCTTTGAAAATGTGCTTATTTAAGATGCCAGATTTTGCTGGGATGACTAAGAGTTTTGTGAAGGACCGATTTTAGCTGAATGATTTTTGTGAAGGTAGGGGAAGAGGGGGGACATTGGGACACTTTTTATAAAAGTGTTGTGAAGCGAAACAACGACGATTTGCTATTCTCATTTGAGCTTGTTTACAGTCGTTAAGTTACCGGCAGCTAGGAGGCAGTTGTTCAGCTTAAAAATCGTCGTTTATCACAATAGAAATGGGCGCGTCTGTATAATGTTTTAGTTTGCTCAGTTAAAGGGAGCATATTATTTTCCAATTTATAAAAGTTTTAATGCTTTTATGCATTTTTATTTAAATATTTGAGTTATTGCTCACCTTTTAAATGTGTAATGAGCATTGTTTAATGTGTTTTACAAACAGAAATAATTAAAACATAACTTATGCAAAAGTGTCCCAATGTTCCCCGTGCAGGGGCTCTATTCTCGTCTAGTCGTTATGCGGAGACCGGTTGTTGTGAAGCGAAACAACGACGATTTGCTATTCTCATTTGAGCTTGTTTACAGTCGTTAAGTTACCGGCAGCTAGGAGGCAGTTGTTCAGCTTAAAAATCATCGTTTATCACAATAGAAATGGGCGCGTCTGTATAATGTTTTAGTTTGCTCAGTTAAAGGGACATTTCACATTTTCCACCATTGAAAACAGGTTGTCATCATCGCTATTCACAAAATTCCCCTCCCAAAACGGATTACGAATGACCCCATGATTGGTTTAAAATGTCACCCTCAAACGCGAGCGTTTATTCTCCCACTCAAGATAGCAACGACAGACCAGAATAGCACTTAACCGGAAGATGGTTATTACGGTGGGTAGAACAGTAGTTAAAAACTGTCGTTAACGGTTACAAGTATTGGTTAATAGGCAACTAGACGAGAATAGAGCCCCAGGGGCGGATTGGGACAACACTGATTTAATGATGGGGCACTTTGGGACAACCATCTTTTTATTTATCTAATTACAATATTGCAAAAAATTTTGCTAAAGTAAATGAAAGGCTTTCAAAACAATGAATTTGATACAATAACAAATAATAATAATGTAGGTAATTATGAAAAAATGAAATTGTTATGAAGCATTACTGCATATTCATATCTTAACGCCCATCAAAACTCTGCAAGTCTACAGAAAACTTTAATGTTATGTAGGATCGTGTTGATGGCATAGTTAAGTTGAGAACATGATATTAAATAATCTTTCAACAAGAGTTCTTGTTCAGCTGTGAATATTTGTTGAGATGTATATTTGGATTGAAACTTATAATTTATATTTGTACAGTACACAATCAATCTTATTTTCTCTCATTTTTTTCAATCTATTAAATAATGTAGATTTTGGTATATATATTTAATTGCAACTTCCCTCACAGAAAGTTTATCTTTGATTATTTCATTTATTGCCTTTTCTATATTTTCTTCTGAAATTTTAGTTCTTTCAGTTTTTGGCTTATAATTTCTAATCTTTTTCTATTTATTTAAAGAATACCTAGAAAAAAAAAAAAAAAGAATACAATTAGCTTATATGTGCAAAAAATAAGTAAATAAATAAAAATATATTGGTGTTAGACGAGAACACCCTAAATGGTTAATTCCCCTCATGAGTTACAAATTAAAAGACCCTAAGATATTTCCCCAAAGCATGTTTAATGACGATGTAATTAAAAAATTCAGTGGAGCACAGTGGTGGAAATTAGTTGAAATGCGTGCTAGTAGTGATGAAGATATGAAGGATTTTTGCCAGTTTATAATAGGACTAAATAAGTGTCCGGCAAGCTCTGCTTCACTGGAACGAGTGTTTTCCACATGTGGACTTGTATGGTCAAAACTTAGAAATAGATTAGGACTAGAGAAAACTGTAAAATTGGTTAAAATTCATCGACATTTAAGACTAACAAATGGAAGTACCAGTACCAGTGAACCTGAATGTGAAAGTGACTAGTTTAAATGGATGTTTTGATTTTGATACATTAAAGTTACATCATAGATAAATGTAAAAAAAAAAAAAATTAATAAAATGTAACGATATTTAGTAATAATTTGTGCTCAATTTTCGTAGTTATTTGGATGAAGATGTAACATTTTAAAATGTATTTTGTAACATTATCTTTTTTTCCCGTAATATTACTCGAGGCCATTGCCAATTGTAAACAAAACAATCATTGGCATGGGCAGAAAAGAAATTGCCTCAGTGTTTTATATATATATTTCATGGGTAGACTATAAGTTTCAATAGGTAGGGTAACTTTTTTTAAATACAAGGGATAAAATCTAATATAAAAAATGCTGAATATGAAATAAAACTGTCACTAATTTTAAAAAACCCAATAAAACCCGCTTTTGTGCGGGTTTTATTGGGTTTTTTAGAGTGGGTTTTACCCAAAAAAACCCGGGCGGGTTTTTTTGGGCAGGTGGGTTTTTTGCAACCCTGGTTAGAAATGAATGAGCCATTGGAGCAGTCCCAGTGTGCCCCATGCATTGGTGTCCCAATGTACCCCATCAGGTCGTTTTCAAAACAAATGTTTAGGCCGAATTTTCTAGAGCACATGGGCTAATGATCTATAGTGGAAATGAAAGCTTAATGTTTATAAAAACTCACAGTACTTTTAAAATTTAAAATAATTATTTCCTATTACCTAAAAAATCAACATTAATTTATTTGAAAAAAATTAATTATATGATAAAATTATAAAGATTATATGATAAAATAAACTAACCTTGTTCACAGGCAGCAGACTTGAATGAATGAGTTGAAATCACAAATATGAAGATGTACTACTAAGTGCCATCTAGTGTGATTTTTTTACAAATTTTATTTTGCAATCATAAAGGGATAAAAGCCTTTGTCCCAATGTGCCCCGTGTCCCAATGTACCCCCTTCTCCCCTACCTTTTTTGCCAGATTGATTTTTGTGAAGGTACCCATAAAAGGTAGTAAACTCAACCTGTATTAACCCCTGAACGCACATTAGTAGTGTGCAGAGTAGCGCTTTGGCCGAGTTAGTAGTAAGATAGAAAAAATGGTGCATGTATGAAGATATTTACACATCCTTCCAGCTCATTCGGAAGAGTAGGTTGATTTCTTTTATTTTATTAAGTAGCCGCCATTTTGAAACAAAATGGCAGCTACAATTTTATGAATAGACCTGCTGGAAATATTGACGTGGTTATGTGAATATGTAGTTTTAAGAAAATTGGTTCATACCTTTTTTATGTGAATTTAAAAGTTTTGAAACACTTGGAAACAAGATGGCAGATCAAGTTGCCAGACAAACATATCAATGCATTTCTGAGATAATGTCTATTCTAGAAATTTAGTTTGAATTAATTCAGTATTTGAAAAGTCATTGGTGTTGACAAATTAAGTGGCCATCATTTGGAAACAAAATTGTAAAGGACAAAACTGGGAAAATTCATTAGTGGCCAATGGCATCAGTTTCATTAGCAGCGCCGGCTCCAGCAAATTCGCCGCCCTAGGCGAGAATATTAAATGGTGCCCCTTTTTCATTTTCTTAAAAATTATATATGCTATTCAAATTCACTATGGAATGTTGCCTATTTTAAATAGCATTAGCAGGTCCTGTTATAAATGGTTTGTGTACAGGAATACCCCCCCCCCCCCACAAAAAAAAAAAAAAAAAAGTCAGTGTGTTTTAGGAGAGACACTTTTATAAATCACATTTAAATAACTTACTACTGCAAAAATTATAAAGATATTGACATTTATTGTTAATTCACTAAAAAATATTTTGTATAAAATATGAAATGATTAACCTTCAAATTTACAGGGCTGCTCTAAAATATTCAGATACATATTAAGGGCTGCATTTCGTTTGTTTTAACCATTTTCAACAATGTTTAGGGGTGATTATGAATTCAATTAGTTTTTCTCTCTGCCTTTATGCCCTTCTGTCCTTCCGCTGTGTGATAACGTAGACAAAAAACATTGAAATTTATACGGTACGAGTACGTACAGCTGGAAAGTGTTAATAATCAATGCGTACCGCACAATTTTTCGTTCTTGTTTAAAGATGTCACAGGTTATTTAATTTAGTTATATATTAATTCATTTTGGTTATTGAGTATGTCTGTTATCACATGATATTCTAAATATCTACTATTTCATTACTATATTATATATATACATATATACCGTAAAATTCCGTTGAAACCTCCCTTTCAATCTGCAAAGAAATCAGAAAAACGGTAAAAATATGCAAACATATAGAAATTGACATGTACTTCCCTGAAAAAAAAAAAAAAAAAAACTGTCGTGTTATCGGGCAGAGTGTACCGCTAATCGCAAGTGGTGTTTATTCGGTATTTTAAGAACAAAAGAAATTCATGTGAAAAGCCTGGAGAGGGGACGTCTAATCAAAGGGCGCTATTGCGGTATTTTACGATATGTGTAATTTTATTTAAAAGCTTAATTTTTTCAACTTGGAAAAAAGCATCTAAAAGAAAATACCAAAAAAAAAATTAATATTTAAATATAAATTAAATTAACATTTAAATATCAACTATTATTAACATATTAGCTAAATTAATATATTTACATATTAGTAATTAAATGTAATCTAGTCAATCAAGCCAATTGTATCTCAAAAGCATCATATAAATACAAAACTTAAAGAATTTTTTCGTAAGCGACAGAAATTAAAATAATAATAATAATAATGGAAAAAAAAAAGTTTTATAAGATTTTTAGTTCAATATTATATACTTTTATTCGATAAATAGAATGTTCTTCCTGCTGCATATTCTTATAGTAAAATTTAGGTTAGAAAACGAAAAGAGGATGGAGCACTCATTTGACTAATTTTGATTAAAAATTAGAAGAAATTTTGATGGAATAATTTATCAGATGCATACTTAATCACAATGTATAATAACAGTAAGTTTTAACTACAGTATAACAAGAATAGTATAACCACAGTATAATAAGAATAGTATAATACAGTATAATAATAATAACACATAATAGAAGCAAAAATTAATTAAAATAAATCTTACTGAAAATTAAGATTATCTTCTTTAATAAGAAATTAAGAGTTTTTAGAAGGAGGCCATAGAAAAATAGTGCAGACAAAAAACAAAAAAAGTTTTGAAATTAATTAAAATGACTGTAGTTTCCAGATGGTCTAGAACAGCGGTTCCCAACCTTTTTAGTTGTGCGGACCACAAATTTTATAAAAAAGACTTTGAGGCCCACTAACTACTTAATATACAAGTAAAAAATATAATGGCAAATAGACATCTATATATGTTATATATATGTATATACTGGGCAGATATAGCAGTAATTAGTAAAAGATACTGTACAAGAAGAATTAATAATAATAATAATAGTAATAGTAATAACTTTATTGTATTTACTTAGCTGTTACCTCTGTAATAAATTTCAAAAACAAGTGATTTAAAAAAAAAAAAAAAAAACCTTAATGAGATTTTTGACGTTGTTTGACCTCCACGAGTGAGTCAATACCTGTATTGAAACTGAATAGTTTTAGCCTCAAATCCCTCTCAACATTCAATTTATTACTATATTTATTTTTCAAAAAAAACTAAAATTGAAAAAGCTCGTTCACATAGATAGGTTGTTGAAAAGCCCATCAAGTGTCTCAGTGCAATTTTTGCAATAGCTGGATAATCTTGCCGAACGTTTATCCAAAAGGTGACCAATGGTGTTGTTTTAAAAAGTGATTTTAGAAACTGGTCACATGATAGTTCTATTAACGTGTCTTCCACTCTTTAAGATAATTTCAATTTTTTTAGGTAATTTTCTTCAAAGATTATTTCTGATCAATTGGATTTCATCTGATGAAATCCCTGAACAACAGCCAACGCGTTTTCCTTATTGACTACTACGGACCACGGAAATCTTGAGTAACACCACATCTCACTAGTATATCGTCCTGAAAGACTGGTATTTGACCTCAATATTCCACGGCCCAGTACCGCACTGCCCGCGGCCCACTTGTGGGCCGCGGCCCATGGGTTGGGAACCGTTGGTCTAGAACAATCAAGTACAATTGAAACATCGAAAGAGATTGCATCATCTGGTGGAGACAGTTGTCTGCAGCAAGAAAGATGCAGAGATTTTTTTTTTTTTTTTTTTTTTTATACATATATATTGTTCTTTATTTTTCTACGTGAAAAAGAAATATCTTTGTGGAATGAGTTATGGTTTTGCATGGTTAGCGATAACATCTTATGCCTGTGTGGCTTGGCTTTTTTGTTATTATTAATCTGAAATGGGTTCTAAGTGGACTTATGTTTTGTTTAGACCTATGTGGTCATACCTTAGTGTAAATATTTGTACATGTTTATTTTTTAATTAAACTTTAATTAATTTGATAATTAATTAGTAAAGCTCTTTCTAAGCATCTCTTTACATATACACACAAAGAGAGAGAAACCCCTAGTCAATTATAATCGAACAGAAGAGATTGCATCATCTGGAGCCAGACTTCTAAATTAATGTGAGCTATCAAGGATGTGACTCAGAACTTTTTTTTTTGTTGTTGTTCTTTCTTTCTACGTGTTAAGAAGATATGTTTTGTTCAGTTAGTTATGATTTTTCTTTGCTAGATGTTAGCTGTAGCAGCTAAAATGAACCTTTGTGGCTTTCTGTTCTTATAGTTTTTAAAATTATAAACCAGTTAGTAGTATAAAAGTATAGCATTCCCTTCCCCTACCCCAAAAGAGAAAAATATCAAAGTTTGAATTATGCACACTGATAAAGGGCAAAACTGGGAAAATTCATTAGTGGCCAGTGGCCGGTACTGTCAGTTTCATTAGTAGCCACTTTTTTAAGTTAGTGGCCACTTTTCACATGATAAGACTATTTCTTTCAGACTGCAAAAAGCATTGTCACCATTTTGCGGTATAATTACCACAAGAAAAATATGAAAATAAGGAATACATATAATAATAAAATTAACACAGGGACACTGAAATTGTAATTTGTAATTACGCTCTTTTTAAAAATCCTAAATTGCACATCCTAAATTAAAATCTGCTTAGGACTGTTGTAATAATAACAGCAAAAATTTTTATCTTTCAGATAATTCAGTAGTACTTTTTTTTTTTTTTTAATTTATTTAAGTGAAATAAGCTGTTATCATTCACAGTTTACATAGATATTTTCTAGTAAATGAATCAGCTGATTCATCATCATCACAACCTTTCACATGGTCATGTGTAAATACAGTTAGCAGTTTTATTATTTTTTCTTATTTCTAAAGACACACTTTTTTAAATGATTTTATTTCAATAGAGTTAAAATATTTCCTATTAAAAACTATAGATATGGAAACTTAGCTGCTTTATTAAAAATAATTTACTTAGCTACCAAATTTGTAGCTTTAAAAATAGGGAGATTTCTACTTTAAAATGGGAAAGAAAAATGAAGATTTTTACTCAAAAGAAAGCAAATACATTTTTTTTTTTTTTGAAAAATCACAATTTAAGCCAAATCAAATTTTGATACACACATTTGTCAAATATCTTAAATGGGTTAAATATACATTAAATACTGTGGAGGCAATAATGGAAAAAGATTGCGCTTTGCAGGACATTTGATCATTAATTGCTAGTTGAAATGGAGCGCACATGTGTGTGTGCGTGGGGGGGGGGAGGGGGATACATCTATATACTTCTTTATAGGTTCTAGAATCTAATCAAGAAAGTTTAAAATGAATATTTACATTTATGTTATGGATTGAGAGAGATTGTAAATCACAAGGTTTCAGTGGAGCATGTAATTGCCAATTGTTGGAGGGAGGGGGGGGGGGAATTACAAGAATTATGAGTAAGAGATATTAAACAATTCTACTTCTTTACAGATTCTAGAATCTAATAAAGTAAGTTTAAAATAGATATTTATATTTTTGCAGCAAATGGAGAATGATTAGAAATTATAAAGCTTTCTATAAGCTGTGTGATCACAGATCGTTAGGGGTAGGGAAAGGGGGGGGCAAAAAAATTGTATGAGTGAGATATATTAAACAATTCTACTTCTTTATAGGTTGTAGAATATAATAAAGCAAGTTTAAAATGAACATTGACATTTATGCCATGGATGGAAAAAGATTGGAAATCACAAGGCTTCGATTGCCTATCGTCGCTCGATTTTTAGAATCTTTTAATGATCACAAAAAGTGGCGACTTTAGTGGCGATCGATGCATAATTTTTAATCGCCATCTTTTTTTATTTAGTCGCCATGTGGCCGGTGGCGACCGTTAATTTTGCCCTTTACACACTGATAATTGCATATGCAATATTGAAAGCCACGTGTTTGTGCATGCATGATAGTCCACAGTAGGCGACCGATTGTGGATATTTTTGGTGAAGCCACACAGTCGGAACTCACAAGGGGAAGAACTTAAACATCAACAGAAAGAGTCTGTTGTACTGTGTTTATACGAATTATGAAAATAAACAAAGGATACTTGGGCTTTATATTTTCTTTTCTTTTTTTTTTTTTTTTTTTCTTTTTCTTTTTTTTAGTAAGCGGGCTTATTTACACCAGTCACAAGCATTAATTAAAAAAAAAAAAAAAAAAACTGTTTTATTGCTGCCCCACAGATTCCAACGCCCTAGGCGGTCGCCTAGTTTGCCTATATGGTTGAGCCGGGCCTGTTCATTAGTAGCTACTTTTTACACGATGAAATAATTTTTTTCTGACTACAAAAAACGTTATCACTGTCTTGGGGTATACCACCACAAGAAAAATAACAATATAAGAAATACACAGAATATACCTGTGTAGAAAATTAACACAAGAACAATGAAATTGTAATCAGGGGTGAAACTTTTCAGGGGCTACCCCTGAATTCAGGGTTTTTGAAAATTTTGCTGTTTCTAAATTTCACGTTAAATTATTTTGTTTTTACAGAAATTTCTTATTTTGAATGTTTAATTTGTCTTATAATGTGTGAAGAACTCTCCAAATATAATTTATTACAAATAGCCAGATGACATTTCATTATTAAGTCTCCCCTATCTGCATGCATGTATCAGTTTTCAGGGTTTTTGCATGTTAAGTAGTTTCACCCCTGTGTAATTTGTTATTATACACATTGTAAAAATCCTAAATTAAAATTTATTTAGGATTTATCTTTTAGTTTAGTGTTCATGTTATGCATTTTTCAAAGGGCGCCACACCCTGCCCTTTTTTGAAGTGAAAAATGCACTGTGCTCTTTCTTAAATAGAAAATGTGCCCTTACCTTTTTTTCGAATGAAAATGTGTCATGTACTTTCCCGTCTTGTTATTTTTTTCAAGATATTTTGACGTTTTTAGTGTTTTTACTAAGGTTCGTACATTTTATCAGATGCAAAATTGGATTTGCAGAAGCGCAATCTGAAAATTCCATAGAACAGGTACTTCCAGGCACACAAAGTCTTTGTGAAGTTAGTCTGTTTCTCCGATGGTTCCTTTTTGGGGTACGGCATTGCTCTCAGCCTGCATATTGGGGATCTTTTATGAGTAAGAATTGAGGCAGAAATAATAAAATAAAGAGCTATGTAATTTATGTGGCACCCGATTCTCACACGCGGAAATTCAAGTACTCTGCATGTTTCCTATTTTGTGCCAAAGTAAAATTTTTCCCGTGTAGAAACACCATAGAACTTCAAAATTTATTCTACAATAGACAAGCAACTAGAGACTGAAGAAGGACAGCCCATGTAAAGATGAATTTCTTCACATAGTCGTGATCGTTGACTAATGTAGATCTCTGGAAGGAAAGACTGGTTAGCAATATTTTAAGACTAAGTCCAATTGATGTCATCAAGATCCTTTTATTGAATAATTCGTCCAACAAAATCAAGGAATATTTCAAACAATTTGTACAGAGCGTTGTAAAATGTTTACTAATGAAGTACATAAACCCATGGTTAATGTTGAGATTGTCGCGTAAGATGGGGGAGAGAGCGAACGTAATTACATCGGTATTATACTATGATCTGGAGCAGTTCTGAGATCCTTACCCTAGAACAGATCCGAGATGTCTGAAGAAAAAGAGCCAAATTTTAGAAAAACAGCCAAATTATAGGGCTAAATATTTTCATTGTTTATCGGATAAAACTATGTTAATTTTTTGAATTTGTAATGACGGTTTATAATTGCAGTAACCCTTTAATCGCCAACATTTTGCCAAACTACCGTTAGACAAGAGAAAGAGACGGTTAAGAAATGCAGTCATCAATATTGCGCAATCTAAAATAAATTACATCCTGTGTTGAAATAATATAAATTCTGACAATGAGTTTCCTTGTTTTATGACTATTTGAGAACACTTTTTATTTTATAATTACGTTTAATGTCAGAATTTCCGTTAGATATTATTATTATTTTATTTTCTTTTTATCCCATAAAATAAAGTACTTCTCTATTTAAAAAGATAAACACTTATTTATGATTTAGATATAAAAGATATACAATTTAGATTTCTGAATAATGTGTGTTATTGTTTTATGTTAATAAATAGTGTAGGTCGTATGTATATAATTAAAATTGTGTAATTTTTAACGACATTTAAAAATAATTCTTTTTTTTTAATGCTTAAGAACAAATTACGTAAATATAATATTTCACTTAAAATTTAATTATTTTTTTTATTAGAATAATGCATTCATTTATCATTAGATTTTATTTTATTTAAAAATTCAATTAAAATTTAACCAAATATATGTGAACACCTTCACAGCCCAGTTGGTGTTAAGTGGAAGCTAGGTTTTTTGAATTTTGACATTGAACCCTGTATTCCTTTTAGCTGCTTGACGTCAACTACTTCTTTGAGTAATGCTAATGACCATTTATTGACAAGTGTCTCTTCTCTAAGCACACTCAACACCCAGAAACGATGAGACAATTATCACTGGAAGTAATCAACAACATCCCTTCCCCGGCCTGGCACTTCCCCTATACTGATGGGAGAAAATTGAACTCTGGCAGTGGCGTCTATGCTAAGGCTGAGGATGGTTTGGTTTTCATTGCAGATTTCGCAACCCAGATAACTGTTCAGTTTTCCGTTCGGAACTTCTTGCAATCAGAGAGGCCTTAAATTTCACCCTCCGTTTTGAAAATAGCAACATTTATATTTTAACGGACAGCAAAAGTTCAATCCAGTACTTAAGAAATTGGTCAAAAATTCTAGAAAAAAACGGTCAAGAGGTTATTTTCAAAATTGCTAAACTTTCACAGAAAATTAGAATTTGCATTCAATGGATTCTATCCCTTATTGGAGTCTTTGGCAATGATGTGGCGGACACTGACTTGCTTGCAAAAGAGGGAAGTGATCTTCTTTCTGCTGCCTGTAGTGAACTTTTCGTGTCTGAAATTTTTTCTGTTCGCGAATTGTACTTGGAGAATTCCCGCTCATGATTGGTATATTGGTAACCATCCTGGTTTGTCTCTTCAGTCCAGATGCACAAGATCTGCACACTACATTGGCCAGACTGAATAGTGGCCACATCAAAGGCTTGAAATTCGTCAATAAAGTAAAGACTTATTTTTCTTCCCCTTGTTCCTGTCCTGCTTCTCCTGCTCATGTCATTGACTGTGCCTCTGTGAGGCAGTTGTGAAGTGAGGAGGGTAATGGACTTGTGGTTCTGTTAGAGCGACATAGTATCATGGACCTAGTGATGTGGGTAGGTAAATATTTTTTGGATGTTTACCCAGGTATTTACCAGAGGCCTGGGTAAATACCCAAAAACTGGGTATTTTGGGAAAAAAATTTCTATTTTCTGGATGGGTTAGCTTTTTTTCCTTTTACCTGTTTGTTTGGCGCAGCATGTTCTACTTTGGACCTTGCGCAAGAAAAAGGCATTCAACCAACCAACCAACTACTTTCTTCTTATGCATGCAGAAGCTAGTAATATATCCGCCTTTTTAAAATTAAGTAAGGCCTTACAGTTAATTGAAATGAAATGAAAGGAAATCTTAAAACGTGTAAATTCATCGAAATCTGGAAATCTAAATTTTTTTTTTGTATATTCTACTTAAATTCACTTTTATAAAAATAACTAGACAATTTCATTTACCGTAAAATCCCGAAAGTAACCCCCCCCATCGAATATAACCCCCCTCCCTTTTCTCGCTGAAAGTGAAATATGTTGAAGACCATTAGAAGTGGTCTGTCTATTAAAATTTAATATTAAGCAAAGTTTTTGCACAATAGAAATGTTTGAACTTTAAGTTTTTGAAAGTGTAAAATGACTAGTGACTAGAAAACTTGATCTCAGTAAAAACAAGGAAAATTTAAAAAACTTAACAAATTTATTTATATAAAAAAAAAACATATGTAAATATATATATAACAAACTTTTAATCAAATACATTAACATAAAGCATTAACACAAAGTAGCAATATAAGCTGGATAATTACCTTGGAAAACATTAGCTTGAAGAAAGTACAAAAGCATTCAGCTCTTTACACAACATTTCTGAAGAAAAAAACATCTTGTCCCACAGTCCCCTTTTAAACACAACACTATTTAACACAAATCAAGATCGCCAAATTGACCATTGATAAACGTAAGATGATATCAATAAAAAGATAATGCAACTTAGAACAAACGAAGATTGCAGATAGATGGTCGCCAAGTTGACCATCGGGGGAATAATCATGAAGCTAAATTAACATCCCTGTTGACCACTAAGCAAATAAATGTTACTCCAAGAAAAACATTATCACTGTAGATAACGATCGAACAAAAGAAGATATAATTTAAAGCAAACGAAGATCGTAGATAGATGGTCGCCAAGTTGACCATCGGGGAAATAATTATGAAGATAAATTAACATCCCTAGGGTCGCCTTGTTGACCACTAGGATATAACAACGAAAAGTCTTTAAAGTTTATAACAAAAGAAATTTATCATCTTTAAAAAACGATAAGGAACAAGGACAAGAGTTCAAAAAAACTTTAACTTCATTCAGAATTTAATTATTAATTATTTTTAACTTCATGGTAAACCAGCATCAACTTTTAACATATTAAAACTTAACTTCGTATAAAAAATTCATATGCTTAAACTTTTAATTAAATAAAACTTTTAACTCCAAACCAGCAAACATCTTAGCTAAACAGGAGACCAGCTCACTGGAAAACACACTAATGCATCTCGTTGCTGCACTGCTGCTACTGCACCGTACTACGATCGAATCGAACTTTTATATCATTAAAGAATACAATATTTGCATAAAACGATCAGAAAAACATTGATAATAACGCCACCGTGTGGTCAAAACCAAAACAGTAAAAATAACGATGACGCCACCTTATGGCCAAAGTTGAAACATTTCATAATTAATTTAATGAATTAAGATACGATGGCAACAAGGAGAAAAAGTTATTTTAACAGTGCAGAGAATGGCAACAGCTAAAAAAGTAAACAAACCGCGATGTTTGCCGCGAAATAGCACGGAGTAAGTAAAAGATTTAAAAGGATGAATTAAATTTGAAAAAAAGTAAGTAAAAGATATTTTAAGTTATAAGATATTTAAGTATACCTATATAAAGATAAATTAAGGAATGTTTTTACATTAGATGTGAGGACCAAAAGATAACCAAAGTTATCAAAGCCCCCCACCGCAACATATAAAAAAAACATTCAAATATTAACCATCTTAATAATTAGTATAAACGATTTATATGCAACAATTTCATTAGTAAAAACTATTTAACAACTAACAACAAAAACTCAACAATCTAGTAAAAACAAATTAACAGCTAGCAAAAAGTGCAATAAGACGAATTAGCAACAAGAGTTAAGTGTGCATATACATGCCACCCAAGAAAATTTCAAAGTCCATAAAAAAAACTGTACCACTAAACGGCACACAACCTGACAAAAGTCAGTAAGAAAAATGTACTTCAAAGATAGTACATAAAAAAATTTTAAACATGTACTTCGAAACAGCACATGAAAGTAATTTTAGATTAAATTTAAATTTCATTTTACAATTAATTTCCCCCCTTTTCATTATAAAGATAATCAAACGCAAATTCCCCACAATGCAGATACTAAGCAGAAAAATACATTATAAATACTCAATACAATTTATATGATTATGTATATGACCTATATTCTAAATATGCAACAAGAGATAATATAATTTTATATACAATATGTACAAGACCAATCAGGGGTCGATCCAGGCAAAATTTGGGTCCCTTTTGCGGCCCCTTCACAAAATTCCACATATTAAAAAGGGACCCTTCACAAAATTCAAATTCATAAAAAGGGACCCTTCACAAAATTCAAATCCATAAAAAGGGACCCTTCACAAAATTCAAATTTATAAAATGAGTCCCTTCACAAGATTTTGTTTTATAAAAATGATCCTTTTATTAAATGTTTTCATATTTTCAGTATTATTTTTAATTAATGCCTTAATTTGGTGCGACAAAACTCTATTAACTTGATATTAAACATTAACATAAAGTGATTGTAAAAACGGAAGATTTTACATAATATTTTACTTTTTCACAAAAATATTTTATATTTCATAAAAATAAATAAAAATTTCGCAAAAACATTTTGTTTTTCACAAAAAAAGGACCCAAAAATTAAAACCTGGATCGACCCCTGCCAATGCAAAACACAATTCTAATATACAATATTAAATTACTATAAATGATGAAAATAGATGAAATACTTATATACACTATATACAACACATATGCACAAGCACTTGTGACTCACATACATACTAACAATTATATACATATATACAAAAAAAATATCCGCAAAGTGGAGAAGAAGAGTTTTAATTACTAGAATTTTGAAAGAAAACTATATTTATAAATTTTAACAATTCATTTTTGGCAAGTGGCTTTGTGAATGGATCGGAAAGATTGGACTTAGAAGAAACATACTGAAGGTTAAATTTCCCTTCATCAAACCAGTCCCTAATGAAAAACAATTTTATATTTACATGGCGCGTGTGAAAATTTTCAATTCTAGATTTAGTGAATCTAATGGCAGCCTGGTTATCAGCAAAAAGTGTTGGTACATCAAATTTCTCTTTAATAATTTTTAAACTTTGACATTCTAATAGTATGTTATAAAACCAATCTTGTTCCCTAACACAATCGCACATTGAAATAAACTCCGACTCCATTGTAGAAATGGTCACACCCTTCTGTTTATTTGAGCGCCACGAAACGGCAGCATTATCCAGAAGTACTAATTGACCATCCATAGAGACATAATCGTCCCTATTAGCTGCAAAATCTGCATCAGAGTATGAAAGTAATTTAATGCTTTTACAATTTAGAGAAAGTTTATAATGACTGGTAAATTTGATATAACCTAATAATTTAAGTAAGCCCTGCCAATGTTTAACTCTTGGATTCTGTTGGAACTGTGAAAAAATATTAGTGGCATATGCAATGTCAGGTCTAGTGCGATTTGCAAGAAATGAAATACAACCCAATAAATTTCTGTAAGGTAAACTTGACGCTTCATCTATATCTGCCTGAACAACTGGACAGTCACTTTTAGAAAACTGAACACCTTTAACTATTGGCAAAGAAGAAACAGGAACACGGTGGTTTCTAAACCTTTCACCTATTTCACCAATATACTGGTTTTGGTGAATTAACACACCTGCATCTGTATATTCAAATTCTACACCTAATAATTTACGAGTGATACCTAAAACTTTCAAATCAAATTTAGATTCCAAAAGTTCTAAAATGGTTTTAGTTTGTGACTGTGTTCTAGCAAAAATGACGATATCATCCACGTACACCAACAGAACTGAAAAATCAAGATATGAATATGCGCAATTACAATTTTCAAACTTACTAAAACCAAGTTCCAACAACACTTTATTTAATTCATAAAACCATAATCTGCCAGATTGGTGTAACCCGTACAAACTCTGTCTAAACTACAAACCCAACTCTCTTTGCCTTTTTCAGCAAACCCAGTTGGTTGTTTCATATAAATTTCATCCTTTAACGGGGCATATAAATATGCACATTTTACGTCGCATTGTACGTTAACCCAGCCACAGCATGAAACTAATAGGGCAAAGAAGAACCTGACTACTGAAAAATTTATAACCGGCGAAAAAGTTTCGTCGTAAGACTCACCCTGTACCTGGCTGAAACCTTGCGCAACCAATCTTGCTTTGTACCTTACTATGGCACCAGACTCATCGCGCTTAACTGTATAAACCCAGCGGTTTCCTAACACAGACTTGTTTTCAGGGAGTTTTACTAAATGCCAAACTTTTCTTGCAGCCATACATTCTAATTCTTCCAACATAGCCTCACGCCATTTATCCGCCTGGGCAGATTTCAGGGCTTGTTTATACGTTCTAGGGACCACCACCTCTAGTCAACTTAAGGTGCTGGACGCAGAAGGTATAACGTCAGAATTAACTACACCAGAAAAAGTATTAAATTTTGAAAAATCAAAGTTGGCAGGGTTGTAATTAATACCATTAGCTAAACAAAACTTTTCAATATCATTTGGAGATCTTTGAGGGAGCCTCTTACCCTCTCCATCAGGATAATAGTAGATGTCAATTTTATCTCCTTTAGGCCTGGGAACAACTTTCCTGTACCAGATTGGATTAGATATCCAGCTCGGGGATGACAAAACTTGAGAAGGTGTAGAACTTGTATGAGGAATGGCTGGGACGACATCCTCAGTCTCATTGGGCACGACACCAGAAGTGCCAGGCTCCGGATCAGGAAGATGAAACTGATCAACGGGCCGTGGCTGATCCTCTGGGACATACACCAACTCGAAGGAGGAGTCGCCCATCACCGCTCCACTGCTCGGAAAGTTTTTACTCTCAACGAACGAAACATTAATGGTTTCAACAACCTTCTTATCATCATCTAACCAAACCCTATATCCACAAGTACGCAAAGCGTATCCAACAAGGACACCTTTCTTTGCCTTCGAATCCAATTTATGTTTACGCCTAGCCTTAGGAACACCGACATAAGCTACAGTACCAAAAGGTCTTAAATGACGAACAGACGGTTTATTACCTGAATAGAGTTCAAGAGGAGTCTTCGTATTTTTCCCATGACAGATTCTATTCCAAGTGTAAGTAAAATGCATACACGCTTCAGGCCAAAAATCGGCAGACAACCCACTGGATTTCAACATTGCCCGAACACAATTCATAATGGTCTGATTAAAACGTTCGCATGTACCATTTTGTTCTGGAGTAAAAGTATTTGTCAGCTCATGGATTATACCTGTTTCATTACAAAAAGATCTAAAATGGTCATTCTCAAACTCACTACCATTATCGGTGCGTATAGCCTTCAACTTGGTACCCAAAAACCTTTCAGCCCTTAAAACATGTCTTTTAAAAATTTCAAAGACCATGGACTTCTCTTGAAGGAGGTAAACCGCAGATTTACCAGAAAAGTCATCTATTATGGACAAAAAGAAACATTCACCTCTTTTCCCATTTATTTTAATAGGTCCCCAAGTGTCAAGAAACATCCTTTCTAATGGCTTTTTAGAAAAAGAATGACCTATAGATTTAAAGGAAACACGATTTTGCTTACTCAAATGACAAGGATCACAAAAAAAATTATCTATAGACTTTAAAAGAGGCAGGCCTTTAACAGCAGAATTACGATTAGTGTTAAGAATGAGTTCAGGGCTGATGTGATCGAAACGCAAATGCCATGTGTCCAAATCTTTAATATTGACGGACTCATATGTAGGTGAAGCTGAAACTTCAGAATTAGCAATTTCATTTACATCTTGCCCCCATTCACCTTAACACCATGCCTGCTCCTAATAACTTTTGGAAAAGTGTAATTTAGATCCCGTCATAGAGTTTTGCAGAAAAAAGAAATTTGCCAAACTTATTGATCACATTCAACTTGCCAGACTTACCAATGAATTTAGCACCACCCTGGTCGAATCTAGAACCACTTAAAAGATTTTTCCTTAGATTCGGTGAAAACAACACATTCCATAATTTTATTTCAACACCATTAAAGTTCAGTTCTACCTAGCCTTTACCAGTAATAGGAAAGGTAACCCCGTCAACAGCCACGTGTAACTCATCACCAGACACTTCAACAAAATTACTAAAAAGGGCTTTATCTTTACAAAAATGATGAGAGGCAGCGGTATCAAAAGCCCAGCATCCCTCTTGATCAAAACTGCTAAGGTTTGCCTCAGCAATAAAATTTTGAGTTTTACGTGGGGGAGTTTTATCACGTCGAGACTGTTGACTGGAGCCAGCCTTCTTAACAAAATTACTTTTAAGTGGTTTCTCTTTTGCAGCAGATGAATTATTTTCAAGCTTAACCCGACAATCCTTAATACCATGGCCTTTTTTACCACACCTCCAACAAACAATTACAGATTTTCTCTTAAATTTAGCACTTTGAACCTCAATTGTACATTCAACTTTACTTTTATCAAAAGTGCGTAGTTGGAGTCGTGTCTCTTCAGAACAAAGTTCAACTACAATATTTTTATACGAAAACTCCTTATCAAGCCATCTTAAAATCTGTTGAACTATTTGATCGAACTTATCAGGTAAGTATCTCAAAATTTGGAAACATACATACTCGTCGCTTATTGGTTTACCAATAGCTTTTAACTGATCTACAATTTTTGAAATTCTAGCTGCAAAGAGACCAATAGATTCGCCAGGTTGAATAAAACATGTCATTAACTCCGAAAGCAATTTCATGTGGTGACTCCTACTATCTGGTTGGAAATTGACTTTTAAAACTTTCCAAGCCTCTGAGGGGTCAGAACACTCACTTATTAAACCACGGAATTCTGGTTCTATATTTAAGTAAAGTAAAGACATAGCAGAATTTTGTCTCCTTTTAAAATCATTAACTACCTCCTCAGATGCCTCTTCACCAGGTGATTTTTCTACCCCAGTAACAATTTCATATGCATTCCTTTCCATTAGCAAAAATTTAATGTCATTTTTCCAACCAGCGTAGTTTGTAGAACCAAGCTTTTCAATTTGGGGAGTCAAATTAAACGCCATTTTCCCAATTTTCACTGAGTCAAAAAAACACTAGTCAAAAACAATTAAAGAATTCTATACATACAAAAAACTTGTCCAAAAATTTCTGTGCCTATAACCCAACTGTTGAAGACCATTAGAAGTGGTCTGTCTATTAAAATTTAATATTAAGCAAAGTTTTTGCACAATACAAACATTTGAACTTTAAGTTTTTGAAAGTGTAAAATGACTAGTGACTAGAAAACTTGATCTCAGTAAAAACAAGGAAAATTTAAAAAACTTAACAAATTTATTTATATAAAAAAAAACATATGTAAATATATATATAACAAACTTTTAATCAAATACAGTATAGGAAAACCCGAAATCCAGAATCATTTCAAATTTTTTTTTTTTTTTTTTTTTTTTTTGTGATTAAAATACATTTTATATCTAAAATCAGAAAAAAAAAAAAAGGAAAGGAAAATCGCCCTAAAATGAATGATTGTGTTTTATTAGGTAGTATTATGAAAATTTAGAAATTAAAACAGAATTTCTTTCTTTCATATGGTGAGGGATGTTTGTGGTCCAGGAAAACCCTGGAATTCGCAGCAAGCCACATAAAAAAAAAAAAAATCTAATTTATTTTATGATAGATTTCAGGTGATTTTTAACTTCTCATTAAGATCTTAAAAAAAAAAAAAAAAAAAGAAAAGAAAGAAAGAAAGAAAAAAAAAATGGAAATTTTTAAAGAATTTTTTTTTTTTTTTTTCAGCATTCTGCTCTTATGATTGAGACAGTATTCATGTTTAGCAGTATTGATAAAGAAGCAACCATGCCACTTATGGCAAGTGGCAGTAATGTACATGTTTGTATATATATACACATTATAGTTATTTTTTTTCTTCCTGCTAAATTTAATAGAAAAAGTATCTGATTTGCGAAAAATCTTGACTTCCAGTTTTTGATTTATTTGCATGTTTTAAGAGCTCTTGAATATAATTCGAATATTTTTTTAAAATGTCTGTCTGTATGTGAAGTAGTTGCTCCTAGAAGTAAATTAGTACCTGTCAATTACTGAGTTATGTTTTATAATTAAGGGAAAGCAATAATGGGTAAAGGACCCAAAATCCAGAAAATTCCGAAATCCGGAATTCTTCTGTTCCCGTGGGTTCCGGATAATGGGTCCTATACTGTACATTAACATAAAGCATTAACACAAAGTAGCAATATAAGCTGGATAATTACCTTGGAAAACATTAGCTTGAAGAAAGTACAAAAGCATTCAGCTCTTTACACAACATTTCTGAAGAAAAAAACATCTTGTCCCACAGTCCCCTTTTAAACACAACACTATTTAACACAAATCAAGGTCGCCCAGTTCAGGGTTGTTCGGTTTTTTCCATAGTGGAAAAAACCTGGTTAAAACCGTCCCGGACAAAATACCGTTTTGTTTTGTCCACTATTAATTATTTGCGAGTACTAAATTAAAAATTACCTTTATTCTTTCCATATATATAAAACAATTCTTTATCAATATGTGTATGTGAGAGCTTGTGAAATACGGTCGCCATTGGCGACCAATATTTTTTAACTAGCAATAATGCTTTCAACTTTAAGAAACTCTTTTTTTTTTTTTTTTTCTTTCTTTTTTTAATATATATTTTGGTGAAAGAATTGGTCCCAGAATCAGGCTCCAATTCTACTTTCGTTATTTTGATTCCTGCTTCTCTCACCACTTTTTGAGACACTGTGTTCAATTAGGGAATTTACACATCTCCTTGCATGTTTCACAACTCGGTGTTAAATTATTGCACCGATTTAGGGAATTTGTGTACACTGCTCCTGTCTGCGCATGCTGTCGACCTGATGCTGAATTGTTGTACCTGTGTAATGATGTATCATTGCCGATAGTGTATTGATTTAGTGAAAATAATAAAACCAGTTTCACGATGTTAAATTTAAACAGGTGTTTCCTAATGTTAAAAAAAAAAAAAAAAAAAAAAAGAATTATTTAAGCCTAATAAATAATTGGTTTTTAGTTGGTATAATAACTGGTATATAGAATCTTAATTTCTATATTCAAGTAAATTTTGAAATGGAACAAAAAAAAAAAAAAAGAAAAAAGAAAGAAAGAGGAGGAGAATATTTTTTATGGGCTACCAGGATTGTTTTGTTGGCGACCATTTTTTAAAAATAAATTCCTGAACCCTGTGTATGTGAATAAAATCAATTTAAATATTTCAAAATAGACATGAATGATTGAAATAGACATGCAAAGTTAACAATATTTAATAAATAAATATATCTATTTTTCTAAATGTGAATTGGATGCAAAAGTGATAGTTTATATTACTTACAAACTTTGAATAAACACCATAAAATGCAATAAACTCGCAACAATTGTTTCGGGTCGAAAAACACACGACCCTTCATCAGGCGAACAAAGTAAGCACGAGTGCTGCAGTCAGATAGTTTATAGTTCAATTTTAATTCCCCCTTTTTGCCCTATTGCTTTCAACTACATTGTCATTTCCTCTCTCATAGTCGTAAATATCTTTTAAAAATCTGTTATTAAGCTATTAAGCATGATGAAATGGGTCTACGTCAAAACATCGCCGGGAATAACGTCGCCCGTCAATTCATCGCCGTCAAAACATCGCTTGTCAAAACATCGCCTAGTCAATAACATCGCCTCGACAATAACATAGACGATAGAAAACAAACCCTTTTTTTTTTCAATAACAATTTAATAGAGTAAACATTAGAAGGAAATTCTTTTGTTTTGTTTTGTTTTTTCTGTTTGTTTGTTCAACTACAATTTAAAGATTAAATATAAATATCAGCTTGACTTTTTATGTCATGACGACACTATTTTTAACATCTTTATTTTTTATTACATGCTTCTGTAAACATAAAAAAGTTTTAATTTCAGCTATATAATATATGTGTAAATATATATATTTAAAAAATTATAGGAATAATGAAAACTTTCGATCACAAGTTTTCAATGGATCTACACGTTTTGAGTTATAATCGAGTTAAATAATTTTTAAGATTATAATCGTCAATGTATTAATCAATCACATCGTTAGTGAAAAACTTTAATATTGAAAATAGTCTCTTAGGGTTGTTGGGGGGGATTAAGTTGTTCTTTATTTTTAATTGTCAACATTATGTACTGAAGATAACTCAACATTGTGCAGGAAATCTTTTTCTGACTAAACAGCTGTGTCTATTTCTTTTGTTTTTAAAGATTTAGATGTAGTATTAAATAACTTTTTTTTTCTGTTAATGCCCAGAATGATAATGTTATAATAGTCCACCACAACAGATTTACTTTGTTACATCTACAAACTATTAACTAATGTAATTAGCATTTTCTTCATAATTTTTTTTTTTTTTTTTTTTTAATCATGATTAAAATTAAATTATGCTTTTCATTAATCAAATTATTAATTTTTAATAAAATATTTCTGTTGCTAAAATTGTAATTTAAAGTTAAAATTGCAATTTATTGTTTTAACAGAATAATTTTATGCACTGAACATGTATAATTCAGTGGATTTTATTTTGTCCAGTTTCGTGTGGTTTTTTCCAGTTTTGTCCAGGTTTTTTCCAGTTTTGTCCAGCGTCCCAGACTTTTGACGAAAAAGTGGACGAAATAACAACCCTGGCCAAGTTGACCATTGATAAACGTAAGATGATATCAATAAAAAGATAATGCAACTTAGAACAAACGAAGATTGCAGATAGATGGTCGCCAAGTTGACCATCGGGGGAATAATCATGAAGCTAAATTAACATCCCTTAGGGTCGCCCTGTTGACCACTAAGCAAATAAACGTTACTCCAAGAAAAACATTATCACTGTAGATAACGATCGAACAAAAGAAGATATAATTTAAAGCAAACGAAGATCGTAGATAGATGGTCGCCAAGTTGACCATCGGGGAAATAATTATGAAGATAAATTAACATCCCTAGGGTCGCCTTGTTGACCACTAGGATATAACAACGAAAAGTCTTTAAAGTTTATAACAAAAGAAATTTATCATCTTTAAAAAACGATAAGGAACAAGGACAAGAGTTCAAAAAAACTTTAACTTCATTCAGAATTTAATTATTAATTATTTTTAACTTCATGGTAAACCAGCATCAACTTTTAACATATTAAAACTTAACTTCGTATAAAAAATTCATATGCTTAAACTTTTAATTAAATAAAACTTTTAACTCCAAACCAGCAAACATCTTAGCTAAACAGGAGACCAGCTCACTGGAAAACACACTAATGCATCTCGTTGCTGCACTGCTGCTACTGCACCGTACTACGATCGAATCGAACTTTTATATCATTAAAGAATACAATATTTGCATAAAACGATCAGAAAAACATTGATAATAACGCCACCGTGTGGTCAAAACCAAAACAGTAAAAATAACGATGACGCCACCTTATGGCCAAAGTTGAAACATTTCATAATTAATTTAATGAATTAAGATACGATAGCAACAAGGAGAAAAAGTTATTTTAACAGTGCAGAGAATGGCAACAGCTAAAAAAGTAAACAAACCGCGAAATAGCATGGAGTAAGTAAAAGATTTAAAAGGATGAATTAAATTTGAAAAAAAGTAAGTAAAAGATATTTTAAGTTATAAGATATTTAAGTATACCTATATAAAGATAAATTAAGGAATGTTTTTACATTAGATGTGAGGATCAAAAGATAACCAAAGTTATCAAAATACACTGTACTCCCGATTATCCGTGTGCGGATTATCCGTTTTGCGGATTATCCGTGCAGCCCAAAAATTTAAATTTTTTCGTTTTTTTTCGTGTTCTCATTCAGGGGCGAAAAAAAAAAAAAAAAAACTGCGTTTAAAGTGACGGATCGTGATGGAATGAGATTTAATAATTTTCTAAAGAATGTTGTTTTGGGGTTACGTTGTAAAACTAGCGTCTAGGAATGGAAAAAGAACAAAGCAAAACGGCTTTCTTATAATCGCTACAAACAAATGCAATGGTCTGTTTCAGTAGCAGCTGCAAGCGTGTAACATGTGGAAGCTGCTAAGCTGATAAAGAAAGAGAGACTTGTTTTAATCCTTCCCCCTTTTTCACTCCCCATACATTCTTTCGTTTCTTCGAACCCCGGATGAACCATTTCGTGTTCTTAATGATCGCCAGTTACCAGGGCCTGATTAAGCTTTGAAGCTAGGGGAAGCTCAGCATCATTTGGGGGCCCCCTTTCATTTTGGAGAATCCTGTTTTCCTGTTACATATTGTAATATAAAAATGCTATAGACCAAAAAATAGTGTGTGTTGTTTATTTTTATTTATTTTTTCATACATGTGGGTGGTTTCTACACAGAACATTAAAACCATACAACTTTTTAATTAAGAACATTCAGATTTTTGAGGTTAAATAATAGATTTTTCCCGAATTAGTGAGTGTTTTGTCTTGTTTTAGGTAACCTTTTTCAGAAAAAATTCAATCTCACTGTGAAAATATGAAACAAAAAATTCAAGACCATTTTTTTAATCCTTATGGGGCCCCCTCTTAAATTTTAGAGGGGAAGCTCATGCTTCCTGAGCCTTTTGGATAATCAGGCCCTGCCAGTTACTAAGAGTGTGTTTTGTATTGACTGTTGTCAGAGCTGCTTATTTTTTCCGTGCTTTTAATAACTTTTTCAGAATGAGTGAATTTACACAGCCACCGAAACGACGCAAAAACGTTTTAACAATTAAACAAAAACTGGATGCAATTTCTAGGCCTGAAAAAGGAGAATCTGCCCAAAAATTAGCTTTGGAGTTAGATTTTGGCGTACAGATTATACGTGACTTCAAAAAACAAAAGCAGAAATTGATGGGATTTACTCGCGATTGTGTTAGTGGAGCAGCTTCAACGACAAGAAAAGTAGTTAAAAAATCATCTTTTGAAAACCTTGATGCTTGCATGATTCAGTGGGTGAAACAAAAAAGATCAGAAGGCATTCCCATCTCCAGTCCTATATACTTAGAGAAAGCATTGTTTCTTCACAAAGCTTTAGGCATTGAAAACCCATTTAATGCATCTTCAGGTTGGCTGACTCGGTTTAAAAAAAGTTATGGAATTAAAAGGAGAAAAGTTAAGTGCAGATTATTCAGCTGCCGATTCATTTATTAAAGAATTTGATGAATACAGGAAAAAAAAATTGTCTCTCGATCAAATTTTTAATGCTGATGAGACCGGTATGTACTGGAAATGCCTCCCAACTAAAACATTAGCATCGCAAGAAGAGAAAGAAACTCCGGGTTTTAAAACTTCAAAGCAGAGAGTAACTGTGATGTGCTGTGCAAACGCTTCCAGAACATTCAGGTTGAAACCCCTTGTTATAGGAAAGTCTAAAAATCCTAGATCTTTCGGGAAGAATTTTGAAAACAAAATACCTATTTATTATTATTCTCAATCATCATCTTGGATGGATACCGACTTGTTTAGAAGGTGGTTTCATAAGAAATTTGTGCCACGAGTGAGTGAGTGGCTACGAAAAAAAGGTCTACCGAAAAAAGCAGTTCTTTTAATTGACAATGCGCCATGCCATCCGGATGATATTTCGTCATGTGATGGAGATATTTTTGTAAAGTTCTTAATTCCAAATGTAACTTCATTCATCCAGCCAATGGACCAAGGAGTTATCTCAACAATGAAGCACATCTACAGAAGAAATCTTTTGAGACTGCTATTGAAAGAAGATGAAAATCTCGTTAAATTTTGGAAAAAGCTCACGATCTTTGATGCAGTGCAGCTTATTGCTGAAGCTTGGGATGAAATTCAAAACTCGACGTTGCTTCATGCTTGGAAAAAATTGATGACTGGGGTCATACATGCAGATGATTCTGCAAACAAAAACAAAGTACAAGCTTCTGATGTTGATGATTTCAAAATATTGATGAAGAAAATGTAGAAGATTGGATGAACGAAGAAAAAAAACGAAAAAAGCTATAAAATTCTTTCAGATCAAGGAATAGCAGATGCAGTTTCAGGCGAGCAAAGCGAAGGCGAAGAACGCAAACAGAGTGAAGACAAACATGATGCAACAAGTGTGAATCACGAAACAGCATTGCAGTGCGTAGATCAACTGTTAGACTACATGGGTCATCAAAGTAATTTCGAGTTCAATGATGTCATATCTGTGCGCAACGTTCGCCAAATTATAAGGAAAAAATCCACGTTGGCTCGCAGACAAACAAATATAACAGACTTCTTCCAGAAAAACAACTGACAGTAATTATGTAAGTTTTAAAGTTATGCCAAATTTTATTACGTATTTCATTACTTACTTAATGTATTACTTTTTGTATTAGTATAGTATCGTAATTAAACCCGAAATATTTTATATACCACCGTGTACTTTACTTATAGCCTCCAAATATACACACTTTTCTGTGTGTTTAGTCATTTTCGGATTATCCGTGTTTTCCGATTATCCGTGTACACCCGTGCATTAATTAGCACGGATAATCGGAAGTACAGTGTATCTCCGTTATCCTGAAAGTAACCCCCCCTCCCTTTTTTTTTTCTCCATCCAACAAAGCTACATCCAATCTTCGGGCGCACTTACGGTATGTCGGCATTGCAAGTTAAGTTTGGCATTGAATTAAGTTTTAATATTTATATATTATTTCTAATTTAACTAATTTTTCATAAAGTGTCAGATGCATGTTATCAATGGAATCATTACACAGTTATTTTTTACCTTTAATATAAGAAATTACCTTTAATATTTCCTTCTAAGTAAGTACCGTAAAATTCTGAAAGTACCCCCTCCATCGAATATAACCTCCCCTCCCTTTTCTTCATTTTTTTTAAAGAATCTTGATTATAACCCCCCCACCTGAAATTTATCCGTTTTGCTTTTCAAAAAGGGGGGGGGGGTTACTTTCAGGATTTTACGGTAATTCAAATGCAAGGAAATCTCAGAAAGTGTAAATTCATTGAATACAGGAAATCAGTGCTAGATTCACCAAAATCAATAGGGTTTGTACTAAGTTGACTTACAATATACGTACCAACTTTCAGCTTATTCGAACAAAGCGTTTAGACGCTAGTGTGTTCACTCACACACATACCATTTTTAAACCCTCTACTTTAGCGGTGCACAACCTGCGGCTCGGGGGCCACATGCGTCCAGTAGCCATCAATTTGCAGCATGCGGAAGGACAAACATTTTAGGTCACATTCACCAACAGCAGAAGAGAAAAAATAAAAAAAAGAGAGAGAAAACGAAAAAAAAAAAAAAAAGTTTCTGGCATTTCCAAACTTTTATTTTTTTCTTTGGGGGGGGGGGAGCAAGGTAGAGAATGAAAATGTTAACTTTTATATGTATATCTGTTTGAGATCTAAATTTTCCTTTCTATTTCTCAATAATGTAACCCACATTATTTTTTTATTAGAAAAATCATGAAATCTAATTGGTTTATCTATCTGAGAAGATTAAAAACTGAAAAATGTAACAATCAATAAGTAAATGCTCCCCCTTCCCTTCTTTTTTAAGAGAAAAAAATATCTGTCCCCAAAATGTAATAATGTGTGTTAAAATTAATGATGAAGAAGCAAAAATTTATAGTTGTAGTTAATTTCCATTAAAAAAAAAACTTTAGATGTGCAGTTAGTCGAATTTATTTGTGTCTGGTGGTGACATAAATGATTAAAAAAGACCAATTGATGCCTTTTTATTTCGTAGAACTGGTAAAAACTGCCCGTGATACTGATGGTGATCATTAATGATTTATGGGGGTTGATCTGGGGTTTATGAAATCTTACTAGTATCATCCAATATCTCAAAATGCTATTTTCATACACACTTACCTATGCTAAAATTACTTATTTTTGTACCCTCTCTCTGCCTTTATATTTGTGCTAGTTGTTTTTGAGACTCCTAATATATGCATTATTCCTTTTATAAATCTCAGTATCATTCCTTTCATATATATATGTATGTAAATGTTAACGGATTACAAATTATATTAAAAGCAAAGCTGAGAAAAAGGGACAAGAATATGTTTCTCACAAACATTATCTCTCTCAGTGTAACTTATTTCTAGAGGCAAGAAACCCCTTGTCACTACTTTATAGCGACATTATTTAAATAAACAGTTTCAGTACTTTAACAAGAAATAAGGTAAATGGCTTACCTTCATCGGTCCAGAGATTCGTGGGGACTGCCAGCCGCTCCATGTTCCATTTACTCAAAGATCATGATGAAAACACGTGAATCAGAATTATGTGGAATCCGAATACTGACAGACAGCATTTATTAACACACACTACAACACTTACATGACGAACTACACTAAGAGAAGAAGAAACAAAAAATTAATAACGGCATACAGCGCCATCTACAAGTTTCACATTCACCAATAATAATCTACACCCCTTGTATCAATTCTATTACGTTTTTGCCAGAGAGGTAATTTGATCTTTCAGACCCCCCCCCTCTCGTGAAAGAAATACAAGAACCGATCTTCTGCACTATTCTGCAAATTACGTAGGTTCAGAGAGGTAGAACTATTTTCTTTAAAGGCAGGTATATTTCAGGACCGTAGGGGTGAATAGGCAGTCTGGAGAACTTCTCCTTTTTCCCAGTAGAGGTCGCTGTTTTCGAATCTGACTTCTTTGGAGGAGGAAATTTCAAATAGCAACCAGGGTTGGCAAAAACCCGGGTTTTTCTAGAAAAACCCAACCCACTTGGGTTTTTGCGGGTTTTTCTGGGCTTTTGTTTGAATACATTTGCATTGAAATGTTAGATATATGTTATTTAGCATATTAGTTGTAATACACCTAATTATATTAAACTACTAATTAATAATTAATCTAATATTTATCTTAGAAATAAAAATTGGTTTGATTCTAATATTAAAATAGTGTTAATTAGTATGATTAAGCTATATTTTATTTTAATGCATGCTTATTCAAAATAAATATTCTTAATGACAATAACTGATAAAATAAAAGAATTTAAATTCTTAAGTACAATACATATCATTTAAATTTTTTAGTTCCCCATCATGCTATAGATGGAGAACTTAGGTAATCGAGAAAATTTTCGACCTCGGTTTTTTTACTTTTTTTACACATTTTCACGCGTGAGGAATACTACAGAAAATGGCAAAATTTGTATGGTGTGTGTTAGTTTGTTAGTCTGTGTATACTATATCTCATGAATAAATTGTCACAGAGAAGTCAGATCAGTTTTAAAATATTACATTTGACACAGGCAAGAACCCTATTCATTTGCAACATTCGAATTAAAATACTTCGTAAGTTATTAAAAATTTGTGCTTTTCTTAACATGGGAGAATAGGGCAAAGTTTTACTTAAACGTGCATTAAATGGAAAATTTTTACTGAAAAAAAATGAGACCAGTTTTAAAATATGAGTTTTGATGTCGGAATGAACATCAGTAACTAGAGACATGCTACTTTAAAAATTTTGCAAGTTATTGGAAATTTATGAATTTCTTAGCATGGCAGTATAGGGAAAAATTTCACATAAATGTCAATTTTGAGGGATATTTTCATCGTAAAGATGTCAGACCACTTTTGAAATATTATTTAGGGTACTGGCATGATTATCATAGAGTATAAATTCTCCAATTTAAAAAATTCGTAAATTATTTGGAATTTATGATTTACTTAAAATGGCAGAATAGGGCAAAATTGAACATAAATGTCCATTTTGAGGATCATAAATGTATCAGACAACTTCAAAAAAACATTTATGATACTTGTTTGAACATAATTGACTACAAATATTCTAATAGGAAAATTTCGCAAGTTACTCGTAATTTAAGATTTAATCAACATAGCAAAATGGGGCGATATCCCATATAAATATGTATTTTGAGGATTGTTGCATTGGAAATAGTAGCATGAAAACGAAACTACAAAATTGATCCTAATAAAATAATAGATCAGAATAAGATAAATATATCATTAGTGAACGGTGGATAGCCTATTATGTGGGGATTTCATTCTGTCACTGTGTCAAGTGTTTGGTCCGATTCATTTCTCTTAAAATGATAATCATGTTAAGAGAATGTCCTGTACTAGAAATTTATGAGAACATATATATGATGGGGAACTGAGCAGAGTCCACTTATGCCAACTAGTTTTAATTATAAAAATAAGTTACACTGCTTTATTCTTTTTTTTTTTTTTAAGATTTTTAATAGTTTAAATGAAACGGTTATAGAAGAAAATTTCATTTTATTAGATTTATAATTATGTTGCTACTAAAATTAAAATAGAATTATTATAAAGTTTTAAAACTAAACAATTTAATTATTTAAATATTGATTCTGGACAACATTTATGTCTGCTGTTAAACAAAAATATCATTCAGTTTTACAGGAAAAGGAAAATTGAACCAATTATAGAAGATAAACTTGCTTTTTTTATATTTATCTGTTTATGTTACTACTTTTTATGTTTAATACTATTTTCTAGAAAATAAAAATTAGAGTTTTTTATTTAAAGTTTTTTATTTATTTTTTATTTCCTAAACTTTATAGATGGGATTTGTAAATTATAAATAATTTTTAACAAAAACCCACTTATTTGCAAAAACCCAGTGGGTTTTTGTTGGTGAGCCCGCCCAGAAAAACCCGGGCGGGTTTTTCTGGGCTGGGCCCACTTTGCCAACCCTGATAGCAAACCTACTTTTTTTATTGGAATGGGATCTCCATACCAAAAAACCATAAATAGCATTGAAACGGTACCTGTAGCATGGAAATTGTAAGCGCTAGAAAAAAAGAGAAAACTGTGATGTGCCTACCAGAGCCAGACTAATGACGTCACATTTCCCACTGAGTCTTTGGCTTAGAGCTCCTTGAAACGCAAGCCGATTTGTGGAGGCTGGTTTACAGCCTCAACGTGTGCATTATCTCCCCGTGCCTTTAAAGGGCACTCAAATAGCAGTTGAGGTTATGAAGGATAAAAAAAATTTTGGACATATTTTACTTTCTTTACCATACTATCATAGGTAAGGGAAATATTGTATTCGGTCCAAAAATTCAATATTGAATTTTCGCCTGATTTGCACGTTTAAGTCCCCTTTAGTCCAAAAAAGTAGTTTTTGGCAATTGGTTAGCATGTATGTATGTGTGAAATCTTCTGGCTATTATATCTCCGAAACTAATAAAGATAGAACAACGAAACTTCAGAATTGATACAGGTCTGGTGTACACATGAATTTCCCAAATTTTGGTGAAAATTGGAAAACCGGAAGTGGGACCGTAAGTCTGTATTTCAAAAACTGCTGTAACAATTTTCTTCAAAATTGCTATATAAACACTCTATCAGATGTCCTTTCAAATGATATAGTTGGTTAGGTCAGGAAAATTGATAGGCGTCCTGTATAAACAGCTCAATTTCAGGTCTCACAAGTGCGTTTCTTTAAAAATGGCTGTACAGATCTTTTTCAAACTTGCCTCCCAAACAGCACAAAATGTTCCAGAAACGTAACAGTCATATAACATTGAAACATTATAAACATGTCTGAAACGTTTAAAATTGTTCAGATTACTTTTTAAAATGTAGAAATGTCTGCGATTGTAACAAAAAATCAGATATGTAACAGGAACGTTACAATCACTTAACAGACAGAAAATAAAAAAAGGCGAATGTTTTAGAAAGGTATTGAAGAGCATACTTAAATGTGTTACGTTTTTGAAAGATTGTAAGCTTTTTGCGACATAACTGAAACATTTTGTGCTGTATGGGCATATAAACTCCCTTTTAAATACCCTTTTGTATGTAATTATTGTTTTCCAGTCAATAATTGAGTATGCCAAGTTTTAGTAAAAGTTGGTGTCTCAAAAATGGCTCTAACGATTTTCTTGAAAATTATTACATAAATCCATTTTAGATACCCTTTTTCATGTATTATGTCGTTACTACAGAAAAATTAACCGTAATTCTGATTATATACAGTCCGTTAAGAAATTATAAGACCACTTTAATTTTGTAAATTATAAGAAAAATAAAGATTCTAATGATAATTTAAATACATAAAACTACATATTGCTCTATATTTTTTTATAATTAATATAACTTGGTATAATGCAATAAATGTGTAATTAAAATATATATTTAGAAATAAGTGAAAAATAACCTGTTAAGAAAATATAAGACCACTTGTCAAAAAACAAAATTGTATAAAAAATTAATATGATACTGGTCCTCCATTTTTCCTGATGACTACAAACACTCTGTTTTTCATTGAAGTAACCAAGTGATTAAGTTCAGTTATAGAAATATTGTACCATTCTTTTAAAATGGCTATTTCCAGTTCATTGGCAGATGAAAATTGTTTATTTTTAGCATAAAATTTGCGAGATAATGTACTCCATAGTTTTTCCATGGGGTTCAAGTCTAGACTTCGACTAGGCCATGGCAAAACATTAATTTTTTCTTTTTTAAACCACTCATGTGTGGATTTAGATGTATGACAAGCAGCATTGTCCTGTTGAAACATCCTAATGAAGGTCCAAACGGTATCATATGATCATATAGCATAAACTGATATTGCGTAGAGTTCATATGACCCGAAATCCGCTGTAAATCACACAACCCCTCAAAACTGAAAGCTCCCCAAATAATTACTGATCCTCCACCCATTTGTCGACTGAAGCATTCTTTTGGTTCCTTCCTCAAGTCATGCCAATAGTGTTTGTAACCATCAGTACCATCAAGGATAAATTTCTTTTCATCAGAAAATATAATTTGTTTCCACTCATCATTCCATGACATGATATTTTTAGCCCATTTTAATCTTTCTTCTCGATGGCATTTCAATAAATTTGGTTTTTTCTTCAGTTTCATAAATTTCTTATTAATATTTAATTTAAGACTCTTCCAGACTGTTACATGTGAAGTTTTCTTGCTGAAACGTTTCGAAATTTCACGAGTTGAAAGACCTTTTTTAGTTGACAGTCGAAAAATTTGTCTATTGTCACGTGCTGTCAAAATATTTTTTCTACCATATCGTTTTATTTTGTTTGAATAATCTTTTCTAATTATAGCATTATGAATGGCAGTTTTAGAACGGTTCATTAACCTCGAAATATCTCTTTCAGATTTACCAGAACTTTTATAAAATAAAATTTTCTCACTTCGCACTCCGATAATTCTTTACCTTGAGGCATCGTCAAATTAATCGTAGATAACGCATTCAAAACCTAAGCCTTTGCTTCTTAGGTAATGCTTTTACAAAATACTGACGCATGCGCTTTACATTGAGTTTGACGTCATGTATAATATGCTAATTTTCTCAGGTGGTCTTATAATTTCTTAACAGTCACAGTCTTTAATTTTTAGAAAAATGAATAAGTTTTAATGAAATTTAATTTAATTTTAAAAGTTGGAATTAGTATAGGATGCGTTTTCCTATCAATTTTAAATACGCAACTAAAAATTTGCATATTATGCTCTCTTCTTCAGAAATGCACTAACACGCTTGTGGTCTTATAATTTCTTAACGCACTGTAGTTCAGATTTAGATCTCGGAAATTGGTGTTTAAAAAAATAACTCTATCATAATTTTTTTCTTATTTTTTAACTCATTGTGTAAACTCTGTTTTATATGTCTTTACACATGTATCAAGTTTCTCTTGCTGCAAAATTCCAAAAAATGCATATAATACGCGCAGGGTTGGCAAGTTTCTTCCAAGGTGGAAAAAACCGTGGAAAAAACCATGGAAAAAACCGGCCGGAAGAAATAGGTTTCTTCCAAGTGGAAGAAATGGAAGAAACTGTTTCTTAAAAATTTATCCTACAAATTGCAGATTTGTAAGATACAATGGATGCATTGATCTTATAAACAACTTTAAGTAACTTTAAATATACAAATTTAATAACATATTTAGTTAATAATTATGAGTTTTTTTTTTTTTTTTTTTTTTTTTTTTATGAAAATGAGCTAATGAGCCTCGGTATCTCATGATCATGTTCCAAAAATACTCAAAATCCAGTAAAGAAATCAATTTTAATTTAAACAGTATAAAGTTTTATAATTTAGACAATTTTATTTCTTTAAATGATAATAAATAATAATTTGGATCACTTGCTTATACTTTCTGATAAAACAGCTCTTAATGTAATCCAGTTAATTAAAAGAACCAGTATGCAATAATTACTTTTACTGTATTACAAAATGTCATCAAAAACTTTATTTTCCTTATAGTCACATACAGTACGGTCAACTCCCTCTAATCTGCAGATTTATAATCTGCAAATCCTTCTAATCTGTAATTGATTTTTTAATCTAAAATAAATTTATATCTCATACTTAAAAAAAAATTCACATTTTTACTTTTTATTACCATGTTTTTATTAACTTCGATTCTTGTTTGTTTGTATGTTTCTTCAGTACAAATCTTGCAATCTATTTTTAACTAATTTCCCTGCTAGCTAGACATTTGAAACTTTCACAGTAACTCAGAACCCGGTAACAACACAATATTTCGAAATCAGATTTTCGAATAGTTTTCTTTTAATTAATTAAGATATGAAAATAATAAGCTCTTAATAGCAATAAAATAGCCATTAAAAAATTAGCTATAATCTAATTGTTGCAAAAAAAAAAACATAAGAGTTCATTTTCTTTCAACATAAAAATAAATATATTTAATTCAACGCGAATGTAAAAAAATTATAAAAAGTTAAATTATGCATTTCACAAAAATTGACGTCATTATCAATTTAAAAATTTTATACACATTGATAAGTGCTAATGTACGATGCTAATATACGTTGTTCTAAAAGGAGTAATATTTTATTTTGTAAACCAACTTTTTTTTTTTTTTTTTTTTTTCACAATTATTATTTCACTGAACTGATTCCGCATGCTTAAATATTAATTTTTAGCCTCGCATATTTTATTAATGACTCATCAGAAAATTTAAAAACATGGTATATAAAAAGTTTTTTTTTAAAATCTTATAATTATTTTTTATCAAACTTTTAGCATAATCCTTACATTGAAACACAAATGGGGTGGGGGGTAACCTTCTTAAATTTATTATCCTGCAATTCATACAGACTAGCGCTGAAAATAAACCACTATTACATGAATGTTTAACAAAATTAATCAGCGATGAATATTATTTCCAGACTTTCAAAAATATTTTGTTTCGTATTTTTTAAATATGTTTGTTCACATTTTATAGGTACCTATTATTTGAATATGCTTAAATTATTTACCATCATATATAATGTGATAGATAGTTTTATTAATATTAGTTTTATTAATAATGAAGAAATATTTATTCTAAAATTTATTAAAAATCCTCTTTCTGTTTTGATGTCTATTTAATTAATAATAACTGACTTTGTATCTGCAAAAGAAAACTGTAAACAAAGGCAATGATCTCTATTTTGCAAATTCCTATTATCTGCACAAGTTCTGGACAAAACTTTTGAAAGTTAGGCGGAGTTGACTGTAAAACAAATGAAAAGTTTTTTCGTAGTTCACTACTGCACTTTATTTTTCAACTTAAAATAGATAAATACAAACTATGGATTTTTTATCCTAGAGAGCTTGGAGGACAGAAAAGTAGGTATCTTACTTATTGATACAGTTCATTGGGTACCAGCTTCGAGCTTATACAAAAAATTGTATTCTTAAAAAAAAATTTTTTTTTTTAAGTGCAAATATTATGGCTAAAAATTCCATAATTATTATCACTTGTACTGTGTGAACGTATAATAATATTATAAGATAGTATCTATGCAAAAAGTTCTAAAAATATTAGCACTGAAAAGTAAAAAGCCATCACCTGTATATATTTAGTGTTTGTTATCATATAACTTATTTTTCTAAAGATATTTTTAATATTAATTGAATTATAGTTTAGATTTGGCATTATATTTATACTTTGAGTTTATATAGTTCATAAATTTTAATTTTGAACATCTGTTTTGTCTTTTGGTTGGTTTCTTCCATTTCTTCCGGTTTCTTCCATTTCTTCCAGTTTCTTCCGGTTTTTTCCAGTTTCTTCCACTGTCCTGGAAGAAACTAGTTTCTTCCGGAAGAAACCCAACCCTGAATACGCGTAATAGTGGGCAATGGAAGTCGTGTGGTTGTTTCACACCAGATTTTTTGCTTTTTCTGTTACTTTATTGTAGCATCGATCAGAGTTGCTTGATATTGCTGTTATATTTGATCATACAAAAGAGTTCTTTAAATCTTACTTACTATACTAGACTTTTTAGGATTTTTTAAAAAATATCTTTGATGAAAAGTTCTTTTAAAAAGTCAAAAAGCAACTATTTTTATTTAAGCTTCTTTATCTTGTGCCCAATTGTAAAACTGGCCCTGTGTAACATTTATTTTGAATCATCTGATGTATTTTTCTTTGGCAATATCTCGTTTAATTTTAATTTTTATGTATTTAGGTGTGATGCTGATCCAGCGGCATTAGCAAAATATGTTCTGGCATTAGTGAAAAAGGAAAAATCAGAAAATGAACTGAGAGAATTTTGTTTGGATCAATTAGAAGTTTTCTTATTGAAAGGTTTGTATGCACTCTTCATTTTCGACATTTGATTTCTACAAGGCCCTTGCTAAACTAAAACTGATTCTCTTAATTTTTTAAACAAATCTATGAAGATCAAATGAAAATGTTATTTTGAATATCCATCCTAAACGTATTTGTTTTATTAATCTGTTTCTAAAATAATAAGTAAAAAAAAATGTGGAATTTTTTTGCTTACATAAGCAATAAGTAGGTTATAATAAAAGAAGACTTGGTGTTGGAATATTAAAACCTGAATAAACTACTACGTCAGAAACGCAAACGCCAAAGAAAAATATTGGAAATGCATACAGCTGTTTCGGTAGCCTATAGCGTACTGTCTTCAGTGCAAAAAGGATTCTGAATCAGGAGAGGTGCTCGTATATTATAGGAAAGGGGCCGGATTTAGTTCAACCAATAGGATTACGGGTAGGGATGAAACGGATATCCGGTAACTATCCGGTATCCGGCCTATCCGGCTGAGTTTTAAATATCCGACGGGTTACCGGATATCAGCAGTCCGGATACGGATATCCGATGATTTCAGGCCGGATATCCGACGGATATCCGGAGAAGAAAATTCAAGCTTAAATTCCCCTCAAATGAAATTTTTGAGACTTTTTTTTTTTTTTTTTTTTTTTAACATCGGTTGTAGCTTGTAAAGGTAAAAAAAGAAAAAAAATGCAAAAGTCGTATTTGCCACTTTAGCAAACAAATTTAGCAAAAAGTAGCTTCAGGTTTAAGAGATATAGAAAGCCTATTTTAATTTTGTGCAGAGTTAGCTAGGATTTTCCAGTGTGATCTATAACATTCCCCCTAATCTTCACCATAACAATAAAAAGAGCTGTTTATTGTTGTTCGTGAACAAATAATATTCATCCTCTGTAGTAGTGCATATAACTCTGTTTTCATGATTTTTGTTTAATAAGTTAAGAATGTTTAGTAATATTGTTAGTCTTGGAAGTAAAAGTTGTTAGATTGTTTCGAGAATGAGTCAAATAATGTGCATTTATTGACTAGAACCAGCCTGTCTATTTACAATCCACTTTTCCCAACACAAGAAAGTTGTTTTTGTGACCATATATTTATACTAGCAGACCCTCTGGCATCATTGTCTGTGCCATTACCTATTCAATTACACGTGTCATCTACCTATTCAATTTGGATTAAAAAAAAAAAAAAAACACTTCAATTTATATAAATTTGCACTTTTAATGGAATATCTTACTAAAACACCTGAATTTAGAATTTCCCATTGCGCTGCATAGATATAGTCCCAAAAATTAAAATGACTTCAAATAGAAGTAATATTTAAATTTTCTTGAAGTCTGTATTTTCCTTTTCAGATCGTTAAAGAATAAAAAATAAAAAATAAAAAAAAAAAAACTATAAAAAAAGAAAAAGCTCAATTATTTAAAGTTTATGATTTTGTACATTAGAAAAACTGAACTTACTTTTAATTAAAGGATTTTAATAAATAATCTAAATTTTTTTTTTTCTTATCTGTACAGAATATAAAAATATAAAATAAGTAAAAAGCATTTAAAGAAACAAGAATATAAATTTGTTTTGAATCATTACTTTCTTCTATATTCAATAGAAGAAATCATTTTATTCGAAAAAAATTTCAACTTCCCGTTTTTGGTGGATTTACGGATTTTGAGTGAACCAGAATTTTGAATTTGACCGTTTTTGGAAAATGTCTGTCTGACAAAAGCTTAGTGTAGTAGCTCTAGTTCAAGAGTTAATGCACAGAATTTCATATAAATTTATACATAGTTGCGCATTAACAACAACAAAAAAAAAAGTGCCCATCGACTTTTGGTGCAGATTACTCAATAGGTGCCGCTGCTATACTGTGATTTCTCCCATTTAAAGGAGGACTTCTACTGTGTATAATTAAAAAAAAAGACTAAATATGTCACAGGGCTATTATGAAATATGTCTATTTAATTTCTGTGCATAACAGCCAATAAACGATGCTGTTATGCTGCAATTTTCCTGTGAATGGAGAAATTATCTTTGATTTATTTGTGTATAATTATACAAAATTTGGTATGTGAGAGGGCCATTTTTATGAAACATGTTGCTTCAATTTTGGTGCATATTGGTCTTTAAGTGGCTGGCTACCCAGTAGCAGAAATTTTTCTGTCAATCTGCGACAACTATTCACGCATTAGAAAATAATCTGCAGCATAATTTCACAGTGAGTTACGGACAATAAAAGTTACCGGATTCAGTAAGCATATTTTTATCACAAGTTTGCATTTATCTAATGTTTCAAATGAATATTAACATTTATGATGTGGATGGAGAAAGCTCAAAAATTACAACGCTTTTGTGGAACGTTCAATCACCGATTGTTATCTGTTTGGGGGGGGGGGGGGGAAATATAAGTGAGATATTGAACAGTTCTACTTCTTTGTAAGTTATAGAATCTAATTAACTAAGTTTTAAAAAAATATTACTGACATTTATGTTGCTGATGGTGAAAAAATTGAAATCTCAAGGATTCCGCGATCTGTTTGATAGCCGATCGTTAAATGGGAATAGAGTCACAAAAAAATTACACGAGTGAGAAATATTGAACAGTTCTACCTCTTTATAGGTTCTAGTATTTAATAAAGCATGTTTAAAAAGAATATTGACATTTATGTTGTGGATGGAAAAAGATTGGCAATCTGTATCTTTCATGCCAAAATTGGGAGATTTCGAATTCCTACATAATGCTGATTTGGAAACAATCTGCAGACTAAAAAAAAAATCTGCGACGTACGTCGCGCGTCTCGCATTTTCTGCTATGGGGGCTGGCTATACTATACTGCAATTTACCCTGTGAATGGGAAGTCTAAATCTCAACATCTATAGCATTTAACTGCACTTAACTTGATATGCAAGACAAATAACAAGAGAAAGAAAGCTGGCTTAATTTGGGTGTATATTGACCAACAGATGTCGCAGTTGTTCCTCAGCTTCTATGATTCTCCACTTGATCTCACAATCTTCTGATTAAAATTGCACTAAACTCCATATCTAAAATCTTTATTGTGCGAAGCTATTATTAAGTTTCTTCTGTGCATGTTAAACAGTGTGTAGTTTTGTTATGTAGAGTTATATAAAATAAAGTTTCGTAATGGCCATAACATACTAAGCCTTTGAAGCTTTTAGATTTTTTTTTTCTTCTTTCTTTTATGTTTTCTTATAAATGTCTCAAACGAAAGTATTGGATTTACAAAAATTTTCTACACTTGGTTTTTGCTGGATTTACACATTTTAAGAGGTCCAGAACCTGGTTTGATCAATTTTTAAAAATTTGTGTTTGTGTGTGTGTGTGACAAAAATTCCGTTCAACTGATGTCGACTTTATTTAGGTGTATATCAGCCAACAAGTGGATCTGCTATTATGATTTTTCACAAGCCTATATCTCAGCATCTATTGATTAAAATTGCACCAAACTCCATATGTAAAATATTTATTGTGTGAAACTATGGTTAAACTTTTGCACAATTTAAACAGTAAGTAGTGTGTGATGGCCACAATATATACGTTTTCTTATGAAAATAACCAACCCTTCAACTATGAGTATATTAGTAAAATATTTTGTTTAATTTTTTTTTAATACATATCAAGCACACATTTTTTAGTACTGTAAAAAATGCGTAAATGATAAGTTTTTGTTTTATAATTCTTAACAAAACCTATATTTTTGTGACAAATTGCAAGTGTAGGAATGAGTATGTTAGACTTGAGTTTTATTCTTCATCGCAATATTGCACAAATAAATAGAATGCTAAATAAATATGCTTAAGATAAGTTATATTTAAAATGTGTTTAAAAGAATAGTATATGAAATATGTTTATATTTTATTGTTTTAAAATAAAGAAAAAGAAAAATATACACACAACAAAAATCAAAACTAATGCCGGATATCCGACGGATATCCGGTCCGGATATCCGTATCTGGCAGGCAAAGGAGCTCCGGATATCCGGTATCCGGCAAAATCACTATCCGTTTCATCCCTAATTACGGGAAAGGTGGGGAGAGTGGCCAATAAGAATTTAGGAAAGTTAGTTGTGTAAACAGTAGAAAAATTAAGAAAATGTGGACTGAATATAAAATTTCCGACAGTCAGACAAATAGGGAATAGCGAAATCACAATTTACAAGGTTTTTACAATTTTTATAAGTATGAAAAGCTTCAAAGAAATCGAGTTCATGAATGGATTTAGGTCTGCAAATTATTTTAGCTGAATTAAATTTAAAATTATGATTTTCCTCCCAGCAATGTTTAGAAATAGCCAATTTATTGGTTTCTTGTGTGAGGACGTAATTCATATGTTCTTTTAGACGAAATTTAAGACTGCGTTTAGTTTGGCCAATATATGATAAACCACACTGACAGGGAATACTATAAATTCCCCCAGAATTATGCATATCAATGGGATCTTTTAACTGAGAAAAAGTGAGTTTATTGGAAGGCAAAAATATTATTTTAAAATCATATTGTTTGAGAATTTTAGCTATGGTTTGACTCAGGGTTGGCAAAAACCCGGGTTTTTCTAGAAAAACCCAACCCACTTGGGTTTTTGCGGGTTTTTCTGGGTATTTGTGGGTTTTTCTGGGCTTTTGTTTGAATACATTTGCATTGAAATGTTAGATATATGTTATTTAGCATATTAGTTGTAATACACCTAATTATATTAAACTACTAATTAATAATTAATCTAATATTTATCTTAGAAATAAAAATTGGTTTGATTCTAATATTAAAATAGTGTTAATTAGTATGATTAAGCTATATTTTATTTTAATGCATGCTTATTCAAAATAAATATTCTTAATGACAATAACTGATAAAATAAAAGAATTTAAATTCTTAAGTACAATACATATCATTTAAATTTTTTAGTTCCCCATCATGCTATAGATGGAGAACTTAGGTAATCGAGAAAATTTTCGACCTCGGTTTTTTTACTTTTTTTACACATTTTCACGCGTGAGGAATACTACAGAAAATGGCAAAATTTGTATGGTGTGTGTTAGTTTGTTAGTCTGTGTATACTATATCTCATGAATAAATTGTCACAGAGAAGTCAGATCAGTTTTAAAATATTACATTTGACACAGGCAAGAACCCTATTCATTTGCAACATTCGAATTAAAATACTTCGTAAGTTATTAAAAATTTATGCTTTTCTTAACATGGGAGAATAGGGCAAAATTTTACTTAAACGTGCATTAAATTGAAAATTTTTACTGAAAAAAAATGAGACCAATTTTAAAATATGAGTTTTGATGTCGGAATGAACATCAGTAACTAGAGACATGCTACTTTAAAAATTTTGCAAGTTATTGGAAATTTATGAATTTCTTAGCATGGCAGTATAGGGAAAAACTTCACATAAATGTCAATTTTGAGGGATATTTTCATCGTAAAGATGTCAGACCACTTTTGAAATATTATTTAGGGTACTGGCATGATTATCATAGAGTATAAATTCTCCAATTTAAAAAATTCGTAAATTATTTGGAATTTATGATTTACTTAAAATGGCAGAATAGGGCAAAATTGAACATAAATGTCCATTTTGAGGATCATAAATGTATCAGACAACTTCAAAAAAACATTTATGATACTTGTTTGAACATAATTGACTACAAATATTCTAATAGGAAAATTTCGCAAGTTACTCGTAATTTAAGATTTAATCAACATAGCAAAATGGGGCGATATCCCATATAAATATGCATTTTGAGGATTGTTGCATTGGAAATAGTAGCATGAAAACGAAACTACAAAATTGATCCTAATAAAATAATAGATCAGAATAAGATAAATATATCATTAGTGAACGGTGGATAGCCTATTATGTGGGGATTTCATTCTGTCACTGTGTCAAGTGTTTGGTCCGATTCATTTCTCTTAAAATGATAATCATGTTAAGAGAATGTCCTGTACTAGAAATTTATGAGAACATATATATGATGGGGAACTGAGCAGAGTCCACTTATGCCAACTAGTTTTAATTATAAAAATAAGTTACACTGCTTTATTCTTTTTTTTTTTTTAAGATTTTTAATAGTTTAAATGAAACGGTTATAGAAGAAAATTTCATTTTATTAGATTTATAATTATGTTGCTACTAAAATTAAAATAGAATTATTATAAAGTTTTAAAACTAAACAATTTAATTATTTAAATATTGATTCTGGACAACATTTATGTCTGCTGTTAAACAAAAATATCATTCAGTTTTACAGGAAAAGGAAAATTGAACCAATTATAGAAGATAAACTTGCTTTTTTTATATTTATAACTGTTTATGTTACTACTTTTTATGTTTAATACTATTTTCTAGAAAATAAAAATTAGAGTTTTTTATTTAAAGTTTTTTATTTATTTTTTATTTCCTAAACTTTATAGATGGGATTTGTAAATTATAAATAATTTTTAACAAAAACCCACTTATTTGCAAAAACCCAGTGGGTTTTTGTTGGTGGGCCCGCCCAGAAAAACCCGGGCGGGTTTTTCTGGGCTGGGCCCACTTTGCCAACCCTGGACTGGATTTAGGAAAAAAGGGATACTGATATTAGAAGAGACCTGATTCAGAATCCTTTTTGCACTGAAGACGGTAGGTACGCTATAGGCTACCGAAACAGCTGTATGCATTTCCAATATTTTTCTTTGGCGTTTCTGACGTAGTAGTTTATTCAGGTTTTAATAAGTAGGTTAATTTAAATTTAGCCTTTTGAGATCCTCATTCGGCTGATACAAGACTAAGCAAGCATTAAAAAATATAAAAATTCTCCAGAGTAATTAGTTTGAATCTCATTTCACTATTACCAACAACAATTTTCTGCTTCAATTCTTTCTGATGATGTAGCAGGTCCAACTGGTGTTATTGATGCCACACTCTCCAATAGTAGGGTTACTACGATACACAGATTACACCGCTTAGCATGAAAATTGCCTCTGACACCATTTCAGCATATTGTTAGGTAAAATGACCGACTGAATCCAAATAGGATGCCCATTTTGCCCTATCACACACCATTTTTTAGGAATGACCCCTATTTTTATCATTTTTCAGGGATTTTATGGCTATAAATTTGATTTTTAGGAGGGGAAGGACTAGTTTAACCATTAAATATCTTCTGTGGGGACTTGCCACTAAATTATGCATTATGTATCTTATATTTTTTTAATCTGTTATTAATGTTATTTTTTAAACTTTATTTATATTTGTTTTTAGGTGTTAAATTAATTATTTTTCATTCTTCAAATCAAATTCATGCTCATAAAATTATCAAACAGGGAAAGAAATTGAGGGAGGGGATGATGTATCCAAAAAACGGTGGGTGACTGGGCAAAATAGGAGATCATTTTACATAAGAATCAGTAAAACTGGTATCAGATCTCAAATTTTTTTTTTTTTTTTTTGCAGAGCAGTGTACAGATTTTGACACAGTTTAAACTGTCATGTCAAAAACCTCAAATTTTACACTTCTTGGTATATTTAGAGAAAGAAATCTTAAAAAAAGTAGTTAAAAATGAAAAACTATTTTTAACCACTTTTTTAAGGTTTTAGAAGAGTTCCTGTGAATGCCAATGATTTTTGTTTAAATACAAAAAATTGATATACAGAATACAAATATAGGAATTTGTATGTTTTAAGGTAAGGTGACCCTATTTTTAAATACTGATTTGAGTTCCTGAATCGAAGTAAATTTCGAAAACGTTGAAAACTCTATTTTGGGGACTTTTTCAAAGAGCAATACCTATATGCATTATTAATAAAACGAACTCTGGTTTATACATTACAAAATGCTTTTATACACTTTTCTGTGAAAAATTGCTGATCCTAAGGTATAGTTATGCAAACTAAACTATCTCAGCATTATTAAAATAGTTAAGTCTATTAAACCCATTTACACTTAATTATGATGATAGGAGAGAACACAAAATAACAGCTCGTCATTTTAATCTTCAGAATCCCTACTCCCAGAAATGCAGAATTTATTCCCAATTATATAACCATGACAAGTCATTTCTTTTTCTCTCCTATCAGTGTATCAATGCAATTATTTGTGGTGGTCATATAACTGCCATTTTTGTCAAAATTTCGTTAAACAAATTTTACTTTTTCACTGAAATCAGGCAAGATAGAATTTATATGCATGATTCTTTCAGCTGTGCATGAAATATGATGGTATTGATTTCCAAGATTATGCAAATACTTGTACATTAGACTGCGACTTTGAAAGAAATATATACAAATATTTAAATTTGGGGACATTTAGTGTTCCCAAGTAGTCAAAGAATTTTTCGTGGACGTATGATCACCTTATTCTAAGGTAAAGTACTTATTGTACTTTAAGTTATCAAAAATTTTACAAAGTCTTATTTTCAAAAAGTAAGCTCTTCTAAATATATACTAATTGATAATTAAAAGATGCCATAAGTAGTATTTTATCCCAATGAATAAAATTACCTTGCAATTTTATTGCATCGTGTCTTTTTATTTTGGGTTTTATAATCATTATCAGTAGCATGTTTTAATGTTGTACGATTAAAATTTTTTGAGATATTGTATGATTAGTTCAAAATATGCATTGAAATGTAATATTAAACACATTTCTCAAACTATATTAAAAAAAAAATATATATATAAATTTCCTTCACTTTTTAAAAATGCTCGTGTCTAATTTATTTTTTATTTTATATCTCGATTTTACATTATCAAGGAATGCGGTAGCATTCCGCCCCGCCAAGCTAAAACAAACATTAAGATAAAAACAAATGAAATTTACAAAGTAGGAAAGTCAATGGTGAATGCTACAAGTGTATATTATGTCGACATAGCATCTCGGACATTTCGACTACCTGTATCTCAGCTCTCTGATCCCCAAGACCTATGATTTTTTGCACAGACCTTGAGCATACCCTTAAGACAAAGCATACAAATTTGCATGTCGTCTTAATTAAGAGACTTGAGTTACATAACTTTGAAAATCTGAAATTTCCCGGTTACATTCTTCTGCTTCTCCTTCTTCTTGTTATTGTTAAGGCAGCAATTGTTGACAGCAATTGAGCCTAGAGTTCTGCAGCTAATGAGCTGAAAATTTCCATGGACATTCCTTCTGACTGTACTAGTGCCTTTTGCAATCAAAAATTTTTTGATCAATAAATATACAGGGTAGTTATTTTCAATTTTGTGTTATTTAACCCCCCCCCCCCCCCTAATTAGCATACATATACCTAATAACATACATATACTTTTAGGAGACCTCAAAACATGTAAATCGGGTGATATCTTGATTTTCACTTTCAATAATATAAAATAAAAGTATTTTAAAATATCTTTCGACTCATGTATTAAAAATAATTTAATCATAATTAGAATCTGAAATTAGAACTCAAAAACTACTACGTCAGAAACGCCAAAAGAAAAAATTTTGCGTTGCATACAGCTGTTTCGGTAGCCTTGAGCATACTGTCTTCAGTGCAAAAAGAAGCATTAAGCATACCGTCTTCAGTGCTCCTTTTTGCACTGAAGACGGTACACTTAAGGCTACCGAATCAGCTGTATGCATCACAAAAAATTTTCTTTTGGCGTTTCTGACGTAGTAGTTTATGATAGTTGTCAAATACCCTTACATATAAAAATATTGTTAATTTTCATAGATATAAATGTTTACTTTCTGAGAAATAACTTTTAACTTACCTTTTTCTTTTCAAGTTTATTTAAATATCTACTTATTTTCTTTATTTTAAATCTAATTTGCAGCCTTTCATGCATCACGGACAACACGTAAACAAAACATTAACATCGATGTTTTGTTTACGTCTTTGCCGTTGCCACTTTGAATCTGCTTAATTTTTCTATTTATGGCTGTTGCCACTGTTGTTGAAATAATTATTAGAAATTATATTTTTGACTTTGATCGTTGAGTGGCAACAGCGATGTTTGTTTATGTGCAGATTTGATATTTTTTGTCAGTATAAAAGATCGCGGTGAATTTGTAACTGGGCAGTTGTCAGCTAGCCTTCAACTAGCGATGAAGTGTTAATCGCTTTAGGTAATAGAGCAGCTTTAAGCTGTTATGAAGTTAGGCACTTAGGGGAGGTGTGCCTTTGGCTTTTACAGCTGAGTATGTTTTTTTTGTAGCTGTTACGTTTTACCTTGATGGCTGCCATTGTTGAAGTTTTTTTTTCAAAGTTGTTAAGTTTTCTTCATTGTTGTTAAGTTTATATTTAAAAGGATGAGTTTAATCTCAAGAAGTTTCGTCATTCGCGGATGTGCGAAATTTAAAATTAAAAGTGATAATTGATATTTCAATTGAGGCCGTTAAATTTGTTTTTGATTAATGTTGACATTGTTTAGTGACTTTTTAAGTCACACTTGTTAAGTTTTAACCTTTTTTTGAATCAGAATCCTTTCTTAATCAAATTATAAAGTTAATGGTATACAATAGTGATCTTGATCAAATTATAAAGTTAATGGTGTGCAACTGTGATCTTCAATCTACAATGATATAATCTTGTTTCGTTTTCCCGCTGGTCAACGTGGCGACCGCTAGTGTACAACTGTGATCTTCAATTTTCAATAATATAATCTTGTTTCATTTTCCCGCTGGTCAATGTGGCGATCGCGGTTTGTTGTTTTTTCATTAATTTACAGTGATCTACGAAATGTGTATATTGTTGAAGATGTTATTATATTACGAGTTTGTTATAATGGAATTTGGATCATGTCTGCTACATTGTCTTTGTCCATCACCTATGAAATGAGGTAACTTTAAATTTGTTATACTCTGAAAATGTTTTATTAATATATATATATAATTTTTTTTTATTTTATTGAATGAAATTGTTCTTGTTAAAACTTTTGTATTTGATGAGTTATAGAGTTTAAGACACTGGTCAGGTCATTATTATTGGAACCCTTAAAATTAATTAAGTTTCCACTGTATGCTATCTGCATAATAAGATTAATTAAAAGATAGACCTTTTGGTCTATGTCATTTGGTTATAGGCAGTGTTGTTTTGAGGGTATCATATTTTTTTTTGACTTGACTAGTTGTTTTTTTTCCTCTTGTTTACTATATAATTATTAATTGGTAAAAATGGCTTATAATATCTCTCCTTAAATCTCTAAGTTAAATTCAACTAACTATGCTGGTTGGAAGTGTGACATTAAATTTTTACTTATGGAAAAAAATGCTTACGACATCGTTACTGGTGTCGAAACTAAACCTAAACTTAGTGAAACCGTGACTGAGGAGGCAGTGCTTGACTTTAAAAGAAGGCAGAATGCTGCCATGTCAATTTTATATTTGAATATTGATACTGAATTTAGAAGCCTTATAAGTGAGTGCACTGACCCCTCAGAAGCATGGAAAATTTTGAAAGTTAACTTCCAACCAGATAGTAGAAGTCACCACATGAAACTTTTTTCAGAGCTGATGACATGTTTTTTAGAACCTGGCGAATCTATTGGTGTTTTTGCAGCTAGAATTTCTAGAATTGCTGATCAATTAAAATCTATTAATAAACCAATTGCGGACGAGTATCTCTGTTTTCAAGTGTTGCGATACTTACCTGATAAATTTGATCAGGTTGTCCAACAAATTTTACATTGGTCTGATAAGGATTTTGACTTTAAGAAAATTATTGTAGAGCTTTGTGCCGAGGAAACACGTCTCCAACTTAGGAATTTTGATAAGAGTAGAACGGAATGTTCTATAGAGACCCAAAATGTAAAATTTAAACGGAGGCCTGTTTTTACTTGTTGGAGATGTGGAAAAAAAGGCCATGTAATTAAAGATTGTAAAGTTAAATTGAATAATGATCTAGCTGCAAAGGAAAAAGAACAACCACTCAGAAGTAATTTTTCTAAGAGGGGTGGCTCCAATCAACAGTCAAAACGTGATAAAACTTCTACTCGTAAAGCTCAAAATTTTATTGCAGAAGCAAATTTAAGTAGTTTTGATAGAGAGGGAAGCTGGGCCTTTGACACAGCGGCCTCTCATCACTTCTGCAAAGATAAATCTTTTTTTTGTAATTTTTGGCGATGAGTTACACGTGACTGTTGATGGTGTTACTTTTCCCATTTCTGGTAAAGGTGAAGTGGAGTTGAGTTTTAATGGGACTGTTATTAAACTTTGGAATGTTTTGTATTCACCGAATTTGAGGAAAAATCTTTTGAGTGGTTCTAGATTCGACCAGGGTGGTGCAAAATTTATTGGTGAGGCTGGCAAACTAAACGTGGTCGACAAGTACGGTGATTTTCTTTTCTGAGCTAAACTCCATGACAGGATTTACTATGCATTTCCTAAAGTACTTAAAAGCAAGCATAGTGTTAAATTGAATGGGGGGGGGCAGACTTCCAATGTAGACGTTGATGCTGAAATCTCAGCTTCTCCTATAATAAAGCCTGTTAATATAAAGAACTTTGATACCTGACATTTACGTTTCGATCATATCAGCCCTGATTTAATTTTTAATACTATTCGTAATTCTGCTGTTAAAGGCTTGCCTAACTTAAAATCAGTTGATAATTTTTTTTGTGATCCTTGTCATGTGAGTAGGGATGGGGGTTTTCCGAAAATTTTTGAAATGGAAAATTTTCTGGAAAATTTACCGAAAATTTTCCGGAAAATTTTCAATCTCTAAATTACGAAGGTTTTGTAAAATAAAACTAAATACATTGAAAGCTACATGTAAACAAAACTATTCAAAGAAAAGTATGAATAATTATTCAATTCAAAAAGAAATTAATAAACAAAACACAGAAATTATGATTTAATGGTTTATTAAACATGTATAAAGCTAGAAAGTTATAATTTTTAATGACTGTTTTGCATGTATAATGGTTAATAATCAATATAAAAAAGGTACCTGTGAACATTCTCGTTCTGTAGCTGTCAGAGACCCTCACATATCGCTACCAACAGCTGAACCTCATTTTATTATATAGAGAAAATTTTTATGAGAATTAATGATTTTTATTTTTATTTTATTTTATTTTTTTTAATTATCAAAAAAAAAAAAAAAAAAAATCTAGAAAAATTAAATTTGCCTTTGTTTTTTACAAAATTTATTTATTTAATTTTTAATACTTCATACTGAAGTTACAAAGTGGAAAAAAAATGATCAAAAGTTCTTTTTTGCACTTTATAATTTCAAAAAAAAAAAAAAAAAAAAATGTTTTTGAAAAACAAGAACAAATTTAACAATTGTGAATTTTTTGAAAGTAAACAGAATTAAAAAAAAAAAAAAAAAAAAGGTAATTATCATAACCAATTTCTGTTTAGAATAATATGGGGTTTGGCTGCTAGTGGCAGCAAAAGTATTGAAAAACACATTCACATTTTTCTTTTCTTTCTTTTTTTTCCTTTACTTTGATCACTAATTTTTATCATGAACTTACTTTTTTATGAACAATAAAAGACTAAGATCATGACTCAATAAATATTTACTTAACAAAATAGTATTAGGTGCACATCTTTTAAATAGAAATTATTGTTAGTGCATCAATAATTTTGCTGCCGACTGTACAAGGTAATTAGTAAGGTAAGGCTTAGACCATGCAAGGGTTCATTTCATCAAAATTCTTTTGATTTTTACTTTTTTGGATTTGTTCTATTTTTAAGCATAGTTTGCAAACGCAAAATCATATTTTTTAATAGTTGGTAAATATTGGATAATGGATGTAATCCTCTATTAAAAAAAATGAATCTGGAAGTTTGAGATTTTATTATTATTATTATTATTGTTATTATTTAACTTTAATTATAACACCTTTATGAGATTTTTCAAGTACACTTCAATTTCGGATATTTTAAGCAAATAAAGAAATATTGAGTTCTTTCAACTAAACCTACAGTTACAAGATATGATATGATTCATTTTATCTATTTGATTTCCTTAAATTTTAATCAAAATCTTGCTGTTTATTTAGGCAATTAATTGTATTTCCTGTTGCTTGCATTAAAAAAAAAAAAAAACTTTTTTTTTCCCACATTAGAAATTAGTTTTAAAAAGTGTTTTAAAATAATTAAAAGATAAAAAAAAACTTTTTCTACACCATGTTTATAATTTTTTTAATGTTCACGTTTAATTAAATGTATTTATTTTTATGTCGAAAGAAAATGAACTCGTAAATTTTTTTTTTTTGGCAACCATTAAATTATAGCTAATATTTTAATGGCTATTTTAACGCTATTAGGATGTTATTATTTTAATACTTTAATTAATTATAAGAAAACTAATAAAAAATTCGAAAATCTGGCTTTGAAGTATTGTATTGTCACCGGGTTCTGAGCTACTGTGAAAGTTTCAAATGTCTAGCTAGTAGGGAAGTTAGTTAAAATTCAATTAAAAGATTTGTACCGGACAAACAATCAAACAAACAAACATACATACAAACAAACAAGAATAGAAGTTAATAAAAACATGGTAAAAATATAATTATGTTTTTATATAAGATTTTTCCCTAAATTTTTTCAACAATGCCAATTCTGTAATTAAAGCAATTTTTTTTTTTTTTTTTTTTTTTTTTTTTTAAAGTTTTGCTCTGTTTTTTTAAAATTATTATTATTATTGAATATTTATCGAAAATTATGACAATGTCCTAAGTTCCTGAGTCACTCTCAGAACCAGAGACCATAAGGTGACCTAAGTCAGAATTTCTGCCTGAGTTTGAAAAACATCGGCGTATCATCATTTATCAAATGAATATTTTGAAAAATAGATACACATGCTCAGCACTATAGTAGTGTATTAATTTATCAATGTATTCTTTTTTTGTTATGTTGCTAAATGCTTTATAATTATGTTCTTACAAACTTATTGAATGAACATTTAAAATTCAGATTAACAACCACAGATTTGTTGTATTATAATAAACTAGTATCGCCCAGTGGTCGAAACTCGACCATTTTTTTTGCAAAGCGAGGGAAAGCAAAATTATTGCCTTGTCCTTGTGGTGTTCTATCTATCCTCCCTGGTGCATTTTATGAGATGGCGCTGCAAGCGCACGAAAAGCACTACAACTTTTCTCTCTGTAAAAGTTTTGTTTTGGATTCTGCCATGTTCGAACGAGAGAAGTGTGTTCGCGTGTAGATAGTTCCTCGTTATGTTAATAAATAGTTTATTTTTTTACATTGGAGTCATTTAATTCAAAATACGCCGACACGCCATTACATAACTGAGTGTTAAGCAACACACTTCAGTGGTGACCCGGATAAACTGTTCTTATTTTTGGATTATAAGTGTTTTCGTTTCTGTTTTCAACATGAATGAAACAGCTGCAGTGAAAATCCCTGCATTCATCCCTACGGACCCGGCCCTGTGGTTCACGATGGTAGAATCAACATTTCAACTAGCTGTGCCGAAACCAATAACGGATTCTGGAACAAAATATAACTATTGTGTTGCGAATTTACCTCCAGAAATTGCAATGACTGTGCGTGACGTAATAATTTCACCTGATAATTCCGATCCATTCAAAAACTTAAAGGACGAAATAATTCAACGTTCTGGTGAAACAAAATTGCAGGAAATTCGCCGATTATTAGCTGGTGAACAACTAGGGGATAGAAAACCGTCAGAACTACTTCGCGTCATGCAGAGAAGAGCTGAAAACCATAGGGTATCCGACACTCTTTTGCTCGAACTATTCTTGCAACAACTGCCTTCAAATGCGCAATTTATTTTAGCATCAGTGCAAGACCTTACACCCATTAAAGCTGCCGAAATAGCTGATAAAATTTTGGATGTATCTCCACCACAGGTAAGTGCTGTTAGTATAACTAATTCTTCGAGTGCTGATTCCGAACTTTTAAAAGAATTAAAACTTTTAAGAGAAGAAGTGGCTTCATTGCGACGTTCCAGAAGTCATTCTCGTTCACTATCTCGATCTAATTTTCGGCACAAAAGCCCAAAAGTTAATAAAGAATTTTGCTGGTATCATCAGAAATTTAGCTCTAAAGCTAAAAAGTGCGTACCTCCCTGTACTTTTTCCGCGGGAAACGACTACGGCAAGGAGTAGCGGCGACATACGCCTCGCCTTCCACTTCTCGTCGCCTTTTTGTACGAGATAAAAGAAGCAATCTAAAATTTTTAGTGGACACAGGAAGTGACTGTTCATTAATTCCAGCATCAAAAATAGACAAAATGTCTATTCCAATTCAAAAATTTGTTGCAGCTAATGGTACTTTAATTAATGTATATAAACGTAAATTATTATCTATTGATCTTGGTCTAAGAAAACAGTTTGTTTACCCTTTTTATGTTTGTAATGTTTCAACCCCTATTTTAGGTGCTGATTTTTTACATTACTTTAATTTAAAGCCAGATCTTAGAAAACGTTCTTTATTTGATAATGTCACAAGCTTAAATTCTCATTGTGTTGTACATAATTCTGATATATATTCAGTGAAATCTATCATAAGTAATGATATTTTTTCTAATCTTTTAAGTGAATTTCCTAACATCAGTAGATCTCCTAGCCCAAACCAAATTGTGAAACATTCTGTTATGCATCATATCGAAACTTTTGGCCCACCGGTATACGCTAAACCACGTCGTCTGGCCCCCGACCGTTTAAAAATTGCAAAAATGGAATTTCAGCATATGTTGGATTTGGGACACATGCGTCCATCCAACAGCAATTATGCTTCACCTTTGCATATGGTTCCAAAGAAAAACAGCGATGACTGGCGACCTGTTGGAGATTACAGAGCACTAAATGCTCACACTAAAAAGGATAAATATCCCATCCCCAACATTGCTGATTTTACTAGTGAACTTCACGGAACCACAATTTTTTCACGTATTGATTTAGTTAAAGCTTTTCATCAAATTCCGATTGCTCCCGAGGATGTTCACAAAACTGCCATATGTACACCTTTCGGACTCTTCGAGAGCACTCGGATGCAGTTTGGTTTGTGCAATGCTTCCAGCACATTTCAGAGATTTATTGATGAAGTTACAAGAAATTTAAAAGGTGTTTATCCATTTATAGACGATATTTTAATTGCATCCAAATCCCTCGAAGAACATATTGAACATCTCAGAGCACTATTTTCCAGACTTGATCATTACGGCCTTACAATTAAGCCCTCAAAATGCATATTTGGTGTTCCCACTTTGGAATTTTTAGGTTTTACAGTGTCAAAAGATGGTCTTTCACCAACTTCTGACCGTGTTGAAGCCATTTTAAAATTTCCAAGACCTACAACTATTACTCAACTTCGTAGATATTTAGGTATATTTAATTTTTACAGACGATTCATTCCCAGAGCTGCTGATATTTTAGCACCCCTCGTTAAATTCCTCGAAGGGCACAAAAATAAAAGGAAACATCCGCGTTCCAATGCCAAAATTTCAATGGAGCAATTAGAATGGAACGACGAAGCAAATTTTGCATTTACGAAATCAAAAGAAGCAATTTCTCATGCAACGCTTCTAAAACATCCTATTCCTGGTGCCCAATTAAGCTTATGGGTAGATGCATCAAACGTCGCTGTTGGTGGCTCTGTCATGCAAATGTCTGATAATCAATGGGAACCTATAGCATTTTATTCTGGCAAATTAAGTAAGTCTCAAAAGAATTGGTCGACATATGACCGTGAACTTTATGCCATATATTCCTCTATAAAGAAATTTCGTCACTTACTGGAAGGTAGAAACTTTTTCATTTACACTGATCAGAAACCCTTAATATATGCTTTCAAACAAAATCCTGAAAAGTGCAGTCCTCGACAGCTACGTCATCTCGATTATATATCCCAATTTTCTACCGATATCCGATATATGAAAGGTTCTGAAAATCATGTAGCCGATGCATTATCTCGCATAGAGATCAATCAAATTTCCCCAACTGTACTTGATTTTAAAGAATTTGTTCTGCACAATCAACTGATCAAGAACTTCAAAAACTTTTGCAATCCAATACCACATCCTTACAATTAGAAAAACACTATTTTCCCCTTGAGGATATTGACCTATATTGCGACACATCTCAAAAACATCCCCGTCCATTCGTTCCACAAAGTTTGCGAAAATTAGTTTTTGAAAATTTGCATTTCCTTTCACATCCAGGTATGTCAGCCTCCATAAATTTAATTGCTAAAAGATTCGTATGGCCTGGCATGCATAAAGATATCAAATCTATGGTTCGCAGTTGTGTTAATTGCCAAAGAGCCAAAATAACAAAGCACACCAAGTCACCAGTTGGAACATTTGCCCTACCGGATGCCCGTTTTGCCCATATTCATTTAGATTTCATTGGCCCTCTTCCCCCATCAGATGGAAATCAGTATTGTTTAACAATCATTGACAGATTTACCAGATGGCCCGAGGTAATTCCGACCCCTGATATGACTGCGGAAACAACCGCTCGTGCCTTATTGCATGGTTGGATCTCTAGATTCGGATGCCCAGTCACTATCACCACAGATCAAGGTCGTAATTTTGAATCTACTCTATTTCGAGAACTTATGCATATCTTAGGCTGTAAGCGCATTCGGACTTCGGCATACCATCCCCAGTCAAATGGAATTTTAGAACGCTATCATAGACATTTAAAAGATGCTCTTAAGGCACATAATCACACTAAATGGACTGAAACCCTTCCAATTGTTTTACTAGGTTTGCGCTCAGCTCTTAAAAATGACATTAATGCAACACCTGCACAATTAGTATATGGTACCACTTTACGATTACCCTCTGATCTTATTACTGATAAAAAACAAATTGACCAAACGATTGATCCCAATTATGTTTCCAACTTGGTACAAACAATGCAGACACTTAATCCAACTGCTACTTCCTTACATAGCAGTCCTAGTGTTTTCGTAAATCCTGCATTGTCGAATTGTACACATGTATTTTTAAGATCAGACAAAGTAACTCGTCCATTAACACCGCCGTATACTGGACCTCACCTTGTCATAAACAGAGATAATAAAAATTTTGTCATTGATATAAATGGTAAAAACACAACAGTTTCTATAGATCGCGTGAAACCCGCCTATAGATGGTCAGATACTGTTGTGACAAATAATTCTGTTCCTAACCAAGAACCATCTGAGCCAACGCCTGTCAACAAATCATTCGAAATACCACCAGAGCCGACTCCTGTCAACAAAACACGTACTACACGCTCTGGACGTAAAGTCACTTTCCCAAAAGATTTGGTGACTGAATATGTAATATAGTTTTGTATATATTATCTTACACTTTTTAATATTATATATTGTTCATTGTATTTCTATTTTGCATTACTTACTATGTTACTATTACATATTATACTGTATCAAGCATTTATTGTATTGAACTTTTGCATTTTATCGTTCACCTTGTTCACTGGGGGGATACTCTGTGGTGTTCTATCTATCCTCCCTGGTGCATTTTATGAGATGGCGCTGCAAGCGCACGAAAAGCACTACAACTTTTCTCTCTGTAAAAGTTTTGTTTTGGATTCTGCCATGTTCGAACGAGAGAAGTGTGTTCGCGTGTAGATAGTTCCTCGTTATGTTAATAAATAGTTTATTTTTTTACATTGGAGTCATTTAATTCAAAATACGCCGACACGCCATTACATAACTGAGTGTTAAGCAACACACTTCATCCTAAACGGAATGCAATTGCAACACAGCTGCGGCAATTGTTTGCCGATATTCACTCTAACTGAATCAGCAGAGTTTTACTTAATATAACTATTTCTCTCTGTAGATGTTAGCCTTTCCTGAAATGAGAGAAAATCGCAACGTGAAAACGCCCCTTGTTGTGTGATACAGCCCAGAAGCTAATGTGTACCATGTCAAACCAAGGCCCAACCAAGTATCAAATTCTGTTAAATTAATTCGATTGGTTCATAAAATACAGTGTTTGAACAAAAAAAAAAAAGATATTTTTCAAAAATGGTCGAATTGAGTTTGGGAAATTTCAAAACGTGTAACTTTATCGAAAACTGAAAATCTAAAACTTTTCTGAATCTTATATTTTCTACTTATATATGCAGAAGAAAGAATAATAAATCCACTTTTTAAAAAATAAAAATAAGTAGTCAATTTCACTTAATTAAAATGCAAGGAAATCTCAAAACATGTAAATTCATCGAAAACCGGAAATCAAAAATTTTTATGTATGTTCTACTTGCTTCTTCTACCCACAAAAGCTAGACACTTTTTTAAAAAATAAGTAGCCAATTTCAGTTAAATGAAACGTAAAGAAAGCTCAAAACATGTAAATTCAGCAAAAAACGGAAATCGGAATTTTTTCCGTATCGTCTACTTATACATGCAGCAGTTAGTAACAAATCCATTTTCCTTTTATTTAGTATATTAGTTGAATATTTATTGTTTAAATATCACCCTTTGAAATGAAATGTTTATGTTTACATTCGAAACTGGGAGTTTGCCATTTTTTTTTTCTGGAGTTTTGTGATTTTAAATTAAAATTTTATCAATTTTACAGAAAAAATAACTCAATCAAACACATGTAGACAGTAACTTATATATGACTATACCCAAATACTGGAATTAGAATCGGCAGATAATTTCCGTTATTTTTTAATAATTTTTTACAAAAAATCCAATGGACGATAACATAGAAAATCTTTTTCATGGTTCCATGGACAGACAGTGACGTCATCACTTCGCTTGCATATAGTGATGCTACATTATGCAAATTACTGTGTCTATGGTTTTATTTGAGCTTTATGAAATTGCCAGATTTAACAACTTTCTACTTTTAGGTATTTTTTAATGTAAAGGAATACGTGTATAAAAGGGAAAAATGGGGGAAAATGCATAAAAAATAAATGTATTTTTAAATATCTTCTTGACATCGTAAGAAAATAATATTTGTATTCGCACCTTCCGGCTAACCATACGTTTCGAATGATACCATTTTCAACCCTCTACTCCCATAATTAATATGTTAAAAAGGGACTACAAATTTTATGCTTGCCTATTAATATATAGATAACCTTTCTCGAGCAAGTTGCTCAAAACATATATCTGGTAACTTTCTAAATGATGACTTTAATCAGAAACTTTTGTTTTACACACTGTATATAGCATTACTATGACTAATAAAAGAAAATTTAAATATATCATGCAAAAGATTTACTAAAAAAATTGTTTTTTTAGTGGGAAAATTTTCCGGAAAAACATAGTGGAAATTTTTCCAAAAATGAAAATTTTCCACCCCACATCACTACATGTGAGTAAGCAAAACCGGGTTTCTTTCAAACCTTTGAGTCATTCTTCTTCCAAAAAACCTTTAGATCGGTTTTTTATGGATACTTGGAGTCCAATTAAAATTCCTGGGGAAAAAAGGTGAATGTTTCTTTTTGTCCATAATAGATGATTTTTCTGGTAGATCATCCGTTTACCCTATCCAGGAAAAATCTATGTGTTTTGAGGTCTTTAAGAGACATGTTTTAAGAGCTGAAAGATTTTTGGGAACCAAGTTGAGGTTGATCAGAACTGATAATGGTAAAGAGTTTGATAATGATTCTTTTAAGGTTTTTTGTAGAGAAAACGGTATAAATCATGAACTGACTAATTTTTATATGCCAGAAGAAAATGGGGTTTGTGAGAGGTTCAACCAGACAATCATGAATTGCGTTCGGGCAATGTTAAAATCCAGTGGTTTGTTTGATGATTTTTGGCCTGAAGCATGTTTACACTTTAATTATACGTGGAACAGGGTTTGTCACGGTGGGAACTCTAAAACTCCATTTAAACTCTACTCAGGAAATAAACCTTCCGTCCGGCACTTGAGGCCTTTTAGTACTTTTACATATGTCGGTGTCCCAAAGGTCAGGTGCAAACATAAGTTAGACCCCAAATCCAAGCATGGAGTCCTTGTGGGTTATGCCTTGCGTACACGTGGTTATCGCGTCTGGTTGGAGGATGAGAAGAAAGTTGTGGAAACCATAATGTGGAAACCATGTGTCTTTTGTGGAAAGCGATGATGTTCTATGCAGTGGAGCGGTGATGGGCGACTCTTCTTTTGAGTTGGTGCTTGTTCCAGAGGAACAACCACGGCCCGTTGACCGGTACCATCTTCCTGGTCCGGAGCCTGGTACCTCTGGTGTTTTGCCCAGCGAGATTGAAGGTGTCGTCCCAGCCGTCTCTCCCGTTACTCTTACTACTTCTAACTGGATGACCAATCCTGTATGGTACTGGAAGGTTGTGCCTCAACCTCAGGGAAAAAAGGTTGATATTTACTATTATCCTGATGGGGAGGGTAAAAAGTGTTGTCAAAGGTCACCTAATGATGTAGAGAAATTTTGTAATTTAAACGGTATTATTTTTAACCCTGCTGATTTTGATTTTTCCAAGTTTAATAAATTTTCTGGTGTTGTTAACCCTGGTGTTATACCTTCCGCGTCCAGCACGGCTAGTTGACTAGATGTGGTGGTCCCGAGAACGTATAAACAGGCTTTAAAATCTGCACAGTCTGAAGCTCTGAAGAGTGGCATGGGGCTATGCTGCAAGAATTGGAATGTATGGCCACGAGAGGTGTCTGGCATCTTGTGAAACTCCCTGAGAGTAAAACTGCGTTGGGAAACCACTGGGTTTATACAGTAAAGCGTGACGAGTCTGGCAACATTGTCAGGTACAAGGCTAGATTGGTCGCGCAGGCTTCAACCAGGTCCAGGGTGAATCCTATGATGAGACCTTCTCGTCAGTAGTAAATTTTTCCGTGGTTAGATGTTTTTTCTCTTTTTTAGTCTCATGTTGCGGTTGGTTTAATGTACAGTGTGATGTTAAGTGTGCCTATCTGTATGCTCCCTTAAAGGATGAGATTTACATGAGGCAACCAGTTGGCTTTGCTGAAAAAGGTAAAGAAGACTGGATCTGTAAACTGGATAGAGCACTGTACGGATTACATCAGTCAGGCAGATTATGGTTTTATGAGTTAAATAGAGTATTCTTGGAACTTGAATAAATTTGAATGAAAATAATAAATTTGAAAATTGTAACTGTGCATATTCGTATTATGATTTCTCTGTTTTATTGATGACATCGTTGTTTTTGCTAGGACTGAATCCCAAGCGTATAATATTTTAAGTTTGTTGAAATCAAAGTTTGATTTGAAAATCTTGGGTATCACTCGTAAATTGTTAGGTGTGGAGTTCGAGTATATAGATACAGGAGTTTTGATCCACCAAAATATTGATGAAGTCAGTAAAAGGTTTCAAAATCACCGTGTACCTATCTCCTCCTTGCCTATTGTTAAAGGTATTCAATTTTCAAAGAGTGATTGTCCTATTATTCAAGCAGACATCGATGAAGCTTCTCATTTACCTTACAGAAATCTTTTAGGTTGCATTTCTTTCATTTCAAATCGTACAAGACCTGATATCGCATATGCCACTAACATTTTCTCACAGTTCCAGCAAAATCCAGGCATTAAACATTGGCAGGGTTTACTTAAACTTCTAGGATACATAAAATTCACCAGTCAATATAAGCTCCACCTTAAATGCACCCAAGTTAAATTAATTTCTTATTCTGATGCTGATTTCGCTGCTAATAGGGACGACTATGTTTCTATGGGTGGCCAGTTGATTCTTTTGGATAGTGCTGCTGTTTCTTGGCGTATTAATAAACAAAAGGGGATTACCATATCAACGATGGAGTCAGAATTCGTTTCTATGTGTGATTGTGTTCGTGAGCAGGACTGGTTATATAATATTCTATGTGAGTGTTCTAGTTTAGATATTATAGATAATAATTTTGATATACCTACCTTATATGCTGATAATCAGGCTGCCATACGTTTTACAAAGTCCAGGATTGAGAATTTCCACACACGTCATGTTAATATTAAACTATTTTTCATAAGGGATTGGTTTGATGAAGGCAAATTTCATATTGAATATATTTCTTCTAAATTAAATCTTGCCGACCCGTTTACGAAGCCATTGACAAAAAATGATTTATTAAAATTTATAAAAGTAATCTTTATATAAAATTCTTGTGCTTGAATTGGTTTCTTTACTTTGCAGATGTTTTTCATAATTTTTATATTATCATGGTGTGGATGTGTGTGTGAAATCACGAGGTGCCTTGTGTACATGTACATTTGTATATATATATTCATTTTTCATAATTTTTTACATATTGTATATATTCATTATATTTATTCTTGTACATAAATTGAATTGCATAATTGATATTGTATATAATATACAGTGGAGCACCTTTTATACGTTTCTCATTTATACGTTTTTCGAGTTCGGTCCCAAATCACTCCATTGAATTCTAGTGTTAAAATATTTCCTTTATACGACACAAATAAATTCTTAATTTCCCTTATACGTTTTTTTTTTTTTCCTCCTTGTAGAATCCCAAGTTTGAGTTTCATTACAGGATTAAAAAAAAAAAAAAAAAAAAAAAAAAAAAAAGATTTATCCTTTATGTCCTAGATCTCTTTATGTTTTATTCTTATTTTTTTCTTAGAACTATGGTAACAAAGTGCGGCTATAGAACAAAGTGCGACTTACATCAATAGTCTGGGGGGAAGGGGGGATAAGCTGCCTTCAAACTCTGGCAACGATACTGAGCTTCAAAACTCATAAATTATCCATTTTCTGAAAGTGACCCTTGAAATTTTGCACACATTTACAATGAAGGGCATTATTTTTTATTGCTATTTTACAAAAGAGCACGCAATTATCGCACAATCGTTTTCACGCAATTATCGCACAATCGTTTTCACGCAATTATCGCACAAGGAGGTTTGTGAGCAACGAATCCAGCGAGCGTCGACTCTCAAAAACAAAATCAAAGAAATATCAACAGAGCCGCACTTGCAGCTTTGCAAGTTGCCATAGTTTGAAGGTAGCAGAGAAATTTTCAGAGATAAGCAATTGGCGACTGGGTTGAATGGTTGGTATACAAGTAGCCAGTGACCACATGAAGATCTCCCACTTTCTCTTTTAATTGATTCCAGGAATCGGGTATGAAAGGAAAAAAGGCCAGAACTTTATAGGCATTTTGTAAACTTGAAGATTTATTACTCACTTCCTTTGGGCGACTTGGAAGATTTTCTTATCGTGTTTATTTGACATTACGGTTGGAGAAACAATTTTTTTCTTTCCTTCCTTTTAATCGTTTGCAAAAATGTCATCTTCGTGTAGAGAACAAAAGGCTTTAAAGGTTAAAATCGAAATCTTGAAAAAATTTTCTGAATTTCTATATTTTTAATTATCATTTAATTTTTATTCAACCTTTTAAAAGTATTTTAAATATAATTAAAAATATATCTTATTCGAATAAATGTAAAGGAAATCATGAAAACTGATTAGACTTTTATTATTAATATGATACTTTATTGTGTATTAATGTAAAAACGAATTTTCAGTTATACGTTTTTTAGGAACGGTCCCTTGAAAAACGTATAAACGGTGCTCCACTGTATATGTTTCATATCGCCTTTTCTTTAGTATGTCTGCATGGTGGAGATAACTGTTTTTTTGATTACTTGAAGTTTTGGATATGTTGAAAATTGTCAATGGTATTCTTCGTTTTTTTATTAACTAGTTTATTGTATCGTTTAGTGATACTTTTATGGACTGTGGGGATCTCATAATGGTTTTTTTGTTAACTAATTTATATACTGTGTTTTTTTATATGCTGCGGTGGGGGGCATTGATAGCTGTCAAATGTCCTCACATATAAAAATATTGTTAATTTTCATAGATATAAATGCTTACTTTCTGAGAAATAACTTTTACCTTACCTTTTTCTTTTCAAGTTTATTTAAATATCTACTTATTTTCTTTATTTTAAATCTAATTTGCAGCCTTTCATGCATCACACATTAACATCGATGTTTTGTTTACGTCTTTGCCGTTGCCACTTTGAATCTGCTTAATTTTTCTATTTATGGCTTAACTACAACTTAACTTAAACAGTGGCAACAATTAAAGTTGCCACTGTTGTTGAAATAATTATTAGAAATTATATTTTTGACTTTGATCGTTGAGTGGCAATAGCAATGTTTGTTTATGTGCAGATTTGACATTTTTTGTCAGTATAAAAGATCGCGGCGAATTTGTAACTGGGCAGTTGTCAGCTAGCCTTCAACTAGCGATGAAGTGTTAATCGCTTTAGGTAATAGAGCAGCTTTAAGCTGTTATGAAGTTAGGCACTTAGGGGAGGTGTGCGTTTGGCCTTTACAGCTGAGTATGTTTTTTTTGTAGCTGTTACGTTTTACCTTGATGGCTGCCATTGTTGAAGTTTTTTTTCAAAGTTGTTAAGTTTTCTTCATTGTTGTTAAGTTTATATTTAAAAGGATGAGTTTAATCTCAAGAATTTTCGTCATTCGCGGATGTGCGAAATTTAAAATTAAAAGTGATAATTGATATTTGAATTGAGGCCGTTAAATTTGTTTTTGATTAATGTTGACATTGTTTAGTGACTTTTTAAGTCACACTTGTTAAGTTTTAACCTTTTTTTTTGAATCAGAATCCTTTCTTAATGAAATTATAAAGTTAATGGTATACAATAGTGATCTTGATCAAATTATAAAATTAATGGTGTGTAACTGTGATCTTCAATCTACAATGATATAATCTTGTTTCGTTTTCCTGCTGGTCAACGTGGCGACCGCTGGTGTACAACTGTGATCTTCAATTTTCAATAATATAATCTTGTTTCATTTTCCCGCTGGTCAACGTGGCGAACGTGGTTTGTTGTTTTTTTATTAATTTACAGTGATCTACGAAATGTGTATATTGTCGAAGATGTTATTATATTACGAGTTTGTTATAATGGAATTTGGATCATGTCTGCTACATTGTCTTTGTCCATCACCTATGAAATGAGGTAACTTTAAATTTGTTATACTCTGAAAATGTTTTATTAATATATATATAAATTTTTTTTGTTTTACTGAATAAAATTGTTCTTGTTAAAACTTTTGTATTTGATGAGTTATAGAGTTTAAGACACTGGTCAGGTCATTATTATTGGAAACTTTAAAATTAATTAAGTTTCCACTGTATGCTATCTGCATGATAAGATTAATTAAAAGATAGACCTTTTGGTCTATGTCAGTTTATTTGAGTTTTAATATTCCAATGCCAAGTCTCCTGTTATTATTAGAATCTGAGATATTGAAATTTTAAACTATTACAGCGCCAAAAAAATTGTACTGTAAGAATCGGTAATAAATGCTCTTTCTCGTTTTACAGGTGTATTTTCAATATCTGCAACCACTAAGCTGGGATGGCTTTACAAAAATACGCAAAATTTTCTCTCTGTGTTTCTTCTTTTGAGGAACGGGCTAAATTTTACTTGGAGGGTGGAAAATACGATCGGTTCGGTTTTTAATTAGACATTGGTTGACGTTTAAATTTTTATCTTCGGAACTAATTAAAATTTTTAAATTCTCTTTTCACTATGCACTGGAGCAGGCTTCTGAGCACCCGTATGTCAAATTTTATAGTTCTGCATTCAGTAGACAGGGTTGTTATTTCGTCCACTTTTTTGTCAAAAGTCCGGGACACTGGACAAAATAAAATCTACTGAACTGTACATGTTCAGTGCATAAAATTATTCTGTTAAAACAATAAATTGCAACTTTAAATTACAATTTTAGCTATAGAAATATTTTATTAAAATTAATAATTTGATTAATGAAAAGCATAATTTAATTTTAATCACAAAAAAAAAAAAAAAAAAATCATGAAGAAAATGCTAATTACATTAGTTTACAGTTTGTAGATGTAACAAAGTAAGTCTTTTGTGGTGGACTATTATAATATTATCATTCTGCATATTAAGAGGAAAAAAAAAAGTTATGTAACATTATATCTAAATCTTTAAAAACAAAAGAAATAGACAGAGCTGTTTAGTCAGAAAAAGATTTCCTGCACAATGTTGAGTTATCTTCAGTACATAATGTTGACAATTAAAAATAAAGAATAACTTAATCCCCCCCAACAACCCTAAGAGACTATTTTCAATATTAAAGTTTTTCACAAACAACGTGATTGATTAATACATAGACGATTATAATCTTAAAAATTATTTAAGTTGTTTCTTTGCTATTTTTCACTTAACTTGGAAATATCTTATTTAACATTTCTATACTAGGTTAAAAAAAAAAAATCTCATAAATGTAGATAGAATGTTTTATCAATTTATGTCCACAAGTCCTTTCAAAGCAAAGTTTTCATTTCTATATAACATTTTATTTGCAATAACAACATGTCATTTTTCAATCCAATTTATTAATTTTATATTATTATTTTAATTTTGTAAAAAAAAAAAAAATATTACATGGTAATAGAAATTCCAGATGAAAAAAATACAAAATTAAATTTTACTTCTACATAGAAAAGTTATTTATTTATTTTTCACAAAAGTAATATCTTTAATAATATAAATGTGACATATATGTATATATATATGTGTGTGTGTGTGTGTGTATGTATTTATAATCAATTTGATAAATATGCAGGAACTTAAAGAGAAATAATAAAAATGTTGAGTGACTCCAATCTACAGTTTGTGTGACATATACTTATAATTTGTATATGAATTCAAAGTTCAATCAAATGAGGCATTCAGATGCCATCACAGTTTAAATAAATTCAGACTATAGGCCACAATATTACAGAATTTTTCGTTATTTCCCTGTAAAAAAACTGCAAATGCTAGATTCACCAAAATAAATCTATACGATTCATTCTACAGTGACCGATAACATGTATATAAAAGTTTCAGCTGAATTGAATAAGGAATTCAGTTGCTATCACACTTTAAATTATTTGAACCCATACGCTATAATGATAAAGAATTTATCTTTGTGTCCCTGTTAAAAAAATAAAATAAACTGTGCTAGATTCTCCAAGATATATACAGTTTGTACTACGATAACCTATAACATATGAACTTTTAGCTCATTTGAACAAAGCATTTAGACAATTATTGTGTTCACTCTATTCAGATATACAAACATCATCGTAAAATAGCAAAAATGAATTCATTGAACCTCAAAACATGTAGATACACCAACATCACAAAGTCCAATTTTTGTCATGATTACAATACTTTCCTTACCTATGTATTTTTAGAAAGTAAAAAATTCATGAAAGATATGTGAACCATTCATTTCATCATGCTTAATAACAAAATTTTTAAAGGTGTTTACTACTATGAGGCAGGCCCGTAGCTAGATGGGGGCCAGTACGGGCAGTGCCCGACCTGGAGAAAAATTTGCCCGCCCTAGCATATGGTTAGACTTCCGATAAAAACGTTAAAAAAAAAAAAAAAAAAAGGAAAAAAAAAATTGTATTATTTTAATTTTTTTTAATTTTAAGGTGAGTCTGTAAATAAAATCTTTTGACCCCCCTCCCCTTCCACCACCACCACCACCACCCATCCTCAATTTCAACTCAAATTCCCGACATGACACCCATATCATTTTTTAAAGTCTTCTTTTTCACTTTAAATTCCTCCATTCAAATAGACTCTATGGAACTTATCTTATTGATTGCAGCTTGACTTTCTTAGTTTTGTAAAGGTTTTCTATGCCTTTAGTGAAAAGAGATTAAATGATTTCGCTGAAATTTGTGTTCTTCATACAGTAGTGCCACATCACAACTGAACCGGACGATGTCTTTTTAATTGATGAAACAAGAATTCTGGAAAATTAAACACAACCAAAAAAAAAACATTTTGCGCTCTTAAAGTGCCTATTTTGCATATACACAATTTAGGGCATAGTAAGGAGGGGGCATTTGCACACTTCTTTAGAGGTCTGCACGCGCAGAAAGCTTTTCTTACGCGTTCCGGTTCAGAATAACAACTAAAATTTCGGCCAGGACCAATCCGTCTTGTTTATTTATTTATTTATTTTTTTATCTATGGTCCGTCCCGCCCTGGAAAAAATCAATTGACAAAACTAGGGCTCACTTAGGAGACTGACAATTAATTGTCAATAGAAATACATTATTGCAGACTGACAGAAAGTCACACACAGAGACAGAAAGTAAAACTGAAAGTGTAAATAATTATGAAACAATATAGGTAAGTATTAAAAATAGTTAGTACTGCTAAAGTAAGTTTGTATCAATTTCCGTTTATATCCCGTAATGTATCCAAATCCAACATAAATGTTAATCCAACAATTTTCAAAATAAATAAATAATTAAAATAAAAGGGAAAAAATGCATTTGCGCATCTGGAAAATGGTGTTGATTTCATTACTTTAGAAAGTAGAGAAAAATTAATTAAAAATTAACCTTCATAGTCTTTAGATTCTCTAGACCATAGGACATAAAGAAACATAAACCATGATGTATTTAATTTCTTTTGTTTGTTCATGTGCTGAAACTAGTAGCAATGTTTATGCCATTTTGAATAGGGAACTTGTAATTGTGACCTTGCCTTCAATAACACATATCCCTTTTGAGACATTTTAAAAATATTTACGGAAATCAGAGCGCGAAGAAAGAGACAATCAAATGGTCATATTGAAGTTATGAACACTTTTTAGCAAAACAAAATTTCGTGTAACTTAATAGCACACAAAACTGTGTGAAATAAATGCTTTATTATTTACAATCTTTGTTAATTAATGAATGAAATGCGAAAGAAATTTCCAGGTTGTCACTGCCCGCCCGGAGAAAATTTAATTCAGACGTTAGCCTGGCGCGAGTATATACAAAAAAAAAAAAAGTCCGACCCCACTCTAGCCTGAGAACAAACGGAAAAAATAGATCCAAAGACCGGGTATGACTCGGGTGTCTGGCGCGTGCCCGTGCAGTATAAATAATAAACTCTTCTGACTCCAGTTCATTCGAATAGTAGAAACATCAAATAATGATCAAACTCTATGAGGGAATTTTTTCATATCTCGGGTAAGCTTTTGGTTCAAAACAAGCCAAATCTTAATTTTTTGCGCACATTTTCCCACTGTCATTGAAAATTATTTTATTTTTTTAGAAACTGAAAAATGATTCAAATATCTGTGTGATAGATCAGCCTGTAAATTAAGTTTCTTTAAAAGTGCCGCATAATGAAGGAAAACTGAGCTGTTTAGAGGAAATATAAAGGATATGGTCTGTTTTTATAACATCAAAGTGGAGTCAATGCAAGATTTCTTTTTCTCTTTTCTTTGCAAGTCATCTCACCACATTCGTTAAATAGCACATTCTTAGAATTATGTGGAGGAAGAACTCAGTAGCCCTGGGAAAAATATCTGAAGTATCCTCTGTAGTTCGAATACCCCTACAAGAGATGCCATTTGACAAAGAGCAATACATTTGATTTTCGCCTGTGATAAACAAACAGCAGGGTGTTTTTAAATTGAATGGGTCTCTGCAGCCCGGGCACGAACCGAATCGTTCTACTGTTGCAAATTGTCCGTCCTGTATCAGCAGCATATTGTTATCCTAGACCATTCTAGGTTGTGAGAGAATGAGAAAATTGAGTGGGTGGAGGTGGGTGGGAGTAAGTAATGAATAACTATTGAATAGGTCTACAATGAATCTCAAGTTGTATGGAAGGAGGTGCCTTCAATAGTCTCATCAATTAGTCAATGTATCTTTTGCATTTTCCGCGAGAGTAAAACATTCCGTATTCAGTGAAGAGAAAGTCTTTCAAAAGCATTGCTCGTTTGACATTTATTTTCATTCGGTAGTAACCTCTTTAAACAATCCTTTTTTCTATTTCTCTTGAATAATTCGCTAAATATATTTTAGCGTGAATTATATAATAAATAGCGTTTATAATTATGGCATCAAAAAGAAAAAAAAAAAATAAATTCTATTACATTATATTTAAAAAAAAAAAAAAAAAAAAAAAAAAATAGCTGCAACTGAAGAGTTAATGGTAAGTAAACATTATCAAATATTTGTAATAATTATGTTTTAAAAGTACTTAAAAAAATAAAAGAATAATTGAATTTATACTTAGCATCATTAGTAGAGTGGACAACGTGAAGGGAAAATGCATTTGTAATAAATAGTAATAATAAAACTAAGTAAAAAACTAAGTAAAAGAGGGTATAATAATATTAAGTATATTATTTTATTTCAATACTTTATTGTTCTTTATTTCATTCTTTTGCGAAAACCATTTAAATTTATAAAATAAAAATTTGAATTTTTAAAAAAGTTTTAAAATACTCTCAGGTAATTAATATTTATTATATATATTTTTTCTTCTATTTTTCATCCTTGCAGATTTAATATATATTCTCAACATATTTTGTTATTACTTTGTCGATTCACTTATAAGTTAACTTTATTTATTATTATTTTAATATTAATTAATAAATTTAATGTGAATTCTTAGCACTGAAACATAAAAGTACTCTTAAACTAGTATGTTGTGGCCACCACATGACTTTCTTCTATATTTTCCTATACAAATTCACACAGTAAAATTAATTTATTAAAATTATTATTTAAAAAAATTATCTTCCATGATAATTTCCATATTATATCCAAAAAAAAAAGTCAATTTTATTGACATTTAAATTACTTTTTAATATAGTCTTTAAAGAACATTTCCTTTAGCCGTAGCATGGGATTCAGATAAAAGGATTTAATATTTAAAAATAGAAATTTATTAACTTAATTGAAATATTAAAAACATGAAAATATTTTTATTATTTTATAATCCACATTGTTTATAAATTAAAAAAAATATTGTGTCTTACTTATTTTAGCTATATGTATAATATAAAAATACACTAGTATATATAATTTAGGCAAAATACAAATATTTTCACGTATACTTTTTATTTTTCTGTATTTTTAATGATATTTAACATATTGTTTATAAGTTAAAAATAATAGAATGTGTTATTTTTTTTATTCATTTTAAAAATAATAATCTTTCTTTTCTGTTTATCAACCCTTCTCACTTTTTATATTATTATTATTAAAACTAAAATCCTAGTAATTTCTTTATCTAATTTAAATATCTTAAAGGTCAATAAAATATTAGCCAGCTTTACAAATAAAAACAAATAATTGTAATTTTCTGTTTAAACAGATATTCAAAATACACTATTCTTCAGGGCACAAGGTTCTGCTCCTAAAGTTAGAAGAGGGGGTGCCGGGTTCGACTCATCGACTTATCAGTCACCATTAATTAATTTGAAATGTAAAATTATATTCACATGTATTTTTTTTTTCTACTTTTTCAATGAAATTTCACATATTATTTAAAAATTAAAATGATAGAATATGTTACTGTCTTATTTTTTTTTTTAAATTATATTCTTCTTTCTTTCTTCTTTTTCGCTTTTGCTATGAAATCTTATATATTCTACTAATTTCTTTATCAAATTTAATTATCTTCAAAATCAATAAATGCAATAGCCTGCTTTACAAATAAAGATGGAAATTTGTATTTTTCTCTATCAAGAGAAATTAAAAACACAACTGTTATTTAGAACCCAAATCTCTGCTCTCAGAGCTAGAAGACTCAAGGTGCCGGGTTCGATCTTTTTAGCTTCCCATGATTTTTTTCAAAAATTGCGTTCATACGAAGTAGAACCCTAGTGTAGTCAGTCAGTCTTAACACACAAAAACAAATAATTGTGTAACATCCAAAGTGTTCAAACACTTATACTGGTAGACTGATAGTGTGTATTCTCCTTTTACTATGTGTTTTCATATTATATGCTCATATGCTCATAAATACATTTGAAAAATTTGTTAATATAAATGAATCTAAATCATATATTAATAAATATTATGTAGTAAAAAAGCCAGAAGTGTTTATGGTGTATAAAACATATTAATCAATTCAGGGATGATTTTCTGCCACCAGTATTTTTATACTGGAATTTTTACCACATTTTAGGTAGATTCCTTATAGGAGATCTACCTATTGCAATGGTTCTCATGACACGACTTCTGGAAAATTTCTTCATATCTTCACCGATCATGACCCCTAGAACACAAAACCACCCTCCGTTCAAAAGTTTATATATATATATATATATATATATATATATATATATAGGTATATATATATATATATATATATATATATATGTATAACGCTTTTTCCCATGTTAAGTTGTGAACACGATAACTGGAGTAATTTTTATTTAAATTTAACCAGCTCGGGATATGTTGTCAGGACAGTAAAAATCTCGGTCGAGTTCGTAGATGGGGTGTCCATCTCAAAGGGGGTGAAAATGGTGGGGGGTGGAAATTTTCATTTGCCCATAATTTCTTTAATATTGAAAATAAGAAAATACTTCAAATCAGGCGAATTACCGCCTTACCCTAAAGAACAACTTTTGTATTTAAACTTTTTCGATAACTTCAATTGCTTAAAAGTTACAAGTTAAAAAGTGATTTTTCGACATTTGTGATGAACATTTTCTATAGCTTTCATTGCAAAAATTTATAATCTGATGCTTATGTCACGTGCAAAAGATAATAAAAAAAATCACTGAAACTATAATGAAATTTTAATCATGTTTTTAAACAATATAATAATCCGATTTAAAAAAAGTTTAATTTAACAGAAAATATGGCGTCACAATTGCAACAATGTACTGAAAAAAATGAAATAAAATTTTATCCGTGATTACAAATAAAATAAAAGTTAATAAAAAAATAAGTAAATAAAATCAACATATCTTAGGTCTAAGCAGATTTAGACTTAGCTTTATGACATAGATGCTATAATGTAAGAGATAAATGTCATCGTTAAAAGAAAAAAAAATCTCGTGTAAATCAATGCTAAACTAAGACTACTATATAACAGGCTGAATCATTCGCCGCCATTTGTACGTCAAGTCCGTCATTGCTAAACTTAAGATTACTATATAATAGTCTTATATAGTCTCATATAATAATCTTATATGGTAGTTCGCCACTGCCAAACCTAAGAGTCTTATTATATAGTAGTCTTATATTATCTCATAAAATAGTCATATACAATAGTCTTAGTTTAGCAATGACGGACAAATGGCGGCGAATGATTCAGCCTGTTATATAGTGGTCTTATGCTAAATGAATTAAACTGGCATGGTAGAAAAGGTAATAAATTTGGGGACATTTAGGTATTATTCCTTTAACAAATGAACTAGGGACGATTTTAATGTATTTTCCGTTGAAGTTTATTTTCATGAAAACTTAAATTTAAATTAGAGTATTTCATTACTCGAATTCCCTTATTTTGATAAATAAAATTATCCGCGATTGTAATGAAATGCTCGCCCTCTGGTGGGCTAAGGTGAAATTACAATAAACTTGCTTTAATTCGGCTTTCATAAGCCGCCATTGCTGGCCGATGTTTAGTTTCACATATATTTATTGAATAAAAATGAATAAATCCGGTAAAAAAGATAACACATACTGTTGTGTGCTACAGACTACAGTGTAACTCCAAAGGATCAAGAAATCCAGAATTAAGCTTCCATTTACTTCCAAATGGCAAATTTAAAATTTCAGTTGCTTCGTCTAATGGAAGTAAAGAATTAATCAGATGATTTGAAACTAATATTTGTTCAGCTTCAGTTAAAAATCTACTTCCGATCGAACTTTGAATAAACTGAAATATTTTTTTTCCAAAAGCAATCAATTTTCCTTGTTGTAATGACGGAGAAATTATAGTACGAATATTAAGTAGAATAACGAAAAAAACAATAATGAATACACGTGGCTATTATATTTACTAACAACTGCAGTTCAGAAAGCGCCGTCTATCGATCATTACAAACGCGGATACCATTTTAAAAAAATAAAGAACACTCTTCTATCCGCGTTTGTAATGATCGATAGATGGCGCTCTCTGAACACTGCAGTTGTTAGTAAATATAACAGCCACGTGTAATTATTATTCTTTCTCCGCCATTTCATCATGGAAAGTCGATTGCATAATATGAGGATATGCAGTGGTGTGATAATTTCACCTTAGCCCACCAGAGGGCGAGCATTTCATTACAATCGCGGATTGAAAAATGAACTAATAAAGGTTTTAGAAAACTATTACATACTTTTAAATCTATATTAAAAAAAAATTAATTGTTGCCACTCGACATTATACAAATACATCCAAATCCTGTGTCACATACGATAGTTTTATACAAGTATAGATTTTTTGTTTGTACCTGGAACCTGCTGGGAAAAGTGCCTGGAAATACTTGTATCTAGTATTGTCATTGATTATGAAGTCGTGTGCAAAATTTCAGGTCCTTCGGACGACAAGAAGTTGCCGAAAATTTAATTGCAAAATTCCGTTACATACATTAATAGTTGCATCATATCAAGTTAATAAAAGTGTGTTTATTAAAAACCATGTTAGACGCTTTAATTAATCATTTAAAAATATAAAATTAAAATAATACGTCAATCTTAATACAAATATCGTTTGTGGTGAATAGTTCAGAATGTCGGTTTAGGCAAGAATTTGAAATTTACGATTGAGAGAAATACGTTACAGCTTCCTTTGACTTTTTATCTTGTCGAAACAAAATATTGATCTGTGAAGAGATATGATGTTTTCGCGTGGAAAGAAAATATAATGACGCCAAAGTTGCCTTTCTCCATCGCCAGACTCGCCAAATTTTGTCGCCAAGTCAAAAATTTCATCGTCAACTATGAACTTTTGCCGCCAAATCACAAATTTCATTGCTAAGTCGCAAGTTTTGTCACCAAAATCTCGCCAAATCATACAATTTACTAAATTCATAACAGTTAACATTGAAATTCAGCGGTGCCAAATGATCCAAGGTTAACTAATGTCAATGTTAATGTTCCAGCTTATGTGAACCAAAACAGTTTCACTTTACAATTTTTACTCATCTGACAATAAAAATCACAAAAACACAATACAAATCTTTCAATAATTCAATAAAAATTACAACGAAATAACTATCCAAAACCCACTACCACTTATCTGTATTTGACTTGACCATACCAACGCCAGGCTTACCAGAGCTTCACCATAGTAAGATCACAAGTGCATTTTCACGTTTCTATTATTGTTTCTTTTAAAAGAAAGATATTGAACAACAGTTATATGGATTTTAAATAAAAATTATAATTTTGATTTAGCTTGGGTTGGGAGGGGGTGTGTGTAGCCCAATAGCCCCATCCGGGATTCACCATTGCTGGGATTGTATATCGTTAAGGCTGATTTGTTGGATGATTATGAGCTTGAATTTTAAAAAATTGAAACATTTACAAACCAATAAATCTAGCCTAAGTGGAATGAATAAAACCCTTTTGTAGTTGAAAATTAAATTTCTTGAAAACAGAATAGCGACGTAAATAATGCAATGTGTGGCAACAAAGCCATTGGCTATGTATATATTAATGCATATGTAAAATTTCTTTACAATTGTAACATTTACGTAAAGGAATCTACCTTTGCCTTTAAGCTTGCCGAAAAGGGATTTTTTACAATTATTTTCGTGATTTTATAGGTTAGAAATTTTTGTACGAAGATACTGGTGGCAGAAAAAGCGGAATTCTTCCATCCCTGTTATTTATTATCAGAGGATGCGTTCTTAACCCTTTTAGAGGCAAGCACATTTTCTCCATTTAAAATCAACATCTTTTAGAAATATACTACAATATTAAAAGACAAGAAATAAATGAAGTTATTCGTCTAAGTTAAAAAAGAAAAGTTTTATAAAAAAAATTCCGGGACAGTTTTTTTCAATTTTGAATTAATATTTGTGGTTGCATTAAAGGTCGCCGAAAAGTTTAATCAAATTAAAAAAAAAGGAGAAGAAGAATTAGAAATATTTTATTTTGTAACTAAAGAATCTTGTCTAAAATTTATAGCAGAAAAATTTTCTAGGGAAGTTGGGGGGGGGGGGTAGGAAATTTTAAAATATCGAAATATTCAAAGAAATGTTTTGCCCCTCCTAGAAAAATGTTTGCCCCTCCTGGAAACATAGTCTAGCTACGGGCCTGCTATGAGGGAGGAGATGACAATGTAGTTGAAAGCAGTGGGAGGGGGGGGGGGAATTAAAATTGACACTATAAACTATCTCTTTTGCATCCAATTCACCCGTAGAAATAGATATAGTATCTCCTTATATTATTAAAATCTGTACGCGTGTGTGTGTCTGTCTGTGAGAAACGGCTTGACGCAGCAAAAGCTCGGCCGCTAACAGTCGCACGGACTTCGAACAGGTACCGATGGACAGAGAATTTATCGCAGATCTGGGTTATCTAATTTGCTAAACGATGCGACCCTAATTAGCAGAGATATTAATTAAAATGTCGACCATTGTCTAATGAAAAAACGATTCAAAATGGCACACGTTCATCATTTTCGACCGGGACCGCTTACCTCAAAAAAGAACTAGAAAGAGGAAATTTCGTGGGAAATTTCGATCCTGCTCCAATGGTTCGAGATATCGAAATACACCTCAAACAGCAGAAAGAGCATTTATTACCGATTCATACGGTACTTTTTTTTTTTTTTAAATACGGATTTTTTATATTTTTAAAAAAAGTTTTAAAAAGGGTCGAAAATTTCTCTTTTTCGTGATAGTCTTTTTTGAAACGCCCTGTACGACCGAGTAAATCTTCCATTTCTTAACAGCTGGTATATAAAGAAAGGCCATTTAATCCTCTTTCGAACCATATAAACATTTTTACAAAATACGGATTAGCGATCCATATTTTTAGATTTTACGAAACGTCGATTTTTTCGCAAAACATTTTATAACTCAAAAGCGTTTAGTGATAAATCATTTCTTTTTTTTTTTTTGTATATAGATCTCGCTTTCATAATTTAATTCCCAAAAGATTGAGAGAAAATTTCAAAAACTGAATGAGTTATAAATTTTTTAATTTTAGCCATTGAAGCATTTATTTGAATAAGACGACCTTCATTGCATCAGATCGTAAAATGTTTTCGGTGGCGTTTCCACGGCAACCATTTCATGGAAAAGAACGGTGTCTGATGGAAAGCAAAAAAAAAACTTGAACGGAAAGAGAAACATGAGCTGGTATTTAATGAGGTCACGTGTTTGGCTACTGCGATTAAAAATTGTAATTTCGAAAAGGCTTCAGTTTTTCAATGCCGTACACTAAACTTGGTACAAAGAACTAACATCACAAGACAGCCTTGCAGTTCACATATTTCATCGTGTAATATTTTCAAATTTCAATATTTCAATTTCTAATTATGATTAAATTATGTTTAATACATCATTCGAAAGATATTTTAAAGTTCTTTTAAATTATCGAAAATTTTCACCAGATTTACACGTTTTGAGGTATCTTGAATCAATTTTCTTTTATGGCGCTGTAATATTTTGAAATTTCAATATTTCAATTTCTAATTATGATTAAATTATTTTTAATCCATCATTCGAAAGATATTTTAAAGTTCTTTTATATTATCGAAAGTTTTCACCAGATTTACACGTTTTGAGGTGTCCTGAATTCGTTTTCTTTTGTATCTCAGTTACTAATTAAAATAATTTCATAAGTAATACATCATTAGAAAGCTTTTTTGAATTGGAATCGAACAGTGGAATACAGAAATTTGTATGGCCAGATGGCGCTGTAATATTTTCAAATTTCAATATTTCAATTTCTAATTATGATTAAATTATTTTTAATACATCATTCGAAAGATATTTTAAAGTTCTTTTAAATCATCGAAAAATTTCACCAGATTTACACGTTTCAAGGTGTCCTGAATCAATTTTCTTTTATGGCGCTGTAATATTTTGAAATTTCAATATTTCAATTTCTAATTATGATTAAATTATTTTTAATAGATCATCCGAAAGATATTTTAAAGTTCTTTTATATTATCGAAAGTTTTCACCATATTTATACGTTTTGAGGTGTCCTGAATTCGTTTTCTTTTGCATCAGAGCCAAATGAGTTAGATCGTTCAAAATTGGTATACGTAGGTTAATTAAGAGGGCCTGAAAGGGTGGAGAAGAAATAGGCGTGCACCACACGCGTATCCCTTTGTTATCCATCTTACTGGATATCTAAAGTTAGCAGAGGTTTTAAAAAAACAATTTTCCATCTAAAAAAACTTACAGTGGAAAGTGTGATTTGAATTTGACTTGGATGAAAATTTAAGTGTATGACACTATTGAAGACAAGATAAATTTACGTTGTAATTTCAGTTTTATTAAAAACTTTAAACAAAATATAAATTTAACAACAACAGTAATAAAGTTAATATATATATGAACAATTAAATTTTAACATAACAACCCAGCTCAAGTGCTTTAATCAAACGTTAAATATTTTATTATGGCCCAGAAATACCAAAGACAAAAAAACGTACTGAGGAAGGCATTAAACTTTTAAAGTTAAAAGTTTAATAAAGTTTATTAAAAGAAAAACAAGAATAAACATCAGCAGAGTAAAAATCGTATTATGTCATCCTCACTAAATATATTTAAAAAAATGATGACATTTTAAAACAATCTACATCTTAAAAGCCAATGTAACAATCCAGTAAAAGTGAGCCACACCACATCCATAATCAGCGATATTTATAGTAAAAAAACAACCGGCAAAGACAACGCCTACATCCAGGAATCAATAATCTTATGCGAGGATGATACAAGGAACGCCGGAACGAGTTCACCATCTGCTGAAAATTCCAGCAATTAAATATTCCATACTAAAGTATAGCTCTAAGAAGTGTGATCAACTAAGCATTTCAGGCTAAAGTATAGCTCTAAGAAACGGGATCAACTAAGCATTCCAGGCTAAAATATAGCTCTAACAAGCGTGATCAACTTTAAAAAGTAAACAAATGAGGAAAATTACTTTAAGGTATTGAACTTCTATTAAAGATTTATTTAACTGATTAAATTGATAAAGGTAAGTTTTAAAAGGATATTTATATAAGAAATAAGTTTACACTTAGAGATTTAAGTTAACAAGAAGTATTTAAAATAAAGATATTGGTATTATATGTAACATAAGCCCCTCCTCTTGTTAACTTGACATAACGCCAAACAAGCACAGGTATAAATTTAAACAACTTTGAGCTAGGTTAAAAAAACACACAATTTTTCTTTAAGTATAACAATAAATATTCAAAACTTTAAAAGCATCTTTAACACACATATATACATATAAATACTTCAACAATAAAAAAAAACCACAAAATGTTAACTCACTTTTAACATGAAAACAAAATTTACATATAAATTTCATTATCCACAGGTCATTACAGACGAAGTATCAATCGCAGACGAAACTTTAAATAATTACGACCACCATTAACAATGGCTATTTCACTACAGTTCAAAAAGAGGAGGTTCATTATAAAAATTACCGAATTACAAATACATTATACAACAATCCATGAATATGTACAAAAATTTAAATCGTTAACTACACACAAGCCAACTACGGCACCTGGAAAATAATTCTCTACATCTAAGCCATTATAGGCACCTGAAAAAGAAAAACCGCTACATCTAAGCCAGTATATGGCACCTGAAAAAAACCTTTACATCTAAGCCACTAAACGGCACCTAAAAAAAAACTAGATACATGCTAATTAAAAAACATGTAAAAAAAACTTATACGGAAATGTATTAAACGTTACAATTATGCAAAATTTCAGAAAAATATCCCAAGTAACCAATCTTAAAATTTGCCTGGCCAGGACTTTCAATAATGGTAACCTTAGGAAAAACGGAAAAATATACATAATTGCAAAAACACAAATATAATTCCAAGATATATATTATATTAATTATACAATTACAAAATTTAAGTTTATTTTAATTTATTAAATATGTTTAATATAATATTTTCAAGATCTTGGCGAGTGAGGGGTTTGGTAAAAACATCGGACAGATTAAGTTTACTTCTAATAAATTTAAGATCAAAAAGATTATCACGAACATGATCCCTTACAAAAAATAATTTGACATCAATATGTTTAGATCTGTAATTTTCAATTAGAGATTTGACAAAATCGATTGCTGGTTGACTATCCATATTTAAAACAGCTTTACATTCAACTTTAGGAATTATGTTACTATCAACACACTCATTTAAAATACGATCAAACCACATTAAATTTTTCGCGGCCTCCGTCATAGCCACAAATTCTGCCTCCATTGTTGAGAGGCAGACTGATTTTTCTTTGAAAGTTCTCCAATCTATAGGGGATTCATCCAACAAAACAATTTGACCGCCCATAGAAGTACGATCATCTTTATTTGCAGCGAAATCAGAGTCTGAATAAACTATAACTTGTGGTCTTTTACAATTTAATTTTAATTTAAAATGACTGGTATAGTGAACATATCCTAATAATCTTAGTAAGCCATCCCCAGGGACGTATCCAGAGGGGGGGGCTCTTGGGGCTCGAGCCCCCCCGAAATTGTCTGAGACAATTTTTTTCATGTTCTACTGACCAGAAAAAAAAATTGTAAAAAAAATGAATTTTTACTCCACAATATCTTTTTTTCGTTGTTAGTTTGTTTGCTTGTGAAACCTTATTTAGTAGCAATTTTCTGTCTTGTAAAGTCCAAATTACCGAAATGCATATTAGCTATTTGTAAAAAACACTAAAAAGAGATCTTTATGGTACTTATTGTTGATCACTGTAATGTGTCTCCTTTCTTTTAAACAGTTCTCTTGCCAGAAATAGCGTTTTAATTCCATGTGAGACAAAAGATTCATCATTAACGAAGATCACAGTTGCATATGGAACTTCTAGTTTTGTTAGTTATGCACATAGTATACCTTCCATAGAGTATAAATTCTAACAAAAAGAAACACAGCCAATATAAAGTCTACTTTACAGAAAGGCATGTGATGAAAAATGGTACTATCTAATCCTACTTTAAGCAAAAATGCCAGTAATCACATCATAGACTATGGCATTCAGTATTCATATTTGCAGCGAGGCAGATTTTCAAACGAATGTCCAGATTCCCAAACCAGACTGAGCTTTGACTGGACCAGACGCTAATGTACACATGCAGTCCACAGGTTCTGTCAAAAGAAATTCCGTATCAGTTGTCCTTGTTTTCCTAAAGAAAACCAAAGTGTTAAACCCACTTGCGGAAAAAGCCACCATATGTGGCCTGCATCGTTATCTGCATCGTTCAAACTATTACACTACAACCGTCATTCGTCACCATGCACCTATAACTAAATAACATTTGCATAAGGAATCAGAAGGATTATCACAACGAATCTCTCAGGGAGAAAAATCAATCGCATACGATTGTATAGCCCCAAGCATTACAACAATTATTGGTCAACACAGTCAGAAAAGTATTTGTAGCTCCCTGCGCTCGAAAGAAGTAAGGTATTGTACCTACATTGGTATGAACCACAGCTCGCACCATAGGCCAAGTGAAAGGGAAGAGGGAAAACTTAATATATATATATATCTATATATATATATACATAATGTTGGAGCTAAGATTCCCTGAGTTCGACATACCTCTGAAGAGATCTAAGACAGTCCTAAAACGAAAGTGGGTGTGAGCTGTGATGTAAGTAGAATAAGTGGCTCTACTGATCTGACTGGCCTTAAAAAATCAACACGTTATGTAAACATCTTTGTTACGATCATCACAAAGCAGACATATCTGAGTCTGATGTAGAACACGATGATAGGCCATCGCTTCACTGTTCAATTTCCAAACTATAATCACTAATGACGTGTATCCACAGTTGAAGATACGCTGTATCCCATGAGACATCTGGTTGATACACACCCTGGGAACATATAGAAACGAGTTCGACACATACACCATGCCAGAAGATTTTCAGCAACTGCAATGCGTATAAGCATGGTTCCATGGTCTGTAGAAGACACGTCTACCCACGCCAAACAGTAAGCCATATGAGAAGACCTGTGTTCACTAGGGCTGGATTATTTATCAATATATCCCCAAGTATCGATATTTTTTAAATATCCCGATAACAATATTTAAGAGTTTGCTCTGCCAATATATCCCTTTAACGATATTCCGCGCGATCAATTGATATGCCGATAAGTACTGTTAAACGCCAACGACGGATTAATAGAATTGTGCTTCCGCGCAAGCGCGCATCACGAATGAAACCCGAATTCCCGAATGAAACCCGAGCGAACGAACATTCCGAGCGAGCGAACGATCCCATCAGCGAACGGAAACCTGAACAAAAAGAGCGCGCAATATCTTATACTAATACCCATTCTCTTATTTTTCTCCCATCCCTCACTGATAAAATATAAAAGTATAACCCCACCCCCAAACGATCACTGCACTCACACAATGCATATACTGCCCCTTCCTTTATTCCTGCATGAGAAACCTCACATCTAAATTATCACTGCTTTAATAAGTCCACCGCATAATAAAAAAATAAACAGTATTTATTGAAAGCCATCTGCTTTTCCCGCAGTATATTGACTTATTTATTACTGACTCTAAACGATAATATGAAATAATTTATACTACCGTTAGTATTTGATAATATTTCACATCACCACTTATGGATCGTAGGTGTAATACCAAATACCACAGTAACCAAACCACAGACAGGGCGATATGAAAACAAACGCTTATTATGACGAATGTATACAATATCTTTTGTTTTAGCTCATTTCCTGCTATTGGTTCATTGATATTGGTTTATTTCAAAGTGTGGATAACTTCTGGCCAATAAGATGCGACGTTCAATGTGTTTAACTCGCTTTGGACTCAGTGATGCCAGAGTGGGGATTTTTGAAGCTTCTGGGGACAATTTTGGGGAATTCTAAAATGTTTGGGGACAAATCTGGGGAGTTCAACTTTCTGTCAATGTTGGCAACGTAATGATTTATCCCTATGACTAGAGACTTTCAATAGCTTTATTGTTATTTGGGGATTTTTTTCAAAAATTGAGTTCATTTGGGGAAAAATCTGAGCTCAAATCAGAAAAATCTGCTTGATATTCTTTTTTGAAAAAAAAAATGTTTTTTTTCCTCTTTTCAGTGGAAAACCTGTTGGGGATTTTTTCGAAAAAAAACCCTTGATTTGGGGAAATCTAGGACCTGTTTGGGGAAATAATTTTCGATCATCTGGCATCACTGTTTGAGCTCCCTTTCTCCTTTCCCATGTTATCCAATGGGATTTTCGTTGCTTCGTTTTATAAAAATATCTCATTCAAAAATGAAGTTTTTCGAATTCTGTTTTTTGAATATTACTCTTTGAACGGGTCGCCTTTTAACTTGGTGAACAATTTTTCGAAAAAATTAGTTTAAATATTTTATTTCAATAAGTAAATTATGGACTCTAATTGTGGATCTCTAAGTAAAATATTTAAATTTATTTTTTCGAAAAATTGCTCACTAAGCTAAAAGACGTCCTGTTCAAAGAGTAATATTCAATAAACAGAATTTAAGCTAAAAGACGACCTGTTCAAAGAGTAAAATTCAAAAAACAGAATTCGAAAAAGTTCATTTTTTAATAAAATATTTTTATAAAACAACGCGACAAAAATCCCATTGGATAACATGGGAAGGGAGAAAGGGTACTATCTGACTGATGTAAAATAAAGTTTTATCTTCAGTAATTTTACAGTGACAGTTTCTTTATAGAAATATATAATATTGGATAGTTTATTACTTTTTTTGTGTAGCGTTTATTTTTTCTCTTTCCTTTTCCTTTTTTCTTTCTTTCTTTTTTTTTTTTTTTTTTAAAGCCGTACATGTTAAATAAAATTGGTTTAAATGCAAAATGAGTTACTTTAAGTAACAAAATGAAACTTTAACATAATATTGTTTAAATAATATAATTTTTATACTGACAATGTATACATATATATAATATATATATAATTCAATTTTCAATTGTTGTGAAACTATTATGAATGTGAATTGAACACATATACATTTAAAAAACATTGTAATGATTTGGTAAGCAGAAACAAAAATAAAAATGACAAGTAACTGACATTTAGGATGCATATAAGAGTTTTAAGTAAAAAATATTACTCTCTACGACCAAAAAAGGTGTATCCAATTCCAATGGCATTTCTTAACTATTTAAAATGATTTTCCTTTTTATTTAATACCTACATCTTAAGACAATTTTTCTTAAGCTTTATTTTTAGTAGAATTATGAATTTTGATATACTTGGTACAAATAAAACACAGATCACATATTAGCTGTGTTAAAATATGATTTTAAAATAATTAAAGCTTAAAATGGGAAGAATAGAGGATAAACTATACAGAGGTATACTAAAAAGCAATAGTATAAGTTATAAGAAACACAAAATATTGATTCACTTTTTATGATTTTTTTTTTTTTTTTTTTTTGTGATAAAGTTATGGTAGTAATATACCAGAAAATACATGGAAAACACTCTATACTTGTATACTTTAAAATTCGTGTGCATATGTTGTTAAAAAATAACAAATGTCTATTTTTTCCTATCTTGAAAGAAATATCGCAATATATCACTAATATCGATATTAACTTGGTGATATATCGCGATATTTAATTTCTGATATCGTCCAGCACTAGTGTTCACTAAACCTAGACATGTAATATGGCTAGGTTTAGTGGACGCCAGCACACAGGTCCTCATGTTTCCGGTAATACGATCTAAAGCAAGCATTATTATCTAATTAGAAAACCACATATATATATATATTATTTTCTTCTACACACATAACAAGAGAAAAATGTATTGGATTCGGAAACTTTTAGACTTCCTGTTTTCAATGTATTTACATGTTTTTAGATGCATTGAACACCATTAGACTATTTTTGGAAACTTACATATAAATTTTTTGTTGATTAGATTTTTCGGTATATGGCCCAGCAGGTAGCGTAGCTGCACTAGATTTCCCTTTTTATGGAAAAGATATATCTCGGCTGTATACAAAAAGAAGCTATATCTCCAAAAACGAAAAGTATTTAAAACATGGTTGTATCGAACATAAATCATGCGCCATACCATTGAATTGGGACGTCAGTCAGTTTTTGGTATGTTGAATTTGAATGGACTTAACATTACACTAAAGCTTAGACAGACAGCATATCAACAGTCTAGAATTCATTTCTAGGGTAATCGTACCATCACAATTTAAAACCTCCACGGAAAAGATGTTTCTCCAACTTCAGTATACCTGAGCTTTTACATTTACAAAACATGGAGGACACAACTGATGTTACGTGCACCAGATACCATTAATCCACATGACAGTCTTTGGATGGCTCCAGCATCGATCGCTCAATCCTTCAATTACAAGCTCGACTCCTTATTAACCGGACTACCGTGAGTCCAGTTTTTGGGGATTTTCTCCTTTTGTCAGCGGTTTATAACATCACGGATTAAAGAACTCTCTAACTTGTTCATTTTAAAGGACTAGTTCCATCAGTTTTTGGACCAAGGCACTTTTTAGAATTATTATTATTATTAAATCTTTTTTTCCATTTCAGATTTTAGGAATATTAATTCCATTGTTTGCCGCCATGCGGCGTTGAAACCGATCTTACTTATAGTGCATAACCATTTTACTATGCCTAGATACGAATTTTAAGGCAATAACTTATATTTGTTTTAAAGTTAAGGTGATTGAGGGGGGGGGGGGGAGACAAACTTTAATGCACACTCTCTTGGTGCACATATGTGCGGGTGCACGACCAACATCTGAGTGAAAGTTGGGCCCCCTCCGAAATTTTTTTCTGGATATGGCCTTGGCCATCCCAATGTGTTTTTCCAGGATTAGATTGAAACTGACTATAAATATTCACAGAGTAACAAATATCAGGGCGAGTTCTATTTGCAATAAAGGCTAAACATCCAAGTAAACTTCTGTAAGGAATTGTTGACATTTCTTGAATTTCATAATCATTTTTAGGACAATTTGACTTAGAATAAACTACACCTTTACTTATGGGAAGAGTTGAAATAGGGTATTTAAAACTTTTAAATCGGTCACAAACTTCTTTAATATACTGATATTGATGAATTTCAAGTTGACCGTTTATTTCTTCAAACTCGACCCCTAACAACTTCTTGGTTTTTCCCATAATTTTAAGGTCAAAATGACTTTTAAGTAAATTCAAAACTTTATCAATTGTTTTACTATATTTACTAAAAATGACAATATCAACAACATATAATAAAAGAATAACTTCATAATTATATAGATAAACACAATTACATGAATTAAACTTAACAAAACCTATTTTTATCAAAACTTTATGGATTTCAAAGATCCACTCACGACCTGATTGATGTAAACCGTACAAAGCTTTATTTAATTTACAATATAAACTTTCCTTTCCGGGTTGAATAAATCCTGCTGGCTGAGACATAAAAATATTTTCAGTTAAAGGGGCATATAGATAAGCACTAGTTATATCACATTGAATATGGGTCCAATTTAAAAAACTTACGAGCAATGAGAAAAAGAATCTAATCACAGCTAAATTGACCACAGGACTAAAAGTCTCGTCGTACGTTTCCCCTTTCATTTGACTATAGCCCTGGGCAACAAGTCTGGCTTTATAACGAATGATATTACCTTTTTCATCACGCTTAATTGCAAAAACCCATCTGTTACCGACAGGATTACAGTTCTGTGGTAAACTAGTAAGCTCCCAAACTTCCCTTTCTTTCATTACTTTTAACTCGTTTTCCATTGCCTCAAGCCATTTTTCTTTATGGGGAGATTTCATTGCTTGCTATCAGATACACGTTAAAAAAAAATTGCTCAGATTACAAAAACAGATTAAATTTCCAAGTCAAAAAAAAAAACTATAGGCTGGGCTGTGCCCATAACCACTTGTTATCCATCTCACTGGATATCTAAAGTTAGCAGAGGTTTTAAAAAAACAATTTTCCATCTAAAAAAACTTACAGTGGAAAGTGTGATTTGAATTTGACTTGGATGAAAATTTAAGTGTATGACACGATTGAAGACAAGATAAATTTACGTTGTAATTTCAACAACAGTAATAAAGTTAATATATATATGAACAAATAAATTTTAACATAACAACCCAGCTCAAGTGGTTTAATCAAACGTTAAATATTTTATTATGTCCCAGAAATACCAAAGACAAAAAAACGTACCACTGAGGAAGGCATTAAACTTTTAACTTAAAAGAAAAACAAGAATAAACATCGGCAGAGTAAAAATCGTATTATGTCATCCTCACTAAATATATTTAAAAAAAAATGACATTTTAAAACAATCTACATCTTAAAAGCCAATGTAACAATCCAGTAAAAGTGAGCCACACCACATCCATAATCAGCGATATTTATAGTAAAAAAACAACCGGCAAAGACAACGCCTACATCCGGGAATCAGTAATCTTATGCGAGGATGATACAAGGAACGCCGGAACGAGTTCACCATCTGCTGAAAATTCCAGCAATTAAATATTCCATACTAAAGTATAGCTCTAAGAAGTGTGATCAACTAAGCATTCCAGGCTAAAGTATAGCTCTAAGAAACGGGATCAACTAAGCATTCCAGGCTAAAGTATAGCTCTAACAAGCGTGATCAACTGTAAAAAGTAAACAAATGAGGAAAATTACTTTAAGATATTGAACTTCTATTAAAGATTTATTTAACTGAATAAATTGATAAAGGTAAGTTTTAAAAGGATATTTATATAAGAAATAAAGTTTACACTTAGAGATTTAAGTTAACAAGAAGTATTTAAAATAAAGATATTGGTATTATATGTAACATAAGCCCCTCCTCTTGTTAACTTGACATAACGCCAAACAAGCACAGGTATAAATTTAAACAACTTTGAGCTAGGTTAAAAAAAAGCACAATTTTTCTTTAAGTATAACAATAAATATTCAAAACTTTAAAAGCATCTTTAACACACATATATACATATAAATACTTCAACAATAAAAAAAACCACAAAATGTTAACTCACTTTTAAGATGAAAACAAAATTTACATATAAATTTCATTATCCACAGGTCATTACAAATGAAGTATCACAGACGAAACTTTAAATAATTACGACCACCATTAACAATGGCTATTTCAATACAGTTAAAAAAAAAGGAGGTTCATTATAAAAATTACCGAATTACAAATTCCTTTTTTCTTCTACAACAATCCATGAATACGTACAAAAATTTAAATCGTTAACTACACACAAGCCAACTACGGCACCTGGAAAAGAATTCTCTACATCTAAGCACACATATCTAAGTTTTTCTACATAGGCACCTGAAAAAGAAAAACTGCTACATCTAAGCCAGTATATGGCACCTGAAAAAAACCTTTACATCTAAGCCACTAAACGGCACCTAAAAAAACTAGATACATGTTAATTAAAAAAACATATAAAAAAACTTATACGGAAATGTATTAAACGTTACAATTATGCAAAATTTCAGAAAAATATCCCAAGTAACCAATCTTAAAATTTGCCTGGCCAGGACATTCAATAATGGTAACCTTAGGAAAAACGGAAAAATATGGGCAACAAGTCTGGCTTTATAACGAATGATATTACCTTTTTCATCACGCTTAATCGCAAAAACCCATCTGTTACCTACAGGATTACAGTTCTGTGGTAAATTAGTAAGCTCCCAAACTTCCCTTTCTTTCATTACTTTTAACTCGTTTTCCATTGCCTCAAGCCATTTTTCTTTCTGGGGAGATTTCATTGCCTGCTTGTAGGTTTTAGGAACAACAATTTCTTCTAGTCATCTGTTATTAAAAACTATATTACTACTTGGACCCTGTTCAGATACAATACCAGTATAATTGTCACTACCACTGAAATTAAATGTTTCAGGATCATATACAATTTTTTTTTTTTTACAATAGTCCTGAACTTCATTTTGGGATCTAAGACGCTGCATTTTTCCTTCTTCATAATAGTAAATATCTGTCCTATCCCCTGTTTGTCTAGGAACAGCTTTTCTGTACCAGTTAACAACCTTTAAAACATCACACCCCTCCTCTAAACTGTCTTTGTCCTGAATATCAGAAGGGAAAGAGGTCGCACTTCTCATATCTTCTACAGCATTTTCCTCCGAAACAGAATTCGGGAAAAGTGGGACAAATAACTGAGTTTGGGGCTCCAGCACTGCTCCACTGCTACTATTCCGATCTATATACTTGGCTTTCTCGTTAAACCTAACATTAAGTGTTTCTATTATTTTGTCTGATTCAGGTAGCCATATTCTGTATCCTCTAGTCCTAAAAGCATAACCCACCATAACACCCTTTGTTGCTTTAGGGTCTAATTTATAACGTTTTTGTCGTGGGATACCTACATAGGCTAAAACACCAAATGGCTTTAAATGCCGGACTGAGGGTTTGTTTCCAGTATATAGTTCTAAGGGAGTTTTAGTGGAGTTTGTGTTACAGGTCCTATTCCAAGTGTAAACAAAAGAAGTTGCTGCTTCTGGCCAAAAATTCTGTCTTAAATTACTTAATCTTGTAGTAAAGTTCTGATACCATCGGCTACAGTTTGGTTATAGCGTTCAACAACGCCATTTTGCTGTGGAGTATACAAATTTGTTAATTCATGTTTAATTCCTTTAGAATCAAAGAAATCTTCAAGGGTATTTGACATGAATTTCTGTCCATTATCACTACGAAAAGATTTCACTCTACTTCCAATCAAATTTTCAGCACGCCTAATGTGTCTAATGATAATATCCGCGGCATCTGATTTTAACTTAATTGGGTAAAGAGCTACCTTTCTAGAAAAATCGTCAACTATGGACAAGAAATATTTTTCTCCATGTTTCCCCCCAACATGAGAAGGACCCCATAAATCAGGAAAAATTAACTCAAGTGGCTGTGTTGATCTGATATAACCAGTAGACTTATGAGAAATATGTCTAAACTTATTTAATTTACAAACTTCACATTCAAAATTTTTATCATTTAGACTAGAAACACCATTTACACCATTTTCTTTACAAGTATGAGTCAAAATATCAGGACTGATATGGCCAAAACGTCTATGCCAAAGTTGCATTTTATTCCCTTTTTCTAAATTCAAATTTTACATGTCTGTTATTAACTTTAGGAATTTTAGGATATAGATAATAAATTTTATTCTTTAAGTAGGCTTTAAACAAAAATTCATTGTCACGATATATTTTAACCTCACCCCCACCACCTTCATATATACAACCCTTTTTATCCAAAGCAGGACCAGATATTATATTTCTCCTCAATTTAGGAGAGTACATAACATTTTCTAAAGTGAATATTCTCTGACCAAACCTCAATTTTATTTTCCCCATTCCCTCAATTTCAAAATCCACATCCTTAACAGCTACAGTCATGTTTTCGTTAATTAAAGGTTTATACTTGAAAAATAAGTCCCTTCTGGAACAACAATGATGAGATGCCCCTGTATCAAAAATCCATGAACATCCCTCTTCAGATTCCGTTGAATTAGAGTGCATAATAAATAAAACATTTTTGGACTTACGTCTATTTCGATGAGCTCTTGCTCCTGAAAAACCAGACTGTCTAGTATCATACTGAGGTCGGTTGGGGCTGTAACTTGCATCATGATGAGGTCTATCAGTACTAAAACGATCCGGTGACTTGAAATTTCTATGTCTATAACTTGGGCTAAAGCCTCTCCTATAGGCACTCCTGGAATCCCTGGGTTGGAACTGTCTTTCACTACCTTGGCGATGGTCGGTGAAACCAATATCTTGATTACTTTTGAACCTGCAGATAGCCTGATGGTGGCCAAATTCCCCACAAAAAGTGTAGTTTTGTCGAGAAGTTACTACATTTACTAAACCTGGCGTTTTTACTTTGTCACTATAACGAAGATCTAAACGTGCCTCCTCAGCAGACAATTCATTAACAATATCAGTGAATTTAAATTTTTCTTTTGGCCAACGTAATATATTTTGGACAATACTATCAAAACTGCTAGGTAAATATCTAAGCAACTGGAAAGAAGTATAAGTATTGTCATCAAATTTTTCATTTAAATCCTTGAGCTGGTTTGAAAGTCTAAGTAATCTGGCAGCATAAAGTGAAATATTTTCATTTTGTTTAATTTTACATTCAAATAATTCAGAAAATATTTTCATATGAAATGACCTCGAATGCGGCAAGTAGTTTAATTTAAGTGCATCCCAAGCTTTGATGGGATCATCATAATTTTCTACCAATTTCCGGAATTCGGGTTGAATATTTAAATATAATGTAGCTAAAACGTTATCTGATCGGATTTTAAATTTAGCTATTTCCTCATCTGAAACTTTTTCGGACTTTTTTGGAATTGACTTACGTTGATCTATTATATCCCAAAGTCCGTAACTAATTAACAGGTATTTTATATCAGCCGACCAACTGCTATAATTGGTGGCATTAAAGCAGGCTTTATAGTGACCGTTCCGTTCCGCTGTACGCAAGAACAGAGCTAGAATATAAGGAGTGATAACTTCATATTCAATTTAATTCTATTCAATTTCTTAATCAGTAGATAGTTATCACTCCTTATATTCTAGCTCAGTGCTTGCGGACAGCGGAAGGGAACGGCCACTATAAAGGCACCTTTAGTTTTTCAATAGTATAAGCAGATTGAGCCATAATGAAAAACTACAAAAAAACAATAGCCCCTCCGAATCAGATACACGTTAAAAAAAAATTGCTCAGATTACAAAAACAGATTAAATTTCCAAGTAAAAAAAAACTATAGGCTGCGGTGGGCCCATAACCACTTGTTATCCATCTTACTGGATATCTAAAATTAGCAGAGGTTTTTTAAAAAAAACAATTTTCCATCTAAAAGAAAACTTACAGTGGAAAGTGTGATTTGAATTTGACTTGGATGAAAAATTTAAAGTGTATGACACGATTGAAGACAAGATAAATTTAGGTTATAATTTCAGTTTTATTAAAAACTTTAAACAAAATATAAATTTAACAACAACAGTAATAAAGTTAATAAAAGTTAACAGTATATTAAATTACAACTTATCTAACCCAGCTCAAGTGTTTTATCAAATGTTAAAACATTTTACCATGGCCCAGAAAAACCAAAAATAAAAATGTAACACTGAGGAAGGCATTAGCAAACATTTAACATAAAAGAAAATAAAAATAGGCAGAGTAAAATCGTATTTAAAGACAATTTACATTGTGCAAAAGCTGACGTGACACAAAACTAAATGTGAGCAGCACCACATCCATAATCAGCGCAAAGACAACGCCTACATCCGGGAATCAATAATCTTACGCGAGGCTGATACAAGGAACGCCAGAACGAGTTCACCATCTGCTGAAAATTCCAGCAATTAAATATTCCATACTAAAGTATAGCTCTAAGAAGTGTGATCAACTAAGCATTCCAGGCTAAAGTATAGCTCTAAGAAACGGGATCAACTAAGCATTCCAGGCTAAAGTATAGCTCTAAGAAACGGGATCAACTAAGCATTCCAGGCTAAAGTATAGCTCTAAGAAACGGGATTAACTAAGCATTCCAGGCTAAAGTATAGCTCTAAGAAACGGGATCAACTAAGCATTCCAGGCTAAAGTATAGCTCTAATAAGCGTGATCAACTTTAAAAAGTAAACAAATGAGGAAAATTACTTTAAGATATCGAACTTCTATTAAAGATTTATTTTACTGATTATATTTCTTTCAGAAGAACCCTGCATGTATTTGCGGGGCCAGCGCAAGCTCGGTAAAGCACGTGATGCTAGAGTGCGCACGGTGGCGGTCGGTCAGGGAACGTTACTTCCCGCCGAACTACCACCTTCGAACGCGGCGGGATTTGTGCCTGGACTACTATTGTAGGAAAGGAATCGCAGTCATCATGACGGATCTCCTGGACTGGGCACTTAACCCGCTTGGTGGTGGACGACGGATTCTCGAAGCGTCTGAGCCTGACGCCCCAGAAGAGCCTCCTAGAAGGTCTCTTCGGTTGGTAAGTGCGACGGTGAGACGATGAGAATTGGTGATGAAAAGGTGTGAGAGTGGTGGTGTAACGAAGTGTAGAGTGACGGCGAGATGGCGAGTGTGAGATGGTAAGTTGGCAAGATGGCGAGTGTGAGTTGGTAAGTTGGCAAGATGGCGAGTATGAGTTGGTAAGTTGGCAAGATGGTAAGTTGGCGTGTTGGTAAGTGTGTGGTGGTGTGACGGTGAGTTCGAGTTGGTGAGACGGTTGGCGTTGGTGTGGTGTGGAGAGAAGGGGGAGCATGTGCTCCCTGTCTACCGAAAGGTAGAAGCGCTGATTCAAAACAGCCAATTCGGACTGTCTAAAAGGGAACTTTTTGTTGGCATCGCACGAACTCGTAGCAGTGCTCTCCGCCTGTGCGTTTCGGGAAGAAGTACACCCACGTGGTGTGAGGAGGTCTGTCTTAACTGACTGGTGGTGCATGACCGGACGGCGGGACTACCCTGGCGGACATCGGTGCTCACATAGGGTTGTGATGGCCCGAGCAAACAGGGGCTGTCCAGGTGTCCTGGGTGGGGCCTTCCGAGTGGCAGTATAAGGAGGCTTAGCAAAACTGGGAAGCGGTGCTGATCTTACTAGTCGGCATGGATGTGCGTTATCGGCTAGGGGTGAACTCCGTTGGGAGAGCGGGCCTGGTGGACGGCCTTAGGTCGTCCTCAGAAGGCAAACAAGCCTTCTGGCCGCCAAACCGAGGTCGGCCAGTTACTAGGGCCCTCAGCCCCAACTTTGACCAACTCCGGTTGGTCCGGAGGGGCGATATGAGCCTTGCTATAGCTGATTGTCGAACCTTACCTGGGCCACTTCCCTGCTGTCGCGAAGTTGGTATGTTGCTGTCGTAGCGGCTAAGGCCTGCACGATGTTGGGTCGTCTTGAGACGGGACTGCATGGATACCCTCGTATCTGGGTCAGTCGATGATGGGGCGCGCTTGCGTGTCACCTGTCTTACTGATTATATTGATAAAGGTAAGTTTTAAAAGGATATTTATATGAAAAATAAAGTTTATATTCAGAGATTTAAGTTAACAAGAAGTATTTAAATAAAGATATTGTTATTATATGTAACACGCGCGTATCCTTGAAGTTGTGCGCGCGCAGCGCTCACGGGACTGCGTTGCCGAAGTCAGTGGGGACCCGGTGTGAGTTTTTACCCGATCAGAAATGATTTTTTTTTTAGGGGGCACGAAGGGTCAGGGAAGGAATACGCGCACGCAGTGCGTGTATCCCTTAAGTTGTGCACTCGCTGCGCGCACTGTACTGCGCTACCGAAGGCAGTGGGGACCCGGTGCGAGTTTTTACCCAATCAGAAATGATTTTTTTAGGGGGCACGTAGGGTCAGGGAAAGAATACGTGCGCAGCGCGTGTATCCCTTAAGTTGTGTTGGATATGAAGGATTTCATATCCACAAACACACTAAAACAGATTTATTTTTATATAGCAGAGTGCAAAAATGTTTGCAGTGAAGCGTGGCTGAATGTTTTTGTAGTGTATAAGCAAGCAGAGTTTCAATTCAACTTAAAATAAGTGCATGAAGACAAAATAATCACAAAGTTTTTAATTAACCAAATAAGTTTATTAAAGTTTAATAAAACATATGTAAAACAAAAATATAACAATATAATAAGTTAACTTGTAACGAAAATAAGTTTCATTAATTACTTAACTTTTGCATCTTAATTGCAAACGATAAAGACATTCAAAAATATGACAAGAATGTCAAAAACTTCAAAAATGATATTTTAAATGTTTAAATGATATTTAAATAGCTAAATGGCTTCACGACCCGATAGTAAAAGTTCATATTATAATCTGAGCAGTAAAAGAAATAAAGTTCTTTTTAACTAAAAATCAAAAGTTCTTCATAAACTTCTTTTACCTGTTGGTCTTTTACTTCACTAAAATGATGAAAGAAAATAAACTTAACCTATACTAAACTATCACGCTAGGCCAACAGGTACTCAATCCCCCATTAAACCTAACGTGAATAACGAAACATTAAGGAAAAAATCAAAATAAGAAAAACCTCCCACTTCCCAAATTTCATAGCCGTCTATTTATATCCATTTTCACCTAATTAATATTCATACTGAAAGAGAAAGTTCTGGATGATTCTGCATCAGATTTGCATATGGCGTTCAACAGTTAACAGATTGAATTCACGAAAATTCGGTAAGTTACAAGAACGGCTGAATCGGCAAATCAGCGATTGCAAATCCTACAGTGAATTACGGAACCAACTCTTTTACTGCTGGCTGTTAAGTTACGAGAACGGCTGAATCAGCAAATTAGCGATCGCAAATTCTACAGTGAATTACAGAACCAATTCTTTTACTGCTGACTGTTATGAGTGGAAGACCGGAATGAGCAATACAGCCAAAGGTAAATAAACAATGTAGTTTAAAAATAAACGTTGGATTATTTTATATAAATGGAATTAATTCTAAAAGGTAAGATTTACGGTTTATTTTGTATTTTACTATTAATAAAGATTTATTTTACTTTTGGATGATGAGATTTAATAAAGGGACTAATTACTAACATTCTCCCCCCCCTCACTACTGACTTGTCACTACAGACAAAGTGCATATTGCACAAAGGAAAGACAACACTAACTCAATTCCCTTGAGTTAAACCACTAAATATATCTAAAGATTATGTTTCTATGACTTACAGTTAGGTTAATTTGTTACTTTTAAATTAGAAAATATTTTACACTTTTACAAAAATACTGCTCATTTTTCTTTACCATCAGATCATGATCACAAAACAATCAAAATATATTAAAGTTCAGTTTTCGAACTACCTATTTTTCTTTCTCTTTATACAATATATAACCTGTATATAACCACAAAAATTCATTATTAATAACATCAATTTTACAAACACTTAAATAACCACTTATATTTGCACGCTATACAATTAACATAAATAACCACTAAATTGATATACCTTATTCATCATATAACAGTTCATATAACTCTACTTTGAATGCACACCAAATATAAGAATACTTATATACTGTAGAAGCAACAATGCAGGATAACATGTTCATAGATCATTCATCCATCATCTTTTATATGTGGGGCCCCACTTTCATACTAACCATTCACTCTCAAAAGAAGGATTTATAACATAAAATATCAAATTATATATACATATTCATACATCATTGTTTCTATAAAATTTAAACTATATCAATATATTTCAACATTTCTTTTACATTTAAACAACTATAAATACAGTGTCATAAGTTAAGCGGGATCTAGTGGCAGTTCCAATAAAAACTAAATAAAACGAGGACTCACTTACATAAAAGATATTAACATGCCCGCGATATGCCCTAGCATGACAACAAACCTCCAGTGGGCACTATCTCATGATAATCATCTGGCATTTACAGTGGACACCCTTGCGAGACGCTTCATAGGGCTGCTCTGATTAACTGAGAATGACTCAGTAGTGGCTCTTAATCATACTCTGACAGGAAAATTAAATGCTTAACTTAATGACAAGTAACCCCCTTTTTTTCAACAATAAATTGCATATCAAAGTAGTTATATACAAGTGTGCATTTTAAAACAAAAGAGAGTCCATATTAAACAATACATTAATTATATCAAATTTCAATTCTTTTATAAAACAATATACTTCAATTAATCAATTATACAATATACAAATAGATTATATGCAAAACTACTTAGTTCAAAAAAATATTACTTATAAATTTATTTAGGTCATTCTTGGTGAGTGGCTTGGTAAAGGCATCAGCCAAATTAGATTTAGGACGTACAAACTGCAAGTTAAATTTATTTTCATAAACCAGATTTCTGACAAAAAATAATTTCACATCAATATGCTTGGAACGGTGATTTTCTATTGAGGATTTTACAAAGTCAATAGTGGCCATATTATCTATATATAAAATAGGTTGAGTTTTACTGCCAGAGATAATTTTACGATTATAACATTCATTTAAAATATTATCGAACCAAGTTAATTCTCGGGCTGCTTCAGTCATAGCGATAAATTCTGCTTCCATCGTTGATAGGCTTACACTACGTTCTTTAAACGTTCGCCAACTGATGGGAGAATTTCCTATCAAAACTAATTGACCACCGAGTGAGGTTCGATCATCACGATTGGCAGCAAAATCCGCATCTGAATAGGTAATTAATTGTATCTTTTTACATGTTAAATTTAATTTTAAGTGTTTAGTATGGACCACATATCCTAGTAACTTTAACAGACCATCCCAATGGGTCATACCAGGATTAGATTGAAATTGGCTTAACACATTCACCGCATAGGCTATGTCAGGTCTGGTACGATTAGATATGAACGATAAACAACCTAATATGCTTCTGTATGGCAAACGAGACATTTCAGAAATTTCAGCATCAGTTTTAGGACATGTACTTTTAGAATATACAGAACCTTTACTTATGGGTAGGGAGGTAATTGGCAATTTAAATTTACTAAACCTTTCATACACTTCTTCAATGTACGTTTGTTGATGTATGAAAATCTCTCCTTGAGATTCTTCAATCTCTACCTCCTCAAATTCTACACCTAATAACTTTTTAGTTCTAGCCATAATTTTAATATCAAACTTATCTTTAAGCAGGTCTAATACATTATCTATTACTTTCTGATTTCTGCCAAAGATTACAAAATCATCTACATATAAAGCTAAAACTATATCATTTCTATATGTATAGGCACAATTGCACCATTCAAATTTCTTAAAACCTATATTAAGTAAAACCTGATGCATTTCGAAAAACCATTGCCTTCCCGATTGATGTAGACCATACAGAGCCTTTTCTAATTTACAAAATTTATTTTCTTGTCCTGCAGTTATGAAACCTAATGGTTGCGACATATAAACATTTTCATCTAGAGGGGCATATAGATAAGCACCAGTAATGTCGCACTGTGTATGTGACCAACCATTAAATGATACTAAAATAGAAAAGAAAAACCGCAAGACACTAAAGTTTACAACTGGGCTAAATGTCGTATCATATGACTCACCCTTGACTTGTTTAAAGCCTTGAGCTACTAAACGTGCTTTGAAACGTACGATTTTTCCCATTTCATTACGTTTAATGGTGTACACCCAGCGACATCCAATAGGTGTTACATTTGGTGGCAAATCTACTAAACGCCATACACCCCTCTCATACATTATATCTATTTCTTTTTGCATAGCTTTACGCCATTCATCTCTTTGATCTGATTTTACTGCTTGTTTATATGTCTTAGGGATGGTTACTTTATCTAGTCAACTAGATTCACCTAGGCTAGAAGATACAGTCCTTATATCATCATCACTATCACTATCTTTAGTAACCTTTTTCCCCCCTGTTACCAAACCTCTGTATGTATTGGAACCTTTAAAACTAAATAACTTAGGGTCAAAGTATATTTGGTGTTTATTACAATAATTTATTACATCTTTTAAAGACCTTAACCTTTCGGTTTTACCTTCCTCATAATAGTATATATCAGTTCGTGAGCCATCTCTTCTTAAAACTGGTTTTCTAACCCATGTTACATGTCTAAGACCTGAACTGCTATCACCGTCTCTCTCATCAGATGACGACTGAGACATTTCATCACGATTGTCTGAGGATTCAGAAGAGGTTTCGGAGGGTTCAAAGACATTCTCAATGATTTCCCTGCCTCTAAATTTGCTCAAACTTGTGGAATCCGATACATCATCAGATCTAAGACTACTACTGGGCTCCAGCACTGCTCCATTAACTGCGTCTTTATAATATACCTCTTCATCAAAAGCAACATTAATAGTTTCAACTATACTATTATTTTCAGGTAACCAAATACGGTAACCTTTGGTCTTAAAGGCATAACCAACCATATATCCTTTCCGAGCCCTTTTATCAAGTTTTCCCCGATGTTGCCTTGGTATCCCAATATATGCTACTACACCGAACGGTTTAAGATGTTTTACAGAAGGTTTTGTACCTCCGAACAGCTCAAATGGGGTCTTTCCTAACTTACTATGGCAAACTCGATTCCATGTATAAGTACTATACAATACGGCCTCGGACCACAAACTAGCTGGTAGTCCTGACTCATTTAAAACTGTCCGAGCACTACTAACCACAGTCTTATTAAACCGTTCACATGGACCATTTTGTTCGGGAGTATACACATTGGTAAGCTCGTGTTGGATACCTTTTTCAGTAAAATATGCCTGCATTCTACTATTTACAAATTCTTTTTCATTATCTGACCGAAATGCTTTTACCCTACGGTCAAGAAAAGTTTCTACTCTAGTAATGTGTTTTTTAACAATTTCAAAAACTTCCGTTTTCTCTACCATCGGATAAATTGCACATTTACGTGAGTAGTCATCTATAATGGACAAGAAGTATCGTTCTCCCATTCTACCTCTTTCTTGCTGTGGTCCCCACACATCGGCATATAAAAGATCTAAAACACCCTTTGACCTAATTCGATTAATTGGTTTAAATGAAACTCTTTTAAACTTATTTATTTTGCAGGACTCGCATTTATAACCATTATTTTTAAAAATTGGCATACCCCTCACATGTTCATTTTTACTTGTATATACCAAAGTGGGTATATTTATATGGCTAAACCTTCTATGCCATAACTCAGTTTGATTACTAACTTTAGTTGGTGCCGCAAATGAAACCTTTTTCTTTTTATTACTTAAAATTTTAGGCGACACATAATAAATACCATCTCTGAGGGTTGCCTTAAAAAGTAATTTATCATCATTATCTACAACTTTTACCAAGCCGCTCCCACCATAAAATTTTGCACCATCTACATCTAAACAAGGTCCAGAAATTAAATTACGTCGAAGTTTAGGTGTGTACATAACACTTTTTAACCCTACAGTGCATGATTTTTTCTATTTTCCCAGGAAAAATATATTTGCTTCTGTGATAGCCACATAGTAAGGGAAAAATATTAAAAAATTTCCAGTGATTGCCATTTTTAATTAATTTAATTTTTTTTAATTGTTGCCATATGGCAACACTGTGAATTAAGCATATACTTTTCAATACATAGGAATTTTTTTTAATTAGGCTAATCTGCAATGTTTTTATTGAAATAATGCTATCACATAAATAAAAAAGCATGAGATATTTAGCAATAGTACTTACCAGTTAGTTTTTATTATTAAACATTATGGTTTTGTATGGTATGACACAAAACAGTTATTATATAAATTCCTAGGTACTTCCTTATATCAGTAGAGTGCAGTGGATTTTCAACACGTTTTTGAGCACTGTATGGGTTTGTTTGTTCAGCGATAAATTCAAACAGTTCAGGTGGAAAAAAGTATAAAAAAAAATTCGAATGGTGTTTCTAAAGGCAAAACTGCAGATTCAATTTGCAGATTTTCATGTTTCCAAAGCAAAGTTCTCTTCAGTTTGCGTTTACTTGTTGGTTTTTGTTGTGATGTGGATGGCTGGGTAATTACATCTAAGTTTGCACCGATGTTCAAATCATTTTCACCAACACATTCATCCGCTTGTATATCACGCTCACTCTCCGGATCATCGTCAATAGTGTCTAAGTCATCGAAAAAAATGTTCGTATCAACTGTTGGGTCCTTATCACTATCATCAGACAAGTCACTGGCACTGGAAAGTGCATTCCAGATTTCTTCAGTTAAAGGTTTTATTTTTCCGTCTTTATCTTTAAAAAATACACTCGACATAATGATATTTTTACGATACAAACACTGAAATAAGAACACAGAATTAAAATACTCATGAAAAACTTTAAAAAACTAAACGAAATTATAAGCAAAAGCTTTTACTGCATTGAACTCAGGACGTAAATAATCAAAAGCAAAATCAAGCTTTCTTCATAGTGTTGCCAAATGGCAACATTTGTAAAAACGAACGTAAAAAATTATTATTATAAATTTTGTTGTTAAAAACAAGTTAAAATTAATAAAAAGATATTCTCTAAACAAAATATATTTTTTTTATATATATTTTTGCATGTTTAATAATATTTTAGAAGATCGAAGTCAGCCTTTGCCAGAAAAAAATTGAGATTGCAAAAGTCGTACTTTGATTTCAACCATTGTTTTGGTACTGCTATCTATGATCTGTTTCATGAACGAAAATCGCTAATCGGAGTATTTAGAAGCCGGAAAGCACAGTGTTGCTGAGATGCTACATGAATTGAATAGGTTAGAGAGGAGAAAAGAGTTTGTAGCCAATTGGCTACAGTATGCACTGTAGGGTTAAAAACATTATACGTTGACCAAATTTTACTTTTAAAACACCTTTTCCCTCTATGGGGAAATCAATTCCATCAATAGCTATACTTAATGATTCATTATTTACAGGTGCAAATTCAATAAAAAAGTTTTTGTTATTTACAAAATGATGGGTTGCCGCCGTATCAAAAACAAATTGTGTTGATTCATTTGATTCACTTAAACAAGGACAAGTAATAAGATGAGATGAAATTTTAAACTTACATAGACTTGGCTTCTATCTAGTCTGTCTGTGCTCAGTCCTTTCAACACGATGTCTTGAGTCAGACGCTGGGCTTGCTGAGTACTGACGACTTGAACGCGGAACACTATTCCCTGAATTAGGCGATTCACAACGTCTACAGCTGCAGGAAGAACCTCTAGTCCGTCTATTTATACTCCTTGATGGACGGTCACATTTCCTTTTTCTCTTTAAAAGGCAGAATCTTGCATAATGTCCAGGTTTGGCACAATTAAAGCATATTAAAGCTTTCTTTACTTGAGATTTTATCTCAGTATGGCTGACCTTTACGCTGTCTTTATCACGTAATTTGACTCTGGTTTCTTCTGCTACAAGAGTTTCTACAATATTTTTAAAGGTAAACTGTTCTACATCCCATCGTAGAATCACTTGAACTATACTATCAAATATTGATGGTAAAAATCTTAACAGTTGAAAGTTCAAATAAGCTTCGCTGAAATTCGAATCAAGCTTTCGAATCTTTTCGTATATCTGTGATAACCGAGCTGCAAAAAGTTTTATGCTTTCATCAGTCCTTATACGAGTCTCACACAACTCACTAAAAACTTGCATGTGATATGCCTTTGAGTCAGGCTTGTAATACTTTTCTAAAGTAGTCCATACTTCCACTGGATCCTTGATGTTTTCTATTATTTTGCAACTAGCCGCCTTCGGCGACCAGCTGGTTCGCGATCCCTGAAAAATCCGACTTTACGAAATTCCCGCTCGGTGGCGCCTGCGGCGCCTTTTTCCCGTATCAGGTCTAATAACAGCTTATTGATATATCGTGAAAATAGCTTATCTAAATCGCAGTAAACTCCCGTGCGGTAGCGCCTTCGGCGCTGATATTTCAAATTTCTAACTTTAGCTAAGTCCCGCTCGGTGGCGCCTGCGGCGCCTTATCCACGTTTTAGAACTTACAACACCTTCCTCGCTCATTGGAATTTGAAATATTGAAATTTTAAAATATAGCAGCGCCATCTGAAGGTAGAAATTTCTGTAATATATTGTTCAATTCCAAATCAACAAAGCTTTCAAATGATGTATTACTTATGAAAATATTTTAATTAGTAGCTGAGATACAAAAGAAAACCTAAAAAGGAAACCTTAAAACGTGTAAATTGGGTAAAATCACGAATAATACTTTCGATTATATAAAAGAACTTTAAAATATCTTTCGAATGATGTATTAAAAATTATATAATCATAATTAGAATTTGAAATATTGAAATTTTGAAATATTTCAGCGCCATCTGGCCGTAGAAATTTCTGTAATCTACTGTTCAATTCCAAATCAACAAAGCTTTCAAATGATGTATTACTTATGAAATTATTTTAATTAGAAGCTGGGATAAAAAAGAAAACCAAATACCTTGCCTTAAAATCTTAATATGCCAACCAATTTCAAACGCTGCAACTCTTTTTGTTTTTTTTTTGCCTTTTTTCCCTGTTCCTCAAGCCCTCTAATAATCGTACTCTTTCAAAAATATTCACAATCGAATTATCGGGCATTAAAACTACATACTACGAAATTTCGACTACTGCAAATACTGCAAAAAAATAAAAGAAGACAATCCTTTTTCCAATAAATATGTCATTTTTTTAATTATTCATATATTTTCATGAAAATTGAACAGTAGCTTTATAATATGCTGTCTAGGCCGAATATTAATTCAAATGTAACGTGAATGAAAATTTGAAAAAAATTGAAAATTGCAATTTTTCCCCCCAGTATAAAACACATGATATCTTAATTGATTACAACCATTTCCGTTTTCATCACAGACAGTTGTCTCGTATGTGTTTTGTTTCCGATCGAGACCGCTTAGAAAATCGTCTGCCTGTTGCCAACTAAATTTCATAGTTTAGTTAATTTTAAAAAATCTAATTGACGTATCGATAAGCTGCTTGCACTCTTAGATTCGGAAAAAATTCCCTTTTCATTTGGTACCAAATTCGTAATGATCGGACTAATATTTCTAATTTATTTTCCATTTTTTCTGCTTTTAACTCCGTTAAAATATCTACTTTTATGCAATCTCGGTGAATTCTGAGTCATTGAGATCGCTTTTTGATTAAGACATAGGTCTACATTTTAATTAATATCTCCGCAACTAATTAAAATTTTTAAATTCTGTTTTGACTATCCCCTCGGGCAGGCTTCTGAGCACCCGTATGTCAAATTTTGTAGTTCTGCGTTCAGTAGGGGCTGAACGTATAGATGCTCAGACAGACAGACAGAGAGACAGACAGACAGACAGACATCTTCTTTTATTATTATAGATACTGCTCAGATATATTGAGATAAATAAGCGACAAAGCTGTATTAGCTCTAAATTCGTACGAGCTCAGTTCTTTCTTATACTCCTTATCATCTAATTTATCTGGAGCAGGTGGTTCAGGTTTTCTTTCAGAAGTTTCTATTAATTTCCATACATTTCTTTCCATTAAAATATATCTTATATCCTGACTCCACTGGTCATAATTTTCTGCTTCCAATTTCAAGATTGTATATGAAGCCTTTTTTTTTTTTTTTTTTTTTTTAATATTATTAACTAACTAAATAATTATCTTTTACAAAAAAAAAAAAAAAAAAAAAAAATTCAATTTTTACAGTTTAGTTAGCTTTTACTGCTTAATGTAGAAAATTTTTTTTAAAGAAAAATAACGTTTTTACAATAAAACGATGTCCCCCCCCCCCTACTAAAACTATCTTAAAGTCAATGAGGGGGTGTTGAAATACTTCATGCTTTTACACTAGAATAATAAATTTAAACTCTGCGATTTATAAAAACTCTGCGGAAAATTACACTAGCAACACTTCAGCCCATAACCAAAAATGTGTGTTGGATATGAAGGATTTCATATCCACAAACACACTAAAACAGCATTTAAAACCGTTTAAAATTACCTTACGAGCGCTTTCGACTGCTTCAGCAGTCTTCTTCAGGTATGTGCTCCGGTGAACCACGTTCGTCGGGCGTATTCTTTGTTCTTTCATCTCTCTTCTCCAGGACAGGGCGCCACCCGGCGTCGATTTCTATTGGCTCCGTGTTGCATGCATCGTGGTTCGCGATAATTTCGACGTTTTCCTTCTTTGTGGCATAATAATAGCTGTTGTAGTGCGCGATTTTTCTGAAGTTTTTAAAATCTATTTTTATATTTTCTTTTTCGTTTATTTTTGTTAGTGCTGTTGTTATTTTACCGTATTTTATATCATTTTCGTGTTCTTTAATCCGTGTTTTTATCTTTCATTTCGTCATGCCGATATAGCATCCTGTTGTTATTCTATCGTATTTTATATCATTTTCGTGTTCTTTAATCCGTGTTTTTATCTTTCGTTTCGTCATGCCGATGCTATATCGGCAGGATGCTATATCGGCATGACGAAACGAAAGATAAAAACACGGATTAAAGAACACGAAAATGATATAAAATACGGTAAAATAACAACAGCACTAACAAAAATAAACGAAAAAGAAAATATAAAAATAGATTTTAAAAACTTCAGAAAAATCGCGCACTACAACAGCTATTATTGTGCCACAAAGAGGGAAAACGTCGAAATTATCGCGAACCACGATGCATGCAACACGGAGCCAATAGAAATCGACGCCGGGTGGCGCCCTGTCCTGGAGAAGAGAGATGAAAGAACAAAGAATACGCCCGACGAACGTGGTTCACCGGAGCACATACCTGAAGAAGACTGCTGAAGCAGTCGAAAGCGCTCGTAAGGTAATTTTAAACGGTTTTAAATGCTTTTAATATATTTTATACTTTACCTTTTATTGATTTTAAATAAATAAATAAAAAATTAAATAAAAAACACTAAAAAATATTTATTTTTATATAGCAGAGTGCAAAAATGTTTGCAGTGAAGCGTGGCTGAATGTTTTTGTAGTGTATAAGCAAGCAGAGTTTCAATTCAACTTAAAATAAATGCATGAAGACAAAATAATCACTAAGTTTTTAATTAACCAAATAAGTTTATTAAAGTTTAATAAAACATATGTAAAACAAAAAATATAACAATATAATAAGTTAACTTGTAACAAAAATAAGTTTCATTAATTACTTAACTTTTGCATCTTAATTGCAAACGATAAAGACATTCAAAAATATGACAAGAATGTCAAAAACTTCAAAAATGATATTTTAAATGTTTAAATGATATTTAAATAGCTAAATGGCTTCACGACCCGATAGTAAAAGTTCATATTATAATCTGAGCAGTAAAAAAAATAAAGTTCTTTTTAACTAAAAATCAAAAGTTCTTCATAAACTTCTTTTACCTGTTGAAGTCTTTTACTTCACTAAAATGATGAAAGAAAATAAACTTAACCTATACTAAACTATCACGCTAGGCCAACAGGTACTCAATCCCCCATTAAACCTAACGTGAATAACGAAACATTAAGGAAAAAATCAAAATAAAAAAAACCTCCCACTTCCCAAATTTCATAGCCGTCTATTTATATCCATTTTCACCTAATTAATATTCATACTGAAAGAGAAAGTTCTGGATGATTCTGCATCAGATTTGCATATGGTGTTCAACAGTTAACAGATTGAATTCACGAAAATTCGGTAAGTTACGAGAACGGCTGAATCGGCAAATCAGCGATTGCAAATCCTACAGTGAATTACGGAACCAACTCTTTTACTGCTGGCTGTTAAGTTACGAGAACGGCTGAATCAGCAAATTAGCGATCGCAAGTTCTACAGTGAATTACAGAACCAATTCTTTTACTGCTGGCTGTTATGAGTGTAAGACCGGAATGAGCAATACAGCCAAAGGTAAATAAACAATGTAGTTTAAAAATAAACGTTGGATTATTTCATATAAATGGAATTAATTCTAAAAGGTAAGATTTACGGTTTATTTTGTATTTTACTATTAATAAAGATTTATTTTACTTTTGGATGATGAGATTTAATAAAGGGACTAATTACTAACAAGTTGTGCGCGCGCAGCGCACACGTGACTGCGCTGCCGAAGGCAGTGGGGACCCGGCCCGACTTCTTACCCAATCAGAAATGATTTTTTTTTTAATTTCTTTTCTTAACACTAAAAGTTTCTGTTAGTGATTCATTAATTTCAGTGATTCATTTGAAAATACTGACCCGTTAGCGGGCGAAGCTCGCTAGTTTATTTATTAAATATTGTTAACTTTGCATGTCTGTTTTGAAATATTTAAATTGAATTTATTCACATACAGTAATTTATAACAAAAAAAATGTACACCAACAAAAGAAATTCTGGTAGCCCATAAAAAATATTCTCCACCATTTTCTTTCTTTTTTTTTTTTTTGTTTTGTTCCATTTCAAAATTTACTTGAATATAGAAATTAAGATTCTATATACCACTAAAAACCAATTTAACCATAACTAAACCACCATAACTAAAAACCAATTTTTTTAATAACATCTTGAAACACCTGTTTAACATCATGAAAGTGGTTTTATTATTTTCACTAAATCAATACACCATCGGCAATGATACATCATTACACAGGTGCAACAGTTCAGCACCAGGTTGACAGCATGCAGAGACAGGAGCAGTGTACACCAATTCCCTAAAACTATGCAATAATTTAACACCGAGTTGTGAAACATGCACGGAGATGTGTAAATTCCCTAATTCAACACAGTATCTCAAAAAGTGGTGAGAGAAGCTGGAATAAAAATAGCAAAAGTAGAATTGAAGCCTGTTTCTGGGACCAATTCTTTCACCAAAATATATATTGAAAAAGAAGAAAAAAAAAAAAAAAGAGTTTCTTAGTTGAAAACATTATTGCTAGTTAAAAAATATTGGTCACCAACGTCGACCGTATTTCACGAGCTCTCACATACACATATTGATAAAGAATTGTTTTATATATATGGAAAAGAATAAAGGTAATTTTTTGTTTAGTACTCGCAAATACAATTATAATAGTGGACAAAAGTGGACAAAGCGGTATTTTGTCCGGGACGGTTTTAACCGGGTTTTTTCCAGTGGTTTTTTCCACTATGGAAAAAACCGAACAACCCTGCGTATAGATGCTCAGACAGAGAGACAGACAGACATCTTCCTTTATTACTAGCCACCTTCGGCGACCAGCTGGTTTGCGATCCTTGAAATATCCGACTTTACGAAACTCCCGCTCGGTGGCACCTGCAGCACCTTTTCCCCGTTTCAGGTCTTACAACAGCTTATTGACATATAGTGAAAATAGTTTTATTGAAAAATTTAATTGGAGTAAAATCCTGCTCGGTAGCGCCTGTGGCGCCCTCTTCCAGTTTCAATATCTGAAACAGCCTGTTTGCTCACCATGTTATGATCTTTCAAATTTCTGACTTTAGCACAGTCCCGCTTGGTGGTGCCTGCGGTGCCTTATCCCTGTTTTAGAACTTACAACACCTTTCTCGCTCATTAGAATTTAAAATATTGAAATTTTAAAATATTACAGCGCCATCTGGCGGTAGAAATTAATTATTAGCTGAGATACAAAAGAAAACCTAATCAGGACACCTTAAAACATGTAAATCAGGTGAAATTTCGAATATAGATGCTCAGACAGAGAGACAGACATCTTCCTTTATTATTATATATTGGGCTTTTATAAACATCCATAACAGAACAGAATTTAATTGCTAAAATTAAAATAATTATGTGGAAACTAAATAAGACATAAAAAGAAGCAACTCATTCAAAAATTTATGTTTAATCATAGCTATCTGCTAAAATACTCGTTTTTCTTTTTTTTTTAAGTGTGTGTATGATTCGGAGGGTGAGGGGGGGAGCAAATTGCTGAATGCTTAATCGGAACTGATGACTGAACTTTTGTATATCGTTTAATTGAGATTGTGACTAAAAACACTGCAGAATGATGGTTTTGTTCTTTCTCTTTCTTCCCTCCCTTTCACTATCGCTAAAGTAAATAAATACATCATTTCATACAGCCTTCTGTCATTAAAGTGTTTTTTTTATTTATATGGTTTGAGTATAATTCTTGTAGCATTCTAGTTAGATGGAAAAGGAAAAAAATAAATGTTGGAGATTTGATATTTTTTAGGTTGATTTCTTTAGAAATCGACCTATTGCAATCACTTCGTTTATCTATCTATCTATCTATCTATATATATATATATATATATATATAATGAAAATTTTGTCATCACGATAACTCCCGAAATAATACTCGAAATCATGGGCGTCGGCACATAGGGGCAAAGGGGGGCACTTGCCCCCTCCTGGAAAATTTTAAAAAGTAAAATATTATGAAAAAAAAAATTAAAGTTTTAAAATTATGTCATTAGAATTCAAATGACCGAATAAAATTTATATCACAGAGCCAATTAGATCCAAACCGACCTCACCTGCATTTATAGGTTGTCTCTCTGTAACTTTTCCCTTCCAACGGATTGTAAATCAACTTGACAGTAAGTTTTTCGGATTAGTGTTGGTTTGGTATAAGCTATATAATTTTTATAAGTAAAATGTTTTAGCTTAAATTATATGCATAAAAAAATTATTGTACTAAGTGCTTACACAGAAGTTTACTTAATCACCTCAATCAACCAGCCAACCATTTGAATCGAACTGAATATTTTTAAATACGCTGAAATTTAGCAATGTTCAGTTTGCCCCCTCCTGAAAAATTTTTTGGCGACGCCACTGCTCGAAGTGGAACCAAATTTGGACAGTGAACTGATCTTATAAATATCTTGGATAAGTTCGTTAACCAAGCTGCTCCAATTTTTTGTTTTCAAGTGGCAGCCACTTGAAATTTTCAAACCGACATTGTAAAAAGCATATTTAAAGCAAGATTTGCTTGAATTTTGATGTAAATACAGGCTACATAATGGTCTCAATGAAGTTTATTAATGAAGTTTATCCGCTATTTTTAATAAAGTGGCAGATATTTTAGGTTAAGCGGGACCACTTGAAATCAGGCTACCACTTGAAAATTTAAAATCACTATAACTTCCGATATAATACTCCAAATCGATTCAAATTTAGACAGTGTCTTAACTTATCTTATAAATATCTTAGATGAGTTTATTAACCAAGTTGCTCCGCCATTTTGTTTTCAAGTGGAGACCACTTGAAAATTTCAAATTCAAATTGTAAAAAGCGTATTCCAAATTTGTTTGAAATTTGATGTAAATATAGACCACATAAGGGTCTCAATAAAGTTTATTAATGAAATTTATCCGTCATTTTTAATAAAGTGCAGTAGATATCTTAATTTAAGCGGGGCCACTTGAAATCTCTCTACTACTTGAAAATTTAAAATCAGAATAACTTCTGAAATAATACTCCAAATCGAACCAAATTTGGATAGTGTCTTAAGTTATCTTATAAATAACTCAGATGAATTTGTTAACCAAGTTGCTCCGCCATTTTGTTTTCAAGTGAAGACCACTTGAAAATTTCAAATTCAAATTGTAAAAAGTATATTCCGAATTTTTTTTATTTTAATGCATACATAGATTATACAAGTGTCTCAAATAACTTTATTAATGAACTTTATTCGCCTTTTTTAATAAAGTGGCAGATATCTTAACTTAAGCGGGACCACTTGAAATCAGGATACCACTTGAAAATTTTAAACCATGATAACTTCCGAAATAATACTCCAAATGGAACCAAATTTGAACAGTGTCTTAACTTATCTTTTAAATATCTTAGATGAGTTTGTTAACCAAGTTGCTCCGCCACTTTGTTTTCAAGTGGAGACCACTTGAAAATTTCAAATTTAAATTGTAAAAAGCGTATTCCGAAATTGTTTGAATTTTGATGTAAATACAGACCACATAAAGATATCGGATGAAGTTAATTAGTAAACTATATCCGCCATTTTTAATAAAGTGGCAGATATCTTAAGTTAAGCGGGACCACTTGAAATCAGGCTTCCACTTGAAAATTTAAAATCACGATAACTTTTGAAATAATACTCCAAATCGAACCAAATTTGGACAGTTATATTATCATATAATTATCTTGAATGTTTTCACTGGGCAACTTGTCCGGACATCTTGTTTCTAAGTTCCAGCCACTTGAAATCACACTGCCACTTGAAAATATGCCATCACGATAACTTTTAAAATACTAAACAGATTCAAATAAAAGTTGGATAGTGAACTTATGGTTCAAATATCTAGGATAAGTTCACTTGGTGACTAGATCTGCAGTTTTATGTCCAAGTGGCTGCCACTTGAAAACTTGTCAATATGGTAACTTTAGTAATACAGAATCGATTCGCATCAAATTTGGGTAGTGGATTTATCCTTCAAATATCTCAGATAAGTTCGCTGGGCATCTCACACCGATTTTTTTTTCCAAGTGGTGCCACCTGAAAATTTATGACGATAATTTTTGAAATACTGATTTAATTTGAACTAGAACTGGACAAGGAACTTATACAAGTATACTGGATGATTTCACTGGGCAAGTTGTTTTGCCATTATGTTTCCAAGTTGCAACCACTTAGACTGCCACTTGAAAATTTGCCATAAAATTAACTTTTGAAACACAGCACTGATTTAAACCACAGTTGGACAGTGAACCTATGCATCAAATACGTTGGATATGTTTGCTGGGCAACTTGTTCCGCTGTGTTGTTTCCAACTGGCGGCCACTGGAAAATTTGTTATCACAGTACTTTAGAAATACTTAATCAATTCAAATGAAAGTTGAAAAATGGATTTATCTTTCAAACAACAAAAATCTAGAAAATTCACGTAACTCGTGAACCAATCAAGTTATTGCGTCCATCTTTGGTATATCGATTATAAGTATTTTCTCGCCAAAAGTTGCCAAAAGAGTCGCCATAGGGGAAAAGTCGCCAAATTTGGTGCCAAATCCATTACCTGCATTGCTGGATCTTTTTAATGCGTTTTTAAGGAAAAATTAGGCTATTTTAGTGCCTAATTTTAACAACAAGCTAGAAATGCAGAAAACTAACATTTTATCAACGTACTAATTGAAAGAATTTCTACAAAAAAAATTATTTTCAAATTTGAAATGATATTTTAGATGAGGAACTTCTCTGCCATTTTGATCGAAGTGCCAGCCACTTAATTTTTCAACACAATGACTTTTGAGATTTTGAATTAATTCGAACTATATGTGTACAGTAGACTTATCTCACAAATACATTTCATATTAAATTAAATAAAATAAAACGAAGTACTTTTACACATAATTAATTAAATAAAAACCTTAAAATGTACCTCATGTTACGTTAATATTTTCATCTGGGCGCCCAGACCTTCTCAAACGTTCAACTGTGTCGGATCTCTTCACGTTGCAGTCTTTTATAGCTTCTATTAGTTGATTCCACATCCGGTTTGGTGCCATTGCGTCACTATCGTTACAGACTTCCGGTGTCGTTGCAATTTCTATTGCCTCTCTAAACATGGCGTAATTATGGTTATTGTATAAAATCGCTAATTACAATAACCATAATTACGCCATGTTTAGAGAGGCAATAGAAATTGCAACGACACCGGAAGTCTGTAACGATAGTGACGCAATGGCACCAAACCGGATGTGGAATCAACTAATAGAAGCTATAAAAGACTGCAACGTGAAGAGATCCGACACAGTTGAACGTTTGAGAAGGTCTGGGCGCCCAGATGAAAATATTAACGTAACATGAGGTACATTTTAAGGTTTTTATTTAATTAATTACATTTCATATATTTGTCAACTTATCTCACCATTTTGCTTCCAAGCGCCGGCCACTTGAAATTTTTAAATTCACATAAAAAGGTATTTATGAACCGATTTACTTAAAAATCCATATGTGCATAGCCTACATCAATATTTCTACCAAGTGCATTTATAATTTGTAGCCGCCATTTTCAAACAAAATGACAGCTACTTGATAAGGAAAAAGAAATCAACCTACCCTTCCGAATAAGCTGGAAGGTCTTGTTCTAGCTTGAATTAACTACCAAACATTTATCATTAAACTTCAAATACTTTACCACTTTTTTATATATTTTTTATTTTTATTTTTTTGTGGGGGTGGGGGGTTATGTAATAGATATTTAAGTTTCCTCAGACAGCCAAAAAATTTTTCCGAACCTCGTTCGTACATATTCTGCACCCATGCCTAATAAAATACTCAGAAAATTGCTTCTTCCATTTCAAAAATGTGCTTGCATTAACGTTTTTTTTCATGTAGCTTTTTTCTTGTTGTTGTTTTCGTGTCCATGGATTTTCAGGTGACATCAAAGGTCTGGACAATTGCGGCTGCCAACTTTGGAGCCTCCTGGCTGTAGAGAACAGCTCTTAGATTGTCCTCAAGTGTTAGATTGTTCTTAGATTGTTCCCAATTTCAAAACATGTGGAGTGAGTGCTGGGCACTCGAAAATGTGTCTTGGTGTTAACTTGACATCCCGGCAGTTTCTACAGAGAACGTATGTTCTGATCTTGTCTGGGAGGATCTTCATCCTTCTAAAATGATTGGTTCTAAGTCTTGCAATAACCAAAGTTCTAGGGCAATTGAAATCGGTGACGTGGCTTCTTAAACGTGTGAGGTAGAAGTCTGTTTTTGGCCGCTGCGTTTGCATTTGCAAGTGTGATGGTGTTACCCGGTTGATTGTTTTCACGGGCTTCTTTGGCCAATGAGTCGGGCTTCTTTGGCCAATGAGTCAGCACACTCATTTCCTTCGATGTTGACGTGAGCAGGGATCCACGATTTTCCTCTTCTATTCAGACTCTCAAGCAGTACATTTATTGCAGAAGTGATGAAGGGTCTTCATTTATAATTGCTTCTAAGGCCGATTTACAGTCAGAAAAGGTCACTAGTCCATCAGTGAGGCCTGAGAAATTTAAGTCATTCAAGTAGAGCGTGACAGCTTCCTTAATCGCTAAGAGCTCGCTGGTGAAATTTGAAGCTATCAGGCCTGTATTCCAATTAAATTGGTATTTACTTCCATTCAGAAGAAGAAAGAGGATGCCTGCACTTCCTTTATTGAGGAATTTGTCTCACGATCCATTGGCGTATTGTATACAATTGCCAAATTGCCTAGGGAGCAGGGCTCGAAGATCACGTTCATTAGTTGTATTTTGCGACTATAAATTTCGTTTTCACGACCATGATTTTACGCCCAGTCGTCATGTTTGACTGCTAATTTTCTGTTATTTCATTATTAGTTCCCCATCATACTATAGGTATGAGGATCTTAGGTAATCGTGAAAATTTTTGACATATTTTTTTTTACTTTTTTAAGTGTTTTCAGGTGTGAGAAATCCGAAAATGACAAAATTTGTATGGTGTCTGTTAGTTTGTTAGTCTGTTAATGTGTTATTGTGTTAGTCCGTTAGTTTGTTAGTCTGTTTACACGATATCTCACGAACAAATGATCGCAGAGAGGTCAGACCAGTTTTAAAATGTTATTTATGACACTGGCAAGAACCCTATTTATTTGCAACATTCTAATTAAAAAACTTCAGCAGTTATTCGAAATTTATGATTTTCTTAACATGGGAGAATAGGGCAAATTTTCACTTAAACGTGCATGAAAAGAAATATTTTTATCGTAAAGATGTAAGAACAGCTGTTAAATATCAGTTTTGATGCCAGGATGAACATCATTAACTATAAACATGCAACTTTGAAAATTTCACAAGGCAGAAAAATTCGTGTTCGCTGTTAACCCTTTATCAGTCCATTGTATCATATAGCAGAAATTTTGTTTACTCGGAAATGGATATAGCGATTTTCAAAAAAGTTTGTAGTTAAATGTTTTTCGGGGTGCTTGGATTAACCCTCATCTTCAGAAAAAATTGCATTCGCTATTAACCCTTTATTGGCCAATGGTGACATATGACAGAAATCGGGTTTACTCGGAAATGGTTATAGGGATTTTGATGAAAGTTTGAAATTAAGTGCTATTAGGGGTGTTTAAACGATTGGAATTGTCGTCATCATCAGAAGTATTCGCATTCACAGTTAAACCTTAAAAGACCAATTGCAACCTATGGCAGAAATTGGGTCGCATCTATAACTTTCAATTCATCCACCTGAGAGGCATTCATGTTAGTTTTATTATAACCAAGTTCATTCTTTACATACCATCTATAAGTTGATTCTTCTCAAATACTGCATTTTTAAGTTGTGTCATTTTTCTTGCCGGGATGCGATATGTCAATTTTACTTTGATAGTTTTTAACAATAATTAAAATGTGTGGAAACAAATACGTGATGGGAAACTGCGCGGAGTCCACCTATGCCAACTAGTTTTTAATGAGGTATGTGACATCTCGAAAGCTTTTGTTTTTAGTATCTCAACTTATTCTCCGATCGTCTTGAGGTCACAAATCTTTCTTTCTTTCAATAGGGAGAAAAAGAAAATCGCATTATCAACACTGGGGTTGCGGTCATATTCATAAGTGTCACCACCCTCTTTCCATTCACCCTGTTTCTTCTGAATGCACACAAACTTTTGTTTTACATTGAATATCTTTGCATGCATTATCATCATAATTTAAATGATTGAAAAATGAGTAAGCATAGTAAAAAATCATATTTAACTTCTTTAAGTTGTAATGAAAATAAATGTTTAAAGAGTAATGTTTTACATATTAAATTACCTTATAATATCCTTTATAGGACTTAGCAGATTAATTTCGGATGTATCCACATCCATCTTCAGTGCTAAGTTCAAATGAGACGTCATTCGTAGCTGTAAGCATCTTTCCCGGTTCTGTAGACTTATTTCTTCACTTCGCTTTGTTTCTCGGGGTTGTTTATTTCTTGTAAAAGTTGCCGCCATTCAGGTGGAATTGCGTAGTGCTCTCGGTCATTTACGGTTTGAAAATTAGATGTTATTTCGATGGCCTCCCTTTTTAATGCATAGTTATAACTGTTATACGGGGCTATTTTTTTAATGTTTAAATTGAATTAATGTTAATTGGGTTACTGTTGTGGGTGGATGAAAAGGCAGTGGAGGATTTTCCATATTTTAGATCTGTTCTATGTTCTTTTTCGCGTTCGCTAATTCTGCGTTTTATCATACCTATGTAGCAAGCTTTATCTCCATTGTTATGTTCAAAATCTATTTTATATATTCCTGCAGTGTTATTTTGGGGGATGATATCTTTTTCGTTACGAATGTATTGAAAAATATTTTTTGTCCGGTTTGATTGGTATATTTATATTAAGGTGTTTAGCTTCGTTTCTTATTTTTATGCTGGCGTCGTTACAGAAAGGTATAGAGGTAGTGAAGTTGGATTTTGTTTTTTGTGCATTATTAATTTTATTTAAGGTTTTTAAGCATTTTTTGTAGAGGTTATTGACAAGGCTTTTTGAGTAATTGGCTTTACTGGCAATTTTTTTAATGTATTTAAGTTCAGTATTGAGTAAGTTTTTATTAGAACAAACTAGGATTGTACAGTTAATATATGATTGTAGAGCAGAGTATTTATACGATAGGGGGGTGTTACAGTTTTTGTTTATGATTTCGGGTTTAGCGGTTGGTTTCCGGTAAATGGTGGTATCGAATGAGTTATCTGGGTTTTTATAATTTTTACGTCTAGAAAATATAAAGTATTATTTGTTTCTTGTTTCATGGTGAATTTAATGTTATTATCAAGGTTATTTAAATCATTCAATATGCTATCGGGATTTATGGAATAAGGTATTATAGCTAAAACGTCATCTACGTAGCGGGTCCATAATTTACATTTATTGATAATATTGGAGGCTGAATTTTCGAGAAGTCGTCGTTTTAATTCTGCAATAACACCTGAAATCGGGGAGCCCATTGGCACTCCTTGAGTTTGACGGTGTATATTTTGATTGAACATGAAAAATGAATCGTTTAAAAGAAGATTGTTTGTACGGATTAAAGTTTCTCAACGCAAAGACTCATCAACACACAGCAAAATTTACTGGAGCCACTGACTCGAAACAACTGGGTCAGATTATAGAACATGTAGTGTAAGTACCCCCTAAGAAGCGATTTTGCAAAATTCGCCCCCCAAGGGGGGTGGGGGAGCAAGACGTGATTTCACAAAAACCATCATACCTCAAAGAAAAAAACAGATATCTGTAAAATTTTTGCATTAAAACTTAGCCAAAACAAATGCCTGAAAATCAATTTCTGGAATTTTGGAAATTCGTTCCACAAGAGGGGGTGCGTGACAAAATGTGATTTCACATGCACAAAAAGTGATTTCTTTAAAAACCTTCATATCTGAAAGAAAAAGACAGATATACGTGAGATTTTTGTTTCAAAATATAGCTAACATAAATACCTAAAAACCAATTTCTGTAATTTTAGAAATTCGGTCCCTAATGGGGGGGGGGGGGGCAGGGGGCAAAACGTGATTTCATAAAAACCTTTATATCTAAAGAAAAAAACAGATATCCGTAAAATTTTTGCTTTAAAATATAGCTAATACTACCTAAAAACCAATTTTTGGAATTTTAGAAATTCAGTCCCCAAGAGGAGGGCAAGGAAGCAAAACGTTATCCATATTATATCTTCCATATAATGATATAGATATTTCTTCTATAATAAAGTTTTAAAAATAATTATTTTAATTTTTAATTGTTGCCAAAAAAATTTACAAATTTACGAGTTTATTTATTTTACGATATATAATAAAATATATTTTCACGCGAATAGTAAAAGAAATATTAAATAATAAATTTGCTTAGGCTATGACAGAATGACGTCATTATCAAAACTAAATAATAATAATAAAAATCCAACATATTTCTTCAAATTTTGTTCCATAATCTTTTTTTAACATACCTCAATTTTAGATTTCTTTTTAATAGTGTTTTTATTTATTTATTGGCACGTATAATACGTTCGGCATGAAGCGTTACGTTAAGCCGCACCTTTGTATAGGCCACACCAATGAAAAATCGACAAAATTAAATCAACTTTCATCAGATAAGCCGCATCACCGAATAAGCCGCGGCCTATACCAAATAATCTACTACTAAAACAATTCTATGCACATACATCGATATCGTAAATATCGATGTATTTTCTTTGAGCATTTAATTTTCCTTTTCTTTTATTAATATTAATGCATTAGAAATGAAATGTTAAAATCTTATACAGTACAAAGTTGAAAAAACGGACATTTTCGATCGCATTAATTTTTTCAACTATTTTTAATTAGTGAATTTATATTACCGTAAAATCCCGAAAGTAACCCCTCCCCCTTTCTTGCCGAAAGTGAAATTATACCTCTCCACCCTTTTTATCCATCTTAATACCGGGCGTACATACGGAAGGCAGGTAAATCTATCTTTCACCTTTACATATTACAAATCTACTTTTGATCTTCAAGTCTTCAAGGTCAGCGCTGCAACGCATTTGGAAAAGGGGGGTTACTTTCGGGATTTTACGGTATATTTTAATTTAGGTGAATCAAGTTAAAATATTAGATAAAACTTGTCAAAAATAAGCTTTATCTAACATTTCAACTACATTTTCAGCTGATCCCCTCCCCCCATTTTTAATTTTTAAATTCATTATTATGAATGATTATCAGAATTATTTGACATGCTTGTTGTTTTTACCTCTTCTAAAAAATTTAAATGTAAAAAAATAAAATTATAAACTGGAAAATTTCACAAAACAAATGTTAAAATAAGTTTAAAGATTAATTAGATAAGAAAGGTTTTAATAGAAATCACTTAATATAGTTTTCATAGAAAATTGTTTGGTTTTACAGTTTACACATTCTGTACTTTTGAAATTAAATTATGAAAAGTTTTTGCGATCTGGATGTGTATTAAAAAAAATTATTTTAACAAATTAAAATATCAGCTGATGAATTAATGTTATGGACGCTATCAAAATGACCATGAAAATTGATCACTGAACTTGTTTCCTTGATTTTGTGCAATATCGAGAGTTCTGGTTGAAAACTAAAAGGACAAAATAATAATAATACATAAATAAAATAACATAAGCTGTTCTTTCTGATTTAGAAATATATTTTTCTTTTGATAAAGATCGCTAATAGAAATATTTTTGCAAGGAAAAAAAAATTCCATATTTTTCTCCCAACAGATAGGCCGCACCGTTAGATAGGCCGCAGTTACCGATTTTAACCTTTTAAACACGTATAGGCCGCGGCTTATCTCCCGAAAATTACGGTAGCCCATAAAGCATATAAACAAATAAATTATAAATATTGAGGAAAAAAAAAATAGGATAGACAGAAAGAAACAGAAACAATAATCTCATAAATTATGTATTTTTGTTTAAAATGGTGACAAAAATTCAAAAGTCACCAAGGGGAGCTATAATAAGACTGTACCACGATAAGGTTAAATATATGTATTTATTTATTTTTCTATATACAAACCACTGTTAACTAACTATGAAATACATATAGCCACAAAAAGTTAGTTGTCTCACAGCATATTGTAATATTATATTTGACGTTAAATTGCTGTCATTTTATGGTCGACCGGAAAAATCGAATAGATATGGGAAATAACGTAAAAGTAAATGTTAGATACAGTACGCATAGTGTTGTTCATGTGTAATTAATATTCAAATATAAAAAGGCTACTTCAATTTTTTCGATACTGTCTGTTTCGAAATTCTTATCTGATAAGCACAAAAGTGGAAGTCCACTGGTATGGCATTGCCGCATGCAATAGCGACACACACCCAAGCGAGCTTTTGAGTAATTTCAATGAATTTTATTTTTATTTTTTATCTGTAAAGCGATATAGAAAAGGATTTTCTTTAAATATAGTGACCAGCCATGCACGTAAAATTTGTCTGAAGACATCCATAGGAGCTGAGGCCACAATTTTTAGTGTGTGGCTTATTTACTTGTATCCAACACCCATTGCAACGAGATTTTGATAATTTCCCCATTTTCCCCCTTAAGGAAGGGAGAGCAATAAAGACGTTTCCAAGCATAACTTTGCTTACAATTATCACGGTAAGATTAATTTTTATGTGTGGGTTGGTTATGCGTTCTCAACACGCACTATCAAGTAATTTTACGAAATTTCCCTCTGCCTCCCTCTTTTAAAGGCAGAGTGGGGGCAAAAACACGTTTTTAAGAGTAACTCTGTTCCAACCTCAGGAAAGTGATTTTTCGATATGTCGGTTGATTACACATACTCAACACACACACTACAAAGGGGTTTTGTGAATTTCCACCCTACCGATCTTGGGAGGTGGGGACAAAAAACATGTATCCAATGTAACTCTGCACTAAATTAGCTTAGTAAGGCGATTTTGGATGTGTGGGTCGGTTATATGTATATCTAACTGATAGTATAAAGAGATTTTGCAAAATTCCCTCCTCCGTCCCTCCTTTATGTGCATGGGGGTAAAAAACACGTTTTAAAACATAATTCTGTTTCAAATAATCTCAGAATCTTGATTTTTTTTTTTTTTTTTTATATGTCTGGTTAGGTATGTGTATGCAAGATGCACTAAAAAGGGATTTTGCGAAATTAACCCCCCCCCCCCCCCACACTTCTGGGACTGGTGGAGGCAAAAAACAAGCCTAAATATACTCTAGATTACCTTAGAATGATGAATTTGGATGAGTGTCTGTTGGTTAAGTGTAAGCAATATGTACTTCAATGGGAAGAAATTTTGCGAAACTTTCAACATTACCCGTAAGGGAGGGGGAGTAAAAATTAGGTAAGGTATTGTCAAAGGCATTGGGGCTCAAGATTCGAAAAGTGTAGGGAGCAGGAAAACCGCTACCGAAGGTAGTGGGAACTTTAACTTACATTTTGACTGATTTCTTTTTTTATTTTTTCAGATTAAAAAAAATTTTTTTTTTTATTAATGATATGAAATATTCAGAATTCATTTCGATATAATGACCAGCGAAGCGGGCAAAGCCTGCTAGTATTTTAATAAATTCCTGAACCCTGTGTATGTGAATAAAATCAATTTAAATATTTCAAAATAGACATGCAAAGTTAACAATATTTAATAAATAAATATATCTATTTCTAAGGGTGGATTGGATGCAAAAGTGATAGTTTATAGTTTCAATTTTAATTCCCCTCTTTTTCCCTCCACTGCTTTCAACTACATTGTCATCTCCTCCCTCTTAGTCGTAAACACCTTTAAAAATTTTTTTATTAAGCATGATGAAATGAATGATTCACATATCTTTCATGGAATTTTTTACTTTCTGAAAATACAAAGGTAAGGAAAGTATTGTAATCATGACAAAAATTTGACTTGTGATGTTGGTGTATCTACATGTTTTGAGGTTCCATGAGTTCATTTTTGCTATTTTACGATAATGTATGTATATCTGAGTAGAGTGAACACAATATTGTCTAAATGCTTTGTTCAAATGAGCTAAAAGTTGGTGCATATCTTATAAGTTATCGTAGTTCAAACTGTATACATCTTGGAGAATCTAGCACAGTTTTATTTATTTATTTTTAACCAAGACACAAAGAAATTCTTTATCATTACAGTCTATGGGCTCAAATAATTTAAAGTGTGATAGCATCTGAAACTATCATCAGCTGAAACTTTTATATACATGTTATCAGTCACTGTCGAATGAATTGTATAGCTTTATTTTGGTGAATCTAGCATTTATAGTTTTTTTTACAGGGAAAAAACGAAAAAATCTGTAATATTATGGCCTATAGTCTGAATTTATTTAAAATGTGATGGCGTCTGAAGCCTCATTTGATTGAGCTTTGAATTCATATACAAATTATAAGTATATATCGCACAAACTGTATACATTTTGGTGAATCTAACACTATTAGTTCTTTTACAGAGATACACAAAAGAATTTGGATGCATTCCGTTCCATTAAACAATATATTTGGGAGCAAATAATCAAACACTTATTATAATTTTCTCGTTTGTTTATTTAATGACTTCTCTTACATTATTTTATTTAAACAACAGTGAATTACTTTCATGTTCAGAAAGTCGACTGGAGTCACTCAACTTTTTTATTATTTCTCTTTAAGTTTCTGCATGTTTATCAAATTGATTACATATATATATGTGGAAGTAAAACTTAATTTTGTATTTTTTTGATCTGGAATTTCAATTACCAAATAATGTTTTTTTTTTTTTTTTTTACAAAATTAAAATAAGAATATAAATTTATTAAATAATTAAGTACGTAAATTTGATTTTTTAGATTATTCGATTGAAAAATGACACGTTGTATTGCAAATAAAATGTTATATAGAAATGAAAGCTTTGTTTTGAAAGAACTTGTGGACATAAAAACATTCTATCTACATTTATGAATTTTTTTTTTTTTTTTTTTTTTTTTCTAACCTAGTATAGAAATGTTAAATAAGATATTTCGAAGTTAAGTACAAAATAGCAAAGAAACAACTTAAATTATAACTTATTTAAATTTTAAATGAAGCACAACATAATTATAAATTAAAAGACCTTACTTAGGCTTCAACTTCTGCAAGAAGCCTTTCGTGGGAGGATCCTCCCCCTTTATCAATTGCAAACTGTGCTTGTGGGTCTTGGCTATTTATAGCTTTACTTTGTTCTTCCAATAGGTAGCGCCACTGCGGATCTATTTTGGTGGACTCGTGGTCATTAATGGCGACATTATCACTAATTATCTCGATACTCTCTATGTAAAACGCGTAAATATGGTTATTGTAATTGGCCAATTTTTCAATGTCATTAAATTTAATATCTATTTTATTTTCGTAATATGTTCGAGCAAGCGCAGTAGTAAATCGGGCAAATTTAATATCATTTTCATGTTCTTTGAGGTGTGTTTTTCTTTTTCTTTTTGTAACTTCTATGTAACTTTCGGTATTTTTATCGGGGTATTCTATAGGGATTTTATAAACTCCGGCGGTTTCAAGGGGGGAAATAATATCTTTGTCGTTTCTTATAATCTTTGGAATTATCTTTGTCGTTTCCGATTTACTACCGCACTTGCTCGAACATATTACGAAAATAAAATAGATATTAAATTTAATGACGTTGAAAAATTGGCCAATTACAATAACCATACTTACGCGTTTTACTGAGAGAGTATCGAGTTAATTAGTGATAATGTCACCATTAATGACCACGATTCCGCCAAAATAGATCAACAGTGGAAGAACGAAGTAAAGTTATAAATAGCCAAGGTCCACAAGCACAAGTTTGCAATTGATAAAGGGGGAGGATCCTCCCACAAAAAGCTTCTTGCAGAAGATGAAGCCTAAGTAAGGTCTTTTAATTTATTTTATAACTTAAATTATTTTTAAGATTATAATCGTTTATGTATTAATCAATTATATCGTTTGTGAAAAACTTTAATATTGAAAATAGTCTCTTTCGAAGGGGGATAGGGCAGGGTTAGAAATAAGCAGTCGTCTGTCGCATTTTGCGACCAGTTTTTTCATTTTGACGCCTAGAATTCCAATCATAGGTGCCATATTTGACGCCTGGATTTTTTCCTGGATTTATTGTTTTAACGGAATAATTTTATGCACTGAACATGTACAGTTCAGTAGATTTTATTTTGTCCAGTTTCGTGTGGTTTTTTCCAGTTTTGTCCAGGTTTTTTCCACTTTTGTCCAGCGTCCCGGACTTTTGATGAAAAAGTGAGTGAAATAACACCCCCCCCCCCTCCGTCACCACATAAAAAAAAAAAAAAGTAAGTTCAGATGGTCTTGATGGTTTCTCTTATTATTTGAAGTTTCAGGGCCGTGCCTACACTTTTAGCCACCCTGGGCAAAATATTTTTGCCACCCTCCTAGGCAAAAGATTTTAACTGCCATACTAGGCAAGATTTTAGACAACAAACATCTAGCGTACACCCTACAATTTCAAAAAGCACTGCACAATCACGGAGAGTCTTGCACAATCACAGAACTTGGTCTATAAAAGCGTTTTGATTTCGCGGACCACCAAATTCACAACTAAAAATCCCTCGGACCTCTAAATTCATAATATAAAGTCCTGTGGATCTCTAACATTATTAAGAAATGTCAATATATTTCTAGAATAATAAACAGACAACACAAATTTTTTCTATAGACAAGTGAATCTTTGCAGGTGAATTGGTGAATGTAATTCCAAACTCTGTTCTTTGTTTGAAGAAATGATTGTAGCAACGAGAAATCAATGCAGCGACGAAGAGTTCTGGAGCGGCATATTGTCAAAAACAGTTGCACTAGTCAAAAATCAGTCTCCCCCTCTCTTTCCGTAGCAGTGCTCCCCGAAACTGGTGACTAGCACCAATCTGTATAATGATGATTTTGTCCATTGTCCATGATCATGCATAGTGTAAAATAACACAGAATCCATAGTTATTACAGAAATAACTGGAAAAATTTATTGAATATAATCAAGAGTCACATCTAAGAGCAAGTCAATAGTTTCCAGTATTTAATTAAAAAAATGAAAGATTTTTTTTGAGATTTGCAAAGGATAACTGGTGGAGCGAGAGAGAGTGAGCACAACCTTTTCACGTGTTCACTTAATGATAGCTGCAGTCAAATTTATGGGGTTTCCAAGTAGCATGCACGACTCCTGGTAGCCAAATCTGGTATCCCTGCAAACCACTTGGCGAAGCTGTCGCCAAAGAATCGCCAATCCAAATTCTTTGTTTGCGGCCAGAAAGCAATGCAAAATTTTGAATTATTAATGACGGTTTCCAAAAATGATAACCCAGAATTTGGCGGAATTGTTTTGCCAAATAGACCACCTGTCTCCAAGACAGGAAATGAAATAAATAATTAATTGATAAATAAATAATTTATCAAAGAATTCTTGCATCAGAAAATATTCTGCAATGCGAAGATTAAAACTGAGAACTTTATTTTTATCAGTTTTATTTAAAGTATTGAATTTTAAGTTTCCTATTTTATTTTAAAGATTACTCAATAATAAAGGTAATAATGTATAATTACATTTATACATTTTAAACAAATGAAATTTTAATTATGCATTATATTTATAATTTAAAAAAATGAACTTTTGATTTATCAAAGATGCAAACAGAATTCATAATTAATCTATATTAAAATTAATCTTTTTCAATGAACCTCTAACTAATTCGAACTTCCCTTTTAAATTAATTTATTATGTAAAATAATGTACAAATTTATTCTTTTTTTTTTTTTTTTAATGACAAGATGTGTGAAACTACTTCACACATTTCGTAAAATTTTAAGACATTTTGTGAGACCAAATGTTACAATACAGGTTATGCAAAAATGAAGTTCCTTCCCCCTCTCCCCCCCCCACTTCAGTAGAAAATTGGAACAGGTGATAGTGCCATTGATTTTAAAGAGTATTTATAAAGAATTTTTATTAGAGATAATTATATTGATTTTATTATAAAGAATATTTATTAGCGTTTCAGGACACAAAAGGTTCTTAATGCCTATAGATGGCATTTTAAATGCATCTTAACATTGTTACACTGCATTAAAAGAACTGAATTTATTAAAACGCATGATTTCTCTGTGGGCATAAATTAACAAGGCTACACAAGAGAAAGCAAATATTTGTCATTGTTGAATGAGAAGTTTAATTGAATAAAAGTAATTTCTTGTTGTGCATATATCTCATGATTTTCTTTTTCTTATTTTCTAGACACAAAGCACTTTGTTGACTTGTTGTTTGAGACTCTGAAGACAAAGTCTTACTTGTACAAAACAGACACTACTTTACCACTACAGCCCAATGTGGACTCTGTCAATAATGTTCTGGTGAACAGTTCTAAGAAGCTGAATTCATCTGAGAGGACAGACATTGAAAGAGACCTTGTAAGTGTAGATTCAATCGGTCATGACAAAATTCATCAAATTTATGAAAAAGAATCCCTTTATAATTTATTTCCACATCTGAAACCAATATTCTACTGAATGATTGTGCTGGGGAGAGATAACATACACTGGTATTCAAATATAAACACTAAGTTTTTCTCAAGTTAAAAAAAAAAAAAAAAAAAAAACACTGCTACAAAAGAAACTTAAGACTTATCAATGTTAGAAAAAGAAATAGAACAAATAATTTTATTTTAAAACAAAATGTAATTCAAATAGTCATTTTTATATAAAGAAAACTGCAATTTTCCTTTTTGAGGTGTTGCATAATGATATGAACATGGACCGGAAGTATTAATGGCCAGTGTATGCACTAAATTTTCTAATTAATATAAAAACATGGTCAAGCAGTGAGCGAACAAAGTTTTTTAATATAAGTATTTTGGTCAATTATTTTTGGAGTGGGAGATGATAAAAGCATTTAATTTTGATATTGTGGCATATTGCTTTCCATTTGCATAAATTGCTCCCAGTAGGCTCCAAACGTTTTACATCAAGTGTAAATCAGGAGAAACAGAGGCTGTGGAATTAAACATACACCATTATTTAGGAATGATTTCCAAGTGCTGTTTGCCATATTGATGGATACATTATCCTGCTGGAATATCAGACAGGTTTGCCAGTTTCCTCGGCAACAGACAATATGTTTTCTTCAAGTAGATTTTTGGCAAGTTATTACATTCATTCTGCCAGAGGGAAACACAAGGATGACTTTACCATGAAAACGCAAATTTAGCCCAAACCAGGCATAACCCTGCACTTTGCTGCCATTTTGAAAAGGTTTCAGGTTCTTTGCACAGATTGTGCCAATAATAAGAGAAACCATCAAGACCATCTGAATTTAATTTTTTTTTTTTTTTTTTTTTTTCTTCGGAAAATATTATTCTTTCACATTCTAACTTTCAGAACATGTGATCTTTCGCCCAATCCAGGCGATTCTGTTGGTGCTTTTTAGTCATACATTGTTGGGATTTTCTTTACTTGTGGCTTAGAGCTATTGACTACTCTAGAGAAAGTGCTTTTTTATAGTGCTGTCACCAGGGGCGGACTGGCCCACCCGGCTACCCAGCGATCGCCGGGTGGGCCAACTGCCAGAAATGGGCCAGACGAAAAATAAAAAATAGTAAATTTTATTTTTTATACTGTCATTATTTAATTTTAATTGCTAGGCAAAATATAGTATTAATATATACTTAACATTCATCAAAACTAGCAATAAAAAATGTATGACGTAAACTGACTGGCCCAGAAAAAAGTTCTAAATATGTATTACACACCTTTCACCCATATTTTATTTTCTGTTTTTGTCTCAGTGGGATGACCAAACATTATAGAGAAGCTGGGGACGATCCATCACTCCTCTTCATAGGTATCTGGTTGGGCGAAATGCCCTCTCCATCTCACCTTTAAAAACTTAAGAGATATCAACTTGAATCTCGAAGCTATAAAAAATATGTTCCTATACTTTTTTTTAAATCTGGAAGTTTAATTGTTTTTATAAAGTGGTTTGGTTAATTACACTTTCAAACTGCTGAAGCATAGTTGATCATGAGTTCAAAGCTAGCCGACCACCAGGAAATGCATTTTCGGTACTGCACTTAAAATCTACAGGTTAAAAAGCCTTCCCAATTATTGGGGGCCAGATTATTTGTGAAAGAGGTACAAGTTTTCAGAATTTCTATTGGAGAGGGCGTCTAAATTGTATAAATAAAACTTTTCTGGTACGAAATGTCCCCTTTGAAATTTTTGTCATAAAAATTAAATTCACCAAATGCATATATTTTTACTTCCTTATACAAACTACATATAAGGAAGTATTGCAATCCCGATTCGTGAAATGGATCTTACATCTTGCATAGCGCAAACACGAATCATCATAAAATGATGCAAATTTTTGTGTGACTGTCATGATGTCTAGTTGTACACCTGCAAATTTCTTAATACGAGCTCTCGTTTCAGAGCTATTGGCGACTTTACACAATTCTTCATGACATCTGTATGTGTGTGTATGTATATCTCGCGGAACTGAAAAACGGTTAGACGTAGAACAGCAAATTGGTATATAAGTTTGTTATAATATCTAGTTGTGCACCTCTCCTTTTTGGTCTTTCTATTTTGGAAATCTTTACGAAAAATAAATTAATAATAATAAATTAAAAGTGTTTTTTTTTTTTTTCCGTAGGATTGTTTTTTAATGAGATTAATCTCATTAAACAATTTACAAAAAGTTTTGCTCTCTTCCCTATATTTCAGGATTTCGGAAATACAGTGGAACTTCTTAAAACTATACAAAAAAAAAAAAAAAAATCCATGAATTTAAAGGGGTCTTTTTATTTTACAAAATTGAGGCTAAGAGCATGGAGGAACCTAAGATGGGCAAACTTTGCAGTTTCAAATAAAAGGGTTAAAATAAATATAATAATAATAAAATAAAATAAAAGTTATATCTTGAAGAGTTCTTAGAGACTCAAATTAAATTTGCAAGTTTTTTGCAGTTTTTCAAAATTTTTGAGTTGTTATATAGATATGGGAAAAGGGTGAAACTTTCAGAGAAAAGTGTTTTTTTTTTTTTTTTTTTTCTTTTCAATTATTAACTATTTAAAAAAATATCATAGGATATTTTTTAAATGAATATCTTTAGAAGACCTTTCAGAGCCATTCCATGTCAAATCAACCCAGCTACAAACCTGACCCCTCAGATTCTTATGAAATTGGGCTCATTTGTTTGTTCTATAAAGAATAAATTTATACCAATTATTAAGTCCCTGTCTCTTTTAGTTTTTGATATACAGGGCTGCAAAAATGCGTAAAAAATGTAAATTTCCGAAATTCTTCTGCTACATATATACCCAGATTTTCTTTCCTAATTAATTTAGAGATAGAAAAGATTGGTATCATTAGAAAGTTTATAATACAGGCTTTCAAATAATGTATCACAAGTACATATTTTTAATTTTTTTCACTTTAAGGTCAAGCATTTTGACCTTTGACCTCCAATATCTCAAGGAGTACACATTTAATTTTCTTTTAAAAATTATGTTATTTTTACATTTATTATCTATAACTATTGCAAATTTCAACATGAAATGAGATGCTGAGTTATAAATTAATATGCAACTCTAAATCAGTATTTTCATACTAACATAACATAAGTTTTCCCTATATTTTGTTCCCTAATTAACTGAGAGACTGGTATCATTAGAAAACTTATAATGCAGGTTTTTAATTGATATATCACACATATACACTTTTTTAAATTTTTCCTTTTAAGGTCAATCATTTTGACCTTTGACCTTCAATATCTGAAAAACTACATATTTAGTTTTCTTTTAAAAATTATGTGTCATTCTTACGTTTATTATCTATAAGTGCTGAAAGTTTCGACATGGTACTGCCATAGGATACTGAGTTATAAATTAAAATGCTACTCTACCAGTATTTCCATATTAACATTGCGTACGTTTTACAAAAAAATGGCCGTCCCACGTTGAAACTTACAATAATTATAAAAAATGAACATAATAATAACATATAATTTTTAAATGAAAATTAAACGTATACTTTTTGAGATATTGAAGTTTAAAGATAAAAACGTTTGACCTTGAAATGAAAATTAAAAAAAATATATACTTGTGATAAATCATTTGAAAGCCTGTATTATAAACTTTCTAATGATACCAATTTTTTATCTTTAAGTTAATTAGGAAATAAAATATGAGTACATTCATAGTAGAAGAATTTCGGAAATCTGCATTTTTTACCCATTTTTGCAGCCCTGTATATTGAAAACTAAAAGAGGTAGGGACTAATTAATTGGTATACATTCATTTCTCAATAGGACAAATAAATGAGCCCAATTTAATAAAAGTCTGAGGGGGTCAGGTTAAAATTGCTGTTTTTTTTTTTTGTGTTGATTTGACATGGAATGACTCTTGAAAGAGCTATCAAACCCTAATATGTGAAGTTTCAAAGTTAGCCCCCTTAATCCGATATCCCCACACTCCAATCTTATAAAATCTTCTCTTTTAGTTTCATTAATACGCTTTAAAGTTTTCAGAAATTCTGTTGTGATTCCAAAATATACAGGAAAGGATGAGGTGTATTTGCAATATATTTAATTATATATACCGTATATTTCCGTGTATAAGCCGAGAATTTTTGGAAATTTTTCGGAAGCTGAATTATATTGGTCGGCTTATACACGGATCTACATTTCTAGCAAAAAACGTACTTTAGAAACAATGATTGAATACATATATTTTAAGCTTAAAAAGTATATGCAAAGTAAAATAGTGATATTAAACCTTATTTTTAAATAATTATCACATATAAAGCTCTTAAATTAGCAATTTTAAATTTATTTTACAAAACGCTCGATGTAATCACGTGTGTTTACATTTCTTTATGACCTCTGGTAACTGAAGTCATCGGCAGAGTGCACGAACGGAGTAAATTCTCTGTCTGATTCAGAAATAGTATAAGAGAAACTTTAAAAAAACAGGACTCCCGATCATATTTTTAATTTATACAATTAAATTTAAATCATCTCTGTTTAAAATGTTTCTAGGCTTACACTAGCAAAAGCGGCAAAGCTTCGTTTTTTTTATAGAAGTATTTTTTTTTTTTTTTTTTTTGAAGATTGCCTTGAAGCACTGATAAAAATACTGAAAAGTAGAAAGATATAAAATAATTTAGATACGTTATTAAAAAAAAATCGATGCAATCGGTCTTTAAACGGCTTATTTATATAAACATCCAGCGGCAGCATTGCATCATCCATGTTAGGGTTAGGTCTCCGGCGCCGGCCCGGTATTACGGTAACCATCGTTTTCAGCTGCCGGGACTTGCGTTCTCGTCTGTGTTTGCCTCCCTTCTGATAGGGTTGCCAGAGTTAAAACTATTGCCGTTGCCGAACACACTGCCAACGTTTTACGTCGTAGCTAAGCAAGGTAAGGAATTCTAATTCAAAAGCACGCATTTTGCGCAATTTCATTTGACAGATTATCCTGAAGGTTGTATAGATTGGCAATATTTTCTCCATTTTGGCGATATACTCGAACTTTAAAAAGAGTATTTTTTCAATTCGGCTTATACACGGGTTTGCAATTTTGGGCAAATTTCTGCAGGGAAAAATGTACTCTCGGCTTATATTCGGAAATATACGGTATTTATGAATTTTTGCCTTGATATGACAAAATTAGTAGGTGTTCATATCATTTAGTAACCTAGTGTACATTCTTCTTGTCAGTGTGTTCTGTCTAAAATAAGTAGTATTTTCTTAATTACAGGTTTCTCAAATGGTCCCCTTTTCCCTCCAAAGTCCATTTTTTAGAATGATGTCCATTTTTGTCCACTTTTTAATGTTTCAGTTCATTTAATCCATTTTTAGTTCCCCATCATACGATAGGTATGGGGAACTTAGGTAATCATGAAAAATTTCCACCTTGTTTTTTTGCTTTTTTATATGTTTTCAGGTGTGAGGAATCCGAAAATGACAAAATTTGTATGGTGTCTGTCTGTAGGGTGTCTGTTAGTGTGTTAGTCTGTTAGTTTGTCAGTCTGTTAACACGATATCTCACAAACAAATTATCGCAGAGAGGTCAGATCAGTTTTAAAATATTACTTTCGATACTGGCAAGAACCCTATTCATTTGCTACATTCGAATTAAAAAACTTTGTAAGTTATGAGAAATTTACGATTTTCTTAACATGGGAGAATAGGACAAAATTTCACTTAAACGTGCATTAAATGGAAACTTTTTACTGTAAAAATGTTGGACCATTTTTAAAATATCAGTTTTGATGCCGGAATGAACATCAGTAACTATAAATACGCTACTTTGAAAATTTTGCAAGTTATTGGAAATTTATGAATTTCTTAACATGGCAGTATAGGGCAAAATTTCACATAAACGTCAATTTTGAGAGATATTTTCATCGTAAGATGTCAGACTACTTTTGAAATATTATTTAGAACACTGACATGAATATTAATGACTATGAATTTTCCAATATAAAAAATTCGTAAGTTATTGAAAAACTATGAATTTCTTAACATGGCAGAATAGAGCAAAATTTCACATAAATGTCAAATTTGAGGGATATTTTCATTGTAAAGATGTCAAACCACTTTTTAAATATTATTTTGTATACTGGCATGAATATCATAGACTATGATTTTTCCAATTTAAAAAATTCGTAAGTTATTTGGAATTTACGATTTACTTAAAATGGCAGAATAAGGCAAAATTGAGCATAAACTTCCATTTTCAGGATCATAAATACATTAACTTCAAAATTACATTTATGATATTGGTTTGAACATGATTGAATACAAATATTCAAAAAGGAAAATTTCGTAAATTATTCGTAATTTACGATTTTATCAACCTAGCGAAATTGTAAATTTTTCATAAAAATATGAATTTTGAGGATTATTGCATTGGAAATACTAGTAGCATGAAAACTAAACAACAGAATTGACCCTGATCAGGTGTGGCTCCAGCTAGGGGACCGGGGGGGGCACAGGCTCCCCCGTCGTGGACTTTGTGCCCCCCCATCGGGGCATACTCCTAAAATATCTCGGGGGGGGGGGGGGGGGGGAATAAATAATTTTCAGTTTTTCTACTTTTGGCAGCATTTTTTTTTTCCTTGTACAAATTTGGAGCATTCCAGTTTTTTAATTCTATATTCAACAGAAGAAAGTATTGGATTCGTAAAAATTTTTAGCTTCCAGTTTTCCATGAATATACATGTTTTCAGAGGTCTAGAACACATTTTAACCACGATATTTTTAGAAAATGTCTGTCTGTGGCACAATATCTCCAAAACCACGAGGAGTACTAACAAATGGAATGGTACAAATATCAACAGTAATATTATTAACAGTATTGCAGTTTTTGATAAATACTTATACAATAAACTCTCTTTATGTAGTGCCCCCCCTGTCTGGGAGGTGGTGTCCCCCCGTCGGGGAATTTCTGGTGCCACTACTGACCCTGATAAAATAAATTAATAGATTAGAATAAGATAAATATATCGAAGTGAACGGTGGATAGCCTATTAGGCGGGGATTTCATTTTGTCACTGTATCAAGCTTTGGTCAAATTCATTTCTTTTAACATGATTATAATATGTCTCGCAGTAGAAATTTATGAGAACATAAATAAGATGGGGAACTGAGCAGAGTCCACCTATGCCAACTAGTTTTGAATGATTTTAAGTTTTAAAAAAAGTTTTCTCATGCTAAAAGTACCAAATACAGAGGTGGAAAAAATGATCGGAGATCAAACGTCTTGCAAAAGCCTTGTGATTTCCAGTCTTTCTCCATCCACATCATAAATGTTAATGCTCATTTTAAATTTGCTTTATTAGATTATAAAACCAATAAAGAGGTAACAATTTTCAATCTCTCTCATACATGTAATTTTTTAAGCTCCCCCCCACCCCAGTGATCAAACGGCCTGTAGAAGTCTTGTCCTAGTGATTTTCAATCTTTCTCCATCTGCGATGTAAATGTCATCATTCATTTTAATCTTGCTTCATTACATTCCAGAACAAAGCTGGAAAAAAAACTGTTTTTTTTTTTTTCTTTCTTCTTTTTTAGAAAAAACACAGCCCAGTGGGTTTTTTCGGAGAAATTATGTTCCTATATTTGTGTGAAAAAATTTCTATATTTTTCTATTTAATTCCTTTGACCCCCTATATTTCCTGATTTCAGGAATTTTTTGTCTTTTATATTACCTGATTTCAGAAATATTTTGTTCAATTAGTTTTTGTTGATTGTTATGAAAAAAACTGTTGTATTATGAAAATTTAAGTGTATCTTTTGCAATTTACTAGGTTATTTTTTAAATTTATTTATTTACTAAAAATTTACATTTGTTTTATTGGTTACAATCATAAAAAATGTTAATTGCATTCTGACTGTTTCTTTTGATACATTTTCAGGATTTTTAAAGCAGGGTCACTATCAGCACTGAATAATCAAGTATTAAATTTTTATTTTTATCTTTCAATAGATACTAAAGGTGTGCTTAAACTTTTGACATGCTAATTTTTTCCCTATGGTAAATACTAATGTTTCAGTTACAGTTTAAAAGATAATTGTGTTAAATATTAGGGATGAGACGGATATCTGGTATCTGGTCTATCTGGCTGAATTTTAAATATCCAACAAACAGGGTACAGGATATCAGCACTCCGGATACAGATATCTGGCAATATTAAGCCGGATACCCGACAGATATCCGAAGGAGAAAATTCAAGCTTAAACTTCCCTCAGATGAAAATTTTGCAACAATTTTTTTTTTTTTTTTTTTTTTTTTTTTTTTTTTTTAAAGATCAGTTGTAGCTTGTAAAGGTAAAAAGGAAATAAAAGTTGGCTTCTTCGAAAGTCGAATTTGGTCACTTTAGCAAACAAATATAACTGAAAGTAGCTTCAGGTCTAAGAAATATAGAAGCCCTATTTTAATTTTCTACAGAGTTAGCTAAGTTTTTCCAGAATGATCTGTAACATTCCCCCTAATTTTCTCCATAACAATAAAAAGAGCTATTGATTGTTATTCCTGAACAACTGATATTCATGCTCTGCAGTGCGTATAACTCTGTGTTCTTGACTTTTTAATTGACTTTTTGATTTTTTAATAAAAGTGTTATCCTTAAAAGTAAAAGTTGTTAGATTGTTTTGAGAATGAGTCAAATAATGTACATTTATTGACTAGAAACCTTCCTGTTTATTTATAATTCATTGTTCTATACACAAGAAATTTGTTGTTTTTGTGACCATATATTTTTACTAGCAGACTGTCTGGCATTGCTTGCACCATCTACCTATTTGATTTGGATTTTTTTTTTTTTTTTAAGACCCTCCAATTTATATAAATTTGCACTTAGAATAAATAAAATTTGCATTTAGAATTTCCCGCTGCATTCCCCAAAATTAAAATTACTTTAAATAAAAGTGCATATTTAAATTTTCAGAAACTCTGTACTTTCTACTTGAACTTGTACTACTTGTACTTTCTGTACTTTCTACAGATTGCTAAAGAAGAAGAAAGAAAAAAATAGTTCAATTATTGAAAGTTTTTGATTTTGTACGTTAGAAAAACTTAAAAACTTACTTTTAACAAAAGAATTTTAATAAATAATCTAAAATTTTCTTTCGTATCTGTACAGAGTATAAAAATATAAAATAAGTAAAAAGTATGCAAAGAAAAAAAATAAATGTTTTAAATTACTTTCTTCTATATTAAATAGAAGGGAATACTGGATTTTAAGTAAATTGGAGTGTAAAGGTTGATATCTTTTATATATATACTATGTGAAAAATACCAGAACCGGGAATCGAACCTGGGCACCTCCGCTTAATGCATGGATGCTCTACCACTGTGCTACCCTGGCTGACAACCAGCTAGGCATTTCTCACATAATATTCGTTGGCAAAGTCACAGAATCTGCAAATGCAGAAATAACAGGTGAGGCAATATTAATCTTAGCACAACTCCATAGACCACGAAATTTCAATTTAGATATTGGATTCGTAAAAATTTTCAACTTTCAGTTTTTAGAGGATTTTGCGGGAATCAGAATACAATTTGACCATTTTTTTTAATCTGTTATTATTGTTATTTTTTAAACTTTCTATATATTTTGTTTTTAGGTGTTAAATTAATTATTCTTCATTCTTCAAATCAAATTTATAGTCATAAAATTATCGAACATCGAAAGAAATTGAGGGAGGGGGTGGTGTATCTAGAAAACAGTGGGTGACTGGGCAAAATGGGATTTGGATTCAGGAGGTCATTTTACATAAGAATCAGCAAGAATGGTATCAGATCTTGATTTTTTTTTTTTTCCAAGACCAGTGTAATTAAATTAAACAAATAAATTAATATCTCTGTACTTTTTCGAAAAAAAAAAAAAAAAAAAAATGTATTTGTAAAAATTTTCAACTTCTGGTTTTCGATGGATTTACACATTTTAAGAGGTCCAGAACCTGATTTAATCATTTAAAAAAAATATCTGTCTGTGTGTGTACAACAAAAATTCTGTTCAACTGTATCTACGGAACTACTGCACAGAATTACATATAAATTTATATGTAGTTGCACCATGACATAAATCAGTGACTATCAACTTTTGGTGCAAAATGCTCAACAGGTGGCACTGCTATATTGCGATTTCTACAATTTTAGGGAAGGCTGTATCTCAGGAACTACTGCACAGAATTTCATATAAATTTATATGTACATGTACCCTGGCATGTGTTGGTGCCTATCAACTTTTGATGCCAATAACTCAACAGTTGGTGCTGCTGTACAGTGCTTTTTTCAATGGTAAGGAAGGCTATATCTTAGGTTTTATTGTGTATAATAACATGAAACTTTTTTAGACCGGCATTATGAGAAATTGCAATGATTCAATTTGAGTGCATATTAGCTGATAGGTGGCGCTGCTATTCTGAAAATCCCCGCACCACAGAATGGGAAGGCTATATCTCAGATTCTATTGTGTATAATTGCACAAAGCCATTAAATGAAACACAATGATGATTTATTTTGGGTGTATGTTGGCCAACAGGTGACACTACTGCACTGCAATTTACCCCTTAAATAGGCTAAGTCTTAACTTCTAAGTAACTAATAAGTGCTCAAAACTTGACATGTAAGACAACCATTATGAAAACGAATGCCAACCTTATTAGGTGTATATCAGTGGACTTCTATTAGGATTTTTCACATGGCTACATCTCAGCATCTGTTTATTAAAATAGCACTGAACTGCATATGTAGAATATTTATTGTGAGAAAGAATTTGTACAATTTAAACATTAAATGGCATTGTTATATAGAATGATATAGAAGAAAGTTTTGTGATGGCCACAATATATTAGTTTTACTATGAAAATAACTTAACTATGATTATATTCGTAATTTTTTTAAAAAATTCTACCATTGTAAAAAATATTGTAAATAATAAATTTTACTTTCAAACTGCAAGTGCAGTAATGAGTATATTTGGCTTAAAGTTTTATTCTTCATGGCAATAATGCACAAAGGCAATATTGCACAAATAAATAGAATATTGAATAAATGTGTTTATGTAAATTATATTTAAAATGTTTTTAAAAGAATATTATGTGAAATATGTTTATATTTTATTGTTGAAAAGTAAAGAAAAAAAAATAGAAATATACAACATGACAAAAAACAAAACTAAAACCGGATATACGTATTTGGCAGGCAAAAGAGCTCAGGATATCCAATATCCGTTTCATCCGTATTAAATATATATTTTAAAATTATGTTTTGTAGTTCATATGAACTTGTATTTAAATTTGAATAAAAAATTTAAATTTATTTAAACTTTTGATAAGAGTGTGTTTTTATTTCTTTTTTTAAAGGTAAAATCAGAAAATGTGCCTAAATCTAAATCTTCCCATTTTGCTAATACAAGAAAACATACCAAAGTATCTGGGCGTATCTCCAGGGAAAATAGGTAGGTGAGTTTTCACTACTAAATTGCCAAAGCACTTGATTATTTATCATGCATGAGATTGAAACATTCCTTCATCCAACAATCATCTCTTAAAATGACCAGGATTGTAAATATCTTTAATGGAATGAGAAAGGAGGTTACACAATTTGTAAAATATTTCATTCAATGACTTTAGGTTCATCTATACTAAGCAACATTAAGAAACACAAAAATAAATTATACCTTATTTACAGACTGGTGTATGAATTGTAAATATTTAATTAGTGTATAATTCATTGTTTAATATTTGTATGCTTGCTCACCTTGCAGTTGATATTTAGAAAAGAAAATATTTCCTTGCTTATTTTTTTAGCTCTAATACCAGTTTATCCTTTAACATTGACTCACATGATATTTTAAAAGTATTTTACATTGTCGTGTTTAAAATGCTGTGCAGTTAAATACAGTTCAAGGTTGCTACTTGTTTAATCAATTGTATCCACTAAATATAAAAAAGATAAAAGAATAACTGAAAGTATTAAGATGGTTAACAATGTGAAATTTTGAGGCGGTGGTTTTTTTTTTTTTTTTTTCAGGAAACATTGAATTTTTACAAATAAAAATAGTTTCTTAATCAATATAATATCTTAAAAAAGTTAAACATTTAACATGCAATCCATATTATTTTTTCTTAACAGAATTTTACAAAAAACTTCTACTATAAAAATGAGCCTTTCTGTTTCATAACTGCCAATACCTTTCCTTGTACAGAACACCAAAAACTAGTCAAATCATCATTCAAATATTAATTTTGCGGAATGCATAACCCCCCCCCCCCCTCCAAAAAAAAAAAAATATATATATAATAAAATAAAAAATAAATAAGTTTAAAAAATATATACATATATTTGAAGTTTAATGATAAAATACAGAAATGTCAGATCTCCAACTTTTTTTTTTCTTGGAAAACGGTAACCCAGTTGATAGAGCACCAAGCTTGTAATTGGGAGATTGCGGGTTTGGTACTTGAACCGGCCAAAGACCATCATGTACACTAATTCATGTACACTTTCTTATTAATTCAATTAGAAAATATCTAAAATTAAAGATCAAATTGAGTAATAAATAAAATTTAAATTATAATGAAGCACTTTACACATAATTAAATATAAAAAACCTTTAAATGTACCTCATGTTACGTCGTTAATATTTTCATCTAAGCGCCCCAGATCTTTTCAAACGATCTTCCTCTGTGCCGGATCTCTTAGAGTTGTGGTCTTTTATAGATTCCATAAGTTGATTTCACATCCGATTAGGAGCCATTGCGTCACTGTCATTGCACCCATTCCCCCTTTGGAAACTGCCGGAGTTTATCAAATACCGTACACAAATAACCAAGACAATAAACCAGGTTCATACATCGGTGTAACGAAAAGAAAGATTAAAACCAGACTCAAAAAAACATAAAAATGATATCAAAACAGGAAAAATAAATACAGCTTTAGCTAAAACTTTCGATAATGAAGAAATTATAATAAATTTTGAAAAAACTAAAAAGATAGCTAACTACAATAATTATAATTACGCAATGTTTAGAGAAGCCATAGAAATCACAACAACGCCGGATGTGTGCAATGACAGTGACGCAATGGCTCCTAACTGGATGTGGAATCAACTTATGGAATCTATAAAAGACCACAACTCTAAGAGATCCGGCACAGATGAAGATCGTTTGAAAAGATCTGGGCACCCAGATGAAAATATTAATGACGTAACATGAGGTACATTTAAAGTTTTTTTTTTTTTTTTTATATTTAATTATATCAAATTGAGTTTTTACAAGATTGTAAACACTTTAGAATCATTCCAAAATCATTAAAAATTAATAGTAAATTTATTAAACGGAACTTCCCACGTGAAGTTAAAAACTTTGAACGCAATATTCTGGATAAAGCCATACGAATAAAAAAGGCTAACTATTATAAAAATAGCGAACAGGAGGAAAAAATGAAGAATGAAATCAGCGAAAATGTAGATCAAAACACCTTTGAAACTATGAAAAACAAAATAAAAACTTTCTCTGAGGTTGAACGTAACATAGATGTTAAAAAACATAATAAAAAATTTAAATTTCTAGTTAACCAAAATAACAATAAGCTAAAGGCAAGAAACGAACATCCATACATTAATTTATTTCAGTACAAAACAGATATGCACGAAGACACCGTTTTAAAAATGGGTTCTAAATTTATATTAGAAGAGACAGCATAGCTAAAATCCAAACTGCTATAGAAGAAATTTCTAAACATAACCAAAATATAATCAGAACAACGGCTCAAAATGAATCAGGGTTGTTTGTTTTTTTCCGTAGTGGAAAAAAACGCTAGAAATAACCTGGTTAAAACCGTCCCGGACGAAATACCGTTTTGACCACTTTTGTCCACTATAAATTATTTGCGAGTACTAAATTAAAATTTATCTTTATTCTTTCCATATATATAAAACAATTCTTTAATTATATGTGTATATGTGTAAGGCTTGTGAAATACAGCCACCTGGTCGCCATCGGCGACCATCATTTTTTAACTAGCGATGTTTTCAACTTTAAAAATTCAACATTTTTTTTTTTTTTTTTTTTTTATATATTTTGCTGAAAGAATCTATCCCAGAATCAAGCTCCGATTCTATTTTTGATGTAGGCTAACTCTTGCTGTTTTGATTCCTGTTTCTCTCACCACTTTTTGAGACACTGTGCTGAATCAATGCACCATTAGGGGATTTACATATCTCCGTGCATGTTTCAGAACTCTGTGTTAAATTATTGCACTGTTTTAGGGAATTGGTTTACACTGCTCCTGTTTGCCTATGCTATTGACCTGGTGCTGAATCGTTGTGCCGGTGTAATGATGTATCAATGCTGATGGTGTATTGCTTTAATGAAAATAATAAAACTGGTTTCATGATGTTAAATTTAAAGATGTGTTTCCTGATATATCATTATAGCCTAATGAATAATTGGTTTTTATGCATAGAATTTAGATTTCTATTTATTCAAGTAAATTTTAAAATTGAAAAAGAAAAAAAAAAAAAAAAAAAAAAAAAAAACGACGGAGGATATTTTTTATGGACTACCAGAAAGTTTTGTTGGTGACCATTTTTCTACAAATTCCTGGAACCCTGTGTATGTGTATATAATCAATTTAAATTCTTCAAAATAGATATGAATGAAATAGACATGCAGTGTTAACAATATTTAATAAATAAATATATCTGTATTTTTCCAAGGGTGGATTGGATGCAAAAGTGATAGTTAATAGTTTCAATTTTAATTCCCCTCTCTTTCCCCACTGCTTTCAACTAAATTGCCATTTCTTCTCTCATAGTCATAAATACCTTTTAAAAATTTGTTATGTAGCATGATGAAATTGAATGGTTCACATATCTTTCATGGAATTTTTTACTTTCTGAAAATATACAGGTAAGGAAAGTATTGTGATCATGACGAAAACATGGCTTTGTAATGTTGGTGTATCTACATGCTTTGAGGTCCCATGAGTTTATTTTTGCTATTTTTACGATGATATATGTATGTCTGAGTATGCGTGACCACAAGATTGTCTAAATGCTTTGTTCAAATTAGCTAAAATTTAGTACATATATTACTGGTTATCGTATTTTTTTTTTTTTTTTTACTGGGACACAAAGATAAGTTCTTTATTATTATAGCCTAGGGGCTCAAATAATTTAAAGTGTGATAGCATCTGTATTCCTTATTCGATTCAGCTGAAATATTATACACATGTTATAAGCCACCGTCGAATGAATTGTGCAGATTTATTTTGTGAATCTAACAATTTATAGTTTTTTTTTTTACAGGGACACAACAAAAAATTCTGTAATATTATGACCTAGAGTCTGAAACTATTTAAAATGTGATAACGTCTAAATGCCTCATTTGATTGAGCTTTAAATTTGTATACATGTTATAGGTCTGTGTCACACAAACTGTATACATTTTGGTGAATCTAGCACTATTAGTTATTTTACAGAGATACATAAAAAAATTTGGATACATTCCATTTCGTTAAACAATATACTAGTTGGGAGAAAATAATCAAACACTTATTATAATTTTCTCGTTTATTTATTTAATGACTTCTCTTACTTTATTTCATTTAAACAACTGTGAATTACTTAATGTTCAGAAATTCGAGTGGAGTCAATTGCCATTTTTATTATTTCTCCTCTTAAAACTAAATTGAATATATATACTCAAAGAAATTTTTAATATTATTGGCCATTGGTGTTTCAGTGATCTTGTATCTGTTGCTTGGCTTCTACTATGCTTAATAGATCATCATTATATATATATATATATATATATAAATATTATTTTTATTATAGACAAGACATTACTCTTGTAAAAAATAAATAAATAAAAAATAAACAACATTTTTATTTGGAAGTAAAATTTTAATTTTGTATTTTTTTATCTGGAATTTCTATTACCAATTAATAATTTTTTTTTTTTTTTTTTATAAAATTATCAAAGGATTATGTAAATTTGATTTTTTAAATTCTTGGATAAGAAAATGACATGTTGGTATTGTAAATAAAATGTTATACAGAATTGAAAGTTTTGCTTTGAAAGGACTTGTTGACATAAATTGATAAAAACATTATATCTACATATATGAGATTTTTTAAAAATCTAGTATAGAAATGTTAAATGAATATTTCCATGTTAAGTACAAAATGACAAAGAAACAACTTGAATTATTTTTAATATTATAATATTTATAATCATATATATATTAATCGATCATGTTGATTGTGAAAAACTTTAATATTGAAAGTAGTCTCTTTAGAAAGGGTAGGATTGTTCAGTGTTGGGGGGTTAAGTTATTCTTTATTTTTAACTGTTAACATTATGTATGAAATCTTTTTCTGGCTATGGCCTTGTCTATTTCTTTTGTTTTTAAAGATTTAGATATAGCATTAAATAACTTTTTTTTTTTTTTTTCCCTCTTAATATCCAATATGATAATTTTGTAATAGTCCACAACAGATTTACTTTGTTACATTTGCAAACTATACATAACTAATATAATTATCTTTTTTTTTTTTTTTTTGATCATGACTAAAATGAAATTATACTTTTCATTAATCAAATTACTAATTTCTAATAAAATATTTCTATTGCTAAAATTGCTAATTCAAAGTTAAAAGTACAATTTATTGCTTTAACAGAATAATTTTATGCAGCAAACATGTACAGTTGAATGGATTTTATTTTGTCCAGTGTCCCGGACTTTTGACAAAAGAGTGGACAAAATAATAACCCTGAAATGAATTAAAAAACTTAACCAAAAACAATAACATAAATAGATGTCTCTTAAAAATAATGAAGAAATTGACAGATAAAAGCAGGAAAATAGCGATTTTGGACAGAATTGATTACCGTATATTTCCGAATATAAGCCGAGTGTACGTTTTTCCCTGCAGAAATTTACCCAAAGTTGCAAACCCGTGTATAAGCCGAATTGAAAAAATATTCTTTTAAAATTGGAGTATATCGCCAAAACGGCGAAAATATTGCCAGTCTATAAAACTTTCAAGATAATCTAAATGTAAATAAAAAGCATTTTTGTTTCGTTACACGGAGCATGGGCATGTTTTGAACTAAAATCAGCAAAGAAATCACCATGCTTAAACAAATAAAATGTCTTATTACTTACCTTAGAAAGTATAATTTTAAGTTAAGTTTGAGTAAAATATTGTTATATTTAGTTTAATAATATCATACAGTCTATTTACACAAATAATTTACTTTTAAAATATAATAAAAGTTATTATAAAACAATATAAATAATATAATTTTTGCTATAAAAAATCTTTAAACATTTCTAGTAAAGGTTTTTGTTTTAATATAAGTTTGTGTGCAATTGCAATGACATAAATTCATGTTCAGTGACAAAGTTTCTTTGATCCAAACTTTTATTTCTTTATCTAATGCAGCAATTAAATTTTCAGTTGAAATTTTGTCGTTTTCAATAATTTCAGATTAATTTTCAAAATCACTCTCATTATTTACATTTTTCTGAATCGATCAAGTAAAAATTGATTGGTACAGCTATCTATCGGCAGAGAAGCAAAACAGAAATTATAGCAATTAGCTTATATGCATTTCGATTTAGGAATGCTCTGGAATGCTTTTGGGAATGTTGCTAGAACTCTTATATGCTGAAACCATAAAATAAAATAAAGAACTAGAAAATTTCACAAAAATCCTGTATTAAAATAAGCTTAAACAAAAACAATTAGAATTGAAATTATTCATGGCTGTAAAGAAAATTGGTGCTGCAATCTATCAGCAATACAGAAAAACAAAAATGGCCGTAAATGTGATCTTTGGCGAAAAGTGCTTCAATGTGAAAAAAAAAGAAAGAAACACATGTGACTACTTCGAGCTGCTCTAGAAATAAATTTAAAATTGCTAATTTAATAGTTTTATATGTGATAATTATTTAAAAATAAGGTTTAATATCACTATTTTACTTTATATATAGTTTTTAAGCTTAAAATATGTGTATTCAATCATTCTTTCTAATGTACGTTTTTTGCAAAAAGTGTTAACTCATATATAAGTCGACCCCCGTACTTCATCTTCCGAAAAATTTCCAAAACTTCTCGGCTTATACACGGAAATATACGGTACATTGAAAGGATGAATGAAACTATTCACGAAATAGGTGCCATCGAAATAAGAAAAGATCCTAATAAGAAAATAATAGAAAAAACAAATGATCTACTAATTAAAAACGGACATTGGCCAAATAATCAACAGCCTAAAATCAATAATCCCCCCAAAAATCAGACCGATAGTTTGTAAAAGAGAAGGTCCCACCTATCAACTTGAAAAATACATGACTAAAATATATAATGCATTTCTACCCCCCTCACAAAACAGTTTAAACTCTACAGAAGACTTTATAAAACAAATTCAAAATTTCCAAATTCAAAAAGACCATAAATTTGTCAGTTTTGATATTATTAATCTATATCCTTCCATTGATACCGATGAAGCAATAAAAATCATTAATGAGAAAATTGAAGCAAAATATAATCCCCCTATTGCCCAAACTTTAAAATCAGCTACAAATTTAATTTTAAAAGAAAGTTTTTTCCAATTTAATAATAAAACTAGCTGGAACCCGATGAATTTGACGATTATTTTATTGACCGTAATGTTTCAAAAAACGTCGCATAATTATTTAAATGTATTTCAAGTTAAAACATCTAATATAATTTACGACATTTCACTTAAAAAAAAGAAAGTAAAAAAAAAATGCTTATAAATAGAAATACTATATATGACATCACTTTCTGCAAAGTACAGTCAAAGTGACGTCAAGCTGACTCCAAATAAACAGTTCCTATCTTTCATTTTCTATTTCGTTTAATACTAAGACTACATGTTAGCTGACCCGTCCGGCGTTTCCCGGACCCCTGGTATTAACCTTAAATGAACCTTAAATTTGTATGGTTTTACATCTTTAACTCGATTTTGTTTGAATTTCTATTTTTAAATAAAAACATCGGGAAAAAATAATCAGCTGAAACAAAAAAATTACCTCGAACCGAACAAAACTCTGCCTTGTGACCCTGGTGCCTTCGGCAGTGCATATGCCGGCCGCTAATAACATAAAAATATTCCCAAAAATTAACATGGAACTGAACGAACCCGCCCGGTGTTGCCCGGGCCCATGATACCTTAAATGAACCTTAAATTTGTATGATTTTATACCTTTAACTCGATTTAGTTTGAATTTCTGTTTTTAAATGAAAGCATCACGAAAAAAATAATCAGCTGTAACAAAAAAAATTATATTGAACCGAACGAAACTCTGCCTTGTGACCCCGGTGCCTGCGGCAGCGCATACGCGGGCCGCTAATAACATAAAAAAATTCCAAAAAATTAACCTGGAACCAAACAAACCTGCCCGGCAATGCCCGGGCCCATGATAATACCCTTAAATGAACCTTAAATTTGTATGGTTTTATATCTTTAACTCGATTTTGTTTGAATTTCTATTTTCAAATGAAAGCATCACAAAAAAAAAAAAAAAAAACCTCAAACAGAACGGAACTTGGGCTCTTGACCCGGTGCCTGCGGCAGCGTATATACAGGCCACTAATAACATGAAAAAATTCTCAAAAATTAACCTTGAACCGAGCGAACCTCTGTCTCGTGTTACCTCTGCCTGTGGCTGCTGCACTGCATAGCAGGCATGCATGCTACGCACGCATTGCAAAATCCACTTTCCTCCCCTAGGGGGTGCAGTATGACTTATGACTTATGACTTGACAGGGAGGGCAGCTCTCAGCAGGACCTAAGAACTAGGCACATCGACCAGAGGTCTATTGTACCCCGACCCAAATGCATCCTTAAGAGAAAAGTCTCGTAGCTGAAGCAAAGTTCAGCAAACACCTGACAGGAATATCCTGCAGCTCCCAAGGCTCAATGAGATGCCGACCAAGATGCTCAAACCTGTGTGCAGAAAAGGCCTCACAGTCGCATAAAATGTGCCGAGCAGTCTCCTCTTCCAGACAACAACCCTGACAAATGGGATCAGAACTGATTCCCATAATGTTCAGATGTCTCTTAAGGGTACAGTGACCAGTAAGAAGGCCAATAACCTTCCTCAAACCATTCCTGTTAAGCTTTAAAAGCTCTTTAAGACGAAGACCAGGATAGTCACGATTAAGCTCTTTTGCTTGCCTTTGACCATCAGAATTACGCCATTGCCTATAGTGCTCCTTACCAAGGAGCTTGAAGATAGAAGCCCTGAAAGCAGTGGGAGAAATTCCCAGAACAGGCTCAGGGCCACAAAAGAGTGTGCTGGAACCAGACCTAGCCAACTCATCAGCCAGCTCATTACCAGGTATGCCCATATGACCAGGTACCCAGTGAAGACTAACCTTATTGTAGGAAGAAAGCTCACAAAGAACCTTGTAGCACTCCCAAACCAGAAGAGAAGTGAACTTACACCTCACCAATGAAAGGAGAGCCCCTTGACTGTCAGAACAGATATGAATGGTTAAGTTATGATAACCCCTATCTAAGCACACCTTACAGCATAAGATGATAGCAAAGATTTCCGCCTGGAAAACTGTGGCAAACTTTCCAAGAGGGAAAGAAAGCCGAGTTTCATCCCCAGGACAGTAGATACCTGCCCCAGAATGAGAACCAAGCTTAGAACCATCAGTATACCAAACCAAACAGTTGCCATTAAGCCAACTAGGAGACATACGCCAATCCTCCCTGGAAGGGAAAAAGATCTTAAAAGGCTTATGAAAGGCATATTTCATAACCATGTAGTCACTAGGCATGACGAAAGAAGGAAGATCAGCAACAAATGAAATGAGGGAACCCCAAGACAGATGTCTAGAATAATCCTTCCACAAGCCCAGACACATAAAACGCTTCATACAGGTTAAAGCCTCAGCTTCAATACGCAAATGAAGCGGAAGAAGCCCAAGCAAACACTCAAGGGCAGCAGTTGGAGTAGTTTTAATACAGCCTGAAAGAGCAACACAGACCATCCTGGGGGTGCAGTATGTTGTATACGAAAATCACCAATCTCCTTGAATTTCCAAGACTTTTCAAATAAGGTGTCGCTGGTGGTGTCAACTGCAAAATCCTTTAGTTGCACTTTCCACCGCCAGGGGGCGTAGCGTGTTCTATAATACGAACAACACCAACAGTAAGGAAATACAAAGACCTTTAAAATAAGGTGTAACATGATAGGGTTGACTGCAAAATCACCTAGTTCCATTTTTAACCAGCAGGGGTTGCAGTATATTGCATACAAACATCCCCAATCAACATGAAATTTCAAGACCTCTATCACCAATCGCCTTGGATTTCCAAGACCTTTCAAATAAGGTGTCACATAGTGGTGTCAACAGCAAAATCCTTTAGTTGCACTTTCCACCGCCAGGGGTTGCAGTGTGTTCTGTACGAACATCACCAACGGTCAGGAAATACCAAGACCTTTAAAATAAGATGTAACATGATAGGGTCTACAGCAAAATCACCTAGTTCCATTTTTCACCACCAGGGGTCACACTATATTGTATACAAACATCCCCAATCGACATGAAATTTCAAGACCTTTAAAATAAGGTGCTACATGTGTGGGTCTAGAACGGATTTCCCTCTCAAACTAATTTCCCCCCTTCCAATCTACTTTCCCCCTTTAAAATTGAAAATTCCAAATTGTAGAGCACATTAAAAGTTATTTCCCACCTGATTACCATTGAGAAAAAAAAAAAATCCTTATTTTCTTACTTGTGCTAAAGTTTTATCGTTTGTTTACATCGCCATCTTGAATTTCCTTCCCTCCATTTCCCTCCGAGTTGCCAACCTAGTTTAGCAATCGCAAGATGTGATTCAGCAATTTATTTTGCGATCGCTACTCTTTAATTTTCTTATAAATAGTTATTTATTTTCTTTTCTGAGCTCAGAATTTATATATAATTAATTTATTAATGCCATAAACGTTGGTTTTTTTTTCCTTGGTGGTGATTTTCCTTAGAAATGAAAGTTTATAGGTCTAAAAGATTCTGGATAACGAAGTTCCTGCCAATGGAGATATGCTAAAGCGTGAGACAAATTATATTTTCTTCTTGTTAAATTTTTCTTTTGAACTATGTTGCAGAATTTCATAATATATGAAAACTATTTACTAAAGTTATGTTTTAATGGAAATTGAATTAAAATTAAGTATCTTGTAAGTTACTCAGAAGCCATGATGGAAATTAAACATTATGGAGTTGTGAGAGTACACATTTTATGTTTTTCTTTAATAAACTAAAGTTTTATTTTAAAGACAGCTCTGTTTTTATTGAGTTTGAATATTGCCACTCTGCTATTTGAGATGGATTTACATCCACACCTCCACAAGAGGTTATGGGCCCAGTGAATGCCCTTCCTCTGTGCTTAATGAGTTGAATAATTTAAAAGTATTAATACAGAGCTGTGAAACCTCATATTTTGAATTTCAATTGGAAGAGAAAATTTGAGTAACTATGATAATGGCTTCACTAGATACTATAATTTTGAATAGAGATAATTATAGAAGTTGGGTACTTTTTATTACCCGAATTTTGGAGACTGAGGGTCTCTTCTCATGGGTAAATGAAGGTGAATGGCCTGATACAGAAAAAGCTACACCTATTGATAAATTTAATATTAATCAGTCTAAGCAGAGAGCTGCTGGTATTCTAAAAACTTATGATTCATTATTATGATTATGTAGAGTTAATTATTGGTCGCCTGAATAATCCAGCCGAAATCTGGAAAGTTCTTAAAAGTAATTTAGGGGTGTCAGGTAGAGCATATAAACAAACATGTTTTAATCAGTATAGGAATATAAAATTGCAACCTGAAGAAGATATACCAACATTTTTGGCTCGATTTGAGGAGTCGTATAAAAGGTTGCAAGATTCGGGTGAAGAGCTAAGTGAAAATCTTAGGTGTTATCAGCTTACCTGAGGATTATGACTATTTGGCAAGAGAATTTAATAACCTTCCTGATGATAAATTTAAATTTGAGTATATAAAAGGTGAAATTTTAAGTGAAGTATCTCGCAGAGAGAATAGAGATAGGCAAAAAGATGAAAGTTTCTCAGTTATTAAAATTACTGATAATTCTAGTTCATTTAATTCTCCTATAGTTCACTGTAAATATTGTGGTAAGGATGGGCATTTAAGCAAGTTTTGTAAGGATAGAGTTAATGTTGAAACAAAAATAAATACAGAAACTAGTAACATTTATGTTACAGAATTTGATAATGATTGTTATGCTAGTGAAACAGTTTACCCAAGTTGGGAATGGGTATTAGATTCTGCTTCGACTTCTCATGTTTGCCAAAACAAAAACTTTTTCACATCACTGAAAAACGCTCCACCTGGATCTATAGTCCGAATGGGGACAACCCCTCATCTGGTAAAAGGAATAGGTAACTTGTCTTTCAAGATTAGAGAAGGGAGTAAAATTACCACTATAAATTTAAAAGATGTTTTGTATGTTCCAGATATTCATAACAATTTAATATCTATGAGTAAAATGGATAAGGCAGGATTTCATGCCAAGTTAGATCAAGGTTTTAAGATTTTTTCCCCAACATGGAGTTATTTATACACAGCCTATTTAAGGAACAAATTTTATGTTTATCGTTCAATTCGTGATCAGTCTAGTGGAATAACCCCAAATGCTGCATATGTGCAAGAAAGTGAGGGAAGGTTTGGCCAGGTAGCTAAATCAGTCTCTAGTAAGTTCACAAAAGGGGAAATTGTATAAAACGCAGTCAGAAGTTAATAACAGTATAAATAAAACCTCAGAACGTAAATTTCAAAATTTTAGTTCATCAAAAACTTTCCCACTTAAATTAAATCAAAATGTTAAAAGTAATAAATTTACTGTCAATTCTAATGAAGCTTTTGTGACAGAGCGTAATGATATAATGTTATGGCATGAACGTCTTGGTCATAGTAGTATAAATGTAATTAAACAAATGGTTAGAGAGAGGTTAATTGAAGGTTGTAATCGTTTGCAAGGTAAAGAGACTAAATGTGAAGTATGTATTTTAGCTAAAAATACAAGAGCCCCTTACCCCCGAATACAGAATATTAGATCAAAAGAAGTTTTTGAATTAATTCATAGTGATGTTTGGGGCCCTGTGCCTATTACATCTAGATTTCTAGATGTAATAGGCCGTTATCTCTTTACGTTTATCGATGATTATAGTCGTCGAACATTTTGTTATCCATTGAAATCGAAAGATGAAGTGCCTGATAAATTGAGAAATTTCATTGTACTTATTGAGAGACAAACTAATAAAAAGGTAAAGGTAATCCCAACAGACAATGGTCTTGAATATTGTAATTATAAAGTACATGATTTATGCTCAAAACATGGAATTAAACATGAAAAGACAACAGTTTATAGCCCGCAGATGAACGGCGTAGCTGAGAGATACAATAGAGTTTTGTTTGAAGGAGTAAGAACTTCTTCATACGCAGCTAATCTTCCTACAAATCTTTGGGTTGAAGCTGCAATGGCTATAAATTACATTCGAAACAGAATACTCCATACTGGCATCAATGCAGTACCTTTTGAACGTTGGTATAAAGTTAAACCTAGTGTTCGACATTTTAGACGTTATGGATCTGTAGCTTACCTTCATCAGCCTAAAGAGAAAAGAAATAAATTCCAGCCAAGAGCTAAAAAGAGTATTTTTGTAGGATACGGCCTAGGGTCAAGTGGGTATCGAATTTGGCTTCCACAAGAAAACAAAGTAATAGAATCAAAGCATGTACAGTTTGATGAATCTCAACTTGGCAATCCTATGGAGAAAAAGAGGACACATGAACCATTTTTTGACTTTATAGATGATAATACCATTTCTCTGCATAGTATTGAAGAACCTAAACCAAAAAGAGAAATCCCAGAATCAGAAAGTGAAGAACCATCATCCTCTAAAAAGTTGACCACAGCAGAATTAGAAGATAAGGTTTCCCATGAAGAGAAAATTCTAGCAGTAGATGATATTAGTTCAGAAGATGACTTACAAGATGAGAGATTTGAGGGCGATTCTAATACTTTCTATCGTTACCTGAAAAAACGGGTGAAAGGAGCGACTGCTGGCAAGAGTGATGTATATATCTTAACTCCTTGTGGAGTTAGAATAAGAAGTGGACCTCAACTGAGGAAGTACTGCGAAGAGAATAAATTTAGATATGATGATACACTTGCAAATTTTTCCCTTTCAAATACATATCAAGGACCGATAGTAATGGAAAAAGATAAAGACTCTATTATTGAAGAAGCCTTGTTAAGTGAAATAATTATCCCGAAATCATCTCGACAAGCAAAACAGCTACCTGAATCCCATGAGTGGAAGAGAGCTATGGATAATGAAATCCAAACCATGCGTAATAGAAATGTATGGACACTAGTACCCAAAGAAGAAAATCAAAAGACCTTAGGAACTAAATGGGTTTACACTATTAAAAGAGATGCAGAGGGGAATATATCTAGCTATAAAGCACGTTTAGTCATACTGGGAAATAATCAACATGAAGGATTAGACTATGATGAAATTTTTAGTCCAGTAGTAAGTTTTACCTTAATTCGACTATTTATAGTATTATTTGTAAGCATCTTACATTGGTCTCATTGCTTATTAGATGTAAAATGTGCCTACTTATATGGTGACATTGATAGAAACATTTTCATTAAACAGCCAGAAGATTACATAGTACCAGGTAAAGAAAATTGTGTCTTAAAGCTAAATGAGGTGTTGAAAGCCGTATCTAGTGTCAATATTTCTATTCCTAAACCATTGTTGTTATGTGATAGTACTGCAGCTATCATATACTAAAAATAAAGCGTTCAATGTTCGCAATAGACATATTGACTTGAAATATAAATTTTTAAGAGACTTGTATCAAAGAAATGTATTCGATATTCAACATGTTTCTTCAAAAGGCAATGTAGCAAACTTACTAACAAAATCATTGTGCAAAGACTCAATTATGAAATTCAGAGACTATTATTTAAAATGAACGTTAAACATTAGGACTTTGGGGGGGGGGGGGGGGAGAAAAGAAAAAAAGAAAATGTTTCTGTTATAGAATTTTTTTTTAGATTGAGAAAAATCATCTGTATAAATTGAAATTTGTCTATAGTATATATGTCTATTTTGATTATATATTTTTTTTTCTACGGCAATAAGGAGGGAAAGGGAGGTGATTTGTAGAGCACATTAAAAGTTATTTCCCACCTGATTACCATTGAGAAAAAAAAAAAAAATCCTTATTTTCTTACTTGTGCTAAAGTTTTATCGTTTGTTTACATCGCCATCTTGAATTTCCTTCCCTCCATTTCCCTCCGAGTTGCCAACCTAGTTTAGCAATCGCAAGATGCGATTCAGCAATTTATTTTGCGATCGCTACGCTTTAATTTTCTTATAAATAGTTATTTATTTTCTTTTCTGAGCTCAGAATTTATATATAATTAATTTATTAATGCCATAAACGTTGGTTTTTTTTTCCTTGGTGGTGATTTTCCTTAGAAATGAAAGTTTATAGGTCTAAAAGATTCTGGATAACGAAGTTCCTGCCAATGGAGATATGCTAAAGCGTGAGACAAATTATATTTTCTTCTTGTTAAATTTTTCTTTTGAACTATGTTGCAGAATTTCATAATATATGAAAACTATTTACTAAAGTTATGTTTTAATGGAAATTGAATTAAAATTAAGTATCTTGTAAGTTACTCAGAAGCCATGATGGAAATTAAACATTATGGAGTTGTGAGAGTACACATTTTATGTTTTTCTTTAATAAACTAAAGTTTTATTTTAAAGACAGCTCTGTTTTTATTGAGTTTGAATATTGCCACTCTGCTATTTGAGATGGATTTACATCCACACCTCCACACAAATTCGCAGAAAGCGATTTTTTAGTATTCGACTCTAGTCCCCATATGTACAATTTCTTCACCATGAAGTAATTTGGAGCTTAGTTAAGCTCGTAAACGTGTTTTTAACCCGTTTCCCTCCTGGGGGGAAAACCGTTACAATTTTTTTTATTTTTCTCTTTTAATAGCACATCTACAGACCAAGACTTTTTTTTAGACACTTCAACCAAATTTTTACACCAAGTAGTTCTCTCAATATAGTGGAGACAGACAAAAACATGTTTCAAATTAATATATAGATTTACTAGCAGGCTACGCCCGCTTCACTGGTCACTATTTTTAAATGAATCATTATAATTAATGAATTCTCAAAATTGCATTAATTTTTATCATGTGAAAAAAAAAAAAAAAAAAAAAAAAAGGAAAAAAAAACTCTGATCGGAAAAAATGTTGCACCGGGTTCCTACTGCCTTCGGCAGCGTAGACCCGTGCGCGATGCGCACACGCGAATGCATGTATATGAGCGCCCTAATAATTTTACAAATTCGAAAATATCCGCAATCGATTTGAAAGTATCAAAAACCTCTATGCACCAGTTTTGAACGATCTATCTCTATTATTATTTTTTTGCCCCTCCGCTTCCTCCCCCCTTCCCGCCACTCCCAATAATTTTAAAAATTCAAAAATATCCGCAATCGATTTGTAGGTATCGAAAACCTTGATGTACCAATTTTGAATGATCTAACTCTATTTTTTTTTTTTTTTTGCCCCTCTGCCCCTCCCCTTCCCGGCCCTTATAATAACTTTACACTTTCAAAAATATCCCCATTCGATTTGCAGGCCTCTAAAACCTATCTGTACCAATTTTGAATGGCCTAACTGTATTTCTATTTGTTTTTGCCCATAGCCCCCCCCTTTATCGCCCCACCCCCTTACCGCCCCTCCGAATAATTTTACAAATTCGAAAATATCTGCAATCGATTTGTAAGCCCTCTATATACCAATTTTGAACGATCTAACTGTATTTTTATTTTTTTGCCTCCCGTCTCCCCTCCCCCTCCCCCCTTCTCACCCCTCCTAATAATTTTACACTTTCGAAAATATCCCCATTCGACTTGCAGGCCTTCAAAAACCTATCCGTAACAATTTTGAACGGCCTAACTGTATTTCTATTTGTTTTTGCCCATAGCCTCCCCTTCTCGCCCCTCCTAATAATTTTAAAAATTCGAAAATATCCGCAATCGATTTGTAAGTATCGAAAACCTCCTTAAACCAATTTTGAACGATCTAACTCTATATTTATTTTTTTGCCCCCCCCCCTCTCCCCTCCCCCCTTCTAAAACTTTACACTTTCGAAAATATCCCCATTCGACTTGCAGGCCTCTTAAACCTATCTGTACCAATTTTGAATGGCCTAACTGTATTTCTTTTTTGTTTTTGCCTCATAGCCCCCCTTACCGCCCCACCCCCTACCCACCCCTCCTAATAATTTTACAAATTCAAAGATATCCGCAATCGATGTGTAAGTATCGAAAACCTCTATGTACCAATTTTGAACGATCTGCCACTATTTTTATTTTTTTGCCCCCCTCCCCTCCCCCCTTCTTGCCCCTCCTAATAACTTTACACAATCGAAAATATCCCCATTCGATTTGCAGGCTTTTAAAACTTATCTGTACCAATTTTGAACGGCCTAACTGTATTTCTATTTGTTTTTGCCCATAGCCCCTCTTACCGCCCCTCCTAATAATTTTACAAATTCGAAAATATCCGCAATCGATTTGTAAGTATCGAAAACCTCTATAAACCAATATTGAACGATCTAACTCTATATTTATTTTTTTGCCCCTCCTAAAACTTTACACTTTCGAAAGTATCCCCATTCGACTTGCAGTCCTTCAAAAACCTATCCGTAACAATTTTGAACGGCCTAACTGTATTTCTATTTGTTTTTGCCCATAGCCTCCCCTTCTCGCCCCTCCTAATAATTTTACAAATTCGAAAATATTCGCAATCGATTTGTAAGTATCGAAAACCTCCTTAAACCAATTTTGAACGATCTAACTCTATATTTATTTTTTTGCCCCCCCCCCCCCCCTCTCCCCTCCCCCCTTCTAAAACTTTACACTTTCGAAAATATCCCCATTCGACTTGCAGGCCTCTTAAACCTATCTGTACCAATTTTGAATGGCCTAACTGTATTTCTTTTTGTTTTTGCCTCATAGCCCCCCTTACAGCCCCACCCCCTACCCACCCCTCCTAATAATTTTACAAATTCAAAGATATCCGCAATCGATGTGTAAGTATCGAAAACCTCTATGTACCAATTTTGAACGATCTGCCACTATTTTTATTTTTTTGCCCCCCTCCCCTCCCCCTTCTTGCCCCTCCTAATAACTTTACACAATCGAAAATATCCCCATTCGATTTGCAGGCTTTTAAAACTTATCTGTACCAATTTTGAACGGCCTAACTGTATTTCTATTTGTTTTTGCCCATAGCCCCCCTTACCGCCCCTCCTAATAATTTTACAAATTCGAAAATATCCGCAATCGATTTGTAAGTATCGAAAACCTCTATAAACCAATATTGAACGATCTAACTCTATATTTATTTTTTTGCCCCTCCTAAAACTTTACACTTTCGAAAATATCCCCATTCGACTTGCAGTCCTTCAAAAACCTATCCGTAACAATTTTGAACGGCCTAACTGTATTTCTATTTGTTTTTGCCCATAGCCTCCCCTTCTCGCCCCTCCTAATAATTTTACAAATTCGAAAATATCCGCAATCAATTTGTAATTATCGAAAACCTCTATAAACCAATTTTGAACGATCTAACTCTATATTTATTTTTTGCCCCCCTCTCCCATCCCCCTTTCCCCCTTCTCGCCCCTCCTAAAACTTTACACTTTCGAAAATATCCCCATTCGAATTGCAGGCCTTCAAAAACCTATCTGTACCAATTCTGAATGGCCTAACTGTATTTCTATTTGTTTTTGCCCATAGCCCCCCCTTACCGCCCCCCCCTTCTCGCTTCTCCTAATAATTTTACAAATTCGAAAATATCCACAATCGATTTGTAAGTATTGGAAACCTCAATAAACCAATTTTGAACAATCTAACTCTATATTTATTTTTTTTGCCCCCCCCCCCCTCTCCCCTCCACCCCTTCTAAAACTTTACACTTTCGAAAATATCCCCATTCGACTTGCAGGCCTCTTAAACCTATCTGTACCAATTTTGAATGGCCTAACTGTATTTCTATTTGTTTTTGCCCATAGCCCCCCCTTACCGCCCCCCCCCTTCTCGCTTCTCCTAATAATTTTACAAATTCGAAAATATCCACAATCGATTTGTAAGTATTGGAAACCTCAATAAACCAATTTTGAACAATCTAACTCTATATTTATTTTTTTTGCCCCCCCCCCCTCTCCCCTCCACCCCTTCTAAAACTTTACACTTTCGAAAATATCCCCATTCGACTTGCAGGCCTCTTAAACCTATCTGTACCAATTTTGAATGGCCTAACTGTATTTCTATTTGTTTTTGCCTCATAGCCCCCCTTACCACCCCTCTTAATAATTTTAAAAATTCAAAAATATCCACAATCGATTTGTAAGTATCGAAAACCTCTATGTACCAATTTTGAACGATCTGCCACTATTTTTTTTTTGCCCCCCTCCCCTCCCCCCCTTCTTGCCCCTCCTAATAACTTTACACAATCGAAAATATCCCCATTCGATTTGCAGGCTTTTAAAACCTATCTGTACCAATTTTGAACGGCCTAACTGTATTTCTATTTGTTTTTGCCTCATAGCCCCCCTTACCGCCCCCCTTAATAATTTTAAAAATTCAAAAATATCCGCAATCGATGTGTAAGTATCGAAAACCTCTATGTACCAATTTTGAACGATCTGCCACTATTTTTATTTTTTTGCACCCCTCTCCTCCCCCCTTCTTGCCCCTCCTAATAACTTTACACAATCGAAAATATCCCCATTCGATTTGCAGCCTTTTAAAACCTATCTGTACCAATTTTGAATGGCCTAACTGTATTTCTATTTGTTTTTGCTCCATAGCACCCCCCCCCCCTTGCTGCCCCACCTGGGGGCTGAATTTCTAAAATTCCAGAAATTAGTGTTTAGATAGTTGCGCATTAGCTATATTTTAGAGCAAAAATTTCACGTACATCTATTTTTTTGTTTGAGGTATATAGGATTATGCGAAATCACGTTTTACGCATGTGAAATCACGTTTTGCCCCTCCCCCCCCCCCTTGGGGACCGAATTTCAAAAATTCCAGAAAGCGATTTTTAGACATTTGTATTAGCTATATTTTAAAGCAAAAATTTTACGGATATCTGTTTTTTTGTTTGAGATGTGAAGGATTTTGTGAAATTACGTTTTGCCCCCCTTCCCCCCCTTGGGGGGGCAAATTTTGTAAAATCGCTTGCGGCGTTGTCTTTCTCAGGTCGTAAACATTAACCGTGCCAAATTTGGTCCCGCTCGTTGAAACGGCCTAGGATTCTATAGCGGACACACACACAGACTCTGCCCTTTTATATATATAGATAAACAAGTCAAAGGGGTCCCAGTGGGATCCCCCATATCTGGAACAATACCAGAAATGAAACTAAGAAAATTACAAACCATAATTTTAGAACAACAAAAAGAAAACCTTTTATATTGGAACAGATACGTAGACGACATTTTTGCCGTTGTCCACAAAAACCAAAATATTGAAAAACTCTTAAACGAATTAAACCAAACTGACAGAAATATAAAATTTACAAGTGAAACAGAAATTGTTAAATTATTTGGATGTCAAAATCAAAAGAACAGAAAATGCAATTAGAACTACTGTTTATAGAAAATCCTCCTCTAGCCAAGAAATAAACTACAATAGTAAAAGACCATACAGATACAAAATCAACACTATACAAGCATATATAAACTGCGCTATTCTTATTTGTACCAACCCTGAAATCAAATACATAAAGAATTTAACTATGCAATCCAGTTATCCTAAGAATTTAGTAGATAAACTTTATAAAAAATGTCTAAAACAGTTAAACCATATTTCCAGCCATCAAAAACCACATGTAAGTTATACTAATGCCATTCCCTACAATAAAGGAGGCACCATTAAAATAAGTAATATTGCTAAAAAATTAAATGTTTAACATCCCAATAAAATCCAATTCAAACAATCATCTGCAACGATAAAGATAAAATTTCCCCACTTGAAATCACAGATATTTATAAAATTCCCTTCCATTACGAAAACAATAGCAAAGGTTACTATATAGGGATGACGAAAAGAAAAATTAAAACCCATATAAATGAGCACCGTAATGATATAAGATTTGGAAAATATACTACAGCACTAGCCCAAACTAGCAAAAATGAAAATATAGAAATAGATTTCAATCAAGTTAAGAAAATCGCAAATTATAATAATAATCAATGTGCCTTATTCAAAAAAACAATAGAAATTTTTAATCAGCTGGGTGCATGCAACCATAAAGAATTGGTAAAAGAAATTGATGCCAACTGGCGCCACCTACTTAATACGAGAAAAAAGAAATACTACACTACAGAAGAAATTTCACGAGAGAACACCGCCGCCAATGTAACGGGTGTCGATGATGAGGGGGATCCCCCTACAGAAAGTACTTCACCACAAGTCACAAAGGGAAGCTGAACTAGGTTTTAATTATTTAATATATGATTTATAGCTTCATTTTAAAGAAAACTCAAGATACATATTATTCTTTAGTTTTTTTGTGTTCAATAGAAAAAAGTATTGAATTTGTAAAAATTTTCGATTTCCAGTTTTCGATGTATTTATACCTCCTTTTGAGAGGTCCAGAACATGATTGGACCATTTAAAAAAAAAAATAACTGGCCATCTGTGAGTGTGTGTGCGACAAAAGTTTTGTGGCGACTATATCTTTGAAACTACTGCACAAAATTACATATAAATTAATATGCAGATGTACCTTGACATAAATTAGTGTCTTTTCAACTTTTGGTGCCAATTGCTCAACAGGTGGCGCTGCTATACAACAATTTCTGTGATTTCAGGGAAAGCTTTATCATTATCTTAGGAATTACTGCATAGAATTGCATATAAATTTATACGTAGGGTGTACCTTAACCTTTTTGCGACGGCAGATTCTGACCAGTTAGTGTTTATAAAGAAAGACGACAAATTATTCCCCATGTCGGCACCTTTTAATTTCAAGTGACTCAGTGTTTCACAATGGCTGTGGGAAGACCCACATAATAAAGTTATTTCTTCTACTAAACAATTTCCCTTTAAAGGGAAAACCTTCACCCTGAAATCTCTCTTTTATAGGGGAAAAACTTGTTTATTGTAGAACGATTCCTTTACATTGTGTTTATAAATGTTTATTTAAAAAAGTTTTATTCTGTTGAAAATATATTTTTTTATCTTTAATTTGATATATGCAGAATTTCTAGTGAAATAATATTAATCAATAAATTTGGTCTTAAAATTTTAAATGTGCTTAAGATTATGTAATTAAAAAAAAAAAAAAAAAAAAAAAAAAAGTGCTAAAGCTTTTAATAAAAATGTTACAAAATGAAAACTGAACAATATTACACATGACAAAATAATTATTATTTTTATATCAAGTGCTAATTGTTATTGATCTACATACATTTTATTATATTAAGAGGTTACATGGGTTTCAAAAACTTAAAAAAAAATATATATATATACAGGGTGTTTCAAAAGTCTGAATAAATCAAAATATCTCGAAAGGAAAGCAAATTTGCTGAAAACATTGATTTCAAAAGTTTCATGGATTTAAATAATCTACCACATGAGGTATCACTAGTGGGTCCCGGGGGCCCCACGTGACACAAGCTTAATTTTTTTAAATAGAAACCATATCTTTTCTTTGCAGAATCGTGTTAAAATCTGTTTGAAATCATGTACTGCTTTTATATTTTGCAGCATAGGGGGCCCTGGGGCCCCTATTTTTATGTTGTTTTTCATAAGTCTGGATACACTTTCAAAAGGAAAGCAAATTTGCTGAAAACATTGATTTCAAAAGTTTCATAGATTTAAATAATCTACCATATAAGGTATCACAAGTGGGTCTCGTGAGCCCCACGTGACACAGACAAACTTCATTTTTTTTTAAAATAGAAAGAGTATTTTTTCTTTGCAGAATCGTGTTAAGCAGAAAAAATCTGTTTGAAATCATGTACTGCTTTTATATTTTGCAGCATAAGGGCTCCGGGTCCCTATTTTTATGTTGTGTTTCATAAGACTGGATACACCAAAATATATCGAAAGTAAAGCAAATTTGTTGAAAACATTGGTTTCAAAAGTTTCATGGATTTAAATAATATACCACATGAGTTATCCAAGTGGGCCCCGGGGGCCACACGTGGCACAAACTTCCTTTTTAAAATACAAATCATACTACCTTTTCATCGCAGAATCGTGTTAAGCAGAAAAAATTGTTTATAATCATGTACTGCTTTTATATTTTGTAGCATAGGGGCTCCAGGGGGCCCCTATGCTACAAAATAAATAAGACATGCTACAACAAAAGTTTCATAGATTTAAATAATCTACCATATAAGGTATCACAAGTGGGTCCTGGGGGCCCCACGTGGCACACATTTCATATTTTTAAATAGAAACCATACTTTTTCATTGCAGAATCATGTTAAGCAGAAAAAATCTGTTTATAATCTTGTACTGCTTTTATATTTTTGAGCATAGGTAGCCCCGGGAGCCTCTATTTTTATATTGTAATAAAAAATTTGGAAATCCCAGAATATATCAATGAAAAAGGAAAATCTCTGAACACATTAATTTCAAAAGTTTCGTGTTTTCGAATGATCTGTTACATGAAGTAGCATGAGTGGGTCCCCGGGGCCTTTGGGGCTCCCACGTGATACAAGTTCAATTTTCTCAAACAGAAATTGAACTTTTTCTTCATAGAATATCGTTAAGTGGAAAAAAAAAAAAAAAAACTATTTTAAATGATGTATTGCTTTTTTTTTTTTATTATTATTGAAGTGTAAGGGGCCTTAGGGCCCTGAATCTTATGTTGTAAGAAAAAACTGGAAAATCCGAAAATACTTTAATAAAAGAGAAATTTTGTTGGATACATTAGTGTCATTTATTCGATAAATTAAAGTATGTGGGCCCGCAGGAGCACTAGGACCCCACATTATACAAACTCCATTTTTTCAAATCAAAAGTAGACTTTTCCTTCACAATATCGTATTAAGAAAAAGTGTAGTTTAATGAAAAGGTATTGTATAGAAATGTATCGTACAGAAAAGTTTCCATTTGAAAAATGAAGTGTTTGTTACATGGGGCCCTTGGGGGGTCCTCCTATGGTAGCTTGTCTGATAGATCATTTGGATGCACGACAGTTTTGTAATCATTGGGTTTGAGCAGAATTGTTTTTTTTTATTGAGATATTTTGGGATTTTCAGATAATTTATTACTACATAAAAATAGGTGCCCCGGAACCACATTGAAATAATAATAAAAAAAGAATATATTTTTCAATGCAGATTTTTTTCCGTGTAACACAATTTTAACAAGAAAAAAATTTGCCTTTGAAAAAAATTGAGTCATGTGGGCTGTTACGGATAAGCACCTGTCTACTTGATATGTTTCAGAATGTAAACAAATTGTGAAGTGATGTTTAAAACAAGTTATCAGGCTGGACTTTTAACATAAATATTAATTTATTACAATAATGAACAATGAACAAGTTAATATAAAAATAGATAAAAAAATTAAAAGATAAGCTCATCTTTATAATTATCATAGGCTGACCAGCAGCCATCTTCATGAAACAAATATGGTAGCTGAAGCTTGCATTCTGACTGAAAACAACATGGCAGCCAATTTACTTCATAATAAAACCAACATGGCTGACAGCTTGTTCCACTTTGCCCAACTTGAGCAAAAAAAACTAATTCAACTTTAATGCATGTTGGTACTATCTAAAAAAAACCAGCTCCAACTCTTCAGCATGCACATATATACAATATCAAAACAGATGTAGGTCACAGTTAAAGACTTATTCAGGAACTAAAGAAGAAAAACAGTTAAGTTTGCAGTTAACAAATAAACAGTTCATACAGTTATGGCATGCAGTTAACTCACAACCACTAGCTAACTCATGATTCAGTACATCAGGTCAGCTCTGCATGGAAACACCCACCATGGCATGGCAGCCATCTTGTTTGTTTACAAACAAACTGTAGAACAGCAGTACTGACAACCACTGCAGGTAACACAGGCAATATTATAAAAACAATATTGTAAAGTGAAATTAAATTTTATAAGAGATTTGGGAAAACATTTATATTTATAGAAACAATATTTTATTATACTTGACAATTTACACCTTATGATTAATTTTAATTTCATAATTAGAAACTTTAAACTATATCAACAAATGCCCCCTTTTTCCCTGAATCTCTAATTATCCAAACAACCAATTTCTATAATACAAAAATTTATCACCCTGTAAAGCCTTCGTGAACATGTCTGCAACATTTGTGTTACCAGGTACATATATTAAACTAAATTTATCTAAATTTTCTTTTACAAAGTAAAGTCTGGTATTGATATATTTTGTCCTACAATTTTCTATATGATTCTTAGAAAAGCTAATAGTACTTTGATTGTCACAATGAATAACAGGCTTATTTGAGATTAAATTCAAGAAAGAAAAATTTTCAACTATCCCAAGTAACCACACAATCAGACAACGCTATATACTCAGCCTCCATACTCGAGAGAGCTGTACATTTTTGTTTTGCAGCACTCCAGATAATGGGTACTTCATCTACAAATACACAATAACCACTTACAGATTTTCTATCAATAATACAGGAGGCCCAACTAGCATCTGAGTAAATATTTAAAACACAAGTTGAGGTTCTAGATAAATTCATTGCTAAGTCTTTTGTGTCAACTACATACTGTAAAACCTGATTTAAATATTTCCAATGACTATAAGATGGGTTTCCAGAAAACTGGGCTAAAGCTATCACAGAAAATTGAATATCAGGACGAGATCTTGAGGCAAGAAACAGCAGACATCCTATCAATCTCTGATAAGGAACATTTTCAGCTTGTTCATCAACACCAGCTGCATTTAACATGACACCAGGAGTTAAGGGCAATTGACATTTAATTTTTGGTATGTCAAAAATCTGAGCAAGTTTCTCAATATAATCTTTTTGATGTAGATAATGCACACCATCTCTTTCTTCAAAGTTTACACCTAAAAACTGTCTAATTGTTCTTAACAATTTAAGTTCATACTTTGATTGTATAAGTTCTATTACTTCATGCAGAACACTTTTATTTTCTGCAAACATAGCCAAATCATCAACATACACCAAAACTACGACTTTTGATTTAAAAATATAAATACAATTACAATTTTTAACTTTGTAAAAACCAAGATCTATAAAAGTATTATTAAGTTCATAAAACCATTCACGCCCTGCCTGGTGCAGTCCGTATAATGCCTTGTTTAATTTCCAAACATTTTTCTTATCATTTTTAATAAAACCCTCAGGTTGTTCAACATTTATGAGCTCTGACAATTTTGCATATAGATATGCCCCTTTATATCTAAATGTTCACAAATCCAACCTTTAAAAACAACTAGTGTCACAAAAAAGAACCTTACTAATGAAAAAGATATAACTGGTGAAAATGTGTCAAAATAGTCCACTCCCTCTACTTGTCTAAATCCCTGAGCTACATATCTTGCTTTAAACTTTCTAATTTTTCCTAAAGCATCCTTTTTAACCGTATAAACCCATTTAGCTCCCAAGACTTTACTCTTTTCAGGTCGTGGTACTAAGTCATACACATTTCTATAATTAAGGGTTTCCAGCTCAGTTTTCATAGCCTCTGTCCATTTATCTCTTTCAGGTAATTTCTGGGATTCACTATAATTTGTGGGGGGTTTTACTTCTACACAGTGTGCCTCAACACTAGACTCCAGTTCTTCACTTTCAGTGGGGGTTTGTGCATTTTCTACAGGTAAATCTGAGGAAATATCTAACTGGCCTACAGGTTTAAAATCAAAATTATCAGGGTTATAAACCAGCCCCTTTCGTTTACAATAATCTTCAATATCATTTTTACTCCTTAAACACACTTTCTCTTCTGGATAGTAATAAACATCTATTTTACCTGCTGTTTTCCCAGATTTCCTAACAACTTCCACACGTTTCCAGTCTTCAATTGATGGACTTCTAGCACATACCTCCCCCTCTCTACTAGTCACAGACTCACTAGTTTGATCTAATGTAAAAGACACATATTCTTGCTCTTGGGTCATTGCTTTCTTGTAAAGATCCCCCTCAATAATTTTAACATGCTTTGTTTCCTGAACTTCAGTAGTCCCTGGGAACCAAATCCTGTAACCCTGTTCGAGACCCGTAACCTATAAGAATACCTTTCTTAGATCTTATTTCTAACTTATTCCTATACTTCTTAGGAACATGAACAAAAGCGACACTTCCAATGACCCGTAAATGGCGTATTGAAAACTTTCTACCGAGCCACACATTTAATGGAGCTTTGCCTCCCAATTTGTTATGTGAAAATCTGTTTCTCAGGTAATTGTGAGTTTCAACGAGTTCTGCCCATAAACTAGGTGGTAAATTAGCCTGTACTAACATTGATCAACTCCCTCCATTAAGGTACGGTTGTATCGTTCTGCGACTCCATTCATTTCTGGCGAGTACACATTAGTCCTTTCATGCTTAATTCCCACCTCAGTCAAATGTGACTCAAAATAGTCTGCACAGAACTCTAACCCACAATCAGTCCTTATTCGCTTAATTTTCCTGCTTGTCTGCCTTTCTACATAAGCCTTGAATCTTTGAAAATATTCAAAAGCTTGATTTTTGTTGCGAAGGATATAGACAAAAGCATATCGCGAAAAATCATCAATCGCACTCAAGAAATATCTCGCTCCACCCATAGAAGCTTCTGGAGAAGGACCCCTAAGATCAAGGTGTATAAGGTCTAGAATTTGTTTTGTTTTTATTTCATCTAAGGGAGGAAAACTAGCTCTTGTACTTTTAGCAAAATTACATGTTTCACAATTAAGTACTTCTCCTTTTAGTCTATCTAACCCCAATACATTTTCAGTTTTAGAAAATTCAACTAAATTCTTACAATTTAAATGGCCATAACGCTCATGCCATAATCTTAACTTATTGTTACTACTTGCAATATGAGCTTCAGGTGAAATTAAACATTTTACTTTTAAAACATAAAATTTATCTATCTTAGGTACTTTTAAAAACAATTGGTTATTCAAAGTCAAAGTGGCTGAAACACTATCAAAACAAATATTAAAATTCATTTCAGCCAAACACCTTACTGATATAAGATTCCTAACCATAGCGGGAGAATAATAAACATTTGAAAGTGTTACCTGCCTAGTTGTCGTACCCTGTTCTACCTCAATTTCAATATCTCCAATGCCACAAATCTCCACAGTGCCTCTTGCTATACTGGCTTTGCTCTGAATAGGCCTGAAATTAGAAAACAGAAGCTTGTTGTTGCAAAAACTGTCAGTGGCAGCTGAATCCAGTAGAAATTCTGCAGATCCACTTTCAGCTACTAAAGCCACCACAAAATGAGCACCTCTAGATTCATGCTAGCCAGGAGGGCAACCTTTCTTCTGGAATTTTCGTCGGCTTCGCCTTTGGGAAAAATTAGGGATATTTTCTTTGCAATCCCTGATCAGATGGCCTTGCATTCCGCACCGGTAACACTTCCTTAACTCAGGCTTAGCACTGCTTGAAGACATTAGAGCTCGATTTTCAAAAACATCAGGCGTTTTAGCTGATTTATTCATTTGTCTGTCATATTCAGATAAAAGGAAAGGTCGAATTCCATTAATCGTAAACTCCTTGTCTGACAACTGATACAACTGCATTATCAAAGTCTCATAAGTTGTTGGCAAGTTTTCAATGACTTGATATGCCACCTCATCATCTGGCACTACCTTTCCAACCTCTTCTAAATCTCTAACAGCTTCTAACACTCTATTGATGTAAGAGTTCATGGTTTCAGCTGGCCTAAATTTTATCTGCATAAATTTTCTTCTTAAAGCAGCAACACGAGCTCTGGATGATGGCTCATACACAGCCTTCAACAATTTCCATGCCTCATATGGATCGGTTGCTTCATACATTATGTTCTTTATATCTTCATTTATACCTAAACAAATTAAAGCTAGAGCTTTCTGTGACCTTAACTTTTTCTTTTCTTCATCCACTGCTTCAGTACCAACTAATCCTTGCTTCTCACTTTTGGATGTGAATTCATTTAGTCCATTACTGCATAATAACATGTTAACATTAAATGTCCAAGACTTAAAATTTTCTTGGCCCAACTTTGGGAAAGATATTGATAAATTTTCACCAGCCATTATTTTTCAAAACAACAACATCACTTCAATCTTCATGTAGACAGAGTGAACCACGCTCTGCTACCACTGTTAGGGATAAGCACCTGTCTACTTGATATGTTTCAGAATGTAAACAAATTGTGAAGTGATGTTTAAAACACGTTATCAGGCTGGACTTTTAACATAAATATTAATTTATTACAATAATGAACAATGAACAAGTTAATATAAAAATAGATAAAAAAATTAAAAGATAAGCTCATCTTTATAATTATCATAGGCTGACCAGCAGCCATCTTCATGAAACAAATATGGTAGCTGAAGCTTGCATTCTGACTGAAAACAACATGGCAGCCAATTTACTTCATAATAAAACCAACATGGCTGACATGGGCCCCTGGGGCCACAGGGTATCATTTATAATACTTCATATGATAGATTATTTGAATGCACAAAAGTTTTGTAATGAATATGTCCAGCGAAATTGCGTTTTTATTGAGACATTTTGGGATGTCTGGATTTATTATTACAACATAAAATTGGAGTCCCGGGGCCCCCAATTCTGCAACACGAAAAAAGCAATACATGCCTCATAACAGATTTTTTCTGCTTTATACGATTCTGTGAAGAAAAAGTATGGTTTCTTTAAACATTACTCCGTGCATGGCAGAAGAGCTCTTTTCAGAAGGGGATCCCCTCCTTCAACGGTGCCAACTGCACTCCGTGGCTGGCGGTCTTGCGATAGATGTTCTTCTCTTTTATTAAATAGGTGACGCCATATCTCGCTTATCTCAGTCGACTCGTGGTCATTAATAACGTCATTGTTATGCACGATTTCTATGCTCTCTCGGATATACGCATAGGTTGGATTATTGTAATTAGCTATTTTTGTGACATTTTCGAAATCAATTTCCATATTATTTTCTAGATAATTTTTGGCCTGCGCGGTTGTATTATGGTTAAATTTGATACCATTTTGGTGTTCTTTTATACGGGTTTTTATTTTTCTTTTAGTGACACCTATGTATTTATATTCTTTGTTTTCTTGATTTTTAAGGGGAATTTTGTAGATACCTGCAGTTTTGGTGGGGGGGATCGGATCTTTATCACTTCTTATTAACTGAAGTATATTAGGGTTGGGTTTGATTGGTATGTTAACCGTAACCCAAATTTAACCGTAATACAACCGCGCTGGCCAAAAATTATCTAGAAAATAATATGGAAATCGATTTCGAAAATGTCGCAAAAATAGCTAATTACAATAATCCAACCTACGCGTATATCCGAGAGAGCATAGAAATTGCGCATAACAATGACGTTATTAATGACCACGAGTTGGCTGAGATAGGCGAGATATGGCATCACCTATTTAATAAAAGAGAAGAATATCTATTGCAAGACTGCCAGCCACGGAGTGCAGTCGGCACCGTTGAAGGAGGGGATCCCCTTCCGAAAAGAGCTCTTCTGCCATGCACGGAGTAATGTTAACCGTAATACAACCGAAAATTTTCAATCTCTAAATTACGAAGGTTTTGTAAAATAAAACTAAATACATTAAAAGCTACAAGTAAACAAAACTATTCAAAGAAAAGTATAAATAATTATTCAATTCAAAGAGAAATTAAGAAACAAAACATAGAAATTATGATTTAATGGTTTATTAAACATGTATAAAGCTAGAATATTATAATTTTTAATGACTGTTTTGCATGTATAATGGTTGAATAATCTGCATAAAAAAGGTTTAAAGGTATCTACAATTTTTAATATGCTTATTAACTTCGTTAAAGTATTAAATTATAAAGTATGGTTTCTATTTGAAAAGATTGAATTGATGTCATGTGGGGCCTCCAGGGACCCACTCATAGTACTTCATCTAATAAATCATTCGAATGCATGAAACTTTTGAAATTCAGAGAAATTTTCTTTTATTCAAATATTTTAGGATTTCCAAATTTTTTATTACAACATAAAAATAGGGGCAATAGGGCCCCCAACGCTGCAAAATATAAAAGCAGGGCAGGATTTTAAACAGATTTTTTTCGCTTAACACGATTCTGCAAAGAAAAAGTATGGTTTCTATTTTTAAAAATGACATTTTTTGCCATGTGAGACCCACTTGTGATACCTCATGTGGTACGTAGGGATGTGGGTTTTCCAGAAAATTTTGAAATGGAAAATTTTCCAGAAAATTTTCAATCTCTAAATTACGAAGGTTTTGTAAAATAAAACTAAATACATTAAAAGCTACAAGTAAACAAAACTATTCAAAGAAAAGTATAAATAATTATTCAATTCAAAGAGAAATTAAGAAACAAAACATAGAAATTATGATTTAATGGTTTATTAAACATGTATAAAGCTAGAATATTATAATTTTTAATGACTGTTTTGCATGTATAATGGTTGAATAATCTGCATAAAAAAGGTGTCTGTGAACATTCTGTAGCTGTCAGACACCCTCACATATCACTGCCAACAGCTGAACCCCATTTTATTATATAGGGAAAATTTTTATAAGAATTGAGGATTTTTTTTTTTTTTTTTTTTTTTTTTTATTCTGTCTTTATTTAAAAAAAAAATTCTAGAAAAATTAAATTTGCCTTCGTTTTACCCAAAATTTATTTGTTTAATTTTTAATACTTCATACTGAAGTTACAAAGTGGAAAAAAATGATCAAAGTTCTTCTTTGCACTTTATAATTTAAAAAAAAAAAAAAAAAAACTATTTTGAAAAACAAGAACAAATTTAACAATTTTGAATAGAGCTGTACCGAGTACTCGGTATATACTCGGTACTTGGCTAATTTGCTGAGTACTCGTTACTCGGCCGAATTTGGACTAAGTATTCGGCCAATATGGTGTAGTTGTAAGGATTTCATTATTTTTATGTAGTATTGAAAGAAATGTTTATGAAATGTATTATGAAATTATAAATACAGAGTCATTAAACTTTTGCTGCAAACAGTTTTCGCAGTTAAAATGGGCGAGTATGCTACCAAACTCGGTATAGCGACAATTCATGGTATGAGCTTATCCCTTTTTATAATTTAAGTGTAACTGTCTTGTATGGGTGTAATATGCAATTTTTTTTATAAAAAATTAGTACATAAAATTGTATTTTTAAAACAGACAAAAATAAAATATTTTAGAAGAAAGAACCCTTATATAATAAATACTAAAATAGTAGATAAAACATTAGTTACATATTTGTGCAAATAAAAGTAAGACACTTTTAGAACTGTAAGAAAAGATTGATTTTTAATTTAAAAAATAATTATGAAAAAGGTAAATACACTAAAATATTTTTAAAAATATATTTTAATAATTAAATTTGTTGTTTTGCAAATTATGGCCCAAAACACCTGTCTTTTTTACTCTTCTAGAATTTGAAGATTAATGAAGTCTATCATATTTGAAATGATAAAATATTTATTTTAATATTCTCATTTCATACGTAAATTTTCATGCATCTTAAATTAAGCCTGAGTATATAGGAACTTATATTCTCTAAGAATTATCTAAGAATGATTTGCATCTGAGAAAGACTATATAATAAAGAATGAAATTATCAATTATTATTGTTTTTTAATAATCCACTATGCTGGACATATCAAATATAACAATGAACCTAATTGTGCATACTATACACTACAAAAGTTCTGAAACATTTCATGAAAACATGCTGTTTGCCATTTAACTTAATTTTGTGTTCAAAAGGCCGTCTTTAATTTAAGCATGTGAAAAATTCTTCATATATACATCAATTATTCTTTCTTACAACTATTCGGCACTCGGCTACTCGGTACTCGGCCGAGTACTCGGTACTTGGTTACTCGGCCAAAGTGCTACTCGGTGCAGCACTAATTGTGAATATTCTAAAACTAAACAGAATTAAAAAAAAAAAAAAAAAGAGGTAATTATCATAACGATTTTCTTTTTAGAATAATATGAGGTTTGCTGCTAGTGGCAGCAAAATTATTGAAACACACATTCATATTTTTCTTTTTCTTTTTTCTTTAGTTTGATCGCTAATTTTTATCATGAACTTAATTTTTTTATAAACAGAATAAGACTAAGATCATGACTCAATAAATATTTACTTAACAAAATTGTATTAGTATTAGGTGCACATCTTTTAAATAGAAATTATTGCTAGCGCATCAATAATTTTTCTGCCGACTGTACAAGGTAATTAATAAGGTATGGCTCAGACCATGCAAGGGTTCATTTCATCAAAATTCTTATGATTTTTACTTTTTTCGATTTCTTGTATTTTTAAGCACAGTTTGAAAACACAAAATCATATTTTTTAATAGTTGGTGGTATTGGATAATGGATGTAATCCTCTATTCAAAAAAAATAATCTGGAAGTTGGAGATTTTATTATTATTTTTATTGTTGTTATTATTTAACTTTAAATGTAACACCTTTATGAGATTTTTCAAGTACAATTCAATTTTGGATATTTTAAGCAAATAAAGAAATATTGAGTTCTTTCAACTAAACCTCCAATTACAAGATATGATGTGATTCATTTTATCTATTTGATTTCCTTAAGTTTTAATCAAAATCTTGCTGTTTATATTTAGGCAATTAATTGTATTTCCTGTTGCTTGCAATAAAAAGGATTTTTTTTTCTTTTTCCACAGTAAAAATTAGTTTTAAAAAGTTATTTTAAAAAATATGTTTTTATATAAGATTTTTCTCTAAAATTTTCAACAATGCCAATTTTGTAATTAAAGCAAATGTTTTATTATTATTATTATTATTGAATATTTAACGAAGATTATGACAATGTCCTAACTTTCTGAGTCACTCTCAGAATCAGAAACCATAAATAAGGTGACTTAAGAGAATTGCTGCCTGAGTTTGAAAAACATCGTCGTATCATCATTTACCAAATGAATATTTTGAAAAATAGATACACATGCTCAGCACTATAGTAGTGCATTAATTTATCAATATATTCTTTTTTTTGTTATGTTGCCAAATGCTTTATAATTATGTTCTTACAAACTTATTGATATTGATTGGACATTTTAAATTCTGATTAGTAACCATAGATCGCTTGTATTATAATAAATAACCTATTTCTCATTCAAGTTGCTCAAAACATATATCTGGTAACTTTCTAAATGATGACTTTAATCAGAAACTTTTGTTTTTCACACTGTATATAGCATTACTTATGACTAATAAAATAAAATTTAAATATATCATGAAAAGGTTTTATTAAAAAAAATGTTTTTTTGGTTGGAAAATTTTCTAGAAAAACATGGTAGAAAATTTTCCCAAAAAGAAAATTTTCTGCGGAAAATTTTCCAACCCACATCACTATGTGGTAGATTATTTAAATTCATGAAACTTTTGAAATCAATGTTTTCAGCAAATTTGCTTTACTTTCGAGATATTTCGGTGTATCCAGACTTTTCAAACACCCTGTATATCTTCTATAATAATAAAAGGAAAGGTTTGTCTGTCTGTCTGTTCTTCTATATGTTCAGCCCCTATTGAACGCAGAAGTACAAAAATTGACTCAGGAGTCTTCCTGAGGGGCTCCTGAAAACAGAATCAAAAAATTTAAATTAGTTTCGGAGATATTAATTAAAATGTCGACCCATGTCAATCGAAAAATGACCAAGAATCCATGGCTAATTGCATAAAAAGAGACATTCTATCAGTTGACAATTTTCTCGGCTGTCTGGAACAGAAACAAAACATCTGGAAATCATTAATGTCACATGATATTGAACTGGGATTAAAAATTTTAAATTTCAAAATTCTTCAAATTCTCTTTCCCACTCACAAAACTTAATATACAACCTATACAGCACAAGATCAACTTGCTGTTCAAATTTCATCCATTTTTGCAAATTAAATTTTATTCTAACGTTGTAATCTATCTCTCAAAAGACGATAGGAGTTTCCATAGCAACAAAATACATTTGAAGGTACTAAAAAAATACTTTTTCTTTTTACTTCCATTACCCGACTACCGCAGGTATCCATTAACCGACTACCGTAGGTAATGCAATTCGAGATTTCACCTGATTTACATGTTTTAATGTGTCGTGAAGGGGGGCAAAAAATCTGAAATCGAGTTAGACCGTTCAAAATTGGTATATATAGGTTTTGGGGGCCTAAAAAATATTTATTTTTCTTTTTACTTCCTTTAACCGACTACCGTAGGTAATGGAATTCGAGATTTCACGTGATTTACATGTTTTAGGATGTCCTGATTAGGTTTTCTTTTGTATCTCACTACTGATTAAAATAATTTGATAAGTAATACATCATTTGAAAGCTTTGTTGATTTGGAATTGAACAGTAGATTACAGAAATTTCTACCTTCAGATGGCGCTGTAATATTTTAATATTTCAAATTCTAATTATGATTAAGTTATTTTTAGTACATCATTCGAAATATATTTTAAAGTACTTTTACATTATCAAAATTAGTAGCTGAGATTTCACGTGATTTACATGTTTTAGGATGTCCTGATTAGGTTTTTTTTTGTATCTCAGCTACTAATTAGAATAATTTCGTAAGTAATACATCATTTGAAAGCTTTGTTGATTTGGAAATGAACAGTAGATTACAGAAATTTCTACCTTCAGATGGCGCTGTAATATTTTAATATTTCAAATTCTAATTAAGTTATTTTTAGTACATCATTCGAAAGATATTTTAAAGTACTTTTACATTATCAAAAGTAGTAGCTGAGATTTCACCTGATTTACATGTTTTAGGATGTCCTGATTAGGTATTCTTTTGTATCTCACTACTGATTAAAATAATTTGATAAGTAATACATCGTTTGAAAGCTTTGTTGATTTGGAATTGAACAGTAGATTACAGAAATTTCTACCTTCAGATGGCGCTGTAATATTTTAATATTTCAAATTCTAATTATGATTAAGTTATTTTTAGTACATCATTCGAAAGATATTTTAAAGTACTTTTACATTATCAAAAGTAGTAGCTGAGATTTCACGTGATTTACATGTTTTAGGATGTCCTGATTAGGTTTTTTTTTGTATCTCAGCTACTAATTAAAATAATTTCGTAAGTAATACATCATTTGAAAGCTTTGTTGATTTGGAAATGAACAGTAGATTACAGAAATTTCTACCTTCAGATGGCGCTGTAATATTTTAATATTTCAAATTCTAATTATGATTAAGTTATTTTTAGTACATCATTCGAAAGATATTTTAAAGTACTTTTACATTATCAAAAGTAGTAGCTGAGATTTCACGTGATTTACATGTTTTAGGATGTCCTGATTAGGTTTTCTTTTGTATCTCACTACTGATTAAAGTAATTTGATAAGTAATACATCATTTGAAAGCTTTGTTGATTTGGAATTGAACAGTAGATTACAGAAATTTCTACCGCTAGTTGGCACTGTAATATTTTAAAATTTCAATATTTAAAATTTTAATTATGATTAAATAATTTTTAATACATCATTCAAAAAATATTTTAAAGTACTTTTATATTATCAAAAGTGGAATTCGAGATTTCACCTAATTTGCATGTGTTAAGGTGTCCTGATTAGGTTTTCTTTTGTATCTGAGTCAGTGGCGGCCGGTAAATGACGTATTGGGTGGGCTGCAGGCCAGGGACTGAAAACAGTTTATTAGCATGGAAAGCTTTTAATTCTGATTACTATTGAGGTATCAATGTATTTATGTTGATTCTAAAAATAAACGAATCTGCCAATAAGACAAATTAAGATTAAATGCTATGTACTTTTTCTTGATGTTCGATGCAACACCCCCAAAATGTCATTCACAAGCTGCCACAGATCTCAGCTACTAATTAAAATAATTTCATAAGTAATACATCATTTGAAAGCTTTGTTGGTTTTGAATTGAACAGTAGATTACAGAAATTTCTACTGCCAGATGGTGCTGTAATATTTTAAAATTTCAAAATTTCAAATTCTAATTATGATTAAATTATTTTTAATACATCATTCAAAAGATATTTTAAAGTACTTTTCTATTATCAAAAGTGGGATTCAAGATTTCACCTGATTTACATGTTTCAAGGTGTCCTGATTAGGTTTTCTTTTGTATCTCAGCTAGACACTAACTTGCAGTTCAAATTTCATCAACTTCAGCCAGTAAATAAAAAACTTACATTTTAATTGCAAATTAAATTTTATTCTAACAAGCGTAATAGATATCTCGAAAGAGGATGCCAGTTTCTATAGCAACGAATACACTTAAGGTAAAAATATTTTTTTTTCTTTTTACTTCCATTAACTGACTACCGTAGGTAATGGAATACGAGATTTCACCTGATTTTAAGGTGGCCTAAACGGGGGGCGAAAAATCTGAAAGCGAGTTAGACCGTTGAAAATTGGTATATATTGGTTTTGGTGGAGGAAGTTATTTTTGAAAGTATAAAATTATTAGGGGGGCAAGAAGGAGGTCAGGATGGACAAAAAATTATAAATTGAGTTAGACCGTTCAAAATTGGTATATATAGGTTTTGGGGGACTGAAATTGAAGAGCACATATTGTAAATCTCTGTCCCCAAAGGGCACTTTGACATTTTAATAATTTAATGTCTCCAATTTTGATTATGACTAAATTACTCATAGGGAGAAGATTGGAAGACCGTAGGCCCCACTGGGTTGCGGATTTGCCACAATCAGAATTTTCAAAGGTCCTTTACATGGTGAGCAAACAGGCTATTTCAAATCATAAAACATAAAGTGGTGCCTTTGTCGCCACTGAGCAAAAATTTGCTACAGTTAAAATTTTCAAAGGTATTTGCGGTATGAGTGAGGAAACTGTTGTAAGTTCTAAAACGGGGATAAGGCGCCGCAGGTGCCACCGAGCTGGAATTTGCTAAAGTCAGAATTTTGAAAGATCGTAACATGGTGAGTGAACAGGGTGTTTCAGATATCGAAATGGGAAGAGGGCGCCTCAGGCGCTACCAAGTGGGTATTTACTGCAATGAAATTTTTGGTGTATATAGGTTTATGGCAGGGCCCGAAATTTCAACTCAGATTCACTCGCCGAAAAAAAGTTTTACTCACCACAAAAAAGGGTCGCCTTTTTTTTTTTTTTTTTTTTTTCAATTTCTTTCTCTTTTATGCGTTTTGGGGTTTTTTATTTTTCCTAACAACTTAAAATGTTTTTACAAATATGCTTAAAATTATATATATTAAAAGTATGTGCGATATCATCATGTCTCATAATCTCTGGCCAACTCGCAGCCCGCAGTGGCCCGTGTAAGGTTCTGCGGCCAGAATTCAGGGAATTTCTAGTTTGACATCTTCTGTTAAAATATTTAAAATTAATAAATTGTTTCTGACTTTTTTAATAAAAATACCGATTAATCTAGCTAAATAAACAAATATCGCGCTTATTGATGTTAATAAAATTTTATCATATCAATAATTGATTCTTACTATTATACTTATATATAACCATAAGTTTTTCACTGACTGTTCTATAGTTATTTTATGAATAAAAATATATTTAATATGCATATTTTCTGTTTTAAATGCTCACGAGGCCACCAGAAAAAAAAAAAAAAAAAAAAAATTACTATATGTATACGGTTAATGCATTTACACAATCCAGCCCGCCTGTGTAAAATAGATTTCCAATGCGGCCCGCCAAAAGTTTTAGGTTAGACATGCCTGCTCATAATCATTTATAATTAAAAATCATAATAATATATAGTATTTGAGATTTGAAAAATTTAAAATATCTAATAACATAAACGCAAAGAGAAAAAAAGAGAAAATTAAAAAAAATAATTAAGAATTTAAAGAAAAAAAAAAAAAATTATCAAACAATATCCTAATAAATCTTTTTATTGTGAAAGATTAAGCTTCTTTATTTAACTAATATTTATTTAACTTTTTACATCAGAAATGTCTTTTTTGTCCATTTTATTTTTGTAATCAGATGGAATGTCGATGTGTATAACTTGTTCGTTGTTGTCATTTGAAATAGCCATTTCGGAATAATTTTTTCAATAAAATCATTGCTTTCAAATCATTACAAGCGCAAATCCTTCTCGTTTCAGTAAAAAAAAACATAAAAATGTAAACTGTTTTTTGATTATTATTCCACAAAATAAACATAGTCAGCATCTTTAAAAGAGCTCGGGCTCATTTTCATGCGCCAATATCGCATAGGCAAACTTTCGCATTTCTCTTCTCTCGGATAGTGAGGCTCTCTACTCGTCTATTCTCACTTTGCTTGGAGTAATAACAGTGCGAGAAACGAAACTACCGAAGAGATTAAAATTTTTATATGTATGCACTAAGCATTTTTCCTTTCTCAAGCTGGGGCGATTGTCGGACAGCGCTCACACAGACTTACCACTCCAAGAAGAGAAAAAGGAGAGGTTAAATATGAAGTTATAAGATGGCAAGATTTTGCTATATTTAAATCTATAAAAAGAATGTTTTCTGTCACCATGTGTAAGAATTCTATCTATACTAGACCAAATTTTTACTCGCCACAGTAAAAATTCCACTCGCCAATGGCGAGCTGGCGAGCGGAAATTTCGCGCCCTGGTTTATGGGGATTACAAATCGAATGAAGATATTTTTGAAAGTGTAAAATTATTATGAGGAGCAGTAAGGGTGGTCAAGGAATACGCATGGTGCGTGTGCATGGGTCTATGCTGCCGAAGGCAGAGTGGACCCAGTTTGAGAAGTGATTTCTTTTTAAAATTCCTTTTCTTAAGAATAAAAGTTTAGGAGTAATATGGAATTTTGAGAAATCATGAGGGTGGTGAAGTAATACATGTGCGCAGCACGCTTACGGGTCTATGTCGCCGAAGACATTAGGGACAGTGCAACACTTTTCCTGATAATTTTTTTTTTTTTTTTTCCCAATGATAAAAATTAATGCACTTTTGAGACTTCATTAATTATAGAGATTCATTTAAAATAGTGACCAGCGAAGCAGACGTAGCCTGCCAGTATATGTATATATAAGAATCTATTCTTTAATTAGATAAATTTAATTAGAAATGATTAACAGTTCCATCTTAAATCATGATTTAAAATATGTTGTGTATGTGTAGTCGAATATTCATTTCTAATTATATATTTGTATTTATTTATCTTAACAGTTTGTGCCTGACATTTTGTGAACTGTGATGGTTTGTTTTTCTTACTTTACTTAAACTAGTATGCTGTGGCCACCACAAGACTTTCTTCTATATTTTCCTATAGAAATTCACGCAGTAACAATATTTAAAAAAAAACAAAAATAAATAAATAAAAAAAATACAAGTTTTCAAAGTTTTTTTTCGTTAAAAAAAAATCGGTAACTTTGTTTTAAATTATCACATATTTATAGTTCAACCATTCGTTTTAAAGATATTGACGAGACCTTTCGAAAGATACCCATCTTGAAAATTTACCCCCCGGGGGGTACTTTCCCCTGGGGGGGGGGAAGCGATGACCGAGATTTTTTTCCTAATTAACTACTACTATTATCAATAATTCATATTAATTTCACAATCACAGGTTAAGAATAACTCCCATTATGTACATTTATACGAAATTTTGTCCTATACTGCCATGTTAAAAATTTAGAAAAAATACGATCACAGCACCACCTGTTGTTGAATGATTGATCCCCAAATCTAATCAGCCCCAGTTTATGTCAGGGGCCAACTAAATACCAAGTCTGGTTAAATTTCGTTTAAAAAAAAAAAAAAAAAAAAAAAAAAAGTTTTTTTTCTAAGTTACTTTTTGTTAAAAGTAAAAAAAATCGATAACTTTGTTTTAAATTATCACAGATTTATAGTTCAACCATTCGTTTTAAAGGTATTGACGAGATCTTTCGAAAGATACCCATCTTGAAAATTTACTCCCCTCGAGGGGGGACTTCCTCCCCAGGGGGGTTCACGAGGCTCCTACGCATACAAAATTTTTTCCCCAGTTGACTACCTCTATTATAAATAATTCTTGTAAATTTCATAATGATTACTAAAAAATAATTCTCTTTATGCACATTTATACAAAATTTTGTCCTATATCACCATGTTAAAAATTTAGAAAAAGCGGGATGGCAACGCAACCTGTAAGACAATTTTTACCAAAAGTTGATAGGCAGTAATTTATGTCAAGGTGCAACTACATACTAATTTGTATGAAATTCTGTGCAGTAGTTCCTGAGATACAGTTGCCACAAAATTCTGTCACACACACACACACACAGACAGACAGACAGACATTTTCTAAAAATGGTCAAATCGTGTTCTACAGCTCTCAAAACGTGTAAATCCATCAAAAACCCGAGGTCGAAAATTTTTACGAATCCAATACTTTCTCTATATTACATATAGAAGAAAATAAAAATGGGCGGAATTTTGTTGTAATTTTTATCCATGCTTTTTTTTTTTATTAAAAACTGCAATATTTAATTATATTTAGTTAATTAATTTGAGGAATTAAATGGTAATAAAAGGTAAAAGGAATTGATGGTATTTTTGTATCAACAGGCAAACGTTTATAGTGTTTACTTAATGCAAAGTCAACTTAAAGTAAAAGTTATAATTGTAGTATGGCATATTTATTTATTATATGGTTTAAACTTTTCATTGAAAACATTTCTTATTAGAGTGAAACATATTTACTTACGTTTTTGGTCAGTAACTTTATTTTTAATAAGTTCTGTTTCAGTTTATCTTGGAAAACTTTAGCTAACGATGACTGGTTGGTTGCTCACTGGTTTCCTAACATCTTTTGCTGGTCTATCTACTTGACTGACTGCACAGTTGCCGCTTGCTGATACTAGATGGCAGTGCAGTCACTTGTTTTAGCAGGCTGTCATTGGTTATATGCTCCAATCCATTGGTCAGTATTTAAGGACTTGCCGGTGAACGATGCAGGGCATTTCTTAAATGTTTTGGTTTTGTGAAGCAGTCTAGTGGATCAGCTTTACGATGTCTGTTGTTTTTTTAAAGGCTAACCAGTAATGCTTATAGTTAAACTAAATTTATTTAAAGTTTTTTTTACTCCTGTTGTTGTGGCTTCGGGCAGAGTTTTCCGGCAGTTGCAAGTTTACTTGAAAAGGTCATAAGTTGTTTTACTATTGTTAAGTTTTCTAATAGAAATGTTTTCCAGAAGAGATGTTTAGTATTTCGTTGGCTTCCATGATATGTTGAGTCACATGTTGTTCGTTAGACACTGGACTATCGTCGTCGTGTTTTTTTTGTGACTCTGTTGTTTGTCAACCTCGGCTGACATTGTTTCTTTTTAGCTTTATGGTATGTTAAGTTTTATGAATATATATTGTAGTTGACTTTTTAAAATGTTGAATTTAAGTTTGAATTGTATTTTCATTGAATTTATTGAAAGTGTATTACAGTTGTAATTTTCTGTTGAGTTTTGTTAAAGTTGGATAGAGTTTATTATAGTTAAAATTAAAGATAGATTTATGTTTTTAAAAACTTTTTTTTAATTGTTGATTTTAGTTAAAGCTGTCTAAAGTTTATTTTGGTTGAGATAAATAATAGTTTTATGAATGTTGAAGTTTTCTTTGAAGTTCGTTTTACAAAGTTGCTGGTGAACATTTGTTAAGCCTTATTAACAATTGTGTTAGTTGCCTTGGGTTATAACATACTACTGTTGTTTGTTGGAAATTAAAGCTAATGATTAATATATTGTTGTTAAAAATTATTTTTACATTTGTTAAGTTTTTCAATTTAATAAATTTTGTTTGTTTATTAAAACTTGTCCTCATTATTTATGAGTTGCATTTCTCTAGATATACACTTATACATTTGAGGCTGCTTAATGCATTTTACAGTTAAATTTTCATTGTACATATTAAGATACTGTGCAATGTTTAAAATAGCCAAATCGGCTATCATAGAGGTTATGGGCTTTAAATGACAAATTAAAGTTTTTTCAGTTTTTCTTTGCCACATTGCTTGTGCTGAAAGGTTATTAGGTAAAAAGTTGAAGTTCATTCGAACTGACAATGGTACCGAGTTTGGTAACACTGATATTAAGAGTTTTTGTGATTTGAATGGTGTTGTTCATGAATTGAGAAACACGTATTCTCCAGAACAAAACGGGGTTTGCGAGCACCTTAACCAAACGGCTTTAAATTGTGTGAGGGCAATGTTGGTGGATAGTGATTTACATATCCGTTTTTGGTCTGAAGCAGTTCTTTATTTTGCGTACACGTGAAACAGAGTGATTCCCTGTGGAGAAAAGAAAACCCCTTTTAAGCTGTATTTTGGATATAGACCATCAGTTTGACACTTGAAACGTTTTGGCCTTGTTGTGTATGCTGGTGTCCCAAAGCAGAAATGTCAACATAAGCGTTCGCCAAAGTCCCAGAAGGGTGTGTTAGTAGGATATGCTCTTAGGACAAAAGGCTACCAAGTGTGGTTACAGGGGGAGAACAAGATCATCGAAACCTTGAAAGTGTCTTTTGGTGATAAATTGTATGGCTGTGACAGTGGAGCTGTACTGGGCACCTCGTCTTCCGATTTAGACTTGTTCACCGATGGTCCAGTTGAATGTGCTAATCCTGTTGACATCATCGTGCAGAGCAAGCCGAAAAAGTTGACGAGGATATTCTGGATGGTGATGTTGAACCTGTTGATCCCCAATCTGAACTTGTGTGGCGATGTAAAGCTGTCCCTAGACCCACTGGAAAGCGTGTCGATATATATTATCCTGATGGTTCTAACACAAGGTTAAGATTTCTTAATGATGTCCAAAAATTTTGTTTAAGTAAAAATGTGTTGTTTAACCCTGACTTGCTGGATTTTTCTGGGGCAAATTTGTTTGAGGGGCTGGTGAATCAAGCTGTTGTACCATCATCTCAATTGACTAAGTTTAAAAGAAAACACAGATGTAAAACAAATGACTAGACTTGTCTGTTCTGAGAATGTTTAATCAGGCAATGAAATCTCAACAACAAGCTGAATGGAAAGTTGCTATGGACGAAGAGATGAATAGTATGGAAGAGTGCAAGGTTTGGCACTTAGTTGAACTGCCGAAAGGTAAAGTTCTTTTGGGAAATCATTGGGTTTATGCCTTAAAGAAGGACGAGCATGGAAACATCATACGCTTTAAGGCTAGACTCGTAGCACAAGGTTTCCGTCAAACTAAAGATGATACATACGATGAAACCTTCTCTCCTGTAGTAAATTTTTCAGTAGTCCGGTTTTTCTTTTCACTTTTAGTGTCAAATTTAAAATGGTTTAATATCCAATGCGACATTAAATGTGCCTATATATATATGCTCCATTAGATGAGGAAATATATATGAGCCAACCTCCTGGGTATATATATTGTTCAGGGCAAGGAGCATCTTGTATGCAAACTTGACCGAGCACTGTATGGTTTGCTCTGAAGTGGACGCCTGTGGTATTATGAATTAAATCGTGTATTATTGGACCTAGGTTTTGAAGAATTTAATTGGTGCAATTGCACATATAAATTTAAAGATTTTATTGTTTTGATGGTCTATGTTGACGACATTGTAATTTTTGGAAAAAGGCAGGTTCAAATAGACAATATAATTAAACGTTTGGAAGGCAAGTTCGATTTAAAAATTTTGGGACAAACTCAAAAGCTTTTGGTGGTTGAGTTTTCATGTGATAATGGTGATGTACAGTTATATCAGTTGTCATATATTAAGGAAGTTTGTGAAAGATTCAATTCATTCCATATTCCTGTGTCTTCCCTACCAATAGTTAAAGGGATTAAATATTTTAAGAAAGACTGTCCAACAAACCAGCAAGAAACTGATGAGATTACTAAATTTCCCTATTGTAGTGTTTTAGAATGCTTGTCATTTATTTCGAATAGGACTCGTCTGGATATAGCTTACGCTGTCAATATTTTTAGTCAGTTCGAAAGTAATCCAGATCTTCCCCACTGGAACAGTTTAATAAAACTGCTAGGATATGTGTCATATACCAAACAGTGTAAACTTAACTTAAAAATGTCATAATTCTAATTTATTCTATCAAAACCATTTTTTTTTCCTTCCCCCACCCCCCTATTTTTTATTGTCTATGTAGTGTTTTGTATTTGTACATTTTTATATGATTTGGTGTGAATGGTGAAGCATGGGCACTCATGTACGTATGTGTATGTTTTATGTGTTTGTCTATATCATTGTATATATTTCATCTAATTGTTTATTGTGTGTTAATTATATATATTTCATGTAAAGTGTTTAATTATGATATCCATGTTTTTCTTAAGTTTGCAATTAGAGAGGGAAAATTGTATATACATATTGTTACTAATGTTTTGAGAATTATTTCTAGTGCATCCATGTTAAAGCGGATTTCTGGAGTGGATCATACTGGAGAACTGCTACTATTTTCTTATAATTCTTGTATATATGTATCAGTACAAAAACCCTTAACAGATTAAAAGTTTGTGACGCAGCTACTTTATCACTATAAGAATTTGAAATATGGGTCTTAAAAATAATGATATCAAATTTTATGTGACGCTTTTCTATTAGTTAAAATATACATATATTTTCTTATTTGATCATTTGCTTTTTTCTTTTATTTATATTTACAATGCAAACATAATATTTTAAACTTTAAGATAAGACAAATATATAAAATATACTCGCTGATGCTTTTTCATTTGCATTTCAAATTCAAAATAACAATTTTAAAAGGAATGATATAAAAATTCCAGTGACGCCTCGGTGTCATTTTAAAAGATTTGTTTTTAGATTCTATTAAAATTACTTTTGTTTTGTGTAATAAAGTATACAGTACACTCTCAAAAATCCACACAGCTTAAAACGAAGTGTTTTGCGGATTTCTGAATTTTGCAGATTTTAGAGTAATTTCTTTTATTTACATCTTAGAACCTCATTTGAGTAGCAAATCTTTAAGATACAATTTATATAGTATATATACAAGGCTGAAATAAAGTGTGTCTAATAAAAGTACAAATATTACATGAAATTTTAATTTAAAGAACAATTTTTATATATCACATTATAGTTACAAATTACTTAGATTTTTGAAAAGTCTGATCAATACTAGTTTAAGTAAGAATATTCATACATATTTATTTTCCTATAACCTGTAAAAAAGTCAGCAGTTCTTGGTCAATCACATAAGTTTGTGCTATGAGAAAATTCGAGTATTTATCTGCATGAGAGAAAATCTTTCATGAAAACTGTCTTTCTCCTTTTCCTCTAAATGATTATCATTTTTTTTTTAATAATTATGTATAATTACACTTACCATTTCCTCCTCTGCAATGTGTTGAGTGATTGGTGATTCATCAGCATCAGTTGAAAAAATATTTTGTCTCTTAATACAGCTGAATTTTTGCAATCCACTAATCAACAAATCAATTGTGACAATGTTTGTTTACATTGCTAATGATATGCGGATTTTAGAGAATTGCGGATTTTAGGGTTGCGGATATTTGAGAGTTGACTGTATTTACACATTGAAACAGTGCTTTTAATTTTCAAATAAACTGTCAAATAATCACACTTTCACTGAGTTTGCATTATAAATTGAAATTATTAATTTCAATAAATTGATTTGTCTTTTGCGTCATGCTATCCACAACTGTGAGTAAAATTTATGTAAATGTTACTTTGTATCATACAGTGCGTTAAGAAATTATAAGACCACAAGTGTATTGGTACATTTCTGAAGAAGAGAGCATAATATGCAAATTTTTAGTTGCGTATTTAAAATTGATAGAAAAACGCATCCTATACTAATTCCAACTTTTAAAATTAAATTAAATTTCATTAAAACTTATTCATTTTTCTAAAAGTTAAAGTCTGTGACTGTTAAGAAATTATAAGACCACCTGAGAAATTTAGCATATTATGCATGACGTCAAACTCAATAAAAAGCGCATGCGTCAGTATTTCGTAAAATCATTACCTAAGAAGCAAAGGGTTAGGTTTGGAATGTGTTATCTACGATTAATTTGACGATGCCTCGAGGTAAAGAATTATCAAGTTTGAAGTGAGAAAAAATTTATTTTATAAAGGTTCTGGTAAATCTGAAAGAGATATTGTGAGGTTAATGAACCGTTCTAAAACTGCCATTCATAATGCCATAATTAGAAAAGATTATTCAAACAAAATAAAACGATCTGGTAGAAAAAATATTTTGACAACACCTGATAATAGACATATTTTTCGACTGGCAACTAAAAAAGGTGTTTAAACTAGTGAAATTTCGAAACGTTTCAGCAACAAAACTTCACATGTAACAGTCTGGATGAGTCTTAAATTAAACATTAATACGGAATTTATGAAATTGAAGAAAAAACCAAAGTTATTGAAATGCCATCGAAAAGAAAGATTAAAATGGGCTAAAAATGTCATATCATGGAATGATGAGTGGAAACAATTTATATTTTCTGATGAAAAGAAATTTAACCTTGATGGTCCCGATGGTTACAAACACTATTGGCATGACTTGAGGAAGGAACCAAAAGAATGCTTCAGTCGACAAATGGGTGGAGGATCAGTAATGATTTGGGGAGCTTTCAGTTATGAAGGGTTGTGTGATTTACAGCTGATTTCGGGTCATATGAACTCTACAGAATATCAGTCTAATCTATATGATCATATGATACCGTTTGGACCTTTGTTAGGTGGTGCTAACTGGATGTTTCAACAGGACAATGCTGCTTGTCATACATCTAAATCCACACAGGAGTGGTTTAAAAAAGATAAAATTAATGGTTTGCAATGGCCAAGTCGAAGACCAGACTTGAACCCCATGGAAAACCTATGGGGTATATTATCTCGCTAAGTTTATGCTAATAATAAGTAGGGCTGTGCCGATTAATCGATTAATCGGTTCGGTTAATCGATCAATGCTTAGTCCCGAACAATTTTTTTAATCGAGTTAATCAGATCGATTAATTCGATTAAATCTTTTCAAAATCCGATTAAAATTTTCAAACTACGAATTAAAGTAAAAATATTGTTCTGCCTACAAAATATTTTTTCACATATTTTCCTAACAAACATTCTAAGAAACATCCGTCAAATAATGAAAAAGCAAAAAAATTAAAATTAAAATAAATAAATAAAAATAAAACCTTTTTAAAAGAAGTTGTTGCACTTTTGTTGATAGAGAAAAGTGGGAGGATAGTTATTAAACAAAATGCCACTTCATGTTCATGCTGGAGCAACACCACCTGTCTGTAGCCTTCCACAGAAAGTGTTGGCTAGAGTAATAGTATTCTCAGAAACAAGAAGCTTTTAAAAAAAATAGAAATGCTAAAGATTGAAAAAAGAAAGGGGGGGGGGGAATTGAGATTTCCTCTATCCCTCTGACGGGGGAAATGTCAAGAGAGTTTCACAGTATCTTCAAGCGTTTATTGTCTGTTCAGAATTGCTGATAGTAACTCTTGAAGTAGAAACAGAAAATAACATTCTGTGTTCTAGTCCGAAGTGACAAAGAAGAACTAAAATATAAGAACTTGAGATTTTTATGATAATGATATGGAGTTTTCAGAATTCATTTAAAAATAGTGACAAGCGAGATGGACGATGCCTGCAAATATGAATATAAATTCATCTAATGTTTCTTTCAAAATGAATTGAAAAATTAATTTATTAAAAAAAAAAAGTAAAATTGAAAAATTGAAATATTTATATAAAATTAACACTTAAAGTCACAAATTATTACTCTGAAAATTAATTTAAATTTCAGTTATGAAACAGATATAATTAATTAGACAAAAATTTTTGAAAAAAAAAAAAAAAAGTCAAACTTGTGTATAATATATATATAATAAAGATGATCTAATAAGCATAGTAGAAGCCAAGCAACAGATACAAGATCACTGAAACACCAATGACCAATAAGATTAAAAAAAAAAAAAAAATCATCAGTGGATGAAATACACTAATGTAAAGAAACCAGATCTATTAATTAACAGCCTGCAAAACAAACGAATCAATAAAGTAAAACAACAAATCTTAACTTAAAACCATAAACTTATCAAAATTAATGAAAAAACAACCCAAGAAACACAAGATAGGAAGAAGGAGGCAGGCGGCAAGACTTGTGACTTGCCTGTGGGGTTACACTAGTTTTATGCCGGCAACACTCCCCCAGCCTGCCACAACCAGAACAGGAACCAAATGGATTTAAAAATGCAAAATTTTCAAAGCAGATGAACAACAATGAAACCACAAAGCCACAATGAAATTCACCGATTGATTACATTGTGTTTAACAGTATACACTAAGCGACAAAAAAAAAGCCGCACTTGGATGTTTTCCTTTTCGCCTTCTACAGCTGCCAATTTTATCGTTTAAAAGGCAAATTTTCGAACAGATTTTACTATGTTGTCCTCCACATACACTTTAGCTTTGAGTCTAGTGTTAAAAACAAAATGCAATTGTCAGGAAAATTGTAATTTTAGAATTTATTTCAAAAATGGTAAGAATAAGGCAGTTAACGATGCCACAAAAAGTATTAATTTTTAAATGAAAATCAAAAAATATTTTAATACGTGAGATGGCAAAATAATTAAATGCTAACGAAATATTGGTAAAATGAATTTTAGCAAAATATAAATTTTTTGGCCGTTTAAACTGGGAATTTGGCTTTAGGCGGTCATGTTGCTCATCCAAGCTAGATAACCGCAAGTTAAAATGCGAATGTTTAAAAAATCGATTTGTATCATGTTCAGAACTTAAAAAAGATTTTAAAAAAGTGTATAGTAAATTACTTTCTTCAAAAACAATGCGGGAACAATTAAACAAAGCGGGCTAAAGAACGGAAGATCTGCGTAAAAAGCCATTATTAAGGAAAAGAATTAGAAAAAACAATACTTTAGTTGACCAAAATTTAAAAACATTATCAGTTAATTATTAGGCTGAACTGGTTTTCTCTGATGAATCAAGTTTTCTTTATTTCGTGCAGTTGAAAAAAGCTAGAATGAAGACGGAAATGTGACCGACTTAATGAAAATCGCACTTTTAAAACAGTGACACATTCTCCGTACATTATGGTACGGAGGTGCATAACTTTTCAAACACTCGGGGAAATTTTTATGCTCAAGGAATCAATTAACTCGAAATAAAACACAATCTGCATAAAAGTGGTGCCTGACCGACTATTTTGGAGGTATCTTAGACATTTCCGTAAACAGCATTTGAAGATAATAAGGCACCTTACTACACGGCGTCTGTGGTAAGTTTATTCACTTCAAATTGTCAAAATTTCTTATGCATTCCCATGAGAACCTATAATTCTGTAAGTAATCATACTTTTTTTTCACTTTAAGTTAAATACCACAAAGGATATGGTAGAATTTCTTCTTTACCAGACATGGAAATGGTCAAAATCGCGATCCGCTCGAAAATGTTTCGTCTATAAAAAGGCGGGGGAGAGGGGAGAGTATTCGAAATTTGCAGCCTATAACTCTGCCAGAACTAGAAAAATTTATTTGTGATATTTGGCACATTGAAATTTATGAGATTTATATTAAAACACTGTATAAAACTATGCCATATGAAATTACTGCGCATTAATGCAGTAATTCCATATAAAGGAGGAATTAACCCAATGCAGAATACCTATTTTTAACAAAAAATTGCTTAGATCTAACAAATAAATAGTTTTATTTCATATATTAAAATATAACTTGTTTATTTCATATAATAAATCTTAATAGAATGCAAAGTGTATAGTTATTGCATTATGTTCAAAAAGAAATTTTTATGGAGATCTTTAAAAAGTACTTCGTAAAGTGCAATAAAGCGAATTATTAAATCGAAAATATACATAGGTATCATTTCATACCTTTGGTATTATGCAAACAAAACAGTTTTATTTGTTTCAAACATTAATTTTAAAGTTATTACAAATAAAAAAGGTATAAGTCATTTTTTCTGCAGTGCGGCTTTTTTTTTGTCGCTTAGTGTAATTAGAACATTAAATATAGTTGACAACTCAAAAAGGAAAAATCTGAAATTTTATTGGAAAATGAAAGTTTGCATAGTAATACAAAGCAAATGCAACAAGCCTTCTACTTTTTTTTTTTTATAATTTAGTTTCACAAACCCACCCAACCATCCAGCCTTACAACACCACCCCACCTCCGTAATCAAACATCTGCCCACCCAACCGCCACCTTTTTTATTGTCTTTTATTATTTTATAATTTTTTTGTTGATATACACAAAAGTGTACACAGCTTTTTTTTTTTTTTTTTTGTACTGACGGAGACATGGTTAAGGATATAAAATAGAAAATACAAAGTTTTTAGGAAACCCCATTTTAGCAGTGGCTGTGATCAGTTTATTAATATTCTTGTTTTTAAACTTTGCAGAGCATAAATTATTAATTCGAAATAAATGGTTAATGATGATGTTTCTAAATACCGAAAGATGCAGACATGAATTAAAATGTGTAAATAAGTTTACATTAAAACAAAAATCTGGCCGTTTGTCATAGATATCTGTGTAAAGTTTATTACCATCGATGATTATTTTGAGATCTAAAAAGTTAATTGATTGATTAGTCAGAGTATTTTGAGTTAGCTTTAAATTAGGTGGATAATTGAAGGAAAAGCCATTTTGTGAGTTTTTGTTGAGATAAAATACAATAATATCATCGATGTAATGATAAAATCGAACATCAGCATTGCAAATTTGCTTTTCATAATAATAAAGATAGAGATCTGCCAAAATACTGGAGCTACAACCTCCTTGTGGGATGCCTAATTGTTGCAAATAGATATTGTTGTTGTGGAAGATATAATTATTATGGATAACAAAGTTAAGAAGTGTTTTAAATTTTTCTGCTTTAAAATTGTAAGGAAGATTAATTTGAGCTTTATATTCTTGAAAAAGACTGTAAATGATATTACTAAGATCTGATAACTCAATATTATTGAAAAGATCTTGAAAGTCAAAAGTCATAATATTGTCTATTGAATCGAGCGATTTGATGTATTGAATTAATTGAAAGCTATTTTTAAGACAGTGTAAATTATCAACTTTGCAAGTACATTTGTAAATTTGTTTTAGAATACCCAGTAGAGCTTTATTTGCATTGTTGTTATAAGTGTTACACCCAACAGTGACAGTGCGAAATTTAATTGGAGATTTGTGAAATTTAGGTATGAGAACTATATAAGGATAATTAAAGTTATTGAAGGGAAGTTGAAGTAGTTTATAGTAATTATGTATTTTTCGGTTATTAAGAATTGTTAAATTGAAGATGTTACTATTATTGATTGAAGTGTTTAAAATAGAGAGATAGTAGGATTTACAAATAATGGCATAATTATTAGGTGATTTGTCAACATAAGTGATCACAAAGTCATCCTGTAGTGATTTGATTGAGTTAAGAAGTACAGATTTTTTAAATAACACCAGATTTGAAGAATTGATAAATAATGCATTTTTGATTTTTTGTAACACTAAAAATTTCTATTGAGTGAAGTAGGCAATAGGTTTATTATGAGTAATAGATATTTTATAAATAAATAAATCTAGGTCATAAGAAAACTGTTGAAAGATTTGTGGAATGCTAGTTTTAACTGGAAGTCTAAATTTGGTGCCAAATTTCATGAATTTTTTTAATTGATAATTATCAATAATATTGAGATTACCCGTGATAATGTGTCCATGGTCTCTGTCAATAAATTTTGAGAAAGAAGGATCCTTGCATTTACAGGTTACAGTGTTAGTAAAAGAGGTAGACTTAGATACAGATTTATAATTGAATATCTTTCTGCCAAGAGGAAGAGGATATTTGAAGATATATATATATACAATATGAGAGTTTTATTCATCATTAAATAAAATTATATAAAGAAAAATGAAAACCGATTAAAAATCCGATTAATCGACCGATTAATTGATTAATGAACTACGATTAACCCAGTTAAAACTCTTAATCGATTCCCACCCCTAATAATAAGCAATTTTCATCTGCCAATGAACTGGAAGTAGCCATTGTAAAAGAATGGTACAATATTTCTGTAACTGAACTTAATCACCTGGTTACTTCAATGAAAAACAGAGTGTTTGAAGTCATCAGGAAAAATGGAGGACCAATATCATATTAATTTTTTATACAGTTTTGTTTTTTGACAAGTGGTCTTATATTTTCTTAACAGGTTATTTTTTACTTATTTCTAATATATATTTTAATTGAACATTTATTGCATTATACCAAGTTATTGCAAACTAATTATAAAAAAATGTAGAGCAATATGCTATTTTATGTATTTAAATTATGATTAGAATCTTTATTTTTGTTAAAATTTACAAAATTAAAGTGGTCTTATAATTTCTTAACGGACTGTAGTATCCAACTAAGTGAAAATTTGTACAAAGAGATAGTGTGATGCAAAGAAAACATTTGCACAAATTATGACAAATTACGAACCTCACATGATTTCCATTTCAATTGTGTAAAATGTTAAAAGGAAAATTGTAATATATAGTTTTATTTCAGTTATGATTTTAAATTTGTGTAATTTATGCTGTTCAACAGTGGGGGAAAAAAAATTCCATATAAGGTTTAATAAATTACTCGAAATATTTCAAAAAATGTAGTTTATTGAAATTTTATTTTTATTGCATTTTATTTTATTTATTTATTTATTTTGGATTCTTCGAAGTTCAAATAAAACATAAAATAATAATAATTATTATTTTTTTCTCCTCAAAATATTACTATATTATCATAATATTTTAAATCAGACTGATTAGTTTATCAATTATGAATATTTTGAAATTTGGTAACAATAGACTTCTTTACAAATAAAATTAAGAGCTTCAGCGGTTGTCTGTGAAATTACTCTAAAAATATTACTTTTTTAGAATTCAAAGAGATTCCTTAATATTATTTATCATAGAATTTTTAGATTAGGAATTCATTTAAGTATAACAGGGCATTTAGTGTGGTCCCTAAAGTCCCTAAAAGTCCCTTAACTTATTTTAGGTCCCTAAAAGTCCCTTATTTTGGCAAAATGGTCCATAAGTCCCTTTTTTTTTCTTTCCCTATCAAAAATCATAGGATTTTTAAATTTGCCAAAAAACTGTTATTCGAATGTGATAAAATTGCTTAACTATGTGCCTTACAATAGATAAAGAACATTGAAATGAATTAGTTTTGGCAGTCAGTAATCTGATGTGTAACAGGGATACTAAAATTCATAGGTGATTCAGTAACTGGGCTGTGTGGAAGGGGGGGGGGGGTAAGATTAAAAAAATCATTGTGCTGACCTTGACTGTTTTCTTGCCATTGCTACTACTACTTGCCACTACTACAATTGCAGTTGTATTGGATGCATTCGATCAGGAGCCAAATTATTTTCAGCAATGAACCCAGCTACAAATTCAGCTGTGATGACCAATAAAGATACATCTGTAAACATCCAGGATAGTAGTGAGATATTCACTTGACTCAAAGATGGCACATTTTTAATTTATAACATAATATTTTTAGAACCCATCTATTCTTCACACATTTTTTTTTTTTTTTTTTTTTTTTAATTCAATTTTACTGTATTCATCATCATATTCCCGTACCTAGGTAAAAAAAAAAAAAAAAAAAAAATTGCTGCAGTACTGTAACATCACTACTTTGCAATAGTTTGGTAATGGTCCGGATCTAAATCTGAATGTAAACCTGGTATCTTTAACATAGTTAAGAGAGCACTTATCCATGCTTTGTACAATGAAATTTTCCTTGAACATATCCAAAAATTTATTTTGTCAATACCCAGTTGTTGTACAGTCATCAAGGCCAGGGGTGGATCCACTAAGTATTAGTGGAATAGAGTTTTCACTACAGACGCATTTTTTGTAAAATGTGATCATAATGTATGACATTTATAATGCGTAACATTTATGCAAAAAAAAAAAAAAAATGCGTAACATTTATACAGAATGTGAGAAAACAAGAGATTTTCCTTTTTTTGCTAATACATGTTATTGAACACTGCTATTCAAAAAGTTATGTATATTAAAAAATAAATAAATAAATAACACAAAAAGTAAAAACTGGTATACATTACATTGTTTTACTAACGCAGAGTTCCCCCTAGGTTTGAAAAAGGGCAGGGTGCTGCTACCAAGGAAAAAGGGGCAGGAGGGTGCTATAAAAAGAGGGCACATTTGTGGAGAATGAAAAAGGGCACATTTTATAAAAAGGGCACATCGCTTCGCAAAAAATAGCCTCCAAAATTACAAACAATTTTATTATATTTATAAATGCAGTTGCTAAGCAATCAGCAACCCCCCCCCCCCCACACTAAATGTACAAATTAGTCAGCAAAAATTAGATGAATAAATTTATTTTTTCACATTCTTTTATCTTTAACTATAGTTCTATTAAACCTAATAAAAAGTATTAAAATTGCTTCCTGAAAAATATTTAAAAAGCTCTTGAAAATCTTATAAATGTTGAAATGAAAGTAAAGAACTATAATAAAAATTATCTTTAATAAGATTTTCGCAAATTTCTTAAGATAAAAACCAAAGACCTTTTTTAGTGATTATTAAAGAAAAATATTAAACATTCTAATCAAATAGTTTGATAAAAAGTTCGATTTAATTAATTAATGATATTTTTTTTAATAGTTTCCAATTTTTTATGTATTATGGCTAATTTCTAATGTTACAATCAGTTAGTAAATTTAATATATCCTTGAATTTACTCACTTTGTTTGCTGGATTTCAATAATGGTAAATGAAATATTCTTTTGAAATTTGATCTCTAAAAATGTAGCTCCTACAACTATTAGGGATGAAACTACCCAACATGCAAAATCCCTGAAAACTGTTACTACTTGGCTGTAGAATGAATAATGGAGGATGGAATACTTATATAGGTTATTATTAAAAGTACTTATTTGTACCTATAATGAGTTAAATTTATAAAGTTCTTATACATATAAGGCAAATTTAACACCCAAAATGAGAAGTTTCTATAAAAACAAAATAACTAGCATGAAAATCAGAGGTTGCTAAATTTTGAACTCTGCATTATCTAACCATCAAGGAGTATCAGGAGTATCACCATCAAGGAGTATCACAGATATTTATTTTGTGTGTGTGTGTGTGTGGGGGGATAGTATGTTGTGGTCACCACAAGACTTTCTTCTATATTTTCATATACAAATTCACTAAGGGCAAATAATTTATTAAAACTATTATTTATTAAAATTATCTAACATGATGAATGCAAATGATTTTCATCTTAGAGAAAGCTAACACTAAATATCCAGAGAAAGTTTTATTGTCTATAAATAACATCTTAAAAATATGCTTTTATAATGAGTATCTCACATATCACATTTTGTACAGTTATATGCCATACAAACTGAGATATAGCCTTCCCATTATCGAAAAAATTTCCAGTGTAGCAGCGCCATCTATTGGTTGAAAGCATCCAATTTGAATCAGCATAATGTCTCGTAATGGCCTTTGCACATCAAGTTTTGTTTGATTATACACAATAGAACCTGAGATATAGCCTTTCCTTAAATTGCAGAAAACACTGTGCAGCAGCGCTACCTGTTGAGTGGTTGACAGTTGACACTAAAAGTTGATAGATACTAATTTATGTCAAGGTGCATCTACATATAAATTTATATGCAATTTTGTGCAGTAGTTCCTGAAATACAGTCTTCCCATAAATTGCAGAAATTGATGTATAGCAGCGCCAACTGTTGGCCGATAAACATTTACATTGAATCATCATGTCGCATAAAGACCTTAAAAATCAAGTTTTGTTCGATTATATGCAATAGAACCTGAGATATAGCCTCCTTTAAATTTCGGAAATCGCTGTATAGCAGCGCCACCTGTTGAGCGATTTTCACCAAAAGTTGATAGGTACTAATTTAAGTCAAGGTGTATCGACATATAAATTTATATACAATTCTGCGCTGTAGTTCCAAAGATACAGTTGCCACAAAATTTTTATCACACATACACACACAGACAGACATTGTCTAAAAATGGTCAAATCATGTTCTAGACCTCTCAAAACGTGTAAATCCATCGAAAACCGGAAGTCGAAAATTTTTACGAATCCAGTACTTTTTTCTATTAAATATAGAAGAAAGTAAAAAGGAAACTGTAAGAATCGAAATACTCTATTATTTTGCTGCTAAGATTAAAATCACATTGTTTTCAAAGCTAAATTTCCAAATAATTATCTATTCCGTCATTAATCGATAAAATTTGAGTTATTTTTATAGTTTAATCTCAAAATATGCAGTAATTTTGCAGCCGATTTCGGAAATACAGGATCATTTCGATTTCACCGCTAACTTTCGAAAATTTACGTTTAATTGCAACTATTTATGAAATGTACTTTATTATTCCGATGTTAATAAAATCCGTACTTTTATAAAAAGCTGACTTTCTAAATTCACAATATTTCTTTTAGCCGATAGCGGAAGTTTTTAATCATTTTGCCGTTAATTATCAAAATTTATGTTTAATAGCAACACCTAAAATAGGCTTTAATTTTACGCTAATCGATGTAATTAGTTTTTTTTTTTTTTATGATTTGTGATATTTGTAATAATTTTGTGACTAATTACCGAAATGCGAGAGCATTTTTACACAAGTTTCAAAATATCATTAAAATAAATGAACTTTTGTTATTGTCACAGATAAAAAGAATATCCTTGTCTGTGGTTATCGTGTAAATAAAAACCAAAGCACTGCACAATCTAGATTTCCTTTTCATTCCCCCTTCTTTCAGCTTTTGATTCTAATTGATTGTGGTTTTTCATCTAATGTAAACAAACACTTCTCTTTCCTGAGTCATTTTTTTTTTTTTTTAACTTATTTATGAGATTGAACTTAACGATGATTTTTGTGGTTCTTCAGCTAGATCATAAAAGTAATTAGATTTGCTATTTTTATTAACGTGATTTTAAAGATTTAAAAAAAAAAAAAAAAAAAAAACGTGATTTATGATGCAAAAGGATTATTAGAATATAAGAAAAGAGCAATATCTTCCATATTTTCCCGTTCTTTTTTTGCTAACACCGGGGAGGCACTTATTTGTCTGTTCCCCACCCCACCCTTATAGCTAGCAGGCTGCAGGGTCATTTAAATAAGTTCGACGGCAACTATGTTTACGCTGATAAATAGTTTATACACCTGCTAAGTGTCAACTCGCTTTTGCAATAAGTAGAACACACAGAAAAGTGAAAAAGCTTCTAGAAAGAAAATTTGTATTAATAAAGCACTAAGAATATTTAAAAAGGAGAAAAAATGCGCTATTTTGGGTCGTGGTGGTTAAATTTGGGAGCAAGAAGGGCGCGATTTTCGGGCATAAAGGGTGCGTTTTTTGGGCAAGGAGAGTGCATTTTTGTACTTTAAAGGGCAGGCAGGGCGCGACGCCCTTCTCAAAGGCTCAAAGGGGAACCCTGACTAACGTATGATCATTATATGAAATGATAGGCATATCATGCATAGTTCTTTCACAGAGAACCTTAAAAGATTTCAGATTCAGATGTATTACATTCTGACTAATTTTCTTAAATTCATTAAATTCTTTCTGGAGTGAAACAAATTTAATATATGTTTTAGACTTTTCCTATAGAATGATCATTTCTAAAATTGGATGCTTACCATTTATTATTATCTTTCACATGGATGCCCAAAACTTTCAAGTACCGTAATTTAGTGAAGATAAGCCGCAGGCTATCTTTAAAAAAAGCATTGATTTTTGGGGACTGCGGCTTATCTATCAGTGTGGGCTATCTAATAATGCCAAATTCCGTCCGTGCGAATGATTCCGTCCTTGAAATTCGATAGAAATAGCCTGATTTAGAAATAAAAACATCTCTGTTAATAGGTATTGAAAACATACTTTTTTCAAAACCCAAAAAGTTTCTTAAAAAAAAAAAAAAAAAAAAAAAAAAAAAAAGAATCTTATAAAGTTAATATATATATATTATTTTGGTCTTCAATTTTAACAAAATTCAAATTATTATATATAAATTTAAAGTTATGTGGTATGTGAAAATATATTAATTTGTATTTATAAACTCTTAGGTATAGAAAATAGTCTATTGTGTTTGATTATAATATATTTTTTATTGTTATTATTAAATATTGAAATTATTCGATAAAAATAACAGGCTGCTTTACAAATAAATAATTGCAAGATAAAAAGAACTTTTTATGTACCCTATTTTTAAATTTTCTGTTAAATCATATAAACGCTACTGAAAGCAGCAGGAACCCGAATCAATTGGCTAAAAGCATTAAAATAGTGAATTGTCATCGTGTACTGAGCTATTCTAAAAGTTTCAGATGTCTAGCTAGTCGGGAAATTATGATTGTATAATCGTATAAATGCTATCGAAGACAGCAGAGATCCGAAACAATTGTCTAAAAGTCTTTTGAAAAATGCATTGTCATCGTGTTCTGAGCTATTCTGAAAGTTTCAAATGTCAAGCTAGTCGGGAAGTTAGTTAAAAATCGATTGCAAGATTTGTACTGAACAAAAAACTAGAAGTTAATAAAAACATGATAAAATAGAAGCTTGTATACTTCTCTGTAAATAATTTTAATAATTTAGTCTTTTCCAGAGTTTAACAATTTGTTCTCTAAATAATAACAATGCATAAATAAAAATAAAAACAGAAATAAAATGAGGAGGTACATTATTTTCTTTTTTATATTTAAATATAATTGTTTTTAATTACTTTTAAAAATTACCTTTAATTGTGCTCTGTTAAAATACTAACCTTTCAGGGCGAAATCCACCCCTTCTTCAGTAGTTACATGGTCTGCTTTGGCTGTTGAATCTGATTTCTATCTTTCTTTCTTTCTTTGAGCTGATCCTCCATGATGTGGCACCACGCTCGATCTAAATCGGTGCGCGACTTGTTCCCGCTACATGCCAATTGGTCTAACTATTTCAATGGTTTCTCGGTAAAACGTGTAATCGGGGTTATTATAATTTGCTATTTTTCTTGTTTCGCTAAAATTAATGCCTATGTTGTTTTCCTTATTGACCTTAGTGAGGGCTGTAGTTATTTTTCCATATTTGATGTCATTTTGGTGTTCTTTGTTCTGGCTGATATTTTCCTTTTGGTTACTCCAATATAATGGCCTCTTTTATCATTCGTATATTTAAAAGGGACCTGGTATATTCCGGCTGTTTTAAGAGGGGGGGTTGTGTCTTTTTCATTTCGAATTAATTGATAGATGTTAGGATTTGATTTTATAGGTATATTTATATTATGTTTTTTGGCTATATTTTTAACTTTAATTGAAATTCCCTGATCATATGGTATAGAATAAGTGAAACGGAGAGGTTTTTTGATAATTTGGGATATTGTTGAGTTTATTGATTCTTCTCTTATATAATTTATTAACAAGGTTTTTATTGTAGCCTGCTTTAAGAGCCATATTTTTAATGTAATTTATTTCTTTTCTTAAATCGGCGGGATCATTACAAATTAAGATTGCACGGTTGATGTAGGCTTGTATTGCATTAATTTTATATGTGTAGGGAGTTTTACTATGGTTGCTAATTATTTTTTCACTTGCTGTCAGTTTTCTGTAAACTGTGGTATTAATATTATTTTGATAGTGTTTTAGTTTGACGTTGAGATAGTTAATTTCATTATTTATATCAGTTTCACAGGTAAATTTTATATTGTGGTCAATTTTATTTAAGACTTTTAGGATTTCATTAGTGTTTTTGTTTTTATCAATAATCGTGAATACGCCATCGACATAACGGACCCAAAAAATTAATTTATCTTTTAATATTTCAAAGATGTTTTTTTCCAAAATTCTTAATTTATGTTCAGCAATTAGTCCTGAAACGGGATCCCATTGGGATTCCTTTATTTTGTTTATAAATTTTCCCATTAAACTTAAAACAAGCTCTCATTTAAGATCAAATTACTGGTAGCTGTTAAAGTATTTGCGGTTTCGCGATCATATTTTTCATTAATTAAGTTATTTATGATATCGGATATTTCTTTAACGTCTATTGAGGGGTATAAATTGACTATATCAAAACTTATGAATTTATAATTGTTTTTAATTTCAATGTCTCTGATTCTTTTAATGAAGTCTTCAGTAGAAATTAAGCTATTATTGGTGTGTGTGTATGTGGGGGGGGGGGGTAAAAGTTCGCGATAAATTTTAACCATGTATTTTTCTAAATCATGGTGGGACATTTGCGCTTATTAACAATTGGTCGAAATTTCGGAGGGTTGTTGTGATCTTTATATCCACCAAATAAGCGGGGGGGGGGGGGGGGGGGGGGTTAAGTAATTGAGTTAAATTGGTCTGTTTATTTAAAATTTTTAATAATTTTTTTTGTTATTGTTTAATTTTATGTATGCGAATTTTTTTATCATAATTAAATATATTGAAAATCGATAAAAACGGCAATCTGAATTATAAATAAATAAAAGTTTGTGTGTTTCTCTATAAACAGTGTTAAAAATACTCTTCTTCAGAGTCTAAAAGTCCTTAAAAAATAAATAAAAAGAAAACTAATCAAAACGTAAAAATATTTTCATTCACATTTTTTTTTCTATACTTTTAATGAAAATCACATATATTTCATAAATTTAAAGTTATGTAGTATGCCATTTTCTTTTTGAAGTTTAAGTATAATATATTCTTTCTTGTCATTATTATAATTAAATTCTATTTCTACTAATTTCATTGTCATATTTAAATATATTGAAATTTGATAAAAACAACAGCCTGCTTTAAAGTTAAAATAGAATTTCATGTGTGCGTTTATAACAGATATACAGGGCTCACTAAAAACTGAAGAGGTGGTGGGGTCCACCGTGCCCTTATGTCTAACTAGCAGGCTTTGCCTGCTTCGCTGGTCACTAAATTTAAAGGAAACTCTTTTCCATATAGCTTTATAAAAATAAAATAAATTACTGAAATTGTTCAAAAGCTCGCTTCAGGTCCCTACTGCCTTTGGCAGCGATTTGGTCATCCACTGCAACTCGGGCGCTTGTCCCTATTACCTGTGACAATGGTTTACCAATGAGCTTTCCTATATAACAGTTTCGAAATAGATAGTATTGAAAAAATTGGAGTTTCCCTTTTATATTTGAATCCCAGTTACATGTGAACACAGACCTGCCAACTGCTACGAATAATTCGTAGTTGCTACGAATTTGGGCCGTAAACTACGATCCTACGAAAATCGGCTCAAAATTATGAATTTTTATCTAGCACCAAAACTGCAACATTTCAGACTACGTTTTGCTTTGTGATTTTCAATCTTTTTTCATCCACTCCATAAATGTCAATTTTCATTTTAAACTTGCTTTATTAGATTCTAGAATGTATAAAGAGATATAATTGTTAAATATTTCTCATTCAACGTATTTTTTTTGTGTCCCCTCTCGCACCCCATCCCACTCCTAACGATCGGCAAACAAATGCCTTGTGGCGCCTTGGGATTCCTAATAATTTTCCATCCACAACATAAATGTCAATGTTCTTTTTAAATTTACTTTATTAGATGCTAGAACCTATAAAGAAGTAGAATTGTTCAATATTTCTCACTTTTTTTTTAAAAAAACCTCCCCCCTCTCCTCTAACAAATTAATGGCAAATAAAACTGGATGTGTGGCATCCAGCAGTGCATATTATCTATGGAAAAATTTTCATCAGGGCTAAAAATAGTACACCATGGATTATACGCAAGAAAATACAGTAATATACATACATTTATTTGTTTAGGATTCGTGTGTTGCATGATAAAAATGAACCAACCAACCATCCAATCCATTTTTAAAATTGGTGTGCTACTAATTGTCATTTTCAAATGTTGGTAGGTATGGTGAATAACACTACACGTGGTGCACATAATATTTGCTTTTACGTTATTTCCTATGTTTATTTTGTTTATCCAATCAACCATAAAATGACAGCAATTTCACGCCAAATATTACAGTATGCTGTGACCGGCTACGTCTGTCGCATGAGAGAATTATTTTTTGTATGTTTATATATAATTCATGGTTTGTAAACCTGATAGTACAGCCATAATATAGTTCTCTTTGGCGACTTTTGAATTTTGTCACCATTTTAGACTTTTAGTCCCTTGTATCAATAAGACTTAATCCCTTGTAACAATATGCTATGAGCGCTATTTCTGCCCTATTTTAGACAACTGATCTTTTTATTGTTATATTTATTTCCCATTAAACATATTTTTATTTTTATTTATTTATTTAAATATTAATTTGAACTAGTATCGCCCAGTGGTCGAAACTCGACCATTTTTTTTGCAAAGTGAGGCAAAGCAAAGTTATTGCCTTGTCCAAACGGAATGCAATTGCAACACAGCGGCAGCAATTGTTTGCCGATATTCACTCTAACTGAATCAGCAGAGTTTTACTTAATATAACTATTTCTCTCTGTAGATGTTAGCCTTCCCTGAAATGAGAGAAAATCACAACGTGAAAACGCCCCTTGTTGTGTGATACAGCCCAGAAGCTAAAAGGTACCATGTCAAACCAAGGCCCAACCAAGTGTCAAATTCTGTTAAATTAATTCGATTGGTTCATAAAATACAGTGTTTGAACAACAACAACAACAACAACAACAACAAAAAAAAAAGATATTTTTTAAAAATGGTCGAATTGAGTTCGGGAAATTTCAAAACGTGTAACTTTATCGAATACCAAAAATCTAAAACTTTTCTGAATCTTATATTTTCTACTTATATATGCAGAGGAAAGAATGATAAATCCACTTTTTAAAAAATAAAAATAAGTAGTCAATTTCACTTAATTAAAATGCAAGGAAATCTCAAAACGTGTAAATTCATCGAAAACCGGAAATCAAAAGTTTTTATTGTATCTTCTACTTGCTTCTTCTACCCTCAAAAGCTAGCAATAAAGACACTTTTTTAAAAAATAAGTAGCCAATTTCAGTTAATTGAAACGTAAAGAAAGCTCAAAACATGTAAATTCAGCAAAAAACGGAAATCGGAATTTTTTCCGTATCGTCTACTTATACATGTAGCAGTTAGTAACAAATCCATTTTCCTTTTATTTAGTATATTAGTTGAATATTTATTGTTTAAATATCACCCTTTGAAATGAAATGTTTATGTTTACATTCGAAACTGGAAGTTTGCCATTTTTTTTTCTGGAGTTTTGTGATTTTAAATTAAAATTTTATCAATTTTACAGAAAAAATAACTCAATCAAACACATGTAGACAGTAACTTATATATAACAATACCCAAATATCTGAATTAAAATCGGCAGATAATTTCCGTTATTTTTTAATAAATTTTTAATAATTTTTTACAAAAAGTCCAATGGACGATTAACATAGAAAAGCTTTTTCATGGCTCCATGGACAAACAGTAACGTCATCACTTCGCTTGCGTATAGTGATGCTACATTATACAAATTACTGTGTCTATGGTTTTATTTGAGCTTTATGAAATTGCCAGATTTAACAACTTTCTACTTTTAGGTATTTTTTAATGTGAAGGAATATGTGTATAAAAGGGAAAAATGGGGGAAAATGCATAAAAAATAAATGTATTTTTAAATACCTTCTTGACATCGTAAGAAAATAATATTTGTATTCGCACCTTCCGGCTAACCATACCTTTCGAATGATACCATTTTCAACCCTCTACTCCCATAATTAATATGTTAAAAAGGGACTACAAATTTTATGCTTACCTATTAATATATAGATTATTCAAATATTTCTGTTTGACAGCGTGCAAGTGCAGTAACACACAGAGGCTCATTTGTTTGTATGATAAATTAGCATAGTGATTATTATATAAAAAAATAAATAAATAGGTAAACATTATCGTGCTACACAACTTTATTATGTCGCTCCATTGGCGGCTTTTGAATTTTTGTCGCAATATTAGCGATGGATTTTTTTTTTGTATGAAAAGGGGAAGACTATTTTGCTAATAATTTTATCAGACTCTTTTTTGTTTATACATAAGAATCCTTCATATTCTGCTTATATTTTTAATGGTTTTTAGGTTTAAAATAGTGCTTGTTGAAATAAATTTCCTATGTTTAAAACTGCATTTTTTCTGTAAATTTTGTGTAAAAATAAATCATTTATGTTTTTATATATTTGTGTCGCTACTTAATTTAAAATGGCTGTTGCTGTATTAAACTTCTTGTCGAAAAACGTTCGGTGTACTTCAACACCAAAATTAAAAAAATCGCCCAGCAGGATCTATTAATGAAACTGATAAAATAAAAATATGGTTCATAGAGTTTAAATAATCTATTTAAAAAAACTTTTAAAACCCAAATTCTTATATAGTAATAATATATAGATTGATCATTGGGGAGAAAAAAAGGATTCCTTTTCACTCGGGAAAAGACGGCGATTTTACCAAAATATGGCAGTCTTTCCCCGAGTGAATACACACGGGAGTACACACGAATGTTTTAGCAAATAAAATTCATGAATAATTTATTTACTAAAGGTGAATGAAAAACTCCAGATATAGTTTCAAATTCATTTTTCTTCTTTTCCTTTTTTTTTTCAATACCACTTAATGGCTGATTCCAAAGCTTTTTTTTTGGCATCAAAAATCTTTGCACGATAATATGGGGATGATAGATCTATATATATTATTATATCTATGATCACATAAATCTTTTCGAAGTTAGAATAAAACTTAATTTGAAAAAAAAAAGATGTAACTTTTTTGTTTATTAACTAAAAAAATTGATGAAATTTGAAATGCAAGTTGGTCTTGTGGGCAGGGGCGCGCCGACCCGGTGTGCGAAGTGTGCAGCGCACACAGGCGCCAAGTAAAAAAGGCGCCAGCCGAGGGTAAGTTATTTGAAAAAATATATAAAGAAATAAAGAAAAGAAAAATTATATATATATATATTGCTTTATTAAATTTGATTTCATAATGTCGGTCTGAAGCCATGCAACTAGTGTGGCTAAATGAGGCACTTTGAAAAATATGCTGGTAAAACTTGTGTTCCTCAAATAGTTTAGGAGGTTTTTTGTGAAAGGCACGTTAAAAGTGGTATTACATTGTAAAGATGCGCCTACCTTCAGCAAAATTTTCTTTGACATTTTTCAAATATCAAAGCATTCTATTGAAATTTAAAAGGGCGCCTTAATCTCTTCACCCCCCCCCCCTCTTCTGCCAGAAAGAAACCACTTAAGTTAATAAACAGACAACATAATTCGATTGCAAAAATGAAAATTTAATAGAACTGGAGATTTTATCTAGAGCAGTTTTTTCCCTTCTTTGTATTATCGATGTAACATCTATATTGATATAATCAAACTTTTGTAAAATTCTCAAATTCGAAAAAAATTTCGATATCTTTACGTTTTACACATCGTGAAAGCCAAATATGACTTCAGAAATTTTTCCGTGTGTGTGTGTGCGTGTGTGGTGGATGTGCGGTTGTTGTGTCTGCATGCCTATAACATTTTTGTTTGGGTATCACGTGAGAACAGCTGGACAGAATTCAACGACACTTGGCAGGAATTACCCAACTTAAAATTATATCTATCGACTTTTGTAAATTCCCCCCTCCTTCCGCCTGGGGGAGGGGGGTTGTATGCATGACTTGGTTATATGTTTATATGCATGACTTGGCGTCAAATTACTTCACAGTGAAGAAACTGCACATGAGGAGTCTAGATTTCAGTACAAATAAAAAGAAAATAATAGTTGTTGTCTATGATTTTGGATTTTTTGATTTTTAAGGAGGGAGGAAGAAAATCGATTTTCGGAGGGAAATCTAGTAAATTCCGGAATTTTGAGTAGAAATGTACTAAAAATGGTACAAAAATATTGAAAACAGTCATGCCTCTTCTATAAGATATTTCGAAAAACCCACTTTTGATGTTTGCGATTTTCGATCTTGAAGAGGGGGAAGGGGTTACGAGGGAACAAATTCGAGCTCCCTCTTAAGCTGCCTTCAAACTCTGGCAACTTAGAAAGCTACAATTGCGGCTTCATTGATATTTCTTTGATGTGGTTTAGGAGATTGACGCTCGCTGGAATCGAAGCTCACAAACCTCGTAGTGCGATAATTGCATGAGAACGAGGTCTCTTTTGTAAAAGAGCAATAAAAAGTAATGTCCTTCATTGTAAATGTATGCAAAATTTCAAGGGACACTTTCGGACAATGGATAATTTATGACTTTTGAAGCTCTGTATGCTGCCATAGTTTAGCTTTATAGTGTTAAATTGGTCTTGGAAAATTTATGGGAACTCCGGTCACGAATTGTGGGTGTATTGTTTAGATGCATCCGATGCCTATACTGACGGGATTTTACAAATTTCCCCATCACCCTTTTCAAGGAAGAAAGGAGGCAAAAAACACGTTTCTAAGCATAACTCGGCTCCAAGTTACTTCATGGTGAAGAAATAGCACATGGAGAGACTAGACCTGAGTTAAAAAAAAAAAAATATTTTCTAAAAATTTTGGAATTTTTGGTTTTTAAGGAGGGAGGGAAAAATCGATTTTGAGGGGAAATTTTGCAAATTCCGGATTCTACCATAAAATTCTACTAAAAGAACTGATTCTACTAAAAAATGGTACAAAGATGTTGAAAACAGGTTAGCGTCTTCTTTAGGATATTTTCAAAAACCCATTTTTGTTTTTATGTAATTTTCGATTATTTTTTTTTTTTTTTTTTTTTTTGGGGGGGGGGGGGGGGTTTAAAGAAGGGGTGATTTCGAGACCCCCTCCTCATTTTAGCGCTAAATTTGTCGAGTAAAATCTAGGGTAATTGCGGTCACGGATTTCAGTACGTAAATTGTTTATATGTATCCGACACAAAGCCGTAGCCAGGATTTTTTTTCGGGAGGGGCCCATCACATTTCTAATACAAGGTCATCGAATATGATATAATAATACGCATACCCAACGAAAAAACATACGCACACGCAATCAAGGGCCTGATTAACACAGGGGCACATGGTGCCCCAGGCCCTGAGTAGCAAAGAGACCTAAAGCTGGCCCTGAAAATACCTTTTTGCCTCTAAAAATGACAAAAGTGGTATCATAAAATGCAAAATTTTGTTATTTTATTTCCATATACAGGTATATATATGTACTTTTGCTGATTCCTGCACAGTACGTATGGTGGGGGTGGAGCCCACAAAAGTGTGTTTACCCCGGGCCTCACACGAAGTTAATCAGACCCTACACAAAAAGACCCTGATTAACTTCATGCGAGACCCGGGGCACACATAGTTTCGTGAGCCCGCCTCCTCCTCGCATTCTGCACCAATAAACACAGGTACATATATACCCGATTATGGGAGTAATATGTCAGAATTTGCACTATATGATACCATTTTTAGGGCATAAAAGGCTAAATGGCATTTTCAGGGCGAATTATATGGCCCGTGCTATTCAGGTCACATGTCTTACATGCCCCTGCTTTAATCAGGCCTTGCACACAAATCTTTCGTCTATATTTTTCTGTACAAATTCACTCAATACCAATCATTTTATTAAAACTTTTATTTATTAAAATTAATTTCCACGATGAATGCAGATGATTTGTTTCTAATAGAAATGTAACACTTAATGTCAAAAGAAAGTCAATTTTATGTTCACTAACAATATCTTTAAAAATGTTTTTTGCCCTTTTTCGTTTTGTTAAAAATGAGGAAAAAAAATAAAAAGGAAAACTTAGATTCAAATTATCATACGTTAATAGTTCAACTGTTAGTCTTAAAAATACTGACAAGTTCTTTTAAAAGATACCCATATCGAATAACTGTCCTGCTCCGGGGGGAGGGGGGGGGGGACTTCACCCTTCCTATGTGTCCAAAATTTTTTGCCCACTTGATTATTACTATGATAAATAATTCTTATTGTGTACATTTATAAGAAATTTTGTACTATACCGCCAAGTTAAAAACTGAGAAAAATTCAGATGGCAGCGCCACCTGCTGGACGATTTTCACCAAAAAGTGTTAGGCAATAATATATGTCATGGTGCAGCTGCATATAAATGTATATGTAATTCTGTGCAGTGCAGTAGTTCCTGAGATACAACTGGAACAAAATATTTGTCACACACAGACATTTTCTAAAAAGGGTCAAATCGTGTTCTGGATCTCTCAAAACATGTAAATCCATTGAAAACCAGAAATCAAAATTTTTTTTCGAATCCAATACTTTCTTTTATTGAATACAGAAGAAAGTAAAAAGATTGAATTCATGACATCCATTATAGCGTTGACAAGAAGGTGGATGAAATTAAGCGAATAAATATAGCGAGATTAAGGATGAATGGGTTTTATGGTGCTCTAGAGCTTAAATATAGAAAAGAAAGAACGTAATGGGAAATTTAATTAAATTAATAGGTTTTATTAAATTATTTTTAAATACTTTTTTTTTCAAGACAGCAATGTTTGCCTGATACATACTACACGAAATCAGTCTTTCATCATTTATTTCGGAAGGGGCTTCCTTGCCTACGGCCTTGATTCAACACCTATTGTAAAGGAATTTTACGAAATCCCCACAAACACGTTTCCAAGCGTAACCTTACTTCAAATTACCCTATGCGGATTAATTGTTTTTCGAGATTATTTTGTCATAATTACCGTAGCATCAGTGGAACAATATTTTTCTAAATTTTAAATGATCAAAAAATACTTATGCTTTACAATGGTATCAGACAGGTTTTTAAATTTTGCAATTACACAGCTAGCATAAGATATTTTGGATCAAATGTATGTATATTATTCCAGAATTCACAAAAACTCAAGCAAATTAATTACATTTCAGTAAATAATATTACCTGTTCAAATGTTCATAGAATCTACTTTAAAACTCAATAATTCTTATTATATATTCTTATTTTATTTACTTATAAATTTATCTATTATTCATATCTGCACAGCATACAAACGTTCCGTTGCGATAAAATAGTTTAAAACAGACTTTTGTATCTTACTACTATATGGGAAAACACATATAAATTTACATACAAATTACGTAAAATGTTTAGATAATGAAAATGGGCGAAATTCTTTTCACTAGATTTTTTTCCCCTTGTTAAGTATTTTTTATCCGTATTTTCCAAGTGATATTTATTATATGCTTCTATTTTATATATAAATTTATTTGTTTCTTAAAAAAAAAAATTTAATTAACCAAGTCAAATCTTGTCAATATATTGATAGTCATATATTAATTTGATATTAAGAGTATTTCGAGAGTTTTCAACAATGAAATTGAGAAAAATGGAACTCACTACAGGATTTTTTATTTATTTATTTTTTTAATATGAGTTCTAATTTTGTATACTTATAAATTCCATTTATCTGTACTAGTTCAAAATGTCAAACTGATTTATATGTGCAAACATACCGTAATAGTACGACTAATTATACATTTTTTTCATAATAGTATTGCAAAAAGTTAAACCACTTTCCAAAATGAAAGGGTTGTTGCAATAAAAGCAGATTTACAATTAAAGTGCAAATAAGGAGAAGTTCATTCAATTTTAACGGGGATGGGATGGAAGGTGATCGTCAGCTTTGGATACAAACATGGCAACTTAGCAATGAATTCGGCGAAATGCGATCAAACTTGACGAGAAGTAATAATTTAGTGTTTCCAAAGTTTAGAAGCTCTATCTTCAATAATTTTCTGGGTTCATCAACTGGCTTCTGGCGCAGAATAACCTCGAAAAATCACAAATCACAACAGAAATTATAAAAACAGAAGAGACACTCCCAAAGAGATCAGTTGTACTCGAACATCTGTTCTGAATGTTCATTTCGGTTTAAATGGTTTATATTTATTCTTAAATAAGTGAAATTCCACTCTGTGGTGTTTTTAACCTTCTTTTAAGACTTTTTGAGGTATGAGTTTGAGTACGATAATTTACTGGTATTTTCGAGAATAATCCTTGAATAAAGTGTATCTTTCGACAAGAAACTGCCTGTTTCTTTACAATTACTTTTTTCACGCAAGAAAATCGACATTTTGGTAACAATATGAATAGGGACTGATCTGATATTTTGGATCAGTATGATGTGCGTAATACTCGCAAAAGGTGTAGTGAAGTGAGGGAACATTTAGTTTACTAAGACTATTTTTTTGTGCTTAAACATTTACTTAAAAAATTATACCCAAACAAATAGAAACGTTTACACTTACAACTCTCATCTAAGCTATCTACTGTAATGCCTCAACGCGGCATTTCTGCACCCACATTAATACTAAATCTGCCTATTTTGGTTTCCTCTATTTGCCTTCACAATTGTACCTCGTGTTTTTGTAACTTCCTGTATAAAATTTTTTTTCTTTATGCAAGATGTACTTTTTATTTGTTTCTTTTTAAATTTCATTTTATTTGATACATTGCTCTTTTTATTAGCCATTCAATAAACTTATTACTATTAAGGTATGAGATTCAATTGACTTGCTAAATAACTTTTTATGAAATGATTTTTGAAACTTTGCACACAGGCGCCTTACAATGCTGGCGCGCCCCTGCTTGTGGGGTACAGGCTGTATATTATATTTTTGTGTTCGTGAGAGAAAATTTAAAAGAATTTGAAAACTGCAATTTTTAATCCCACTTCAAAAACATGTAACTTAATGTGAAGCAGATTTTTTTTTTTTTTTTTTTTCTCCTCCTAACAGTTTCCATACAATTTTCTGCTGTTGCCACCTAAAATTCATACTTTAGTTAGTTTTAAAAAATCTAATTGTCCGATTGATGAGCTGTTTAATGCGTCGGATTCACAAAAATTTTCCCTTTCATTTGGTATCTTATTTGTAACGATACGACTGATATTTCTAATTTATTTTCTAATCTTTCTGATTTATTTTCCTCATTTTAAATAAATGTACGTTTTTTTAAAAATTATTATTATTCTGTCGAAAAAAAAATTGGCAAGAATTAAATTATGGATAAAATTTAAATGGCTTATTTATCAGAAATTAGAAGGTTATTATTTTCACATTTTAATTAATTAAGAAAAAACTAATCAAAAATTCGAAAATCTGACTTCGATGTGCACAATGACCCTTCGGGGGGGCACCTTTCTGTTAAATCTCGTGACTGTCCGAGTTACCGTTTTCGAGAACAGTGAAATATATATACAAATATTGCTCACTTAATAGTATAAGATTTTTATCCTATTTCTCTACATATCTGTAATTCATTCTGAGCTCCAATAAATATTTGCGCACTTTAAGTGTCAGTATTATTAATTTATTTTTTGCGTACCCAGAAAAATTCTTGATATACTTTCTTAGAAGTTCTGGGGGTGTAGAAAACACGTTAGATTCAAAATAATTTTCACAAAGTTTTTGTTTTGAAATAAAAAAAAAAGTGACCAGTGACTATAAAATACTGTAGTGTAAATAAAAAATAATACAGTACGAAGCCGAAAATCCGGACTCCAAAAATCCGGAATCGCCAAAAATCCGGACAATTTCGGCGGCGTTAATCATCATCATCAACAGCGATTTTTTTTTTTTTTTTTTTTTCAAAGTATAAATATATCTAAATAAAGAACCGAAAAAGTATTTTATTTCTTAGTAATTTTCAAAACCCCCATTTGCAATGTCTGAAAGAGGAGGGAGAAGAAGATTATAATAATAGTAACAATTCTTAAACATTTATCTAATGGAGAACTAAATTCCATAGTATTCTATTTCAATTATACTTAAACTTAAAAAACCTAAGATACTTAAAAAAAAAAAAAAAAAAAAAAACGGAAATGTTTTTAAAATGGCATGTTTTTCTTATTTATTTTCTTTTATTGTAACTTGTACTAATTTTTGTATGCAAACATTTCATTAAATCTGTTTTCTTTTTCAAGTTTATTTTTAATTTTATTTATTTATTGTTAAAGTTGATAAAATGTTACAGAATATATTTAAAAATTGTAATATATTTTTTTTTACTTGAATTTCCATATTATCCAAGTACTTAAACCAAAATATTATATTTTTTAGACATGACTAAAAATCCGGAAAATCTGAAAGTCCGGAATCACTGCGGTCCCGACGATTCTGGATTTTCAGCTTCATACTGTAATGTTTAGGATTACCCTGGAAAAAAAAAAAAAAAAAGGAAAATATTAATGCTTAAAATACTGCAGCTGTAGCATGTCTGTAGCACATATATTCATGGCCCCGCCCTTTTTTTTTTCTTTTTATAATAAGAAGTCGGATTTTCAAATAAATTACAAAATATGTTCTGGTATTAATATGTTGTATCAACTTCTCCCAAAAAGATATTTTGGTGGTTTAAAAACCTTGCATGTCATAAATAAAAGGCATGCGAAATTTTTTTTTCTCTTAAAGAAACCTTTGTAATCTTAACTAGTCATAATTTTACCTTACACAACATCCTTTATAATTCTTACGTAAATATACACTTGCACACTTCCATAAATATGCTATGCTATTCTCATACATCTAAATATTGGTAATTAAAAAAAGCCTCATAATCATATATTATAGCTACAACATATTTAAAGAGTGATTTTTTACAGGCTGATACTAAATAGTAGAATTTGAAAATAATTGTGTAACATCCAAAGTGTTCAAACACTTACTGGTAGTCAGTGTATATTCTTCTTTTACCTTTGTGTTTTCATATTATAATGCCTTTCTTAATACTTGAAAAAAAAATGTTAATGTAAATGAATCTAAATCAAATATTAATAAATATTGTATAGTAATAAAGCCAGAAATCTGTATGTTGTTTATAAAATATGTTATTTGTGATATATCAAAAGTTGCATTCTTAATAATAAAAAAAAAAAAGAATTAGAAAGATTTATTTTGTAACTAAAGTATCATGCTAAAAATTTATAACGCAATGTTTTTTTTACAAAATGCTAGAATAAATATAAAAAAAATTCAAAGAAATGTTTCCCCCCCCCTCTCTCCTAGAAAAAAGCTTGCTCCTCCTAGAACCATGGTCTAGCTACAGGCCTAAACTTTGAAAGTGACGAGTGTAAACGAGTAAACCTGAACCTAAATAAGAAATCCTTTTTTTTTATACCATAGTTATTGAATTGAATTACTTTTTTATTACGCCTTTTCAAACTGATAAATACATATAAATATTTTGATTTTAAAATATATGTTGCTCACAAATTTTATAAATATATTTTATTAACCAGCATCATAGTTAACTAATTTTTTAAACTAAAACCTGTTTAAAAATACATTTTATATGTAAAAAAGCAATTTTAGGCATTTTAGCTTATTCTCTCAAAATTATTTTGTATAGTCTTTGTCTTAAGCAACAAAATAAATTTTTGTTAGTCATTGAGTAATTATTTAGTAGTATATTTCTTTTAGTTAAGAATAATTAAGTAACACATTTTTGCAAAACTAATTTTTGTTTTCAGTTCAATCAGTTAAATTATTGCATTTATTTAGAACTACTTGAGACCTGTCTAAATTGTTTATTTATTAATTTTTTTTACTTTGTTCAAAAGACCATTTTTTAATAACAAAAGTAAGTATTTTTGCTCAATTTTAAGTTGGTTTAAATTTTATTACAGTGCTTTTGCTACTACATATTTTTATGCAAAGATTTGGTGCCTATATCACTGAACAACGTAAAATGTCGTGTATACTGGACTAATGACAAACTTCCTGGAAGATTGGAGTCTCTGCATATGCATGCAGATGTCCCACTTACCTTATATTCTTATTATGCAATGTTAATTATATGTTCAACATATGTTTTGTCTGTTTATATCATTAATTCAGTGTTAATTTTGTATTAAAACAGAGATCTTAAAGGTTTAGTCTCCTTTAAGTAGCAAATTTTGAAAATTCTACATTGATGATTTATGTTTTTTGGGTCTCTCTCTGTTTCTACATAATATGTTCTTTTTGCAGGGATAGAAATCGTTCCCGCTCTCACTCCTCCTCATCTCAGTCATCCCGTTCAAGCTCCAGAGAAAGATTAAAAGGTAAAATCCTTCTCTTCAGATTCTTATAGCAACAGATGACTAAACGGAAAAAAAATCGTATATAATTTTTTGACTATCACAATCAACCACACAGGGTGTTTGAAAAACCTTGACCCTAGCTTTTTATTCCTTTTCCCAGTAGCAGAAACAGTGCATTTTTTTTTTTTTTTTTTTAATTGGGAGAAAAAAAAAAAAAAAAAAAAAAAAAAAGGTTTTTGAATGATTATTTTACAAGACAGCAAGCTCATTTCACCAAGTATACAATCTGTGTTGGCAAAGAGTCTGCAATATTACATTTTTGCTTTCAAACTACATATCATGACTACTGACGACTTATTTTACATGATGAATCGTACTTAATTATTTTAACCTGAAACACCTATTGTGGGCCTTTCACTACCAATTTTTGAAACATTTTACTGCATGTTGTTAAAAGTCTGCCTGGCATAATTTATATGTTTAAATTAATTTTTGAAATTGAAAATTTTCTCTTTGCATGAATTTTATTAATAACTAGCAGGCTTTGCCCGCTTCGCTGGTCACTGAATTTAAAGGACACTCTTTTCTATATAGCTTTATAAAAATAAAATAAAACAAAATACTAAAATTGCTCAAAAGCTCGCTTCAGGTCTCTGCTGACTTTGGCAGCTATTTGGTCACCCGCTAAAACTCATGCGCCTGTCCCTATTACCTGCGACATTGGTTTACCAATGAGCTTCCATTTAGGTGCTTATTATATAACAGTTTCGAAATAGATAGTATTGAAAAAAATGAAGTATCCCTTTTATATTTGAATCCCAGTTACATATGAACAACACTATGTGTGGTGCACATAATATTTGCTTTTATTGTTTGTTTTCGTTAGCTGTGACCCTGCTCACCTATGCGCATGTGTGAGGTCTGCATTGATTTTGTTAAAATAGGGTAGAAGCGTAGAAGATGAGAGAATGTTTACATTTTACGAGTGAGAGATAAGTTGCGGTTTCTTTTTTCTTTTTTTTTCTTTTCAGGACATTATTGAATTTTGAGGCGATACTTCTTCGTTATATTCGTATAAAGGCAAAATGCTGATTTTTCCCCCTTGTAATTTTTAAATAAGTGTAGAAGATCAGTTTTATTCTTCGATGCAAAATAAAATCCGTAAACTTAAAAGTAAATGCCTGTTTTCTTTCTTCTTCTTCTTTTTTTTTTTTTTCAGTTAAAATTATTTTTATTTGCTTACTTGATCTCTAAATTCGTACTATATCTGTCATACCTGAACACTTGTTTTATGCACTGATTATAGTAGTAAATTAATTAAAAATGACTTAAATTAGGTAAGATTTACATAATTCATTAATAAAAGAAGAGAAAAAGAACAACGTTTACAGTAGACTTTACCTGTAGTAAAAGTAATATATTTTTTTCTTTTAAATTATACTGCTAAAATAAAAATACCATATTTTTGGATCTCTATTTTACAGAAATTTACAGAAAATCGTATTTAAATCAAATCATTAGATTTTTTTATCATGATTATTTTACACCTTTTATTTTTCGCGCATATTGTCATATAAATTACATTAAATAAAATATTGTTAATTAAAATTTAAGACTCATAAAAAGAAAACGAACACGTGTAGAACGAAAAGCGCATTTGGCTAAGTGCCCATCTCATTCAACGCATCACCCCTTTTCCGAGTAGGATCGTTCCGCGAGAGGTAGACATGGTTTACGAAAACGGACAGTACGTTATTTCCTATGTTTATTTTGTTTATCTGATCAACCATAAAATGACATCAATTTCACGCCAAGTATTACAATATGCTGTGACCGGCTACGTCTGTCGCATGAGACAATTAATTTTTGTGGTTATATATAATTCATGGTTTGTAAACCTGATCATAGTACAGCCTTAATATAGTTCTTTTTAAAATTTTAAAATTTTAATAAAATATACAACCTTTTATTACTCCATGTTTAATTGCTGGACCGGTTTCTTCTGGGGCGCCCCAGCTTGTTCACCAGCATCACATTGTGCGAAGTCGCTCGAAACTGATGTTTCTTGTTTCTTCCCTCCTATATATACTCTTCGCCATTGGCGGTTGAGGACAGCCCCATCGTTGCCATTGCAGCAATTGGAATTTGTTAAAATTTCTACGGATTCTCTTACTGTAGCGTAACTGTGGTTGTGGTAGTTGGCCAACTTTTTTACCTGATCAAATTTTATGTCTATCTCTTCGTTTTTATTTACCTGGGTTAACGCGGTTGTTATTTTACCTGTCATTATATCATGGCTATGTTCTTTAATTCTTGTTTTTATTTTTATTTTTGTTTTACCTATATAACACATTTCGTTTTTTTGTTTATTGGTATATGGAATTTTATAAATTCCCGCAGTCTCTAAAGGATTTAATTTATCTTTATCGTTTCTGATTAGTTGGAAAATGTTGGGGTTAGGCTTGACAGGTATGTTTATATTATGTTTTGTTGCTACTTTTTTAATTTTATTGGAGATTGTGCGATCATAAGGAATTGAAGTTGTGTATTTTAGTTTAGGTTTTTGAAAGTTATTGATCTGATTTAAATTTTTTAATCTTTTTTTAAATAAGTTATCTATTAATTTATTTGAGTAACCTGCCTTTTGTGTAAATTGTTTAATATTTTTTATTTCGTTTTTTAAAATTTTAGGGTCTTTACAAACTATTATTGCGCGATTTATGTGGGCCTGTATTGCATTTATTTTATATCTAAAGGGGGTTTTACTATTTTTATGGATGATTTCATTACTACAATTAGGTTTTCTGTAAACTTGGGTGGTTATTTTATTAATATAGCGGTTGATGGTAACATCTAAAAAGTTTAATTGACTATTATAACTATTAAAAGTTTAATTGACTATTATTTTAGATGTTACCATCAACCGCTATATTAATAAAATAACCACCCAAGTTTACAGAAAACCTAATTGTAGTAATGAAATCATCCATAAAAATAGTAAAACCCCCTTTAGATATAAAATAAATGCAATACAGGCCCACATAAATCGCGCAATAATAGTTTGTAAAGACCCTAAAATTTTAAAAAACGAAATAAAAAATATTAAACAATTTACACAAAAGGCAGGTTACTCAAATAAATTAATAGATAACTTATTTAAAAAAAGATTAAAAAATTTAAATCAGATCAATAACTTTCAAAAACCTAAACTAAAATACACAACTTCAATTTCTTATGATCGCGCAATCTCCAATAAAATTAAAAAAGTAGCAACAAAACATAATATAAACATACCTGTCAAGCCTAACCCCAACATTTACCAACTAATCAGAAACGATAAAGATAAATTAAATCCTTTAGAGACTGCGGGAATTTATAAAATTCCATATACCAATAAACAAAAAAACGAAATGTGTTATATAGGTAAAACAAAAATAAAAATAAAAACAAGAATTAAAGAAAATAGCCATGATATAATGACAGGTAAAATCACAACCGCGTTAACCCAGGTAAATAAAAACGAAGAGATAGACATAAAATTTGATCAGGTAAAAAAGTTGGCCAACTACCACAACCACAGTTACGCTACAGTAAGAGAATCCGTAGAAATTTTAACAAATTCCAATTGCTGCAATGGCAACGATGGGGCTGTCCTCAACCGCCAATGGCGAAGAGTATATATAGGAGGGAAGAAACAAGAAACATCAGTTTCGAGCGACTTCGCACAATGTGATGCTGGTGAACAAGCTGGGGCGCCCCAGAAGAAACCGGTCCAGCAATTAAACATGGAGTAATAAAAGGTTGTATATTTTATTAAAATTTTAATTTTAACTTCATGGATATAAATTATTTCAAGTATAGTTCTTTTTGTCACCATTTTAGACTTAATCCCTTATAACAATATGCTATGAGCGCTATTTTCTATCGTATTTTAGACAACTAATCTTTTTATGGTTATACACCGTGACCAATAAGTTCTCATACACTTTCAAATTTTTATTACAATAACACAAAATAAATCATACAAAAACTTTTTGCATCAAATTAAAGTAGCAATCATTGACAATCTTTACAACAAATCCTTTGGAATAATTCCGCATTTTAGTTTCTTAACGAGCTTAAGTCTCTTTTCAAATCCATCACATGCGGCACGCACCGCTTCCATTGGTATTTCCTACCATATCTTTTGAATTACATTTTTCAATTTGCTCAAATCGGTGATTTTATAGTTATTCAGTTGGAAGAGCCTATATGACCACACAAAATAATGAAGCGGGTTTATATCGGGGGAGTTTAGCAGCCATTCGTTCTTTGGCATAAGTCAGCTAAATTTTGACTTCACCACTCTTGAACTACACGTGTAGTATAAGAAGGGGCACCATGTTGTTGGAAGCAGAAATATTCCGCCCCATACATCTTCTGGACTTCTGGGAGTAAAACGTTTTCCAAAAACTCAGTTTTATAATATTAGGCATTCATTTTTAACCCCTTATCAATGAAGACTAACGGGAGTTTTCCTCTTTTGGAAATAGCTGTCGAAACCATGAGAGACGAAGCATTTTGATAACACGGAATGTAATGTTGGCTCTCAGGGATGTTATCAATAGAAACCGATCATACTCTGTCATTTTTGGGGTTGAGACTTTGCTGTAAAATGAATAGTTTCTCATCTTAAAAGACAAATTCATCCCAAGCGTGCCAAGTAAGAACTTCTTCCACCCTTTGCTTCCTTTTCATCTTAGCAGACTCTAAAACTCTATGAATTCTACGTTTTCTATAAGCCTTGCACCCAAGGACCTTTTTCAGAATGATTAACATTGACCCCTTCGATATTTTGAGCTCTCGTGCTAGTTCTCTAGCAGATCTTTGTCCGTTTCGTCGCATTCTTTCCCTGACCCTTTCCACAGCCTCTTTTATCCAAACGGACCTTGGTCTGCCAGATCTTTTTCTGTCATCGACAGAGAACTTCTTATTATAACTTCTGATAGTTCTGTAAATGAAATCTCTCTTCACCCCCAGGACTTTCAAGTCTCTGAAAATTTCACCGGCTGCTCATCTTTGACGAATTTATTTATCACAATTTCTCTCAATTTCTTCATTCTACCTAATTAAAGAAAAATTATAATTAGTGAAACATTTACACTTGCAATAGCTTTATACCTTACACTAAATTGCCTGCAAAATAATTGGTACTACAATAACACATACGTACAATTTTTTAACGTGCTTCAAAAGTTGTATGAGAACTTATTGGTCACGGTGTATATATTTCCCATTAAACATATTTTTATTTTTATTTATTTATTTAAATATTAATTTGAATTAATCAAATATTTCTGTTCAACGGCATGCAAGTGCAGTGACATACAGAGGCTCATTTATTTGTATGATGAATTAGCATTATTAGTATATAAAAAAATAAATAAATAGGTAAACATTATCGTGCTACACAACTTTATTATGTTGCTCTATTGGCGGCTTTAGACTTTTTGTCGCAATATCAGCGATGGATTTTTTTTTTTTTTTTGAATGAAAAGGAGAAGACTATTTTGCTAATAATTTTATCAGACACTTTTTTGTTTATATATAAGAATCCTTCCTATTCTGTTTATTTTTAGTTCCCCATCATGCTATAGGTATGGGGAACTTAGGTAATCGTGAAAATTTTTGACCTCGTTTTTTTTTTACTTTTTTACACGTTTTTTCAGGTGTAAGGAATCCGAAAATGACAAAATTTGTATGGTGTCTGTCTTTGGGTGTCTGTTAGTGTGTTAATCTGTTAGTTTGTTAGTCTGTGTACACGATATCTCAAGAACGAATTGTCGCAGAGAGGTCAGATCAGTTTTAAAATATTACTTTCGACACTGGGAAAAACCCTATTCATTTGCAACATTCGAATTTAAAAACTTCGTAAGTTGTTAGAAATTTACGATTTTCTTAACATGGGAGAATAGGACAAAAATTCACTTAAACGTGCATTAACCCTTTCAGCGTTAGCCATTTTTTGGTATATCTGTTTAATGATTTATAAAATTAATACTATGCACAGTATATGCACGAGAATTTAATACTGTATACTAGACATGTTTATTAATCTTATTTTCTTCAAAAAAGCAAAATATATTTCAAAATAATTTTAATAAACTTATTATTAGGACGTTAATATACTTATTCATACTTATTAATACCTTATAAACTTGTCCTTTTTATTTTTCACAATGCATTTCGGGTGCACTTCGCGCCCATCTTCAGGTGACTTGTGACTTCTCATCGTCGCTTGTGTTTTCATCGGCTTCATTCCGGCTTCCTCTCTTCACTTCATTTCGTCTATTTCGGATTCTATCGATTACATGGTTCCAGTCCTTTGGGATATTCGCGTGCTCGCGTTCATTAACTGCTGTGGGGTTAGTCAGAATCTCGATGGCTTCTCTCTTTAGGGCATAGCTATGGTTGTTATATGGAGCGATTTTGTTAGTTTTTATGGTGTTAATATTAATAGGGTTAGAGGAGTGGGTAGAGGCAAGTGCTGTAGATTGGCGGTTGTGTTTTAAATCGGCTTTGTGTTCTTTTTCTCTTTCGTAAATTTTTCTTTTAGTTACTCCGATGTAACAGGCGCGAGAATTATCTGTATAATTAAAGTCAATTTTATAGATTCCGGCGGTTGATTGGTTATCTATTAGGTCTTTTTCATTTCTAATGTGTTGAAAAATGTTGCGGTTTGGTTTGATCAGAATATTGATGTTGTGTTTTTTGGCTTTGATCGGAATATTGATGTTGTGTTTTTTGGCTTTGATCGGAATATTGATGTTGTGTTTTTTGGCCAAAAAACACAACATCAATATTCCGATCAAACAAAACCGCAACATTTTTCAACACATTAGAAATGAAAAAGACCTAATAGATAACCAATCAACCGCCGGAATCTATAAAATTGACTTTAATTATACAGATAATTCTCGCGCCTGTTACATCGGAGTAACTGAAAGAAAAATTTACGAAAGAGAAAAAGAACACAAAGCCGATTTAAAACACAACCGCCAATCTACAGCACTTGCCTCTACCCACTCCTCTAACCCTATTAATATTAACACCATAAAAACTAACAAAATCGCTCCATATAACAACCATAGCTACGCCCTAAAGAGAGAAGCCATCGAGATTCTGACTAACCCCACAGCAGTTAATGAACGCGAGCACGCGAATATCCCAAAGGACTGGAACCATGTAATCGATAGAATCCGAAATAGACGAAATGAAGTGAAGAGAGGAAGCCGGAATGAAGCCGATGAAAACACAAGCGACGATGAGAAGTCACAAGTCACCTGAAGATGGGCGCGAAGTGCACCCGAAATGCATTGTGAAAAATAAAACGGACAAGTTTATAAGGTATTAATAAGTATGAATAAGTATATTTCAAAATTTAGCTACACCAGCCTTTTATTTTGACTATGCATATCAGAAAAAGACGGGCTTAATGCTTATAGGAATAAGTGGAAACATTTTACTGTAAAAATGTCAAACTAGTTTTAAAATATCAGTTTTGATGCCGGAATGAACATCAGTAACTATAAATATGCTACTTTGAAAATTTCGCAAGTTATTGGAAATTTACGAATTTCTTAACATGACAGTATAGGGCAAAATTTCACATAAACGTCAATTTTGAGAGATATTTTCATCGTAAAGATGTCAGACTACTTTTGAAATATTATTTAGGACACTGGCATGAATATTAATGACTATGAATTTTCCAATATAAAAATTTCGTAAGTTATTGGAAATTTACGAATTTCTTAACATGGCAGAATAGAGCAAAATTTCACATAAACATCAATCTTGAGGGATATTTTCATTGTAAAGATGTCAAACCACTTTCGAAATATTATTTTGGATACTGGCATGAACATAATAGACTATGATTTTTCCAATTTAAAAATTTCGTAAGTTATTTGGAATTTACGATTTACTTAACATGTCAGGTCAGAATAAGGCAAAATTGAGCATAAACTTCCATTCTGAGGATCATAAATACATTAGACAACTTCAAAATTACATTTATGATATTTGTTTGAACATGATTGAATACAAATATTCCAATAGGAAAATTTCGTAAATTATTCGTAATTTAAGATTATATCAACATAGCGAAATTGTAAATTTTTCATATAAATATGAATTTTGAGGATTATTGCATTGGAAATAGTAGCATGAAAACTAAACAACTTAATGGACCCTGATAAAATAAATTACTAGATTAGAATAAGATAAATATATGGAAGTGCACGGTGGATAGCCTATCAGGCGGGGGATTTCGTTCTGTCACTGTATCAAGCTTTGGTCAAATTCATTTTTTTTTTTTAACATGATTATAATATGTCTCGCACTAGAAATTTATGAGAACATAAATATGGGGGGGAACTGAGCAGAGTCCACCTATGCCAACTAGTTTTAATGGTTTTTAGGTTTAAAATAGTGCTTGCTGAAATAAATTTGCTATCTTTAAAGCTGCATTTTTTCTATAAACTCCTCTTTGTAGCCGCCAAATTCATTACCTGCCTATTGGAGCTTTTTAATGCGTTTTAAAGGGAAGATTAAGCTATTTTTATGCGAAAAAGAGCTAGAAATGCAGAAAATTGACATTTTTATCAACTTACTAAGCCTCTTTGAAAGAATTTATGCAAAAATAAATACAATTATTTAGAATTTCGTAACAGTACGCATTGATAAAGTGCTAATGTAGTTAGTTCTATAGCTATGATTCTACAGAAAATTTAAAAACATGGTTTATAAAAAGTTCTTTATCTTATAATTATTTATATTTTTGTTTCGCTACTTAGATTAAAATGGCTGTTGCTATATTAAACTTCTTGTCGAAAAATATTCTGTGTACTTCAACACCAAAATTAAAAAAATCGTTCAGGAGAATCTATTAATGAAACTGATAAAATAAAAATATGGTTCATAGAGTTTAAATAATCTATTTAAAACAGAAAATGGTTTCCATACAATCTTCTGCTGTTGCCACCTAAAATTAATACTTTAGTCAATTTTAAAAAATCTAATTGTCCGATCGATAAGCTGTTTAATCCGTTGGAATCACAAAAATTGCTTCTTTCATTTGGTATCTTATTTGTAACGGTACGACTGATATTTCTAATTTGTTTTCTAATTTATTTAATTTACTTTCCTCGTTTTGGATAAATGTACTTTTTCTTTTCTTTTTTTATTCTGTCGAAAAAAAAAAAAAAAAAAATGGCAACAATTAAATTATGGATAAAGTTTAAATGGCTAATTTATCAGAAATTAGAAGGTTATTTTTTTCACATTTTAATTAATTAAAAGAAAACTAATAAGAAATTCGAAAATCCAGCTTCGAGGTGCATCAGGGGAGGTCATTATGAACCTCCATGCAAATATGTGTAGTTCTGCGATCTGCCATTTTCCTAAAAGGCTCTGGATATACATACACAATGACACACACACACACAGACACAGAAACATCTTATTTTATTATATGTATATATAACAGAGATGAGATTTTTCAGCTTTTCAGCTGATTTCAGCTTTTTTGTGCATTTAGCTTTTCAGATTTTTAATTTTTTTTTCAGCTTTTTTTTTATGTTTCTGATGTGCATTTCTTCTTTTTTTATACATTTAAGGTTAAAATAAATATTTATTACTCTAATATAATTAGAGTAATAATCTATAAAATTCTAATATATAATTTCAACGTCTTGTCTTTGTGTACAGTTTCAGCTTTTTTGTATTTTTGTTAATCTCATTCCTGTAATAATGAACAAGCAAAAAAGAAGAAAGGAAAAAAAAAAAAAAAAAAAAAAAACCCTGCATTTATAGCTTAAAAGGAAAGGTTTGTGCTGCTTTTGCGTGTAAAACCTTGATATAAGCAGTAAAAATTTGTATAAGAGTCTTCACTTGAGTGTATTTGTGTACTATTTTATATTGTTGGACCACTAAGTTTGCATAACTGGCGGGAACCTTAATCATCATTATTTATGAATAGTAATTTTTTTCCCACATACTGTGAGAATACGATTAATCCGTGGCTTGGTTGCTATTTATTATAATAATTTAGCAACCAAATCCTTGTCAAACTCACTGAAACTTTTTCAGACCATGTTGTTTATGTTATGTCAGAACAGGAAGCTGACACAATGCATTTTGATGGAAATTCATGTGGAAAATGACAATTATGACCATAGAAGCATTTTCACACGCATATCTCGCCAGTGCCGTCTACACCTCAAAGTGATATTTTCATACCCACATTAAAACTGCCTATTTTGGTGTCCTATATCAGTTTTTACATATGATGCAAACTGAAGTTCTGCACACAGGCACATGATAATGGTAGTGCACCTCTTTATATATGCATTTGTATATGTGTGTGTGTGCATATATATAGCATGGCAAATATATCTGTGTAGTTTAATTTTTTTTATATTATCTCGTCTGTGGCCCTTCATATCTCAATGAACAGCGAGAGTGGCCCTCCAGCCAAAAAAGTTGTGCACCCCTACATTTATATATATAGTTTTTACCTGCATTAAGCATTTCCAGGATTTTTTCATTAGCCTAAAAAACAATTCTTCAGTATACCTGCAATAATTTTTATATCCACATAAAATCTTATTAAAATTTCACACCAAGAGAAAAACAAATTTTTCAAACAAATATAGAATATGATTTTTATGTATGTACATTAATCATTCATATAAAAATAGCAGTTGCTAATTATTAGTTTCAAATGTGCATATAAAACCAACTGAGTATTAATTTTCTTAAATTGATTTGTAAAAAATTTTCTTACCTGAAAAATCTATTCTTCATTTCCCCATGTTTACAAATTTGGTATAGATATGACACCCCATAAAGATTTAATTTAATTGAAAAAAAAAAAAAATAAATAAATAAATAGATTCATTAAGTTCAGTACTAAAGGTCTAAAAATAATTACATATAACAGAAATATTGAGCACTTCTCTTACTGTATTGTTTCTAGAATTGATCATCGATCACAATCCGGATTCTGAAGATGGGGAAAGAGGGGGGGGGGATTAAAAAAAATAATTACAGAGTAAGAAATATTAAACATTTTCAATTCTACTTCTAGAATCTAATAAAGCAAGTTTAAAATGAATATTATAAATATAATTTATGTTGCAGATGGGTAAAGATTGGGAAACAAGACTTCTGCAGAACATTTGATTGCTGATCGCTAGATGGAGATAAATAAAGGGGGAGGTGGGCAAAAAATAATTACATCATCAAGAAATATTTAAGAATTGTATTTCTTTACAGTTTCTAGAATTTCATAAAGTAAGTTTGAAATGGATATTTACATTTATGTTGTAGATAGAGAAAGATTAGGAATCAGAAGCTTTTGTAGAACATTTGATTGCCGATTGTTCCATTTTTATTTATTTATTTTTTTTTAGTGAAAGATATCTGTGATTTTTTTAGAAATGGAAAAATTAAATTCACGGAGTTCAATGAATTAGGAAAAAAAGAAAGAAAATATTGTGGAATATCGCAGGAAAAGCATGCATATGAAATTTTTTTAAGTGGGATTTTTTTTAATATTGCACGATTCCCGTGCTCTAGCATGACCAAATCACCCTGACCAAATCATTCATTATACTATCAAAGTCCATTAAAGTAAATCAAGAATTACATTCTCTAACTGCAAAAAAAACAAAAAATAAATAAAATAAAAAAATAATAATAAAATAAAATTAAATTAAATAAATACAAAACAATTCATAGAAAGTTACTTTCCTAATATCATGAAAAACAGCAGTTTTTCGAGTGACACAAGCGTAAGGACAAACTGAACAGTGCATACTCATATTTACGGCTAGTTTGACATCAAAGAGATTTGTAAAAGCTGACACCAGGGCCCGCTCTACAATTTTGGCGGCCCTAAGCAATGAATTTTTGGCGGCCTCCTCTATTAGGCAGCTTATAGATTTCATGTGACTCCAGATAAATGTTCTATGACTCTGATCCCCCTCCTCTAGAAAAAAGAAATTACACACACAAAATAAATAGCTTTTAGTAAAAATTGAGTTAAACCGAGCAAATTTATGAATGAGACAAAATATACAAGTTGAATCAAAATTTAGCTTTTTTGCCCGACCGTGCTAAACCTTCGATTGGGAAAATGCCTTAAAATTTCTGCCAATACGAATTTCCATTTTGTAACGTGACATCACATGTATACGTATTGACGTGCTACAAGCTCCTTGAAGGAAATTTTGAATAAAAACTATTATAATGGAATGAAAAAGAAAATTTTTGCATGGTCAGAAAAAAAAAAGACACAATGGATAGACATAAGGACAGAAATGCAGACATATAGACTAATTAAATTCATAATCACTCTTAGATGTTGTTGGGAAGCTGACACCAGGGCCCGCTCTACAATTTTGGCGGCCCTAAGCAATGAATTTTTGGCGGCTTCCTCTATTAGGCAGCTTATAGATTTCATGTGACTCCAGATAAATGTTCTATGACTGATCCCCCTCCTCTAGAAAAAAGAAATTACACACACAAAATAAATAGCTTTTAGTAAAAATTGAGTTAAACCGAGCAAATTTATGAATGAGAAAAAATATACAAGTTGAATCAAAATTTAGCTTTTTTGCCCGACCGTGCTAAACCTTCGATTGGGAAAATGCCTTAAAATTTCTGCCAATACGAATTTCCATTTTGTAACGTGACATCACATGTATACGTATTGACGTGCTACAAGCTCCTTGAAGGAAATTTTGAATAAAAACTATTATAATGGAATGAAAAAGAAAATTTTTGCATGGTCAGAAAAAAAAGAAGACACAATGGATAGACATAAGGACAGAAATGCAGACATATAGACTAATTAAATTCATAATCACTCTTAGATGTTGTTGGGAAGTATTAAAAATGCTTAACACAAACAGAAATATATTAATTTCCAATTCTAGTTCTCAATGTATCTGATTATTTTTGTGTCAACGGAGAATAGGAATAATAAATGTCAGTTTCATTATGATTTTTGCAAAATAAAGGTATTAAAATATAATTTATTGAAGTACTCTCGTCGAATGCAATGCAATATGCCCTTGAATTTCTTCAGATGTTGTTCCTGTGCACACTTACCCCATTTTTAATAGGAACATCCCACAGTGAACAGTTTCAAGGAATTCTGTGAACATTCATGAAGTTACAGCGCAGACAAACATAGCCGCAACCAGAAAAGAATTTCGGAGAGGGTTCAGGATTTAGTAAATAATTTTGAGTGTCAAAAATTATGTATAACTAAAAAAACTTTCCACAAATTTACAAAATTTCTGTGTGTGTTTGTAGGTGAGGATGGCAGGCTTTGGCTACGGCCTTGCAAACAAACCGAAGTCATAAACATTTTTAAAATTTGTTGGAAAGTGTTAAAAATGCTTTCCCTTTCACTTCTGCTTGAACCTTTTCTATAAACGGGTAAACTATAACCCCATTAATATTAACTCTATTAACATCAATAAAATAGCCCCTTACAATAACCAAAACTATGCACTAAAACGGGAGGCCCTCGAGATTACCACTAATTATAATACCGTAAATGACAGAGAGCATTACATCATTCCCACCGCATGGCAACAGCTACTAGAAGAACACGAAGTGAAGCGAAGTGGCAACCACATGATACACCGGCAAAGTAAACAGCAAGGGAAGAACGGCGGTGTTTAGCGTTTCGACTCTGAGGATGAACACGGAGTGTTCGAAATTAATCAGTCAAACATAATGGAAAAGTTTTGTATAAGGTATTTAAATTCTAGAAAGTATAATTATGCTTTTCCTTAAAAATAAAAAAAAATTACAGTATAAATATGATATTTTTATGTAAAATAAGAGCTATAAGGAAGTTTAAATTTTAAAAAAAGGCTTATACAATTCCGAAATTTTTAAAATGCAGTTCACATTATCTTGTTTTTTTAAGTCTTTCAACTAATGTAACACTATACAGGGTTGGTGAAAAGTTCCCGTACTTTTTTGTTTATGCATTTTTGGCTTAGTTAGTTATTTGTCATTTCTGATGATTTTATTGAATTCCTTGTTTAATTTTTTTTTTATTTATTTGTTTATTTTTACTTTTGTTGGAGTTATGTCTCGTGAAAATCAACGTGTCACTGTGGTTGAATTGCACAAACAAGGAATGAAGAGAGCTGACATTGCTCGCACGACTGGTTACAAGAAGCAAACCGTCTACGATGCCGTGAAGCATTATGAGGAGACCGGCAGGACTGCGGACCGTCCTCGAAGCGGTTGTCCAACCACCGCGACCACTCCGGAGAACGTCAACAAGGTGCGGTGCCGAATTCGACGCAATCCAGAGATCTCTATGAACAAGATGGCCAAGGAGCTCGAAATCAGACACGAACGCGTCCGGCACATCGTCAAAAAGAAGCTGGGACTTCGCAGCTACAAGATCACCCGCGTTCATTTCCTCAACGAAGCCATGAAGGCGAAGCGGATGCAAAGATGTCACCGAATGCAACGGCTGGTCGCTAGTGGTACCCTGTCGAAGGTGCTCTTCACCGACGCGAAGATTTTCACGGTCGAGCAGCTCCAGAATCGCCGTCAACTGCTCAAGAAGGGGAAACAGAAAACTGTGGCAGCGAAAACCATCGGCCGCAGTCACTTTCCGGCCTCGTTCATGGTTTGGGCTGGGATCTGCTCCACCGGGAAGACGCCTTTGGTCTTCATCGAGCGGAACGTCAAGATCAACGCCGCCAGATATCAGCAACGAGTCCTCCACGACGCTCTGGAACCTTGGGCAATGCAGCACTTCGGCGCAGCCGGATTCACACTTCAGCAAGACTGGGCACCGGTGCATTCCGGGGAAATAAAAAATTGCCGTCTGCGAAGAGCTCTTTCCTGGCTTTTGGAGCAAGGACATTTGGCCGCCGAACTCGCCGGATCTCAACCCGCTAGACTACTCGGTGTGGTCCATCCTGGAGCAAAAAATCTCAGCTAAATGATACGCCACCGTAGAACAGCTAAAAGTGGCGTTGACGCGTGCCTGGGACGAGAACACAGTTGATGAGTGTGCGACCGTCATCAACAATTTTCCAAAGCGTGTTAAAAAATGTATTGAGGCCAAAGGAGGCAATTTTGAGCATATGTTGTAATTTTTTTTTTGTTTTATCGTATTGTTATTGATCTAATAAACGTTATTATTTAAACAGTTAATTGAATTTACTTTTGTATACGGTATTTATGTACTGTTGAAATATCTGGAAAAAGTACGGGAACTTTTCACCAACCCTGTATATGCTAGACAGGCAAAGAACAATCCTTTGAATTTTCAAAGAACAATCCACTGCTACTGAATATATCACCTCTTTTACCCCTCCCCCTCCACACACACACACACACACACACACACACACACACACAAAAGGCACTACATACTTAAAGTCTTTTTAATTAAAAGAATCATTTATATGTTTCGTGTGTTTACCTTACATAAGTAATATAATATATAAATAGAAAGCTTACTTAAGAAATGTTTTTATGTTTAATATTTTCTACATAAATTTTTAGTCACCTATATCTAACATATTACTTACAAACTTTGAATAAACACCATACAATGCAATAAACTCGCAACAATTGTTTCGGGTCGAAAAAACACACGACCCTTCATCAGGCGAATAAAGTAAGCACGAGTGCTGCAGTCAAAGCGGCAACGCACAAAAAAGCGTTGCCGCTTTGACTGCAGCACTCGTGCTTACTTTATTCGCCTGATGAAGGGTCGTGTGTTTTTTCGACCCGAAACAATTGTTGCAAGTTTATTGCATTGTATGGTGTTTATTCAAAGTTTGTAAGTAATATTTTTACAACGCCAGTTTATTGATGCTTCTTTATTAAATATATCTAACATAACAAAAATCCTTAATAAAATTTTGAATCGACTCACAGTTATGCTGATTATGGAATTAATGCTTTGTATTTTATAGCTTTCGAAATATATATGAATTAAATTAATTAATTATGATCAATAAAAACGTATAAAAATATAAAATGCATAATAAAGTGCTTAAATGATATTGTAACTAATTAGTTTGAAGCAACTTTAAAACATCACTTAAATACATCTTTGCAAAAGCATGGCATCATAAAAATTTAAAATACATTAGACAGATGTATAGAGTAATCATTTCTGTTTTTCTAAAACATATAGCAGAAAACTAGAAAAGGATCTTTATAACTAAATATGTTTATGTAACATTTATTTAATTTTTCCAGCAAAATACAATGGAAAATTATAGGTGGTTTAAATTCAGCCATAGTGAATTAAAGTTACCTGGATTGACTTTATTTAAACAAGTTAGACAAAAGTTACAAATGCAATAAGGGTCACGTTCTTGGGGTCAAAATACGTTTGTTTACATTTGCAAATACCCCTGACGACTACTGGTGCCAATAGTCCAAATAAAGTAAAAACTATACCATCATAATTGTAAGTGAAAATATAGTATTTTTAGTAAAAAAATTACCCAATTATTAAAAATGTTAAAACACCAGTGCTCGTCAGGGGTGACTAGCACAGGTGAAACATGCAAAATATGCACCAGTAGGCGTCATACCATAAAAATCTTTATATTATGTTAAATTTTAAAAAGTCGCACATAAATCGTATTCTACATATTATAAACTTTATATACAATGCTTTATGAGCAATGTCAAATACAACAGACAACAAAATATATCAAGAAATGCATACATCATTCCTTAATCGTTTGCTTTACGTTGACTCAATCCAATTGTCATTTAACGCATACTTCACTTATTTTGCTTTTCCCCACTTTTCCTCAACACTTGAAATCGAACTGTTTGTGTGATAAGAAGCAGAAGGCTTTGGAGAATCTAGTGCTGGTGGATTGAAACTAATAGATGTTAATTAATGCTCATTTTAACACTTCGTTTAAGAGGGTGACGACTACTGGTGCAGATTTTAGGGGTGACGAGCACTGGTGTCTTTACCTTATGTTGTTTATGGGATCTTTCTGAATTTAGTAATGTTTTTTTTTTTTTTTTTTTTTTTTTTTTCAGGAAAACTCTTGTTTTTTTTATAAAAGTTGTTTTAAAAATGGAACTATATTACTCTGCCAATTGCATGCTTTTCTTCATCGAAAATGTCGTAATGCAGTTCTTACTTGCAAGGCTTGAGTTGGACCCATTGGTTGGTTGACCAATGTGAATGCAGAATGAATTATTTAAATTTTCCTTTTTTTAACGCAAAAATACTTTATTACATTTTTTATATATTTATTGTATTCTAAGTCAAAATCACTTAAATATATTTTCTCTTCTGTTTTGAAAGATATTTTTGATTTCAAAATTTCATATTTAGTCAAAAAAATATTTAGATAACATTTTAAATAAGGAAGTATTTTGTAATTTTAGATATTCCATTTTATCATAATAATGATGAATTTACATTTTTTGAAGCGAAAAATTTTTAATCATTCATAAACATCAATTTTATAGTAGCTCAATGATTTGCGATTCCTATTCATGTATCCTTCCGCACTGGGAATGGGAAAAAAACAGCAAATAGAGTTTTGGCGCCATTTTTTGTTTTTAATTTAAAACATACACTTTCGCAAATATATATATATATATATATATATATGTATTTCTTTTTAAAAATTAAAAATCTCTTTTTAAAATACAGTTAGAGTTTATTCATATATTTACTTTTCAGACTTTAAAATGATACCTATTTTAAGTATATAATAATCAAACTAATTTTTTATTATTATTTAAAGCAATAATGGTTAGGGGATAAAAGAGGGGATAAGTACACTGTATATTAAAAAAAAAAAAAAAAAAAAAAAAAACATGAAAATAGAATTAATTCATAAAAAATGTGTCAAATAGCAATTATTAAAAAACACGTCAAAATAAATAAATAATATCTACTTTGAAACCCATAATAATTTATTTAAAAAATATAATTCTCTCTTTCTTTCTTTCTTTTCTTTTCTTTTCTTTTTTTATTAATTTCTGCAGAAAAAATTCTATTTCATAAATATATTTACAATTACAATAAACAAAAAATCCTCCTTGAATTTTAAACAACTATTTCTGCCTGTTTCTAAACAATTAATTTTTTTTTAAATTAATTAATTTTTTTTTAAGGAAAAAAAAATATATATATGGTTTTAATTATGAAGGTAATAATTTCATGGTTTTAATATAAGCTACTAGATGGTGCCATCTAGTAGCTTATATTGAAACCATATACATTCCTATATTTAATTTATTTTTCTTAAAAAAAAAAAAAAAACTTTTAATTGCTTGGAAACATGTAGAAGTAATTACCGGAAATATATTTCCGAATATAAGCCGAGAGTACGTTTTTCCCTTCAGAAATTTGCCCAAAATTGCAAACCCGTTTATAAGCCGAATTGAAAAAATACTCTTTTAAAGTTCGAGTTTATCGCAAAAACGGCGAAAATATTGTCAATCTATAAAACTTTCAGGTTAATCTAAATGTAAATAAAAAGCATTTTTGTTTTGTTACACGGAGCGCGGGCATATTTTTAACTCAAATCAGCAAAGAAATTGCCATGCTTAAACAAATAAAATTTCTTATTACTTACCTTAGAGAGTATATTTTAAGTTAAGTTTGAGTAAAATATTGTTATATTTAGTTTAATAATATCATACAGTCTATTTACACAAATAATTTACTTTTAAAATATATTAAGTTATTAAAAAACAATATAAATTCATATTTTTGTAATAAAAATCTTTAAACATTTCTAGTAATGTTTTTTGTTTTAATTTAGGTTTCTGTGCAATTGCAATGACATTAACTCATGTTCAGTGATAAAGTTTCTTTGTTTCAAACTTTTTATTTTATTATCTAATGCAGCAATTAAATTTTCAGTAGAAATTTTGTTGTTTTCAATAATTTCCGATAATTTTCAAAATCACTCTCGTTATTTACATTTTTCTGAATCGCTCAAGTAAAAATTGATTGGTACAGCCATCTATCGGCAGAAAAGCAAAACAGAAATTATAAATAAAATATAGGAATTAGCTTATATGCATTTCGATTTAGAAATGTTTCTTTTTACTATTGCTAGAAATCTTATATTTTGAAACATAAAATAAAATAAGAACTAGAAAATTTCACAAAAATCCTGTATTAAAATAAGCTTAAACAAAGAAAAAAAAATTAGAATTGAAATCATTCATGGTAGTAGAGAAAATTGTTTGGTGCTGCCATCTATTATCAAAACAGAAAAACAAAAATGGCCGTAAATGTGACCTTTGGCGAAAAGTGCTTCATCATGGAAAAAAATAAATAAATAAATAAACACGCGACTACATCGAGCTGCTCTAGAAATAAATTTAAAATTGCTAATACTTTAGAGTTTATGTGTGATAATTATTTAAAAATGAGGTTTAATATCACTACTTTACTTTATATATAGTTTTTAAGCTTAAAATATATGTATTCAATCATCGTTACCAACATACGTTTTTTGCTAGAAATGTGGATCCGTGTATAAGCCGACCCCCCCTAATTCAGCTTCCGAAAATTTTCCAAAAATTCTCGGCTTATACACGGAAATATATGGTATTTGAAAGTAAAGGAGTTTTTTTTTTTGTTTTGTTTTTTGTTTATTGTAGTTGTAAATATATTTATGAAATAGAATTTTTCATGCAGAAATTAATTAATTAAAAAAAGAAAGAAAGAATTATATTTTTTAAATAAATTATTATGGGTTTCAAAGTAAAGATGTTATTTATTTATTTTGACGTGTTTTTCAATAATTTCTATTTGACACATTTTTCATGAATTTTAATTCTATTATCACGGTTTTTTTTGTTTTTTTTTAATATACAGTGTATTTATCCCCTCTTTTATTCCCTAGCCATTATTGCTTTAAATAATAATAAAAAATATTAGTTTGATTATGTTAATATTTAAAACATGTATCATTTTAAAGTGTGAAAAGTAAATATATGAATAAACTCTAACTGTATTTTAAAAAGAGATTTTTAATTTTTAAAAAGAAATACATATATAACTTGTATTTTCTGTAAAACATAAGCTTAACTTTTATTTTCCATAAAAAAAAAAAAAAAAAAAAAAAAAAAAAAAATTCCATCTTATTTTTAAAATTATAGAAATGTAGAGCTTAATTTACATTTTGTCTTTTTTTCCCCCCCTAAATATCTTTATGAAATAATTTTTACCTGCACTTTTGATGAAAATTTAAATTGTGAATATTGGAGCAGTATCTATACTTAGCCTCAAAAGGGAAAAGAAAATAAATAAATTTCCATTTTTAACATTAACTTGATTTTTTTTTAATTGTTTAATTTGCATTAGGAATTCTCTAAAAAGAAACTTTCAAAATGTAAAATGCGTAATTCTAACTTAAATTTGAAATTTCCCACTTATTATTATTATTATTTTTTTTTCTTTAAGAGTTTGAGAATACCATTCAATATTTTTTTTCTAAGTCGAAGCTTCTCCATTTTGTTTCTAAGTGGCAGGCTACTTGAAAATTTGTCAGCATGATAACATTTGAAATACTGAATTAATTCAAACTAAATTTGTAGTGTAGATTTATCTCAGAAATGTATTTGTTATGTTCATTTGCCAACTTAATCTACCCTCTTGTTTCCCTGTGCCAGCCCACTGAAAATTTCAAATTTACATTAGAAAGGTTCTATGAACCGATTTGCTTAAAACTCCATATATACATAGCCTTCATTAATAAATCCACCAAGTCCATTAATAAATTGTAGCTGCCATTTTGAAAAAAAAAAAAAAAAAAAAAAAAAAAAGAATGGTGGCAACTTCATAATAAAAGATAAATCAGTTTACCCTTCCTAGGAGACAGAAGGACTTGTTTTAATTTTTTGATCAATAATCCCTAAAAAGTAATGATATCAGTACAAAAAACCCTTAACGGGTTAAAAGTTTGTGACGCCGCTACTTTATGACTATAAGAATTTGAAATATGAGTCTTAAAAATAATGATATCAAATTTTAAGTGACGCTTTGCAATTAGTTAAAATATACATAGATTTTCTTATTTGATCATTTACTTTTCAATTTTACTTATATTTATAATGCAAATGTAATATTTTTAGCTTCAAGATCAGACAGATATATAAAACACACTCACTGATGCTTTTTCATTCACATTTCAAATTCAAAATAACAGTTTTAAAAGGAATGATATAAAAATTCCAGTGGCGCCTCGGTGTTATTTTAAAAGATTTGTTTTTAGATTCCATTAAAATTACTTTTGTTTTGTCTAATAAAGTATATTTACACATTGAGAAGGTGCTTTTAATTTTCAAATATACTGTCAAATAACTATACTTTCACTTTAAATTCTTTCTTACACTCTTACTTTCTTACATTCTTACTTCCAGTGGCGTCGCCAGAAAAAATTTCAGGGGGGGGGGGCACAACCTGAAAAAATATTTTTTTTCTGATAGCATAGTGTTAAAGTTAAAGAAAAAAATGCTTATTAAAAATTTCCGGGGGGGGGGGGGGGGCTTGCCGCATTCTGCCGACGCTCATGCTTACTTCCTTACATTCTTACTTTCACTCTTTTAATTTTCAAATATACTGTCAAATAAAGGGCAAAACTGGGAAAATTCATTAGTGGCCAGTGGCCGGTACTGTCAGTTTCATTAGTAGCCACTTTTTTAAGTTAGTGGCCACTTTTCACATAAGACTATTTCTTTCAGACTGCAAAAAGCATTGTCACCATTTTGTGGTATAATCACCACAAGAAAAATAAGAAATACATATAATAATAAACTTAACACATGGACACTAAAATTGTAATTTGTAATTATGCTCTTTTTAAAAATCCTAAATTGCACATCCTAAATTAAAATCTGCGTAGGGCTGCAATAATAACAACAAAAGTTTTTATCTTTCAGATAATTCAGTAGTGCTCTTTTTTCAATTTATTTAAGCGAAATGAGCTGTTATCATTCACAGTTCACATTGATATTTTCTAGTAAGTGAATCAGCTGATTCATCATCATCACAACTTTTTACACGGTCATGTGTAAATACAGTTAGCAGTTTTATTATTTTTTCTTATTTCTAAAGACACACTCTTTTAAATGATTTTATTTCAATAGCGTTAAAAATCTCCTCTTAAAAAGTATAGATATGGAAACTTAGCTGCTTCATGAAAAATAATTTACTTAGCTGCCAAATTTGTAGCTTTAAAAATAGGGAGATTTCTACTTTAAAATGGGAAGGAAAAAGGAAGATTTCTTCTCAAAAGAAAGAAAATACCAAAATTTTTGAAAAATACACATTTAAGCCAAATCAAATTTTGATAGACACATTTGTCAAATATCTTAAATGGGTTAAATATACACTAAGTACTATGGAGATTATAATGGAAAAAGATTGTGCTTTACAGGACATTTGTTCATTAACTGCTAGTTGAAATGGAGCGCACATGTGTGTGTGTGTGGGGGGGGATTACATCTATATACTTCATTATAGGAATATGAAAATCTAATCAAGAATCTAATCAAGAAAGTTTAAAATGAATATTTATGTTAAGGATGGAGAAAGATTGTAAATCACAAGGCTTCAGCAGTGGCGGATCCAGAACTTGACTTTGGGGGGGGCTAAGACTTTTCAAAGTGTTATTCTAGACTAAGACTCCTATATGATAAGAGCTGGCGCAGTGTCCGCCATTTTCTATCCCGTCTGGGAAAGTGTTAGCGGTAGAAAACGCTAGGTTACCTGATTAGCGTTGTTATCGCTTTTAAACTTCTATACAGATCAAGTGAGCTAGAACTTCTTATCACGAAACAAACAAGTTGGCAATTTTAAGAACATCGCCAACATTCTCAAAACTTCAACCCTTCACGTTAAAAGAAATGTAATATTAATGTTAATTTTAAAAGAATTTAAAACAATAACTTAAAAAAACAGTACATTCATATTAAATTTGTCAAACAACTTTGAAAATAAAATGAAATAATTTGAAAATAAGGGAAATCTTACGCTACAAAGTTGTGCTCTTGCTCCGGGTATTCACGAGTTACATCTGCAATTTATAATCCACTTTTTCCTTCTTTCAGGATTAGAAGAAAATATAAACAGGCAGTGCCCTTTTCTGGAGTTATTTGTGCAATTTATTGCAGAAAAACCACCAATAATAAATAGTCAGCCGGTCTTGTGGGATAGAAAATGGCGGATGCGTCAGCCTGTCTATGTAGGAGTTCTATTCTAGACCAATAAAAAATTTACAATTGCAATATTCAGTTGTGAATGTCAGTGTTTTGGGGGCTGCTTCATCCCCCTAGCCCCCCCCCCCCCCTTAAATCCGCCACTGGGCTTCAGTGGAGCATGTGGCTGACAATCGTTGGAGGAGGGGGGGGGGATTACAAGAGTTATGAGTAAGAGATATTAAACAATTTTATTTCTCTACAGATTCTAGAATCTAATAAAGCAAGTTTAAAATAAATATTTATATTTTTGCGACAAATGAAGAATGATTAGAAATTATAAAGCTTTCTATAAGCTGTGTGATCAGGGATCGTTAGGAGAAGGGAAAAGGGGGGTGGGGTGGGGGGTTCAAAAAATTACATGAGTGAGATATATTAAACAATTCTACTTCTTTATAGGTTGTAGAATATAATAAAGCAAGTTTAAAATAAACATTGACATTTATGCCATGGATGGAAAAAGATTGGAAAGCACAAAGCTTCAATTGCCTATCGTCGCTCGTTTTTTAGAATTTTTTAATGATCACAAAAAGTGGCGACTTTAGTGGCGATCGATGCATAATTTTTAATCGCCATCTTTTTTTATTTAGTCGCCATGTGGCCGGTGGCGACTGTTAATTTTGCCCTTTACTGTCAAATAACTATACTTTCACTGAGTTTGCATTATAAAATACGTCACGCTATCCAAAACTGCAAGTAAAATTTGTGTAAATGTTTTCTTTACGTCACACTACCTCTTTGTGCAAATTTTCACTTAGTTGGATACTATGCTTGGGATAGCATGATGCAAAAGATAAATCAATTTATTGAAATAAATAATTTTAATTTATAATGCAAACTCAGTGAAAGTACAATTATTTGATAGTATATTTGAAAACTAAAAGCACTTTCAATGTGTAAATATACTTTATTAGACAAAACAAAAGTAATTTTTATGGAATCTAAAAACAAATCTTTTAAAATAACACCGAAGCACCACTGGAATTTTTATATCATTCCTTTTAAAACTGTTATTTTGAATTTGAAATGTGAATGAAAAAGCATCAGTGAGTGTATTTTATATGTCTGTCTGATCTTGAAGCTAAAAATATTACGTTTGCATTATAAATATAAATAAAAGTAAAAAGTAAATGATCAAATAAGAAAAATCTATGTATATTTTAACTAATTGCAAAGTGTCACTTAAAATTTGATATTATTTCAGGGGTCTGTCTAGGAGGGACACTGGGTCCGTTTACGGACCTTTCACAAAATTCCAGGCTAAAAAAATGGACCCTTCACAAAATTCCATGTTAAAAAAACAGACCCTTTACAAAATTCTATATTCATAAAACGGAACCTTCACAAAATTCCATACTTATAAAACGGACCCTTCACAAAATTCAATTCGGAGATAAACAAACTTCTCCCAAAATTTTTTGGAAAAACAAAGCATTTATAAAATAATACCGGGCAAAAACATCTGCTCAGCAACATATAAACATTGCATCCTATCAATTTTCTCTTATGTTCTCGTACTAGTCACTATCGCTACTACATGACAATAAAACCACGCCTCCATTTCTCGCGGAGTCCACACTGATTAGTAAGGGAATGACGTCAAACACGATAATGGGTGTGGCGTACCTTTCCTTGATGTGATGAAATTTTTTTGTGGAAAATTACAAAAATATTTTGGCAACATCTTTTTGCCGCGTTGTGTTTGTTTTTGTTTAGTTTGTAATTCTTTAGTATGTGATTTGTAGAGTAGCATAGCTATAGATGTGCGATTTTGTATTTTCGTAATTTTGTCAGTAATTTGATCACTTCCATTTAGTAAAGATGAAGCGAGGCCGGTCAGTTATTAGAGTAAATTTCCGTAATTCGGACTATTATGTTAAAAAAATATGTTCAAATTACATTGCTCCTCTTTTATTGATTGGCTGATAACAAGTTACAGAAAGATTAGGGCTTCTGTCTGAATGATTTGAGTATCATTTGAAATTCAGAGTTTTTTTTTTTTTTTTTTTTTTCTGAAACACTAGTTTTTTGGGGGGTTTTACCTATGAGTCATAATCATCCATTAAAAGTATAAGCATATATATTAGAGTTGTCCCCCGGGATTATAAAAAGGGCAATGTGCAGCTAATGAAAAGGCACTTTCTAGATTCATGTGGGCAGTTTTGGATTCTTAAGGGCTGATTTAATATTTAAAATTCAGACATTTATTTTAAAATTTCGATATGAAGTAAAAAAAAAAAAAAAAAAAACTTTTAAACATTAACTGTCTTTACAACTTAATTTTGCTTGTTACTTATATATGAACGACTGTTGATTGTTATGCACAATACATTACATTTATTTATATTTATAACATATCTTCAATTTGAAGGTTATTTTCAATAAAAGGCAAGGGCGTTCTTTAGATTAAAGACAAGAAGGGTGCCATTTTTTCAGTCGAAAGGGCAGGAAGGGCGCAGCGCCCTCCTGCCTGCTCTAGATGAAACACATATACATATGTGTGTGTGTGCAGATAAAATTTGTGAAATGAATTTTCACAAAAATAAAAATAATAACTATGTCAGAAAAAAATTTCACAAAAATAAAAAAAATTCACAAAAATAAGAAAATTTTTCACAAAAATAGGACCCTGGGAAAAAAAAACCTGGACAGATCCCAGTATTTTTAAGACTCATATTTCAAATTCTTATAGCCATAAAGTAGCGGCATCACAAACTTTTAACCCATTAAGGTTTTTTTGTACTGATATACAATACAAATAATCAATTATATTTACTCACACATGCTGGGGCCCCAGTCTTTCAAGCATTCATACAGAAAGAACTTTTCAGTATAAAAAAAAATATATATATAATAAAGGAATGTACAAATAAAGAAAACATATTTAACTCCAGGCATTGAATGGGACCTAATGACATTTCCATTTCAAACATAATAAAACTAGGACTCACAAAATTAAAAATTTAACATGCCTGTGACAAGATCTTCATATGAGTTTAATTGTTTATAAAGTAAAATAATTCAGGTTCAAATAAAAGTTTATTTTTATCACGATAACTTTGCACCTCATTTAATAAACACAAACGCTGAGTTTTTCCTTCCTGAAAATAATAAATCTCTCTTTCTAGAATGATCACTACGCATTCTTAACCAAACTACTTTTTTCAGTTCTAAACTTTTAAGAGGACTAGATAAACAATCATGGGGATTGTCAGAAGGATAAAAATCAACTTCCGCTTCCTTCATGTGTTCACTTGGAATAGTGACCTCAGTGAGATATAGTTCTGTATCTCAGAAAAAGGGTTGGTGCCCATCACGGCTCCATTGAGCTTAGTTTTAAAAGTTTCATTCTCATCAAATGAGACATTAATTGTTTCAACCACCTTTCCAGAATCGGACATCCATATTCTATAACGTTTAGTTCTATATATATATCCTATAAGGTATCCAATTTTTGCCTTTGCTTTAAGCTTATTGCGAAGTTGGTGAGGAACACCTGCATATGCAAGAACACCAAATGGTTTTAGATGCCTTATTGAAGGTTTGCGGCCAAAGAAAAGTTCAAAAGGAGTCTGTTTCTGATCAGAATGATATACAGTCAACTCTCAAAAATCCGCAACCCTAAAATCCGCAATTCTCTAAAATCCGCATATCATTTGCAATGTAAACAAACATTGTCAGAATTGATTTGTTGATTAGTGGATTGCAAAAATTCAGCTGTATTAAGAGACAAATCAGTTTTTAACTGGTGCTGATGAATCACCAATCACTCAACATGTTGCAGAGGAGGAAATGATAAGTGTAATTATACATAATTATTAAAAAATAAATGATAATCATTTAGAGGAAAAGGAGAAAGACAGTTTTTAAGAAAGATTTTCTCTCATGAAGATAAATACTGAAATTTTCTCATAGCACAAACTTATGTGATTGACCAAGAATTGCTGACTTTTTTGCAGGTTATAGGAAAATAAATATGAATGAATATTCTTACTTAAACTAGTATTGATCAGACTTTTCAAAAATCTAGATAATTTGTAACTATAATGTGATATATAAAAATTGTTCTTTAAATTAAAATTTCATGAAATATTTGTACATTTATTAGACACACTTTATTTCAGCATTGTATATATAACATATAAATTGTATTTTAAAGATTTGCTACTCAAATGAGATTCTAAGATGTAAATAAAATAAATTACTCTGAAATCTGCAAAATTCAGAAATCCGCAAAACACTTCGTTTTAAGCTGTGCGGATTTTTGAGAGTGTACTGTATACCCTATTCCAGGTATATGTAAAGTGAGACATAGCATCAGGCCAAAAACAATTTCAACAAATTATACGATTTTTTTTTTCTTTTTTTGGGGGGGGGGGGGACTTAGAGAAGGAAACTTTTGTGTTTTCTATTATTAGACCCTTCAAGAGAACTTTCCCCAAAGCTAAAAACTCTTATATAATTTATTTTCGTATTTTTCTTAATTTCAGCAAAATTGAACTATTTTTTTTTTTTATTGGTGGTGGGGGGGGGGGGGGGAGTTCCCACTGCATGGTGGAATTTTTTAAAATTTTGTATCCCATTGTTAAGCACTTCAAGAATATATTATACAAAAATTCTAAAATTCTATTTTATTTAACCATTTTTCTTATTTTCAATTAGTTACATAATTTTTTTTTGAGGGGGAGAAGGAAGTTCATACCTCTGGGTGGGAAATTTTTTTGTTTTCAATTATTAAATTACTCAGGAATGTTTTACCAAAATTTCAATACTCTATAAATTAATTTCATATTTTTTTTCCCTTATTAATACTCGATAAATTAATTCCCTATTTTTTTTTTTTCCATTTCAATGAATTATACGTTTTTTTTTTTGTTTTTTTTTTTTGGGGGGGGGGGAGCTCCCACCTCAGAGTGGAGAACTTTTTTGTTTTGAATTATTAGACCCTTCATAAGTATAATCCCAAAGTTTGAAAACTTTATAAACTTTTTCATTTATTTTTCCTAATTTGACTGTACTAATAATAAATTTGAATAACATATATCAGTTTCAAGGAGTTCCATGAATAACGAAGGGTTAAAGTGTGGACGGACAGACAACAAACAGACAAATGAACCAAAGTCATAAACACTTCTCAGCTTTGTTGGAAAAGTGTTAAAATTGATTGTTCCACAGATGTTACATGTACTGGCTATAACAAAATATTCTTCAAAACAATTATATATTTCATATAAATATTGTGTAAGTTTTGTTAAAACAGATATATTGAATTTTCTGATTTAATGTGGACTTACCGTCTTTAGTTTGCAATAATAAAAGAATATGTCTATACATTTAGCAAATGCACGCTGCAGAATCACAAAATTGGCATATTAGTACAAAACAGTACAGTGGAGTGGTAATGAAAAAAATAATTAAAAATTTTAATTAGTTTTTGTGATATTAATTAAAATGTTAATTTTAAAGGTTTATCTTTGCTATTCCAATAAATCTATTTTTCAAAAATGTGCTTGCAAGAAATTTTGTAGTACGATTTTCCAGAATAATTGCTTTAAAATTTTAACTGTACCACGTGACATGGTGATGACAATAAAAAGAGAAGTTTTTGAATTTCTGCAATTTTAAACTAATTATCACATGTTTTGGTAATTGTCCAGCATTATCGCTCACGTCTCCAGTTCAAAAATCTCAGAAATCGCTTAAGAAATAAAAATTTTAGATAATAAAATATTTATTTAAATTCATTTTGAGACTTCCTTTGACAATTAGAAACATCTGTTTACATAAAAAAAAAAAAAAAAAAAAAAAGGTATTTTTTCCCCTCCCTATTCTATTTTGAACTGAAGAATTAAAAAACAATTTAATTTTTCCTCCTCAATCCGTTAAGAAATAAGAATTTTAGACAAATTTAAATTAATTAGATAATTTTATTTAATTTTTTTTTTTGCTAAAACCCTCTTTTAACTTTGAGAAAATTGTGGTTTTATGTTTTTGAGGGTTATGAATCGATTCTGCACACTATCCAAGTTGTAAAATGAATAGGGAGAGATATGTAGAAAAGTTTTACTTTATTTTCTAATGGAACTACAAGAACCATGTAAATAGGTGTAACCATGTAAATAAATGATTGGACATGTGAAATTTACATACATAAATCGTCTATGTCAATATTTGATTTTCATAAGTTAATTTTTGTTGTAATTTTTTACAATTAAATAATAAACATTTTTTTATTTTTGGAAGTGTTTGACAAATGCAAAACCCAGAATCGCATGTTCTTTTATAAAGTAAACATTTTCTGAATATAATCTAATATTTCATCAATAACGAAAAAGAAAAAAGAAATACTTTAAATGGAATTCCCGAATTTGTCATATTTGCATTTTCATTTTACAAATCAACCTACGTTGTCTTATTGCGTTGCATCAATAGTTTATTACAAGTATAAGGGGAAAGTGAAATTAAGCGGCACTTTTATATATGAAAAGAATGCTTTCATTAGTTAGAATTTTTGCTGGGGGTGGATATATTATTTACTAATTCTTGTTGCTTCAAAAAAACCCTTTAGCAACAAACTCGCATCTTAACGATTTATGAAAGACTTTTAGTTCCCCATCATACTATAGGTAATTGTGAAAAATTTCGACCTCCGTTTTTTGACTTTTTTACAGGTTTTTTCAGGTGTGAAGAATAAAAAAATGACAAAATTTGTATGGTGTCTGTCTGCAGGGTGTCTGTTAGTGTGTTAGTCCGTTAGTTTGTTAGTCTGTGTACACGATACCTCACGAACAAATGATCGCAGAGAGGTCAGATCAATTTCAAAATATTACTTTCAATACTGGTAAGAACCCTATTCATTTACAACATTCGAATTGAAAAAACTTCGTAAGTTATTAGAAATTTACAATTTTCTTAACATGGGAGAATAGGACAAAAATTCACTTAAACATGCATTAAATGGAAACTTTTTACTCTAAAAATGTCAGACCAGTTTAAAAATATCGGTCAGAATCAACATCAGTAACTATAAATATGCTACTTTGAAAATTTCGCAAGTTATTGGAAATTTACGAATTTCTTAAGATGGCAGTATAGGGCAAAATTTTACATAAACATCAATTTTGAGAGATATTTTCATCGTAAAGATGTCAGACTACTTTTGAAATATTATTTAGGACACTGGCATGAATATTAAAGACTATGAATTTTACAATATAAAAATTTTGTAAGTTATTGGAAATTTACGAATTTCTTAACATGGCAGAATAGAGCAAAATTTCACATAAACGTCAATCTTGAAGGATATTTTCATCGTAAAGATGTCAAACCACTTTTAAAATATTATTTAGAATACTGGCATGAATATCATAGACTATGATTTTTCCAATTTAAAAAATTCGTAAGTTATTTGGAATTTACGATTTACTTAACATGTCAGAATAAGGCAAAATTGAGCATACACTTCCATTTTGAGGATCATAAATACATTAGACAACTTCAAAATTACTTTTATGATATTTGTTTGGACATAATTGAATACAAATATTCTAATAGGAAAATTTCGTAAATTATTCCTAATTTACGATTTTATCAACCTAGCGTAATTGTAAATTTTTCATATGAATATGAATTTTGAGGATTATTGCATTGGAAATAGTAGCATGAAAACTAAACAACGGAATTGACCCTGATAAAATAAATTAATAGATTAGAATAAGATAAATATATCGAAGTGAACGGTGGCTATCCTATTAGGCGGGGATTTCATTCTGTCACTGTATCAAGCTTTGGTCAAATTCATTTCTTTTAACATGATTATAATATGTCTCGCACTAGAAACTTATGAGAACATAAACATGATGGGAAACTGAGCAGAGTCCACCTATGCCAACTAGTTTTTGTGGTACCTCATGTGGCCACATTAGTCACATGGCTTTGGCCCGATATTATAAGATCCAGTTTAATAAAGCCTACATTTTTCAAATTGTGACTTTTCGTCAAGTGCCTTTTATTACCTGGTGCCTGTGTGCATGCACACGTTGCACATTGGGTTGGCGCATCTCTGTACAAACTTAAATTTTCTAAAACAATAATAAGTCGCAAAGCTATAAACAAATAATTAAATTTATTTGTAAAACTGAATCAAACAACAGTTGTAATCATTTTTGTATAGATTGATCCTCTCTTAGCTTTTTCTAGTCTGAAATGATTTTTCATTTGGCAAAATTTACTGTATTCTGATTCTCTACAACTAATGTTTGTAAAAAAGAAAGCTCATTTTCAATCCCTTACAAATTTGCTACTTTTATTTAATTTACATTTTTGTTGTTAAACAGTGTTGTTATGGAAAATATTGCTGTTAAAATTATGTAATTACCCTTTGAAAATAGGGAAAATTCATTTTGTGTTGTAGGTAACTGCTGCATATTTTTTAAAATTTGCTGCTCTGTTGAGAAAATGAAGTTATTGTTTCTTTTATTTTTGAACAGATAAAAGTGACAGACATAAGAAAACAGAAGAGAAGCGGAGGGAGCTGCTCCATGACAATTCTAATTTTAATCATGTACCTTATCATTTGAACAACGTGAAAGGATCTAACAGATGTAAAGATTATGATGGTAAGTTTTTTATTTCCCTACCAGTGGCCAGGGCCGAAACTAAAGGGGGGCGAGCGGGGCATTTGCCCCGGGCGCCAAATGGAGAAGGGTGCCGAAAAAGGCTGGTTTGTTGCCTTATTTACACATTTAAAAAAAAAAAATTTCAAAGTTAAAAAAAAAAAAAAAAAAAAAAAAAAAAAGGGAAGAAGGAAAGATCAGAAAGAAAGAAAAAGAATAAAGTCAAATTCTTTTACTCAGGGCAATTTGAACAAAGAAAAAAAAGTAGAAAGAAGATTAATAGATAACAGAAATTCATTTACAAGGAAAAACATGGTGGATAGAGTGTTCTCCAAGACTAACAATATTCTTTTAATATTAGTGAGTGTGGTAAAATAGTCTCACAATCGAAGAAGAGTAATTTACAAGTGATCCCTGACTTTCAGCCAAGGTTTTTAAAAAGTAAATGGTTGGAAAATACGTAGTATATTTGATTAAACTTCAGAAGGCTCTTTAGAAATTATGATTCATAGGGAAGCAATTTAATAATTCTACCTTTTTATAGAATCTAGAATGTAATAAAACAGGTTTAAAATTAATATTGACATTTATGCCGTGGATGGAAAAAGTCTATCATTATCTTTCCTTATTATCATTATTTTGAAAGAAGACACGAATCTTCGTCTGGCAAGCAGTGTATGCACGAGTGATGCAATGCAAACAAAGTGGCAACGCACAAAACCGATTAAAGTGAAGAGCAAAAGTAAATAAAAATACTGGTGTGAACAGAATTATAAAAACAAAGAAGAAAATAAGATTAAGAAAATATTTCATTAAGATGAATCTGTTAATTTTTCACTGAAAAATATACATTTGATTCTGGGAAACAGTTTTTACACAGATTTTCTATCATTAAAGTATGGCATTATTTTAAATATCAGTTTAAATAATATATACACATACAGTATTGCTTTGAATAAGGTTTCATTTAAATAATTGATAAATTAGTAAACATATTCAGAAATATCTATTTTAATAAAATAAATTAGAATGGGATTATGATACTACGCTTTTTGTTTTCTGTAATGAATATTTAAAAAAAATTAATTTAATATATATATATATATATATATATATTTATAAAAATTACACCAAGGATTTGTTTTCCCTATTCACCTTCAATTAGCACATTAGTCAGTTAGCTTAGATAGTCCCTATCTTTATTTTTCTTAAAATGCGAATAATATTTTGCATCATTTTCTTTGTAAGTTTATTTATATAAAGTTCAATTAGCGGAAAATTATTATTTTACCATGAATCAAAAGTCAATCAAATTATCGAATGTTTAGATTTAGATGATGAAAATGAACATTAATTATTTGATGACGTCATATTTATCAGGCTAATAATGATCTGATTTATGTATCAGGCACAGTAGAATTGTTTATTTAGTGATATACATACTATTCTGTAAACATTGAGCCTTATTAACAAGGAAACATTCAAAAGGTGTCACCTTCAAAAAGTATTGAAAAAAATATATGTGATTCTACTCTTCATAAAACACCATAAAGTGAAAAAAGTATCGGCTGAAATTAATTACAGCGACCACAAAAAATTATCAAAATTAAGCATATTTGGCGATTTCACACTGCTAGGCAATTGATTTTGAGTATTTGGCGGAAAAGCAAAACATGGTTCTGTTCGTACACGGCAATCTAGGTGCTAGCAAGCGTATCGCCTAACAGCGCTAAATCACCAAATATGCTTAATTTTGATAATATTTTGTGGTCGCTGTAATTAATTTCAGCCGATAATTTTTTCATTTTCTGGTGTTTTATGAAGAGTAGAATCACGTATATTTTTTTCAATACTTTTTGAGGATGACACCTTTTGAATGTTTCCTTGTAAGTGAAATGAGTTTTTATAAGTTGTAAATGTGGCATTTTATAAACATACAAAAGTACAACAGTACAAGCCGATTTTTTTTTTTTTTTTTTTGGTAACTGAACCTATTTTTTATGCTTATACTTTTATTAACAATTTGTAGGTTTTACGAAGTTTAATTACTGAGCAGAGAAAAAGTTTTTATTTACAACACCTTTTTCTTTCCCCCAGTTTTTTTTTTAGTTAACAGTATTAAATTAAATTTGATTAAGTGCATATAGAAATAAGATATGTGAAGCTTTTTTTTTTCCCCCTTCCTTGAAAATGCATTTAAAAGGACTGTAATTTGTAATTTTAGAAAAGACTAGAAGATAAGCTAAATAACAAAAAGTTCCGTAACCCTGTTTGTACTTTCTTTGTGCAGTTGGGGATTGTAGGGGGGTATCGGTCAAGGCCAATTATTTACACAGATGTCCTCCGTGGAGGTCTTTGTGAGAAAGGAGAGATTCAACATGTCTCTTTTCAGTCAACGGTCTCTTTTGTTCTTCAAGGCACTGCGTGTATCCACGTGAAAGAAGGAGTGATAAATAATAAACAAATAGCGATGCGGATATTGACTTGGGCGCTGCGAGTATTTGTAAATGAACTATTGTGAAGGATAATGGGTGCATGAAAAATACAAATAAGGGCTGCCGGGTGCTAAAAATGAGTTAGTACGGGCCGCCGGGCGCTGAAAATAAGTTAGTAAGGGCCGCGGGGCGCTGCACCCTGCTAAATCGGCCTAGAGTCAACACTACATGGTATAAAATTATATTGGAATATATCAGTAATTATTTCTTTGGTGTTTAGTTATGAGGGTTGTATTAAAATAAAAAAAAAAAATGCCAGTAAATCGATATTTTTTTTTAAGTTTCTAAAATCCGGAATGGCATCGGTTTGATAGAAAAATAAGTCTTACTTTACTGCTCCTCAATCAAATTTTCACTCACGATCTATTGTTCTAAATGTAAACAAACTTCGTTTCTACCTGAGCTTCTTACTAAAGCACATACATACCATTCTCTTTGATTTGCTAACGTTTAATGACGTCATTGCAGGCGAGTATGCCAGTGAACCATGGAGCATGGAACTGACCATGGAGTTTGCTTCGTTTTCTGTGCGGTTGTCGCAGATGTCAGCAGATGGCGTCAGATGAGTGTTGTGCTGTCGCTCTCTGATTCGCTGAAAAGGAGGGTGTGTAGGAGGGTGTTTCGCTGAAAAGGAGGGTGTTTAACTTCTGCTATTTAAGATGAGAAGCTAGCATTACTTCTCGCTTGTATTTACATTTCTTTTTCGTAGTTGATGCTCGGCGTTTGCTTCAGCAACGTTTTTACTTTTAGTAAAGAAATTTTTGCTATGAAAGCGATGTAGTTTTTTTTCAAGTTTAAATAGCACTAATGCATCATGCTGGCGGTTTAATTCTCTGAACCAATTCTTTTTACTTCAGTTTGTTTTAGATAAGTAATTAATTGAAGTTTAGTTTTTTTGAATTCACTATGAAGCAGCTTCCCTCTAATTTTGAATGTTAATATTTACTTATTATATTAACTCTTTAAATTACTATTGTTAAGTTTAAATTATGTTTTTCATATACACTTATGTTAATTTTTATTGTTAATAAACTTCGTTATGTTTTTAAAACTTTCTGTCATCACTTACATTATTTTACATACATATCAGTTTCTCCAACTTACATAAACATCAGGTATGATAGCTTTCAGTGTTTTCTATCTGTTTAATATTAAATATATTAGATTTAGGTTTCTAAAGTTTTTTTGAACCTATTACGGTCCTGCGGTTTCCGGATTTTCGGTCCCATACTGTAGTGTCATTTTTGTCAGCCTTTCTATTTTATGTTTATGATGTGCAGACTTGTTCCTTTTTATAAAGTAGAATTTTGTGTAGATGTGCCCATTTCTATAATTAAGAGATATTTTATGGGGCTGCACAAACTAATTACTTAGAACTATTACTTTTAGACTCAGCCCAGCAGGGCCGTACTTAGGGGTTGGTGAACTTGGCAGTTGCCCAGGGTGGCTAAAATTTAATGAAGTATAGCTGGAAGTTATGTCTATTGAAATTGGCTGTCTTTTTCCAAGCTTACATTCTAATACTTATTTAATATTCCCATTCAACTAAATTTTCACATCAGGGGTCTGTCTAGGGGGAAAACTGGGTGTGTTTACGGACCTTTCACAAAATTCCAGGCTAAAAAAATGGACCTTTCACAAAATTCCATGTTAAAAAAACAGACCCTTCACAAAATTCCATGTTAAAAAAACAGACCCTTCACAAAATTCCATATTTATAAAACGGACCCTTCACAAAATTCAATTCGGAGATAAACAAACTTCTCCCAAAATTTTTTGGAAAAACAAAGCATTTATAAAATAATACCGAGCAAAAACATCTGCTCAGCAATATATAAACATTGCATCCCATCAATTTTCTCTTCTGTTCTCGTACTAGTCACTATCGCTACTACATGACAATAAAACCACGCCTCCATTTCTTGCCGAGTCCATGCTGATTAGTAAGGGAATGATGTCAAACACGATAATGGGTGTGGCGTACCTTTCCTTGATGGGATGAAATTTTTTGTGGAAAATTACATAAATATTTTGGCAACATTTTTTTGCCGCGTTGTGTTTGTTTTTCTTTAGTTTTAGTTTCAATTTGTAATTCTTTAGTGTGTGATTTGTAGAATAGTTTAGCTATAGATGCATACTTGCCAACTTTTCCGGTTTTCCCGGAAGACTTCTGGTTTTTTAACGTGTCTTCCGGACAGATGATGAAATCTTCCGTTTTTAAAAAAGTCGCGGATATCGTTCGTTTTGAAAAGAAAACCCAAATGTTCTACGAAAACTCCTAATTCCCAATCTTTTTCCATCCATAACATAAATGTCAATATCCATTTCAAACTTGCTTTATGAGATTCTAGAACATGTAAAGAAATAGAATTGTTAAATATTTCTTGCTGATGTAATTATTTTTTGCCCCCCCCCCCCCCCCCTTATTTCATTTATCTCCAACTAGTGATCAGCAATCAAATGTTCTGCAGAAGTCTTTTGTTTTTTAATCTTTATTAATCTGCAACATAAATGATAATATTAATTTAAAACTTCCTTCATTAGATTCTAGAAGTAGAGTTGAAAGAGTTCAATATTTCTTACTCTGTAATTATTTTTGTATCCCCCCCCCCCTTCCCCGGATTGTGATCAATGATCAATTCTAGAAACAATAAAGCAATGGAAGTGCTCAATATTTCTCACGTATGTAATTACTTTTAGATCTTTATTGCAGAATTTAATGAATCTTTTTTATTTTTCCTCAATTAAATTAAATATTTGTATGTCATATTTATACCAAATGTGTAAACGTGGGAAAAAAATGAAGAATATTTTTTTCAGGTAGGAAACTTTTTTCCAAATCAATTTAAGAAAATTAATACTCAGTTGGTTTTATACATGTTTGAAACTGATAATTAACTACTGCTACTTTTTTTTTATATGTATGATTAATGTACATATCAAAAATCATATTCTATTTATTTAAAAAATTAGTTATACTTTAACCTAACTGTAAGTTTTTTGTCTATTATTAAGTAAATTTCTTACAGATTCTGTTTTGTAGATAATTATATGTTGAAGAGGAATAACTTCATTTAAAACTTTTTTTTATTCAGTATAATCAATCTATAGTGAAACGTTTTTATAGATTGATTCTAAATATTAAAGTTGTAAAATTGTATTGTTTATTGTGTATTAAGAGAAATTAAAAAAAAAAAAAATCTTCCCTTTTTTTATGAAATCTTCTGGTTTTTCAACAAAAATCTTCCCTTTTTTTATTGAAATTGACTGGCAAGTATGTAGATGTGTGATTTTGTATTTTCATAATTTGGCAGTAATTTGATCGCTTCCATTTAGTAAAGATGAAGCGAAGCTGGCCAGTTACGGGAGGAAATTCCCATAATTCGGACTATTATGTTAAAAAAATACGATCATCGGATGCTATAGGCTGCAATGCCATAACAAATTTTTTTGTACGAAATGTAGCTGCGCAGAAACTTTACTTTCCAACGATCCAATTGAGGAACCAACATTAAATAATTCAAGTTCACAAGCTCATGTGAACGAAATTTCCAGTTCTGAAAGTTTGGATGGAAATTCAGCTTTGTCTGAAAATGTAGAAGAAAATTCGACTCTCTTTGTAAATGAAAATGCACTTGCTGAAAATTCAATTCCAGATTCATCTCTTGACAGTATTTCTCATGGCAAAGACAATGAAACAAAAATACCTTTTAAAATTGAAATGCCAATCAACTGAATATGAAGAATTTTGTCCAAAAAAAGCAGCATCCACTGAATATCCAAAAGTATGAAAAGTATGATAACTGGATTTATTATAGTGTGTCAGTTGTGGGAGTTTTATTTAAAATTTGTTCAATTTGTTATGCACAGGGGCCTTGGGTTGATCAAGGAATAAGTTTTGGTGACCATCCTACTCGCTGCATAAACAAACATGAAACAAGTTCCAGACATAAACAAGCAGTTGTTGTATCAGAAATGTGTTTTAAAAAATCTCTTTCTGAAAGCTTTAGTTGAAGGATCAAAAATTGCAACTGAAAAAACTAAAGATGACAAAATATATAAAGATCATGATAAAAAAACAATGGACAGTTACAGAAAATTTTGCCTCATTAGTGAAATTTATTGGAGAAGACCTTGGTGACAAGGACATAGAATCATTTCTGAACACATGTAACAAAAATTCGACTTACTTATCTAATATTTCGGTTCAAAATTTAACTAAAGCAACTTCTATCTTTCTTGAAGAAAAGACTATAACAGAGTTGCAAGTAAGCAAATATTTTGCATTATTAGTAGATGCAGAGCCTGACTAAGGCAGGGGCATATGGGGCAGTTGCCCCGGGCCTCCACATCAGGGGGAGGGGGGGAGAAAATCGAATAGAAAGTTTATTTTACGTTTCCTTCTTTAATGAACTTTTTTTAAATTAAATATCAGTACAGTGTAAAATCCGACTTAATTGAGCCATTGTAGTTGCAAAAATTTAGCTGAATTCTGCCCTAATGTCAGTAAGGATATGAATTTTTCGCAGGTAGATGACAAAGTTAACAATCAGAAATAAAATGGATAGAATGATATTTCATCTGACAATTGGAGAGGAAAGGGGGGGGGGGACTTTATAACTATTTTAGGTTCTAGTCAATTTTCTTGTTATGCATCTATAATGAGGTGAAAAATGTAAATACCTCCATAAAGTTTGGTTCTTCATTACTGAAGCATTGAAGTAGAAGGGGCCCCCCAAAGAAGTTTTTGCCCAAGTAGTGAGGTAGAGGGGGCCCCAAGTACATTTTTGTCCCTATTAGGCTAAGTCGGGCCCTGAATAGATGAAGCTCAAAGAGTTCGCTACAAAGTTCCAGGGATTGCAGAAGTGAAAGAAGAGTATCTTGTCATCAACTAATGCTGAATCGATAACAGCTGTGAGTAAAAATTTTTTAATAGCAAAAAACATTGAAATGTCTCTTTATATCCTTAGATGGCACAAATGTCAGGATGTGCAAAGAAGAATATCACCTCATTCTTTATTTATAAATTGCAGAAACTATTAGTATTTGCACACCTATTGAAAAAATACAAAATTTTGCAGGCTGTTGATGCATTATTGGTAAGCTTATGGAAACTTTTCCATTACAGCCCAACAAAACAACAGCTTTTCAAAGATATCCAAAAAGATGTTTATTCCATCCAAGTTTTGAAAACATTTAAAGTGTCTGTGACTAGGTGGCTGTCACATGGTATGGCTTGTGAAAGAGTTGTAGACAGGTATCAACTACTGGTCGAGACTGGCTATCTTTGATAAAACAAAATAAAGGGAATAAGAGAGCAGCTTTATATAAAAACTACATATAAACAACTTGTTCTTAGCAATTTTGTTCTTAGCAGACATTTTAAAAATTATAAATAAACTAAGTACATGGCTCCAAAGCCCAAATACTGAAAAAAATTGCAAGCATTATAAGCAAATTTGAAAAATATGTCTCTGACTTGCCCAGTGGCAAAAATTTAAAACAAAAGGTAAAGTTCTCACTTTTGTTAAAGAATGCACAGAACTCAGTAGGAAAAATAGAAAACACCAGAAGCAAAATGTTAATCCTATTAATGATGTAAATGATTTTATAAAGGATTTTGTAAAAGCTTTTCTGATTGATTTTAAGGCTGAAATAGAAACATAGGCGTAGCCAGCTTTCCGAGCGGGGGGGGGGGGGGGGGGGGTGCCCAAATTTTAAACAAAGTTACAATATGAATACATTATGAACATAGTGCGCGTATGTATGCATGTGTGCGTTTTAACACATGCATAAAAGGTACATAAGTTAACACATGTACATTTAAATTTAAGTAACTTTCTCTTAGAATAAATAACTAGACTTAACCACTGAGCTGAAGAACAACTGGAGCAAATGCTTCCAATACTTTACACAGTGTTCGTGCGTGCCAGTTTTTCTCCAATCGTTCGCCTGCCTTGCATGGCAAGCAACATTTGTCGGGTCGTCTATTACTATTATAATCTTTAAAGAATTAAAATTTAAAATTGTAATGTCATGTTTAGTATATGGTTGTTCGAACAGACAACCTTAACACAATTTTACTTTGAAATATAAATGTATCAAATGCTTTTTGCCATGCAACGCTCGGAAGACAAAACTTCAAAAAACGGCACGCGAAAACCGGTCTAGCATTTCCTCCAGTTGTACTTCAGCTCAGTGGACTTGACGCAAAACAGAAATATCAATATTTACACAGCGTTAAAAATGCCAATGTAAAGAAATGTTAAATGCAGACTGCAGTTTCGGTAGCGTAAATCGGTGCATTTAATTTCCTTTGAAGTATCATTTGATAAAGTTTGGACTTTCAGAGTATTGCTGCTATCCGTCTAACAGAAAAGGAACAGAAGTTTGAAAATTGATTAAAACAAGGAAAGAATATTGCATAAAAAATATTGAATGGTGTCCAATATTTGGTTTCAGTACGAAACCAATGAACGTTAAAAGGTTAATTAAAAATCTTAAGTCTTAAGTTATAAACGAAAGCCTAAAAACTAAACTACGGAAAAACTTATACTATGGAACTTAAATTGCGCACACAAAGTGATAAAGTAGAATTATAATGATATGTTTATTTATAATCTCATCTCATTTCTTTTATTTTACTAGTTTCAAATTATGAACCTATATATATTAATTAAATATATTTATATATATATTAAATTAATACAATCTTGTAGATATACTTTTTTAAAATTATTATTTTATTCGTTCCCATATTCATGAATAGCATTTATTTTCTATATTTTAAAACATTGTTGTATTGTTCTAGTTGTGATGTTAGTTTCAAACAGAATAGTACAAACGGGTATTGTGATCGCTGTAAAATTAAAATGATACTTATTAATAAGGTTGTAATAAACTGTTGTGTATACCATAATATAAAAATGTGATGTGTGTAAAAGTCGCAAAAATAAATGTATCGAATTGGGGAAAGTGTAGAAACACGCCACAGACCAGACCAACAGCTGACCATTAGCCAAATAAATTTACAAATTTCCACTGTACATAAGAATTCCATGAAAAATTGCATAAAGTAAAATGAAAACATTAAAAGGGACACATACCAATAAAATTGCACTGAAAATCCCTGCAAAGTAAATGTATCGAAATGGAGGACAGATAAAAAGCTAATGTGATGTCTCACTATCCGACCATGAACTGGCCATAAGCCGAAAATATTGTCTAGCAACCATCACAATTCAAAATTGCATACATAATCGAATCCAGAAACATTCATTAATGAAATAGCACGAAAAATCATCATGACATAATGTCGGAAATTTTCTACCCACACAAATAAACGTCTTTGCTATTTAAAAAATTAAAAGACTAGATAATGGAGCATATTTTGAGCATACCTTTCTTTGATGTTTGTATTTTTTGTGTTGTCTTGAGCTTCCTCTTCAAACTCTCCCTTTTTCTTTGGTTGGAATAATTATCAAGTCCTTCACATTTTTGCACATGATTCCAGAACAGTTTTGCATTTCTTTAGTTATTCAATACAGCTTTAATAGAATTATACACGACCTTCTCCAGATGGAGGATTTTCAGGAAAGGGGAAATTGTGTTATAAAATCGCATAAGAAGAAGGAATCCGAATAAATATTAACACTGTAGCCTAATTTTTAATAATTTTCTTTCTTTATTAATTACAAATACAAAATCGTCTGTTCATAAATACATAATTTATTTTCAGCAATAAATCTTTTGCCAAAGTTCAAAAGTAATGCAAACGATTATAAAATGTTTTATTATTATTAAATTTGAGTGACAGCTTTTAAATAAGGTAAAAAATTATATAAATAAATAAAATGTGGCAGTTTAGTCACCAAAATAAGATATTGTATACTTGACCGACCATTTTTGAGGTGCTTTAAAAAAGTTGAAAATTGTTTTAGAAACAATTTTGTTTGGCATGTATTTTTGTGAAGGGGAAGCATGTCTATTGCATCCTTCAAAACCCTCGGTTTGATTACTCTACCTGCATTCTTAAAACATTTAAGGCTTAAATTAAAAATATTTTTAAAATGATCTAAAGAACTTTCACCCACAGTAAACTTTTTAAGAAAAGTCTGCTTATGATATGATTTACAATACTAATTTGAACTTTCCAGTGTTGTCATTTTTTAAAAATAGCAAATAAGGCAGGCCGATGAAGAAATTTTTTTCTTCAGGTTGATATGTTTTTCTGATATATTTTTGGATGCTGTCTAAGGAAATCCTATTTAAAAATTTCCCTCATGTACAGTTTTGAAAAAAAAAAAAAAAAAAAAAAAAAAAAGGAATTGTTTGAGCTTAAAGCTCCCTTTCTTTCGACGACCGTCGCCAATTGCCCATCTGCACAGCACTAGTGCGACGTAAAACCCAACCATCCATACATACATCCATTTCTTTCGACTCCCATCTAAATTATTTCCCTGAAAATTTGGGTGATGTGAGTGAAGAACAAGGAGAGCTGTTTCATCAAGACATCAAAGTAATAAAAATCAGGTATCAGAGACATACATTTTTAACATATTAGCAGAATATTGTTGCATGCTGCATAGAGAATCCCCCCCCACACACAAGACCCTCAAGCCTTGCACAAGGTAAAATGCTCTAAAGAGAGATTCGATGTGAAGAAATACATTTAAAATAAAATGTGTAAATAATAGTCTATTTCAATTCATTTTTTATATATATTGTTTCGAATTTGTTATAACGTCTAAACGAATTCTTCTCATTTTCATCCTTACTTTGTGAAAATTTCTTACGTGATAGGAAAAAAAAGTAATTACTTCTGAATTCAGATTATCAAAACACATTAGAGACACCCAACGCAGTACATACAAAATTTTAAAAGTACGATTTCACAGACCAGTGTAATCGAAAAAAATTTACCCACTAAGTTATTATGGTATCAGACATGTATTCAAATCAACAATTACTAAAAACTGTTAACGCCACGAGCTTAAATAAAGTAAATCGTTTTATCGCCTCTTTTCCTGCATTTCCTTGAAGAAAAAACAAACTACTAATTTCATTTCATTTTTTTGTTTACCAAGAAAAATTATTGTGCAAGTAAATTTGGATTTATGAACAATTTAGATTATTCTTTTAAATATATTTTACCGCCATGTTTAAGAAAGTGTCTTCCTATTTGCATAGAATCATTGGTATTAGTAATAACATTTTTTTTTTCTTTTTTTTTTTTTAAACCTTCAAATCTTTTTTTTTTTTTTTTTGTTAAATATGCTGAATGTGTGTGCGTGAGCGAGGGGGTGCCCGGGCACCCAGGGCACCCCCCCTGGCTACGCGCATGAGAAAATACTTTTGAAATTAAAAACGATGCATTGGCTGCATTTGATGTGTTCAATTCTTTCGATTTAAATTTAAAAGTAAAAAATGAGTTTGATAAAACGTGCTTATCCACTTTGATATCATTTTATGGACAAAATAAATGAATTTCAAGGGTCGATTAAAATATCACCACCTATTGTAGATGCTGCAGCTGCTTTAAATGAAATACCAGCTTCAAGTTTTTATTCGATAATAAACTTGAGATAAAGCCTTCCCTTAAATTAGAGAAATTGCAATGTAGCAGCAGCATCTGTCAAGCGATTTGCACTAGAAGTTGATGCACTAACTTATGTCAAGATGCAATTGCATGTAAATATATATTTAATTCTGTGCAGTAGTTTCTGAGATACAGTTTTAACAAAATTTTTTGACACACACACAAATATACAGACAGACGTATATTTTCTAAAAATGATCAAATGATGTTCTGTATCTATTAGATGTGTAAATCAATCAAACACTGCAAGCAGTGGCGGATACAGACCTTGACTTTGGGGGGGGGGGGGGGGGGGCTAAGATTTTTCAAAGTGTTATTCTACACCAATAAAAAATTTACAATTGCAACATTCAATTGTGAATGTCAGTGTTTTTTTTTTGTTTTTTTTTCTTGGGGGGGGGGGGGGGGGGGGCATTAAATCCGCCACTGACTGCAAGTTGAAAATTTTTTACTATTCCAATACTTTCTTCTATAGAATAGAGAGGAAAGTAAAAAGCAGGTGAACTTATATGGGCAAAACATTTTTTCTTTTTGTTTTCTATCAGAAAATCCGCCATGTAGGGCATGACTAGCATGAATAAATCATTCCTCCAGAGTAGATAATCGACTTTACCCTAAATGTCCCACAAAGTTTTACTTTCTGTAACATTGTAGTTTTCCTGAAAATGGGATATTAAGTTTTCATTTCTTTTTAACCCTTTTAGCATTAGCCATTTTTCGGTATATCTGTTTAATGATTCACAAAATTAATATTATGCATAGTACAAATATGAGAATTTAATATTATATTGTACACATACTTATTAATCATATTTTATTAATCATATACTTATTAATCATATTAGCAGCATATATTTCAAAATTTAGCCACACCAGCCTTTTTATTTTGACTATGCATGACAGAAAAAGACGGGCTTAACGCTTAAAGGGTTAAACTGAAACTTTTTTGAAGAGGAGTTCAGGAAAATGTAATTATTCTGCTGTCAGCTAATGCAACATATGTGTTCTTATGCTTATTGACAAATAAGATACGGCATTTTTGTGCTCAATCGCCAAATGCAAAATTATTTAGCTGGCAGTTAAGACAACAAAAACTTTTTGTGTCTCAATAGGAAGCCATTCAGTAACTTTGTTGACATAAACTTTAAATTTTAAGTAGTTCATAACACAACGCATGTTTGTCTTTTAATTGTTCATTAAATCAAATTAAATTTTTTGAAAAAATATTCGCAAAGGAAAGTTGCCATACTTTCTGGATGGTCTACACAAAATTAGCCTCCTACAGTTTGGGATTTTTTTATTTTTCAATTTTAAGACTTAGATGGTTTGGTCTGGATAAGGGCTTAATTTTTTATGCAATGTTGTATTTCATAAATATCGTTAGCAAAGTTCAATTTTTTTTTTTTTTTTTTTTAATTTCTTAAAATTTAAATCGCCAATTAAAAAAAAAATATATTTTATCATCTCACTTGCGGCACTTCTATTCTTGGGGCCCCAAGGCACTGTCTCGGTTGCCCCAATAGTAGTTACGGCCTTGGCTACATCTGAGCATCTGTTGATTAAATTTGCATCAAATTCCACACATAAAATACTTATTGTAAGAAGTTATGAATTTTTGGGCATGTTAAACAGTAAGTGGCTCTGTTATATAGAATGATATAGAAGAAAGTTTTGTGAAGGCCATAACATACTAGTTTTTTAACAATTTTTAATTAATTTAATAGTTGGAAAAAAAAACAGAGTTCTCTATTTTAGAATAGTGGTGATAAATGTGATTTAAAAATTCAAAATATTGACAAATTTTGTAATCCAAACATCCAGAACACATTGAGCTAAGTGTTTTCAGTTGTTTCTTAACAGCAACAACCTCCTACATAATAGTTTTAAGATAATCTCAAAAAGAGCTGATGAAATTTTTTTAAACTATAATAAGATAATTTTAATTTATATCTTTATAATATATACATTTACATTTATTAATATGGGGACCAACTTTTTTGAAAAAAAGGACCCAAATTTTTGGAACCCATGAGTCCCATAGGACTTAAAATTTTGAAAGCATCACTCATGAGAATAAAAACCTTTTCCCCATAAATTAAATTTCAATTTATATGTGAAAGTAATAAATCTTTATTTTTGGGTACATTATAAAGTCTTCAAAATGTTCATGAAAAGGAAAAATCTAATAATCCATTATCTCAAATACTCTGAAATTCTCAACACTTTTCCTTCGGTGTTGTTTAAAAACTGTCAATGTGACACAAAATGAGAGTAAGGAGAAGGTATATATAACAGCTTTATATTATAGTATTTAGTAAGGTGAATATTATATGTTTGTTAGAGAATATATTTATCTTTTGCTTTTTGTGACCTTTAAAATTTATGACTTTTAAAACAGGCCGGTGCTATAGGATGTCTTAGATGGTTTGAAATGTCACGGACTATACATACTCATATATTTCACCATCATAAATAGCTTCAATTTAGGTATTTACCCAATCGACATAAATATAATTATTTTACAATTTTTCTATTTTTATTAGTAATTTAAAATTGTATAAATTGCTTTGTGCATTACAATTATTTGTTCACAAGGCATTTTTAATTTTCACAAACTAATTATTATTATTTATTATTATTATTATTTTTTTCACAAATTATTTACAAAATTCACAAATTGGATACCATTTTCAAAAACCTGGATTAACCCCTGATGTAGCAAATCAATCGAATCAATATATATACTATATAATAAGGAATTTAAAAAAAATTATCTGTTGAATAATGCGTGATGCAAAAAAGGATGTTGAGGCTCGTGGTCTGCAGATCCACTAGTTTTATTTCACTTTACTGCATTTAGCCTTACACCTTTTCATTTATAATTTCTTAAGATGATTATTATAGACATTTTTCTTCTGCAAGTTTTTTCCCCCCCATGTATGATAACTTTTAATACAGCCAGTCACTCATAAATCACATAACTAAAACCTTCTCTGATGTAAAATTTCAATTGAAATAAATTGAGTTGTAATTAAAAGTCGTTTATGTATAATTAATTTAAAAATCTCAATTAAAGAAAGGACAATAAAAAGAAAATTTTTGGAAAGGAAAAAAAAGCCGAATTGATTTTTATGGGGAAAAATTCAGTTGGTTTAAACTGTACCAACCCTGGTGACTAAAAGTCTAGGGATGGTTTTGTAACCCAATTGAGTCTAACCCAGCCTCGTACTATTTTTCACCTCATTTCGTGAGTAGTTAGTCTCAAATTGATTGAAAATTGTGTACAATATTTAGAAAAGAATTAAATATTCTTATTCTGTGATTTCAGAAAAAGGCTACTGTATGCAAGGGGATTTATGCATCTATGACCATGGGGCAGATCCAGTTGTTTTGGAGAATGTGCATGGCTTGAATTTTGGAGTGACTCTAGGACCTCAAGGTAGGAAACTACTATTATGCTAATTTGTGGATGGTTTCATTTCAGTCTACGTGAACACAAAAATATATATGCATTTTGCCCCCCTTCCCACTCTAATGATCGACAATAAATTGCTCTGCTAAGGTATTATGTTTTCAGGTTTTGTTCCATCCACAACTTTTTCATCTCACTATATTAGAATCTAGAATCTATACAGAAGTAAAATCCTTCAATATCTCTGTCCCTCCCCTCCCCCCTCCACGCTAACAATCGACTGATCAAACAGCTGATTGTTTACAGGATTATCCAAAGTATTTTGGATGTATTGGGGCTCTATTTGAAAATTGCTTGAAGTATATTTCATTTTGTGTTAGGTGTTTTTCATATAAAACTAAATTTATGTGTGCAATATGATGTGCATATAGTTTATAGACAATATACAAGGCTACCCAAAAGTAAACTAAACTTTTTTTTCTATTGAATGTAACTGATGAAAGTGCTTTGTTACATTTTACTATGTTGACGAACACTACTCAGGAAGGATAATTAATTTTTTCTATGCTGTAAACAAAGTATTTACTTATGTTCTATTTTCAACTCCTGTTTTTTTTTATATCATGTTTTGAGGTGTCCTGAGTGTGAAAGTACAATTTTTAGCAGTTGATCTGTATGTAGATCTGTTATCAGCATAACTTAAGAACAAATAACTACAGGAAATTCAAATTTGGTATTTTGAAATTCATATTAGTTTGCCACTTGAAAAATTGATTAATATTGGCAAGTTTGAATGCAATTTAATAGCAGCCTATTTTAGCAACTATATTATTTTTCTTTTAATTCCTTTGGAAAGGAAATCTTTATAATTTTTTTTAATACTCTCATGTTTTACCATACCTCTACCTTTGATTGGGAAGCTGACCCTGTCCACAGCAACAGACGTGTTTTCATTGTCAACTGTTTGAAAAGCCCCAAAAAATTCCTTAACCTTGCAAAAATGATGGGAGGCAGCCGAATCAAAGACCCAGCTGTTTTTACTATCCAAATTAAAATTTAGTAAAGACTCTTGCCATAAAGAAATTTTGAGGAAAAACTGAATTAGTAAAATTGACTTGTGGACAAGTTTCTGCTTCCCTTCTGAAAGGTTTTCTTTTACCAGCATTAAATTTTCTTGAAACCACATTTTTAGATTTTTGAAAAGTCCTAGTAGGTAATGCAGCAAAACAATTGTAACTATAGTGACCATTTCGACCACATCTAAAACATTTAACATTTTTCTTAAAAAAATTATTACCAGAATTAACAGTATTAGAGGAACAAGTTACATTTTGGACTTCAATACTAGGTTTAGATTTATTAAATTCAAGATCACGCAATTCTAGACTGGTCTCTTCAACGATTAAATGAGAAACAACTTCCTTAAATGAAAAATTTTTATGATATAGCTTAAGTAAAAATTGTATAACTGGCTGAAATTTATCTGGTAAGCAACAAAGAATTCGATAGCAGGCATAAATGTCTGCTACCGGCTTACCCATATTTCGGAGTTGTTCAATAATCTCTGAGAGTCTCACTGAGTAAGTGCGTAGAGATTCATTTTCTATAATAATAAAAGAAGATGTCTGTCTGTCTGTCTCTCTGTTTGTGCATCTATACGTTCAGCCCCTATTGAACGCAGAAGTATAAAATTTGACATACGGCTGCTCAGAAGCCTTCCAGAGTTGATAGTCAAAACAGAATTTAAAAATTTTAATTAGTTGCGGAGATATTAATTAAAATGTAGACCTATGTCTTAATCGAAAAGCGATCTCAATGACTCAGAATTCACCGCAATTGCATAAAAATAGATATTTTAACGGTGTTAAAAGCAGAAAAAATGGAAAATAAATTGGAAATATTAGTCCGATCGTTACGAATTTGGTACCAAATGAAAGGGGAATTTTTTCCGAATCTAAGAGTGCAAGTGGCTTATCGATACATCAATTAGATTTTTTTAAATTAACTAAAGTATGAATTTTTTGTGGCAACATCATTTCAAATGCAAGACGACTGTCTGCCATGAAAACGGAAATGATTGTAACCAATCAAGATGTCACGTGTTTCGTAGTGGGCTGAAAAATTGCAATTTTTAAATTTTTTCAAATTTTCATTCACATTACATTTGAATTAATATTCGGCCTAGACAGCATATTATAAAGCTACTGTTCAATTTTCATGAAAATATATTAATAAATAAAAAAATGACATATTTATTGGAAAAAGATTGTCTTCTTTTATATTTTGCAGTATTTGCAGCTGTTGAAATTTCGTAGTATGTAGTTTTAAGTTTTAATGCCCGATAATTCGATTGTGAATATTTTTGAAAGAGTTACAGCGTTTGAAATTGGTTGGCATATTTAGATTTTAAGGCAAGGTAAATCGATTATGGATATTTTCGAGTGTAAAAGTATTATTATCGACGAAAAGGGGGGGGGGGGCAAAGATGTAGAAAAAGAATGGGAGTTTCGGAGTAAACAACGGAATACCCAGAACACCTTTATTTTCAATATTTCAAATTCTAATTATGATTAAATTACTTTTAATGCATCATTCGAAAGATATTTTAAAGTATTTTTATATTATCGAAAGTGGGATTCGAGATTTCACCTGATTTACATGTTTTAAGGTTTCCTGATTTGGTTCTCTTTTTTATATCAGCTTCTAATTACTATAATTTCATGAGTAATACATCATTTGAAAGCGTTGTTGATTTGGAATTGAATAGTACATTACAGAAATTCGATATTTTGACATTTCTCCTGATTTAAACGTTTTGAGGTGTCCTGGATGGGTTTTCACTTTTGTCTCAGTTATTAATTAAAAAAATTTCATAAGTAATACATCATTTGAAAGCTTTGTTGAGTTGATACACATTTTAAAGTACTTTTACATTATCGAAAATGGAATTCGAGATTTCACCCGATTTACACGTTTTGAGGTGTCCTGATTAGGTTTTCTTTTGTATCTCAGCTACTTAATTAAAATAATTTCATAAGTAATACATCATTAGAAAGCTTTTTTGATTTGGAATCAAACAGTGGATTACAGAAATTTTTACCGCCAGATGGCGCAGTAATATTTTCAAATTTCAATTTTTCAATTTCTAATTATGATTAAATTATTTTTAATACATCATTCGAAAGATGTTTTAAAGTTCTTTTAAATTATCGAAAGTTTTCACCAGATTTACACGTTTTGAGGTTTCCTGAATCAGTTTTCTTTTGTATCTTAGCTACTAATTAAAATAATTTCTTAAGTAATACATCATTAGAAAGCTTTTTTGATTTGGAATCGAAGAGTGGAATACAGAAATTTGTACCACCAGATGGCGCTGTAATATTTTAAAATTTCAAAATTTCAAATTCTAATTATGATTAAATTATTTTTAATACATCATTCGAAAGATGTTTTAAAGTTCTTTTAAATTATCGAAAGTTTTCACCAGAATTTACACGTTTTGAGGTGTCCTGAATCGTTTTTCTTTTGTATCTCAGCTACTAATTAAAATAATTTCATCAGTAATACATCATTTGAAAGCTTTGTTGATTTGGAATTGAACAGTAGATTACTGAAATTTCTACCAAGATAGCACTGAAACATATTAAAATTTCAATATTTCAAATTCTAATTATGATTATATTATTTTTAATACATCATTCGAAAGATATTTTAAACTTCTTTTATATTATCGAAAGTATTATTCGAGATTTTACCCGATTTACACGTTTTAAGGTTTCCTGTTTAGGTTTTCTTTTGTAACTCAGCTACTAATTAAAATATTTTCATAAGTAATACATCATTTGAAAGGTTTGTTGATTTAGAATTGAACAGTAGATTACAAAAATTTCTACCGCCAGATGGTGCTGTAATATTTTAAAATTTCAATATTTTAAATTCTAATGAGCGAGGAAGGTGTTGTATGTTCTAAAACGGGGAAAGGTGTCGCAGGCGCCACCGAGCGGGACTTTGCTAAAGTCAGAAATTTGAAAGATCATAACATGGTGAGCGAACAGACTGTTTCAGATATTGAAAGTGGAAGAGGGCGCCGCAGGCTACCGAGCGGGAATTTACTGCGATTAAACTTTTCAGTAAAGCTATTCTTACTATAGGTCAATAAGCTGTTGTAAGATCGGAAACGGGAAAAAAGCGCCACAGGCGCTACCGAGCGGGAGTTTCATAAAGTCTGATTTTTCAAGGATCGCGAACCAGCTGGTCACCGAAGGCGGATAGTCTTTAATAAAACAGTAAAATCTGTTAAACATTGAAAAATGTTCAACCAGACTGTCGGGAACCAAGTTAGATTTCAAAACTTGCCAAGCATCACTTGGACTGTCACTATTAAACATTTAAGTTCAGCAGTGGCGTCGCCAGAAAAATTTTCAGGAGGGGGCAAACTTCAAATTGCAAAATTTCAGCATGTTTTTACAAATTCAATTAGATTTAAATGATTAGTTGATGAGGTGATTAAGTAAGCCAGTGTGTAAGCATTTGCTACAACATTTTTACATACAGAAATTATACAACTTATTCTAAACCAACACTAATCCGGAAAATGTACTGTTGAGTCGATTTAAAATCTGTTTGCAGGGGAAAGTTAGAGACAACCTATAAATGCGTCTGGTTGGTTTGACTCTAATTAGCTCTGTGACATAAATTTTATTCGAATTTTGATGATACAGCTTTAATTGTAATCTTTTAAAATAATTATTTATTTATTAGACTTTTCCAGGAGGGGGCAAGTGCCCCCCCTTGCCCCTATGTGCCGACGTCCATGAAGTTCAGAATCTAAATTTAAATAAACTGTGGTTAATGCCACACGTGACCGACTTTCAAAACTTTCTTTTAATTCTAAATCCTTATCATCTGGAGGTTTTTCAGTACCCGTAACAATTTCTCAAGCATTCTTCTCTTTAAGCAAAAATTTAATATCATGAGACCAGCTTGGCTAATTTTTATAAGTGAATTTATCAATTGAAGGACCCATGTTTAGCGTAAATGGCCCCCAGGGCCCGCTTTACCATTAGGCGAACCTAAGCGGTTGCTTAGGGCCGCTGAAAAAGTAGGGCCGCCAAAATATTTAAAGCACTGCAGTAAGACATTAAAAAAAAAAAAAAAGAAAGTTTGAATCATAAACTGATTTTTGTCTTCCTCTCTTTTAAGGTATATATGCATATTAAATTGTGAATTAAAAGTAGCATTATTTGATGATTTTAACATAGTGTAAAAACACCATAAGGTACTAAAATATTGACTTTTAATAAATATACGCTTTGAATTGTATTGTGATAATGAATGAAGACTAGATCTTTTTTAAATTACGTGGAAAAGAGGAAGTAGTTTGAAATTGAACATGATAATAAAATGGCTCCATTTGATTACGTTTTAATAATGATAATAAGCACAGACAGATAATTTAAAAATCTTTCAGTGCTAAGGCAATCCTTTATTGGCGCCAGAAGTAAAAAAGTGAAAAATAAATTATTATACTATTAAGCTTACAAATTCTTTATTTCCCAAATACATAAAAGTAAAAAAAAAAAAAAAAACAAAGCCTATGTACTATTAGCTAAGTACTTATTATTATTATTATTATTATATTAGAGGAAGCTCCTAGCAACTCTGAAATTGATATATTTTATATACACATACGCTGAGTTAAAAGAATACTTTTTTTATTTATGCTAAAAGAATCGTCTATGAGAGAAAAGACTGTGCTGGGAAAAAAAAGTAAAAAAAAACTGACATTATCAGCTGCTCAATAGCAACCCTCAAAAAACATCAAGTGCATTTGTCAGCAATTCTAAATCTTCTAAATAACATGTACAGATGTAATTCAGTAGTAGCGTATGATTTAAAGGTTGATGTTTATTGAGTGATTCCTTCTTTGTAGTTGCGGTAGTTACGCTCATAATTTTACTGCGCTTTCATAATATTAATATGCTTTTAATATAGTTTATTATCTTACCTTTTTTTTTTTAACGTGTTTTTATTGTATAGTAGCCGCATTTGCTTCATTTAAAAAATAACTAATTTTTTTTTTTACAATAATATTTTTACCTTACATAAATCCTTACTAAGTCCGAGTTTCATATATATTTCGGCTACCTAACGGTGCCATCTTCAGATACACTCGGTAAAAAATGATTTGAATGTGCTACTTGGATGACTTGTTTATCTTTTGTGATTTTTGTGACAAAAGATAAACAAGTCATCCAAGTAGCACATTCAAATCATTTTTTACCGAGTGTATCTGAAGATGGCACCGTTAGGTAGCCGAAATATATATGAAACTCGGACTTAGTAAGGATTTATGTAAGGTAAAAATATTATTGTAAATTATATTAATAATCCTTTCTTCAACATCTTTGTAAAGTAACTAATTTTATATAGTACGCCATTTAAAAATGTCTAGAAGTGCCTGGTTGTAAAGAAGATAGAGAAGCGGACAAAAGGAAAAGAAAGAAATTGATATAGCAATTATCTTTACCCCAAAAATAAGCAATTTTTAAGCATTTCAAAAAAGTAGCAAATGAGAATGAAGAAACTTGTAGTCAGGTTGAAAACGAGATAGTTAATATTTTAGCTGAATCTAGTGCAGAAAAAGATACTCTTGAACAATGCACATCTGTATCTAATATTTCTCTGTCCACAGATTATGATATTTCAAATTTTGAATCTAAAACTCAAGAGCTGGAATTACGTTTGCTGCATGAAAAAGAAAATCCAATAGAAAGCCATTCATTAAGCTCTCAAGAGACATTGGACTCGTGGCCATTAGAACTGTCAAAAAATCAAGTAACTGAAATAATTGAAACTGGACCAAACAGTGTAACAAAATTTTAATTTCCACGAGATGTAAATAATAGACATATTTGTATTCCTTCTTCTTCTGTTTTTTTTTTTTTTTTTGCTTACTTACGGTGCGTCGTTCATAATGCATTTGAAGAGAGGAGGGAATTCCTGTAAAGATATACTTTATTTTAAAAAATTATGCGCATTTCTTGCAATCCTACATCCTATTTCGAATGCTGATTATGCTTTTATTTTACAAAGTCGTTTATTGTATGTAACAAATGTTTCAAAGAAGTACGAATCGCAACGTAAAAATGCAGCTTTTAATAAATACAAAACTTTGAATAAACAATATAAAATGCAAGAACTCACAACCATTGTTTCGGGTCAAAAGAAAACCCGACTCTTCGTCAGGTGAACAAGTAGGCACAAGTAATAATTACAAAACTTTGAATAAACAACATAAAATGCAATAAACTCGGAACAAATGCTTCGGGTAGAAAGAACACACGACCCTTCGTCAGGCAAATAAAGTAGGTACGAGTGCTGCAAACAAAGCGGGATTGCTGCGAGTTCTTCTGCTTAATAACGTTTATTCAAAGTTTTGTGCTTATTACTTTTAAACGCCAGTTCTATGGTGCTTTTTATATAATACAGCTCTTATAAAACGGAAGAAACAAATCTATTGAAACAGCTCTTAGTTTATTGTTTCATTAGTTTTGTTACTTCCGTTTTCATTTTATTTTCTCCTGAGAAAATATACATTCAAAATTTTCCCAAACTTCATTCGTGCGTCCAAATATATACTGCGTCTGCACCTATGCACTAAAACTTCTGCCAAACTGCCTGTGATGCGATGTCTTGTACAGAATGTGGGTTTGTATATACGGAAATTTTCAGTCAATTTCCCCTAACAGCACACTTATCCACAGTACATCTTCCAAATGTTTCTGGGATGTCTTTTCATCCTGAAGTTATGACGAAATCCTGGGTAGAAGATGTTCTGTTACAGTTCCAAATCAATCACTTAGCACTTACAAGTGGAAAATCTAAAGTTTGATTCAGCCTGTTTATTCTTGTTATTCATGTATCCAACCGAATTTTTACAAAAACTGTGAAAGTTTTCTATTTATGTTCACTTTTATTTTTAAGTTAAGTCTTCTTTATGTAGTAATTAATAATTAAAAGGCTTTTTTCTAGTGTGATTGCTTTTTTGTGGAGGGAGGGGGGACCGAGGTCTCAGAAAATTTACCTGTGGTTACATGAAATATATAAGCTGCCCTGGCATAGAGGGGGCTGTCAAATTTCTATTGCCTAGGGACGCCAAAAGAGTAAAGCAGGCCCTGATGGCCCCCCAAAAATTTAGACATTAAAACCGCTTTTAAACTGTGCCAAAATTAAAGTCAACTCGCACATGGTATGGACCGTTTTCTGAAGCCCATAACCCTAAATATGATGTATATTTTGAAAAGTTCAACATAAATTCCTGTTGTCTAAAGTAGAGTCGTATGCAATGAAACATGATAAAAGCCTGGTCCTAAAAGGTGTGTGTGAGTGGCACATGAAAGACAAAAATTTAGAAGAAATTTCAATTTTATTTAGTGGCTTAAATATATATACGAGGGTGAATCAAATATAAACGAGACTTATTTTTTAAAATATTTATTTTGATTTTAAACGCACAAACAATCATAGTTTATTTTTCTACATAATCTCCTGATTTAGAAACACATTTTTCCCAGCGTATAGGTAATTTTTTAATTCCTTCCAGGTAAAAAGAGTCAGGTCGTGTTTGTAGCCAATTGCGCACATATGCTTCAACTTCATTATCGCTGTGGAATTTTTGCCCTCCCAAAGCTTCCTTGAGAGGACCAAAGACATGGAAGTCGCAGGGAGACAGGTCTGGACTGTATGGAGGGTGTTCCAGTGTCTCCCAACCCAGTTGCTCCAATTTTTGTACGGTCAGGGCTGCTGTATGGGGGCGAGCATTGTCATGGAGGAGAATCACTTTCCGATGGAGGAGAATCAATATCCGAAGTTGTTAGACGCCTATCACCTTCAACAAGTTGACGAACACTGTCGATGTTGCCCGCTGTAATGCTGGTGCGGGGTCTGCGGTTATGGCTCTCATTTTCAACACGTTCACGGCCCCCTACGAACTGTTTATGCCAAGCAAACACTCTAGCTCGCGACAGCGTCTCTTCCCCGAACTGTGCAGTCAATCTTCTCAAGATTTCGGCCGGTTTTACACCTTCTGCAGCTAAAAACTTGATAACAATACGTTGCGCAATAGAGGGAGGTACCTCCTGCTCGGACATCGTAACGATGGACACTGAGCGAGTCTATGATGATGAGTCACGTGCTTCCCCCACTCCTGACAAACCAACCTAACAGCCAATAACAGCGGAACGTTCTTCCATCACTATTGCGCGCGCAGGTCCAAAAGTCTCGTTTATATTTGATTCACCCTCGTACAATAAAACACAAAATTATAAGATATATTTATTAAGAAAATTTATATAAATACAGATGCAAATATTATTATGAAGAAAGACTTATTATACCGATTTATCATTATTTCAAAATTAATGTATGTAGTAAATTCAAAAGAAATATATTTAAATTTACGATACACAGTAGCAGTTCTATAGTCAAGAAAAAAAGTAAAAAGAAAAACTTAAATTTGAGGAATTAAATGGTAATAAAAGGTAAAGGAATTGATGTTATTTTTGTTTCAACAGGCAAACGTTTATATATTGTTTACTTAGTGCAAAGTCAACTTAAAGTCTTAAAGTAAAAGTTTAATTAATAAATAGTGTAATTGGTAATTGTGGTATGGAATATTTATTTGTTACATGGTTTAAACTTTTATTGAAAACATTTCTTATTAGAGGGAAACATATTTACTTACGTTTTGGTCAGAAACTTTATTTTTAATAAGTTCCGTTTCTGTTTACCTTGGAAAACTATAGCTAACGATGATCGGTTGATTGCTCACTGGTTTCCTAACATCTTTTGCTGTCTATCTACTTAACTGCACTATTGCCGATTGCAGATACTAGATGGGAGTGCAGTCACTTGTTTTAGTAAACTACCATTGGTTATGTGTTCTGATCCGCTGGTCAGTATTTAAGGACTTGCCGGCGAACGATGCAGGGCAGTTCTTCAATGTTTTGATTTTTTTGAAGCAGTCTGGTGGATCAGCTTTAAGATGTCCGTTATTTTTTAAGTCCAACCAGTAACGATGATTATTAAATGAAATTTATTTTACTCCTGTCGTTGTGGCTTCGGGCAGAGTTTTCCGGCAGTTGCAAAGGTCATAAGTTGTTTTTACTCTTGTTAAAAGTTTTCTTGTAGAAATGTTTTCCAAGAGCTGTGTAGTATCTCGTTGGCTTCCAGCATGTTGAGTCGCATGTAGTTCGTTAGACACTGGGCTAACGTCGTAGTGTTTTTTTTTTTTTTTTTTTTTTTTGTGACTCTGTATGTTAACCTCGTTTGACATCATTGTTGGCTTTATGGTATGTTAAGTTTTATGAATATATATATCGTAGTTGATTTTCTTTAATGATAAAGTTAAGTTTGAATTCTGTTTTCGTTTAGTTAATTAAAAGTTTATTACCGTTGAAGTTTTTCTGTTGAGTTTTGTTAAAGTTGGATAGAGTTTATTATAGTTAAAACTACAGATAGATTTATGTTTTTAAAAGTTGTTTTAAATTGTTGATTTTAGTTAAAGTTGTTTAAAGTTTATTTTGGTTGAGATTAATAAGAGTCTTTTATGAATGTTGAAGTTTTTGTTAAGTTTTTATGAAGTTTGTTTTTACAAAGTTGCTGGTCAACATTTGTTAAAGCCTCATTTACCAATATATTAGTTGCCATGGATTAAAAATATACTAATGTTGTTTGTTGAAGCTATTGATTAATATATTGTTGTTGAAAATTATTTTTACATTTGTTAAGTTTTTCATTGTTTCTTAAAACTTGTCCTCATTATTTGGGTTGCATTTTTCTAGATATAAATGCTTAATGCATTTTACAGTTAAATTTTTCATTGTGCATATTAAGGTACTCTGCAATGTTAAATTAGCCAAATTGGCTATCATAAGGTTATGGGCTTTTGCTAGAGAGCAGCTCATGTATTGTTTTTTTTGTGATGCAACTTTGATGGTGAGGTTTGTTTAAGATGGCTGTTAACGTTTTACCTGGAATTGAGAAACTGAGTACTCATAATTATGGAACTTGGGTAAAGGATATAAGGTTTGTTCTAAGTGAGAAAAATGCGTGGGATATTGTTGCTGGAACGGAGACTCTGCCGGAGCCCGATGAAAAAGGGGGAGTTGCTGGTAAAGGAAGCATAAATGATTTTAAAATTCGATCTCGTCTGGCTTTATCCACAACATATTTAAATATTACTTCTGAGTATCGTGGGCTAATAGATAACTGTACGTGTCCTGTAGATGCCTGGAAAATGTTAAAGGAAAATTTTGTCAAAGATTCACATGCTCATCATATGCGTCTAGTCAATGACTTGTTTAATGGGGAAGTTGCACACGGAAGGAAAAACAATTTCTTTTAATTGTAATCGATAAAATCAATCTTGGGAATCCGAAAAATCCAATTAAAATCGTAAAATTATTTCAAATTAACTTTTAATTAACGTTTTAAAATCGCGAAAAACCAAAACAAAACCACGTGATCCGAAAACGCTCCGTGAGGGGATTGACGTCACAGTACACGAAGTGTGAATGTTTACACTCTTTTACCGCTTGCTTTTCTTTTGTTCGCTCTATTCTAATCTGTATTTTATAGTTTATTCTTAAAATTTTTACCTTTTGTAAGAAATAACTTAAACCTTCCATAACTATACTATATCTTATATATATATATTTCTATTTTTATTTGTATAATGTCGATTTTGGATTTGTAAAAGAGCAATCGGATAATGTTCCGAAAATAGGTGCTCTATCCATATTTTCATTTTTGAGAAGAAACCTCGATTTTATTAGCGCATAAATATAAGAGTAGCTAAAGCTAAACGATCTAGATTTGTTCTGTATTCATATTTTGAAAATTATAAACGTCTTCATAATAGAATTTTAGCATTACTTTAATATATTAGTAGTATTTTTTTACATTTCTCTAATTTTTTAGATGCTTGTATGTGAGAATATTTCTTTTTTCATAATGTATGCTTAAAGATTTAATTATAATTAAAATATTCATTAAAATTTCACAGTACATAAAAATATATTTTACTGATTATTTATTTTATTATTATTTTTTTTTAACCAGAATTTTTTAATTATGTTATTTTATAAATTATATATGATTATTTTATAGAGCAGTCATTAATTATATATTTAATATTTACTTCATGTTTTTGCAATGAAAAAAAAAATGTTATTTTCAAATTGCATTATTTATTTATTATTTTTATTTTATTTTATTAAAAAAAAATTTACTTTTTATAATTTTTTAAGTAATTTATATATATATATATATATATATATTATTTCAATTTTATCCATTTATTTTTCCATTTAATTTTCTTAAATTTATTTGAATTATATTGTTCTACGTTGTTTACATTAGCAACGGCTGTTACACAACTATTTATTTATTTAATTCATTTCAAAAGGAAAATATAATTAAATGTTTTTATCGGGAAAATGTTAATATCGCATAAAGGATTAGTCTTATTAAAATTTTAATTTAATAAAAACTCATTTATTATTTATTTAATGCCTTTGAAAAGAAAATATTTTGTTATTTATTTATTTATTGTACTAATCAAAATGAAATGGTAATATAGCAGAAAAAGTGATTGCAATAAAGTACATGGTGCCAAAATTAAAGTATATTTAATAGATGCTGAGATACAGCTATCCTTAAAATCTTAGTTTTTGAATAATAGCAGCTTTCGCCTACTGATATGTACACAAATTGAAGTGGCCACGAAAGACATTGCTGCGTGCAATAAGAACCCAGATCCAAAAAAGCAGGGTACACTGGAGGGAAAGAAGTTGCCGCAGGCTGCGAATAACCAAAACGATGTTAAGAGCGATTTCAATGAATTTATTTTTTAATTATCTATTTATTTATTTTTTGTTTATAGAATGATATAAAAGAAATAAAAGTTTTTTTTTTTTTTTTTTTTTTTTTTTTTTTTTAAATTTATTAAATTTAGCGACCAGCGAAGCAGGCGAAGACCGTCAGTTATAGTATATGCAAGGGTTGTTCCAGGTTTACTTTTAGGGCTAATTTTTGTAAAAAACATTTTTTTTTTTTGTGAAAAACAAAATATTTTTGTGAAAATTTATTTCTTTTTGTGATAAAAAGAATTATCACACGAAACCTTTCACTTAAGAAGTTACTCTATCTAATGTTCATTATCAAGTTAACAGCATATTACTGAGTCAAGTATACACACTCATTAAAAATAATATTGTTAACGTGGAAAACTTTTACAAAATCATCATCTTTTTAAAAATAAATCTTCAGAAAGGCCTGTTGTTATGAATCTGAATTTTGTGAAGAGACCCCATTTTATGGATTTGAATTTTCTAAAGGGGCCCATTTTAGATATTTGGATTTTGTGAAGGGGAAGCAAATGGGTCCCAGTTTTTACCTGGATCGACCCCTGATATATTCTAAACATATTTGGATTTTACATTAAGGCTTCATTGATAAATGAATTTAATATATATATATATGTATATATATATATATATATATATATACACTGGTGGACAATTGCTAAGGACGGATGACAATAACTTAGTTATTGTCATCCGTCCTTAGCAATTGTCCACCAGTGTATATATTGCGTTTGATTGCTGAAATTTACTGCAAATTTTTTATTAATTATTTAATACCATTCATATTTATAACTAGATCATGTATAACTTATAAGGTATTATTACATTTAACATATATTTCATGTATTTATTTTATTTTCAAGTACTTTATATCTTTCCTATTGCTAAATGTTGTTATTATTATTACTTTCTATTTCTATTAATCTTTTCTTTCTATTTTTAAATTTTTCCAAATAAAAAAGTAATTACATTATAAAAATAACTAAACGCGTTTCTATATATATATACATATATAAATAATATTAATATTTTTGTACGGAGACCTTCTTTTAATTTTATTTATTTATTTAGAATGATAAGCTAATGCAATTTTCCTTAAATACTTTTCAATTTCTCAAATTGCATCACTATAATGTTTTTAATTATTCACAATCTTCAGCAGCTATTTTAATAGAAATATTGTTAAGTTATAATATTGAAATGTATTAAAAAAGTTATATATATATATATATATATATATATACTGGCATCTCATAATTATAAAAGTAATCTAATTTAGGTTAATTTAGCATAAACTATTCTAGATTATTTAAGCAATGAAAATATGCATATTATTCAGTTAAATATTATTACTCAATCCCAATATTTTATTTCTGTACTCAGTCTAAACTAATAATAATAAAATAATAATAAATCTATAAAACATAATAAAATGAAACAAAACAAGTATTTAAAAGATACATCTGTGGCATAGCATACTAAAAACATTCTTTAAGAAAATTCTATTGATCAACTATTATTTCGATTATAGTTTAATTTGGATTAATAACAGCAGGCGAGTACAAAAAAATATCATTGAAACTTGGTGTCATTTATAGAATGAAGTGATCTTTAATGAGTTCAAGTAGTTTTAATATTTTTTTTTTAAAGAAAGAATACAAAATTTCGCTGAATGCACGATTTTTCATTACAATACAAGAGGGAGAAATTCAGCCGGCAGTTCATTTCATGGATAGTGACGTCACGATAGGTTTTATCACGTGACGCAGCGTTTTCCCGCCAACATGAGAACTACGCCTTTTAAAGTTAATTTATTAAAGCATCCGGTTTTCAAATATGCATAAAAATGGTATCAAAATGTTTGTATTTTCATGCTCTATCATTTACAAGTCAAAATGAAAAATGTGCAATTTCCCCATTGCAGAATGAAGTCAGGTGAATCGATAAATATTTATGTGCAGAGGTTATCTAAAATTGCTAAAGAACTTAGGCAAATGGGTCGCCCAATGGACTCGCCCAACACAACTTTGGGGGGGGGGGGGGCTAAGATTTTTCAAAATGCTATTCCAGATCAATGAAAAAGTTACCATTGTAATATTCAATTGTTAATGTCAGTGGTGTTTGGGGGGGTTGGCTTTAGCCCCCCGCCCCCCTTAAATCTGCCACTGGACACATATATTTGTTACCAGTTTTTACAGAACTTGTCTCCTAAATTTGAATCAGCAGTTCAATATATATTGTGATGGCATGAGGGTTTTGAATTTAAAAAGATTGTCACTTATATGATTGCTGAAGAATCACACCTTGAGTTGAGAAACTCTAATATGAGTCATCGAATTGAGATCCAAAATACAAGTTATAATGATAAAAGTTCTAAAAGTTTTTCCTGTGTTAAATGTTATTGGTGTAGACGTCAAGGTCACATAAGAAAGAATTGTCGCATTACTTTACACAAACAGCCTGCAAATGACTTAAATACTTCTTCTCAAAATACCTCCAGAAATAAGCCTTTGTCATCTGTAACTAAAAATAAAACTAAAGCCATCGCTTGCAACTTTTTTTCTAAAAATTATTTTATTGCTCAGGCAAATTTTAGCAATGTGGATGATGATAGCTGTTGGGCATTTGACACCACAGCATCTCACCATTTTTGTAAAAATATTGAGTATTTTTCAGATTTTACCTCCATTGAGGATGAAGATTTGTTTGCGGTGGTTGATGGGGTTAGTTTCCCTATTGAAGGGGAAGGTACTGTAAATTTAAGCTTTGATCATGGTAACTCATATGTTTTTGAAAAATGTTCTTCATTCTTCTAAACTTCGGAAGAATTTAATTTGGGGCAATATTAGGACTAAATGCTTGCATGAAATTAAATTTAATACAAAGAGTAGATAATATATGCATTGAAAGTAAATTAGATATTTTGAAGTTATATGAAACTGTTTTTGTAGGCCTTGGTAGATTTCCAGTGGAGGAATATCATATAGAATTAAAACCTAATGCAAAACCAGTAATACACCCACCTAGGAGAGTCCCACAAGCATTGCAGAATCGTTTAAAAGAAACATTGAGTAGGTTAGAGGTAATGGAATCATATCGAAAGTAAACAAACTGACAGATTGGATCCAGAGTTTGGTGATTGTAGAGAAACCAAATGGTCTTTTGCGTTTATGTTTAGATCCCAGGGACCTGAATAGGGTTATTAAAAGGGGACACCATCTGATACCATCGGCAGAGGACATAATTAGTAGACTTGAGGGAAAAAAATTATTCACTGTTTTGGATCTTAAAGATGGATTTTGGCAGGTTCCTTTAGATAATGAAAGCTCATATTTGTGTACTTTTAACACACCATATGGGCGTTATAAATTCAATGTTATGCCTTTTGGGATTGCTTCAGCCCCAGAAGTGTTTCAAAAGAGAAATGAAAGATTGTTTGGGGACATAAATGGGGTGGAAATATACTTTGATGATATAATTGTAACAGGAAATGATAAAGTCTCACATGATGCAGCTTTAATTGAGGTACTTAAAAGAGCTGAAGCTCTTAACATTAAATTTAATGCTGATAAGTTGCAGTTTAGAATGTCAGAGGGGTCAGATATATGGGTCAGATAATTTCATATATGGGTCAGATAATTTCAGATAAAGGAGTAAAAGCTGATCCAGGACACATTAAAGGTATAATAGGTATGCCTACCCCCACTTCAAAAAGTGAGGTGAGATGATTACTAGGCATGGTGAACTTTTTATCTAAGTTTATACCAAATTTATCTCAAATAACAGCATCATTAAGGGAGTTGATAAAACAAAATGTCGAGTTTAGATGGGAAAATGAACATACTGTGTCATTTAATCTGATTAAGAATCTACTTAGTTGTGCCCCAGTATTAAATGGGTCTGAAAAAATCATTATACAGTGTGACAGCTCAAAAGATGGTTTTGGTACTTGCCTGATACAAAATGGGCAGCCAGTTTCTTTTCTGTCTAGGAGTTTGACAGAATGTGAAAAAAATTATGCTCAGATAGAGAAGGAACTTTTGGCAATAGTTTTCTCATTTGAAAAGTATCATAATCTTGTGTATGGTCGACATGTAATTATAGAAAGTGATCACAAACCTCTTACATCGATTGTCAATAAACCCATGTCTAAAATATCATCTAGGTTACAACGAATTGTTATTGAAACTTTTAAAGTATGATTAGGAAATTCAGTATACACCTGGAAACAAAATGTATTTAGCAGACACACTGTCACGAGCATTTAAGATTGATACCCAGATTAAAGATGACCCCGAAATGAGTAATATTGTGCATAGTATAACCAAGTATTTGCCAATGAGTAAAAGTAGATTGAACCAATTTAAATATGAAACAGATCAGGACAATGAATTAAAAACTGTAATTAAATTTGTTAAGGAGGGTTGGCCGAAAACAATTAAAAATATGTCACAGGAATTAAAACAATATTTGAAGTTGCGGAGTGACCTGCATACAAATGAAGGATTGTTGTTTATGAATGATAAGATTGTTGTCCCTAGCAAATTAAGAAATCAAATGGTAACATTAATTCATGAGGGTCACTTTGGTATGGAAAAATGTAAACAACGAGCTAGGGAACTAATGTATTGGCCAGGCATAAACAGAGACATTGAAACAATAGTCGCACAGTGATGTGAAAAGTTTAGGCGTTCTAACACTAAAGAGCCTTTGCAACCTCACTTAATTCCTGATAGACCATTTGAAAAGTTAGGAGTGGATATTATGGAATGTGGAAATTTAAATTATTTGGTAATTATGGACTATTACTCTAAATGAATTGAAGTTTCAGAGCTAGTTAATAAAACTGCTACTGAAGTCATTGGAGTTCTTAAAGAGACTTTTTCAAGATATGGGGTTCCAAACCTTGTTGTTTCTGATAATGTACCATTCAATAGCCATTTGTACATAGATTTTGCTAAAGCTTGGGACTTTGAATATAATTTTTCTAGCCCACATCATCATGAAAGTAATGGCCAGGCTGAAAGGGGGGTGGGTATAGTAAAAATGATAATGAAAAAGGCAAAAGCAGATAATGTGGATTATTTTGTTGGTCTAATGGAATATAGAAACACACCCATTTCGGGATTGGGTCTCTCTCCCGCTCAGTTAATGTTTAATCGAAGACTGCGAACAAAATTGCCTGTTACAAATAAATTGCTTAACTCAGAATTATTTCATAATGTTAAAGGCCTGTTGACTAAGTGTCAACAAATTCAAAAACGGTTTCATGATCGTACAGCCAAATCTTTGAGTAAATTGAGCCCGGGAGATAATGTGCGTATGCAGAACATGAAAAATAAAACTTGGGAATCTGCTCGGATAATATCTGTTCATCCAAATTTGAGATCATACACTGTTAAAAGTGAATCTGGCAAAATATTTAAAAGAAATAGAAAATACCTAATTAAGACACATGGTAGATTTAAGGAAAAATTTGATTATAATGAAAATTCTTTGTCTGATAGTTCAGTTCGCAATAATATACTAGATCAAGGTAAATGTACTACTGTAGGTAATTCAGATGTAATTGTGACTAGAAGTGGAAGAATTTCTCGAAGACCGAAATATTTAAGTGATTATGTATAAACTTTGTATGTATAACTTCAGTAACTGTTTGTGTAAAGTTTCTTGTGTAAATATGATGTGAATTTTTAAGATGTGTGGTAACTTTATAAATTTGTATTTGATTGAATAGTAATTTTGTATATTTGTAATTGGCTGTGTACCTTTTTGAATGTTATCATATTCTATGTGATTTTGTAAAATGTGTAATAGTTTTACATCTCAAAGGGGGATGTCATGTGATTTAAACAGCTCAACTCTAACTTGATTCATACAACTCAACTCTACTTGGCAGCCATTATTTATAGTTTGTTTTTGCATGTCTGCTGGCTTGCTTGTATGCTATGAACTGTGATGTCGATGTATAATTTTGAACTGCTTATTTTAATTTATGATTTATGAAATAAATATATTTCATCTGTAATGTGTTTTAATTAATAGTAATAACATGACCTGGTGTCAGGACTGTAAAATAATGGAAGTTTGAAATGAATAATTCACGTATTAAGTGAATGTAGGGATGACCACGTGCTGTACTGCTGTCGCTTGTGCAACATGGATACTTTCAAGCCTCCAGGTGAAATGCGGTTTACTATAGGAAATGTGGCAGAAAATTGGAAAAGATGGGTCCAGAAGTTCCGTAATTTTATGCTAGCATCTGAGAAAAATACGAAATCCGAAAATGTCAAGATTGCAATTTTACTTAATCTCTTAGGAGACGAAGGTGTTGCTATTTATAACACCTTTAAAAAGACTGAAGGAGAAAATAATGTTCGCTCTGACTCTTATCCAGTTAAAATATATGGATGTTATGGAGTATTATTATTAACAAAACAAAAATATCAAGAATATTCCTTCATCGCAAAGACTGCTTAAAAAGGAACTGTTTGACCAAAATTTTAACTGTGGCGTCGGCTCGGAGACCACGGCAAAACTGCCGGGCTCTTCACCTACACCCTGCTCGTCCTGGCACTCCTCTGGATCTGCCTAACTGAAAATTTTCGCAGGCGAATTTCGAACCCACGCGCCGTAATCAGCCAATCAGCTTGCGCGCATTTTCACCAGACCACCGGAAGACGACCGTATCGTCACTTCCGAGAAATGTTCGATGATGTTCTACAACTTTCCAGAACAAATTCCCTGGCTGCATCCCCCTCTCAATTGGGCGGGAAAACGAGAAGATGCGATGAAAACATGGCTGCCCGGTGAAAATGAAGAAACTTATAGGCATGTGTATTTAAAATCGGTAAAATTGTTGTAATAAAATTTTGAAGCTGGATCCCGATATTTTCGACGTATTTGGATGCGGAATATATCATTTTAAAGCTAATGATCTGTAGATATCTCCTGTATTGGCGTCATTGCCGAGATACCTACCGAAAAATATTAAGAAATGGTTAAGATTGAATAATGTTAATGTTTGTAAAAATTGCTTTATTCAATTTTGGGCGATCATAGCCTTTATCTAATATATGAAAATTGTTTTATAATGTAGTATCGCAAGAGTAATCAAATTTTATGATAGATTATTATACATAATTATGTATCTTGGCTATTATAATGATTTTAATGATGTATACGTTGGGAAATTTTAAATAAGAAAAATGTTACTAAAAAAACAAGTGTGTAACAATCGGCAAAGATAATAAAAGAATCTTTTTGCTAAACTAAGTAATGGTGTTTATAATGTTTATCCTAGAATTTTGAATAAGAATGAAGGGCGAGTTACAAATGCTGCTAATGCTGATAACACGAACTGTAATGGTATTGAAGCATGGCATGCACGTTTTGGCCATATAAGCCCATATTTGGTCATTTATACTAGCAAATGTAATGGTGTAAAAGGCCTGCCTAAGTTAAAATTTTCAAAGTTTTTATGTGAACCATGTCACTTAAAAAAGCAGAAAATAATTCAATTTAAGTCGTTTAACGATACTAAATGTGATGGTCCATTAGAAAGAGTTTTATGGATATTTGGGGACCTATCAAAATTAATGGTTATAGGGGGGAAATTATTTTTTATCAATTGTAGATATGTACTCTAAGAGAACTGCTATCTATCCTTTAAATGACAAATCACAAGTTTTTTCAGTTTTTGTTTGCCACATTGCTCCGTGCTGAAAGGTTATTAGGTAAAAAGTTGAAGTTCATTCGAACTGACAACGGTACGGAGTTTGTGAACAGTGATTATAACAGTTTTTGTGATTTGAAAGGTGTTGTTCATGAATTGACAAACACATATTCTCCAGAACAAAATGGGGTTTGCGAGCGCCTTAACCAAACAGCTTTAAATTGTGTAAGGGCAATGTTGGTGGATAGTGGTTTACATATCCGTTTTTGGTCTGAAGCAGTTCTTTATTTTGTGTACACATGGATAAGTGTGATTCACCGTGGAGAAAAGAAAACCCCTTTTGAGCTGTATTTTGGACATAGACCATCAGTTCGACACTTGAAACCTTTTGGCCTTGTTGTGTATGCTGGTGTCCCAAAGCAGAAACGTCAACATAAGCTTTCGTCAAAGTCCCAGAAGGGTGTGTTAGTAGGATATGCTCTTAGGACGAAAGGCTACCAAGTCTAGTTACAGGAGGAGGGCAAAATCATCGAAACCTTGAATGTTTCTTTTTATGATAAATTGCATGGTTGTGACAGTGGAGCTGTACTGGGCACCTTGTCTTCCAATTTGGACTTGCTCACCAATGGTCCAGTTGATCGTGCTAAAGTTGATCCTGTTGACATCATTGGGCAGAGCGAGCCTGAAAAGGTTGATGAGGATATTCTGGATGGTGATCTTGAACCTGCTGATCCCCTTGCTGAAACCCAATCTGAACTCGTGTGGCGACGTAAAGCTGTCCCTAGACCCACTGGAAAGTGTGTGGATATATATTATTACCCTGATGATTCTAACACGCGGTTAAGATCTCTAAATGATGCCCAAAAGTTTTTTTAAAGTAAAAATGTGTTGTTTAACCCTGATTTGTTTGATTTTTCTGGAGCAAACTTGTTTGAGGGGTTGGTGAATCAAGCTGTTGTACCATCATCTCAATTGACTAAGTTTAAAAGAAAACGCAGGTGTGAAACGAAATGACTAGACTTGTCTATTCCAAGGACGTTTAATGAAGCAATAAAATCTCAACAACAGGCTGAATGGAAAGTTGCTATGGACGAGGAGTTGAATAGTATGGAAGAGCATAAGGTTTGGCACTTAGTTGAACTGCCGAAAGGTAAAGTTCTTTTGGGAAATCATTGGGTCTATGCCTTAAAGAAGGACGAGCATGGAAACATCGCACACTTCAAGGCTAGACTCGTGGCACAAGGTTTCCGTCAAATTAAAGGCGATACATACGATGAAACCTTCTCTCCTGTGGTAAATTTTTCAGTAGTCCGGTTTTTCTTTTCACTTTTAGTGTCAAATTTAAAATGGTTTAATATCCAATGCGACATTAAATGTGCCTATATATATATGCTCCATTAGATGAGGAAATATATATGAGCCAACCTCCTGGGTATATATATTGTTCAGGGCAAGGAGCATCTTGTATGCAAACTTGACCGAGCACTGTATGGTTTGCACTGAAGTGGACGCCTGTGGTATTATGAATTAAATCGTGTGTTATTGGACCTAGGTTTTGAAGAATTTAATTGGTGCAATTGCACATATAAATTTAAAGATTTTATTGTTTTGATGGTCTATGTTGACGACATTGTAATTTTTGGAAAAAGGCAGGTTCAAATAGACAATATAATTAAACGTTTGGAAGGTAATTTTGATTTAAAAATTTTGGGACAAACTCAAAAACTTTTGGGGGTTGAGTTTTTATATGATAACGGTGATGTACAGTTATATCAGTTGTCATATATTAAGGAAGTTTGTGAAAGATTCAGTTCATTCCATATTCCTGTGTCTTCCCTCTCAATAGTTAAAGGGATTAAATATTCTAAGAAAGACTGTCCAACAAACCAGCAAGAAACTGATGAGATGACTAAATTTCCCTATAGTAGTGTTTTAGGATGCTTGTCATTTATTTCGAATAGGACTCTTCCAGATATAGCTTACGCTGTCAATATTTTTAATCAGTTTGAAAGTAATCCAGGTCTTCCCCACTGGAACGGTTTAATAAAACTGCTAGGATATGTGTCATATACCAAACAGTATAAACTTAACTTAAAATGTCATAATTCTAATTTAATAGCTTATTCAGATGCCGACTTCGCCTTGAACCAGGATGATTATGTGTCAATGGGAGGACAAATTATTTTTATTGATGAAAGTCCCATTTCTTGGAGGACATTCAAAGAAAGTGGAGTAAGCCTTTCCACCATGGAGAGTGAGTTCGTGGCTATGTGTGAATGTGTTAAGGAATTGATGTGGCTGGACCACATATTAGAGGATTGTTATAAGCTTGGTATAATTCCTGATTCACATACTCTTCCACTTCTCCTAGCAGATAATCAGCCGGCAATAGATTTCACAAAGTCAACTATTGAAAATAATCGTTCTAAACATATTAACGTGAAATTGTTTTTCATACATGAGTGGCTGTTTGAGGGATTGTTTAGTCTTAAATATGCTTCTAGTCATGCTTCTTTAGTCTTAAATATGCTTCTTTGCCGATCCATTTACAAAGTCCATAAGAAAATTTAATATGAATAAATTTATTGATAAGGTATTTTTGAGAGATAATTAAAATTAAAAGTCAAGTTTAAAATTGTATTGTAACTGAATTTAAATTTTTCCTTTTTAAATACATTATTTATGTGTTTAAATTTCAGGTTTATGGATCCTATCAAAATCCATGGGTTTTTTTGAGAATTGTTTCTCAAATATGGGATTTAGGGTTTATGGATCCTATCAAAACCATATTATTTTTTTTTCCCCTTGGGTTTTTTTTTCTATTTCTCATTGCCAATGTGGTGTTTTGTATTTGTACATTTTTTATATGATTTGGTGTGAATGGTTAGGCATGGGTGCTCATGTATGCATGTGAATGTTTTATGTGTTCGTCTATATCATTGTATATATTTCATCTAAATGTTTATTGTGTGTTAATTGTATATGTATTTCATATAAAGTGCTTAATTATGATATCCATGTTTTCTTAAATTTGCAATGAGAAAGGGAAAATTGTATATACATATATATATATATTGTTACTAAAGTTTTTGAGAATTATTTCTAGTGCATCCTTGTTAAAAACGGATTTTTGGAGTAGATCATACTGGAAAACTGTTTATAATTCTAGATGGCAGTGCAGTCACTTGTTTTAGCAAACTGCCATTGGTTATGTGTTCTGATCCGCTGGTCAGTATTTAAGGACTTGTCGGCGAACGATGCAGGTCAGTTCTTCAACGTTTTGATTTTTTTGAAGCAGTCTGGTGGATCAGCTTTAAGATGTCTGTTATTTTTTAAGTCCAACCAGTAACGATGATTATTAAATGAAATTTATTTTACTCCTGTCGTTGTGGCTTCGGGCAGAGTTTTCTGGCAGTTGCAAAGGTCATAAGTTGTTTTTACTCTTGTTAAAAGTTTTCTTGTAGAAATGTTTTCCAAGAGCTGTGTAGTATCTCGTTGGCTTCCAGCATGTTGAGTCGCATGTAGTTCGTTAGACACTGGGCTAACGTCGTAGTGTTTTTTTTTTTTTGTGACTCTGTATGTTAACCTCGTTTGACATCATTGTTGGCTTTATGGTATGTTAAGTTTTATGAATATATATATATCGTAGTTGATTTTCTTTAATGATGAAGTTAAGTTTGAATTATGTTTTCGTTTAGTTAATTAAAAGTTTATTACCGTTGAAGTTTTTCTGTTGAGTTTTGTTAAAGTTGGATAGAGTTTATTATAGTTAAAACTACAGATAGATTTATGTTTTTAAAAGTTGTTTTAAATTGTTGATTTTAGTTAAAGTTGTTTAAAGTTTATTTCGGTTGAGATTAATAAGAGTCTTTTATGAATATTAAAGTTTTTGTTAAGTTTTTATGAAGTTTGTTTTTACAAAGTTGCTGGTCAACATTTGTTAAAGCCTCATTTACCAATATATTAGTTGCCATGGATTGAAAATATACTAATGTTGTTTGTTGAAGCTAATGATTAATATATTGTTGTTGAAAATTATTTTTACATTTGTTGAGTTTTTCATTGTTTCTTAAAACTTGTCCTCATTATTTGGGTTGCATTTTTCTAGATATAAACTTATACATTTGAGACTGCTTAATGCATTTTACAGTTAAATTTTCATTGTGCATATTAAGATACGCTGCAATGTTAAATTAGCCAAATCGGCTATCACAATATTTAAGAGAAAACGTGCGGGGAATGAGGCCTCTCTCCATGTGTGCTCTTGCCTAGGAAAATCATGTCAAAATTACGACCCCGGGAGGCGATGCAATGTAATCGTGTTGGCTAAATTCACCATTCTCTTGTTTTTCCCGTCAGCATTACAAACACTTATTTTTTTTCTTACCTCCTGAGGTTTTATGTTTAGCAAACTGTAGTCAAGTGCTAAATTAATTTACTTCCTTTTTATGAAAAATAACTAAAATAGGTAAAAATGCCACTTTGTTTACATTCTTCTAGTTAGCTCAAACGCTAACCGCTGCCAGCAAGCAAGCAGCATTGCTTTCGCAGTATTTTTAATTCAACTCAGTTTCTTGCGACCGCAATTATCTAATTTAGTTTCTATTCAAAAATTTTAACTATTAATCAATTATATAGCACTTGAATACAAATATAAAATCATTCACCTATATTTGCAGGGTTTTTTTAATTGTATAAATTTGCATGTGAAATTAATGGCAGTACAACTAACTGTTTCTTTAACTGCCAGCAAATCTTCTAGACAGCATCACGGCTCATTTAAAAAGGGATGTGTATATGAGTATATACTTTTCAATCTCATTCATTTATTTTTAAGTCTATATATTTATCCAAAAAGTCATTTTAATGAGATATATGAATTTTCTTGTACTCACATGTCCAGTGCCAGAAAATTTTCTACATGGGGAGGAGCTTATTGCTGCTACTCTGCATTTGGTTTTTTTTATTAACAAACAGATTAATAAACCCACAAGAGGGTTATGGGCCCAGAGCCCTTTCCTAGTTTAAGGAAATTAATTGAAGTAGATAAATTTTAAGATGGCTACTAACATAAATCCACAGCATTTATTAACTAGACATAATTATCGTTCTTGGTCTAGAAATATAAAAATTAAAATAGAAAGTGAAGGTTTTATTGTTTGGATAGATAAGAAAAATTGGCCTCAAGAGAGGGAAACTGAAAAAGAAAAATTACCTCCCATTTCTAAATTTAAACTAGAGCAAAGCAAAGCTAAAACATGCGGATTAATAAAATCTTATTGTAGTCCTGATATTTCTTTAGAAATTAATCATTTGGATGATCCAGCTGAAATTTGGAAAATCTTGGAAAACCAGAATAGGGGGAACTACTTCAGATAGGTCATATAGAATCTCTTGTTTAAAAGAATTTAAATCCCTTAAGAAATTGTCTGAGGAAGAATTGCCAACCTTTATAGCTAGAATTGAAGATAGTTGCCGAAGTTTAGAAGATATTGGGGAAAATATTTCAGAAGATTATAAATGTTATGCTTTAATTGAAAATTTACTCATTGTGTATGACTATTTAGCCCTTGAAATTGAGAACTATGAGCCAAATGATTTTAAATTTCTAAAAATTAAAAGTGAAATCCTGAAGAAATACACAAAACTAAAGTAGAATATTTAGCAACTGAAAATTTGAAACCTAATATAAAATTTAAAGTAAAATGTGAATTTTGTAATAAATTAGGCCATTCAATACGAGAATGTAAGATGAAACAACGAATTGAAGACAAAGTTAAACAAATGCATTGAGGGGCATTTATAACAGAAAGCAATGTTTCTGAATTTTTAAATAGTTGTCAGGCAAATGAAATATCAACTAGAGAATGGACTTTGGACAGTGCGTCCACATCGCACATCTGCCAGAACAGGGAATTCTTTACAGAGATGCGAAAACCTGAAAACAACTCGGCAGTAAAAATGGGTATCACTCCCTATGAGGTTGAAGGCATAGGGACAGTTAAATATACAATAAAAGAAGGTCAAAACATGAAAACTATAACCCTTTTTAATACTTTGTATGTTCCCACAATTCATCGAAATCTTATAAGCATGTCTAAAATGGATAAAGCTGGTATGCACGCAAAACCAGACCATGGTTTTAAAAATTTTTTCCCTCATTGGAAATATCTTTGGTCTGCAAAATTAAAAGATAATTTTTATGTGTTATAAAAGGGCTCCCATTGAAAAGTAGAGGTGTAAATGAAATTAAAGAAAACAAAATGTCCCCAAAACTAACTAAAAGGAAAATTGTTAAAGAAAAAGACAGCATTAAATCTAGAAATGAAAATAAAAATGAAGCTATAGAATTTGCCTATTCAGTAGATAAAAATGATATTATGATTTGGCATAGAGTCCTGCGCGGGTCGGGTTTCACCCGACCCGAACCCGACAGATGAATTTTAAATCAACCCGAAACCCGACCCGAACCCGAAAAAAAAATTGATATCTATCAATTGTCCTCACACATAAAAAAATTGTTAATTTTATAAATATAAATGCTTATTTTTCATCATATAACTGTTAACTTACCTTTTCTTTAAATTTATTAAAAGTTTTCTTTACTTAAAATTCGGTCAGCCATCTTTGCCTGCATCACGCCTTAAGGATCGATGTTTTGTTTACATCGTTGCCATTGCCAATCTTGCTCTGCATAATTTTTCTTATTTTTACTGTTGCCACTTCTATTGAAATAGTTATAGTAAATTGTATTTTCGGCTATGACCGTTGAGTGGCAATAGTGATGTATTGTTTATATGCAGATTTTGACTTTTCAGTCAGTATAAAAAGATCGCGGCGTGTGTGTTAAAATGCAGTTATCAGCAGTTGTCAGCAATGGCCAGCTAGTCTTCAATTAGAAATGAAGTAGTAGTTTGTGAATAATTGAGCAGCTTTAAGCTGTTGATGGCTAAGCACTGGTGTATGTGCTTTTAGTGTTGTTACAGCTAAGCTAGTTATGCTCTTTTGGCTATTGCATTTTTTAGAAACGATGACTGCCGTTGTTGAAAGTTTACATATGTTAAATTGTTAAGTTTCTGTTTTAAATTTGTTCCTTCTTAAAGGATAAAGTTTTTTCGTCATTCGCGGGTGAAGAGAATTCTTGAAATAAAATTGATAATCGATGTTTTTGAAGCGAGATCGTTACATTTGATTTTTTAGTGATGTTATATTTTGTTTAGCTGCTTTTTAAGCAGCACTTGTTAAGTTTAAAAAAGTGTAAAGTTAATTAAAAAGTTAAATTAAAGTCTTCTAAATTAAATCATATAATTAACAGTGTATGAGCATAATCTTCATCGTTGCTACTTTGTTCTAATACATCTCGTTTTACTTTCGCTGGTCATTCTGGCGATCGCGGAAGTATAGTCATCATCCTATTTCCCGCTGATCAACCTGGCGATCGCGGATGTTTTGTTGTTAAAACGAAATGTGATTGTTCTTCAAGTGCATTATTATAGATATCTGATTATGCTTATTGCTATGTCCGGTTCATCACCTGAAAAGGTAATCTTGTTTTTGTCATATTTTTAAAAGTTTAATATATATTTATGCTTTGTTGAATAAAACTGTTTTTTTTTTTTGTTAAAACGGTTTTTTTTTGTTGTTTTGTATTTGATGTGTCATAACAGTTGAACACTGGTCAGGTTACCTTTTATTGAAACCCTTACAACTTAAAGATTAATTTGTTTCCACTGTTATGCGATCTGCATAATAAAAATTAATTAAAAGATAGATCTTTAGTCTATGTCAAAATTCATCAACCCGAAAACCGACCCGAACCCGACAAAAAAATTTTCATCAACCCGAAAACCAACCCGACCCGAAACCCGAAAAATAAATTAACATTACTTATTCATCTAAAAATCATGCAAAACAAGGTAAAATGATATAACATGATATAAAATAAAGTAAATTTTCATTGTCACACAGTTGGTAAATTATAAAAAAAAAAATCTGGAGTGACTCCACTCGACTTTCCGAACATTGAGCAACTAACAGTTTTGTAGATAAAATAAAAAAAGAGGAGTTGCTAAAGAAACAAAAGAGAGAAAACCATAACAGTGTGTTTGAGTATTTTTCTCCATATATCACACGAGGTTTTATTTAACGCTACTGAACTTTAAGCCCTTAGATCATAATGATAAAGAATTTTTCGTTGTGTCCCTGTAAAAGTCTATAAATTCTGACAAACTTAAACAAATTTTCACATTTTACCCACAATTTTGTCAAAGCCCCACTTTTTTTTTATTATTGTTACTGAGTGAATTTGTATAGGAAAACATAGAAGAAAGTCTCGTGGTGGCCACAATTCACCAAAATGCTTATAGTTAGTGCAACAGTGATTTATAATATTCATACAAATTTTCAGCTCAATTAAATAAGGCTTTTAGATGCTATTGCACTTTTAAAAATTTGGTCTCATAGGCCATAATGATAAAGAATTTTTCTTTGTGTCCCTGTAAAAAAACTGTAAGTGCTAGATTCACCAAAATCTATACAGTTGGTTCAAATGTGACCTATGACATGTGTACAAATTCTTTGCTCAGATTAATAAGGCGTTTAGATGCTATCACACTTTTAAAAATTTGGCAAAGAATTTTTCTTTGTGTCCCTGTAAAAAAACTATAAGTGCTAGATTCTCCAAAATCTATACAGATTGCGTATCTGTGACCTATAATATGTGTATAAAGTTTTTGCTCAATTGAATAAGGCGTTTAGATGCTATCGCACTTTTAAGATTTTGGTCCCTTAGCCATAATGATAAAGAATTTTTCTTTGTGTCCCTGTAAAAAAACTATAAGTGCTAGATTCACCAAAATCTATAGGGTTCGTACTATGGTGACTTACAATATACGTACCAACTTTCAGCTTATTCGAACAAAGCGTTTAGACGCTAGCGTGTTCACTCACAGACATACACACATACATACACACATACATACACACACACATACATATATCATCGTAAAAATAGTGAAAACGGACTCGTTGGACCTCGAAACGTATAGAAACATCAAAATCTCGAATTCGTATTTTTGACATGATTACAATACTTTCCTCACTATAGTGTTCGGAAAATAAAAACTAGTATGTTGTGGCCACCACAAAACATTCTTCTATATTTTTCTGTTAAATTCACTAAGTGCGAATAATTTATTAAAACTATTTTTAAAAAGTTTAACGTGATGAATGCAAATAATTTTCATCTTAGGGAAATCTAACACTAAATATCCAAAGAGAGACAGTTTTATCATCTATAAATAACTTCTTAAACAATGCGTTTTTATAATGGTTATCTCACATATCATGGTTCGTACAGTTATATGGCATAGAAGTTGAGATATAGCCATCCTGTTATCGATGAAATTCGCAGTATAACAGCACCACCTATTGGCCGACAAGCATTCAAACTGAGTCATCATAATGTTTCATATTCGCCTTCTCACATATTAAGTTTTGTTTGATGATACACAATAGAACCTGAGATATAGCTTTCCTTCTAACTGTGGAAATCGCTGTATAGCAGCAACACTTGTTGAGCGGTTTACACCAAAAGTTAACAGGCGCTAATATATATTAAAGGGCACCTACATACAAATTTATATGAAATTCTGTGCAGTAGTTCTTGAGATATAGCCTTTCCTTAAATTGTGGAAATCGCTGTGTAGCAGCGCCACCTGTTGGCCAATAGGCAGTCAATTTGAATCACCGTAATATCTCATATTGGTCGTCTCACATATCAGGTTTTGTTGTATTATACGCAATGAAACCTGACATATAGTCTAGACCTCCCAAAACTTGTAAATCCATCGAAAATCTGAAGTCGAAAATTTTTACGATTCGAATACTTTCTTCGATTGAATATAGAAGAAAGTAAATAAAATAAAATAAAATAAAATGTAATTACTGATTGTATTAAGTTAAAAATTTAAAAAAAAAAAAATGTTTAATAATAATGTTTGAACATTTATGTGAGTTGTGAACTTCAAGATTGCAAAAATATGCTTCATTTTCAGTGTTAGTAGTTCATTGTTTAATGCTTATATTCTGGAAATATATATATATATATATATATATATCTTTATTTATTGCTTTTGTTCGACGTGAATGTTTATAATAATTTGGGTAGCAGGGATGTATGATTCACAATTGAACATCTGCTTTCCCACAATCACTTTCAATTCACACGATCAGCAAATTATCTTCTTACAGTTGCAATTTGCATGCATTGTTTATTTGTTCTAGAGAAGACGTTAAAGAATATTATTATTATACCTTGATGGAACCCGTTTCCTAAATGTGTTTATTTTACATTACTTTTTACTTTCTTCTGTATTCAATTGAAGAAAGTATTGAAATCGTAAAAATTTTCAGCTTCTGTTTTTTGATGAATTTACGCGTTTTGGGGGTTCCAGAACACAATTTGACTAGATATTCTTAGAAAATATGTATCAGTCTGTTTGTGTGTCTGCGTGAAAAAAAAATTGTGCGACTGTATCTCAGGAACTACTGCAGTTAACTGGATATAAATATATATGCAGATGTGCCTTGACCTAAATTAGTACCTATCAACTTTTGGTGTCAATTTCTTAACAAGTGGCGCTGCTGGACCGTGATTTTCACAATTTCAGGAAAGGCTATATCTCAGGAACTAATACATGATTTTGTATATAATTTATATGCAGATACACTTTGACATAAATTAGTGAATACCAACTTTTGTGTAAATTGATCAACAGGTGGTGCTGTTATACGTCGACTTTCACATTTTCAGGGAATGCTATATCTCAGGTTCTGTTGTGTATAATCAAACAAAACTTGACATGTTTCTGTGTAGCCATTATATGACATTACGCTGATTCAATTTGGATGCATATCAGCCAATAAGTGGCGCTGCTATAGTGCAATTTTCCCTGAGGACGGGATGTGGCATATAACAGTACGAAACCCGATGTATGAGGTAACCATTATGAAGATGCTTAAGACTTTATTTATAGAGAATTAAACTGTCTTTCTTTTCTTATATTTAGTGTTAGTTTTTTCTAAATGAAAATCATTCATTATGGTAAATAATTTTAATAAATAATAATTTTAAGAAAATATTTTTACTGAGCAAATTCCTATCGGAAAATATAGAAGAAAGTTTGAGGTGGTCACAGCATACTAGCTTTAAATGAAATCACAACAAGTATTTCTTCTATATTTGCTGTATAAACAAGTATAAATGGAGGAAAATTCAAAATTCTGTTTACATAAAAGCGAGGATTGAATTTCATTAAAATTAAAGGTATTAAATAAATAAAAATTAAATTAAAATAAACTAGTATGTTGTGCCCACCACAAGACTTTCTTCTATATTTTCTAATACAAATTCGCTCAGTACAGATAATTTACTAAAGCTATTATTTATTGAAATTACCTACCATAATGAATGCAGACAATTTTCATCTTAGAGAAAAAATACATTGTACAAAAAAAAAAAATCTGGTGTGAAACAACCACACGACTTCCATTACCCACTATTACGCATATTATAGGCATTTTTGAGAGATAATGTGATCAGAAAACATAAAAGTGACTTAAAGAGAAAATCGTTAGAGCCGTTTTTGAGAAACCAATTTTTACAAAAAATCAATTATTGGCCAGAAAACAATAATTACATACAAAATGATATTTAAAAGTGAGTTAATAGGGCGAGTTTAAAAAAAAAATCCGTACAGCCGTTCTTAAAGGAACGCCTTTGCGAGGCCTGAAATTGAGCTATTTATACAGGACGCCTATCAATTTTCCTGAACTAACCAACTATATCATTCGAAAGGACATCTAATAGAGTGTTTATATATCAAGTTTGAAGAAAATCGTTAGAGCCGTTTTTGAGATACGGTCTTACGGTCCCACTTCCGGTTTTTCAATTTTCACCAAAATTTGGAAATTTCATCTGTAGACCAGACGTATTTCAATTCTAAAGTTTTGTAGCTCTATCTTTATTAGTTTCTGAGCTATAATAGCCAGAAGATTCTCCACATACATACACACACACACATACATACACACTGACCAATTGCCAAAAACCACTTTTTTGGACTCAGGGGACCTTAAAACGTGTAAATCAGGTGAAAACGCAGGTGTAAATCAGTAAAGAATACATCACATATATATATATATAAAAGTGGTTCAATTTTTCTTAAAAAGTTCATTTAAATATGTGAGCAAAGCCTGCTAGTAATGAATAAACTAAAAATTCTTCATTTCTTTCCACCTAGTTCCGGCCACTGAAAACAATATCATCCCACCACCTCTTGAGACTCCAAAAACAGTATTGCCACCTCCTCCACCCACCTCACCTCCTCCTCTGCCACCTGCACCACCACCACTGCCACCATTGCCAGTAACCGGTAAGTGTATGTGTGTTTTTTTTCCCCTAATTTTATCCATAGAATTTTTAAAATGCTTTTTATTTTATTGCCAACAAGAAAAAGGATTAATTTTACAGAAATGGTAGAAGTAGAAATAGTTAAAAAAAAAAAAAAAAACCATACCTCTAATCTTCATCTATAGATATTTGAGATTTGTTATTAAATAACTTATTTTTCAAAAATAATATTTTTAATATTAGTTACCTAAGTAATAGTTTAGATTTGATATTATGCTATATTATGCTTTGAATTTTATTGTATAGGTAGTTAATATATTTTAATCTTGAACATGTGTTTTGTATTCTGTTACTTTTTTCCATTTTTTCCTATTTCTTCCAGTTTCTTCCGTTTTTTTTAAAATTTATTTTTACTTTCTTCTACTGTCCTGGAGAAACTAGTTTCTTCCGGAAGAAACCCAATCCAGTTAAATCAATGGGCCGAATTTTTAAATGTGCTTATTGATATCTTTATATTGCCCTAAACGTAATACAATTAATCTAAGGTTTTCAGTTGCACAAAATCATATCTTCTATAGAAATTGGTATGTACAGCATTAATATTTTATAAGAAGAATTATAGAAAATAATTCAGATACTTTACAGGCTATCATTGGAAATACTTGAAAATGAGTTTTCTGCTGTCCTATGACAATAGTTTTATTACAAAACTTTAGTGCACTGTACATTATTAAAAATTTCAGCTCAAACTTGGACCAATATTTGGAGTAAAGTTATAAGCAATTCCATAATGTGGTTCAACCTCACTTTTAAGTTTCCTACTTCTTGTGATTAAATTTAAGTTGCACCAAAACTTGGAGCTACCATACATCCACTCACAAGGGAAGTATGAATCAGTAAAACTCCTATTGAAACCAAACTAAGCTTAAATTAAAGACTGTGGTTGAAAACATAGGGTAAACTCACCCATGCGCCAAGATAAGATCCTAGAAAATTTAGCGCCTTTGGGGCTGTCCATAAATGATGTCACGCTTTTTTTTCAGAATTTTGGACCCCCCCCCCCTCTGTCACATGTCACGGAACATGACATACATCAGTAATTATTTGAAGTTCAGAAACAAAATATTAGACTAGAGATCATATTTCAAATTTTATTTTTAGATGTTGACTATGGATCTTAATGATATCTGTAAATATAACCATAATAATGATACGTGTAGTTATTTTGTATGAACTAAGAGTAAGGTTTACAAAAAAAAAAAAAAAAAAAAATCCAAATTAATATAGAACAGTTGTAAAGTATTCATAGAAAACAGCAATTGAAAACAGTAGTGTTTTGGAAAACCGAATAAAATTGAATATACATTCGTACCTCCATTTAACAAAGTCGCCAAATCCAGCAAAAAAGTTCATTTTATGGAAAATTTATTAAAGATTCACATTTTATAATGCTTTAAACTATTCAAAGACAAATTTGTAATTCATAAGCACTAAATATTATATGAAAAATGTATTGAATTAAAGTGAAGATATATTGAATATATCTTCACTTTATGAACACAAAACACTCTAAAACAGATTGATTTTTTTTTTTTTTTAATGTCTCAATTGTTAGTTTTACTTAAATGAATTGTTATTTGCCACATAAATTATATTAACATTTATAAAATTACATACCCAATCATACAACAGAAATTAATTGTAATCGTTTACCATGCATTATGACTCTTCTTCCCATGGAGAAGATATATGTTCATTCATTGAATACACGCGCATTTTGATATTTGTATTATCCTCGGATATAGTAACCCCTGTGATATCAATGTCATCTTCATCCACCCAGTCTGAAAATTCAAAATTTTCTTTGAAAGCAGTTACAGCCATGATTTCTTTTTGTCTGCGTGCAGCAATTCGAAGCAGTCTAATTTGGCCAACTTCTGGCTGACACTTTTTTGTGGTTTTATGCATAACAGTTATGTGTTTCTTCAACGTGACACTGGATGCAAAATACAAATTGCAACGCTCACAAATACGAGTAGGAAGTACGCTTTGCACTGGCGGACAGTAGAGATCATATGGGAATACTCTGTAGCTAGTCTGTACAGATAGGGGAAGAAGTTCATCTGTTTTTAAAATTTGTGCAGCAAAAAGTGATGGAAATTTATAATTTCCTGAGTCATCTCGATTTATCGGTGCTTTAAGACCTTCCATTGTTTGACACACTGGAATTGGAATTGGCAAAAACCTTGATGGTACAAGGTTGAAGAATGAACTTTGTACTTTTTTTCAGCATTTCACATCAAAACATTTGACTATTTGAGTGAAGTACTGGCTTGTACGTACATGAGAAGAAAACCATACTTCATCCACTTCATCGAAACTCTCCTGATTTAGCTCAGATTTTTCTGGAGAAATATACTCGGCTATAGTGGGGTAATTGTCTAAAACAACAGCAGACCATACTTCTCCCAAACACTTGCCGGCATATTCAAAATTTTCTTTTTCCAATTCCAGATTGATTGTATTGCCCTGAGCATCAAGATGACTCCCATAATGTTCATGAGGCAAAATGAGTCTGGAGAGTTCTTTACTTAATGGGGCCATTCGTCTTTCTACCCTATTAAAGGCACTTCGCCCAGGGGCATTGGCTGCAATAAAAAGGGCATCAAGATTGTTTGTGCAGAAATGATGCACTCCAACTTGAATCATTTTCCGATACCTTGGGTTTTCATCGGGACCTCCATTTACAACAAAAACAACTACAGGTTTAACAGCATTATTAAACTTTGTTATCATATCGAATTCTGGTAATTCCAGAAGTCTTTCGAAATCTAAACCGTGTGAATAAGCAGTTGATGTAGAGTGTTTCCCAGAACGAATGGCTACATACATAGGACCGGAATATCCAACAGCCTCTAATTGGCCAAGCCCATCTTTTTGGATATGTATTCCGGCATAAACCGATGGGATTAGCTTATGTTTCGACGTAACAACCCAGTCGTGATCTGGCAGTGACACTTTGTATTCTACGTGCATAAACAAAGGGGATTGTTTGTTCGCTGCGGTTAATCCAATTGGCACTCTTGCTTTGTCATCTTGGCTAATAAAACACACATCCAATGGTCCAAGAAATGACGAAAGTTCCTCTAATCGTTGAATGTTCGCAATACAGAATTGTCCATCTATGTGTTTGAGGTGAGAATCATTCTGGGCACGAATCAATTTGACAGGTGCTGTAACAACATTGAGACTCATTGAAACCTTTGGACAGCCCCTGCCTGCCTGGACTCGCCAAGCTTAACGGGTTGGATGCTGTCCGCCGGAGCGAATAAATCGCCGGATCACTGCATGATAACCACCTACTGCCAGACAGTAATCTAGACGCTACAGAGAATGAGCTGTGTCCGATTGCTCGTTCAGACTTCTAACTTCAGTCGGGAGAGGACCACTCTTCTGCTAAGGACTGGGTGACTTCAGATGACAGCTCTGGTACGGCAGGGTTGCGACATCATCTTCTGGACACATTATGCTCGACTGACACACCACACCTCCAGATCGCACAAGGTAGGAAGCGCACAGTCACGCTACCTGGATGCAGGAATTTAGAATATGTGCACAATATCGGAAAGCCAGAAGGGAGAACAACAAAAAAAAAAAAAAAAAAAAAAAAAATTTTTGAATTTTGGAATGGGGGGGAAACTCGGGGGGACCCAAAATGATAAGTTGTGCACTCAGAATTATGCCAAAGAATGGAGGCTAAAAAGTAGAGGGGGGGGGGCTAAACACCAAAACTGCTGAACGACAAACATGAGAAAGAGAGGAAAAAAAAAAAAAAAAAAAAAAAAAAAAAACGATTTAATTTAATACTTGCCACTGGAGGGGGGAAGGAAAACTTTGTTAGCGCATAGTCTAGAGATTTGAAGTGGCTGACCGAGAGAGAGAGAAGAAAAAAAAAAAAAAAAAAAAAAAAAAAAAAGGGGAGAGGGACCATGCGCTTAAGGCCTAATAAGAAGAAGGAAAGAGGGACCATCGCAATTTTGATCCACCACGGGGGGATGGTGCCCCGCGTTGGTAGCCCGACGACTGCTTAACGACCCCATCGAGCACTTGACGGTGCAGCACATTTTTACGAGGACCAGACACCGCCACACCCTCGGAGAGAGAGAAAAAAAAAAAAAAAAAAAAAAAAAAAATAATAATATTTATATTTAAAAATACAATAAGAATAAAATAAAAATAAAATAAAATAAAGTTAATAAATAGATAATTAAGTAAATTAATATGTATTAATAAAAAACAACAACTACAAAAAAAAAAAAAAAACTATTTATTAATTATTATTACGGATAGTTGATTGTTAACTAGACCTCCCGGGCATCGGAGAACTGCAGGGAGGCGAAAAGAAATCAGCGGAGCTTCAGGGAGCCGAAAAAAAAAAAAAAAAAAAAACGGGGAGATAGCCGCTCTAGCTTGGCTCCCGGTCACCTTACCCACTCAAGGGTCCGGTTCGGGAAAACCAAGGGGCTAAAAAAAAAAAAAAAAAAAAGGGTGGGGGAGCTAGCCGCTCTAGCTTGGCTCCCGGTCACCTTACCCACTGAAGGGTCCGGTTCAGGAAAACCAAGGGGCTAAAAAAAAAAAAAAAATAAATAAATAAATAAATAAAAAAATAAAATAAAAAAAAAAATAAAAAAAAAATGGGGGATAGCCGCTCTTGCTTGGCTCCCGGTCACCTTACCCACTCAAGGGTCCGGTTCGGGAAAACCAAGGGGCTAAAAAAAAAAAAAAAAAAAAATTGGGTGAGCTAGCCGCTCTAGCTTGGCTCCCGGTCACCTTACCCACTCAAGGGTCCGGTTCAGGAAAACCAAGGGGCTAAAAAAAAGAAAGAGAAGAGAGAAAAAAAAAAAAAAAAAAAAAAAAATTGAAAAGGGGGAAGAGCCACTCAAGCTTGGCTCCCGGTCACCTTACCCACTTAAGGGTCCGGTTCAGGAATACCAAGGGGCTCCAAAAAAGAGAAAAAAAAAAAAAAAAAAAATGGAAAAGGGGGAAGAGCCACTCAAGCTTGGCTCCCGGTCACCTTACCCACTAAAGGGTCCGGTTCAGGAATACCAAGGGGCTCAAAAAAAAAAAAAAAAAAAAAAAAAAAAAGGGGGGGAGAAAGCTGCTCTAGCTTGGCTCCCGGTCACCTTACCCACTCAAGGGTCCGGTTCAGGAATACCAAGGGGCTTAAAAAAAAAAAAAAAAAAAAAAAAAGGGGGGCACCCACAAGGGGGCGGGCCCGGGGACCTGAGCTGGACCAAGCCCTGACTCCTCCCTGCACTAATCCAAACAAACCCGCCGAAGGGGGGGAGGAGAAAAAAAAAAAAATATATATATAAATTTTTTTTTTTTATTGTTGGTACATAACAGTTTAGTAATTAGTTTAATCGGTTAAGATTGTTTTATGGGGAGGGAAAAAAAAAAAAAAAAAAAAAAAAGGGTGCATGATCAAGATTCGAATGAGGCACTACGGACGTAAGGTGGCTTGCGAGGCCCGATGCAAGGATTCAACCTTTTGGGTCCCTTCCTGGGATTCTGGAGTTTAGAGTTTCTTCTGTTCGGACCTAAGAATGCTGATAGGTGAATCCAAAGCGGTGTGCTGAGCGGTAGTGCCTAGCTTCTTGAACACGCCATTCAATCAACTCAAGAAGAGTAAAAAAAAAAAAAAAAAAAAAAAAAAAAGATTATAATTCGGTTTTTACTTAACTTAGATTAGTTAAATTCTTAATTTATTATCATTATAAGATGAGTGAGAGAAAAAAAAAAAAAAAAAAAAAGGTTGGTTCCATAACCCATTCATGCGCGGTCATGAGCGTGGTGCGGGCTTACAGACCAGATAAGACCGAGGACCGTTTACATTTTATGCACATTTTTTATACAATTTTTATTTATACATTTTTTTATACATTTTTATATTATAGTAGTTTTTTATACATTTTTTTTTATTTTTTTAATAATTTTTATTTTACAAAGATTTTTTAATTTTTACATTTTTACTTTTACCGGGCCTCAGGTAATATTGATACTGGCCGCTTTAACAACAGGGGCCTCGTTCATGACCTAAAATAAACAAAAAGTGGCGGTAGCGGTGGATGCCTCATTGGCTGGTAGGTCCTCTTCTTCCGGTGTTCTACTCCTTTTGCTGCTGAAGAGTGGAGGTTTCTTACTGATGCTGACACTGCTTATTGTTACTGGGAAATGTCATCTATGTTGTTTGTGAGCCATCTGACTATGTGTTTTGCCTTTTTTTGTACATGTGTGTTTTGTGTTAGCTGTTTGGCTGTAACAACATGTCATTTTCCTTCGAGGGTTGAGCTCCTTTTTGGCAAAAAGCGAAGATACACCCCACTTCTTGATACAGAAAATCTGTCTAGTTTCAGCTGGGCAGTCAGTTCATCCAATGTTTTTATGCTGCAATAAATATTACTTTGTCGGTTTTCATGTGCAGCTGATCCATGAATCGCAATATCAACAATTGCTTTTAATAATTCTGGTTGATCGGCTTCCAGTCTCGGCCTACCACACTTATCTCGAATTTGCAAGGCTTCCTTCACATGTGAATATGCTTCACACACTTCAGCTAATTTTTTCTTCTTCAATTCTCTGGATTTTTTCTGTCTCTTCTGGTCACTGATTTTCTTCTTCAATTTTGCTTCCACTTTCCGTTTTTTTCGCTTCACTTTCTTTTAATTCTGCTTCTTGTTTTTCCGTCAGCATTCCACTCGATTTTCTTTTATAATAACCAACTAAATCGCTGTTGATCACATCCAATTGTAGCTTAAGTTCCTCTTGGACCCTTGCTTTCTTTGCAGGCTGATCTTGTGGGATGTTTTCATCAGGTATTTCTAAAATATCCTTTTCTTCAAATTTAACATCAATTTTCTCAGATACTGAGACAGTTGCTTGAAGTTCTTTTTTCAACACTGGTTGTTTAGACCAAAATGTCATTAAAGCTTCTTTCTTTTTCAGCGTGAGTGCTTCATACTTTTTTATGTGTAAAACTACCTCGCTTTCCAAATTATAAGACTTTTTCATGGAGTTCCACAATTCCACAACACATTTTTGAGCATCCTGTTTTTTTTTTTTTTTTTTGTCTGGATAAACTTTCATATAGGCTTGAAATAAGTTTTGAAATAGCTTATCTTTATTCATTATGTAGATGAAGAGAAAATTAACTAAGAGTAAGAAATTGACTGAGACTGGAGAGTAAACAATCTTAAACTGACAGTTTAGCTGTTGAAGGGATGCTCTCTGTTTGTCCATGCACAAACTGCCCTATCATGAAATTCAAGGAATTGTTTAACAATAACACCTGACTATCTTGTGTGTGTGTGTGGGGGGGGGGAGTAATAGACCCCTTTCAGTCACTATCAGATCAGATAAAAGAAACAGTACAGTACACAAAGTTTTAGACACCTGAGAATTGTTGCAACACGCCCACTGTGTGGATGTGTGTGGGGGGAGGAGACAGGAGGTCATACAATTGAATTTCCCATTGTGTTCATTCATTTTCAAATGATCCTAATAAAAGTTATCTTGTCCTGCTATATACAAAAGATAGGATAAAAACCTCTTTATGTTGCATTACTTCCTTTTACTCAGGTGTAAGGACTTATATCTTTTGTTGGACATTTCAAGAGTGTGAGAAGGGAAGGTTTTCTTCTAAGTAAGGATTTTTTATTGCTATCATATACTAAAAACCTACTCTCAATGCTTTTCTCTGAAAAAAAAAATAATAATAATGTATGAGGGAAGGGGGGGAATCACAGGATAAAGTTACTTTTACCTGAATTAAAAAAATATCTTTAATCTTTGATAATTTTAAAATAACTTCACAATTTCATCTGCTGAATATAAATGTTTGTATTTTAACTGAAATATGTGATGTCACACTTTTTGTTACCCCCTTCCCCTCCCTTGTCACAAACTGTCACAATTTCACAACTCCCCTCCCCCCCCCCCCCCCCCAAGCGTGACATCATTTATGGACGGCCCCTCTTAACAAAATCAAAGAAACAGAGTTAGCAGGCACAAAAGCGGGGCACAGTGCCACAGTGTTTGACTTGAGACAAGAAGGTCTTCAGTTCGATCCTCTTCTCGGTTGAATTCTGAATTTAAAACATAATATCAATATTTAGTTCAACGTAAAATTTCCAAATCATGGTAAAAGGTTAATTGTTGCAGCTACTTCAGTACCAAGTTTTAGTTCAAACTAACACCAAATATTCAATGCATAGAGAAAGTAAATGGCTACTTAAAAGCAATTGAATCCTCTGCTTTGATTTGAGGTGTATTTGATAGGAGTGGTTTTTAAATTATATTATGCATGTCACTATTTACATAGTGACATACATAATATACACAATAATATACACATAATATACTTGTTCACACTCTGATCACACAGTCTTAAGTAGGGCTGGATTATTTATGAGTATATCCCCAAGTATCAATATTTTTTTAATATCCCGATAACAATATTTAAGATCTAGCTCCGCCGATATATCTCTTTAACGATATTGCCTAGTGCGCACCCGAGTGAACGAAACTCGAGCGAACGAAACCCGATCAGCCAACATACAACAGCAAACGAGACCCGAAGAAAAAAAACGATGAATATCTTATTCTAATACCCATTCTCTACTTTCCTCTAATTACTCACTGATAAACTAGAAAAAATAACCCCACGCCAAACGATCTCTATTGCAATACATATACTTCCTCATCCTTCATAACCGCAAATCTAAACATCACTGCTTTAAAAAGGCCACCGCATAATATAAAAATAAACCAGTATTTATTGAAAGCCATCTGCTTTGATTATCGCGTGAATAAGCTGACTTCGTTCAAGGTCACGGTTCTACCCCTTCAGAGGAAATTCATCAGCCACAGACATACTCCAATATCACAATCCATTCACTATTAATGCGTATTCATACCTATAATCAGCAGGTGTGTTTACTAGGAAAGACATTTGATGTTAGTCGAAACGATATATCCCTATCCGAGATATCTACTATGGGTTCTGATCTATCACACTATATTGACTTCCCACTCTACATTCATGCGTATCGTAGGTGATGAAAAACCATAGGCAAGGGGATACAAAAACAAACGCTCATTATGACGAATGAAAACAATATCTTTTGTTTTAGCTCCTTTCCTGCTATTGGTTCATTGATATCGGTCTATTTCAAAGTGTCGATATTTTTGACTTCTCACTCTACATTCATGCACATCGTAGGTGATGAAAAACCACAGGCAAGGGGATACAAAAACAAACGCTCATTATGACGAATGAAAACAATATCTTTTGTTTTAGCTCCTTTCCTGCTATTGGTTCATTGATATCGGTCTATTTCAAAGTGTCGATATTTTCTGGCCAATGACATGCAAGCTTCATTCTGAAAATATAAGCAATTATAGAATGTAATTTTTTTAAATATTTTATTATTATTAAATATTTCAATAAAATATTTTTTTATTAAGGCTGTACATCAGTCAGATAGCTCCCTTTTTCCTTTCCCATGTTATCCAATGTGATTTTTGTTGCTTCATTTTATAAAAATATCTCATTCAAAAACGAAGTTTTTCAAATTCTGTTTTTTGAATATTACTCTTTGAACGGGTCCCCTTTTAGCTTAGTGAGCAATTTTTCGAAAAAATTAATTTAAATATTTTATTTCAATAAGTAAATTATGAACTCTAAGTGTGGATCTCTAAGTAAAATATTTATTTATTTATTTTTATTTTTTTTTGAAAAATTGCTCACTAAGCTAAAAGACGACCTGGTCAAAGAGAAATATTCAAAAAACAGAATTCAAAAAAGTTCATTTTTGAATAAAATATTTTTATAAAACGAAGCGACAAAAATCCCATTGGATAACATGGGAAGGGAGAAAGGGTGCTACCTAACTGATGTAAAATAAAGTTTTATCTTGAGTAATTTTACAGTGACAGTTTCTTTATAGAATTATATAATATTGAATAGTTTATTACTTTTTTTATGTAGCATTTATTTTTTCTCTTTCCATTTATTTATATATATATATATATATATATATTTTTTTTTTTTTTTTAAAAGCCGTACATGTTAAATAACATTGGTTTAAATGCAAAGTGAGTTACTTTAAGTAACAAAATGAAACTTTAACATAATTTTGTTTAAATAATAGAATTTTTATACTGACAATGTATACATACACACACACACACACATATATATATATAATTCAAATTTCAATTATTGTGAAACTATTACGAATGTGAATTGAACATATATATTTAAAAGATATTTTAATGATTTGGTAAGCAGATACAAAAATAAAAATAACAAGTAACTGACATTTAGGATGCATATAAGAGTTTTAAGTAAAAACTATTACTCTCTACGACCAAAAAAGGCGTATTCAATGGCAATTCTGAACTATTTATAATGGCAATTCTGAACTATTTAAAATGATTTTCATTTTTATTTAATACCTACATCTTAAGACAATTTTTCTTAAGCTTTACTTTTAGTAGAATTATGCATTTTGATATACTTGGTACAAATAAAACACAGATCACATATTAGCTGTGTTAAAATATGATTTTAAAATAATTAAAGCTTAAAATGGGAAGAATAGAGGATAAACTATACAGAGGTATACTTAAAAAGCAATAGTATAAGTTATAAGAAACACAAAACATTAATTCACTTTTTATGCTTTTTTTTTTAATGATAAAGTTATGGTAGTAATATACCAGAAAATACATGGAAAACACTCTTTACTTGTATATTTTAAAATTTGTGTGCATATGTCTTTAAAAAATAACAAATGTCTATTTTTTCCTGTCTTGAAAGAAATATCGCAATATATCATTAATATCGATATTAACTTGGTGATATATCGCGATATTTAATTTCTGATATCGTCCAGCACTAGTCTTAAGTGCACACTTTCATTTTTTTTTAAGTTTTATTCCTTATTATTATTTACAAATTTATTGCCATTCATTATGTTAAAAGAATAAATAGTTTTGAACATTTTTCATCATAATTGAAAAATGCATGTGTTTCATTTCATTTGTGTGTGTTTATGCATCTGTGCTCCAGGTTTTGTATACAAACATAAAGGAATTGATTGTATATGTTTGCATAAGAATTGCATAAGAAACAGTGTGCATATGTTTTGTAGTTCCTTCACAGAAACTTCCATAAAAATTTGGATACATTGTGGCTATGAGATTATTTGTTTTTATAGTGGCAAAATTATGTGTTATTGAAGAGCTGAAGTTCACTTTATTTTTATATCTAAGAAAACAACTGTGCAATATTCATTCTATTTTAAAGACTATAGAAAAGGATCAATAACTGTCTATGTGAGGTAACCCTTAAAATTGAATTTTCCGTTGTGTTATGCAGAGCCGTCCTTAGGGGTGTGCGACAGGTGCAGTCACACAGAGCCTTACGCTTTAAAAGGCATTGCACCGTTTTCAGTATAAAAAGAGAAAAAAAAGAAAGAAAATTGAGTGTTTTGTTATAATTTTTTGCCAATAAGACCTTACGGGCAATAAGCAAATGTTGTAATTCATTCATATATTGCTTAAACGAGATCAGAATACATTCTTCTTGGGCTGTATTGGATGTTGCTCAGGAATCTTCTGATAAATCTTAAAGGCAGACACTAGGTATTCCCTCCACATCTCTCCCCTTCCTAACAAATAATAGAGATCTGCCGCATTGTAGCGATATAGGCACGCCCTGGTCCGAGATAAAAAAAATAAAATAAAGAAAAAAAGAAAATGGAAAAATTAAAGCACTTCGAAGTCAAAATCAAAATCTCTTTTATAGACTTAGTACTTTTACCTACATTGGCTACACTATCTACCAATAAGTATTTAAATACTTTCGAATTTAAACGTTACGTCAAACCCAGTGGCTGTGACAGGCTTTTAAAATTTCATGATCTGTCTGCAAATTTTACGTGTAATCAGTGGTGAAAATGGCTTACACTCACAAAGCCTGAAAGCTGATAGCTGCAATCTTGGGGGGGGGGAGCTTAACAACAATGGTGATCTTGTGCAATGAATACAATTTTACTACAGAGCAATATAGTATACACAGTTATACAAAAATAAGTTGAACCCATTCAATTAAATATTTTATAGCAATGTTTGACACAACACAATATAAATAATTATAAATAATAAAAGTATTAGCATACTTGCCAACTTTTCCGGTTTTCCTGGAAGACTTCCGGTTTTTTAAAGTATCTTCCGCTCTTCCGGACAGATGATGAAATCTTCCGTTTTTAAAAAAGTCGCGGATATCGTTCGTTTTAAAAAGAAACCCCAAATGTTCTACGAAAACTCCTGATTCCCAATCTTTCTCCATCCATAACATAAATGTCAGTATTCATTTCAAACTTGCTTTATTATATTCTAGAACATGTAAAGAAATAGAATTGCTAAATATTTCCTGCTGATATAATTATTTTTTGCCCCTCCACCCCTTTATTTATCTCCAACTAGTGATCAGCAATCATATGTTCTGCAGAAGTCTTTTGTTTCCTAATCTTTATCCATCTGCAACATAAATGATATTAATTTTAAACTTCTTTCATTAGATTCTGGAAGTACAGTTAAATCTAAATCAGTTAAATATTTCTTACTCTGTAATTATTTTTGTATCCCCCCCCCCTCCCCCAACTTCTCCGGATTGTGATCAATGAACAATTCTAGAAACAATAAAGCAATGAAAGTGCTCAATATTTCTCACGTACGTAATTATTTTTTTTTTTATCTTTATTGCTGAATTTAATGAATCTGTTTATTTTTCCTCAATTAAATTAAATATTTGTATGTCATATTTATACCAAATGTGTAAACATGGGATTAATTTTTTCAGGTTGGAAAATTTTTCCCAAGTCAATTTAAGAAAAATGATACTCAGCTGGTTTTATGCACGTTTGAAACTGATAATTAGCTACTGCTACTCTTTTTATATGTATGATTAATGTACATACACAAAATTCATATTCTATATTTGTTTAAAAAAATAGTTAGACTTTAATTTAACTAAGTTTTTTGTCTATTGTTAAGTAAATTTCTTACACATTCCGTTTTGTAGATATTTATATGTTGAAGAGGAATACTTCATTTAAAATTTTTATATTTTTAGTATAATCAATCTATAGTAAAACGTTTTTATAGCTTGCTTCAAAATTTTAAAACTGTAAAACTGTATAGTTTAACACGTCAAAGAAAAAACAAAAAATCTTCCCTTTTTTTATGAAATCTTCTGGTTTTTCAACAAAAATCTTCCCTTTTTTTATTAAAATTGGTTGGCAAGTATGTATTAGTTTTAGTTTTGATACAGAAATTATTATAAGTGAATTTTGAAGTGGAGGAGAAGTTTTAAATGACATTAGCTCTTTTGGAGTAGGTGTGTGACCTATGGGTAATGCATTTTCGTAGCAGCCTGGAACAGGAATATCATTTTTGAGTAGGTGTGTGGCCTCTGAATTTTATTTAAACATGGCTAGCAGGAACAAATTCTCATTAATTTTATCTCATTGTGTTCTTTGTGGGTGCAGAACACAAAGGGGAAGAATGAATAATATCTGAAGGATCCAGTATGCGTACGTTCCCGTAGAATCTCAGTAACAGGTAACAGAAGAAAAGGAAAAGAATGCACAGAAAACGCTGCCTATTTAGGGAGGTCTAGGCTCCCTAGGTTGCTGTTGTTAAGCATTGTTTTGTGTGTTCCTACCAAAGCACCTTTAGGGGGGGGGGGGCTCTGGATTTTCTACCTGAGAGCGTCTAAGACATCATACATCGGTAACGCATTGTCATGGGCAAAAAATTTCTATAAATTGCATACAATTTTTTATGACTGCAGACATAGACTGTCTGAAAGTTGCGGGCAATTTTTCTTATTAGTGCAAACAAAGATTGACTGAAAGTTGCAGACAAAAACTGTCCACAAGCCGTTTTTCTGTGACCACAACTTTTGGAAAATTTACTCTGGAATTAAACTGCCTTACTTTTTCTTCAAATAACTACTACTACTATGTTTTTTCCCCCCCATAAATTTAAGAAGTTTCCAATGCAGCAGTATAGATGTCTTTATAAATGGTAAATAAATATTATTGGATATTTTTTCCTCGTTGGTATTAGCTATTGTTATGTTATATTTAATATGTTTTATGATTAAATGATTGTTTAATGAGGTGTTTAAAACGGTGATAGTGTAAAATGTTTACATTTGTTATCATTTTTGGATTTAAAAAAAAAATCCCTCTGAAGTCCTCTTTTTTTTTAAATTATAAATGGTCCTCCTAAGTCCTCTTTTGAACTGTAAATGGTCCTCTTTTACCCTTTTCGGTAGCTAAAATATGTTGGGAGCCCTGTTATAACGATTCTTCTAAATATCTGTATAAATTTTTTTTTGTTGCAACCACATATCTCCATGGAGATATGGAGGTTTAATTAAAGAATTGCAAATAAAATTACTACTTTTTTATCTGCATATAATATGTAAGGTATTAGACCCAGTGCAAAGTCATTTTTATGAAAATTGGCATACTACATTAGACACAGCATACTGCAATCTAAAAGTAAAAGTGTTAATTACGAAGAATGAGCATGTTTACTAAATAATTTCAAACTATGCATGCACCAGTTTTTTAAAAAATTTCATTTGCATAATTTAATAGCCAAAGGTTTTGAGTTACTTATATGAAAACCCCAAATAAATACCGTGTAAATTAAAAAGCTATTAGAGTTAGAATGAACAGAATTTTGGTTCCTCTCAAAGAAAAAAGAGGGGGGGGGGAGATGATAGGGGGCTTTATCAATATTTATTTACAATCAGCAAACATTGTATTATTGTCGATTGAAACAAAATGAAAACATGATCAAAACCCCTTATTGTTTAGCTTTTATTTTGAGAGAACGGAAAATTCTGTTTATTCCATCTTTCATAACTTTTTTAATTTACACGATACTTATTTGGGGTTTTCATCAACAATTTTGGCTATCAAATTATGCAAATGAAATTTTTTGAAATCTTGCACATGCCTAATTACAAATTAATGAGTAATAATGCTCCTATTTTGTATGGTATTTAACACTTTTGCATTCTAGTTGCAGTATGCTGTGTCCAGTGGCGTATGCAAGGGGGGGGTTTGGGGGTTTAAACCCCCCCCCCTTGACAAAATGTATGATAAGAAAAATTAGGCTGTTCCTTACATTTTTTTTCTCATTTCAGGCGGAAAAAATGTATGGCAAGCGTAGAATATTTTTTTCTATGAAGTGGTTTAAAATTATGACTAACTTTTGTTTTTCATTACTCTGCGATAAACACTCCTGAAAATAACTAAACCACTTCATTTGCGCGGCGCAAAACATGTTTCCCCTGAAAACAGTTCCCTGAAAGGATTTCACATTTACGATTTCATATTCAAGGACAAGAGGGGTCGACCATATGGGGAAGGGGGTGACCATTGAAGTAGTGACCTTGAAGGAGTGACCCAAACAATACCCCAACAGTAGAAGACATTTTAAATGAACTAGCGAAAACTTCTCGTCGATTAGACTTCGCTCTGAAAATAAAGGCCAGTATCCACTTGGGCTCAAGATCAACGCTCAAAACGTCATTAATCACGCTTCCGACACAAAGAGCCAAATGTCTTGTCATCAGTTGTAGCCCTTTTTTATCAGATTGCGCAGTTACTTCAAAGGAAAGCATGCAAAATTGACAAAGATATCTGCCTCCCGGCCCCTCAATTATCTCAGCTGGGGGTTGGACCAGCTGGGAGTTAGTATGTTCGAGGGCTTTGAGCTGGAGTGAGCTGGGCTGACCACATCAAAGGATTCTGAATAGAAGCCGCCGAATGAGCTATAGTGGAAATCGGACTTAAGAAAATTCAATGAAATATTTTGCGTAAGCGTAACTATGTATTGAATTTTATGTTTTGTGTAGCAGTTTGTACAGGCTCTACGTTATTCGTGGCTAATTAAAGATTTTTTAGTTTGATCTTCTAATTGGTGAGTTTATTTTACTATTTTTCATTTTCTTACTCTTATTTTCGGCAAGTAATTATGATATTTTAAAAGATTGTTAAACTTAATTAAAAATAAACTTAATTAAACCTAATTAAACTTAATTAAACCTAATTAAACGTAAATAAACTTAATTAAACTTAATTAAACCTAATTAAACTTAAATAAACTTAATTAAAAATTCTGAAGGACGAACCCCCCCCTTTGAAAAATCCTGGATACGCCACTGGCTGTGTCTATCTAACGTAGAGTGATAAGTTTCTTAAAAATGGCTTTGTAGTGTCTCTAATACCGTATGTGTTATAATTAAAAATGTGACATTTTTATCTGTTATTTTCTAAAGAAACCACTATATCTCCTTTAATATATGTGGTAGCCTCATAAAAATTTATGCAGATAATTAGAAGAATCCTCATAATCATATAGTACAGCCAAAAAGCATGTTGATGATACTTATGAATGGACTGTATATCATTATAATTGAAGCTCATTTAATTAAACTATTATACATATATTATGTACATATTTACAATTAATAGATGACATATTAGTCGTATTTCAAATTATGTTGACACCATAGTCAACTCAAACCATAAAAAAGGTGAACCATATCACCGAACAAAATGAACAAGAGTATATGTTACCATTACAACGAAAAACAATACAACAACTGCCGCTAAAAGTGGGAAGGCAAGTGAGCACGAGATGCACGCTAAGGTTGGTGTATTATAGCCAAACTACGGTGACCAGCAACAACCCATATCAAGCATTACTTTCTGCAGGGTGATCCAAAAGTGTTGGAAAATTAAAATTCCATTTAAATTTAATAGCAGATAAAATAATTGCATAAGGGGAAGCCAGATTTTTGTTGCTTCAAAATTACTGTTTGATTAAAATGATTTAGCAATTAAAACAGAATCATATTTTAACAACAAACAAATTTATTTGAACTCAAAACGTAACAAAAGTTAGAGTTTGGATAACAAGCAACATGGTAATAAAGGATTTAACATTTAAGAAAATATATATATTGTTAGGCAACTTAAATAAACAAAGACATTTTTAAACTTAAAAAAAAAAACGATGTCTTTGAATGTCTAATTAAAACATTATATCATTCTATCACTAGCACTAATTCAAATAATTTCAAACAATACTTAATCAGATAACTCCAGGAACCAGGGCAGCAAAACTTGAAAAAAATTCTTTTATAAAAAACACATATTTATTCACGACCAGCGTGAAAAGAAACCGCCGACCTGGCGTTTCAAAATAAAAACAGCTTCAACAGCAATAAACCATCTCTAAGAGATGCAAGAGGCAAGAGTGGAGTAATGGATTATGCTTCCATTAAAAAAAAAAAAAAATAATAATAATAATAATTAGTCAGCACCCTCTCTGCTCTGTATTACAGAAAGTTTCACTTGTCAATTAATTATTATTTTTCTTTTCAAATGCAGAAAAACAAAAGCCATGACATCTGTTTTTTTATTAAAAAAAAAAAAAAAAAAAATAACATCAATGTAAGGAGATCATGGGGTTGAGTACCATTTATTGGAACAGCAGGTCTGTGATAAAAATGGGTGGGTGAGAGTGGCAAATCTAAAAACTATTAGTTTGCCTGTTTCCTATGGTGGCGACATAAATGGCTGGAATGACCTCTACAACACTAAGATAGGAAGAGAGAAACACAGCAAGTCTGTAATGTCGATTGGATGGAACCTCACTCGCCACAATACTGGGGAAGAGGGAGAAGATGAAACTATTGATTTTTTCAAAAAGTCTGCTTCTAAGGATATAAAGTTTTTCTTTTCTTTTCATCCTGTACAAACAGCTTAAGATGAAGACTCAGCATCTTTACCATCTGACAGTAAGATTTACTATTCTAAACCCAAAGATGGTCAAGTTTTTAAGCAAAATTGGATTTTGTGCAATTCTAAGACCAAAAAATTACATTGAGTGCTTATATGGCATATTATCTACAGTGTTTTGTCAAGGTTTTGATCAATATAGACACACTACACAAACTGTGGGTGAGCATACAAGGTAGAGTCAATAAATTTCCGAAATAGTTGCCTACATTCACGCATGTGTTTGTTGGAGGAGAAATATCTTTTTCGGAGATTGACAGCACTAATAAGGAAAACACACAGCCATCTGAAATTCATTTCCGGTATTGTCGGCAGTTGCAGATCATTTCTGTCCAAGCAAATTTTTCATTCATCAAATTTTGAAATGTTGTCTTTAGAGCAGCATGCAAATATCAAATCGTTTTGCTCAAGAAATCAATTTCTGAGAGGTTCAAGATGGTAAAGAAAGCATACGGAAACGATGCCATGAGAAAAAGGCTGTGTACGTGTGGCATAAGCATTTTTGTGAAGGTCGTACAAACATCGAAAATGACCCTTGCACTGGGCTCTTCCACTTCCACTGCAGATAAAAATGTTGAGTACATTCAAGAAATCATGCGTGCAGACAGATGAATAACCATTCATACTTTTGCCTCTGAACTTGGAATTTCACAAGGGAATGTTCACAGCATTCTTCATGATGATTTGAATATGCATCGCGTTTGTTTGCACATGGTTCCAAAAATGTTATCACATGAACAAAAAGAAATGAGGGTGAACATGTGCAGTGATTTGAATGACATGGCTGTTGAAGATGACAGTTTCTTGAAGAAAATCGTGACAGGTGAGGAGACATGGTGCTTTCTTTACGACCCTCAGACAAAACATCCGTCAAGTGAATGGAAAGCAATAACATCACCAAGGAAGGAAAAGACAGAACTTTACCTGGAGATCCTTAAACAACTATGAGATACAATCAGACAAAAATGACCTGAAAAATGGGCAACAAACGATTGGTTTTTTTTGCATGACAATGCTTCACCACATCACGCTCTGATTGTGAAGAAGTACCTTGCCAGACACAGTGTTACCACTCTGGATTACCCTTATTCTCCCGACCTAGCACCAGTGGATTTTTACCTGTTTCCATGGCTGAAAATTAAACTGAAGAGACACCGTTTTGTGGATTTCAGATGAGGTGACCGAAAATGCGACGAAGGAAGTGAAGGACCTCTCAAAAAACGGATTCTAGGAGTTATTTGAACAGTTATAAAAATGCTGGAAGAGGTTTGTGGATGCAGGAGGAAAGTTCTTTGAATGCCAATAAGGTAAAATTATTGTTCTCTTTTTTTAATAATTTGTAATTCACCTATTCTGGGAACTTTTTGACCCTACCTCGTAAAAAATCCAACTCCCACCTTGACTCAGGGAAAAGGTTTATGGCACATAGCCAAAAGAATATGATTGACGCTATGCTTTTTGAGAAGCAGTTAAGGAAGAGGAAGAGAGAAGTACCGTATTTTTCTGCCTATTGTCCGCAGCGGTGTATAATACGCAGACATATTTTCTGGCTCATTTTAAAAAAAGTTGTCATATAGTACGCACCGGCGTATTATACGTATCACTGTACAACTTAGTGGGCAATATAAACAATATTACTCTGCATGATTCCCAACAAAAACATAAGTACATAATACACTATATTCATTCATTAATATATGTTAAAAGATGATTTATTTCGAATTCATAAAATTAATATTTACTAGAAATATTTTCTTATTTCTAAACTACGCCACAGAACTTTATGAATCGAAATTCTATGCACGATCAATAGATGGTGCCAGTAAACAATTTTCGATTTCATAAAATTCTTAATACAATAATTAATTCACAAGCAAAGCATATTTTCCAGCCTAAATTAATAGTTTTAGTGCATATGCAAACATATAGGAATATTTTTCGAAATAAATATCACAAAAATCTTACAATAATATAAAAAATATGTTTGATTAAATTTTATTATTTCTAATAATAGAGCAATTATGTTTCTCTGGTTATTTAAACGAATATGCTTTGTTTCCTCATTTTTAATTTAGAAATGAAAATTAATAATAATAATAATACTGCAGTTATGTTTATCTCATTATTTAGCTTTTATAAATACATTTTTTCATTTAAAATTGGTGATAAGCGTATTCATTACGCTATCTTTAAGATGAGCTTTCATAGAATCCATTATGAGCATGACTTTTGGCTTGAAAAAAATCCCTTTTCTTTTTCTCCACACACAATTCAGCCTTTCAATCATTTCATTCTCATTCATCCACCCTTTTTCATTTGCTCTTACTTCAATCCCTTTGGGAAAATTTTCTTTGGGAATAGTCTTTCTTTTAAATATAACCATGGGTGGGAACTTCGTTCCATCGGCCGCGCAACTCAAAACGACAGTAAAAGCAGTTTTTCGTGACCGGTTGTAACAATTGGAATAGATTTTTCACCTCTAGAATTTACTGTTCGATTCGGAGGTGAATCAAAACATAACGGTACTTCATCCATATTGATAATCTGCCCTGGAGAAAAATTATGATCATCTATTAGTTTTTTACAATGCTTATAAAAATCCTCAGCTTTCATTTTCCAATCGGACGGTAATTTTTGACCTACTGTTGTGCGATTTCTAATAGCAAGACCTTTTCTTTTCATAAATCGAAAACACCATGTAGGTCTGCCTTGAAAATTATCAATATTTTTTTCTTGGGCCAAGAGACAAGCTTTCAGTCTGATTTTTGTAGTTGAGACGGCAGATCCATTCTCCCTCTCGAGTACAATCCATCGATAAAGGTCTTCTTCTAATTCCGGCCACAATGGATGTCCGTGACGATTTGTTCTTCTTTTTTTATTTGATCTTTCGATATCAAGTTTATTTTTTCTCCATAATCGGACATTTGATTCATTGACATTAAACATTCGTCATGCTGTTCTATTATTGCTATTTTCAGCTTCGCTGATTACTTTCAATTTAAATTCATTAGTATAACTCGTTCGCTTAGACATCGCCGCAACTGTTTACTGATCGCTAATAAAACTGAAATAAAATAAAACAGTAATGTACGTGGTAATCACATTTGCTATTCTTTTGTCTTTTCCATGGATTACTTTCATTTTCTTACACAATATACAATTGGTTAAGATGTTATATCATTTTCACCATTTTAAAGTTGATCACGCTTATTAGAGCTATACTTTAACCTGGAATGCTTAGTTGATCCCGTTTCTTAGAGCTATACTTTAGCCGGGAATGCTTAGTTGATCACACTTCTTAGAGCTATACTTTAGTATGGAATATTTAATTGCTGGAATTTTTGGCAGACGGTGAACTCGTTCCGGCGCTCCTTGTATCATCCTCGCATAAGATTATTGATTCCCAGATGTAGGCGTTGTCTTTGCCGGTTGTTGTTTTACTATAAATATCGCTGATTATGCATGTGGTATTGCTCACATTTAGTTTTGTGTCACGTCAGCTTTTGGACGATGTAAATTGTCTCTTAATGTGATTTTACTCTGCCGGTGTTTATTTTCGTTTATGTTAAATGTTTGCGAATGCCTTCCTCAGTGTTGATTTTTATTTTTGGTTTTTCTGGGCCATGGTAAAATGTTTTTGACACTTGAGCTGGGTTAAATAAGTTGTAATTTAATATACTGTTAACTTTTATTAATTTGATTACTGTTGTTGTTAAATTTATATTTTGTTTAAAGTTTTTAATAAAACTGAAATTATAACGTAAATTTATCTTGTCTTCAATCGTGTCATACACTTAAATTTTCATCCAAGTCAAATTCAAATCACACTTTCCACTGTAAGTTTTTTAGATGGAAAATTGTTTTTTTAAAACCTCTGCTAACTTTAGATATCCAGTAAGTTTGGATAACAAGTGGTTATGGGCCCAGAAAAACCAAAAATAAAAATTAACACTGAGGAAGGCATTCGCAAACATTTAACATAAACGAAAATAAACACCGGCAGAGTAAAACCATATTAAGAGACAATTTACATCGTCCAAAAGCTGACGTGACACAAAACTAAATGTGAGCAATACCACATGCATAATCAGCGATATTTATAGTAAAACAACAACCGGCAAAGACAACGCCTACATCCGGGAATCAATAATCTTATGCGAGGATGATACAAGGAACGCCGGAACGAGTTCACCGTCTGCCAAAAATTCCAGCAATTAAATATTCCATACTAAAGTATAGCTCTAAGAAGTGTGATCAACTAAGCATTCCAGGCTAAAGTATAGCTCTAATAAGCGTGATCAACTAAGCATTCCAGGTTAAAGTATAGCTCTAATAAGCGTGATCAACTTTAAAAAGTAAACAAATGAGGAAAATTACTTTAAGATATTGAACTTCTATTAAAGATTTATTTAACTGATTAAATTGATAAAGGTAAGTTTTAAAAGGAGATTTATATAAGAAATAAAGTTCATATTTAGAGATTTAAGTTAACAAGAAGTATTTAAAATAAAGATATTGTTATTGTATATAACACTTTCATTTTCTTACACAATATACAATTGGTTAAGATGTTATATCATTTTCACCAGCAGCCAATAAAAACAATCGTAAGAAAAACGAATGAGGTTGCGCTGCTGGTGCCATCTGTTGTCCTATATTAGAAATATTAGTTTTTCTTCTGAATATTTTGTATAAACTTAAAATAAAAAGTACTCAGATAATACGCGGCGTCCTTTAATGCGCAGCAAAAAAATTTAAACTTTTTTAGCACTTTATGCGTGCATAATAGGCAGAAAAATATGGTAGTCAACAGAAGAAAAGCTCTACAAGGCGTCATTCATGGGATCAAATTGATTGGCAACCAGGGGCTTGCAGTAAAGAAGGAGTTCATTACCTTGCTAACCCATCTATCAAACATGGAAATTTTTTGGAAAATTTCCTCTTACTTGGCAATTTCAATGACTCTCTTGAAAACCATGTTAAAAGTGTCATTAAAACTACTAAAGTTGCTTTGGAAAGAAGAACGTTTTCATCCTTGCAGAATAAGAGATCAAATTCCATTTTTAAGTAAAACAACAGTAACCAAAATAATGAACATCATTAAGAAAGTAATAATAGATGATTTTGTACTTGAAATCAAGCAAGGTTATGATGGATATAACGATGGACGTATCTGGATACGATGAATGTGCGATTGTTCTGGGATATGTGTTTGAGAAAGAAATGAAGGAGAAATTATTAGGACTGAAGATTATGCAATCGAATTTAGCTGGCAGTCTTCTTCAAACAAGCCTTTTCTATGTTACAAATCAAAGAACTGAAGATTGAAAACTGCATTGCCAACTCATTTGATGGAGCATCAAATACGAGTGGAGAATGGCGTTTCAGCAAAACTCAAGGATCTAGAATCTGGTGCCTAATTATGTATACATTTGGTGCTTTGCACGTGTTTTAAATCTTATGATGTTCGATGTGTTCCAATTCTTGTGCAAACAATATCACTTTTCAGGCTGTTGCAAGAAACTCAAGTATTTATTAAAGAATTTGTTGAATTAAAAAATTAATAAGTGTAAGATAAAATAATATTTTATTTGGTGCTGTGATAATAATGAAAAACTCTTTTTAAGTAAATTTTAAAGGTGAAATCAAATTAAAATTAGTGGATTTAAAAATGTAAATTTAGGCCATAAAGTCTGTGATTTTAATCTGAAAAATTTTATCCATCTGAAAAATTGGACAATAATTAAATAATGTGAAATAAATTAAATAAATAAATTTTTTTGAAGTAGAACCTGATTATTGAAATTTTATTTTTCCGACTGAGTGAAAATAATGCCTGGACCGGGAATCGAACCCCGGACTGCATTACTCACTCAGACAACCTTTTAGGCAGAAACATCTCTGGTCTATCATTTAGATAGCTCAACAGAAAATAAACCGCAGGTAAAGGAAAACACCATTAAACAATGGGAGAGAAATACAATTTTTTATTAAAATCACACAATTAACTGTGGAAGAAAATCATATTTATTGAAATTTTATTTTTCCGACTGAGTGAAAATAATGCCTGGACCGGGAATCGAACCCCCGGGGTTCGATTCCCGGTCCAGGCATTATTTTCACTCAGTCGGAAAAATAAAATTTCAATAAATATGATTTTCTTCCACAGTTAATTGTGTGATTTTAATAAAAAATTAGAACCTGATTAATTAGATTTTTAATTTCTCATTTCGGGGTTAGTACTTTATATTCAAAGTATGATCCGATGAAACAACTTGAGCTGAAAAAAATATAATAAAAGGAACAAACTCACCAATTAGCTGAATGAGAGGCGACGACTAACGTGTTTGAAGGCACAACACTTTATTAATGCGTAACGCTAAATTAAAACATTAAAAACTGGCCAGTTAAAAGGAACATGATTACAGTGATGATATTTGACATACTTATTCTTATATTAATTGCCGAAATTTCACTGTATCGAAATACCAATCGTTTAATCACTTATATTCACACAATAAATCATGATGTCATTTGTTTGGTAGAAATAGTTCAATTGTCCTTAGAGTTTGGCAAAGTTCGTGAAAATAACAGAATTGATAATGTTATTAATTGATTAAAATTGTGATAAAATATATTCTGAGAGGACACACCATGAATCATGGACACACCATGTATGGTAGATGTCATTAGAGATTAGCATACATCATTAAATTTTAATCGATGTTAGCATAAGCACTCATAGATGTAATTAGATATTAGCATACATCATTTAATTTTAATCGATGTTAACACAAACACTCATTTTGAGAGGACACTTGAATACTGTAAACGTGCATAGACTTGGTAGGACTTGAGATGTAATTAGATATTAGCATACATCATTTAATTGGAAATAAGTAGAGATGCCAAATACAAAAACACTCAGGCGAACTCTTGCAGATCAATAACGCTCAAATTATTTAGTAAGTTATTATTCTGATGCTTAAAGAAAAATGATCGAAAATTTAATTGTTTCATTACTCATCCCATAATCCTGGCCTGGGAAGAGTGATTGCCAATTGAACACATAATAAAAGGAAAAGCCCTCCTATGAAAAACAAAGTTGCAACTCCAAAAATTAAGAAAATGGCTAAGACCACAAAAAAACATTGCGGGAGGCTTGGAGACCGCGGCCGGAATCAGCCAGGTTCCTTGCCCCCGCCTTACACTTGCAGCAACTCTCTGGAACTGATACAAACTGACGATTTCGCTCCCAAATTTTAAAGCGATGCGCCGTCTTCAGGCAATCAGTCTGCTACTCATGTCTACCTTAAGATGAGCACCTCGTTACTTCCATCGAACCTTCTAGAACAATTTGCAGAGATTCCCCACGCTGCATCCCCCTTCTGCTTCGCGGTGCAAGCGAGAAATATGGCTGACTTAGAAAATAGATAAAAATACTGGCATGCATATTTAAATCTTCCAAATTTGCTGCAATAAAAATTTGCTGATCTGCTGACCTTAATTTTTGACAGATTTTAAAAAGAGAGGTATCATTTCCAAGCTTATTTCTTGTAGATTAACCTTGTAAAAATGGAATCTCCAAAAAACTTACCAATAAAATTTTATGACCATAATTAACTGGGAGGAAAATAAAGCAAAATGGTTAAAACTAACGAACGCTTTCTTTTTGTGAATTTATATAATTTATTTTTTAGAGGATCGGAGCTTTATGCTAACTGTTGTCACTAATCTGAAAAGTAATTTTATTAACGTAATTCATGTTTTAAAGAATTAAATTATTAAAATTGATTTTAATTAAATCTGATTAAGCTGTTTGTTAATTACTTTCTGTAAAATCGTTTGTTAAAATGATGTTTATGGTTATTTTAATTTAAGTAAAGATGTTTTTGTCTATTTCGATTTAAATAACGATGTTTTTGGCTATTTAATGTGAGTAATGATATTTATGGTTATTTTCATTTTAAAATTGGAATGTTACGAAAAAGTAAAGTGTAACAGAATTGTTTAAGAGGTTTAAGCCAAAATTCAAAGGTTTGCTTAACTGTGATCAGAGCTACCAGGTGGTGGGCGAGAAGTGATGCTGCTACTAAGATCTATGGCACTTGAGACCCAGACCCACCAAAAAGAGTTTCTATTGACCTTGTTGTAGCCCTGAATGTCATAAGTAATTACAACAAATTAAATTCAAAGACAAAAAATCAAACTAATGTTCTTCTGTCTAAGTTTCTCTCTTTTGAAACGTTTTTTGTTTCTATGATTTTTTTTTTTTTTTTTTTTACAAATCTTTAGTTCAACAGCACCTTTATCAAACTATTTACAAACAAAAAAAAACTTAAACTTCACATAAGCTTGGTCATTTATTGCTACTACTCCGATTCAAAAAATTAGAATAATGAAAAGACATATGGTCAAGGGAAATGAAAATCGAATTTATCAAATAAATAATCAACAATATCAAATATAAAGTACTATAATATGAATCTGCATATTTTGCAGATTATAAAAATGTAAACACATTACAATGAAATAGAAAATATATTTAAATCAGCTAACAACAAAAAATTCAAAATATTAGAATACTTTCTAACATGGTTCAAAAAATTAGAATAATGAAAATATATTGAACATAATTTAAACTCTAAGTATTTTTACTTGCTAATCAGTACTTTGTTGCATCACCCTTAGCTTTAATGACAGCTCTTAAACGTTTTGGCATGTTTTTAACTAAAGGTTCACAATCTTTTTTATCCAAATTCGCCCATATGCTCTTTATACTAGAAATAAGTTCTTTTTTGTCTCTAGGCGCAACTTCTTGAAGTCTTTTCTTCATAATTCCCCACAAATTCTCGATAGGATTTAGATCGGGTGAGTTTGCAGGCCAAGGGAGTACAGGTATGTCCTTCTCTTTGAGCCATTTAGTTGTTGATTTGGAAGTGTGGGGAGAAGCTGAATCTTGCTGAAACAAGAAATCGTCATCACATAAATCCTCAGCTGAAGGAATCATGAAATGTTCAAGAATTTCTTGATAGACTTCTGAATTGACTGTTGTGGAAACAATACACAACCTGCCTGGGCCTTCAGCAGTCATGCAGCCCCATACCATAACAGAGGTCGCAAATTTAAACGAACGTTTTAAACATTCTTTCTTATAAGCTTCATGTTTGAGTCTCCAGACACGTATACCTTGATTTCCGTGAGACACACAAAACACACTTTCATTGCTGAAAAGTATCTTTTTCCAATCGTCGTGATCCCAAAATAGCCTTTGTTTACACCATTTAACTCTAGCAGCCCTTTGCTTAGATGATAAGAATGGCTTTATCTTAGGCACACGTGATCTAAAACCTAATTTGCGAAGTCGTCGTAGTGTTGTAGATTTGGAGACATTTATACCCATTTCTTTCCATTTTCTATGCACATATCTCACACTCCGAAAACGATGTTTCTTCACAATCTTTTTCAATTGCCTTTCATCTCTTCTTGAAGTTACTGGCTTTCGACCACTTTTAAAGTGTTTATTTTGAAAACACTTATTATTAGAATATTCTCTCAAAACTCTACTCACACTTGCTTGAGAGCATTTCACTTCTTTTGCTATAAAAAGTTGTGTTTTTCCTATTTCGTGCAAGTACACAATACGATATTTCACAGCCTCAGATAAATCGCTCTTTCGTCCCATATTAAGCAAATACTACGCTATAATCAAATGCCAAACGACTTTTCATTTTCAACGGAGCACATTTTATAGTCCCACAGATGTTAATCCCGCAGCCGTTCTCTCAACTTATAAGAAAAATTTGAATATTCTAATTTTTTGAACCATGCTATCGAGGTAATCTATTTCTTTGAATTATTCTAATATTTTTTAAATAGTTAATTATTAATATATCAGATAAAAATAAATATTTATGTTATATTTATAAATGCTCTGAAGATAATTAGATACTTTTAATATATTTTTTCCTGGACGCAGTATGCAAATTGACGCGTTAGCAACATCAAACTCATTCTTTTTTACATTATTCTAATTTTACATTATTCTCCCTTGGCCTGCAAACTCACCCGATCTAAATCCTATCGAGAATTTGTGGGGAATTATGAAGAAACGACTTCAAGAAGTTGCGCCTAGAGACAAAAAAGAACTTATTTCTAGTATAAAGAGCATATGGGCGAATTTGGATAAAAAAGATTGTGAACCTTTAGTTAAAAATATGCCAAAACGTTTAAGAGCTGTCATTAAAGCTAAGGGTGATGCAACAAAGTACTGATTAGCAAGTAAAAATACTTAGAGTTTAAATTATGTTCAATATATTTTCATTATTCTAATTTTTTGAACCATGTTAGAAAGTATTCTAATATTTTGAATTTTTTGTTGTTAGCTGATTTAAATATATTTTCTATTTCATTGTAATGTGTTTACATTTTTATAATCTGCAAAATATGCAGATTCATATTATAGTACTTTATATTTGATATTGTTGATTATTTATTTGATAAATTCGATTTTCATTTCCCTTGACCATATTTCTTTTCATTATTCTAATTTTTTGAATCGGAGTAGTATAACCTAGAAGTAAAGCTCTAGATTAGCGATCGCCAGTCAGCAATTGACGACCATTACACTGAAATTGGCTACCAAAAAATCAAACTCTAGTCGCCAAAAATGCCAACCATGTAAACATTTTACTTATTTAAAAAAAAAAATAATAATTCAAAATCATGGATCTTATGAGGTATTATGAATTGCTCAGACCATTAAACAGAAGAAACAAGAAGAAGAAAAAAATCTTTCATTTGAATTTAGTGAAATAAATATAATTCTAGAAAAAACACTATTTTGCTCACAATAACTACTCTCTTAAAAAAATGTAGAATGAGAAAATGAACTTTCACTTATCCTAAGCAGCCTGAAGAAAATAAAGCTTGATAATATAAAACTTGTTCATAATGAAATCTTTCAAATAATAACAAAGAGTTTACGATAAATGGTTTTATTAAAGAAATCAACTTGATTCTTGATATTACGAACAATTTGACTGAATAAAGTTGAGTGTTTTTAGACTTCATTTAATTATATATATATATATATATATATATATATATAGCATAAACTCATACCAACACCTTTGCAAACAAACATCTTGATCGAGGTTGGAGAGCGCAGACGATAAGAGTAAACAAGAGAAAGAGATTGATCAGACTAATCTTTCTTTTAAACATGCTCGGGGCAGACCACGAAAAATTAAAACTGGGAACATTGGCAGACCATGCAAAGAGTTTAATATTGACACAAAGTGTAAAGATGATCTTAATTAGCTGAAATTAATCCAGATGTAATTGATACACTGAATAGCACTAGCAATAATTCCTTCTTAAAAGATGGGTACCTAATACTGTTTTGTTGTAAATATTTGTTGAGTCATGATCTTAGTCTTATACTGTTTGTAAAAAAGTAAATTGATAATAAATATTAGCGATCAAACTAAAAAAATAATATAGGAAAAATGCGGATGTATTCTTCAGTAATTTTGATGCTGACTGTATAACATGGGTATAAATTTTCAGCTTAGACGATTAAGGCATTTCGACACTATTGCACTTTAAAAAAATTGGGTTCATATGCCGTAATGACAAAGAATTTTTCTTTGTGTCTCTGTAAAAATAACTGTAAGTCCTAGACTCACCAAAATCAATGGAGTTTCAGCTATAGTGGCCTATAACATACGCACCAATTTTCAGTTCATTCGAACAAAGTGTTAAGGCACTACCATGTTCACTCACACATACACACATATAGCATCGTAAAAATAGTAAAAATGAACTCAAGGAGCCTCAAAATTTATAGAAACACCAAAATCTCAAAGTTAGATTGTTGACAGGACTGCAATACTTTCCTTACATACACTGCTCGACATTGAAAATGCAACACCAAGAAAGAATGATAATAACGGAATGAAATTTGTTTGACACATACATTATACAGTACAATCCCTTTTAACCGGCAACATTGGGACCGAGCCGTTGCCGGAAAAGAGAATTTTCCGGATAATTGAATATTTACCTATTCATATTCTGTATATGAATTTTGTTGTCCAAATTTTTCGATCTCCCGGCCTCAATTAAATAAACACAATATCGGAAACATCGCCGATTTTTTAAAGCAAAAACACATACCACCGTAAGTATATATACAGTCGAGCGCCGAAAATCCGCCGATCTAAAATCCGCGCAAGTCGGCAGAGATAAACAAAGAATTTTGAATATCATAAACTATCAAAAAACTAAAAACTTTATTATCAAAAAACGAACGCGGGAGAAACTATGACGTTATCACAAACGTAAAATCAGTCAACAGTTTTATTTTTTTAAACTGTACTTCAATTAATAGCTAAAATCTAAACTTTTATACTTAAAATTAATTGATATAAACTGTTTTCCAAATTCAATCAAAAGTGAAATTATTTCCTTTAAATTCAACATGATATCCGGCAATTCCTTTTTTGGACTAATTAATCAAATAGAATAAATTTCAGAACAATCCGTTTTTATTTTTCGTAGGATCGCGCCGTACCTCAGATTGACGGTAAGCGTGCGTTCTTTCTCCCGGTCTTCCTTCACTCTCCGCCGGCTTCCCGTGCGCTCCTTTCCCAGTATCGTCGTTCGCCGGGGATTGCGTGTGGGCGGTGACGTCACGGACTCCGTTGGTGCGCCGCTCACGCTGATTAGACCGGCGCGTCACGGCGCGACGTTGGGCTTTGCTCTCCGGGAATTGATTAAATGTTTTCCAAAATGAAAAAATAATTTTGTATATGTATATATATATATTTTTAAGATATTTTACGGCCGCGAGATCGAAATACATAAACACAATATCAAAAATATCACAGATTAATTAAAATAATAATTTAAAAAAAAACATATGTATGCTAAATTCACATTTACCATTTACTAGAAAGGACTAGAGAAAGTGCCGTTATTTTGAGAGTGCCGGTTAATTGAGTGCCGGTTACGGGAGATTTTATTGTAGTAGGAAGAACAATTGATTAAAATTTCAGGAAATTTGGAGTAATATGTACTGAGAAAACAGTACATAAAGCAGCGACCTCTGTGAGCCATAACAGCACATATTTGCCTAGGCATTGAATCGAACAGTGATTGGATGACATGTACGGGTAGAGCACTTCTTGAAGCTTCAACACGCTTCTTCATCGATCGAAATTACTAGTGAGTGGTGGGGGGCCAGTCGCTTTTCAACGATTAAACAGTCATTTTCATTGGTGGGAGATCAGGAGAACACACTGGCCAGAGCAACAGTCAAACACATTCTGTATCAAAGAAGGTCCGGACAATACAAACAACTTGCGGCCGTGCATTATCTTGCTTAAATTTTGCACTACGGAGGCCTCGAATACAGGGCAGAGGGGCGGGCCTTAACTCTTCAGAAATTTAATGGTCGCTGTTCAGAGTGCCAGGAATATGAACATGAAGTAATTGAGACATGTATCCAATGGGAACCCATAACATCATTGCAAATGATGGACAGTATGATGATGTCAAATCCCAGCTGGCAATGTGCATTATTCATAATGCCGTTAAATACGGATAAGACAATCTTGATGCTGTAAACAGGATTGTGATTTGTCTGATAAGTGACTTCACGCCATTCCTGCATCCAGGTTCATTGTTGATCATACATTAATGCCGCCCATATCAGTGATGCAGTTTTGAGGTTAATCAGAATTTTGGTAGCCGCATACTGAGTCACCACCTGGATTGATGGTATGTTGTACCATTGGATACACGTCCCGGTGACCTCTTGTTTTCATTCCCGCCACTCTGAATACCAGCCATTATATTTCTGACGAGTTAAGGCCCATAGCTCTGCCCTATGTTCAAGGCCTCCGAAGCGCAACATTTAAGCTGGAGAATGCATGACCGCAAGTTGTCCATATTGTCTGGACCTTCATTGATGCCGAATGTGTTTGACTGTTGCTCTCACCAGCGCGTTCTCCTGATCTCGCACCAATGAAAATGACTGTTTAATCATTGAAAAGCGACTGTCCCACCACCACTCACCAGTAACTTCGATCGATGAATTGTGGCATCGTGTTAAAACTTCATGAAGTGCTCTACCCGTACATGTCATCCAATCGCTGTTGAATTCAATGCCTAGGCAGATATGTGCTGTTATATCTCACAGAGGTCTCTGCTTTATGTACTGTTTTCTCAATACATATTACTCCAAATTTCCTGAAATTTTAATCAATTGTTCTTTCTACTATAATATATGTGTCCAATAAATTTCATTTCGTTATTATCATTCCTTCTTGGTGTTGCATTTTCAATGTCAAGCAGTGTATGTATGTTCGGAAAGTAATAAATACAAATCTATTGGGGGGGGGGGGGGGAGAAACTTTTAATGAGTTTTGCTCTTTTTACTTTTTTCTGTATGTAATATAGAGAAAGTATTGGATTCGTGAAAATTTTCGACCTCCGTTTTTTGACGGATCTACACATTTTGGGAGGTCCTGAACATGAATTGATAGTCTTTAGAAAATGTGTGTGTGTCTGTGTGTATCACGATTTGTGTGGACACTGTAGCTCACGAACCAATGAATGAAATTTAACCAAACTTGGTATATAGTAGGACCCTCACATAGAATAGTGCTGATTAGATTTGGGGATCAATCGCTCTGCAGGTGGCGCTATGATCGCATTTTTTGTAAACTTTTAACATGGCAGTATGGGACAAAATTTTATATAAATGTACATCATAAGAGTTATTTTTAACTTGTGATTGTAAAATTAATATGAATTATTGATAATAGTAGTAGTTAACTAGGAAAAAAAAATTGTGCATGTGGGGGCATCGCTTCCCCCCTTGGGGGGGGGGGGGTAAATTTACAAGATGGGTATCTTTCAAAAGGTCTCGTCAATACATTTAAAATGAATTGTTGAACTATAAATCTGTGATAATTTTTACAAAGTTATCGATTTTTTTTTTACTTTTAATAAAAAAAAACTTAGGAAAAAAAATCTTTTTTTTTTAATGTTGTTACTGAGTGAATTTGTGTAGGAAAATATAGGAGAAAGTCTTGTAGTGGCCACAACATACTAGTTGAAAGTTGAACTTGAACTGAGCAGATTAATTTTTTTCAGACATGAATTTGAGCACAAACTAATTCGTTTTTTGGACGATGAACTTGAGTTTGAACTAGTTCATTTTTTTTTTGCAAGTTTGCACAACACTGAAAAATAGTATGTTTATTATCAGAGGAATAAATAAATTTGAACATTTCTTCTTAATTTTTTTTTATCCCATATTTGCAATTCTCTTTTATCATTTTTCTTTGCAAAGTGTCGCCTACTAAAAATTTTTACCCTTCTCCCGCATTTTTTGAATACGTTTTATATGGTACAAATAGAGTTGTAAAATTCTGGAGAATGATCTTTCTGAGAAATCCTCAAAGAAATAAAGAAGTTATAATAACAAGAAGTTTCGAAATGTGTGCTCTGTATAAGTAATAATTTGTGTGCAAATTTAGAAATTTTTGAAATTTTGCTTTTAACAAAATGATCGTATTGATTAAAGAAATAATTAAATTTATTTAGTTGTAGGTATTAAAATAAAATGAATTCTTCAGGGCTAAAAGATAAAATATATTATTGAACACGAAATCTAGTGATAATCCAAGTAATTAAGCAACAAAGCATTAAATGGATTTTTTTTTTTTTTTTTCATTAAAGATATTTTTAAAAGATGATGTTAAAAAAAATATTTATAATTATTTATATTTTTGCTTTAAAATGTTTTACACTTATCCGTACGAGATAAAAGTGAATTTATCCAACAGATATTTAAAGAGCAAACATACGGCATTGTTTACAAATGGAAAAGAAATATTGTGTTGGTAGAAAAAAGTGGCTAATCGATGTAGGTAGACAATATTAGATTAAAAGCGAAATAAAAAAACATAAACAGTTGATTTTATACAAAGTAGTTACCTACTATAAGTACGTAGTTACCTATTGGTAATAAAGAATTAGATAAGTTGTCTATCATTGAAGAAGCTAGCTTAATTGATCTTTTATCAGAAAATGAGACTGACTGTTCACATTGATTCTAAATTTTTTGTAATGAGTAACCAATCACAAAATTAAATTAAATTTCATTTTTAAGCTATTTGTTATTTTGGCTTTTTTATTTAAATTTCACATTAATTATAAATTGCTAAAAATAATTTAAATTTGCTAATTTTCTGGTATAATTTTACATTTTATTTTTAAACTATAAAGCTTTTGATTCAGAGGTTTTTTTCAAACAAATTAATTTTCATGCACACACCATCAAATTGTTGATTAATTAAAAATCTTAAATATAATAGATAGTAAACATTAGGGATGCACTGAATAGCAGTTTTGACCAAATACCGAATATTTGCTCAGCCTAATACTAACTATTTGGACGGATACAAATTTTTCATACCGGATAATAACTATTTAGCTGGCTGATTATATTTTCATTCAGGTATCACTCACACTTATTTTATTTATTTATTTATTTATTTTTACTTTTCCAGTCGTACCACTTACATTTAACAATATTTTAATTTTTAATTATGAAAAATTATTTAAAAAAAAAAAATTCAGAAACAGTAATTTATTTAAATGTAGAAAAATGTTCGAAAATATTACTTGAACTCATAAAATTTTTTGAATAACAATATCTTGTCACACATATTCAAATATTATATATACAGAATTACCAACATTTTAATTTATTTCGTAGCATTTTTAGCACTACCATACTCCATACTATTTTTATTTTTTTTTTTAAGAGTAAATTTTTCTTATTATATCATAGCTATACATTGCAGAAAAATACTCTAAAAGTAAAGTGGTGCGAAATAGAGACAAGGCTAAAAATGCTTCGGAACAAATTAAAATTTCGGCACCGGTATACATATGATGCAATTCAAAAATGCAGCTTTTAAGAAAAATCAACTTAAAAATAACAAGTATAGTCATGCACATGTTTTTTAGATTAAAAAAAAAAAAAAAATTGAAAATTATTTCTTAATGTGTCAGGTTTTGGTGCACTTACTTTAAAGCATTGGCTACTGACACAAATGCCTCTCATGTGGATAGATTGTAAGATATAGATGTGACGCTTTTTGTGTACATTGGGATACTTCATCAGGGTTGCCAACTGCTCCAATTTCTGCGGAGTTTCTCAACTCCACAATTCCGTGAAGTAATGTTTATGCTCCGCAAATTCAGCCTTGACCACCCATCTAAATATTTTTTATTAAATACATAAAACTAAATAGTGGCAGACACTGAAAAAAAAAAAAAAAAAAAAATATTTTTCTTTCTTTTTTTTCCCCCTTGCACACATCTAGGCAGAAATCGTGATCCAATCCTTATCAACTTTTGATTTTGCATTTCCAACAGCTGCTGCATAAAACGTTATTTTTTTAATTTTATTTTTTATCTATGAAAGGAAAGCACTTCAACGTATCTTGTAAATAACAAAACTAACTTTTACAATTTAGCTGAAGAACCACACGCTTCATTGTACAATACTCATAAATAAATAGTAAAGAAAAGAAAGAAAGAAAACATTCTAGTGCTAGGCATTGCGTAATCAAAATATTGCTGACTCAGAGCGGAAACAAGTATTTGTTTGCATTAGCTAAGAGCGTGTTTAATTAAAACCACAAGCTGAAGGGAGGGGGGGGGGGGGAGGAGAAACCAAATGCTATGATTATGCAGTGTTTAGATTTTCATTTAAACTATATCAATGTTTCAGTTATCTTAATGCTTAATAGGTCGTTAAAAAAATTGTTTATTTTAATTATTTATCGATAAAAATAATGGATTCAAAGCTAGCTACTGAACTTTAAGGCCGATTGACAACACTTTATTTAAGATTTATTTGAAATAATTATGCATTTATTTTATTCACTTAAAGCATTAATGATTTATTATTATATCTTCATTTGTATCTGGGGGGGGGGGGGGCAAAAAAAAAAAAAAAAAAAAAAAAAAAAAAAAGTAAACAAATTATGACCAATAATCTGCAAAATTCTAAAGTTTGCGTTGGAAATTGAATTAATTTTTTTCCCCTTTCTGCTTTCTTTTCTTTCTTTTTTTTTTTTTTATGTAACTGAATAATCTACTTTTGTCTTTATTTATGTATGGAAAATATGCCATCGTGCAAAAAAACAAATTACTTTTGGGTTTTAAGCTTATAGTCAGACTTAATCATTTCCCATTCTTATCTCTCTTCACTGTTTTGCTAAATATATTTGATTATCAATAAATATTTCTTAATTTCATATGATTATTGTTAATTTATTTTTGTTAGTAGTTTATTTCTTTTTTTTTTTTTATGTATTTTTAAAATTGCTCCTCAAAGTAGCCAAAATGCTCCTCAAAATTTCTCTGAATACTCCTCAAACTGTTTTTGAAAAGTTGGCAACCCTGCTTCATATACATTTTTCAATGACAAACTCAAAATTGCTCTTTTATGACTTATGTAATTTTTATCGAGCAAGGGTGCAATGTGATCTTTGATTTGTTGAAATTTCTTAGATAGCAACATCATGCACGCTCCTTGTTAATTCAACTTTAAAGACATATGTCATTATACTGTTACTACAAAAGACAGTTTTTGGTAGATATTGTTAATTGTTATGATTAATGCAATTAATAATTTTCTTTAATATTACTTTAGAAACTATATTAATCAAATTTTTTTTTCATTTAAATATAAGTTATTTCTCTATTATTCTGAATGATTTTAATTTAGTAATTAAAAATAGCAGTTATGTAAGAATTTTTTCAATTAATTTAAGATTTTTGAAGTTGAATTTTTATATATTCAGCTAGCCAAATAGCATGATATTCAGCCAAACTGAAAATTCAGCAGTATGGCCGAAAAGGCCAAATATTCGATACATCCTTAATAAACATATGTTTTGTACATAAAATAAGGATTACAGATATATGAATTATGTGAATTTAATTTCTTAAGAAAATGCACAGGCTTTTTTTTTTCAATTATTTATTTTTTATTTGAAAATTTATATATATATATATATATTAGGGATGGACCAGATATCAGAATCCGGCATATCCGGCTGATTTTTCAATATCCGAAATATCATCGTATATCCAGATCAAAACCACCGGATGTCCAGTTAATATGCCAGATATCCGGCTTTTGAATATCTGTTTTTTTTTCTCTTTTTTACTTCCTTATACAAAGTATAAGGAAGTATAGTATTAGAGGTTTGAATGCGTGTCAAAAAGCAACCATAATGTTAATTGCCTTTACCGGATTTGTACAATATCATCAAGAGTGCAAGACATAACAGGTCGCACAGCATACAAATCCCGGCAACTTAGTCTTTTTGGTACTCATCTAGTTTTGACACACACTTCTTTTCTCAATTGTAGGGGTAATACTTTCCTTGTTAAGCCTAGAACTATTTCCTGCCACATTTCTTTTTGGTACTCATCAAGTTTTGACCCGCATCAATTTTAATTTAATTCCTTACTTACTTTAATTTATTTATACTATATTATTTTTATTATTTTTATTCTATATTATTTATTTTATTTTTATTTATTTTATTCTTTTTTTTTTTTCTATGAGGGTGTGGCAGTCTCTGGTCCTCATTAATCTGTGCTGCACCGTCAAGTGCTCGATGGGATCGTTTAGCAGTCATCGGGCTACCAACGCAGGGTACCATCCCCCTGTGGTGGATCAAAATTGCGATGGTCCCTCTTTCTCTTCTCCATTCAGCCTCCCTGCGCATAGTAATTTCCTTCCCAATTAGGATTATTTAGGCCTTGCCACTTCAAAGACTTCAAAATTTTTGCTATGTGCCCAAAACTATCTTCCATCCCCCCCAGTGGCTTCTTGTAATCATTTTTTTTTTTTTTTTTTTTTTTTTTTTTTTTAATATAAAATCTCATTGTTCCTTCCTCGTTCAGCTTGTCTTTCTCAATTCTTAAGTCCCTTCCCCTTTTCAAATGGTCTCCTCTTTCGGCTTTAATTATTGTGTGCACTACTAACTCTAGCAGCTCCCCCAGCGTTTTTTTTTTCTCCCTCCCTGCCTAAATTTAAAATTGTTTTAATTTTGTATAATTCCAGTTATTTCGACTCTCAGCTAGTAAATGCAGTTATTCCAAATTCCTTAACATCCTGGAGCGTGTCTGTGCGTTTCCACCGTAGCTATCTTGGAGGGTGTGGTGTACAAATCGAGCTGTATGTCCAAAGCGGAAGTCGATACCCTGCAATTCCTGATCTTTGGCGTTCTAGTTACATTGCTGCTCAGCAGCTTTCATGCAGTGATCTGGTGATTTATTCGCTCTGGCAGATGGCATCCAAACCGTTAAGCTTGGCCGAGCCTAGGCAGGCAGGGGCCGTCCGAAGGTTTCAAAGGAAGTATAGTAATCTCGATTTTCAAAATGGATTTTGTAATTCACATTGCTCTAAACGAATGATCGCTGAGAGTTGCCAATTTATACGTGTGACTTAATTATCAACCGTATAAATTGGGTAACTTAATTGTCCATAACTTAATTGTCACTTAACTGTAACTTAATTGTCAACCGTATAAATTGGGTTGCCAATTTATACAGTTGCCAATTTATACGTGTTGACCAATTTATACGTCATGATGTCTAGTTGTACACCTGCAAGTGTCGTCTTATCACGAGCTCTCGTTTTAGAGATATAAGGGACTTTACATGATTTTTCGTGATGTCTGTATGTATGTGTGTATGTCGCATAACTCAAAAACGGTTGGGCATAAAAAGTTGCAAATTGGTACACAGGTTTGTTATAACATCTAGTTTTGCACCTCCCTTTTTGGACTTTGTATGATTTTCTGTTTTGGAGATATTTAGGAAAATTAGGTTCATAATGACCAAAAATACATAGGTTTTGGCCATAATGCATCAAAAAACGGTAATAACTCAAAAACGGTTTGGACAAATCTTGCATTTTAACTGACTTCCCAACTAGCTAGACATTTGAAACTTTCATAAAAGCTCAGAACACGGTGAAAATGCATTTTTTAAATACTTTTAGCCAATTGTTTTGGGTCACTGCTACTTTCGGCAGCGTTTATATGATTCAACAGAAAATTTATTTAACTAACTTCCCAACTAGCTAGACATTTGAAACTTTCAGAATAGTTCAGAACACGGTGAAAATGCATCTTTTTAAATACTTTTAGCCAATTTTTTCGGGTCCCTGCGGCCTTCGTCAGCGTTGCCAGTACAAATTTTGCAATCGTTTTTTAACTTACTTTCAGAAAAGCTCGGAACATGGTGATACTTCATTTTTTTTAAAACATTTTTAGCCGAATGTTTCGGGTCCTATGCCAATGTTTTTTAACATTATGTATATTTCTAAAAGTGTAGAAGGAAGTCATGTGGTGCCTACATCAGATTTTTTTCTTTCATTGAGATATGGTGGGAAATGCAAGAAATAGCTTTTGTCCCTCCGTTTGTTGGGAAACTTAAAAAAATAGCTTCTTAAATCACGTCACTAAAGAAATAATCTTATAAAATTCCACATGTTTATAATTATTTGTCTTATCTGTTTTGTGTAGTTTCAGTTGAAAATAAAATCACTAAATGAACAATGTTTTCTTTGATATTTTTCAAAAATTAAATGTACTTATAATCTAAATACATGTGCTTTATTTGTCAAAAAGTGGAAGACAGAGATTCAATTAATAAATTTCTATATTCAAATTGCATTCATGAGACGACAAAATTTTAGTATAGATTTTTATGTAAATAATTTATTTCTAGTTTCTTAAAGTTAAAAAAAATCTGCAGTGACTTCACTGGACTTTCTGAACATTAAGTAATTAACAGTTGTATAAATAAATTAAAGTAAGAGAAATTGTTAAATATGCAAAAGATAAAATTTTAATAGGGTGTATGAGTTCTTTTCTTCATATACTATGTTGTTTAGTTGAACATTATTGCGCTTCAAAAACTTTGAGCCCATAGATCATAATAATAAATTTCCATTGTGTCCCTGTGAAAATCCATAAGTGCTAGACTCACCAAAATCTATAAAATTCGTACAATGGTTACCTATAACATGCATATATTTTTTCAGATCAATCAGATGAGGCCTTTAGACACTATTGCATTTTAAATAATTTGAGCCCATAAGCAACAATTATAAAGTATTTTTCTTTGTGTCCCTGTAAAAAAAAAAAAAAAAAAAAAAAAGAATTAGTTTCACTGAAATCTGTATGGTGTCTGCAACTGTGACCTGTAACATGTGTATGAATTTTCAGTTCATTCAAGTAAGTAGTTTAGACACAATCACAATTTAAGTAATTTGAGCCCATAGGGCATAATGATTAAGAATTTTTCTTTGTGTCCCTGTAAAAACCTTTAAGTGCTAGATTCACTAAAACCTTTATACTTCATGTGATGGTAACCTACTGTACGTATATAAACTTCCCACTTAATCGGATAAGGCATTTAGACGCTAATGATTTAAGCCCATAGGCGATAATGGTAAAGATTATTTTGTTATAAAAAAAATAAACTATATAAATACTAGATTCACCAATAGCTATATAGTTCGAGCAATTTTGATCTTTAATACGCATATAAATTTTCAGCTCATTCTGATAAGGCATTTAGATGCAATCGCACTTCGAATAATTTCAGCCCATAGGCCATAATGCTAAAGAAATTTTCATTGTGTCCCTGTAAAAAGAAAAAATGTACGTGCTAGATTCACCAAAATTTATGCTCTTTGTGCAACAATGACCTGTAGCATGTGTGTAAATTTTCAACTCAAATGAAAAAAGCGTTTAGATGCTATTGCAGTTTAAAAGAATTTGGCCTATATATAGACTATAGTCATAAAGAATTATTCTTTGCGTCACTGTAAAAAAAAAAAAAAAAAAAAAAAAAAACTGTGAACGAAAGATTCACCAAAATTTATACAGTTTGGGTGATGGTGACTGATAACATGCATATAAATTTTCATCTCAAACGAATAAGGCGTCTAGATACTATCGCACTTTGCAAAATTTGGGCCCATAGACCATAATTATAAAGAATTTTTCGTTGTGTTCCTTAAAATAAACTATAAGTGCTAGATTCGCCAAAATCAATATAATGCTATGGAAACCTATAACATACGTGCCAAATTTCAGCTCATTTGAACAAAGCGTTTAGATGCTATCATATTCAATCTCATACACACATATATACATCATTGTAAAAATAGCAATTCATGGGACCTCAAAACGTGTAGAAAAAACAAAATCTTAAACTTAGATTTTTGACATGATTGCAATACTTTCTTCACTATAGTGTTCAGAAAGTAAAAATTAAAGACAATTTTCCATAATTTGTAATATTGGTATTTTTTTTTTTTTTAAATATCATTTCTCCTTGATTTTTGTAAATATTTTTAAGGCTCTCCAAGAAATGTAATCATTGCAATGTTTTTCATGTGTGAAAATTAATTTTCCTGATAATGGCAACTTGTCAGATCGATTTCCCATGTCAAAATACCCTTAACCCTGAATTTTTATCCATTATTAGATCCATTTCTTAGACTATATTTGTGTGTGTATACATATATATACTAAGTGAAAATATTAAGCTATATACATGAAAGGATAAAATAAGCAAGATTCTAAATTAGTATTTAAATTAATATTAAGTGATATCTTAATAGTATTAGCTCAGAATAAATCTTAATTTTTAAGAACAACTTTGTGAGAATTCTATTTTAGAGCCCCTGTAAAGTTAGTTTTTCAGCAAAACACATCGTGGCGCGAGAATCGAAGTTAGAAGAAGTTTCATAATCAAAATTATGCAATAATCAAAATAAGCGGCAAGGCATTGCGAAATACGAAATCCTGGATATCCGGGTCAACCAATAAAAGAATGTGGGTTGGATTTTAGCTCACTCCAATAAGAATTCATATTAGGAGTTTGGCCTCGCCCCCAAATAGCCATATTTAAACGGGAACACCGGAAAATCGGCGGCCTTTTCATGAAAGTATTTGCTTAATTAGTTCACGTCCATAAACAGTTTAATTTAACGGTCCCAGGAGGGGATGGGTTCGTGATTCCGCCGTTAGCGGGACGATTTCGGCCCGACTCGGCTACGGATCTGTACGTCAGCGTGCTCTGAATGATTTGACTGTTAATAAAGTGTAAAATGACTAAAAGTCTTCAATAAACGACTGCATCATCAATTTTGGAGTATTAATTATTTGAGTGAACTCTCTTAATATGAAACGACTGGCATGAATCAGCTATTAAAAGAAGATATATTACATACATACATATATATATATATATATATATATATATATAAAGTGAAAAAATTTAAAAACTATAAAATTTAGCAATAGATACATGATAATACATGCATAAATGTATATATATATATATACAAGATTGGTTGGTTTACTAATAAGAGAGATTTATAAATTTATTGTCTAGTTATTTATATCTCTTATAAATGCTACAGCTGAAATACTCACATTTTATTTTAATTAAAGTTGTCTGTGTTTTTCCCAATGGTATTTACATTTTTATGTATGTGAATGGAATCCAGTTGTAGAAAAGCCAAATGTCTTTTAAATCAAAGTACCTTTTTTTTAATTATTATGTGCTCTTAAAAAAATGAAATTTTCATGTGTATACTGTTAAAGGGGACTTATCCAGTCCATCCCTAATATATATACTTATACACTCTTTAAATTCAGATTTTAATGATGGTATATTTAGAAATAGAAAACTTTAGGCATTAAAAAATTGTATTTTAATAGGAATAATTATTGATCCTTTGCTGTTCAGTGCTTGAAAATGAACTTAGTAGTGTTTAGAAAAAGTGGTTTGATCAGGGAATATTCTCCGATTCAAAATTATTAATCGTGATATAAGGACTTTATGTTCTAATTATGCATGTCAAATGGATTGATTATGAATAAGTTTTGTAATTTAAGAGAAAAAGAACATTCTTGATTATTCTCCAAATTTGGAACTTCGGAGAATATTCTCGCCTTACATCTCTAGTACAAAACTTGGTGCCAATCTAATCTTCTGTTTTAATTGCTTTTATATGCCGAGTATAATTAAAAAGCACTTTGTGTCTGTTACTACATGAATTGTAATGTGTATGTGTGTTTTTAGGTCCTTATGTTCCAGAGCCCTACAACCCTGAAGCTCCAGCTATGAACATTACTTCCCCTTCAGACATGTCCAATTACTGGATGACACCCAGCATGCATATACCGCCTGTACATCATTCAAGGTCACAGCCATTGTCTGGGATGTCCAACACATCCAACATTTTGCCACAACACAGCTCAAAAACAAGGTCTCGGGAACTTATTGGAGTGCCAACGGTAGAAGTGAGAGAAAACACCAAAAGTAATTTTAGAGATAGTCAAAATTTTATTAGGCTTATCAGGGGTTTAACCCAGTCAAACATTGTGGAGATGCCCCTTTAACAAATTAAAATTCATAAAAAGAGCACCCGTATGCGATTCAACACACATCTAAGATGACAGCCACCATCTCGGAATGTCCAACATATTGCCACTGCATGACCTGAAAATAACAAAAACAATTTTTAAAAGATCTTTAAAATTTTCGAAATTTTATTATTAGTGGTGGATCCACTGAAACATTGGGAGCCTGCTTAGATGATCCATTTTACAGCTTTTTTTAAATAAAAAATTATCCCAGTATGAAAATTTTTGATACATTATATCAGATATTGCTGCGTGTGCGCCATTCCAAAATTATTAGCTTAATATTGAAGGCAAAATGGAGTGTCTGCTAAAATGTTTGTTTTACATGATATATATTTTTTCTCGCCCACCCCCTCTTCATCCATTCACATAGTCTCATTCTTTTTACTAATGTTGCCTGATTACTAATAATTTTTATTATTTATTTGTTTCAATATTTTAAATGAACATTTCGAAATACAGTGGAATCTCCTTTGTGTTGAAAATTTCTATATATTGCACTTATGCATTCTTGTAGTTTTATTTTATAAGTTATGATTGAATTTCAGACAAATCTGCACATTTATTGAGCATAAAGTCAATGAATGGTGGAGAAGGTGGTTTAATTGCACTAAATTGATGCATGGCATTGTATCTATAAAGCCCTTGAAGAAAAATTTAAAGTTATTCGTAGATTTCAAATAGAAAACAAAAACTGATGTCTCATTTACAAATTCTATATAAATATATTTAATGATATTGGTGTCTTGATACTTATATTATTGCATGCACATGTTTCGTGTAAATTTCTTTTTGAGATATCCTCCGTTGACACTGAAAAATTTTTTGGTGACCGTCCGTGTATGTGTAGCACAATAGCAGTCACATTTTACATTAAAATGTGCAGTAAACAACCATATTACAAGATGGATAAAAGTAAATGGCTTTACTTTTTTAAAAGACAAAACACAATGTGTGCATTTTTCTTGCAAACATAATCTTCATCCCACCCAACCCAGAGATCTTTATGAATAACAGTCCATTCTATGTTATTAACACTGAAGAATATTGTTTCCACCATGAAGAAATCTTTATACACGAAGAAATTGTTGGAAGAGCATTATATTAATTTCACAAAAAAGTTTCATGAAGTCAATTACTACTTAGGTTTTGATTCATGATAAGAAATAAAAGAAATCCAAGTTGTCATTTTTCTAAATTTGTATTAGGCATAAACAATAAAATATTTATACAAAAAATTAAACTGAGTACATCCAATTGAAAGGTTATACCACCATTTCACCGACACTAAAATTTCCTACCCCCTTTCGTTATCAAATTCCCCAAAAAAGGAAAAATCATCATTATCAGTTCAACACCTGTTTCGCTGACATTGTGTCAGCAAAACGGGGGTATAACAAAATTTTTTCAAGCGCATTTAAGAATGTTAAACATGTGTGTTGTTTGAAGGCAATAATCCTAAAAAACTTAGAAGCTAAGATGCAGAAAAGTTTGAGAAATAAATAGGCTATACCCAGAGTTAAAAATTAGAATGTGATAAACAGGCGTCAGTGGCACTTAATTATTTTTTCTTAGATTCCAAAAGGGTCTACCGAGGCATAATTTGTTAATTTTTTTAATAGAATAAGAGACTTAGTTTATTATTATTATTATTTACATAAATAATAAATACAAGCACAAAAGTTAATATGAATATATTTATATATATTAAAAAAAGTAAATAAATAAAATAAAAATAAAAACTTCCATAAAACAGAATAAACAGAATTTATTTTTAAATACCTGTTGGCCAACTCATTTTTAAATTCAGTCGAATTCCAAATATTACATCTTCAAGCAAAATGAGAACTACTAGAAAATATTCATTTAAACATTTTTATTGATAAACTAAGAAATAACAATTGGTAGAAAATTAAAAAATTAATAAATTGAAACATTATTATTATTATTATTATTATTATTATTATTATTTTTAACAACAGCATTTATGTGATTTTTTACTTCCTGGTTTTTATTGAGCTTATCTATGCGTTTAAACTGATAATATAAGAATTTTTTTAAGATAATAAAAAACAAGGATTTTGAAAATTTCAGTAGATTTCAGAAATCTGCTGATCACGACCAATGTAAACAAGGAAATTTAAAATAAATTTCAAAAAGAAAATCATGATAGAACTTACTTCAATGGTGTTATTTTAGAAATGGAATCTAATGAGATAAGGAAAGCTAATTTTAAACAAGGTCTAGGTCTTGAAGGTATGTACCTAAATTCTTTTAACCCAGTAATATTTGTGCTTAAACACACACACACACACTGAGAGAGAGAGAGAGAGAGAATCCATAGACTGAAAATATAAATAAATAATCAATTTGTCTTTACCTATATTTCTAAACTGTAATAAAAATTACAAACTTATAATACAATTATTCTTATACTAGCAGACTATGCCCATTTTGCTGGTCACTATATTTAAATGAATTTTCAAAAGAAATGAATCACTATTTATTTTTATACAATTTTATAAATAAAAACTAAAAAAAAACAAATTCAAATCGCTCTACACCTTGCTTCTCGTAACTGCTGCCTACGGCAGCTTCATTTGTGCCAGCACTACATTGGGTCCAGATTCTCACTACCTGCAGAAAAGTTTTTTCTAGGCACTTCAGCTTGAGTACTTATCGACGACAAGTGGATCTGTTATTCTTTAAGAACTGCGATTTTACAGATGGCTGTATATCAGCATGTAATATTTTAGTTTTTGAAACATGTGTTTTATAGCCCTCGTTCTTTACACTATATTACCATTTGATTCCAACCAATATTATAATAAATAAAAGAAAATTGTAGATTTTTCTTTTAAAAAGAATTAAATGAAAAACAAATAAATTTTAATTAAACAAAATAAAAAGTAAAATAAAATAAATGATAAAAAGTTGCTATATTATAAATGTTACTATACTATAAATTTTATAAGTGTGTTTTTATTACATTTATATTCTTTATTTGCATTCATCTATTTATTTTTTCTGTAATATTTCATAGAGTTTCAATTTTTGGGAGTGTCCTGTAAAAAGAGAAATAAATTTTTTTGCCAATAATCTTGTCTGGGTGTAAAAAATGGCGAATGAATGGGATATTTTGGTCGTTAAACTGTAGTTTCTAGGTGCAAAATACATTTAATGACTGCTAATTTAGCACTTTGGTTACGTTACATTATTATTTTTAAAAATATGTTGCAAATAAACATTTGTCTATAGAAAATTTATTTTCTAAAACAAGAAATGTTTACGTAAATGAATAAAAAGGAAGCTACATAACAATGGTTATTAATCATACATATTTTTATCATACTAAAATATTACATTTTTGTTTAACGTTTAAGCACTTACTAGTTATTTAAATGAAACAAATATCCTACAGCATCAGCATAAAAAAAATTCAACCCAAAATCAAAAAATTCTAATTCACTATGTGTTTGTGCCTCTGGGCCTGTGAGTCATATCAACCGATAAAAAGGGGTGGACTGGACACTAATCTTCTTACGTAACTAGTACACACCATTTTGTCGAATTGAAATTTCCTTTCCACTTATTTTCCCATTCGTTATAGAACAAATCCCTAAATAGCTCAAAAGGGAAGCTTGAATGGGAAGAACAAGGGATAGGAAATTTCTTGTCGGCGAAATGGTGGTTACATCATTTGAAACATATTTAAAGCCATATAAAAAGATTGTATCTATTTTAGGTCTTTTTAAGCATACCAATAATTTTGATTTAATATTTTCTTCCATTTTGGAAGCCAAAAGTTCAAGAATATTTCATGATTCAGATTTTTACATCTAATCTGTCCTGAAATCAAATCAATTCCGACAAATCTTCATTTTTGATGTACTTGACAAAAGAGAATAAAAGATAAGTAAAACAAAACATAATTACGTGTCTGGCAGCAATAGCTGATGCCAGTTGGTGTTTAAATAGGAAGTTGCCGTGAGGTGGGGGGGGAATAATTTCTTAGAAACTTCCCCTGGATGAGCAGTGGTTCAGCAAAAAATTTTCAAGATACTTAAAATGTACAAAAATCAATACCCTTACTTACAATAGACTTATTATACATAGACTACAAAAAAAAAAAAAAAATTGTTCAGATAAACCTTTAGATAATGAAAAGTTCAGATAATAAAAAAAAAAAAAAAAAACAGAAATGTGTTTTTGGAAATATCCTAAGGAAGTCACATAGCCTTTTTTCATCTTTGTTTCATTATTTTTGGTAGCATTCTACTAAAAAATCAGGAATTTGCAAAAATTTCTGCGAAAAATCGATTTCTTCCCTACCTCCCTTTAAAATTGAAAGTTCCTAAATCGCAGATAATTTTTTATTTGTACTCATGTCTAGTCTCCCCATGTACACTTTCTTTACTGTCAAGTAATTTGGAGCCGAGTTATGCTTACAAACAACTTTTTGAATTTTGTCCTTCCCAGGGAGGAGCAGGGGGAATTTCAGAAAAGTTGATAGATATAATTTTAAGTTGGGTAAAGACCTAAATTCTTGCCAAGCGTGGTTGAATTCCGTCCAGCTGTTCTTATAGGATATCTGGACAAAAATAGCATTACAGACACAATGACACACACACATACATGCACACACACACACGCAAAATTTTCTGAAGTTATTTTCGGCTTTCATGGTGTGTGAAACGTGAAGATATCAGAAAATTTTTTGATTATGTCAAATTTACAGATAAAAATCTGATTTTATTAATATAGAAAAAAAAAAAAAAATTTCGAGCTTTGATATCATTCTTTCTGATTTTTATGTAAAGGGACCTCCTGAATCCGAATATGACCCCCATTTTACCTAATCACTCACTGTTTTTGCAGGATGCCACCCCCTCCCCAATTTTTATCACTGTTCGATAACTTCATGTCTATGAATTTGATTTGGAGGGGGTGAAAAGATTATTTTAACACTTAAAAACAGGAAAGAATTAAGACATAATAAATAATAATAATATATTAATAAAATAAATAAACGTAATTTCTAATTTCAGTGACTAATACCCCTAAATTTTCTCCTTGCTATATTCATGTTTTACAGTTTTTCTCCTCTGTAAGCCCTCAGAAGATATTTAACAGTTAAAAAAATCCCCTCTTCCCCTACAAATTAAATTCATAGCCATAAAATTACCAGACAGTAGTAAAAATAGGGAAGTCTCCCCAAAAATCGGTGGATGATAGGCGTCCTATTCGGATACAGGACATCATTTTACATAAGAATTTGCATGAATGGTATTGAAGCGGAGCAGTGTTGTTATATGCATGTTGCATCTGAGAATAATATATATTTCTTTTGTTGTATTATATTTATTATTATTATTATTTATACACTAGTATATAACCCCGTCAAAAATGACGGAATGTCAACGATAAATCTTGAAAACAATGTTTAGATCATGAAGATTACCACGTGATCATTCAAATGCATTTTCAGTTTTTGTTTATAAATCAAATGTGTTTCGATATTTTATAATTTTCGTTCTGAAATTAAAAAAATTCTACCCGATCAATAAATATGAATGACAATAAAAAAACTGCTGGTTGACAAAAAATATAGGCCCGAAAACACAACAGCAACAACACATCCCAGTGTTCCATTAAGTGCTCTATTTAAAGTCCTCATAATAAGAATAATCTAGTGTGTCACTCACACGACTCTCTCTCACCCTGAAATTTAATGCTATAAGTACAGGTTGGCGATTAAGAGGTAAGATAACGTGTACTGTTATGTAAACCTATGTTAAACAATTCAAATTAGGGTTCGGAAGAGTTTTATATGATAATTAGTTCTGGCCCCCCTCAACCCTCCGTTTCATTAATGCACCTACATTTATATAGAACTTAATTCGGTTATTAAAAAATAATTCAGTTTTTAAAAAATAATTTATTAAAATTATTATTTAAAAAAATTATCTTGTATGATAATACAGACGATTTCCATATTAGAGAAGTAGTATAACACTAAATATCCAAAAAAAAGTTGAATTTATTCCCAATATTAAAGTAAAAAAAAAAAATTTTTTTTTTTTTTTTTGTTAAAAATGAAAAAAATTGATAACTTTAAATTATCGCAGATCGATGGTTCAACCATTCGTTTTAAAGGTATTGGCGAGCTCTTTTGAAAGATACCCATCATGAAAATTTACTCCCCTCGAGGTGGGGGCAGCGAGGCTTATACATACACAATTTTTTTTTTTCCCAGTTGACTATCTCTATTACAAAAATATATATTCGTTTCATGTGGTTTAGTGCAGTCTATAGATGTTAAATTCTACTTACCTGCAATTTCCCCCATAGACGTAATGTATTTGAATACTTTAGAGTGTCCCTGTACATGAACCATTTGCTTCATCTTAAAGAAAAGCTTACTGTAGCTCCCTATACGATACACATTTAGAATACTGAGTTTGGAATTTCTGTTACTATTTGTTGGACAGAAACACAGACCATTCGCTAAAAACGTGATTTTCGTACTCAGGGGACCTCAGAACATGTAAGTATAACAAAAACTCACGTTCGAAAATTTGACCCTAAAACAATACTTTCTCGACCCTATGGGTAAGAGAAAAGTAAATAACGATTCACTTCATTTTACCAAAATCCTTTTTTTAAGACTATCGAAGATCCTGTTTTCAAATACGCAAGCGAAGTGTGATGTCACTGACCGTCCGTGGATTCAAGAAAAAGATTCCCTATGTTAATCGTCCATTGGATTTTTTGTAAAAAATTATTAAAAATCGAGGAAAATTATTTCACGATTTTAATACCCGTATTTGGGTATAGATATGCTATCGTATCCATGAGTTAGATTGAGTTATTTTGCTGTCAAATTGACAAAATTTTAAATTTCAAACTGTGTCATCTTTGGCGTTTTTTTGTATTTGGCAATTAAAAACATACTACGAAAATGTACATGCCAGATGTTTATTTTCGTAATATGTATTGTGCGAAATATTGTTTCATATAATTCATTGCTCTCTTAATATAAGTTGTTAAAATAACCATGATTTTTGAAAGGAATTAAATAGTTCGCCAAATATTTTGGCAATATTTTTTTGCCGCCAAGGATGACAGATATATTAAATCTATTCCGCTGCAACATATGAGTATCTTATATCAGACACTTTATTTAGACATTTGAAAACAAATTTGACTTCAAATTATGATAGAATATTTATCATTTTCCTTTCAATTAGTATATTAGTTGAATATTTATTGTGTGAATATCATCCTTTGAAATGAAATGGTTATGTTTTCAATCGAATATGGAAGTTTGCCATTTTTTTTTCTAGAGTTTTGAAATTTAAAATTTATATTTTATCAGTTTTACAGCAAAAACAATTTAATCTAACGCATGCACATGATAACTAATACATATCGATACCGAAATATGGGGATTAAAATCGGGAAATAATTTTCCTCAATTTTTAATAATTTTTTATAAAAAATCCAATGGGCGATTAACATAGGAAATCTTTTTCTTGCATCCACTGACACCCAGTGACGTCATCACTTTGCTTGCGTATTTTCTAACTAACTATCCAATAATTACAGACACTCCATGCTAACCCAAATTCACCTCTATTCGATACCTCCAACCAGCTATCTCACCCACAACATCGCCAAAATATCCAGGATCCAGCTAGGGACTCTCATTCTCAACCGAACATTTTATCTTGACTCAACATTATCGCCTTAGGCTACTCTACTTTCAATACTCATTTCATCTGGTGACCTTTACTTGCCCAACCAAACATTCTATCCCATCTATAACTTTACACTAATTTCAAAACTAAAATCAACTGGCGACATTTACGTACTGAACTCGACGCCAACCATACCCAGGGCCGTCGCAAGGTGCTCTGCCGCCCTCAGGCAAGCTTCAATTTGCCGCCTCTTCATACGCTGAAATTTTGCTTAGACGAATTTTTATAACTTGAGATTTTCCGTCAGTCAAAGTTTTTATGGCAACTCCATTTCCCCTTCTTAGTCACTAAGACTTTGGTTTAACGAAATTAAGTGTACGTAAGACCCTAACAAAACAAAATGTTGAAAAAATTTTACGGTCTCCTTTTAGTTTTATTCTAAAATTTTCAGCATTTCCCTCTCACTTTCTCGTGTTGTCACTTTTTTAAAATCCGCAATTTTATGTTGACTAATCAAACATTGCATAAAAAATGGATTTAATTTAAATTAATTTAGTTACACTAAACGTTACACAGGTTCATAAAACGAATAGAAAATAGTCGAATCTAATGCAGGGTGACGAGACGTCCTCATTTTTGAGGACTGTCCTCATTTTTTGACATCCTTCTCAATTTTGAAAATTTCTAATGAGGACCACATTTGTCCTCATTTTAAATTTTTCTGTCCTCATTTTCCGAGAACTGCCAACAGTTTGTGAATTTTCATAAATTAGATTTTCCTTTCACCAATTCTAAAATATTAATGTTTTTTATCTTTTAGTGTTGTAGCTAGATTGTTGAAAATGTTCTTTAGACCTGGGAATTTAATGAAATTTTGTGAATAAAATATTATTATGCAGATAAAACCATTATCTAATTTCATTCGTATATATAAACATGTAATGCTGAAATAGTATACATTCTTCAATTTTAAATTTAATTCTTTATTATAACTGAAAATTTAATGAATTTCAAAAATTCAAATTCATTTTATCTCTAAAACTAAATCTAATTTGGTTTAGGTTGTGGAGATTAAGGCCGATTGGAAGCACTAGGGTCGTAGGCCTGAAGGGGAGTGCCGTCCGTGAGTGGCTTTCTAAGGGGTCCTAGCCCGTAGTTATGCAAGTTTCGGGGAAAACCATGGAAAGCTCCGAACGGCTAGGTCGACGAGCGCGACCTGCGATTGAACTCGGCACCTCACGTCTACCAACTTTGAGCGCAGATTCGCTCTGCTGCTGGTGGGCTAATATCCAATGTGTATAAATTTTAAGTATACTTTTAATTAAAGTAATGTAAAATTCCCTGCTATTCATTTTTTTTTCTTTTTAGATTAAAATTTTAGATTTTTTTAGATAATGCTTAAAAAAATCTGGAGTCACTCCACTCGACTTTCCGAACATTAAATAATTAACAGTTGTATAAATAAATTAAAGTAAGACAAACGTGAAAACTATAATAGGGTGTATGAATAAATTTTTCCATAGTTTAATTTGTACTTACAATCATTTCAGCCCATAGATCACAATGATAAAGAATATTTCTTTGTGTTCCTTCCCTTTAAATTCACCAAAATCTAATACAGTTCGTGTGACTGCGACATATAGTATGAGTATAAATTTTCAGCTCTGTCGGGTAAAGCATTTAGACACTATCGTACTTAAAAAAAAAAAATTGGGCCCATAGACCATAATGATAAGGAATTTTTCCTTGTGTCTCTATAAAAAGTCTTTAAGTACTAGATTCACGAAAATTTATACAGTTCGTGCGTAATGACTTATAAGATGTGTATATATTTCCAGCTTAGACGAATAAGACGTTTGAGCGCTATCGCACTTGAAAAATTTGTGGTCCATATGCCATAGTGATAAAGAATTATTTTATTTGTGTGTAAAAAAACTATAAGTCCTAGATTCACTAAAATCAATAGGGTTTGTGCTATGGGGATTTACAAAGCGTTTAGGCGCTATCGTGTTCACTCACGTACACACATTATCGTAAAACTAGTAAAAATGAACTCAGGGAACCGTAAAACGTGTATAAACACCAAAATCTCATAGTCAAATTTTTTACATGATTACAATACTTTCCTTACATAATATGTTAGGAAAGTAAAAAGCGCTTAGTTTAAACTTAATAATTCCCTTAAAATGTTGTATCTCAAATTCAGTGTTTTATTTTTCTTTCACACTCATGGATTCTAAATAATTTTGTCTTTTTCTTAAGGCCACCCATCTAAAACTCCATATACTACATATATCCCTTATTTCTGCTTAAATTAACAATATCCGGTCAGTAATAGCTTTTTTAGTTGCATACCAACAGAACTCGGTCCTAATGTATTCATCTGTAGTCTCCCAATCAAAGCTTTCTCAGAATGTATCTGTCTAGTAGGCTAGCCGGAATCGGACCCATGCAAAGATAGTTTCTAAGCGCAAAGCTTTGTGCTTTCACATTTCTCATATTATCCTTTTCACACATCTTGTTCGATTTATTGGCGAATTTTACTAGCAGCAGTTTTCTCAACCAATTTAGATTCTTTCGAGAGGAGGGGGCGGGGAAGATCTTTTTTACCAATATATATTTTTGTAAAAATATTTTTTTTTCAATCTTGCTTATTTTTTTATTTTTCGTACTTCGTTTTAATGATTCGAGTGCCGCCCTTAGACAACTGCCGCCCTCAGGCATTGCCTGAGTTGCTTAATGCCTAGCGACGGCCCTGACCATACCTTACAATGTAAACAAACAATGAAGCTTGATAAAAATATTTAAAGACTTTAATATGTTTTTACAAATATTTTAAGAGTTTTAAGGCTTTAATTTGTTTTAGAAATACTTTAAGCATTCTTTTTTTTTTTTTAAAGAAACAGTCAAAGAGTCGTTCATTCGGAATTAAAGAGTTGTCCATTTGGAATTTGTATTTTCTGAATGGCAACAGTTTTGGTTTGTTTTTATTTGGTATTGCGTTGCTTATAATCATGAAGTTACATTATTCTAATTATAGGTTCATGTTTATAATAGCCAGTGATCCATTATATTTAATTTAGACCTTTAACCTTTTACATGCCAATGTTCCTTTTAAGGAACATCATGATTAATATTTTTTTTTTAAATAAACTGTTACATCTGTAAATTTAAAACTGATATGGTTTATTAATGAAGGTATGATTGATTTTTTGATATAATCCTTTTTTTCCAAATATAAAAATTTCAGGGTAAAAAAAATTCTAAAAATCGGCATTTTTTACGATTTTTACAATACACAAGAAAAAAAATTCTAAAATATTCCTAAAAATTAAAATTCATCTAAAAATTCTCTTATCAGTCTTGAAAAGGTTCACTTTAATGAGATAATAAATGACATTAAAATAATAACAAGAAATCTTTCTTAAATTTTGCCTAAAAGTACAATGTTCCATAAAAGGAACATTTGCATGTAACAGTATACAATTTCGGTGATATACCAGATATTCATTCCTTTATTACATTTTAATGCATAGATTATTTATATGTGCTGGATATAAATGTGTGAAGAACATTTATGATGCGTTATTTATTTCTAAAGGGTGAGGAACTTCAGAGGGGGGGGGGGGGGGGAGGGGGAAGGGGTTGAGAAATGTCAACGTGGAGAATTCTATTTCGGATGCGATGGAGAAATTTATATGTGCCGTTGGTCTAAAGAAGTTTCTTGACGCAGTCGTGATCTTTGGTTAGTGTAGATATCTGCAAGAGAAGTTGAATTAACAATATTTCAATAAGGAGTCCAATGGCAGTCATCAGGAAGTCTTTATTTTGTGAAAAGTCTTTTAAAACAAAATCAAGGATAAATATTCTTAGAATCTTAAAACACAAAGCGTTGGTTATTATAATAAAAACTCAATAACCCTAGTGAAACGTTGAGATTGTCTCATAAGATGGGGGAGAGAGCGAATGTAATTACGTTATTATTATACTATGATCTGGAGCAGTTCTGAGTTCCTTACCCTAGAACAGATCCGAGATGTCTGAAGAAAAAGAGCCAAATTTTAGAAAAACAGCCAAATTATAGGGCTAAATATTTTCATTGTTTATCGGATAAAACAATGTTAATTTTTTTAATTTGCAATGACGGTTTATAATTGTAGTAACCCTTCAATCGCCAATATTTTGCCAAATTACCGTTAGACGAGAGAAAGAGACGGTTAAGAAATGCAGTCATCAATAATTGCGCAATCTAAAATAAATTACATCCTGTGTTGAAATAATATAAATTCTGACAATGAGTTTCCTTGTTTTATGACTATTTGAGAACACTTTTTATTTTATAATTACGTTTAATGTCAGAATTTCCGTTAGATATTATTATTTTGATTTTCTTTTTATCGCATAAAATAAATTACTTCTCTATTTAAAAGATAAACATGTTATTTATAATTTAGATATAAAACATATACAATTTAGATTTCTGAATGATGTGTGTTATTGTTTTATGTTAATAAATAGTGTAGGTCGTATGTATAATTAAAATTGTGTAATTTGTAATGACACCTAAAAAAAAACAATTCTTTCTTCAAATGTCTGAAAACAAATTATGTGAATAAAATATCACACATGAAATTTAATTATTTTTATATTGCGAAAATGCATTACTTTATCATTAGATTTTGTTTTAAATAAAAACTCAATTAAAATTTAACTAAATATATGTGAACACCTTCACATATTTCTCCCCTTCGCCTAAAAAGAAAAAAAAAATCGAAAGGTAATCAAAAATATCGCTCTCTCTCGCATCAAGACAAAAACATACTACAAATTTCAAAATAACTTTCTATATAAAATCAATAATACTTTAAAAATATTTTTCATATTACAAAGTGGCTAATAATGTAAAATTAAACATCAAATATATATAATACCAATAATTAATTAGAACTTGTTTGTACTGGACATAGTTATCTTTCATAAGAAGCAACAATGTATATTGAAATCATGACATTATAATTATAAAATAAGCAATGCAATGTAGTATTTATAATAATTCACAGCTCTATGACAATGCATTCTCAACAAATTTTTCTTGAAAATGTATGACAAATTGAAGGCAAGGAAAAAGGAAATCAATAATTACAAAATTAAAATATTTTAAGTATTCACAAGTTTATGCAATCTATTAATTTGCCTGAAATTATTTATTATTTACTAATTTCAATAAAAGAATATTTTGATGAGATATTTTGGTATGAGAAATTTTTTTAGAATATAAAGAAAGTACCAGAACGCCAATATGTGAAGACCTAAAATTTATACAAATTGAGCCAGTGTGTGTGAATCAGTATACAAATCACAATTGACATTATGGGTTGTGAGGCCACAGCCAAAAATAACTTACTGAGTTAGGGTGTGAGGCAGAAGAGGCATATATTGTGTGTAAATAAAATTACAGCAAGCATTCTGCAACACGACATAATTAAATGTCTTTTGTTTGTGTAAAGTGAATTGCGAAAATGAAAAAAAAAATATAGCCCAATCAATAAAGTAATAGGACACAAGTATGAAGTCTGGAAAATTTTTAATAGAAAATGTAATTAGTTTTTTTGTTTTGTTCAATTATAATTAATTATTTCTAAAAAAAAAATGACGTAAGTTCATTTTTCAAACATTATGTGGTTTAAAAAAAATGAAGAAAGATATCAATATACTACTAATTCCCTTTTCCTTAACAAATATAAATTTATAAAACATGAATCACAACTGAAAAATGTAAATTGTCAACATGAACAAATTCTAATAATATTTTAATAATATTTATATTTTATTCTATTAATAATATGTATTATTCGTGATGTTTGTATTGAATAATGATTAAATAATTGAGAAATACAAAATGTTAAACTTGTTAAGTATGCATGATACGATACTTTTTTTTTTTTTTTTTGTGTGTGTGTGTGTGTGTGTGTTTAGATTACTTACGTCTTGGACGAAGATGTGTAAATATTAGAACCTATATATTTTATATTTATTTATTTATTTTTACACAATACTGCAAGGTAAGCCATGTGAAATAATGTGTAAGACGGATAAAATTATGTGCATTTAACAAAAGTAACCCTATTGCAAGACTAGAATGACTAGATTTACATGCAGGTTACCTTAAAAGTGTATGTATATAGTGTATAAAAATTGAATAGTTCTCTTTTTTTTTTTTTTTTTTTAATAAGGAATAATGGACAAGAATATTAAATAAAAATTGAAGTATTTGTGAAACTCTTTGTAATTGTGTATGTGGTATTATATATGTATAAAATAAATAACATATAAGTGTACATGTGTACAGTTAGAAAACATCTGTATCTCGAAAAATTACACATTCATGTGAATCATTAAAAAAAAATGACTCACAGTGTTTGCAAATTGGAAAAATACCATAGAAAGAAATAAAAATGTTCAAGTGCAAAAATATTTTCTTTTTTTTTTATTCTTTTTTTTTTTTTTTTATACCCATAATATGAAACATTAAAAATTTATAATTAATATTCTGCATAATTAATGAGAAAAAATGTATGATAGACTCTTTAACTTTATCTATTTATTTATTTATCCCTTTTTTTGTGTGTGTGTGAAAAGGAATTTAAAAAAAAATTTTTAATACAAGCCAAAATTCTTAAACATAAGGCCACAAATAATTAATTGAAAATGTCCTCTGAAAGAGACTGCAATGTTTCACAAAAATGTCTCATCACTCACTGTCCCAAAATAAAAAAATATATATCGATCCAGCCGAAAAATTGTTTAGACAATGAATAACAAAACAGTAAAAAAAAACTCATGCAACACTATGATGTGCATGTCACTCATAGGAGCTCAGTACATAAGTTCTGCAAAACACTACAACCCCACACAAAAATTATCTTAAATTTTTGACTAACGAAAAAGAAATAGCTGCACTAAAAATTTAAGAATTTATAATTTTAGAGAAAATATTCAATAACCAGAATTGCGAGAAGTGTCCATTCTACCTTCTGTTGAATGTTATGTGTAAGATGGATAAAATTTTATCATTATTATTATTATAATTATAAATAATTTATCTTTTAATAAATTTCTAACTATATTTTACAAAAAAAAGAATAACAATTTTAAAATTAAAATATTGCAGACCACCTGACATGTGAACACATGACATGCCAAATATTTAAGTCAGAGAAAAGTGTATAACTCAGAAGAGAACATGGCTGAATAATTGGGTTGTGAGGCCAATTAAAACATGCCATAATGTGTGAAATGTGTCAAAACGTGTAAAAATGTGTAAAGTAACTATTGAAAACATTGCCATTTAACCGTACCCCAAATTAATCAAATGACAATGAAGTTCTGACCTAAAAGACAGCACGCATAAGAACTCATGTACATAATGCAGCAAAAATGTATACAGAAAGAAACATATAAATTTGTTACTTATTTGTGATGTTTTTTTTTTTTTTTTTTTTAATCGGTAAAATTACCCTGCAAGCAAGTAGAAAAAAATAAAAATGAAAAAAAATTACATTCTCTCTATATATATATATTACTAATAACTTTAAAACAAAGTGTATGTTTAATTGTATTCGTATATTAATCATAAAATAATTCAAAATGGAGAGAATAAAATGTAAACAATAGTATAATTAGTGTATTATTGTGTTATGAAATACTGTCATTTAAAATTGAGCAGAATTATAAATATTACATATATATATATATACTCCTTTATTGGCTTATGATTATAAAAAATATTTGATTTTATTTATTTATTTATTTATTTTTTTTAGGTATGAAGATTGCATGTGTGTGTATATGTTGAAAGAGTTGAAAGTGTACATATTTTATATTCAAGTACATGCAGTAAAATAATCAATACAATATGTGTTTATTTATTTATTTATTGTATATATTTATTAAAAATATTTAGTGAATGTTTGAAAAATAGCTTTCGCATAATAATATTAATGTGAAATGTGGTTTCCCAAACACAATTTTCGGTGTTGAAAATTTAAACTTATAGTCAAATGTCAGCACATTATATAAAAACAACCTGCATAATAGATAGACCAAAGCAACACAATTGTGTTAACAGGGAGTGTGTGTTTATGTATATTTATTTATTTATTTATTTTAACAAGTAGCTGTGACAACATAGTTAAATTAATTTGATTTTTTTTTTTTTTAAATACAAATGCGAGATTAAAATTCTCGATAACTTTCAATCATGTCCGTAAACATTCTAGAATGGTATTACTGATGAAAAAAAAAATAGCCACAATATTATTATTTATGATCTCTGATGACAGCTCTTTAATTAATAATGAAATAAAAAAAATGTGCACATGAAATTGTTTAAAAAAAGGTCATGACAATATAAACTTCTAATGAGTTCAACGAGGCCTCTTAAAATGAGCTTAAAATCAATACAAAGACTAGCTACAAGGGCTATCATAAATGCTCATATCAAATTCCATAAAAACTCGAGTAAAGGAAGTATAAATAACTTCTCAATAAAAGATGAATTCAAATTGTTCATCAAGTCGACTAAAAATTAATCATAATCAGCTGACATGTATAAAAAAGCAAAAAAAATATTTGCTCAAAAGTTGCGCAACGCTGTTTTCTAAAAATGATGCATCTAATACACAAGGCCTGATATTTGATGTTATAAAATTTGCTAGCAATTAGATGTAAATCTTAATATTAATGTATACATATTAATAAAAATAAAAAGATACACATACGAATAAGAATATAAACCAACAAATAAATATTTATGATAAAATGTGAGTAAATAAGTATATATGATGCTTTAACACAGTTAAATTATATTTACATTAAAAAAAAAAACATAAAAATATTACTATTCTTCTGATTACTATTTCCTTTAATATTATTTCATGCATGGTGAGTGACAGATATACATCTCAGTCTTTCAGAAAGAATAAAAAAAATATAAAAATAAACATGCTTCAACAAAATATTTTCACCATTGTATGAATAAAAAGAATGTATCCATTTCATTTCTTTTTATTTATTTATCCATTTGTTAGCTTCTCAGTTTCCCTGTTTATAAATTTTGTTTAATCAGTATAATCAAGTTCTTGTAATATATGAAAGAAAAATAAACAAACTTGATGTGTGTAAAAAGTGTAAACAAAAAAATATAAAAATCTGCCATTGCACAGTGTTAAAAAAAATATATATAGGCATAGCAAATTAATACGAAAGTGAATTTTTGAATGTACGTGAAAGATGAAATGTGTAAATTTATAGCAATGTGTGAAAATAAGAACATCATGCATGTAAAATATTATGAGCGGGAAAGTCTTTTATGAACAACAGCTGTTTTACTGTAATGACGTAATCCCGTCACATCTACATGCAGTGAACAAATGTAAAAAAAAATGAGAAAAAAAATTTAATAAATAAAGAAACAATGTTTATCAATTTAATTACCTTATTGCCTTCATTTAATTATTATTTTTTTATTTACATATGTATATGGAAAACAAATGCAGAACTGTAAATTTAGTAAAGTAAATATTTTGTATAAATGAAAATAAAATTCTAGCAAAAGTAAAATTGTGCAATGCAAGGCAATCAAGGCAGATCTCTCTCCATAAAGAAATCTGGCCAGGATTTCCGAAGAAAGAAATACACCCCGAGTACCAAGCAAACACTACTGCATTCAAGACGTCATTAAATGCAACAGTGGGGCACAAAATTACAAAAATTAAATCTTAATAGGAAATGTGTAAAAATTTTGAAATGTAGAAAGGATAATTATAATGTGTACGTGTAAAGAAAAGTTACCTAAAATCATTATGTAAAATTGAAGTATTTTGAAATGTTCAGCAAGAAGATATGAGAACATTTTAATGAAGGGCTACCTATTTGTGACAACAATGTAAACTATGTGTGAAATAAATTTATTGGGTGTAAAACAAGAATGAAGAAAAAAAATAGAAATAAGTTTAAAAAAAATATAAAACAATGTATAAATAGATAATACTTAAAAATATCTATGGTCTTACCAAAATAAAGTAAAGCATATTTCAAATACAAAGGCCAATATAATTTATGTAGAATTCAGCCTGAAATACTGAGAACAGATTTAACTCGTTTATCTTCTTATTCGATATAAACAACTTTGATTATAGATGTGCAATTAAACATCACTCCCTTCAGAAAAAGATGAGATATTATAATATTTATTACTTATTAAGTCTAGATATTCTATATCTTTCTCTCAAAGAGTAAATTTATTTGAACTTTAATAATATATAAAGTCGATAAAATGTATATATATTCATGTGCATTTCAAATTATCTAACAGAAAACTCAAAAATTTCACATTTTCTAAAAGAAATTATTATGAATCTAAAAATGCTTCCCTATAAAATTGATAATATATACCCATCATTTTAATATACAGATTAAATACAAGAAAAAATATATAGAACGTATAAATAAGCAAGAGTACTACTATGCAAGTAAAAATTATAATAAATATAAAACGAGAAAAATATAAATTTTAAATTATTAATACATATACTTTTTAATTAATAATTAATAGAGTTGCGTGCTCCATTCAAAAATTATTTAAGTGTTCTAGAATATACAAATCTTAATTCCCTATTCATTTATTTCAAGACCAAGGGAAAATTACTTACCAATCTTGAAAAATCAAAAAAAAAAAAAAAAAAAATTATCTTTATTTTTCTTCCTTTTTGAAGCATTGTAATTCTCATATTTTGGAAAACGAAACCTATTTTCATTACAGCAACTTGCTCCTCCGTGACAAAATATTTCGTTTTCCTAAACTATCGAAGTTTTAAAGGAGAGTTTCAAATACAAATGTACGTAGATTTTTTTTTTGACCGAATGAGGGAAAAATATTTCAAATATGTTTAAGGTTTTCCTCCTGTATGAATGTGTAGATAATAATGGAATGTCACATTTTTTTCTTGTGTTTGTACGAAAATGACGATTTTAATATAAAATTTCTTAATGCAGAGATAACAATGTATGGTTTATATACTTTTCTGCAAAACAGCACACACAGGGAGAATCGATACAGGAATGCAAATACAGCAGCCCCTGCCAGGGATGGAAATGCACGATCATTAGAAAACGAAAAAAATATCGAGAACTCTGTTTTATTATTAACGTAGACTTTTGGCTCACAAATCTTGATTGTGGAGGTGTCACATGTGAAGCAGAAATTATTTTTCTTAAGTTTTGTAGGAGAAAACCACGAGTGGCAAAAATGTATAAAATCACCATAATGTTCGGCATAAATTTTGAACGGGATTGCTTGAACGGAAAACATCCGGACATGATGAAGGGTATACCGTGTCCGAAACAACTGCCATCAAATCGAGAGAACAGCAAACCCTCCAAAGTGCTATCGCTCGAACTGGAAGACGGGAGTTGACAAATCTTTTATTTAGAAAAGTGATGCATTGTCTCTATACGTCAGCAGGTAAAGAAGTGTCACCAAAGCAAGAAATGTACACTCCACGTACATCTATTTTCTCCTTTTCATTTAATTCTTGGAATTTTTCTTTATCTAAATTCGTAAAACAATAAACCTCTTCTTTAGGCCCTTTGAAATTTTCTGTATTAAAAGTGTGAGTAGTTATGTCAGTTTTTTGTAAAATCTAAGCAAAATTTAACAGTCTGAAAGTTCTTAAAAACCAAAGGCGTGATATTGAAGCTTTTCGATGGCAAAGTTTAAGTAACAACTTGCGAAAAATATTTAATAAAATATATATAAGAATAAATACAGCCCCTCTCCCCCATGTCGACCAATCTCAACTCCTGGTGCTTTGGCACCAAGATATGTAAAGAAGTTTCTTGACGCAGTCGTGATCTTTGGTTAGTGTAGATATCTGCAAGAGAAGTTGAATTAACAATATTTCAATAAGGAGTCCAATGGCAGTCATCAGGAAGTCTTTATTTTGTGAAAAGTCTTTTAAAACAAAATCAAGGATAAATATTCTTAGAATCTTAAAACACAAAGCGTTGGTTATTATAATAAAAACTCAATAACCCTAGTGAAACGTTGAGATTGTCTCATAAGATGGGGGAGAGAGCGAATGTAATTACGTTATTATTATACTATGATCTGGAGCAGTTCTGAGTTCCTTACCCTAGAACAGATCCGAGATGTCTGAAGAAAAAGAGCCAAATTTTAGAAAAACAGCCAAATTATAGGGCTAAATATTTTCATTGTTTATCGGATAAAACAATGTTAATTTTTTGAATTTGCAATGACGGTTTATAATTGTAGTAACCCTTCAATCGCCAATATTTTGCCAAATTACCGTTAGACGAGAGAAAGAGACGGTTAAGAAATGCAGTCATCAATAATTGCGCAATCTAAAATAAATTACATCCTGTGTTGAAATAATATAAATTCTGACAATGAGTTTCCTTGTTTTATGACTATTTGAGAACACTTTTTATTTTATAATTACGTTTAATGTCAGAATTTCCGTTAGATATTATTATTTTGATTTTCTTTTTATCGCATAAAATAAATTACTTCTCTATTTAAAAGATAAACATGTTATTTATAATTTAGATATAAAACATATACAATTTAGATTTCTGAATGATGTGTGTTATTGTTTTATGTTAATAAATAGTGTAGGTCGTATGTATAATTAAAATTGTGTAATTTGTAATGACACCTAAAAAAAAACAATTCTTTCTTCAAATGTCTGAAAACAAATTATGTGAATAAAATATCACACATGAAATTTAATTATTTTTATATTGCGAAAATGCATTACTTTATCATTAGACTTTGTTTTAAATAAAAACTCAATTAAAATTTAACTAAATATATGTGAACACCTTCACAGTTGGAACGATAGTTCTGTCGTAACAATCGCTTCTAATTTTGCTACTCACGAACCATTTGGAACAGCAAAAAGATTTGTCCGAGCTCAAAAAAAGAAGGTTGATGTTCCCCAACCTTACATTATAAAATTATATAATGAAGGAATGGGTGGAGTGGACTTGTTGGACCGACTTCTTGGAAGTTATAAGCCACAATTTCGAATCAAGAAGTGGTATTGGAATTTGTTCATCAATGGATGGTTGTAGCAGCAAGTTGGATTTTACACACAGATTTACACAAAAACACAGAACTGGAAATGTCTCATTTGAATTTTCGAAGCAAGATTACTTTAAATTTGCTTAGAGCAAAGCCGAAAATTCACATTATACCTGGACCCCGTGCCCATCACTCGAAAAGTTCGAGAAAATCTGACACTCACTACATTGTTTCTGCAGCACAAGGGAGATGTGTAGTTTGCCAAAAAAACACACATTACAAGTGTTTTGAATGCAAAAAGAGACTTCATATACATTGCTTCCCACAATATCATGGACATTAAAAAAACTGCTAAAAAGACAGATAAAAAGTATTATGGCTTTATTATGTTTTAAAATTTTAATTTCTTGTCCCTAATGAAATCTTTATTTGTTCTTGGTAAGTTATTTTCTATTTTCTAAATTGCATTTGATTCATAGTATTTTTATTGTTGTATATAGTATATAGTCAAGAGTTTGTGAATGTTTTTTTTTTTTGTTTGTTTGTTTGTTTGTTCCTGTACCTTTTACATTGCAATTCTATTAAAATATTTAGATAATTTAAAAAATAGTAAAATTTTTAATGAGTTTTCCTTAAATATTAGTAGTTTTAAATAAAATTGTAAAATAAAACTTCATTGAAGCAGAAATTTTTAAAAAAATTATCATAAAGCGCTTTGTTTTCCTGAAGCGAAACTAGTAGAAAAAAGATAGCGTTACATGCCAATGTTCCTTAAAAGGAACATCATAGAAATCATATAGAAATTTTTTTTTTTTTCAGAAATTTTTTTGTTTTATAGTCTTATTGGGTGTATTCTAATGTGATTTTGATGAATTAATTATGTCTTTTACATCTGGATCGTAGTGCGGCATGTAAAAGGTTAAACATTACAACTGAATAGTTTTTCAAGGTTTTAGAGGAAAAAAATAAGAATACATGCGATACAAATCATATTATATGTATGTTTCCGTAAGTTGAACCAGCTCAATGAGTTGAACAAACGGGGGAAAAAAAATGGCTGCCAAAAGTTTCTGTTTTGAAGCGGCCTAACCGGAATCGTTCATGACAGATGAGGGTCATTATTATTATTAATAATATTTCAAAACATGGGAGGGGGTGGGGGCACCATATTAAAATTGGCCTAGGGTGCAATCTAACTTGAATCCGCCTCTGATCTATTGCATAAATGAAAGTCTAAATGAAAATGCAATTCTGTAAATCAGTATTTAAAAATAACTTAACTGCATAAGACAATAAATCAATACAGGGTTCAGCTGAATAAATCCTAGTTCAGATGAAGAATCCAAGTAAACAAGTCAAAATAAAACAAATCAAAGTTCAGTTGCATGACTCAAAGTTAAACTGCACAAATTCAGCTGTAAATAAACTTGTAGTAAAACTGTAACTTAAATTATTTAAATAAAGTTCCATCACTTGAAATCATATAAAGTCTATTTCATAAACATAAATAAAAGTCATCCTTCTGTTATGAAAAATAAGCCCTTAAGGCTGTACATCAGTCAGATAGCTCCCTTTCTCCCTTCCCATGTTATCCAATGGGATTTTCGTTGCTTCGTTTTTTAAAAATATCTCATTCAAAAATGAAATCTTTTGAATTCTGTTTTTTCTTAATATTACTCTTTGAACAAGTTGTCTTTTAGCTTAGTGAGCAATTTTTCAAAAAAATCAATTTAAATATTTTATTTCAGTAAATAAAAATTATGGACTCTAAGTGATCTAATTATGGACTCTAAGTTTGGATCTCTAAGTGAAATATTTAAATTTCTTTTTTCGAAAAATTGCTCACTAAACTAAAAGACAACCTGTTCAATGAGTTATATTCAAAAAACTTCATTTTTGAATGAGATTTTTTTATAAAACGAAGCAACAAAAATCCCATTGGATAACATGTGAAGGGAGAAAGGGAGCTATCTGACTGATGTACAGCTTTAAGGGGACTCTCTACCTTTCATCTCTGAAAGCTGAAGTAAGTGTTATTCTATGGGAAATTTTGCCCCATTATAATTCATTAACTAATGCATATTTTTAAATTCCGTTTTCACTTTTCCAAAATTTGCAACTATTAAACAATTTATCGCTTTTTAAAAAGTGATTTTTTTTTTTTTTTTTTTAAGATTTCATTTTTAAACTCAAAAATGAAAAATTTCACGTTGTGAAAATTTGCATTTTACAACCTCAAAATAAAATATTAAAAATTTTAAAAATGAATTTTTAGAAAGCTATAAATTGTTTAATAGTTGTTAAGTTTCTGAATGTCAAAATGGAATTTAAAAATTTTAGTTAATAAGTTATAATAGGGCGAAAATCTCTGTAGAATAATATTGGCTCTGGCTTCTGGGGATGATAAGTGGAGAGGCCTCTTAACCTGTATTGTACATAGGTATATGATATTGAAAATTATGTGTATTAAAGCAGAGTGATTTCACAATGGAAAAAATACTGGAAAATTCATATCAGATGATAACTTATCTTAATAACTTATATCTTGAAATAAAAACTGAGTCTTTAAGTAGAACTAATAGTCATTTTATTTTTCAATAAAAGCACTGAACCAAGAGGAACTAGCTGGAACATCCGTTTATAGTAGTAATACATGATGAAATAAAGATTCAGAAAGTTATCCCAAAAACAACATTATTAAATTTCATAGTAACACTTTATAAACTTTAACAGTTGTAAATGTATTTAAAAATAAAATAAATAAAATCATATATTGTTATATCATTGATTGATCCAGTCCAGCTGGTCAACTATCACTGACTTTTAAACAAAAGAAAGAAGGAAGCTAAGCAATCAAACTGAATAAAGTTGTAGTATTTATATGTGAAAGGAAATCGTTTAAGATTGTCATCGATCCAATGGACATTTGAAACAGAAATTATTACAATAACTATTACAAATCAAATACTTTCTTCTATTGAATATAGAAGAAAGTAAAAAGTAGATTATAAAATGTATTTCTTGTTTAAAACTGATGTTTTCCTTATAAAGCATCCTATTCTGAAGAAGAAAAAAAAAAATCTTTTAAAACGCCATTTTACCAAAAAGAAAAAAGAATCAATCCTGTACAATAAACACAAATGAGTGGCTAGTGCGAAATCAATAAACAAAGTTTAAAGAGGGAAAACCAAAGTTCTGATACGAAAAAGTTTATCAGTAGAAAGTATACGATACACTGAATCACAGCATCGTGTAACGAATAGCCAATGAATGCCCCATATCAAAGCTTAGCCGAAATATGAAATTCGGAAAATGGTTGTAGAAGCACATTCTTTCAAAAAATGAAAAACTGTTTCTGTTCAATTCTGATATGATATACCAATTCAATATGATAGACACACACAAGTACCCAGTGCAAAAACAAAGCTCTGAGATTCGAAAATGTTACCAGAAAAATGTATCGATATTTTGAATCACATCGCCTTGCTGCATTCTAAGTTCATTGTAACAAAAACAAATGAAATGGATGAACAAACATGATTACAGGAACATTACATTGTATCTGAGTTAAGATTCAAGAAACTTTATTGTTAAAAAAGGCCTAAGTATTTAAAAAAAAATAACCATGGACCATTTTGTTCGGGAGTATACACATTGGTAAGCTCATGTTGGATACCCTTTTCAGTAAAATATGCCTGCATTCTACTATTTACAAACTCACATCCATTATCTGACCGAAATGCTTTTACCCTATGGTCAAGAAAAGTTTCTACTCTAGTAATGTGATTTTTAACAATTTCGAAAACTTCCGTTTTCTCTTTCATCGGATAAACTGCACATTTACGTGAGTAGTCATCGATAATGGACAAGTAGTATCGTTCTCCCATTCTACCTCTTTCTTGCTGTGGTCCCCATACATCGGCATATAAAAGATCTAAAACACCCTTTGACCTAATTCGATTAATTGGTTTAAATGAAACTCTTTTAAACTTATTTATTCTGTAAAACTCACACTTATAACCATTATTAGTTCCCCATCATACTATAGGTATGGGGAACTTAGGTAATCGTGAAAATTTTCGACCTCGGTTTTTTGACTTTTCTACACGTTTTCAGGTGTGAGGAATCCGAAAATGACAAAATTTCTATGGTGTCTGTCTGTACGGTGTCTGTTAGTGTGTTAGTGGGTCAGTCCGTTAGTGTGTTAGTCTGTTTACACGATATCTCCCGAACAAATGATCGCAGAGAGGTCAGATCAGTTTTAAAATATTACTTTCGATACTGGCAAGAACCCTATTTATTTGGAACATTCGGATTAAAAAACTTCGCAAGTTATTAGAAATTTACGATTTTCTTAACATGGGAGAATAGGACAAAAATTCACTTAAACGTGCATTAAATGAAAACTTTTTACTGTAAAAATGTCAGACCAGTTTTAAAATATCAGTTTTGATGCCGGAATGAACATCAGTAACTATAAATATGCTACTTTGAAAATTTCGCAAGTTATTGGAAATTTATGAATTTCTTAACATGGCAGTATAGGGTAAAATTTCACATAAACATCAGTTTTGAGCGATATTTTCATGGTAAAGATGTCAGACTACTTTTGAAATATTATTTAGGACACTGCCATGAATATTAATGACTATGAATTTTCCAATATAAAAATTTCGTGAGTTATTAGAAATTTACGAATTTCTTAACATGGCAGTAAAGGGCAAAATTTGACATAAACGTCAATTTTGAGGGATATTTTCATCGTAAAGATGTCAAACCACTTTCGAAATATTATTTAGGATACTGGCATGAATATCATAGACTATGGTTTTTCCATTTTAAAAAATTCGTAAGTTATTTGGAATTTACGATTTACTTAACATGTCAGAATAAAGCAAAATTGAGCATAAATTTCCATTTTGAGGATCATAAATACATTAGACAACTTCAAAATTACATTTATGATATTTGTTTGAACATGGTTTGAACAAATATTCTAATAGGAAAATTTCGTAAATTATTTGTAATTTACGATTTTATCAACATATCGAAATTGTAAATTTTTCATATAAATATGAATTTTGAGGATTATTGCATTGGAAACAGTAGCATGAAAACTAAACAACGGAATTGACCCTGATAAAATAAATTAATAGATTAGAATGAGATAAATATATCGAAGTGAACGGTGGATAGCCTATTAGGCGGGGATTTCGTTCTGTCACTGTACCAAGCTTTGGTCAAAGTCATTTCTTTTAACATGGTTATAATATGTCTCGCACTAGAAATTTATGAGAACATATATATGATGGGGAACTGAGCAGAGTTCACCTATGCCAACTAGTTTTTAAAAATTGGCATACCCCTCACATGTTCATTTTTACTTGTATATACTAAAGTGGGTATATTTATATTACTAAACCTTCTATGGCATAACTTAATTTGATTACTAACTTTAGTTGGTGCCGCAAATGAAACCTTTTTCTTTTTATTACTTAAAATTTTAGGCAACGCATAATAAATACCATCTCTGAGGGTTGCCTTAAAAAGTATTTATCATCATTATCTACAACTTTTACCAAGCTGCTCCCACCATAAAATTTTGCACCATCTACATCTAAACGAGGTCCTGAAATTAGATTACGTCTAAGTTTAGGTGTATACATAACATTCTTTAATAATATTATATGTTGACCAAATTTTACTTTTAAAACACCCTTTCCTTCTATGGGGAAATCAACTCTATCAATAGCTACACTTAAAGATTCATTATCTACAGGTGTGAATTCAATGAAAATGTTTTTGTACAAAATGATGTGTTGCTGCAGTATCAAAAACAAATTGTGTTGATTCATTTGATTCACTTAAACAAGGACAAGTAATAACATCAGATGAAAAACTTGACTTACGGCACTTTGGCTTCTGTCTAGTCTGTTTGTGCTTAGTCCTCTCAACACGACGTTTTCAGTCAGACGCTGGGATTGCTGAGTATCTACGACTTGAACACTGAACACTATTTCTTGAATTAGGCGATCCACAACGTCTACAGATACAGGAAGAATCTTTAGTCTGTCTATTTATGCTCCTTGATGACGGTCACATTTCCTTTTCCTCCTTAAAGGGCAGAATCTTGCATAATGTCCAGGTTTGGCACAATTAAAGCATATAAAAGCTTTCTTTACTCGAGATTTAATCTCTGTATGACTGACCTTTATACTGTCTTTATCACGTAATTTGACTCTTGTCTCTTCTGCTATAAGAGTTTCTACAATGTTTTTAAAGGTAAACTGTTCTCCTTGCCATCGTAGAATCACTTGAACTATACTATCAAATACTGACGGTAAAAATCTTAACAGTTGAAAGTTCAAATAAGCTTTGCTGAAATTCGAATCAAGCTTTCGAATCTTTTCATATATTTGTGATAATTGAGCTGCAAAAAGTTTTATACATTCATCAGTCCTTATACAAGTCTCACTCAGTTCACTAAATATCTGCATATGATATGCTTTCGAATCAGGCATGTAATACTTTTCTAAAGTAGCCCATACTTCCACTGGATCCTTAATGTTTTCTATTATTTTGCGATACTGCTCAGATATATTGAGATAATAAGTGACAAAGCTGTATTAGCTCTAAATTCGTACGAGCTCAGTTCTTTCTTATACTCCTGATCATCTAATTTATCTGGAGTAGGTGGTTCAGGTTTTCTTTCAGAAGTCTCTATTAGCTTCCAAACATTTCTTTCCATTAAAATATACCTTGTATCCTGACTCCACTGATCATAGTTATCTGCCTCTAATTTCGGAATTGTGTATGAAGCCATTTTTTTATTTATTTTTATTTTAACTAACTAAATAATTATCTTTTATTTAAAAAAAAAAAAAAAAAAAAAAAAAAAAATTCAATTTTTACAGTTTAGTTAGCTTTTACTTTTTAATGTAGAAAAATTTTAAGAAAAATGACGTTTTTATAGTAAAATGATGTCCCTGACCCCTACTAAAACTATCTTAAAGTCAATGAGGGGGTGTTAAGATACTTCATGCCTTTACATAGAACAAAAATTTAAACTCCGCGATTTATAAAAAACTCTGAAAAATTACGTTAGCAAAACTTCAGCCCATAACCAAAAGTGTTGGATATGAAGGATTTCATATCCACAAACACTATTACAAATTTATATTAGCAGAGTGCAGAATATTAGCAGTGAAGCGGGGCTGAAAGTTTTGAAGTTTATGTTAATGCAGAGTTTTAAGTTTTACTTAAATTATCTTTATATTCAATTTAATTTAACAAAATAAATGCATGAAGACAAATTAATCACAAAGTTTTTAATTAACCAAATACGTTTATTAAAGTTTAATGAAACATATGTAAAATAAAAATATAACAGAGTATAATAAAGTAATAATTTATCTTATAACAAAAATAAGTTTCATTAATTACTTAACTTTTACATCTTAATTGCAAACAATAAAGACATTAAAAAAAATATATGACAAGTATGTCAAAACATCAAAAACGATGTTTAAATGGCAAAATGATGCTTAAATAGCTAAATGACTTCATGACCTGATAGTAAAAGTTCATATTATAATCTGAGCAGTAAGAGAAATAAAGTTCTTTTAACTAAAAGTCTTCATAAAAGTTCTTTTACCTGTTTAAGTCTTTTACTTCACTAAAATGAAGAAAAATAAACTTATTACATACTAAACTGTCACGTTAGGCCAGTAGGTACTCAATCCCCCCATTAAACCTAACGTGAATAACGAAACATTAAGAAAAATCAAAATAAGAAAAACCTCCAGCCCTCTCAAACTTCATAGCTGTCTTTATATCTTCTTTTCACTTAATTAACATTCATACTGAAAGCGAAAGTTCTAGATGATTCTGCATTAGATTTGCATACAGCGTTCAACTGTTTACAGATGAATTAACAAAAATTCAGTAAGTTACGAGAACGGCAGAAAAAAAACAAATTAGCGATCACAAGTCCTACAATGAGTTAGAAAACTAACTCTTTTACTGCTAGCTGCTATGAGTGTAGGACCGGAATGAGCGATGCAGCCGAAGGTAAACAAACAACGTAATTGAAAAATAAACATTGAATTTATTTAAAGTAATGGAATTAGTTCAAAAAGGTAAGATATACATTTTTATTTTGTATTTTACTATTAATAAAGATTTATTTTACTTTTATTATGCATATGTAGAGATAAAGATTTAAAGGCATCTTGGATGATGAGATTAATAAAGGGGCCAATTACTAACATGTTTTCTTTCCTTCTTCCCGTTTACTACTAAAGTTACAGGTGCAGAGTAAAAATAATGGCTTTCCCTTATGAGTTTAGCATTTAACAGATTTAGGACCTGCTCTCGAATTTCAGCTTCCTTTTTAGGAGAGGTGGTGCAATATGCTCTTAAAGAAACAGCTAAGTCAGAATTTAAATGTATTTTTTTGAGGCTCCATTCTGATACGACCCACATCATATTTTGTTTTAGCAAAAATTTTAACAGCTTAGGCAATTGATTATCAGTAGTTGAATTAGATCCAGTGGGGATTGGTGATTCTTGGGGAGTTCTAAGAGTATTTGAATTTGTAATTGTAGGAATGGAAAAGTGTTGTGGAGCGTGCTGAGAATTGTACACAGGATTCCCAGGGGGCTTCTGCACTTTTTCTTTTTTCAATATGAGGTTAGATACATGCAAAGATTGGTATTCAGTTTGATCATTATCAATTAAAAGGTATGTTTTGACTATCTTGTGAAACAGTAAACTCAACTAAATTAATATTTAACCTAAATAGGGTGCAATGAGGTAGTCCGAGTAAGGTAAATCGCGATGAATCACAAACATGTCTACATTTTTGGTAATATTACCTGTTCTTAAGTCAACATTACACTTATGATTCATTTGAATAACTCCTCAGGTTTGTCTGGCAGATATTGGTTTCGAGATACAAACCTTTTTTAACTTTAATTTATTCACTAGTGTCAAAGCAATAATTGTCAATGAACTGCCAGAGTCTAACAATAGAGGGAGAGTTTTTTCTTCAAGATGTCTATAGTTACTAGGTTCACGGGTTGTTTTTAATGGCCATTGAGATTGTGAGAGGTGTCTGGACACCATTAGCCGTCAACAGTCATGTTCAGCATTCTCTCTGTTTTGACTCTCTTCATTACTTGGTATAATTGGTGTAGACGTTAATCGAGGTGTAGGTACAGGTAGAGGAGTCGTTTGTTGCATTGTAAAAGGACAAGTTAATAGCCAATAATATGCATTTAGTATTCCGAAATTTGTGCAAATATGGCACGAGGCTGGTGGCAATCTTCCCTGGAAATGTACATTGGAAGGGTTTCGAGGAGGTCTAATCATTCATGGTGGATTATTCACATTCATCGGTGCATACCCAGTGGCGGATTCATATCTATTTTCTAAATTTTGTGTAATTGATTTCGAAATACTGTTGTCAAAATTTTTAATTCTTTTTTGTGAATAGCATTTTAACTTTAAAATATTTTCTTTTCTTTTTAATTGTTAAATAAATGTCAAATTTTTTAAAGCAAATAAGCTATTTTTAAAATTCTTATTAAATAATTTTAAATTATTCTTACTCAGTTCCCTGTAAATTGTTTTCTAATAATTTTTTTATAAAAAGTGACTGGTGTGGCACTCAAACTACTTCCACTTTCGAACCCAATGTTTTTCGATGTGGTAGTGAATAATCTTCCAGAAATTTAGTTTAAGATGACATTTTCTTACTAAATTAAGAAGAATTAATAATAGATCTTTCGTGGATATCTATCATTTGAAACTCTAGATGAAAATTATTTATAAATATATAAATAAAAAAAAAATACAATTCCACATTATTTGAATAGCAATTACTATACATGTCAAAAAATTTTATGCATTTCAATTTATAATAATGTTATATGTTACATTTAATGTGTGGGATCATTTTTTTTTTTCCCCTTTTGAAGGGTGATTTAATTTAAAAATTCTTACAAAAAATTTAAACAGCTACATCTATATATATTGATAATCAATTGCATTTACTGTTTAAAGAAAAAGTTATGTTTAATATTGATGTTGCCTTGATTTTCCTTTCTTTATGTTTCTTTCTTTCCTTTTTTTTTTTTTTTTTTTTTCCCCTTTCTCTTTTTCATCTCCCACCCCTTGAAAAAAATTCTTTTATTTCTGTTTAAATAAACAAAAAAAAAAAAAAAAAAAAAAAGAATTTTAGTTTAATTAGAGCTAGTGTGAGAGAAATTCCTTGCAGTTGTGAGATGAGGATTTGGTGCCTCTTCCTCTCTTTTGAACAGATTAAAATTGATATTTTTCTTTTCTGTCAGATAATGGTGCCCCACACAACCTTGTGCCCGGATATGGCCAACACCTCCTACATTCAGGGGGTGCTGATAAAGCTGAGGCTGAGGGGTAAAAAAAAAAAAAAAAAAAAAATCCTTTTTCGTTATTGTAAAAATTGTTTGTTTATGCATTGCAAAAGAAATTATTTTAAAGATAAGGAATAAAAACTAGTGACCAGTTGTTAATTTTTTTAATAATCACTTTTTTTAATAAAAATTACCATAAAATGCAAAAAAACATGCAATAATTGTTTAAGGTTGAAAGAAAACACATGTTGCCACCTTGTCTGCAGCACTTGTGCCTATTTTGTTCACTTGATGAAGAATCATGTTTTTTTTTTCAACCCGAAACATTTTTTTTTTTTTTCACTTTGTATCATATTGTGTTAATTCAAAGTTCTTTACATATTACTTTTCAACACCCGTTTTACAGATACTTATTACTTTTTAACGCATGTTTAACAGCTAGCATGTCATTGCATTTCTTGTTTTTATTTATATATTTTTTCTATTTGTATTTTTCATAATATTAAAATTTTTCTTTAATGTTACATTTTAACCTTAATTATTTCATTACATTGAAATTAGTTTTCAATTTAGAGATCATGCATATGTTTCAAATTTCGCTTAAATTTCTTTTCTTTATGTAATTAATTATTTGGTTGTTTGATAAATAATGTCGCTTCTAAAAACCAAGGCTTCTTCGAACGTGGAATTTTTCAACTTACCGAAAGATGGTGAAAGGTCATCCAACAAAATGGTCAATATATCATTGATTAATGTTTGTTGTTAATATAAATAAATTCACTTTGAAAAACATGGGAAAAAAAAAAAAAAAAAAAAAAAAACGACATTATTTATCGAACAACCCTATAAATACATTTTAATATAAAATTAAATGTAATTTTAAGGTTTCGTAACTTTATTTATTTATTAAAAATGTATTTTATTCATATGATCTAGAAGTTTTGTTTAGAAGAATTTTATGTATTTATTCCTTCCTTTTTTTTTCTTCTTCTTCTTTCTTTCTTTTTTTTTTTTTTTTTTTTAAATCAGAATATTTTTTATTTAGAGTTATAAAAATAAATACAGAATATTTTAAACGATAATTTCTTAAAATGATGGTGCAGTAAATAATATCAGGTAAAAATTTATTATGTGTGAAAATGCACTATCTATAGTGCATATATGCATGTATGTTTGTATATTGGGTGAGTGCGAAAGTTTTACTCATTTTTTGATATGCAAATTTGCAAAGGAATTGACGTCACACATGGCATTGTAATGATGCAAGTTGCCGGCCAATCAAACGTGTGGATGCCTCACATACACTCCTTCTCATAATTATAAGGACACCCATTTTTCTATATTAACTAAACACTGAACACTATTATTTAAACAAATATATTTTTAATTAATTTGAATTTCATTAATAGACTATATTTAAAAAGTTTTATCGTTTTTCTATCTTAAAAAAAACTTTAAATATGGTAAAAAGATGATTTTTCAGGTGTTCACAATTATAAGGACAGCTCGAATTTCAGTAATTTTTTTCAGCTGTTCTTTAAATTAATATTTTATGGGGTCTCTTTTTAGAGTTAAACAGTCAGACATTCTCTCTGGTACATATATATATACATTTTTTTTAATATTCAGTTTCAATACCACTTCGTATAGCATATATGATATTCTTAATACATTTAAACTATTTAAAATTGCTTTCCACTTGCATGCACTTTTCTAATATCATAAGTTAAGGTTTTTTTCAACTTTTAGGCCATGGGAAAGGTAATAATACAGAAGTTACTTTCTTCAGACTATTTCCTATTGCTCTAAAAGTAGAGCAAAAATGTAAGACTTGTAGAAAAAAAATATTATTACCCCCCAAAATCTAACAAAAATCTGATAATTTCACATTTAAAATTTGCGGATATTCTCTTGATGTTCATAATAATAGAAAAAATTACTAAATTCATTCTGCCTTCAGTAGAAGCAGCTCCCCAGAGCACCATAGATCCACCTTTAAAATGCCTGATTCATATCTGCCTTTAAAAAATCTGCTCTGTTTTTCGCTATCTTCAGATCGTGCCAGTAACTGTTAAAACCATTTGGTTAATCAAGAATAAAATGTTTTTCATCCGAAAATGCAACATTTATTATTTAATATTGTCTTTATTCAACTTTAACATTGCCTTTATTCAACTTTAACTTTTCCCCCATTAAATGCTGATTGATTATTATAGGTTTTTTATTCATTTTAACATATTATTAATTATTTTAAACATGCATAAATGTGGACCCTAACCTTTCATTACAAATTACGAGCAAATTCAGCAGCAGTCATCATGAGTAGAACAGTAAGAGGAATTATGAGTCTTCGATCTCTGTAAAACAACTCTGATTTTGCATCAGATCTCTCTCCTATCAAACCAGCAGTTCAACGTTTGATCACATTTCCTTCAGCAATTTTAGACCTTCGAATTTCATTAGAAATTCGGCGGATTGAAATTATCCTTCCACTTAAAAAACACATTTATCATACTTCACTACTTGAATGTTCTTTTTTTCGAGGAATTATCAGTAATGTCCGTCCAAGAAAAATTGAAGGCTTATATGAATTAATCTAGCCCAGTAGTTAACAAATTTGCATGTCAACTGTAATTTATCCGCTAGTAAGTTAAATAAAACGAAAAAATCTGGATTGTTCCTATAATTATGAACATCTAAAAACGTGGAGAAAAACACATTTTGCATTATTTTTTATTAATTTTGTGTAATATTAAAAAAATTATAGCAATTTTGGTTTTTAGAATACTAGATATATTAAGTGCACTTAGTATAATCTTGTTCATAATTATTTTTACATTAGTTATTTCGAAATATAAAGTGTCCTTATAAATATGAGAAGGAGTGTATAAATGCATCGTGTCTCACAAAGTTAATCATCTAAAAAAAAGATATCAGAGGGTTTAACATGGAAAGCGAGAAGGAGCATATAAGGCATTGCTTATTATACAAGTTCGATAAAAAGAGTATGGCAGCCACAGCATGCCACAATGTTTGTCAAGTTTATGGGGAGGATGCAATAGACGAAAGCACATGTCATCGATGGTTTTGTAAATTTAGGGAAGGAGACAGAAGCTGCCAAGATCAGGCTAGGAGTGAACGGCCATCACATATTGGAGATGATGATATTGACCAAGCCATCACAAACAGTCTGAACTCAACAGTGCAAGAATTAGCGGAGACCTTCAATGTACACCAGACAATGGTGAAGAGACGGCTGGTTAAGTTGGGTTCCACATAACCTGACAGCTAATAAACAGGATGACCGAATTGCCACCTGTGTTTCCTTGCTTCCTTGGTACAAAAATGGCCCATTTTTCACACGAATTGTGACAGGAGATGAGAAGTGAGTTATGTACTGTAATGTAAAGTGTCGTAGGAATGTGTGTCGCCCTTCTGATCTACCTGCATCGACTTTGAAAGCTGAACTTCATCCCAAGAAGGTGTTATTGAGTGCATGGTGGGATGTGCAGGGAATAATTCACTGGGAAGTCCTGCCACTCAACCAAACCATCATTGCTGCCTTCTACTGTCTACAGTTAGACAGGCTGCATTAAAATTTTGTTGCAAAGTGGCCAGATCTCATCAATCATCACGGTGTTATCCTTCATCACGATAACACCAGGCCTCATTCTGCTGTCATCACTTGCCAAATGTTACTGGGCTTTAGTTGGAAGGTTTTACCCCCACCCTCCCTATTCTCCTGAACTTGCAGTATTTGAGAAAAACCAACTTATATAACTCTAAAGAACTGACTAACTTATAATAAAACTGATCAATTCAAAAACCCTTAACGGGTTAAAAGTTTGTGACGCAGCTACTTTATGTCTATAAGAAATTGAAATATAGGTCTTAAAAAATAATGATATCATTTTTTGAGTGATGCTTTGGTATTAATTAACCCTCTCAGCGTGTGACCCCAGATGGCCTATCTACTTCAAAAATATTCTTACCGAGAAAAGAAAACTACCCGAATAATTCGTTACCAGTTTCACTGAAATGCTCTAAAAAAAATTCGAACCTGATTTTCCCCCATTCTTTAATCTATCAGCTTTTGAATTGGAGGTGTGTCGGTGTGTCAATTCAAAACTCCGAACAACTCAGTTCTAAACGCCTTTGTGTTTGAAGGTCATTCCAAAGTGGGGTTGAGACTTTACTGAAATTTCAAATACTTTTAGAAAGCACATCAGTACAGAAGTTTATCGTTTCTGTGTAAGAAGAATGAATTCAAAAAATTAAAGCTGCAATTAAGAAGAAAAAAAAAAAATGCAGCACAAAATACTTTTTTTAATTTATTTCAAATTCATAAATTTTAATTTCCACTAGTTTTATTATCAGAAATGGTGTAAGATTAATATATTATATGAAGCACAAACTATTAACATTTTTAAGTAATGATAATTTTTTTTATAGCTATTTAAAAATAAAATCTTACTAAAAAAAATCGTAAAAATTTCTTATTTATAAAAATATAATAAATAAATAAATAAATAGTAATTCTGAAATATTTAGAAATAGTTCTTTCTCAATGAATAAATTAATTTGTATGCTATTTTACAATTCCTTGCGCTTTTTCTTTTAGATTTATAATAAAAAGAAATATTTTAAGAAAATAGAACTTTTTAAAAATTATGGTGTCAGGGTTAAGGACAATCCGTACCAACTTCGTGCATCCGCATACATATATATATATATATATATATATATAGAAATTTTTATATAGAAATAAAGTAACTTAAGGGCCTTCTTCACTTACCGCCGCCGGGAGCCGAAGCTAATGTAATTCTATGGGAATTTTTTCTTTACAAATAACTTATTAACTAATACATATTTTTAAATTCTGTTTCCACATTCAGAAAATTCCCAGCTGTTAAATTGACGGACTTTCTTTAAAAAATTATTTTTTTTTAATTTTTTATATTTTATTTTGAAGCTGCAAAATACGAATTTTATTTATGTGAATTTTTTTTCATTTTGCAATTTCAAAATAAAATATTAAAAATTAAAAAAGTACATTTTTAAAAAAGGTCCGTCAGTTTAACAGTTGGGAATTTCTGAATGTGGAAACAGAATTTAAAAATATGTATTAGTTAATAAGTTATTTGTAAAGAAAATTTCCCCATAGAATAACATTGGCTCGGGCTTCCGGCGACGGTAAGTGAAGAGAGCCGTTAAGTTGAGGGCAATAAGACTAACTGTGAAATTTGAATAGCAGCAACAATAACAACAATAATAATAATATAATGAAATGAATCGAGCAACAGAGGATTTCGGTTCATAAACAATAATCTATAATAATACTATAATTCTTTTCTAATTAACCAGCTTCAATGAGAGCTTAAACTGGTTAACCAATTAATGTATAGATAGTTAAGTACAATAAAATTAACAAAATTATTAAATAAAAAGAATCTTTTATTATTATTATTATTATTATTATTGTTGTTGTTGTTGTATTTTATTTATATATTTATTTATATATTTACAAAGAAATATGGTTGCATTACACCCAGAAAAATATGTTGTGACTGACATCTAGAAACTAAATTGTGGTTCTAGTAAATATATTTCCATGTCATCCTTATCCCTTTGGTATTGATTTCTAAGAATTTCTATTAGAATTCTAGAGCGTTTTCCTGTATTGCTTTAGTTAAACTCATTTAAAAATCTTTTCAAATAAATGCAAACACAAGAGGCATGTCTTAGTAACTATAATCTTGGTTTATGGCCCAATTCTAGTAAATCAAGTAAGAATTTCTTGCCATGCAAAGGATTTATACTGTTTCACCATCTCGAAAAGTATAGACCAGAAATTCTCGACCATTTCGTCTGTTCAGGTTTTTTTTGTTTACCTTATACGTTATAACTTGGAAATCTATATTTCAAGTTTGGGGATTCAGAATATGACTACTTATTCATTCTAGATGAATACAGTATATATATATTTTTTTCTCCATGTATATGAAATATTTCTTAACGGTGATAACACAACAACATACTTATTTAGATACAGAAAAAAGTGCCCTCAAAAGTTCAGATATCCTAAAAGTAATATTAAAGAAATGGTTAAAAATTACCTCATTATAAATAGAAACATGACTACCTCAAATAAAAATCTAAAGTGGAAAAAAAAATCATCAAATTAAAATGATCTTTAAATATTTATTATCTTATATCTTAACAAAAAAGTTGCACCGAATATTTTAAAATTATAAGAAAATGAACAGAACTGGTGAGTACTAATCATTAGAAAGTTTAACAGAAAATGCAGCTGTTTAGAAAAGCATTAGACTATATTTCTGCACAACTCCATTTGAAATTCGTCTTCCTTTTTATAAAACTTACTTATTGTTTGACAGTTTTTAGAGTATACAGAAAACGCTTATAGCGGTTTGGTAAATTCACGTCTATATTTATTGTGGAGGGTAATCTCTGAAACTACTGAACAGATTTAAAAACGTCTTTCACTGACCAAAAGCTACACTATCCCTGATTGTTATAGGTTATATTTAATTTTGATAAAATAAATTTTAGTTTAAAATCTGAGATTTTTAATTAAAATCCCCATAAAAGGTATAGTAGAAATGTAAATAATGAAATATTAATATATATATATATATATTTTATATTAGTAGGAAATACACATGATTAATAAGAAGTTTTTATGAAGAATGTTTATAGAATCCAACGAGCTATTTTTGGCCCTTTAGTCAAAGTATCTTTATTCTTTCACGTGTGAAATTTGAAGATTTCATAATATTCTAGAAAACCAAATAACGCTTTTCGATATATTTTTTAAATAATAGCATAGGTCTTTTTAGAGAAAGAAATTAAAAAGATCACTTTGTGCAAATTTTTGTAATATGATTTTCTTTCTTTCTTTTTTTTTTTTTTTTTTTTTTGAAACTATTTTTAAACACCCTTGAATTATTTATAGCAAATGTATTATGATTTGTAGATACTGAAATGTGTTTTTAATTAATTTTTTCCCTAGTATTTTTTATTTTATTTTATTTTACTTTTCATATATTATATAAATTTTAAATGAAAAAAAAAATAATAATAATAATAATAATAATTCTGAAATTTGTAAAACTGTTTTAGCGCTTTACTAAATGTCAGTAAGTTCACAGTTAGAACATATTCTAAGAAACAGTTACACGGAATATGGTCTATTCAACTATTCTATTTGGGAAGTGCCGGTAATTTTTAGGCATTTAACTGGTCATATTTAGTAAAAGAAAAGTAAATAAATCTTTTACGATACTGTCCGTTTCGATGCTGATTATCATTAATTTTCTTTTCTTTTTCCTTAAAAAGAAAAAAAAAGAAAAATGATTTTCATGAAATTTTGGCAAAAGCAGAATTTAGTTTAGTACGGTGGATTATAATTTTTTAATTTAATTTTATTTATTTATTTATTTATTTTTTTTTTTTTTCAAATTTTAATATCGCTTTCAAATTATTAGAACAGAAGACTGTTAATCCCAATCTACGGACTTTTACGATACCAGTTTTACGGTAGTTGGACATTCATCGAAATTGAAAATTTATCGAAAATATAATTTTATACAGTCGAACCTCGTTAACATGAACACTGTTAACGTGAATTACTTTTAACATGAAATGTGTCCACCATCCCGTCAAAATGAAGATTTGTTTAATTATATGAAGATTATTTACTGATAGCATGAAATACTGATAACATGAACAAATTTTTTATCCCCCTTGAGATTCACGTAAAAAAAAAAAAAAAAAAAAAAAAAAAAAACTAACAGTTCTCCGTACTAAACTAAATTCTGCTTTTGACAGAATTTCATCAAAATCGTTCTTTCTTTTGTTAGAAAGGAAAAGAAAAGAAATAACGGGCACTTTCGAAATAAACAGTATCGGAAAAGTTTTTTTTTTTTTTTTTTTCTAAAAACTTTATTTATTTATTTTTGTATTATTATTCGCGTGAAAATGTATTTTTCTACACGTCGAAAAATAAATTAACTCGTAAATTTTTTTGGTAACAATTATAAATTAAAATAATAATTTAAAAGTTTAGAAGTTAGAATTTCTAATTTTATTATTATTTTTTAACTCGCAATGTAAACTCTGTTTTACATGTCTTTATATTTATATCAGCTTTCTCTTATAGAAAATTTAATAGGTGTCTACTTCGTTAGGTCAATTTTATGTCTTCTGATCACATTATTTCTAAAAAATGTACTATATAATACGTGTAATAGTGGTTAATGGAAATCGTGTGATTGTTTCATACAAGATTTTTTTTCTCTACTGATCACTGAAATTGCCAACTATTGCATTGTAAATTGATGAAACTTTATTTATTTATTTATTTCACATTTACAAAACACGACTTATTTTCATTATAATTATTTTATTCTATTTTATTTTATTTTTCACAGATGTCATTTGGACGATATATCTGGCAAATTTACTTTGAAAATACTTTTCAATAGCCTGAATAATTTAAACAATTTGTGCAAGTTAGTTATTAATAAATACTGAAAAAAAAATCAGTTTATAAATAACTTATAATAATGTGAACATTATTCTTGAAACAATCAGAAAATGAATAATGTTATTTCTTTATCAATCTATATATATATATATTTTTTTTTTCGGGGGTGGGGGTGGGGTAATTGTTGTTGAATGACTTAACCAGTAAAAAATACACCAACGGCAAAGCGGTTCTGCGCTCAAAGCTGGTAGACGTGAGGTGCCGGGTTCGATCCCAGGTCGCGCTCGTCGGCCCAGCAGTTCGGAGTTTTCCGTGGTTTTCTCCATAACTAGCGTAAGTACGGGCTAGGATCCCTTAGAAAGACCTGCATTAAATGCATTTCCCCTCTGGCCTAGGACCCAAGAGTAGTTAATCGGCCTTATTCCGCAACACCAACACCAGTAATAAATAAATAAATGAATTATTATTTTTATCTTCAAATCATAATAATGATAAAAGAATTATGTCATATATCATGTATTTTAAAATGAATTTTGTAATGTTCTTGATTTAGAGATTTCTTGTTCAATTATATTTTCGATAAATTTTCGATTTCGATAAATGTCCAACTATCGTAAAACTGGTATTGTAAAAATCCGTAGATAATAATCTTCCCTACTAAAAAATAATAAACGTTCAAAAATGGAAATAGTTGGGATTCTACTGTGAAAAGGGGGGTTTGGACAGAAGACAGAAATAAATATTTTCTTTCTTTCTTTCTTTTTATTTTTTGCAGATTTTAGCTAAACTTTGCGTAACTATTACTTACTGACTTACAAATAATATTTTTGGTGTTATATATATTTGAAAGGAACAATATATATATATATATATATACATACAGAGTGTTTCAAAATTATATATAAACTGGGTTTTTAATGATGATGAATAAGAACTATGCATGAAAACGAATCCAACATTTATTTCGAATCGAAATAATTTAGTATCACGCTTTACCAGGCTTAAAATTAATATAAAAATTTGTTACACTTCTTGTATTTTCATCTTAATGAATACGTCGGTGCTTTAATTCTGCACTCGTGCCTACTTTTACGTCTGGCTACAATTCGTGCTACTTATGCTTCGACATTTTTAATTTAGAAAAAGTAATAGCGCTTTCTTTTTTCAATAAAATTAGGGGGGGGGGAGAGGATAACCAGTTTTGATATTATGCGTATATTAAGCGGATTCGATGTCTAATTATCCCATATATATCTGTAGGAACTTTATTCAATTCGAAAACTAACCGATTTGGAGAAAACCAACATCCGAATTTTCATTCTCTTAGTAGATGCAAATTTCCTGCTTTTTCGTCTAAAAATATCTCCATGAATGTTTTTTACTTTGTTGAGTGAAGAAAAGGTATTTTTCAGAACCTTAAGGAACAATATAAATAATAACATATTTTTGAACTATAAAAAACACTTCCTGAATGCAGATTTCTCAAAATCAAACTATTTTTACAGTTTTTTTTTTTTTTTCCTTTTAAACAAGTTTTACAGCATGAAAAGTAACCAACTGCCTGCTAAAATGGTTATTTATTGTCAGTCCACTTTTCTTTTTTTCTTTTTTTTTTCCTTAAAAATAAATAAATAAATAAATAAATTTAAAATTTGCAGTTGGCTAAAACACATATTTAAAATTTTTCAAGTTCAAAGTTTCTTTCTTCCTTGCATTTCAGTTTTCTTTTTCTTTCTTTCTTTCTTTTTTTTTAATTTAACAATTCTTTTTATTTTGATGATACCCGCTTTCAGATTTCAGTGAACTCACTCTCTTTTACAATCTTTACACTTTTATAAACTATTAAAAATATATGTAATTCATACAGGTTTTCTCCAAAACCTTTTATATTTATTTATTAATTATTATATATATATATATATATATATCGCAATTTTTGTGTCAGTCTTTCCTCTATGTTAAATTCAGTTCTATATTTTTGTGTGTTGTTATTGTTTTAGTTCTATTAACTGCTAAATTTTAAGATTAAATTTTATTACGTCTATTATTTATATGTAAATATATATATATATATATATATATATATATATTGTTATGCAAAAAGTAATAACTTGTACAGTCGGTAACAAAAGTGTCCGTACACTAGTGAAAATTCCTATGTAAAAAAAGCACACTTCATACGGTTTTGTTAAATACATCCTTGTCGAATCCTGTTCTTAGTCAGTGTAAGAACATGATTCGATAAGGTTTTATTTAACAAAACCGTATGAAGTGTACTTTTTTACATAGGACTTTTTATTAGATATTGCAATTACAACGCAAAATGGGCTATACTATAACAATAATGAATATTTATATGCTTTAAAAGATAAATACCATAAACTAAAATCGCTGTTAGGAAAGCCAAACTGAAAAGTAAGGAAATGAAAATGATACAACAAAATTTAACTGGAGTCTGAACTAGAATGCAACGTCTTTCATTGCTTTTTCCAAGAAATTGTTTGCATTTATTTTTGACATCTGTTACCCACTAATATTATTCAACTATTCTTAACATATTAGTATTTACTGTCATAGAATGAGATGGATTATGCAACACACCAAAATAGTTTATGTGATTAAAATTTAAGCTTCTGATTCTTATACCAGTCATTCACAGTATCCAGAGTGTTAGTTACCTTTCTATTCAATACTTTTAAAGTACTGAAATGTCTTTAGTCTGTTTAAACAATTCATTCTAAAAGAAGTATTATGTTACTCTGATTTTTCAGATATTCAGATATTTTATTCAGATTTCACAAAAAACTTTTTCAATTGCTTGTCTCTACATTTGAAGCACAATATTCAATATGTTTGCCATCTTTTTAACTAATATAATACCTCTAATCCATTTTGACAGTGTTATAGCTAAGTAAATTGGCACTATTTCTTTGTTTAATTCAGTTTGTGCACGATATCACAGCAACGACATTTGGTTTACTTTCTAGTTCTTTCAAAATCTGTCAAGATTTAGCGCTCTTTTGTTTTCTACCCCCCCCCCTTCATTTTATCGAAGAGGAACAATGTGCTTTATCCCATTTCAATTGTTGAGGAAAATGCACACTACTTGACATGCACATATGTAACAAAAAAATGTAAATTTTCATAAAAATGTAAGATTTCATTAATAAAAAAGAAAATCCCACTTTATTTTCTGCTACTCTCTAGTCGTAATTTTTTTCTGTAGACTAACTTGAATAAAACAGACCTTCGGCCAGGCCATATGCAATAAAAGAAAAGCCTCTCATGCAAAAATAAGTTTCTTTTCTTTTCCCTTTTGACAGAATTTTCTTTCGTCTTTCGTCTTTCGTTCCTTCCTTTCTTCTTCTTCTTCTTCTTTTTTTTTTTTAATCTTTTGCTTAAAAGTTAAAATACTGATGGTGGAAAATCATTGAAAAACTGAGTATCTACATTAAATAATGTTGCCTATCGTAATTAAAACTAGTGCTGTTATTTTTATATTCAGACAAAAAATAAAATAAATAACTTCGGAATTTTATTTATTTTCAGTATTTTCATGTCAGTAACTTTGCGGCTTATTCTTTTAATTCACTAACCTTCGCATATTTTGAGAATATGTACGTAATTTTAATTGATTTATTTATTTTTGTGTACTAAAGCAAAAATATAATATGCAGCATGCATAAAAAAAAAAAAAAAATATTCTATGTAGATTTCCAAACATGATTTTTTCTGAATGAATTGTCGAAAATTTTCCCAGAAATGTTTAGGCCAAAATAATTATTGCGTGCGTTTAACAATTTTATGGTGTTTGCTTACTTTCTGCATCTTTCAAAATACCAGTTTTGAAGTGTTATATATGGTTATATTCAGTGTTTCATCATACGTCAAGTAGATGAAAAATATATTGCACCTAATTTATGTAATTGGAAAAAAAAAAAAAAGATATACATAAACTATTTCTATTTTTGTAAGAATTAGAATTAATTAAATACAGTTTTAAAAATAAATAATAAAAAAACAAAAGACTTCTTAAATAGAATGCATTTATAAAAGTTTCCTAAAATATGAGAAATAAGAAAATTTTGAAAAGTTAAGGTCAGCTTCAAGAAAAATGTAATAATTTTTTTCAAAATATTAAAAGTTGAGTAGTTGCTTTTTGTTTAGGAGTAAACTATACCTTCGTCAAGTATAGATACTTTTCAATTATTATTTATTTTTTTATCTATTGATTGATTCGTTTTCATTATTCTGACGACAATTTTCAAAGTTTTCTTTGTTTTCCACTTTTTAGGGCTCCTCTATAAACGTATTCTATTTAAAATATCACCTTTTTTTTTTCTTCTTTTATTTAAACTTTTTAATTGTGTAACTTATGTTACATAGCTAAAAAAAAAACTTAGCTGTGTAACTCCGGAACCTTTTAGAAAATTCTGAAAATCTTTTGAAAACTAAATTTTTCTAGAAGGTTCCATGAAATTTCTAGACATTTTCACGGAGGCTCCATGATGTTTCTAGAAGATTTCATGAAGTTTCTAAATATTTCAATGAAGTTTCTAGAAGATTCATGAAGTATCTAGAAGATTTCATGAAGTTTCTAGAAAATTCCAAGAGGGGCCAGCAGTTGAGTGGTCCTGCGCTCAAAGCTGGTAGACAGAAAGTGCTGGGTTTGATCCAAAGTCCCGCTCATCGACTAGTCGTTCGGAGTTATCCATGATTTTCTCTGAAACTCGCGTAAATACTGGTTAGGACCCCTTAGGAAGACCACTATAAAGGGCATTCCAATTACATCTCTAGAACCCTAGTGTAGTCAGTCTGCCTTTAGCTTACAACAAAAACTATAAGGTTCCATGAAAATTCTATATTTAATTTATATTAAAGAAAATTTCAGATAGACAAACCGATTAAATATAAAACATTCTAATAAAGTTCTTATTATAACAGATATAAGTTTTTTTTTTTTTTTTTTTTTCAGTGTAGTATACTTAATTCAACTATTCCTTCAATATATTATAGGCATTTTTTAGCGTGTTTTTTTATGAGATAAGAAAAAGGAAATAAAAATAAAAAACCTTTCAGCTGAAGAATTATTTAATGGTATGGTTATGGTTATGATTATTATTATTTTTAATTATTTATAACCCTTTCCCGGTCCTATTGAATACCACTCCTCTTACCAGTGCTGACAAATTCAGGGATATTTTTATTCAATATCCACCACAAAATTTTAACTCTAACGGTTGCTTAATCCCTCCGAAGGTAATTCGTTCATTATGTATATCAAATCCAATACTCAGAATTATTTATGATAGCTGAATAAAGGTGTTACTAAATTTGGCGACAATGTTTACAGCACTTAGGAGCGTCTGGGCTGGCAAAGGGTTAAATTTAGAAAAGCAGATTTTAATCTAAGTTACAAAGTAATAAATTTTTGCCATGAGGATTAAGTCATTTTATGTTTCGAAAAAAAAAGTAATAATTTATTCGTCACATTTCTTACATCTCACAATCAAATTATTATTTATTTATTTTTTTTTTTATTATTATTATTTAATTCATATTCACATTTAGCAATGTTTACTATTCAATTTAATTATTTTTATTTATTTAATTGTATTTATAGAAATAATATTGTTATATAGTGAAAATAATTAAACTTATTATTTTAATTATAAATGTAATTAAAATTTATTTTTATTTATACATTTATAATACAATTAATAGCAGTATAATTGTAATTTTTTGCACATGCAATTTTATTATCAGAAAGCAAAATCTAGAAAAAACGTGTAATCATGTCTCACTAATACATAGTGTCAAAACTAAAATGTTTAATAGAAGCTGGTATATAGTTATCTGTAAAATTACACTTCTTGAATAAAAGCAGAGCTACTTGTTGTTCCATAAAAAACCAAATTGAAATGTCCGGATAAGATACTGACAGTAGTGGGGACCTTGGCAACGCAGTACCGGCGAGGAACACTGTCGACTGTAGCGAATACCTGAAGCAAAATTTATTTTTGTATTTTATTTTATTTTATTTTATTTTTAGTACGATAGGACTATTTGTTTCAGACACCGATTTTGTGCTGTCGCCTTTTAATTTATTACACCTTGATATGTATATTAAGATTAAGATAATATTTAATTTAGAAAATAAAAAGTGCGCATGTAGATTGAAATTAAAAAGTACTGGATATTTTAATTTCAATTTATAGAGATGTCAACGATATTGAAAAAAAAAACTATCTTGGCCATTTTCTTTCGTTTAATAAACAGAATGAAAAACGGATAATATTTTATCTGGAGATATTTTGTCTATTTAGACCAATTATTCCCCCGCCCCTCCTCTGGCATTAAGTTAAAAAAATAATTAAATAAAATTGAAAAAATTCTGCTAAAGCAATGGAGCAGCTTGAACCTCTTGGCAAAATTTGAAATTTATCACCAAAATAGCTCGGTCGCTTCTCACCAAGATGTTTACTTACGTAATTGCGATACCCATTTTAGTTTATCGTCAAAATGAAAACAAAAATATATAAACTGCCAAGGGGCTCCTGTGCTAAAGCTGTACTAAAGTAATTTTAAGAAATAAATATAGTAACCGTTGCTAGGGAATGAAAGAGTTCCTGCATGTCTTTATATGAAAAATGTGACTAAAATAAAAGTTTTTCTAGATTAGAAACACATCTGACTTATCCTCTTTTTATCGAAGATTACTTTTCATTGCTAACCTTCACTTCGTCCGTGAGAAAATATGGCAGAAACGTGATTTTCTTAGAAACTACTTGAATGATTTTGATAAAAATTCAGATTTAGGGATATTTTGAGTTTACAATTTAATCTGAATTGTGCTCTTATTCAGTAAAATTAGCGTTCAGGGGAAACCCGCGTTTTGTCAGGGGGGAAAAAAGTAGCTAAGACTGCGTTTTCTTCGAAAATACTTGAAGGATTAGAAAAAAAAAAGATAGAGTTTATGTGTTTTTTCGACGATATTTTAATATTAAATATTTTGATCTTCAGGAAAATTATCGTTCACTGGTAATTCGCACTAAATCCGGAAAAAAATATGACAGAAATTTGGTTTTGTTGGAAATCTCTAGAACAATTTAAATAAATATATATATATAATATATAGATAGTGTTAGAGATTTTTTTGAGATGAAAAATATATCTGATTATTAGGTAACAGATTTAAATATTAGCAAACGCAAAACCTAGAAGAATATTTTCTAGGAAATTGCTAGATTTAGGGATTTCCGATGATAGTTCGATTTGAATCTATCTCCATGAAAATTAGATTTCACTGGTAGCCAGCGCTCCCCCGAAACAAATATGTATATATATATATATATTGGGGGGGGGGGGTTATTTCATTTTATTCATTGATAATTTATTTCTATATTTAAGTTTTGCATTTCCTTTTGTAACAATTCTGCGCATTGGCTTGCAATTCTCTTTTTTTTTTTTTTTTTTTTTTTTTTTTTTCTTATCTGTAAACTCATAAATTCGTTAAAATAGCTACCTATATATATATAATACACTTCCGAAAACGAATCATTGTATTACACTATGAATAATTTTTACAATGAAACCAAGTAAACTGTACTGTAATTCAGGTACTGAATATAAAAAGAGTAAAACCTGTTTCAGGATATTAAAATGCTTTACATTAATATTTAATTAAAACACTGTTTTATGCAGAATATTCGGTTAGTTCATAAATAATAACAATAATAATAAAGCTGCTGATTTAACAAATAATTGTCATTATTTTATTCTAACAATAATGTCTTTTATTATTAATTTTAAGATTCCTATGAAAAAAATCGTCATCTAAAAGATATAATTTAAATTGAAAAAATAAAAAGTTTTTATGCGGAGTTCTGTTTAGCCAAGCAGTATTTTAACTGATTTTACAAATTATCAACAGCTCTTCTTGAACATTTTTCACTATTCTATTCTTTTGTTATCAACCCTCTCTTTCAACAAAGAAGCATATCAACTGTCAGCTTACCTTATCGTCATTGTCCGCCCCTTGTCAATCCGTGTTGGTAAAAGGGGGAAGGGTCAATTACAAGTTTCAGTCTCTAACGATTTTGGAGTAGTTATTTAGAGTTACAAGAATCAGGTTCGCACGATTTAGAGAGAGATTTCTTACATTACAAGAATCAGTCTCAAACCGTTTCGAGGGAGTTTGTTCGTGTTACAAAATTCCGGTTCAAACGCTGAGAGGGTTAAAATATACATAGATTTTCTTATTTTGTCATTTGCTTTTTTCTTGTTTTTATATTCACAGTGCAAACAATATTTTCAACATAAACAGATTTATAAAATTTACTCACTGATGCTTTTTTAAATCCGCATCTCAAATTCAAAATAAGGGTTTTAAAAGGAATGATATCAAAATTCCAGTAATGCCTCGATGTTAGTTTAAAAGATTTGTTTTTCTATTCCATTACAATAATTTTCGTGTTGTCCTATAATGTATATTTACACGTTGAAACTATGCTTTAAATTTTCAAATATAATGTTAAATAATCACACTTTAACTGAAGTTTACATTATAAATTGAAATTGCGTATTTCAATAAATTGATTTATCTTTTGCGTCATGCTATCCAAAACTGCAAGTGAAATTTGAGCAGTTTTTTTTCTCAAAGCATACATTTTCACTTAGTCAGGATACTATGACACCAAAGTAGCAATTTCAATTTATAATGTAAACTTCAGTTAAAGTGTGATTAATGAGGGCTATGCATATTTAGAGTTTTAAGCAAGTTGGTTCATAAATATTTTTTTAATATTAATTTGAAATTTTCAAGTTGCTGGTACTTGGAAAATGAGATGTCAGATCAAGTTTGTAAATGAAATACATCAAATACAATCCTGAGATAAGTCTGCACTACAAATTAATTTAAATTAATTTAGTATTTCCGAAGTTATCATGCTGACAAAATCTCAAGTTGCTGCCACTTGGAAATAAAATGGCAGTGCAAATTGCTCAGTAAATATTTGTAAGGTAAGTCCACTGTCCAACTCTGGTTTGAATAAATTCAGTATTTCAAAAGTTATTGGAATAAAACAATTTTCAATGACAGTGCTCAAAGGGTGCAATTTGGGGACATAATTGCAGATAAATTGCATTTAAAACATTTGAATGATAAGTCCACTGTCCAACGTTGGTTCAGATTGATTAAATATTTCAAAATTAATGTAATGATAAATTTTCAAGCAGTCACCACCTGGAAACAAAATGGAAGAGTGAGTTGTCCAACAAACACATCCAAAATATTTGTATGATAAGTTCACTGTCCAACTTTGGTTCAAATGAATTCTAATTCAGTATTTCAAAAGTTAGTGTGATAAGAAATTTTTAAATTTGCAAACAAAAGAACAGAGTCAGATGCTTATCTAAGATGTTTGAATGATAAATTCACTGTATCTACAACTTTGCTTCAAACTGATTCAGTATTTCGAAAGTTATTCCGATGACAAATTTTCAAGTGGTAGCCTCATTTCAAGTAACCATGCATAAGATATCTGCCATTTTGTTAAAAATGGTGAATAAAGTTTATTAATGAACTTGGTCGAGACCCTTATATGGCTTATTACATCAAAATTAAAGCAAATCCAATCTTAAATATGTTTTTTACAATGTGGATTTGAAAATTTCAAACAAAATGGCAGAGCTGTAAATGAACTCATCCAGGCCTCATAGTTCTCCTATATTTCCTATATTTTTGCAATTTGGCAGATATTCTCCTATATTTTTACACCAACTCCTATATTTCCTATATTTTTTTTTTACGTCTACTGTTAGATGATATCCAGACTGCAAAAATTTGCTCTACAAATAATACTCTGAAGATTTATGAACTAATTTCTTTTCTCTGCTTTCGATGAAACAACTGATAATGGAAAAAAACAACTAGATATACTGTTGGCCCGCCGAAGATTGATACCTGGTTGGCAAAGTGCCAGGACGATTCCATTCACGCTCTGGGAGACACAGCAATGAAGAGACAGGGGGAATTTTTCTATTATTCTTGTTTCCTCTGTTATGTGTAGAATAATTAATACTCCTGCTTTGTTTTCTTTTATTTCTTTCTGTATAACAGTTTGTATATATTGGAAGTGTGACCTGTTGCACATTGGAAAAAATATTGTTCCCATGCTGCTTCACCAACCCTTTTCACTCATGCGCAGAAGACGCCTTGGGTCATCCTTCTGCGGTTTAACAGTACTTATAAAATTTTGGGATGAAGAGCGTAACCAAATTGTTAGTAACTTCCCGCATGCTTTTGAATTGGGTCATGCTACAGCAGATATTTTGTAAAACAAGATATATTTGACACTTGTACTTGATAAGTTACCAGTTAATAAATTGTTATCTGTAAGCTCTGGTGGACCACCTGTTAACCAAAAATGACTTGAAGAAAATGACAGTGAACTAAATGATAGAGATTTTCTGCCTCTTATCATAGTTCTTGTAACTTGCATATTGTGCATAATTCCTTCAAGAATGCAATGACTCAAGTAGTTAATCACCGGGATATTGAAGATTTTTTGGATACTGTGTTTAAATTTCTTCATAAATATTCGGCTTGCAAAGAAGATTTCCGAGGTGTCCAAATCGAAGTTAGAATTAAGAAAGGAGAAATTATGAGATTTGTAAAAACTATGTGGATGACACTGATACTAGTCATTATTAGAATTATCGACCAGTGAGAAGTGTTAAATGAATATTTCCTGAAATTTATACCAGAAAGTAAGATCAAGAGCCAGTTGCAATCCCATTCATATTGATTCCTGAAAACTGTTCGTATTGATTCTACCACTTTGACATGTTTACATTTTTTAAAAATCGGTAGGTGAAAGCTTAGACATTTTTTTGAAAATTATGCAAGTTTCTACTTGCATATACCGTTGGTTCATATTCTTTATAATGAACTTTTTAAGCTAATAAAAAATCCTTTCATCAGTTTCCAAATTTAGGACAATACATTTTTGCTCTCGCAAGAAATGTTTTGGCCATATCACACGAGAGATTTTCGCTCAACTTTTTACTAAACACAACATTATATCCAACACACTCAGCCTGACCTTGTTCAAGGACAGCACATTTTCAGATGATCAACTTTTTCGAAGCCGTTTACAAAAAGCTGACTGTGTTGAGTGTGCTCATCAAAATTGACCAATAGGAGGAATAGACATGATTTTTTCCTGGAATACTTTTAGAGAAGGGAATACATCACACTATCAGTTCGGGGAACCCTAGGGTCAGCTGATTGGTTTCTCATTCGTTCAGCTTCCCCAACTTTGAACGACGCTGAGTGAACATGTTGTGTATAATGTTTTGTTGAATATATATGCTCCCGTGTGATATGCCCATTTACTTACCAACATTACTAACTTTAAAAGCTTGACTTAGTTGGACTTTTAGAGGAATGGAGTAGTTTCATTCTTTTGTATATAATATTAATATAGAATAAGAGCGCCTTTCAAAATTGTTTGATAAGTTTATTGACTCTTTGGTTTGTTTACACTCCCCCCCCCCCCCCCCCCAAAAAAAAAAAAAAAAAAAAAAGAAAATCTTTGTTTTTTAATAATATTGACCAATTTGTCAACTTAAACCTCAAGTGACAGACTTGTCACTTGTTACCTTAAGTGACAGATTTGTCGCTTAAGGTAGTAGTCTCTGATTTTGGAGGCCCTTATCAAAGTGAATGTGCAGGCCCATGTACTGAAATCCTTGATCTAAATCAGATTCTGCTGGTGAGCAAAATTCCAGTTGATCTAATTTTTTCATATATGGGATTAAATCATGCCTATTTTTCTAACCATGTATTTTTCTAAAATGTGTTAATAGAATCGTGCATACGTTATATTATTTTTGAAATTATAGAATGTTTATTAAAAATTGAAGTTATTTATTAGGGCTGTAATTGGGGACACACATTTTAGAATTTTATGGATAATGGTACTCAGTTTTGTTTGTGTACATATGCTCCAAACTACTATGTATCCTATATTTCGTTCGAAATTCCTATATATTTTTTCTTTTAAACTCCTATATTTTTTTCTGTTAAACTCCTATATTTTTTCTTTTAGACTCCTATATTTTTTTATTCCTTTGCTATGACCCCTGCGTCATCCAAGATATTTGTGAGAAAAGATCGCTGCTCAGGTTTGGTTGGGTATGGAGTATTATTTCAGATGCTATCATAATGACCCCCCATGGCAAAAATGCGAGATGCAAGACATATGTCGTAGATTTTTTTTAAAACAATATACAGTAGAAATTTCAGGTTGTGCGATTTTGGTTGGAAAAAATACATTTTCCAATCTTTTTCCATCTACAGCATAAATATGAATGTTCATTATAAACACACTTTATTAACTTCTAGAACCTATAAAGAAGCAGAATTGTTCAATATCTTTTACTTATGAAAATTTTAATGATCGTCCCCCTCTTGCTAACAGTCGTCGATCAAGCATCTTATTAAATCAGGTCATGAAAGTCATGAAAAGGTCATGAAAATCAACAATGGGTCAAACCCAATTTCACCCGTCGGGTCAAAAACAATTTTTTTCTCTTGCATTCGGGTTGAGTTGATTGAATTTTTTTTTTTTTTCGTATGAGTCGGGTCGACTTAAAATAAATAATTTCAAAATAATTTCTTTAACAGGCGAAAACATAATTCAGAAACACATCCTTTGGTGCATTGTCGCTTTGCTTATAGCACTCGTGGCCACTTTGTTCACCTGATGAATGGTTGTGCTTTTTTCAACCCAAAACAATTGTTGTGAGTCTATTGCATTTTGTGGTGTTTATTCAAAGTTTTGTACTTGTTACTAAACTTGAAGCACATTTTGTACACTTGAAGTACACAACACACCTAAATGGTTAAAAATTATTATTTATACATTTTTCAGATTTTAAAACTTTTAACTTGGTGCATTAGTAATTACATTTTAAATTATTTACCAGTTGTATAGCAATAAAAGTTTATAACTTAAATTGCAAGATTTTTAGATGCTCTCCCCCCCCCCCCCCCCCCCCCCAAAAAAAAAAAAAAAAAAAAATTTGAATTTTTTTTATTTAACGTTTAAATTTTCTACTTTTTTTCTAATTCAGAATGTGTTCTATTTTGAAGTATAGGAAAGACATCGAAATGCAATTTTGAGATGTATAGTTATATAATTTTTAGTTTAATAATTCTATTCTTAGTCTTTTCGTGGGGGAAAAAAAAAAATGTTTGTAGATTTGAAAAAAAAATTAATACATATATTCCTCTCCTTAATGCAAGGAAAATAAATGACAGTTTTCAAAGATCCCAAAAAACTAATAGTTACAATATTATAACATTGCACAAATAGTGTACATACTGTTAAACCGCAGAAGGATGATCCCTGGCGTCTTCTGCGCATGAGTGAAAAGGGTTGGTCCATTTATAAAATAGGAATGTCCGTAGTACCTAGGGATGTGTTTGTTTATTTGCATGAAAAAATTATAAACTCACTGATTGCATTTCTTTTCCTTCTTTGAACTGATTCTTGAATATCTGGTTATATAAATATTTTACGATTAATTAAAAGAAAGAAAAACTGATAATATTATAAAGGGGATAGTTTTAAGGTATAACTTTAGTAATACTTAATTTGGAATTTTTGGCGATTTTTCTTTGAATTTGGCGATTTTTCTTTGACGATATAATATGGCAGCCTATATGTTGTTTATTTTGGATTTATGATTTTATCATTTAGATTATGATTTTATCATTTACAATTTTTAGATTTATGATTTAGCCATAATCGCCAACAAAAAATTGCCAAATGTCGTTGTGGGGATATATTAAAGTTGTTCTTTGAAGTGTGTAACACTAATTTAAAAATTATGTCAATTATTATTTACAAACTAGTATATAACCCTTAAAAAATGACGAAATGTGAAATCAATTAAGGTAGTGAATCAATGAATTCTTTGCCAGCTTCGCTGGTCACTATATTTAAAGGGGACTAATGTGCAAGTCGTACCTGACGGGGAAGTTAAATCCTATTTCGTAAAGAATTTTTCTCAAAGTTTCTCTTTGATACTTAAAATTCATCTTTTCTTTAAGTACAGGAATTAATTTGGGAATTGTAGGTACGATCTTATTTACTGCGTAAAACTCATGTACTGTTCTTCGAATAACATCGCAATCAAAATTATTCAGAGAAATGTTTTCGATGGTACTGTTCTTTTGCCGCTTTTTTGGTGATACAAACATTGGATTGTCTTCTCCTTTTGATTCTCTACGTACTTTTTATCGTGGCTTCTGATATATTAGTTATTTCACTCGTACATTTCACTGATTGGGAAAGTGGAACAATAGCTTCTCCTTCTAAAGCTTCTTTATCGCAAAACTTCCATAGATGTGGACGAACGTCCCATCCTCAGAGAGTGTCTCATGACTGGGCTGACGAGCTTGCTCCTCACAGAGAGCTCCTACTGGGTTGATTCACTCAGCCATGTTGCAGGTGCTGGAAAGGTCTCCTGGCATGAGCGTATGGGTGTGGGTGCAGCGTGGTGGTTGTTGTGCTACTCTAGTGCAGCCGCGTGCCGAGGATGGAAAGTATCGAATCGAGGAGGTTCAGCTGAGCGTTCCAAATCGAGGAGGTAGAAAGTGCGCCATCCAAAGCATCCCAAGAGGGCCATCCAGGCGGATTCGAACGCAAAATCTACAGCAAAAGGAGCTTGCTCCTACATGGTTGTATCGAAGGTATACCCTCCGTCAATCTAAGATTTGTATGCTCTGCTGGAATAGATGCATCCCGCAATAGCGGTCGAAGATGCAAACCAGCGGACGTCGTAAAAAGTAGGGTTTTTGCCTCTCCGCCAGAGGATTTTTCCCTAGCTGATATCTATCAGCACAATCCTGCTGTCATTGGTGAGTTGCGCTGGCAGACTTGTCGGCGTGTGGCGCGCGAGCGTGTGTTGTGGCGTCAAAAGACATGGTCTGAGCTTCCTGGTGCTTGGTGCCCTTGTATATGAGGCTTGCCTGAGCTTCTCGGGCATGTTCTGGTGTCCTGGGTGGGGCCTGTCCCGTAGCGGTGGAGGCCAGCCTATATAAAGGAGAAGCGTGCGCATCCTGCTCAGTCGGTGAGTCTGGCTGATGTAGTTGAGCGCCGTTGGGAGCATAGCCTAGTGGACGGTCGAGCATCGTCCTCAGAAGGCAAACTGGCCCTTCTGGCTGTCAAACCGTGGATCAGCCGGGACCCGAAGCAGACGGGCCCGCTGTTGACCAACATAGGTCGGTCCGAAGGGTTGACGCAAGCTTTGGGAGTCTAGGCTGTCCATATCTGGACTGGTACTTGCCGCTGCGGGGTGGGTTTCAACTGTCGTGGCGACGGAGACTTCTCCTTCGGGGACATTATTAATTTTTGGACCGCATGGGCGACATAGCGAGCCTGGGTCGGTTGGTGGTGCGGCGCACGCGCCGATTCCATTATCGCAAAACTTAATGACATTATGTACAATACGCTTCGTTTCACTATGAAGAGGTTTAATTCGAGAACTCGTACCACATGTACGATCCATTTCCAATATAAACAGACTGTTATACAGAAAGAAATAAAAGAAAACAAAGCAGGAGTATTAATTATTCTACACATAACAGAGGAAACAAGAATAATAGAAATATTTCCCCTCTCTCTTCATTGCTGTGTCTCCCAGAGCGTGAGTGGAATTGTCCTGGCACTCTGCCAACCAGGTATCAATCTTCGGCGGGCCAACAGTATATTATATGTAGTTATATGTGTCTGTTTTAGATTGATTTCCATTACTATTTACTTAGATTGTTAATAATAAAAAAAAAATTTCAGTACAATAATTTAAAAAATATTACAGCAAGGTGATATATCGGTAAAAAAAAAAAAAAAAAAAGACATGACAACGAATATGTTAATTTAATTGGGGAGGTAAAAAAGTTGTGCGTAGCAGGGGATGTGAGGTCTGCAAGACCGTGTTTATATTAAAATTTCTAAAAAAAATTACGAATAAAAATATTAATTTAAGATTTCATCCATATATTTATGAACATTTACTTTATGGTAAAAATCATTATTTTTACATTTTAACTGTAAATAAGTAAATCCTCATACAGGCAATTTTGACATTAATGTAAATTTTTTCACGAAAAATACGTTTTCAAATATAAAACAAAATAAAGCAAAATAAGGAGTATTTTTATATTTAAATGGTATTTTTTATTAATTTAATCTATAAGACAAATTTTAAAATACAAACATTGAATGTTACACATAACATAAAAAAAATAACAGACATCAAATATCACAATTTTCATTTTTAGAAAAGAAACAATTTATTCATCATGTTTGTCAGCTCATTCTTTACACAGCTTCCTGGCACATTCCAAACATGTTGGAGATTTACAAGATATGCATAAATATGCAGTTTTCCTTTTTTACTTTGGAGGGCACAGGTGGCATGTTTTTCTTGGATTTATTTTTGTTTCACCGGAAATTGTTTTATCTTCTGTCTCCTCTTCCTTTCCTAAGATGATACGTCTCATTGTCGTCCGTGATTTATTCTTGGATTTCAGATTCTATTCCATATTTGAGGAAGGCCAAGATCTCGTGCTAATGCGTATAAGAATGCGATCCCTGTCATAATTGGATTGTTGAAGTACCTCTCATGCAAAATGTAGGAGTTAACTGCGCTCATATCTAACAATCTATTGAAAGTCACCATTGGCGAGCATGTTGTTCTTCTGCTTCAGGAATATAAAGAACATTTTTCCTCCAATGGATTGACCCCACCTTTTGTTCTGTTATAAAAAGCAATTATTTCCGGTTTTTGGGTTTCAGAACTGATTTCTTTTGAATAATGCATAGATGACATGAGAACAACGGCTCTTCGGTTTTTTTGGTACATAAGAAATCAGTCTAAAATCTTTTGTAAATCCATATCATGATGAATTTTCTTTTCTTGATTTATTTGAAAGGAACTCTTTAGGAATCTCTCTTTTCTTATTATTAACAGTTCCAACATAAGTCAAACCTTTCATTTTCAGTTCTAATAAAAGTTCCATAGAAGAGAACCAGTTATCTGCTGTAATGTTCCTATTCATGTTGAAAATTGGTTTACTTACCATAAAACAGCTTGTTAGGGTTTGCTGAATGCCTTCAGACTTTCATCCATGCCAATATTATCGGAATCTTTTCTGCAGTATAAATAAGCATTATATATATATATATATAGCTGTTACAAGCATCTGTTAGGCGCATGATTTTAAGCCCATATTTTGCAGGCTTTTGAGGCATATACATTTTGAACCGTCATTTGCCACTGAAACCTCTGAGCATTTCGTCGACAGAAACACAGGGGCCAATACTTTAAGCCTTCTGTGAATTTTCAATAAATGAATTTAATAATTTGGAGATAAGGGCTGCAGTATGCAATATTTTGCAGATTTGTCTGTCATGGGGATTATCAAATCGAAAATTTAGAATCAAGAATTTAAATCTCTTGATTGACATAACTGCACAGAATATATCTCGACCAGTTATGTCTGTAGCAAAAAAACATTCAATATCTTCATGGTTAGATTTGAAGATAGATGCGTACATAAGAAAACCTAAAAGCACCCTCAATTCCACGATGGTTGGGTTAGAAATTTTAGCTTCACTGTTATCAGAAAAATTTCTACATTTTCCTCTTTTCACATTTATCCATTTCATTATACTCTTCAACATTTCAGTAAAAAGGAGATCTCATATCTCTTTCAGAGTCGCTTTTCTTCCTAAGTTTCTGTAGGAGCGATGTCCTGGAAGACAAATTATATTATGTGCAGAAGTTCACACTTTCTTTTGTGGCTCAAGAGAAGACCACTTGAATCATTTTTTCCCGTAATAATATTTAGTTGAAGAAGTTTCAGTCTCTGTTTCTATATTCTCATTGTCAGATTCAGGAATTTCAGAATCTGTGGAATGCAAACTTTCTTGATTATATTCTTCCGAATACTCTTCAACGTCCGTAGAATCACTTCCTATTTCTTTTAAAACCCTCCGTAACTCATCTGCATAGCACAGATTAGAAGGCTGAATGATGTTTCGCTGCCCCAATCTCAAAGCCATGTTTCTTCCCTTTGCTCGAAATTGTAATGCACTGAGGGACGTGAAGTCTCTCAGACCGACTGTAAAGAAATAAAAGAATTTAAAAGGAAGCAGGTGCAAAAATTTCTAGCCAATGAGAAATCAAGGTCAGTGTCACAAATAAAAGAAGCTACTGGACGAATGTCCAATTGAGCTAAAAATAGAATAGGGGTGATAGAAAAGAATTTTGAAGCGGTCTCTGAGACCGATGCCTAAAAGGGTCTAAAAGAAAGGTTGGATATGTCGATAAAAAAGGTCATGAAAAATTTTTTGAGGTCATGGAATTTTTTTTCTGTCAAGTCAGTAGACACCCTGTAAATCCCTACACTTTCCAATCTTTCTCGATACACAACATAAATGTCAATGTTCTTTTTTAACTTAATTAAATTCCAGAACTTATAAATAAGTAGAATTGTTCAATATATCTCACTCGTACATTTTTTAACCCAGCTGTCCCATTCCCCCGCCAACAAACAGCACTCAAATGCTTTGCAGAAATGTTGTGAATTCTAATCTTTCTCCATCCTCAACACATATGTCAATTTCTTTTTCAACTTACTGTAACAGATTCTAGAATATACAGAAATCGAATAGTTCAATATCAAATTAAATTATTTTTAAAAAAGGATTATATTTTATAAGTGAAACATAGTTCAATATCTTTCACTCGCATACTTTTTTGGGACACACCCCCTCCCATTCCCACCGCTCTGTGATCAAATGCATTGCAGAAGTCATATGATATCCAATCTTTCTCCATCCACAACATAAATGTCAGTGTTCTCTTTAAACACACTTTATTAAATTCTAGACGCTATAAAGAAATAGAATCGTTCAATATCTTATACTCAAGTAATTTTTTGAGATACCCTTATCCCCATGTTAATGATCGATGACCAAACACCTCATGGAACCCTTATGATTTGCAATAAATTAACTTAATTTTTTTTTTTCCCCTTGTTCTAGCTTAGCATTCTGACCTTCTAAAATAGATCTCTACAAATTTCATCTTAATGGATCCATTTGTATAAAAATGGCAAACATTAATTTCATTATACCCAAATTACCCCATGGGTGGTATAATTTGAGTATAGTACATGCTTAGAAAGCAAAACATGGTTTTAATAATCATCTTACTTAATTTTTTTAGCTAAATGTAGATATAACAGAAAAAATGAGGTATTAGGAACAATTATTTTTATTAATATTATTAGCAGGGTACGATCGCTTCGCTGGTCACCATATTTACAGGGCCGGCGCCAGGGGTGAGGCAACTGAGGCAGCCGCCTCAGGCGCAATGATGCAAGGGGCGGCATTTGGCGTATTTACATTGAACATAGAATTCATTACGAGAAGAAAAAAAAATGGTTTATATAGATTATGGAACATTTTCTAACTGCATTTACTTACTATTATACCCTTTAACCTTTAAATTTAACTTTTTGCAATCTACTGTCCGCTGCTAACAAGGGAAGTGTGAATTAGTAAAATCTCTATTGAAACCAAACCAACCTTAAATTAAAGAGCATGGTCGAAAACTTTGGGTACCGTACAAATTTGCTGCAATAACTCCCATGGGGGTGAGATACGAGATATGCCCTCTATTGGTTTTAGTTATTTCTATAAAAGCCAACAAAATACACAGCGTAGTATGAACAGATGGTGCTGTGCTAGCGTGCTTGACTTTCAGATACGGAGGTCGTGGGATCGAGTCCCCGCGAGGGTGTTTTGTAATTTTTTCGATTTTTATTTTTTCTATATGTTTTTAATTAAATTAAATTATTAATTTAAGAGAAAATATTTATTACATTTAAGAAGTTTTTTGAGTATTCCAATTAATAAAGTATTGAGAATGAATTTAAGAAATGCATTTTTATATTTTTTTATTTATAAAAAGGAAAACCATGTTTAAAGCTACAAATATAGTTTCTAATTTATAACAATTATGATTAAAATTAGAAAAATCATGAAACCATAAGTATTTTTCACAATTAGAACAAGAAATATAAAAAGATTAATCACAATTATTTGAATTTCAATTTTGTTCACTGTCAATTATTGTTCATCACGAAAATTTTGTCAAATATTTGGCTTTTCGTCGAGATTACTTGATTTGTAAAATTCATATTTAGCCAGATTTAAAATTTTTTTAGGTGTAAATTTAATTATAAATTAGTAAAAATCATTGAGAAAATTTGTCATTGTCTTCAATATTATTGTCAGTTCTTCCGACACCATTAAATTTGACAGTTGTTTAATGAAATATTTGAAATAAAACTTAAATGCGACGTCGAATAGTTAAGCAACAGCTGTTCATCATTCAGGATTTTTCATGCAAAAAATTGCCTGAATCTATAATAATAAAAGAAGATGTTTGTCTGTCTGTCTGTGCATCTATACGTTCAGCCCCTACTAAACGCAGAAGTATAAAATTTGACATTCGGGTGCTCAGAAGTCTTCCCGAGTTGATAGTGAAAACAGAATTTAAAAATTTTAATTAGTTTCGGAGATATTAATTAAAACATCAACCAATGCCTAATTAAAAAGCGAGCGGATCGTAATTTTTGCCCTTCAGCGTGTTCCTCAAAAGAGAAAGCAGAGAGAGGAAAATTTTGCGGGTTTTTCTAAAGCGATCGCTTCCGATCTGTTGAAAATATCGAAAATACACCTGTACCACAAAAAAGAGCATTTATTACCGATTCTTACGGTACAATTTTTTTTTTTTTTTAAATACGGATTTTTTATATTTTTAAAAAAAGTTTTAAAAAGGGTCAAAAATTTCTCTTTTTCTCGATTGCCTTTTTTGAAACGCCCTGTACAACCGAGTAACTGTTCCATTTCTTAACAACTGGTATATTTGGAAAGGACATTTAATCCTCTTTCGATCCATATTTTTAGATTTTACGAAACATCGATTTTTTCACAAAACATTTTATAACTCAAAAGCGTTCAGAGATAAATCGTTTCTTTTTTTTTTTTTTTTTGTATATAGATCTCGCTTCAACAATTGAATACCCAAAAGATTGAGAGAAAATTTCAAAAACTGAATGAGTTATAATTTTTTTAATTTTCAGTATCGCAGCAGTTTTTGATGAAATTCTGAATCGACGTTTCTGAACCTCTTGCAACTGACCTTGACAGAGAAGAGAGAATAAGATTCTTCAGTGCCAGGTGCTAGAGGTCGGGAAAAAGTTTTTCGCCCACGTGACAAAGTATACTGGAAATTAAAAAAAGCAGATTTTGAATTTTTTCAATTTAAAATCGATCAAAAGCAGAACTTCGAAATTGCCCGTCATTATGGCTCACCTGTATGCAGTTAAAAAATCTAAAGTATAGCTTTAAAAATAAAATAAATAGATGTATTATATTTATTTAAATTCATTTTTATGTCATCTGTTAATGACACCATTCACCAATTTCATCTGTTAATGAGTTACTTTTAACAGAATAATATTGATTTTTTTTCCCCTTTTTTTTATAAATTCGGTTGTAAAAAAGCAGTTTTGGAATTCTTAAATTTTAGATGGATTTCAATAGAAATCGTTAATCGCCCTTGGTAGATTAGCCATTTTGAGTCTAAAATAGATATTCATTAGAGATTCAATAGATATTCATAGATATTCATTATTGTAATACATAATACATCATTCAAAAGATATTTTAAAGTATTTTTATTGCAGGCTATTAAAATGATATAAGCCGTTCAAATTCTGTACGAAACTTTTGGAGAAGGCTACGGAAAAACCAGAAAATTTTTATTCTTTTATATTTTACAGAGTTTCTAATTCAGATTTTCGCTCACATTTCGTACTAATAATTTTTAACGTTATATAGCCCGGAATTAAGCAAGTTTTGGAGAAAACCACAGATAAGTCAGACACAAATCTTTTTTAAAAATGTTATACGGCGCCGCAGGCACCACCGAGCGGGACTTAGCTGAAGTCAGAAATTTGAAAGATCATAACATGGTGAGCGAACAGGCTGTTTCAGATATTGAAAAGGGAAGAGGGCGCCGAAGGGGCTACCCCATGGGAATTTACTGCTCTTTCAATTAGCTATTTTGACGATATATCGATAAGCTGTTGACCTGATTAGACCTGAAATGGGAAAAAGGCGCCACCGAGCGGGTGTTTCGTAAAGTCGGATTTTTCAGGGATCGCGAACCAGCTGGTCGCCGAAAGCGGCTAGTAAATAATACAATTGAGAGCAGATGATTAACTCTTGCTATTAACGTCGTCGTTAAAAAATAGTAATTAATAATTTATATAAAACAATCATTAACAAAATTTTATCTGAATGTAACCATTAACAAAATCTTACCTAAATATAATATAAAAGTATTTCCCGTTAAATTATTAATTTCTTTAAATTTAATAAATAAATAAATTGGTTAAAAATAAAAAATATATATTAAATTGTCCGCGCTGGAAAAAAAAAAAAACTTGTTTTAATATAATTGATATTTTCTCTTAAAATAATGATTTAATTAATTAAAAATGTCAAAAATAAATATTTCAGTTGAAATAAAAAAATAAAATACAAAACGCCCTTGCGGGGACTCGATCCCACTACCTCCGTATCCTAAGTAAAGCACGCTAGCACTGCACCATCTGTTCACACTATGCTGCATGTTTTGTTGGCTTTTATAGAAATAACTAAAACTAATAGAGGGCATATCTCACCCCCATGGGAGTTGTTGCAGCAAATTTGTACGGTACCCAATGATTTCGACCATGCTCTTTAATTTAAGGTTGGTTTGGTTTCAATAGCGATTTTACGAATTCACACTTCCCTTGTAAGCCTCAAAATGACGAATATTCGTGGTCAAGGTTACGATAATGGCGCTAATATGAAAGGGTCTCATATAGGTGTGCAAGGAAGAATTTTAGAAAAAAAACTCTAAAGATTTTTATGTACCTTGTTCATGTCATTCACTGAATTTGATTATTAACGATGCTACTAAAAAATCCGGGGAATTGTGCAACTTTTTTTTACCTATTCAAGGGCTCTTTGTGTTCTTTTCGACATCTACGTCTAGATGGTCAGTGTTAAAAAACACATAACTTCTTTAACTTTAAAAAGTGTTAGTACGACTCGATGGGAAAGCTGAATTGAGTCTGTAAAACTGCTTAGGAATGATTTGCTCGAAATATATGACACATTAGTCAAAATTTCTCTAGCTATGTCAAAAGATAGTGAGACAGTCAGAGTAAATCATTGGCTAATAAAATAGCAAAATTTATATTCATTTGTAGTACTTTGGAATGAAACTTTGACCAAAATAAATATTGCTTCAAAACATTTAGAAAGTCCAAAAATGGTCATACAGGAATCTATTAAGGTTTTAGAATCATTAAAATAATTTTTACAAGACTTTCGTGAAAATGGCTTCCAACAGATTATGACTTCCACAAAACAAATTGCAAATGAAATGGAAATAAGTTTTGATTTTGAGCCATCGTGCTCGGTAAGAATTAGACGCAAAAGTAAACTATTCGCTTATGAAGGAACCAACACTCCTATCGAAGACCCATCAAAAAAATTTGAAATTGACGCATTTAATTAACTTGTCGATATATGGCCAAAATTCAGTTATCGAGAGGTATAAACAATTAAACGATCATAGCAATATTTTTCAATTTTTGTATGATATTCCTTCCTTAACTGAAGTAAACTCAAGCACTATCTTTAACTACTGCAATGTCTTGCATAAACATTTAACCGATGATATCGAGTTAAATAATTTATTTAACGAGCTGTTAATTTTTCGGAATACCGTAAAAAAGGGGATGAAAGCTGTTGATATTTTAAATCACATGCATAATAATAACTTAGTTGAAGTGTTTCCAAATATCTATATCTGTTTAAGAATTCTTTTAACTTTGCCGATAACAGTTGCTAGTAGTGAACGTTCGTTTTTAAATTAAAAATTTAAAAAAAATTTCTTAAGATCTACGATGGCTCAAGAGGACCTTTTCAAATTTAGCAATACTGGTAAATGAAAGTAAAATTGCTTCTGATATTGATTATAATGATATAATTAGGGGTGGGAATCGATTAAGAGTTTTAACTGGGTTAATCGTAGTTCATTAATCGATTAACCGGTCGATTAATCGGATTTTTAATCGGTTTTCATTTTTCTTCATATAATTTTATTTGAATGATGGATAAAACTCTCATATTGTGTATGTATATGTATATAATATATATATATATATATTATTCATAAGTTTGACTGAGAAAAAAAAAAAAATTTTCTCTAATCAATTATGTCTGTTTCATAACTGAAATTTAAATCAATTTTCAGAGTAATAATTGGTGACTTTAAGTGTTAATTTTTTATAAATATTTTCACTTTTTTTTTTTTTTTTATATATATATAAATTATTTTTTCAATTCATCTTGAAAGAAATATTAAATGAATTTACACATATTTTAGTTTTATATTTGCAGGCCTTGTCCATCTCGCGTGTCACTATTTTTAAATGAAACATTCCATAACATTCTCAAAATTCCATATCATTATCTTAAAAATCTCAAATTCTTATATTTTAGTACTTCTTTGTCACTTCGGACAAGAACACAGAATGTTATTTTCTGTTTCTACTGCAATGGTTTACTATCAGCAATTTTGAACAGACAATAAACGCTTGAAGATATTGTGAAACTCTGTTGACATTTCCCGCATCAGAGGGATAGTGGAGATCTCAATTCCTTCTTTTCTTCTTTTTTTTAATTTTTATCATTTCTATTTTTTGAAAGCTTCTTGTTTCTGAGAATACTATTACCCTAACCAACACTTTCTGTAAAAGGCTACAGACAGGTGGAGTTGCTCCAGCATGCACATGGAGCGGCATTTTGTTTAATAACTGTCCTTTCCCTTTTCTCTATCAACAAAAGTGCAACAACTTCTTTTGAGAGGTTTTATTTATTTATTTTTTATTTCTTAATTTTTTTTTTTTTTCATTATTTGATGGATGTTTCTTAGAATGTTTGTTAGCAAAATATGCGAAAAAAAATATTTTGTAGGCAGAACAGTATTTTTACTTTAGTTCGTAATTTGAAAATTTTAATCGGATTTTGAAAATTTTTAATCGAATTAATCGATACGATTAACTCGATTAAAAAAATTGATCGGGTCTAAGCATTGATCGATTAACCGAACCGATTAATCGATTAATCGGCACAGCCCTAGATATAATTAATGATTTTGTAAAATTAAAGGCAAGATGTGTCAAATTTTAAAAGAAAATGTTTAATTTTTGTCAGATTAAATTTTTGTAAATACACTCTATAACAAAAAAAAAAAAAAAAAAAGATGCGCCAAGAAGGAGTAATGTAAACTGGACACAAATTGATATGCATACAGATTTCGATGGAAAATGCAAAATTTTAAAGTTTGGCAGCCATCGAATGAGCATGTGACGCTGCAGCGCATCTTAACTGCGCAATTGGCAGAATATTAAAACTGAGTAGGTTTGATTCCAAGTAAAAAATTCTTCGAGAATTTCATTCTGTCTACTCAGATAGACAGTAACTATGCATCGCATACAGGTGCGGAAACAATATGCGCAGATGACAGCATTTGAGAGAGGTGTGTAGTTGGGCTCAAAAAAGCCAGTTGGTTTAATCTGCGAATTATTTGACAATTTGATAAGAGTGATGCCATAATTGGATGATATTGACAAGAATGGGTGAACCATGGCCGAACGCAGCGTCAGGGAGAAAGCAGTCTGCCTAGAGAGGGGGCAGAACGTGAAGTCCTATCAATCGTCAGAGCGGTACTCAAAGCCCCAATTCACCATTATCATTGATATTACATGTAACTGGTACTTCAGTGACTTCAAAGACCATTAATAGGAGGTTCAGATAAATGGGGTTGAGCTCACGTAGCCGCTTGTGCGGACTACTATTAAACTTTGTATACCGACAAGCACGTTTGCAGTGATATCAGGATTGATCGAACTATAATGTCACTGAATGGAGTAGAATTGTCTTCAGTGATGAGTACCACTTCAATTTGAGCCCCGATGACCAGCAGAGATGCGTCAGGATATGCCCCGAAAAAAGGGGGGGATTCCAACCCGACTGACACCAGCTATACGGCCCGACAACCAGGAGCGATTATCTGGAGTATCATTTCATTTCGTAACAGGACCCCTTTGGTTGTCATCCGTGGCATTTTTACAGCACAGCGGTACGTCGACGACATTATATGTCCCTTTGTGTTTCCCTTAATATCACGCAATCCTGACAGTATATTTTAGTATAATAATGCCCGCCCGCGCACAGAGATAGTTTCTACTACTTGTATTCCTGCTTGCGTAACATTATTTTGGCCAGCAAAGTCGCCAAATCTCTCTCCCACTGAGGATGTTTGGCGCATCATGAAAAGGGTCCTACAACCACCTCGTGATTTCGCAAATCTAACGCACCAATTGGACAGAATTTGGCATGATGTCTCGCAGGAGCATATCTGCCAACTCTATCAATTAATGCCAAGCCGAACAACTGCTTACATAAGGGTCAGAAGTGGATCAATGCGTTATTGACTTGTTGACTTTTGTGAGGCCGTTTCTCTTGATTAAACCATCCAAATTTTCTAAATTTAATCATTTGTTTTTCTTCGCTTGCACATCACATCTACCAATTTTCGTCTCATTTGGATAATTCCTTCTTGGTGCGACGATTTTTTAGTTATGGAGTATATTATTAATAATGAATACGCTTATTTAATGCATATGTATATTTAACTGTAAATGAACACGTAATTTTAAAATACGATTATATTTATTACATAAATTTATAAAAACTTTTAAAAATATGTTGACTTCTTTAAACATTTTACTTGTTTTGGATATGTTCTTGTAAATATTAAAAATACGTAAATGATAGCATTTTTCATCATTTCAAACGGATATGTGCAAATTCTGGAGAGTTTTACCATATTCTTTCCTTCATTATATAATGTAAGTTTATTTTCTGTAATTTAAATATGAAAATGAAAGAATCCAACCAATAAAGTGGTGACAATTTCATAGAAATTCTAAAGACTATAGGCCTTTTTTTTGTTACTCCTTACTATCATTGTTTCTGTCTAATTATATTGGTGCTTTAAAAAAAAAAAAAAAAAAAAAAAAAGTTTACCTGAATCCGATGCCGATAACAGAGAAAACAACCATAATTGTTTTCTGTTGTAATTTATTATCATTTACATTGTGGCCAAGAAAGAAAATCGCCAATTGGCACTCTTTACATAGAATTACACCAGTCCTTCAAATTAGCATTTAGATTTTATAGCATCAGACATCCAGTACGAGGAAGTCTGGGTTAAAAATATTGTTCAATAAAACACACAGTAGCATCAATATATTAACAAAAAAAAAAAAAAAAAAAAATATTTTGGTAAATCATCCTTCTTCCATTATTTTATTCATTCCTCCAAACCAAGAATAAATATTTATTTTAATAATTAAATACATTTTTTGAACAATTCCTCAAAAACAAGTATAAAAACTTTTTTTTTTCTTTATTTCAATTTATTATTTAGCAATGGTATCAGTTTCGAGCTTTACTTTTGAGAAACTTCTGTTTTTATTATTAAAAGGTTATCAAAAAAGTTTTTATTTATGCCTACTACAAGATTTTAAAAAGCTCTATAACTTGCTTTTTTATAATAGTGATTTGTTATTTAAAATTTTACAACGAAGTAGGACTGCTTTTTAATACACCAACATAATTTTTTTTCCATTAATGCTTTTTATTTTTATTTATTTATTTATTTATTTTTTTTTACATTTATATTATCGATGCAATAAATAACTTTCACCAAAGGTTAAGTCATTGAGATTTTCTTTTTTAAAATAAATAGTCTGGTTTGTCGCTCACACAACTTTCGTTATCCTTCATTTCAATGCTATAAAGATAAATCACAGGTAAAGCAGTTCCATCAATTACATTTAATAAAATGAATGTTTAGGTATTTTGAGTAATCCTGCATATTTTCTATAAAGTATATGCACACCATATTGTTTACTTAAAATTAGTCCTATATGAAAAACACATCCAGCAATTTCAAATTATTGACCTAAAATATCCTGTATATTTTAATATGCTTAATATATACTTGAGTAGCCCTGCAAACGAGTGTTTATTGATTTCCATACCACAATCTACACAAAACACGTTTTTATGTATATATATGTGTAAGTTCATTTCATTTTCTGTAGGGCGGGCTATGTTACCCTGGACATACCAGAAATTTCCCTCATTCCCCATAGCAGGCCCATATTATCGCATGGGCAAGCCGGGACTTTGCCCAGGGGCCCCGGGTATTGAGAGGCCACCAAAAGCCCTAATTTTATATTACAAAATATTCCCTTTTATTTCAGTAAAAATTCAAATCTATATATATATTTACATATATAAAATTTATCTTTAAAAAATACTAAATGTTCTCGGAAACAGAATTTTCATTTTTGATATATTTTGCTTTTTCTATTTCTGCTGGCTCATGTAATTCCTTAAATAGTGGGGCCTTGGATCATATGCCGGGTTCGTTCAAGCAGAGAGTTTGAAATGGTTCGAAATTTATTTTAATCAATAAATCACGCTGTAATTAATCCTAGTGTGTAGTAAACAATGGCAGTAGAGAGATAATCCAAAGCTGGCAAATCTATGACTATTAAATTTATGTATCAGTTCTACAGTTGTTTAATGTAAATTAAACATACTACAGAATGATTTTTTATTGTCGCCTGTCAGTTAGGATAACATGAAGGGATCAGCAGAACAAATCCATTCCATATTCAACTGTTTGTAGCTAACATAAATAGTAACTGAAAATGTAAAAAATATTAACATATTTAAATATCTAGCCTCGAAAATATTGTTTATGCATTGCACATACGACTGATAATCTATCGGACATAAATGATGTTGCATCGGTTTCGAGGGGGCCTCTAATTTTGCCTTCCCAAACAGTCATGATCGGGGCCTGCCGCATAGACATCATATACACTAAGCGACAAAAAAAAAAAAGCCGCACTTGGATATTTTCCTTTTCGCCTTCTACAACCGCCAGTTTTATCGTTTAAAAAGCAAATTTTCGAACAGATTTTATTATTTTGTCCTCCACATACACCTTTAGCTTTGAGTCCAGTGTTAAGAACGAAATGCAATTGTCAGGAAAATTGTAATTTTAGAAATTATTCCAAAAATGGTAAGAATAAGGCAGTTAACGATGCCACAAAAAGTATTAATTTTTGAATGAAAATCAAAAAATATTTTAATACGTGAGATGGCAAAATAATTAAATGTCAACGAAATATTTGTAAAAGGGTTTTTAGCCAATATGTAAAATTTTGTGGCCGCTTAAACTGGAAATTTGGTTTTAGGCAGCCATGTTGCACATCCAAGCAAGATGACCGTAAGTTAAAAAGCCATTTCTTATAAAATCGGTTTGTATTACATTTAGAACATAAAAGAGATTCAGAAAAAGTGTTCAGCAGCATAATTTCTTTAACTACAGTACAGCAATTATTAAACAAAGCAGGTTTAAATGACAGAAAATTTGAAAAAATTCCATTCTTAGTGAAGAGAAGTAGGAAAGCAAGACCTCAGATGGCTAAAAAAATTAAAAAATGATTAGTTAATTATTGGGCTGAACTGGTTCTCTCTTATGAGTCAAGTTTGACTTATTTCGAGCTAAATAAAACAAGCAGATCTGACAACGAAAATATGACCGATTTAATGAAAATCGCACTTTTAAAACAGTGACGCATTCTCCGTACATTATGATACGGAGGTGCATAACTTTTCAAACAGTCGGGCAAATTTTTATGTTCAAGGGATCAATTAACTCGAAATAAAACAGAATCTGCATAAAAGTGGTGCCTGACCGACTATTTTGGGGGTATCTTGGACATTTCCGTAAATAGCATTTGAAGATAATAAGGCACCTTACTACACGGCATCTGTGGTAAGTTTATTCACTTAAAATTGTTAAAATTTCTTATACATTCCCATGAAAACCTGTAATTTTGTAAGTAATCATATCTTTTTTCACTTTAAGTTCAATACCACAGTGAATATTGTAGAATTTCTTCTTTACCAGACATGGAAATAGTCAAAATCATGATCCCCTCGAAAATGTTTCGTCTGTAAAAAGGCGGGGGAGAGGGGAGAGGATTCGAAATTTGCAGCCTATAACTCTGCCAAAACTAGAAAAAAAAAATTTATGATATTTGGCATATTGAAATTTCTGAGATTTATATTAAAACACTGTATAAAACTATGCCATTGCGCATTAATGCAGTTATTCCATGTAAAGGTGGAATTAACCCAATGCAGAATACATATTTTTAACAAAAAATTGCTTAGATCTAACAAATAAATAGTTTTTTTTTTTCATATATTAAAATATAACTTGTTTATTTCTTATAATAAATTATAATAGAATGCAAAGTGTAGGGTTATTGCATTTTATTCAAAAAGAAAGTTTTATGAAGATTTTTAAAAAGTACTCGTAAAGTGCAATAAAGCGAATTATTAAATTGAAAACATACATAGGTATCGTTTCATACCTTTGGTATTATGCAAACAAGACAGTTTTATTTGTTTCAAACATTAATTTTAAAGTTATTACAAATAAAAAAGGTATAAGTCATTTTTTCTGCAGTGCGGCTTTTTTTTTTTTTTTTTTTTTTTTTTTGTCGCTTAGTGTATTTAAATTTTCTTGGATGGCCTTGAACACTAACCATTTGATTGATCCCAGCAAAAAGTTTAGTGTAGCATCACTACATGATACAGATATAGAATACCAAATGTGGACTTCCTGCTACTACTTTTTCTTGAGATATGCTGATAAGACACACTGACAAGCAGACAGACACAGACATACACAGATTAACCACTAAAAACATGATTTTCAGATTCTGGGCACCTCAAAACGTGTAAATATAACAAAAACTCAATTTCGAAAATTTCACCCCAAAACAAAACTTTCTCTACCATATATATGGGTAAAAGAAAGTAATTATTTTTCTTATGCTAATAAACATTTGAGTAGTGATAACGTCATATGCGCGGCTGATTAATGCTTGTCTCAGGCGGCAAAATATCTAGCGCCGGCCCTGCATATTTAAATGATTTTTCAAAAGAATTGAATCACTGTTTATTTTTTATATCACATAGTTGCTTTTTATATTTTTAATTTTATGTTTAAAATTAACTCATTTTTCAAATTTTAATAGACTTATAAATTTTGCTTCGCTGCACATGGATCTTGTGGACCTAAAAATATTTTTAAATTGGTATCACTTTTCTTACCTTTATGGAATATGAGAAAAAAAAAAATATATCTATTGAATCCACACACATTGAATTAAAAAGATTTTAGAAATGTAAAGAATGGATTCGCTGCATTCGTAACTAAAAATCCTGTTCAGCACGTAGGACAAAAGTAACCAATATCAGTAAATATATGAAATATAAATGTTCAAAAGAGATGCAGCCAGAAAATAATCGATGACTGTCTGTTATTCATATGTATAAGGCTATTCATCAAGTGAGACTCTAAATATATATATATGCTAGCAGGCTTTTTCTGCTTCACTGGTCACTATATTAAAATGATTTCTTTTTAATTGAATAATTGAAACTTTTAAGTAAATATATTTCGATTGGTGACAATTTTCACCACAGCTTTAGTATGGGATCTCCTCAGTGATATTAACTATTTTTTTAGCTTCTTGAATCTATACAACAAAACTATTACAGTAGAGGATCTTTGTAACGCACACCTTGGGAACAGAGGTTTTGCGTTATATAGAATTTTGCATTATATAGATCATATCATAGACTATTAAACTTACCTTCTAAACATGGTCACGTAAATATTATACACTGGGAATAAATGAATACATTTACAAATTCAACTAATTTAAAAATGCATATTAACTTTAAAATGCAAATTAATTCAAGTCTAGAAAACATAATACAGTAGAGAATCTTTATAATGTACACCTTAGAACCAGAAGTGCATATTATAGAATTTTGCATTATCTATATAATTTAACAAATTGTAAAACTTATCAAGTAATCATGGTCAAATATTGCCTGGAATAAATTATGATATTTACATTTGAAAACCATTTCAAAAGTTAAGCTATTTCATAGAATGAAATATAGAATTCAATAAAATTTAAAATTTACATAAATGATTATTTAAATTAGCAGCAAATACATTAACATTATACTTAATACTGTTTCTCAAATCATTTACCAGTATTTTTTCTTCAGTTTTGTTGATTTTTTAGGATTATGAAATTTAATTTTTTAGATTTCTTGTTTCAATAAATTTAAAATATTTTATTCATAATTTTTTTTTTCATTTCCCCCCCCCCCCCCTCTTCCTAATCTCTTTTTCACATATGAATTTGTTCGACAATGGCTGTTCTCCTGTGGACTTAAAAGAGAAGAAATTCTTCCTTAATTCTACATGTATTAGAAATTTCAAGTTTCTCATCTGATATTTAATTCCAACATGCCTTTATTTTTATTTAGTTTAATGCATGTGATTATAACAGTTTTTGATGCTCATTGTAATAACTGTATTCTTTCTTTGTTAATTAAAAACTATGAATTAGGAATATAAAGATGAAAGAATATTTCGAACATTTATTTTAGTTGTGTGTGAATATATCTACATGTCACATAAATAAGTTTCTCTAAAGAAAATTTTTAATGTTAACATCCAATCAGTAGTGCGTTTTATAGATCATTGCGTTATATAGATTGGCGTTATAAAGATCTTCAACTGTATTAAAACGAATATTCTCGAAAATAGTCCAATAGTATAGCTTAACCTTCGACTATTCTGGAAACAGTTGAAGCTGTTACTCATATAGCAAAATTCACTATTCAATGAATGTTCTGGTGTACTCTGAAAAACAGTCACTTGTTCCACAGGAGTAAAGCAAATAACATCAAATACTCCGGAACATAAATCTTCGCAATCTCAGGAAAAATGTTCATTCGCTTAGAGCTCAATCCTTAAAGTGCAATCAATCAGAATAGGTCCCTGAATAACTCTGATTCGCAGTGAGTACATACTATCTCGCATAAATCAACTCACTCCTATTTATAACTTTTTGTGATGATTCCATCGAGTCGGAAAGCTCGAGATCTGTGCTCCCGTGTGTCAGAGATCATCAAAACTTGAGGAATTCTTAAGTACCATTTTTCATCAAATTTGGTTGCCCTCTCACCAAATTTGGTCACCCACTCACCAAGTTTGTCGCCAAGGCTGACACAACTGAAAGTGAATGAATGAACTGCCCTTTTATTTTCACTTAGCTTGTAAAACTGCTGTCATTGCAACAGTGCTAATGATGTGGGGCAAATAACTAATCCCCAATAAATAACAATATGCTATGAGTGCTATTTCTGCCGCATTTTAGACAACTAATATTTTTATGGTTATATATATTTCCCATTTAACGTATTCTTATTTTTATTTATTTATTTAAGTATTAATTTAAATTAAACAAATATTTCTGTTGGACAGCATGCAGGTACAGTCACACACAGCAGCTCGTATATTTGTATTATAAATTAGCGTAGTGATTGGTATATAAAAAAATAAATATGTAAACACTACACAACTTTATTGAATCTCTCCCTTGGCGGCTTCTGAATTTTTGTCACCATATTAGTGATGATTTTTTTCTTTAATATATTTTCTTGTTTTAAAGGGGGAATCGTATTTTGGTGATACTTTTATCGGATATCTTTTTGCTAATGTGTATGAATTCTTCATATTCTGTTTATATTTTTAACGGTTTTTAGGCTGAAGATAGTGCTTGAAATAAATTTTCTATTTTTAAAACTACATGTTTTTTTTTTTTTTTTTTCTCTATAAAATTATCTATTGAGAGAAAAATAGATCATTTATGTGACTACTATTTTGATTTAATTTCTTTAAATGGCTATTTCTAAATTAAACGTCTTGGCAAAAAACATTCGGTTTATTTCAACGCCAAAATTTAAAAATCGCCCAGTAGGATCTATAAATAAAACTGATAAAATAAATTTATAGTTCATAGAGTTTATTGTAGTAAAGAAACGCTACCCAGTCAAATGTGACGTCATGGGCAGTTTTTTTCTTTTTAATAACAACTTGACAGTAAAAATATACAATTGTTAAAGAAAAAAAAAGAAAAAATAGAACCACATATAATAGTACCATAAACTATATTAAAACTTTATCAATGTGTATAAAATTTTCAAAGTGATACTGAATGTAAATGTATTTTTTTTCCTGAAAAAAAAAAAAAACGTAAATTTTTTTTGGCAACAATTAAATTAAGGATAAATTTTTAATAACTGTTTTTGCAGCCATTATGAAGTTAATATTTTCATATTTTAATTTAAAAGAAAACAAATCAAAAATTCGAAAATCGGGCTTTGAGGTGCACAAGGACCCCTCAGAGGGCACCTTCTTGTCAAAACACGTGACTGTCCAAGCTACCGTCTTTGTGCTATGCTGTCCACACACACACAAACATTGCCTTTTATATATGTAAGAATTTTCTAATTTATTTTCCTCGTTTTAAGTAAACGTACTTTTTTTTATTCTGTTGAAAAAAAAAAAAAAAAAAAATTGGCAACGAACCTCCTTGCAAATTTGCGTAGCTCAGCCATCAGCCGTTTTCCTAAAAAGCTCTGGAAATACATACACAATGACACACACACACACACATAAACTTCTTATTTTATTATATGTATATATAATGTATATCTTTATATATTAAAACAGGTATAGAAACAATGTAACAATATTCTCAACTGCAATGCACATCTGAATTCTGATTAAATTTTACAGAGCGAACATGTCACTCGCTACACTGGAATGTGCACAAAGTTAGTAATTAATAGTTCTAAAAAGGATCCAAATACGCAGTGCAGCTGATGGATAGAACTTTAAACATCGAAATAAGGTCATTTTGATTTCTAAGATTGCTTCGGAAGGTAACAGTGTAGGAAACTGCGAACAAACAGATGCAAGTTTAAATATTTTGTTTATATCATTCATACTTATAAGGAGTGTTTCTGTACTATATCGATAATGCTCAACAACTTTTTATTTTTTTCCCCCTACCTTGTGCTGATTTCAAGATAGAAACTCTCCCTCCGTTATTTTCTATCAGGTGGTGCTGTAAGCAGTCCGATCTTGTAGTGCATAACCACTTTACTATATTTACATACCTCTTTTACGAGTGTAGCTGCAGCCATTCAGCAGTTGAGAGTGATAGGGGACTTTTGTGAGCACCCTGTAATTTATTTAGATCTTAATGAAATCATAATGTGACCTATTTCAGCCCAAGATCTTTACAAATAAATAATAATAATTAAAATTGGAGCATTGCTTATGAAATTATAAACTAACAAACACCACCACCAAAAACATATGACTCAAATTGAGAACACCCTCCTTTGTGAAGCTGGTTAAAAACAACTTTGCATTAATCAATGTTACCGCTTATGGTAACCTTACTTTGAACTACATAGCATATGTGTCACCCGCTATGCTGCAAAGTGTGCAATGTAATTCAAGTGTTCACAGTGTAGGAAATTGCGAACAAACAAATGGACATTTTAAGCGTTCTGTTTTTAGCATTAATGTCTAATAACTGTCTTTTCGTATTAAATCGATGATGCTCTACAACTTCGTAATTCCCTGTTTTCCCCTATCTTGAACCGTTTTTGAGAAAGAAATGCTAACTTCAATGTTTTCCAAAAGGTAGCACTTTTATTTTCTTTATATCCTAATGATACTACAGTGGAACCTATTTCAGATCAAGATCTTTACAACAAAGCAAAAAATATCAAAATCGGAGCATCTGTTTAGAAGAAGTTATGAGCTGACAAACATTTAAAAAAAAAAAAAAGTTTGAATTGAGAACCTCCTTCTTTTTGAAGTCGGTTAAAAATACATTATGAGGATTATTCCATGGAAAATAGCATAAAAACTAAAATATGAAATTAATCTGAATAAAATGAATCAATAAATTAGGGTAAGAACCACAGAAAAAGTAGCCTAATGTGTGGGGCATTTCAATCTTATTTCCCTTAACACAAATCTATTATAAATGGATAAGAACGAATCTAGTATGCAGAATTTAGCAGATGCCAACTAGTTTCAGTCTGTCCCATATGAATATGTATTATTTTAAGTAATTTGCATTATTTGCTAAGTATTTTAAGTAGTCAGGTACTTAAAATACTTTATTTTTGGATTAAAAAAGAGAAAGTACTGTGTTTTTGTAATTTAAGAATTTGAGTTTTGTGAAATTTTGTCTAAATTGATCCCTAGTTAATTATTATTATTTTTTTTTTTTTTTAATTTCTTAAATTCATTCTTGTCAAAGTCTGTTTTTGATCTGCTTTATTTTTGTTGTAGATATTTCATTGAAAACAATTCCCACTGTTAAGAAACGCAAAGGATTCGATTACAGCCGTCTCGGACCCAGGCCAAAGAGAATGAATTACTCGGAGTCATTGTGTCGAACATTAGAATTGAAGTGTGTGCCAAAGCATTTGAACACCATATCCCTATTGAATTCACATTTTTCTAAGTTTGGAAATGTCACTAATATTGAAGTAAGTTTCTGAAATTTTTACTAAATATTTTATTATTTAATTTTTCTATTCTATAAGCCAACAAAAACTATTACTATTTAATAACAGGAGACTTGGCGTTAGAATATTAAAACCGAAATAAACTACTACGTCAGAAACGTCAAAAGAAAAATATTTGCGATGAATACAGCTGTTTCGGTAGCCTTAAGCATACCGTCTTCAGTGCAAAAAGAATTCTGAATCTGGAGAAGTGCTTGTATATACCGTAAAATCCCGAAAGTAACACCCCCCCCCACCCCCCCAATCGAATATAACCCCCCTCCCTTTTCTCGCTGAAAGTTAAATGTCTCCGTTATCCTGAAAGTAATCCCCCCCCCCCCTTTTTTTTTCTCCATCCAACAAAGTTACATCCAATCTTCGGGCGCACTTACGGTACATCGGTATTGCAAGTTAAGTTTGGCATTGAATTAAGTTTTAATATTTATATATTATTTCTAATTTAACTAATTTTTCATAAAGTGTCGGATACATGTTATCAATGGAATCATTACACAGTTTTTTTTAACCTTTAATGTAAGAAATTACCTTTAATATTTCCTTTTAAGTAAGTACCATAAAATCCCGAAAGTACCCCCTCCATCGAATATAACCTCCCCACCCTTTTCTTAATTTTTGTAAAGAATCTTGATTATAACCCCCCCCCCCCTCCACCTGAAATTTATCCGTTTTGCTTTTCAAAAAGAGGGGGGTTACTTTTGGGATTTTACGATATAGGAGAGGGACCGAATTTAGTTCAACCAATAGCATTACGGGAAAGGTGGAGTGTGTGGCCAATAGGAATTTAGGAATGTTAGCTGTGTAAACAGTAGAAAAATTAAGAAAATGTGGACTGAATGTAAAATTTCCAACAATCAGACAAATAGGGAACAGCGAAATCACAATTTACAAGGTTTTAAAAATTTTTATAAATACGAAAAGCTTCAAAGAAATAGAGTTCATGAATGGATTTAGGTCTGCAAATTATTTTAGCTGAATTAAATTTAAAATTATGATTTTCCTCCCAGTAATGTTTAGAAATAGCCGATTTATTGGTTTCTTGTTTGTGGACGTAATTCTTATGTTCTTTTAGACGAAATTTAAGACTGCGTTTAGATATATGATAAACCATGCTGACAGGAAATACTATAAATGCCCCAAGGATTATGCATATCAATGGGATTTTTTAACTGAGAAAAGGTGAGTTTATTGGAAGGCGAAAATATTAAAATCATAATTTTAAATTTAATTCACATTTGGCCCTCCAGAAGCCGACTATGTTGGCCAAAATTAGCCGGCTGTTTTTTTTTTGTTGTTGTTGTTTTTTTTTTTTTAACCGCTTAAAAAAGGCCGGCAAAAATTAAAAAAGCTGGCTTTTATTAAAATTATTGTTTTTTCTTTTCTTTTTTTTAATTTTAAAATAAAAGTGATATTTAATAATATAATTAAATTATATTGAAACAAAAAATGAAATAAGAGTAAAATTTACAATGAAGAGAACTCTAAACGGCAAATACATGGTGGTCCAAAAAACATGATAGAAAGCATTTTAAGTTCCTGATTTCAAAGGTATTGATATAAGTATAATTCTTCCATATTGTAATAACACATATATTGACATTTAAGGTGAATGCTTTATTAAAGGAAATAAAGAATAACCAATAGGGAATCACTGACATTGGAAGAATGATTATTTATCATAAGAATATTTTATAAGGCGCCATTGAGGTACAGAAAATCCTCATCTCAGTGTCGTCTCACCACTGTATCCGCAAAGGGCCACGGTGTGGCGTGCCATATCATCGAAGCGGCTGATTGGCCCGATATTGATTGACGGTATGGCCACATGAGTGAAGTATCGAGAGTTTCAAGAGCGTCACTTTGGCTCTGAAGCGGGCCGTCTCTACATGTCACGCCAGTACTGTTTCATGCAAGATGGGGCTCGTCCCAATAGAACTGCTGATTTCTTCCTGTGTCTTAAATTGACGTTTGGTGAGTGTTTGATTGCATTGGATACAGAGAAATTCACAGAGCATGGGATAGAGTTGCCTCCATTCCGTCCAGACCTAAATCCATGCGACTTCTTCTTATGGGGTTACATCATAGACAGAATTTATAGGAATCCCCGTGATTTACTGGAGGGCCTGAAATCGTCCATCAGAATTGAGATTGATGCACTTGATTCCGATACACTCCAGCACTTTATGACAGAGTTTCGGAACTGGCTTTATGACACTATAGTTGTGGACGGTAGACATTTCGAGCACTTTGTATATTAAATGTCATTCATATATTTATTGAATAGCATATGTTTCATGTTCATGCATATTTTATTTTTTCCACAACGATCACTTACTTTCTATCATGTTTTTCGGACCACCCTGTAGAGGAATACAAAAAAACACACTCTTTTGTTAGAAAATTGATTCAGTTCAGTGCAGTTTAACTTATTAATAAATAATTCTTACTTAATAAAAATGCTAAAGGAAATTGAATTTACCAATTAGTTGGTTCAGTTTTTTAATAGCAATAAACTTGAATTATTTTTCTGCTTTTTCAGCATCTAAACAAAAATGTTCCTTAGTGTTTTCTAAACCAGGGCTGGCCAGCCATGTAAGGTTCTGCGGACCACAACAGATTTAAGGAAATTTCTAATTTGACATCTTCGATTAAAACATCTAAAATTAATAAATTGTTCCTGACTTTTTTTAATGAAAAGGTAGCTAAAGAAACAAATATCATGCTCGTTGATGCTAATAAAATATTATCAGATCAATAACTGATTTTTACTGTTATACTTATGAATGCATAATCCTAAGTTTTTGACTGTTTTAATGATATTTTATGAATAAAAATATATTTAATATGCATATTTTCTGCTTTAAATCCTCACAAGTCCACCGAAAAAAAGAATTACTACAGACATATGGTTCATTCATTTATACAATGCGGCAAAATAGATTTCTAATGCAGCCCACCTGTTTAAAATAAATTTCCAATGCAGCCCACCAAAAGTTTTAGATTGGATGGGCCTGTTCTAAACAAGTGATGTGTAGAAAAAGTCTTTTTAGTTGAAGTTGGAGGGTAGCTCTACAATTCAACAAAATATCCTATTTTCCTGCATGTAATTTACAGCTCAGCTAATTGAGTTTTACACCAGAAATATAGTTTACAGAAAAGGCTATTTTTAAATGAGGTTTCCTCTTCTTATAAATTAAAGTTTTTGATATAAAACTGATGTTTCTGACGAGAAGATTATAAGGAGAAAAATACAAAAATCAAAAAATTTTTATGAAATAAACCCTAGTTATTTAACGTTTTGAATTTTACAAGACTCTTTTGATTTTCTGGAAATCGTTCAATAACTCTTTCGAAGAACGTAAGAGATTAAATTTTCCACAGATTCAAATAGCTTTTAAAATGAAAAAATAGCTCTGTCAGTCTTTATTCCCAACTTCCACATTCTTTTAAGAGGAATGATTTTATTACTTTCTAGATCAATAACCAGTGCAGTTGATTCTTAGATCAATCCAATCCAATTATGGGAAATGTGTGAAAGCTAAAATTAATTTTTCTATCATTTTGTATAAATGCGAGGAAAAACAAAAATGTATGTTAGTATTTATTTAGTATATTACAATTATGGAAATATTTAATTAAAGAAAGAAAAGTACTTAAAGCTCTAAATATGAAAATGAAAACTATGCAAATTAACAATAACTTTTATGGTTCCCCCTCCCACACAATGATAAGAAGAAATTTCATTATTACACTAAAATGTTTTCATCACACTGTTTACTTATTAGATGCTGTAACAAAAATTCGAGAATTATTTTCAGTTTTACAAAAGAATTACTTTTCACATTAGTAACATTAATTAACATATATGTGGTAAATGCATAGTAAGATACACTGGTGTTGCTAGACTACAATTTCGGGGAAAGGGCGGAGGGGGGTGTTATTTATTTTTTTTTAATCTCCCTTTAGTGAAACTGTTTGATTTTTACGATATAAAATTTTTTCTACTCTTTTTTGTATATATATTCAATAAAAGAAAGTATTAGATTTGTAAAAATTTTAGACTTTTGGTTTTGATGGATTTACACATTTTGAGAGTGGCAGAATATAATTAAACCATTTTTAGACAGGGTTGCCACGCTACCTGGAAAACCTTGAATTGTCAGGGAATTCAAAAATTGACTATAAAAGTCAGGGAAAAGTCAGGGAATTTCATGAGATGATTGCCAAAAAATAATCGATTTGTCTGCCAATGTAAGGGCATGCTTCCACCATTTGTTTTAAACACCCCTGCCCTTCTTTTTTGATCATGAGAGAAATTTCTTATCTCGCTTATAAGCGACAGATGCAATCACTATATGTAACTTTTGTGTTTTCAAGTGATACCATAATTATTTTTCCCTCAATACAGCTAATGTTCAATATACGGTTAGACTGGAATTTTTAAAAAATATTTCTGGAAAACCTGGAAAAGTCAGGGAATTTCATTCTCCTGTTTGAGTGGCAACTCTGTTTAGAAAATGTGTTTGTGTGTGTGTATGTGACAAAAAAATTAAGGAAAATCTATATCAGGAACTAGCTCACAGAATTTCATTTAAATTCATACATTATTGCATCTTGACATAAATTAGTGCCTATCAACTATTGGTGCAGATCATTGATACACTCGCACATAGCAATGAACTCGCTTTCCACCGTGGAAAGGCTGACACACTTCTCTTTAAAGCAGTGGCGTAACAAGGGTGGGGCGGAGGGGGCGGTCCGCCACGGGCGGCACGATTTTGGGGGCGGCATTTTGGTAATTTACATTAAAAGTATACATGAAAATTCAACGCTTTCTCAAACATATAACTTAAAATATTTTTCTATGAAATTATAAGGATTCTATAAAAATTTGATATATTTTTATAGAAAATTTTTTCTATAAAAAATATTTTTATTATCTTATTATTTCACAAAACTTTGATTTGAATTTTTTTTCTCAAAGTCTATTTCAGAGTTTGCTAGAAAAAACTTATTAAAAGGTGTATTAAGCGATCGATGTCCGGTAAAGTAAATCCAATACAACTGAAACTCCACGGAGCCGACTTTCAGGAGGGCAGGGTTCCCAGTGGCAACTAAAAAGCAACTATTTGCTACTAAAATCACCTCCAAGCTACTATGGCAACTATTTTTGTGTAAAAGTGGCTTAAAAGCTACTACTTTCAGGTTAGTCAACACTATTTTCAGGAAAATGGAGACTATTATAAACAAAACATTGTTTCTAGCTTTTTCTGTGCCTTCACTGCATTTTTACTTCCGTTACCCGACTATCGTAAGTAACAGAAATATTTATTGTATTCAGTCAAAAAATTCAATTTCAAATTTTAATCTGATTTACAGTTTTTAAGGTCTCTTTGTGCCTCAAAAAAGTGGTTTTCAGCAATTGGTGTGCGTGTACGGGAAGGGGGGTGGGAGTGAGAAAGACCTGACTACTATATATCCAAAACTAATAAGTATAGAACGATGAAACTTCAGAATTGAGGTAGGTCTGGTGTATACAGATGATTTTTCCAACTTTTGTTGAAAATTGGAAAACCAGAAGTGTGCCACTGGAAACCTAAAGTGGGACCGTACGACTGTATATAAACACCCTCTTAGGTATTCTTTCATATGTATTAGTTGGTTAGTTCAGAAAAATTGATAGGCTTTCTGTATAAGTAGGTCAATTTGAGGTTCTTGCAAAACGGCTGTACGACTATTTTACAAACTCGCCATATTAACTTGTTTTTAGATATTCTTTTGTTTGTAATTATTGTTTTCCAGTCAACAGTTAAATTTGCCATGTTTTAGCGGAAGTATCTCAAAAATGGCGGTTTGATTTTCTTGAAAACTCAGAAATTGGTGTCTCAAAAAGAAAATAAATAAATAAATGGAAAAAAAAAAAAAAAAAATCTGCCGATTTTTTTTTTTTTTAAATCTTGCTATGAAAATCTATTTTATATGCCTTTACACATGTATCAGTTTTCTTTTAGAAGAAAGATATCTAATTTCTTAGGTCAATTTTATGTCTTCTGACCACATTATCACCAAAAACTGCTTAAATATTATATTTATATTCAATTTTTTTAATCAAAGACTACTATTTGGCTCAGAGTGGCTACTATTTCAGACTCAGTGGCTACTATTTTGACCACTATTTCATACATTAAAGGCAACTAAAACAACTATTTTTGATTGTCTTTCATGCTTTGAGCCCTGGGAGGGCGAACAGGAGAGTAATTCAGACGTTTACCTACTCCTTGACTTGTTAATTATCAGTTAAAAAAGGATAAATCTACCAAAAAACAAGAATTTTTTTTTTTAACTTTATAATCACAAATATAAGGTCTGTAAGTGATAATAAATATTCTTCTCTCACGTAGCCTTATAAAAATAAACTTTTTGATTGGAATAACAAAGCGATCAGATATACGTATGCGATGCATATTCATCGAACGTTTGCAATGTGTTTGCTTCTGGTTTTGGCCGTTTTCTAATTGCACAGATCTGTATTTCAATAATACATGGAACATTTTTTTTATTTAAATTTAGTTTTTAAAGAATTGGTAATTTTTAGTAACATATAATTTTACAATCCTGGTTTATTAGATGCCTTTTCTTGATTGAGAATATTAATTTTTCCTCTGAGTAATAGACAATATGCTAGTTAGTAGTAAAAAAAATAGAGCGTTGAAGAATGTCTCGCTCGGGGAGAGGAATTTTTCATGATTATCGAATGATTAAAGAACATTCTTTATGATTTTCGAATAGGCAAACTGAGTTACTTTTCAGGGAGCACCTAAAGCTTAAAATATTTAACATTCACAATATTTTCACATATATACCTTCTATATATGAATTGACATTGCAGATGAAAATATGCTATTAGAAGATGATTCAAAATGTAACTTTGTCTTGAAAATTGAGGCCTAAGCAGAAGTGTTCCTAGCTCCGAAAATGCGGTTCTATCGGCTTAATATATCAATTATAATGTACAAAAAACTTGAAGAAATAATAAAATATATTCGTTTGCTGGTGTACCATTAAGTGGATGAGGGGAATGTTCACGATCCCTGTCACCCTGAAATTACATTATCAATTGAAAGTAAAATTTTGAAGTTATTCTTATATTTGCAAGAGATTCTTCGCAAAGTAAAAATTTAGGAATTTTTTTTTTTTTTTTTTTTTTTTTTTCACAGGTTGTCGACAATCGAAAATTTTTCGCCGTTTCTTCCACCAGTATATTTATATAATAATTTTTACATAGGTGATCGTGAAAACGTACTACTAAATTTTCCGACAGAAAAATTCTGGTGGAAGAATCAGGGGAAAAATTTCGATTGTCGACACCTGTTTAAAACTTTCCTAAATTTTAAATTTTATTATTAATTTAAAACTTTAGCATATTTAATATTTTTTGTTTAAAATTCGAATATCTAAACATGTTACGATTGCGGAAATAATAGATTTTATACATTTTGCTGTTAAAATCAAATTTAAGATGGAATGACAGAAATATTCTTAGTTCTCTCTCAATAAAAAATAAATAAATAAATAAGTGCATGGTGCTCCCACAGAAGAAATTCAAATGCTATGAAGAATTGATAATTAAAAATTAGATGCAATCGGCCGGACATATTTATTCATTAAATTACCGTATATTTCCGTGTATAAGCCGAGAATTTTTGGAAATTTTTCGGAAGCTGTGATATCTATCAATTGTCCTCGCACATAAAAAATTATTAATTTTATGAATATAAATGCTTATATTTTATATATATAGTTGTTAACTTACCTTTGATTTGAATTTAAAAGTTTTCTCTATTTAAACTCGGTCAGCCATCTTTTATTTACATCGCGCCATTACTAACGATGTCCTGTTTACATTGTTGCTGTTGCCAAATTTGCTCTGCATAATTTTCTTAATTTTTGCTGTTGCCACTTCTATTAAAATAGTTATGATAAATTGTTTTTTTGACTTTGACTGTTAAGTGGCAATGGTAATGCATTGTTTATATGTAGATTTTTGACTTGGCAGTCAGTATAAAAAGATCGCGATGCATGTGTTAAAGGGCAGTTATCGGCAGTGTTTTCGGCTATTTTTACACATTAACCGTAAGTAAATCCTCATGCAGGCAATTTTGCCATTAATGTAATTTTTTTCACAAAAAATAAGTTTTTGAACATGAAACAAAATAAAGGAAAATAAGAAAAATGACAGACCTCAAATGTCACAATTTTCATTTTTAAAAGAAACAATTTATTCATCATGTTTTTCAGCACATTCTTTACACAGCTTCCTGGCACATTCCAAACATGTTGGAGATTTACAAGATATACATAAACAGAGCTGCCAACCTTGGTGGGAAAAAAAACAGGAGATTTTACATAATTTCAAGGGAGAAAAGAGAGATTTACGGTTTCGTGGAGAAAAACAAAACAAAATTATTTTATTCAATACATGATACTTTTTTAACTGAAAAGACCTAATATAACTTTTGTTTGATAATTTATATTTTAAACTTATTGGGGAAAAACAAATAGTTAACAAGTTCATTAACAAAGTCTAAAAATAACTACATATGTAAAGAATTTTGAACCCCTATATCGCTTCAGTTGGTTCTAAAATCTAATAAAACAACTGGATCAATGTTTTTATGAACATTGATCCAGAGTTTTCCCCAGATAATTTAAGGAGGGTGCTGCACCTCGCCTGATCTTTGTTTGGAAGAAAAAAAAAAAGAAACACTTTGCCCCAATCTATTTCCCCCTCCCCCCCCCATTACTGCATTTGTAGAAAATAACCTAAATGCTGTAAGATAAATGCTGTAAATATAAATAAAACTATTGTGTGTGACAATCAGCACATTAACAACAAATAAAAGTACAGAAAAGCTTAAAAACAGACTTTTTTCTTTTTGTATGCATATTGATAAGTAAATTTTTAAATTAAGTGTTTGGATTTTAAATGTCAAATGTGTCCTTAAAAATTCAAATTGCCCTCAAAAATCTAAAAAGTGCTTTTTTTTTTTTTTTTTAACTAGCAGTACCCTACATTTTTTAAAACCAGGGGGAAAATGTTTGATTCTTTTGTTGTAGAATGAGAAAGCTAATTGGAGAAAGTTTTTTTTTTTTTTAGTTCGATTTTTCGAAAATATTAGAAAAACGGGAGAAATACATATTAAAACGTAAAAACGGGAGATAGGGTTAAAAAACGGGAGTCTCCCGTGAAAAACGGGAGAGTTGGCAGCACTGCATAAATATACAGTTTTCCTTTTTTTTTCTTTGGAGGGCACAGGTGGCATGTTTTTCTTGGATTTATTTTTGTTTCACTAGAAATTGTTTATCTTCTGTCTCTCCTTTGTTCCCTAAGATACGTCTCATTGCCGTCCGTAATTTGTGATTTATTCTTAGATTTCAGATTCTATTCCGTATTTGAGGAAAGCCAAGATCTCGTGCTTATGCGTATAAGAATGCAATCCTTGTCATAATTGGATTGTTGGAGTAACTTTGATGCAAAATGTAGGAGTTGACTGCGCTCATATCTAACATCTATAGAAAATCGCCATTAGCCAGCATGTTGTTCTTCTGCTGCAGGAATACAGAACATTTTTCATCCAATGAATCGACCAGACCTTTTGTTCTGTTATAAAAAGCAATTATTTCCGGTTTTTGTGTTTCAGAATCGATTTCTTTAGAATGATGCATAGATGACATGAGAACAACGGCTGGTACGTAAGAAATCAGTGTAAAATCTTTTGTAAATCCATATCATGATGAGTTTTCTTTTCTTGATTTATTTGGAAGGAACTCTTTAGGAATCTCTCTTTTATTTTTATTAACAGTTCCAACATAAGTCAAACCTTTCTTTTTCAATTCTGATATAAAAGTACCGGTTATATGTTGTAATGTTCCTATTCGTGCTGAAAATTGGTTTACTTAACCGTAAAACAGCTTGTGTGGGTTTGCTGAATGACTCCAGACTTTCGCCCATGCCAATATTATCGGAATCTTTTCTGCAGTATAAGTAAGCATTACGTTACTGCAGAAGAGCATTACGAGCATCAGTTAGATGCATGATTTTAAGCCCATATTTTGCAGGCTTTTGAGGCATATACATTTTGAACCGGCAAGTGCCACTGAAACCTACGAGCATTTCGTCTACACATATACAGGGGCTGATATTGTAAGCCTTCTGTGAATTTTCAATAAATGAATTTAATAATTCGAGATAAGGGCTGCAGGATGCGATATTTTGCGGATTTGTCTGTCATCAGGATTATCAAATCGCAAGTTTAGAATCAAGAATTTAAATCTCTTGATTGACATTATCGCACAGAATATATCTTGAGCAGTTTCGTCTGTAGCAATGAAACATTCAGTATCTTCATGGTTAGATTTTAAGTTAGATATGTATATAAGCAATCCTAAAAGCGCCATCAATTCCATGATGTTTGTGTTAGAAATTTTAGCTTTACAGGCAAGAAAATTTCTACTTTTTCCTATTTTCATATTTGTCCATTTCATTGTACTCTCCAACATTTTATTTGTAAAAAGGAGATCTCATATATCTTTCGAAGTCACTTTTCTTCCTAAGTTTCCATAGGAGCGATGTCCTGGAAGACGAATTATATTATGTGCTGGTGTTCACACATTCTGTTGTAATATGAGTTCCATTAAAACGAAATTCTTGAATATATATATATAGCTGACATTTATTGTAGACGATAAACAAGACGATTTACATTACACACATTCAAAATAAGTAGAATTAAACATATTTAAATGCAGATTATCTTTGTAGTTTTAGTTATTTAACCACACAGGTAATAATGGCCACCAAGGCCGTTGCACACAGCTACATTTCTTTTTTAACTCTGGCGTGCTTCGCTGGGAGCAGTTGGAGAGCTCTCTTTCACGCGCATGCGCAATTAAAGGCGCATCTGTTTTATTTATTAAAATGAATCGTTCGCTACTCCAACACACACCCCCTGCGAGCGACGCATTTTAATCTACACAAAAATAAAAAATATAAATACAAATATAACATAATACAGGATGAACACATAAAAATAAAAATATATAAAATTAAGAAATTAAAGAAATATTTTCCATTGAATATAATAGTTTTTCTTCGTTTACAGCTTTTGTCAAGAAATCTGATATTAGGGCTTCACTTGGAGTATAATATAGATCAATTATTTTGTCTCTGATCAAGTCCTTTACAAAATGTAATCTAAGATTTATGTGTCTGGACTTGTTGGATGATCTTGTACAATTAGCCCATTGTATGGCTGCTTGACTATCTGAACTCAGTGACACAGTATTATTTATAAAATTTTTAAAGTTTAATTCCGATAATAAATTTATTATCCATGTTATGTCCTTAGAGATTTCTGAAATAGCAAACAACTCGGCTTCACAAGTTGATAAACTTACACTTTTTTGTTTATGACACTTCCATGATATTAATGAATTACCCAACAAAATTACACCACCAGAAAATGATTTTCCATTTTCTGCATTCCCCCAACTTGCGTCTGAACTTGCATTTAAATACCCAAATTCTGTACTATAGAATAATTTTTTATCTTTAGTTCCCTTTAAATATCTTAGAACCCTTTTTGCGAGCAAAAAATGCCTTTTTTCAGGCTTATGATTAAACTGTGACAAATAAGTAATTACAAATGCTATGTCTGGACGCGTTCTATTAGATAAATATAATAATTCGCCTATAATTTCCTGATATATGTTTACATCAATAGTTTCATTTGTAAGTGGTAAGCTTTTATCTTCTCCTTTAACAATTGGGGTTTTTACTGTTTTACAATCACTTAGATTGTGTTTAGCTAGTAATGATTCAATGTACTGAGTCTGTGACAAATAGATACCGTCATTATTTTTTAATATTTCTATACCTAGAAATTTTGATTTATTATTTTCATGTAATTCAAATATTACTTTAATTTTAGAGATTATATCTTCATACATTTCTTGATTATTGCTGAAAATGCAAAAATCGTCAACATAGATACTCAAAATAAGAAATTTATCATTATCACTTTTAATGAATATGCAATTATCTGAAGCTGTTTGTACTAATCCCAATTTCTCTAATTCAGATTTTATTTTCAAATACCAGTTTCTCCCACTTTGTTTCAAGCCATAGATACTTTTCTTTAATTTACATACCTTTCCTGTACCTATAGACCCTTCAAAACCCTGCGGTGGTAACATGTATACATTTTCCTCTAAATTACTGTATAAATACGCGGTTTTAACATCAAAGACTTTTACAATTAAATTTAATTTAGCGGCAATTGCAATTAGCAAACGAAATGTTTCCATGCACAGAACAGGTGAGAAAGATTCCGAATAATCGACGTTTTTAATTTGATTATAACCCGCTGCACATAACCTTGCCTTAAAAATTATGTTACCTGAATCATTTTGTTTCTTAGTATAAACCCATTTGCTTTTTATTAATTTTGCGTCACTTGGCTTATCAGCGATCTCCCAAACATTATGTTTATTTAATGAATCCATTTCATTTTGCATCGCTATTTCCCAATTTTGCCAATTAATACCATTTTTCGCTTCTAAATAATTATTTGGGACACTTTCCGTAAAATTACTTACTATTTGTTTATTTTTTATTCTTTCACTTCTTCGTAATTCCATATTACTTCCGGCTTCGACTCTGCAACTCTGCTCAATTTGCTTCCCCCCTTTGGCGCTCCCCTCTGCTGGCACGCCAGAAGTAGAGGATTTCGATATGCTACTTTCTTCTGTTTTCTCATGAAAGAGTTCTAAATGCGGAATTTTGTTTTCTGTTGTTTCAGTTTCGATTTCATTTGGGGATGAATCATAGAATGATTGAATATCCCAGACATTATTATTTTTCTCAAAAAATGAACTGCCTTTTAATGATTCGTTAAATTTGACCGATCTTTCCTCAATTACTTTTTTACTTTCTAGATCATAAATTCTATACGCCCTATGTTCACGGCTATACCCTAGAAAAATTCCTCTCTTCCCTGGAATTTCAAATTTATTTCTCAATACTTTAGGGATATGAAAATATGCTACACAACCAAATTTTCTTAAGTAATTTAATTTAGGTTTTTTACCGGTCCAAATTTCTAGGGGTATTTTATTTTTTCCTTTACGCGGTGTTACATTAGAAACTCGTGTACTAAAGTTTATACCTTCTGCCCAAAAATATAATGGTAACTGACTTTCGTATAATATAGTCCTAGTTCTTTCTAGTAATACTCTGTTTCCACGTTCCGCTTTACCATTCGATTCGCTATTATAAGGAACCGTTTTTTCATGTGAAATACCAGAATTAATTAGATAATTATCCAATTTTTCATTTACAAACTCCAGGCCGTTATCTGACCTGAGCCTTTTGATTCTTTTACCAGTTAAATTTTCATGTTTACTCTTAAAATTACAGAATGTTTCATATACCTCACTTTTATTTTTCAAAAAATAAGTAAAGTACATGCCAGAAAAATCATCGACTAAAATCATAAAATATTTAGCACCCCCTAACGATACAGGATTAATTGGCCCACACAAATCTATATGAATCAATTCTAGAATTTCGGAACTTTGTTCTATACTAACAGGTGGATGATTTTTTCTAGTTACCTTACTTATATCACAAATTTCACAATTAAAATCATTTATGATATCTACATTTATATAATCACTCATTTTAAGCATATAGTTAGGATTTAAATGGCATAACCTACTATGCCAGGTTTCATAATTAATATCATTCATCACAACATTACATTCTTTACTAGTAATTGGTTCTAAATTAATTTCAAGTTTGTTATTATTTCTATATGCTTTAGTGACTAACTTATTATTACTATCAAAAATTAGTACAGAATTTTTAGTAGATTTAATGCTGCATCCCTTATCCATTAATGAGGTTACCGACAAAAGATTATATCTAAGATCTGGTACAAATAACACATCTTTGATAGTTAAATAAACAGGATTTTTACTTATGGTTTTTGCTTTGACGTTTCCGGTGCCATGGCACATGATTTTTGCTTCCTTACCTGCCAAAAAAATATCTTTATTTTCTGGTTTTAATTTATCAAACCAATTTTTATCTTTTACCATATGGTCGCTCGCCCCGGAATCTAGAACGAAAACATTATCACACAATGAATCAATAGTAGAAGCACTAAAAACAGAATTATTTTTTTCTTCTTTCTTATCAAAGCGAGAATTGTTTTTTCTGTTCTTCTGTCCCTGTTTATAACCATAAGTGTTAAATGTTCTTTGTGAATTGTTTTTATAAAAACAGTCCTTTGCAAGATGATTACTCCTTCTACAGATATAACAAAGTTTTTTGTTCTTGTCCTTTTTCACGAAGAACGCTTCGGGTTTATTTTGTTCATTATGCGGATTCAAGCTTGATTCTTCCTCTCTTAAAATTTCTAAAACTTCCTCCATAGATTTTTCCCTTTGTGTTTTCAACACATCTCTGATTTTGCTAAAGTTTCCCGATAGTCCTCTTACTGTGTGATAGACCAGCTCTCTTGTAGAAATTTCCAATCCTAACGATTGACATTTTACAGCTAGTCCTTTTGAACGTGCTATGTAATCATTTACAGGTTCATTCTGTTTCATCAGTAAGTTTTTCAGTTCATTTCCGGCGTCTATTCTTCTATCCTCTAATTGCCCAGTAAAAGTGTTCTTTATATTTTCCCATAAGATTTTGGCATTTTCTTCATTAGAAAATTGAAGAGCGTGTTCGTCGGATAGAGAAAGCTTCATATAGGCGACTGCATCGGAGTTTTTCAGATCCCATTCTTGAGATTCCGCTGCGCTCAGTCCTTCTGGTTTCACCGTTGTAATAACAGAATCGAGTCTTTTAATTGATAGGGCTGCTTTTATTTTCATAGCCCATATGAAATAATTATTACCGTTTAACTCCGGTATATTTATTCTTTCCATTCTTTTCTTTTGGAGTAATTATTTCAGCAATTTTGATTTCAAGAATTTCCTAGACAACCACGCTCTGCTACCATTTGTTGTAATATGAGTTCCATTAAAACGAAATTCTTGAATATATATATATAGCTGACATTTATTGTAGACGATAAACAAGACGATTTACATTACACACATTCAAAATAAGTAGAATTAAACATATTTAAATGCAGATTATCTTTGTAGTTTTAGTTATTTAACCACACAGGTAATAATGGCCACCAAGGCCGTTGCACACAGCTACATTTCTTTTTTATCTCTGGCGTGCTTCGCTGGGAGCAGTTGGAGAGCTCTCTTTCACGCGCATGCGCAATTAAAGGCTGTGTGAGTGTTCTCACACATATGTCCTTTAAAAGCTTATTTATTTATCCAAATTTAATATATAACAAAAAGGAGGGATTAATATAGATTATATAAAATAAATCTTTTTAAATTTATCTAATTCAAGTAATTAATTATAGAGAATTTCCCGTTTTATTTTTAAATCAAAATTTTCATTTCTTTGTTCTTCTATCGTTAAAAACACATTGATCTAGGAATAAAATAAAGCAATTTTTATATTGGGGTTTGTGAAAAATAGTTTGTGTATACATTTTCCCCGGATGGATTAAATCTATTTAGCCATAATTATTTATTTTCAGAGGGTAATTTAAAAAGCCGTTATCAACATATTTATACTATATACAGCTACAGTATAGGACCCATTATCCGGAACCCACGGGACCAGAAGTATTCTGGATTTTGGAATTTTCTGGATTTTGGGTCCTTTTCTCATTATTGCTTTCCCTTAATTATAAAACATAACTAAGTAATTGACAGGTACTAATTTACTTCTATTAGCAACCACTTCACATACAGACAGACATTTAAAAAAAATTCAAATTATATTCTAGAGCACTTAAAACATGCAAATAAATCGAAATCTGGAAGTTAAGACTTTCTGCAACTCTGACACTTTCTTCTATTAAATTTAGCAGGATGTAAAAAAAAAAAAAAAAAACTATAATGTGTATATAAACAAATATGTGCATTACTGCCACTTGCCATGAGCGGCATGGTTGCTTCTTTATCAGTGCTACTAAACATGAATACTCTCTCAATCGTAAGAGCAGAATGCTAAAAATAAAAATGATTTTTCTTTAAAAATTTTCTTTTTTATTTAAGGTCTTAATGAGAAGTTAAAAATCACCAGAAATCTATCATCAAATAAATGTAAAAAATTTTATGTGGCTTTCTGTGAATTCCAGGATTTTCCTGGACCACAAACATCCCTGACCATCTGAAAAAATAAAAATTAAAATTAAAAAAAGAAATTCTGCTTTAATTTCTAAATTACCTAATAAAACACACAATAATTACATTTTAGGGTGATTTTTTTTCTGATTTTAGATATGAAATGTATTTAATCATGAAAAAAATAAATAAATAAATAAATAAATTTTCTAAAGTGATTCTGGATTTTGGGTCTTCCGGATTTTGGAATTCCGGATAATGGGTCCTATACTGTATTAATAAAATAAAACAAGCATTTGATTTCATATTTATTACCCTTGAATGTTTATGTTAAAAAAACCATTATTATTTCAAGAGGGTCATTATAATTCTAAAAATAGATTTATAATGATGTTCGATAGTCTGGGCGTCGCCTTCTTTGTTCATTGAGAGTTGAAGGTCATTTGGCATGGCTTCTCAATGTCAAATCGATTTAATATTTGTAACGAACTTTTTATATTCAAAATTTAGTATGAATATGTTAGAAGAACAAAGAAACAGTTTGGCATTCTTTTGGCTGCATTTCAAAGATGCCAATCTCCGGGGTTGCGATTTTAAGCTATCTGTGGCTAGCAGATTTAGTGTATCTTTTCGCTGTTGTTCAAGTCCTAAGAAGACGTAAATTTTTTGAGGTCCTCCTCCCTCTCTGTCTAGTTGATGGGGATAGAATATTTTTATCTGCTTACGGATATAGGAATGAAATGTAAAATTTTTGGTGACTGCAAACTGAATATTATATTGCTACATAAATAAATCATAGTACTGAAAATGATGTGTCCTGATTACTTCGAAGTAAAGACTTCTACTTTATATTTTTAATAATTCTACGATCCGGCTTTTGTGTGAAACGAACCTGACTATACTAGGCAATAGTATATATTAATTGGTGCGTGTCCAGCTTCCCCGATCTTCAAAAATGGAGGGGGAGGAGGAACCCGACGGCAGCATAATGGATTTTCTATAAATGAAATTCTGGTTTTTCTTTGGAGAGGAAGGAAAGAAAGACATATAATTTTATAGTAACAGTGTTATCACAGGACAGACTGTTTTAAGAGTCATGGACAGGGAAAATAGTGACTCTATAAAATTTTGTGGACGAATCTTCTTCTTTTTCTGTGCAGTGAACTTACTTGAGCTTACAAAAAATTTGCTTGAGTGGGTGGCCATGAGCGAGGACTGTAAATCTTCTCTAGAATAAAGACTCTCTTCAGATATTCTTGTGTGATCATAGAACTCCTCTGATGAAGATAAGCGGCCGTGAGGGGGGCCTGAAGATATCGCCAGTCATCTTTGCTGAACAGATGAAGATAAGCGGCCGTGAGGGGGGCCTGAAGATAGAAATAGTCAAGGTGTTTTTGTTAGTTTTTGTTGCCAACGAGGCATGAGAATGATCTGAACAAGGAATCAAGAAAGCCTTTTTACCGTGGGACACATCCGTCGGTGTCTAATCGGCAACTTCGCGTGCTCCAATTTTTGAATTTCTTTTCTACTATTGCAGGAATGCATAAGGAATGGAAGAGAGAGGAAAGAAAATAGGAAAAAAATATACCATTTTTAGAACAAAGTAATAAAATTAATTGAAAGATATTAATAAAGTAAACGATAATTTTTTTTTGTTTACAGAATATTTTTTTTTTTAACCAAGTTATGTCCAAGAATTGGTAAGTTAAGTTTATCTTATATTTTGAATATTTCATATAAATATGGTTATACAATATATAATTTTCAGTTGTTAGTGAATTTTTTTTTCTTTTTCTGCTTTCTTTCTCACCAAGGATTCTTGTTATTTAGTATAAGATTAAGATTAAGATTTATTTTTAAGAAGAAATAATAATGATAATTATAAGGGAAGCAGGGAAGAGAATTTTTAATATGATATATAGATTTATATTTGGAACATAAGTGATTTAAGAATTCTATTTTGACATTTTATTGAAATTTTAAGCAAAAAAGAAAAAAAAATCTTCCTTATGCTTTTGAAGCTTTTCAAATATACATATATTTCCTGATTTTTAATAAAGTATTTCATGCGATATAAGTATATGTGTATACATTTTGTTGTTTTTCATGATAGTTGGTATTTTTCTATGCTTATAAAAGGCATAATATTTTGTGCTCATAGATCTTAACGCAATTTATTTTTTTTTTTTGCTAGGGCAATTTTGAAATTTTTTGGAATATATATTTTTAATGGGTCTCACAGTATTTTGTTGGGATTTTATTTTTCTTTCATGATGATTAATACTGTTATGAGCATATTATAATTTATTTTTTTAAGTGATTTATTACAATTACTGCTGCAAATTTCTACAATTCCTTATGATTTATTTTGTTTTTCGAATATTTTAAGATATATATGTATACTTTTTGACATTTTTAATGAGGTATTTTATCTGATGCAGTTGCCGTAAGCATAAAAAAAAAAGCGTAATTTTTGTGCTCATTTAATTTAATATATTATATATTTTTTACTCGAGTATTTCTGAGATATATTAATTTTTATTTGACCCAACATAAATAATTAAGATGGCCACTAAAAAGAACATTAATATTAACATTTTAAATTTTGACGGGGACTCATCCTTACTTGAATTTTTTTTCGATCAGATTGAGTCATATGCAAAATTAAATAGATTAAATTCAGAAGAGGCAGTGGCAATTTTAAAAGGTAAATTAACTGGCCCTGCATTAAAATTCATGACTCAATCTCCCTTATTATACAAATCGACAGATTTAAAATTTATCAAGGATGAATTCCAGAAATTTTTTGCTCCAATGAGCAGTACTCAGGCTCTTGTGGAATTTAACAATTTAATACTCTTACCACAAGAATCAATTAGAAATTTTTCCCACAGGCTAAATATTTTAGCCGATGTAGTATATTCGCAGATTAATGATGCTAATGCTCCCAGTAGCAGAAATTTTTCTGTCAATCTGCGACAACTATTTACGCATTAGAAAATAATCTGCAGTATAATTTCATAATGAGTTACGGGAAAAAAAAACAATTACCGGATTCAGTAAGCATATTTTTATCACAAGTTTGCATTTATATAACGTTATTAATCTGTCAGATATGTCAAAGCATTGTAGTTATAGAAATTCCATTACATATAGCTAGATAAAGAGTTAGCATTAGCAATTATCTTTCATACTGTATAAGAACTACTATTTTGTTTTTGATTTTGTTCATACTGACTCTAGTAAAATACTTGCAGGAGACTCTAAACATTGAAATTAATGCAACTTTCTAAAATTTTCTGGTTCCTGTGTAACCAGATGGAGGGACATTAAGACGTATGAACTTTCTCTTATCAACGCAATTACAGTTTGTTCGTCATTGCCATCTGTACATCTTAATTGCATTTTGCTCACCTTCTCAATGGCCGAGCCCCAACTTTCACAGAAAACTTGTAATACTGGGATTGAAACTGTATTTAACCCATTAGGCGCCAAAACTCCCGCTGCAGGAACATTTAATTACGAATTTTTTTTCTCTACAATAATTAAGATAAATATATATTTTTTATTTTTTACACTAAACATTGAAGTGCCTAGCTTCGCTGGTAATTTTTCAAAAAGTTTGTAATGCAAAGTGTACTTTTATTTATTTATTTGTTTAATTATTCAAACAAAATCATCTGTTTCTACTGCATAAGAAGAGAAAATCGCTAAAAATATAACTTATTTTTCAAGTGCAGGGGTTTAAAATTATGGATATTAATTAAAAAATTCGTTTCTTAAATTATAACAAACAGGGATCAAGAAAATTTAAAAGAGTTATGCAGTTTATCAACATCTATTCTACCTCCATTAGGTGCCATGTCTCCCATTTTGGAACTATATCATATCTTTGAACAAAATAACTGTTTTTTTTTTTTTTTTTAATTATTTAAATTATATATGATTAGGAATGCATTTTGTTACCAAAGCGTACGAAAATGCAAAATTTTTGAGTGAGATTCATATAGAGGGGTTAAGTAACTTAATGGGTTATGTAACATCAATGAGTTAAGTAACTTAATGAGCACGGGTATTTTCTTTGACAGCTCAATAAAAGACTTTCAAATAAAACATGTGATCATTTCAGATCCAATTTCTTTTTTTATAGTGTTAGCGATCCATTTATAAAAATACTGGTATTCAAACAAAAGTGTGTCAAGATCATCAAATTTTGAAGTTGACACAAAATCTAATATATATTCAAAGGTGCAATAACAAAAATTACATGAGTAGTGAGTGATATTAAACAATTCTACCTCTAAATAGGTTCTGCAATTTAATGAAGCAAATTTAAACAGAATATTGACAGTTATGCTGCATATGGAGAAAGAATGGGAATCTTCTGCAGGGAACTTCATTACCGATCGGTAGCAAATGCTAAAAAAGGGGGCGGGGGCCAAAAAATTATATGAATGAGAGATATTGAACATTTCTATTTCTTTATAGGTTTCAGAATATAATAAAGTAAGCTTAAAATGAACATTGACATTTATGCTCTGGATGGAAGAAGATTGGAAATTACAATGCTTCTATGGAGCGTTTGATTGCTGATCGTTAGTGGAGAGGGGGGGGGGGTGTAAAGCAACTATACGAGTGAGAGATAGTAAGCAATACTTTTTTTAGGTTTTGGAATCTAAGTAAATAAGTTTAAAAAGAACATTGAGATTTATGTTGCAGATGGAGAAGATTTGAAATCGTAAGAATTCCGTGAGCCGTTTGATTGTTGATCGTTAGTGGGGGGAGGGGGGGGGTTCACAAAAAATTACATGAATGAGAGATATTGAATAATTTTACGTCTTTATAGGTTCTAGAATCTAATAAAGCATGTTTCAAATGAATATTGACATTTAAGCTGTGGATGGAGAAAAAAATTACAACGCTTTGATTTTGTGGAACGTTTAATCACCGATCGTTAGCGGGAGGAGGGGGGGGGGGGGTAAAACAAATATAAGCGAAATATTGAACAATTCTACTTCTTTATAAGTTCTTAAATCTAATTAAGTAAGTTTTAAAAAATAATATTGATATTTATGTTACTGATAGGGGGAAAAAATGGAAATCGCAAGGATTTCGCGATTTGCATGATAGCCGATTGTTAACAGGGGATAAGGGGGAGGGGTCACAAAAAAATTATACGAGTGAGAAATATTGAACAGTTCTACCTCTCTATAAGTTCTAGAATTTAATAAAGCGTGTTTAAAATGAATATTAATATTTATGTTCTGAATGGAAAAAGATAGAAAATCGCTATCTTTCCTGCCAAAATCGGGAGATGTGGAATTTCTGCATAATGCTGATTTGGAAATAATCTGCAGACTAAAAAAAAAATCTGCGACGTACGTCGCGCGTCTCGCATTTTCTGCTATGGGGCTAATGCTTTAAATTCCATTAAATTTACTAAATTCATTTCAACCATTCCCTCAAACATTAGAGTTAAGATTCAAGAAGAGGGAATCTCTGAGTACCAACAGGCGGTCAACCGAGCACAGAAATTACAGGACATTAACGCTAATGAAACATTATTACAATTAAGCTTAAATAACCCAGTTATTAATACACTATCTGAAAAGTTAGTCGAACTGACAGATAGGATGAATAATCTGTCATTTGTTAGTAAATCTCATGAGGTTAATCATTCACACGAATCCCCAGTGCAAGATAGGCAAAGAAATAATGATAGACAAAGTGAATTAAGATATAATTATAAAAGTAGAAATCAAAATTTCAGGGGTAAACAAAATTTCAGGGGTAATCAAAATAAGAACAGATATCATTCTTCTCCTATTTGCCAGTTGTGCAGTAAAAGAGGACATGTTGCTACTAGGTGCTTTAGATGGCAAAGAAATCAGACTAGGGGTAAAAATTATGACAGAAATAATTATAGTAAAAATCCAAGTAATTTAAACGAGCGCAGAGATGTAGTTTAGCTGATGCAAGTACATCTCAGGAATTGAATAGAGCATCAGCACAAAATTTTTCTCTGGACATTGATAATAACGTTAATCTACCCAAATTATCTAGTGACAGATTGGTGAATTCTACTGCGTCTCAGACACAACAAATCTTGAAAATTTCTGATTCTAAATGTACTCAAACAAATAACGATAAAAGGGAGAACATTTTTAATGTCCATGTAAATTCTCCAAAGTTACCTCTTATTAAAATTTTGCTAGATAAACAAAAGGTAAACACACTTATTGACACTGGTAGTTCTGTTAGTCTGTTAGCTGAAAGTACATTTAATAAATTAAAACATAGTTTGAAATATAGACATTTATCTTCCCATGTGACAATCAAAACCGTGAACTCGAATGTACAGTTTTCATCTTGTATACAAACCACTTTCAAAATTCAAAATCAATTTTTTTCACAAAAATTCTTCATAGTGGACATACCTGAAGGTTCAGCATTTAGGGTTATTTTGGGTTACGATTTTATTCAACAATATCATGTAATATTAGATATGCAGAGGTCCTTGTTAAAAATAAAAGACATAAGTATTCCCATAACAAACACATATAGCGACCATGAAGAAAATCTTAATATGCATACTCAATGTAAGAAACTTTCAGTAAAAACGGGACAAAAACTTATTTTACAACCCAAAGAAGAATCTTCTATTACGGTTTATTGTCCCAAAGTTTCTTCGGGTGATTATTTATTTCAGAGTAAAAAGAGTTCTTCCAAATTAATTTTTTTGGATTCAATAGTTAATATTGAGCATTCTCAGAAACAAAATTGTAATAGTAAATATGATAGAGTAAAATTTCAATTATATGTTAAGAATAACACTAATAGAAATATGCATGTAAACAAACATTCAAATATTGGTACAATTAAAGAAATCGAACAAATTATAGACTATGGTTCAAAACAAAATGATAATGTTGATATTTCAGAGGATTCACAATTTATTAATTATATTCAACCTTCTAGTGATGTATTAAAAATGAGAAAACAAGATTTAACACCCACGGACTTTGATGTTAAACATCTCAATGGGTCTCATGCAACAAAATTAAAACAAATTTTATTAAGTAATTTCGCAGCATTTTCTAAAAATATGAAAACCCTTGGACATACTGACAAGGTAGTACCAGATTTAAAATTTTTAAGTGACTATCCAATTAAGACTTTGCCCTTTCCCATTCCTCAGGCTTTACAACAGGAAGCTAGAGATCAAATTAACCAATTGGTAGAGGCTGGGATTATTGAGCGAAACTGCTCAGAATGGGCTTGCCCAATTTTACTGGTAAAGAAAAAACAAGATGGATCTGGTAAACAGAAATTTCGCCTCGCGTTAGATTTAAGAATGTTAAATTCTATTATTCAAGGTTCTTCTTATCCGTTACCTAAAATTCAAAATATAATAGCTGATTTATCTGCGTATAAATTTTTCACTTGTCTTGATTTCCAACAGGCGTATCATCAAATTGATTTACCAGAACATTTACAAGATAAAATTACTTTCACATCAATGTTTGGAAGTTTCAAATTTAAAAGACTATGTTTTGGTCTTAAAAACGCGGCTTCTCAGTATCAAGCACTCATGGATTCTTTAATTGATGAAATTAATATAGATGGAATTTACGCGTATCAGGATGATTTAATATTTGGTGCAAATAGTTTTGAAGAGACATGTGTCAAACTTGAAAGAATTCTTAAGATTTTAATTAAATATAATTTAACCTTAGCTCCTAGTAAATGTACATTTCATAAGAGTGCTGTAAATTATTTGGGATTTCACATAGAGAATAATTCAATTTCTCCAATTGAGTCAAATATCATTAAAATAAACTCTTTCCCTACACCTACAACAAAAAGACAATTAAAACGCTTTATAGGAGTTGTAACCTTTTATAAGTCTCTTATTCATAATTTTTCTAAATTAATTCAACCACTTATTGAATTGACTAAACCGAAAACAAAATTTGTTTGGAAAAAACATCATCAGGATAATTTTAAGAAATTTCAAGATATATTTTTAAATTCACCTATGGTAAGATTACCGGATTGGAACAAGACTTTCTTTCTCAACACTGATGCATCAAATATTTCTATTGCAGGAGTTTTGATGCAGAAATATGACAATCAATTATTACCTGTCGCCTTTTTCTCTAAATCACTTAAACCGTCTGAAAAAAGATATCCGGCTATCAAACTTGAATTAATGGCCATTTATAAATCTGTAATTGCTTTCAAATATTACTTATACAATAGAAAGTTTATCATTTTGTCTGACAGTGCTCCTTTAAAAACATATAGAAAAACAAATAGTCCTGCTGATTTAACTACTAAATGGCTGCTAGAGTTATCAGAATACTCATTTGAATTTGAACATATTCCTGGCACTACAAATGTTTTAGCGGATTATTTATCAAGATCAGACTTCTCAAATAATCAACAAAATTTAAAAACAAATCCAGAATTAATATTCAGTTCTCAACCTCTTCCTATCGTACAAGATGACACACATTCAATTAATCAAATTTCCACTTCTACTCAGTCAGTACTACAAAATCAATTCAACAATTTTCTAGTTTCTGGTAATATTCAAAATAAAGATCCCCTTTTGGAAATTTCAAATAATACATTTATATATGAGCAAAAGAATGATCCAAAATTGTCAATTATTTACAGGCAAATTTTGAGAAAAGGTTTTTCAAAAAATAATGATAATTTTTTTATCCATCCAGATTCTAAAGTTTTAATGTACAAGAAACAAAATTTGCATAATAATACTTTTTCATATCTCATTGTTGTACCACATTCTTTAAAATCTAAAGTTTTAACCATTTCACACCTTTCTCACTTTGGGTTAACAAAAACATACGAATTTTTATCAAATAGATATTATTGGAAAGGTATGTACACAGACACTTTAAATTTTGTTGCTTCGTGTACTTTATGTTTACAAAATAAACATCATAACACACCACCAGCTCCTCTACAACCCACCTATACTCCAACACATCCAGGGCATACTATTAGTGTCGACTTGGTTGGTCCTTTTATAGATGGACATTCAGTTTTGACTGTGATTGACCATTTTTCGCGACACATTGAATTATTTCAATTAAAAGACACTTCTTCATCAAAAATAGTTAAATGTTTATTTAATTACATTACAACATTTGGTAGACCATCAGTAATATTATCGGATTTAGGCAAACAGTTTACATCAACTATTTATAATATTTTTAATGATAAGCTTGGCATAAAAATTTTACATTCATCTGTTGCTCATCCTCAAAGTAACTCTATTTCTGAGAGGATAAATAAATCTATAAAGTACTCAATTAACACTTTAATTTCTGAGGGGCATTCTTTTGAAAATTCACTAGCTATACATAAATCACTTTACAATGGTTCAACACATTCATCCACATTGTTTTCACCTAACCTACTGCATTTTGGTAGGGAACTGTCTTTAATATTTGATACATTTGATCAATTTATAAATCAGCCATTTTTGGATAAAAATGTAGACATATATAAATTATTACACGACTTAGATAACATCTATAGCAAAGCATATTATAACATTAAAGAAAATCAAGACAAAAGATATCAAAATTTTCAAAAGCGTGCAAAACTGAGGCCTGTTGCTGTTCATGATGTTGTATACTTGAAATCAATAGATAAATTTAAACCCAAGTATTCTGGGCCATTTATTGTTGTACAAAAACACTCGCCAGTTTCCTTTTCCATTAAGAGATTACATGCACCTGATAATAAAGCTTTCAGAGTCCATATTGATAGACTCCTTATTGCTCCACCTCGACGTAATTATTTGTTTACTGAACCCAACTCCAATGTAACACATAATATTGGCAATAATTCTACACATCCTTATAACTTAAGAAATCGCAATTAATTTTTTTCACAAAAAAAAGTTTGAATATATTTTGCTTCACAAATGCATTTTCCAATGGCCAAGGGAGTGTATTTGTTTGCTGTGCAGGAACTCGTCTTTATTTATTTTATTATTTTTATTTTTAGATGGCTGGTCCACTGTTTTTTTATATTTTTCTTTTGATGTAAAGACTATTTCTTGCATTGCAGTGTTGTTGAATATATATAATATTTATAAATAAGATGCATAAAAATAAAAAAAAAATAAAAAAAAATGAATGTTTCTAATGATAACATAAATGCTTGTAGATCATATTTTGAATTTCTAAATTAGTAATCAAGGTGTTATTTTTTTTATTTAATGTTTACTATATCTATTTTATTGGGTGAAGGTTAAACAAAAGTAAGATAATTGAAATATATTTAATAGAGATATTTCATTGGAATACAGATTTAGTTCATAGGAAATTAATTATTAATGATAATAGTGCTAACAACATACATACAGCTAAATTTTATAAGTTTTCAATTGATTTTTGGTGTACAACATGTGTTTGGTTTGTTCAATATCCAATCTAAATTTTTATTATTTTGGCACTCCCTCTCATCACTCAAAATTTTGTCAATTTGTTTTCTTTTACTTATTTATTACCCTATCCTAGATATATGTTGTCTCGTTCAAAATTTTCTCCCGGGAGAGCAACATTGGATATGTGATGAGAATCTATATTTTTGTTGACATTAATTTTTCAACATTTATGACACTTAATTAATCGGTTTCGTGAGGTGTCCCTACAGGGGTCTGTGGATTCTGCTGGGGGACGGAGGCCTGTGCCTAACAGTACAGGTCTTTCAACACGCCCTGTCCCGCTAGGATGTTAGCCTTAAGTTAACATCATTACACTTACATTTTTGTAAGGATTAAGGGAAGATTATTTTTTTTTTACTGCCAATGGCGTCCTTTTTAAAATCTTTCCTGTGTGGTATACACAAAAACTTTTCTGTTTCTTTACTTTTTTTTTGTACATAATTTTGTTTAACGTTGACCAATATGTGTAACCAAGGTGTTAGACAAATAAATATTACAATAATATGCTGGAACCTTTAGTATTACAACAATATATATGAATATATGTAATTTATATATATATATTTTCTTTTTCTCTATTTCACCATACATATTAGTGTGAAAATTTAGTATATTGTGTGTAAAAATCTAACGTTAGTAACTGTTACTGTGGCATTATTTGCTAAGTTCATCAAAAAAGAGACTCTTTCTTAAAAAAAAACATTTCAGCTGAAATTTTTGGTGGCATATAAAAAAACTATTTTGAACTGCATTTGAAATTACTTATAGAAGCCACATTTTTGCGCCTGTCATGACAAGGTGTTTCTCTTAAAGTTTTTTTGGTTATACTGATATTTTTGAAATATGTGTATTTTGTATTTTTGAATTAGTGTTTATATTTCATATATATTTTGTTTGTTCAATATTAAGCATTCATATAATTTTTACTTATGATGTAATATCATTTTTTTTAAGTGTGCGTCTTTGGTAAGTGCTTTTGAATATTATTGTTTGTATATGCATTTCTATACAGGAGGCGAGGAGGAGTTACTTGTTTTTTTTTTGCTAGTCGAAGGGGAGATATATGTGTGAGTGTTCTCACACATATGTCCTTTAAAAGCTTATTTATTTATCCAAATTTAATATATAACAAAAAGGAGGGATTAATATAGATTATATAAAATAAATCTTTTTAAATTTATCTAATTCAAGTAATTAATTATAGAGAATTTCCCGTTTTATTTTTTAAATCAAAATTTTCATTTCTTTGTTCTTCTATCGTTAAAAACACATTGATCTAGGAATAAAATAAAGCAATTTTTATATTGGGGTTTGTGAAAAATAGTTTGTGTATACATTTTCCCCGGATGGATTAAATCTATTTAGCCATAATTATTTATTTTCAGAGGGTAATTTAAAAAGCCGTTATCAACATATTTATACTATATACAGCTATTAATAAAATAAAACAAGCATTTGATTTCATATTTATTACCCTTGAATGTTTATGTTAAAAAAACCATTATTATTTCAAGAGGGTCATTATAATTCTAAAAATAGATTTATAATGATGTTCGATAGTCTGGGCGTCGCCTTCTTTGTTCATTGAGAGTTGAAGGTCATTTGGCATGGCTTCTCAATGTCAAATCGATTTAATATTTGTAACGAACTTTTTATATTCAAAATTTAGTATGAATATGTTAGAAGAACAAAGAAACAGTTTGGCATTCTTTTGGCTGCATTTCAAAGATGCCAATCTCCGGGGTTGCGATTTTAAGCTATCTGTGGCTAGCAGATTTAGTGTATCTTTTCGCTGTTGTTCAAGTCCTAAGAAGACGTAAATTGTTTGAGGTCCTCCTCCCTCTCTGTCTAGTTGATGGGGATAGAATATTTTTATCTGCTTACGGATATAGGAATGAAATGTAAAATTTTTGGTGACTACAAACTGAATATTATATTGCTACATAAATAAATCATAGTACTGAAAATGATGTGTCCTGATTACTTCGAAGTAAAGACTTCTACTTTATATTTTTAATAATTCTACGATCCGGCTTTTGTGTGAAACGAACCTGACTATACTAGGCAATAGTATAAAGGCGCATCTGTTTTATTTATTAAAATGAATCGTTCGCTACTCCAACACATTCTTTTGCAGCTCAAGAGATGACTACTTGAATCGTTTTTTCTATTAAATAAATGTGGAAACATTAAGTACAAACATGAGAGTAAATAAACACAACATACCTGTTTAGAGGACAGAGGAAGACTGAACTTTATTCAGTAGAAATTATGGCAATACAACAATACAGTGGTGGTGCCATCTATTGGCTAATACTGAATTTAAAACTTATTTTTACACTCCCACTAAAGTTTTAAATTATGCACAATGATAAAAAAAATATGAAAATATTAATGTCCAATAAAAGTCAAATAAGTATTACATGACAAAAGTTAAAGTTTTACACCCATTACTTGAGCGCACATTTCATGCTTGAGCCTTGGAACATTTTTAGTCTGCAATCATATTAGCAGTTGGCACACTTTTTACACTGACATGTCCATTTTGAACAGCTTCTCGTACAAAGTGATGTTGGATATCGATGTGTTTTGTACGAGCATGGTACATACTATTCTTGCTTAACCGTTTGACTGCTAAGCAGCACGATAGCGCTGCGATGTTTAGCCTCCAAAACTGCGAGAGGTAAAATTCAGATATAACCGGAATTTTTATTTTATTTTTTTGTACTCAAACAAAATCAATCAGTTAATAGCAACTCCTACGTAGCTACCAATGTTTTAGTTTTTTCCTGAGTATTTTTAGCCCTGCCTTTATTTCGTACCGCTTATTTATTAAAAGTAATTTTGTCTTATTTTATCGAAGTTATATATTAGAGAGAATTTTTCTATAAAGTTCCAAACTCATCTGCACTCATTGTATGAAAAAACTACATGGCTTTTGTGCATCAAAACACAATTGTTTAACCTTATGTTTTCATTATTTTTCTTTTACATTTTCTTTAACAAGATGTAAAAAGTAAAAAAAAATATATATATATATATATTTTATAAAGTTCTTTTCTTTCATTATTTATTCGTAAAACACAAAAAAGAATTAATAAATTAACCGATAATTATATGAGTGATTGGGTTTTACTTAACAACAGTTTTTTTTTTTAACGCCCAAAAAATATCAGCACAAGACGATGTCAAAAATCTAATCATTGAAATTAATTAAATGTAGTTCTTTCGAAAGAGAAATATCTAACGTGATTTTTGACGCATAAAATATTACGATGCTCGTTTCATTATTTTTAAAATATATATCTTTATATTTTGAAATAAGATGAAAATATAAATAAAAAATGGGCAGAGTCTCGATAAAATCTTATCAGAATACACACCTCTTCACTACGCTGAATTGCATATTTGGAAAACTATATTAAAATTGGATTTTTTCCATGTGTTAAATTTTCATAAAACGTTGTGTGTGAACAATTATTAATGGTAAAACGCGTTTTTTTTTTTATTATTCATCCTTTAATGATACTTAAATTGGCCTTTTACACACGCTGCAGAAAGGCGTGGTTTTCATTAATTAGATGTGTCTTTATATTATAGTGTGTGTTCATTAGAAAATTTCGTATGTTATTTCTGTAGAAAGAGCAATCGAGGGTAAATGATTTACGCATAAAAATACATATTTATATATGCCATTACAATTGCTGCTTACTTGAATTTTTTTATTTTTTACTGCAAGGCATTGTTTTTCAGATGGTATGATTGGGTTTCGAATTTTTTTAAAAGCTAAAATTAAATATTTACACTGGAAAAACTTTTATTCAGGCCTGGAACAATGATAACAGTTTAAGGATGTATTTCAGTAAGTGCTTCAGCATTCAAACAGTTAAATTAATCACACTATTATTGTCACAATATATAAACACAGATTTTGCTTGTGTCAGTTGAAGTTCTTTGACGATCTTATTTATCCATATAGCTTCCTTAGCTGCAGCAGAAAGAGCCATATATTCTGCTTCGGTTGTACTAGTTGCAACTGTTGGTTGACATTAACTACACCACAACACAGCTCCACCTCCAATCAGGAAGACATATCCTGTTGTTGATCTACGGTCTACAATGTCTCCACTATAATTCGTATCAGAGTAAGAGTAGCCGATGATTTCATCACTACAAACTTTGGAGAAATTAAGTGACATCTCTGTAGATCATTTAAGATAGTGCATAATTCTCTTTGCATCTACCCAATGACTTTTCGAAGGATTGTTGCAAAACTGGCACAATAAATTCACTGCATAAGCTATATCAGGTCTTGTGGCTTGTGCTGCATACAGTAAGCCTTTTGATATAGTATTTTTGAAACAGAATCTTCCCCGAATCCATTATTAAACAAATTACTTTTTGTTAAAACTTTGTTATGATCAAGAGGAGTTGTGACAGGGTTTGACTCTACCATGTTGTACTTACGAAGCATAGTTTCCACATATTGGGATTGATTTAGGCTAATGGACCCTTTTTGCCTATCACGTTCTATTTTAATACCCAGGCAATAATCTCCATTCCTAAATCTTTCATTTCAAATCATTTTTTAAGTTTTTCCTTTAGACAATTTTTGTGCTTTATGGAATTGCTAAATATTAAAATGTCATCAACATATATTGTTACAATGACTATATCTGTATCCTCATTAATTTTAATAAATACACAACTATCAAAGGTACTTTGCTTTAACTCTAATTGAACTAGGAAATTTTCCAGTGTTTGATACCAAAGTCTGCCACTTTGTTTTAAACCATCTAATGCTTTATTAAGCTTAAGTGCTTTCCCCTCTAAGTTCTCCTGGTAATAGTCTTTAAAACCATCTGGTATTTTAATATAAATTTCCTCACTTAATGTTCCTTGTACAAAAGCCATTACTGCATCCATTTGGTCAATTTCCCAGTTATATGTAGCGGCATAAGCCATCAAAATTCTTAATGTGACATATCGAACTACAGAGTGCAAATGTTTCATTGTAGTCTATCCCCTCAATCAGAGAGAAACCCTTTGCCACTAAACGAGTTTTGTACCTTTCAATTTCCCCTTTAGCATTATGCTTTACTTTAAACACCCATTTGCAATCTACAACATTTTTATTTTTAGGCTTATCTACTATTTCACAAGTTTTATTTTTAATATGACCAAGTATTGTTTCCGATATAGAATCTTTCCAGTGGGTTGCATCATGACCATTTAATGCCTCATCAATTATTTTTGGTTCACAGTAAAAATCATTTGTTACTGCTGCTAACGCTTTTGCTAAACACATGCGATCTAAATATCTGGCATACCATCCATGTTAAATTCCTGATACCGATTTGGGAGTCTATTAGTTCTATTTGGATGAGTTAATATTGGTGGACTATCAATTAAATTATCGTTACTTGAAGTACTATCAGTATCATGATCGTTAGCAGTGTCAGTATTTTCTAATGAGTTGCTTTCTAAATTATCAAGTATACCTTCTGCTTGATCATTTAAATTCTCATCTTCAATATCTGGAAATGTAACTATGCTCCCACTGATTGAGGCATCACTGTTAAATTTTGAATTTTTATCAACTGTTTCGTAATACATTTGATCTTCCAAAAAATATACATCTCGTGCACTTATGATTTCATAAGTAATTGGATCAATTAACCGATGGACCATGACAATACCCAATAAACATCATTTCTTTTGCCTTTATATCCCATTTAGAACGTTATTGTTTTGGAATATGAATAAATGCACGACACCCAAAAACCCTTAGATATTCCAAATTTGGCTTATCCCCACTCCATTTCTCATAAGGAGTCATACCTGGAACTGCAATTGTTGGAGAAATATTCTTACAGTGATTTGCAGTTTGAATAGCTTCTGCCCAATATTTTTGATCAAGGTGAGCATCTGCTAACATTGATCTTGCCCGTTCAACAAGAGTTCTATTATTAAGTTCTGCTACACCCATTTGTTCAGGTGTGTATGGAATGGATTTTTGATGTTGGATCCCTAATGATGTTAAATATTCACTCATAACAGAACTTACGTATTCTTTTGCATTGTCAGAGCACAGAATTTTGATTGGTTTACCAGTTTGATTTTCAGCATACATTTGAAACATTTTGAATTTTTCAAAAACTTCAGATTTATGCTTTAAAAAATAAACAAAAGTCATACGTGACAAATCATCAATAAAAGAAATAAAATAATGAGAACCACCAATTGATGTAACATCCATTGGTCCACATATATCACTATGTACAATTCCTAACAATTCTTTTGCTCTTCTAGCTATACCCTTAGGAAAAGGTTGCCTATGTATTTTACCCTTAATACATGAAATACAATTTAACAATTTTCCATTAAAAGTTAAACTCTCAAACATATCATTTAGTCTTGCCATTTGTCCTTTACTTAAGTGACCTATCTTTTTATGCAATAATTCATTTGAAGTATTTTGGGAAGAAATTAAGGCCAACTCAGTGCACAAATCAAGAGAGTATAAATTGTCACCAATGCCTGTTCCACTAGCAACTAACTGTTTACCTTTATAAACAAAACATCTTTCTCCCGTGAAGGTGCTAACCATTCCAAAATTTTTATTCATATATTTAATTGATAATAAATTAGCTGTTAATTTTGGCACATGCAAAACATTATTGAAAGTAACATGTACTTTCACAGCATTTCTATTTAAAAGAAATTTTACACTGCCCTTACCTTCAACTTCAATTACAGAACTTCCTGTTTTAATTTCTTGAATGCTAGGTTTTTGATAATTTTTTAGTAATTCTCTATAAGGAGTCATGTGATAAGAAGCACAAGAATCCATGAACCAAATCTGGGGATTTGGATTTGATTTTGTTATGTATACATCTGCTACATAAGCTTCTTCCCTTTTTGAATGTTTTGCCCCGTTACTAGACTTTTTACTGAATTTATTTTCACTATATCCAATCTTTTGTTGTGATAATTTTGTACAATTAGAACTTTTATGTCCAAATAACTTGCATTTAAAGCATTTTCCTTTAAAAGCAAAATTTTTCTTACTTTTAAATTTTTCATTAACAAAAGCATGTTCCTTAAAGTCATCTGTTTGAGGTTTAATATCTTCAGCTAATAAACGAGTTTTAACATTATCTACTGTTATTTCCTCACCACAATTTTTTAATGCCATAATAAGTGGTTCAAATCTGTCAGGTAAATTTGCTAAAATTATTCCTGCAATTAATTCCTCATCAGGTTTAACACTAGTTGTTTTTAGCTGTTGATAAGCTGAAATAGCCCTATGTAAATAATCAGACATATTTTTACAGTCAACATAGCGAGCATTAACTAATTCTTTAATTATTGAAACCTTTCTAGTTATTCCCTTATCTTCATATGTTTCAGCCAATACCTTTCCATGCTTCTTTCCCACTAGTTAATTCTATAATATCATTAAAGATATTCTCACTAACACCTTCTGTTATATAGGACAAGGCTTTGGTATCTTTTGCTGGATCTTCCTTAGTACGTTCTACATAATCCCATAAATCTTTTCTAATAAGGTGCATTTTCATAGAAAATTTCCAATTCATATAGTTAGCTCTACCAGTTAATTGGGTATGAGCAAATGTACCTTCTCCTCCAGACATGTTTAATCTGATCAGGCAAATTAGCCAAGAAACTCAATTTGAAATTAATTTTAATAAACTTTCAATTAAAAATAATTTATTTTAAAATAAATTGACCAATTTTATTTAATTAGAAAAATATAGTAACCTTTAATTAAGATTCACAAATTAGTAAGTTTACTAACATTCACTACTAGGCCTACTCTTAGGCCTAACTAAATATGTAACCAAAGAATTTAAGTTGTTATGTAATCAAATACAAGTATTTCAATTCCAAAAAATATACTTATAGAATTAAATTAAACTCAAAATTATTTTACAAAATATTCATGAAAAGAAAAGATATTACTTTCCAAACATTCATAAAAAAAAAACTTAAGCCTAACCAATCATGTGATCAACATTTAAGTATTTTAATTCTAAAAATTTACCTATAGAATTAAATAAACTTAAAAGATCTTCACTTAATATTTTCTTTTTTATTTATCTTATATTTGGGCCTGAGCCCATAAACTATTAAATAAATGTGGAAACATTAAGTACAAACATGAGAGTAAATAAACACAACATACCTGTTTGGAGGACAGAGGAAGACTGAACTTTATTCAGTAGAAATTATGGCAATGCAATAATACAGTGGTGGTGCCATCTATTGGCTAATACTGAACTTAAAACTTATTTTTACATTTTCCCGTAGTAATATTTAGTTGAAGAACTTATAGTCTCTGTTTCTATATTCTTATTGTCAGATTCAGGAATTTCAGAATCTGTAGAATGTGAACTTTCTTGATTATATTATTCCAAACACTCTTCAGCGTCACTAAAATTACTTCCTATTTCTTCTAAAATCCTTCGTAACTCATCTGCATAACGCATATCAGAAGGTTGAATAATGTTTTGTGGCCCCAATCTCAAAGCAATGTTTCTTCCCTTTTGTTCGAAATTGTAACGCACTGAGGGACGTGAGGTCTCTCAGACCGACCATAAAAAAATAAAAGAATTTCAAAAGGAAGCAGGTGCAAAAATTTCTAGCCAATGAGAAAAATGAGAGTCAGTGTCTCAAAAAAAATAAGCTACTGGAGGAATCTGTCCAATCAAGCTAAAAATGGAATAGGGGTGATAGAAAAGAATTTTGAAGCGGTCTCTGAGACCAACGCCCCCCAGTTACAGGTCAAAAAAGAAAGGTTGATATGTCGATAAAAAAGGTCATGAAAATTTTTTTCAGGTCATGAATGTTTTTTCTCTGTAGTCAGTAGACACCCTGAATCAACGAAAAAGGAAAATGATAAAATACTTCTTCAGTCATTTATTTTACATAATTTTACAGGCTGGTATGTCACATAAAATTTTATTTTGTTAAAAAATGTCTGGAACTTCAATTTAATTGTCCATCAGTTTGTCTGTTCGCAATATTTTTAGCATGTCTTGGAATTAAGATATTTTATTTAAAGTAATACTATTGATTGTTTCTTGTTCAAAATAGAATGCTTGTCACTACTAGTGTGCACACATGTACAATCAAAATAAATTAGATATGTTACTTTGTGTAAGGCTTTGTGTCATATGGTCTGTAGAGTTTAAGTGGTATGAAGGCTATAAAAATTCTTCCGCTGTAACTTTTTCTTTTCTCCAGTGCATTGGATGAAAGAAGCATCATTTTTAGCATGTGCAAAAGCATTTTTTCTATTGAATATGGTTGGATTAGCATTAAAGTTTTGTTTACCGGATCATATGAAAGATTCGGATACATTATGATACATAACAGGAAATGGTTGAAAGTGCATTTTTAGTAGTATTAACCATTTTAAATACCTTCCTATATTGTTTGGTGAATGCTAATATTTTCAATTTGACTTTCTGTCTGTCATTATGCCTCCTGTATATCTGTAATAATGAACTTCTGTTTTTTTATAATTGTAAAAGTTCAGCAGCTTTGTTACAGAACATTCTGTTGTTTGCCTATATAAAATCTCTGCAAAACACATACAAAAAATCTTTTTCATGAAAAGGCATGCATTTTTTTTTTTTTTTTTTTTGTTTTGTTTTTTAAAGTTATTTTACATATTTTTGAATTGGGCCGGGCCGGGTCGGGCCTGATTTTATCATTTTTTGTCCTTGTCAGGCCATATACTGGTAAAAAATAAACGGGCTGAGCCCAGGATGAATTTTTCGATTTCATACCGGGCCGGGTAAGCAAAGCTTTCATGCGGACCTGGCTTGGGCCTCAAAACTTTGGCCCAGGCATGACCTCTAGTGTGAACAATCAATTCAGAACTTACATGCCCAAAACGTGCATGCCATGATTCAACACTGTTTGTATTTACATGAAAAACATTAATATTTGAAACTTGCCACCCATTCTGATTTACAACCTTAGGATATACATTCAGGGGTCTGTCTAGGGGGAAAACTGGGTCCGTTTTCGGACCTTTCACAAAATTCCAGGCTAAAAAAACAGATCCTTCACAAAATTCCATACTCATAAAACGGACCCTTAACAAAATTCAGTTCGGAGATAAACAAAATTTTCCCAAATTTTTTTGGAAAAACAAAGCATTTATAAAATAATACCGAGCAATGTCAACAAAATGCCAAGTTTGGTTGAATTTTGTTCATTGGTTTGTGAGATACTGTGGCCACAAAATTTTTGATACACACATAGACAGAGATTTAAAAAAAAAAAAATAGTCAAATCGTGTTCGAAACATCTCAAAACATGTAAATACATCAAAAAATTTTCATGAATCCAATACTTTCTCCTTATATATATTTAGAAGAAAGTAATGAAAGCAGTTCAAAATTTACACCAAACATGGAAATTAAAACTTCTGTAATGAATCGATTTATAAGTTATTCCAATTTATTATATGCATATGAGGGTTTTATGTTTTTACAAGTGACCAATAGAAGGCACTACTGAAATTTGTTTTCAGGGTATTTGTAAAATTCACATTTTTTTTTTTTTTTTTTATCTTGGAGTCAGTGGCATCTTAGAAATTGTCTGTATATTTTGTTTTCAGTGAGTGTTTAAAAGAAGTAAGTAAGTGAAAAAAATGGAAGTAATTCATGAAGGTTTCCGTGGAATGATTTTAAGAAAGGCCTCACTCGACAAGAATGCATAGTATCACTTTGTGAAACTTTTGGTAATGAAGCACCATCAGAAAAGACTGTTTACAATTGGTTTGCAGAATTTCGTCGGGGTCGTGTGTTCGTCAGTGATGAATCTTGTAGATGCAGAGCATACTGCATTCGTTGTTTCCCCATGCATTTTCGATAACAAGTTTTATTTTTTTTTTATTTTTTTTTTCACCACCTCTTAGAGGTTTAATTTAGTTTATTAATATACATAATTACTTTTTTTTTCTCTTAACATCCAAAGTTTAAATTTTATTTCTTAATTCTATAGTCTCTTACTAAGAACTAGTAAATTTTGTAAACACAACAACGTTAGATCTAACGTTGTTGTGTTTACAAAATTTACTTTAATAAGCTGTTTAAACACTACTCGATGCCACTGATGATCGAGTAGTGTTTCAAGGTGGTGAAGACCAGAAGAAACAACAGTCTCGTCAAACTTCGTGCACTGTACCTGCCAGTGAAAAAGATGGGGCGCTCCATGTGAAACTAGTTCGGCGGTAAAAGCAACATGAAGAATTAAAAGTTGTATGTCTTAATTATGTATTATAGTTATACTTCATGGTTAATTTTTATAAAGTATTCTTCATTCTTATTTAAAGATTTGAAGTTAATTTTACACTATCAAGCTTTATTTCTTCAGGCTGCTTAGTATGAATCCATTTTTTTTATTCTGCATTTTTAAGAAAGTACTTTAAATTTGTGAACAGAGTAATCAGTTTTGAAACTGGATTTATCTCACTAAATTCAAATAAGTCAAAGCCAAATTTCAAGTTAGTTACTATGACTACAGTAAATTTGATAATATTTCAGTTTGATATTTCACTCATTATTATGTGTGTTAAAACTTTAATTTTTACACAATTTTTAAAGTTAACAGTAACCACATTTTCGAAGTTAACAAATTTTGTGAAGGATGACCAAAATTGGTAGTGATTCCAAACAACATTGATACTGTGCGCAAGATGATTGAAGAAGATTGGCATGTCACATATTGTGAGATAGAAGCATCCCTTGGCATATCACAGATTGCAATACATTTGATTTTGCATGAACATTTAGCTGTTTAAAAGATTTGTTCCAGATGGATTCTGCACAATTTTACAGAAGCTCAAAAAGAGGCTCGTGTAAATGGGTGTAAGGTGTAAGGAAAAATGCTAAAAAATATCAAATTGGGAACAGCAAAATCTGTTTACTCCACACACATTGATACAGGTGACGAAACTTGGATATAATAGCAGGAGACTTGGCGTTGGAATATTTAAACAGGAATAAACTACTACGTCAGAAACGCCAAAGAAAAATTATTGAGGTGCATACAGCTGTTTCGGTAGCCTAAAGCGTACCGTCATCAGTGCAAAAAGAATTCTGAATCTTGAGAAGTGCTCGTATATATAGGAGAGGGACCGGATTTAGTTCAACCAATAGGAATACGGAAGAGGTGGGGAGTGTGGCCAATAGGAATTAAGGAATGAGTAGCTGTGTAAACAGTAGAAAAATTAAGGAAATGTGGACTGAATGTAAAATTTCCAACAATCAGACAAATAGGGAACAGCGAAATCGCAATTTACAAGGTTTTTAAAATTTTTATAAATATGAAAAGCTTCAAAGAAATCGAGTTCATGGATGGATTTAGGTCTGCAAATTATTTTAGCTGAATTAAATTTAAAATTATGATTTTCCTCCCAGCAATGTTTAGAAATAGCCGATTTATTGGTTTCTTGTTTGCGGACGTAATTCATATGTTCTTTTAGACGAAATTTAAGACTGCGTTTAGTTTGGCCAATATATGATAAACCACACTGACAGGAAATACTATAAATGCCCCAAGAATTATGCATATCAATGGGATCTTTTAACTGAGAAAAGGTGAGTTTATTGGAAGGCGAAAATATTATTTTAAAATCATATTGTTTGAGAATTTTAGCTATGGTTTGACTGGTTTTAGAAAAATAGGGTAAAACAATACTGATATTAGATGTGACTGATTTAGTAGACGAAATACGAGGGAGTTGTAATTTTTGGATAGCTTTGTCTATAATGGAAGGGTCATAACCTCTGTCAATTGCGATGGCTTTCAGGTATTTAATTTCAGATTTCAATAAAATAGGATTTGAACAAATATTAAGGGCACGGTTTACGAAAGTATAGAAAGCAGCCATTTTTTGGTTAGGTGGGTGACATGAACGCGCATGAGGAGGAAGGGAGACTGCAAAATTTTTACGATAGACAGTGGTTGAAAATCCATTTACAGTGCGAGAGACGAGGGTATCAAGAAATGGAAGGGAGCCATTATTATATTCGTATGAGTCAGAAACTAAACAACAGTCCACTGTTTGGGTGCTTCCGGATGAACCAAATCCTACGAAAGTTGTTCGTTTATGAATCACTTCCAAGAAAATGATTGCTTGTTTCTTCGGCCTTACAGGACATATCACAACCATTCCTTTAGAGCAGCGGTTCCCAACCTTTTTAGTTGTGCGGACCACAAATTTTATAAAAAAGACTTTGAGGCGCACTAACTACTTAACATACAAGTAAAAAATAATGGCAAATAGGCATCTATATGTGTTATATATATATGTATATACTGGGCAGATATATCAGTAATTAGTAAAAGATACTGTACAAGAAGAATTAATAATAATAGTAATAAATTTATTGTATTTACTTAGCTGTTACCTCTAATAAATTTCAAAAACAAGTGATAAAAAAAAAAAAAAAACCTCTTAATGAGATTTTTGACATTGTTTGTCCTCCACGAGTGAGTCAATATCTGTATTGAAACTGGATAGTTTTAGCCTCAAATCCCTCTCAACATTCAATTTATTAGTATATTTATTTTTCAAAAAAACTAAAGATGAAAAAGCTCGTTCACACAGATAGGTTGTTAAAAAGCCCATCAAGTGTCTCAGTGCAATTTTTGCAATAGCTGGATAATCTTGCCGAACGTTTATCCAAAACGTGATCAATGGTGTTGCTTTAAAAAGTGATTTTAGAATCCGGTCACATGATAGTTCTATTAACGCGTCTTCCACTCTTTAAGATAATTTCAATCTTTTTAGGTAATTTTCTTCAAAGGGATTTCTGATCAATTGGATTTCATCTGATGAAATCCCTGAACAACAGCCAACGCGTTTTCCTTATTGACTACTACGGAAATTTTGAGTAACACCACATCTCACTAGTGAATCGTCTTGAAAAACTGGTATTTGACCTCAATATTCCATGGCCCAGTACCGCACTGCCGGTGGCCCACTTGTGGGCCGCGGCCCATGGGTTGGGAACCGCTGCTTTAGAGGATCGAAAAACTGTTAACACTAAATGGTATTTGGTATACAGAAATTTGTTTGCCAAAGTCATCAATGAAATCAGGAAAAACAACAAAAATCGCCACATCATTCTTCATCACGGCAACACCAGCTCCTGCACAGCATGTGAAACAATTGATTATTTGAAGGGTTAAAATATCAAATTAATGTCTCATTACCCATATTCTCCTGATTTGTTGCCTAAAGACTTTGTCTTGTTCCCTTATGTTAAAAAATGCGTGGGCAGCGATTTTAATCACCTCAAGAAGATGTTGATGTCTTCCAAAACATTGTGTCTGAGATATCAACTTCAAAGTGGAAAAACTGTTTCAAGAATTGGTTTGAACGGATGGAAAAGTGTATAAATCGTAAAAGCGAATATTTTGAAAAGCAATAAAACAGTTTGTTCCCAAAAAATTCTTTTTCTTCTCACTTTTTGTAGAAACTTAAAAGGCAACCCTCGTATATTTATTTAAACATGTATTTAGTGTGATTTTATGTACTTTATCAATTATATTTTTAACTTTTTTTCATAAGTATTTTTTCCATATTATGTAATTTATATAGTTAAATTTAAGTAAAATTATAGCTGAGATATTCTGAAATTTTTTTGAAGCCACTCTTACCCCTGAAGTTAAGCAATGTATTACAAGTCTTAGTTTGATTAAATTAGAAAAACAACAACATGGAAACATTAATTTTCCCAACAGATGATTCTGTCAAAAGTAGCTTATTTGCCAATAAGTTACATTGATAATTCTAAAATTAAAAAACTTAAAGCTTGCAGATGAACAGTGGTTTAGAATAGAAAACTCACAACTCAGTTTAATAGAAAGTAAATTTAGATATTTAGTAACAGGGTCGTTAGAAGTTCAAAATAATAATGGGGCATGTTTAACTAATACTTTTCCTTATAATGTCTAACTAATACATTTCCTTTAAGAGTAGAAAATAAACAGGGCCACTGTTCTTTGCAAAATTCACCCACTTTTTTCTAAAAAGGAAACACAGTTTGAGATATACTAAAACAGATTTTGTGCCATCCATTGAAATTATATATTCTCTCCATTTAGAAAGTTTTGGATTTAAGAAAATTTTTATTTTCAGTTTTCACTAGATTAACCTGTTTAGATTGGATCATTCTTAGAATATGCCTGTCCTTTCACTTTTTAAATATCTCTTTTCTATAAATATTTTTAACCCTCTCAGCATGTAGCCTCCAATGACATTTCCACTTAAAATATAATTTTATTGTCTAAAAAAAATAATCTTATTGATTACTCTAGTTTCATGATTTTAAGTTACAATTTTTACATCTCACACGATTTGAAGAGGTCAAGACTCAAGGTCGCATACTTGCCAACTTTTCCGGTTTTCCTGGAAGACTTCCGGTTTTTTAGCGTATCTTCCGGTCTTCCGGACAGATGATGAAATCTTCAGTTTTTAAAAAAGTCTCGGATATCGTTCGTTTTAAAAAGAAACCCCAAATGTTCCACGAAAACTCCCGATTCTCAATCTTTCTCCATCTATAACATGAATGTCAATATTCATTTCAAACTTGCTTTATGAGATTCTAGAACATGTAAAGAAATAGAATTGTTAAATATTTCTTGCTGATGTAATTATTTTTGCCCCCCCTTCCCCCCTTATTATCTCCAACTAGTGATCAGCAATCAAATGTTCCTCAGAAGACTTTTGTTTCCCAATCTTTATCTATCTGCAACATAAATGATAATAAATATTAATTTTAAACTTCTTTCATTAGATTCTAGAAGTAGAGTTAAAAGAGTTTAATATTTCTTATTCTGTAATTATTTTTGTATTCCCTCCCCCCCTTCCACCAGATTGTAATCAATTCTAGAAACAATAAAGCAATGGAAGTGCTCAATATTTCTGACATATGTAATTATTTTTAGACCTTTATTGCTGAATTTAATGAATCTGTTTATTTTTCCTCAATTAAATTAAATATTTGTTTGTCATATTTTTTCAAAAGTGTAAACATGGGGGGAAAAATGAATAATTTTTTCAAATAGGAAAATTTTGTGCATTCTAGCTGGCGCCACCCCTGAGTATAATCAAATCTAAAGTAACATTTTTATAGATTGCTTCAAAATATTAAAACTGTAAAACTGTATTGTTTAATACGTCAAAGAAAAAAAATCTTCCCTTTTTTTATGAAATCTTCTGGTTTTTCAACAAAAATCTTCCCTTTTTTTATTAAGATTGGTTGGCAAGTATGAGGTCGCCTTTCGCCACGTGGCGACTTAATTTGAAAAAGTGACGATAAAAAATTTGGTATGATCGCCATTTTTTCCGCGAATTCGTGAACGTATTTCTTCCGTTTTTAAAGAAATCGCGGATACCATTCATTTAAAAAAAAAAAAAAGAAATCCCATTAATCATTGGTGATTGTTAATGGGATTTCGATGATGATTGCACCTTCTGATTTCCAATCTTTCTCCATCCACAACATAAATGTCAATATTCATTTAAAACTTCCTTTATGAGATTCTAGAACCTAAAAAGAAATAGAATTGTTAAATATTTCTTGTTTGTGTAATTATTTTTTGCCTCTCTCCCCCTTTTCTTATTTCCAACTAGCAATTGCCGATATTTTCTGTAGTTGTTTCTCAGTCTTTCTTCATCCATAATATAAATGGCAATATTAATTTTAAACAAGGTTTATTAGATTCTAGAAGTAAAATTGAGAATTTAATATTTCTTATTCATGTAATTATTTTTTAACCCCCCCCCCCCACTTTCCCCATTTCTAGATAGTGATAAATAATCAATTCTAGAAACAAAGCGATAGAAGTGCTTAATATTTTTCACATACGTAATTATTTTTAGACTTAACTTGATGAATATATTTATTTTTTCTCAACTAAATTATATACAGTGAACTCTCGTTAAAACGGACAATCAAGGGCCGGCAGTTTTTGTCCATATTAACGAGAGTCCATTATAACAGGAGTTCATAAATTGGAAGTTCGATGTTAGCCCCTACAAGTACAGTAAAGCGTAATTTTGAATGTTTGTCGCCTATGCATTTTTCTCCTCTAAAGTGTAAACTTTGAGAAGGCTGAGCTTTATAAAAAAGTCCTGTTTCATAAATGTTAAATATGTTTTTAGCTTTGATAGTTCGTAGTCCTTGATAAGGCACGACAAATTCTCTTTCCAGTCTTTTATGTTTTCTTCTGGTACATTTCCAATAACGAAACCCTTTGATATGTCTCCACAATAGAAGCGGAGACAGGTGCAAATTGTTGACTTCAACTGTCACTGTCAATCAATACTGTTTACCTCCCATGATGTAATAGCACATAGTGAAAGATATTCACCCTTTTATTATTGCACCTTTTCATGTTAAAAAATAAATAAATAAATAAACTTGAAATTGAAAAAATTTTGGAAACACTCTTTTTTGAAAAAAATAACCTTTGACGGGGAAAAAATGTCCGTCTTAATGAATGAATTGTATGTATAAAGCGATGTTTATTACATGCAATTCCTATAGGCCTCAGACGGGGATTCTTTTTTTGTACGTAATAACGAGAAATCCATCTTAAACGGGGCCGTCTTAACGAGAGTTCACTGTATTTATATTTCATATATATACAAAATTGTATAAACAGGGAGGTGGGGGATGAAAAATAGATTTTTAGGTATGAACATTTTTTCTAAATTAGTTTAAGAAAATTAATGCTCAGTTGATTTCATACATGTTTAAAACTGATAATTAAATACTATGTATATATATATATATATTAATGTATGAGTAATGAACATACGTAAAAATTTTATTCTATATATGTTTGAAAATGAAAATTTTGTTTTTCTGATGGTATGAAATTTTTATAAGGTTTTTTGTGGATATAAAGTAACTGCTGTTATATTAAAGAATTTTTTTGTGTTAATGAAATAATCCTGAAAATATTTAAAGTAGTTAAAAGCTATATATAACTGTTTAGGTAGTCAATTTATTAAAAGTGATGCTAATAATGTCCAGTCCAACCAATCAATCATGTTTACAGAAAATTTTCAGCAAATTTCTAATTTTAGCAATCACATGCCAGTTAATAAAAATATACCTCTGATAGATAATAGGCTAGTACAGATTCTTTGCCTCCTCAGACTCAAAATAATTTCATTTTCCTCTCTTTCTGATCATAATTATTTTCCATTTGCAGATGGAAATGCCAGACTAGACGAAATTTATTAATTTAATCAAATTTTTGTATTTCTTTTGCAATGGGACATAAAATGAATATTCTTGTAAAAACACAAATTGTGTATGAGAAATCACATTGTCAGATCATATCATCATTATAGCCTGCTGTTTTCCTGTAGCAAAATGCATGTAAATATTTATCTATTAAAGTCCATATATTTTCCCTCATTACTAAAACTTTGAATTTTAAAATCTTCTTTCTAAGTACTATAGTTATTAATAGCATTTAAAAAAAGCTGGATTACATGCTATTATAACTACATGCTTATAGAACTCACTCTTAAAACACTAACAAGAATAAAATCATAAGCATTCAGTGGAAGTTCAGACGAGGTCATATCTTCCCTCAAAAACCAAATCACTTTTCAATGATTCAATTACTCAATCTGTTTTGTCTTCCTCTTACCTCCTTTCATTTCTTCAGATATTGAAAAATTTAAACAAGAGAAGTGCGTAAATTTAAATTATATATATATATATATATATATATATATTTTTTTTTTTTTCTATAATACCCCCCTTTTTTTTTATTGGCAGAAATTCACACATATATTATATGTACATGTTTATTGTGTTATTAAATGACTAATAATACAATAGTCATTTAATAATAGTGACTATTGTATTATTATTAAAATACAATAAAGAACACTACATCTTAATTTGATTTTTCGACCATATCATTTGTGTTTTTATGCACACACACATATATATCATATATATATATATTATGTGTATGAATCCGATGTATAACGACGACGACTCATGAGTGGCCACTGGCCACTTCTAAAAATTTTAAGTCTTGACCTCTATGTGTTAATATAGAATTGGGAGCATATTTTCAATTGTTTTTTGGATTTTAATATTTGGAATAACTTGTAATACTATAACAAATTCTGTAGAGTTTGAAAGTATTTTGTAACCTAAACTATATAAGTGCAATCTATGTGATTTTTAGAAATTCTTTATTCCTCAACTTTAATTTATTTTAGATAATTTGGAGTAGAAGGCTGATTTTTATACCCACTATGATTTTTATTTCATGTATTTACCCTATATAAACTTTTATATGTATAAAAAAAAAAAAAAAAAAATTTCAGGTCTTTTATAATGGTGATCCTGAAGCTGCACTGATTCAGTTCCAAACTCCTGCTGAAGCAACTCTTGCACATAATAGTACAGATGCAGTGCTCAATAACCGCTTCATTCAGGTGTTCTGGCACAACAGAGAGGTGAACAAGAAGGAAGCGCCTCATCTGAAAGAAGTGATCACTAATCAATCTGAAAAGAATAATGTTGAAAAACTGCATTCAGCAACTTCCTTGAAAAATATTTCTGCAGAAAAGAGTCTAGAAAAATTGCCCGAGAGAGTAAGTTTTCATTAATCTTAACTAATCATTACTAATCATTTTTACTTTATTCCTTACAGGTAAAAAGAAATTATATTGATGGATTGACCATTTTTTAGGAAAATGCCTGTCTGTGTGTTACTCAACTCAAATTTTCGGACCGCAGTAGCTAACAAAAAAAAAAAAAAGACATGACACTTTATGTTGGGTTGTACATTCATGTAAGTGAGTACTGATTAGATTTTGCTCCGTAGGTTTGTTCTCAGTAGGTTTGTGAAACATATGCTCTTGTTTCTTTTTCCTTTCTGAGAGGACTCTATCTCAGTTTCTACAGTGCATTGTGCATGTGCACAAAACTTCATGTGCGATTGGCTATTATGAAGAAGTGAGATGACATACTATTTGGGAGTTTGCAGATTCCCATATTTGCTCATTGTAGGGATTTATTACGCGAGGAAGAGCTCTGGCAAGTTTTGCTAGAGAACATTATGTAATTAAGAAATTCAGCATCAGCCTCTATCCTCCTCTTAAAGGGACTTATTAGAAAGAAGAACACCTGCATACAATCAGCGACTCCTGTGAGGCAAATCGAGAAGCAAGTACTGGAGTGGGAGATTTATGACCTTTTAGGGTGTTGGATAATGGTCACAACAGATCAAAGAAAGCGGTCCATGTTTGACCAGTTAGTATACCAAACTGGCATGAAATACATTTATTAATATCACATAATCAACAGATTGGGAAAAAATTCATTTTTCCAACTGAGTGAAAATAATGCTCGGACCGGGAGTCGAACCGCAGAACTTTTACTTACAAGGTCAACGCTCAACCAATTGAGCTATCCAGGTCAACAACCAGTGGGCATTACTCACAACCTTTAGGCAGAACAACTGGTCTATCATGTAGAGATCTCGACAGAATTACAGGGCCATAGCTCCCCCCCCCCCGGGTTGGGGGGAGCCTAGCGAGAATAAGGGGCCTCGGAATTTTGGTATTATCAATTGTTGAGACAATTTGTAATATTTATTAAATTTTTTGGGGGGGGAAAAAAAGCTTTATTATATGCTTATTTAAATTTATTTTAAATATTTTCATCCATTTTAAAACAACAATGAACCTTTTTAATACTTTTCAACAAAGTTGAAAGGTGTTCATGACTTCGGTTTGTCTTTGTGACTGCATTCTAATCCCCATAAATATTTTCAGAATTTATTTAAGCTGATATACATTATTCAAGCTCATTTTGATTTGTTCCCTATTGAAAATTGCTGTAAATAGCACGAATAGTTTGTATACAGGGGCACCTAAAAGAATGCCAATGCATTGTATTCGTCATTCATATGTCCTATGTATGCATTCGTCATTCATATGTCCTATATCTTAACATGTAAAATTAATATTGCTGCATACGCAAGCATTCGTAAACTGTCTCTGAATGAAAGAGGAAACTTGCAGAGGCTTAAAAGCTTATTTACGAAAATTCTCAAAGATTACAGGTCTGTATATCACATATCAACTTAAATACCAGCTGACAACTTTAAAATCACAGCATAAACCAACACCATAGCATTAAGCCGGTAGGCGAGAAACTGACTGACTTGGCCGGAATGGGTTTCTTTTTATAGCAACCTATAAACCTAGAATTTTGTGGTAACTTCTAAACTAATCAAGTTAGAGCTTAGATATTTGAGATATTGACAATAAGGATTTTCTCTTGAAGGTCGTCGAAAAAGTCGACAAATTTTGCCCCAAGGCCATTCCCTGCTTTGGTGAAGCTTTTTAACGGAATTTTAAAGGGACATACCGTATATTTCCGTGTATAAGCCGAGAATTTTTGGAAATTTTTCGGAAGCTGAATTATATTGGTCGGCTTATACACGGATCTACATTTCTAGCAAAAAACGTACTTTAGAAACAATGATTGAATACATATATTTTAAGCTTAAAAAGTAGATAGAAAGCTTAAAAACTTTACTTATTGTTTCTATCACTTGTCCTCACAAATTGCTCAAAACATTTTTTTATAGAACATAATATAAATAGAATATAATAAATGACTGTTTAAATTATTTAAAAACCCTTTTGAGTGCTTTTAAAACACGCGTTAAACTTTATTTAATATGTTCGTTTTGCTTTACTTTCTTTCTTTTCCTGACTCCGTTTTGTTTACATTCTTTAGACATCGCGGTACAATCTTGTTGCCAGATCCATTACTATCAAGAGTCTGTTCGGAGGTTGCATGTTTTCACCACTGAATGGCGTTGACGGCGGTTGAATATTTATGCCGTGTTGAGCCGTGATTGGCTGTTTGCTCTTCGATCATACTGCATGTTTTAGACACTATCATATAAATAGGTGTTTTATTTTGAGTTGGGGATGAATTCGACTGGTAAAGATGCTATGGTAATATTTTCTGTTTTGTCTGAGGCTGGTCCTCGTGAATTTATTTATTCAATTAGCAGTTAATCGTTTCAAGGATGCAGTCGTTAAAAATGTGAAATAGTTGTCAAAATATGTAAAGTTCATTTTCCAAGTTAGCAGCCATAATGGTTTTGAAGTTATCAATTGTTAAATTATGTATGTTCAAATGACGGCTAGGAATTTAAAAAGCAAGATCGTCTTTTGGCTGTGAGTTTTTTTTGAAGATTACGGCATTTGTTTGAACTGTATCTTTTGAATGTCATCTTTGACTTTTCCATTTTCCATGCTATGTGTCAACCAGGCGACCGCAGTTTTTTTGAACTTTGCTTGTGAATACTTTTAACTTGCCAAGCTCTTTTCGTTTTTTCCTATACTATGTGTCAACCAGGCGACCATAGTTTTTTTCAAGTTGCAGCTTCATCAATTGTCGGTTATTATCAAGTTTAAATATCATCAGTTGTTTCTTGCAATCGTTTTATCGTTATATGTGATGTCTCATTTAGAAAATCTGGGAGTCGGGAAATTTTTTTAAAGGTAAAGCCTTCTTATAAATTAAAAATGTTAGATTTAATTTATTGGTCAGTTCAGTTGTTTTTGAAGTTAACTTTTTGATAACCTTTGAATATAAACATTGTTTTTTCATATACATTTGTTGAGTTTCATAGCTAAAACTAATTGTTAAATATTTTTTCTATTTGTTATTGTTGGCTTTTTGAATATTTAAAAGTTTTTTTAATAAAAATGTTTAAACTGAATTTGACTTTGTTTTACTTGTCAAATTTTTCCTTTAAGTTACACTAGTCATTAAATTTATTAAACTTTCACTGTTTATCTGCTTAAATATAATGGAAATAAAAGTTTGACTTTTATAAGTCTCATCTATCAGAATTATATTGGTCGGCTTATACACGGATCTACATTTCTAGCAAAAAACGTACTTTAGAAACAATGATTGAATACATATATTTTAAGCTTAAAAAGTATATGCAAAGTAAAATAGTGATATTAAACCTTATTTTTAAATAATTATCACATATAAAACTCTTAAATTAGCAATTTTAAATTTATTTTACAAAACGCTCGATGTAGTCACGTGTGTTTACATTTCTTTATGACCTCTGGTAACTGAAGTCATCGGCAGAGTGCACGAACGGAGTAAATTCTCTGTCTGATTCAGAAATAGTATAAGAGAAACTTTAAAAAAACAGGACTCCCAATCATATTTTTAATTTATACAATTAAATTTACAGGGTTCCCCTTTGAGCCTTTGAGAAGGGCGTCGCGCCCTGCCTGCCCTTTAAATTTTTATGAGCGCCCTAACTGCCCTTTAAAGTACAAAAATGCGCCCTCCTTGCCCAAAAAACGCACCCTTTATGCCCGAAAATCGCGCCCTTCTTGCTCCCAAATTTAACCACCACGACCCAAAATAGCGCATTTTTTCTTCTTTTTAAATTTTCTTAGAAATACAAATTTTCTTTCTAGAAGCTTTTTCACTTTTCTTTGTGTTCTACTTATTGCAAAAGCGAGTTGACACTTAGCAGATGTATTAACTATTTATCAGCGTAAAGATAGTTGCCGCGGAACTTCTTTAAATGACCCTGCAGCCTGCTGGCTAGGGTGGGGTGGGGAACAGACAAATAAGTGCCTCCCCGGTGTTATAGCAAAAAGAGAAGGGGAAAATATGGAAGATATCGCTCTATTCTTATATTCCAATAATCCTTTTGCTTCATAAATCATGTTTTTTTTTTTTTTCTTTTAATCTTTAAAATTACGTTAACAAAAATAACAAATCTAATTACTTTTATGATCTAGCTGAAGAACCACATAAATCATCGTTAAGTTCAATCTCATAAATAAGTAAAAAAAAAAGACTCAGCAAAGAGAAGCGTTTGTTTACATTAGATGAAAAACCACAATCAATTAGAATCAAAAGCTGAAAGAAGGGGGAATGAAAAGGAAATCTAGATTGTGCAGTGCTTTGATTTTTATTTACACGATAACCACAGACAAGGATATTCTACTTATCTGTGACAATAACAAAAGTTCATTTATTTTAATGATAAAAATTATAAATAAATAAAATAAAAAATTCCTGATGTAAAATAATTATTTGATTTAATAATATAAGAGATATGGATTTAAAGCTAATAAACTTCTAACGGTGATGTTGCGGTGTACACATTAAGGCTGGTCGACTACGCCGAAGTCCTAGACCTGGGAGCTATGCCTTTCGTTAAAGACTTTTTAAGATGTTTTAATCCGTATTCGCGCATTTCGGAGTCAAAGATGGAAACTCCAAAGTTTCACAGGCGAAGTGTCTACCATTGTAGAAAAAAAAAAAAAGAATATTTTTTATGACTTTACTTTTTTTGGGATAATTCAATATATAACTCAGTTTTTACAGTGTGGGGCCATTCTAAGAAAATTACAGATATGAAATGGATATTTTACCAAGAATTGGCACAAAAATTTCACTTATAAACTGACTCTGCACGAAAGTCATACGAATTACTTGCGCATTTAGAAATAAGCCAAACCAAAACATTTAATTTTTAAGAAATCAGGCACCAAAAAGCAAAGACTTCCAACTTAAGACTGAATATTTTAGTATTTTTGAAATTTGTGTAAAAATGCTCTCGCATTTCGGTAATTAGTCACAAAATTATTACAAATATCACAAATCATTAAAAAAAAAAAAAAAAAACTAATTACATCGATTAGCATAAAATTAAAGCCTATCTTAGGTATTGCTATTAAACATAAATTTTAATAATTAACGGCAAAATGATTACATACTTCCGCTATCCGCTAAAAAAAAATTTAGAAAGTCAGCTTTTTTCTCAAAGCGCGGATTTTATTAACATCGGAATAATAAAGTATTTCATAAATAGTTGCAATTAAACGTAAATTTTCGAAAGTTAGCGGTGAAATCGAAATGATCCTGTATTTCCGAAATCGGCTGCAAAATTACTGAATATTTTGAGATTAAACTATAAAAACAACTCAAATTTATCGATTAATGACGGAATAGATAATTATTTGGAAATTCAGCTTTGAAAACAATGTGATTTTAATCTTAGCAGCAAAATAATAGAGTATTTCGATTCTTACAGTTTCCTTTTTACTTTCTTCTATATTTAATAGAAGAAAGTACTGGATTCGTAAAAATTTTCGACTTCCGGTTTTCGACGGATTTACAAGTTTTGAGAGGTCTAGAACATGATTTGACCATTTTTTGACAATGTCTGTCTGTGTGTGTATGTGTGATAAAAACTTTGTGGCAACTGTATCTCTGGAACTACAGCTCAGAATTGTATATAAATTTATATGTCGATACACCTTGACCTAAATTAGTGCCTATCAACTTTTGGTGAAAATCGCTCAACAGGTGGCGCTGCTATACAGCGATTTCCGCAATTTAAAGGAGGTTCTCAGGTTCTATTGCATATAATCGAACAAAACTTGATTTTTAGAAGGTCTTTATGAGACATTATGCTGATTCAATGTAAATGCTTATCGGCCAATAGATGGCGCTGCTATACTGAAAATTTCCTCGATAATGGGAAGGCTATATCTCAGTTTGTATGGCATATGACTGTACAAAATGTGATATGTGAGATACCCATTATAAAAGCATATTTTTAAGATGTTATTTATAGACAATAAAACTTTCTTTGGATATTTAGTGTTAGCTTTTTCTAAGATGAAAATCATTTGCATTCATCATGTTAGATAATTTTAATAAATAATAGTTTTAATAAATTATTTGCCCTTAGTGAATTTGTATAGGAAAATATAGAAGAAAGTCTTGTGGTGACTACAACATACTATTATTTTTTTTCCCCCACAAAATAAATATATTAACCTGTGATACTCTTTGATGGTTAGATAATGCAGAGTTCAAAATTTTCAGGAGCGACCTCTGATTTTCATGCTAGTTATTTTGTTTTTATAGAAACTTCTCATTTTGGGTGTTAAATTTGCCTTATATGTATAAGAACTTTATAAATTTAACTCATTATAGGTACAAATAAGTACTTTTAATAATAACCTATATAAGTATTCCTCCATTATTCATTCTATAGCCAAGTAACAGTTTCCAGGGATTTTGCATGTTGGGTAGTCTCATCTCTAATAGTTGTAGGAGCTGCATTTTTAGAGATCAAATTTCAAAAGAATATTTCATTTGTCATTATTGAAATTCAGCAAACAATGTGAGTAAATTCCAGGGATCTGCTAAATTTACCAACTGATTGTAACATTAGAAATTAGCAATAGTACCTAAAAAAATGGAAACTATTAAAAAAAAATATCATTAATTAATTAAATCGAACTTTTTATCACTACTATTTGATTAGAATGTTTAATATTTTTCTTTAATAATCACTAAAAAAAGGTCTTTGGTTTATATCTTAAGAAATTTGCGAAAATCTTATTAAAGATAATTTTTATTATAGTTCTTTACTTTCATTTCAACATTTATAAGATTTTCAAGAGCTGTTTACATATTTTTCAGGAAGCAATTTTAATACTTTTTATTAGGTTTAATAGAACTATAGTTAAAGATAAAAGAATGTGAAAAAATAAATTTATTTATTTAATTTTTGCTAACTAATTTGTACATTTAGTGAAAATTTGCTGTATTTTCCGAGAGGGGGGGGGGGGGGGGGGGGGGCGAAAATTGCTGATTGCTTAACAACTGCATTTATAAATATAATAAAATTGTTTGTAATTTTGGAGGCTATTTTTTGCGAAGCGATATGCCCTTTTTATAAAATGTGCCCTTTTTCATTCTCCACAAATGTGCCCTCTTTTTATAGCACCCTCCTGCCCCTTTTTCCTTGGTAGCAGCACCCTGCCCTTTTTCAAACCTAGGGGGAACTCTGAAATTTAAATCATCTCTGTTTAAAATGTTTCTAGGCTTACACTAGCAAAAGCGGCAAAGCTTCGTTTTTTTTATAGAAGTTTTTTTTTTTTTTTTTTTTTTTTTTTTTGAAGATTGCCTTGAAGCACTGATAAAAATACTGAAAAGTAGAAAGATATAAAATAATTTAGATACGTTATTAAAAAAAAATCGATGCAATCGGTCTTTAAACGGCTTATTTATATAAACATCCAGCGGCGGCATTGCATCATCCATGTTAGGGTTAGGTCTCCGGCGCCGGCCCGGTATTACGGTAACCATCGTTTTCAGCTGCCGGGACTTGCGTTCGCGTCTGTGTTTGCCTCCCTTCTGATAGGGTTGCCAGAGTTAAAACTATTGCCGTTGCCGAACACACTGCCAACGTTTTATGTCGTAGCTAAGCAAGGTAAGGAATTCTATTTGAAAAGCACGCATTTCGCGCAATTTCATTTGACAGATTATCCTGAAGGTTGTATAGATTGGCAATATTTTCTCCATTTTGGCGATATACTCGAACTTTAAAAAGAGTATTTTTTCAATTCGGCTTATACACGGGTTTGCAATTTTGGGCAAATTTCTGCAGGGAAAAATGTACTCTCGGCTTATATACGGATCGGCTTATATTCGGAAATATACGGTAAGCTATTTTAACACAAAAACAAGCTGGAAATGCAGAAAATTAACATTTTACAACCTGACTAAGCCTCTTTGAATGAATTTACATATTAATGACTAATATTAATCACAAATTCTTAATAATATGTAATTTTAAAGATTTACAAAATAAGTTTTCTTGTAAAATAAGATATGATTAGCGTTTTTATATTGGTTTACAAAGCCCTACAAATTTGTTCTGATTCTTATGAGGTATAAGACGAAATTGTTCAATGTAAATTTTCAGTGCTATGAGGATAATTTTAGTGCATCATATAGTGCATATGCAATGTTTAAAGACGATTTACAGAGCTACATAAAAGCAAACTTTTGTAAGACTTTTATATTTATAAAGAATTAGAGGAAAATGATAAATTAAGAAAAATAACTAAGAAACTTCCCCAAAATAAGCAATATCGTTCTAGGGACAAAAAAGCTGTAAAGTGCTTCTGAAGTAGTGAAAGATAAATATCCAAAGTATTGTTGTTAATTACACAACATTGCACAAGAAATTAGAACATGAACTGAATGAATAATAAACTGAGGAAATGCAATTAGTACTACCTAAAAGCAGTGAGACAAACATCAACAGATTGTGATAAAAGGATAGAGAGTATGGGATTTTAAAATTTATTATAGCATTAAAAAAAGTTGAGAAGACTCAATATAATTGCTATAGTGATATTTATGCATTGGAAATAATCTGGTGTGTCACTCACACGACTTTCTCTTGCCCTGAAATTTAATACTATAAATACAGATTGGAGATTAAGAGTTAAGGTAACGAGTACTGTTATATAAACCTATGTTAAACAATTCAAATTAGGCTTCAAAAGAGTTTTATATGATAACTAGCAGGCTACGCCCGCTTCGCTGGTCACCACTTTTAAATGAATCATTATAATTAATGAATTCTCAAAATTGCGTTAATTTTTATCATGTGAAAAAAAAAAGAAAAAAAAAACTCTGATCGGGAAAAATGTCGCACCGGGTCCCCACTGCCTTCGGCAGTGTAGACCCGTGCGCGATGCACACGCGCGAATGCATATATATGAGCGCCCTAATAATTTTACAAATTCGAATATATCCGCAATCGATTTGTAAGTATCAAAAACCTCTACATACCAGTTTTGAACGATCTATCTCTATTTTTATTTTTTTAGCCTTCCGCTCCCTCCCCCCCTTCCCGCCCCTCCCAATAATTTTAAAAATTCAAAAATATCCGCAATCGATTTGTAGGTATCGAAAACCTCGATGTACCAATTTTGAATGATCTAACTCTATTTTTTTTTACCCTCTGTCCCCCCCTCCCCGGCCCTTCTAATAACTTTACACTTTCAAAAATATCCCCATTCGATTTGCAGGCCTCTAAAACCTATCTGTACCAATTTTGAATGGCCTAACTGTATTTCTATTTGTTTTTGCCCATAGCTCCGCCCCCCCTTACCGCCCCTCCTAATAATTTTACAAATTCGAAAATATCCGCAATCAATTTGTAAGTATCGAAACCCTCTATATACCAATTTTGAACGATCTAACTGTATTTTTATTTTTTTGCCTCTCCCCCTCTCCCCTCCCCCCTTCTCGCCCCTCCTAAAAACTTCACACTTTCGAAAATATCCCCATTCGACATGCAGGCCTCTTCAACCTATCTGTACCAATTTTGAACGGCCTAACTGTATTTCTATTTGTTTTTGCCCCATAGCCCCCCCTTACCGCCCCACCCCCTACCCGCCCCTCTTAATAATTTTTCAAATTCAAAATCATCCGCAATCGATTTGTAAGTATCGAAAACCTCTATGTACCAATTTTGAACGATCTGACACTATTTTTATTTTTTTGCCCCCCCTCCCCTCCCCTCCTAATAACTTTACACAATCGAAAATATCCCCATTCGACTTGCAGGCCTCTTAAACCTATCTGTACCAATTTCGAACGGCCTAACTGTATTTCTATTTGTTTTTGCCCCATAGCCCCCCTTACCGCCCCACCCCTCCTACCCGCCCCTCCTAATAATTTTGCAAATTCAAAATCATCCGCAATCGATTTGTAAGTATCGAAAACCTCTATGTACCAATTTTGAACGATCTGACACTATTTTTATTTTTTTGCCCCCCCCCCCCACCCCTCCCCCTTCTCGCCCCTCCTAATAACTTTACACAATCGAAAATATCCCCATTCGACTTGCAGGCCTCTTAAACCTATCTGTACCAATTTTGAACGGCCTAACTGTATTTCCATTTGTTTTTGCCCCATAGCCCCCCCTTACTGCCCCACCCCCTACCCGCCCCTCCTAATAATTTTACAAATTCAAAAATATCCGCAATCGATTTGTAAGTATCGAAAACCTCTATGTACCAATTTTGAACGATCAGACACTATTTTAATTTTTTTGCCCCTCCCCTCCCCTCCCCCCTTCTCGCCCCTCCTAATAACTTTACACAATCGAAAATATCCCCATTCGACTTGCAGGCCTCTTAAACCTATCTGTACCAATTTTGAACGGCCTAACTGTATTTCCATTTGTTTTTGCCCCATAGCCCCCCCTTACTGCCCCACCCCCCTACCCGCCCCTCTTAATAATTTTACAAATTCAAAAATATCCGCAATCGATTTGTAAGTAACGAAAACCTCTATGTACCAATTTTGAATGATCTGACACTATTTTTATTTTTTTGCCCCCCCCCTCCCCTCCCCCCTTCTCGCCCCTCCTAATAACTTTACACAATCGAAAATATCCCCATTCGACTTGCAGGCCTCTTAAACCTATCTGTACCAATTTTGAACGGCCTAACTGTATTTCTATTTGTTTTTGCCCCATAGCCCCCCCCCCCTTACTGCCCCACCCCCCCTACCCGCCCCTCCTAATAATTTTACAAATTCAAAAATATCCGCAATCGAGTTGTAAGTATCGGAAACCTCTATGTACCAATTTTGAACGATCTGACACTATTTTTATTTTTTTGCCCCCCCCTCCCCTCCCCCCCTTCTCGCCCCTCCTAATAAATTTACACAATCGAAAATATCCCCATTCGACTTACAGGCCTCTTAAACCTATCTGTACCAATTTTGAACGGCCTAACTGTATTTCTATTTGTTTTTGCCCCATAGCCCCCCCTTACGCATGTGAAATCACGTTTTGCCCCCCCCGCCCCCCTTGGGGACCGAATTTCAAAAATTCCAGAAACCGATTTTTAGACATTTGTATTAGCTATATTTAAAAGCAAAAATTTTACGGATATCTGTTTTTTTGTTTGAGATATGAAGGATTTTGTGAAATTACGTTTTGCCCCCCCTCCCCCCTTGGGGGGCGAATTTTGTAAAATCGCTTGCGGCGTTGTGTTTCTCGGGTCGTAAACATTAACCGTGCCAAATTTGGTCCCGCTCGGTGAAACGGCCTAGGATTCTATAGCGGACACACACACAGACTCTGCTCTTTTATTTTATACTAGCAGGCAACGCCCGCTTCGCTGGTCCCTATTTTTAAATGAATCGCTATAATTACTGAATTCTCAAAATTGCATTAATTTTTATCACGTGAAAAAAAACAGAAAAAAAAATCTTATTAGGAAAAATGTCGCACCTTGTTCTCACTGCCTTCGGAAAAAATTCCCAAAATGCTCTAACTCTCATTTCTATTATTTTTCCCCTTTCCCCTTCTATTTCTTTTGCCCCTCCGCCCCCTCCTTCCCGGCCCTCTTAACAACTTTACACTTTCGAAAATATCCCCATTCGCCTTGCAGGCCTTTAAAACCTATCTATACCAATTTTGAACGGCCTAACTGTATTTCTATTTGTTTTTGCCCATAGCCCTCCCTATACTGCCCCCCCTTTCCCCCCTTCTAATACTTTTACAAATTCGAAAATATCCGCAATCGATTTGTAAGTATCGAAAACCTCTATGTACCAATTTTAAACAATCTGACACTATTTTTATTCCCCCCCTCCCCCCCTCCAAAAAAAAAAAAAAAAAAAAAAATCGGAAAAAAATCAAAAAATGAGTTTTTGGAAATATTTTCAAGAAGACGCTTGGCGGTTTTTTTTTTTTTTTTTTTTTTTTTTTTTACATCTTTGAGCTATTATTTTTACTCGAAAATCAGTATTTTTCTAAATTTGCCTCCGAAAATCATTTATACCCCCTTCTCCCGTTAAAAATCCAAAAATCCAAAATCGCAGGAAATGATTTTTTTTTGTATTCAAGTCTAGTCTCCCCAACTGCAATTTCTTCACTGTGAAGTAATTTGGAGCCGAGTTATACTTATAAATGTGTTTTTGCCTTATGCGCCTCCGAAAATCATTTATACCCCCTTCCCCCCTTAAAAATCCAAAATTCCAAAATCGCAGAAAAGGGTTTTTTTCGATTCAAGTCTAGTCTCCCCATTTGCAATTTCTTCACCGTGAAGCTATTTGGAGCCGAGTTGTGCTTATAAAGGTGGTTTTTGCCTTCTGCACCTTCGAAAACCATTTTCAGCCCCTTTTCCCCCTTAAAAATCCAAAATTCCAAAATCGCAGAAATTGATTTTTTTGTATTCAAGTCTAGTATCCCCATCTGCAATTTCTTCCTTGTGAAGCAATATGGAGCCGAGTTATGCTTATAAAGGTGTTTTTGTCTTCTGCACCTCCGAAAATCATTTTCACCTCCTTCCCCCCTTAAAAATCAAAAATTCCAAAATCGCAGAAAACAATTTTTTCGTATTCAAGTCCAGTCTCCCCATCTGCAATTTCTTCACTGTGAAGTAATTTGGTGCCGAGTTATACTTATAAATGTGTTTTTGCCTTATGCGCCCCCGAAAATCTCATTTTTACCCCCTAACCCCTTAAAAATCCAAAATTCCAAAATCGCAGAAAATGATTTTTTTGTATTCAAGTCTAGTCTCCCCATCTGCAATTTCTTCACTGTGAAGTAATTTGGTGCCGAGTTATACTTATAAATGTGTTTTTGCCTTATGCGCCCCCGAAAATCTCATTTTTACCCCCTATCCCCCTTAAAAATCCAAAATTCCAAAATCGCAGAAAATGATTTTTTTGTATTCAAGTTTAGTCTCCCCATCTGCAATTTCTTCACCGTGAAGCAATTTGGAGCCGAGTTATGCTTATAAAGGTGGTTTTTGTCTTCTGCCCCCCCGGGGGGGAACGGGGGGGTATTTCGCAAAATCCCGTCTTAGTGAGCGTCAGGGTCCTAAAATCAACCTGCCCACCAAAAATTGTGACTCTATCTCCCATAGGATCGCCACAACCGTGTTGAGTCAGTGAATCAGTGAGTGAATCAGTGAGTGAATCAGTCAGTGAGCTTACTCTTTTATATATATAGATGATAATTAGTTCTGTGTGAGACCCACCTCAACCCCCCGTTTTCATTACTGCACCTACATATATGTAGAATTTAAATCTGTTATTAAAATTATACAGACAGCTTTCACATACAACACTCCTTGAAACTTATCAGTCTTGATCAAACTTTTTCAGCAACAAACTTATATTAACTCGAAAATACAACTTTCGGATCTCCTGAAATTATAAGTTACTCTAAGAGACGCAGACAAAGATCAAACGTTAAAATACTTGACTTTGGTAATCATAAAGCCTCAAAACGTGTAAATGTATAAAAAAACAAGCGATGAATATTTAACTTAAAAACATACATTATTTACCATATGTCTATAGGAATTCATTTCAATTCCTTAGCAGCTTTCCTGGAAATGGTAAAGTATTATAGTAAAGCAATTCCACTAACAATAAAAAGAAGGACATATCACGTGTCAATGGACCTCAAAACATGTGAATATAACAAAAACTCATGTTCGAAAATTTGACCGTAAAACAGTACTTTCTCTATCTTATGGGTAAGAAAAAGTAAAAAGTTATTTATTATAATTAATTTATAGTAAAGAATACATATATGTTTATAATGAAATTTTTATATATCCACATTATCTACAAAAATCTTTAAAAGGAATAATATAATATTCTAACATTTAACACATATACTATTGAAGATTTATCCAATTTTACTATGCATGTCTAAATTACTGCCTTTTTTTTTAGATACTGTAAATCAACGTGTAACGTATTTTCCTGATATGTTTTTTGTTAGTGACTAATTACTTCCATTACTCTACTACCGTAGGTAATGGAAGTATTGTATTTGGTCTAAAAATTTTATATCGAGATTTCACCTGATTTACACGTTTTAAGGTCCCCTGAATCTGAAAAAGTGGTTTTTGGCAATTGGTCTGTGTGTGTGTGTGTGTGTGTGTGTGTGTGTGCGCGCACGCGTGTGTGTGCGCGCGTGTGCGTGTGCATGTGTGCATGCGTAATCTTCTGGCTATCATATCTCCAAAACTAATAAAGATAGTCCTACAAAACTTCAGAATTGAGACAGGTCTGGTGTACAGATGAATTATCCATATTTTGGTGGAAATTGAAAAAACAGAAGAGGGACATTGGAAACTGGATGTGGGACCATAAGTCCGTATCTTAAAAATAACTCTAACAATTTTCTTGAAATTTGCTATATAAACACTCTATTAGATGTCCTTTCGAATGATATAGTTGGTTAGTTCAGGAAAATTGATAGGCATCCTGTATAAATAGCTCAATTTCAGGTCTCGCAAGTGCGTTCCTTTGAAAACGGCTATACAGATTTTATTCAAACTCGCCATATTAACTCACTTTTAAATATCCTTTTGTATGTAATTATTGTTTTCCGGTCAATAATTGATTTTTTGTAAAAGCTTTTGTTTCAAAAACGGCTCTAATGATTTTCTTGAAAATTGTTATATAAATCCACCTCTTTCTCACGTATTACGTGGTTATTAGAGGAAATTTAACAGTCATCCTGCTTAGGTAGGTCATCTTCAGATCTCGGAAATTTAAGTTTCAAAAAATAACTCTAGCATTTTTTTCTCTTATTTTTTACCTCACTATATGTAAGCTTCGCTTTATATGTCTTATATGTGTATAAAATTTCTCTCACTGTGACAATTTTATGTTTTTACTTCTTTAGGTCATTTTTATGTTTTCTGATTACATTATCTCCCAAAAATGCATATAATACAAAAGGTAATAATGGGTAATGGAAGTCGTGTGGTTGTTTCACACCAGATTTTTTTTTTGTAATCAATTCAGTTTGAGTTTTTGAGTAACTATTGAGATCCCATATGTAGTGTGTGATTCTAAAGTAATCCGGTACTACAATTTATATTCATATTTCCAAAATTGTTTAAGACTCATATTTTTCTAAATTATAGATTATTGTTTAGATAATGTATATTTCCTCTATATCCTCATTTATAATAATAATATTATTTATATTACTATATGTAATTGCTAAAATGTTTCTGTAACAGATGATGAATTGATTGAAGATGATTATATTTTATACTATTAAGCAAGCAAGATTTATTTGTATATATATAAATTATAAAAAGTTATATTAGGCATCTCACAAAAATTGACGTCATTATCACTTTAAAAATTTTATACACATTGATAAAGTGCTATTACAGTTTATGATGCTAATATATGTTGTTATATATATTGTTACGAAATTGTAAATAATTGTGTTTGTTTTTGTATAAATTCTTTCAAAGAGGCTTAGTAAGTTGATAAAGTGCTAATTTTGTGCATTTCTAGTCGTTTTAGCATTGAAATAGCCTTATTTTCCCTTAAAAACGCATTAAAAAGCCCCAGTAATGCAGGTGATAGATTTGGCGCCAAATTTAGCGACTTTTTCCCACCTTGGCGATTTTTTTGGCGACCTTGGCGAGAAAATCCTTATATGGGATATACCAAATATGGAAGCTGTAAGTTGATTGGTTGACCACTTTCTAGAGTTTTCTCGAAAAATCTGGGTTCCATGGAACATCATATAAGGAGCGCTTCCTCGCCAAGGCAGTCAGTTCAGTTCAGATCTCAGCCAGCTTCGCTAGTGCTTGCATTGCTCTTAAGCCTCTTTGAGAGAGACTTGCTTCAAGTGTTATTGGTATACAGTTTGTACTGTGGATTTGCTATTGACAGCTGTTGTTTAAGCTGTGTTTACTGTTTGAATTGAAGCTGATACTTGGTTTATAGACCTGTATTTTTCTGGAACTTTCTGTGAATAAATTACTGAATTTTTGTACGTTTGGCCTTTCATTCTCAGACAACTCACGAACCCCCAAGTACGCAACATTTCTGGTGTCAGAAGTGGGATTGTCTGTGAATGGTGATAACGAGGGCTATGTAGCAAGAGATAAAAAAACTTCTAGAAGCCTTAGCTACCCAGATAAATGAAATGAAAGTCGGACAGGAAAAGATGGAAACCGGATTGATAGAGAAAATGGAAACAGGACTGGAAAAGATGGAAACTGGACAAAAAGAGATGAAAGATAGCCTGAGTCAAGAGATGAAAGAAATGAAGGTAGCACAAGAGAAAATGGAAACATCGCAAAGAGAGTTGAAGGACAGTTTGACCGAAGAAATTAAATCTAATCAAGACGAGATGAAGAGAGAACTTTTGACAGTAAAGGAAGTGATTGAAAGTAAATTATCGGATATGGAAAACAGAATGGATGGAATAGAAGAGAAAGTTATAAAGATAGAAGAAAATTTTGAAGAGAAAGTTTTGAAAGTGGAAAAGAATTTTGAAGAGAGATTTATGAAGATAGAAGAGAATTTTGAGGAGAAATTTAAAGAAAACTTTGATCAAGAGCTGAAAGGAAAGGTTTCAGAGATAGAAAGCAAGTTTAAGAGAATGGAGGAAGATCTTGAGAGAAAAATGAGAGAAGAGTGGAGCGGAGAGGTAATAGGGAATGAACTGCAGAGCAAGATTCGGAATCTCGAAGAAAAGTTAGAATCCAAGCCCCAGGAAACTGAAAAGAAAGAGAGAAGAAACCAGAATCACGAATTTATTAAGCTATCTACCTACGACGGCAGTTCCTCCTGGCATGTATATAAGACGCAGTTTTCCATCGTAGCTGAAGCTAACGGCTGGGACTCTACCGCCAAGTCGGTCCACTTAGCAGCAGCATTACGGGGAGATGCAGCCGAGATACTGAGGAATGTTTCTAAAGAAGAAAGGAACGACTTCGAGGCCCTGACTAGAGCACTGGAGCTACGGTTCGGAGAGAAGTGTTCTAAGGACTATAGTCGCCTCCAGCTAAAGTCCCGTTACCAGAAAACGGGCGAAAGTTTGCAAGAGCTGGCAGCGGACATTCAGAGATTGTCACACCTAGCATTCTCAGACTGTCAAGCTGAAACTCGAAACGACTTAGCTCTTCAGTACTTTATCGATGCTGTTCGGGATCCAGAAATTCAAAAAGCGCTGAGACTTTCCAACATCAGAGACGTAGAATCAGCTTTAGGCTATGCACTTAGGATAGAGGCTGCCCAACAAGCCTCCCGTAAAGACCGCCATACCATAAGAGCAGTCTCATTAAACGATACGTCTGCTGGTGAAAATGAAATAAAGAGAAGTATTGAAGAGATCTTAAAGAGATTGCGCAGCCTGGAGAATAATAAGGAAATAAAGGATCGGAAGATAAAGTGCTGGGGCTGTGGAGGGGATGGTCACGTGAAGAGGAACTGCCCTGTACGACCAACTATAGGAAATCACCCGGCTTCACCATCACTGCAGGGAAACTAAGAGGAGGCCATCTCGCGGGGCGGAGGTTGCCTAAAATTAAAGAGCCCCAATTTACAGTATTTCATGTTTCATCGATGAGTGGCGGCGATAATGGACTTCACGTCTATGGCCAAGTCAACAACGCCACCTGCCGGATGATTCTGGACACAGGAGCCAACGTGACTATCATTAGAACGGATTTGGCTCAAGAACTAAAAGAGAAGATCATCTGGACGCCGCCCTGTGTTAAACTCCAAACTGTGACCGGAGACGAAATCAAAATATATGGAAAAATGAACTTGACCATCACTTTTGGGAATGCCAGTTACCATCATATGGCATATGTGGCTGATATAAGAGTTATGATATAAGATGAGCTGATATAAGTTAATCATTGGAATTGATTTCCTGAGAAAATTTAACTTTCATTTGGACTTCAAGAATAATAAACTGCATTCGAGTTCGGAAGACATCGCTGTGTTCAACACTGAAAATTAAGACATTCAGACAATTTGCCAGATAACAGCCAAGTCTGAAATTTCCATCCCTCCACACACAGAGATAATAGTTTCAGGAACACCACCTACAAAGCAATACTTCCGCTATGGACTGATTGAATACCCGAATACAGACAATAGCCCAAGAGGAGTTCTGGTAGCTTCATCTCTAGTTGATCTCTCGAAAAATACTATTCCTGTGAGAGTCGCAAACATCAGCGATAAGGTCCGAACAGTGAAGAAGGATGAGGTGTTAGCAGCCTGCACTCCTGTAACATGCATCAACCGCCCCATGCAATCAACTGAATCCAAGTCTTCTGAACAGTTATTAACGGAATTACTCAAGAATGCGGAGTTAGGAAAGGAACAGAGATGTGCTGCGGAGAAGCTACTCCAAGAATTTAAAGACCTTTTTTCTCGAACACCTGAAGACGTCGGGAGAACGAATATCACCCAGCACAGAATTGATACAGGAAATCATCCTCCAATCAAACAACATCCAAGAAGACTTCCATTTGCTAAACAGGAAGAGGTCACTGAACTTCTAAATGAAATGCAGCACAATGACGTCATCGAGCCATCAACGAGTCCTTGGGCCTCTCCCATAGTACTGGTGCGAAAAAAGGATGGTTCAACAAGATTTTGTGTGGATTATCGTCGTTTGAATGACATCACGAAGAAAGACAGTTACCCTCTTCCCAGAATTGACGACACATTAGACACACTTGCTGGCAATAAATGGTTCTCGACTTTGGATCTGAAGAGCGGTTACTGGCAAGTAGAATTGCATCCTGATGATCATGAGAAGACAGCATTCACCACGGGACAAGGACTGTGGCAATTTAAAGTTATGCCATTCGGATTATGTAATGCACCTGCCACGTTCGAACGCCTGATGGAGACAGTGCTGAAAGGACTTTCCTATGAAGCCTGTCTGGTGTATTTGGATGATATTATCATTGTGGGGCGCACCTTTGAAGACCACCTATGAAACATCCGAAAGGTGCTGGAGAAACTGAGAATGGCTAACCTCAAATTGAATCCAGGCAAGTGTAACTTGTTCCGTCGTGAAGTGAGCTACCTCGGCCATATCATCTCTGCCGAAGGTGTGAGAACTGATCCTGAGAAGATCTCTGCAGTCGAGAACTGGAGTCGCCACCAACTACGAAGTTTCCTGGGGTTATGCACTTACTACAGGAAGTTTGTCAAGGGTTTCTCAAATATTGCCAGACCACTGCACAAGCTGACGGAAGCCAAACAGAAGTTCCTGTGGACAGATGAATGTGAAAAAGCGTTCAAGCGACTTAAAGAGGCCTTAACATCATCGCCTATCTTGACATATCCACAGCCCGACAGACAGTTCATACTTGATACAGATGCCAGCCATGAGAGTGTCGGTGCTGTTCTGTCGCAGGAAATTGATGGTCAAGAACATGTCATTGCCTATTGGAGTAAATGCCTGTCTAAACCAGAGCGAAATTACTGTACCACCAGGAAAGAGCTACTCGCCATCGTAAAAGCCATAGAACATTTCCATCATTACCTCTATGGCAGGAGATTCCTGCTCCGGACTGACCATGCATCTTTAACGTGGTTGCTCCAGTTCAAGAACCCGGAAGGACAGATTGCCAGGTGGATACAACGCCTGCAGGAATATGACTTCGAGATACGTCATCGTAAAGGGACTCTACATGGTAATGCAGATGCCTTGTCACGGAAGCCCTGCTCGGAAAGCTGCAAGTATTGCTCTAGAGCCGAACAGAAATACCTGCCGATAAATCCGGTTGCCTGCCAAGTTACTGTCTCAACACCATCGGATCAAGATCCCGATCCATGGAGTGACGAAGAACTTAGAAAATCCCAGTTGGAAGATCCTGACATGAAGCCAATATTACAGCTGAAGGAGACGACCAGCAACAGACCTATCTGGCAGGACATTTCCAGATTTAGTCCCATTACGAAAAGTTATTGGGCACTTTGGGACTCTCTTCATATCAGAAACGGTGTATTATACAGAAAGTGGGAATCTGATGATGGGAAAAGCTTCAGATGGCAGATTTTATTACCAAGATCAAAAATTCCAGCTGTTTTAGAACAACTGCATAGTAGCTCTACCGGAGGCCATTTTGGGGTAATGAAGACTCTGCAGAAAGTTCGGGAACACTTCTACTGGTGCAAGGCAAAGGAGGATGTGGAGAAAAGGTGTAAATCCTGTGATGCTTGTGCGGCACGTAAAGGCCCGCAGAAACGAAGTCGAGGAAGACTGCAACGGTATAACGTGGGAGCACCATTTGAACGGATTGCAATCGACATCTTGGGTCCTTTGCCACGGACCTCCAGTGGAAATAAATACATCCTCGTCGTGATGGACTATTTCACCAAGTGGCCTGAAGCATATCCCATTCCCAATCAAGAGGCATGCACAGTCGCAGAGGTCCTAGTGCAGCAATGGGTGTCAAGGTATGGCACGCCCCTACAACTTCATACCGACCAAGGTAGGAACTTTACCTCTGATGTTTTCAAAGGACTGTGTCAACTACTCGGCATTGACAAAACCCGGACAACACCCTTACATCCCCAGTCGGACGGCATGGTGGAGAGGTTCAATCGTACCATCCTGAATAACCTCTCACTTCTAGTATCAAGGAACCAGCAAGATTGGGACTTGAAGTTGCCGTTGTTCCTGCTGGCTTATCGAAGTGCTGTCCATGAAACCACCGGCTATACTCCAGCCCAGATGCTGTTCGGACATGAACTTCGTCTCCCTTGTGATCTCCTGTTTGGTTGTCCACCCGATGCGCCTTCATCGCCCGAGGAGTACATCCAAGATCTCCAGGCACGATTTGAGGACGTTCACAACTTTGCTCGGGAGCGGATTAATATGGCAACGGAGAAAATGAAGGCAAGGTACGATCTAAAGGCTACACAACATGAGTTCCAGGAAGGAGAGAAGGTCTGGTTGTGGAATCCTATTCGACGCAAGGGACTCTCTCCCAAGTTACAGTGCAGCTGGGACGGACCATACACAGTCTTAAAAAGGCTGAATGATGTAGTGGTGCGGATCACTAAAACACCTTCATCAAAACCGAAGGTGGTGCACTATAATAGGCTAGCCAAGTACCACAAGTAACGGTAATATTAAAAATTAAAAATGTAAATACTGGTAAAATTTGCGCATGCGTAATGTAAATATTTGTATATAAATATTTGTACATATTTGTGAATTTTGTAAACATTTGTATATAAACACTTGAACATATTTGTGAATTTTGTAAATATTTCTCACTTGGTTTGTATTTCTATTTTATCGTTATATGCAACTTAGTTTTTGTGTTTTAGATTGTGTAAATTTGTTTAGTTTCGCCTCTTGACCAAGGGTTGCACTGCCCGGGACGTGCAGTCCTTGGGAGGGGGGCAGTGTTACGAAATTGTAAATAATTGTGTTTGTTTTTGTATAAATTCTTTTAAAGAGGCTTAGTAAGTTGATAAAGTGCTAATTTTTTGCATTTCTAGTCGTTTTAGCGTTGAAATAGCCTTATTTTCCCTTAAAAACGCATTAAAAAGCCCCAGTAATGCAGGTGATAGATTTGGCGCCAAATTTGGCGACTTTTTCCCACCTTGGCGATTTTTTTGGCGACCTTGGCGAGAAAATCCTTATATGGGATATACCAAATATGGAAGCTGTAAGTTGATTGGTTGACCACTTTCTAGAGTTTTCTCGAAAAATCTGGGTTCCATGGAACATCATATAAGGAGCGCTTCCTCGCCAAGGCAGTCAGTTCAGTTCAGATCTCAGCCAGCTTCGCTAGTGCTTGCATTGCTCTTAAGCCTCTTTGAGAGAGACTTGCTTCAAGTGTTATTGGTATACAGTTTGTACTGTGGATTTGCTATTGACAGCTGTTGTTTAAGCTGTGTTTACTGTTTGAATTGAAGCTGATACTTGGTTTATAGACCTGTATTTTTCTGGAACTTTCTGTGAATAAATTACTGAATTTTTGTACGTTTGGCCTTTCATTCTCAGACAACTCACGAACCCCCAAGTACGCAACAATATATATATATATATATATTTTTTTTTTTACCACTATATTTTATATTTTTACTGTCAAGTTGTTATTTAAAGACTGCCTAGTGCTTCTTTTTACTACTCTAAACTCTATGAACTACAAATTTATTTGATCAGTTTTATTTATAGATCATCCTGGGCGATTTTTTTTTTTTACTTTAGTGTTGAAGTACACCGAACATTTTTCGTCAAGAAGTTTAATTTACCAATAGCCATTTTAATCTAAGCATTGCATCAAAAATACAAATAAATTACAAAATATTACAAAAAGAAAAGGAAAAAAATTAAACCGAAATAGTAGTAACATAAATGATCTATTTTTATCTGAGTAGATAATTTTACAGGGGGAAAAAAAAAAAAAAAAAAAAAAAAAAATGCCGTTTTGTCCGATAAAAGTATTAGCAAAATATTTTTTCTATTTTAATACAAGAAATTATATGGGGGGAAAAATATAAAAAAGCCATCGCTAATATGGCGACAAAAAACCAGAGCCTTTAAGGGAGAGATATAATAAAGTTTACTTATTTATTTTTTTATATGCCCAATCACTACGCTAATTTAACATACAAATAAATAAGCTGCTGTGTGTAACTGCACTTGCACGCTGTCGAACAGAAATATTTGATTAATTAAATTAATATTTAAATAAATAAATAAAAATATGTTTAATGGGAATTGTATAAAACCATATAAACATTAGATGTCTAAAATACGACAGAATCAGTGCTCTTAGCATATTGTCAAAAGGATTAAGTCTTTTCCCACATGAGTTGTACTGTTGCAAGGAAAATAGATTTACAGGGAAAGTGAGAATAAAAGGGCAGTTCATTCACTTTCAGTGGGCTCAGCCTTCGCGAATGGGTGACCAAATTTGGTGAAAAATGATAGATTAGGGTTCCCAAAGTTTCGTAGCTCTCCGACACACGGAAGCATAGATCTCGAACTTTCCATGAGATTCTCGATGTAATCATCACTAACCCCCCTCCCCTCACTAAAAGTTATAAATAGGAGTAAGTTGATTTCTGCTAGCGACTATGTAGTCACAGCAATTCAGAATTATTCACAGACCTATTCTGAGTGACTGTATTTTAGGGAATGACGTCTAAGCGAATGAACATTTTTCGTGAGCTAGTGAAGTTTTCTGCTCTGGAGTAAGAGAAATCCTTAAAATAGCAAACAAAGAAAATAAAGAAAATCTAATATCAGAAAAATCCAAAATTGTTTTACCAGCTGTCAATGTTTATATTTCGTATTTAAAATATTTTTCTAAGTTTTATTTCCATTTATTTCTGGTTTCATGAGATTGCTTTTTAAACTTCACTTAATTTGAGCTATCACTCATCAAAATAGATTAAAATTTAATATTTTTCCTTTCAAAAAATCTTAAGTTCAAAATCAATTTTTTTTTATCGCCAAGTTTCTAAAATCGGAAGTCGGCCATGTTTACTTAGAATTTTCGTACTTTCCCACGCTTTCAGAGGGGGAGAATCTTTCTAGAGGCTTCTCGATCTTTCCAAGGACACGCCGGGCTAACAATCTGCACGTGCCGTGTCGTACAGAGCGTTACCTCTGATGTCAGTAGCGTCCCTTTCAAAGAAGCTCCTTTCTAGCATCCCTTTCTATAGAAGAGGATGTTCGTGCCAGCAGAGGCTGGGGGTAGACTATTATTTCTCAAATTTGAAAATATTTTTCAAAGAAAAGAAGAGAATCTGTTATCCTAGAACACTGAACATAACGACACTATGTAAATATGTGCAAAAATTTTTATTCGTTTTTTTAATTCCAACTTGTTGTTCAATTTTTAATTAAATTACTTTTAGTTTTATTAAACATTGTGTATATATTTTTATTAAACTGAAAAACAACTATCATTAACATAATCATTCCAAAAAGGATAACAGCAAAAGCTTAGGCATGAGAATTGTAGCTTCTGATATTTTATAAAATCTGTATTTTTCTTTTTTAGTGCCGCAGGATTATTGCTTTTAATATAACATTTTGCGTTGTCATCATTTTCTTTTTTACTTTCCGAACACGATAGTGAGGAAAGTATTGTAATCATGTCAAAAATCCGAATTCGAGATTTTGATGTTTCTATACGTTTTGAGGTCCCCTGAGTCCATTTTCACTATTTTTACGATGATGTATGTATGTGTGTGTGTATGTATGTGTGTATGTCTGTGGGTGAACACGCTAGCGTCTAAACGCTTCGTTCGATTAACCTGAAAGTTGGTACGCATATTGTAAGTCACCATAGTACGAACCCTATAGATTTTGGTGAATCTAGCACTTATAGTTTTTTTACAGGGACACAAAGAAAAATTCTTTATCATTATGGCCTATGGGAGCAAAATCTTAAAAGTGCGATAGCATCTAAACGCCTTATTCAATTGAGCAAAAATTTTATACACATATTATAGATCACAAATACTCAATCTGTATAGATTTTGGAGAATCTAGCACTTATAGTTTTTTTACAGGGACACAAAGAAAAATTCTTTATCATTATGCCTATGGGGCCAAATTTTTAAAAATGTGATAGTGTCTAAACGCCTTATTAATCCGAGCAAAAAAATTGTACACATGTTATAGATCACAGTTGAACTAACTGTATAGATTTTGGTGAATCTAGCACTTACAGTTTTTTTACAGGGACACAAAGAAAAATTCTTTATCATTATGGCCTATGGGACTAAATTTTTAAAAGTACGATAGCATCTAAACGCCTTATTCAATTCAGCTGAAAATTTATATGAGTATTATAAATCACTGTTGCACTAACTATAAGCATTTTGGTGAATCTAACATTTATAGGTTTTTACAGGGACACAACGAAAATTTCTTTGTCATTATGATCTATGGGCTCAAAGTTTAGTAGCGTTAAATAAAACGACGTGTAATAGATGGAGAAAAATACTCAAACACTCTATTATGGTTTTCTCTCTTTTGTTTGTTTAACAACTACTCTTTCTTTACTTTATCTACAAAACTGTTAATTACTCAATGTTCGGAAAGTCGAGTGGAGTCACTCCAGATTTTTTTAAATATGTAAAGATGTTTTTTCTTTTGGCAACAAGTTAAAAAAATATTAAATTTAAATTGATATAGTACCTGCAATAGAAATTTTGATAGTAATCGTTGCTAAAGAATGAAACTTTATATTTTAAGATTAAAAAGAAAAATAAATAAAATAAATAAATCAGTTATTTATTATTTACTTATTTTTACACTTTTTGCATATTTAGACCAATTAGAAAATGTTTTTTATATTTATTTTAAATTTAAAATGCAATAAAAATAAAGAATAACAGATGATCCAATGCCACAAAAATTCAAAATATCCGAATGGAATTGTTCAAAGAAAAGAAAAACACAAAAGTAATTAATTAAAACAGTTAATTTATTTGTCTTTATCAATTAAATAAATTGAAATTATTCTCTTCAGACTTAGATTATTTTAATCCAATGTATATATATATAATTAAGAAAAATTATGTTAAAAAAATTAAAAAATGAATGCAGTAACCATTGCTAAAGAATGCAACACAGTTACCGCATGACTTTATATGGAAGAATAGACTAATATTGGGTGTTTGATTAATTCGGTAGTGTTTTTTTTTTTTTTTCGAAAATTGAGGCTTTATTGTGCAAAAATAATTACAAATAGATTATTCAAAGTGTTGACCATCACTAGCCACTACTTTTTCCCATCTTTCTGGCAGCATACAGATTCCGTGTCAGAAGAACGAATCGTCTTTAGAGGCAGTCCAAGAATCGACCCATTTTTTACAATCTTCATAAGAAGTGAAGTGTTCCTCAGACAGGCCATGGCTCATCGATCGAAACAAGTGGTAATCAGATGGAGCAATGTCTGGAGAATACGGCGGATGAGGTAGGACCTCCCATTTGGTCGTTTCGATGTAGGTTTTGACTGTTTTTGTGACGTGCAGACGAGCACGTCTCTAGGTTTCAGTTTGTATGGGACACAATTTCCCTGCTTTTGGATCATTCCCATAGCTTTCAGGCATTTGCCGACTGTTGTAAAGTCAACTCTTAATGATTCAGCTAAATCTTAAAGTGTTTGGCATGGATCTTCATCGAGCAATGACTTCAATTCTTCATCTTCGAATTTTTTCGGCTGCCCAGGCCGTTTCTTGTCTTCCAGCTCAAAATCACCACTTTTAAATCGAGCAAACCATTTCTGAAACATTTGTTCAACTAGTGCATGCTCTCCATAAACTTCAACTAAAATTTGATGACTTTCGGCAGCGCTTTTCTTCATGTTAAAGTAATGAAGTAGAACTCCCTGCAAAAATACTTTATCCGGCACAAAGTGAGACGTATTCGATGAAGTAAAAAATTATGTTATTTACGCTTCAACCAAATGACATAATATACTAATAACGTTGCTCAATGATAGTAGGTTTACGAAGAATACTAGTCACGCCATCTATTGGAAAATGCCACTTGTCACGCCATCTACTAGAAAACGCTACGAATTAATTCAAACACTCAATAAAAGTCCTGTCACACTAAATTAAATTCTGTTTTGTACAGAATTTTTTATCTATTACTCAGAAAACAAAAATAGGCTTTGGTTTTTATTATTTATTTATTTATTTGAAAGAAATATCCAAAAGACATCTCATTGTAAATATGTAACTAAATTTATGTTTTACACTCATGTCCATAAATTAAGGATAATTCAGATTCACACTGAAATCGAACTTTAATGCAAAAATTTCACCTGTAGAAATACCACACACATCTTTAAGAATAATATGCAAATTATAGGAAGCCATCAGATGACGCCAATATGATGTTAATATGACGAAAGTGTAAGAAGGGGGTAGATAAGGAATGGGAGCAAAGAAGGAAAATTGTTCACAAGCGTTCTGTGTGCAGCTCAGTGCCACAACCAAATAGTTATGACACAGAGGATGCATGCAGATAATTTTTTACATGGTAGAATTATCGGCCGACTAGAATTAGGGCGTACTCAGATAGAAATATCAGGGGAACTTAGAATTGCCCAAAGTGTCATCTCTAGGCTTTGGCAATGATTCCAAAATGATGAAAATGCTAGTCGACATTACAGTACTGGTCGGCCACGAGTTACAATTCCGAATGACCACCGGTATTTGGTAGTAACTGCCAAAATAAGCAGATAAAGCGCAGCATCAGACCAGTCTCGTCAGCTGTCTGCAGCCACGAGTACCACAGTTTCAAGACAAACCGTGGATAGATGTTTGGGAGATATTGGTCTATATGCTCGCAGGCCTGTTAGATGTGTTCTATTCACGGCAATGCAATGTGCCAGCGGTTAACTTGGAGTAGAGAACATGCAATGTGGACAGCGGCACAGTGAGCTTGTGTGATGTTTTCCGACAAGTCCAGGTTTAGCTTGCAGTGTGATTGCATTCATGCCAGACTTTCATATGTAGAACGTCAGGTACCCGTTACCACCAAAACAAAGTCATTGAACGACACCGTGTGGGGCAAGAGTGCTCGTTTGAGAGGGGGGGATCATATTGGGTACCAGAACAGATCTGCATGTTCAAATCGGAAGAATGATAGGTCAAATTTATCAGGACATCATTCGGGAACAACATGTACATTTGTTTAAGAGTGCCATGAGCCCAGAATTTGTGTTTATGGAGGACAATGCGCGTCCTCACTGTGAAAACGTTGTACACAAATGCCTGCAATCTGAAGCGATCACTCGCATGGAATGGCCAGCATTCTCACCTGACTAGAATCCGATAGAACATGTATAGGACATGTTTTTCCGATGAGTTGTAGTCCGTCAACCACCTCCTACATGTGTACTGGAACTTCGGAGAGCATTGCTTACTGAGTAGAGTAACCTTCCCCAAGATCAGATCAATAATTTAATCCTCAGCATACCTAGGCGTTGTAAGGACTGTATTTCATCATCTGAGAGACATACAATGTATTAATCATCATACAAACCATGTAATGTTAAGTTTTTGTAAGGGAGGTATTTTTTGTAATTGCTTCCGGTAGCAAAAATCATAGTTTTTATAAATGGTATCCTACATAAACCACCTTTTTTTGTTCTTGATCTTTTGTTTAATAAATAGACTTTATGAATAAGTCATGTTTGTTTTGCTACTGAACCTTTATTTTCCTCAGCTAGCATTATCCTTAATTTATGGACATGAGTGTATATTAATTAAGAAAGCCATCATATGCTTATCAAATTTTAATCAAGTTTTATTTATAAATTTAAATACTGTGTTTTACATTATTATTACGTATGTAATATAAACTGATTATATTTTTTGTAATGTTAGTTTTACCTTTTCTCTATACAACATGGCTATACTGAATAAAAGCGCTATTTTCTGTGTATAAACAACCATTACTATTGCAATTAATTGTAAAGATACAGTATTAATATTCTGTTTTAGTGTTACACAAGCACCATAAAAAATATTGTTTATATATATATAACTAGCAGGCTTTGCCTGCTTCACTAGTCACTACATTAAAATGATTTCTTTTTAATTGAATAAATGAAATAAATGTATTTCAATTGGTGACTATTTTCGCCACAGCTTTAGTATGGGATCTCCTCAGTGATATTAAATATTTTTTTTTTAGCTTCTCGAATCCATACAACAAAACTATTATTAAAACAAATATTCTCGAAAACAATCCAATAGTAAAGCTTATTCTTCAACTATTTTGGAAACAGTTGAAACTATTACTCATATAGCAACAGTCACTATTAGATGAATGTTCTGGAACATTCTGAAAACAGTTACTTGTTCCAGCAAATAACCTCAAATATTCCGGAGCATAAATCTTTGCGAGCTCAAGAAAAATGTTCATTCGCTTACAGATCAATCCTTAAAGTACAATCACTCAGAAAAGGTCTCTGGATAACTCTGATTCGCATAGAATCTTGCATAAATCAACTCACTCCTATTTATAACTTTTTGCGATGATTCCACCGAGAATCCCACGGAAAGCTCAAGATCTGTGCTCCCGTATGTCGGAGATCTTTGAAACTTGAGGGATTCTAAATTACCATTTTTCATCAAATTTGGTTGTTCTTTCACCAAGTTTGTCGCCAAGGTTGATCCTACTGAAAGTCAATGATCGAACTGCCCTTTTATTTTCACTTCTCCTATAAAACTGCTTTCATTGCAACAGTTCTAATGATCCGGGCCAAAGAATTAATTCCTTATAACAATATGCTATGAGCACTATTTCTGCCACATTTTAGACAACTAATATTTTTATGGTTATATATATTTCCCATTAAACATATTCTTATTTTTATTTACTTATTTAAATATTAATTTAAATGAATCAAATATTTCTGCCAGACAGCGTGCAAGTACAGTCACACACGGCAACTCATATATTTGTATCACCATATTAGTGATGATAGATATATATATATGTATATGTTACTGTTAAAACGCGAAATCTGTTAATCTGCAGATTACCTAGCTAATCTGCAGATTAACTAAAATGACCCGTTAAAGTGCAGAATAAAGAGTTTTCTGCATTTTAACTAGGTAATCTGCAGATTAACGGTTTCAGTATCGTTAAAGTTCAAATGTTTGTTTCGAGCCTTAGTTTTTTTTTACATTCACTATGACGTCAAACAGCCATGTGATACATATACGCGAATGACCTTCAAACATAACTAAAACTTTTACCCCTTCACTCGCTACGCTATGATGATAAACCGATAAACGGCAAACGCAAAATGTGGAGGATGGAAGCCATGATTTGGTTTATTATTATGACTACACAAAAATTAAAGTAACAAGTAAGTTATAATTGTTTTAATTTTGATTTTATTTCTATCTTTTTTTAATTCTGTCAATATAAGTTTGATAAGGGTCTGTATTTTATTAATGAAATTAATCTTAATTAAAAGCTGTCTCTCGTGAAACTCCATTTTGAATTATGAATATTAGATTCACATTACAGTAATTATTTCCTTCCGAACTAAAACTATTAAACCATAACTTTTTAAAACTAATTTATTTTAAAATTGATTTAAATTACTATTACTTTCTGAAAAAAAAAAAATATATATATATACAGTAAAATCTCTCGTAACCGGCACTCAATTAACCGGCAATCTCAAAATAACGGCACTTTCTCTAGTCCTCTCTAGTAAATGGTAAATGTGAATTTAGCGTACATATGTTTTTTTTTTTAAATTATTATTTTAATTAATCTGTGATATTTTTGATATTGTGTTTATGTATTTCGATCTCGTGGCCGTAAAATATCTTAAAATATATATATATATATATACATATACAAAATTATTTTTTCATTTTGGAAAACATTTTATCAATTCCCGGAGAGCAAAGCCCGACGTCACGCTGTGCCGTGCCGGTCTAATCAGCGTGAGCGGCGCACCAACAGAGTCCGTGACGTCACCGCCCACACGCGATCCGCGGCGAAAGACGGTACCGGGAAAGGAGCGCACGGGAAGCCGGCGGAGAGTGAAGGAAGACCGGGAGAAAGAACGCACGCTCACCGTCAATCTGAGGTACGGCGCGATCCTATGGAAAATAAAAACGGATTGTTCTGAAATTTATTATATTTGATTAATTAGTCCAAAAAAGGAATTGCCGGATATCATGTTGAATTTAAAGGAAATAATTTCACTTTTGATTGAATTTGGAAAACAGTTTATATCAATTAATTTTAAGTATAAAAGTTTAGATTTTAGCTATTAATTGAAGTACAGTTTAAAAAAATAAAACTGTTGACTGATTTTACGTTTGTGATAACGTCATAGTTTCTCCCGCGTTCGTTTTTTGATAATAAAGTTTTTAGTTTTTTGATAGTTTATGATATTCAAAATTCTTTGTTTATCTCTGCCGACTTGCGCGGATTTTAGATCGGCGGATTTTCGGCGCTCGACTGTATATATACTTACGGTGGTATGTGTTTTTGCTTTAAAAAATCGGCGATGTTTCCGATATTGTGTTTATTTAATTGAGGCCGGGAGATCGAAAAATTTGGACAACAAAATTCATATACAGAATATGAATAGGTAAATATTCAATTATCCGGAAAATTCTCTTTTCCGGCAACGGCTCGGTCCCAATGTTGCCGGTTAAAAGGGATTGTACTGTATATATATATATTAATTGAAAAATATTATGGCATTTAATAAATACTTAATATGAAATTTTTGCACATTTTTTAGCATTTCATTACATTTTTTATTTTTTTAATTTTGTTCGCTTTTTCAGATAATTTCGTTGTAGTTTATCCAGTGTTGTGCACGAACGCGTTCATTTGAACGCGTTCATGAGCGTAGCTCAAAAATTTTGAGTTTTGAGTTGAACTTCGCTTGTTTTTTAAATTATGAACTTGAGTTGAGCGAAACTCGTTTTTTTCACGAACTTGAGCGTGAAAAAGCAGTTCAAACTCAAACTCATATTAAATATTTCTGTCTGAAATATAAAAAGGAAAATAGAGGAAGAAAAGGACAGAAAAGAGAATAATTGTGCAAAATGGATCCCTGAAAAAAGGGCACTTGGGGAAAAAAAGCACTCATAAAAAGGGCACCCGGAAAAAGGGTGCAGGAAAAAAAGGCATTTTTGCAATTTGCAAATCGCAAAAATAATAAGCATCAAAGAATAAATTTAAAGAATTATTTCATAATACATTTTTAGAAATTTCAATCAATTAAATTGTTACCATTTTCACTTAGTATATACCTGGGGGAAAGGGAAGTCAAGGAACAGATTGAAACATAATAATTTTCTTTCTTTATATTACCTACTTAGTGATTTTAATGAAAAAGTGCATCTGCATATAAATTTATATGCAAATTCGTGCTGTAGTTCCTGAGATATAGCCTTCCCTGAAATTGTAGAAATCGCGGTATAGCAGCACCACTTGTTGAGTAATGATCACCAAAAGTTGATAGGTACTAATCTGGATCAAAGTGCGTCCGCATAAAAATTAAATGCAATTTCGTGCAGCAGTTCCTGAGATATAGTCTTCCATGAAACTGTGGAAATCGCCGCCTAGCAGCGCTACATGTTGAGAAATTGATACCAAAATTTCGTAGGCGCTAATTTTAGTCAAGGTACATCTGCATATAAATTTATATGTAATTCTGTATTGTAGTTCCTGAGATACAGTCCCCAAAAATTTTTGACGCACACACACAGACAGACATTTTCTAAAAATCGTCCAATCATGTTCTGGACCTTTAAAAACGTGGAAAATCATCGAAAACCGTAAGCCGACAATTTTTACGAATCCAATACTTTCTTTCATTGAATATAGAATAAAGTAAAAAAAGGGGAGGGGGAAAGAAATGCAAAGTTAGAATCTGTAAATGCATTATAGTTTTTGACTGAAAAGTGTTTTAGAAGTTTGCCAAGTTTGAAATTTACCAAATGTGCCAGTTTGTTTTAACATTGTGTGTGTAGGACTTGGGAGAGGGATGAAGGTTCCTTCTTACCTCTCGTTAGTAAACGTTCACAAAAAACGATGAGTACGCCTTTATCTGCATTTTCTAGAAATTCAAAGAAATCGCCTTATATCAATAACCAATAAACATGAAATAAAGTCTTCTTTCAAAAAATGAGCGAACTTTTTGTATAAGTTTCGTCTAGAAAATACTGCATATTAAAAATAGTATTAGTATCTCTCCCCCTCTCACTTTTTTAATAGTTTTTAAGATTTATTCAATTTCTTCAGAAATATTAGCGAGAAAAAATGCGTACTTTTTGTAAACTTCTCAAATCTTCGTGAAATTACTAGGTATGAAAATTTGAACATATTTATAAGAAATCAATTTAAAAGGAGTTTGTAGGACTATCTAATAGTTTTAAATGCATGATGTTCTCATTCATGAACTTAATCTCTGCTCTGCTTTTGTTAATAGCATGTACACGAAAATTTTACTATAGCAAAAAAAAAATATATATATATATTTTAGATGATTATTTTAATTTGTTCCAAAATTATATAATTAAAACTTCTTAGTTCAAATCAAACCATTTTTAATTTTAGAATATATATTCAAGAAATATCAATTGATAATGATCTGAAAGTGTTATATCTTAAACCTCAAATTAACAGCAATTTTACAATTAATGTTGAATAATAATAATTTAAAAAAGAAATTAAATTTTAGAATTTTTTTCTTTAACACACACACACACAAAAAAAAGCAATAAAATGAAATACCGGAATTTGGATGGCAAAAGTATCTTTAATACAGAAATTACTTTATCTTTAAGAAATTTTATCTTTTATTTAATTAATTAAGGAAAAAAAATAATCACAGCCTTTAATTATGTAAACAACATATACATCATAAAATTCAACCTTTGATTTATAAAGCTCAAACTTTATTAAATGTATAATACAGAACTAAAAATAAATCTTAATAAAAGCTTAAAACAGTTTAAAAAAATAAATAAATAAATAAAAACTCATCCTTTTACATAGTAATATATATTGATAAATCTGAGGTCCATTTTTGAAGAGAGGGATTGTTTAGTGTTTTCCGCAAAATTCGAACATATGGGTTAAAGGTAATTAGTAAGAGGATACACAGCAACATTGGATTCAAAAGAAAAAAGCGTGAGAACCTTTTGTTACATAGTACAATACTTCGGCAGCAGACAACTTCCTACATTCTACAATACTATAAAATACTAATAGAACATTGCTGCTGGTGCCACGATGCAAAGATCTTTGGCAAGACCACCCAGAGCTCACCGGAGATGTACCATACCACATAGCCCTGAGGCAGTGTGACAAATTGCCGCCCTTTCATAATAAAAGTACTGGACATTTCATTTCGCTTCGCTGATGCTAATCAATGAAAGGATCTGCTAATAGGCCTGAGTCCATGTTCACAGATTCTCTTTTTTCTTTAAAAATGAGATTCCTGTTATTTGCGAAAATGATTCTTATCTTTATTTTTACTCTTGCATTGAAAGATAAGCATCTTTAAAATATAAAAGATTAAACAAAGACTACTAGATATATGCAATGCACAAAAGGACGAATTAACATTTTAAAACTTTAAAATACCTTGCAAATCCTTTCACCGCTTTATCACGCACGCACAAAACTAACCCAATAATACCTGATACCTTAAAAACCATTAAAATAGCTCCGTATAACTCACATAACTATGCACTAAAAAGAGAAGCTTTGGAAATTTTAACATCTAACACGGCCGTAAATGAAAGAGAGCATAGCATTATACCTGAGGATTGGCAACACATAATAAATAAACATCGACGAAAGAATGACGTAGGAGGTGAAGAGGATGATGTGGATGAGGATGAAGATGAAGATCAGCAGAGCAGCATAACAAACAGCTGAAGATGACCGCGAATTTTATGCGAGTCGAAATATATCCAAAGCTGCTCAAGTGAAAGGATTTGCAAGGTATTTTAAAGTTTTAAAAAGACTACTAGTTTAATACATGTTACACATAGATTAAATTTAATGATAGTATATTTTTTAATGTTTATTTATATTTTTAATATTAAAAATAATAATATTAAAAATAAAAATGCATTCAGGTTATTGAAATAATTTCATATTAGAGATGTAGATTTTATATCAATGATTATTTTATTTTCAACACTTTCTGGGAAATGCAAACAATAATAATTAAAAATATGTAAATGAAATAAAAAATAAGATAAATATAAATATAAATAAAAACAGAACCTTATTACAACAAGCTATTTATAATCTAATTTAAATTCTCTTATTCTTTTTTTTTCTTTTTAATGAATATATATATCTACGAATACATCCACAAAAATTCAAATATACGTGTACTAAACTAAAGATTATTTTTCCTTTTTTTTATGTACAGCTAGTTTTAAAATATCATTTATGATACTAGGAAACAGGATTTAATTATTGGGATTTAATATTATACTTTTAAATCTTTATATTTTTATTTATAATGAAAGGCTTTCTTAAAACTTTTCTTAAATTACTCATAGAACTTCCAAAATTTTTCATAATAGTAGGTATTTCGCAAAAATTTGTGTTATTGAAATAACATGGATTTGCTTGCATGAAAACTGAAATACAAAATTGACAACAGTATAATATCGTGGAAAACTGGGCACGAAAAAATTACTGTAGCAAGGAAAAGGGTAGCCTACTGGATAGGGCATTTAAGTCTTCAATCGTATTAGGTGATAAGCGGAATTTATATTTCTTTTTATGAAAGGACTGGCTTAGAGTCCTGCGTGGTTCGAGTAAACTTGACTCGCAGCTGGCTCGACCTGCAAAATGATTTTTGACCTTCAACCCGAACTGAATCTGCAGCTTCTGACCCGCTATATTGTTAAAATTGTGTTATACAATAAACTGAATAAAAGTTCTTTTAAACAAACTACAATTATATTATTGAAGAAATCTTTCAGACAATTAAATATGGCATAAAAATATTACAACAATGTATTTATCTAATTATAAACAAACTTTTAGCTGTATTAAACCATATATTTTAAAAAATCCACTGTTCCAAGTATTTTGACAGTAAAATAAGGAAGCAAATATAGGTCGAAAAAAAATAGTTTTTCATATAAAGCTTTAAACATTAAGTATTAATATTTAGGTAAATGTAATTAAATTCCTGTTATCAGTCATGACTTTAAATTACTAGGAAGGAAGACAATGTCATCCAATCTCTTCATTTAAAAGTTTAGATTCATAAGTAAAGCATAAAACAATCTTCGGAGAAAACATTTTGTGAATAAAAATTAATGCAAATTTTACCTGCACCCGACCAGCAAAGCAGGTAATAAGCAATTACCCGACCCAATGCGTTTCTCTCTTGTGAGAAATGCGACCTCTCTTGCGATTAAAAGGGTAGAAAGTATTGCTACCAATAATATAAAAATTTTTCCAAAAGGAATAAAATCCATATGAGTTTGAGCTGATTTTCCCGCTCAAATTCATAAGAAAACGAACTTTGCACATTTCAAGTTCACAATTTATAAAACGTGCGAAATTCAGCTCAAAACTGAAAATGCTTTAATTAAACACATGAACGCGGTCCTGCGCGACACTGATTTAAAACAACGGAACCTGTAAATGATAGAATTTGTCTCCTATTAATAAGTTCTCATGCGGATAAACAAACGTATTGAAAATTTGAAAATAAAGAACCATGCAACTAGTTGGAATAGGTGAACTCTGCTCAGTTCCCCATCATATTTATGTTCTCATAAATTTCTCGTGTGAAACATATTATAATCATGTTGAAAGAAATGAATTTGACCAAAGCCTGATACAGTGACAGAATGAAATCCGCACCTAATAGGCTATCCACCATTCACTTCAATATATTTATCTTATTCTAATCTATTAATTTATTTTATCAGGGTCAATTCTTTTGTTTAATTTTCATGCTACTATTTCCAATACAATAATACACAAAATTCATATTTATATGAAAAATTTACAATTTCGCTATGTTGATAAAATCGTAAATTACAAATAATTTACGAAATTTTCCTATTAGAATATTTGTATTCAATCACGTTCAAACAAATATCATAAATGTTATTTTGAAGTTGTCTAATGTATTTATGATCCTAAAAATGGAAGTTTATGCTAAATTTTGCCTTATTCTGACATGTTAAGTAAATTGTAAATTCCAAATAACTTACGAATTTTTTAAATTGAAAAAATCCTAGTCCATGATATTCATGCCAGTATCCTAAATAGTATTTCGAAAGTGGTTTGACATCTTTACGATGAAAATATCCCTCAAGATTGACTTTTATGTGAAATTTTGCTCTATTCTGCCATGTTAAGAAATTCGTAATTTTCCAATAACTTACGAAATTTTTATATTGGAAAATTCATAGTCATTAATATTTATGCCAGTGTCCTAAATAATATTTCAAAAGTAGTCTGACATCTTTACGATGAAAATATCTCTCAAAATTGACGTTTATGGGAAATTTTGCCCTATACTGCCATGTTAAGAAATTCGTAAATTTCCAATAACTTGCGAAATTTTCAAAGTAGCATATTTATAGTTACTGATATTCATTCCGGCATCAAAACTGATATTTTAAAACTGGTCTGACATTTTTTCAGTAAACAGTTTACACGTTTAAGTGAAATTTTGTCCTATTCTCCCATGTTAAGAAAATCGTAAATTACTAATAACTTACGAAGTTTTTTAATTCGAATGTTGCAAATGAATAGGGTTCTTGCCAGTATCGAAAGTAATATTTTAAAACTGATCTGACCTCTCTGCGATCATTTGTTCGTGAGATATCGTGTAAACAGACTAACGGACTAACAGACACCCTACAGACAGACACTATACAAATTTTGTCATTTTCGGATTCCTCACACCTGAAAATGTATAAAAAAGTCAAAAAACCGAGGTCGAAAATTTTCATGATTACCTAAGTTCTCTATACCTATAGTATGATGGGGAACTAAAAACAGTGGGTACACTATTCAGAAGTGTTTGCTAAATAAAATTTTACTACAATTAAATAAGTTATAATTACGAGTTATAAGTTTATAAGTTTAATTAAGCGTAAAATTAAAAATAATTTTCATGATAATTGGTAATTTTAGAAAAAGGGAAATTACCTATGAAAGTGTTCAGAGAGGATAAGATCTATTTAGGAAAAAAAAAAAAAAGTACGTAAAAATGAACTTTTAGTGAGTTTCGTTCATTTTTAAAAATGAACTTGAACTGAGCGCGTTCATTTCTTTCAGACATGAGTTTGAGCGCGAACTAACTCGTTTTTTACACGATGAACTTGAGTTTGAACTAGTTCGTTTTTTTCGTGAACTTGCACAACACTGAGTTTATCACATAAAATGTGTTAATAAAGGTTTTTTTTTTTTTGTAAAATTAATATATTTGTTAAACTTGTGCAGATATATGTATGCTGCAAAATATAATTTAATAAAGCATTGAAAACTGTCATTTTAATTTTCATGCATTCTAAAAAATGTTAAAGCAGTTTTAATTATTTGAAGTACTTCTTAAATAATGCTTCTGATTTGTCTAATTTAATATTTCTAGTAATATTTTATGTAATTTAATGTTTCTAGTATTTAAATAGTAATAGCAATATAAGTTGTTAATAAAACTTTTTTTTTAAATTTTAAATTGTTGACTATTTTTATTTTGAAAAGAAATCGTTACTGTATTACAATTCTAACATCCATTTATAAAATAGAATTTATTGAAAGCTATTAAAGCTATTATATTTCATATTAAAAATGCATAACATCTTCAAACTTATATTGACAGAATAAAAAAGATGAAATAAATAAAAAATAAAACAAATATAACTTTAAAAGATATAAAAATTAAAACACATACAGATTAAAATTAGTAAAGAAAGAAATAAAAAAGAAAAGAAAACTATTTTTTTTTTTTTTTTTTTTTTTTTTTTTTCCCGAATGAAAAAAAACAAATACAACACAGCCATCTGTAAAATTACAACACCAGATATCTTATTTTCACTTTAACTAGTGCCTAGTAGGTAATGTGCAGATTATCTAGGTAATTTACAGATTACCTAGGTAATTTGAGAAATGAAACAATTTTCTTCACTTTAACGGATCACCCTAGTTAATGTGCAAATTACTTAGCTAATCTACAGATTAACTGATTTCTGCACTTTAGCGGTAACATATATATTAATATAATTTCTTGTATAAAAGGGAGAATCCTATTTTGGTGATACTTTTATCAGACGCCTTTTCGTTAATTTGTAAGAATTCTTTACATTCTGTTTATATTTTTAATGGTTTTTAGGCTTAAAATAGTGCTTGAAATAAATTTTCTATTTTTAAAACTACATATTTTTAAAATTATCTATTCAGATAAAAATAGATCATTTATGTGACTACTATTTTGGTTTAATTTCTTTACATGGCTATTGCTGAATTAAATTTCTTTGCAAAAAACATTCGGTTTATTTCAATGCCAAAATTTAAAAAATCGTCCAGTAAAATCTGTAAATAAAACTGATAGAATAAATTTATAGTTCATAGAGTTTATTGTAGTAAAGAAACAGTCAAATGGAACGTCATGGGTAGTTTTTTTTTTCTTTAGTAATAACTTCACATTAAAAATCTACATGCATAATTTAATTTTTTCATTTTTACTTTCTTCTATATGTAATATAGAGAAAGTATTGGATTCGTAAAAATTTTCGACCTCGGGTTTTTGATGAATTTACACGTTTTGAGAGCTGTAGAACACGATTTGACCATTTTTAGAAAATGTCTGTCTGTCTGTGTGTGTGTGTGACAAAATTTTGTGGCAACTGTATCTCAAGAACTACTGCACAGAATTTCATACAAATTGGTATGTAGTTGTACCTTGACATAAATTAGTGCCTATCAACTTTTGGTAAAAATTGTCCTACAGGTTGCGTTGCCATCCCGCTTTTTCTAAATTTTTAACATGGTGATATAGGACAAAATTTTGTATAAATGTGCATAAAGAGAATTATTTTTTATTAATCATTATGAAATTTACAAGAATTATTTAAAATAGAGATAGTCAACTGGGAAAAAAAATTTGTATGCGTAGGAGCCTCGCCACCCCCCGTGGGGGGGAAGTCCCCCCTCGAGGGGAGTAAATTTTCAAGATGGGTATCTTTCGAAAGGTCTCGTCAATACCTTTAAAACGAATGGTTGAACTATAAATCTGTGATAATTTAAAACAAAGTTATCGATTTTTTTTACTTTTAACAAAAAAAAAACAAGAAAAAAAATCGTTTTTTTTTTTTTTTTTTTTTTGTAAACGAAATCAGACTTGGTATTTAGTTGGCCCCTGACATAAACTGAGGCTGATTAGATTTGGGGATCAATCGCTCAACAGTTGGCGCTGTGATCGTATTTTTTCTAAATTTTTAACATGGCAGTATAGGAAAAAATTTCGTATAAATGTACATAATAAGAGTTATTCTTAACCTGTGATTGTGAAATTAATATGAATTATTGATAATAGTAGTAGTTAATTAGGGAAAAAATTTGGGGCATCGCTTCCCCCTAATATTGTTACTGCGTGAATTTGTATAGGAAAATATAGAAGAAAGTCTTGTGGTGGCCACAACATACTAGTTTTTTTTTTTTTTATTGTTCACATTTAAGTAAACGTATTTATTTTCCTGTCGAAAAAAAAAAAAAAATGAATTTGTAAAATTTTTTTGGCAACAATTAAATTAAGGATAAAATTTTAATGGCTATTTTTACAGCTGTTATAAAGTTAATATTTTCATATTTTCATTAATTAAAAGAAAACAAATAAAAAATTCGAAAATCGGGCTTCAAGGTGCACAATTACCCCTCGGAGGGCACCTTCATATCGAAACATGTGACTGTCCAAGCTTCCATCTTTGCACTACGCTGTCCACACACAGACAAACCTTGCCTTATGTATATATAAAGATAAACCAGTCTATTTGTTCTTGAAGCTGTTTTTTTTTACTGAAGTCGAAGTTTTTTTTTTTTTTTTTACTTTCTTCTATATGTAATATAGAGAAAGTATTGGATTCGCTAAAATTTTCGACCTCCGTTTTTGACGGATCTACACGTTTTGGGATGTCCTGAACACGAATTGTTAGTTTTTAAAAAAATGTCTGTCTGTCTGTGGTTTAGTGTTTTCACCGTATCTCACGAACCAATGAATGAAATTCAACCAAACTTGGTATATAGTTGGACCCTGGCGGGGCATTGTGCTGATTAGATTTGGGGATCAATAGCCCATCAGGTGGCGCTGTGATCGCATTTTATGTAAATTTTTAACATGGCAGTATAGGACAAATTTTCGTATTTTTCACCGTATCTCACGAACAAATGAATGAAATTCAACCAAACTTGGTATATAGTTGGAACCTGATGGGGCATGGTGCTGATTAGATTTGGGGATCAATCGTCCAGCAGGTGGCGCTGTGATCGCAAAATTTCGTATGTTTCACCGTATCTCACGAACCGATGAATGAAATTGAACCAAACTTGGTGTATAGTTGGACCCTGACATGGAAAGGGTCTGATTAGATTTTGGGATCAATCGCCCAGCAGATGGCGCTGTGATCGCATCTTATGTAAACTTTTAACATGGCAGCATAGGACAAAATTTCGTATAAATGTACATAATGAGCGTTATTTTAAACTTGTGATTGTAAAATTAATATGAATTATTGATAATAGTAGTAGTTAACTACGAAAAAAATTTTGTGCATGTGGGGGCACCGGTTCACCCCCTGGGGGGGTAAATTTTCAAGATGGGTATCTTTCGAAAGATCTCGTCAATACCTTTAAAACGAATGGTTGAACTATAAATCTGTGATAATTTTAAAACAAAGTTATCGATTTTTTTTACTTTTAACAAAAAAAAAAAAAAAAAAAGTAGAAAAAAAAATAGTTTTTTTTTTTTTTTTTTTAATATTGTTACTGGTTGAATATGTATTACTTTTAACAAAAAAAAATTAGAAAAAAATCTTTTTTTTTTTTTTTTTTTTGTTACTGATTGAATATGTATATAGGAAAATATAGAAAAAAGTCTTGTGGTGGCCACAACATACTAGTTTCTTTAGTAATAACTTCACAGTAAAAATCTACATGCATAATTTAATTTTTTCAATTTTTTTTTTTTTATTGTTCACATTTAAGTAAACGTATTTATTTTCCTGTCGAAAAAAAAAAAAAATGAATTTGTAAAAATTTTTTGGCAACAATTAAATTAAGGATAAAATTTTAATGGCTATTTTTACAGCTGTTATGAAGTTAATATTTTCATATTTTCATTAATTAAAAGAAAACAAATAAAAAATTCGAAAATCGGGCTTCAAGGTGCACAATTACCCCTCGGAGGGCACCTTCATATCGAAACATGTGACTGTCTGAGCTTCCGTCTTTGCACTACGCTGTCCACACACAGACAAACCTTGCCTTATATATATATAAAGATAAACCAGTCTATTTGTTCTTGAAGCTGTTTTTTTTACTGAAGTCGATCTTTCAGTTTCAGTAGCTTAATAAAATAGATATTTTCGTCTTTTAAAGGAAGTTGTGAAAAACTGACCAGCAATAAAGTAGGAATGATTCAAGGGAAAAAAAAAAATGTTTTATCAATTCATTCATTCATATATTTCACAATTTTTGCTTAAAAAAATTGAAGAGTACTTAAAAATAACATTCATTTAAATATATGTGATTTACAGAAGTCCTTGTTTATTTCAGTCTTTTAATCCCTTTCTTTTTCCTCTTAAAATACGGGGAGGTTGGAGCGAGTTTATCTCCAAAATGGCACCCGTTTCTCCCGTGTCGCTACTCTGTAAATCGAGGGCTCTACTCTGATGGTGTGGCGGTCCTTACCAGAGGATCGTTGGGCTGTCTCAGTCTTCAGTGCATATACCAAAACTGACCCGACATCTTTTACATTGGTGAGTTCAAGAGCTTCTTGAGTCTCTGGATCTTGCATGGCATTGATAAAATATTGGAAGGCCAAATCGTCTCGAGTTTCAGCGTAGCAGTCTTAGAAAGCTAGGTGTAATAGTCTCTGAATATCAGATGCCAGCTCTTGTAAACTTTCACCCGCGTTTTGATAATGGGACTTTAACTGAGGAAGACTGTATTCTTCAGAACATTTTTCTCCAAAATGCAGCTCCAGTGCTCTGGTCAGGGCCTCAAAGTCACTTTGAAAGAATTTCCAGTGTGTCAGCTGTGTCACCCCGTAATGCTGCTGCTGTAGACGACTGTCTAATGGATGATTGTCTTAGCAGTACAGTCCCAGCTATTAGCTTCAGCTACAATGAAAAACTGTGTCTTATATACTTGCTAAGATGGTCTGCCATCATAGGTGGATTGTTTCATATGTTGTATTTCCAGTATAATCCATACTGTATTTGATTAATATTATAAAAAATTCATTATAAGTAAGTTTATTAGCCATTAGACAGTTTGTTAGCAAACCGACCAGCGGCCAGCTACATGACAAATTCAAAAGTTAACAACTTTTATATCAGTTAATGGCTTGCAGTTACATCTATGTAGTTGAAGTAGTAGTACAACAGTTATGTCACATCCTCCTTTCTAACTTACATAGATATATATATATAATTAAATTACAAATACAACACTTAATTTAGCTCGGACAAATATATAGAGTTAATTTAAACTTCCAATACTTAATTGCATCAACATATTTTACCAAATGCAGTTTTTCACAAGCTTCCAAGGTTAAAATTGGCTTTGCTTTTACCATCAACAATCATAAAGACATTTGATTATTTATCAGTACTACAAATTAAATCTATAGAACCAATTGGTTTTAACGTATTATTTCCATATCACACCAAGATAACATCAGTTGAAATCAGTTTATGTTACAAGTTTAATGTTTTGAAAAATGCAAAGGTTGGACATTTAACTGAGCACCTGCATCAGGTTTAAAAGATACCTGTTGGCCTTCAACCGATATTACCTTAAGCCATTCATGACTTTTATGAGAATGAGCATCCTGCATACTATCAATAAATAGGCACAAATTATAGTTATTGAGTTCAGATTGAGAACTGGAGTCATTAAAGTCATTAACATGTAATTCATTTACAGTTCTGTGATTGTTGAGAATAGTACTTACCTTTGCACATTGCTGCAAAATGATTTTTTCGTTTACACTTGTTACAAAACTTACTGTAAGCAGGACATTGGCCTTTTATACGTTTTCTGCCATATGCTTGGCACTCTAGTATCTGATTTGAGGTTCTTGCAGCATGTTTATCTGTTACATCAACGGGAATCATTAATAGTTTCCACCTGCTATCTGCTGATTTTACATGCTCATGCACTATCCACAGCTTTCTGCAGTGTCAGGTTTGGTTCTCTTAAAAGCCTTTCTTGTAATCCAGGGTCATATACACCTAGTACCAGTGGCGTAGTGTAGATTTGGAGCACCCGGGGCAGTTCAAAATAATGCGCCCCTCTCCTTCTGGTGATGGTGTAAGTGTAAAAGCAAATTGACTGTGTAAGAATCCTAGGCCTGCATAGATTGCCGTCAAGGGGCTGTCTTTTTAAGAGATCCTAACCAACATTCTCGCAAGTTTCAGTGGAAACCACGGAAAAATCAGAACTGCTAAGTTGGTGAGTACGACCCGAGTTCGAATCGGGCACTTCCCTTCTCCTAGCTTCAACAGAAGACCTTCTCAGATATTAGTGGCTTTCGTCAATGATTATGGAGTTAAATATGTACAGAGAAAAACTATATTTATAAATGATTCAAAAGATATTTATAAATTCGCAATTTGTTCATAAAATACAATTACTTCCTTTCCAGTCATCAGTACTTTCCTTTTTCATAATTATGAAAAATTACATCTTTGTTATCTATGAATAAAAAGGTTTCCAAATAGTAAGAAAAGAAAAAAAAAAAAACCTTATAAAACAAAAAAGTTATTTCCATACAGTTAGAATTATAGCTGAATCATTACATAAATTACACTGTCAGAATATGTAAATCTTTTTCAATTGGAAATATTGATGGGGTCAGTTAGTCTTTCTCTGATCATCGTTGAGCGTTTATGTGTATTTTATTAATTTAATTCTTAAAAGCTTCTATCATCTTGAATTGTTAATAGTAATTCTTAAGGGAATTGACAATAAAACAATAACATAATGTTAAATAAACTTTTTTGAAGCTTTTATTTAGCTATTCAGGGTAATAAATTTAAAAGTATCCACGTAGAAATACACAATTCTGAATAGACTTCTTTAAATAAAGTGATAAGTCGTCTAACAAAATGTCATAATTATGGCGTTTAAGTCAAAATATTTGAAACATAAATGCTGAATATATATCGAGCAATTTTATACATATAACGAAGTTTGAACTTACAGAAAACCTAATGACTCATAAAGTGTATTAATTAATTTCTGTTGACTTTTTATTTTAGTTGCTTAGTTATCAAACATTTTAAGTTTTTCCCGAATAAAATATACTATTCACAAAGTAAGGATAATACTATGAAGAACTGACATAGAGGCTATAACAGTATAGAAACTCTTTGTGTGTAAAATACATTAAAAAAGGCTATTATTTACACATTGTCTTTTAAATGTCTCAGTTTCTTGAGATCGAAGCTCGTTTAATTTTTTTGTTTGTGAGGGCAATCTCTATGCAGCATTCAACAATAATCTGCTAATATATTAACCCCTTCCGCTCCAGGCTAGCTGTAGTGTAAATGTCTGAAATACCAGATTATAATTTTGAAATAGTATCGTATACTTTCTTTGGACGTATGCACGTACGTCCATGGTATTAATGGCCATTAACACTAGGACGTACGCACGTACGTCCCTGGAGTGGAAGGGGTTAACATTCCATCGACTCTAATACCCCTTTACATTTCTCGATGACTTAATGAAATGCCTCTCTTTCTTCACTCACATCGCCTAGATTTTCAGGGAAATAACTGAGATGGGAGTTGAAAAAGTAGAGTTTTAAACTCATTTCTGTCAAAAAAAAAAAAAAAAATCTGTCAAAACTGTATTGAGGGAAATTTTTGAATATTCTTTCTTAATCAGCATCTAGAAACACATCACATCTCATCACAAACCTGCATTATCAATATCAGTTTTTTTTTTTTTTTTTTTTATTAGTACTATGTGACAGAATACTTAATAGTTCAGACTCAAAAATTACGCAGAACTTTCTCAGCCTTTTCCATTATTTCTACACCAGAAGGAGGCCCCATCAGTAGCTGAGTGGTTCTGCTCTCGAAACTGGTAGGCATGAAGTAACTGATTTGATTTCAAGTTGCGGTCGTCAACCTAACCATTCGGAGTTTTCCGTGGTTTTCTCTGACACTTGCATATATAAAGACTAAGTTCCCTTAGAAACACCCTCATAGAGGGCATCTCATCCAGGTCATTGTCAATCGGCCTTGCTTTCTAACATCAAAGATCATCTACAACAAAGTGTGAATAATTTAAAGAGCTTGGATTTGCAGCTTGTTCTGAAGTTTCTGGACCGTATACACTAAGATAAACTCTTCCTTTTTTTCTTTACGATTTTTATTATAGTCGTATCTATTGTTTAGAATCATGACAAAATTTATCTGTACAATATTTATTATAAAAAAAATAATAATAATAAAAATAAACTTATGAAATTTATTTGCAATCGCTCAAAAGATGGTGCTGTTGTACCGTGCTTTTCTGAATTTTGTGATAGTTATATAATTTAGCACCTATGGAATGAAACTGTATCAAATTTTATGTATAAGATTTTTAGTATAAAAATACTGTATGTTTATGAAAGTTTTGCGTAGACTGTAATAGATTTTCCTGATTGTATTACCTTGAACTCAATGAGACGGAAATACATCAAACTTTGTGTATGAATATTTTTTTTCTTTGGTCAACTTTTAGTAGAAATATTTATTTATATTAATAAATAAAAATGATAAAGAATGTCGCTATAAAAATCTGATTGTAAAAAACTACCCATTTATGAATTTGAAAATTTCAGCGCCTCTTTTCAGCAATAATCTTGTTAACAACTGGCAGATGCTAACCTCTTATGGCTTTATTATAAGTGATGACCCTTTTATATTAATTTCTGAACTAACAAATTACAGACGCAAAGGGTCCAGTATCTGACTATAGGGTAGGCTTTTGTTATAATGATCAGTACATTAGCGCTTTATCAACGCGAAATAAGAAGGGACGCTTACAGTCATTGCCATACTATGAACGTATTGAGGCGTAGAGCTCAACGCCCAGTAGAAACTTTGACAACAGTGCTCAGCCAGTTTTTTAATATAAGATGTAAAAATGAAAGGAGAGTTCGTTTAAAGTTCTCGCCCACATTATAAAAATCACCGGGGGAATAATTTAAAGCTATGATGCGCCTAAAAATGTTTTCATTTTCATCAAGAAACCTATGGTTAGCCAGAGATAATTTTAGAAGGGTCTAATAAAATTGTAAAAATTCAGAAATTTATCACAATGATCATTTTTATTTTTTTAGAAAAAAGTTGGCATAGGTCGACTCTGCTCAGTTCCCCATCATATTTATGTTCTTATAAATTTTTAGGGGAGACATATTATAATCATGTTAAAAGAAATTAATTTGACCAAAGCTTGATACAGTGACAAAATGAAATCCCGCCTAATAGGCTATCCACCGTTCACTTCGATATATTTATCTTATTCTAATCTATTAATTCATTTTATCAGTCAGTTGTTTAGTTTTCATGCTACTATTTCCAATGCAATTTCCCTCAAAATTCAGATTTATTTGAAAAATGTACAATTTTGCTATGTTGATAAAATCGTAAATTACGAATAATTTCCTATTAGAATATTTATATTCAATCATGTTAAAACAAATATCATAAATGTAATTTTGAAGTTGCCTAATCTTTTATGATCCTCAAAATGGAAGTTTATGCTCAATTTTGCCTTATTCTGCCATTTTAAGTAAATCGTAAATTCCAAATAACTTACAAATTTTTTAAATTGGAAAAATCATAGTCTCTGATATTCATGCCAGTATCCTAAATAGTATTTCGAAAGTGGTTTGACATCTTTACGATGAAAATATCCCTCAAGATTGACTTTTATGTGAAATTTTGCTCTATTCTGCCATGTTAAGAAATTCGTAATTTTCCAATAACTTACGAAATTTTTATATTGGAAAATTCATAGTCATTAATATTCATGCCAGTGTCCTAAACAATATTTCAAAAGTAGTCTCACATCTTTACGATGAAAATATCTCTAAAAATTGACGTTTATGTGAAATTTTGCCCTATACTGCCATGTTAAGAAAATCGTAAATTTCTCATAACTTACAAAGTTTTTTAATTCGAATGTTGCAAATGATTAGGGGTTTTGCCAGTATCGGAAGTAATATTTTAAAACTGATCTGACCTCTCTGCGATCATTTGTTCGTGAGATATCGTGTAAACAGACTAATGGACAGACACCCTACAGACAGACACCATACAAATTTTCTCATTTTCGGATTCCTCACACCTGAAAACGTGTAAAAAAGGTCAAAAAACCGAGGTTGAAATTTTTCACGATTACCTAAGTTCCCCATACCTATAGTATGATGGGGAACTAACAGCGTTTGGCGGCCCCTAAAATTTTGAACCTGGGGCAAGTGCACCTTGGCTTTTAGTTTCTTAGCTGTTTGAGGTAATTTAATAAGTCTATTTTCTTAATTGAATAACTTTCACAGTCTTTAAAATAAGAATTCATATTTCTGTTACTTTGTTTACATTTTGTGTCGACGACATCGCTCATGACGATCGTACTCTCTTGAAAACCAGAAGCTGAAGATAAGTTCACCTTTTCTCCCTGTAGGTGGCAGTGAATGTCTAGCAATCACTGATTTGTCTTCGAGAATTTGCTCACAGTTGTTCATAATATGTAAGTAAACTGTGGAATCTACTAGAACTGTTTTCCAATGACATGCAGTGTAGTATAAAAGTTCAGCTGTTTTCTTCAGGTTGGGTTAAATAGGGAATTGAGTACCTGTTAGCCCAATGTGATAGTATTTTATTTTGATGGAGTAAAAGATCTTCATGCAAGTAAAAAACTTTTCCTGGCGAACTTTTATTTTATAACTACTCAGAAAGTATAATTTTTACTATCAGGTCATGAAGCCATTTGCTATTAGTGTTTATTAATTAATTTGCATTACAATTTGATATAATTTTTTGAATTTTGTTAATAACAAAAAATTTTCTGCTATGAGTTAACTTTTGTTTAATTTTGTTATGTTCGTTTAGATATGTTTTATTAGATTTCAATAAACTTATTTAGTTAATTAAAACTTTATTATTATTTGATTTCATGCATTCGGATTTTAATTTAACTTGAACATAATCATTTGATTTAAGTATAGATTATTTTGAACTCTGCAATAACTCTTTTTATTTTTTACTAGCCGCCTTTGGCGACCAGCTGGTTCGCGATCCTTGAAAATTCAGACTTTATGAAACTCCCGCCTTTATGAAAACATAAATTTCAGACTTTATGAAAACTCCGTATAATAAGTTTTGTGTGCAACAAAGGAAAACTAAAGAATTTTGAAATTTGCATTTTTTAATCACAGTCAAAAAACATGTGACCTGAATCAGTAAAGCAGGAAGTTAAAACTCTTTTGCCCTGCTTTTGAGGTATTAGGAGTTGCCATGGTAATCCAACCACCTGCAAACATGGAAGGCTTGCATCGAGAATTTCATTAAAGTCTATGGCCTGCGTAAAATTAAAAAAATTATAACTGATTAAGTTTTTGAAATAACGTCTCAATCTTTTGAGATGTAATTCATCTAATCAAAGTCTATATAAAAAAAATAAAAATAAATAAATGATTTATCTTTAAAATATTTTGAGTTATAAAATGTTTTGTGAAAAAATCGATGTTTCGTAAAATCTAAAAATATGGATTGCTAATCCATATTTGTTAAAATGTTTATATGGTTCGAAAGAGGATTAAATGACCTTTCAAAATATACAGGTTGTTAAGAAATGGGACTATTACTCTTTCATAAAGGGCATTTCAAAAAATATGATCAAGAAAAAGAGAAATTTTGGACCCTTTATAAAACTTTTTTAAAAAGTATAAAAAATCCGTATTTTTTTTTTTTTTAAATTGTACTGTAAGAATCAGTAATAAATGCTCTTTCTCGTGGTAAATTCTTTTTGCACTATGCACTTGGAAAGGCTTCTGAGCACCTGTATGTCAAATTTTGCATTTCTATGTTCAGTAGGGGCTGAATGTATAGATGCACAGACATCTTTTATTATTATAGACTAGCTGCCTTTGGCGACCAGCTGGTTCGCGATCCTTGAAAAATCTGACTTTATGAAACTCCTGCTCGGTGGCATGGATTTTTTCCCGTTTCAGGTCATACAACAGCTTATTGACATATAGTGAAAATAGCTTTATTGAAAAATTTAAACACAGTAAATTACCTCTTGGTAGTGCCTGCGGCACCCTCTTCCAGTTTCAATATCTGAAACAACCTGTTCGCTCACCATGTTATGATCTTTCAAATTTCTGACTTCAGCAAAGTCCCACTCGGTGGCACCTGCAGCGCCTTATCCCCATTTTGGAACATGCAACACCTTTCTTGCTCATTAGAATTTAAAATAGTGAAATTTTAAAATGTTACAGCACCATCTGGCAGTACAAATTTCTGTAATCTACTGTTCAATTCCAAATCAACAAAGCTTTCAAATGTTGTTTTTACTTATTAAATTATTTTAATTAGTAGCTGAGATACAAAAGAAAACTGATTCAGGATGCCTCAAAATGTGTAAATCAGGTGAAATCTCGAATTTCACTTTCGATAATATAAACATACTTTAAAATATCTTTTGAATAATGCATTAAAAATAATATAATCCTAATTAGAATTTGAAATATTACAGCACCATATGGTGGTAGAAATTTCTGTAATCTACTGTTCAATTCCAAATATACAAAGATTTCAAATGATGTATTACTTATGAAATTATTTTAATTAATAGCTGAGATACAAAAGAAAACCAATTCAGGACACCTCAAAACATGTAAATTGGGTGAAATCTCGAATTGCACTTTCGATAATATAAAAGTACTTTAAAATATCTTTCGAATAATGTATTAAAAATAATTTAAACATAATTAGAATTTGAAATATGTATATTAAAATAAAATTCAATTTGCAATTAAAATGTAATTTTTTTTGTTTATTCTTCGAAATCGATGAAATTTGAGCGTCAGCTTTGTCTTGTGATGAAAACTCTTCATAGTAAGTCTTTTGTGCGACAAAAGAAAACTGAAGAATATTGAAATTTGCAATTTTTATTCCCAGTAGAAAAAACATGTGATTTCAGTCAGTAAAAGATTTTTTTCTTTCGCCAGACTTTCCAGATATCATTTCCTCTGTGAATGGAAGTTGTCATGGTAACCCAATCCAAATACATGAAGTCGTACGATTTGAATGGATCCAGAATGCGGTATGCAATGGTTTTATGCATAAAATTAAAAAATTTTTAACTCATTCAGTTTTTGAAAAAATCTTCCAATCTTTTGAGATTTGAATCGTCTAACTGAGATCTATATACAAAAAAAAAAGAAAAAAAAGAAATGATTTATCTGTAAAAGATTTTGAGTTATAAAATGTTTTGTGAAAAAATCGATGTTTCGTAAAATCTAAAAATATGGATTGCTAATCCATATTTTGTTAAAATGTTTATATGGTTCGAAAGAGGATTAAATGACCTTTGAAAATATACCGGTTATTAAGAAATGGGGCAGTTACTCGGTCGTACAGGGCAATTCAAAAAGGACGATCGAGAAAAAGAGAAATTTTGGACCTTTTTAAAAACTTTTTTTTTAAATATAAAAAATTCGTATTTTTCAAAAAAAAATGGAGCTGTAAGAATCGGTAATACATGCTCTTTCTTGTGGTACAGGTGTATTTTCAATATCTGCAACCGCTAAGCTGGGATGGCCTTACAAAAACACGTGAAATTTTTTCTCTGTGTTTCTTCTTTTGAGGAACGCACTGAATTCTAGTTGGAGGGCAGAAAATGCGATCTGCTCGCTTTTTAATTAGGCATTGGTGGACGTTTTAATTAATATCTCCGGATCTAATTAAAATTTTTAAATTTTGTTTTCAGGAGCCCCTCGGGAAGGCTTCTGAGCACCTACATGTCAAATTTTGTGCTTCTGCATTCAGTAGGGGCTGAACGTATAGATGCACAGACAGAGAGACATCTTTCTTTATTATTATAGACTAGCTGCCTTCAGCGACCAGCTGGTTCGCAATCCTTGAAAAGTTCGACTTTACGAAACTCCCGCTTGGTTTCTCGTTTCAGGTCCTTCAACTGCTCATTGACATATAGTGAAAATAACTTTATTGAAAAATTTAATCGCAGTAAATTCTTGCTTGGTAGTGCCTGCAGCACCCTCTTCCCGTTTCAATACCTGAAACAGACTGTTCTCTCACCGTGTTATGATCTTTCAAAATTCTGACTTTAGCAAAGTCCAGCTCGGTGGTGCCTGCGGCGCCTTATCCCCGTTTTAGAACTTACAACAGCTTCCACGCTCATACTGCAAATAGATTTGAAAATTTTAACTGTAGCAAATTTTCGCTCTGTGGCGACTAAGGCGCCGCTTCACGTTTCATGATTTGAAAAAGCCTGTTCGCTCACCATATAAAGGACCTTGAAAATTCTGATCATGGCAAATCTGCAGCCTGGTGGAGCCTGGTCTCCCAATCTTCTCTCTATAAGTAATTTACTGATAATCAAAATTGGAGATATTGAATTATTAAAATGTCAAAGCGCCCTCTAGCGACAGAGATTTTTCAATATGTACTCCTCAATTTCAGTTTAAAAGACTTTAAAATGATATTTTACCTATGAAATTATGTTAATTAGAAGCTGAGATACAAAGATAATATAAGCATTGTTATAACAAAATTTGTGTCTGATTTTTTCATGGTTTTTCTTTGAAACTTACATGTTTAAAATCCTTAATACGAAATGTGAACGGAGTATTGGAATTCAAAAGTCTGCATCATAATTAGAATTGGAGATATTGTAATAAAGGTGTTCTGGCTTTTCTGTGGATTTCTCTGAAACTCCCGTACGGAATTTAACGGCTTATATCAGTTTAAAAGTCCGTAATTTTTTAAATGATGTGTTATATGTAATTTAAGCATAATTAAAATTCTAGATATTGAATTATTAAAATATCAAAGCGCCCTCTGGCAACAGAGATTTGCAAAATATACTCTTCAATTCTAATTCAAATAACTTTTTAAATGATTTATTACTTATGAAATTATGTTTATTAGAAGCTGAGATACGAAGCTAATATAAACATTTAAAAAAAAAAGATTTGTGTCCGACTTATCCATGGTTTTCTCCGAAACTTACATAATTCTGGGCTATATAAAATTAAAATCCTTAGTACGATATGTGAGCAGAAATTGGAATTCGAAACTCTACAAAATATTAAAGAATAAAGGTGTTCTGGGTTTTCCGTAGTTTTCTCCGAAACTCCCATTCCTTTTCTACACATTTGCTCCTTCGCTCTCCACCCCCCCTCCTTTCCGTCGCTAACACAAAAATATCCGCAATCGATTTACCTTGCCTTAAAATCTAAATATACCAACCAATTTCAAACGCTGTAACTCTTTTTTTTTTTTTTGGCCCCTTTCCCTCCTTTCTCATGCCCTCCCTAATAATTGTACTCTTTCAAAAATATTCACAATCAAATTATCGGGCATTAAAACCAAATACTACTACGAAATTTCAATGGTATATCTCAATTTAAAATACTGCGAAAGATAAAAGAAAACTTAATCTTTTCCCAATAAATACGTAATTTTTTTTGTTTATTCATATATTTTCATGAAAATTGAACAGTAGCTTTATAATATGCTGTCTAAGCCAAATATTCTTTTAAATGTACAGTACCTGGCCAAATTATTAGACCAAAGAAAATATTAAAGGTTTTTTGAAATTGGAAGTATATTATACCTGACCTGCTCAAAATTATTATTATTTAATTAGTGTTACCTTAATCTTATTTCAGTACCTTTATTACAGAAACATTTTCAAGCTGGCAACACAAGACAGTTAGTTATTATTCTGTGATACAGTGGCATAGGTGTAAACTTGCATTATAACGTAAAATTTGCTCTGCTTGTTTATTTTGGATTGAAGCGAATATTTTGCTGCAAAAAGTAAGTTTTGAATTGTTATTAATATCGTGTGGGATATTTAACATTTTTATTCATTTATTATCATAAAAAGTTTTTGCTTCTTTATTTTAGATGGGAAGAAAGGCTTAGCTTTCACCAAAGAGAGTAGGGCAGGTTTATGGTCCACTGAAGGCCACTAAACTGACCCGAAATTAAATTGCAGTAAAGGTAGGAGTATCCAGAAGCTCAGTAACAAATATTAAAAAGAAAATGGTCTTAAACATAAGTTTGGATCCATCACGGAAGAATAATAGTGGACGAGTTCACATTACGACGCCGAGGACGGATCGAAAAATATGAGACATTTGTATAAATAACAGAAAGAAATCGCTACGCATGTTGATGAAAGAAGTTCAAAATGAAGGCATTAATATATCAGAAAGAACTTTGAGACGTCGCTTGGCAGAAAATAAACTCATTGCCATGAAACCGGCTCGCAAGCAAAGACTTACATCAGAAATGATGAAAAAACGCTTGGAGTAGGCAAAAAAGTACAAAAATTGGACAATAGAAGACTGGAAAAGGGTATATAGCTATTTATTTTGCTCAACGATATATTGGCATTTATAATGAATGTAAAGAAATGAAATAAAAAGCAATTTTGTTTAATTTTCAGGTTTGCTTCTCTGATGAATCGGTTTTTCATGTTTTAACCGAAAAAACCAAATTCGTTCGGCGGCGTCCAAACGAGAAATACAAGTCAGATTGTATTGTTCCCACCATCAAACATCCCCCATCAGTCATGGTGTGGTCTGTCATATCAGGAAAAGGTTCCGGTCTTCTCTATGTGGTCAAAAATACAATGAAACAAGATCAATACCTGAAAGTCTTACAAACCAGGCTCATGCCACAAATGCAAGAATGGTTTCCTGGAGACAAGGAACCAGTCTTCATGCATGATGGTGCTCCATACCATAAAACTAAAAGTGTATCGAAGTATTTAGAGCGAAAAAAAATCAAAGTTCTTGATTAGCCTGGCAACGTGCCTGATATGAACCCTATTGAAAATGGTTGGGAGTTGCTGAAAAAAGAAATGTATAAGAAAAATATAACAAATAAGGTAGAGTTGCTGGAATCTTTAACATACAGTGGAATCATAATAAGCATCTTCAAGAAAACATCCAAGTATGCATAGAAAGTATGCCTCGTCGTGTTAAAGCCCTTTTAGTTGCCAAAGGTGGCCATACGAAATATTGATTTTTCTGTTAAATTTAATTTACCAATTTTTTCTTTCTTCAATAAGTATTGTATTGTAACATTTTTTCTGTCATTGTATTCCTTAATGTATATGTTTTCGAAATATGAATGAAGAAAATATCTTTTTGAATAAAATTCTTCATTAATAAGGTTTTAATTATAAAAGAATGTATAAGTTGCCAATGGTCTAATAATTTGGCCAGGTACTGTAATGTAAATGAAAATGTTTGAAAATTGCAATTCCCCCTCCCCCCCCCCCCCACTATAAAACACGTGATATCTTAATTGATTACATTTTATAAAAGAATCCACTGTAAAGCACGTATAAAATATTTAATTAAAATCATTAAAAGATACACATCGTGTCAAGGCCTTTCGCCCTGAACATCAGGGCATCATCAGGACATAGCCATTTTTTAACAAAAAAGTACAACAACACTATATATACAAAAGAAACCAATTTCGGTCACAGTTATTAAATATAAAATAGATGCAACAGATGAATTAAAATGAAAACATTCCAAAGGCGAAGAGTCGAGCTTCACTTGGTTCACCATGGAGACACATTTCTGTGGAGCAGTTGAGGCCAATCTTTAATCTGTGTTGAGGAACGTGCTGAGGAACTTGCATTGATTTAAATCTTTACAAGAAAAGTTGGCTGATTGGGTTTCACGCCACACCAGTGCTGCGCAGATGGGAAATTAGCGACACAAAGAGAAAAACTTGTTTCAGAATCGACACTTTTAAATAACTTATGGAGAATTCTTTAGGTAGAATAGAGACAAAAAACTTGCAAGAACTGTAGGAATTATGTAGAAAATTTTCACTGTAAACAATCATTAGAACTAAGGAACAGTTGAAGGCAAATTATATTAGATATCTGGTTGTATTAGAAAATACCAAATTTTAGGAAGAAAAACAGCATCTTTAAAATTGATTGAATTATATTTAATTATATTCACAGCTTCCGAAACTGTTAATTCTGAGCTAGTTGATGGAGAAAAGATTACTTCTGCTTGGTCAAAAAGAGGTGAAGCTGAGGTTTCGTAAATAAAATTGACTAAGGCTGAACTTTTTCCTTCTTTTACGTTACAGATATGTTCTTCAATTCTTTTGTTTAAAGTTCTTTTAGTTTGTCCAATATAAAAGAAAGTATCTTGATTGAGTTTTAAAGGGATTTTATATAGTGTTGCTGTACTTTTTTGTTAAAAAATGGCTATGTCCTGATGGTGCCCTGATGTTCAGGGCGAAAGGCCTTGACACAATGTGTATCTTTTAATGATTTTAATTAAATATTTTATATGTGTTTTACAGTGGATTCTTTTATAAATTGTGGTTTTCTACAAATACACGTGGGATAACATGTCTCTATATGAGATGTAATTTTATATTAATTGATTACAACCATTTCCTATTTCATACTTTAGTTAATTTTAAAAAATCTAATTGTTGTATCGATAAGCTGCTTGCACTCTTAGATTCGGAAAAATTTCCCCTTTCATTTGGTACCAAATTCGTAACGATCGGACTAACATTTCTAATTTATTTTCTACTTTTAACTCCGTTAAAATATCTATTTTTATGCAATCGCTGGGAATTCTCAGTCATTGAGATCGCTTTTTGATTAGACATAGGTCTACATTTTAATTAATATCTACGGAACTAATTAAAATTTTTAAATTCTGTTTTCAGGAGCCCCTCGGGAAGGCTTCGGAGCACCCGTATGTCAAATTGTGTACTTCTGCGTTCAGTAGGGACTGAACATATAGATGCACAGACAGATAGAGAGACAGACATCTTCTTTTATTATTATTGATAGATAGGCTAGCAGGCTATGCCCGCTTCGCTGGTCACTATTTTTAAATGAATCACAATAATTAATGAATTCTCAAAATTGCATTAATTTTTATCCTGTGATAAAAAAAGAGAAAAAAAAAAATCTGATCGGGAAAAATGTCGCACTGGTCTCCACTGCCTTCGGCAACGAAGACCCGTGTGTGATGCGCACGAACGAATGTATATATATGAGTGCTGCATACGTGTAAACCTTCACCACCCTTAAGATTTCTCAAAATTCCGTTTTATTACTCATAAACTTTTATTCTTAGGAAAAGGATTTTAATAAAAATAATCATCTTTTTTGATCGTGTAAAAACTCGCATCGTGTCCCCTCTGCCTTCTCCTGCTAGCGGGTCAGTATTTTGAAATAAATCACTATAATGAATGAATTCTCAAAATTGCATATTATCACTCATTAACATTACTCTTAAGAAAAGAAATTAAAAGAAAAAGAAAAAATTGTGATTGGGTAAAAACTCACACCGGGTCCTCACTGCCTTGGGCATCGTAGACCTGTGAGCTGCATGCGCGTATTCCTTCTTCATCCTTATGATTTCTCAAAATTCCATGTTATTACTCATAAACTTTCATTCTTAAGAAAAGGAATTACAAAAAATATCATTTAGCATCGGGTATAAAAAATCACACCAGGTCCCTACTGCCTTCAGCAGCGCAGACCCATGTGCCCTACGCGTGCACGTGTGAGGATATATGTGCGTTGTGCGCTCATATTTCTTCTTGCTGTATGTGTTGAAAAGTTCAACATAAAAGCTTAACATTTGAAGTAAAGTCGTGTACAGTAAAAAGGCGGACTGGAAAGACACAAATTTAAAATAAATTACAATTTATACGAAAATACAAAAGTTTATCTGTTCAAAATAATTCATATCGTTCATATTTAAATTGTAGTAATTATCAGTAGGTAAACATCAAAAATCCACGTTATTATAGATGGTGTTTAAATTCCTAAGTATACAGCAGCTATCCAAAAGTTATGGAAAATTCAAAAGTTACTCACAAGACATCTGGATGAGTTGGTATTTTTAAACAAATGATGAAGGAAAACATACCAAACATAGCACGTTCAATATCACACTGTAGAATCCATAATGTATCGCAGATGACGTTGAAAATAAACCATGTTGAAAAAACGACTCTTTTTTAAATGAACTTTATGGTGAGGAAGTATACTTGACTTTTTAACTACATTGTAGAATCAATAAATACCCAACAAATATTAAATCATTAAATCATTTTAAACCTATTTAATATATCATAGAGCAAGAAAAATTAACTTATTGAAATATTTTAAACTCTTTTAAAAATATCATTGCACTTATTTAAATATAATAGGTTATTCAACATTACTATTAAAGCGAACTGTTTCTTTAACAGTTTAAATTAAATGAACTTAAAGAAACAAAATCATAACTTATAAGAAAAACAGCAAGACAACCTGCGTCTGCAAAAAAACAAAGCTACTAGCTCTTCAGCCACGCGCACACATACTAACTTTCATCCCTATTTATTCTCTTTCATATTATGGAAAATTTGAATATTTTCTACTCAGCAGCGGCAAATCGGCATGCGCCGTTGAATGATTGCATGTTACAATAACATTACCTGTAACCCCTAACTGAGGCCGTTGCAAAAATAATGGTATGTCGTCGTAAGCATGAATGAATCATTTGATTCATTCACGGAACGCACTGAAAACAAAACAAAAACAACAGCGTTAGAAAAGGTAAGTATTTTTCAAAGTAAATGAAAGAGATATAGTAAACCATTTTACTTATTTAACTAATAAAAATAAACCTGTTAATGAATAACTAATAAACTTTTTTTTTAGCAATTAAGTGGATTAACATTTTAATAATAAACCTTAAGTAATTAATAAAGGTTAAACTTTAAGTATGACTCCAAAGTTATATACTAAAGTAATGGAGTTGGAAAGTTTCGGAGCTGGAATATTTCCAACACTTCTCAACTCAAACTTTTATTATTAAGAAAAAAAAAAAATCATTTATTATTGTTGGATATGAAGGATTTCATGTCCATAAACACTCTGATACAAATTTACATTAGCAGAGTGCAGATTGTTAGCATTGAGGCGTGGCTGAAAGTTTTCAAGTTTATGTAAATGCCGAGTTTTAAATTTTGCTTAAATTATCTTTATATTCATTTTAAATTAAAAATATAAATGCATGAAGTCAAATAACCACAAAGTTTTAATTAACCAAATAAGTTTATTAAAGTTCAATAAAACATATCTAAACAAAGTATAATAAAGTAATAATTTATCTTATAACAATAATAAGTTTCATTATTTGAATTAATTAATATTTACTTAACATTTTACATCTTAATTGCAAAGGATAAAAGATATCCAAAAATATTGCAAGAATGTCAAAATGATGTTAAAATGTCTAAATGATATTTAAATTATGTTTAAATGGCTAAATGGCTTCATGACCCGATAGTAAAAGTTCATATTATCTGAGCAGTAAGAAAAATAAAGTTCTTTTAAATAGAAGTCAAAAGTTTTTCATAAAGTTCTTTTACCTGTTTAAATCTTTTACTTCACTAAAATGATGAAAGAAAATAAACTTAACCTATACTAAACTATCACGTTAGACCAACAGGTACTCAATCCCCCATTAAACCTAATGCGAATAACGAAACATTAAAGAAAAATCAAAATAAGAAAAGTTCCAGCCAATCTCAAACTTCACAGCTGTCTATTTATATCTTCTTTCACCTAATTAACATTCATATCGGGGAACGAAAGCGAAAGTTCTAGATGATTCCCAACTGATTTGCATACGGCGTTCAACTGTTTACAGATTGATTCTCGAAAATTCGGTAAGTTACGAGAATGGAAGAATCAGCGATCGCAGGAAGAATTAGGGAATTAACTCTTTTACTGCTAGCTGTTATGAGTGTAGGATCGTAATGAGCGATGCTGCCGATGGTAAGTAAGCAATGTAATTAAAAAATAAAGATTGAATTAATTTAAATTAATGGAATTAATTCTAGAAGGTAAGATATGTTTTTTTAATGTGTATTTTACTATTAATAAAGATTTATTTTACCTTTATTATGTGTATGTAGAGATGAAGATTTAAAGAGATCTTGGATAAAATTTTCCAGAAAATTTTCAATCTCTAAATTACGAAGGTTTTGTAAAATAAAACTAATTACATTAAAAGCTACAAGTAAACAAAACTATTTAAAGAAAAGCATGAATAATTATTCAATTCAAAGAGAAATTAAGAAACAAAACATAGAAATTATGATTTAATGGTTTATTAAACATGTAAAAAGCTAGAATATTATAATTTTTAATGACTGTTTTGCATGTATAATGGTTGAATAATCTGCAAAAAAAAAGGTGTCTGTGAACGTTCTGTAGCTGTCAGACACCCTCACATATCACTGCCAACAGCTGAACCCCATTTTATTATATAGGGAAAATTTTTATGAGAATTGAGGAATTTTTTTTTTTTTTTTTTTTTTTTTAATTCTGTCTTTATTTAAAAAAAAAAATTCTAGAAAAAGTAAATTTGCCTTCGTTTTCCCCAAAATTTATTTGTTTAATTTTTAATACTTCATACTGAAGTTACAAAGTGGAAAAAAATGATCAAAGTTCTTCTTTGCACTTTATAATTTCAAAAAGAAAAAAAACTATTTTGAAAAACAAGAACAAATTTAACAATGGGGAAATTGCACATTTTTCATTTTGACTTGTATATGATAGAGCATGAAAATACAAACATTTTGATACCATTTTTATGCATATTTGAAAACCGGATGCTTTAATAAATTAACTTTAAAAGACGTAGTTCTCATGTTGGCGGGAAAACGCTGCGTCACGTGATAAAACCTATCGTGACGTCACTATCCATGAAATGAACTGCCGGCTGAATTTCTCCCTCTTGTATTGTAAAGAAAAATCGTGCATTCAGTGAAATTTTATATTCTTTCTTTAAAAAAAAAATATTAAATCTATTTGAACTCATTAAACATCACTTCATTCTATAAATGACACCAAGTTTCAATGATATTTTTTTGTACTCGCCTGCTGTTATTAATCCAAATTAAACTATAATCGAAATAATAGTTGATCAATAGAATTTTCTTAAAGAATGTTTTTAGTATGCTATGCCAAAGATGTATCTTTTAAATACTTGTTTTGTTTCATTTTATTATGTTTTATAGATTTATTATTATTATAGACTGAGTACAGAAATAAAATATTGGGATTGAGTAATAATATTTAACTGAATAATATGCATATTTTCATTGCTTAAATAATCTAGAATAGTTATGCTAAATTAACCTAAATTAGATTACTTTTATAATTATGAGATGCCAGTATATCTGTATATATATATATATATAACTTTTTAATACATTTCAGTATTATAACTTAACAATATTTCTATTAAAATAGCAGCTGAAGATTGTGAATAATTAAAAACATTATAGTGATACAGTTTGAGAAATTGAAAAGTATTTAAGGAAAATTACATGCGCTTATCATTCTAAATAAATAAATTAAATTGAAAGAAGGTCTCCTTACAAAAATATTAATATTATTTATATATGTATATATATATAGAAACGCGTTTAGTTATTTTTATAATGTAATTACTTTTTTATTTGGAAAAATTTAAAAATAGAAAGAAAAGATTAATAGAAATAGAAAGTAATAATAATAACAACATTTAGCAATAGGAAAGATATAAAGTACTTTAAAATAAAATAAACACATGAAATATATGTTAAATGTAATAATACCTTATAAGTTATACATGATCTAGTTATAAATATGAATGGTATTAAATAATTATAATAATAATAACAATAACTAAGCTGTTGTCATCCGTCCTTAGCAATTGTCCACCAGTGTATATATATATATATATATATATATATATATATTAAATTTATTTATCAATGAAGCCTTAATGTAAAATCCAAATACGTTTAGAATATATCAGGGGTCGATCCAGGTAAAAACTGGGACCCATTTGCTTCCCCTTCACAAAATCCAAATATCTAAAATGGGCCCCTTTAGAAAATACAAATCCATAAAATGGGTCTCTTCACAAAATTCAGATTCATAACAACAGGCCTTTCTCAAGATTTATTTTTAAAAATATGATGATTTTGTAAAAGTTTTCCACGTTAACAATATTATTTTTAATGAGTGTGTATACTTGGCTCAGTAATATGCTGTTAACTTGATAATGAACATTAGATAGAGTAACTTCTTAAGTGAAAGGTCTCGTGTGATAATTCTTTTTATCACAAAAAGAAATAAATTTTCACAAAATTATTTTGTTTTTCACAAAAAAAAAAAAAAAAAAAAAAAAAATTGTTTTTCACAAAAATGAGCCCCAAAAGTAAACCTGAAACAACACTTGCATATAATATAACTGACGGTCTTCGCCTGCTTCGCTGGTCGCTAAATTTAATAAATTAAAAAAAAAAAAAAAAAATTCTTTTATATCATTCTATAAACAAAAAATAAATAAATAGATAATTAAAAAATAAATTCATTGAAATCGCTCTTAACATCGTTTTGGTTATTCGCAGCCTGCGGCAACTTCTTTCCCTCCAGTGTACACTGCTTTTTTGGATCTGGGTTCTTATTGCCCGCAGCAATGTCTTTCGTGGGCACTTCAATTTGTGTACATATCAGGAGGCGAAAGCTGCTATTATTCAAAAACTAAGATTTTAAGGATAGCTGTATCTCAGCATCTATTAAATATTCTTTAATTTTGGCACCATGTACTTTATTGCAATCACTTTTTCTGCTATATTACCATTTCATTTCGATTAGTACAATAAATAAATAAATAACAAAAGATTTTCCTTTCAAAGGCATTAAGTAAATAATAAATAAGATTTTATTAAACTTAAATTTTAATAAGACTAATCCTTTATGCAATATTAACATTTTCCCGATAAAAACATTTAATTATATTTTCCTTTTGAAATGAATTAATTAGATAAATAAATAGTTGTGTAACAGCCGTTGCTAATATAAACAACGTAGAACAATATAATTCAAATAAATTTAAGAAAATTAAATGGAAAAATAAATGGATAAAATTGAAATATATATATATATATATATATATATATAGTAATACATTAATAAAATAATATCAGTGCAAATTTTTTTTTTTTTTTTTTTTTTTAATTTAAAGATGAATTAACTTCAGTATTAAAACAATTATTTGGATCATAAGCGAAGACTATCCATATCAGATTTAAAAAGAATTAAAGAGAAATTGAAATGAATATTGGAAATTGGAATGAGAAAAAAGCATAATTTGCATTCTAACGTTTTCAAGGGCCTGGTAGAATGCAAATATGCTAAAAAATGGATGTTTTTCTGTCACAAAGAAAGCTAAAGCTAAGATTTTCTTTGTTCACAGGTCCGAAACACCCATAGAAAATCCATATAAATAAAGATCAAAATAAAACTATTACCTAAAATGATAATCCAAAACCATATAAGATTAAAATAAAAATACCATAGTACAAAAATACTTAATAAAATAAATTTTAAATGGACCCAGCTCAAACAATACACATGTAAAGAATATATAAATTACTTAAAAAATTATAAAAAGTAAACTCTTTTTTTTTTTTGTAATAAAATAAAATAAAAATAATAAATAAATAATGCAATTTGAAAATAAATTTTTTTTTTCGTTGCAAAAACATGAAGTAAATATTAAATACATAATTAATGACTGCTCTATAAAATAATCATATATAATTTATAAAATAACATAATTAAAAAATTCTGGTTAAAAAAAAATAATAATAATAAAATAAATAATCAGTAAAATATATTTTTATGTACTATGAAATTTTAATGAATATTTTAATTATAATTAAATATTTAAGCATACATTATGAAAAAAGAAATATTCTCACATACAAGCATCTAAAAAATTAGAGAAATGTAAAAAAATACTACTAATATATTAAAGCAATGCTAAAATTCTATTATGAAGACGTTTATAACTTTCAAAATATGAATACAGAACAAATCTAGATCGTTTAGCTTTAGCTACTCTTATATTTATGCGCTAATAAAATCGAGGTTTCTTCTCAAAAATGAGAATATGGAAAGAGCATCTATTTTCGGAACATTATCCGATTGCTCTTTTACAAATCCAAACTCGACATTATACAAATAAAAATAGAAATATATATATATATATGATATAAGATATAGTATAGTTATGGAAGGTTTAAGTTATTTCTTACAAAAGGTAAAAATTTTAAGAATAAACTATAAAATACAGATTAGAATAGAGCGAACAAAAAGAAAAGCAAGCGGTAAAAGAGTGTAAACATTCACACTTCATGTACTGTGACGTCAACCCCCTCACGGAGCGTTTTCGGATCACGTGGTTTTGTTTTGGTTTTTAGCGATTTTAAAATGTTAATTAAAAGTTAATTTGAAATAATTTTACGATTTTAATTGGATTTTTCGGATTCCCAAGATTGATTTTATCGATTACAATTAAAAGAAATTGTTTTTCCTTCCGTGTGCAACTTCCCCATTGTGAATAGAGCTGTACCGAGTACTCGGTATACACTCAGTATTCGGCTAATTTGCTGAGTACTCGTTACTCGGCCGAATTTGGACTAAGTATTCGGCCAATACGGTGCAGTTGTAAGGATTTCATTATTTTTATGTATTATTGAAAGAAATGTATTCGTAAGAGTTGTTTATTAAAAACTAAACTAAAAAATTATGAAATTATAAATACAGAGTCATTAAACTTTTGCTGCAAACAGTTTTCGCAGTTAAAATGGGCGAGTATGCTACCAAACTCGGTATAGCGACACTTCATGGTATGAGCTTATCCCTTTTAGTTACAATAATTTAAGCGTAACCGTCTTGTATGGGTGTAATATGCAATTTTTTTTATGAAAACTTAGTACATAAAATTGTATTTTTAAAACAGACAAAAATAAAATATTTTAGAAGAAAGAACTCTTATATAATAAATACTAAAATAGTAGATAAAACATTAGTTACATATTTGTGCAAATAAAAGTAAGAGGCTTTTAGAACTGTAAGAAAAGATTGATTTTTAATTTAAAAAATAATTATGAAAAAGGTAAATACACTAAAATATTATTAAAAATATATTTTAATAATTAAATTTGTTGTTTTGCAAATTATGGCCCAAAACACCTATCTTTTTTACTCTTCTAGAATTTGAAGATTAATGAAGTCCATCATATTTGAAATGACAAAATATTTATTTTAATATTCTCATTTCATACGTAAATTTTCATGCATCTTATATTAAGCCTGAGTATATAGGAACTTATATTCTCTAAGAATTATCTAAGAATGATTTGCATCTGAGAAAGACTATATAATAAAGAATGAAATTATCAATTATTATGGTTTTAATAATTCACTATGCTGGACATATCAAATATAAAAATGAACCTAATTGTGTATACTATACACTACAAAAGTTCTGAAACATTTCATGAAAACATGCTGTTTGCCATTTAACTTAATTTTGTGTTCTAAAGGACTTTTTTTAATTTCAACATGTGAAGAATTCTTCATATATACATCAATTATTCTTTCTTCCAACTATTCGGCACTCGGCTACTCGGTACTTGGTTACTCGGCCAAAGTGCTACTCGGTGCAGCACTAATTGTGAATATTCTAAAACTAAACAGAATTTAAAAAAAAAAAAAAATAAAATAAAAATAAAAAGGTAATTATCATAACGATTTTCTTTTTAGAATAATATGAGGCTTGGCTGCTAGTGGTAGCAAAATTATTGAAACACACATTCATATTTTTCTTTTTCTTTTTTCTTTAGTTTGATCGCTAATTTTTATCATGAACTAAAACATCAATAATTTTTCTGTCGACTGTACAAGGTAATTAATAAGGTATGGCTCAGACCATGCAAGGGTTCATTTCATCAAAATTCTTTTAATTTTTACTTTTTTCGATTTCTTCTATTTTTAAGCCCAGTTTGAAAACACAAAATCATATTTTTTAATATTTGGTGGTATTGGATAATAGATGTAATCCTCTATTAAAAAAATTAATCTGGAAGTTAGAGATTTTATTATTATTTAACTTTAAATGTAACGCCTTTATGAGATTTTTCAAGTACAATTCAATTTTGGATATTTTAAGCAAATAAAGAAATATTGAGTTCTTTCAACTAAACCTCCAATTACAAGATATGATGTGATTCATTTTATCTATTTGATTTCCTTAAATTTTAATCAAAATCTTGCTGTTTATATTTAGGCAATTAATTGTATTTCCTGTTGCTTGCATAAAAAAAGCATTTTTTTTTTCCACAGTAAAAATTAGTTTTAAAAAGTTATTTTTAAAAATATGTTTTTATATAAGATTTTTCTCTAAAATTTTCAACAATGCCAATTTTGTAATTAAAGCAAATGTTTTATTATTATTATTATTATTGAATATTTAACGAAGATTATGACAATGTCGTAACTTTCTGAGTCACTCTCAGAATCAGAGACCATAAATAAGGTGACTTAAGAGAATTGCTGCCTGAGTTTGAAAAACATCGTCGTATCATCATTTACCAAATGAATATTTTGAAAAATAGATACACATGCTCAGCACTATAGTAGGGCATTAATTTATCAATATATTCTTTTTTTGTTATGTTGCCAAATGCTTTATAATTATGTTCTTACAAACTTATTGATATTGATTGGACATTTTAAATTCTGATTAGTAACCATAGATTGCTTGTATTATAATAAATAACCTATTTCTCATTCAAGTTGCTCAAAACATATATCTGGTAACTTTCTAAATGATGACTTTAATCAGAAACTTTTGTTTTTCACACTGTATATAGCATTACTATGACTAATAAAATGTATCATGCAAAAGATTTACTAAAAAAATGTTTTTTTGGTTGGAAAATTTTCCGGAAAAACATGGTAGAAAATTTTCCAACCCACATCACTACCGGGTCCCAAACCCATGCATGCTGTGCACGCACATGTGAAGATATACGTGCGGTGCGCACACATTTTCCTTCTGAAATCAAACTTTTATTCCTAAGAAAATTTAAAAAATCATTTCTTATCGGGTGAAAAGTCGGACCGGGTCCCCACTGCCTTTGGGAGCACAGTCCCGTGTGTGTTGCATGCACCTATTCCTTCCCCACCCTTCCAGCCCCTCCTAATTAACCTACATATACCAATTTTGAACGGTCTAACTCAATTAGCTGAGATGCAAAAGAAAATTTAATCAGGACACCTTAAAACGTGTACATCAGGTGAAATCTTGAATTCCACTTTTTTTAATATAAAAGAACTTTAAAATATCTTTCTAATGATGTATTAAAAATAATTTAATCATAATTAGAATTTAAATATTGAAATTTTAAAATATTACAGCGCCATCTGGCAGTAGAAATTTCTGTAATCTATTGTTCTATTCCAGTTCAACAAACTTTTCAGGGGCTACCTCTGAATTCAGGGTATTTTGAACATTTTGCTGTCTCAGAATTTCATGTTAAATTCTTTTGTTTTTATAGAAATTTCTTATCTTGAATGTTTAATTTGCTTTATAATTTACGAAGAAGTTTTCTAATATCATTTATTATAGGCAGCAATATCATCTATCATTAATAAATCTTCCTTATCTATATGCAAATAGCACTTTTCAGGGTTTTTGCATGTTAGATAGTTTCACCCTTGGAGAACATCTGAAACAGAATACATTCCTGCGATATTTATTGAGAAATCAACAATAGAGCAGTTAAACATTACATAAATAGTTTTTGTAATGGTATTTATTTACAATAATCAGATTATTATTATTTTACTTATATTGGCAGCTACCGTAACCATTCTTACTCCAAAAAATCAGAACAGATAAATTCAATTTGCTCTCTCAGTAGAAGAACCAAATTGTAAAATTCATCAATTCTGTGGCATGCCACAATGCATATATTAGACAGCCGTACACAATCTATATTATGCTCTCTCTTTAATGTATAATGATGTGAGAACAAGTTCACACATATGTTCTTATAAATATTTAATTTCTTTCTAGATAATTCAATTTAACATTTTAAATAAAAAAAGTCAATTTATTAAGGATATTTATAAAATTAATTAATTCTTTTAACAAATTTAATTTATTCCAATAAAAAAAGAACATTTTATTCTGTAATATCCTCTGAAATCAATTCATTCTATTATAAAAGTCAATCTCTATTTAATTTAATTTGTATTTTTACTAAGGGACTTATTCGTTTGTAGATAGATACATTTCCCCCTTTTCAACAACGTTATGTTTCAATATCTTATTTAATCATAGATAGAAAATAATTTATTTGTCTAAATTACTTTATAATATAAACAGAAGTTGCGAAATTTATTTTATTTCCGGTGATTTGTGCTATCATAATAACTTAGTTCAGTCTCATTGGCGTCAACAGGAGCTGGATTCGTTTCTTTTAATAATAATAATAAAATAAAAAAGAACAGATAAATTCTTAATGATATATTCATGGTGCCAATAAAAAGTAATTACTTTGGCGTAATTTATGTTGCCAAGCTTGTTTTTGTCTTTTGAATAACGGATTAAATTTTTGAATTAACCAATTAGAACATTCTTTTGTCATTAGTTTATTAATTTCGGGTTTGAATTGGCGAATGCAATTGAGTGCACCTTTCGCATTCAAACAGTTAGTACAGGGTTCATACGCCTCAGGGAGAACCTGAAAATCAGGGAAAACTCAGGGGAAAAAAATTGGTCATGAAATCTCAGGGAAACCTCAGGGAAACTTTGAAAACAAGCACCAAAACCTGGAAAAACAGAGATTTACTCTGGAAGAAGCTGGTACTCGTGCATTTCTGTGACGTCATTATAGAAACCCGATAAGACACGCTTACTAACATCATGCCGATCCAATGAAAAACTGGAAATGTTTTTTGTATCATGAACAATCCAATCATGAAATAAGACACACATTTCCTCTCTCTAAGAGATTCTTTAGCTTAATTTTTCTCCATGGTTAATTTGTTTTCATTCGATAATCGGCATCTGGTTGCAGCTTCAAATATTTTGTTTGTTATTTAGTCTTACTGATGCAGTGTGCACATGCTTAGCTTAGTTATTTTATTAGCTTAGGCATTTTATTTCATATTTTTGTGAGATGGATTGAATTATAATTAAAAAGTAATTATTATCATGAGTTGGTAAACATCGTTTAATCTGGACTGGACAGATAAAAACTTAAATCCATAGTTTGCATTTTGGGTGGAAAGTGTAGATAGTGACCCTTACAAAGCACAATGTTGTTTAATAATCATTGGCTAATCAAATTTTTTGAAGCCTTTGGTTTAAGGGTAAATTTTTATGTAAGGTAATTAAGTTTCCAAGAGTTTTTTATATATATATATACACATTTCCATTTCTGATTAATATTTTATTTTGTCTGAAAAGGTTTTTGAAATTAATTTAAAATAAGTTATTCAGATCCAAAACATTCTGGGCAATTAGTTCGCTACTATTTTTTTCCCCCTTTTTCGAAAGGGGGGATGGTGGATTAAAATAAACATCACTAGTTGTCGATATGGAAAAATGATTGATTCTGGAAACTAACTCAGGGAAAACTCAGGGAATTTTTTTTCTGAAAATGAGTATGAACCCTGTAGTATCTCTTGTTTACTGGTTTAAGAAACAGCTGCCTCTCCCTCTCTCTCTGCCCTCTCTATATGAGGACCATTGTATGTGATTGCTTGACAATTAATGTTTTTAACATAAAAATAAAAAACAGTTTCTATTGCAAGTCACTTCTATTATTTATGTCTTTTCAAAAGACTATATGAATTTCCAGCCTGGGTATTTTGGTAAGCAATGTACTACATGATGGTTCCACTAATTTCACGGACAAATGATATTTTTTGTGGAATTTTTCCCTGCCTATTTTGAAATAATGTATATTTTAAGGTTTAAACGGTTAAACAATGCCATTTGTAATTTTTTTTTATTTATTTATTTATTTTTTTTTTATTATTATTATTAGATAAATTCAAGAATTCTCATGTTCAAAACAATTTATTGCATTGAAAATATTGTGATGTATATATATATATATATATATATGTGTGCTTTTTTTCTTTTCAGTCTGTTGTGTATTCGAGAGGGAATATCTGTCGAACTGTGTATAATCCAGCAGTTTTGAAAAAAGTGGATACATCTGCAACTGGAACTCCAAAAGAGGATAAAAAGGTTTGCTTATTCTATATATTTTACTTATTACTGTTGAATGTATATAAGGATTGCTGGATACAATGTTTCATAATTCCAGCAACCTCATCATATCTGTTACTTAAAAAGCTTAAAAATAAATAAAAAGAAAATCTGTTAAAAGTTTAAATTATCAGAGTCTAAGCATTACTGTGTTCAAGTGCTTTCTGTCTAAAAATTATTTTGTCTACTGTGAATAAATAATGAAGTATAAGTTTGTCTGATACAAAAAACAATCTAAATAAAACAGTTTTAAAAATGAACTATAAGTTTATTGAGATAAAACAAAAATATAAAACTTTTAAATTAAACAAAGAAATAAAATAATATAATAAATGATTTAGACTAATGGCTAGTAAACAATAATCTCTTTTTAACATATCTTTCAATAGACCTTTTCTATAAAGTTAGACCAATAGAGTCATTTTTTTTTTTTTAAACAGGCCAAAATGGATGTTGATAATTTGAAAAATAAAAAGTAGATAATTTGAAAAATAAAAAGTAAACTTATAGAATATTTAAAATTGTTTTTAGTAATTTTAGTGAATATAAATTTGTGTAGTATGGATATTTGAGCTGTATTTTGAAAATAAATTGTCTTTTTAGTGTATTTTGCAGGGCATTTAGTGTGGTCCCTAAAGTCCCTAAAAGTCCCTTAATTTATTTTAGGTCCCTAAAAGTCCCTTTTTTTGGCAAAATGGTCCCTAAGTCCCTTTTTTTTTCTTTGCCTATCAAAAATCTTAAGAATTTTTAAGTATGCCGAGGGAAAAAAAAAAAAAAACATTCAGATGCGATGAAATTGCTTAGGCACATACTTTATATTATCTACAGAATACTGAAATGATAACTTTTGGCAGCCAGTTATCTGATGTGTAACAGGGACACTAATATTCATACATATTTCAGCAAATGGGCCATGGGGGAAGGAAAGGCTAAGATTAAAGAGGTCATTGTGCTAACTGTCCTCTCAACATTGCATAGCGCCATACCACAGTACTGCATGCATTAGGTCAGAAGCTTGAGTATTTTCAGTTCAGTAATGAGCCCAGTTACAAATTCAACTCTGATGACTAGCAAAGATATGTATATATTTAGGTTAAAAAAAAAAAAAAAAAAAAGTTGCAGTACCTAGGGATCAATCCAAGCAAAAATTGGGACCCTTTTTCTGCCCATTTTCAAATTTCTAAAATGAATCCCTTTACAAAATTCAAATCTATAAAATACCCTTCACAAAATTTAGATTTATAAAAAAAAAAAAAAAAAAAATCCCTTTCATAGGATTTTGTTTTTCACAAAAATGGACCCCAAAAATTCAAACTTGTGTCGACCCCTGGTACCGTAACATTACTACTTTGATTTGGCCTGGTAATAAATAGTTTAGATTTAAGTCTGAATGGAAATCTAGTACCTTTAACACAGTTAAGGGAGCACGTATCAAAATTTGGTTCAATGAAATACTTCTTAATACTAAATGAACATATCCAAAAATTATCTCAGGGCCCAATTGTTGTGCAGTCATCAATGCCAGGGGTGGCCCCATAAAGTGCTAATGGCATAGGATTTCCACTACGGTCGCATTTTCCACAAAATGCATTTATACAGAACCACATATATACAGAAGGCGAAAATTAAACAAGAAATTTTTGCTTTTTTTGCTGAAGCATTTTATTAAACTGTTATTTAAAAATAAAAAAAATAAAAAATGTTAAATTTTTAACACAGAATAAAAAGAAACAAGAACAAAAAATCATGTGGTATGCATTAATTATTGGCATTTTCCAATTGTACATACTTGTTGTGTCATTATAACCTTCAGTATTATTTATCTACATTATCACACAATGAGAAGGCAGACAGGTAAACTATATCACTCTTAAACATTGTTAGAAAGTGTTAAAAATGCTTAATACAAATGGAAATGTAGCCATTAATTTCTAATTGCAGCTCTTTTAATGTATCTAAATATTTTAGTGTAAGCCTGTAAATCTGAAGATTAAACATATTATTCTATACAAAACATTATTTTATCATATTCACATAAATGTCAACTTCTTTATGATTTTTCCAGTAGATAGTTATTAAAATGTGATTTATAAAAATGACTATCCTAAAAAGCAATGTATTAGCCTTTTTTTGGGGAGATGTCCCTGTATACAAACCAAGTTGTGCTGGACTCATTAATGCTATTTTAAATAGAGAACATTACATAATGAACTTGAATAACATATATCATTTTTAAGAAAAATCTGAAAATATTGATGAACACTGGAGTCGAGCAGATAGATATAGACAAACAGACAGCTGGGCAAACAAATACATTATTTCAAATCTTATTTATACTTAAAAATTTTTAGAAAGTGTTAAAAATGCTTGAGGTAAACAAAAATGTAATTGCAGCAAATTTTCAAAAACAGTCCTTAATGTAAATGAATATTTTTATAGTCCCTTTAAATTCTATTGCTATTCGTACTACATTCTGTAGAAAACATTCTTTTGTACATATAACATATTTCAATTTCATTAAGATTTGTGCCAAGTGGTAGTGTGTACCTGTATGGTTTATAGAAATACTTCTCATAGAATGAATGCTTTGGCATATTTTCAAGTGTTCTTTTACACAAATCATTGGTTGTATTTACTCTATTTTCAATGGGAAACATCTGATAGTGAACATGAATAACATATTTTAATTTCATTAAGATTTGTGTAAAGTATATTAAGATCAGGTTTATTGTAATACCTTTCATAGAATGCAATGCTTTGGAATACTTTTGAGTGTCCCTGTACACAAACCAGTAGAGGTATTTATTCCATTTTTAATAGAGAATGTGGGATAGTGAATATGAATAACACATATCAGTTTCAAGAAATTCCATGAATATTTACGGGAAATAGAATACGGACAGACAGACAAACTGAAGTCATCAACACTTTTCAATCTTATTGGAAAGTGTTAAAAAACACTGATATACATTACATTGTTTTACTAATGTATGATCATTGTATGAAATGATGGGCATATTATGCATAGTTCTTTTATCGAGAAGTATAAAAGATTTTATTTATATCACATCCTATGGGGACTAATTTTCTTAAAACAAATTAAGTTATTTAAAAGTATGAAGTGAAACTAATATACATTTCAGAATGTTCCTACAGAATTACCGAAATTGCATGTTTACTATTTATTTTCTTTTACAGGGATCCCTAAAAATTTCAGATATATTACTTGTATGTTCATTGACGGATATATGAATTTGGGAATAAAAATATACTGACATCATGTTCACTTTTATTTATTCACTGAAATATTCAGTGGTTCAAATTTGTTTAAACACCCAGTAACTATACTAAATGTTCAAAATGTCCATGCAAGCCACTTCAGATTTCTTTAAAGATGTCATTATAAAATTTAAAACTTAGTTTGGAAAAGAAAAATGTAACATAAAGAGACATCTATAATAGCGTACGAACAGGTATCATAAGTCTAATAGTATTGTAGCATTTTGCTTAAGACGGTTTTTTGATTTAGCCTTTTCAGTAAAAAAAATTATGAACTCAGATTAAACCCCGTAGTGGCAGCCGATGTTGGTATGATTCTTATTTTCACTTGTAACTTTGAATTGCATTATGTATTTGGCTAATATCCAACTTTGTTAGCAACACAGAATGAAGTGGGCTTGTACCTTTTAATCAAAATGTCATATTATTATTATTATTATTTTTTTTTTTTGTCACATCATGAAATGCATTACATGCTTTGTCTGCCGTTCAAACTTTTATAAACATATACTTTCTTCTGTTATTTGCAGCAGTTCATGACAATTGCATATAGCATAGTTACTGCAAAACTCAGACTGCACCTGTAGCATACTGTGCAATTTTTTCTTTGCACATCTTAGTTCAATTTACCCTATTGTGCAAAAAATGACCTTATAGCTAAATTCTTTTAATAGTTACTAGTTAGTATGGTTTTGCTTAGGCTGTTTACAAAAAAAGATTTTTGAAGCAACAAACCACACCAGTGGCTGAAAGGTTCTCTTCTGAAACCAAGTTGATAAAAAAATGCCAGATTCGGGTTACACATGTGGGCCTTGCGTAGCGATTTGAAAATTTCGTTTTCTCTGAAACTCGCATGAATAGAGGCTAAAATCCCTTAAACAGATCCCCATGGAGGGCAAAACACTCTAGGCACCTTGAGTAGGTAATAGACTGTTCCTCTTGTTGACCCTCCCACACACTTCGAACAACAAATTTTGAAGACAATAAATTGATGGGAAAATATGTATATTCTATTTGCCAATCATAGCTTTCAATGTAAAATCTGAAACTTTTCATTTTGCATCATAAAGAGCAGTAAAAGAGAGCGCTCATCATAGAAATTATTGGAGGACCAAGAGTCTCATGGCTCATATAACTCAATGCCTGTATCTTAAGGTATTCAACAAAACCAAAAGAGTATGAATTCTTTTGACACTGGCTGTGTATATTTTTAAATTATTTGATTTTGGGCATTATATTTGCCTTATACATGGTAGGGGATCATAAAAGAACGCGTATATATTTATATTACTGATACTTAAGCATAAAATAAATAGGTCCCTAAAGTCCCTTTTTTTTCAATTTTGGTCCCTAAAGTCCCTTTATTTTTGAGGGAGTTGTGCTAAATGCCCTGATTTTGGAAGAAATCTAGGGTTAAAATGTCAATTGGGTTACAAAAGTTTAAATGAAGAATGCTTTAAACATCTGAACTCTTTTATTCAGAACAAAACATAAAAATAATCTATATGAAAATTTTTTTATTGTAAAAATAGGATCAAGAATACAAAAAACAAAATTATTTTCTCATTCAATACGTTAAAAGTTTCAATATAAAAAGTAACACAATGAAAAGTAAACCTTAAACACATCCATCTCATTAATGCACACATATCTGATACTTGTTTAAATAGAGTGCCAAAAAATTGTATTATTTAATTTATGAATTAAGCAGTTATTTATTACTCTGTCACCCCTAGTGCTGGGCGATGTTGGCTATTTCTTAAATCGATATATCGTTCGTCTAAAATACCGATATAAGAATATATCGATTTAATGCAGCCTAACCAACTGTATCCCTGCACATAAGGACTTTTAGCAGTTTTCTTCAGGATGTTTATTGGTTGGTTGGCCCAGGAGCAGAAAGTGCTTAAAACTGTGACGCACGTCGCAGAACAATTGAGGCTTTTGCAGAACATTTTATCTATCCCTTAACTGGATGATGTAGATTGATACAGCTAACATTTTAAAATTAATAAAACCTAGATATGCTCAACTGACCTGTAAATTTTTTAGCATACTAGAAAATTGCTGGAAACAGTCATTGTTTCAATGTATAGACAAAATTTATAAACATTTTGTAAGTAGTATATCCACATCATTAATGTGACAATATTAATGCCAAAAGCCATTGAAAAAATTGCAAATTCTGGGTGTATGCCTCAGTTTTAGATTATAAAAATTTTAAACCATGTTTTATTATAAATGTGTAATAAATATTTTACTAATAAGTATTATTTTTATGCTTATTTTGCATTTTACTGTGCTTTGACAAATTTGGACAAAATACCTGCAGAACATTTGCAAATTTTAATGTCGTTGCAGAACATCGGATATAATTCTGCTCCAGGGTTGGTTGGTTGGTTTTAACACTGTTAAAAATTTGATGTTAGTTTGAATCAAAACTTGTTACTGAAGTAGCTGTAACCACCTTTTTACCGTGGTTTGAATTAACCAAATGTTGATATTATTGAACTGAAGACCTTGTCTCAAGTGACCTTGTCTCTGAGACTGTGCGATGCTTTCTTGCCCACTTATTATCTTTCATTGATTTTGATAAAAGGGATTAAATTTTCTAGGGTCTTATCTTGACCCATAAGTGAGTTGTTGCTCAAAATTTGCCTTTTAGCCTATCTTTTTGGCCACTCTTTTAATTAAATCTTGGTTTGGTTTCAATAGTAATTTTACTGATTCATACTTTCCTTGTGAGTAGATGTATGATAGCTCCAATTTTGGTGCAATTTAAATTACATATTTATTTAGAAAATAAATATGTAATTTGTCAGATTTCTTTTTTCTTCTCATGGGAAAAAAAAAAAAAAAAAAAAAAAAAAAAAACAGTGAATAATTTTGTTTTACATTTATCACAAATACATGGTTCAATCATTTGTTAGTTTTGCTCGTGTTGAAATTTTACGCTCACGGGGTAAGTCTATACACTTACACATTCAAAAATTTTATCTTAGTTGACTGTTACTATTACAGAAAATGGTTTTTCCATTTCACAATGATAAGTAAAAAATAATCCTTACTGTATATTTCATACATTTATACAAAATTTTATCATATACTGGAAAGTATTTATTATATCCTTATGTTTTAAAACTGGATGACAATGCCATTTGTATAGCGATGTGTACAAAATGTGAATAAGCGCTAATTTATATCAAGATGCAAGTATGTAAAACTTTTTATAAAATTCTGTGCATTATTTCTCACGCTAGAGTCGTTGTAAATTTGTTTTTCACACACAAGCAGACGGATAATTTCTAAAAATGGTCAAAGACTTCTCAAAACGTGTAAATCCATTGAAAACCAGAAGTTAAAAAGTTTTACAACTACTTTCTTGTAATGAATACCTACAGAAAAAGGTAAAAACGCAAAAATCAACAAGGGACCATAGAAAAATTATATCAGTTTAACCAAATTAAAAATTTTCCTCGAAATTATCTTAATCACAGAAATATATTTTTTTACTAAAATAAGATCTTTGAAAAAATCAAACAGACTTCTGATAAAGATATAATGCTTTAATACTAATTATTATAAAATTATTCATTATTTTTCACAGTTCAAAATTTATACATCTCAAAACAGTATAATTAATATAGCGCAGTTTTGTTTTACCACAAATTATATTATAGAATTTCACATTGACTCGTGACTAGCAATGTAACATTTTGCGAGTAACATTCAGAACATTTAAAACATCCCAATTTATTATTATTATTTTAAACTAATTGATAAATTCAGAATTTTATTATTTCTTACTACTTTGTAATGCATTAAAATATTTATATTGCCCACTTATATGCAAACAAATTGCAAAATGGCTATCAGCAGAAAATTGCTATTTAAGAGAAGAGCTTCACACATGTTGTTAAATTTTGATAGTACCTTGAATTTCCTAATAAATATAATTCTTAATTAAAATTTTCTAAAATACAATTTCTTAAAAAAAATCATGAGATATTCTTTTTTTATTGAAGTTTTACTTATTTTGGATTAAATTACATCAAATATTACAAAAGACTTTTGTCTTTTGACTTAAATAGCTAGCTCAGTATAGGGAAATAAAATTGATAGAACGAAGAACAATTTGAAGGGGAAAAAAACATCAACTTTCGCTGTATTTAAAATTGTCTTTAAATACCCATACTATATACTGTTAATAATTAACTTTGAAATGAATAAAAATTAGATAATTAAATATTAAAATAATCATGTCTAAGACAACGCCGTTGTTTGAATTAATTTAATTTTGACAATATGACAATGTCGTATTCTGTACTGAAATTAATTAATTTAATGAAGAAATATTATTAATTACATAAAATATTAATAAAGAATAGTTAATTCACTTATCTAACAAACAGAAACTGGGGACTCTTATTTTTAAATTATAAGAACTGGAACTACATCATAAAATAGCAGAAGAAAATACTAATATTGATAAAATAAATCTCTAGTAATCAGATGAATTTTAAATGAATGAATATCATTATCAGAATCTGTTTTCATTTTGCTTCTGCACATGCGTTTCTTAAAACCACTGAGCTGGCTCAGTGCTTAAAACCGTAATCATGGCTTCATGGCTGGAAAGAATGAATCTTTTAAACCGATATTCTCTTTTTCCCAGTGCGCCTGCTTAACACTAAATCGAAACGGCACTTCAAATAAATATTCTCTTGATTTTTTTAGGTTTAATTGAGACAAGATTTTCATGATTTAACTGTGTATGACTGTGCATGCTTTAGACTAAACCAATATCCCGTTGTTGAATGAATAACTATCTGGCATTATTCCAGCATTGAATCGGTTTAGCCTGGAATCAGATTTTCACGTGTTTTGATGTTTCTGCATTGATATTTTATGGAAGATGAAATATTTAAATTGGCTAAATGATATTAGCGTTAAATCGATATTTTATTTTACATCGATATAAAGCCCAGTTCTAGTCACCCCACTGACACTAATGTCATTCCAATGACCAAGTGTCATCCCATTGAAAAAATTTTAATGGGATGACATTTGGTCATTATCAATTTATAAAAAAGCATCACAGAGCTGGTGTTTAAAAATAATTAGTACAAAACTTTGAAGAAACAAATGCAAGAACTCGCAATAATTGTTTTCTAATGGGTCAAAAAAACACAGCCCATCATCTGATGCACAAAGTAGGCAGGAGTGTTCCAAACAAAGCAATACTTGTGCCTATTTTGTGCACCTGATGAAGAGTAGTGTTTTTTCAACCTGAAACAATTGTTGCAGGTTCTTACATTTTACGGCTGTTTATCAATATCAAAGTTGTATACTAATTATATCTTAATAAACTTAATTTTATTTTTCTTAGAGATTATACTAAAGTATTTTTGAGTATTGTATAATGGCTAGATTCTATTTATATTATTCAAAATATGTATTTCTGTAAAATCTCGATTATAAGCCCCCCTCTCGAAAATAAGCCCCCTCCCCACTCTTAAGCAATTTTGGATATTTTGCATAATCCTAAAAATAAGCCCCCCTCTCTCCATTTTTTTCATTTTGAGTAAAAAATTATTTTCTGAAACCTTTTGTACCATATATATATTTCCAAATATAAGCCGGTAGTATGTTTTTACCTTCATAAATTTGCCCAAAATTGCAAACCCGTGTATAAGCCGAATTGAAAAAATACTCTTTTAAAATTCGAGCATATCGCCAAAATGGAGAAAATACTGCCAATCTATAAAATATTCAGGATAATTTGTCAAATGAAATTGCACGAAATGCGTGGTTATCCAATAGAATTCCTTATTTTGCTTAACTGTGACGTAAAACGATCGCCGTGTGTTCGGCAATGGCAATAGTTTTAACTCTGGCAACCCTATCAGAAGGGAGGCTAGCACACGCAGTGAAGAACAAATGACGGCAGCTGAAAACAATAGTCGCCGTAATACCGGGAGGCCTAACGTTGATGCTGCAGCCACTGGATATTTGCATTAATAAGCCGTTCAAAGACTGATTGTGTCGATTTTTTTTCGTGATGTATCTAAATTATTTTGTATATTTCTACTTTTGAGTACTTTTATCAGTGCCCCAAGGCAATCTTCAACAAAAAAAAAAAAAAAAAACTTATATATATATATATATATATATAATATATATACAGTCGGACCCCGATTTACCGAATTTTGCGATTTAACGAATTTTGAATGAAAATTAACAAAAATGAAGGCAAAACCCCCTATTTAACGAATAATAAACCCTGAATTAACAAATTATTTAAACCTGCCATTTTTTTTTTTTTTTTTTTTTTTTTTTTTTTTCCCTTAGTTAGGTTAGAAAAAATTTTGGATTGCTTTCCAAATGGCATAGCCATCTTGTCTTTAACAGAAAAAAATTGTCTTATGCTCATCAATTTTCGATGGAGAAGTGCTTAGCCTCACAGCTGCAGATGAGTCATCACAGCTGCAGATGTCTGCTCGATGATGCAATCTGTCGCGTGGTTTTCATGACAGGAAATTCCTTTCTTATCTCTACCCACCTTATAATGCAGGGTGCACAGTTTAAAAATTTTTACCTACCAATTGTTTTCTTTCTTGAGAGTAGTGAGGTGTATTGGACGCTTGGCTTCAAGAACACATTTGATTATTAAAACTTAGTGAAACATGGCAGATTGTCGGAAACGAAAACGTTTTTCGTTGAGCGAAAAGATAAACATTTTACGCGAATATGACAAGAACATTGGGCCACAAAACACTTTAGCAGAACACCTTAAAATCTCCACGTCGACACTAGCTACAATTGTGAAACAACGAGCAGAAATTGAAAAAGCATCTGCTGAATGCGGTGAAAATTCATCGAAAATAAGAAAGTCAATGAAAGTCACTCCTCTTTCTGCTCTAGAAACTGACTTATTAGAATGGTTCAACATCGTTCATGCCAAGAAAATAGCCATTAGTGGGCATCTGATCAAAGAAAAAGCTCTTCAACTTGCCGAAAAGCACAGTGTGAAAGACTTTTCTGCATCTAATGGTTAGATAGACCGTTTTAAGAAAAGATATGACATAGTCCAAAAGAAAGTTTGCGGAGAAAAGGCGGATGTAAACGAAAATGTAATACAAAATTGGAAAGAAAAATTGCTCAGCCTGATTGAAGGGTATTCACCTTCCAACATTTACAACGCAGATGAAACAGGATTGTTTTATGACTTACAACCCAACAAAACGCTTTGCTATAGAAATGAAAAATGTTTTGGAGGGAAAAACAGCAAAATGAGGCTTACAGTTTTGCTTGCGGTTAATGCTGATGGAACTGACAAGTTGAAGCCATTTGTGATAGGAAGGGCAATCAAGCTACGATGTTTTAAAAACGTAAAGACCTTACCGACAAGATATGCAGCAAACAAAAAATCTTGGATGACTTCTTCCCTCTTTACAGAATTTTTGACATCTTTAGATAAGTCCATGAAGATGCAAAAGAGAAAAATCCTTTTGTTTATTGATCAATGTCCCGCTCATCCTCCAATTTGCAATTTAGAAAACGTCAAAGTTGTGTTTTTCCCTGCAAACTGCACAAGTGTACTTCAGCCACTAGACCTCGGTATCATTCGTTCTATGAAAGTTAATTACAGAAAGTTGCTTATGAGAAAAATTACAGCATCATTGGATGAAAATAAGGAAAAAAGATACAAAGCCAATGTTTTAGATGCTTTATATTTTGTGAGACAGTCTTGGGACCAAGTTTCTAAAAATACAATTGAAAAATGCTTTCAGAAAGCGGGATTTACAGGCACACAAGCGGAAAGTGATGAAAATGATGAAGATATCGCCCCAATAGAAGAAGTTGCTCCTGGGATAGACTTTAAGGATTATGGTACATGTGATGACGGACTGTCTATCTGTGCAACTGAACTTAGTGAAATTATTGATTCATCGGAAGCAATCAATAGCAATTCTGACGCAGAAATCGACAATGAAACTCCTATTGAGACTGTTACTTTTTCTAATGCTTTACATGGTTTAGAAACTGTGAAAACATACCTCATGCAGCAGGACATAAATGACGCAGTATTTTCTTCTCTCCATAAGGTAGAAAAAGAACTTTTTCGAGTCAGGAATTAAGGAAACTTTCAAACATTTCTTACTCAGTACTTTAAAATTTCAAATTAATTAGTGCATAATTATTCGCCGTGCATTTTTTAGCTGCTGAATCAAAAAAATATAATTTCTCATTATGAATATTTTTGTATAGTTGCTCATTAGGACTTCTCCATTAGGTGAGTGCAGAATTTTTTTATTTTTCGTTTCGGACCCCGATATTACGAATAACCCCGATTTAACGAATAAAATTTTCGGTCCCGATGAATTCGTTAAATCGGGGTCCGACTGTATATATATATATATTTGCCACTTCTTTTGATAGTGTAAGCCTAAAAACATTTTAAACAGAGATGATTTGATTATATAAATAAAAATTATGATCGGGAGTCCTGTTTTTTCAAGTTTCTCTTATACTATTTCTGACTCAGACAGTGAAGTTACTCCGTTCGTGCAATCTGCCGATGAAGTCAGCTATTGGCAGGTAAAAAAAAAAAAAAAAATGTAAACACACGTGACTACATCGAGCTGCTCTAGAAATAAATTTAAAATTGCTAATTTAAGAGTTTTATATGTGATAATTATTTAAAAATAAGATTTAATATCACTATTTTACTTTATATATAGTTTTTAAGCTTAAAATATATGCATTTAGTCTTTTGTTTCTAATGTACAATGTATGTAAAATTCTGATAGTAACCCCTCCTTTTTTCAAGGGGAAATTTCTCAAAACTGCGGGAGAGGTTATATTCGGAAGTTTCTGGAAAATTACGACGATTTCAGAAGGGGGGAGGTTATAATCGAAAGTTTCACAATCTTTTTCTAGAAGTATTATTAATTTTATTAATATTATAATATATATTAATGGTTACTAAATTGTATTAACAATATAATAATACTGATTATTATTTATAAATTTTATTAATAATAAAAAAATTTTATTAATCAATTCAAATTTTTATTTTAGCAAAAAAAAAAAAAAAGTATTCGGAATAACAGAAACAGACACGAACATGTGATAAACAAATCGCGATCGCAAAGCAAAGCAGTCTCATAGAATAATAATTGAGCAGTCTAGAATTCACTAGTAGTTAAAAAAACAGTTAATTGCACTGTTATTAACTGATATGAAAGAACAAAACAGGGTGAACGATAACTATTAAAGTTACATATGCAAGTACTATTATGGAGTTATTATGCTATTTAATGATTTAAAATTAAAAAGAGAATTTAAAATTTAGAAAAGAGTTGTGATCGCAAAAACAGAGTCGCATAAGCAAGATTGTGAAAGCCACAGCCCACAGCTGCTTGTGGATAGCAGTTAATGTTTTGGAGTTTAAAGAATGTAAACAACACCACATTTTTTTTATTTGGAGTTATTTTACTTTAAAAAGGTGAGTAAAAATAACACTTGGATACGTTTATATGCAAATTAAAGTTTCTAAATAGCAGAAGACTTCAGAATTTAAAAAAAGTATGTTTGCAACGCTCATGGGAAAAACGAAAGAGTGGCGAACTTAGCCGCCAAAGGTAAGGGAGGGGGGGGTGGGGGGGGGTTATAAACGGAATTTTCCAAAAAAGTAAAGTATGCCAAATTTCAGAGGGGGGTTACTATCGGAATTTTACAGTATGTTTTTTGCTAGAATTTGTGAACTCATATATAAGCCGACTTTCGTACTTCAGCTTCCGAAAAATTTCTAAAAATTCTAATTCTCTTCTTCTGTTTTAACAAAATAACAGTGAGGTGGGGATGAGAACTATGAAATAAGTATAGATCTATATTGAAATTGTAAACCTATTTTCTGATAGATGGCAGCACCAGTCTTAATTTGATAACTTCAGTTATCTCTTGGTCCTCACATTTAATAGAAAAACATTTCTTAATTTATTTGTTTTATATATATACAACTTAAAATATGTTTTACTTACTATTATTTCAAGTTTAATTTACTCTTTTAAATCTTCTCCTGTTTACTCCATGCTGCTTCGCGGCAAACGTCGCGGTTTGTTTACTTTATAGCTGTTGCCATTCTCTGCATTGCTAATGTAACTTTTTCTCCTTGTTGCCATCGTATTTTAATTCATTAATTTAATTGTGAAATGTTTCAACTTTGGCCATAAGGTGGCGTCATCGTTATTTTAACTGTTTTGGCTTTGACCACAGGGTGGCGTTATTATTGGTGTTTATCTGATGGTTTTATGCAAATATTACATTTGATAAAGATATAAAAGATTGATTCCATCGTAGTACGGGGCAGTAGCAGCAGTGCAACAGCAACAAGATGTTCTGATGTGTTTGCAGTGAGCTGGTCTCCTGTTTTAGATAGGAAGTATGCTGATGTTCGTACGTGGAGTTAAAAGTTTTCTTATTAAATTAAAAGTTTAAAAGATGAAGTTTATTTATGAAGTTAAGTTTTTTTTTAGTTAAAAATTGATGCTGGCTTTTCTTGAAGTTAAAATATTTAATGACTGATCATATATGAAGTTAAAGTTTTTTTGAACATTTGTCCTTGTCTCCCGTTGCTTTAAAGATGATAAGTTTCTTCTTTTATGAAGTTTAAAGTTTTGATTGTCATTTCATCTCAGTGGTCAACCTGGCGACCGTTAGGAAGTTAGCGTATCTTCAGTTATTTCCCCCGATGGTTAACTTGGCGACCATTGGCATGATATGGAATCATCTATTAATGTTATTTGTGTTTATCTGCATTAGTTACGTTTTTCTTCAATTTATATCATCGTTTTATTTTCTCAGTGGTCAACCAGGCGACCGTTTGGAAGTTAACATACCTTCATAGTTATCATGAAGGTCACCCTGATGGTCAAGTTGGCGACCATTGGTATGATATAAAATTATTTATGAGTTCTATTTTTGTTTACCTGCATTAGTTACGTTTTCTTCAGTTAGTATCATCATTTTATTTTCTCAATGGTCAACTTGGCGCCCTTGAGATACATGTTAATTATGCTATAAAATTTTGTTTAAAAGGGGGGCTATGGGACAAGAGATTTTTCTTCAAACTTAATGTATTAAGTGTTTTCATCGAAAGCTGAATGCTTTTATATGATGTCAAGTTAATGTTCTTCAAAGGTAACTATTCAGCTCATACTGTTACTTTATGTTAATGTATTTGATTAAATGTTTCTTGTTATATATATTTACATATGTTTTTCTTGATATATTTGTTAAGTTTTAAATTTTCTTGTTTTTACTGAGATCAAGTTTTCTAATCACTAGTCATTTTACATTTTCAAAACTTAAAGTTTAACGTTTCTATTGTGCAGGACTTTGCTTAATATTATACATAATAGATTGACCATTTACTAATGGTCTTTATCATAATTCCAGAAAATGTCCTTACAGGCTTCCTCAATATTCATTAAAAAATAATAATAATAATTGAATCTATAAGGAAACTTTTCTTTATTTACCTTTCATATACTACTAAAGAATAAATAGAGTTCTTTTGTTTACTTATTTAGTAAAGGTTACATTAAAATATATATATATTAGTTTTTCTTTTAATTTCATTATTTCAATTAAAAGGATTGATGTCATATTTTTGTAAAATATTATGTTTAACAATAATATATAAAATGAGTTTTATGCATTTAATATTCACCTAAATATACACTCTTATTAATTTATAAACACTAAATTAATTAATGTTTGATAACCTTTCAAGATTTACCTTTCCTTTACCAAAATCAGTCTAATTTTTTTTATTATTATTAGTCTTTCATATTAACCATATGAAAAAATTAATTTAAATTAATAATAAAATAATTTTAAATTAATAATTTAAGATTTATTTCCGTAAGTTACATTCAATTCTGGATTAGATAATAAATATTAGCTTTATTCTCTGGTGGTAGGTGGCGCCACCACAACTTTTAAAAGAAGAAATTTCTAATAATCCTGATTATAAGCCCCTCCCTACTTTTTACTGGTTTTGTATTTGAAAAACGGGGGGCTTATAATTGGGATTTTACGGTAATTATAAAAGTTATGAAATATATAATACACAGAAAAAATCATTTAACTGTATAAGAATAAGGGTGCACCCTATAAAAGTTAAACCCTGGGTTTCCAAAAGTCATAATCAGGCCCTGGAGATACACAGACAGCATAATCTTTTTGTCTCCACTCCTCTGATGTTTTGGCAATAATATGATCACCCACTATATTTTTCAATATTCATAAAACTTATATTCTATTTAGATTCAATATTTTGAATGTCTCATTCCCTGTGGCAGAATTTAGCTGACATACCGACATTATCGCAGAAAAGAAATTGTTACTTGCAGAAAGATTTTTGCCCATAAAAATAAGAGATTCCTAAATTTCAGTAAAAAATGGAAACTCATGTCTTATACTTAAGAATTCTTCGATGGTATGCTTATAATATTAATTTCTTTATAAGTGCATATTATGTGTAAATAAGAAAATACCTCAGCATTATCTTGTAGAAAAAGTTAGCACGAAAAAGGCTTGTCGCGGAAAGCATAAAAATATTCTGTCACAGGGGTCTCATTTAGTTTCTATGTTGATATTAATTGGTATGTTTGTTTATAGGCAAATAAAAAGTTGGAATTATTTAAGAAGAAACAAGAATTTTTGGAATCTCAGTTGAAGCATCAAAAGGTATTAATCATTTTTAGTCTTGATAACTGCGTAATTGGGCTGCTGTCGTAACTCAATGTATTTATTTTATTATTAGTTAATAATTAAAATTTAATATTAATAATAAAAATAAAAAAAAATCTGATGTTAATAAATATTTATCAGTAGCAAATTGTGCCTTCTGCATGGGCAAGAACGTAGCAAGGTTCCCACGAGTCAGGGAGAACTAGGAAAGTATGAAAAAGTCAGAGAATTTTAAAATGAGTGAATAAAGTGAGAGAAATGTCTAAATGCTGCCTAAAACCTGGAAAACTTATGACAGAAACTTGGCAAATGCTCTTTATGCGTGCAATTTAAGTTCTAGGTTATTTGTTATGTCGTGTGCTATTTTTTATATCATAAGTTATCTTTTATGTTGTGAATCAAATTTTGTGGCTTGGAATTTTTTAAAGATAGACATGGAACACCTTGAAAAGTCAGATAATTTTATTCTTGAAATTGAATGTAATCAATGGAAGTTTATGGTGTTAAAATCCTCTCAAAAATTTTACTGACTTCTTAAAAATTTTTATTTAAAGATTTTTTTTTTTTTTTTTCTTTCACTTACCCATATAATTTTAGAAAAAGTACTGCTTTTCAATCAAATTTTGAGATTTTTCTTTATTTACATTTTAAGATCCCCAAATCTGTAAATGTGTCAGTGTGTGTACTCAACATAACTCAAGAACAAATAGTGGTATCCAGTAGCAGAATTTTCTGTGCCTATCTCCAGCAAAACAAAATTTATCTGCGATCGAGTGGATTTTTGTAAGAAAAGATGATTTTACTAGAAATTACTTATCAGTTCTCGAATTCCACCAGTATAATCTTTAACAAACAAATACTATTCTTTTTAGCTAGAAACCACTTCAAGAAATGAGTATCAAAAAGAATACATTTATTTCTAAACAACATCAGTTTTACCATTTCAACTTCCTGCTCCCTATAAAACTGAACAAAATATTTTAAAGTGAATTTAAGATTAAAAAGTTTAAAAAGCCTAATTCATCTAATTATAATAAAAATTTTAACCATTATGGCTTTTTTTTTTATATATATATATATAGAGTACTTTTGACTACTATCACAGTCATCTTCAGCACTAGCAGCAGCTTGTTCATGTTTTTCATGGTTTATATCATTTTTGGTCTCATTACTTCCCTTCAGTTTGTTGATTATTGGTTGCCAGTTTTGAGGTATTATGCTAGTCTCACGGTCATTAGTAGCTAAGGGGCAGGTTAGTATTTCGATGGCTTCATGTTTGAGGGCATAAATATGTGAGTTAGCAATTTTATGAGTAGTAATGGATTTAATATCAGTTCGGTTATTAGTGTTAGCTCTAGAAAAGACAGTAGAATTAAACAATAGACCTAGATAAATAAGTCTTAGAGAATAAAAAAGCTACTTACATTGGCATGACTAGAGGGGTGCGCCGACCTGGTGTGCGAAGTGTGCGGCACACACAGTGTTAGCAAATTTGAAAAACAAATTTTGCTCAAGAATAGTTTGCAGAGCAAATAGAATGCACAGTAAAAGCTACTGAAGAATTGACAGCTAAAGTGTTCAAAAAATAATATAACTTTGTTATGAAATAAAGAGAACAGTTTAAAAACTAACAACTTTTATTAAACTCCATATCTTAACAACTTGTAAACGATTTCAACAATGTTATTAAATTCAACAATTAATAAACAATATCAACAATATTAACATTAACTTAATTATATCTTGTATTTATCCTTAGGCAACCAGAATAAAGATTAACCAGCAATCTTTATAACAATCATTTAAATTTTAGCAAAAACCTAACTTTAACAAATGTAAATTTAAATTTCAAAAACTTAACAACAAACCATCCAACTGCTATAAATCTATTTAACTTCAACTTTAAATAAATTATATTAAACTTAACAAATACCAACATTTCTAATTCATCTGAAACTTAATAGGGAAAACTTAATAGACTTAAACCGTTTCAAACTTAATAAAACACCAACTGCCATATTTTCAACATTAATAGACTATATATATAAACGTTAAACACAACGACATAACCAACGGCGATATAATTTAAAGGTATTAACAACAACAAAAACTCAACAAGTTTCATAATCAACGGCAATATAATTCAAAGATATTAACTACAACAAAAATTCAACAAGTTAACAATTTATCAGGAAAAAAACGATGTCGGCCTAACGGCTGACAAACAGCATTATACCACACTTAACTATGGAAAAACAACTCACGTAAACATACGACGATAACTGCCGATGTCAAGAAAACATTACCAGAGCCCAGACGAGAGGAGATAATGGAGAGGCAAGAAACATCCTTTAATTCAATATTGTCACGGCATTTCTAAACTTTTAACACCCACAAAAATACTAAGAGCCATCGACTATTACCATGCTGCATTCAAAACAAAATAAGACAGGGAAACTGATGCAATGCGTAGTTCACCTCCTTGTCTATAAATAGAGCCCGGCGGATCTCAGCACCTGGCCAATGAAAACTCGCGGTAACAGCCGAACGCCACGCCATCTATTAGCGGCGATGGATACTACTCCAGATAGACAAGTAAAGCTTGCAAGTGTTGCGTGGATGCCGGTAACTACGAACTTCCGTTGATCGTGCTCTCCTGGAGAAATGTAAACAATACCTCCAAAAAAAAGGATAAGCTCTGTATTAAAGGTGAGTAATAGGGTTTTAAACATTTTTAACTATAGTATGATTACCCAATTTTATACATAATAAAAAGACAATTTTTCCACATGTAAACAATGCTTTTTATGCAATAGCCTAAAATTTATTTCCTATGTTAATCAAGCCTAACACTTTATTTTACTATTTTTGCCTAACAAATTCTTTATATAAAAATTATAAAACTATCCAAAAAAAACAACATGGAAATAATTTGACATCACACAGGCACACCAGGTAAAGAAAGGCGCCAGCCGGGGATAAATTATTTGAAAAGAAAAAAAAATAATAATATATATCTCTTTAGTAAATAAAGAAGTAAATAAAAGAAATATATATGTTACGGTTAAACTAATAAATAATAAAGGATGTACTCAATCAGTCTTAACTCATTGAAACTACAACTGTAACTCAATTTTTATGTATCTATTTACTGTGATAATTGGTTGTTATAGACATTAGTAGAGTTTAAAAAACTCACGATTTAAATAAATGCTTTGATTTATTAAAGAGGATTTATTAAATAAGAAGGTTAAAGTTGTCGTTAAAAATCTGGTGAAATGAAATTTCCAATCCTAAATTCACATATTCTCAACATTTTCTATTAAACTAGTCAGCCTTCACCCCCCCCCCCATCCCTAGCAGTCAGTATTTTCAAATGAACCTATTTATAAATTTGCTGTTTACATATTATCCTGGCAAGCCATATACACCAACTCGAAAATGGGAGGCAAATGCCATATTAACTATTTATAAGAATAAACTTCAAAGCAAATTCATTAAAATCATCACTAGTTTATTTGTCGCTGGGATACTTAAATGCCTCAAATTTATTATTATATATATATATATTTTTTTTTTCATGCCAATTTAAATTGTTTATCATAGATTTACATTGAAGTTTTTAATAATTACAATTATCTTTTATATTATAACACATCTGCTTACAAGGGAAGTATGAATGAGTAAAATTCCGATTTAAACAAAACCAAGCTTAAATTAAAGAGCATGATCGAAAACATACGGTAGCGTACAAATTTGCTGCAACAACCCCCCATGGAGAGAGAAATAGACTACTCCGTTAGCAAGACGGTGTGGGACAGTGGTTAGAGTATTTATTAGGGATAGGATTAGAGTTAGTATTATTCCAGTGCGAAAGGTCGCAAGATCAAACCCAGGCGACTGCTCTTTTATTATTATTATTATTATTATTTAATATTATTATTTATATATATAAATAAAAGAAAACAAAATATTAAAATAAATGAATAATTCTAGAGAAAATAATTATGAAATTAAAAATAAATATACTCTATACAAAGATATTAAGGAATATAGGGTAAAATTATCTCTTTACAGGGAAAAAAATATATATATATATATTGTATATATATATATATATATTTTAATTACTTATTAATAAAAGTGTATTTGTATAAAAAAGGCGCCAAAGGCAGCACTAAAAATTATACAAAAATATATAATTTAGAAAATATGATGAAACTTGAAGACAAGTGGGCGTGTATAACAAGAAAAAACGTTAAAAAAAAGTAACGAGTTATAGTAACGATGAACAATTGTAAAAAACAACACTACATGCGAAAAACACCCTTCCGCTTCCTCTTCAGTGGGTGGGAGCAGCAGAACAGACAATAAATTAAATTAAAAGAGGCCTAACAGGTTTCGGAAACATGGCGAAACTAGCATACTCCCAACAAAATCAAGAATAAATTACTGGCAAATTAGATATAACAAAATTGGTGCTTCATAAAAGTAACATAACTAAATTAATATAATAATCCAAAAACTACAAAGTCGATATTTGTGACAAAAATAATTTAACAAAAGGACATGCTAGATCGTCATGTTCCCACCCAGACCTGAAAGGCAAAAAGATATTGTAATGAACTGAACTTACTGCAATGTAGAAATAGGTCTTTAGAGCAAAAGCAGATGATTCACATGTAGTGGCTCAATACTGGCGCTGTCTTGTCCGATGTTCCAAAATCATAGTCCAAACTCTCCGAGTCGCTCAGCACCAAGTAGCTGCAGTCCGACATAAGGCGTTCCACAAGTTGGATTTTGGCCATGAGTCTTCATCAGCAAGCACTACTAGACACCAAGAACCATAAGTGAAGAAACCTTACCGCAGCTATCACCCCAATCGCAAACATTTATTAAAATTATTGGTGTAAAACTTTATGAAATTTAATGGATAGTTATTATTGTAATAAAGATTAGCAATGAATTTAAAGACTTGTTTATTGTAATTTGAATATTTATTGCATATCTTATAGAATCTATTTAGTTGACCAATCAAAATATTAATATAGATTTTTTTATGCAAATTACTATACCAGTGAGGCATGCTGTAACTATTAAATGAAAAATCTTTCTTTTTGTCATATAGATCCAGATTTAATGTATTATGTTGAACATCCAGAAAAATATCTAAGAAATTAACACAGTCATCTTCATTATTAGTTTTATTTAAATTTAAACAGGAAGGATATATGTCTTTAAAAATATCTGTAAAATTAAAATTTAAGACTAGAATATCATCTATATATCGATAAATTTTCAATTTTTTGTTGTAATTGATAACATAAGTATATTCATAAAAGAATAAAAATAAATTAGCGGCTGTACTGGAGTAATTGGTGCCCATTCCGATACCATGTACCTGTTTATAAATTTTATTATGAAATGTTAAGAAATTATTGTTAAAACAAAAATGGCAAAGACTTAAAAATAAATCTCTATCAATTCTTAATTCATTTACAATATCAAAAAAGTCGAATAATTTAATTAAAGTGCTATATAATAAATCAATAGGGATATTGCAAAACAAATTTTCGAAATCAAACGTTTGTACAGAAGTAGGCGTGTCCATATTATTTAACTTTTCAATAATTTCATAACTGTTGTCAATACACCAAAAATAACTAGAATTTTTATATTTATTTTTTAGAAAGTCATAAATAAGCTTTAAATAAAATTGAAGTTTAATATTGAAACATTTATTAACGCTGCCAACAGTACAACAAATATAACGGAATTTTATTGGATTTTTATGGAATTTAGGTGTTAAAAATAAAAAGGGTAATTTTTTATGATTTGGTAAAGTAAAATGTTTATTGAAAAGGCTTTTACATTTCTTGATATAAGCAGAACTTTTATTATATATGGAATTGCTGTCCAGGTTATATTTTTCATAATATTTTAAATTATTAAATTCTGAAAATATTTTTTCAGCATAAAATTTTTTACAAATGATGGCGTAATTATTGACAGCCTTATCAATAAGTACAAAAATAAAATTTGTTTGCATATTTTTAATAAAACTTAAGTCATCTTTACTTAATTTTTGATATACATAATTACTTTGATTTAGATTTAATTGAATAAATTCCCTAAAAAATTTAATTAGATGGTATTTCCATTCTACAAAAGCTTCAAACGGTACATTAAATTTATAAGCTATTTTCAGTATAAAATCATTAGTATCTTTACAAAAAGTATCAAGAGCTTTTTTGGGATTTATATAATAGTTAGGTCTAAATTTTGTACCAAGACTCAAAAACTGCCTTACATTCTCATTTTCAACAATATTCAAGTCACCAGTTATTACATGTCCATGATCTTTATTGATAAAATTTTTGAAATTCACGTTATGTCAACAACACTTATTTTCATCATCAATATCCTCAAAAGCAAACTTCCTGTAATTAAAAACTCTACAACTAAAAGGTTGTGTGTATTTATAGGTAATTCTGATAGGATAATTCTTTAATGGAAAATAAATTGCTATATCTTTAATTATTGTATTTATATTTAGATTTTTAAAAGATTTTTGTTGAAAAAGAAGAATGAAGTACAGTACATCGTTATAAAGTTTGCATGATTTCAATTTAAAATTCAATAAATCATTAATTAAGTCTTTTAATTGTTTATTTTTAAAATTATACTTCAAAGCAAAAGTTTTAATTTTTTTAAGTTTACTAATTTTTAATTCAAAAATATGATTTTTAACAGTTTTGACGTTATAATTTTTTAAGAAATCGTTTTCAATATTTTTTAACCAAATACAAGCATCCAGAAAATTATTGTTTTTACTGTTAATACGAGAACCTCTTTTACCTCTCTGTATTTTGATAAGATTATTGATTTCAAACAAAAAACCATAAATATTGTCAATTTGATTAACATTAAGATTGTTCAATTTAGTATTAAGGCCATAAGGATATAAAGTAATTTATTTTTATTCTTTTATGAATATACTTATGTTATCAATTACAACAAAAAATTGAAAATTTATCGATATATAGATGATATTCTAGTCTTAAATTTTAATTTTACAGATATTTTTAAAGACATATATCCTTCCTGTTTAAATTTAAATAAAACTAATAATGAAGATGACTGTGTTAATTTCTTAGATATTTTTCTGGATGTTCAACATAATACATTAAATCTGGATCTATATGACAAAAAGAAAGATTTTTCATTTAATAGTTACAGCATGCCTCACTGGTATAGTAATTTGCATAAAAAAATCTATATTAATATTTTGATTGGTCAACTAAATAGATTCTATAAGATATGCAATAAATATTCAAATTACAATAAACAAGTCTTTAAATTCATTGCTAATCTTTATTACAATAATAACTATCCATTAAATTTCATAAAGTTTTACACCAATAATTTTAATAAATGTTTGCGATTGGGGTGATAGCTGCAGTAAGGTTTCTTCACTTATGGTTCTTGGTGTCTAGTAGTGCTTGCTGATGAAGACTCATGGCCAAAGTCCAACTTGTGGAACGCCTTATGTCGGACTGCAGCTACTTGGTGCTGAGCGACTCGGAGAGTTTGGACTATGATTTTGGAACATCGGATAAGACAGCGCCAGTATTGAGCCACTACATGTGAATCATCTGCTTTTGCTCTAAAGACCTATTTCTACATTGCAGTAAGTTCAGTTCATTACAATATCTTTTTGCCTTTCAGGTCTGGGTGGGAACATGACGATCTAGCATGTCCTTTTGTTAAATTATTTTTGTCACAAATATTGACTTTGTAGTTTTTGGATTATTATATTAATTTAGTTATGTTACTTTTATGAAGCACCAATTTTGTTATATCTAATTTGCCAGTAATTTATTCTTGATTTTGTTGGGAGTATGCTAGTTTCGCCATGTTTCCGAAACCTGTTAGGCCTCTTTTAATTTAATTTATTGTCTGTTCTGCTGCTCCCACCCACTGAAGAGGAAGCGGAAGGGTGTTTTTCGCATGTAGTGTTGTTTTTTACAATTGTTCATCGTTACTATAACTCGTTACTTTTTTTAACGTTTTTTCTTGTTATACACGCCCACTTGTCTTCAAGTTTCATCATATTTTCTAAATTATATATACAGTTGGTTCTCCGTTTAACGACTTTCAAGGGACCGTAAAAAATCGTCGTTAAGTAGAGAACGTCCTTAAACAGAACATGTGAAAAAATTATGTGTATAACATTTTCCTTCACACTTTACAGGCTTAGGACTGTTAATATATTTCTCTATATATATTGGCGTGGTTAAAAATGTTATTATTTTTTTTTAACAATTACTGTACTTTATTTTCAAAAATTACATTTTAAATTACATTAAAAATGGGTACAAAAAATACAATAAATTAACTTTTTAAAAAATCAAAAATTGTTGATTGCTTCACCTCTGGCCTGGTTTTCATTATTATTTTTTCAAAATTGTCTAAAATATTAAATGTGTCGTCTTCCACATTCAATGAGACAATATAACGTCGGAGAACATCTAGAGCCGAAGTTGCCCTTTTGTAAGATGATGGCGGTATCTCATTTTCCGTATCTTCACCTTCACTTTCTTCGTCTGACACTATAGTTTCGTTTACTAAATCCTCATAAATTTGTTCTACATTTCTATAGTCCGTTGTTAAAACTGATTCATCACACTGGAAGAAATCTTCATTTGAAATATCTCACCTTGAACAACACTTCGCCATTCTTCATGATCATGGGTAATGTCATCTTCATTGATTTCTACATCCATACATTGCAGCTCTACGTCAAGTTCTTTGTGAATGCCGTCATTGAGAAATTAGTTTTTTATTGTGGATGAAGAAACTTCTTTCCAAGCTGATGTTATCATGTGCATTGCTTCCAAGACTGTAAATTTTCTAATTTTCATGCTGCGAATGATACCCAAGTCTAATGGCTGGGTTCTTTCTTACCTTTGGATGTGGATCCATAACAGAATTTTTGTGCTGATTCAACATTTTTTTCTCTGCTTGCTAAAATGCCTTTGAGAGTAAGCTCAGGTAATTCAATTTTTTTTTTAAATTCCACTTTTGTCATTCCAATGCTTTTTTCCCATTCTTCAATAATTTTCACCTTTTCGTGTAGACTGAGATGCTTTCGCTTTGATGCCATAATGTTCGGCTCACTTCGTACTTCAACACAACACACTCGCTAAGTCTCTAAACACAAACACACACATAAGCAAAGACCGCCTTATCGGAAGGAATGGGAGGCAACAGCTACAGAAAGCACATGACAAGGAGTTAGGGACAATAGAGTGATTGCACTCCCGCACAGCTCCATTATTCGATTTTCCAAGAAACAGTAACCCCCCACCCCTTTTTCTTGTAAACCCTGCAGCACTTATTGCAACATTGCATGTATGAAAGAAACTTTCTGTGTTTATTGAAAGTTATTTTTTTTTCTCCTACAGAAAATTTCTCTATTACAGATAAGAGTTTCAAGTGAAAAAAAAAAAAAAAAAGGAAAAAATCGTCGTTAAATAGAAACATTGTCGTCTTTAAATAGAAAATTTTTGTGGCAAAGGGGGTAGGGACTGTGAAATATCGTCTTTAAATATAAATCGTCGTTAAGTAGAGCGTCGTTAAACAGAGAACCAACTGTATATATATATATATATATATATATGCTTAAATTTACAAATTTAGTTTCTAGTTAATAATAACTATGATTATAAGTAAAAAAATGATCAAAACATAAGCATTTTTCAATTTATAAGTGCAACGTTGTAACAAAAATTTATCACAATAATGACTATATAAGTAAAAGTTCTTTCTTTTTCCGCATGGAAAATAATTCAAGTAAAAGCAAACAATCAGCTTTTGGAGGCGCTTTATGCTTTAGCAGCGTTGGCAAAAAATATTAATTAAGAATTTATATAAAGCAAAAATAAATAAATAAATAAAGGTAATATTTTTCTTTGAATTATTCATTTATTTAATTTAGGAAGAAAAATTAAAAGCATTTTTTAACTTGAAATAAAATGTTTTAATAATTTAATAGAAATACTATTCATTTTTATGTAGGAAGAATAACAAAATTAAAAGCAGATGATCATCATTTGCTACTAGCGGCTTTGACGTAAAATATTCATAAAAAAATTAACTGAAATTTTAGGAAAGAAAAAAATGTGTAAATAAAATTTATTTTCTCTTAAACTCGTCATTTATATAAATTACAAAGAAAAATTTAATTTTTTTTTCAGTTAAAAAAAAAAAAAAGTTTTAATAATTTAATTAAACATTTAAATATATTTTTTAATTAAATTTAATAATTATCTTCCTTAATTTTATTTTAAAAAAAGTATGCATATAATATATCTGTATATGCATATTTGGGAAAGAAGAAAAAAAAAAAAAAAAGGTAAGTGTTCCGTCGGGGCTCGAACGCAGGAACTACGTAACACGAATCCAAGACCTTGCCACAGCACCACGCTTCTGCAAGCTGGAGTCTTCTTTTTTCAATTTTGATAAAAAGCATCTAAAAGTTTAAGGGTCATTTCTTGTAGGGTCATTTCTTGTCCCCTGGGGAGTTGTTGCAGCAAATTTGAACGCTATCCTATGTTTTTGACCATGCTCTTTAATTTAAGCTTGATTTGGTTTAAATCGGAATTTTACTCATTCATACTTCCCTTGTTAGACCTACGTACACCATGTCCCAAAAGTTTAGACAATCAATAAAATTTGCATTAATATAAAAAGTAATAAGGTACAATTAAAATTCATGAGACAGATAATAAATAAAAACAGTTTTGCTGATATACACATATAAATTACGATCAAAGGTTTGAAATTATAAAATGTACATTAAATTTTATAAAAATGTGCTGTCCAAAAGTTAGAGACACCTGTAAGTGATTTTAGTTCTACATTTATAAAAATAACTAAAAACTTACTTTTAATATTGAATTGTATTGCCACGACACTTTATAACTTCAAATACATATTGTTCCATACAATTAATTAAGTTGCATTACAGAAAGAGATATTTCATACTACGCTTTGTCAATTGCAGTTTTTAAGCCATTTACACACGTACATTGCTTTCCATTTTCATATATTTTACAAGATAGGCTTCCCCATATGTTCTCCATGGGATGCAAATCTGGCTAAGTGCTGGCCAGTCTAATAGTGTGATATTATTTTGCATAAACCACGTTTTCATTGATCTGGAGGTATGGATGGATGCCTCATCTTGTTGGAAAACACAATCCAGTCCTGCTAGCAAATCCATAATTGGCAGTAAATTAGTACGTAAAATATCCTGATAATCTTCTGATTTCATTTTTCTGTCCATAAATCCTAGAAATGTTTGCCCGTTGAAACAAAACCCTCCCCAGGCCATTACGAATCCTACGCCTTGTTGCCTGCTGAAACAGTTCTTCGGTTCTTTTCTTGGGTCATACCAGTCAAATTTATAACCGTCCAAATTCCATTTCTTTTCATCACTGAAGATGACAGAAAGCCACTTCTCACCGTATGACATATGCTTTCTAGCCCACTTTAGACGTGCATCTTTATGTCTCTGCTTTGAACAAGGTTTTACTTTCATTCTCCTGTAAACAATGTGTTTTGAAGCTTTAATTCTTCTGTGTACAGTACTTTTTTAAATTCTGGAAGTTGATTCAATTGCATGCACAGATAAATTATCAACTGAAAGCCTTTTTTAATAACATTCTATCATCACATAATGTTGTTTTCTTTGGTCTTCCGACTCGCTTTCGAGTATTCCATGTTCCCTCTGATCTCAAACATCTATAAATACTGCTCAAGGATCTCTTTGTTCTTCTCGATATTTGTACAGGGTTTTGTCCTTGCACTTTTAAATGTAAAATCTTAATTTCATTTTTAGAAATTTCTTTAGAATGTGGCATTTTTATCAGAATACACAGGAAACGTCTTTTCCGAATCACAAACAAAACAATCTATTGAACTCATTAAATTATTATGCTGAAAATATAACAGACGATATTGCAATTAAAGGGAAAAATTATTCTGCATTTATAGAAGCAGACGTCAAGAAAAATGTTTTATTTTGTGAAGAAAAATGTAAAAGAAAACATATAATGCTGTATTGTGTTTGGTACAGCACATTTTTATATAATTTAATATACATTTTATAATTTCAAACCTTTGATCATAATTTATATGTGTATATCAGCAAAACTGTTTTTATTTATTACCTTTCTCATGAATTTTAATTGTACCTTATTACTTTTTATGTTAATACAAATTTTATTGATTGTCTAAACTTTTGGGACTCGGTGTAACACAAATTATATGTTTGTTTTGATCTCCATCACCGATAAAATTATATTTACACAAGTTACATTTAAACAAGAAATATATTCCCCGAAAACAAATCACTACGAGTGATTTTTACAGCGAGACCGAGGGAACTCAGTCATCCAGACACTAATAAGCAAGCACCATAGAATCAGCTTTAAAAGTAATGCAGTGAAACCCTGATCTATCTTTCCAGCATCCATCGTTTTATTTCTATGGTCCCTGCACAAATTGTATTTAAAAGATATTAACGAAACCCACATGTATCGTGCTTCAAAAAGTCATCTTTGTAAATTTTTCTACTGAGCTTGTAAAAGTTTCCTCCTGAAGATCAGGCGGTTCCATATGGAATACAAACTGGAATTACTTCTTTCATCCTAAAATAACTCTTTTCCCCATTTCCATGGAAAATCAAAATTGTGATGCCATGTCTCCGGACCCTCTACTCATTTTGTAATTTCAACATGGCAGGAAGTAACCTCTTCAGTAATCCAGAAAATTGTTTTGTGAAATGCGGTTACGCATGAAAAAAATGATGAAGAATATCAAACAGAAGGGCAAGAAAATTATGATGATTCTCATAATGCAGATAAAGAGAGGTTATAAAAGGAACAAAAAACCCAAAATAAAATTACTGATTTTTAAAAATAAATTTTACTTAATGTTCTACAACATTGATTTATTTCTTTGACAGTTTGGGAAGTAACAATTTGTTTTTTATTAGTAGTATACTGTATACCTTGTTCGTATTAATTCATAAACATTGTTTTCTTAGTGTTTTGACTTTAACCCACATTTGTCGTTTTCCCGCTTTCACCATTCTTTTTCACCATTCTTCATATGTTCAAATAAAAAATACTTAAACTCCGAATTAAAAATAATAAAAAATATCGCCAAAAAAGCTAATTATAATCCCACCATTGTAGATAAATTTTATAAAAAACGTATTAAAGCTCTTAACCAAATTTCTAATGCACAAAAAACTAAACAATTATTTACCCCCGCGATTCCATACTGCAAAGGTGCCTCCATAAAAATCAAAAATGAAGCCGCTAAACATAATATTAACATCCCAATAAAACCAAACAAAAATATATACCAAAGAATTCGTAATGAAAAAGACTCCATCGATTTTAAACACACGGCCGGAATATATAAAATTGATTTCCAATACCAAAATAATAATAAAGCATCATATATTGGCATGACAAAAAGAAAAATAAAAGACCGTATCTCCGAACATATTGCAGATTTAAAATACAATAGACATTCTACAGCCTTCTCAAGAACTAACAATACTAATCCAATTAACATTGACTCCATTAATTTTCAAAAAATAGCACCCTATAACTCCCACCAATATGCTCTCAAAAGAGAAGCAATCGAAATTCTAACAACTAATAACAACGTTAACGACATAGAACATAGCCTTATTCCACCAGACTGGCAACAGTTGTACAAAGATGAAAAGTGAAGTGAGGAGAGGAAGAGAGAAGATGAAGTGAATAAACAAACCGCCTAAAGTTAACACCTTCAAATCATTCTACCGAGGATTCTGATGAAGGCACCGACCGGTCGCTGAAATATATAAATAAATCTCGGACATCGTAAGGATTTAATGTGAGGTAATAAAATGATTTATATCAGATATGCCTAGTTTACAAATGAAGAGTACACGGATATGCATTCTATGTATGGATTTTGCGATGGTAACTCTCAGAGAGCCAAAGAAGCGTACCGTCTACGTTATCCATATCGTCATGCGCCCAACCATGCTGTATTTGCCGCAATTTATCGAAGGCTTAGGGAGAGTGGGGCGTTCGGTAGGGTGTACGAAAGGGGCCATGGTCACCGCTCTGTCACCGCTGAAGAGTCCGTACTCGACTGAGTGGAGGAAAATCCAAATATGATTTCATGCATACTTGCAAGAGAAGGTGGAATCTCCCAAAGTAAAGTAATAAATGTTTTGCGCAAAAACCAGTATCATCCATACCACTTCACACCGGTACAAGAATTATGCCGCTCAGATTTCCAAAAGTGGGTAATATTCTGTCGCTGGCTTTTAGAGCGAGATATTTAGGAACACCATTTCCTTAGAACAATACTGTGGAGACAGATGAGTCACTTTTCACTCAGGATGGCACGTTAAATTTACATAACTGGCATCATTACGCTCAACAAAATCCATTTGTAACACGAAACTCATCGTTCCAGACACAATTCAGCTTAAATGTTTGGCTTGGAGTGGTTGGAGATTGCTTAATAGGTCCACATGTGTTCCAAGGTCATCTGACAAGCAATACATATTTGGAGTTTCTGGAACATCATCTTCCAGGATTACTTGATGTCCAGGATTACTGTACCCCAACGAGCAGAAATAATTTTCCAACACGATGGGGCCCCTGCACATTCTTCCAATGCCGTTTGGGACTTCTTGACTCAGCAGTATCCACGATGGATTGGTCATAATGGACCAATTCCTTGGCCACCTAGATTGCCAGATCTCACTCCATTGGACTTCTATGTTTGGGGTTTCCTGAAGCAAGATGTTTACTGCACAGAAGTTGCCAGTTTGCACAATTTAAGCAGCCGGCTCAATGATGCAATAATAAAACTTAGGGATGAGCTTTTGCTAAGAGCTACTGTGGTTTCCGTTCATAAGCGGGCAAGGGCATGTATCAGGTGTGGGGGTGACCAATTTCAGCAGCGGCACTAAATTTCACACATCCTTTCGAATGCATATGTGCTTTAATCATAAACATGAGTACGTCTTTTTTTAATTATTTTTTATTGCATATTCCTTTGTGAAAGACGTGAGAAACGACATACTTCTTTTGTTTCCATTCCATTGTGTTTGTAAACTTAATACAAATGCTACTTTTCTTGTTTGTCTTTAAAACTTTCTTTTTGCATCTGACAAAATAGCAGGCTGAAGGCGGACATGAAATCAGGAATGACCTGGCACCCCATGAGTCTCCTTCTCAATGAACGTCGAGTTCAGTGATGAATGAATTTCAAACAAAGGCTAAATTTCTCCTGAGCTAGAACACCGATATAGTTTATTGTGGGCTCATTCTAAAGCTTGTAGAATGGAGAAGTTTTTGGTAAATTTGACCGATTGTAGCTTGAACAGTGTTTGCAGAATTGCTGGTTAAAAATTTGGTGATAACTTGATTTTAAACTTCGCCAATGTTTTAGCGCTTGTAGCTTGCCATCACATTAAGGTATCCTGATGTAAAGTGGTGTCACCCGATAGGATTTTTTCTGCTCTTTCCAAATATGTGTTTATTTTGCGTGTAAGTTTTTCAGAAAGCTCACAAATTTGTTTTTTTTTTCAGACGGGATGGAAAAAAAGAGATTTTTCTTCTATCTACCATAACTCGGAAATGGTTAAAGATACGATAGGGTTTCTATGGTGTTTTATGTTCCCCATGGGCTGTTCTATCACCTCCTTTCGTTTGGCAAATTATGTCAAACTAACCCTGTATATATATATATATATATATATAATAAAGATGATCTATTAAGCATAGTAGAAGCCAAGCAACAGATACAAGATCACTGAAACACCAATGACCAATAAAATTTTAAAAAATTTATCAGTGGATGAAATACACTAATGTAAAGAAACCAGATCTATTAATTAACAGCCTGCAAAACAAACGAATCAATAAAGTAAAATAAATATCCTAACTTAAAACCATAAACATCAAAATTAATGAAAAAACAACACAAGATAGGAGGAAGGAGGCAGGAGGCAAGACTTGTGACTTGCCTGTGGGTTTACACTAGTTTTATGCCGGCAACACTCCCCCAGCCTGCCACGACCAGAAGAGGAACCAGATGGATTTAAAAAAGCAAAATTTCAAAGCAGATGAACAACAATGAAATCACGAAGCAACTATGAAATTCACGGATTCAATACATTGTGTTTAACAGTATAATTAGAACATTAAATATAGTTGACAAAAAGGAAGAATCTGAAAGTTTATAGAGAACAAATGACAAAATAAAAATAATTTATTTATTTTACAATAGTAATTTAGGTGCATAGAGTATTCCTCAATAAAATAATTTTTGTAGAAATATTTGAGGTTTTCAAAAATTGAAACACAGGATACTATAGATTTTGATTAATATAATGATATGAAAATATTTCATTATAAATATTCTTGAAATAAAAGATTCTTGATTTTACAAATTCAACATCATGCTTCCTTTCCCGATAATTGAATAATATTTATCCAGCAAGAAGTGATTATTTTATTGTATTGAGTCTAGTTCACACAAAACATATTACTCGTAATTTCATGGCTTTGAATTTAGAAGCGTACAATATCTAACTTTGTTGACAGCCAAAGCCAGTGTTATTCTATGTTGAAATTTGTTTGAACAATTACTTATTGCCTAATGTGTTTTTTTTTTTTTTTTTTTTTTTTTAATTCCATTTTTAAATTTAGTAAATTCATAACTGTTAAATTAGTACTCATTTAGCAAATATGGATTTTTCCCACTCTAAGTTTTAGTTAAAAAATGCAAAAAATACATTTGTTATTACATACAAAATTTTGAAGTTTTGTAAGTAATAATTTAAAACGGCAGTTCTGTAGTGCTTTCTTATTAATACATTTGTTAGTTTTTCGTTTTTAAAACTCAAAAATAAAATATAATAAATAATTATAAAACGAATAAATAATATAAAACGATGAAAAATCATGCAGTTTGCATTGATTATTAACATTTTCCAACTATACTACTCTTTGCATCATCCATCCACCAATGTTTTTTGGCTTCGTTATCATATAATGGAAAGACAGATAGACAGAAAGGCAGACAGAAAAACTAATTAAATTCGTAATAAATGTTATTCTTTGTTATGGAAACTGTTAAAAATTCTTAACACATACAGAAATACAATTCCAGCATTTTCCAGTTGTAGCCCATAATGTATCTGAATATTTTAGTGTAACCCTGTAAATCTGAACGCTAAAAATATCATATTCTACACAAAAAATTATTTTAGCATATTAACAGTAATTGTCAATTTCATTCTGGATTTTGCAGTAGAAAGTTGTTTAAATGTGATTTATAAAAATGTCTGTCATAAAACGCAATGCATTGGCATTTTTGGGGATCTCCCTGTACAGGAAACTGTTGTACAGTGCCTATTACTGCCACTTTAAATAGGGAATATTCCGTAGTAAACTTGAATAATGTTTATCATTTTGAAGAAATTCTGAAAATATTTACGGATGCTGGAGGCGGGCAGACACACAGATAGACAAACCGACAGCCAGACAGACAGCTGGACTAAATCAAATCATATTAACTTTTAAATATTGTTGCACAAAGTGTTAAAATGCTTAATAAAAATGAAATTGCAATTTCAGCTATTTCTTTGATAGCCCTTGTATATCTAAATATTTTAATACGGCTCTGTAAATCTTAATGATAATTGTACTGAATACTACAAAAAGCATAACATCGTTGAGCATGAATAACATATATCAATTTCATCAAAATTTCTGCCAAGTAAAAGTTTTAAGTATGGCTTATAGAAATAACTCTGTTGGAACACAATGCTTCGGAATAATTCTGGACGTTCCTGTATACAAACCATCGGTGGTATTTACTTCATTTTCAATAAGAAACATTCGACAGTGAACCTGAATAACATATTTCAATTTCATAAAGATTTGTGCAAAGTAATGATATTAAAGGGTTTATAGAAATACTTCTCAAAGAATGCAGTGCTTTGGAATACATTTGAGTGTCCCTGTACACAAATCAACAATAGTATTTAATGCATTTTCAATAGGGAACCACCTATAGTAAATTTGAATAACATATATCACATTTCAAGAGATTTCATTAATATTTACGGAGTTAGAGCGTCGACAGACAAACAGGTAAACCAAAGTCATAAACACTTTTGAATTTTGTTGGAAAGTGTTAAAAATGAGTACTAGTTGAACGGCTGTGAATTTTCTAAATGAAAAAATGGAATTTAAAAAATCACAATAAGTAATGAGTAATTGTGGAAAAAAAAATTCCCTTAGAATAACACGCGCTTTGGCTGTTGTACTGTACGCTTCACTTAATTCGGCCGGCAGTCTATTCCCATGTAATTCCATGGAGAAATTTGTTTTATAAGTTTTTTAATTCCGTTTTTGACGTATTATTTTTAAATTCTGTTTTCACATTTAGAAAATTCACAGCCATTTAAATGTTTCTCATTCTTTAAGAATTAATTTTTAATATTTTTAACATTTTGTTTTAAAGCTGTAATATGCGAAAAATTAGCTAAGATCATTTATTACATTTAGCTTCAAAATGAAATATTAAAGATTAAAAATTCAGTTGTTGTAAAATAAGAAACATATTTTTCAAATGTGAAAAAGGAATTTAAAAAAAAGAAAAAAAAATAGGTAATGAATAATTTAAAAGACTGGAGGACACGGCTGCCATCCACTTTAGGTGAAGTATCCCTTGTGCTAGTATTGGTGTTTTGGACTAAGGCAGATTGCCTACGCTTGGGGACCTAGACATGAGTGGGATGCCCTTTGGAGGAGGGGGGGGGGTACAAAGATACCCCAACATTTCACTATTGTGAATCACACGAATATTAAAATTAGAACTTGTATAAATCCTTCTCTCTTCAGTATTTTATTTTCACCATTCTTTAAAGTTACGAGACTGTTAAATTTTCGCGACTTACACTGTTGGAAAATAAAAAAAAAACTTTTTAAAGCAGCTTGCTTTTCGTTTTCTTTTTTTTTTTTTTTTTTTTTTTTACGTTGTTCTTTTTTCCGAGTTCTAGTTTAAAAATTAGAACTAAAATAATTAAATAGTATTTAGTATTTACTTCTATAATTTTTTCAATTTCATCATTAATTTGCAGAAATGTTCAGTTCTTTGTGGCTTGAATTGCTAGAAAACAACTTTTTTAAATTCAGTAGCTGGTTTTACATTTCCACGTTTTTATTGCTCTGTTTTTTTATTCCAGTAAGCCTCTGATGGTTTCTGCTTATCTGTCATGTATGTAAAATAACTTATAAAATAAATGTAAATTATTTTTTAATAGAAAAATTTAGAAAATACCATAAATTACCGTTCAAGCGCCCCTACAATCTTAATGAAAAATTGGGATATATTGTGGGAAGGCGGTGGATAAACAGTGAAAATTTGCAAAAATATAAAAATTAGAATGTATTTTCCTGCTAAAATTAACTGGCATAAAGAATTATTTTAAAACAAAAATACATTTTTTAAAAGTTGCAGTGGTGAAAATAAATAAATACAGTTAACTCTTGGTTAACCGCCATTCAAATAACCAGAAAAATTCTTTTTTCTCACTTCTGATTTTTTTTTTTTTTTTTTAATTTGCCACTATTTTAGGAAGTTTACGTTTTTCATTTTTAAGTAATCACAGTATCCGAGTTATCATAAAACAAATCAGCGTTCGAATGTTCATGTATTTATAAAGGTGAATCTTAAACAAAGAAATAAATAACAAAACTGCCCTATTCTAAATTTGAATAGTCTTCTGCTAAACGGAAGAAGGCACGTATTCAGTATTTTAAGGACAAGCAAATTTCAGGTGAAATGCAGAGGGGGTGTGTAATCGATGGGGGTGCTTTGAAAATGCTCTCTCTTCTATGAAGATTCAGCATGACATTGAAAGGGACAGAAAACTGACGGTAATCTGTACCCCCTGCAATTGATCATAGTCACCTCAGGGTGAGTGTGAGATACTCGGAAGAAATCATAAAACTGTCAAAAAGAAAATCCATGAGTGTTTTAAAGACAGAAAGATAAGGAATTGGGGAGGGTGGGGGGGGGGGATAGTGGGTATTTAGGTTTCATCTTCTCTTTGCAGTGGAGAGAGAATACTCTGATTATAATTTGTAGACAAACATTTGGTATACCATTTAAAAATTTTCATACCTTAAAATTAATCCTTAAAAGGCAACGAATATATTTCAGCTGCTGTCACAGCCATCTTCAGCGTTGCAAATGACGAAACATTGGATTGCCGGTCTTCATAGTAAACAAAACTCCCCTGCTGACGTTTCCTCTTCACTTCGTTTCGTGGTAGTCAGGATCTGTTGCCATTCTTCGGGTATAATACTGTGTTCGCGTTCGTTAATGGAGGAAGGAGTGGTTAGAATCTCAATAGCTTCGCGTTTCAGGGCATATTTATGATTGTTGTAATGGACTATTTTTTGAGTTTTAATAGTGTTAAGGTTAATCGGGTTATTGTTATGGGCGGTAGATAGAGCGGTAGAAAATTTATTATGTTTAAGGTTGGATAGATGTTCTTTTTTGCGTTCCCCAATGGTCCTCTTGGTCATACCTATATAGCTTGCCTGAGTTTGATCTTCAAAATTAAAATCTATTTTATAAATTCCGGAGGTGTCTTTAGGAGGAATAGTATCTTTTTCATTTCGGAGGTGTTGGAATATATTTTTATTTGGTTTGATTGTGATATTAATATTAAGTTTAGTTGCTTCGTTTTTCATTTTATTGGCGGCCCCATTACAGAATGGAATAGCGGTGGTAAATTTCATTTTGGTTTTTTGAGCATTAGGAATTATATTATTGTTTTTTATAGAGTTTCTGTACTAGATTTTTGCTGTAGTTCGCCTTACTAGCGATATCTTTTATGTGGTTAATTTCGTTTTTTAGGAGAATGTGGTTTGAGCAAATTAGGATGGCGCGGTCCAATGTAGGAACGGATGGCAGCGAGTTTGTACGCGGTGGGAGTATGGCATTTATTATTGATTTTTCATTACTGGATGTGGGTTTTCTATATACAGTAGTTTCAAATGTGTTTTTCGTTTTTTTAGTTATGAGAACATCTAAGAAAGGTAAGGAGTTATTATTTTCGGTTTCATTGGTGAATTTTAAGTTGGAATCGAGTTTATTAAGATCTTCGAGGAGGGAGGTCGGGTTAATGTGAGCGGGAATAATTGTGAAAATGTCGTCGACGTAACGTGACCATAGTTTACAGTGAGTGATAATATTTGAGGCTTGATTTTCAATTAAACGCATTTTTAATTCGGCGATGGGCCCCGATATGGGAGACCCCATGGGGACACCTTGGGTTTGTTTATAGATGGTATTATTAAAAGCAAAGTAGGATTCGTTAAGAAGGAGGTTATTTGCACGGATGAGAGTTTCGCTAATTTTGTTGTCGCCATAAGTAGTAATTAATTTGGAGTTAATGATATGGGTTATTTCAGGGATATTAATTGAAGGGTAAAGGTCTTTGACATCGTAGCTGTTGAGAGTGTCTTTAAAATTGTAATTGGTGTTGCGCAAAGTTTGAATGAACTTCGCGGTGGAGTTTATGGAATAGGTTGAAGGAGGAAGAATTGATCGGTAAATATCTTTCATATATAATTCTAAGCTATAGGTTGGGCCTTCGGATTTATTAATAATCGGTCTAAAGGATGGGGGATTTTTATGGTCTTTATATTTGCCAAACATATGAGGTATTATGGGGGCATGGTTAAGATAAAGGGGGGGTTTGTTATTGGGCCAACTGCCAGTTTTTATGAGTGTTTTAGTTTTTTCTATAAGTTTTTTAAGAGGGGAGTGGGTAATTTTTTCGGCTTTTAATTTCTCAATAGCTTCTAACATCATGATATTATATTGGGTGCGATCCATAATAGTGATTGTGTTGGTTTTATCAGTCATTAGGTAAGTTAAGTTACGATTTTTCTTTAAGGTTTTAAGGCAGTTTATATCGGCGAGATCGGGACTAATTTTAGAAAGGGATTTAATAGATTTAACAGCAGTGTTTCGAATTGTGTTTCGTTTATGAGGAGGGAGGTTATCAATGGCACTTTCTATGTGGGCGATGCTATCTTTGATGTTAAGTTTATCATTAAGTATGAATTTTGAACCTAGTATTAAAACAGCGTCCTGGTAAGAGGTGAAATCAGTGTCGGATAAGTTTAGATAGGGATAGGTAATAGGTTCTTTTTTCTTGTAGTCCGGTTTCTCTTTTGATAGCCAGAATTTGAGTTTTTTGTTATGGCGGTTTTTTTGTTGTCTCTGATCAATATTAATGAAATGATTAATTTTATTCAAGATATCTGAGTAATCATTGGGCGGAGTCAGGTTGGCAAGATCCTTAGCAAACAAATTATATTTTTCTTTAAGTTTAAAGATAAGAATTGATTTCTGTTTGATTAATAATTGATTCTGTTTGATTTCTGTTTCATTAATATTGATCAGAGACAACAAAAAAACCGCCATAACAAAAAACTCAAATTCTGGCTATCAAAAGAGAAACCGGACTACAAGAAAAAAGACCCTATTACCTATCCCTATCTAAACTTATCCGACACCGATTTCACCTCTCACCAGGACGCTGTTTTAATACTAGGTTCAAAATTCATACTTAATGATAAACTTAACATCACAGATAGCATCACCCACATAGAAAGTGCCATTGATAACCTCCCTCCTCATAAACGAAACACAATTCAAAACACTGCTGTTAAATCTATTAAATCCCTTTCTAAAATTAGTCCCGATCTCGTCGATATAAACTGCCTTAAAACCTTAAAGAAAAATCGTAACTTAACTTACCTAATGACTGATAAAACCAACACAATCACTATTATGGATCGCACCCAATATAATATCATGATGTTAGAAGCTATTGAGAAATTAAAAGCCGAAAAAATTACCCACTCCCCTCTTAAAAAACTTATAGAAAAAACTAAAACACTCATAAAAACTGGCAATTGGCCCAATAACAAACCCCCCCTTTATCTTAACCATGCCCCCATAATACCTCGTATGTTTGGCAAATATAAAGACCATAAAAATCCCCATCCCTTAGACCGATTGTTAATAAATCCTAAGGCCCAGCCTATAGCTTAGAATTATATATGAAAGATATTTACCGATCAATTCTTCCTACTTCAACCTATTCCATAAACTCCACCGCGGAGTTCATTCAAACTTTACGCAACACCAATTACAATTTTAAAGACACTCTCAACAGCTACGATGTCAAAGACCTTTACCCTTCAATTAATATCCCTGAAATAACCCATATCATTAACTCCAAATTAATTACTACTTATGGCGACAACAAAATTAGCGAAACTCTTATCCGTGCAAATAACCTCCTTCTTAACGAATCCTACTTTGCTTTTAATAATACCATCTATAAACAAACCCAAGGTGTCCCCATGGGGTCTCCCATATCGGGGCCCATCGCTGAATTAAAAATGCGTTTAATTGAAAATCAAGCCTCAAATATTATCACTCACTGTAAACTATGGTCACGTTACGTCGACAACATTTTCACAATTATTCCCGCTCACATTAACCCGACCTCCCTCCTCGAAGATCTTAATAAACTCGATTCCAACTTAAAATTCACCAATGAAACCGAAAATAATAATTCCTTACCTTTCTTAGACGTTCTCATAACTAAAAAACCGAAAAACTCATTTGAAACTACTGTATATAGAAAACCCACATCCAGTAATGAAATAATCAATAATAAATGCGATACTCCCACCGCGTACAAACTCGCTGCCATCCGTTCCTACATTGACCGCGCCATCCTAATTTGCTCAAACCACATTCTCCTAAAAAACGAAATTAACCACATAAAAGATATCGCTAATAAGGCGAACTACAGCAAAAATCTAGTACAGAAACTCTATAAAAAACGCCTAAAAAATAATAATATAATTCCTAATGCTCAAAAAACCAAAATGAAATTTACCACCGCTATTCCGTTCTGTAATGGGGCCGCCAATAAAATCAAAAACGAAGCAACTAAACTTAATATTAATATCCCAATCAAACCAAATAAAAATATATTCCAACACCTCCGGAATTTATAAAATAGATTTTAATTTTGAAGATCAAACTCAGGCAAGCTATATAGGTATGACCAAGAGGACCATTGGGGAACGCGAAAAAGAACATCTATCCGACCTTAAACATAATAAATTTTCTACCGCTCTATCTACCGCCCATAACAATAACCCGATTAACCTTAACACTCTTAAAACTCAAAAAATAGCCCATTACAACAATCATAAATATGCCCTGAAACACGAAGCTATTGAGATTCTAACCACTCCTTCCTCCATTAACGAACGCGAACACAGTATTATACCCGAAGAATGGCAACAGATCCTGACTACCACGAAATGAAGTGAAGAGGAAACGTCAGCAGGGGAGTTTTGTTTACTATGAAGACCGGCAATCCAATGTTTCGTCATTTGCAACGCTGAAGATGGTTGTGACAGCAGCTGAAATATATTCGTTGCCTTTTAAGGATTAATTTTAAGGTATGAAAATTTTTAAATAGTAATTGTAATCCTCTGTCTTATTATAAATATTTGGTATACCTTTTTTTTTTTTTTTTTTTTTTTAAGAAAAAAAAAAAAAAAAAAAGCTTCTCAAAATTGTAAATAAAAAATTCCGAGAAAATTTTTGTCCTTCTAGCGCCCTTTCATTTTTGCATCGAGCGAGCACCCCATGCTACCTCACACTTCGCACACCCCTTGGTCCGCCCTGGTTTTAGTATGGGATCTCCTTGAGAATATCAAACATTTTTTGAACTTCTCGAATCTGTGCAACAAAACTATTATTAAAGAGAATATTCTTGAAAACTACCAAATAGAAATGTTAATTTTTTGAATATTCTGGAAACAGTTGAAGCTGTTACTCGTACAGTAAAAGTCACTATTTGATGAATGATTGAATCAAAAACGCACGTAAGTCGTTTTTGCAGCAATTACTATAATGTACGTATGTACGCTTCATGCATATAAAAACAACAACAAAAAAAAAAACACTGGAAAGCCCTACATCGCTGTGCATGAATCTCAGAACACACGAAACTCTGTTCTGCGGCAATAACTATCACGCATGGTAAAACAAAAAAAAAAATCACTGGCCAACCCTACATCGCTGTGCATGAATCTGAAAACGCACGAAACTCGGTTCCGCGGCAATATCAATCACTATCACGCATGTTAAATAATGTAAATTCAGTATGAACTGTAATTTAAAATTTTTATATTTAATAAAATGAGCTTAAACTCAAATTCTAGGAAAAGCTCAAATTTTACATAAGTAATGGTGAAGGTTTCAATTATAGTGAACAAGAGGCTCTTTACAAGAAGGACAAAAGGATGCTCAGTTTTAAGGGTATTTATGTAAGGGGACCCTAAACAAACCATAGCCTTGCACCATACGTTCCTTAATGAAACCTTGATTTTGGACCCCTCCCGAAATAAAATCCTGGGTACATCCTTGCAATAAGGTGCATTTACGGCATGTTATACTTTAGGAGTTTTGGAAGGGAATAAACGTTGCAGCAGCCGTAAAAAAACATTCAAGAGGTTTATCAAGATCATGTACCAGCTAAACGAACTGTGGAAAAAAGGTTTATGAAATTTGGCCGAGGAGAGTTTAACCTTGAAGACGATGTTGTGCGTACTTTAGTTCAGAATACTCCACGAATTTCAACAGAGGAAGTTGCTACAGCACTTAACATTGACTAATCAACCGCTTTTTGGCGTTTAAAAAACTTGGGATTCGATTTGAAGCCCGATATATGGGTGCTCCATTTGCTGACTGAGAGGAACAAAATCTAGCGAATTTCTACCGCTGTTTCTTTATTCGGGCGGCTCAAAAACGAGCCGTTTTTGGATTGATTAGTGAGTTGCAATGAGAAATGGGTCCTGTACAACAATGTTTAGCACAAACGCATGTGGAAACAGGCAGGTGAGTATGGTGACGCAATGCAAAGTCCAGTTTGCACCCGATGAAGGTGATGCTCTGTGTTTGGTGGGATTGCAAGGGCATAATTTATTTTGAGTTTCTCCCCACTGGCCAAATGATTGATTCGGACAAGTGCTGTTGCTAATTAACCAATCTGAATCGAGAAATCAAACAGAAACATCTGATTTTGTCAAATCGCAAGGGCGTAGTCTTTCATCCCAACAATGCTAGACCACATGTTTCGAGACAGAAGCTGTGCAAACTGAACAGCCTGAAATAGGATGTCCTAACTCATCCACCGTATTCTCCTGTTACCACACCATCTGATTATCACTTGTTCCGGTCATTGCAGAATCATTTAAATGGAAAAGAACTTGACTCTTTGGATGCCTTAAAAAATGTCGTGTCTTTGTTCTTCGAATCTAAACCGTGCAGTTTTTATGATCGGGGCATCTGTATGCTGCCAGAATGTTCAAAACAGATTATAGAACACAGTGGAGAATATATCATTGATTGAATAAAGAACTTTGTTTGCCTAATCACTGTGTGACTTTTACTCACAAACTCTGCATGAACTTTTGCACTCACCCAATATAATTAAGCATAATTAATAATATAGTTTTTTTTTTTTTTTTTTTTTTTAATCCAATAATAATAATGAAAGTTTTAATCAAATATAAACTTTGGTATTAATATACTTACTACTTTTTAGAAGTAATATCTTATTTTTATGCAAATTACATATTGTGTAAAAAAGCATACCTCTGCAGAAATATTTAACACACAATTTATCCTCTTTATTTTATCAAAAAACAAGTTACTCAGACATTTTTTTTTTAAATACACATTTCTATAATCTCTTTATCAAAAGAAAGATAAGTCTCCTCTTGTTGTCACAGGGTGAGGTGGAGATGGTGATTTCAATAAAATATCTTCATATATATATATATATATTGTAATATCCTTTATAGATGCTTAACTAAATCTGTTAAAATCTATGTCTCTCCAAGGAGTCAAAAAATTTATGGAGAATATTTGTGTACCATTAACAATGCAGATCTATTCAATAATACCTGTCCATAAGTTTTCATCATAAATTGCAAGACACCAGTCACCAATGTCATAATCAGTTTTCAGTTGTGAAGAATCGATTATAGAAACAATCTTTTTTTCACCAGCTTCACTAGTAACACATTCTTGATTGTTTTTATAGAGAAGGCAAAGCAAGGTAGCTCTGTGTCATAAATTTTCATTTTTTGCAAATATTTTCCGCTCCTTGATTTGGCTTCTCTATAAGCTTCTGCTTTCTTATGTTTTGGGGGCATAACCTAACATGAAAGGATGAAAAAGATTTTAAAGGAGTTGCTCTATGACAATTTTTAAATGTTGCAATAAATATTTACATCTATTAATAGTGTAATAGAAAAAGATGTTATGTGAAAACTAACAATGTTCTAAGAAGACAGTATTATATGATTGAGAAAAACATAATTTCTTGATGAAATGAATAAATCCTTATTCTGTTAAATGCTCTTTATTTTTTGGGTAAAAACTGCTAATGTAAAAATTTTTTGCCTTTGTTAGCTTGACTAGAAAATCCTATCCTGTGCACCATAAAAGAGGAGAGGAGTAAAAAAAAAAATATATATATATATATATGTATGTGTACTTTTGTGTGGAGAACAGGGTAGAGACTTCAAAATGGGGTGGGGGCGGGGGTGTTAAAAAAAATATTAGTTATTTTTTGCACTTTTTTTTTGTGTGTGAAAATAAAAGGGTTAAAGTTTTAGCCTTTCTTGTGTGCTAGTAGTAGAGGGGTGGAGAGGGGCAAAGGTGAAGAATGAAATTTATAAAGATAGAGATTTTCAGCCCTTGAATTTTTAACAACCAAAATAAAAATATATAGATAAAAGCTTTTATGATTATGTTCTCAAATACAATAATTTAAGTTTTTTTTATTTTTTTTTTAACAAACATTAATATGTATATAATTTTTAACTATTTTGGAACAATGTTCTCTTATAATAAATTTATTTCTTTATTCTTATTTATCATGAGACACAGCCGTGTCTCCGTGACGCAGCAAAGCTCAAATGAAGCTTACCTGCGACACTATATATAGAGCTAATTTAACAACAAAGGAATTTGGAAATGCCGACATTTAATATCTAAGTAAATAGCAGATATTTTGATCTGATGTTTTCAGAATAAACTTTTATCTTCTGTCTGATGCTATCCTGAAAGTTTTACACTTCAACATTCTATATATTTTGAGATCTGGAATTGCAATTTAAGACTTCAAAGGAAAAGTTGTAGTGGTGTAACTTTTTTTTCTCGATAACGGCTTGGAGAAATTTTATGAAATTGATATATGATTCTTTTGTCTGAGAAGCATGATGTGCCCCGTTTTTCCCAAAAACTCTTGTTTTTTATATATTTCACTTTAAAAATGGAACTATATTACCTCGCGGATTACACTCTTTTCTTTCACATCGCTCAAAAGAAAAGAATATAATCCGGTTTTGAATGTTCGCTGGCGTATACAGACTTCGCTTCCATTTGAAATATTCAATCTCAGATAGGTAATTTGGCTCAATCTGTCAGCAGTTAGTGTTAAAAACAAACTTACAAAAATAAAATATTTTTCTTTCTTTAATTTTTATATTAAATGAGTTATTTATTTAGGTAGTATTTGTATTTTATATAATATTTTTTTTTTAATCAAAAATATTCATTCAATTCACATTGTTTTCAGGTTGATACGTTAACTTTCAAAATTGTTTTTTTTTTTTTTTTTTTTTTAAAGTGATTGCAACAAAAAACTTTTTTCTTTACTTTCATAAAAATGATAGTATAATACAGGCATGTGATTTTTCCGCGAATTAGCAGAAATCCGTGAATTTTTTTTTCCTAATTCGCGGAATTCTGCGAATCGAAAGTTAAGATTTTTACAATTTTTTCCGCGAATTGCCAATAAGATTTTTTCATTTTTTTCCACTGATCGTTTTTTTTTTTTTTTTTTCCGCGGAATTCTCTGAATCATCAATTAAGATTTTATTATTATTATTTTTTTTTTTTTTTTTTCACGAAATTCCGCAAATCGTCAGTGAAGATCCCCCCTCTATCGATCGTTTATAAAATAATTTCAAATAAGGTCACGAAAATGTTTTTTTTTTTTTCTTTAGGGATGCACAATCTGTGGCCCGGAAACCATCAGTTTGTAGCCTGCAGGTGTTATCATTTAAATGTACTAACTGACATTTTAGATATATTATCAATCCTTAGCACTTTTCATTTTGTGAAGGGAAAAAAAAAAAAAAATGTTCGTTACTCTTTTACAAAATCTTCGGCTAGAGCCAAGAATCGAACCCTGGCCCTCTGCTTAATGTGCGGATGCTCTTCCACTAGCTGATAACCAGCTTAGCATTTCTCCCATAATAATAGTTGGCAAAGTCACAGTGTCTGCAAACGCAGATGTAACAGGTGAGACAATATTAATCGTAGCACAACTCCATAGACCACGAAATTCCAATTTTTTTTAGAAATTTTAATTCATGAATCCATTAACCTTGAAAACTCATTTTTGATGAAAATGAATTTTGAAATGGATAAAAACAAAAATTCATTTTTGATGAAAATGAATTTTTACGGTTGATGAATTCATGAATTAAAATTTCTAAAAAAAAAAAATGGAATTTCATGGTCTATGGAGTTGTACTATGATCAATATTGTCTCGATAGTTAGTATATATATATATAATAATCAACCTCTACACTCCAATCTACTTAAAATGAATTTTTACAGTCGATGAATTCAGGAATTAAAATTTCTAAAAAATTGGAATTTTTTTATTTTTTACTTTTTGTTTTTCAAGACATATTTTGTTGCTTTTGAACTAATAAAACATTTATTGAACAATTTGTTTTTAGCTCATTCTTGAGAAACTGGGTTCGGCAAAGAATGAAAAAGAGAAAGCTGTGCTAAAAGAGGTAAGTCTATTTCCTAGCATGTTTTGAATATTTTGAAATTCTTCTTTGTGTTATAAATTGGTCATTGTTTACCAAAAAACGTTTTGTCTTAAATAGAATTTAATTTTGGATAAGAGGCTTTTTTTTCTTTTTTTCCCCAAACAAAATAAGCCAAATGAAAACAGTTTTTTTTTTTTTTTTTCTCCCTTGGTATCAAATCAAAATAAACAATTTATAACTGGTTACAAAAGAGAAAAATATACATTTTTTTTTTTTTTATTAAATTCTGTGAAGTTAATTATTTTTTGTTTAAAATATTAAAAATGTGAAATATTTAGAAAAGTGAATATTGTGACATCTTAAATACAACAATATATTCAGAAACAGAAATGAAAAAGGTAAACTGACAGGATATTTAATGTGACATAAAATGGTTGACATAAAATGGTTATTCATGGTTTCTAGGGGGATGATAATTGAAAGTAGGAATGAATTGTGTGAAATATCCAAATCAATAACTTGCCATAGATAAAATAAATAAATAAATCTAATAAATAAGTATCAATTCAAAAACCTTAAATGCAGCATTATCATCTTTTGGTATTATATAATCCACGTTAAAAACATTATAACACTTCCTTCTATACAAAACTGAGTGTACTGTTACTTTTTACTACTATGTGAACTTTTAAAATTTCAACTGATTGAACTTAAAACATCCTTTCATGTAACGGGTCAAGATCAAAGCAATAAATACCGTCATTCAAATAAACATATAGTTACAATGCAGAAAAAAATGTTAAAATACAAACAAGAATATTTTAAATAACCTACACAGTGCAGAAAGAAAATGCAGTTTCTCATGCTAAAAAATGTGAATAATATAGAACACAATAAATAACATAATATAGAATACAATAATCAGGGCGCGAAATTTCTGCTCGCCAGCTCGCCATTGGCGAGTGGAAATTTACTGTGGCGAGTAAAAATTTGGTCTAGTTATAGATACAATTGCATGATACAGTGACAGAAAACATTATTTTTATAGATTTAAATATGGCAAAATCTTGCCATCTTATAACCTCATATTTAACCTCTCCTTTTTAGATTCTCGGAGAGTCGAGTCTGTGTGTGCGCTGCCCGAGATCTTCCCAGCCTTGAAAAGGAAAAATGCTTAGCGCATGCATAAAAGTTTTGATCTCTTCGGCAGTTTTGTTTCTCCCACTGCTATTTCTCCAGAGTGAGAATAGACGAGCAGAGAGCATGTTTGCCCATCGCCCACTATCTAGAGAAGAGATATGCGAAAGTTTTCTTATGCGATATTATCACATGAAAATGAGTGCGAGCCTTTTTAAAGATACTGCTTATGTTTATTTTGTAGAATAATGATAAAAAAACAGTTCATATTTTTCAGTTTTTTACTGAAACGCCATGATTTGCACTTGTAAGGATTTGTAAGCAACGATTTTATCGAAAAAGTTATTCCGAATTGGCTATTTCAAATGACAACAATGAACAAGTTATACGCATCGACATTCCGTCTGATTACAAAAATAAAATGGATGAAAATGACATTTCTGATATAAAAGTTTTAGTAAATAAATAAGGAAACTTATTCTTTCATAATAAAAAGATTTTCACAGGATATTCTTTGACAAATAATTTTCTTTTCTTCCTTTTTACTTTCCGAACACTATAGTGAAGGAAGTATTGTAATCATGTCAAAAATCCGAATTTGAGATTTTGATGTTTCTATACGTTTCGAGGTCCCCTGAGTCCGTTTCCACTATTTTTATGTTGATGTATGTATGTGTGTGTATATGTATGTGTGTGTGTATGTCTGTGAGTGAACATGCTAGTGTCTAAACGCTTTGTTCGAATAAGCTAAAAGTTGGTACATATATTATAAGTCACCATAGTACGAACCCTATAGATTTTGGTTAATCTAGCACTTATAGTTTTTTTACAGGTACACTAGGAAAAAAGCACTTACAGTGTTTTTACTGGGGCACAAAGAAAATTTCTTTATCATTATGGCCTATGGGGTCAAATTTTTAAAAGTGCGATAGCATCTAAACGCTTAATTAATCTGAGCAAAAAATTTGTACACATGTTATAGGTCACAGCTGCACGAACTGTATAGATTTTGGTGAATTTAGCACTTACAGTTTTTTACAGGGACACAAAGAAAAATTCTTTATCATTATGGCCTATGGGACCAAATTTTTAAAAGTGGGATAGCATCTAAACGCCTTATTCAATTGAGTTGAAAATTTATATGAATACTATAAGTCACTGTTGCTCTAAATATAAGCATTTTGGTGAATCCAGTATTTATAGGTTTTTACAGGAATGCAACGATGATCTATGGGCTTAAAGTTCAGTAGTGTTAAATAAAACATCATGTAATATATGGAGAAAAATACTCAAATACTCTATTATGGTTTTCTCTCTTTTGTTTATTTAACAACTCCTCTTTCTTAACTTTATCTACAAAACTGTTAATTACTCAATGTTCGGAAAGTCGTGTGGAGTCACGCCAGATTTTTTCTTTAATGACTCTTTGCATTTATGTTATTAAATATATTTTAATTTTTTCCAACTCTCAAATACAATACATTATGACGATTTTTAATTATAGATGATTATGAAAGATGATGATATACGACACACTTTTAATATATATAATTTTAGACATATTTTTAAAAGCCTTTCAAATAGTTAGGAAATAAAAAAAAATTTTTAAAAAAATGCGTAAAAAGAAAAAAAATGACAACCCTGTTTTGTGGCGAGTAAAACTTTTTTTTCGGCGAGTGTAATCTGAGTTGAAATTTCGGGCCCTGCAATAATATAGAACACATGCAAAACTGTGAACTTTACACAAGGTGGGATAAATAAAACAAAAGAATGTGTACACACTTTGCTGTGGTTCAAAGTAGAAAATTATGAAATTTTTAAGCTAATACTTACAACCAAACAATTTTTTCTCGAATATTGAAAAAATTTAAAAAAAATAAAAAATCTGTGTGTATACAGAACAAAGCTAGATGACAAACACAAACGTCTACGTCTAATAAAAATAATAAAGCGTACTTCTGATTGGTTTAAATGATTTCAGCGCTTGGTCTCCAGTTACATGTAAAGAAAGGAATAGCCTACTTTGGATTAGTTCAAGTACTTCAGTGCATGCCCAAATACTACCTAAGACAAAGTTTCAAGTCTTATGGCCTATGAGAGATCGTAATAAGGTGCATCCTGTTAAATCACAATAACACCAAGTCCACAGTTAGATGAATTAAAACTGGAAATGTTTATTTGATAAAATTAGTCACATTTTGAAGCAGTTTATGATTATTATATTAATTTTAATAAAAAGACTTTCAGGGATTTACTATGTTGATGACACAGAGAGAAAGGGGGGAGCAACAGTTTTTCTGCATCTTCTACAGCAGGTTCATAGGGGTTTCCAAAGAGAATGGCCAATAACAGGGGTGTTTGTGTTCAGGGTTTACCCCTGATTTCAGGGATTTTACTCTAACCCATCTGTATTTTCATATTTCCTATAAAGTTATTTTTTGCTTCCATTGGTTGTTCATTTGTTATCCAGGTGATATGTGAAGGAAATGTAAAAGGATTTAGGGCTTCTGGCCTAAATAGTTTGAGTATTATTTGATATTTTGGGTCTTTTCTTATTTGAGGTTCTAATTCTCAGGGTTACCTTTGAGTCACAATCATCCCTGCAATAATGGTAGCATGATGAAAACTCTCGCCAAAGAATTGCCAAACATATTTCTTTATTCTTGCTTATAAAATCATGTAAACTTTTAAATTTTGAGAAATCGTTTGAATTATATTAACCTAAATGTTGTATGCTTGATTACGGCCAAAAGGATGAGGTGATTTGTTAGTATTGTGAAACAGGAAATGAAATAACTACATGTGCATTGTGCAATTTTAAAGAATTCTTGCCTCAGAAAATATTTTGCAATCCAAAAACCATTCTTAATAATATTTGAGAACAACTTTATTTAGTTTTATTTAATCTAGAAATTTTAAGTTTCTATTTTATTTTAAAGAATAATCTCTCTATAAATGGCTAAGAGAGTTTTCTCCTATAAGTCTGTGGCTGGATGCAAGTTGATTGGCTAAGAGAGATTTTCTTCTGTTTGTCTGTGTGTTGTTGCCACCAGCTTTTCATACTTTAGTTAATTTTAAAAAAAATCTAATTGTCCGATGGATAAGTTAATTAAACTAGCGGATTCAGAAAAAATTCCCCTTTCATTTGGTACCTTATGTAACGAAATTTTGATTAGATTTTTTTAAAAATTAATTAAAATGTGAAAATAATAACCTGGTAAAAGCTTTAAATGTGGACATTTAAAGTTGTTGCTAAAAACAAACAAAAAAAAAAATTTTTTTTTTTTTTTTTTTTAACACAAAATTAAACATGCTTTCATGCGAAAAATAAAAGTTATAAAATATTTTACTCATGCACATGAAAAAATGAAAATTGAAAATGGAGTAAAAAAACAATTTAGATAAAGTTGCATGAGAGTTCCAAAAATTAATGGAAATGTAAATGAACGTTAAATAAATAAAATAATCATCTGCTCAATCACATAATATTAAAAAACAAAGAATCGAATTCAGTAAATATTGGATGGAAAGGAAAAAGAAAACAAACAAACAACAAAAAAATAGTAACATAAACCAACGGGAAACCAAAGCGGGCTTTAAAACAATTTCATGATTTCTTTAAATTTTATTTTTGTTTGTAAAGTGATATAGAACAAAGTTTCCTTTAAATATAGTGACCAACAAAGCGAGAAAAGCCTCTGTTGATTCACTGCTTTCATTGATTTCATGAATTAAAAAATTGTTTCCGTTAACAAACTTTGATCTATTGGCACGCAGGCAGCATCAGACCGAGTTTTGTACATTTCCAGTTTGATTTTGAAATTAATCCCACAATCAGAATTCGGTTTGTTCCCGAACCGGGGCTTTGCTAGTTTAATAATGAAGGGCTACATTTACATTTTAAACTAAATGAAATTTTAATTTATGGGTTACCGTTAGCGATGTGAAGTAGGTCCAAGGCTGAGTAAATTAGCAGAGGAACTACTCTAGACTTCTAAACAACATTTAATTTAAAAGTCCTAGAAAAAGTGAAAGCTAGAATAAGTAAATATGCTGAAAAATAAATGTGTAAAAGTGCATAAATGATGACTATAAAAGTTTCAGTTTTAATTAATATTTTATTTGAAACTATAAATTTTCTTTTTTAAACATAACTTGAAAATAATTTAAGTATAGATAAATATTTCATGAACGTAATAGACATACCAAAAATAGCAGATGCTGGATAACAAAAAATGTAGAATTGGAAAAGTCTGTCTTTTAAATTAGTTTGCAAAAATGAACTTCCTTGAAAATAGTAGCTCATCACAGACATTGCTTGAGGGGGAAAATGACTTATTTACTGTTACACCATGAGCAGCTATTAAACTCATTAAAAAGGTTAATATGAAGTATAATTTAACTAATGATAAAAAGAAACTTTCTACATTTTAAATAAAAATAAATGCCACTAATTAAGGCGAACTATCATGGAGCCGAGAGACAGTGAAAAAGCAGAGGCAAGCCACGACTACTATTGCCATCCGCTATTTTTATCTCAGTAGGAGAAAAGGCGTGATCTTCCCATCGATCGTCAGACATGTGCCAAAGTCATGCATGCGTAGTTTCGACTATCGTTCTTCTCTGATGTTTTATGCAAATTTGAATTGCGGCTCAATCAAACTGACATAGGTTTGATATTGTTTATGTTCACGTTTGAAAAATTAAGATGTATGGTTTAAATTTAAAAACTACAGGGTGTGTTCACAAAGTTTCAAGACCGGTCTGAGAATACAAAATTTATTCAACATTTTTGTACAGCAAATTAAAATTCTTCGAAATATGACCATTGGGCATCAACACACCGCTGCCAGTGTTTTTTCCATTGTTCATAGGCTCTCTAGAAATCTTTGTGCACAAGGCTATTAAGGGACCTCGTCGAAGCTGCCAGGACCGCTAGAATCATGTCAAATCGATTCTCTTTCAGGTCTTTCTTAATCCAAAGTAACACAGAAAAGGCGCAGGGAGCGAGGTTGGGGCTGTAGGGGGCTTGCAGCAGTGTTGCCACATTGAAATTAGCCAAAAATTCGGCGGCAGCGAACAACGTGTGAGAGGGTGCATTGTCATGGTGAACAACCCAGTCACCTTTGATCTCTGAGCAGACACGTTGGACTCGATCCTTCAAATGGCAAAGCACTCCAATGTAAAACTGACCTGTGACAGACACTCTGTCCAGTCCTTTAGCATCGAAAAAACAATAAGCATGCTTTTCACGCATGACTTGCTAATGCAAACCTTCTTGGTCTTTGGAGATGAGGGAATGTGCCACTCAGCACTTTGACGTTTTGATTCCGGATCGTACTCATAGATCCAGGTCTCATCACCATTTATTAAAAAAATTGGGATCGTTTTGCAAACGTTGAAGCATAAGTTCATGCACTTTCACCAGATTTTCCTCAGTTCGGGTTGTTGAAGGTCTCCCAACGTGATGATCGTCTTCAACGTCCTCGCAGCCATTTTCAAACCTCCTGTGCCACATGAAAACCATTGCACGTGACATGGCTTCTTCTTTGTAGGATTCATGAATCATATGAAAAGTCTCTGTTGCGGTTTTCTTCAGTTTCACACAGAACTTTACAGAATAACTGATGTGAAAATTTAAATTGTTTTCCATGTTGTTACTTTATTCTATATGTAATACAGAGAAAGTATTAGATTCGCGAAAATTTTTGACCTCTGTTTTTTGATGGATTTACACGTTTTGGGAGGCCCTAAATACGAATTGATAGTTTTTAGGAAAATTGTCTGTCTGTGTGTATCACGATTTTTGTGGACACTGTAGCTCACAAACCAATGAATGAAATTTAACCAAACTTGGTATTTAGTTGCACCCTGACATAAACTGGTGCTGATTAGATTTGTGGATCAATCGCTCAACAGCTAGCACTGTGATCGCATTTTTTGTAAACTTTTAACATGGCAGTGTAGGACAAAATTTCGTATGAATGTGCATAATGAGAGTTATTTTAAACTCGTGATTGTAAAATTAATATGAATTATTGATAATAGTAGTAGTTATCTAGGAAAAAAATTTTGTGCATGTGGGGGGCATCAGTTCCCTCCCTGAGAGGGTAAATTTTCAAGATGGGTATCTTTCAAAAGGTCTCGTCAATACCTTTAAAACGAAGGGTTGAACTATAAATCTGTAATAATTTAAAACAAAGTTATCGATTTTTTTTACTTTTAACAAAAAAAAAAAAATCTGGAGTGACTCCACTCGACTTTTCGAACATTGAGTAACTAACAGTTTTGTAGATAAAATAAAGAAAGAGGAATTGCTAAACAAACAAAAGAGAGAAAACCATAATAGAGTGTTTTTTTCTCCATATATCACACAAGGTTTTATTTAACGCTACTGAACTTTGAGCCCTTAGATCATAATGATAAAGAATTTTTCGTTTTGTCCCTGTAAAAATCTATAGATGCTAGATTCACCAAAATGCTTATAGTTAGTGCAACAGTGATTTATAATATTCATACAAATTTTCAGCTCAATTGAATAAGGTGTTTAGATGCTATCGCACTTTTAAAAATTTGGTCTCATAGGCCATAATGATAAAGAATTTTTCTTTGTGTCCCTGTAAAAAAACTGTAGTGCTAGATTCACCAAAATCTATACAGTTGGTGCAAATGCGACCTATAACATGTGTACAATTTTTTTGCTCAGATTAATAAGGCGTTTAGACGCTATCACACTTTTAAAAATTTGGCCCCATTGGCCTTAATGATAAAGAATTTTTCTTTGTGTCCCTGTAAAAAAACTATAAGTGCTAGATTCTCCAAAATCTATACAGATTGAGTATCTGTGACCTATAATATGGGTATAAAATTTTTGCTCAATTGAATAAGGCGTTTAGATGCTATCGCACTTTTAAGATTTTGGTCCCATAGGCCATAATGATAAAGAATTTTTCTTTGTGTCCCTGTAAAAAAACTATAAGTGCTAGATTCACCAAAATCTATAGGGTTTGTACTATGGTGACTTACAATATACGTACCAACTTTCAGGTTAATCGAACAATGCCTTTAGACGCTAGCGTGTTCACAAACATACACACATACACACATACACACACACATACATATATCATCGTAAAAATAGTGAAAACGGACTCAGGGGACCTCAAAACGTATAGAAACATCAAAATCTCGAATTCGGATTTTTGACATGATTACAATACTTTCCTCACTATAGTGTTCGGAAAGTAAAAACACTTTGAAAAAAAAATTGTAATTATTATTATTATTATTATTATTTTTTTTTTTTTTTTTTTTTTTTTTTTTGTTACTGAGTGAATTTATATAGGAAAATATAGAAGAAAGTCTTGTGGTGGCCACAACATACTAGTTACTTTCTTCTATATGTAATATAGAGAAAGTATTGGATTCATGAAAATTTTCGACCTTCGTTTTTCGATGGATTTACATGTTTTGGGATGTCCAGAACACGAATTAATAGTTTTTAGAAAATGTCTGTCTGTCTGTCTGTATCACTTTTTTGGGGACGCTGTATCTTACGAACCAATGAATGAAATTCAACCAAACTTAATATTTAGCTGCACCCTGACATAAACTGGTGCTGATTAGATTTGGAGATCAATAGCTTAACAGGTGGTGCTGTGATTGCATTTTATGCAAACTTTTAACATGGCAGTATAGGACAAAATTTCGTATAAATGGGCATAATCTGTATATTAATTTGAAACATGTTTTTGTCTGTCTCCACTATATTGAGAGAACTACTTGGTGTAAAAATTTGGTTGAGGTGTCTAAAAAAAGGTCTTGGTCTGTAGATGTGCTATGAGAAGAGAAAAATATAAAAAAGTTGAACGTTCCCCCCCCCCTTCCCCCGGGGGGGTAAACAGTTTCCTCTAGGGGGAAACGGGTGGGAAACCGTTTCCCACCCGTTTCGGGTTAAAAACACGTTTACGAGCTTAACTAAGCTTCAAATTACTTCACGGTGAAGAAATTGTACATATGGGGACTATACTCGGGGAAAGCAAAACTTGACAGCACTGTATATGTTACAGAGACCTTTTTACGCACTTGGCGTTAATTGGGTTGCCACATCGGGCGATTTAACGATGATTTGAGAAAGTTTTTTTTTTTTTTCCGATTAAAGTAAAAATATTTTTTCAGAGTATATTTTTTAGTTTCTTTTCACTAAATTGGTTACTTACAATTTATTGTGAATCCATATTACTGCAAATTGAGTAATATACTAAATTTTACCCTGAGAGAGAGAGAGAGAAAAAAAAAGTTTAATACGTAAATATTTTGAAAACAAAAAAAGAAAAAAAAAATATATCTAAATTAAATATTATTTGTATATATATTGTTTGTCTTTGTTTCCTTCAAAGAGAAATTGACTTTTTTTTTTTTTTTTTTAATTTAAAAATATATTTTTAAAATATTTCGAATATATTTGACAGAAAAATTATTTTATCATAAGATTTAAACTGTGATTTATAAATGGCAGTATTTTCTCAAGAGAAAATGAGCAAAAAGTTCTGAATGAACAAAAGGTAATAGATTTTCAATTTACATTATTATTTACCGGTTAATCAGTAAATGTTAAAAGTAGTAAAAAAATGAGAAAGTGGAAATAGTTTATTGCTTTTATGATAAATTTAAAAATTAAAAAAATATTAATTTAAAATAAATAAATATAATGAATTTTCATGTGCAGAGACAATTTCTGTTTACAATTTGTTTGTATATTCATTCTGTCTGTACCCTGATTTTTTAAGCTAAATATGAATATGAGAATTTTTATATTCATTTATGAATAAAGTTAAGAAACTCACAATTTACGTGAAAAGGAAACGAATTTTAATTTACTTATAAATATGACTTTTCTTGATGTCTTTATTTAATACTGATAAACACATACCTTTGCGATTGCTATTTTTAAAAATCTGAGTTGAAACATCTATTTTCTTAGCATTTTTATGAGGTTGGAATGAGATTTTTATAGATGAAAAAAGGGAAATGTTACGTTATTCGATTCTTTGGAATATGAATGAAAGCATGGCATTTCATGCATTTTTCAATTTATTTTGATGTAAGTAATGGATCAGAAAGCTTTGATATTAATGTGATATTATATTTAAAAGCAATCTTAAAATTTTCAGAAACAATGGTCCCATTTTTTTTTTTTTTTTTTTTTTTTAGAACTATTTTTTTCAGACAGCATAGACTAAATAAAAACGATTTATCTTTTTATTTTGTGATTTTTTTTTTTTTTTTTCCTTTGGCACAGTTAAAAAAATATTAAAGGTAAAATTGAGAGATAATGTTCGACAGAAATTTTCAGAAAATTATATAGTTACCGTTTCAAAGGACTGCAATTTATAAATAAAGTTAAGGACCCCTCCCTTTTTTTTTTTTTTTTTCTTAAGGATATCTGTATATTTAAATCGAAAAATAACTATTATAGTAAACTATTGAGCAATTGCAGCAAATGAGTGAAAATTCCGTCATACTTGATACTGAAAAACTTAGCAACTGAATCAATACCAATTTTGTAGCCATTTGGAATTAATTTAGATATCTAAAAATAAAAGTTTTTGACTTTGTGTAGCTTTTGGAAGAACTTTGTGGCATTTTTATGAATATAGAAGGCTTTTGTCTCTAAAAGATAGATTTATAAGGACAAGAGAACTATTTCTTTCAAAGAGCCAGTAATAATAAAAATAATTGTGTTGTTAAATTTTGCGGTAGACTACCTTGATTAAAGACTATTCTCTATCTCTGTGCCAAATTTCATCCTGATCTTTTTAACTGTTGTGGCGTGATTGAGTAACAGACATCCATCCATCCAAACTTTTGCATTTAAAATATTAGTATAGATTATTGCAGTTGAATACAAAAATACACTGAAATTAATTTTAATCAACTAATTTTTGTAAAAGGCCTGAATTTTTCCTCTGTTTTATAGCCTGGTGGCCTTGCTTCGAATGTGATGAGTGTCATTTGCTGTGTAATGTGCTGTTAAGTGTAATGTAGATTTCCTTTCCAGATGCTTGACAATCTGGGAAAAAACATCAAGGAATGCCAGCAGGATTTAAAAGATTTCATCAAACAGTGTAACTCTCAGAAGGTATCTGCTGTATCTTCAAAGACAGAGGTAAGATAGTCTGGAACACTTTTGAAAAGATCTATTGTAAATGAAATATTTAATATTTTTAAAATTCAATTTTCTTTTTATCTAAATATCAAGCATTTTATGCCCAAATTTATTTTAAAAGTGCTCTTCTGTCTTGTGTGTTGGTTTCAACAAATCGAGTCCCAAACTTTCATTCACATTTCATTAAACAAAATATTATAACCAAAATAAATGTATCTAAAAAATGATTGGCCATGGGATTTCCAGTTAACTATGATTCAGCAATGTCAGCATAATTGCAGTATAATGACATGTCGTCCAACTGGGAATGTAGGGGGCATTGCTTGAGTTTTGTCTATGTTGAGTAGCTGTCACAGTCCTTTGAATGCCGCAAAGATCAAGTTCGTAATTGGATTGGTATGAAACTGTAAGGATGTGCTGTGCCTTTACATCCATTGTTGTACTACAACCTCTGCAGCTGAACTGTGCAAGCCTCTTGATCAGAAATGGGATATGGCTCAAGCCATTTGTGGAAATAGTCAATGACAACGAGGATGTACTTATTGCCTCTGAAGATATGTTGCAAAGGACCTTAGATATGTAGTGCAATCCACTCAAATGGTGCTCCCACATTATATTGATGTAATCTTCCTCGACTTTGTTTCTTCAAGCCTTTACAGCTATATCAAGTGACATGTCACTTGACATAGCTCTGTTTACAGACTCTGTGACTTTGCCAACGAATGTTATATGAGAAATGCCTAGCTGGTAGTCAGCCAGGGTAGCTGAATGGTTTCAGCATCTGCACTTAAAGCGGAAGGCCCAGGTTTGATTCCCGGCTCTGATGTTCTTCACAAAGTTGGTATAAAAAATAAGCCTTCCACTCCAAAATTTTCTGAAATGTACATTAAATCTGTTTAAAAATTTTATATATATTCAGGCTACAATTATAATGCTTTTTGATAGATTTTTTGCAGGTTTGAAAGCTTTAAATTGAGCTTTCTCAGTTTGCATTTTTTTCATAAATTCGTGATCTTCAAAATTCTAAAACTTATACAGATATTTAAGAAAAGACTTAACAATTTTTTGGATGTTTAACAGAATCTACCTAAAAGAATTGGGAATACATTTCGCAATGTCTGTAAAAGAAAAAATATCAAAAATAAAAATATTACAAAAAACATGTCTTGTTGCAAATTTTCACATAGCTATGCCCTTTTTAATATTTTCCTCAAAAACAAATTAATAAATTTCAAAATCCATCTCCTGAATGTTTTTTTGAACAACCTAATATAATTCCAATTATAAATAGTATCTGGATGGCTGAGTTCACTCGGTCTCATTGTAGAAATCAATCCAATTATCATATCAAATCTCTAACTATATTTTCTTATGAAAATCTTTCAAGCAGTTTCCTAAAAGACGAGATTTCTGCTATATATTATTCTAGGGCAACTGATGGCTAACTTTTCTGAAGAAGAAGATAACTCAATAACCGTTTTTCATCTAAAAAAATAAACTATAACCATAACTCTAAATATTTATCAAAATCATGACTTTATGGGGGGGGCTGGGGTAAAGCACGGGTTCCTTATAAACGCTAAATATTCTAAAGAGAATGGCAGATATTTGTGCTTACAATTCAAATGTAAACTGAAAAATTACCTAAATCTAGATTTTTATCATAATCATTAAAATTTTTTCTAAGAAAATGCCGTTTCTCCTGCATGCAAAATGAAGCTTAACAGTAAACTCTAATTTATATGAAATTGAGGATAAATCAGATGGGTTTCTCATCTCAATAAACCCTTAATGCTAAGTTTTTTTATCAAAACCGTTAGAGTGATTTCCTAGAAAAATTCTGCACTAATATTGCAATGGGCGGGGTGAAGGCTAATTGCGAACGTTAACTTTTCTAAAGATGAAGAAAATTCAATTTTAATTGTCATCTGAAAAACCCCAAACCTTAAATATTTATCAAAATCGTTCGTGCAGTTTCTAAGAAAACCAAATTCCAGCCGTGTTTTGCACGGTGGAGTGAGGAGGTTAACACAGCAATGAACACTAACTTTCCTCGAAACGAAGATATGTCAGATAGGTTTGTCCAAAAAAAGAAAAATCTTAATTGTATATTTTTATTAAAATTGTTTGATTTATTATTTCTGTGAAAACCAAGTTTCAGCCATACTTTCTAATGGGCAGAAAAGAATATACTGTGAAAGTTAATTTTCGTGAAGGTGTGTTTAACTCAGACAGATTTGTCATCTAAAAAAAAAAAAAAACTTAAATCTAAGTTTTTATAAAAACCGTTAGAGCCATTTCCCAGATAACTAAGTTTCAGTCATGTTTTTAAGGGTAAACAGCAAAAGTTAATTTTCCAGAAGATGACTATAAATCAGATGGGTTTGTCGTCACAAAGCTGCTTTATTTCTAAGTTTTTATCAAAATCTTTTGAACCATTCCCGAGAAAATGCAGACTAAACCGAGTTTCTGCCACATATTACAACCGTTGAAGTAAAAGTTAGTAAAGTACGTTAATTTTCCTAACAATAAGGAAGTCAAACGGGTTTGTCTTCTCAAATAATCTTTAAGCCTGAGTTTTTATTAAAACCATTATATCCATTTTCTATGAAACCCAAATTCTACCTTTTTTTTTTTTTTTTTTTTTTTTAAATCGGTGAATAATGCGTTGGACATAAAAGCAAATTTTCCTGAAGATGGAGATAGGTCCAATTGATTCTTCACCCCATAAAACCCTAAACCCCAATCCTTCCTCAAAGTTATACTATTTTCGAGTAAACCTAATTTCTGCCTATTTTTCAATGGGCCAAATGATTTGTTTCCCTTGTCGTCATAAATGTTAGTTGATACGCAAAAAATAGTGTCAAGATATTCTTAGCATTCATCAAATAAGTGTTAAATTTCTTAAAATGTAAGTATGGGGTGCATCAACAACAGGCCCAGAGAAAAAGGCCAAAATATTAGTTTTTGGATAGTAAATTCTCCAAGGGAGCAACTAGATACTAGAGAAGTTAGTGGTCAGATCCATCACGTTTTTCACCCATAGTTGCCATTTAGCGAGAAAGGGAAAATTTTCACTTTCCCATTTTTAAAACTGAAAAGAAATTAGTCTCAATCTCAAGGTCAAAATTCTACTCTCCGAGCATATACCTAGTGTGCAACAAATGTATTATAACCATGAAAAGTTTCCACTATGATATTTTTATTGTAACTATATTTTAGCGATTTTGAATTCATGTTTTAGATTTTAAGGTGATGCACGTGTGTGTGTCTATATGTGGGTGTGTTTGTGTTGAGTGAACATGATAGCATCTAAGCATTTTATTTTATTCAGCACATAGTTGGTAGATATATTTAATTCCCGTTATACGACCTGTATAGATTCTGATGTATGTGTAGGGGATGGCTCTTTACAAGACCTGAAAGATTTCTTTATCACTATGGCACCTGGACTCAAATTATTTAAAGTGTGATAGCATCTGGACACTATCTGATTTAGATAAACTTAGTAGATATATTACAGGTCACCGCCGTACGATTGGTATATATTATGATGAAGATAGTACTTACAGTTCTTTAGAGGGACACAAGAAGAAGATCAAAGCATTATTGTTATGGTCTATGGACTCAAATTATTTCAAGTACGTGGGTACATGACACTTTGGTCCTTCCCACCACTTTTGTCCCGAGGAAATTTTGGTCCCGATATGAGGAATAAGCAAAGTATTACAGAAAAAAAAACGAAATTCTTTTTTCATATTTTGAACTCTTGTCATTTAACTTGAAAACAAGGGGGTAAGTCAAAATTATTATTATTATTAATATTATTTTGCAACAGAAAGTTGTAGCAACAAATAAAACTGAAAAAACATCTAAAAATTTGAGATTTCGATTTTTTCTTTGTACGATAAAGGAAAAAGGACAGCAAATACATGAGGGAACTTTGGGCAAAAAAGAACTTAGACGAATTTTTACAATTGGAAAGTTACATATCTACAACCTTTGTTGAAAATGGTGTAACCAGGGCCGAAACTAGGATTTTTTTCACCCGGGGCAAGGAGAAATTTTACCCCCCCCCCCCCCACACACACACACACACACGCACACACACACCTCCAACCAGAAATTAAAATTTCAAAGGAAATTTTACAAAGTTTTTATGGCCATTTTATTTTCAACTGCGTTCATAAGAAGTAAATATTGAATTCAATTCAAATTTTTGATAAATTTACAGATTTTGAAATGTATTTGATTATATTTGTGTGTGTGTGTCTCTGTATGGGACACAAATACTGTAGCTAATTTATGAACTGCATGTTTGGAATTCCATGAAACCTAGTGTGCAGTTGAATTCTGACATAAACTGGTGATGTCTAGTTTTTGATATATATCGCTCGACTTGCAGCACTTTTATGCCACGTTTTCCTATATCTCAGCATCTCCAGGACGGAATTTAACAAACTTTATACATTATATGCTTGTTATGAAAAACAGAGTTTACAAAACAAAACAGAATCGTAATATGTGTTTCGTGTCCAAAAATTTAGCATGACACTTCGCCAGGCGTAAAAATGTACAAGTGCAAGTAGAGCTACAACCAGCCGGTTTTTATTACGTTTTTTATTTTAACGTAAATCGAATTCAAACTTTAAGAATACCTATATTCGATATTTATATACTAAATTTTAAATAAATTAGTATTCAACAAAATTGATTCTACAAATCTTCATCTAATCAAAAATTTCGTATTAAAAACAAATAGAATCATTTATGTTTCTTTTCAATAATAAAAGGTAAGAAAAACTTACCTTCCTTCATCTGTGTTGTTCGAGGGATGAAATATTCGTTCCTAATTCTATAATAAGTGGAAACTTTCACTCATAGAACAGTCATTTTCTTTAAATAAACGCATTTTATCTGGTAAATACACAATCACAAATTATTAAAGACATAATACTGATAAAATTACATAAATACTTAACGCGCGCTAACAATACACAATATTTACATTTAGAAACTTAGAACATTCTTCTTCTTGCTATCGAACGCACAATTCCTCTCGTGCGCGCAGGCGCAGACGATCGGATTACAAAAAGTTGAAGTGGAAGTAGCGATTTTCGCAACACACTCCCACCTTTGAGTTTCGAGGATTTTTAGAGAAACTCAAACTTCACTTTTGGCTTTAACAAACGTCCATATTTGGATCGTTTTTCAAGTGGAACAGTCTCTATAGGAATGTCCTTTACAGAACTTTTGTCAACTGGCTCAGTAGGTTCAGTCACTGGAACAGACTCAGTTGGAGGAGTCACTGGAACAGATTCAGTCGGAACAGTCACTGGAACAAAGTTAGTTTCAGGAGGTTGGATATTCGACTTAGATATTCGTGATGAAAAAAGTAAATCTGCACAACTTTTAGGAGTTACTTCTAGAGGAATTAATCTAAGCACTGGACGGAAAAATTCACCACCTTTCATTTTCACTTTTACTAGTCGAATATGGCCATCTTTAGATGGACAGAGTTCAATAACTTTACCGAGAGGCCAGTCAATTTTCTTGATGTTCTCACTGGATACTATAACGATATCACCAATTTGGATGGGTCGTTGATTTTTAGTAAATTTCGAAGATTGCCTTAAATGCCCCAAATATTCAATTCGAAACCTTTTTCGTAAATCTTCTTTTATTCGCTGTCTATAGGCATATCTTTTATTGAGAGATGATGAATCTAAAACATCAAGATCGGGAATGCCTGATTCTTTAATATCCCGTAAAAACATAGCAGGAGTAAGCGGAGTTAGATCATTAACATCTTCGGAGAGGTAAGTTAAAGGACGTTGGTTAACAATGCCTTCAGTATCACAAATAACAGTATTCATTTCTTCTAAATTCAACGAACTTCTTCCTAAGAGTTTTCGAAGAATTCCCTTGATTATACCAATCAAACGTTCCCACCACCCACCCCACCACGGTGCAGATGGAGGGTTGAACTTCCAAATGATCTTCTGAGCTTCACTGTATTGAGAAATGGTATCCCAATTGATTTTCTTAAGTAAATTTTCCGCACCAACGAAATTTGAGCCATTATCACAGTAAATTATTGTGGGTCTTCCTCTTCGAGCTATGAATCTTCGGAGAGCCTGTAGAAAATTTTCAGTCGACATGGATGTAGCTATCTCTAAATGCAAGGCTCGGTAGACGGCACAAGTGAAGATGACTATCCAGACTTTTTGACCTCCTCGAAGAATTAGAGGACCGGCATAATCAATTCCTATGACCTCAAACACTGCTGCTTCCTTTATTCTGTCAACTGGGAGAGGTGCTTCTATGATGGGCTTTGGTCTAGCATCATATCTTTTGCAGCGTACACAATTTCTGATAACTTTTCTTACTGTCTTCCGATACTTTAAAATCCAAAAATCTTCTCTTAAATTATTCATTAGGATCTGGACACCAGCATGATTCAAATTTAAATGTCTGGTTAGGATGAGTTTTTCTACCACTGGATGATTGGATGGCAATATTATCGGATATCGGAAACTTTGTGTATCTTCTCTCATGATGATTCTAGTCTTCATTTTCATAAGTTCATTTGTATCCATAAAACAGTTAAGGGATTTCAGGCGTTTATCTTCAGGACCCGAGAATGATTCTTTTTGTACATTTTTCAACATAACAGTTTCAGCATCATTTATATCTTCTAAAGTTAAGAATCCAAAAATTCGATGTGAAGGTTCAACTTTACAATTATTAAAAAATCTGTAAATCCAAGCAGTGATTCTAAACAATTTATTGTATGACGAAACATGGTTATAAAGCTTCTCACTTGAATCTTCATGATTTGTAGCACTAATTACTGTTTTCTTCTTCTCGGAGTACACTATATCGAAGTCAGGAAGAGCATTAGATCTTGGCCATTCTTGTCTTGGCTTCCTCAACCATTGCACACCTTCCCACCACTTGGATTTAATCAATGTTTGGACACTACAGCCGCGAGATGGTAAATCTGCTGCATTGAAAGACCCTGGTACGTGGTGCCAATTTTCAGGCTCTGTCAGAGATCTAATTTCTTTAACTCTGTTAAAAACGAAAGGCGCCCAGTTTTCACTTCCCTTTATCCAATATAGTGCATTTGCGGAGTCGGACCAGAAAAATTTTGAGATATTCTTTATTCGGAGATCATTCACCACAGTCTCAGCTAATCTCGCTCCTATGCAGCAGGCAAGTAGTTCCAATCTTGGAATAGAAGTAGTTTTCACAGGAGCAACTCTGCTTCTAGCCTGTACAAGTTGACAAGACACTGAACTTCCAGTTTCACTTCTTAAGAATATGCAGGTAGCATATGCACTCTTGCTTGCATCGCAGAAAATATGTAAACTTAAATTTTCTGGCGCCTCATGATTCAGAGTGAGGCATCTTGGGATTTTGACTTCTTTCAATTTAGGAACTTCTTTTCGCCACTGCTCAAACTTCTTGGTAATTTTTTCAGGCAATTCTGCATCCCATGATACTTTCAATTTCCAGCACTCTTGCAGGAGAATCTTCGGCCCCAAGGTAACCGGACATGTGAAGCCAAGGGGATCAAATATTCTATGTACCGCACTCAGTATTTTCCTTTTCGTTGCAGGGGTATCATCTTCTAAAGTATTTCGTAAATCTACAGACAAGGTATCATTCTTTAAGTTCCATGTCAATCCCAGGACTGGAATACATCTTTCTTCTGATGGACTGGGGAAATTGTGCTCCCACCCTCGAAGCTCAAATTTAGCATCACTGAGAATTAACTTGGATTCTTCAACAAATTTCAGGAGGTCTTCATAGTTTTCAACGCTGGTGATACAGTTGTCCACATAAAATGATTCTAACAACTTGGTAGCTGTTTCTTCAAAATGATCAGAAACATTTTTCAGATGATATCGAAGAGTAGCACCGAGTAGGTATGGTGAACAAGAAAGTCCAAAAACAACTCTACGATGTTGAAAAACTTTAGGTTTCGTGGGATCACCTTCCTCCCACCATAAGAATTTCAGAAATGGCCTATCACATTTACTAAGTCCAATTTGTAAGAAAGCTCTTCGGATATCAGCAATTACTCCTATTTTCTTCAATCGAAACTTATTCAAGATTGCTGGAATCAGTTCGACGGTGTTAGGTCCTTTCTCTAAACAATCATTGATTGAAGGTGAATTTTTCTCTTTGGCAGAACCATCAAAAACAGGCCTAACTCTGGTAGTAGAATTTTCTTTTATTACGGCCCTGTGGGGCAAATAATGGTCACTTTCATCATTACCCAGAATTTTAACTTCTTCTATAACACCTTCTTGAATCCATTCTGTCAATACTGTTTCATAAGCTTCTAATGTCCCTTTTTTCTTGAGCGAATCTATACAACCTTTCAATCTTCGTTCTGCAATATTTTTACAAGTGGGTAAAGGAGGATGGCCTTGGATCCATGGGAGATTCACTTCATATCTCCCTTCAGTGTCACGTTTGATACTTCTATTAAAATGCTCTTCGGCTGCTATTTCAAGTTCCTTTCGGCCATTCTTCTCTCCTGGATCGAGAATCCCAAGCACATCAAGTCGCCATAAATCAGAAATTTTCGTGTCATTTACATGTAATGACATAACGCTACTTGTACTATCTGAAACTTTCTGTCCGATTTTTCCCATTAGCGTCCACCCAAGGCGGGTTTCTATTAAGACTAAACCAGATTTTAATGGTTTTATATTTCCAGTGTATAGTTTTCCAATGACATCAGCTCCAATTAAGCCATGGATTTCATTCGGGGAGAATTCGTACAATAAATCAACATGACAATTCAGGTCAGACAAATGAATTTTATGCTTAATTTCATTTAGAAATGAACCATAGGGAATTTTTGGTATTTCAGAACAAATTTTTTCTTGATTTAACACTTCAAGACTGCAACGATAATTATCATTATAGTCACTCAGACCTATTAAATATTTCTTATGGGGTATCACAGTTTCTACTCCACCAAATAAGCTATGTGTCAAATCTTCTTTACCTATGCATTCATATCCCATTTCATTTAATGCAAAAGTTGACAAATAGGACTTGCTGCTGCCAGAATCAAATAATATCCTGATGTATTTCATTTTATTTCCCTTTCTAAGACGAACAATCAGAGTTTGCAAAAGAACTTGTTGAGTACTGGTTTTATTTGCTAAAACAGTGTCTTTCTTATTTTCAGAATTTAAATTTTCAAATTGCTGAAATTTAATTCGATGTTCTTGATCGCTTTTCCCAGGGCACATTATCTTGAAATGAAATTTTCCGCAATCACAGGCCGGTATCTTCGCTTTGCAAAATCGGAATAAATGTTTCTTTGCAGCTAAACATTTAAAACAAGCACCTTTTTTCATCAATATTTGCTTTTTAGCCTCATAGGATAAACTATCAGCATTTTTACATTCACTGCTTACATGTGATTTATTGCAAAAAATACACATTTCTTTTTTCACTTCAGAAGAATTATATAATTCAGCTGCGGTAGGAATAATTCTTTCACGTCGAACGGGTGGCGGATAAGTACTTTTATTCACATTTTCAAAATTAAATCCACTATGAGCAAGTTTCACCTTTTCTTCACTTTCAATTTCATGCCGCAAAAAGTTCATCAAACAATCTAATTTGTTACCCGATTTCAATTCGTCATCATTTTCCTGTTTTGCGTAGTTCAAGGTCGAACTCAAATTTCTTTCCCATATTTTTAAAATATCTACAGGTAAGCAAGATTCAATTAACGGGTATAAAATTGATGAATAATTTTCACTTGAAACACCTAGCATTTTCAATGACCGTAAATATGTTTCAATTTTATCATACAATTTAAAAAGTGGCATTTTTGGACCTTTACTTATTGCATTATTCATCATTAACGCAAGAACCTCTCGTATATAAACTTCAATTAACATATCTGTATGCCCAAAACGACTTTTAAGACATTCTATTACATTTTTGTAACTATCTTTTGTGGCGGGATACGATTCAACAATTTCCCGTGCCCTTGAGCCTTTTATTGTGGCCTGCAACAAATACTGATATTTATCTTCATTTGGTATTTCTTCATCGTTGTGTATTTTTTCAAATTGTGCCCAGAATGGCAACCATTCTTTTATTTCACCCCCGAACAATTTAAATTCTATTTCAGGAAGTTTGAATTTTCGTTTCATTATATTTTCATTTGATTGAAAACTGTTTTCAATTTCAGAATTTTTCAAAAGTTTTTCAACTTTTGTTCTTAATTTAATAAATTTTTCTTCATAAGAACTAAAGCCTTCATACTCTTTATCATAATTATCTTGTGTACACTTATCATCTTTAACAAGAACATCTAATATTTCTTTTTCTTTTGGACATAACATTGCCCATTTTTCATTTAATTGAGCATATAAAACTTCAATTTCTTCTATATTCTTATCTTCCTCTATTAAATTATTCTCTAATAAATTAGCGATACGTGTAAACGCACTTCTTAAAGGTGTTCTTTCTTTAGCTAATTTTTCCATTATAATCCTAGGTAAACAGATCCCGGCAGTAGGATGCCAATAAATATCGAATTCAAACTTTAAGAATACCTATATTCGATATTTATATACTAAATTTTAAATAAATTAGTATTCAACAAAATTGATTCTACAAATCTTCATCTAATCAAAAATTTCGTATTAAAAACAAATAGAATCATTTATGTTTCTTTTCAATAATAAAAGGTAAGAAAAACTTACCTTCCTTCATCTGTGTTGTTCGAGGGATGAAATATTCGTTCCTAATTCTATAATAAGTGGAAACTTTCACTCATAGAACAGTCATTTTCTTTAAATAAACGCATTTTATCTGGTAAATACACAATCACAAATTATTAAAGACATAATACTGATAAAATTACATAAATACTTAACGCGCGCTAACAATACACAATATTTACATTTAGAAACTTAGAACATTCTTCTTCTTGCTATCGAACGCACAATTCCTCTCGTGTGCGCAGGCGCAGACGATCGGATTACAAAAAGTTGAAGTGGAAGTAGCGATTTTCGCAACATATGTTTTATATCTTTATAACATTTCTTGAAAAAAGAAAAAATTGAAGTTGTGAATCAAAGCATTATTTTAGATGGAAAAAAAGAAGAAAAGCGTATTATAAAGAAACATTTAAATTAAGCTACAGTTATTATTTTTATTTATTTATTTATTTTTACTGGTTTAATGATAGTTTCTTTTTTTTTTCCCTCTCTCTTAAATTAATGGTATTTATAAATGACAATACTAAAACAAGTGAATGTAAATTTCATATTCAATTACTTTTAAAACTGAAAATATCATCATTTTGAGAGAATTTAAAATGATATTTTGAATATTATAGTCGTTACATCAACTATACTGCAGAGAAATAAACAGACAAATATTTAAGTTCTTAATATAATTAAGATGCATAAATTAATAGATATGAACAAGTATCTAAAAACTACTCATATCCATCAAGTGCGAACTAACCGTTAGCTGTCTAAATACACTGCGCTGCAAAAAAAAAAAAAAGAATTCGAGCCCTTATACCATTCATGCTGATTCTCATGTAAAATGATCTCCTGAATCCGAATATGACCCCCCATTTTGCCCAATCACCCACCGTTTTCTGGGGACGCCACCCTTTCTATTACTGTTTGGTAGTTTTATGGCCATAAATTTGATTTGGAGAATGGAAAAGAATTATTTTAATACTTTGAAATAAAAAAAATACAATTTATAATAAATAATAGTAATAATTGATTAATAAAATATAGAAAATTTAATTTGTAATTTCAGTGGCAAATCCCCCTCCTCCCCCTAAATTTTCCCTTGCTGCAAATGTTCATGTTTTAGAATTTCTCATTTCTGTAGCCCCTCAAAAGACATTTAACAGTTAAAACTATCCCTTCACCTCTTTCAAATCAAATTTATAGCCATAAAAATACTGGAAAATGATAAAAAATAGGGGAGCGTCCCCAAATAACGGTGGGTGATAGGGCGAAATGGGCATCATAATCGTATTCAGGAGGTTATTTTACATAAGAATTTGCAAAAATGGGGCCGATTTTCATGCAGAGCAGTTCCATTTGTAGATAATCTTTTTTAAAATCATTTTCAGGAAGTAAAATAGAAAGGCAGGTTCTAGTCTATGAATATTCTCAGAAGCAATCCAAGAAGACTATTATTAGAACCACTAACTTCATGTTAATAGGATTATATACACCACAAAATAAGAATATCATTTGTTCAGAAATAATATTCTACAGCTTTTTACAAAATTTCTCATAGGCAAATGTATAGCTTAGAGTTCAACAGAATTCACTTCTGTGCAGATAGCCTGCTTTTGCACTCTTTGTCTTTGACAAACAATTAGCTGCAAGAAACAATGCATAATATATAGAAAAAATTAACTCCGATAAAACTGAGAAAGGGCTTGCTGATTTTGGCAATCCTGAACTATTTTCTGCCAAATTTGATCGCTAATCTCGTGATGTCGCTAAATTCATCACCAATGTAGATGACAACTTGTCGCAGAGTGAATGCTTTGGCGACAAAGTTTGCAACCTGGCATTAATTTTGGTGAAAAATAGTGGCCTAATATTTCCGAAATTTGGAAGCTGGCATGATCTACTGTTTTCTTCCCAGAACTAACTTCATCAAAGGTTCTACAAATCACTAATGAAAATATAAAAAGGAAAGAGTCATTACTATAATTATTGTTGACAAGAGCCTGTCTATTTCTTTACGTATTACTTTATACATGGTATTACAGTTAAAAAGGAAATAGATGGAGATTTCTTCACTTCCACGAAAATGGGCATTAGCGGCAAATTTTGCGACTCGGCGAAAGATTTGGCAATTTTGCACCCAATTTTGGCAAAAAGTTGTAATTTAGGGTAGCCAAAGTTTAGAAGATCTAACTTCAACAGAAACCGACTTGTAAAATTTTCCAGGTTAATTCATTAGTTTCTAGAGTAGGACTTTCTTGAAAATTCTATAAATCACTAGCAAGACTGGATGAGTTCAGTTTGTGTTTGGACTGCAAGCTGAGCGTACACCTCTAAGAACTTTAAGCATTTGGTCATTGTTCTGAATTAGTAAAATTCCTGTTATGTGGTGTAGGCTGTTTTATTCATCTAGAACCTATAAGTCTTTATGAATTACTTTCTACGTGCAAAAATGTCAACAAATTTTGTAACTATCAATATTCACACTAATATTAATTTCTGTTAAAATCTGTATGACGGAAAGTTATATATAATTGCAAAAAAAATTGTATTTTCGGTCATCATGATATAATATTCGTGGATATTCCAAAAGGGAAAGGCGCACAGAAACACCAAAATGAGAGATGCACAACAACTGTTGTAGCGAACTTAGATGTGAAATTGCAACGTTCTACGTCTACTTGTTTTTGAGTTATACGAGATACACACACACACACACACACACATACAGTCCTACCAGCCCTTCCGAGTAACTTTACATTTTACCGCGTTTCGAGTTCTTACCGAAATTTTACACATATCATCTAAATTTTATTATTTTATGTTCGAATACGTATTTTATGCATATAAACACCAAAAAAGTTTCCTTTGACAAAAAACTGTGTTTTTTATTAATTTAAAATTGCGTGTGCACAGTTCTATCTTTCCGAGTAAATTGAGGTTACTCGTTTTGAAATTTTACACAGTCCTTCCGAGTAATTTAATCTCGAACTCAGATATTCTGTGCGGTTACTCGATTATTCAATACATTGCTCAGTAAAGTGTATAATGTAATTGACGCATTTGAGACATAATTGTAAATCTTTGAAATATATTTTCTTTAAAGGCAAATAAAGAACTGTCATATAGATAAGCTAATCTCTCTATAAGTATCTTTTACAATTAATTAAAGTAAAAAATAATTTATATTTGGTTTATATATACGTATGTGATTATATATGTATTGTTTTATAGTAAATACTTTGCGAGTATTTGGAATGTCTAGAAGACAAATGAAATAAAAGAGGTATATCACTCAATTTTACCAATTAACTACTGAACTGATTTCTGTCGAACTTGGTATAAATGTATTTTAAATGAGATGAAATTCCATTTGCTAAGATATGTCTTTCAGGACATAGGGTAATGGATTGTTCTTAAATGTTTTTACAGATTTAACTGTTGAACTTGTTTCAAAAATACTTAGGTGGTCTTACAAGTGACTGAAAATTTCTGCTGTCGAAGCTGGTATGCGAGAAGGGTCGGGTTCGATTACCAGATCCCATTCGTCGACCTTATTACAGTAAAAGCAAGAAAGTAAAATCAGTATTACTCATAAATTATGAAAATCTTTCTATTATTTATAATAGTCGCGGTAAAAATTAAGCTTAATTTTTGAACAATTTAATTTAATTTTATGTATTTACATGTGTATTTCATTCTTGTACACTCCGTTTAATACTTTATTAAGAAATTATATTACTATTTATATATTTATATTGTATTAATAATTATATTATGCAATATTTATATTTATCTTAATAACTTGCACTAAATTACGTATACTTGAAACTATTGACTATAGCTATAAGACTATTCCATTTTATAATGGAAAGAAGTAAAAGTAAAATTATTCATCACTCTTAAATTTTGAAATATTTCTTTTTTTTCCCTCTTCTTCTTTTTCTTTCATCTTTTTTTTTTTTCTTTTCTTTTGTGTGTGTGTGTGTGTGTGTGATTTATGTCAGCTCTAATTTAAAGACATATTTTTAAACGAAAATATAATGCATTCCAATTAACTAAAATTGAATTCTTATTTATTTATTTATTTATTTATTTATTCAATTTTAAGTTTTTATTATTATGCATTATTACTATGCATGTTTTTATTTTCTGCATGAATAAGAAGAAAGTATAAAATTTGGAAAAAAAAAATTTATTTCCGGTTTTCGATGAATTTACACTTTTTGAGACTTCTTTGCATTTCAATTAACTGAAATTTACTACTTATTTTCAAAAAAGGGAATTTTAGCTTTTTCATGTATTACAAGAAAGTAGAAGATACAGAAAAAGTTTCGATTTTCGGTTTTCGATGAATTTACACGTTTTGAGATTTCCTTGCATTTCAATTAACTTAAATTGACTATTTCTTTTTAAAAACTGGACTTTTTATTCGATCCTCTGCATATATTAGAAGAAAGTATAAGAATAAGTAAAATTTTAGATTTTCTGTTTTCGATAAAGTTACACGTTTTGAGATTTCCCGAACTCAGTTTGACTGTTTTAGAGAACATCTGTCTTTTTTAATTTAAACACTGTGCTTTACGAACCAATGAAAATAATTTAACAGAATTTGATATTGGTTGGACCCTGGTTTGACATGGTGCCGAGCCGATTAAATTTGGGCTATATCCCCCAACAAAGTGTGCTTCCATGCTGCGATTTCCTCTCATTTCAGGAAAAGCTCAACATCTACAGTGTACCAAACTTAGAGAAATATATTAAGTAAAACTCTACTGATTCAATTTGAGTGGATATCGACAAACAATTGCCGCAGCTATGTTGCAGTTTAATTCCGATTACAAGGCAATAACTTTGCTTTGTCTTGATTTGCAAAAAAAAGTGGTTGAGTTTTGAACACTGGGCGATATTAGTAAATAATATTAACACAAGATTATGCGAAATTTTGCCCTGTTCTTTCATGTTAAGAAAGTTGTAAATTTTTAATAAATTACGATATTTTCAAATTAGAGTGTTAAAATTAAATAGAGTTCTTGCTACTATAATAAGTAATAACTGATCCTAAGTGTTTACTTCATGAGATAATTTTACACAGACTAACAAAGTAACACACAAACTGACACCCCTAATGACGGACTTCCTACCGATTTTGTGATTTTCGAATTTCTAAAACTTCAAAGCCTGTAAAACCGTCAAAAACTGCGACAGAAATTTTTTTCGAATACCTAAGTTCCCCATACCTATAGTATGATGTGAACTAAAAATATACAGTAACAGTGAATGAGCTTTTATTTAAATTAAAAGACGCAACTTTATATTTTAAGGCAAAAAAACAGTTTCTGTTTAGGCCTTTTGTACATTTAAGTGAAAATATAACTATTAATATTATATTATATCATATTGAAGTTAAGAAAAAAAGAACAAAATTAAATTCTGCCACAAAAAATTTCAAGAATTCTTTTTTCAAAATTAAATTTTATTTAAAGAATTTAATTTTGTAAAATGAATTCAATTTTTATTTATTTATTTACTTATTATTATTATTTTACCTTTTTAATTGTACTACAATTTTTTTTATCCGTTTTATACCATAGATAAAATGTTATTTCCTTTTTCTCAATAAATTGTTGCAGTTGTGTTAGAAAGAAAACGAAAACAGCTTACATTTAGTTTATTTTGTCTGGAAGAAATACTTCTCACCTCTATTAAAATAATAATAATAATAATAATAAAATAAAAGTTATTTTTTATTATATAAAAAGTGTTTTATTTACCTTGAAACATATCTAAATTTTGTAATAATTGCTTTATTTTTAAGAAAGAAGAACGCAAATGCTTTGTTTTATTGATATTTAGTAGACTCCAACACAAAAAGAAATAGTCAATTGCATTTCTCTGTATACCACCCTGCAACAGATAAACAAAGTTATCAGTGACCGTGGCAGCACACAAAGGAGTAGATAATTTTTCAAGGAGGACAGCTTCCTGTCAAATCCCCCCATTCCTTTTGGAAAGTATCGCCCCATGCCTGGCCGCTGTGCGTCTTTGACCACCCATGAATCTGTTTGAGCGTGTAGCTTAATGATTATTAAATGAACCTGATCCCCTGGACATTTACATCTGGTTCTCATGTGCACTTTACAAACAGAAAGCTATTATCCATAGAACAGTACATACGAAATTCCTCAGAACCTTTTGTAACATTATACACTGTAATTTAGAAATATATCTTGGAAGCATTTAGTTTCCGAATGAGAAGAACATAATTTTTTATTTTTTTTTATTTTTTTTTTTATTTTTTTGCCTGTGTTAAATTAATTAAAGAAAGAAATATATTTTTGACAGTATTTTAATTGTTTAGACAAACAGAGATAATTTTGCAATTAACATTTAGCGAAATAAATTATTATGTGCATAAAACAGAAATGAAGAGTGTGTTATAAAAGAAATTATAAAGAAACACCATTTCGCAGTTTTAAAAGTTACCGAGCGATATTTTAATCAAATTCGTCAAAATCTTTAAATATTACATTTTAATAGCAAAACCTTCTATAAATAATATATAATAAACTGAACATCTATGTCCTTCATTTCGAAAATATTCTGTACATCTTCCGATGCATTTATATGGACCTGAATTTCAGCTCCAGTGCTGCTTGAACTAAAATCCAGCCCAATGTAAGGAAATATAAACCAAAAAACCGAAATACATTACAATTTTTTCAAATCGAAATATTTAAACATAACGTTTTATCATTGGAAAAAAAAAATAAGTTTGAGTGTACCATGAAAACAACAACAATGCGTGCGTTGCTGCTTTCACGCTGCCGCACGCTGCTTCTGGTCGCTGCCCTTTTCTCCCGATAAAGAGTCGTACTGATATCTTATTTTATATCTTTCTGTACAGGAGTTATTTAATGATTTTATTGCAAAATTATCTAATTAATACAAAATAGGTTTTCCTTATGAACATGTTTATAAATAAATGAACTCTTCACTAGTGAAAACGGCAACTTTAAATGAGTGATAAATAAATATTTTACATAATGTGAATTCTTCGGTTAATATTGTAAATATTAAAATTTATTTTGTATTTTTTTTTCCCTACCTTTCGGCAAAGAATGTAAAATTTATTTACATGCTTTTTTAACCAATTTGTCTAATTTTCTTATTGGTTATTTCAGAAAGCTGATATCATGAAATGGATAACGGAAAACCGGGTAATTTGCGAATTGCTAGTTGCGAATCCTATATTAAAAATGCCCAACATTTGTTATAGAGTAAAACTATGATTCGAGATTAATTCCCCTTTGATATTGATATCATATTTGATTGTCAGATAAAAAATTATTATTTTGAGGTAGTAAGTAGAGCAATTTTGTCCCTTTCTCACCCTTGTACTCAGGAAAACTAGTTAGTATAGGTTCACTCTTTTCAGTTTTCCATCATAGTATATAAGTTCTCATAAAGTTCTAATACGTAACATACTAGGATCCCGGAAAAAACGGCACCGGAAAAAAGGGCACCCGGAAAAAAGGGCACCGGTAAAAAGGGCACCGGAAAAAAGAGCACTTTTCCGATTTGCAAATCGCAAAATAGTAAATATCAAATAAGGAATTTAAAGAATGACTTTCAAATTACATTTTTAGAGATTCCAATTGATTTGGTACAACATTCATTTAGCATATACCTGGGGGAAGGGGGTGGGGAGGGCTAGGACCAGATCGAAAGAAAATAATTCTTTTTATATTATTTCTTATTATTTCTTACCGATTTTAATGAAACTTTCTATAATCACGTACAATTTGTAAAAACATTACAGCAAGTATCAGACATATTTTGGGGGGGGAAATAAAATATTTTTTATGTCACTATTTTACCGACTTTAATGATATATTCTATAAATATAACTACAACTTATTTTTTATGAAGAGCACAATGAGTGTATTATACAACTGCGGATTGGGGGGGGGCATAGATAGAAATAACATATATTCTTTTTTAAACTAACCTAATGTATCAGTTTTAAAAAACTTTGTGTATATACCACATACCCTTTCAAAAAAATTACAGTGCGTGTTACACATATCTTGGGGGTGGGGGTAAAAAAGTGCTTGTTTTTACATCACCATGCTACCTATTTATATGAATTTTTTTATGACTTATCACTTACTTTTTATTAAAATGATAGTGAAAGTAACCTATAGTTGAAAAGGGTTGCAAGTGGGGGGGGAGATGAAAAATAAAATAATCTTTTTAAACAACACTTATAATCGGTTTTTCAGAAATATTTTGTGTAAATATCGCTTACTGTTAATGAAAATTTACAGTGAGGTTACATATATCTTGGGGGGTGGGGGTGGGGGTGGGGGTGGGGGGGGGGCAGAATACTGAAGGTAAGAAAATTAATGTTTTGTATTTAATAAAAAAGCACCACCACAAAACTGGCGCTGTAAAAAATAATACTTACAAACTTTGAATAAACACCATAAAATGCAATAAACTCGCAACAATTGTTTCGGGTCGAAAAAACACATGACCCTTCATCAGGCGAATAAAGTAAGCAACACACGACCCTTCATCAGGCGAATAAAGTAAGCACTAGTGCTTACTTTATTCGCCTGATGAAGGGTCGTGTGTTTTTTCGACCCGAAACAATTGTTTCGAGTTTATTGCATTTTATGGTGTTTATTCAAAGTTTGTAAGTAATATAATGTTTTATATCCATACATTTTGCATTTTAATAAAATTTAATATAAACATCACTTATTTTTAGGCAAATTTACGCTGATTGTTATATATATCTTGGGGGAGCAGAAAAGAAAAATGAATGCATAAATATCACAATGTTACCAATTTAATAAAAATTTCAACAACTATCACCTACATTTAATGAAAAATTACGGTGAGTGTTACCTAGACTTGGGGGAGGGGCAAGGGGGGTGTCAGAGAGAAAAAAAAAAATTGTTTTTTAATCCCACCGCTTCATATTTATAATAAATTTTGTATAAATATCATTTATTGTTTATAATAAATTATAGATACTGCGATAATAGTTCCTAAGTTAGTATGCAAAAATTCCATGTATTATTAATATCAGACATTAGTTGAAAAGTTAATATCAAACATTGGTGAAAAGATTATTCTAAAACATAATTTTTTTGTCTAATCAGTCCCCCCTCCCCCTTCGTAGAAATAAAAAAAACTTTTGCTATCGTTCACGTTTAGCAAGTATTTTGCAAGTAACAATTAAGAAAAGTGCCCTTTTTTCCGGATAGCGGAAAAAAGGGCACTTTTTAAAATAGCTGCTTGTAAAAGATATGTTTTCAAAGTTATTTAAGGGGTTCTAAGGGAGGAGAGAAAAAAAATGATGTTATGGTATGAAAAACATTATTTTGTTTTTCTCTGCAGATTAAACTCCAAATATTTTTTCTAAGCACACGTGTATTTTGCAAGTAGTATTTGTAAACAGTCCGGAAAAAAAGGCACTTTTCTTAATTTCTACTTGTAAAATATACGATAAACATCAACAAGAGCGTAAGTTTTTTATTTCAATGGGGGGGGGGGGGGGGGGGGAGACAAAAGGGACATATTAAAGAAGAAACTTCCTTTTTGAATCACATTTTTACAGATTTACTTTAAATTTTTGCGTACAAACTCAGGAAAAGAAAGAGACTGATACCTTTTATAAAACATTACAGTAAGAATTGCGTAAATAATATTTCTGCAAAGTTTCATTAGATCGACAACAGGGGGGTAAAAAAATATATTCTTTCTATGTGTCCCCTAGCTCTCACCAGATAATTTAATCCTCTCTGCATTTTTTGATAAAAAATAAGAAATATGTATATAAAATTTCCCATAAATGAAAAGCAAAGTGATTTAAAAAAAATAATTTTTCCCCACAATCTCCTCCCCCCCCCTTTCTAGGTATATGTAACACTCTTTGAAATTTTTCATTAAAAGTAGGTGATAGTTGTTGAAATTGTAATTAAAATTGTCAACTGAGATGTTTATGCAATCATTTTTCTCTTCTGCCCCCTCCCCAGCCCCCCCAAGATATATATAACAATCAGAATACATTTTCCTAAACATTCAGTGATATTTATAAAAAAATTATTAAAATGCAAAATATAGGGATATAAAACATTCACTTACTTTCCTTCAGTACTCCTGCCCCACCCCCACCCCCACACAAGGCATATGTAACCACACTGTAATTTTTCATTTACCGTAAGTGCTATTTACCCAAAATGTACATAAAAAATCGATTATAAGTGTTGTCTAAAAAGATTATTTTATTTTTCATCTGCCCCCCCCCCCCCTCCCCCCCTTTTCAACTATAGGTAACATTCACTATTATTTTAATAAAAAATAAGTGATAAGCCATACAAAATTTCATATAAATAGGTAACATGGTGATATAAAAACCTCTTCCCCCCCCCCCCCGTCCTTAGCAACTACCCACCCCCAATATGTGTAACACTCACTGTAATTTTTTAAAACAGTATGTGGTATATACACAAAGTTTTTTAAAATCGATATTAGGTTAGTTTAAAAAAGAATATATTTTATTTCTATCTGTGCCTCTCCTTGCCCCACCCCCCAGGTATATAATGCACTCATTGTGATCTTCATAAAAAATAAGTGATAGTTATAGAATATATCATTAAAATCGGTAAAATAGTGATATAAAAAATTATTTTATGTTCCTACCCCCCCCCCTTTTACTCCCCCCTCCCCAATATGTCTGATACTTGCTGTAATGCTTTCACAAATTGTACGAGATTATAGAAAGTTTCATTAAAATCGGTAAGAAAGTGATATAAAAAGAATTATTTTCTTTCAATCTGGTCCCAGCCCTCCCCACCCCCTTCCCCCAGGTATATGCTAAATGAATGTTGTACCAAATCAATTGGAATCTCTATAAATGTAATTTGAAAGTTATTCTTTAAATTCCTTATTTGATATTTAGTATTTTGCGATTTGCGAATCGGAAAAGTGCCCTTTTTTCCGGTGCCCTTTTTTTCGGGATCCGACATACTATATTCGTGTTAAGCGAAATGAATTTGACCATTCGCTCAGCATAGTGACAGACTAAAATGACCCACCAAATAGGCTACCCACCATTCAGTTCAATACATTTAACTTTTTCTAATCTATTAATTTATTTTTGTGGATCATTTTTGTAGTTTAGTTTTCTTGCAATTTCATACTATTTCCAATGACAATCCCCAAAATGCAAGTTTATGTAGAATACCGCTCAATTTTGCTATATTGATATAATCTTAAATTTAAAATAACTTAAGAAATTTTCAAATTAAAATATTTGCAATCAATGATGTTCAAGGCAGTATCACAAATGATATTTTTAAAGGGGTCTAAATTCTTTATGATGAAACTAACCCTTTAACTAGTTGACATAGGTTGACTCTGCTCAGTTCCCCATCATATGTATGTTTTCATAAATTTCTAGTACAGAACATATTATATTTATTGAAAATTTATTTTTCAACTGAGTGAAAATAATGCCTGGACCGGGAGTCGAACCCCGAATCTTTGACTTACAAGGTCAAGGCTCTACCAATTGAGCTATCCAGGCCGACAACCGGTGGGCATAACTCACTCAGACAACCTTTAGGCAGAGCAACTGGTCTATCATGTAGATAGCTCGACAGAATAAGCCGCAGGTAATGGAAAACACCATTAAACAATAGGAGGAATAAATACATTTATTAATATCACACGATCAACCGATTGGGAAGAAAATCATATTTATTGAAAAAAAAAAATCAAACTGAGTGAAAGTAATGCCTGGACCGGGAGTCGAACCCCGGATCTTTGACTTACAAGGTCAAGGCTCTACCAATTGAGCTATCCAGGCCGACAACAATTGTATTTTCCAACTGTATTTTCACTCAGTTGGAAAAATAAATTTTCAATAAATATGATTTTCTTCCCAATCTGTTGATTGTGTGATATTAATAAATGCATTTATTCCTCCCATTGTTTAATGGTGTTTTCCATTACCTGCGGCTTATTCTGTCGAGCTATCTACATGATAGACGAGTTGCTCTGCCTAAAGGTTGTCTAAGTGAGTAATGCCCACCGGTTGTGTCGGCCTGGATAGCTCAATTGGTAGAGCCTTGACCTTGTAAGTCAAAGATCCGGGGTTCGACTCCCGGTCCAGGCATTATTTTCACTCAGTTGGAAAAATAAATTTTCAATAAATATGATTTTCTTCGCAATCTGTTGATTGTGTGATATTAATAAATGTAGAACATATTATATTCATGTTAAGAGAAATGAATTTGACCAAACGATTGATCATTTTTAGAAAATTAGAAAAATGCTCATCTGTCTGTGATAAAAGAAAATAAATAAATAAAAAAAAAAATGTGCCAGCTCCAACTCAGAAACTTATTCACAGAATTTTTTAGATTTAAATGTATCTTGACATAAATTAGTGCTTATCAACTTTTGGTGCAAATCATTCAACAGGGGGCGTTGTTGTATTGCGATTTTTTCTTTTCTAAGAAAGATTATATGTCAGCTACTATTAAGTATAACTGCTTAAAACCAGGCATGTTTTATGCAAGAACCTTCGAATACATTTAACATGGCTTGGAAATAAAGGTACTGATTGGGTTATGAAAATTAAATATAAAAAGGGAAATAGAGGTGTGAAAAAAGTATTGAAAACAATTACTAGAGTTAAAGTGATCTCTCCAAATGATATAGTCTAGATTATATTCCTCAGCTGCAAATCTGTCTGTATGAAATACTGCGATTATCATAAATGGGTGATGCTTTGCACAGCATTGTATTAAAATTGCAAAGTCTTATTGGGCTATTCACCTGCATTGCATGGAAATGTTGAGGAAAATTGTGAAAATAAATAAATAAGAAAAGACTCCGTAACTTAATAGATCAATTGTCTGTAGAAGTTTTGTACACAGACAGATAGCAAAGCTCTATATGATCGTAATTACAGTAATTATGCAAATAAAGTACTGCATGCATGTAAAAATTAATGAATAGTGTTTTCAGAATTCCGGCGCATACATATATTGTATAAAATATCATAGAATGTACATACTGTAATACTTTCTAAGATAAAATCATACGTTTAAAGGAAAAAAATGCATGATTATAAAGCAAATTTTATCAGATAATATATGCACATAAAATAATTTTGTGTGTAATAATAATAATAATAATAATAATAATAATAAATCTTACTTTCACAAAAGCATAAAAAAGCTTAATTTTACAAAAGATAAAATGTATCAACACTAAAAAAAAAAAAAAATCTTATATTTAAAAACTGAATAAATGACACTATTTTCCAATGCAAATATGTTTAAATCTCAGTTTTACAAAGTTCTTAGATTTATATGTGAAAATCTTAATTTCACAAAAGATAAAATTTATTAATACTAAATAAATAAATAAACAAATAAAATAAAATAAAATAAATAATAATAATAATACAAACTTTTTTTTTATTATTTGATTAAAGGATATTATTTAGAAAACAAACATGTTCAAATTATCAAAAACACGTTTACTAATTATAATTAAAATATATCAACACAAGTACAAAATCAAAATAAATTCAACTTCTACTTGTCTCACAGAAATTGGTGCGGAAGGCGGAAATTCTCCGTCACATTACCATGCGCGACTTATAAAGAGGCTATTAGCCTCTTCCTAATCGATGTAAACATACCGATTCTTATGTCACGTTGAAGCTAATAAAATTTTCAACATTTTTATGAATTTTTAAAAGTATGTTTCGTACTATTTTAACGCTAAGATTAAAAAAAAAAAAAAAAAAAAAACAGCAAAATTGTTTAAAACAAAAAAAGAAATTTTGAAATTAAAAAAAAAAATTACTGGCTTAACTATTGACTCTAGAAAAATACTGTAAATACAAAAACTGAAGAAATTATTTTTTGGGGAAAAAAAAAAGAGTGAGCCGTTAATGCTTTTAGAAATCTCTACCCAAAAAGTAAAAATAGTCTCCATTCTACCACACCCCGTTTCCAATTCTTTTTTTTTTTTTTTTTTTTTAATTATTGTGGTTTCTTTTAAAAAATGATTAAAATCTCTCAAATATTGGATATGTAAATAAAGAAATAAATAAGAACTCAATATTCTTCTTTAAGACCGAAAAGGATTCTAAAATATGTGAATGATTCTAATATTCAGCCACTTAGAAGAATAAATTTTTATCTGACGGTGAAATATATCATCAATATCAAAGTTGAAATAACTTCGAATCATTGTTTTATTCTACAGCATAATTTTCGACAATTTTAGTGTATAATTCGCAAGTAGATATTCGCAAATTACCCATTTTTCCTTTAACGATTTTTTTGTTACCCATTTTTCCGGGATTCTATGAAATTTAGCTCTTTTCAGGGGATTTTCCGAGATGCTCCGTAAGTAGAGTATTTGTGGTTATGGGGATTAAGGCCGATTGACTATGGTGTTGGTGTTAGGTCCTAGGCCTGAGGAGGAGAGGGGTCTTTTTAAGGGGCCCTAGCCCATCTTTACTCAAGTTTCACAGAAAACCACGGAAAACTCCGAATAGCTAGGTCGACAAGCTCGACCTAGAGATGTGAGCGGGGAAAAAACCCAGGTTTAAACCAGGGAATAATTCCGGTTTTTTTGAGAAGGGAATTTTGAAAGTTTCCAAAACAAGGGAATTTTGAAAGTTTTTAAAAGTTGCGAATTTAGCCTTTTTTTTTTTTTTTTTCTGAGATTAGAGATGTTCTAAGGCATTTCAAAATGTTACCTCACATTCAGATGTTTTTTATGATCTTTCAGTTTTTAAATAGTGCTTCTAACGTCTATAAATTTAAAAAGTACACGTTTCAAATTTCATTAATTAACAGAGTTATTCTCTGTTATTGCCATATATTTATATCTTAGTTCTGAGACTGTATACACACTGCGTTCAATATAACACTTTTTTCTTTTAAATCGCAATCGCATGTTTCAGTTGTATATCGTTAACATTTTATTCCAAAGATAAAGCAAAAATGCTTCAAAATATCCAGCATTTACTAAAACAATAATATTACACTGGAAAATATTATTTCAATTACAATTTCAACAATACTAATATGCAAAAGATAAATGAAGAAAGAAATAACAACCAAATTATTAATTATTAGCTATTGAATATTTTATGTATTGATTTAATGCATTAAAAAAATATTGCATGAATTCTTAATAACCGAAGAACTCATGTTCGATTTTGTTCGATGAATTATTATAAAATTTAATAATTTTAAAGTATTCTTACCACAATTTAATTTCATTGTATTATTTTTTATAACATATTTTATTATGGTATTCATAAAAAAAAAAAAGAAAAAGAAAAAAAATCTAATGTTATTTAAATAGGCAGACAAAACTTCATCATTTATTATTGTCAATAACGTAAATGTTTATTTTTTTACAATTTTCTGTAAAATAATCACATAATTGTTGATATCACCTTTATTTAAGCAAATATTATAGAATAAAAATGTCTGGTACTCTTAAAAGAAGTCAAATTAAATCTAAAAATTGAATATTAGTTTCTTCCCATCAAAGTTCCCAAAATTCCCGGTTTAAACCCGAAAATTCCCATGTTTATTCCCCAGAAGCATTATTCCCGGGTTTTTTACATCTCTAGCTCGACCTAGAATCGAACCGAGGACCTCACGTCTACTAGCTTTGAGCGTAGAACCGCTCGGCCGCTGGTGGACCCAACGGAGGTTGGGGGAAAACAACCTGGTTGCATCTGTATACCCCCTCCCTAGATCACCCTGTAGCCTTGTTGCGTCGCTAAACTGAAATAAACTTTGACTTCATCTGCATGAACAGGTGCGTCATTATTCAATCGCTTAGTAAATATTAACATTTTTATGTTAACTCATAATTTAATTAAACATTTACAATTAATTTAACTTAAATATCTGCTATAATTTTAAAATTAAATTTAAATTTGTTTCAAATTTTAATACCTAATAAAATTTAAAATTCAAATATCTGTTAATTTTTCATTTAAATTTGTTTCAAATTAAAATATTTATTAAAATAATAATTAAAAAGAATATATATATATATATATATATATATATATATATATATATATATATATATATTATTATTATTATTATTATTATTATTATTATTAATATTTATTAAAATCAAATTAAAATACATATTTATTTAAAATCAAATATATATTTTAATCTTAAAATTTCATAAAAGTAACTTTTACGTCTGATTTATCAAATTGGGTATTTGAGATACTATTTCATTTATAAAAGTATCATTCATAATTATCATTTATATGATTAATCAAGTAAAATGTTAAAATTACATAAATATGATATATTTATATGGGTAATACAGTAATTAAATTATTTTTAAAGGGAGTTGTTGTGAATTTCCACTCTCTCTCTTAGGTTTCACTTCCGTCGGAGAGTAATTAAAAAACTTAGGTCGCAGTATCCAATTTGTCTGAGATTTTAAGTCACACTGACGAAAATAAAATGTTTTGAGTCATATTGAAAGAATAAAAGGTGAATTATACTCATTCTGACGGCTACAAAAGCATTAATTCAAATTAATTTGTAAATATTAAACAATGTACGAAATAATCATTAAAAATTTGTGTTAATAAAAAAAAAAGAAAAAAAAAGAAAAAAAAAAAAAAAAAAACTTTTTTTTTTTTTTTTTCTTTTGACAACTCTTCTGTGAGTAAATTATTCTTAAAACAATGTAAACTAGTATGTTGTAACAATTACAAAACTTTTTTCCTGGAACATTCTATATTATTAGCACCAGTTGCTGTTTAACATGCACACAGGGCCGGTGAAAGGAATTACGGGGGGCCCCTGGGCAAATGAAAGTAAGCTCAACACCCCCCCTCCATACACATAATCACTTCCTAAATTTTAATCGAAAAATGGTTTAAATTTTTGGGTACTACGGTATTTCAAATATCTCCAATAAAATACAGTGATAAAATAGGTAGTACATTATCGAACTATACAGTTATACAATGAAATTTGATTAAATATGAAGGCTGACAAAAACGTACAGTTGCTTTGCATTTCATTCTCAATATATTTAATTTACAAAGGAAGACTTGTGATCAATCAGTGATTGATATATGCCTTACCTATTGTACTTTTAAAGTTAAATATAAAATTTTAAAATAAAGATATCATGTTTAAAATATAAATGTAATATATTTGAAAAAATGGTAATTTTATCTAAAAATTTCTTTTAAAAATTCTGCATTTCTTTTTGACAACCTTGAATTTTATTTATTTAATAAGCTATCCCCTGAATATTTGTTTGGTCTGTAATTCAATATTTTAAAAATTAACTTTTGAATTAAGTGAACATTAATAATTACCGAGTGGGCTGAGTAGATTCATAAAAATATATACTATTGGCATCAAAATTATTCGAGCGCTAGCAACAATTCCTATATGAAAAAAGTACACTTAATACTGTTTTATTAAATAAATCCTTGTCAAATTATGTTCTTAGTCTGCCTAAAAACATGACTCGACAAGGATTTATTTAATAAAACAGTACTAAGTATACGTTTTTATAAAGGAATTATTGCTAGCGCTCGAATAATTTTGCTGCCTACAGTAAGGCTGAAAGTTTTCTGATAATTTCTTTTCTGTATTTTTTTTTTTTTTTTTTTTTTAAGCTTTATTTTCTGTGATTAACAAGATTTAAAATAGCAATTTTTTAAACAAGAAAAAGTAAAGGCATAATCACTTAGACTTTTATTATAAGTTTTTATTATTGTTATTAAATATACATATTAAAAATTAGATAAAAAGAAGCCAAAAAAAAAAAAAATCATATATATATATATATAGGTATATAAAAAATTATGTTTTTTGTATTTTTTAAGCAGTGAGTAGTTCCTTTAAGTGAGTAAAAGTTTGCCCCAAAAAGATGATTTATCAGCCTAAGAAAAATGATATATTATCAGAATGTTTTTGTCGAGTATAGATTCCAGCCTTTTTGAATACGATTCTAGAAAACTGAAAAATAACTTTTTTATTTGTATTGTGCTTGAGGAGATTATGTATAATATCCTAGTTTAAAAGTTTTTTCGTCGTTGAAATGATGCTACTTTTAAATGCTGAGGGCCATGGTTTGGAAACTATTCATGTATCTTCAGAATGCACATGTATACCGAAAGTTTAAAAAATATTGTATGCACACACATATAAGAAAAAAATATATAGTATTTTTTTTTTTTTATAAGTGGATTTTTCTTGCTTTTTTTATTGCAAAAGTATTGATAATTTCATCATTGATAATTTTCTTCTTTTCACTTATCAAAATCTACAAACTACAAACTGAATCTGAATTTAAAAAATAATGTTTGGCGTTTGCGTTTGTTAACCATGTTCCAATATGAGAATTTTGGTAATTACATAGTTTTTACCCCCATCCCCTTGGACAGCGGCCAATAGACATTGAAGAGATTAGATTGGGGGTACTGCTTGCGAGATAAGCAAAGCACCAAATGAGATGCAGACCCCCCATCTATTTCTTTTTTAGATGAATACTGACTATGGTGGCTAACGATGAGCAGTGATTACTCTTTCAAGTTTCGATGTGTGAAAATGTTTCCCATGTCACTTAAACAAGTAACAATACAGATTCATCCTTTCCCTTGACCAAACATTTTTAGCAGAAACACAACTCACAACACCTTTTGATCTACGTAAAAGATAAAAAGAGTTTATTGATTGTACTCCCGTTTCTGCTTCGGAGTTGGCATAATGAATGACTGACATGAACCTTCAGTCATTGTATTTGATTTTAGGAATGAATTGGTAGAAAATTTAAATAGATACAACACAGTAAATAAAAACTTTATTTAATTAAAACTTTTGCTTCTTGAAAAAAGATAAAAAGGGAAAGCATTAAAGAATAATTTAAAATGTACTCAGGGTTGCTACGGTACCAGGAAAACATGGAAAACTCAGGGAATTTGAAAATATATTAAAAAACAGGGAATACTCAGAGGATTTCAAAATTTATTGCAAAAACAGGGAAAATTCAGGGCATTTCAAAATTTTATGGAAGAACATTGAAATTTTTTTTCATAATCAAATATATATTATTTTTAAATATAGTTCTTTATAATGAATCAATTATATATTTTTTTTCAAGTTTATAAAATTAATTTTCCCTAAATATGTTCAACTGACTTGTAAATATGTTAGATTCTAATGCTGCATGATTGCGTGTCATCTATTTGATTTCTAATAGAGACAGGGAAAACTCAGAGAATTTTTTCTCATGATTTGTGTAGCAACCCTGTACTATATCAACAATATTTTAATTAGATCATTTTCTGAAATTTAAGAGGTTAAAGAAATGACATTCATGCGAATTTTGGAAAAAACCACAGGAAAACCTGAACGTCTACGCCGACGAACCTGATCTAGGTTTGAACCCGACATATCCTCTCTACCAGCTTCTTAAAAAGAACACCTCAGCTGCTGACAGGAGCCATATATTTTTTTATTAATTTATTGTGCAAGTTTTACATATGATTTACTTTTGATTTCAAAGTATAATACATAAAAATTTATGAAAACTAAAAAGATTTTTGATTATTATTTTCTGCACAACTCAGAGAATCTTGATTGTAAAACTAAACATATATTTAATTTCTTGTGCTTGCAAAAAAAAAACAAAAAAAAAACAAGAACTAGATAATGAAACACTATTTAGAAGTATGAATAATTATAAACATGTACCTTTTGACTTTTTTTTTTTTTTTTTTTTTTAAATATGATTGAAAGAATTAAATGAAGGTATATTCATTTTTCAAACACAACAATATATGTTAATATTTGTGTACTTAGCTACTTTTATTACGATTGATGAATATTTAAAAGAAAAAAAAAGAAAAAAAAAATACTTTAGTTTTGGTTTTATAAGAATTTTCATTTGTTAGAAAAATATATTTTATACATTCATATATCGACATTCGAATATAGCGGAGAAAAAAAAAAAAAAAAAAAAAAAAAAAAAAAACTGAGAGGAGGGATATTCAAAGTATATTTTATAATTGAAATTTTATTTATTTATTTTTTTTTTTTTTTTCAAATACATGTTACTGATATATATATTTTTTTTTTTTTTCAGAAAACTTGTTTTGCATTAGATTAAATGAAAAATCCTCCCATCCTGTGCAATATTTTCTCCTATTGCACCAGATTATATACTTATCTGATAATTTTATTTCTCAATTAAATTAAAAAAAAATTCAAGTTAAATTTTGTCTAAAAATAAAATCCTATTTTCTATAAATTCTAGTCATATTGTTAATTAAACTCTAGTGAATTTCTATTATTATTATTAATGTCTTGTCACCTTGCGTGGTGTAAAAAGAAAAAAAAATAGTCACTGTATATTTTCCGATCCTTTACATTTTCCTCTAAAATTTTGTGAATGAAATTCAGTGTTTTATTTTTATTTTTTACTTGTGATTTTTACTTCATACTTTCTCAACATTTTTGCATTTTCAGTATATCTTTATCTTGCATTGATTCTACTATGTAACTTTTTATCAATATCCGGCTAGTTGTAGTTTTTATGCACTCATTTGGTCTCTCTCATCCCAATTAGAAGCCCACCAGCGGCCGATTGGTTCTGCGTTCACAGCTGGTAGACATGAGGTGCCGGGTTCGATCCTAGGTGGCACACGTCGACCTATCCGTTTGGAGTCTTTCGTGGTTTTCTACGAAACTTGTGTAAATACGGGGTAGGGCACCTTAGAAAGACCTCCACAGAAGGCATTTCCCTTCAGGTCTTGGACCCTAGTGCAGTCAATCGGCCTTATTCCCAAACACCAAAAACGCCATTCCAATTAGAAATTTCTTTGAATATATCAGGTTGGACATGTGCAGTGTAACGAGTTGACTTGAAACTTTCGAAGGAAGTCGGGCACATACGAAATATTTTTCCTATTCTACTCTAAATTCTTTGGCATTGTTCCTTCCCATACCGATTTCTTTAATTTTTTTTTTTTTTTTGGTTGATTGAGAAATTTTACTATCAACAGTTTACTCACTCAATTCTGAATAGTTGATACTAATGGTTTTCCAAATGCGAAATAAAAGGAAATGAGGCTTTCTCATTATCTCACATCTATTTGTCTATGAACCTCCAGAGGCAGCACTTTCTTTCATTGGAACTTCCAGAAGACCTTTGGATCCTGGACATTCTGAACCCTTGTCCAGCATGCAACTTTCATTCTCAATGTTACACACAAGTAATTCTATCAGTTCCCTGTAATTTATTTTGAGCCTTGCTCCTTCAATCAAGAGCTTTACGTTCTGGTGGTATTTGCAGACGCATACACTATGTGTGCCAGATGATCCTGGGAGCACACACCACTTCAGTCGCATAGCACAGAACACAGATCGTCTAATTTTGTAGTTAGGGTATTTCTGTTTGAAAAAGTTAAATAGCTCATTTTAAGTTATTAGAGTTAATATATATATATATGTATAGCAAATATAATACACAGGAAAATGTATTTTAAAAATTAATTTTCGTGAAATACTGTGTGCGTAAAATGCAATTTTGGGCCAATTTTGATGTACTATAACTCTGGAACCAGTTGAGTCTCAGTCACCAAATTTTTATCATATGTTTATGTCATAGATATTATCTGTATATACGAGATATTATCTGTATTAATTTCATAATTTTTCACTCAGTCACTTTTGAGATATTCAACTTTAAATATTGCCAAAATGTAATTTTAGGCATTTTTAAAAAATTATATAAAAAAAAGGATAAAACTTTCAAGCTGGAAACTTCTACAGTAACTAGTCCTGTAACAAATCTACGCAGGAAAAAAATATTATTGATGAGTCTTTCATTTTTTAGGTAGTATTGCAGCACTAAAATTACCGTTTTAAGTCAATTTTCTATCTACAGTTGTGAATTTTTTTCTTCACTTTCCTCACGTGGTAGGAAATATTATGCATGTTTAAAACATCTAGGGGGTCATTCTGATAATTTTGGTTTTTATTTTGTTTTGATATCTATAAAATTAACAGAGTTAGATATTTTTATGCAAACCTTTTTTTTGTCCTAAAAACAGTTACGATGCAAATTCAAAATGGCCGTGAAAAAAAAAGTATGAGCCTAAAAAAATTTTTTTCGACAGTTTTGAACTCACCTAATAACGGGGAAAAACTGGTAAAAAAATAAGAAAAATAAAAAATGTTGAGCAACAAATTTTATTCTTTTTGGGTGATTTCAAATGGATTGACCCCTAAGCGTTTCTTATCTAAATTTTTTGCTCCTTTTGTCATGTTTTAGTTCCCCATCATACTATAGGTATGGGGAACTTAGGTAATCGTGAAAATTTTCGACCTCGAATATTAATGACTATGAATTTTCCAATATAAAGATTTCGTAAGTTATTGGAACTTTACGAATTTCTTAACATGTCAGAATAGAGCAAAATTTCACATAAACGTCAATCTTGACGGATATTTTCAACGTAAAGATGTCAAACCACTTTCGATATATTATTTAGGATACTGGCATGAATATCATAGACTATGATTTTTCCAATTAAAAAAAATTCGTAAGTTATTTGGAATTTACGATTTACTTAACATGTCAGAATAAGGCAAAATTGATCATAAACTTCCATTTTGAGGATCCTAAATACATTAGACAACTTCAAAATTAAGTTTATGATATTTGTTTGAACATGATTGAATACAAATATTCTACTAGGAAATTTTCGTAAATTATTTGTAATTTACGATTTTATCAACATAGCGAAATTGTAAATTTTTCATATAAATATGAATTTTGAGGTTTATTGCATTGGAAATAGTAGCATGAAAACTAAACAACAGAATTGACCCTGATAAAATAAATTAATAAATTAGAATAAGATAATCCAAGTGAACGGTGGATAGCCTATTAGGCGGGGATTTCATACTGTCACTGTATCAAGCTTTGGTCAAATTCATTTCTTTTAATATGATTATAATATGTCTCGCACTAGAAATTTCTGAGAACATAAATATGATGGGGAACTGTGCAGAGTCCACCTATGCCAACTAGTTTAGAATTGTGGAAAGTACACACTTTTTAGGAAAAAAAAAAGTGAAACTTCATATTTCAAAATTTAGATTTTTGTCACTTCTGTTCCGTTTGTTCCGGGCTCCCCCCCCCCATCTCCCGGGCCCCTGGGCAGTTGTCCCCTGTGCCCCCCTCCCCCCTGTCACTGGCCCTGCATGCACAAAAGTTTAATCTTATCCTCTCTGAATAAAGATTTTACACACTGAGTAGAGCCCTGCACGGGTCGGGTTTTATCCGACCTGAAATCGACGGATGAATTTTATATCAACCCGAAATCCGACAAAAACTTTTTCATCAACCCGAAAACTGACCCGAAACCGACAAATTTTTTTTCATCAACCCGAAAACCGACCCGAACCCGCTGTCTTTAGACCCGAACCTGAATCGAAACCCGAAAACTACATGAAAATTACTTATTCATCTAAAAATCATACAAAACATTTTTTAATTATAAAATAAGGTAAATTTTTATTGCCATACAGTTGGTAAATTATTTAAAAAAGAATTTAATTGTTTAATTTAAAAATTAAAAAATCAGAAAAAATAGATCAATAATAATTTTTAACCATTTATGTGAGTTGTGAACTTCAAGAGTTAACTGGTAGGTTGTGGCCACCACAAAACTTTCTTCTAAACTTTCCTATATTTTACTAAGTGCAAATAATTTATTAAAAGTATTATTTTTTAAAATTATCTAACAGGATGAATGCAAACGATTTTCAATTTAGAGACAACTAACACTAAATATCCAAAGTAAGACAGTTTTATTGCCTATAAATAGCGTTTTAAAAAGTACGTTTTTATAATGGTTATCTCACATATGAGGTTTCGTACAGTTCTATGCCGTAGAAGTTGAGATTTAGCCTTCCCATTATCGAGGGATATTAATAGATAATGTCCTTAAATAGATATATTTTCCATTTCATTTATGTTTATATGTGTTTACATAATTAAGCAATTTTTAGAATCAAATTTTTGGTGTTATAAAACTAAGTTTGTACATGTTACTTTATTAAACGAGGGAAATACACCGAATTCCATTGGAATAATTTATTTTATAACTATTACACCAAGGAAATTAAAATATTAAAATAATAATAATAATAAATTTTGACATACGTTCTTTAATTTTAAATTTCAAAATTTTAGCATATAAATATTTAAATTTGAATTAAAACAACAAAAATGATATTTAATATTGCTCATTTGAAAATTAATATAAATGAAAATCTTTATTATACATATTTTACCAAATATTTATTTTATTTTTAATTATATTCAGAAACATAAGTGTATTTTAAAATCAAATATATAATGGAATAAATCAAGCTTTGTATATTTTTACATTTTTTCAAAAAGTATTATGATATATTCAAAATTCCATTAAGATCATTCAACTTAAAAATTTTGTGCAAAGAGTATTAAATTAATATTTAAAAAATAATTATTGATAATTTTTAGATATACATTCATTCACTCTATCTAAATTTCCAAACTGTGACTTATAAAAATTTAAATATGAATCTAAATTCAATCTTTAAAATTAACAAAAAATGTTCTTAAAATTCTCTATTTTTTTTCTATCAACCATATTTGAAAATGTTCAGCATGCATATTTTTCAACATTTTTATACATGAATTTGACAGGTTATTTTCTGAAATGTAGATACAACAACTCTTTAGTAAATGCTGATTTGTAAATTTTGAAAACAATTTCGAGTTGTAAATACAAGATGTTCGAATTAATATTTCAAATTAGTCTGTATTGGGAAAAATTAAAATCGTTCAATTTATAGGTAATATCAAATAAATTTGAAATAATATTTGCCAAAAGAATAATGAATTTTTGACATGCATACATTCAGTACATTTCAATTTCCAATTTTTAACATATGAAGATCGAAATTTGAATGTTAAATTCATATTTTAAGAACAATAAAAATTTATATTTAAAATTATCCCCTATTTGCATAGCACAACAATACATGTTTTATGAAATTCTTATTGATGGCTTTCGAAGATTACTTTATAAAGCTTAAATACATCATTTGAGTTATTATAATTGTTTTGTAAACATTTGAAGTAAAGAATTTGAAGTCATAAATATGAGATATTTAAAAAATATTTCAGATTAATATATAAGAAAATTTTCATTGAATTTTCATTCAATTTAAAATTACATAGGCCGAAAAAAAAAAAAAATTAAAACAATATTTAAAAAAATCTGTTTCAGATAAATTTATAATTCTTAAACAAATTCACGCAGTACAAACTACTTATCAAAGTTAATTTCCACAATTAATGGAGACACCTTTCATAATAGAATTTCGAAAACAAATTCTTTTATGTTCTACATTCGCGATTCTAGGAAGTGTTTCTTTCTTTCTTTCTTTTTTAATTTAAAAGGGAAAAAAAATCTGGATAACTTTGTTTGAAATTATGGAAGATACATGGTTCAACTATTAGTTTTAAAGGTATTAATAAGTTCTTTTAAAAAATATTTATATTGAAAGTTTACAACATTCGGAAGGATTTTCCACCAAGATGCTCGTATATGTTTCAATTTTTCTTATAAGTATTTCGACCCACCAGCGGCCGAGCGGTTCTACGCTCAAAGCTGGTAGACGTGAGGTGCCAGGTTTAATCCTAGGTCGCACTCGTCGGCCTAGCTGTTCGGAAAATTCCGTGGTTTTCTCTGAAATTGCGTAAATACGTGTCAGGAACCCTCAGAAAGCCCCCTCACGGAGAGCATTCGCCTCAGACCTAGGACCCTAGTGCAATCCCCAGAACCAAACCCAACATATAAGTATTTCTTTTTACTTTACGATGATTCGTTAAAAGTAATTATAATTGTGCTCATTTATGCAAAATTTTCTCCTATATTTCCATATTAATAATCATCATAAAGCGTTATGGTATCTCCACCTGTTGGCGATTTTCACCAAAAGTTGAAGGACATTTAAATCAAGGAGCAACTTAAACTTTTATGAAATTATTCTGTTCATTAGTTCCTGAGATACAGATACCACAAAATTCTGTCACACACATATATATATATATATTGACATTTCGTAAAAATGATGAAATCGTGTTAGTACCTTTCAAAACGTGTAAATCCATCCAAAACCAGAAATAGAAAATCTTTACGAATCTAAGACGTTTTTCTGTTGAATTCAAAAGGAAGGGAAAAATAAATAAAAATGAACAAAAATTTGAAAATTAAAATCTTTTAACAAATGGCGTTGCCATTCCTCTTTTCATAATTTTTAATGTGTCCGAAAAGAACAAAGTTTCGTATAAATGAGAATAACTTTTAATAAATTATTGTAAAATTAAGAAAGAATTATTAATAACAGTAGCAGTCAACCTTGAGTGGGTGTGTGCGTAAATTTTCAATATGGATATCTTTTAAAAGAACTCGTCAATACCTTTAAAATTAATGGTTGAGTAACGATATGGGATAATAAAAACAAAGTTTTTTTTTTTTTTTTTTTTTCATTTGAAGAAAGTGTCTTTCGTGGGAGTCATTTTATGGGGTGCTAGGCCCTATATTGAAACAAGTTTCGGTGAAATACAAGGAGAACTCCGAAAAGATCGGTTGACCTGTGTCACCTAGGATCGAACCCGGCACTTCATGTCTTTAAGAGCAGAACCTTTCGACCACTGGTGGGAGACTTTTTGAATTTTTAAAGAGTTTTTACGTAATTTCTATCATTTCTAAAGAAATTTTTAATTTTTTTAGAAATATTACAAAATTTAAAAGAAATGAATTGACGCTTTTTAAAACCCTTGTTTGACACCTTCTTTTTAATCTATTATTTACAGTTGCTAATTTTCTGGAGGATATACCATGTAATTCATCATTTCTTGTCTTCGTATAATTCTATACTGATAAGTATAAAGGATTTAAGTCCAAAAATGTCGATTTTGAGTGAAGTACATAGTCAGACTCAGAAAAAAATTCTCTATCGATTGGTATAAAGGATTTAAATCCATGTCGTTTAGTCTTTGAGAAAATCCATTGGTCAAAAAAAGATTCAAGTCAGAAATTTAGCATTAATCTTTGGTATAAAATATTTCATTCAATTTTCCCCTTTATAAAATGAAGATTGACTATCAGTGAATGGTATAAAACGTATAAAACTAACATAATCCCTTTTTCCTAATCGATTCTGCTCATTAGTTTTTAGTTAGTTTAACTTTATTTTTCGTCTCCTGAAAAATCAAGAATATGGACTTAAATCCTTTATACTTATCAGTACAGAAGAATGTTACACGTTGTTTCTATACATTAATTAATTAACTGAGTTAGTGATATACCACAATTATATACAAATTCCTTCAAATTTTAATCCGCCATCCATTAGTTTTTCTCTAGACAATTCACATAATAGAAAACGTTGATTTTCAAATTTCAAAAAATGTTTCTCATATTCTGCAGTAATACAATGTAAATGAAAATTAACTCAATTGATGTATATTAAATGGTGGAATATAAAAATGTATTCATGAAAAATGTAATTTAAATGAATGTGAGATGAGGACAAACATTGTTTGCTACACGAATTCCAAGCAGAAGATAAGATAGTAAAACATAGTAAGCGGACCCGATGGACATCATTTTCTTACAGACAAGGAACCCCGGGTTGTAACGTCACACGCTGTCCGAAGTGATACCTAGTAGTCTACTTCAGGCTTGATAGTAGATCTATACCCTTCCATCCCCGTCTTCTCTTTCTTGGAAACACTCCTATAGATTTTCTTTCTCTTTGACAGTACGATCTTTTCCAATTATCTCTACTCTTCCCCAGCCGATGACCGTCAACCTGTTCTTTCATGGTTTAACTTGAATCTTCATAGAAGAGAGTGCATTTTCAAATTTGTATATTATAAAATACCGCAACGTCTCCCTCAGTTAAACGCCCACTCTGCATTTCACCTGAATTTTGTTTATTTTGAAAATACCGAATATGCACCGAAATTTCACATTCTTTCTTTTTTTTTTTTTTTTTTTTTTTTTAAGAATCGATTTTGATCAGTTTCATAAGAAATCGCATCACTGTGATTATTTAAAAATGGGAAACATAAGCTTCCTGAAGTGGTGGAAATTTTTTTTAAACATTTTTTTGATACTGGAAAAAAGGAATTTTGCAAATTTTTCCATTTAGATGTATTTATTAATATATACAAGCATACATACACACACACACACATAGATAGATAGATAGATAGATAGATAGATTCTCTGTAGCTTATTCCACTTTAAATTTCACTTCAGTAATTTTCATGTACGATAGGAGGCCGACTAGCGATTTGCTATGAAATCGTACATTGGTGCTCAAGAGTGAAAAAGGTCTCCCTGACGAATTTTTTTCGGATCCCGGAAAAAAGGGCACTTTCGCAATACGCAACTCGCAAAATAATAAATAACAAATAATAAATTTAAAGAATGGCTTTCAAATTACAATTTTCGAAATTTCAATTGATTTGGTACAAACATTCATTTAGTGTACACCTGGGGTAAGGCCGTAAGGGAGGGGGGGGGGGTGTAAGAGCAGATCGAAAGAAAATAATTGTTTTTATACCACCTCCTTACAGATTTTAATGAACCATGAAAACTTTGTATAATCATGTACAATTTGTGAAAAAATTACAGTAAGTGCCAGCCATAATTGAGGGTGGATGGGGGGGAGGGGCAGAGAAAAATAACATGATTTTTTTACATTATCATTGTACCTATTATAATGATATATTCTATAATTATCACTTACTTATTATCAAGATCACAATAAGTGTTATATATACCTGGGGGGGGGGGGGGGGGAGGTGATTGCAGATGAAAATAAAAAATATTTTTTTTAACTACAATAGTATCGATTTAAATAGAATTTTGTGTATATACCACTTACTGTATAAAAAAAAATTACAGTGAGTGTTACACATATTTGGGGGGTTCCTAAGGAAGCAGGGGAGAGTAGGAAAAGTGGTTTATTTTATATCGTCATGTTACCTATTTATATGAAACTTTGTAAGACTATCACTTTTTATTAATATTACAATGAAACTTACCTGAAACTTATTTTTTGGTACTTACGAATTAACTGCATGATAGAGTGATTTATTTTTATTATGCAATTAGTTCAAGATATATATTTTAATATTTGTATTAATGCGAGTGTATGCATAAATATTATAAAAGTGATCCTATGAAATATATTGTATTTTCTTATATATTCACAATTCACATTTTTGTTCATAAATAACCAGATTTCGAGGTACAATGTCCTTGAACTGCTATGAGCTCATATTTAAAAAATTGATGTCTTTAAAAACTTTTTGTTTGCTCCATTTTGAAGAATATAATAGATAAAAGCATAATTTAGATATAAATTGCATTTTGATAATGATTTTTTTTTTTTTTTTTTTTTTGTTATGAAATAAATGTAAATTTTTTTTTCCTTTTAGCGTTTCCCCAAAATCACAATTATTGTTATGTTTTATTGTAAATACACAGTAAACAGTTTAAAATGTGTTTATTTGAGGTAAATATCATGTTGGCGAGATCCCTTTTATTTTATTAAAAATTAAAAAGGCACCAAGTGGAGCTATAATAATGGTACCATGATGTCGTTAGAGATTTATTATTATCATTTATATAAACGAACCGCTATTAACTAATCATAAAGTTATAAAACGGGGATGAGTAGAGACAGGTGCCACCGAGCGGGATTTTGCTAAAGTCAGAATTTTCAAAGATCGTAACACGGTGAGTGAACAGACTATTTCAGATATTGAAAGGGTAAAAGGGCGCCGCAGCCGCTACCAAGCAGGAATTTACTACGGTTACATTTTTCAATAAAGCTATTTCCACTATATGACATTAAGCTTTTGTAGGACTTGAAACGGGAAAAAGGCACCGCAGGCACCACCGAGCGGGAGTTTCGTAAAGTTAGTTTTTCAAAGATCGCGAACTAGCTTCGATGAAGGCGGCTAGTACATAGGGAATGAATTAGATATCTTTTATTTTTGTATTTCCCTTTTTCATGTAGTTTTATATGAAATTATAATAGTTACATTTTCTTTAATTAGAGATGATTATTGCGAATTTAATTTTAATTTTATACGTATAAACACATTTTTAGAAAGGGGTAAACAAATCAAATAACCGTTGTTATTTATTTTGTTACTATTAAAGCATAAAGTAAGTTTGAAGTTACATTAAATTAAATAAAAAATAAAAATTTAAAGCTAAATTTTCTAATTTTTCAATAATGAACTAAAAGTCTTTACAGAAAAATTTAATTTAGAACAATTTTATTATTTTATTTTTATGACATTCCTCTTTCTCTTTAATTAGACATAGCTATAGCAGATTCAAAGTTAATTTTAAAGTTATAAACAAATGTATAAAAACACATAAACAAACCGAGTAACTATGGTTACTCGCTTTGTTACTATTAGAGCAGCCACTGTTAATCAAAACGGAAGGTAGAGAAAGTACAGAACGAGTAACTATGGTTACTCGTTTTGTTACTGTTAAAGCAAACATTGTTACTCGAAACGGAAAGTAGATAAATGACACGACATCTTATGTATATATATATATATATATATATATATATACATATATATATATATATAGGGAATGAATTAGCTATGTTCACTTTTGTATTTCCTTTCTTCATTTAGTTTTTTGTAAAATTATAATAGTCACTTTTTTTTTTTTTTTTATTAGAGATGACCATTGCAAATTTAATGTTAATTTTAAATGTATAAACACATTTTTAGAAATGGGTAAACAAATCAAGTAACTATTGTTTTTCAGTTTGTTTCTATTAAAGCATAAGTTAAGTTGAACTTATATTAAAGTAAATAAGAAATTCAAAGCCAAATTTTCTAATCTTTCAATAATCAACTAAAAGTCTTTACAGAAAAATTTAATTTAGAGCAATTTTATTATTTTATTTTCCTATTTAGTTCTTTGTTAAATTATGACATTCCTCTTTCTCTTTAATTAGACATAGCTATAACATATTCAAAGTTAATTTTAAATTCATAAACAAATGTATAAAAACACATAAACAAACCGAGTAACTATGGTTACTCGCTTTGTTACTATTAGAGCAGCCACTGTTAATCAAAACGGAAAGTAGAGAAAGTACAGAACGAGTAACTATGGTTACTCGTTTTGTTACTGTTAAAGCAAACATTGTTACTCGAAACGGAAAGTAGATAAATGACACGACATTCTTAATATATATATATATATATATATATATATATATATATAATTTTAAAAGTATAAACACATTTTAAAAAGGGGGTAAACAAATCAAGTAATTATTGCTATTCATTTTGTTACTATTAAAGCATAAGGTCAGTTTGAAGTTAAATTAAATTAAATAAAAAAATCAAAGCTAAATTTTTTAATTGTTTCATTAATCAACTAAAAGGCTTCACGGAAAAATTTAATTTGGAGAAATTTTATTTATTTATTTATTTATTCCATTTAGTTTTTTGTTAAATTATAACATTCATCCTTTCTTTAAATAGACATGCCTATAGCACATTCAGTGCTAATTTTTAATGCATAAACAAATGTACAAAAACGTACAAACAAACCAAGTAATCATGGTTACTCGCTTTGTTACTATTAAAGCAACCATTGTTACTCAAAACGGAAAGTAGAGAAATGACATAATTTTCTGAGGAATACACACACACATAAATATATATATATTGTGAATAAATCACATATCTTTACGCTTTGTGTTTTCTTTTTTCCATTAACATATTTGTCAAATTACAGCAATGAGAAATTTAAATTTCACATTTAATATTACTTTGAAATGCACATACTAGGCGAGTCATAGGAAAAACTGACAATAACTTTAATGTCCCAACCCAACTCCCGCTCGGCCGATGTCTTTTTCTTGTCAATTTTTTATTTTATTCTTCTGGTTTAGTTTCCCCCCCCCCCCCACACACACACACACACTTAAAATTGTGAGTTTTTTCGTTTTCACCCCATGCTTTTTCGATGGATTTTTAGCCTTTTTCCCCTGTGTCTTACATTTTAAAGTAAGGTGGAATCGTGGAAATTAGAAGCACAAATCGAAATAAAAAATAAAGTAATATATCATCGTATACTTACATATAGCATTAAACAAAGAAAATTTTTTCTTTAAACGATTAAATTTTATGCTATACTTTAATAATTAATTAATTACTTATTTTTTAATCTTTTAATAATTATTTGTCAGGCATATTTGAAATAAACATAAAAGGTTTAATTATGTTCAGTTTATGCAATACTTTTTTATTTTCTCTGTGTTAATATTTCCAGACCCGAAATTAAAATGAGTTTTGTGCCTTTAAATTGATAATAATGCTTCGATTTGTCTAAATATTTATTTCATTTTATTATATTATTTCATTTTTAAAATATTTCAATTTTCCATTTAATTGATGCACTTTTCAAAATTTATGTTTTCTTTAAAAAATGACACGTTTACATGATTTGTGCAAATATTTCTAACTGTAGAATTTTGTATTTATATTTTACAGCCTTTTGAAAGTAAATTAATTAGTAATATATTATGAAACGTAAATTTCGTAATTTTTATTCGGATTTAAAAATTTCCGAAGTCATTGTAAATAAAATGCGTAATATTCCAGATCATAGATATAGTAATTTATATAAATCTATAATCTCCATGTTTTAAGTCAGATATTTTTTATTCCATCGGTAAATTCTTGCAACAGCCATTGTCATTGAAAGTCGGAATTGAAAACTTGAGTGACTTAAAACTCAGTATTAGAATAAAATTATTATGCCGAAGTTATACGTGTCTTTGAATTGTTCCAATAAATTCGTTAAAGTAAGTGACCTTAAAGTAAGTACCTTTTCATACGTAAATTATATTCGACATATCGCTGTATGTCTAGTTTATTTCATTAATTTATGAAAAATGTAATTTTTTAATCAGCTGCCTCGTTATTATTAAGATGTAAATACTGTTATTATATTTAATGGATTATTATTATAATTTTTTTAATTTAATGTTTTATATAAGTAAGTGATATGAAATTTACTTCATTTAAATAAAAATAGGAATGGCGCAACTAAAGTACGCTAGTTAAAAAATAAATAAATAAAAAAGTTTAATTTAAAAGAAAGGTGTAATGAAACTTAACAAAATCTATATACTTTACACTATTTTATATAAAGAATAATAATAATAAAAATACTATTACGTGAATTAGTAGTAGATAAATTATTCATAAATTTTATTTGCTAAAACATCCAAAGCTATGAAAACTCTCTCCAATACAAGCGCAATTATACTCTCACTCTCATAGCCTCCTACTGAGGAATCACATTTTCTTCCGCGACGATTAACCTATACCTTACTACAATATCTATGCTCCAGGCAGCTAAAAATAGCTTAATTAGCTTATCTAGCACATCTGAGTAACAGAAATAGTAAAGATACTCAGGTTGCCTTAACGAGAATTTTGCCGCATAACCGAGTAACAAGCATGGAACAGTCTGGGTTCGAGATTGCATTTTCACACACCGTCAGATGGCGCTGTATATTTATCAAATCTTATACGATACACAATGTGTATTGATGATTGCCTAATAAATCATTTTCGAGTAACTTCAAAAAAAGTGGTGTATAGTACAAATAACAGCGTCAGGAAGGTCATGGCATGCTTAAACGCTTCGAGTAACCGGGAAAAGTTACTCACAACGTCAGAGGTTACTCGCTATGTTGGCGTGTAAACAAGTTTAGTTACTCGGAAGGGCTGGTAGGTAAACGCACACACACACACACACACACATACACACAGACGTCACAAAAAATCGCGTAAATTCGTAATATCACAAAAGCGGGAGTTCATGTCAAGACCAAAATTGGTAAATAACAATTCCAAATATAAATTTGCAACTCTCTATGACTGTTCGTTTAAGAGCTATGCGATACACAAAATCCATTTCGCAAATTGGTTTCATAATACTTCCTTATGCTTTAAATAAAGAAGTAAAAAGTATAGTAAAAGTACAGACACATTTCATTTCATTGTAATATTTATAAATTATACATGTTAGGAGGTAATGGTGGCTTTAGTTGTCATAGTACTTTGATAGAGACTTTTGCTGAGCCCTGTGAATGATAGCTCCTAACTCATTTATTAACTAGTTATTTTGCATTATTTTTGTTATTTTTAGTGCACTGGATTGTTTTATAACATCATGGCCTTATTTTGACATACTTATTTTAATATTTTATTAGTCACGACGGCGCCCTGAGAATTTTTTTTTTTTTGCTTCCTTATGAATAATAATTTCTAAAGAGCACTCTGAAGTTTAGTCAAATATACTACGTATTTTCCAACCATTTACTTTTTAAAAACCTTGGCTGAAAGTCAGGGACCACTTGTAAATTACTCTTCTTCGATTACGAGACTATTTTACCACACTCACTAACCTTAAAAGAATATTGTTAGACTTGGAGAACACTCTATCCACCATGCTTTTCCTTGTAAATGAATTGTGTTATCTATTAATGTTCTTTCTACTTTTTTTTTTCTTTGTACAAATTGCCCTGAGTAAAAGAATTTGACTTTTTCATTATTTTTCTTTCTTTCTTTTCTTTCCTTCTTCCTTTTTTTTTTTTTTTTTTTTTTTTTTTTTTTTTCTTAACTTTGAATTTTTTTTTTTTTAAATGTGTAAATAAGGCAACAAACAAGCCTTTTTCGGTGCCCCTCTCCATCTGGCGCCCGGGGCAAATGCTCCACTCGCCCCCCTCTAGTTTCAGCCCTGGGTGTAACTATAGGACACATTGAACAGAAAATTTATTATTTCATAGTGAATTTTGAATGATAAAGGGTATTAGATATCAGCGAAGATCTAAGCATTGTTAATTTATCAAAGTCCTGAAATTTTAGTTCAATTAAAATACAAGGTTTTTAAAATAAAACACTGTAATGCGGCTCTTAAATATCATATTCAAATTTAGAGTGTGAATACAAAATTTATAGGAAATTGATGCTTTATCCAAGCATTCTTTAAATATTAGAGTTTAATAATAATAGAAGATACGAGGAACCTAAATAATGATCTGGGGATTTAATTTGTACAGATCTGCTAAACTTGAGTCATTTTCTTCTTTGTCAATCGGGATACATTTGTCAAACACAGAAAATAGTTATACATCACACAGAATTGTAAAAGCATTTTCCTTCCTTATAATCCTTTACAATATTGTTTAAGAAAATTTCAATTAAAAGTACCCTCCCCCCTCTTTTTTAACACGTTCCAACAAGGTTGACAAATGTTAATGACTTTGGTTTGTCTGTCTGTCCGCGCTCTAACTCCTGTAAATATTTATGGAATTTCTTGAAACTGATATATGTTATTCAAGTTCACTATCGGATGTTTCCTACTGAAAATGAAGTCTATACCTTTACTGGTTTGTGTACAGGGATACCCAAAAGTATTTCAAAGCATTGTGTTCTATGAGAGGTATTTCTATAAACCATATTTTCATACCTTTACTGTAGACATATTTTAATGAAATTGAAATATGTTATTCAAGTTCACTACTGAATGTTTCCTGTATAAAATGGAGGAAATACCACCATCGGTTTATGTACAGGGGCACTCAAAATTATTCCAAAGCATTGAGTTCTATGAAAGATATTTCTATAAATCAAATTGTAATAACTTTATTTTCCATGAAGTTTTAGGAAATTGAAATATGTTATTTATATGCACAAAAGAATGTTTTACATAGAATATAGCATGATTAGCATTAGATTTACAGGGTGGCGCAAAAATATCCAGTTATATTAAGAGCTTTAATAAAAAATTGTTAGAATTGTACTTTCATTTACTCATTTACGTTGCGCTTTTTTAACACTTTCCAACTTTTTTTGAGTGGGAATATGATTTCGGTTTTGTGTATCTGCCTGTCTGAGCTCTAACTCCCGTAAATATTTATGGAATTTCTTGAAACTGATATATGTTATTCAAGTTCACTATCGGATGTTCCCTATTGAAAATGGAGTTTATACCTCTACTGGTTTGTGTACAGGGACACCTGAAAGTATTTCAAAGCATTGTGTTTTATGAGAGGTATTTCTATATACCATTTTTCATACCTTTACTGTAGACATATCTTAATGAAATTGAAATATGTTATTCAAATTCACTATTGGATGTTTCCTGTATAAAATAGAGGAAATACCACCACCGATTTATGTACAGAGACACTTAAAAGTATTCCAAAGCATTGCGTTCTATGTGAGATATTTCTATAAATCAAATTTTAATAACTTTACTTTCAACGAAGTTTTAGGAAATTGAAATATGTTATTTATATGCACAAAAAAAGGCTTTGCATAGAATATAGCATGATTAGCATTAGATTTACAGGGTGACACAAAAAATATCCATTTATATTAAGAGCTATTAATAAAAGATTGCTAGAATTATACTTTCGTTTATATTAAGCATTTTTAACATTTTCTAACATTTTTAAGTGTGAATATGGTTTCAGTTTGTGTATCTGTCCATCTGTCTGCCTGCGCTCTAACTCCTGTAAATATTTATAGAATTTCTTGAACCCTGTTTTTAATTTTAGCTTGAAAAATAAATTTTCTGTCATTACCTTGCCTCTACGGCTGGTGAAACTTGCCCCATTTAGATCCATTTTAGGACCAGAAATAAGATTCAGGAGAGTACAAAACATCTTTAAGATAAAGTAAATTATTATTATTAAACTTTAGTTTAACCCTCTATAGGGAAGCTAACCCTGTCTATTGCAATTCTATACCTTCAACAGGCACAAAACTATAAAATAAAATCAAAGTTCTTGCAAAAATGGTTTGAAGCAGCAGTATCGAAAGCCCAACTGTTATCCTCAATAGCATCACTAAAGTTAGTTAGAGCAATATAGTATTAAGGGGAATTTTTCTTAACATTAAGATTTCCGGCATTACTACTACTTTTACATTTATCATTTTTATGTTTACTATTAAGGAAATCACTTTTACATTTATCAAGATTAACAAAACAATTTTTCTTTACGTGAACAGGTTGGCCACACCTAAAACAATTTAAAGTCTTAAACTTTTTACCTTTAATTTGGTTATTTTGTATCTTGACATGGTGATTTCCTCGTTTATCCTCCTCACTAAGTTCAAGTCTTGCCTCCTTTGCTAATAACTCGTTGATAATCGCTTGAAAGTTAAAGTCCTCAGTTTTCCATCTCGGTAAATACTGGACTACTGACTTGAACTTTTCTGGTAAGTGATGCAAAACTTGATAACAACTACAAGTATCTTCCATTGGCCTGCCTATCTCCCTCAGTTGCTCTAAGACTCTTGATAAACAATTCACAAAACTAGTTACAGTTTCATTCTTCCTCATTTCACATTGCAGAAATTCCATAAATAGGATCATGTGACGGGCACATGAATTGGAAACATTCGAGAGACTCCAAGCTTCAATTGGGCAGCTGTAATTTTCGATCCTAACTTCTGGAGATGTTTGCAAATAAAAAGGGCTGTTCTGCTTCTTGTCTTGAAATCCTCCACATTTTTTGCTGTTATTCCAGTTTTTTCATCTTTCACTGGCAGTTTTTCTTTCTGGCATACCAAATCTCAACAATTTCGTTCACTTAATATAAACTTACTATCCTTCTGCCAAACAGTATAATTGTTGTCATTCTTTTGAATAGAAGGATTTAAACTAACAGCCATTTTAAAGCTATAAAATAGCTACCTAAAAATATGAGCTAACAATATGTTAAAAACCCATAACCTTCCTTAGTGACAAACTATGTTGTCAAAATTAATGTGAGAGTATTTTTAAAAAAATGCAGTGCAAACAAATTGCTTTAGCTCTAAAATTGTAAATTGTTGTAGCATTTAAAAAGACAGAGTCATACTTGAAACTTAACAAGATTTATTTAAACTTAACAAGCTATATAAAATTTAACAAAATTAATTAACAACGAAATAAACAATTTGGGATTGCCAGTACTTGACATTGATAAAAAACTATCTTGATTCATATTAAGTGCCAGAGATACTTAAACTGTTGCGAAAAACATTATGAAGCTTGAATGATAACATTGATAAACTATTAATAGCCAGGCATGAAATTGAATGTAAAGCCGGCAAACATCAACACCCGTTCAAGAGCTTCAAACATGTTTAAACTTTAAATTACTATTTAAGTAACCATAATTAATCTAAAATATCTGAGCATAAAAGTCCTTAACTTTAAGTAAAAAAACATAAAAAGCAAATAATGACGTAACTTATATAAAAACATAACTTGCAAGAAAGTAAGAGAGTAAAATATAAGAGGATGATGCAACGTTTGTTGCTCCTTTTATACTGACGAACGGATTGAAGAAGGAGCTACCTCTAAGCTGTCTGCTAGATGGCAGGCTATTCTTGTGGATCTACTAAAAACACGTCACGATCACTATGGCAACAAAAGTATGCCATGAGCTCAACGCCATCTATGGGCCAAGTTGACAACTCATTAGAAAAAAATTATTGTTCGTTGACGTGTAAATTCAAAGCGTAAATATTAACTTTAAAAAGTAAAAGGAGTTTCTTTTAATGTCTTTAATTTCAAAAACACTTAAAAGGAAAAAATATTCAAGTTTTTTTAAAGGTAAGTTAATTTGAACTGAATAAAATATATAGTTAATAAATTTTAATTTAAAAATATAACTGTTTATATGTAACATAACCAATCAAACTTAAGTTATTTAAATTCATTTAAACATTATCTGCAGCACTAAACACTATAGAATATCTCTGTACTTTAAAATTAACGATAGTTTAACTGGAAAATCAACATGAAGGGGCTAAATTTATAACAATATCTTTGCTTTGCACGGTTTTAGCAAGGGCAGTAGGACTCCTGTTAAATTTTACATCTGAAACATGTTCCCTGATATGGCTTTTAATCTTCCTTTTCGTAATCTCGATGTAGCATCCATTGTCATCTTTATTTCGGGAGAACGTAATGTGGTAAATACCGGCTGTTTCAAGTGGGTCAGTAGGATTCTTATCATTATGGGTGAGCTGATAAATATTACGATTAAGTCTGATTGGTATTTTAAAATTGTGCTTAGCAGTTTATTTTTTATGAAACTCTGTGATCAAACGGTATACCGTAACTGAATTTCAGGGGAATGTTTTGTTGGTTAGGAATATTATTAGTTTCTTGATGTGTTTATGGTATAATTTATTATACCATAATTATGTACCGTTAATTATACCATAAACGTATCAAGAAACTTAACTTGATATGTTTATGGTATAATTTATTATACCGTAATTGTATTATCCCATAATCATATACTGTTAATTATACCGTAAATGTATTAAGAAACTTAATCATATTCCCAACCAACAAAAAATTCCCCTGAAATTCAGTTAGAGCATACCATTTAAGCGCGGATTTCATCAAAAATCAAAAACGAAGCCGCTAAGCAGAATTTTAAAATACCAATCAAACCTAATCGTAATATTTATCAGCTCATCCATAATGATAAGGATCCTATTGAGACAGCCGGTATTTACCACATTACGTTCTCCCGACATAAAGATGACAACGAATGCTACATCGGGGTTATGAAAAGGAAGATTAAAAGCCGTAATAAGGAACATGTTTCAGATGTAAAATTTAATAGGAGTACTACTGCCCTTGCTAAAGCCGTGCAAAGCGAAAATATAGATACCCGCTTTGATAAAGCCACGAAGATCGCAGATTACAAAAACCCAACTTACGTGTACTACTGGGAAACAGTTGAAATACTTAGTAATTTGGATTTTTGCAATGGTAATGAGCCCCGTGCTGACGTCGATCAAGTTTGGAGTTACCTGTTAAAGAGTCGGCCACTAATCCTAGGAGACACCAGGATAATACACTTACTACCAGAAGCGCTACCACTGAAGTTGCACCTTTGTGTTGGATATGAAGGATTTCATGACCATAAATACTTTATTACAAATTTAATTTACTTTAGCTGAGTGCAAATTATAAGCAGGAAAACGTGGCTTGAGTTTCGGAGCTCATGTAAAATAAAAGAATTATTTTAATTTTTACTTAAATCATAATTATATTCAACTTAACTCAAAATATGAATGCATGAAGTCAAATAATTACAAAGTTTTAATTAACCAAATAAGTTTATTAAAGTTTAATAAAACATATGTAAACAAATTATAATGAAGTATAATAAAGCAATAGTTATCTTTTAACATATAACAAAAGTAAGTCTCATTAAAAAATTATAAAACATTTAAACGATTCATCCAATATTTTTCAGAGCAGATAGATTAATACCGAGTAATTACTGACACTTATAGTTACTGAATGTAGCTTGTTTTAAAATGACTATTATCCTCGAATTAATCTAAAAACATTTACTTAAACCTCATCTGAAAAAGAACAGCTTTCTACACAAGCTTTGATACTGTTGAGGTTATCAAGGAAGCTTAAACTGAAAGATACAAACTGCATTTCATACCAGCTTCTGTATTACCGGGATTCACATCGGCACTAACACAGAAAAACCCCACGATTGCTTTTCTACTACGCTACTTATTCAATTCAAGCAGATGACGTAGACTTATGTCATTTGCATACGGGTAGCTTCAGCTAACGTATTAAGATAATATTTTATTGTAAAATAAATTTTAAATAAACTATAAGCTTTTAAATATTTATTAACTTAAAATTATAAAAGTAAATAGAAAATTAATTACTTAGATTTTAATAACCATTGATTTTAATGAAAAAGAAAGAAAAGAGTTAAAAGAAGAGGGAGTGAAACTGAATAAAATATTGAGTGTCAAGAACATGTTAATACTTTAAATTTCTATACCTAACAAAGCGCGTATTACATCCTTGAAATTATGCGGGTGCATTTTTAGATGAGGAATACGAAAGGGTAATCAAATTTTCACGCTACGCCCCTGTTCATCATGGAAAATAATTTTAATAAATAATAATTAATGCTGAGTAAATTTGTATAAGACTATACTGAAGCAAATTTTGTGGTAGTCACAATATGCTAGTTGAAAATGACATTAGTTTTACCAGAAGTTTTTTTGCATGTGCAAGTTTAATTTTTGACAAAAATTGATTTCAATTTTAATTTTTAGTAATAATAATAATAAAAATCTTTTTATGTCAAAAAAAAGTTTACAGGCTTTGTTGCATTGATAAATCAGAAAAATTATTATCTATCTATCTGTATATATATATATCATTCATAAATCTAATAATTGTGAAATAAATACAGAGTAAGTAATTTTAGAGAAATGATCCTCACAAAAATTTTCACACTGGGCCTCGCTTTTTGTAGAGACGGCTCTGCCTCGTTCATGCATTTGGACATATTCTACACCCCTGGCCCCAGGAGGAAAGAATTTTCATTATTTTTATTCAGAAGATCTAAAATCTCCAAGATTATCATCAGGCTTAGTGAGTAAACTATGCAAATAGTTCAGTTCAAATAGGCCTGCTTAAAATTCTCTGCACTATCACTCAACAATTTTGTATGCCTCAGATATAAGATCACAAATAATTTTAAAATGAACCACTTTAGTGACCCTGTAAACAAGGATGCAATTGATAATGAATATAATAAATGATTATTTTTAAGAAATTCCTTTTCTGAAATGCCGATATTGTATAAAGAATGAACCAGAGAAATCTTCACCTGATTATTTACAATTTCAGGCTGAGAAGATGCTGTTAGATGCAGAACTCGACCTTTACAATACCCTCAACAAGTGCAACAGTGATGTACAACAACAAGACACTGCACAACTCCTACTGCAGAAAGTGAACGAGCTCAAACAAAAGGTGGGGTAATCTATTTTCATTTTTTGATCACATGTTCGTCAAAAAATTCCAAACTAAATATGTTTTTAAAGACAAAGTATAGGAGACATCGTTTGTATGTTGTTTGTAATTTAATTAAATGTTGTCCCAATTTATTCCTATTCGTTTGAATTCATTTTTTTTTTTTCTTTATAAGATAAAATATTTTAAACCCTGACAACCCTACAATGCCATTTTTACGAATTGTATCTTCAATTGCAGCTGGATTTACATGTGCCAGTCTACGATGCATTAAACATTCATCAACTTTCTGAGTAATTAATGCACCAGCATTGGATTTTTTCTTTTTAGGCATTGTAGGATTTAAAACATAAACACCATCTTTTAATTTAGCACGAAAAATAATTTTAGAATTTTGCTTGACCCTTATTTCACCTCCGCCACCTTCAAACTTTATACCCTTTCTATCTAACCTTGGGCCAGAAATAAGGTTATGTTTCAAAGAAGGTGAATACATAACGTCGGCAAAATAAAAATCACGTCGACCAAACCTGAGCTTAAGAAGACCCTTCCCTTCAATGGGAAAAAACTGATCTTTTATAGCAACTGACATTTTATCAGAAAAGGAGTAAATTTTTTAAAAATTTCCTTATTACCACTAAAATGATGAAAAGCAGCCGACACTTCGTTTACATCGCTCATACAAGCTTGAATATAAAAAGCATTTTTACCTGTACCAGCTATATTCTTAGATTTATACAAACTTTTCTTATTAACATTACTTCTAGGAAACTGAGTCCTTTGATTTCTGTTATTGGCACCTGGACTGGAACCTCTTGACGAAGCTGATGATGCTCTCTGACTAGAACTTCTGGTGGGAGTCAAAGTCCGTGGTCTGGAGCTTCTTGTAGATGTCAAAGTTCTCTGAGCAGGATTAGGATTACTAGTTGAGGACTCCTTTAGGCATACGCAGGCGACAACTCTGGACACTGAGGACGAATATGACCATGCTGCTTACATCTGTAACAGACTACTTGCTTTCTAGGTTTATGTTGATAATGTGTGCTGTGAGCAGCAACTTCATATTCATGCTGCTTGTCTTGCTCACGTACTTGTAAACGGGACTCTTCAGCAATCAGTTCAACAAGGATGTCTTTATACACAAATTTCTCATCACTCCAGTGCAGGATGCTTTGTACAATCCCATCATACTGTGCCGGGAGGTATCGCAGCAATTGAAAAGATACATATACTTCTTTAACTGGACTTTTAATTCCATTTGACTGCTCCTGGATCCTCATTAACCTCGCTGAAAACAAGCTGATGCTTTCATTCGGAAGAATCTTACAGGAAAACAACTCGGTTACCAGCTGCATGTGACGACTCCGGTTATCCGGTTCGAAGAAAGTTTTCAATCTTTGCCAATCCTCCTTTGCATCAGTTAGTCCTTCTATCACTTTACGGTACTCTGGGGACATGTTGTGGTATATAATTGAGATGGCAGCACTTGCTCGCTGATTAAAATCACGGAGGTCTCTATAAGTAATTCCCTTCTCCACATCGACGACTGGTGCCTTTTCACTACCATCAACAATGCCCCAGCATCCACGCTCCATCAGAACATACATGACATCGGCTGACCAGTTTCCATAATTTGTAGCAGTCAGTCTCTCCACACTAAATACATTAGCAGCCATAACCAAAGTCTATTTAAGACTCAAAAATTTTATAAAAAAAACTCAATTTCATATAGAAAAAAACTCAATTTATGGGTCCCCCCCCCCCCCCCCCACTCATTAATCAATGAGGGTGCCAAAAAAACTTTAAAAAAACCATTTTTCTCTACTTTAAACTTTTATTTTTATTTTTACTACTATATTTATGCTTATTTTTCTTTATCATATTAACTTTTACTTCACAAATTCAAATTTTAATTATTACTAGAATAATTTTATATATATTGCCAAAAAAAATTTTTCTTCACTGTCAACATAACTATATTAGCCAATAACACAGCATTACGAAACCTTTAAATTTAATATGGGACTGGCCCATAACCAAAAATGTAAGCCTAAAATATATTTTAGCTAAAAATTGTTGCTGTTCAGTCCTCAATATTAAATAAGGAATCTTACTACCTTACAGCAACTAAACTAATACATGTTATATTAAGCAGCAAATGGCAATGGAAGCCAACTGGAAACTAAGGTAGTGATAACATGTTGACAGTGAGAGGCAATAAAGACAAGAAATTTATATAAAACAACTAACGTTTAGTAAATATTAATAACAAGTAAAAATAAAGTAACATCATTAATATATCACAGATTTGAAGTTCAACTAGAAAAAACTTTAAACGTATGAGAGAAAAATGAACTGCTATTTAAATTTAATGTATAAATATATGTGGAGAGAAACTGACTATTATCAAGAGATGATGTCACATCCATGGGTTTAATTCCGGTGAACCAGTAGAGCCAAGAAAACAAAAGTCCACATCCTCTGGACGAACAACAGGCTATCTCAAAAGAATTACCTTTCAAGAGCAATTTACTATTTCAAAGAAAACTATTATTTCATATTACTATTTTAAAGTTCAATTAAAGAAACAAAAAAACATCATGGTTAATAATTAAGCCTTACCACCAGCAGTAAAACAAAAAGCAAAAAAGAGCGATATTCTATTAAATTAATTCATATTTATAGTATCGTCTGCCAAAAATATCCGTGCGGTTCACCGTAAACATGAAACGCCCACATAACTAACCAATCAGAAAATAGATGGTTGAACGATTGATTGTGAGCGTTCAAAACTTAAACAGGCGCCACCAAACGGTGAAAACTAAAAGTTCAGTAGCGAAGGGTTAATGTCGCAACGGACTAAACCAAGATGGTGACGTAAACAAACCCGAAGTAGCTGCAACGCAGTACTTCGGAAAAATTACACATTAAAGTTAATAACGTAAGTAATGCAATTATTTTACACCTTAATAAAGATGTAATAAATTTAAAAGACAATAACTTCTATTTATAATAGATTAAGTATATTAAAGACTTTAAATAAAAACAATGTCAAGTACAATTATATATTTAAAGTGTACCAAAAGCTAACAGTATCCCTTAAATTGTGCGCTGCCGAAGGCAGTGGGGACCTGGGCCGACTTTTTACCCAATCATAAATGATTTTTTTTTTCAATTTCTTTTCAAAAGACTAAAAGTTACTGTTAGTGATTCATTTGAAAATACTGACCCGCTAGCGGGCGAAGCTCGCTAGTTAATAGAATAAAAACTGAAGCTGCTAAATTGGATGCATCCCAATATAACATTAGTAACATTTTTCAAAGAATTACAAATGAGGAAGACAAAATTCATTTCACGAACTTTTCGAAATTAGCCCACTACAATAATGACTAATATGCAATTAAAAGGGGAGCTATAGAAATTTTGGTGTTCATGCAATATACCAAAATGGAGGAGAGAAGCAAGTGACCTATTCAGTTGACTCAGCATTCCTGAGGAAGGCTGCATTATACAGCCAAAAGCACAAGGGAGGTGATTCTCATAAATAGCTCTTTTTTAGAATAGGATTTCATATGCAATTTTAAATAACAGCCTTTTTGAAATCATACAAATGGAATGCACAGGATGATCCACATTAAACATATATTTCATCATCTTCCAAGATCACAACCCTATTTTAGATGCCTATGAGTATGGAGTTTTGAACGAATAATATTATAATTTGACTTATTAAAATAAACTGCATTTCTAAATTCACAAAGCCTGCTTTAAAATACTTTCATGTGTTGAATTTATTTAGTCAATGAATACTGAAATGATCCCTTATTAAGACTCATTCTTAAATTCTGCTCTTTCAGGCCAAAGCTCTCAGTCTCAAAGAATCTGCACACGAAATAGGGCTGAAGGGAAAAAGGCGGCATTTGACGTTTCTCAAATCGAAGAACAATTCACTCAAAATAGACAACCGTCCAAAGACTCTCCTTGTCTCTGGCACTAGTGACAGGAAATACTTCCTGGTAAGATTCTTGATCAGAAGAGAGAGTGGAGAATAAGAAATTGGTTGGCAATGACATTTACTTATATTCTTATTCTTCCTCCTCCACCATCAATTTTTGTATGATTTTAATTATCATTTTTTATTCATTGTTATGTATAGTATATATTGACTGACATGACAATATATACATGATGATATTAATATTCCTGTATTTATAATTAGCCACCTTCGGTGACCAGTTGGTTTGCGATCCTTAAAAAATCTGACTGTATTAGACTCCTGCTCAGTGGTGGCGTAAGCATGCTCTCCCTGCTTCAGAACCAGTGGTGGCACCAGAAATTCCCCAATGAGGGAGGGGGGGGGACTCAAATCCCCGACAGGAGACACTATATAGAAAATTCATTGTGCATCTATTTAATATGGTGAGCTCATCATGCCATCTCTATATTACAAATATACGCCAGGGTTCGCACTAGGAACAAAAAATGAGTGGGATCCTCCCACTCTAAATTAAGTGGGATTTTCAAAATTTAAGTGAGATTTTTTAAATTTAGTCAGTACATTTTGCAGAAAAAAAAATATTTTTAAGAAATATACAAATAAACAATTACAAGCTGTAACAATCAAAAAATTGTTAAAGGGAGCATTTAATATCTTTTTTTTTTTTTTTTTCCATTAAAAGATTTTTGCAGCTTCTTCAAATTAAAAACTTTCTAAATCTGGGTTTTCTTCAAAGATACAAGTAATAATGCTCAAGTTCGTATTATTCAATCAGCTTGTAATAAAAAAAATTGTAATAATTTAGTCATTTATAAATGCAGTAAAAGCTCGATTAACTGGCATGATCAGAAAACACCAGTTGCCGGGGGGGGGGGATATATATATATATATATATACACACACACATAAATACATACATCCGGTGAGTTGTGGAGGTCGTAATTTAAACAAGATTGAGGAGGGAAGGGGTGGGGGCAGTCAGCACAGAAACAATAAATCAATTTTTCTGCTTTCATTTATTTATTTATTTTAATTGTTATTATTATTTTTTTTTTCTGCTTCAATCATAAAGCCTTTTGTATAATTTTTTGTGTTCTATTTTGTAACATGCACTATATCATTATTATTGACATTGAAAGAAAAATTGATAAAAGTAATAGTGTAATTTTTTAATGTTTTGTATTTTTCTTAGTCTCTGAATGTTGTTGTGACATAGTTAACACCTCTTTACGATTTAAGTTTAATATCGCTGGTATTGACAGTGTCTGGCACCAGAGCCAGGTGATTTAAAATTTGAGAAAAAACGGGGGGGGGGGGGGGGGAAATAAGTATATTGTGGCCACCACAAGACTTTCTTCTATATTTTCCTATACAAATTCTCTCAGTACAAATAATTTATTAAAACTACTATTGATTAAAATTATCTACCATGATGCAGATGATTTTCATCTTAGAGAAAACTAACACTAAATATCTAAAGAAAGAATATCTAATTCTCTATAATCAATATCTTAGAAAATGCGTTTTCATAATGGTTATCTCCATTTCAAGTTTTGTACAGTTATATGCCATAGAAGTTGAAATATTGTCTTCCCATTCTCAGGGAATATTATTGCAGTATAGCAGCGCCACCTATTGGTTGATATGCATCAAAATTTAATTAGCATAATGCCGCATAACAGCCGTCTAACATATGAAGTTTTATTTGATTATACGCAATAGAACCTGATATACAGCTTTCCCGTAAACTGCGAAAATCGCTATATAGCAGCGCCACCCGTTGAAAGATTGACACCAAAAGTTTACAGGCACTAATTTATGTCAAGGTGCATATGTACATTTAAATTTATATGTAATTCTGTGCAGCAGTTCCTGAGATATAACCTTCCCTAAAATTGTAGAAATCGCTGTATAGCAGCACCACCTGTTGAGAAATCAATATCAAAACCTAATACACACTTATTCAGGTCAAGGTGTATCTACATATAAATTTATATGCAAATTTATGCAGTAGTCTCTGAGATACAGTTTTTCTTAAAATTATTAGAATCGCTGTATAGCAGTGCCACCTGTTGAGCATTTGATACCAAAAAGTTGACAGGCACTAATTTAGGTCAAGATGCATCCCCATATAAATTTATATGCAATTCTCTGCAGTAGTTCTTGAGATATCATCACCATAAAATTTGTTACACACACCCACACACACATTTTCTAAAAATGGCCAAATCGTGTTCTGGACCTCTCAAAACTTGTAAATCAGTCGAAAACCAGAAGTCAAAAATTTTTATGAATCCAGTACTTTCTTCTATTAAATATAGAAAAAAGTTAAAAAAAAGAAAAAAAAAAAGTCTATTCAACCTACAATTTCTTATTTCATTAGTAAACTTTTTTACAGTGTTAAACCACAAAGCGTAATCTAAAATTGATTCTTTATCACTCTTTAATCTATGTTTCCTTGGGGGGGAAGAAGAAAGAACATTATAATTTTCCATCTGTAACTTCCCATTTCTAGCAAACGTCGGATTCTCTCACCCTTGGATTCTACAAAGAAAAACAAAGTACAGTTATGTCAAATAGTAGTGAAGGAGTGAGGAGATCATAGACTTGAAACTATTCCCCCTCCCCTTGCCTCAACCATACTGCGGCGCAAAAAAATTTTTCTTTTATCACGGTCGGATTCAACACTGAGCTAACAGCTGTGATAATTAGGAGAAGTTCCAGGCTGCATTTTTCAATGATAAATCGATTGCGCATCTTTGAAGATAAATAAACATAGAAAACAAAAAAAATAAAAAATAATCGGCTGATTGTCTGACCGATGTTTTTCTAGAAAGGAAAGGGGGGGGGGAGAAAAGGTTTCAGTTAATTGCTCACCATTAAATGGTATTAAAAAAAAGTTATTCAAGGAATTCTGTACTAATTTGTTTATAAACAGTGGTAAAATAAATGCGAGAAAAGCATGTATATAAAAAAAAATTTTAGCATGAACCCTGTACACTGCAATATTGTTATTAGTAATATTTGGAACTTTTTATTTGTTAGTTTAAGAGATTGCCGTGCCATTCACTGAAAGTGTGATACTATTTTCTTCTCATAGAATTAAATATGTACACAGGTGTATAAAGGAAAGTTCTTAAAAAAGCATTTTATTTTATCCGTTGATCACAGATACAGTGAAACTTCTCTTAAAGGGCCACCCATCGCACCATAGAAAATTGGTCCTTCAGACACTAATTGTCTATGGCATGACGGCCTTTTAATAGGGATTTCTAATAAAATTTTAATTTAGGTAACAAATTCTATTAATTAAATGGTTCTAATTTACATTATTTATCTATATAGCTTTTGAATAACCATTAATATTATTTTGTTTTTCTATACTAAAATTAAATTTTCAGCTTAACATCATAAGTAAAAACATTCCTCTAATATTCTATACATTACCACTTAAGTTTCTTGGAAAGGAAATAATTTTAGCTTTTAAATTTTGATCTTGTAGTTAAATTTAATATTTTTATTTTGTCATATAGAAAATAAAATTACACATTTTGAAGCCATTAAATTAAAAATTTTTAGCTAAATAATGGTATGAAACAAAATTTTTTTTTACCAAAAACTCGAATAATTACAACATAATAACATTATTGTTTTTTACTTTCCGAACATACACATGTAAGGAAAGTATTGTAATCATGTCAAAAATCCGACTTTGAGATTTTGGTGTATCTACACGTTTTGAGGTCCCCTGGGTTCATATTTGCTATTTTTACGCTGATGTATGTATGTATATGTGATCTTCATGACTTAATCATGACATTCATTTGCAATGGATACCTTCACGCGGGAATGAAATGGCTGATAATCTTGCTAAGGAGGGTTGCAGGATTTCTTCAACTCCCTCCTCCGCACTTACTTTTCTGGAGTTATACTCCCGGGAAAATTAAAAAATCTCCGAGGAGTGGAAAACTCCCCCCACCCATAATTGGTACAAGGGCTCAAAACTGGGTTTGTCCCGAACTGTACTCTGAAGACTCGCTAGCGGTCACATCAAGTGCCTCACTTTCAACGAGGGCAGGAAAACCTTCGCCACCTGCACCAAGTGCCAAAATCATCAGGCCTCTCCTGAGCACCTTTTGGAATGCATGGGACTCTCTAAGGAGGATCTTTTTACCAATCCTCTTCTGGTCTTTGACTTCCTAACAGTCAACGAACTCGTGGATCTTGTCTGACTCCGTCAGACAAGGAGGATAAGCAACAACAACAACATATGTGTGTATATGTGTGAGTGAACACAATAGCATGTAAACGCTTTGTATGAATGAGCTGAAACTTGATACATGTGTTATAGGTCACTGTAGCATGAACACTATTGATTTTAGTGAATCTAGCACTTATAGTTTTTTTTTTTTTTTTTTTTTACAGGAACACAAAGAAAATTTCTTTATAATTATGGTCTATGGGCCAAATTTTTTAAAGTGCGATAGCATCTAAACTCCTTATTTAATTGAGCAGAAAATTTATACACATGTTATAGTTATAAGTCACTGTTTCACAAACTGCATAGATTTTGGTTAATCTAGCACTTATAGTTTTTTTTTTTTTTTTTAACAGGGAAACAACGTAAACAATTCTCTATTATTATACCCTATGGGCTCAAATTCTTTAAAGTGTGATAACGTCTAAATGCCTTATCCAACTGAGCTGAAAATTTTTAAACATGTTATAGATCCCTGTCACACAAACTGTACGAATTTTGGTGAATCTAGCACTTCTAGTTTTTTACAGGGACACAAAGAAAAATTCTTTATCATTGTGGCTTATGGGCCCAAGTTATTTAAAGTGTAATAGCGATGAAATGCTGTATTTGATTGAGCTGAAAATTTATATGCATGTTATACACAAACTATAGGAATTTTAGAGAATCTAGCATTTATAGATTTTACTGTGACACAAAGAAAACTTCTTTATCATTGGGACTTATGGACTCGAATTATTTAAAGCTATATAACACCTAAACGCCTCATCCAAATGAGCTGAAAGTTTCATACATGTTATAGGTCATCGTCGCACGAACTGTTTAGATTTTGATGAGTGTGTAATAAATAATACAGCAAAATAATAATTTTTAATATAATAACTTTAAAAGCAACGAAATTTAAATTTGTGGATTGTGAAAAAAGTAAAAAAAACAGCAACTCTTTTAAACTTAAAAAAAATAAACTTATCTCATACTGTCACAAATTGCAGTAAGTGGCCGATTAGCAACAAAATGATCCTTAATAGAGTTACTGTTTAAAAAGCAAAAAAAGAAAATGTAAAATTTTTTATCATTATGATCTGTGGGCTCGAATCATATGAAAGGTAATAGAGTTAAGTTAAACAACATTTTATATACAGAAAAATTCTCAAACAGCTTATTATAATATTCTCTTTTGTTTATTTAATGGCTTCTGTTACTTACCTTTTTACATACAACCGTTAATTACTTAATGTTCGAAAAGTCAAGTGGAATCACTCAAGATTTTTTTTAATAATAGAAACATAAAATGATCTGTTATTTTCAATGGAAGATTTCGTAAAGTCAATAGCAGATTGATTATCAGCATACAGAACTGGAGAGTTATATTTATCAGAAATTAGATTAAAAGCTGGAGCTATCTTCCAATATAGGGTCAAACCACATTAATTCCTTTACTCCCTCACACATGGCGATAAATTCACTTTCCATAGTGGATAAACTTACACCTGTCTCCTTAGATGACCTCCGTGAAATAGGACTGTCACTCAATAAAAACTATTTGACCTCCCATTGACACAAAATCATCACAATCTGCATCTAAAAAAGCTATTAAATCTGGTTTAAATTAAGTTTGTAATGTTTAGTATACAAGACATGCCCTAATAACTTGATCAAACCACTCCAATGAGTTAGACCAGAACAGCTCTGAAATTGGATTAAAATATTTGTGGCATATGCAATATCAGGACCAGGATTGGCATTTTTTTTTTAATGTTGGAAATTAGTCAGCAGAGAAATAAGATGTACTGATGTAGGTATAGTAAGAAGTAATTACGCATGGGTGTTCTGCTCATGTTCTAAATTTGTTGGCAAAAGGTCTACTAATTAAAACGATCATATTATAAAAATAGTGAGATATTTCCGAAATACTCATCTCCCTAAAGCTTGGTACAATATGGCTTAATGTAACATTTAGCAAAGCATAATATCATGCAGTGGAAACAACTCCATTAGTTAGCTCAAAAGACTTAAGTTAATGTGTATAAGGCAGTTCAAAAAGAATGACAAAATCATTGTAAAACAAACTAACAATTTTATTGAACAAACTTAACAAGAAAAATTAAAACTTAACAATTGAAATATTTAATAAAAGTTGAAACAATCATTTAAATTCATCTCAGGCAAGTGATAAAAATTAGCGTCCAGCACTAACTCAATTTAAAACTTTATATTCAAAAAATAGTTAATCTTAAATCTTATATAAATGTAAAAAAACGATGTCAACTCTTAAAGTTAACAAACAACATTTCTCAAAGAACATGGCAGGCATACGACGTTAACCCTAAAGGCCAACGAACAACAGACTCAAATACCTGACTCCATGGTTCAAACTTTTATAATGAACGGCAACACTACACGGAAGGGAAACGGGAGGAAAAGGTAAACAAACTTGAAAACTAAAGCCACATTGTATTTTAATTACTTCTATCTGAAGAAATTATTTTAAATGAAGGAAAAATAATTTAATAAAACAACTTTCATGTTTAAACTTAATATAACACCTTCATTACGACTAGCAAACAGAGCTATCGCTAATGCAGCAAACTAAAAACTGACCGCCGAATGCAATGAAGTTAGCTCTTATATACTATTCAAAGGATTCTAACATGCATCCAATAAGTAGCGATTTCAAGTAACGTCACACTTAATTTGCATTTTTCCTTTCGGAAATAATCACGACGCCATCTATTGAACTTTAACTAAACTTATTAGTTTAATTTAGCAATCGCTGAAAGAACGCGTGAACAAAAATGCCGATGATAAACATCGTTTAAATTTCCAGATGTTATACAAAACAACAAAAGTATATCTTTCAGAATAAACAGTAAGTGGCAATATTTCACATTTACTTTAAATTAAATTAATTTATATCCATAATTACTTCCATGTAAAAATTACATTAACTTTATTCAAGATAAAAACGTTTTCCTATAATGTAAACAAAACCCATTTAAACCTTTTAAAACTTATCAGCTATCCTATTGAATCAAATTCTTTTCATAAACGATGTAATAAAAACAACCTAATTCATTTATAGTTTACAAAGAAAACAACATGGAAGCAAGAATAAATCAAATAAATTTCCCAAATTTTGACAACAATGCCCCCCACCATGTTGGTTTTCTTTAAAAAAAATATATCAGTTGCCTGAAATTTTTACATATAACAATAAAGAAAAATACACACAGTAAAACTTCTACTGGAAAAAAAATTTTAGAAACATTTTGTTGTTGGTCAGCTTCAGTTCATATGTTGCTCTTCCAAATACAAATATATATTTTTTCCACAAACAGTTCTCCATTAATCAATCTACTAGAATAGGAAAAAAAAAATAGGAAAACATTAAACACAATTTATATACAAAATTTCCATATCCCCATTAAAAAAAACATTAACACATTAAGATGAGTTCAAACCATAAATATGAAGAACATGAAATATGAAAAACATTCACATAATACAAAAATCATTCGCACGGCGCCGTGTCTCACATATCCCAACTAAGGAATAAAAACTAATTGAACTTATATTATACAATACAATTTCAATGGGAACATGAAAACCCTGAATCATGTGCAAAACAGTTTTCAAACAAACTTATGGAAACACTTCCATAAAAAAAATTTATATTTAAACTTTATAGGAGACATAGCTCCAAAAACACTTTATAGAGAAACATAGTTCCCAAAAAATTTATATGAGACATAGCTCCAAAAAAAACTTTATAGAAAAACATAGTTCCAAAAAAATTTATATTTACTTTAAGAAAACTTTATTAATAAATTTTGATAAATCAGATTTAGTTAACGACTTTGTAAAAGGATCTGCCAAATTTAATTTACTACGAATATATTTAAGACTGAACTGCCACTCGAAAAGCCATTCCCTAATGAAAAACAATTTAACATTTATATGTTTTGACCTGTTATTTTCAATGGGAGATTTTGTAAAATCTATAGCAGATTGATTGTCAGCATATAGAACAGGAGAGTTATGTTTACCAGAAATTAAATTAAATTTGTAGCTATCTTCCAGTATATGGTCAAACCACTTTAATTCCTTTACACCTTCACACATGGAGATAAATTCACTCTCCATGGTGGATAAACTTACACCCCTCTCCTTAAACGTCCTCCATGAAATAGGACTATCATCCAAAAAAACTATTTGCCCTCCCATTGACACAAAATCATCACGGTTCATTGCAAAATCTGCATCTGAAAAAGCTATTAAATCTGGTTTATTACATTTTAAATTAAGTTTATAATATTTAGTGTAAGAAACATATCCTAATAATCTGACCAAACCATTCCAATGAGTTAGACCAGGACAGCTCTGAAATTGGCTAAAAATATTTGTGGCATAAGCAATATCAGGACGTGTACGACCAGCAACGAAAGATAAGCAACCTAGCAAACTCCTATATGGGTACCTGGATGCTTCATCAATTTCAAGTTGATTTGTCGGACAGTCCTTTTTTGAATACTTCAAGCCTTTGACAATTGGAAGAGAAGAAACAGGGATATGAAAAGATTTGAATCTTTCGCAAATCTCTTCTATATAAGTACACTGGGACAATTGAACGTCTCCATTATTGTACTCAAATTCCACTCCCAATAGTTTCTTAGTCTTTCCTAAAACTTTCAAATCAAATTTTTGTCCCAATAAACTAATCACATTGTCAATTTGTGATTGAGTTTTACCAAAAACTACAATATCGTCTACGTAAACAAGTAGAACGATAAAATCTTTAAACCTGTATGTGCAATTGCACCAATTAAATTTTTCAAAACCCAAATCTAAAAGGACACGATTTAACTCATAAAACCATAAACGTCCACTTTGATGTAACCCATATAATGCTCGGTCAAGTTTACATACAAGATGTTCCTTGCCCTTGACAACATACCCAGGTGGTTGATACATGTATATCTCTTCATCTAAGGGAGCATACAGATAAGCACATTTCACATCACACTGGGAATTAAACCAATTTAAATGGGACACCAAAAGAGAAAAGAAAAATCTAACAACTGAAAAGTTAACAACTGGAGAAAATGTTTCATCAAACGTGTCGCCTTTCACCTGATTAAACCCTTGGGCAACTAATCTTGCTTTGAAACGAGCAATGTTTCCATGCTCATCTCGTTTTACTGCAAAAACCCATCTATTTCCCAACGGGGTTTTGCCTTTTGGTAACTCAACCAGGTGCCAGACTTTGCGACTCCGCATGCTGTCTATTTCTTCATCCATAGCTGTTTTCCAGTTTAGATGTTGTTCAGATTTTAAGGCTTGATTAAAAGTTTTTGGAACAGTTAAATCTAGTCAGATAAGTTTCTTACATTCAGTCTGAGAAACAGAAGTAACAGGTTCTTGTTTTACCACCCTTTCAAAAAGATTACTACCAGAAAAATCAAAAAGTTCTGGCACAAACTTTAAATTATGATTTGAACAATATTTTTGGACATCATTCATTGACCTCAGCCTTGTACTTGACCCCTCAGGATAATAGTAAATATCCACACGTTTTCCTGTGGGCCTTGGGACAGGTTTACGAACCCATACAACATCTGGTTCAGGATCAACAGGACTTGCTATTGGGTCATCCTCAACAACCTCATCAGATCTGTCCTGAAGGATTACATCAACAGGATCGGATCCAGAACGATCTACTGGATTATCCCCGAACAGATCCAAATCAATTGAAGAGGTGCCCAGCACGGCTCCACTGTTTTTGCTGGAGAGGGAATTACCAAACATAACGTTCAAAGTTTCTATAATTCTATTTTCCTCCTCTAACCAGACTCTGTAACCTTTGGTTCGCAACGCATAACCCACAAGAACACCCTTTTGAGCTTTAGGGTCAAGCTTATGAGACCGCTTCTGTTTAGGGATACCTACATATGTGATCAACCCAAACGGCTTAAGGTGCCTAACTGATGGTTTATGTCCACTATACAATTCAAGGGGGGTTTTACTTTGACCTTTGTGTATTACTCTGTTCCATGTATATGCAAAATAAAGTATAGCCTCTGGCCAAAAAGTGAGGGGCAGTCCACTATCTATTAACATGGCTCTGGCACAATTTAAGACAGTTTGATTTACGCGTTCACACAAACCATTCTGCTCAGGAGAGAAGGTATTGGTTAATTCATGTGTGACACCATTCGTTTCACAATAATTTCGAAAACTGTCATTAACAAACTCAGAACCATTGTCTGTTCTCAAAAACTTAAGCTTCTTCCCTAACTGCCTTTCAGCTCTAGCTATGTGTTTTTCAAAAATTGAAAACACCTGTGATTTTTCAGACATAGGATATAAAGCAGTTTTTCTTGAGAACATGTCTATTATAGATAGAAAAAACCTCTCCCCATTGTTACCAGAAATTTTTATCGGTCCCCAGACATCCATAAAAATTCTCTCTAAAGGAGATTTACATTGAAAGTTCTCATTTAATCTAAAAGAAATCCTTTTCTGCTTGCTTAGACGACAAGGTTCACAAAAAAAATTTCCACGTTTCAACTTTGGTAAACCTTTTACCCCATTACACTTGCTAGTATGAACTATAAGTTCTGGACTAACATGTCCAAAACGGCCATGCCAAAATTCAATATTTTTATTACTGGGTACATTAACAGTTGAAGTAATAGTTGAAACGTGCCCCCCATTATCTTTAAAATCAACATTTTTATAAACTTTAGGGTAAACATTGTAAATACCATTGTCAAGCACAGCAGAAAAGATTTTTACGTTATCTCTACCAATAACATCAATTTTTCCTCCTCTACCAGAGAAACTGGCGCCATTAATGTCCATTTTCGGACCAGATATTAAATTTTTTCTTAGTCTGGGGGAATATAAAACATTTTGCAAAATACAAGAATTATCATCAAAAATTAAATGAACAGAACCTTTACCAATAATAGGAAAACTAACTCCGTCAACGGCAACAAATAAACTTTCACCTTCAATAGGATTATATTCAGAAAAGTAGTCTAAATTCTTGCAGAAGTGATGAGAGGCCGCGGTATCAAAAGCCCAACAGCTCTCATCATCAGAATTACTTATGCAAGATTGAGCAATATAAGACATGGGGGAATTTTGTTTAGATTTGCTACGGGTGACAGAGTTAGCTCTTTTAACATTAGATTTACTATAATTAAATTTAGAGTTCTCAGAAGTACTATTGTCCTGTTTATTTAAATTTAAAAACAGTTTCTTTTAATATGTCCCCGACGACCACAGCGATGGCAGGTGATAGATTTAGGAAATGATTTCTTACCATTTTGCTGATGGTGAACATTCTGGACTTCGACTCTATTGGCTCCTCGATCTGTATCCCTGAGTTTCAGCCTCGTTTCTTCAGCTACTAGTTCCACGACTATTTTCTTGAACTCAAAATTTTCAGACCAACGCAAGATGTACTGGGTGGCCGACTCAAATTTGTCAGGAACATTCCTCAGCAGCTGGAAGCAAAGATATATATCTTCCATCTCATGTCCAGACTCCTTCAACTCGTCAGCAATTTTGGAGATTCGTGATGCATACATATTTATGCCCTCACCAGGCTTCATTACACAATGGAACAACTCATTTACAAGCTGCATGTGTTGCGCTCTTGAATCGCTAATGAAATTTTGCTTTAAAATTTTCCAGGCCGCAACAGGACACTCGCAACTGTCTATCAAACATCTGTACTGTGGAGACACATTTAAATAAATAGTTGAAAGTGCTACCCTAGCTCTTTGCTTAAAGTCATTTATGTGACCTTTCCCTGTTACTGCTCCGTCCTTCTCCTCCGGTAGTGTTTCACTCCCATTCACTATATTCCAACAATTTTTCTCAATTAACACAAAACGAATATCCTTTTTCCAAGTATGATAGTTGTTTGTTCCCAATTTTTCAATACTAGGTAAAATATTGACTGCCATCCTCAAAAAAAATTAGAACTGCCAAAAAAATTAACTTTCAAAAAAATACCAACCAATGGGCTGTAATACTATACCAAGTAGCCCATAACCTTTGTTGTCGCCAATATGGCTTAATGTAACATTTAGCAAAGCATAATATCATGCAGTGGAAACAACTCCATTAGTTAGCTCAAAAGACTTAAGTTAATGTGTATAAGGCAGTTCAAAAAGAATGACAAAATCATTGTAAAACAAACTAACAATTTTATTGAACAAACTTAACAAGAAAAATTAAAACTTAACAATTGAAATATTTAATAAAAGTTGAAACAATCATTTAAATTCATCTCAGGCAAGTGATAAAAATTAGCGTCCAGCACTAACTCAATTTAAAACTTTATATTCAAAAAATAGTTAATCTTAAATCTTATATAAATGTAAAAAAACGATGTCAACTCTTAAAGTTAACAAACAACATTTCTCAAAGAACATGGCAGGCATACGACGTTAACCCTAAAGGCCAACGAACAACAGACTCAAATACCTGACTCCATGGTTCAAACTTTTATAATGAACGGCAACACTACACGGAAGGGAAACGGGAGGAAAAGGTAAACAAACTTGAAAACTAAAGCCACATTGTATTTTAATTACTTCTATCTGAAGAAATTATTTTAAATGAAGGAAAAATAATTTAATAAAACAACTTTCATGTTTAAACTTAATATAACACCTTCATTACGACTAGCAAACAGAGCTATCGCTAATGCAGCAAACTAAAAACTGACCGCCGAATGCAATGAAGTTAGCTCTTATATACTATTCAAAGGATTCTAACATGCATCCAATAAGTAGCGATTTCAAGTAACGTCACACTTAATTTGCATTTTTCCTTTCGGAAATAATCACGACGCCATCTATTGAACTTTAACTAAACTTATTAGTTTAATTTAGCAATCGCTGAAAGAACGCGTGAACAAAAATGCCGATGATAAACATCGTTTAAATTTCCAGATGTTATACAAAACAACAAAAGTATATCTTTCAGAATAAACAGTAAGTGGCAATATTTCACATTTACTTTAAATTAAATTAATTTATATCCATAATTACTTCCATGTAAAAATTACATTAACTTTATTCAAGATAAAAACGTTTTCCTATAATGTAAACAAAACCCATTTAAACCTTTTAAAACTTATCAGCTATCCTATTGAATCAAATTCTTTTCATAAACGATGTAATAAAAACAACCTAATTCATTTATAGTTTACAAAGAAAACAACATGGAAGCAAGAATAAATCAAATAAATTTCCCAAATTTTGACAACATAGTGCACTGCCACTTAGATTTTGGGCGGAAGCCATTAATTGTGGTATCCACATTTCTAATAACACGCCGCGAAAAGGTAAACAAAAAATCCCGATCGAAATATGGACAGGTAGAAAACCAAAACTAACTTATTTAAAAACTTTTGGTTGTGTAGCTTATTATCACATTCCTAAACAATTCAGAAATAAATTCGATGTTCCCGCTAAGAAAGGTATATTTGTTGGATATTCTAGAGATAGGCGCGCATACAGAATTTATGATATCGATAAAAGGAAAATTATTGAAGAAAGATCAGTTAAATTTGACGAAACATCTAAAGGTAGTAAATTCTTAAAAAGAGAAACCAAAACTTATTTGTGGGATATTAAAGAATTAGCCCAGTTTAATGAAACCGAAACTTCTTTCTCACCCGAAAATGATGATGATAATTTATCAGATTTTTCGTCTGAACAACAAACGCTAGAACAAAATGAAATGCAGAATGAGTCAGAATCTATTTTTAGATCGCCACCCCAATTGCGACGATCAGAAAGAATAAAAAATAAAATATCAGCTAATTTGGCTTTAAACGACCTTGATGGGGAATTGGTACCGAGAAATTTTGAGGAAATAAAAAATAAAAGAAATTGTAAAAAATGGGAGATTGCTATGGAAAAAGAAATCGATTCCATGAATAAACACAATGTTTTTGAGATAGTTGAAAGGCCAAAAAATGAAAAAATAATTAAAAGTAAATGGATTTATTCAATTAAAAAGGTAAATAATGAGGAAATTTATAAAGCTAGGTTAGTAGCAGCGGCCTTCAATCAAATAAAAACAGTCGATTATTCAGAGTCATATTCACCGGTAGTAAATATTGAATCATTTAGATTATTAATGGCAATCGCTTCTAAGCTGAATTTATCTATAAGATTTTTTGATGTAAAAACAGCTTATTTATATGGTAACATTGAAGAAACTGTATACATGGAAATACCCCCTGGTTATGAAAATAAATTTGGTAAAAATAATGCAAATTGAAACGTAGTATATATGGCTTGCCTCAAAGCGGCCGAAATTGGCATAAACTTAAACATGAACTGAAAATGATTGGCTTCTCTCCACTTGCATCTGATAATTGTGTATTTACTTATAAAGATGATACGAATTTTCTAGCAATTTGTGTGTACGTTGATGATTTAGCACTCTTTTCAAATAATTCTAAGTTATGCGATGAAAAAATAAGTAAACTTAAAAGAAATTTTTGTTCTGAATGAAACAACTAAAAATTTAAAATTTTTAGGCATGGAAGTAGAACAAAATCAAGACGGTATCAGTTTATCGCAAATTAACTACATTGAATCTTTATTAGAAAAATATGGTATGCAAAATTCTAAAAAGTCTAATCTACCAATAGTTAAAGACGAGGATAGATGTTTTACACCTATAGATAATTTAGTTAATCAAACTGAGTATAAAGAAATTATAGGCGAGTTGCTATATTTAGCTAACCGAACTCGACCTGACCTTGCATTTGTTACTAGTTATTTATCACAATTTAATAAACGTCCTGAGAAAAGACATTATACATTAGCTAAAAAGGTTCTAAAATACTTAAATGGAACAAAAAATAAAGTATTGTTTTACGAGAGAAAATTCGGTTTAATAAATTGTAGTGCAGATGCAAGCTGGGGAAATGGAGAGGGAGGCAGATCATTTTCAGGTTGTGTAATTATGTTAGGAAATTCTCTTATTGTATGTCAAAGTAAAAAGCAAAGATGTATAGGACTATCGACATGTGAATCAGAGCTGTTAGCCACTGCAGATACTGCAAGTTAATTAACATGGACTTTAAATATGTTACAAGAACTTAAAGGTGAACAATTTGTTGAAAGACCTGTGACGATTTATTCTGATAGTCAAGCAGCCATAGACTGGCTAAATACAGCAAAGTCATCAAATAAAACAAGACATTTTAATCTCAAATTTCATTTCGTTAGAGACTTAATTGAAGAAAAGACTGTGAAAGTTATGTATAATTGTACTAATGAAATGATTTTAGATTTTCTAACAAAGGCTGTTACAAAGGAAAAATTATCATTTACGTTAGAAAAAATATGTTTGATTTAAAAGTATATATTTGCAGGGGGAGAATGTTGGTATAATATAAGTAGTGATGATGCTCAAAGTGTTTTATAATACGCCAATAGGTGAATACGCTGTGTGTTCATTCTTTTTTCTGTAACTGTACATATGTAAATAAACGTTAGTTTAAGTCTAGCTCCCGTCTGGGTAACTTCAATATACAGTGTATTTATCCCCTCTTTCATCCCCTAGCCATTACTGCTTTAAATAATAATAAAAAAAAATAGATACTGCAATAATAAAAAAATTAGATAATTTGATTATGTTAATATTTAAAATATGTATCATTTTAAAGTCTGAAATAGTGGCGGCCCGTGCTAGGAGAAACAGGGGAAGAGCTAAAAGATGAAAATTTTTCATAGGGATTTGAAGGGGGGAGGGGGGGTAAGAATTTCCTTGCTCGCAGGGAAAAGTTCAGCTTTATTGGCCATTGCCTTATTTCATCTTTAGAATGGTATCAATAACTATGCGAAAAATATATTTTGAAGATTAAACTGCTACATTTACTGAAGAAAAAATTATTTATCACAAAGAGGTCATTTATTAAATCCCAAATAAACTAGGCTAATCCTATGTACCATATGTCCACGAAATTGAGAATGATACATATTCTAAAATAATTTTTCTGTTTTGAAAAATTGTAACAAAGAAATTATTTATCGTAATTCATCCTTATCATAATTATTTATCATAATTCATACTTTTTAATCCACATTTATTTGACATAAATCATCCCTCTGTAATTCGGGAACTATTATGTATATATTCATGCACAAACATGAAATTTGTTGTATATTTTTAGCCTATTTTTAATAAGAGGAGAGCACTGAAATTACTAACATTCAAAAGCTGGACCCTTTGACAAAACTTGAAATTTGGCACTAAAGTACCTTGGAAGTTTATCGCCAAAATCTTTGCTTATGCAACTGTGATAGCGAAATCACCTCAACCAGCCGACCATTTGAATCTAGCTGAATTTTTAAAAATATGCTGAAACTTTGCAATTTTAAGTTTGCCTCCTCCTGAAAAATTATCTGGCGACACCACTGCTTCAAAGTATATAAATAGATGAAAAGATCATATTTCAAAAGAAACTATTCAAAATTTTTCTGAAAATGCAAACTAAATTTTAAATTTTTAGTATATTTTGAATCTGAAAATTTCAGATTCCAACGAGTTTTTATTAGATCTTTTAAATTCAGATTCTAATGATTCTGAATTTGATGGATTTGAATAATTGTATTCAATTTATGAAATATTAAAAACAAATAATTCATTTTTTTATTGTTGTTGTTCTTTCAACTTTTAAATGTTATTTTACAAGTTTCCTTAAAAAGTGATAAAAGTAAGTTTTTTAATTTCCCTTTTTTTTATATTTGTTTATTCTCTTGCCATTTATTTATGTAAATACATAAATTTATTCTTATTTTTATTTTATTTATAAATATTGTTTAATTTCAATAATATATATACAATATGGGCCACAGGTCCAAAAAAGGACCATCTGCAAAAATTGTTCCCTCCCATTTTTTGTAATAAAATGAACTTACCTATCCTATCATCACATCAGTGTGTGATGTAATCTATAATAATAAAATGAAAGGTTTTTCTGTCTGCCTGTTCTTCTATATTTTCAGCCCCTATTGAATACAGAAGTACAAAAATTGACATCTGAAAACAGAATTTAAAAATTTTAATTAGTTACAGAGATATTAATTAAAATATTGACCTATGTCAATTTTGAGCTTAAGATGTGTTTAAGGAGCGTTAAATAGCTAAATAAATTACAAATACATTACAAAAATGTTGGAGGAAGGATTATTAATATAATCAATAATGTTACCTTACTTAAATCCTTACTAAGTCCGAGCTCCATTATAGATTTCGGCTACCTAACGGTGCCATCATCAGAAACACTCGGTAAAAATGATTTGAAGATGCTAAATTTGGACGGCTTGTTTATCTATTGTAGTTTTTTCTTCGATTTCTTCACTTCTCTTGTTTTCTTTATATAGCTGTTGCCACTCAGGAGGAATTATGCTATGTTCGATATCATTGACAGTATTATTATTGGTTAGTATTTCGATAGCTTCTCTTTTGAGAGCATAATGGTGAGAGTTGTATGGGGCTATTTTATGAAAATTAATGGAATCAATGTTAATTGGGTTAGTATTGTTAGTCCTTGAGAAAGCTGTGGAATGTCTATTATATTTTAAGTCGGTTATATGTTCTGAAATACAGTCTTTTATTTTCCTTTTAGTCATTCCTATGTATGAGGCTTTATTTTTATTTTTATTTTGGTATTGGAAATCGATTTTATAAATGCCGGCTGTGTGTTTAAACTCTATGGAATTCGCAATGAAAAAGATTCCATAGATTTTAAACACACAGCCGGCATTTATAAAATCGATTTCCAATACCAAAATAAAAATAAAAATAAAGCCTCATACATAGGAATGACTAAAAAGAAAATAAAAGACCGTATTTCAGAACATATAACCGACTTAAAATATAATAGACATTCCACAGCTTTCTCAAGGACTAACAATACTAACCCAATTAACATTGATTCCATTAATTTTCATAAAATAGCCCCATACAACTCTCACCATTATGCTCTCAAAAGAGAAGCTATCGAAATACAAACCAATAATAATACTGTCAATGATATCGAACATAGCATAATTCCTCCTGAGTGGCAACAGCTATATAAAGAAAACAAGAGAAGTAAAGAAATCGAAGAAAAAACTACAATAGATAAACAAGCCGTCCAAATTTAGCACCTTCAAATCATTTTTACCGAGTGTTTCTGATGATGGCACCGTTAGGTAGCCGAAATATAAAATGGAGCTCGGACTTAGTAAGGATTTAAGTAAGGTAACATTATTGATTAAATTACAAATATTGATCCGATCGTTACAAATTCAGTACCAAATGAAAGGAGTGCAAACAACCTTTCAACATGAGTTAGATTTTTTTTAATTAACTAAAGTATGAAATTTAGGTGGCAACACTTGATTATTTCATTTATCGATTCTTCAGTGCCAGACATATTGGCTGACTACTCTTCCGGTGTGGAATAATTGCTTTTCGATCACGTGACAAGGTACTTGAAATAAAAAAAGTTTTTGAATTTTTTCAATTTTAAATCGATTTAAACAGAAATTGATAATCGCGTGTCTTTAATGTTCATCTGTCTGCAGTTAAAAATTCTAAAGAAAAGCTTTAAAAAAAAAAAAAAAAGATTTATATTTATTTAAATTCTTTTTTTTTTTTTTTTTTCATCTGTTTATGTAAAAAGACAAAAGTTACTTTTAACAGAATAATAATGCTTTTTTTTTTTTCCTGTGTTTTTTTTTTTCTTTTCTGAACTCGACTATAAAAAAGTAGTTTTAGGAGGATTTCAACAGAAATCGTTAATCACCCTTGATAGGTTAGTCATTTTAAATATAAAATATATCAAAGATATTCATTAATATTATACACAATACATAATTCGGAAGATATTTTAAAGTACTTTTACTGCGGACTGCTAAAGTGATATAAACCGCTCAAATTCTGCACGACATTTTCTGAGAAAACTCTGGAAAACCCTTCTTTTATATATTCTTTTATATTTTACAGAGTTTTCAATTCCGCTCACACTTTGTACAAAGGATTTTTAATGTTATATAGCCTGGAATTACGTAAGTTTCAGAGAAATCCACAGATAAGTCAATACAAATCTTTTTATGAAAGTGTTTACATTACCTTTGTATCTCAGCTTCTAATTAACATAATTTCATAAGTAATGTATCATTTAAAAAATTATTTGAAATAGAATTGAAGAGTATATGTTATGAATCTCTGTCGCTACGCGGTGCTTTGATATTTTAATAATTCAATATCTAGAATTCTAATTATAGTTAAATTACTTATAATACATCATTTGAAATAGTGTGGACTTTTAAACTGATATAAGCCGTTAAATTTCGTACAGGCGTTTCAGAGAAAACCACAGAAAAGCCTGGACACCTTTATTACAATATCTCCAATTTTAATTATGATGCAGGCTTTCAAATTCCGATATTCTGCCCACATTTTATATTAAGAATTTTTAACACTATTTAGCCTGCAGTTATGCAAATTTCAGAGAAAAACCACTAAAAAATCAGACACGATTTTTTTTATTACAATGTTTATATTACCTTTGTATCTCAACTTCTAATTTACATAATTTCATAGGTAAAATATCATTTAAAAACTCATTTGAATTGAAATTGAAGAGTACATGTTTCAAATATCTGTCGCCAGAGAGGTAAATCTGGATGAATGACTTACTAACATACTGCCCTTTGACATTGATGATGCTTTAATGATTTCAGTTTTGTTTTTTCTACAAACACAGAATCTTTCATTCCAAACCAGGTCCTCCTCATGATATGTGTATATACAGTACATTGCCAAAAATCCAGAATTCTCAGGACGATTTTTCTTAAGAAAATGATATGTGTGTGTAAATACTTGGAAAATAGGTAAATTCAAGTTTAAAATTATGCATCAGGATTTATAAATATTTATTTAAAGAAAAAAAACTGTTGATGATGATTATTAATGTGGCCGAAGATCTCTGTTTTTTGGAGTCGGGTTTTTCAGCTTTATACTGCATAACTGAATTTATTCTACTAACTTTCAATCTTCTCTTAGTCTTAAGAAATTTCTTTATTTTGGTTTAAAATGCCATAAATTTTCTGAAGAGTTTTCAACATTTTTCTTCAAAAAAGCCCCCTGCGGGTAATCTGCTGCTACATATTATAGACTGGAAATTATAAAACTTAAAATTATCTGTCAGGGGAAAAAAAAGAGAAAGGGAAGAGAACACCTTTTTCGATAATGTATGGTTTTATTAGATTTGCTTTGTTATATATTTCAATAATATCAACATTTTCTTACTGCTACCATATGATATGTCCTATAGAATTCTTTCTTTCTTGCAGCAGCAGTTGAGTGATGTTGAGAAAATTGAAGAAAAGAAAGCTGGTGTTTTGGTCACCTTCAAAACAAGGAAGGCAGCTGAGAATGTGAGTATAGACAGACAAATAAATTTTGAATATTTTTTTTTTCCCCACACCTGCTTTTTGAATGTTGTAAAAATGCATTGTTATCATTTTAACTATTTTTTGAATGGTTCAGCTTCTGATGATAAATACTTTTCTGACCCCTCCCTCAGAGTGCATTTGTAAAGTTAAAAGTTTTTCAACTTGCTCCATTTATCTTCCGCTGACTGAAACTCAGCATCTTCTTCTTTCTCTCTCTCTCTCAGTGGCAGATTAACGCACAGGTACATCAAGCATGTGCACTGGCATAGATATGCGGGGTGGGGAGACAACCCCTCCCCAAAACTTTTTCCAACTTTTTTTGGTCCAGATTTACAGCTGCAAAGCATATCTTTCTTTGAACATTTCAAAAGGTGTATTTTTTTATACTTCAAACTATAGAATAAAAAATTATTAGTCTATTGAGATATTTCTGAAACAGCTCTAATTTTACAATTCTTCAGAGTTACTGAAGAACTCATATGGCATTCTTAGTGTTGAAACAGCTATGTTAACAAAAAAACAAATAATTGTGCACGGTGAGGTTTGGGGGGAGGGTTTGATTCGTATCACCTTATGTTGAGGTTTGAGGTTGGTAAAATTACGACCAATTAAAAAGTAAATTGAATCTCCTTAAAACCGGGCACGGATCCAGGGGGGGGGGGCGATCACCCCCTCCAAAATTGTTTTGAAGGCTTTTTTTTTTTTTTGTGTGCTTGTAGCTTTTCATAACAAAATTTTTTCCTTTTTTCTGTTTATCATGTGCCTTATCAGAACGTGATTAGTATCTGTTAAAATCAATAATCAATTATAAATCTCCCAAATTTTCAGATTATAATTTCCAATCAGCAAATCAACTAAAACTAAAACTTTTGTTTTTTTTCTTTCAAAAATGAATAAGACGAAAGCTACAAATGACAGATTATGTTCATTTAGTTCTTTAAAATCAGAAATTGCCCATTGCACAACACTAGTCTGACGTAAAACTCAACCAACCACCAGCCAACAAGCTTTTAAAATCGGAATGACATAAAGCATGTCAAAGGCATGCATGTTAGAGCCATGAGAATAAAGTGTATAGAATAGCATGATTCGGATAGGAAAGTCAAGCTCTGTTTTCGCACCGTGTTATAAAGGTTTTGATATTGTTGAAAGCAAAATAATGTATAAACCCAATTAGATTGAAGAAATTGGGAAAAGGAAATTTTTACGGCGGGGTGCATCCCCTATGTAGAAGTTTTGATTAATAAAAAATTTAGTTAGTAAAGATTAAAATATTATTACGCACCCCTCTGTAAAAATACTTTAAATTATAACTTTATAATGCTGCGAAAAAACTAAAACAGATAACAAAGAATGTTGAAATAGATTAGGATTTATTAGAAAGATACATGCAGTGTTATTGGCAGATCTTCATTAACCTAGGCATTGAGTACCCGGGATTCAATAGTGGCGGCGAAGTTTGATATCAATCCTTTTTTTGGCTGCTTAAGAAAGGTAAGAGTTTTTGCTGGGCGGGGTGACTTTTACAATAGTATTGTTTTTTATAATATATCACTTCTTTTATACTGCTTCTTCTTTTTCACTGCTTTTATAAATATAATACGTATGCATAAGAAAGGTAAGAGTTTTTGCTGGGCGGGATGACTTTTGCAATAGTATTGTTGTTGTTTTTTTTTTGAGATATCACTTCTTTTTGCAGATTATGTGTGTGCTTTTATAAATTTAATATGTATGCATAAGAAAGGTAAGAGTTTTTGCTGGGCGGGGTGACTTTTACAATAGTATTGTTTTTTTTTTTTTTATGAGATGCCTATAAAACTTAATATTTTTGAATTTTCTTTCAAACATAACTATATGGTGGCTTATAAACAACCAAGTAAAAATTTTTGTTTTGTAAGCATTAAAACAGAGTTTTATAATGCAAACAGATTTTGTTTTAGACATTGGTGAGGTTTTTGTTGTTTTGTTTGTTTTAAACATATTATGTGATACACCGATACTTTTGTAATAAAATGTTTTTCTGAAATTAGGAATTTTCTAAATACAAAAATATAAAATGTTATATTATTGATATAAATTATATAGCTTGAAAGTTGGTGCCCGCCTCTGAAGTTAACTATAATTGGGGGTTATTTAATTCTATTTCCTCCATATGCTTCTAAAATAACATCAGTAGGACTAATGGAATAATCACATTTTAAAGACTTAAGCAAATTTTAATCTAATTTAACTGATAAGATTTTATTTTCTACCTTTATTTTTTGTATCCAACTTAATTCATTAGCAGACAGTATTAAATCTACAAAAATATGTTTTTCCACATTATTATTAATCATTTTTGATTTAAATTTATTCCTGCATCCACAAGCGAAGTGATTTAATTCATTGCAGATTTTACCAAATGCAGCGCACTTTCCTCTACCATGTTTATAGCTAGTTAGTTGTAGGGTGACTAAGGCACCCATTTAAAAATGATCATTTCATTTTATTATTTCTCACTTCAAATAATTCATTTGCTAGCAAGCCCGTGTGAAATTTTTGCACTTTATTTATCTCTTTGTTATTTTTAAAATTTCTATTAACTAGCAGGCTATGCCCACTTCGCTGGTCACTATTTTTAAATGAATCATTATAATTAATAAATTCACAAAATTGCATTAATTTTTATCTTGTTTAAAAAAAAAAAAAAAAAAAAAAAAAAAAAAAACTGATCGGGGGAAAATGTTGCACCGGGTCGCCACTGCCTTCGGCAGCATAGACCCGTGTGCGATGTGCACGCACGAATGCATATATATGAGCGCTGCATGCGTATTCCTTCACCACCCTTATGATTTCTCAAAATTCCATGTTATTACTCATAAACTTTTATTCTTAAGAAAAGGAATTTAAAAAAAAAAATCATTTCTGATCGGGTAAAAACTCACATTGGGTCCCCCTGCCTTCGTCAGCGTAGACCCGTGTGCACAAATTCATATATACGCTCCCTGCATTTTTTTAAATACTTTTAGCCAATTCTTTCGGGTTCCTGCTGCCATCGGCAGCATAACCAGTACAAATCTTGCAATCGCTTTTTAACTAACTTCCCGACTAGCTAGACATTTGAAACTTTCAGGATAGCTCAGAACACGGTGACAATACATTTTGTAACACTTTTAGTCAATTGTTTCAGGTCCCTACTGCCTTTGGCAGCGTTTATATGATTCGATTATTAAATACAAAATGGATAATTATGCCTTCAAAAATTGATCTTTTTAGAGATATTGTTATCGATCTTTTTAAATATAAAAATTAAAGTTTCAGATTTAATGAAAATAAAGTTATCACTAAAAGAAGCTCCTATTGAAAACTTGGTTTTTAGTTTTAAAGATATTTTTTTTTACTATATTAAAATTAATAAAATCATAGGAATTTTTTCCACTTAGAAACTCTTGTAATATCAGAATTGCTTACAGCTATAATAAAAATTTAAAAAAGTTAATTTGCAATTATAATAAAGTTAGTAAAAATATTGATCTTATTAAAGACAATGAGTATTATTGTAATCAAGATTTCTATAAAGATTTTAAGGATTCCCATCATGAACATATAATTACCGTTAATTTAGATATAATAGAAAATACTAAGCTAAGAAATCTTATGAATTTAGGTGGTTAAATTTCAATTATACCAACAGAAAAATCATTGATACTATTGCAAAAGATTTAGATATTTTTATTTGAAAACTCTCTTACAAATATGGTTGGCCTATAGAAGATTTTACATTATGGGAAGTATTTTGAAAGGGATTTGACATTTTATAGGGAAAGAAAATTCATGAAGATTACAATACAGACTTAAAAGAAAATATTGAAAACTTAGAAAAAAATTTATTATAGCCACCGTTGACAAAGCTGGAAATAATTTTGCTATTTTTGTAAAGTTTTTTATAAGATGTTACTTACCAAAGAATATTCCGGTAATTGTTCTTAAAAAAATTAAATGACTCTCCCTTTATTATAAGAAAAAGGATATTGGCTTTTGATAAAAAACTCAATATAAATAGAAACAGTTTTAATTTTCCATACCTATTTATTAATGTTAAATTTCATAAAAATCCCATTAAATTTCGTTTCGTTACTTGTGGTAATTTTGCTTATAATTGCAAGGCCGGTAAAAAACATTTTTATTTACTCAATAATATCTTAAATGCTTTAGAGTCAGATGATAATTGCAGTATCATTAAAAATAATTACCCAATTTTAAAATATTTTAAGGAAAATTCAGAAAATACTTTTACAATTAATACTTATGATTTTGAAAACCTTTTTGATAGTATCCCACATTACTTGGTTCTAGAAATTTTTGAAAAAATGTACGAAGAATTTTGTCATGACTGCGAAAAAGTTTACTGGATTAACCTTATTAAATTTTGCATCTTCGAAAATGTTTTGTTTAATGGTGTTAATTATTTTTTACAAATTCTCGGTATCCCAATGGAAACAAGTTACTCTAGTGCCTTCGTCAACATTTTTTTGTTTATGTGAAAATTCAAAGATATGAAGTTTTATAGGTAAATTGATGACATAATTGCAATAAACTGTGTAGATTTTGTGAAATATGCAGCTAAAATCTATCCCTTCAATCTTGTCTTAAACTGTACTGACTCTGAAGACCAAACTTCTTTTCTGGATTTAAAAATTTAAAAAACTGGTTTATTGGGATTTATGATAAAAGGCAAGATTTTAACTTTAAAGTTTGTAATTTAACAAATTGGTTCTCCTGTATTAGTCATAAAGTTTTAAAAAATATTATGTTCACCCAAATAAACAGAATTAAAATGATTTGCAATAACAATTTAGTCCTGAATCTGGCTATGAAAAATTTCAAAAACATACTAACTGTTAACCGCTACCTGTTATTTTAATCAATAAACATTTCAGTATTCTTGATGACAATCCCACTTAAGGTTTGTTGTTCCATTTTGGGCGACATTTAAGTGCTGGTAAGTGGCCCTACTAGCTGAAGCGGGTTCTACGTTTATAATGGGGGGTGGTTTTCAATTTTCCATATTCTGACTATTCAAGTTTGTCTATGTATTTATATATTCTTGTATTATTATATACAAGAATATAAATAATTATTTATATTCTTGTATTTTATATTGATGTGTTATATTTTGTGCTTGATTTTTTAATTTATTTGTTTTTTTATGCTTTGTATTAATTAAAATTCATTTGCTATATGGTCTTGCTTCCATCTGTGAGAAGTTGGTGGCTAGAAACATGTTTTTTGGTTAAATTACCATCGTTTCGTCAGAAACTTCTCATATTCCTTTCCCTACATGGGGGAGTCTCCTGATGAAGGCCCTCATGTGTTTTAGAATTAAATTTTCATCTGACTTTGATTATTTTGCTTATTTATTTATATTTTTATATTTCCTTTTGCTGCATTTGCGCATTGGTTTATAAAAACTTTGTTTTAGTTCTATTTATTTAATAATTTAATTTTTACTCCCGCCTATATTTAAATTTTATCTTACATATATATATATATATATATTTGTTTTTTCCATGTGAAAGCATATTTTATTTTATGCTGGGGGAAAAAAAATTGGCAACAATTAAAAATTTAAATGTCTATTTTATTATGTTATTTTCATATTTTAATTAATTTTAAAAAATCTAATCAAAAATTTGTTACAAATAAGGTACCAAATGAAAGGGTGATTTTTCTTAGTCCGTCGGATTAAACAGCTTATCAATCAGACAATTAGATTTTTTTAAATTAACTAAAGTATGAAAATTAGAAGACAGAGTCCAAGGAAATCTCTTAAGCCTAAAGTGTGACAGACTCAGGCACTGATGAGCGTAACTATATATGCTGATTGCACTTTTTGCAGAGATAGCTATTTTCTTTTTTATTTCCACTTCTAGCAGCTGTCATCTGCAATGTCAAATTGTTCGGAGGTTTATCTTTTGATTGTTTATTTTTTCCAGTTAGAGACGGACCATCTGCGATTGGAATTGTTTCGTTCAGAATATTTACTTCTATTGTTTTCTGCTGTATTACTACGGATTGCTTTTTACTCAATTCTGGAGCACGACAAATGTCAGTCGTCTTTTGTAGTGTTAGATCTGATTCTTGTTATAGATGTTCTTGCAGCAGCTATTTTTCTTTTGTTCCAATAACAATTCGATCCTGTATTATGCTGTCATATAGATTTCCATATTCACATAATTTTCTAAGTTTTCTTAAATCTGTTACAAACTGATCAAAATTCTCAAATTGTTCTTGAATTCAGCTATTAAATATACAGAGCTTGAACACAACATTTCTGCATGGGTTTGCATAGTTTTCAAATACATTCAGCACATCCTCTAAGGTATTTCTCTGCTCTTCTGTTAGCTCGAATATGTTATAGAGTTCGACAGCATCTTCACCAGTGCAATTTAATAATATTGCTACTTTGATGCAGTTTCGGATTTAAGGGGAGGCTACCCCCCCCCCCAAAAAAAAAAAGCACTAACATTCTCAATTGGATGTTACAATTGTAAATTTTTCATTGTTCTGTAATAACATCTTGAAAACTCTTAGCTCCCCTCCCCCCCCCCCCCAAAAAAAAAAAAAAAAAAAAAAAAAAATTCTGGATCCGCCACTGCTTTGAAGTTGTCATTTTTCTTCGTATGGCCTCCTCCCTTTAGATAAATTTCAAAGTTCTGTTGAAACTTACCCATGCTTCAGTGATATTATCAGATGGATCGAAACTTTTTGGAACCTTTAAGGAATCCGTTCAGAATATTTTCGAAAATTAATTCCGAAACAGTTCTGGTTCAATGCTCGAATGTGCCATGTTATATGTTACTTTATTGAAGAGTAGTTGCAGTCTGACTGTTGCCACTCAGTGGCGGTTACATCTTATTATCTGAAAGTTACAGTTAAGAGCATACTGGACACAGTTATAATTACAGTTACATATAGATATACAGTTATAGTCATGGTTACATGTATAACAAATCAACCTTGCAGTTCAGTGTTTTCGTGGTTCTCTCTAAACCCTTTTAAAAAAACACTACGGAGGCAATCTACATAGGTTTTAGAACCAAGTGGAGGTAACCGGCATAAGCCTTTACACCTCCAAATAAAACATTAGCATTGAGAGGGAAAAAAAAGTAAATAGGTGATTATTTTGTAAGAAGAATTTTTTCTTTGTCTCATTGAGTTCATTGCACTTATATTTTACAAATTTCTTTGGTTTTTAATACATGGATTTAAATTTCTGACAATATGAAAATGAAGAAGCATTTATAAAGGCGAAAATATTGTCCAAGAAATAGCTACAATTAATCCAAATCATCTAAAATTTATATATTTAAGAAAGAAAAAAAAAGAAAATTAGATAAGAAAAAAGAAAAAACAAATTAGATAACTATTTTGGAAAGAATACAGATTATTTGGAAATTTTATTTATTACCTATTATTTTTTAAATCATTATTAAAAAACTAATATATCTTAGTTTTTAGAATTAATTGATTAAAATAAAAATAATAAATTTTTAAAATAATTTCCATATGAGAAAGAAATATATCTTAGCTTTTGAATTAATGAATTAAGAAATAATAATAAATAAATAAAATTTTCAAATAATCTGTATACTTTAACTTAATTAGAGAAGGATATGATAACATTAACTTAACTTTATACCTAACAAATTATCCTTTTATAGTTGCACTTACTTTAAAATTCAAATATATTTCGAGCGCACTCGCGCTCATCATCAGTACTTTCTAGTGGTTTCATCTTTTCTGTTTACGTCGTTCTTCATCTCGGGATCTTCGGTTCCCTTCACTTCAACAGTGGTGTTTCTTTTAATTGCTTGTTGCCAGATAGGAGGAATTATGCTATGTTCGCGATCGTTAATGGATGAGTGGTTAGTAATTATCTCTATGGCTTCTCTTTTAAGGGCATAGTAGTGGTTATTATATGGAGCTATTTTACGGGTTTTAGCAGTATTAAAATTAATGGGGTTATTTTTATGGGTTATGGAGAGGGCAGTATTGGATGTATTGTATTTAATGTCGGCGAAGTGCTCTTTTTCGCGATCGTTGATGTATCTCTTAGTCATTCCAATATAGCATCCTTTGTCTTCATTTTCAAATTTAAAATCAATTTTGTAAATGCCTGAGGAGTTTTCAGGGTTAATTAAATCTTTCTCATTACGGAGTCTTTGAAATATGTTTTTATTTGGTTTTATAGGAATATTGATGTTGAGTTTTTTAGCTTCGTTTTTTATATTTAACGCGGCACCGTTACAATATGGGATAGAGGTTGTATAATTAGGTTTTGATTTTTGAGCATTGTTGATGGAATTTAGGGTTTTTTGACGTTTTTTGTAAAGATTGTCGATGAGGTTTCCACTATAACCGACTTTTTTTGCGATGGTTTTAATAAATTTAATTTCTTCTTTTAAAAGGGTATTGTTTGAGCAAATGAGAATGGCGCGGTTTATATATGAACGAAGTGCGGCATGTTTGTAAGAAAGGGGGGTTTTACATTTTGCATTAATAATTTCATTGCTAGCTGTAGGTTTTCTATATACAGTAGTTTCGAAAGAGTTGTTTGAATTTTTAATAACGCTAACATCAAGGAAATTGAGGGTGTTATTGGTTTCGGTTTCTATGGTGAATTTTATTTTATTGTCTAGGCTATTTAGAGTTTCAAGAAGTTGGTTTGGATTAGTGTCAGTGGGGATGACTGTAAATATATCGTCTATGTAGCGGTTCCAGAATTTACACTTATTAATGATTTCTTCAGCTTTTAGTTCAAATAGTCGCATTTTTATTTCGGCAATTACTCCTGAAATTGGGGAGCCCATAGGCACTCCCTGAGTCTGTTTATAGATGTTTTGGTCAAATGAGAAATATGATTCACTCAGGAGAAAGTTGTTTGTGCGGATAAGAGTTTCGCTGATTTTATTATTCCCATAAATGTCGGTAATTTTTTGGTTGATATAGTTGGTGATTTCTGGAATGTTTATTGATGGGTAAAGATCCTTCACGTCAAAGCTAACTAAAGAGTCGTGGTTATTGATATTCGTATTGCGGAGGTTTTTGATGAATATTTCATTAGAGTTTATAGATTTTTCGGAAGGGGGAAGGAGTGAGAGGTAAATATTTTTCATGTATTTCTCTAGACAATATGTTGGGCCTTCAGATTTATTAACGATTGGTCTGAGAGTCGGTGGCTTTTTGTGGTCTTTATATTTACCAAATAACCTGGGAATGATAGAAGCGTGATTATTGAAAATGGGGGGAGTATTATTTGGCCAAGTTCCTGTTTTTATAATATCTTTGGTTTTACTTATTAATTTTTTAAGGGGTGTGTGAGTAATTTTAACGACATTTAATTTTTTAATTGTATTTAGCATCATTTCATTATATTGAGTTCTATTCATTAGGGTTTATTTACCCATCAATAGACATTCCAGAAATCACCAACTATATCAACCAAAAAATTACCGACATTTATGGGAATAATAAAATCAGCGAAACTCTTATCCGCACAAACAACTTTCTCCTTAGTGAATCATATTTTTCATTTGACCAAAACATCTATAAACAGACTCAGGTAGTGCCTATGGGCTCCCCAATTTCAGGAGTAATCGCCGAAATAAAAATGAGACTATTTGAACTAAAAGCTGAAGAAATCATTAATAAGTGTAAATTCTGGAACCGCTATGTAGACGATATATTTACAGTCATCCCCACTGACACTAATCCAAACCAACTTCTTGAAGCTCTAAATAGTCTAGATAATAAAATAAAATTCACCATAGAAACCGAAACCAATAACACCCTCAATTTCCTTGATGTTAGCGTTATTAAAAATTCAAACAACTCTTTCGAAACTACCGTATATAGAAAACCTACAGCTAGCAATGAAATTATTAATGCAAAATGTAAAACCCCCCTTTCTTACAAACATGCCGCATTTCGTTCATATATAAACTGCGCCATTCTCATTTGCTCTAACAATACCTTTTTAAAAGAAGAAATTAAATTTATTAAAACCATCGCGAAAAAAGCCGGTTATAGTGGAAACCTCATCGACAATCTTTACAAAAAACGTCAAAAAACCCTAAATTCCATCAACAATGCTCAAAAATCAAAACCTAATTATACAACCTCTATCCCATATTGTAACGGTGCCGCGTTAAATATAAAAAACGAAGCTAAAAAACTCAACATCAATATTCCTATAAAACCAAATAAAAACATATTTCAAAGACTCCGTAATGAGAAAGATTTAATTAACCCTGAAAACTCCTCAGGCATTTACAAAATTGATTTTAAATTTGAAAATGAAGACAAAGGATGCTATATTGGAATGACTAAGAGATACATCAACGATCGCGAAAAAGAGCACTTCGCCGACATTAAATACAATACATCCAATACTGCCCTCTCCATAACCCATAAAAATAACCCCATTAATTTTAATACTGCTAAAACCCGTAAAATAGCTCCATATAATAACCACTACTATGCCCTTAAAAGAGAAGCCATAGAGATAATTACTAACCACTCATCCATTAACGATCGCGAACATAGCATAATTCCTCCTATCTGGCAACAAGCAATTAAAAGAAACACCACTGTTGAAGTGAAGGGAACCGAAGATCCCGAGATGAAGAACGACGTAAACAGAAAAGATGAAACCACTAGAAAGCACTGATGATGAGCGCGAGTGCGCTTGAAATATATTTGAATTTTAAAGTAAGTGCAACTATAAAAGGATAATTTGTTAGGTATAAAATTAAGTTAATGTAATCTGTATACTTTCCAAAATAGTTAAACTAATTTGTTTTTTCTTTTTTATTATCTAATTTTAATTTTTTTTTTCTTTTTTTGAATATATAAATTTTAGATGATTGTTCATGACAATTTGGGCCATAATTTTTAAGATAAATACTTTAAATTATTTAAATTTTATAAAAAGCACTTGTTTCCATAAGCTCTCAATGCTAATTTCCAATATACCAGCTAATCTTTTGCCTGTTGATTAACTGAATTTTTTGGTTTGTTTTTCTGCTGAATCCACTATCTCGTTTTCCCACAAGTGTGATAGCATCCTTATTCAATTAAGCTGAAAATTTATATACACTGTCGCACAATTTGTCTAGATTTTAGGAATCTTGCAAAATTCTTTATCATTATGATCAAATTATTTGAAGTGCGATAGCATGAAACTACTCTGTTATAATTTTGTCCTTTACTAAAACACTCTGTTTGTGCCCCTATACATCCATTTCTTATCCTGTGAGATTTTTGTTGCTTCGTTTTATAAGGATATCTCATTCAAAAAGGAAGTTTATTTATTATTACTCTTTGAATATGTGAGCAATTTTTCGAACAAATAAATTGAAATATTTTTTTGTTTCAGAGATTGAATCCTAAATTTACTTAATGAACCACTCACTAAGCTAAAAGGTGACCTATTCAAAAAACTCCATTTTTGAAAGAGAGATCCTTATAAAATGAAGCAATCTTTTATGAAAATACATTTTTAGTCCATTTTGAAAAGGTGGTAAATTTTATTATAATTATTATTTATACTATAACGAAGGAGCCCCTTCCTCTACTTGAGCATGTATTACCATCCACTTCTGAACTGTGTCCCTAGCTCATCAAGAAGTTAGTTTAAAATAGATTTCAAAATTCTTACTCAACAGATAAGAAATTGCGAATTAATAAAAACATAACAATAACAAAAGAAATATTTTAGTATTTAAAAAGTAATTTCTTGACTCAACATGGTTCAGAAAAAATGGAATCCAGACTTGGCCGGGTCCAGCCCAACTAAGTAGACAGAAAAATAATCAAGCCAAGATCAAATTTCTAAATGAAAAATATTGGTTTATAACTGGTCCGTGCTCAGACCTCTGGCCCACACCCATGCTGATTGATAGCGCACTGTATACATATGTTTATAATGAGAAAAGAATGGGAAACTTAGAAAAGAATGCAAGGATTTTTAAGATTTAATTTTTTCAGTTTTCTATGCACTCGGAAGTTATCGCCTGGTCTCACTACTTATTAGGAGGCCTCCTTCACTTTAAGTTACAACCATAAAAGACATTGAAGTAAGTTTTAAAATTGATTCCAAAGTCCAGCGTAACATGGCCTGCCTTAATCAAGTCTTGCGTAGATGGGTTTCTTGGGGTTTTTACTCTATGGTCACTTTTTGTACATAATAGCTTTTTTAGATTGGAATTTATGGCGTAAAGTGGAAATGTGCAACGTATGTTTGAGGTCAAAATAAGGTACGACACCTTCACCAGATACACATACTTAAAACTTAATTTTCTAGTATCACATCACTAAACCTAACAGCTTCAAAAACATAGGTCCTTAGTTTCACTTTCCTCATACTTCTTAAACAGAAACCTGTGATCAGGATCAATGGCTCCAGTGTCCCCCATGTCAACATCTTGGGGGTTACAATTGACAAAACTTAAACTGGATAGCTCATATCAGTCGCTTAAAAATTATATTACTAAACATATATCGCAACTCCATTAAATTGGCAGGGAAAAACTGAGGAATTAAAACATGCATGCAAAGGATCTGGTATTGTGAAATTGTGAAAAATATCATGACATAGGGTGCAAGTATTTGGGGAGGGTAACTTTCAAAAACAGCCAAAATTAAACTATTCTTATCAAAGACTATTCTTGTTGCAAATTTCCACTGATGTGTTGATGGTAATCACTGGTATCGCACCAATCCATTTAACATTGAAATATAAATACAATGAGATCTATATTCGTCAATTAAAAAACACCTCAATTCAAGATGAGCTTTTCCCAAACTTTCACATTCAAAAAAAACATCTGCAGTTTTATCATTTTCCAAAAATGTTGGGAACCATACTGGCAATGCGATTTCATTTTTATTTCAAACCACATTGGAGCATAAACCAGCATTACATATTTCACAAGTATTATAAGATTCTCTGGTGGGCTTGGTGTGCTAATGTAAACAACCGTTTGTTACAGTTGTAACAAACGGTCTGCGGTAGTTAGCCATCGTGCATGACTAAGTTTACCTGGATTACTGTCAGTCAACATAGGAGAACTAGTACCATCTTTTATGGCTTGACAGATGCGATACAAATATTTTTGATCTGTACTTAGCTTTCTTATATCTTGCGGATCCAAATGCTAACGTGTAGAGTCCATTTTATCAAATTTGACCACTGGATGTTTCTCATAGTCTTTTAAAAGCAATCCAATAGGTCCAGAATATGAATATGGTCCCCTTGTGCAACCGTCTATTTCTTGAATAAGGTGTCATAGTGGCAACTCATTGGTATGAAGCAAACATACATTCCATTGTAGTGGTCTTCCAATGTTTGTCTCAAGCAAACATATTACTCCACCTTTCCATCCCGTATTTACATTTGTTCCGTCACATCCAATAACTGATAGGTTCTGCAAACTTATGTTATTCTTTCTTGTAAATTCTATAATACCTTCGGCTATTCCTTTTGCACTTTCACCAGCAGTTAACGATATATGACCCATATATTTGCTATCTGGTTCCTCTATTAATGCTACATGCATTTCTGATATTAATTTTCGATGACCATGTATTTTTTTTTAATAGTTTCATCTTTGCGCCCATCAAAATACGAACTCTTAATATGTTTTCTTCAAATAGCCTTAAATCATTTTCCCTTACTTTTTTTCTTTTCTTCTCTATTTCTCTTCTCATTTTGTTTTTATCAACTATATATGTTTGTTGCTCAGGCGAAACTAAATTGAAATCAGCCAAAACTGCAATAGTAATTTTGGCCACTGCTCTACTTGAGGCACCAGTTAAATCTGCAGCCAATGCTGTATGAGGCATAGAAATTCTCACTTGATCTGACTATCTTGATGGCGTTTCAGTTTGCTTATGTTTTCTTAAAAGAGGATAAGACCACTTGAAATCTTGATCTGCATTTTTCCATTTCTGACTCAATCTCTAATTCATTATCTTTCAAAATGTTATGAGATTCTTTATTTTGAAATCCACTTGTACTGGGCATTGACATTTTATTCTTGTTTGGACAATCGGATATTTCCATTTTTCGGTGTACTCGTTTTTGTAGTTGGTGGGTCGTTACTATATACAGATTTCCAATAGCCATTTTTCTAACTGTCCTTTGATCAATTAAAAATTCTTTTTCTCTCTCAGGAACTTTTAGTTTTTTTTTTTTTTTTTTTTTGCAATAGCACAAATATAAATCCTTGCATTTACAACTGCAAATGTCGAACAATGTCGGCATCTGCTTTAAATTTCTTCAATTTCGATTGTAAAAACGGTGTATTCCTAGATTTAGCAGGTTTTATAACGTTCTTATATTTACAGTTGTAAGATAAAACTATGGCAGTAACTTGCTTTAATGATACAACAGGAATCGAAGCACGTTTCCCTATATCAATAATTCTTTTTGCTACCGCTGCGGCCACAGTTCTTGAGAAGGTTCTTGACTTTTGTCTCCCTTTATTTGCAATCTGATACTCTGATAACATCTTATTATGTCCTCATAAGTTGGGAGATAAACAGCATCAGAAGAGAATAAATCTTTCCCAGTTCCAAACAATGGACTACTAGAGTTTGCTCTCGTCACTTTTTTAATTACACGTTTCTCCATAACAACCGTTTCATTTGACAAACAAACGTAGAATGAAACAAAATCCAATATTTAATCTTATCTATTAGTTAAACTGACCTTGGAAGGAATGGGAGCAGTAGAACGCCATCTATCGTTTGAAATCTGAACGAAAAGAAACAAAAATGAAAGTAGGGTATAAGATAAGCTTCAATTTCTTATGTACATATGTATGCTTATTATTTTTAAATAAGTGAATAAAAATAGAGTAAAATTACTTAAATTTTATTTGGATTGGTTCATAGTAACATATTATGTAATATTTTAGTTATATAGTATAACTAGTTTCAATTTTTTTTAAATATACTTTTTTCAAAAAACCCGGCTTTTCATATTTTTCTCAATTTTTTAATGTCAGAGGGGCGCAGCTAAATATTTGGCAAAATTGATGAAAGTTTTTGAGGGTTCTAACTGATTCATTAGGTAACATTTCTGCAATATACCAGAACTAAATTCAGAATTAATTTTTGAAATTTAATTTTTTGAAAAAAAACTAATTTTTTTCTTTTTTTCAGTTTTTCAGTGCCAAAGGGGCACGGCTAAATATTAAACAAAACTGATAAAATTTTTAGAGGTTTCTTACAGACCCATTACACAACTTTTCCGCACTATACCAATATCAATTTCAAAAAATAATTTTTTCGGCCCACCCTAGTGTACATCCAAGAGTCGATTCTATGCAAACGGTAGTCAGTGCTTCTAAAAATAATCCTCAATAAAAACCAAATTATAACAACTTGAGCTCAATTTAAATTTTTACATTAAATATATTTATTATTTTTTTTAACGTCCGGGAGAGGGAATGAATGGATAATTTTTCTCTTCTTCTTTTAGCACGGATTTGTTTTTCTTTTTTAAATAATTATAAAGTTAAAATGAGGTTTTCATTTAATGTCTTTTAAACCAATTACCTGATTAAACTAAAAAATGTAGCAATAGATGGATTTTGCTTTGATTAGTAATTGTACCAATTTTTGTAACAATCTGTTGTTAAACAGTGTAGTTTTGTGTGGTGAACTAATCCAGAGACATTTGCTGATAAATTTACAGTTTTATATACATATAAAAACAAATTAAATTAAATACATACAAAAATATAATAATATGAATATAAATAAATTTGATGTAACAAAACATTTGATAGACAGAAACAAACAGATGAAGTAGTGCAAGATTAGATGCATTGAATGGCATTTGCGAGCTTGTAGAAAACGTGATACACCAAACATTAATAACTGCACTCATCTCAGTTTTCCTACAAACACTAGTGTATTTAGTGAGGAGTTTGCAAATGTGCCTTTACTTTAATCCCTGATATTTTTTTATTCACTTTAAAAAGAAATGTTGAATGTGAACTTTGTTTTGACTAAAATTGAAATTCTGAAGCATTCAAAACACATGAAATAAATAAATAGAGGTTTTGTATGTGATAAACAGGATGTAACATAGGGAGAACTGGATTAGCGAATATTTTCTACATTTAACTGTTGAAATTACTAGTTGATGTTAATTGAATGATTTAAATAAAAATGTGCATATTTGTAATATGTTGTAGGCTTTTTCTGGGAACAGATCAGGAAGTGAAAATGTCTCATGGTTCTCAGAGGATCAGCATTCTGTGTTGGATGAAGTCAACGTTCCTAAAGTGAAGGATGTGAGTATACTTTAAAAGCACATTGGCACTTTAAAGCAGTGTAATAGAAACAATTTCACATCAGTTATGTCCAAAAGAGATATTGCTTCTGGCTATTCACATGACATTCATTATTATTGTACTCTGAATGCATTGTAGACATCAATTACCAGTAAAAGTTATTTTATTAAAACATTGCATGCCAAATTGTTACCATACAAATACTGTAGTCTAGTAAAAAATATCTTAGTTTGTAATTGAATTGTGTAACAAATAAAAAAAAAATGAAATTTTACAACTTGAAATGGGAATTCTAACACTTTCTATAGTTACCTAGTTTCTATGGTTACCTTGAAAAGTTTTGACAGTAGTCTAAGATTTTCAGAAGGTGGCCAGCCATCCTCAGAAATACTGATGACTTAACTTGTGATGCTGTTGTGTTGATTTGAGCATCTAAATTTCTTATTGGTTCCATATCATTACATGAAGTATTCCGATGGCTTTAAAGCGTCAGGGCCTGCACAAGAGTATTTCGCACCCCTAGACATAGAAAAATTTCAGCACCACTTATTAAAATTATCGCCCCTTTGTTTTTATAACATAGGGAGCATTGTTAAAATGTACTTACGTACCTATAAGCACTGTCAAACTTTACACACTGAATATTATGAAGTTTTTGATAGAAAATGAAGAATCATGTTTTATGCATAGATTATGTAACTATTTTAATAATAATAACAAAAGAAAGAAATATTCATTTCTTAAGCAATGAAAGGAAAGTTGAAAATAAACAAGTTGACTTGTGCTTATGTTATTTTATCTATAATAATAAAGGAAGATGTCTGTCTGTCTGTCTGAGCATCTGTACGTTCAGCCCCTACTGAACGCAGAAGTATAAAATTTGACATACGGGTACCTAGAAGCCTTCCCGAGGGGATAGTGAAAACAGAATTTAAAAATTTTAATTAGTTGCGGAGATATTAATTAAAATATATACCTATATCTAATCAAAAAGCGATCTCAATCACTGAGAATTCTCCGCGATCGCATAAAAATAGATATTTTAACGGAGTTAAAAGCAGAAAAAATGGAAAATAAATTAGAAATAGTAGTCCGATCGTTACAAATTTGGTACCAAATGAAAGGGGAATTTTTTCCGAATCTAAGAGTGCAAGCGGCTTATTGATACATCAATTAGATTTTTTAAAATTAACTAAAGTATGAAATTTAGTTGGCAACAGGCAGACAACAGTCTGTGATGAAAACGGAAATGGTTGTAATCAATTAAGATAGCACGTGCTTTATACTGGGGGGGAAAATTGCAATTTTCAAACTTTTTCAAATTTTCATTTAAGTTACATTTGAATGAATATTCGGCTTACACAGCATATTATAAAGCTACTGTTCAATTTTCATGAAAAAATATGAATAAATAAAAAAATGACTTATTTATTGGAAAAAGATTAAGTTTTCTTTTTCATTTTTTGAAAATTCGTAGTATTTGGTTCTAATGCCCGATAATTCGATTGTGAATATTTTGGAAAGAGTACGATTATTAGGAAGGGCTTGAGGGAGGGGGAAAAGGAGCAAAAAAAAGAGTTACAGCGTTTGAAATTGGTTGGTATATTTAGATTTTAAGGCGAGGTAAATCGATTGCGGATATTTTCGAGTGTAAAATTATTATTATCGACGGAAAGGAGGTGGGGGGGAGAGTGAAGAGGCAAAGATGTAGAAAAGGAACGGGAGTTTCGGAGAAAACCATGGAACACCCAAAACACCTTTATTCTTTAATATTTTGCAGAGATTCGAATTTCAATTTCTGCTCACATATTGTACTAAGGATTTTTAATGTTATATTGCCCGAAATTATGCAAGTTTCGAAGAAAACCATGGATAAGTCGGATTACTGAAAGAAATTTTGCAGAATAAAAAAAATAATAATTATTATATTTTAATTTACATTTAATTGCAAATAAAATTTTATTCTAATATTCTAATACGTGTAATTCGAGATTTCACCCAATTTATACGTTTTGAGGTGTCCTGAATTGGTTTTCTTTTGTATCTCAGCTACTAATTAAAATAATTTCATAAGTAATATATCATTTGAAAGATTTGTGGATTTGGAATTGAACAGTAGATTACAGAAATTTCTACCGCCAGATGGCGCTGTAATATTTCAAAATTTCAAATTCTAATTAAAAAACAAACTAATTTACCTTACATAAGTCCTAGTTATTCTCACAATGCATTTCAGGCGCTAGCGCACTCGTCATCAGGTGAAATGTGACAGCTCTCTTCACTGTTGTCATCGGGAAACATCGGCTTCGTTTCTTCACTTCTCTTCGTATTGGTGGATCTTTTGATTAGTTGGCTCCATTCTTTTGGGATTCATGCATGTTCGCGATCGTTGATAGCTCTGGGGTTAGGAAGGATCTCTAGCGCTTCTCTTTTGAAGGCGTAATTGTGGTTATTGTAGTGGGCGATTTTATTAGTATGTATGCTGTTAATATCAATTGGGTTATTGAGGTGAGCGGAAGCAAGCGCGGTAGATTGACGGTTGTGTATAAGGTCCGATTTATGTTCGTTTTCGCAGTCTTGGATTTTCCGTTTAGTGACTCCGATATAGCAAGCACTAGAGTTATCATTGTAGTTGAAATCTATTTTGTAAATCTCGGAAGTGGATCTATTGTCAATTTGGTCTTTATCGTTTCTAATATGTTGGAAAATATTTCTGTTAGGTTTAATTGGAATGTTTATATTGTGTTTTTTAGCTTCATTTTTTATTTTAATACTTGCTCCGTTGCAGAAAGGGATGGGGGTAGTGAATTTTGGTTTTTCTTTTTGGGCGTTATTGATTTTATTAAGGGTTTTAATTCGTTTTTTATATAGGTTATTGATAAGATTCTTTGGTTAGTTTGCTTTATAGGCTATGTTTTTAATATATTTAAGTTCTTCGTTGAGGAGGGTTTTATTGGAACAGATAAGGATCGCGCGGTTTGTATAAGATCTTATAGCGGCGTATTTATAGGGAAGGGGGGTATGGCAGTGTTTATTGATGATTTCGGTGTTGGCGGTTGGTTTTCTGTAAACAGTAGTATCAATTGTATTGTCTGGATTTTTGGTTATTTTAATATCCAGGTAGTTCAGTGTATTGTTAGTTTCGTTTTCCATTGTGAATTTTATGTTTTTATCAAGGTTGTTGAGGTCGTTTAGAATTTTATCAGTGTCGGAATTTTTCGGGAAAACGGTAAAAACGTCGTCAACGTAACGCGTCCAGATTTTACTTTTATTGATAATATTTATAGTGGAGTTTTCGATGAGTCTCATTTTTAGTTCTGCGAGGATCTCTGAGATGGGTGACCCCATGGGAACGCCTTGTTTTTGTCTATAGATGTTGTTATTGAACTGGAAGTATGATTCGTTTAGGAGTAAATTATTAGTTCGGATTAAGGTTTCGCTAACTTTATTATCGCCGTATGTTTCTACTATTTTTTCGTTAACAATATTTTCAATTTCAGTAGTGTCTATGGAGGGATAAAGTTCCTTAACATCAAAGCTTGACATTAGATCATCAGAGTTTATATTGATATCACGAAGTTTTTGTATGAATGCCACGTTGGAGTTTATAGAGAGATCGGAGGGGGGAAGGAGAGATTGATAAATATTTTTCATGTAGCGTTCTAAAAAATAAGTGGGACCTTCTGATTTGTTAACTATGGGACGTAAGGAGGGAGGATTTTTGTGGTCTTTATATTTAGCGAAGAGGCGGGGGATAATAGAGGCAAAGTTGTTATTAGATGGAGGAGTGTTGTGGGGCCAGTGTCCGGTTTTTAGTAGATCTTTAATTTTATTGTTTAGTTTATTTAATGGGGAGGTTTTAAGTTTCTCAGCGTTTAGTTTGTTTATCGTATCTTGCATAAGTTCGTTGTAGTTAGTGCGGTTTAATATTGTGATAAGGTTTGTTTTATCAGATTTTAAGATAGCAATATCCTGATTATACTAACCCCAGAACTATCAACGATCGCGAACACGCACGAATCCCAAAAGAATGGAGCCAACTAATCAAAAGATCCACCAATACGAAGAGAAGTGTTGTCAAAATTTGGGAAATTTATTTGATTTATTCTTGCTTCCATGTTGTTTTCTCTGTAAACTATAAATGAATTAGGTTGTTTTTATTACATCGTTTATGAAAAGAGTTTGATTCAATAGGATAGCTGATAAGTTTTAAAAGGTTTAAATAGGTTTTGTTTACATTATACGAAAACGTTTTTATCTTGAATAAAGTTAATGTAATTTTTACATGGAAGTAATTATGGATATAAATTAAATTAAATTAAAGTAAATGTGAAATATTGCCACTTACTGTTTATTCTGAAAGATATACTTTTGTTGTTTTGTATAACATCTGGAAATTTAAACGATGTTTATCATCGGCATTTTTGTTCACGCGTTCTTTCAGCGATTGCTAAATTAAACTAATAAGTTTAGTTAAAGTTCAATAGATGGCGTCGTGATTATTTCCGAAAGGAAAAATGCAAATTAAGTGTGACGTTACTTGAAATCGCTACTTATTGGATGCATGTTAGAATCCTTTGAACAGTATATAAGAGCTAACTTCATTGCATTCGGCGGTCAGTTTTTAGTTTGCTGCATTAGCGATAGCTCTGTTTGCTAGTCGTAATGAAGGTGTTATATTAAGTTTTAAACATGAAAGTTGTTTTATTAAATTACTTTTCCTTCATTTAAAATAATTTCTTCAGATATAAGTAATTAAAATACAATGTGGCTTTAGTTCAAGTTTGTTTACCTTTTCTCCCGTTTCCCTTCCGTGTAGTGTTGCCGTTCATTATAAAAAGTTTGAACCATGGAGTCAGGTATTTGAGTCTGTTGTTCGTTGGCCTTTAGGGTTAACGTCGTATGCCTGCCATGTTCTTTGAGAAATGTTGTTTGTTAACTTTAAGAGTTGACATCGTTTTTTCCATTTTATATAAGGTTTAAGATTAACTATTTTTGAATATAAAGTTTTAAATTGAGTTAGTGCTGGACGCTAATTTTTATCACTTGCCTGAGATGAATTTAAATGATTGTTTCAACTTTTATTAAATATTTCAATTGTTAAGTTTTAATTTTTCTTGTTAAGTTTGTTCAATAAAATTGTTAGTTTGTTTTATAATGACTTTGTCATTCTTTGAACTGCCTTATACACATTAACTTAAGTCTTTGAGCTAACTAATGGAGTTGTTTCCACTGCATGATATTATGCTTTGCTAAATGTTAAATTAAGCCATATTGGCGACAACAAAGGTTATGGGCTACTTGGTATAGTATTACAGCCCATTGGTTGGTATTTTTTTTAAAGTTAATTTTTTTTGGCAGTTCTAATTTTTTTTTGAGAATGGCAGTCAATATTTTACCTAGTATTGAAAAATTGGGAACAAACAACTATCATACTTGGAAAAAGGATATTCGTTTTGTGTTAATTGAGAAAAATTGTTGGAATATAGTGAATGGGAGTGAAACACTACCGGAGGAGAAGGACGGAGCAGTAACAGGGAAAGGTCACATAAATGACTTTAAGCAAAGAGCTAGGGTAGCACTTTCAACTATTTATTTAAATGTGTCTCCACAGTACAGAAGTTTGATAGACAGTTGCGAGTGTCCTGTTGCGGCCTGGAAAATTTTAAAGCAAAATTTCATTAGCGATTCAAGAGCGCAACACATGCAGCTTGTAAATGAGTTGTTCCATTGTGTAATGAAGCCTGGTGAGAGCATAAATATGTATGCATCACGAATCTCCAAAATTGCTGACGAGTTGAAGGAGTCTGGACATGAGATGGAAGATATATATCTTTGCTTCCAGCTGCTGAGGAATGTTCCTGACAAATTTGAGTCGGCCACCCAGTACATCTTGCGTTGGTCTGAAAATTTTGAGTTCAAGAAAATAGTCGTGGAACTAGTAGCTGAAGAAACGAGGCTGAAACTCAGGGATACAGATCGAGGAGCCAATAGAGTCGAAGTCCAGAATGTTCACCATCAGCAAAATGGTAAGAAATCATTTCCTAAATCTATCACCTGCCATCGCTGTGGTCGTCGGGGACATATTAAAAGAAACTGTTTTGTTAATTTAAATAAACAGGACAATAGTACTTCTGAGAACTCTAAATTTAATTATAGTAAATCTAATGTTAAAAGAGCTAACTCTGTCACCCGTAACAAATCTAAACAAAATTCCCCCATGTCTTATATTGCTCAATCTTGCATAAGTAATTCTGATGATGAGTGCTGTTGGGCTTTCGATACCGCGGCCTCTCATCACTTTTGCAAGAATTTAGACTATTTTTCTGAATATAATCCTATTGAAGGTGAAAGTTTATTTGTTGCCGTTGACGGAGTTAGTTTTCCTATTATTGGTAAAGGTTCTGTTCATTTGATTTTTGATGATAATTCTTGTATTTTGCAAAATGTTTTATATTCCCCCAGACTAAGAAAAAATTTAATATCTGGTCCGAAAATGGACATTAATGGCGCCAGTTTCTCTGGTAGAGGAGGAAAAATTGATGTTATTGGTAGAGACAACGTAAAAATCTTTTCTGCTGTGCTTGACAATGGTATTTACAATGTTTACCCTAAAGTTTATAAAAATGTTGATTTTAAAGATAATGGGGGGCACGTTTCAACTATTACTTCAACTGTTAATGTACCCAGTAATAAAAGTATTGAATTTTGGCATGGCCGTTTTGGACATGTTAGTCCAGAACTTATAGTTCATACTAGCAAATGTAATGGGGTAAAAGGTTTACCAAAGTTGAAACGTGGAAATTTTTTTTGTGAACCTTGTCGTCTAAGCAAGCAGAAAAGGATTTCTTTTAAATTAAATGAGAACTTTCAATGTAAATCTCCTTTAGAGAGAATTTTTATGGATGTCTGGGGACCGATAAAAATTTCTGGTAACAATGGGGAGAGGTTTTTTCTATCTATAATAGACATGTTCTCAAGAAAAACTGCTTTATATCCTATGTCTGAAAAATCGCAGGTGTTTTCAATTTTTGAAAAACACATAGCTAGAGCTGAAAGGCAGTTAGGGAAGAAGCTTAAGTTTTTGAGAACAGACAATGGTTCTGAGTTTGTTAATGACAGTTTTCGAAATTATTGTGAAAAGAATGGTGTCACACATGAATTAACCAATACCTTCTCTCCTGAGCAGAATGGTTTGTGTGAACGCGTAAATCAAACTGTCTTAAATTGTGCCAGAGCCATGTTAATAGATAGTGGACTGCCCCTCACTTTTTGGCCAGAGGCTATACTTTATTTTGCATATACATGGAACAGAGTAATACACAAAGGTCAAAGTAAAACCCCCCTTGAATTGTATAGTGGACATAAACCATCAGTTAGGCACCTTAAGCCGTTTGGGTTGATCACATATGTAGGTATCCCTAAACAGAAGCGGTCTCATAAGCTTGACCCTAAAGCTCAAAAGGGTGTTCTTGTGGGTTATGCGTTGCGAACCAAAGGTTACAGAGTCTGGTTAGAGGAGGAAAATAGAATTATAGAAACTTTGAACGTTACGTTTGGTAATTCCCTCTTCAGCAAAAACAGTGGAGCCGTGCTGGGCACCTCTTCAATTGATTTGGATCTGTTCGGGGATAATCCAGTAGATCGTTCTGGATCCGATCCTGTTGATGTAATCCTTCAGGACAGATCTGATGAGGTTGTTGAGGATGACCCAATAGCAAGTCCTGTTGATCCTGAACCAGATGTTGTATGGGTTCGTAAACCTGTCCCAAGGCCCACAGGAAAACGTGTGGATATTTACTATTATCCTGAGGGGTCAAGTACAAGGCTGAGGTCAATGAATGATGTCCAAAAATATTGTTCAAATCATAATTTAAATTTTCTGCCGGAACTTTTTGACTTTTCTGGTAATAATCTTTTTGAAGGGGTGGTAAAACAAGAACCTGTTACTTCTGTTTCACAGACTGAATGTAAGAAACTTATCTGACTAGATTTAACTGTTCCAAAAACTTTTAATCAAGCCTTAAAATCTGAACAATATCTAAACTGGAAAATAGCTATGGATGAAGAAATTGACAGCATGCGTAGTCGCAAAGTCTGGCACCTGGTTGAGTTACCAAAAGGCAAAACCCCGTTGGGAAATAGATGGGTTTTTGCAGTAAAACGAGATGAGCATGGAAACATTGCTCGTTTCAAAGCAAGATTAGTTGCCCAAGGGTTTAATCAGGTGAAAGGCGACACGTTTGATGAAACATTTTCTCCAGTTGTTAACTTTTCAGTTGTTAGATTTTTCTTTTCTCTTTTGGTGTCCCATTTAAATTGGTTTAATTCCCAGTGTGATGTGAAATGTGCTTATCTGTATGCTCCCTTAGATGAAGAGATATACATGTATCAACCACCTGGGTATGTTGTCAAGGGCAAGGAACATCTTGTATGTAAACTTGACCGAGCATTATATGGGTTACATCAAAGTGGACGTTTATGGTTTTATGAGTTAAATCGTGTCCTTTTAGATTTGGGTTTTGAAAAATTTAATTGGTGCAATTGCACATACAGGTTTAAAGATTTTATCGTTCTACTTGTTTACGTAGACGATATTGTAGTTTTTGGTAAAACTCAATCACAAATTGACAATGTGATTAGTTTATTGGGACAGAAATTTGATTTGAAAGTTTTAGGAAAGACTAAGAAACTATTGGGAGTGGAATTTGAGTACAATAATGGAGACGTTCAATTGTCCCAGTGTACTTATATAGAAGAGATTTGCGAAAGATTCAAATCTTTTCATATCCCTGTTTCTTCTCTTCCAATTGTCAAAGGCTTGAAATATTCAAAAAAAGGACTGTCCGACAAATCAACTTGAAATTGATGAAGCATCCAGGTACCCATATAGGAGTTTGCTAGGTTGCTTATCTTTCGTTGCTGGTCGTACACGTCCTGATATTGCTTATGCCACAAATATTTTTAGCCAATTTCAGAGCTGTCCTGGTCTAACTCATTGGAATGGTTTGGTCAGATTATTAGGATATGTTTCTTACACTAAATATTATAAACTTAATTTAAAATGTAATAAACCAGATTTAATAGCTTTTTCAGATGCAGATTTTGCAATGAACCGTGATGATTTTGTGTCAATGGGAGGGCAAATAGTTTTTTTGGATGATAGTCCTATTTCATGGAGGACGTTTAAGGAGAGGGGTGTAAGTTTATCCACCATGGAGAGTGAATTTATCTCCATGTGTGAAGGTGTAAAGGAATTAAAGTGGTTTGACCATATACTGGAAGATAGCTACAAATTTAATTTAATTTCTGGTAAACATAACTCTCCTGTTCTATATGCTGACAATCAATCCGCTATAGATTTTACAAAATCTCCCATTGAAAATAACAGGTCAAAACATATAAATGTTAAATTGTTTTTCATTAGGGAATGGCTTTTCGAGGGGCAGTTCAGTCTTAAATATATTCGTAGCAAATTAAATTTGGCAGATCCTTTCACAAAATCGTTAACTAAATCTGATTTATCAAAATTTATTAATAAAGTTTTCTTAAAGTAAATATAAATTTTTTTGGAACTATGTTTTTCTATAAGGTTTTTTTTGGAGCTATGTCTCATATAAATTTTTTGGGAACTATGTTTCTCTATAAAGTGTTTTTGGAGCTATGTCTCCTATAAAGTTTAAATATAAATTTTTTTTATGGAAGTGTTTCCATAAGTTTGTTTTGAAAACTGTTTTGCACATGATTCAGGGTTTTCATGTTCCCATTGAAATTGTATTGTATAATATAAGTTTAATTAGTTTTTATTCCTTGGTTGGGATATGTGAGACACGGCGCCGTGCGAATGATTTTTGTATTATGTGAATGTTTTTCATATTTCATGTTCTTCATATTTATGGTTTGAACTCATCTTAATGTGTTAATGTTTTTTTTAATGGGGATATGGAAATTTTGTATATAAATTGTGCTTAATGTTTTCCTATTCTTTTCCTATTTTAGTAGATTGATTAATGGAGAACTGTTTGTGGAAAAAAGCTTTGTATTTGGAAGAGCAACATATGAACTGAAGCTGACCAACAACAAAATGTTTCTAAATTTTTTTTCCAGTAGAAGTTTTACTGTGTGTATTTTTCTTTATTGTTATATGTAAAAATTTCAGGCAACTGATATTTTTTTTAAAGAAAACCAACATGGTGGGGGGCATTGTTGTCAAAATTTGGGAAATTTATTTGATTTATTCTTGCTTCCATGTTGTTTTCTCTGTAAACTATAAATGAATTAGGTTGTTTTTATTACATCGTTTATGAAAAGAGTTTGATTCAATAGGATAGCTGATAAGTTTTAAAAGGTTTAAATAGGTTTTGTTTACATTATACGAAAACGTTTTTATCTTGAATAAAGTTAATGTAATTTTTACATGGAAGTAATTATGGATATAAATTAAATTAAATTAAAGTAAATGTGAAATATTGCCACTTACTGTTTATTCTGAAAGATATACTTTTGTTGTTTTGTATAACATCTGGAAATTTAAACGATGTTTATCATCGGCATTTTTGTTCACGCGTTCTTTCAGCGATTGCTAAATTAAACTAATAAGTTTAGTTAAAGTTCAATAGATGGCGTCGTGATTATTTCCGAAAGGAAAAATGCAAATTAAGTGTGACGTTACTTGAAATCGCTACTTATTGGATGCATGTTAGAATCCTTTGAACAGTATATAAGAGCTAACTTCATTGCATTCGGCGGTCAGTTTTTAGTTTGCTGCATTAGCGATAGCTCTGTTTGCTAGTCGTAATGAAGGTGTTATATTAAGTTTTAAACATGAAAGTTGTTTTATTAAATTACTTTTCCTTCATTTAAAATAATTTCTTCAGATATAAGTAATTAAAATACAATGTGGCTTTAGTTCAAGTTTGTTTACCTTTTCTCCCGTTTCCCTTCCGTGTAGTGTTGCCGTTCATTATAAAAAGTTTGAACCATGGAGTCAGGTATTTGAGTCTGTTGTTCGTTGGCCTTTAGGGTTAACGTCGTATGCCTGCCATGTTCTTTGAGAAATGTTGTTTGTTAACTTTAAGAGTTGACATCGTTTTTTCCATTTTATATAAGGTTTAAGATTAACTATTTTTGAATATAAAGTTTTAAATTGAGTTAGTGCTGGACGCTAATTTTTATCACTTGCCTGAGATGAATTTAAATGATTGTTTCAACTTTTATTAAATATTTCAATTGTTAAGTTTTAATTTTTCTTGTTAAGTTTGTTCAATAAAATTGTTAGTTTGTTTTATAATGACTTTGTCATTCTTTGAACTGCCTTATACACATTAACTTAAGTCTTTGAGCTAACTAATGGAGTTGTTTCCACTGCATGATATTATGCTTTGCTAAATGTTAAATTAAGCCATATTGGCGACAACAAGAAACGAAGCCGATGTTTCCCGATGACAACAGTGAAGAGAGCTGTCACATTTCACCTGATGACGGGTGCGCTAGCGCCTGAAATGCATTGTGAGAATAACTAGGACTTATGTAAGGTAAATTAGTTTGTTTTTTAATGTGAATTGTCGTCCTATAACAAAAGTAATTAGTATTTCAAATTCTAATTATGATTATATTATTTTTAATGCATCAGTCGAAGGATATTTTCAAGTATTTTTATATTATCGAAAGTGGGATTCGAGATTTCACCTGATTTACATGTTTTAAGGTGTCCTGATTAGGTTTTCTTTTGTATCTCAGCTACTAATTAAAATAATTTCATAAGTAATACATCATTTGAAAGCTTTGTTGATTTGGAATTGAACAGAAGATTACAGAAATTTCTACCGCCAGATGGCGCTGTAATATTTTAAAATTTCAATATTTCAAATTCTAATGAGCGAAGAAGGTGTTGTAAGTTCTAAAACGGCGATAAGGCGCCACCAAGCGGGTCTTAGCTAAAGTCAGAAATTTGAAAGATCATAACATGGTGAGCGAACAGGCTGTTTCAGATATTGAAAAGGGAAGAGGGTGCCGAAGGCGCTACCACACAGGAATTTACTGCGATTAAATTTTTCAATAAGCTATTTTCACTATTTATCAATAAGCTGTTATTAGACCTGAAACGGGAAAAAGGCACCGCAGGCGCCACCGAGCGGGAGTTTCGTAAAGTCAGATTTTTCAGGGATCACGAACCAGCTGGTCGCCGAAGGCGGCTAGTACTAACAATAAAAATTCATTCACTTGATAAAATTTTAACATCACAGATAAGGATTTCAAGAAATATTCGCTTTAAGATTCTATCCTATATAAAATATTTTGGTATTTTGAACTACGTATATTAGCATCATGAATTATATTAGCAATATGTATAAAATTTTTAAAGTAATAATGACATTTGTCAGTTTTGTTAGATACATAATTTAATTTTTCAAAAATTTCTATTGTTCACGTTTAATTAAATATATTTCTTTTTATACGAAAAAAGAAATGAATGTGTAAACTTCTTTGGTGACAGATTAATATGTTTTCAAGCTAATTTTATGAAGTGCACTCGGAGGGGGCATCTTCATGTCGAATCACGTGACTGTCCTACCTACCGTCATTGTGTTAAGGTGCCTATGCATATATGTATAAAGATAGGTTACTATACTTGAAATTTACCTATATTCTTATTCATATTCATATTTCTTGAAATTGAGGAGCATTTTATTTTCCAAGTGAAATGATGTTTTTGTAAATTTCATGGAAATCAAATTATTAAACTATTATCTCATATTACATTGCATCGAAAAAAGAGTCAGCTATGCCACAATATACTCTGGATTGCAAGAGAAAACACTGCCTGATTCTTTGTTATCTGAATGAGAACATCTAAACTTTTTATGCAGGTATGTAAAATAAAGTTATTTTTTGAATGTGCCAGGAAATTCCTCATTGTTGAAACAAAAAGAATTATCATTAAAGTAATATCCTTCTAAACATGCATTTTGGTACCAGCGGAAGTCATCTCTTTGACATTTTGTAGCAATAATAAATTATGCTCGGATTAAATAATAATAATATCTTTGAATAACCATGGTAGGCTGTTGGTAAAACATTGAGCTCGTAATCGGATGATTGCAGGTTCGATTCCCAGACAGGCCAAAACCCAATAAAAAATTACACCCCCCAAGATGCTGTAAAATTCTCGATACCCTATTTCTGAGTAAGTATGCGAGCCTTTTCTTTCAAATCATACCATCGATAAATTTGAAGCACGCATTTCATTAAACCATGTGATTAAAGCTGATTCTATTTTTTCAAATCTGTTGCATTGTATTCTATTTGAACCATTGATGCATTTGTAATGACATCTTTATTTTTTAGAATTCCTTTCAGTGTTGATTCTGGCAGATTAAAGTGAGCCTTCTTTGATTGCAGTACATTGTTCTCCTATTCTTAATGATTTCGACAAGTGTTCATTTGGTTTTTATGAATCGCCTTTGTTAAACGAAATTCCATAAAAACCACCCTCCTACCATAGATTTCATTGTTAATAACACAGGAATTCAGATAAGAAATATTGTTCATTACACTGTAACAATAGGGAAAGGAACATGCAGATTTGTACTTGTGATTGTGAAAAATGTGAAATTGCCTGAATCGTTTAAAAAGTGAGAGAACAGTTGTATAGCTGAGAGAAATTTAGAATTATTTCCCATGAAGTGTGGACAGGACAGAGTGAATTCAGCTTATAAGCAAGAGAGTTGTTCATATAAGTGAGAGATCATTGTATTTTCCAAAGGATCTGACAGGGCCTGATTTCCCAAGGGGCAAGTGCCTGGGCCTTCATTTACAAGCTGGCCACGAAAATTTAAAGCATTTTACATGTACAAAAAATTCATTTTGAGCCCCCCCAGTCGATGATTTTGCTCTGGGCTCCCACTTCTTAAGTCAGTCCCTGGGATCTCAAATAATAAAGTTCCCATAAATCCACTAGAAACCACAGGCATCTATAAGATACCACTAATGCTGCTAGTCTTACAAAATCTTGGGTCCCTGGGACCCATGAGTTCCAAAAATCTGGGTCTTTTTATCAAAAAAAAAAAAAAAATTCGTCCCCATATGAATTTAAATTTATATATTAAAGATATAAAATAAAATTTTATGTTACTGTAATTGAAAAATAGTTTTTTTATGAATTTTAACCAGCTCTTTTTGAGATTGTTTTAAAGAGCTAATATTATAAAAGACATGGTTGATGTTAAGAAGCAATTGAAAACATTTAGCTCATTGTGCTGTAGAACAAGGAAGGAAAAATGAATAAGAGAAAATACAATATAATATATATACTGGGTGATTCAAAATAGATGATACAGCAATTATCTCGTAAACTAAGAAAGACAGAAACTTACTTCCAATTACAAAATTGGTGAAAATTAAGAGTAGATTTCAGATATGGCATTTTTTCGTACAAGGGGCTGTATACATATTAAAATATCAAATTTAAATTTTATATGGACCCTCCTATCATATGACTTACATTTAGAAAAATATTCTCCTCAATCTAAGAAGAAAAAAAAAAATCTAAGTGAAAATTTCGCTGAGTTATTGCAATTTGAAAATTCTAGCATTTTTCGCCAAGTCTTAAGGGGTTGTATCAAAAGTGAGAAATTGTAATTACTATAGATTTTGTAATAAGGCATAGATTGATCAGCACAAGGGGGGAAAAATTTATTTTTCATTCAGGGGAAGACGGCTATTTTAACATGTAATGTCAGTCTTTCCCTGAGTGAATACACACGAGAGCATGCAATAAAAGTGAATTTTCAAATTCATTTTTCTTTCTTTTTCTTCGTACTTTCTCTTACCTATATACATGGTAAGGAGAAAGTATTGCTTTTGAGTCAAATTTTTGAAATTTAGCTTTTGTTAAATTTACACCTTTTGAGATACCCTAAATTCAAAATGTATGTGTGTGTGTCATTAACACATCTCAAGAAGAAATAGTAGCAGGAAGTGTGTATCTAATAGGGATGCTACACTAAACTATTCATTGAGATTCTATGAATCAAATTTCTAGTACATCTATAGGCTGCCCTAAACAAAATTAAATGAATATATTTGTTATTTACTTGTTAAATAGGAGCAAAGAATTCACTTGAAATCTTTCAAAACTTTTAAAAATACTTTTTGCTCCTGGGTCCATCTTCAGGGAACTGTTGTGTTTTGCCTTGTCTTTCTTTCACTTTCCTACAATATTGCGTGCCATCTGTCGTCTAGGTTTTCATTGGTGTGTTTATCGTTGCAGCTCTTTTCATTGGCCATTATCTCTATAGTTTCGCTCATCATTGCCTAGTTGTAATTATTAAAATTAGCAAGTTTTTTAACATTTTGGAAGTCTATTTTTTCTTGATTGGATTTAGTTAGTGTGACAGTTGTTTTTTCATAGTTAATATCGTTTTTGTGTTTGTTTATTCTATTCTTGATTTTTCTTTTGATCATGCCTATATAGTAGCCAGAAGTATTATTTTCAGTGTTAAATTCTATTTGATAGATACCAAAATTGCAATATTTTGCTAATCGATGCAATTCTGCAACGAAGTTAGCTACCATTTCACCAGCACCTTGTGTTGAAGTTGTACCTTTCGACGATTTCCGATGGCACAGGGTCGAATTCTTTATTTCAATCTTTCGTGATGTAGGATTATTTTTTAAGTATCCTTTTTGATTATTTTATTCAAATGAAATGCATACATATTCATATTTTTTCAAGTTCAATTGGAATCTTGCCAACTATAGTATTATAAAATGTCGAAATAAATTCCGTTTAAAAAAAAAAAATTACATTTTAGTTAATTGAAACATATATCAAAAAAGATTTTTATAATACACATCTGCGTCCTGATTAAAAAAGCTTTCAATAAAAAATAGAACGCATTAAAATCGGCCTAAACTGTAACATAGACAAAGGCTTCAAACTTATACCATTCCTCTTTATTTGGTCGGGGTTTAAAAATGGGTATTTTGTTTGAACATTTTTCATCTTAATTCATCTTCATTACTCTCTGTTTTGCAAAAACATATACACACACCACCATGATCACCAGTTTCAATAACAACTACTACACTGTTGTCACCAACAATAACTGTTACATACAACTTAGAACATGAAATTGTTTGCACCCCCCTAGGTCTGATGCTGGCTACGCCCATGTAAAAGGCTATTAAAAGTGTGATGAGATCATTCTATAGAAAAATTTATTTTTAAAAGTTGCATCTTTGCAAGCATCATTTTAAACCTAACAATACTTTAAAGATATAAACAAAATAGGAACACTAAAACGAGAAGCCATTGAAATAATTACTACTCATAAACTACTCATAACCCCATAAACTTAAATTCTCTTAATATCCAAAAAATAGCCCCTTTTAACAACCATCATTACACACTAAAACGAGAAGCCATTGAAATAACTACTAATGCCCATTCTGAAAAAGGACTGGAAGCATAGCATCATTTCAGCAGCATGCAATGGAAAAGCAAAATGAAGTGAAGAGAGGGACGGAGGCAAAGAGAAAGGACAGTCACTTAGCGCAATGAAGATGGATCGAAATATATTTGCTCAGCAAAAAAAGGGATACCTTGTGTAAGGTATGTTTTAGCAATTAAAATATGAACTTTCATTATAAATTGACTAAAGAAACGCAATAATAAAAAGGTTAAAACATTAAGTTTTTTAAACAAAAAAACATGCCTAAACTACAAAAATTTCCCAAGATTTTGCTAGTCTTTTAATATTCTTCCTCTCTTAACATGTTTTAATTTGCAGGTAAGCAAATTCAACTAAGTTGGCCTAAGAAAATTCAACTATTAAATTTTTTAACAATACAGAATAATATAAATTTGCATTAAGTTCGTAAGACTGTTAGGTTTCACATGTTTAAATGATTTTAGTTGCAATTTTAAAATAAAGGATTTTTTTTTAAATTTTTATCATCTCATATGTAACTCCTTAAAGTGAGCACTTTGATGTCAAAAAATAGATGCCAAAATTGAAAATAAAGTGGTATAAGTCAGCATTTTCAAATTGCAGTAACTCTGCGGGATTTTCACTTAGAAAGATGTTTATTTGTTTTGTTTTGTTTTTTCTTCTTCTTAGAGCAAGGAGAATATTTTTCTAAATATAAGTCATATGATAGGAGGGAGCATATAAAAATTAAATTTGGTATTTTAATATGTGTACAGCCCCTTGTAGAAAAAAAATGCCATATTTAAAATCTACTCTTAATTTGCACCAATTTTGTAATTGGAAGTATGTTTATATCTTTATTAGTTTACGAGATAGTCACTGTATCATCTATTTTGAATCACCTGGTATATATATATATATATATTTAGAAAATCTTAAAAATACAACCTTTTACTTTCTTCATGTCTTTTTTCTTCAGATTAGTTTTGCTTGGTCTCTGACATCTCGGTGTTCGAAACTGAAGTTTCACGCCTCCTTCTACTTTTAAAGATTCTGCGCCATTGACGATTGAGCAGAGCCCCATCGTTGCCATTGCAATTGTTTAAATTTGTTAAAATTTCGACTGACTCCCTGATTGCTGCGTAACCGTGGTTGTGATAGTTGGCCAACTTTTTTACTTGTTCAAATTTTATATTGATCTCTTCATTTTTGTTTACTTGAGTTAAAGCATTTGTTATTTTACCGGTTGTTATATCGTGACTATGTTCTTTAATAAGCGTCTTTATTTTTCTTTTTGTTTTCCCTATATAACACACTTCGCTATCTTGCTTATTAGTACATGGTATTTTATATATTCCTGCGGTTTCCAAAGGGTTTATTTTATCTTTGTCACTTCTGATTAGCTGAAAAATATTGGGGTTAGGCTTTATAGGTACATTTATATTGTGTTTTGCTGCAACTTTTTTAATTTTATTTGATATTCCGCGGTCATAAGGAATTGAAGTGGTGTATTTAAGTTGTGGCTTTTGAAAATTATTAATTTTATTTAAACATTTTAATCGTTTCTTTAATAAATTATCTATTAACTTGTTTGAATAGCCTGCTTTCTGTGTAAATTGTTTAATATTTTTTATTTCATTTTTTAAAATTTTATAATCTTTACAAATTATTATTGCACGGTTGATATGGGCTTGGATAGCATTAATTTTGTATTTAAAAGGGGTTTTACTGTTTTTATGGATTATTTCATTGCTGCTATTAGGTTTTCTGTAAACTTGGGTGGTTATTTTATTAGTATGGCGGTCTAGGAAATTTAATTGTTTATTATTCTCTTCTTCAAGGGTGAATTTAATGTCAGGGTCTATTTGATTTAAGGTGTTTAAAATTTCTGTGGGGTCTGTTTTTTGATCTATTATTGCAAAAACGTCGTCAACATAACGAAACCAATGATAAATTTTACTTTTAAGTTTTTTATCAAAATTATTTTCAATTTTACGTAATTTATATTCTGCTAGAAAACCTGAAATAGGAGACCCCTTTGGGACTCTCTTGACTTGTTTATAATATTTTTCCATTAAAAGTAAAATAATTTTCATTTAATAAGAAATTAGTAGCAATGTTCAAAGTTTGGGCTATTGATGGGTTCGTGTACTGTTCATTTATTTTTTCATTTATTAATTTAGCAATATTTTAAATGGCGGAAATTTATAAAAATTTACTTCCCCCCTCATCCCATAGCCTAAATTCCACCGAAGATTTCATCAGTAAAATTTATGATATTAAAATACAAGAAAATTTTCAATTTGTTAGTTTCGACGTAGTAAATCTTTACCCATCAATAGACATAAAAAATATTGCTAAATTAATAAATGAAAAAATAAATGAACAGTACACGAACCCATCAATAGCCCAAACTTTAAACATTGCTACTAATTTCTTATTAAATGAAAATTATTTTACTTTTAATGGAAAAATATTATAAACAAGTCAAGGGGGTCCCAATGGGGTCTCCTATTTCAGGTTTTCTAGCAGAATATAAATTACGTAAAATTGAAAATAATTTTGATAAAAAACTTAAAAGTAAAATTTATCATTGGTTTCGTTATGTTGACGACATTTTTGCAATAATCGATCAAAAAACAGACCCCACAGAAATTTTAAACACCTTAAATCAAATAGACCCTGACATTAAATTCACCCTTGAAGAAGAGAATAATAAACAATTAAATTTCCTAGACGTCACCATCAACCGCCATACTAATAAAATAACCACCCAAGTTTACAGAAAACCTAATAGCAGCAATGAAATAATCCATAAAAATAGTAAAACCCCTTTTAAATACAAAATTAATGCTATCCAAGCCCATATCAACCGTGCAATAATAATTTGTAAAGATTATAAAATTTTAAAAAATGAAATAAAAAATATTAAACAATTTACACAGAAAGCAGGCTATTCAAACAAGTTAATAGATAATTTATTAAAGAAACGATTAAAATGTTTAAATAAAATTAATAATTTTCAAAAGCCACAACTTAAATACACCACTTCAATTCCTTATGACCGCAGAATCTATAATAATAAATGGAAAGGTTTGTCTGTCTGTCTGTCTGTCTGTCTGTTCTTTTATACGTTCAGCCCCTATTGAACGCAGAAGTACAAGAATTGCCATACGGATGCTCTGGAGCCTTTCCGATGTTTTCCTCGAAACAGAATTTAAAAATCTTAATTAGTTTCGGAGATATTAATTAAAATGCTGACCCATATCGATCGCGAAAATGACCAAAAATCCTTATTGCTTAAAAAGACGCATTCTATCAGCATTCAGCAGACGATTTTAACGGCTGTCTCTAATGGAAAAAAATCATGTGCAAGTCATTAATGTCACGTGATCTTTAACTGGGGTTAAAAATTGCAAATTTCAAAGTGCTTCAAATTTTCTTTTTCGTACACAGCACTTAATATACAACCTATTCAGCACAAAAACAACCTGCAGTTAAAATTTCATCAAATTTCATTAATAAACAAAGCAGTTACATTTTAATTGCTAATTAAAATTTATTCTAACACGTAATCTATCTTTCAATAGACGATAGGAGTTTCCATAGCAACAAAATACATTTGAAGGAACTAAAAAATGCTTTTTCTTTTTCTTTTTACTTCCATTACCGGACTACCGTGGTATATATAGGTTTTGGGATTGTTCCTGATTAGGTTTTTTTTTGTATCTCAGCTAATAATTAAAATAATTTCATAAGTAACACATTATTTGAAAGCTTTGTTGATTTGGAATTGAACAGTAGATTACAGAAATTTCTACCGCCAGATATTTTAAAATTTCGATATTTCAAATTCTTATTAAATTATTTTTAATACATCATTCGAAAGATATTTTTAAGTTCTTTTAAATTATCGAAAGTTTTCACACGTTTTGAGGTCTCCTGAATCAGTTTTCTTTTGTATCTCAGCTACTAATTAAAATAATTTCATAAGTAATACATTATTAGAAAGCTTTTTTGATTTGGAATCGAACAGTGGAATACAGAAATTTGTACCATCAGATGGCGCTGTAATATTTTAAAATTTAAATATTTCAATTTCTAATTATGATTAAATTATTTTTAATACATCATTCGAAAGATATTTTAAAGTTCTTTTAAATTATCGAAAGTTTTCACCAGATTTACACGTTTTGAGGTCTCCTGAATCAGTTTTCTTTTATATCTCTGTTATTAATTAAAAAATGTTCATAAGTAATACATCATTTGAAAGCTTTGTTGAGTTGATACACATTTTAAAGTACTTTTACATTATCGAAAATGGAATTCGAGATTTCACCCGATTTACACGTTTTGAGGTTTCCTGAATCAGTTTTCTTTTGTATCTCAGCTACTAATTAAAATAATTTCATAAGTAATACATCATTAGAAAGCTTTTTTGATTTGGAATCGAACAGTGGAATACAGAAATTTGTACCGCCAGATGGCGCTGTAATATTTTAAAATTTCAATATTTCAAGTTCTAATTATGATTAAATTATTTTTAATACATCATTCGAAAGATATTTTAAAGTTCTTTTAAATTATCGAAAGTTTTCGCCAGATTTACACGTTTTGAGGTCTCCTGAATCAGTTTTCTTTTATATCTATGTTATTAATTAAAAAATGTTCATAAGTAATACATCACTTGAAAGCTTTGTTGAGTTGATACACATTTTAAAGTACTTTTACATTATCGAAAATGGAATTTGAGATTTCACCCGATTTACATGTTTTGAGGTGTCCTGATTAGGTTTTCTTTTGTATTTCAGCTAAATCTTTTAAATTATCGAAAGTTTTCACCAGATTTACACGTTTTGAGGTGTCCTGAATCAGTTTTCTTTTGTATCTCAGCTACTAATTAAAGTAATTTCATAAGTAATACATCATTAGAAAGCTTTTATGATTTGGAATCGAACAGTGGAATACAGAAATTTGTACCGCCAGATGGAGCTGTAATATTTTAAAATTTCAATATTTCAATTTCTAATTATGATTAATTTATTTTTAATACATCATTCGAAAGATATTTTAAATTTCTTTTAAATTATCGAAAGTTTTCACCAGATATACACGTTTTGAGGTCTCCTGAATCAGTTTTCTTTTGTATCTCAGTTGTTAATTAAAAAATTTCATAAGTAATGCATCAATTGAAAGCTTTGTTGAGTTGATACACATTTTAAAGTACTTTTACTTTATGGAAAATGGAATTCGAGATTTCACCCGATTTACAAGTTTTGAGATGTCCTGATTAGGTTTTCTTTTGTATCTCAGCAACTAATTAGAATAATTTCATAAGTAATACATCATTGGAAAGCTTTTTTGATTTGGAATCGAACAGTGGATTGCGGAAATTTCTACCACTAGATGGCGCTGTAATATTTTAAATATCAATTTCTAATTATGATTAAATTATTTTTAATACATCATTCGAAAGATATTTTAAAGTTCTTTTAAATTATCGAAAGTTTTCCCCAGATTTACACGTTTTGAGGTGTTCCTGAATCAGTTTTCTTTTGTATCTCAGCTACTAATTAAAGTAATTTCATAAGTAATACATCATTAGAAAGCTTTTTTTATTTGGAATCGAACAGTGGAATACAAAAATTTGTACCTCCAGATGGCGCTGTAATATTTTAAAATTTCAATATTTCAATTTCTAATTATGATTATATTATTTTTAATACATCATTCGAAAGATATTTTAAAGTTCTTTTAAATTATCGAAAGTTTTCGCCAGATTTACACGTTTTGAGGTCTCCTGCATCAGTTTTCTTTTATATCTCTGTTATTAATTAAAAAATGTTCATAAGTAATACATCATTTGAAAGCTTTGTTGAGTTGATACACATTTTAAAGTACTTTTACATTATCGAAAATGGAATTCGAGATTTCACCCGATTTACACGTTTTGAGGTGTCCTCATTAGGTTTTCTTTTGTATCTCAGCTACTAATTAAAATAATTTCATAAGTAATACATCATTAGAAAGCTTTTTTGATTTGGAATCGAACAGTGGAATACAGAAATTTGTACCGCCAGATGGCGCTGTAACATTTTAAAATTTCATTATTTCAATTTCTAATTATGATTAAATTATTTTTAATACATCATTCGAAAGATATTTTAAAGTTCTTTTAAATTATCGAAAGTTTTCACCAGATTTACACGTTTTGAGGTGTCCTGAATCAGTTTTCTTTTGTATCTCAGCTACTAATTAAAGTAATTTCATAAGTAATACATCATTAGAAAGCTTTTTTGATTTGGAATCGAACAGTGGAATACAGAAATTTGTACCGCCAGATGGAGCTGTAATATTTTAAAATTTCAATATTTCAATTTCTAATTATGATTAAATTATTTTTAATACATCATTCGAAAGATATTTTAAATTTCTTTAAAATTATCAAAAGTTTTCACCAGATATACACGTTTTGAGGTCTCCTGAATCAGTTTTCTTTTGTATCTGAGTTGTTAATTAAAAAATTTCATAAGTAATGCATCAATTGAAAGCTTTGTTGAGTTGATACACATTTTAAAGTACTTTTACTTTATGGAAAATGGAATTCGAGATTTCACCCGATTTACAAGTTTTGAGATGTCCTGATTAGGTTTTCTTTTGTATCTCAGCAACTAATTAGAATAATTTCATAAGTAATACATCATTGGAAAGCTTTTTTGATTTGGAATCGAACAGTGGATTGCGGAAATGTCTACCACTAGATGGCGCTGTAATATTTTAAATATCAATTTCTAATTATGATTAAATTATTTTTAATACATCATTCGAAAGATATTTTAAAGTTCTTTTAAATTATCGAAAGTTTTCACCAGATTTACACGTTTTGAGGTGTCCTGAATCAGTTTTCTTTTGTATCTCAGCTACTAATTAATTTCATAAGTAATACATCATTAGAAAGCTTTTTTGATTTGGAATCGAAGAGTGGAATACAGAAATTTGTACCGCCAGATGGCGCTGTAATATTTTAAAATTTCAATGCTTCAATTTCTAATTATGATTAAATTATTTTTAATACATCATTCGAAAGATATTTTAAAGTTCTTTTAAATTATCGAAAGTTTTCGCCAGATTTACACGTTTTGAGGTCTCCTGAATCAGTTTTCTTTTATATCTCTGTTATTAATTAAAAAATGTTCATAAGTAATACATCATTTGAAAGCTTTGTTGAGTTGATACACATTTTAAAGTACTTTTACGTTATCGAAAATGGAATTCGAGATTTCACCCGATTTACACGTTTTGAGGTGTCCTGATTAGGTTTTCTTTTGTATCTCAGCTACTAATTAAAATAATTTCATAAGTAATACATCATTAGAAAGCTTTTTTGATTTGGAATCGAACAGTGGAATACAGAAATTTGTACCGCCAGATGGCGCTGTAATATTTTAAAATTTCAATATTTCAATTTCTAATTATGATTAAATTATTTTTAATACATCATTCGAAAGATATTTTAAAGTTCTTTTAAATTATCGAAAGTTTTCACCAGATTTACACGTTTTGAGGTGTCCTGAATCAGTTTTCTTTTGTATCTCAGGTACTAATTAAAATAATTTCATAAGTAATACATCATTAGAAAGCTTTTTGATTTGGAATCGAACAGTGGAATACAGAAATTTGTACTGCCAGATGGCGCTCTAATATTTTAAAATTTCAATATTTCAATTTCTAATTATGATTAAATTATTTTTAATACATCATTTGAAAGATATTTTAAAGTTTTTTTCAATTATCGAAAGTTTTCAACAGATTTACACGTTTTGAGGTGTCCTGAATCAGTTTTCTTTTGTATCTCAGCTACTAATTAAAATAATTTCATAAGTAATAAATCATTAGAAAGCTTTTTTGATTTGGAATCGAACATTGGAATATAGAAATTTCTGCCGCCAGATGGCGCTGTAATATTTTAAAATTTCAATTTCTAATTTTGATTAAATTATTTTTAATACATCATTCGAAAGATATTTTAATGTTCTTTTAAATTATCGAAAATTTTCCCCAGATTTTCACGTTTTGAGGTGTCCTGAATTTTTTTTTTTTTCTTTATCTCAGTTATTAATTAAAAAAAGTTCATAAGTAAGACATCATTTGAAAGCTTATTTGAGTTGATACACATTTTAAAGTACTTTTACATAATTCAAAATGGAATTCGAGATTTCACCCGATTTACGCGTTTTGAGGTGTCCTGATTAGGTTTTCTTTTGTATCTCATCTACTAATTAAAATAATTTCATGAGTAACACATCATTTGAAAGCTTTGTTGATCTGGAATAGAACAATAGATTACAGAAATTTCTTCCGCCAGATGGCGCTATAATATTTTTAAATTTCAATATTTCATATTCTAATTATGATTAAATTATTTCTAATACATCATTCGAAAGATATTTTAAAGTTCTTTTACATTATCGAAAGTGGAATTCGAGATTTCACCTGATTTGCAATTTAAAGTGCCCTGGTCAGGTTTTCTTTTGCTTCTCAGCTAATTGAGTAAGACCGTTCAAAATTGATATATGCAAGTTAATTAGGAGGGGCTGGAACGGTGGGGAAGGAATAGGCGCGCAGCGCGCATGGGTTTTGGACCCGGTGCGAATTTTTACCCGGTGATAAAAGATTTTTTTAAATTTTATTCTCTTAATAAAAGTTTGAGTTGAGAAGGAGTATGCGTGTACAGCGCACGTATATCCTCAAACGTGCGCGCGCAGCGCGCATGGGTCTGTGCTGCCGAAGGCAGTGGCGTCCCGGTGTGAGTTTTTACCCGATGAAAATGATATATTTTTTAATTCCTTTTCTTGAGAATGAAAGTTTATGAATAATAACATGGAATTTTGAGAAGTCATAAGGATGGTGAAGAAATACGTGCGCGCAGTGCACGGGTCTACGCTGCCGAAGGCAGTGGGGACCCGGTGCGACATTTTTCCTGATCAGATTTTTTTTTTTCTTTTTTTATCACATGATCAAAATTAATGCAATTTTGATAATTCATTAATTATTGTGATTCATTTAAAAATAGTGACCAGCGAAGCGGGCGTAGCCTGAGAAAAATAAAAAATATTTATTTTTCTTTTTACTTCCATTAATAAAAACCGTAGATAATGGAATTAGAGATTTCACGTGATTTACATGCTTTAGAATGTCCTGATTAGGTTTTCTTTTGTATCACAGTTACTAATTAAAATAATTTCGTAAGTAGTACATCATTAGAAAGCTTTTTTGATTTGGAATCGAACAGTGGAATACAGAAATTTGTACCGCCAGATGGCGCTGTAATATTTTAAAATTTCAATATTTCAATTTCTAATTATGATTAAATTATTTTTAATACATCATTCGAAAGATATCTTAAAGTTCTTTTAAATTATCGAAAGTTTTCACCAGATTTACACGTTTTGAGGTGTCCTGAATCAGTTTTCTTTTGTATCTCAGCTACTAATTAAAATAATTTCATAAGTAATACATCATTAGAAAGCTTATTTTAGTTGATACACATTTTAAAGTACTTTTACATTATCGAAAAATGGAATTCGAGATTTCACCCGATTTACACGTTTTGAGGTGTCCTGATTAGGTTTTCTTTTGTATCTCATCTACTAATTAAAATAATTTCATGAGTAATACATCATTTGAAAGCTTTGTTAATCTGGAATGGAACAATAGATTACAGAAATTTCTACCGCCAGATGGCGCTGTAATATTTTTAAATTTCAATATTTCGTATTCTAATTATGATTAAATTATTTCTAATACATAATTCGAAAGATATTTTAAAGTTTAAAACTTGGTATATGGAAGTTAATTAGGAGGGGCTGGAACGTTGGGGAAGAAATAGGCGCGCAGCGCGCATGGGTTTGGTACCCGGTGCGAATTTTTAACCGATGATAAAAGATTTTTTTTTTCTTAATAATAAAAGTTTGAGTTGAGAAGGAGTATGCGTGTACAGCGCACGTATATCCTCAAGCGTGCGCGCGCAGCGCGCATGGATCTGCGCTGCCGAAGGCAGTGGCGTCCCGGTGTGAGTTTTTACCCGATGCTAAATGATATATTTTTTAATTCCTTTTCTTGAGAATGAAAGTTTATGAGTAATAACATTGAATTTTGAGAAGTCATAAGGATAGTGAAGGAATATGTGCGCGCAGCGCACGGGTCTACGCTGCCGAAGGCAGTGGGGACCCGGTGCGACATTTTTCCCGATCAGAATTTTTTTTTCTCTTTTTTTATCACATGATACAAATTAATGCAATTTTGAGAATTCATTAATTATTGTGATTCATTTAAAAATAGTGACCAGCGAAGCGGGCGTAGCCTGCTAGTCTATAATAATAAAAGGAAAGGTTTGTCTGTCTGTCTGTCTGTCTGTCTGTCTATCTGTCTGTCTGTCTGTCTGTCTGTCTGTCTGTCTGTTCTTTTATACGTTCAGCCCCTATTGAACGCAGAAGTACAAAAATTGACATACGGATGCTCTGGAGCCTTTCCGATGTTTTCCTCGAAACAGAATTTAAAAATTTTAATTAGTTGTGGAGATATTAATTAAAATGTCCACTCATGTCTAATCTAAAAGCGATCTCAAAGCAGAAAAAGTGGAAAATAAATTAGAAATATTTGTCCGATCGTTACAATTTCGATACCAAATGAAAGGGGCATTTTTTCTGAATCTAAGTGTGCAAGTGGTTTATCGGTACAACAATTAGATTTTTTAAAATTAACTAAAGTATGAATTTTCTGTGGCAACATCATTTCAAATGCCAGTAATGAAGACCCATCGTCTGTCATCAAAAAGGAAATGATTGCAACCGATCAAGATGTCACGTGTTTTGTAGTAGGGAAAAATATTGCAATTTTCAATTTTTTTCAAATTTTAATTCACGTTACATTTGAATTCATATTCGGCCTAGACAGCATATTATAAAGCTACTGTTCAATTTTCATGAAAATATGTGGATAAACAAAAAAAATGAGATTAAATTTTGTATTATATTTTCAACTATTTTAAATTGAGATATGCCGTTGAAATTTCGTAATATTGGTGTTTTTAACGCCCGATATTTCGATTCTGAATATTTTTGAAAGTGTAGAATTATTAGGAAGGGCTTGAAGGGGAGGGGGGGGGGCAAGCAAACGGCCAGAAAAAATAAAAATAAATAAATAAAAAGAGTTACAGCGTTTGAAATTGTTATTATTAGGTTTCAAGAAAAGATAAATCGATTGCGGATATTTTCAAGTGTAAAATTATTAGAAGGGACGGAAAGGGGGGGAGGGGCAAAAACGTAGAAAAGGAACGGTTGTTTCGGAGAAAACAACGGAAAACCCAGAACGCCTTTATTCTTTTATATTTTGCAGAATTTCGAATTCTGATACTCCTTTCACATTTCATACTATGGATTTTGAACAGTATTTAGCCCGGAATTACCCAAGTTTCGGAGAAAACCACGAAAGAGTCAGACATAAATCGTTTTATAATAGTGTTTATATCATCTTTGTATCTCAGCTTCTAATTAGCATAATTTCAAAAGTAATATGTCATTTTGAAACGTATTTGAATGGAATTTCAAGAGTAGACGCCACAAATTTCTGTCACCTTCCATTAACCGACTATCATAAGTAATGGAATTTGAGATTTCACGTGATTTACACGTTTTAAGGTTTCCTGATTAGGTTTTCTTTTGTATCTCAGCTACTAATTAAAATAATTTTATAAGTAATACATTATTTGAAAGCTTTATTGATTTAGAATTGAACAGTAGATTACAGAATTTTCTACCGCCAGATGGCGCTGTAATATTTTTAAATTTCAATATTTCGAATTCTGAATATGATTAAATTATTTTTAATACATCATTCGAAAGATATTTTAAAGTACTTTTATACTATCGAAAGTGGGATTCGAGATTTCACCTAATTTACACGTTTTGAGGTCTCCTGAATCGGTTTTCTTTTGTATCTCAGGTACTAATTAAAATAATTTCATAAGTAATACATCATTTGAAAGATTTGTTGATTTGGAATCGAACAGTGGAATACAGAAATTTGTACCGCCAGATGGCGCTATAATATTTTAAAATTTCAATATTTCAATTTCTAATTATGATTAAATTATTTTTAATATATCAATTGAAAGATATTTTAAAGTTCTTTTAAATTATCGAAAGTTTTCACCAGATTTACATGTTTTGAGGTGTCCTGAATCAGTTTTTTTTTTTGTATCACAGTTATTAATTAAAAAAAGTTCATAAGTAATACATCATTTGAAAGCTTATTTTAGTTGATACACATTTTAAAGTACTTTTACATTATCGAAAATGAAATTCGAGATTTCACCCGATTTACATGTTTTCAGGTGTCCTGATTAGGTTTTCTTTTGCATCTCATCTACTAATTAAAATAATTTCATGAGTGATGCATCATTTGAAAGCTTTGTTTATCTGGAATGGAACAATAGATTACAGAAATTTCTACCGCCAGATGGCGCTGTAATTTTTTTAACTTTCAATATTTCAATTTCTAATTATGATTAAATTATTTTTAATGCATCATTCGAAAGATATTTTAAAGTTCTTTTATATTATCGACAGTTTTCACCAGATTTACACGTTTTCAGGTCTCCTGAATTAGTTTTCTTTTGTATCTCAGCTACTAATTAAAATAATTTCATAAGTAATACATCATTCAAAAGCTTTTTTGATTTGGAATCGAACAGTGGAATACTGAAATTTGTACCGCCAGATGGCGCTGTAATATTTTCAAATTTCAATATTTCAATTTCTAATTATGGTAAAATTATTTTTAATACATCATTTGAAAGATATTTTAAAGTTCTTTTAAATTATCGAAAGTTTTCACCAGATTTACACGTTTTGAGCTGTCCTGAATCAGTTTTCTTTTATATCTCAGTTATTAATTAAAAAAATTTCATAAGTAATACATCATTTGAAAGCTTTGTTGACTTGATACACATTTTAAAGTACTTTTACATTATCGAAAATGGAATTCGAGATTTCACCCGATTTACACGTTTTGAGGTCTCCTAATTAGGTTTTCTTTTGTATCTCAGCTACTAATTAAAATTATTTCATAAGTAATACATCATTAGAAAGCTTTTTTGATTTGGAATCGAACAGTGGATTACAGAAATCTCTACCGCCAGATGGCGCTGTAATATTTTAAAATTTCAATATTTGAATTTCTAATTATGATTAAATTATTTTTAATGTATCATTCGAAAGATATTTTAAAGTTCTTTTATATTATCGACAGTTTTCACCAGATTTACACGTTTTGAGGTCTCCTGAATTAGTTTTCTTTTGTATCTCAGCTACTAATTAAAATAATTTCGTAATACATCATTAGAAAGCTTTTTTGATTTGGAATCGAACAGTGGAATACAGAAATTTGTACCGCCAGATGGCGCTGTAACATTTTAAAATTTCAATATTTCAATTTCTAATTATGATTAAATTATTTGTAATACATCATTCGAAAGATTTTTTAAAGTTTTTTAAATTATCGAAAGTTTTCACCAGATTTACACGTTTTGAGGTGTCCTGAATCAGTTTTTTTTTTTTTTTTTTTTTGTATCTCAGTTATTAATTAAAAAAAGTTCATAAGTAAAACATCATTTGAAAGCTTATTTTAGTTGATACACATTTTAAAGTACATTTTCATTATCGAAAATGGAATTGGAGATTTCACCCAATTTACACGTTTTGAGGTCTCTTGATTAGGTTTTCTTTTGTATCTCATCTACTAATTAAAATAATTTCATGAGTAATACATCATTTGAAAGCTTTGTTGATCTGGAATGGAACAATAGATTACAGAAATTTCTACAGCCAGATGGCGCTGTAATATTTTTAAATTTCAATATTTCATATTCTAATTATGATTAAATTATTTCTAATACATCATTCGAAAGATATTTTAAAGTTCTTTTACATTATCGAAAGTGGAATTCGAGATTTCACCTGATTTACAATTTAAAGTGTCCTGATCAGGTTTTCTTTTGCATCTCAGCTAATTGAGTAAGACCGTTCAAAATTGGTAGGGGCTGGAACGGTGGGGAAGGAATAGGCGCGCATGGGTTTGGGACCCGGTGTGAGTTTTTACCCGTTGATAAAAGATTTTTTTTTTAATTTTATTTTCTTAATAATAAAAGTTTGAGTTGAGAAGGAATATGCGTGTACAGCGCACGTATATCCTCAAACGTGCGCGCACAGCGCGCATTGGTCTGCGCTGCCGACGGCAGTGGCGTCCCGGTGTGAGTTTTTACCCGATGCTAAATGATATATTTTTTAATTCCTTTTCTTAAGAATGAAAGTTTATGAGTAATAACATGGAATTTTGAGAAGTCATAAGGATGGTGAAGGAATACGTGCGCGCAGCGCACGGGTCTACGCTGCCGAAGGCAGTGGGGACCCGGTGCGACATTTTTCCTGATCAGAATTTTTTTTTCTCTTTTTTTATCACATGATAAAAATTAATGCAATTTTGAGAATTCATTAATTTTTGTGATTCATTTAAAAATAGTGACCAGCGAAGCGGGCGTAGCCTGCTAGTATCAAATAAAATTAAAAAAGTTGCAGCAAAACACAATATAAACGTACCTATAAAGCCTAACCCCAATATTTTTCAGCTAATCAGAAGTGACAAAGATAAAATAAACCCTTTGGAAACCGCAGGAATATATAAAATACCATGTACTAATAAGCAAGATAGCGAAATGTGTTATATAGGGAAAACAAAAAGAAAAATAAAGACGCGTATTAAAGAACATAGTCACGATATAACAACCGGTAAAATAACAACTGCTTTAACTCAAGTAAACAAAAATGAAGAGATTAATATAAAATTTGAACAAGTAAAAAAGTTGGCCAACTATCACAACCACAGTTACGCAGCAATCAGGGAGTTAGTCGAAATTTTAACAAATTTAAACAATTGCAATGGCAACGATGGGGCTCTGCTCAATCGTCAATGGCGCAGAATCTTTAAAAGTAGAAGGAAGCATGAAACTTCAGTTTCGAACACTGAGATGTCAGAGACCAAGCTGGGGTGCCCCAAGCGAAACTAGTCTGAAGAAAAGAAGACATGAAGAAAGTAAAAGGTTGTATTTTTAAGATTTTCTAAATTAAAGTTACTTCATGGTTTAATATTATTTAAAGTATATACAGTAGAGAGCCAGAAATCCGCCGACCTAAAATCCGCCAAAGTCTGAAATCCGCACAGCTTTTCAGACACAATGAAATTTAAGTTTCAAAACTGCAAATCAGAATTTTTGTAAAAGATCTTGAATGCAGATTTTGTGCTCGCATTTTATGATTACAATACTAAAAATATGAAAATCTGCAAGAACCAAGTTGCTGATAAGTATATTAAATTAATCAAAAGAAAATTATGATTCTTATTATGATGATGATACCAATGAGGAAAATAATAAATTAATTTTTAAAAATGCTATTTGATGAAGGTATAGTTGTAAGGAAGAATTCAGTTAAATTCTTCGCAAAATAAATTTGTGTTACAAAATAAGAATTAATAACTATTTGCAATACGCACACACACACACACACACACACAAAAAAAAAAATCTCATTTATGTACGTGTGTATGTTCAAGTGTAGCTTAAAACAAACTGCATGTGAACAGATTTTGTCTAAATTTGATGAATATTTTTTCATTTTAATTTATTGTTTTCATTATAAATATTTTTTTAATGTTCAGTGTTATTCTTATGTACCTAATAATTTAATATACAAGTGAAATTGTGTTACTATTTACTGGTATATGTTTAGTTTGATTAATATTCTGCTTTTATTATTCAAATTAAAAATGATTTTTTATGGGCTCCAAAATCCGCCAAATCCTAAAATCCACACAACCTCTTGTCCCGAGCTGTGCGGATTTTTGACTCTCTACTGTATATATATATATTTTTTTTTTTTTTTTACTGGGAACTCCATCTTCTGTATGACAGAATACCAAATGAGTATGCATGTCAGTATTTTTTATCATTTTTTTAATTTCTGAATATTTATCTTATTTAGGATGACACAAATGATGTTGTTGGTGAGGAAGATGAAGATGAAGAGGAAGACAGTGAAGCTAGGTCGTGGCGCCGGTGACTTGTGCCTTTTTTAATTTTGAGGTCCAATTGTATAAAGATTGTCTAAGAGACTTGAATAATTTGTAAATTTTAAATGTAAAGATGATAATAAATGCTTTTCTGGTTATAATTTTCTTACATATTTATTTTTTTATCTCATAATATACTAAAGAGATATGTAATCTACAGACCGTAATACGTTTAAACTCTTTTGTGTGTCATTGTGTACTCTATAAAGCAGTAACTTCTACAGCATCCATGACCCCCTAAATATTTGTACCTAATTTCAAGTGAAATAGATTACTATCAGTCTCTGAGTAACTTTTGGTTTTGACAAGGAGACATCACGACATGGAAAATTTAGATAGGGGCAAAATTGCACAGAATCATAGTATCCTATGAAGGTAGCAACATATTAAAGCAGTAGCAGGCACAATCTTTAGAAAAAAGCCTTTAAAGTTTCAGTAATTACTTAATAGTGAAACTTTGCCAGCAAACAGTTAATGGTTCGTAGCATAAGCGATTCCAATATGGAGGTCCCAAATTCTATGATATATATATTAAACTTTTATTAAATTATTTATTTTAAACATTTTATTATTTACTTTATTTCATAATTAAATTCAAAATTGAAAAATATAATTAATATTTATTATTTATTTGTGGAAAAAAAAAAAAAAAAAAAAAATGTAGATTTTATATTTTCTGTTTGTAGTATTTATAGTCTCTATATATTATTTTTAAAAAAAGTTACTGTCGCTGACGTCAAATTTTTTTCTGTGCGACCACATCTCCTCAGAGGGCAGGGTTTCCATGTCATAAGAACAGAGCCATCTCTAACAAAAGCAAGGTCAAGTGCAAGGCCCTTTCCTCTGAAACTTATTATTCCCCCTGTATTTTTTTCACATACCATACAATCATTTGATTTCAAAATAATATATATGTACATAAGTTGTGTTATGTTTTTATTTTTGCAAAATTTTAGTGTACTCTATGTCTCATATACAACATATAGAAAATATACAGAGCAGCTTAAAAGCAGTCGAATACATTGCTTTCTACTTGATATAATTGATAGAAATGCTCTTTTAATCATACCTAAAATTATGACTGTGGTTAAAGCTACGGCAGCAGTAACTTTAATGGGCAGTCATATTACGCATGCGCAAAAGGAATGCCAGAGTCTTGTGCCGGATGATTCAGAGAACGAATCATCTTTTGAATGAATCTGTTTTACGGCAGTCAATTTCACAGCTCACGCTCACGGAAGGAAAGGAAATGATGTTGACGGTGCTACTTTCGGCTACGGTAAATCTGGTTGCTGGGGTCACATATTTACATATCTTATATTTATTATAAATGTGAATGTCCATGAATTTATTTGACTGCGTTTCATGCCAAAACTGCTCGACAGATTTCGATGAAATTTGTAATGGAGATAGCTTATACCCTAACTTACAAAGTTAGCTGCCTTTTATTCCGAAAAAAACTTTGTTTTTGTTATTTTTATGCATAAAATAGCAATTTTGTAAGCTAATAATAGCAAAAAATTAGCCATTTAAATTTTATCTATAATTTAATTGTTGCCAAAAAAAATACGAGTTTATTTTTTTTTCCAACAGGAAAATAAATACATTTATCTAAACATGAACAATGAAAAAAAAAATATGCATCTCACAAAAATTGACATCATTTTTAATTTAAAATTTCTTTTACACATTGATAAAGTGCTAATATAGTTTACAATGCTAATATATGTTGTACTAAAATCAGTTTTATTTATAGATCCTCCTGGGTGATTTTTTAAATTGTTGCGTTGAAGTACACCGAAAATGTTTCGCCAAGAGGTTTAATTTAGCAACAGCAATTTTAATCTGGGTAGTTCAAGAAAAATGTAAAATTTATAAAATATTACAAAACGAAAAAAAAATAAACTGAAATAGTAGTCACATAAATGATCTATTTTTATCTGAGTAGATAATTTTATAGAAAAAAAAGTGCAGTTTTAAAAATAGAAAATTTATTTCATCAAGCACTATTTTAAACCTAAAAACCATTAATGAAATAAACAGAATATGAAGGGTTCTTATATGTTAACGAAAAGGTGTCCGATAAAACGCTTTTTATTTTTATGCAAGAAATTATACGAAAACAAAAAAAAAATCGCTAATATGGTGACAAAAATTCAAAAGCCGCCAAGGGAGAGATATAATAAAGTTGTGTAGCACAATAATGTTTATTTATTTATTTATTTTTTTATATACGAATCACTACGCTAATTTAACATACAAATAAATGAGCTGCTGTGTGTGACTGCACTTGCACTCTGTCGCGCAGAAATATTTGATTTATTCAAATTAATATTTAAATAAATAAATAAAGATATGTTTAATAGAAAGCATAGTCTTGGAGACAAACTTGGCGAGTGGGCGACCAAATTTGGTGAAAAATGGCACTTTAGGGTTCCCGATGTTTCGAAGCTCTCCGACACACGGGAACATAGACCTTGAGCTTACCAAGGGATTCTCGATGGAGTCATCTCCAAGCCCCATCGCCAAAAGTTATAAGTAGGTGTGAGTTAATGAAGTGCCCTGTGGCAGAAATTTATTATGCTTTCTGCGACAAGTTTCATCAACACCAAAATCTTTCTGCAGGAATAGTTTGTGAAGTTAACATTTACGAATTCAAAATAAATTATTTTTAAATAGTAAATAATATTCAGTATAACCAATGTATTTAAATTTTACTTTGGCACAAATACATATATCTGCACGATTGCAAGAAAATACTTTTTTTTTTTTTTTTTTCTTTTTTTAAGAAAGATGAAAATAAATCTATTGATCTTAATTGCTTCAGAATTTTTGTTCACATTAATATACAATATTGTTTATAAAATATTCAATGAATTCAAACTATAAAATGCAGTAACACATCAAAAATAATCTGCAAATTTTTTTAAGGCATTTAAATCATGTTCATTACTTTTTTTTTTTTTTTTTTTTTTTTTATGATAAATATATATATTTAAATACACAAATGCACTTATTTCATAAGGTGCAAACGAAACAACATAAAATATAATACAGAACTCAAAATTAAAATACAACAAATTAAAAGTAAAAATTAATATAGAATACTGAATATTATAATAAAATATAAATAATTTACAACATTTATAGTTTTTGAGATTTTTAAAAATATGCACGATAACATTCTAATACACAAGATTAATTTTTTATATTATATACAAATAGCATAAAGATGTGTATTTGAAACCTATAAAATGTGATTTGACATTAAAGAATTCAGAATATATAATTATACCATCATTTAAATACATAAAGTAAAACAGAATACAAGATCTAAGTAACACAATTATAGACAAAGCATAGTCGAAATATTTTCATAAAGATTAAGGCAAAAGAAATGTTTAATTTTTAAGGAAATGTTGAAATCTGAAATGTAAGAGATTTCATGGATAAAATCTATAATAGAAAATAATGATTACAGATGAATGAAATAAATAGAAATCAATTAAAAGCAATATTTGATATTGATATCTATACGAATAAGTAAATAAAAATAAATAAATAAAAGCATTTGTTGTTTAATTAGTATTTATTCAAAACAACTACTATTAGATAAAATTCCTTTTGCTTACAAAAAAAAAAAAAAAATCAACAAAAACTTTGGTTTGATTTTTATTCAAAATAACTATTTAATTTGCAATATTTCAATTAAAAAAATTAACATTTTTTAAGAATTCAAATATTTAAAAAATGAAATGAACAAGCTGTAGAAACTAATGATAAGAGTATTTTTGTAAAATAAATTAATAATTTTTTTAACGACTTCATATGCTTAAACAACGAAATTTAAAGCTAAGAACTTTTATCACAATTACAATAATTAATGATTAGTAAAGAAAAAAATTAGAAAAGTTACCAATTTTGTAACTTAAGATACCCATTAATATTTATTGCTAAAATCTTTTACTACATATAAAATGCTAAATATAAAAAAAAGTATTTTTAAGATTAATTTCATAATTTTCTATTTTTTGAAGCAAGGTTTGAAGGTTCATTTTCTATTTTGCGTATAACTACAGATGTTACAAATTTCTCCATAGTCTTATTTCTGTATATATTTGTGAAATGTATTGCATAGTTTGAACCAAACATTAAAACTAATGCAGCTTTAAAAAATTTACATGTATTTACTACCACGCACGTATGCACGCTTCGCATGCATTAAGGAAAACAAAATCACTAGATGCAACTAATTTGTCGTGCGTAAATCAGAAAATGTATGAGAATCGGTACAGCAGCAATCACGCACTTAAAAAAAAAAAAAAAAAAAAAAAATCACTGGATGTAGCTATTTTGTTATGCATGCGTCTGAAAATGCATGAAATATGAAATTCGGAAAATGGTCGCAAAGCCACATTCTTTCGAAAAAACCTATTTTTGCAATCCAATAAATACACACGACACGAGCGGCAGGGGCGGCGCGAAAACAAAGTTTGAAGACACGAAAATGAAGTTCCGATGTGAAGAGGTTACCAGTGAAAAGTGTCGATACACCGAATTATATCACCACATCACGAATTGCTAATGCATGCCGTATCAAAGCTAACCCAAGTGAGTTACATCCACTTTATCTCCTCTCCTTATTCAGGATTGAGGCTGCAGAAACGAAAATTTGTTTTGCAGAACAGTTTGTACCATTCTTTGAGTTTCTCTCTCTCTCTCTCTCTTTTTTTTTTTTTTTTTTTTTTTTAACACAATGGCAAAATTTATTTGACTTAAGTAAAATCTTTCTGCAAGAAGATTTTTGTTTCTGCGACATTGTCGCCGTGTCGCCGTGTTTCTGCCACGGGGATGAAGTGTATGTGTTTTTGTGAAAGAGTATGTAGTCACTGCGATCCAGAGTTATTCAGAGACCTATTCTGAGTCATTGCACTTTAGGGATTGAGCTCTAAGCGACTGGACATTTTTCGTGAGTGAGCGAAAATTTTTGCTGTGGTGTAGTTGATGTTATTTGCTTTACTCCTGTGGAACACAAGTGACTATTTTTTGGACTGTCCCCGAACATTCATCGAATAATGACTTATACTGTACGAGTAACAGTTTCAACTGTTTCCAGAATATTCGAAGAATTAACACCAGCTATTGCACTGTTTTCGAAAATATTTGTTTTAATAATAGTTTTGTTGTACAGATTCGAGAAATTAAAAAAATGTTTGATATTGCCAAGTAGGTCCCATACTAAAGTTGTGACGAAAATAGTCGCCAATCGAAATATATTCAGTTACAAAGAAATCATTTAAATATAGTGTCCAGCGAAGCGGGCAAAGCCTGCTAGTATCATATAAATACTTTTGCTTTAGCTCAAGTATTTGGATCTTTTTTTTTTTCTAGTTTCAAAAGAGCTGTTAATCTAATAAATCTTTTAAACGCTAAAAACTTTAAAGCGAATTTCTAGTTAAACATACAAGTCAGTGTTTTATATATGTGTAAACAATTAATAAATAAATAAACAATAAAACGACATTTCGGAATTTAGTTATTAAATATTAAACATAAGTTAACTTTCAAAACTAATGCTTACATTACCCTACTGAATGCTTGTTGAACCAATTTATTTGACAAAAGATAATAAAATATTATAATTTGCATTAAACACTAGGTTCAACATTTGGAAAAGAGGGATGAACTCTTAGGGCCACTTTAATGCTTCTTGTAATTATTTTCAAAGTTGCATTCTTTAAGTGTTGATTCTAGAATAAAAGAGTAATTGAGAAAAAACTTAAAAAAAAAGGGCATATTTTTTTTTAGGCAATATTTGCTTTCTTCTTCTTCTTTTTTTTTTTTTAGGTAGATTCCTTATAGGAGATCTACCTATTGCAATGGTTCTCATGACACGACTTCTGGAAAATTTGTTCATATCTTCACCGATCATGACCCCTAGAACCCAAAACCACCCTCCGTTCAAAAGTTTATATATATATACATATATAGGTATATATATATATATATGTATAACGCTTTTTCCCATGTTAAGTTGTGAACACGATAACTGGAGTAATTTTTATTTAAATTTAACCAGCTCAGGATATGTTGTCAGGACAGTAAAAATCTCGGTCGAGTTCGTAGATGGGGCGTCCAGCTCAAAGGGAGTGGAAATTGTGGGGGGTGGAAATTTTCATATGCCCATAATTTCTTTAATATTGAAAATAGGAAAAAGATTTACACCAGTCGAATTACCGCCTTACCCTAAAGAACAATTTTTGTATTTAAACTTTTTCGATAACTTCAATTGCTTAGAAGTTATAAGCTAAAAAGTGATTTTTCGTGAATTGTGTTGAAGCCGACATTTTCTATAGCTTTCATTGCAAAAATTTATTATCTGATGCTTATGTCACGTGCAAACGATAATAAAAAAGATCACTGAAAATATAATAAAATTTTAATCACGTTTTTAAACAATATAATAATCTGATTAAAAAAAAAAAAAAAAAAAAAGCTTAATTTAACAGAAAATATGACGTCACTATTACAACAATGTACTGAGAAAAATGAAATAAAATTTTATCCGTGATTTTAAAGAAATAAAATAAAAGTTAATAAATAAATAAATAAATATGTAAATAAAATCAACATATCTTAGGGCTAAGCAGATTTAGACTTAGCTTTATGACATAGATGCTATAATGTAAAAGATAAATGTCATCGTTTAAAAAAAAAAATCGTGTAAATCGATGCTAAACGAAATAAACTGGCATGATAGAAAAAGTAATAAATTTGGGGACATTTAGATATTATCCCCTTGACAAATGAACTAGGGACGATTTTAATGAATTTTCCGTTGAAGTTTATTTTCATGAAAACTTAAATTTAAATTGTATTTCATTACTCGAATTCCCTTATTTTGATAAATAAAATTATACCATTAAAAAAAAATAAATAAATAAATAAAATAAATAAAAAATAAAGAACACTCTTTTATTGAAAAGTGAACTAATAAAGGTTTTAGAAAACTATTACATACTTTTAAATCTTTATTAAAAAAAATTAATTGTTGCCACTCGACATTATACAAATACATCCAAATCCTGTGTCACATACGATAGTTTTGTATAAATACATATTTTTTGTTTGCCCCTGGAACCTGCTCCTGATAGGAAAAGTGCCTGGAAACACTTGTATCTAGTATTGTCATTGATTATGAAGTCGTGTGCAAAATTTCAGGCCCTTCGGACGACAAGAAGTTGCCGAAAATTGAATTGCAAAATTCCGTTACATACATTAATAGTTGCATCATATCAAGTTAATAAAAGTGTGTTAATTAAAAACCTAGTTAAACGCTTTAATTAATCATTTAAAAATATAAAATTAAAATAATACGTCAATCTTAATACAAATATCGTTTGTGGTGAATAGTTTAGAATGTCAGTTTAGGCAAGAATTTAAAATTTACAATAGAGAGTAATACGTTACAGCTTCCTTTGACTTTTTATCTTGTCGAAATAAGATATTGGTCTCTGAAGAGATATGAGGTTTTCGCGTGGAAAGAAAATATAATGACACCAAAGCTGCCTTTCTCCACCGCCAAGCTCGCCAAATTTTGTCGTCAGACAACAAATTATGCCGCCAAGTCGAAACTTTTGTCGTCAACTATCAAATTTTGCTGCCAAATCACAAATTTCATTGTTAAGTCGCAAGTTTTGTCACCAAAATTTCGCCAAATCATACAATTTACTAAATTCATAACAATTAACATAGAAATTCAGCGGTGGCAAATGGTCCCATGTTAACTAATGTTAATGTTCCAGCTTATATCAACCAAAACAGTTTCACTTTACAATTTTTATTCATCTGACAATAAAAATCACAAAAACCCAATACAAAACTCTCAATAATTCAATAAAAATTACAATGAAATAACTATCCAAAAACTGCTACCACTTAACTGTATTTGACTTGACCATAGCAACGCCGGGCTTACCAGTGCTTGACCATAGTAAGGTCACAAGTGCATTTTCACGTTTCTATTTTTTCTTTAAAAGAAAGATATTGAACAACAGTTATATGGATTTTAAATAAAAATTATAATTTTGATTAAGCTTGGGTAGTGAGGGGGGGGGGGGGGGGGTAGACCAATAGCCCCCTCCAGGATTCACTATTGCTGGGATTGTATATCTTTAAGACTTCTATTTGTTGAATAATTATGAGCTTGTTTTCTAAAAAATTGAAACATTTACAGACCAATAAATCTAGCCTAAAATTTTAAGTAGATTAAATCCCTTTTGTAGTTTAAAATTAAATTTCTTGAAAACAGAATAGCGGTTTAAATAATACAATGTGTGAAAACAAAGCCATTGGTTAAGTATTAATCCATATGTAAAATTTCTTTACATTTGTAATATTAACGTAAAGGAATCTACCTTTGCCTTTAAGCTTGCCGAAAAGGGATTTTTTTTAATTACACTTGCCGAATTTTTCCATATTTTTTTTTATCCTCTATGTTTGATTTTTGTTTGTGACAAAAGTAAACTGTTTATATAATTTTTATTTATATTCACTTGTTCATGCACTGCAGCTAAACTGTCTTCCAGAATGATACAATGTAAAGAAAAATATTTTAAAGCCTCTATACACTTAAAATTTCAGTAAGGGCCACCAGGTGTTAAGATGCTTTAAAATGCCTGCTGGTACTGCACCCTGCTAAATTATCCTAGAGTCAAAACTATTTTTTCGATGACATTGGAAAAAAAATATTTATTATGTTAATATAAACGAGTTAAGAAAATGCTAATAATATAAAAATGCTGAATTAAATATTGAAAAATAAAGGCACTTTTTTGTTTAAAGAATGCCAATCAACAGTTTGGCATGTTTCTTCCTGCAATATATTGCCAATTTATGTTCAATACATTTAGCTCAATTAGAGACAATGCTTAAAAAATATATATGCAGTACACTCCCAGAAATCCTCACTCACAAAAAATGTAAACAATGAAATTAATATTAAAGTTTATCAAGACAGAATGTAATTTGACCCTCACAGTCCTTAGATGAAGACATTACTGGAGAAAGAATTGCTTTAAGGTGCCACTTGGTGTGTTTTGCAAAAATCGACAGCATGGATCCTTTTTTGCACTGTCTAGAAGTTGCAACGTTTCATTTATTGCACAACAGAGCCAGTTTTTCAGCAAATAAAACAGCTCTAAATTTGTGCAAAAACAATGTTTAAAAGCACAAAATCATAATAAAATGCAGTTTTGAAAATATTATACATCCAAATAAATACATGAACCAAAACATTTATTTATTTTATTTTATTTTATTTTTTTGTAGGCTGTTTACCTCTGCAAAGGATTAAAAAAAAAAAATTTCAGTTATTATGTATGAATTACAAAAAGCATAAATTTTGGTAGCACTTTAATATAAAAATCTTTAATTCACCTGAATTTTTTACTGTCAAACTTTGTGTAATCATCCACATTCAAAGCACAACTGTTCGAAATATTCATAACAAATGCATGAATCCATAACAAATATATAAAATATCTCTACCCGTCAAAATTTAGCAGCTTAATAAAATTGAAAAGTGCAACTAAAATCCTCTTCTAGCACACCAGCTGAGAACCAACTCCTTCAGTGAAGTGTGTTGGTTTTGTATGGAGTTGTTGCTCTAGGACAGAATTTGACACAGTCACTTTTTTAGATAGAAGTATATCTTTGTATTATTCAATCGAAGAAAAATAAGTCGAACATTAATGAAGTATTTATTTAAAAAAATTCCGATATGTATTCCATTACTCTCTTATGCATACTGTGAAACTAACAAAGTTGTAAAAACCCTGAAAACTGCTATTTCCATGTAGATTTAATAATGAGCAGAGACTTAATAATGATATATCATATAGTCAGGGCCCGAAATTTCAGCTCAGATTACACTCGCCAAAAAAAAGTTTCACTCGCCACAAAATAAGGTTGTCATTTGTTTTTTTTTTTTTTTTTAGTTCCCCTTCATATCATAAGTATGGGGAACTTAGGTAATCGTGAAAATTTTCGACCTCGGTTTTTTGACTTTTTTACACGTTTTCAGGTGTGAGGAATCCGAAAATGGCAAAATTCGTATGGTGTCTGTTAGTGTATCAGTGTGTTAGTCCGTTAGTTTGTTAGTCTGTGTACACGATATCTCAAGAACAAATTGTCGCAGAGAGGTCAGATCAGTTTTAAAATATTACTTTCGACACTGGCAAGAACCCTATTCATTTGCAACATTCGAATTTAAAAACTTCGTAAGTTATTAGAAATTTACGATTTTCTTAACATGGGAGAATAGGACAAAAATTCACTTAAACGTGCATTAAATGGAAACTTTTTACTGTAAAAATGTCAGACCAATTTTAAAATATCAGTTTTGATGCCGGAAGAAACATCAGTAACTATAAATATGCTACTTTGAAAATTTCGCAAGTTATTGGAAATTTACGAATTTCTTAACATGGCAGTATAGGGCAAAATTTCACATAAACGTCAATTTTGAGAGATATTTTCATCGCAAAGATGTCAGACTACTTTTGAAATATTATTTAGGACACTGGCATGAATATGAATGACTAAGAATTTTCCAATATAAAAATTTCGTAAGTTATTGGAAATTTACGAATTTCTTAACATGGGAAAATAGAGCAAAATTTCACATAAACGTCAATCTTGAGGGATATTTTCATCGTAAAGATGTCCGACTACTTTTGAAATATTATTTAGGACACTGGCATGAATATTAATGACTATGAATTTTCCAATATAAAAATTTCGTAAGTTATTGGAAATTTACGATTTACTTAAAATGTCAGAATAAGGCAAATTTGAGCATAAACTTCCATTTTGAGGATCATAAATACATTAGACAACTTCAAAATTACATTTATGATATTTGTTTGAACATGATTGAATACAAATATTCTAGTGGGAAAATTTCGTAATTTACGATTTTATCAACATAGCGAAATTGTAAATTTTTCATATAAATATGAATTTTGAGGATTATTGCATTGGAAATAGTAGCATGAAAACTAAACAACGGAATTGACCCTGATAAAATGAATTAATAGATTAGAATAAGATAAATATATCGAAGTGAACGGTGTATCAAGCTTTGGTCAAATTCATTTCTTTTATCATGATTATAATATGTCTCGCACTAGAAATTTATAATAACATAAATATGATGGGGAACTGAGCAATGTCCACCTATGCCAACTAATTTTTTTTTTTTTTTTTTTTTTTTACGCATTTTAGGGTTTTATTTTTCCTAACTATTTGAAATGCTTTCACAAATATACCTAAAATTATATATATTAAAAGTGTGTCGTATATCATCATGTGTCATAATCATCTATAATCAAAAATCATTATAATGCATTGTATTTGAGATTTCAAAAAGATTAAAATATCTATAAATGCAAAGAGCCATTAAAGAAAAAAAAAAGGGAAAAAAAGCAACAATTAAAAATTTAAATGCCTATTTTAAAGCTATGTCTTGTTTCCTATTTTAATTAATTTTAAAAAATCTAATCAAAAATTCTTTACAAATAAGGTGCCAAATGAAAGGGGCGATTTTTCTGAATCCGTCGGATTAAACAGCTTATCGATCGGACAATTAGATTTTTTAAAATTAACTAAAGTATGAAAAATTGGTGGCAACTTGCATTCACACACAGACAGAGTCCAAGGAAACCTCTTAGCCTTTTTAAGCGTGATAGAGTTAGTCAGTGATAAACGTAACTATTTATGCTGATTTTCCTAAAAACAGAAAGGATTAAAAAAAAATGAATTTTAATTAAACTTAAATTTTAATCCTTTCTACTATATACTATTTTTTCCGATAACTATTATAAATTAAAATAATCTCATGAGACTAATGTCATCATTTTTTCTTATTATATCATTGAACTGAGTCCACGAGCTTAAATATTGTCCATTTATAAATCTTGTTATATTTTTTTATTTCATATTGCACACGCACTTCTTATTTCCTAATTCAAAATTATTAAAAAAAACTTTTTCGATACTGTCAGTTCCGAAACTGATTATTATTAATTTTCTATCATTTTTCTTCCAAAAAATAATAATAAATAAAAAAATATAAAAAGATTTTGAGGAAATTCTGGCAAAAGCAGAATTTAATTTAGTACGGAGGACTATTATTGTTTTTTTTTTTTTTTTTTCAAATTATAACATCGCTTTCAAACTATTTAATTATATCTTCGATAAATTTTCGATTTCGACAAATGTTCAACTATCGAAAAACTGGTATCGAAAAAATCCGTAGATTGAGACTAATAGTCCTCAGTCAAAAAAAAAAAAAAAGAAAAGAAAGAAATTGTCAAACAGTATCCTGGGAAAATCTTTTTATTATGAAGGATTAAGCTTCCTTATTTAGCTATTTATTTATTTAACTTTTTACATCAGAAATGTCTTTTTCGTCTGTTTTATTTTTATAATCAGACAGAATGTCGATGTGTATAACTTGTTCATTGTTGTCATTTGAAATAGACATTTCGGAATTACTTTTTCGATAAAATTGTTGCTTACAAATCATAACAAGCAGAAGTTCTTGGTGTTTCAGCAAAAAACTGGAAAATGTTAACTGTTTTTTGATCATTATTCAACAAAATAAACATAGGCAGTATCTTTAAAAGGGCTTGGGCTCATTTTCATGCACCAATATCGCATAGGCAGACTTTCTCATTCTTCTTCTCTCGGATAGTGGGCGACGGGCAAAGAGGCCCTCTGCTTGTCTATTCTCACTCTGCTTGAAGAAATTACAGTAGGAGAAACGAAACTGCCGAAGAGATTAAAACTACATTAAAACATAAATCACCTAACTTTACTTCGTGGCCGTTTGAGATCTTTCGGTACCGGGCACCCGGTCCTCTTCAGAAATGCTATCTCTGTGGTGGAAAAGTTGCTTCTGGTCACTTCTCTGCTGATTTCTCATCAGATGGCTCCAGGCTCTATTTGGGGCCACTATGCCGCTATCGTTGCATACTTAAATATTGGTTGATATTTCTATCGATTCGCGATACACGGCGTTGCTGTAATTATTCGATTTGCGATACATGGCGTAGCTGTAATTATCGATTCGCGATACATGGCGTAGCTGTAATTATCTAAATAATCAGAAACATATCAACTTTTCTGTGCTAACCAATTAATTCAGACAAAAAGATATTTAGACAGAGGTTTATGCAGCAAAATTAATGAAAATCAACTTTTTTTAGATACTGATGTTGGTACCCCCACCTGATTTTACCAGAACTTTGTAAACACATATGTACACTGGACATCAACTAATACATATGAAAGAGCATTTAAAAGGCAGATAAAATGGTGATTTTGCAAGAAACGTGTAGAACCATATATATATATATATACATTTTTTTTTTTTTTTTTTTTTTTTTCAAGAAATCAAATGCAGATTTCAAATTGGACTATGAAATCAGAACACCTAAGAATTTTCATACAAGTAACCAATACATTCAAAAAAGCATCTGCAAGATGATATATATGGTAAAGTTAAAGAAAATCGTTAAAATAGTTTTTGAGATATGAACTTAAATAAAATGTGGCCTGACTTACAGCTTTCCAATTTTTGAACAAAATTTGGTAAACACATCTGTACACCTAACTTGTCTCCATTATAAAGTTTTTTTTTTTATTTTTGAGATGAAGTGGTTAAATCTCAGAATAATTCAAAGATCAGAAATCTATTTATTTATTTTTATTTTAACTTTTTCTTTCTTTTAGTTGCAACAGCTGTTATATTGAGAGAATTGAGGTGCTAAACACTGTATAGTATACATATATATATATATTTTTTTTTCTTTTACAAATATAATTACTTTTAAGCATTCAATTTTTGATTTGTTTTGTACAGCAGCAGCACATTTTGATTGATTGGCATTAAAGTTGATGTGCACTAATTTATATCAAGGTGAATTTATATACAATTCTGCACATTAGTTCCTGAGATATATCCCTGAAATTAAAGAAATTGCTGCATATAAGCATCACCTGTTGAGCGATTGGCACCAAAAGTTGATAGGCATAGGCACTAATTCATGTCAAAATGCAAATTCATATAAGTTTATATATAATTTTAAGCGGTAGTTCCTGATATAGAGTTGGAATAAAATTTTTCTCATATACATTCCAGATATACAGGCATTTTTTAAAAATGATCAGATCTTTCATATAAATTTAATGAAAAGCAAACTAATTTATTTCATTTTAAAATATACCTTATATAAGCTTTTCAATTTTGGCTGATCAATTTCGATCACAATCGTGATCATCTTCAGAGCCACTTGTTACGCCTTCGTCCTTCGTTTTATAGTTTCGCGGTTTGTTGTCAGAGTTACTTCGCTTCACTTTGGATTCTTGTAAGAGGTGTTGCCATGCAGCTGGGATGATGGAATGTTCTCTATTGTTTACTGTGTTGGGGTTAGTGATAATTTCAAGGGCCTCCCGTTTTAGAGCGTAGTTATGGTTATTGTAGGGAGCTATTTTTTGGATGTTAATAGAGTTAATGTTTATTGGGTTATTATTATGGGTAGTGGAGAAAGCGGTAGAGGTTTTTCCTAGTTTAAGATCTGCACGGTGTTCGTGAAAAAAGACCCCATTCCACAAAACCACACCTCCGGAATTTATAAAATCAACTTCGAACATATCAATAGTAAAAAAGCCTGCTACATCGGGATGACTAAACGAAAAATAGCCGATCGTGAAAAAGAACACCGTGCAGATCTTAAACTAGGAAAAACCTCTACCGCTTTCTCCACTACCCATAATAATAACCCAATAAACATTAACTCTATTAACATCCAAAAAATAGCTCCCTACAATAACCATAACTACGCTCTAAAACGGGAGGCCCTTGAAATTATCACTAACCCCAACACAGTAAACAATAGAGAACATTCCATCATCCCAGCTGCATGGCAACACCTCTTACAAGAATCCAAAGTGAAGCGAAGTAACTCTGACAACAAACCGCGAAACTATAAAACGAAGGACGAAGGCGTAACAAGTGGCTCTGAAGATGATCACGATTGTGATCGAAATTGATCAGCCAAAATTGAAAAGCTTATATAAGGTATATTTTAAAATGAAATAGATCAGATCTTTTTCTGTACCTTACACAATATGTGAATCCATCAAACACCAGAACACGAAAATTTTAACAAATCCAATAATTTCTTTTATTGAATAGAGAATAAAATTAAAACTTAAATATGCATTTATTTATTCATTACTTTCTTCTATGTTCAATAGCAGAAAACATTGGATTAGTAAAAATTTTTGACTTCTGGTTTTTGATGGATTTACACATTTTGAGAACCTCAAAACTTGACTTGACCATTTTTAGAAAATGTCTCTCAGTGTGTGACAAAAAATTTGGCAAATGCATCTCAGTAACTACTGCACAGAATTGCATATAAACAGAGATGAGAGTGGGCAATAGACAAAAAGTCTGAAAGTATCAGCAAAACTCAAAGATAATTTAATTTTAGTAATAAAAGAAGAAACAGATACACAAAATTGGAGAATATATGAAAATAAACTGTTTAGAAACAGTCAAAAGATAGAAAATTGAACAAAAATAAAAATATTTAGAAGCAAGAACCTGAAAATTGTTTTTAAAATACTAAGAAAAGTCTGAAATTCCTACAAAAGTCTGAAAATTCTCATACCTGTATAAATTTATATGTAGATGCACCTTGACATAAATTAGTATCTATCAGCTTTTGGTGGAAATTGCTTAAATGGTGCCGCTGGTATTCATTGATTTCTGCAATTTCAGGGAAGGCTACATCTCAGGAACTACTAAATAGTATTGCATATAAATTTATAAGGAAATGCCCACCTAGCATACGTCAACTTTTGGTGCCAATCACTCAACAGGTGGTGCTTCTGTATAGCAATTTCCTTAATTTAAGGCTAAGCTATACCTCATGTTCTATTGCATATAATCGAACAAAACTTGATAGATGAAAAGGCCATTATGAGACATTATGCTGATTAAATTGGGTGCAAATTTACCAATAGGTTCCACTTCTATATTTCAACTTTCCCCGTGAACTGGAAAGACGTCATGTTCACAGAAAAAATTCACTTTCTTTGAACATTCAGCATAATACCTTTCTGAGATGAAAATTATCTGCATTCATAATTGGTTCTTTTATGCCAATGCTTCTGTTTAATTTTAAATTTAACCTCCAACGGGGACGGCATTGTTGGTTAGGTGGCATTATCGTGCATATTTCAAATTTCAGCAGGCATATTTTCCATATCCTCAAAAAGATAAAAAATAGTGCCGTTAATAGGTTGAATTTAAATAAGCTTACATACTGGCCCCGTTCACAACCTCACTTTTACTGGGGTTGAATTCCCCAAATTCTCTCCAATTGAACCGGTTCCTCAAAAGAGGGGTTGATTACTAGGGTCAGAAACTACCCCAGTCGGGACTGGGGTTAATCCTTCTAAAACCCGTCTTTTACCCACAATTCCTTTCGGATGTAACTGTGCGCTGCGCCGTATTGGATTTAATTTACCTCTGTTCGCTGTCTTTCACTTATTTGCTTTTAATTTTTTTTGTTTTTTGTTTACTTGAAAGATGTCTAGCAAAATTATGCGTAATGCTCGTTGGTCTCAGGAAGAGACAAAAGCTTTGCTGAATTTAAGTTCACTGTTTATTTCAATAAAAAACCTCAATTACAAAAATAAATGAAGTTTGAATGCATTATTATTATTTTCTAATAATTTAACTGACTAATTTCAATTTGAGATTATCCATTTAATGCTACATAAAAATTATATTTTATTTTTTGTTAATAACCGACATTTCTAAGAGAGTAAAGACATACAGTATTCTTTGATTATTATTCGAAAAAAATACAGTAAAAGAGGGAAGTAATGAATGCAATAGAAAATATAAATAAATAAATTACAATTTTTTGTCAAGTAAGATTTTATTAGGATGGTTTTACTTGTTTTAAAACTTATTGTTCTTTAAAACATATATAATTATCTAAAGAAGTATAATGAATAAAAAACGAGAGCAACTCCCTGATGAATAAATTGGTGTTTTCAATGTACATTTAAAGATGGTGATTTAGAAGTTGCATAATTGTACTTCTAGTGCATAAATAAAGATCCTTTTTTCTATTTATTACAGTTAAAAGAAAATATTACTTGAAATATAAAAGAATAATAAAATATTTTCGCTTGTGCTTTTCATTCGTAAATTTATACACTACTTTTCCTTAAATGGCCGGACACTTACGATTTCAGACGCTTTGTCAAATATCTAGAAAAATTCTTGATAAATTGTCCTAAAACTCTCGGAGTGTAAAGAATATGCTAAATTCATACATATTTCAGCAAAAAAGTTTTCGCAAAAGCAACAAAGGGAGTGGTAAAAAATTAAAGAAAAAACAAAATGTTTGGGATTATCCTGTAAAAAGTATAGCTTTAGATACGGTCTGGCTGTAATATGTGATTATGATATACTGCCTACTGGGCGATTTACTGTGAATATAATCAGCACCAATTCATATGAAAATTTAAAGTTTTTCGGAATTCCACCCATTATTAAACGAGATACAGCGCGCACAAATTTTTTATAAACCATGCAAGACACATAGACAGGCATGCACTTTTTAAAATGGTCAAATTGTTGTCATGATATTTCAAAACGTGTAAATGCATCGAAAACCAGAAGTCAAAAATTTTCTCGATTGTAATATTTTCTTCTTGCGAATAGAAAAAATAATAAAAATAATTGTTTTTATCAACTTTAGAATTTATAGAAAGTAATCTAACCTCTTGCCAATTCATTTTATATTTGCGATAATCTTAAAAAAATATTTCTTATAAATTTTATTTCTTTTTCAACTTTAAATAAGAAAATTATTTCTGTCTGTTATGTAATTTTGTGGAATGGAAAAAGAAAAATGTAGGACTATTTAACGCTAAAATTCTTCTTTATTTTATTTCCTTGCAGAGAGTCTTCGATTATGATCCGAATAATTGTTTTAATACTGAAATTAAATCATCTTTAAATTTCAAATCTTTGCACTGATAATATTGTATTACTATATATATATATATATATAATAATTATTATTATTATTTTAATATCAATTCACTAAACAAAAACCTATCTCAACATTTTTCAAAGATAAAATCATGATTGTGGTAATTATTTTACTAAATACAGTCGGCAGCAAAAGTATCCGAGCACTAGCAAAAATTCTTGCATAAAAAATGTGCATTTAATACTGTTTTGTTAAATAAATCCTTGTCGAATCATATTCCTAGACTGGCTAAAAACAGGATTCGATAAGGATTTATTTAACAAAACTGTACCAAGTGTACTTATTTTATATAGGAATTTTTGCTAGTGCTCGGATACCTTTGCTGCCGACTGCATTTTTTTTTTTTTTTTCTGTACATCTATAACTAACATCAATAGAATTTATGCGAATGTTTTGGTTTGTGAATTAAAGGGACATCTCATTTAAAGGGACCTTACTTCTTTCTTTCCCCATTGAAAACCGGTTGTCACCCTCTTCATCCTTATTCCGAGATAGATAGTTGTAAACGGACAAAACAGAAAGGGGAATTAAAAGAAGCATCGTTAAAATGCGGGTTGATTTTAGGCGAGGTTGTAAACGGAGCCACTGTGCATGGACCTGCACAGCCGAAAGCAATGGGACCTGGAGTGAGATTTTTTTTCTTCAATCAGAAATACTTTTATTTTTATTTTTTCTGACTTATAAAAAAAATAGTATCATTAAGAGGAACAAATTTTGAGAGGTGTGAAGTAACAAACACAAGTTTACACTTACAGTAAGGCAGTGGGGACCTGGTGTGAATTTTTCTGAAATAAAAAAAATATTTTTTTTTCCCTTACTAATAAAATATAAGTGATTTGGAGATTTTTATTCATGAACCTTGAAAAGCCCTTTCAGATAAACTGGAGGGGATTGTTGACTGTTATACCAACTATGTGAAAAATACCAGAGCCGGAAATCGAACCTGGGCATTGGCAAGGTATATGGCCAACGAATATTATTAAGCTGAGGGCCCAAGTTCGATTCCCGACTCTGGTATTTTTCACATAGTTGGTATGCCTTGACAACGAATATTATTAAGCGGAGCACCTCAGTTTGATTCCTGATCCTGGCTATGGTATTTTTCACATCGTTGGTATAAAAATCAACCATCCACTCCAGCTTATCTGAAATCAATTTTCAAGGTTGATGTTTGAAATTTCCAAATTAAAATTTTGTGGGCTATTGGAGTTATGCCACGATTAATATTTTGACCTGACATAGCTGCTTTTGCTGACTCGGTGACCTTGCCAACGTATATTATGTGAGAAATGCCGAGCCGGTTATCAGCCAGGATGGTGTCAGTGGTACAGCATCTGCGTGTTAAGCAGAGAGCCTGGGTTTGATTCCTGGCTCTGGTATTTTTCATGTAGTTGGTATAAAAATCAACCACTCACTCCAGTTTATCTACATGTTACCATTAAAACTCGAAATCTGTTAATGTGCAGATTACCTAGCAAATCTACAGATTAACTAAAAGGACCCGTTAAAGTGCGGAATCAAGAGTTTTCTGCATTTTAACTAGGTAATCTGCACATTACCGGCTTCTGTGTCGTTAATGTTCAAATGTTTGTTTCGAGCCTTAGTTCTTGTACATTCTCTGTGACGTCAAACAGTCATGTGATACAAATACTCGAATGACCTTCAAACACAATCTAAAACTTTATCCCTTCTGCTCTGCTATGATAAACATAAACGGTAAATGCAAAACATGGAGCATCGAAGCCATGATTAGGTTTCTTATTATGACCAACACAAAATTTAAAATAACAAGTAAGTTATGATTGTTTTAATTTTGATTTTATTTCTTTTCTTTTTTTTAATTCTGTCAATATAAGTTTGATAAGGGTCTGCATTTTATTAATGAAATTAAAAGCTCTCTCTCATGAAATTTCATTTTGAATTATAAATATTAAATTTAAAATACAGTAATTATTTCCTCCCGAAATAAAACTATTAAACCACAACTTTTTAAAACTAATTTATTTTAAAATTGATTTAAATTACTATTACTTACTGAAGAAAAAAAAAAAGATGTATTAATTTTTAACTCTGAAAAATATGGCATTCAGTATTATGGCATTATGTAATAAATACTTAATATGGAACTTATATGCATTTTGTAGCATTTCATTGCAATTTTTTTTTCTTTCAATTTCAAGTTTCCTTTATATATTTTATACATCATGATTTTTTTTAAATTTTTTATTTATTTTTAATTTTGTTCGCTTTTTCAGATAATTTCGTTGTAGTTCATCACATAAAATGTATTAATAAAGATTTTTTTTTTTTTTTTTTTTTGTAATATTAGTATATTTGCTAAACTTGTACAGTTATATGTATGCTGCAAAATATAGTTTAATAAAGCATTGGAAAACTGTCATTTTAATTTTAACTCTGCTCCAAATTATCTCAGGAAAGCGATTTTTTGATATGTCGATTGGTTATGTGCTCAACACGCACAAACTACAAAGGGATTATTTGAAGTTCCGTGCTATCACCCTTGAGGGTTGAGGGGGGATTAAAAACATGTTTCCACGCGTAACTCTGTTCCAAACTATGTTAGAATGGAAATTTTTGATGTGTGGACTGCTTATGCATATTCAACACACACTACAATGAGATTCTGTGAAACTTTACCCTACCTCCCCTCAGGGAGTGGAGGGAAAACGTATTCATGTGTAACTCTGCAGTAAATTATCTTATGAAAAATATTTTTGATGTGTGGGTCAGTTATATGTATCTCATTCATAATATAAAGATATTTTTCAAATTTCCCCTCCTTTCCTTTAAGGAGCAGGGGGGGGGGTTAAAAAACACGTTTTAAAACATAACTCTGCTTCAAATATTCTTAGAATCCCGATTTTTTAATACGTGGGTTTGGTATGTATATGCAACATGCACAGGGACCGATTTATTCACTTGGAGGCCCAGGCGCTCATGTTCAATGGACCCCTTTTTCTCGTACTGTTATATTACAACAAACAAAACAAACCGCTTATTTCCAATTCAGCGTTCTAAAAATTACTTTTCTTCACTTTTCATTTTGTTAGTAAGAGTACCAAGCAAGACACACAGACAGACTCTGCTCTTTTATATATAGAGATACATCTTTTTATAAATAGAAACTAAAAAAAAAGTTCCAATGAAATCACCCTGAACCTCGTTTCGGGTAACCGCTACCAACGACATCGTTATGTACCTCCCATCTGCGTTGTATCAGATCCAGATTTCCACTGCATGCAGAATCGTCTTTCCTGGACACTTCAATTTGGATATTTATCGGTTTACAAGTTGATCTGATATTCCAATTTTAAAAATGACTTTATCTCAGCATCCATTGAACATTTTAGTTTTGCCACCATGTAATTTATAGCCCTCGCACTGTCTACTATATTACCATATGATTAATAATATAACTAGTATGTTGTGGCCACCACAAGACTTTCTTCTATATTTTCCTATACAAATTCACTGAGTAAAAATAATTTACTAAAATTATTATTTAAAAAAAATTATCTTCCATGATAATGCAGACGATTTTCATATTAGAGAAGTAGTATAACACTAAATATCCAAAAAAAAATTCACTTCATTCTCAATAAAAAAAAAAAAAGTTTTTTTCTATATTTTTTTCGTTAAAAGTAAAAAAAAAATCGATAACTTTGTTTTAAATTATCACAGATTTATAGTTCAACCATACGTTTTAAAGGTACTGACGAGACCTTTCGAAAGATAACCATCTTGAAAATTTACTCCCCCCGGGGGCGAAGCGATGCCCCCACGTGCACAATTTTTTTTTTCTAGTTAACTACTACTATTATCAATAATTCATATTAATTTTACAATCACAAGTTAAAAATAACTCTCATTATGTACATTTATACGAAATTTTGTCCTATACTGCCATGTTAAAAAAAAAAAAAAAAAATGCGATTACAACGCCACCTGTTGAGCGATTGATCCTCAAATCTAATAAGCTCCAGTTTATGTCAGGGTCCAACTAAATACCAAGTTTCGTTAAATTTCGTTCATTGGTTCGTGAGATACAGCGTCCACAAAATTCGTGATAAACACAGACAAACAGACATTTCCTAAAAACTATCAAATCGTGTTCAGGACATCCCAAAACGTGTAAATCCTTCGAAAATTTTCACGAATCCAATATTTTCTCTATATTACATATAGAAGAAAGTAAAAATAACAAAGATATATAACATTACTGAAATATAGAAAAGGATCTGTGTGATTGTCTGCGCTCTGCAGCTCAGGCTACTGACCGCAGAGCTACAAAACCTGGCAGAGGAGTAATTTGGGCTCTGCAGGAGTGCACTTCAGCGACATATATATATATATATATATATATATACTTGCAGGCAACGCCCGCTTCTCGGGTCCTTATTTTTAAATGAATAACTATTATTACTGAATTCTCAAAATTGCATTAATTTTTATCACGTGAAAAAGAAAAGAGAAACAAAATCTGATTAAAAAAAATGTCGCACCAGGTTCCCACTGCCTTCGGAAAAAATTCCCAAAATGCTCTTAACTCTTATTTCTATTATTTTCCCCCCTTCGCCCCCCCCCTTCTATCTATCCTAATAATTTTACAAATTCGAAAATATCCGCAATCGATTTGTAAGTATCAAAAACCTCTATGCACCAGTTGTGAACGATCTATCACTATTTTTATTTTTTTGCCCCTACGCTCCCCCCCCCCTTCCCAATAATTTTAAAAATTCGAAAATATCCGCAATCGATTTGTAGGTATCGAAAACCTCTATGTACCAATTTTGAATGATCTAAGTTTATTTTATTTTATTTTTTTTTGTCCCTCCGACCCCCCCTTCCCTGCTCTCCTAATAACTTTACACTTTCGAAAATATCCCCATTCGACTTGCTTGCCTTTAAAACCTATCTGTACCAATTTTTAATGGGCTAACTGTATTTCTATTTGTTTTTGACGCATAGCCCCCCCCCCCCCCTCCATCCTTGCTGCTCCACCTGGGGACTGAATTTCTAAAATTCCAGAAATTAGTTTTTAGATATTTTCATTAGCTATATTTTAGAGCAAAAATTTCACGTATATCTGTTTTTTCTTTGAGATATATAGGATTATGTGAAATCCCGTTTCACCCCCTCCTCCCCCCTTGGGGACCGAATTTCTGAAATTCCAGAAATCGATTTTTAGACATTTGTATTAGCTATATTATAAAGCAAAATATTTATGGATATCTGTTTTTTTGCTTGAGATATGAAGGATTCTGTGAAATCACGTTTTGCCCCCCCCCCCCCACCCTTGAGGGACGAATTTTGTAAAATCGCTTCTTAGTGGATGCCTACGTCATAGAAAGAACATTGTCACAAAATTTCATGCTTCTAGGTCCAGGGGTATGATCTGGGCGATGATGAATCACCCCCTCATGAAGAACGATTTTATATACATAGATATATATATATTTCGATTTAATCCATTTATTACTTTCTTCTATCTATCTATCTATAATAATAAAGGAAGATGTCTGTCTGTCCGTCTGTCTGTCTGTCTGAGTATCTATACGTTCAGCCCCTATTGAACGCAGACGTACAAAATTTGACATACGGGTGCTCCGAAACCTGCCCGAATGCATAGTGAAAACAGAATTTAAAATTTTTAATTAGTTGCGGAGATATTAATTAAAATGTAAACCGCGATTGCATAAAAATAGATATTTTAACGAAGTTAAAAACAGAAATAGTGGAAAATAAATTAGAAATATTAGTCCGAGCGTTACGAATTTTGTACCAAACGAAAGGGGATTTTTTTCCGAATCTAAGAGTGCAAGTGGTTTATCTCTACAGCAATTAGATTTTTTAAAATTAACTAAAGTATGAAATTTAGTTGGCAACAGGAGAACACTTAATTATTTCACTTATCAAAGATTCTTCAGTGCCAGGTACTAGACATGCTGGCTTCCGGTCCGGAAAAAATGTTTTTCGTTTTTCGCCCACGTGACAAAGTAGTGGAAATAAAAAAAGCAGTTTTTGAATTTTTTCAATTTAAAATCCATCAAAAGCAGAACTTTGAAATTGCCCGTCATTATGGCTCAGCTGTATGCAGTTAAAAAATCTAAAGTATAGCTTTAAAAACAAAATAAATAGACATATTATATTTATTTAAATTCATTTTTATTTCATCTGTTAATGACACCAAAAGTTACTTTTAACAGAATAATATAGATTTTTTTTTTTCCTTTTTTTATGAATTTGGTTGTAAAAAAGCAGTTTTGGAATTCTTATATTTTAGACAGATTTCAATAGAAATCGTTAATCGCCCTTGATAGATTAGCCATTTTGAGTCTAAAATATATCAAAGATATTCATCACGGAGTAATAAGATATTCATTATTGTAATACATAATCAGGCCCGTGCTGGGTACCTCAGAAGGCGGTGGACAAGGGGCCACAAGGGCGCCTTCTATGCTGCTGAGACATGTATATATATTTTCTTTCTATTTACTAGCTTTTTTAAGATTTTTTTAATGAGTTACGAATTTAGATGCTTTTATAGAACTAAGGTCCGCAGCTATCTGTTTTTGCCGACACCCCAAGCCAACATTATTCTATGAGAAATAAATTTATATAATTACTCAGCATCTAATACATTTTTATAAATTCCGTTTTCACATTTAGGAAATTCGGATCCGTTAAATAAGTACTGGATTTCTAAGAATTTTTTTTTTTTTTTAAATTCTTTATTTTTCTTTTAATGTTGGCTCTTAATAAGGAAAAGAAAATTAAATATAAATTTTTCTTTCTTTCTTTCTTTTATTTTTTTTTTTTTTTTTTATGTGGAGTCCATCTAGCAATCAAAACATAAAAATATTTTTCCATGTAATTTTATGATAAAAGTAATAATAAATGTGAGTGAAATAATTAAGGACCTTTAGATAGTTTTGTAAGGATTTAGTTAAGGAACTATGGATAGTTTTATCTTTTATAAGAATGTAAATAGTTTTGGTTTAGTAAGAAGTAAGAAGTATTATACTACGTAATAAAACAAATATTTTCGCATTATTAAAAATGGCTGCGTAACTAAAGAAACGGTCACCTTTTTAAGCTTAATTTTAAATTATATTATTTTTATGTTTATTTTATTTATTTATTTATTTATTTTCGAAGTTTTTACTCTTATTTTGCATACACTGATTTCTCATAATAAATTTTTGAATGAAAGATAATCAAACAAAATACTTTAATTTTTAAGTTAGAATGATGAATTTATTTACTTATTAATATATCATGATTTTTGACTTGTCAGATTTTATTCCCCCCCCCCCCATATTAATTCTATATAATGAAGGCACCTTTGTGTATTAATGACAGGCCATTTTTTTTTTTTTTTTTTTTTTTAAGAGTTTATTTTTTTGAAAATTTTTGTTTAAATTTGTCAGTTTTTATTTTATACATAAAAAAATAATATAAATAATACTTTGAATGAAACTCAGACACAGTTTAATAACTAACTTTTAATCATAAAAAAATAAATATTTAAACCTATTTTTTACTAATTGTAAATTATCGTAAACAGCGAGAAATTTAAGCGATTGCATACTTAAAAAAATCTGATGTGGGCACCACATGACTTCCTTATACACTTTTAGAAATATACATAATGTTAAAAAACATTGTCACTGGAGCCAAAACATTTGGCTAAAAATATTTTTAAAAAATGCATGCATACGTAAAAAAAAATAAAAAATAAAATTGTGCCTTGAGGGGACTCATGTCAAAGTTGTGCCTTGGGGGGGACTCATGTCAAAGTTGTGCCTTGGGGGGGAAACTCATGTCAAAGTTGTGCCTTGGGGGGACTCATGTCAAAGTTGTACCTTGGGGGGGGACTCATGTCAAAGTTGTACCTTGGGGGGACTCATGTCAAAGTTGTGCCTTGGGGGGGGGGGACTCATGTGCCTTGGGGGGAATCATGTCAAAGTTGTACCTTGGGGGGACTCATGTCAAAGCTGTGCCTTGGGGGGACTCATGTCAAAGTTGTACCTTGGGGAGGGGACTCATGTCAAAGTTGTGCCTTGGGGGGACTCATGTCAAAGCTGTGCCTTGGGGGGACTCATGTCAAAGTTGTACCTTGGGGGGGACTCATTTCAAAGTCGTGCCTTGGGGAGGGGACTCATGTCAAAGTTGTGTCTTAGGGAGGGGGACTCATGTCAAAGTTGTGCATTGGGGGACTCATGTCAAAGTCGTGCCTTGGGGAGGACTCATGTCAAAGTCGTGCCTTGGGGAGGGGACTCATGTCAAAGTTGTACCTTGGGGGGAACTCATGTCAAAGTTGTGCCTTGGGGGGACTCATGTCAAAGTTGTACCTTGGGGGGGACTCATGTCAAAGTTGTGCCTTGGGGGGACTCATGTGCCTTGGGGGGACTCATGTCAAAGTTGTACCGTGGGGGGACTCATGCAAAAGCTGTGCCTTCTGGGGGACTCATGTCAAAGTTGTACCTTGGGGAGGGGACTCATGTCAAAGTTGTGCCTTGGGGGGGACTCATGTCAAAGCTGTGCCTTGGGGGGACTCCTGTCAAAGTTGTACCTTGGGGGGACTCATGTCAAAGTTGTGCCTTGGGGGGACTCATGTCAAAGTTGTGTCTTAGGGGGGGGACTCATGTCAAAGTTGTGCATTGGGGACTCATGTAAGAGTTGTGCCTTGGAGAGGACTCATGTCAAAGTTGTGCCTTGGGGGGACTCATGTCAAAGTTGTGCCTTGGGGGGGGACTCATGTCAAAGTTGTACCTTGGGGGGGACTCATGTCAAAGTTGTGCCTTGGGGGGGACTCATGTCAAAGTTGTACCTTGGGGGGGACTCATGTCAAAGTTGTGCCTTGAGGGGGACTCGTGTGCCTTGGGGGGGACTCATGTCAAAGTTGTACCTTGGGGAGGGGACTCATGTCAAAGTTGTGCCTTGGGGGGCTCATGTCAAAGTTGTACCTTGGAGGGGACTCATGTCAAAGTCGTGCCTTGGGGAGGGGACTCATGTCAAAATTGTGGCTTGGGGGGGGACTCATGTCAAAGTTGTGCCTTGGGGGGGACTCATGACAACGTGTTCTGAACTTTTCTGAAAGTTTCAAATGTCTAGGTAGTCGAGAAGTCAGTTAAATTGCAAGATTTGTCCAAACCGTTTTTGAGCTATTACCGATTTTTGATACATTTTGCCCATTATAAACCTAATTTTTCTAAATAGCTCCAAAACGGAAAATCGTATAAAGTCCAAAAAGGGAGGTGCACAACTAGATGTTATAACAAACCTATGTACCAATTCGCAACTTTCTACGTCCAACCGTTTTTGAGTTATGCGACATACCCACACACACACACACACACACACACACACATACAGACGTCACGAAAAATCGTGTAAAATCCCTTATATCTCTAAAACGAGAGCTCGTGTTAAGACGAAACTTGCAGGTGTGCAACTAGACATCATGACTGTCACACGTATAAATTGGCAACATTCAGCGATCATTCGTTTTCGAGCAATGTGAAATACAAAATCCATTTCGCAAATCGGGATTACTATACTTCCTTATACTTTGTATAAGGAAGTAAAAAACGTGTTTTGAAAAATTATTTTTTCCGGTGAAATCAGCAGAAAGTGAAGCAACAACAAAAAACTTGAGAAAGAGGTGGGGGAGTGAAATTTTACAGAAAAACACTTTTAAGCTTCTTGGGAACATTGTATGAACTTTATTATTTGTGTTTCTTGATTTTCTTAAGTTATGGATTGGTCGGTCATATCATATCAAACTGAATATCTACCATGTGCGATTTCTGTATTTTAAATAATATCATACTTTTATATACACATGATCGATAAAAATGTAATTATTAAAAGAATTTCTAATTTTCTTTTTAAACACGCATGCTTTGAAATGTTAAACTGAATCTAGATTTTTCTTTATTAACTTTTCTTTTACTTTTATAATGGACTTAAAAAAATATATAATTAATGTATAAACTATTAGCATCGCCAGAATAACAAAACTGTTGATAAATAGTTTTATAATGAACATCTTATTCGATTTTCATGTTTGTATGCATATTTTTTAAAAAGCTATTCACATACGAAAAAAGGAAGAAAAAATAAGAAATAGAAAAGGGAATACAGGTAAAAAGATTTGACTGTAATCTAGCATACAGATGCATGTGCACCTGCAAGACATCCTTATGACCATTTTTCATTAAGTGTTCTTTCCAAAAATTTTTGAAATTTTTCATTTTTTGCAAAGCTTACTTTTGAAAGAAAATTAAGCTTAAAAACTAGCTTAAAAATTATTCTTATGCTAAAGTTACATAAAATTCGGTTAATAATATGATAACGAACAGGCCATCAAAATTTTACGTTCATATGTTTATTTGTTTAAAAATAATTATATGCAAAAGAAGGGAACGAGAAAACAGGTTGTTGCTTTAATTTTTACCACCAGTGTATTTTACAGACATTTTTTAAAATGAATTTGCTGTTATCTTTTAGTGTCATGATCATGTGATAAGAAAGTGATTGTATAAATAATCAAAATCATTAAAAGAAAAGGAAGGTAGTTAAATTATGAGTATGGGCGGCCTTTGCTTTCATGCCTCTCTGAAAGAATTCATTAGACTAAAATACAGTCCTCTTTTTCTTCAACCTATGTACTAATCCTATATTATAACGTAACATTAAAGGTTAACATATACAAATAAACGTTTATAGAAATTAAGGCGTTTTCCTTCACTAACATGTAATAAGAATGTTGAATATGTAAATAATTAAAATTATAGAAATTTCATAATCAAATTATGAGCGATTTTAGGACGCCCTTGCCTTAATATTGCTTTTGTACCACTTCGTTAACATTATTATAATAAAATACCTTTCTTTCATTGACTTTTTCCTCAATTAGATATGCACTCGCCCTCTGTGTTTCCAGTTTTCATACAATTTATTTTTCAGAAGCAGTTTCTCTCAATTTGTTTCCTTTACATTATCATAGGGTGCCTAGATATAGTAATGACTGACTGATCACTAGTAAATGTTATCAGTACAAAAAACCCTTAACGGCTTAAAAGTTTGTGACGCCGCTACTTTGTGGCTATAAGAATTTGAAATATGAGTCTTAAAAATAATGATATTAAATTTTAAGTGACGCTTTGCAATTAGTTAAAATATACATAGATTTTCTTATTTGATCATTCACTTTTATCTTTTATTTATATTTCTAATGCAAACGTAATATTTTTAACTTCAAGATCAGACAGATATTTAAAATACACTCACTGATGCTTTTTCATTCGCATTTCAAATTCAAAATAACAGTTTTAAAAGGAATGATATAAAAATTCCAGTGGCGCCTCGGTGTTATTTTAAAAGATTTGTTTTTAGATTCCATTAAAATTACTTTTGTTTTGCTAATAAAATATATTTACACATTTAAACAGTGCTTTTAATTTTCAAATATACTGTCAAATAATTATACTTTCACTGAGTTAGCATTATAAAGTAAAATTATTTATTTCAATAAATTGATTTATCCTTTGCGTCACGCTATCCAAAACTGTAAGTAAAATTTATGTAAATGTTTTCTTTACGTCACACTACCTCTTTGAGCAAATTTTCACTTAGTTGGACACTATGATACTATATTTTGGATAGCGTGATGCAAAAGATAAACCAATTTATTGAAATAAATAATTTTACTTTATAATGCTAACTCAGTGAAAGTATAATTATTTGACAGTATATTTGAAAATTAAAAGCACTGTTTAAATGTGTAAATATATTTTATTAGCAAAACAAAAGTAATTTTAATGGAATCTAAAAACAAATCTTTTAAAATAACACCGAGGCGCCACTGGAATTTTTATATCATTCCTTTTAAAACTGTTATTTTGAATTTGAAATGCGAATGAAAAAGCATCAGTGAGTGTATTTTAAATATCTGTCTGATCTTGAAGTTAAAAATATTACGTTTGCATTAGAAATATAAATAAAAGATAAAAGTGAATGATCAAATAAGAAAATCTATGTATATTTTAACTAATTGCAAAGCGTCACTTAAAATTTAATATCATTATTTTTAAGACTCATATTTCAAATTCTTATAGCCACAAAGTAGCGGCGTCACAAACTTTTAAGCCGTTAAGGGTTTTTTGTACTGATATCATTACTTTTTAGTGGTTATTGATCAAAAAATTAAAACAAGTCCTTCTGGCTCCTAGGAAGGGTAAACTAATTTATCTTTTCGTATGAAGTTGTCACCATTTTTTTTCAAAATGGCAGCTATTTATCAATGGATTTAGTGGATTTATAAATGAAGGCTATTTATATATGGAGTTTTAAGCAAATCGGTTCACAAAACCTTTCTAATGTAAATTTGAAATTTTCAGTGTGTTGGCACAGGGAAAGTTGGCAAATGAACATATCAAATACATTTCTGAGATAAATCCACACTACAAATTTAGTGTGAATTAATTCAGTATTTCAAACGTTATCATACTCACAAATTTTCAAGTAGCCTGCCACTTGGAAACAAAATGGAGAAGCTTCGCACTAGAAAAATTTATTGACTGGGATTCTCAAACTCTTAAAAAAAAAAAGTAAGTGAAAATTTTCAAATTTAAGTTAAAATTACGTAATTTACATTTTGCAAGTTTCTTTTTAGAGAATTACAAATTAAACAATTAAAAAAATATATCAAGTAAATATTAAGAATGGAATTCTATATATTTTCTTTCCCCTTTTGAGGCTAAGTATACTGCTCCAATATTCACAATTTAAATTTTCATCAAAAGTGCAGGTAAAAATTACTTCCTATATATTTTCATATAGAACGTTTGGGGGGGAAAATAGACGAAATATAAATTAAGCTTTACATTTCTATAATTTTAAAAATAAGATAAAATCACCTGGAGAAAAATTTTATGGAAAATATAAGTTAAGCTTTAAAAAAAATGAAATTTCTGCGTAAAAGTACTATTTCATAAATATATTTACAACTACAATAACCAAAAAACGCTCCTTTAATTTTAAATAATTATTTCTACATGTTTCGAAGCTATTAAAAGTTTCTTTCTTTCTTTCTTTTTCTTTCTTTTTTTTTTTTTTAAGGAAAATAAATTGAATGTAGTGGCGCCATCTAGTAGGTTTTTTTTTAAATCATATACATACAGATTTAACTTTTTTTTTTTTTTTTTTTTTCATTAAAAAAAAAAAAAAACTTGTTTAGAAACAGGTAGAAATAGTTATTTAAAATTAAAGGAGGATTTTTTGTTTACTGTAATTGTAAATTATGAAATAGAATTTTTCATGCACAAGTTAATTAATTAAAAAAAGAAAAGAAAGAATAATTTTTTAAAAATAAATTATTATGGGTTTCAAAGTAAAGATGTTATTTATTTATTTTGACGTGTTTTTTAATAATTGCTATTTGACACATTTTTCATGAATTTTACTGAAATTCATGAAAAATGAATTTTATTAAAACACTGTTTAAACACTGTTTATTAAAACACTGTTTTTTCTAATAAACAGTGCAAACACTGTTTCATCCTCTAGTCATTGCTTTGAATAATAATAATAAAAAAAATTGATTATGTTAATATTTAAAATATGTATCATTTTAAAGTCTGAAAAATAAATAAATGAATAAACACTAACTGTATTTTCAAAAGAGATTTTTAATTTTTAAAAAGAAATATATATATATGTGTATTTACGAAAGGGTATGTTTTAAATAAAAACGATAGATGGCGCCAAAACTGTATTTGCTGTTTTTTTTCCATTCCCGGAGCGTAAGGATACATGAATAGAAATCGCAAATCATTGAGTTATTATAAAATCGATTTTCATGAATGATTAAAAAATTTTTCGCTTTAAAAAATTGTAAATTCATCATTATTATGATAAAATGGAATATCTAAAATTACAAAATACTTCCTTATTTAAAATATTATCTAAATATTTCTTTGACTAAATATGAAATTTTGAAATCAAAACTATTTTTTTCATAACAGAAGAGAAAATATATTTAAGTGAATTTGACTTAGTATATATACAATAAATATTTTAAACATGTAATAAAGTACTTTTGCGTTAAAAAAAAATTCTAAATAATTCATTGGCTGCATTCAAGTCGGTCAACAAATCAACCCACATACCTTACAAGTAAGAACCGAATAACAGCGTTTTCACCCGAAGAAACATATGTAATTGGCGGAGTAATATAGTTCCATATTTAAAGCGATTTATATAAAAAACAAGAATTTTCCTGAAAAAAACGAAGACGTTACTAGATTCAGAAAGATCCTATTAACAACATATATTAATTATATGAAAATCCTTCGAGCCGTTTTAGAGATATTTTTCAGAATTTCAGTCCATTACTCCAACCGTTTTCCCATTTTGGCTTTAAATTGAGATTCAGATCTCAAAACATACTGCATGTAGAAATGTAAAATTTTCAGGATAGATTAAGACCGAAGATAAAAGACTATTTTGAAAAAATCAGAACAAAATATGGCTTATTTGCTGAGATATTAAGTGTCGGCTTTTACAAATCTCTTTGATGTCAGACTAGGCGTATATATGAGTTCGCATCTTTCCATCCGTTTGTCCTTCCGCTTGCGTCACTCGAAAAACTGCCGTTTTTCATGATTCGAATGATTTGCCCCTGTTTTTCTTACAAAAAAAAAAAAAAAAAAAAAAAGGAGGGGGGGGGAGGGCGAGATGTATTTTTACTGCCTCTGATTCCACCTAGTATGAGAAGGGAAATTCTCAGAAAGATTAAGGGATCAGCCCTGGACACTTTCTTTTACTCCACTCTCCCCTTCCTGAGAAGAATTAAAAAGGGCTCCTAATTTGAGTCCTTCAGCCTATAAAAACAAAAGTTGAAGAAATTGTTCATCCAATCGTTTATACATATTTATCGCAAGTCCTTAGAAATCGACAGCTTTTCTCTTTCTGAAAAAGGAGATATGAACTCAACTTTTTTTATTTTTAAAACGCGTTGATTTTTTATGCAGTATGATTCAGTTTTCTGACATACTTTTTTTAATTGACTGAGGGCGCCAAGAAAGTCTGAGAAAGAGGGCGCAGGGGGACAAGTCCCCCTGGCCAGCACGGGCCTGTACATAATACATCATTCAAAAGATATTTTAAAGTATTTTTATTGCACGCTATTAAAATGATATAAGCCGTTCAAATTCTGTACGAAACTTTTGGAGAAGGCTACGGAAAAACCAGAAAATTTTTATTCTTTTATATTTTACAGTTTCAAATTCAGATTTTCGCTCACATTTCGTACTAATAATTTTTAACGGTATATAGCCCGGAATTAAGCAAGTTTTGGAGAAAACCACAGATAAGTCAGACACAAATCTCTTAAAAAAATGTTTGTATTATCTTTGTATTTCAGCTTCTAATTAGTATAATTTCATTTTTATATTATCGAAAGTGGAATTCGAGATTCACATGATTTACACGTTTTAAGGTGTCCTGATTAGGTTTTCTTTTGTATCTCAGCTACTAATTAAAATAATTTCATAAGTAATACATTATTTGAAAGCTTTGTTGATTTGGAATTGAACAATATATTACAGAAATTTCAACGCCAGATGGCGCTCTACTATTTTAAAATTTCAATATTTCAAATTCTAATGAGCGAGGAAGTTGTTGTAAGTTCGAAAACGGAGATAAGGCGCCAGCGAGACTTAGCTAAAGTCAGAAATTTGAAAGATCATAACAAGGTGAGCGAACAGGCTGTTTCAGATATTGAAAAGGGAAAAGGGCGCCGAAGGCGCTACCGCACGGGAATTTACTGCGATTTCAATAAGCTATTTTCACGATTTATCAATAAGCTGTTATTAGACCTGAAACGGGAAAAAGGCGCCGCAGGCGCGACCGAGCGGGAGTTTCGTGATGTCGGATTTTTCAGGGATCGCGAACCAGCTGGTCGCCGAAGGCGGCTAGTCTATAATAATAAAAGAATATGTTTGTCTGTCTGTCTGTCTGTGAATCTATACGTTCAGCCCCTACTGAACGCAGAAGTATAAAATTTGACATACGGGTGCTCAGAAGAATTCCCCGAGTTGATAGTGAAAACAGAATTTAAAAATTTTAATTAGTTCCGGAGATATTAATTGAAACGTCGACCAATGCCTAATTAAAAAGCGAGCGGATCGTAATTTTCGCCCTTCAGCGTGTTCCTCAAAAGAGAAAGCAGAGAGAGGAAAATTTCGCGGGTTTTTCTAAAGCGATCGCTTCCGATCTGTTGGAAATATCGAAAATACACCTGTACCACGAGAAAGAGCATTTATTACCGATTCTCACGGTACAATTTTATTTTTTAAAAATGCGGATTTTTTATATTTTTAAAAAAAGTTTTAAAAAGGGTCGAAAATTTCTCTTTTTCTCGATTGTCTTTTTTGAAACGCCCTGTACGACCGAGTAACTGTTCCATTTCTTAACAACTGGTATATTTGAAAAGGACATTTAATCCTCTTTCGAACCATATAAACATTTTCACAAAATACGGATTAGCGATCCATATTTTTAGATTTTACGAAACATCGATTTTTTCACAAAACATTTTATAACTCCAAAGCGTATAGAGATAAATCATTTCTTTTCTTTTCTTTTCTTTTTTTTTTTTTTTTTTTGTATATAGATCTCGCTTCATTTTTATTTCATCTGTTAATGACACCATTCACCAATTTCATCTGTTAATGAGTTACTTTTAACAGAATAATATTGATTTTTTTCCCCTTTTTTTATGAATTCGGTTGTAAAAAAAGCCGTTTTGGAATTCTTAAATTTTAGATGGATTTCAATAGAAATCGTTAATCGCCCTTGATAGATCAGACATTTTGAGTCTAAAATATATCATGGATATTCATTATTGTAATACATAATACATCATTCAAAAGATATTTTAAAGTATTTTTATTGCAGGTGGAGGCTATTAAAATGATATAAGTCGTTCAAATTCTGTACGAAACTTTCGAAGAAAACTACGGAAAAAACAGAAAATTTTTATTCTTTTATATTTTACAGAGTTTCAAATTCAGATTTTCGCTCACATTTCGTACTAATAATTATTAACGATATATAGTCCGGAATTAAGCAAGTTTTGGAGAAAACCACAGATAAGTCAGACAGAAATCTTTTAAAAAAATTTTATACGGCGCCGCAGTCGCCACCGAGCGGGACTTAGCTAAAGTCAGAAATTTGAAAGATCATAACATAGTGAGCGAACAGGCTGTTTCAGATATTGAAAAGGGAAGAGGGCGCCGAAGGCGTTACCGCGCGGGAATTTACTGCGATTTCAATAAGCTATTTTCACGATATATCAATAAGCTGTTATTAGACCTGAAACGGGAAAAAGGCGCCGCAGGCGCCACCGAGCGGGAGTTTCGTAAAGTCGGATTTTTCAGGGATCGCGAACCAGCTGGTCGCCGAAGGCAGCTAGTCTATAATAATAATAAAAGAAGATGTCTGTCTCTCTGTCTGAGCATCTATACGTTCAGCCCCTACTGAACACAGAAGTATAAAATTTGACATACGGGTGCTCAGAAGCCTTCCCGAGTTGATAGTGAAAACAGAATTTAAAAATTTTAATTAGTTCCGGAGATATTACTTAAAATGTAAAAAGTGATCTCAATTACTCAGAATTCACCGCGATTGCATAAAAATAGATATTTTAACGGAGTTAAAATCAGAAAAAGTGGAAAATAAATTAGAAATATTAGTTCGATTCGATCGTTACGAATTTGGTACCAAATGAAAGGGGATTTTTTTCCGAATCTGTGAATGGAAGTGGCTTATCTCTACAGCAATTAGATTTTTTAAAATTAACTAAAGTATGAAATTTAATTGACAATAGGCAGAACACTTCATTATTTCATTTATCAAAGAATCTTCAGCGCCAAGTGCTAGACATGCTGGTTAGACTATTCTTCCGTTCGGGAAAAATTGCTTTTCTTTTTTCGACCACATGACAAAGTACTGGAAATAAAAAAAGCAGTTTTTGAATTTTTTCAATTTAAAATCGATCAAATGCAGAACATCGAACTTGCCCGTCATTATGGCTCACCAGTATGCAGTTAAAAAATCTAAAGTATAGCTTTAAAAATAAAATATATAGACATATTATATTTATTTAAATTCATTTTTATTTCATCTGTTAATGAACCAAAAGTTACTTTTAACAGAATATTATTGATTTTTTTTTTCCCTTTTTTTTATGAATTCGGTTGTAAAAAAGCAGTTTTGGAATTCTTAAATTTTAGACGGATTTCAATAGAAATCGTTAATCGCCCTTGATAGATTAGCCATTTTGAGTCTACAATATATCAAAGATATTCATAATTGTAATACATAATACATCATTCAAAAGATATTTTAAAGTATTTTTATTACAGGCTATTAAAATGATATAAGCCGTTCAAATTCTGTACGAAACTTTCGAAGAAAACTACGGAAAAATCCAGAAAATTTATATTCTTTTATATTTTACAGTTTCAAATTCAGATTTTCGCTCACATTTCGTACTAATAATTTTTAACGGTATATAGCCCGGAATTAAGCAAGTTTTGGAGAAAACCACAGATAAGTCAGACACAAATCTTTAAAAAAAATGCTTGTATTATCTTTGTATTTCAGCTTCTAATGAGTATAATTTCATTTTTATATTATCGAAAGTCGAATTCGAGATTTCACCTGATTTACACGTTTTAAGGTGTCCTGATTAGGTTTTCTTTTGTATCTCAGCTACTAATCAAAATAATTTCATAAGTAATACATGTTCTAAAACGGGGATAAGGCGCCGCGTGCGCCACTGAGCGGGACTTAGCTAAAGTCAGAAATTTAAAAGATCATAACATGGTGAGCGAACAGGCTGTTTCAGATATTAAAAAGGGAAGAGGGCGCCGAAGGCGCTACTGCACGGGAATTTACTGCGATTTCAATAAGCTATTTTCACGATATATCAATAAGCTGTTATTAGACCTGAAACGGGAAAAAGGCGCCACCGAGCGGGATTTTAATAAAGTCGGATTTTTCAGGGATCGCGAACCAGCTGGTCGCCGAAGGCGGCTAGTCTATAATAATAAAAGAAGATGTCTGTCTCTCTGTCTGAGCATCTATACGTTCAGCCCCTACTGAACGCAGAAGTATAAAATTTGACATACGGATTCTCAAAACCCTTCCCGAGTTGATAGTGAAAACAGAATTTAAAAATTTTAATTAGTTCCGGAGATCTTAATTAAAATGTAGACCCATGTCGATCGAAAAATGATCAAAAAAGAAACATTCTATCAGCAGACGATTTTCTCAGCTGTCTCGATCGGAAACAAGACACATGCGAGGCAATTGTCTGCGATAAAAAAGGAAATGAATGTAACCAATTAAGATATCACATATTTTGTAGTCAGGATAAAAATTGCTATTTTAAAACTTTTTCAAATTTTCATTCACGTTACATTTAAATTAATATTTGGCCTAGACAGCATACTATAAAGCTACTGGGCTTGAGGGAGGGGAAAAAGAGGCAAAAATTAAAAAAAAAAGGGTTACTGCGTTTGAAATTGGTTGGTATATTTAGATTTTAAGGGAGGGTAAATCGAATGCGAATATTTTCGAGTGTAAAATTATTATTATCGGCGGAAAGGGGGGGGGAGAGCGAAGGGGCAAAGATGTAGAAAAGGAACGGGAGTTTCGGAGAAAACAACGGAATACCCAGAACTTCTTTATTCTTTAATATTTTGCAGAGTTTCGAATTCGAATTTCTGCTCACATATTGTACTAAGGATTTTTAACGTTATATAGCCCGGAATTATGCAAGTTTCGAAGAAAACCAGGGATAAGTCGGATTACTGAGAGAAATTTTGGAGAATAAAAAAAAAAAAAAATAAAATACATTTTAATTTACATTCAATTGCAAAGAAAATTATATTATAATACGTGTGTTTAAAATTCTAATTATGATTAATTTTTTTTTTTAAATACGTCATTCGATACACATTTTAAAGTACTTTTACATTATCGAAAATGGAATTCGAGATTTCACCCGATTTACACGTTTTCTGGTTTCCTGATTAGGTTTTCTTTTGTATCTCAGCTACTAATTAAAATAATTTCATAAATAATACATCATTAGAAAGCTTTTTTGATTTGGAATCGAACAGTAGATTACAGAAATTTCTACCGCCAGATGGCGCTGTAATATTTCAATTTCTAATTATGATTAAATTATTTTTAATACATCATTCGAAAGATATTTTAAAGCTCTTTTAAATTATCGAAAGTTTTCACCAGATTTACACGTTTTGAGGTGTCCTGAATCAGTTTTCTTTTATATCTCAGTTATTAATTTAAAAATTTTCATAAGTAATACATCATTTGAAAGTTTTGTTGAGTTGATACACATTTTAAAGTACTTTTACATTATCGAAAATGGAATTCGAGATTTCACTCGATTTACACGTTTTGAGGTGTCTTGATTAGTTTTCATTTGTACCTCAGCTACTAATTAAAATAATTTTATAAGTAATACATCTTAAGAAAGCTTTTTTGATTTGGAATCGAACAGTGGAATACAGAAATTTGTACCGCCAGATGGCGCTGTAATATTTTAAAATTTCAATATTTCAATTTCTAATTATGATTAAATTATTTTTAATACATCATTCGTAATATGTTTTAAAAATCATTTAAATTATCGAAAGTTTTCACCAGATTTACACGTTTTGAGGTCTCCTGAACCCGTTTTTTTTTTTTTTTTTTTTTTAATCGCAGTTATTAATTAAAAAAAGTTCATAAGTAATACATCATTTGAAAGCTTATTTTAGTTGATACACATTTTAAAGTACTTTTACATTATCGAAAATGGAATGCGAGATTTCACCCGATTTACACGTTTTGAGGTGTCCTGATTAGGTTTTCTTTTGTATCTCATGTACTAATTAAAATAATTTCATGAGAAATACATCATTTGAAAGCGTTGTTGATCTTGAATGGATCAATAGATTACAGAAATTTCTACCGCCAGATGGCGCCTTAATATTTTTAAATTTCAATATTTCAAATTCTAAATATGATTAAATTATTTGTAATACATCATTCGAAAGATGTTTTAAACTTCTTTTATATTATCGAAAGTGGAATTCGAGATTTCACCTGATTTACAATTTTAAGGTGTCCTGATCAAGTTTTTTTTTGCATCTCAGCTAATTGAGTAAGACCGTTCAAAATTGGTATATGTAAGTTAATTAAGAGGGGCTGGAAGGGAGGGGAAGGAATAGGCGCGCATGGGTTTGGGCCCCGGTGCGAGTTTTTACCCGATGATAAAAGATTTTATTTTATTTTATTTTATTAATAATAAAATTTTGAGTTGAGAAGGAATGTGCGTGTACAGCGCACGTACATCCTCAAACGTGCGCGCGCATGGGTATGCGCTGCCGAAGGTAGTGCGGTCCCGGTGTAAGTTTTTATCTGATGCTAAATGATATATTTTTTAATTCCTTTTCTTAAGAATGAAAGTTTATGAGTAATAACATGGAATTTTGAGAAGTCATAAGGATGGTGAAGGAATACGTACGCGCAGCGCACGGGTCTACGCTGCCGAAGGCAGTGGGGACCCGGTACGACATATTTCCCGATCAGAATTTTTTTTCTCTTTTTTTATCACATGATAAAAATTAATGCATTAATTATTCATTAATTATTCTGATTCATTTAAAAATAGTGGTCAGCGAAGCGGGCGTAGCCTGCTAGTCTATAATAATAAAAGAAGATGTTTGTGTGTCTGTCTGTCTGTGCATCTATACGTTCAGCCCCTATTGAACTCGGAACTACAAAATTTGACATACGGGTGCTCAGAAGCCTTCCCGAGTTGATAGTGAAAACAGAATTTAAAATTTTAATTAGTTTCGGAGATATTAATTAAAACGTCGACCAATGCTTAATTAAAAAGCGAGCGGATCGTAATTTTCGCCCTTCAGCGTGTTTCTCAAAAGAGAAAGCAGAGAGAGAAAAATTTCGTGAGTTTTTGTAAAGCGATCGCTGCCGATCTGTTGGAAATATCGAAAATACACCTGTACCACGAGAAAGAGCATTTATTACCGATTATTATTATTATTTTTTTAAATACGGATTTTTTATATTTAAAAAAAAAGTTTTAAAAAGGGTCGAAAATTTCTCTTTTTCTCGATTGTCTTTTTTGAAACGCCCTGTACGACCGAGTAACTGTTTCATTTCTTAACAACTGGTATATTTAAAAAGGACATTTAATCCTCTTTCGAACCATATAAACATTTTTACAAAATACTGATTAGCGATCCATATTTTTAGATTTTACGAAACATCGATTTTTTCACAAAACATTTTATAACTGAAAAGCGTTTAGAAATAAATCATTTCTTTTTTTGTGTGTGTATAGATCTCGCTTCAACAATTGAATACCCAAAAGATTGAGAGAAAATTTCAAAAACTGAATGAGTTATAATTTTTTTTAATTTTCAGTATCGCGGCAGTTTTGATGAAATTCTGAACCGACGTTTCTGAAACTCTTGCAACTGACCTTGACAGAGAAGAGGGAATAAGATTCTTCAGTGCCAGGTGCAAAGTGACAAAGTATACTGGAAATGAAAAAAGCAGTTTTTGTATTTTTTTAATTTAAAATCGATCAAAAGCAGAACTTCGAAATTGCTCGTCATTATATCTCACCTGTATGCAGTTAAAAAATCTAAAGTATAGCTTTAAAAATAAAATAAATAGGCATATTATATTTATATAAATTCATTTTTATTTCATCTGTTAATGACACCATTCACCAATTTCATCTGTTAATGAGTTACTTTTAACAGATTAATATTGATTTTATTTTTCCCTTTTTTTTTTTTTTATGAATTCGGTTGTAAAAAAGCAGTTTGTGAATTCTTAAATTTTAGATGGGTTTCAATAGAAATCGTTAATCGCCCGTGATAGATTAGCCATTTTGAATCTAAAATATATCATAGATATTCATTATTGTAATGCATAATACATCATTCAAAAGATATTTTAAAGTATTTTTATTGCAGGCTAATAAAATGATACAAGTCGTTCAAATTCTGTACGAAAATTTGGAGAAAACTACGGAAAAACCAGAAAATTTTTATTCTTTTATATTTTACAGAGTTTCAAATTCAGATTTTCGCTCACATTTCTTACTAATAATTCTTAACGATATATAGCCCGGAATTAAGCAAGTTTTGGAGAAAACCACAGATAAGTCAGACACAAATCTTTTAAAAAAACGTTATACGGCGCCGCAGGCGCCTCCGAGCGGGACTTTGCTAAAGTCAGAAATTTGAAAGATCATAACATGGTGAGCGAACAGCCTGTTTCAGATATTGAAAAGGGAAGAGGGTGCCGAAGGCGCTACCGCACGGGAATTTACTGCGCTTTCAATAAGCTATTTTCACGATGTATCGATAAGCTGTTATTAGACCTGAAACGGGGAAAAGGCGCCCCCGAGCGGGAGTTTCGTAAAGTCAGATTTTTCAGGGATCGCGAACCAGCTGGTCGCCGAAGGCGGCTAGTCTATAATAATAAAAGAAGATGTTTGTCTCTCTCTCTGTCTGTCTACTTCTGCGTTCAGTCCCTACTGAACGCAGAAGTATGAAATTTGACATACGGGTGCTCAGTACTAATAATTTTTAACGGTGTATAGCCCGGAATTAAGCAAGTTTTGGAGACAACCACAGATAAGTCAGCCACAAATCTTTTAAAAAAATGTTTGTATTACCTTTGTGTTTCAGCTTCTAATTAGTATAATTTCATTTTTATATTATCGAAAGTGGAATTCGAGATTGCACCTGATTTACACGTTTTAAGGTGTCCTGATTAGGTTTTCTTTTGTATCTCCGCTACTAATTAAAATAATTTCATAAGTAATACATCATTTGAAAGCTTTTTTGATTTGGAATTGACCAATATATTACAGAAATTTCTATCGCCAGATGGCGCTGTAATATTTAAAAATTTCAATATTTCAAATTCCAATGAGCGATGAATGTGTTGTAAGTTCTAAAATGGGTATAAGGCGCCGCAGGCGCCACCGAGCGGGACTTAGCTAAAGTCAGAAATTTGAAAGATCATAACATGGTGAGCGAAAAGGCTGTTTCAGATATTGAAAAGGGAAGAGGGCTCCGAAGGCGCTACCGCACGGGAATTTACTGCGCTTTCAATAAGCTATTTTCACGATATATCAATAAGCTGTTATTTGAACTGAAACAGGAAAAAGGCGCCGCAGCCGCCGCCGAGCGGGAGTTACGTAAAGTCGGATTTTTCAGGGATCGCGAACCAGCTGGTCGCCCGAAGGCGGCTAGTCTATAATAATAAAAGAAAAGGTTGTCTGTCTGTCTGTTCTTTTATACGTTCAGCCCCTACTGAACGCAGAAGTACAAAAATTGACATACGGATGCTCAGGAGCCTTCCCGAGGGGCTCCTGAAAACAGAATTTAAAAATTTTAATTAGTTGTGGAGGTATTAATTAAAATTTCCACTCATGTCTAATCTAAAACGATCTCAATGACTGAGAATTCACCGCCATTGCATAATTAAAAAGCAGAAAAAGTGGAAAATAAATTAGAAATATTTGTCCGATCGTTACGATTTCGATACCAAATGAAAGGGGCATTTTTTCTGAATCTAAGTGTGCAAGTGGCTTATCGGTACAACAATTAGATTTTTTAAAATTAACTAAAGTATGAATTTTTTGTGGCAACATTATTTCAAATGCCAGACTACTGTCTGCCATCAGAAAGGAAATGATTGTAACCGATCAAGATGTCATGTGTTTTACAGTGGGGAGAAAAATTACAATTTTCAAATTTTAATTCACGTTACATTTGATTTAATATTGGGCATAGACAGCATATTATAAAGCCACTGTTCAATTTTCATGAAAATATGTGGATAAACAAAAAAAATTAGATTTAATTTTGTATTATATTTTGCACTATTTTAAATTGAGATATGCCGTTGAAATTTCTTAATATTTGGTTTTAACGCCCGATAATTCGATTCTGAATATTTTTGAAAAAGTGTAGAATTATTATGAAGTAGAGGGGGGGGCGAAGGGGAAAAAAAATTACTGCGTTTGAAATTGTTATTATTAAGTTTTAAGGAAAGATAAATCCATTGCGGATATTTTCAAGTGTAAAATTATTAGAAGGGACGGAAAGGGGGGGAGGGGCAAAAACGTAGAAAAAGAACGGTTGTTTCGGAGAAAACAACGGAAAACCCAGAACGCTTTATTCTTTTATATTTTGCAGTGTTTCAAATTCTGATACTCCTTTCACATTTCATACTATGGATTTTTAAAAGTATTTAGCCCGGAATTACGCAAGTTTCGGAGAAAACCACGAAAAAGTCAGACATAAATCGTTTTATAATAGTGTTTATATCATTTTTGTATCTCAGCTTCTAATTAGCATAATTTCAAAAGTGAATGTCCTTTTGAAACCTATTTGAATTAAATTTCAAGAGTAGACGCCACAAATTTCTGTCTCCTTCCACTAACCGACTACCGTAAGTAATGGAATTCGAGATTTCACGTGATTTACACGTTTTAAGGTCTCCTAATTAAGTTTTCTTTTGTATCTCAGCTACTAATTAAAATAATTTCATAAGTAATACATTATTAGAAAGCTTTTTTGATTTGGAATCGAACAGTGGAATACAGAAATTTGTATCGCCAGATGGCGCTGTAATATTTTAAAATTTCAATTACGAATGTTACGGAAAAGTAGTCATTTTCATCTTACAGATAAAGGGCGACCAGATCTCAAAAATTCACCAATCAGCGCGTTTGTTTACATTTCTATGTCCATTCGCGGAAATCGGATGATGACTGAATCACTGAGCTGAAGAACAACTGGAGCAAATGCTTCCAATAGGGCAGTTCCTTGTTTGTAAACAAACATCTCAACTTTTATGAGTGGTTGGCAAAAAGGCTTGGGAAAAGCATAGCGATGGCGGATCGCTATGCGGTTAGCAATGGTGGGCGGAACGCGGGAAAGTCGAGCGCGCTTTTTTGCCAACCACCAGACGTCACGAGGAAATGCTCTATACTTTTACACAGTGTTCGTGCGTGCCAGTTTTTCTGCAATCGTTCGCCTGCCTTGCATGGCAAGCAACATTTGTCGAGTCGTCTATTACTATTATAATCTTTAAAGAATTAAAATTTAAAATTGTAATGCCATGTTTAGCATATGGTTGTTCGAACAGACAACCTTTACACAATTTTACTTTGAAATATAAATATATCAAATGCTTTTTGCCATGCAACGCTTGAAAGACAAACCTTCAAAAAACGGCACGCGAAAACCGGTCTAGCATTTCCTCCAGCCTCCAGTTGTTCTTCAGCTCAATGGACTGAACACGGATTAGGATACAGGATGACAAACTAGATAGGGCGGTCAGCGTGGGGAACGGAGCTTTATTTTCCGCATTAATTCAGCCGAACAGAGTAAGCGATCCGATCGCCGCCTGGTGTAGTATCTTTGAAACTCATCTGAAGAAAGGGAAAGCCCGCCCCTTCGGCTTCAGTCATCCATCGAAGGAACAGCCAGAAATGTAAAAACGCGCTGATTGGTGTATTTTCGAGATTGGTCGCCCTCTATCTGTAAGATGAAAATTGCTACCTTTCCGTAACATTAGTAATACATCCTTCTCTTTTAATCCGTGGGACTGAATGAAAGAAGCCGAAGCGAAGGCGGGCTTTTACTTTCGCATATTTTTTTTTTCCAACGCACTTCTGCTGTCGGAACGAGGGTTATTCACCGTTGGCAACGTTTGTGCGGAAGTCACGTGACGGTGGTATTCCATGATTTGTTTACGCTGCAATGCGAAGTTAAAGAAAGCAACATATAAGAAAACTGTGCATATTTTAGATCCACAAATAATTCAAGCAAAGAAACATGCAAGCAGAAACATGTAAGTTTTCATGCATTTCCTTTAAATTCGTCTGCTTTATTAAAAGAATGGCTTATCAAACTGAAAAGAGAAAATTTTACACCATCTGAACATAGCGTATTATGCTCAGAGCATTTTACCGAAAATGACTTTACTTACCAAAATTTTACAGAGAGATTATTTCTGAAAAGTGACGCTGTATCGTCTATATTTAGTTTTAAGTTAGTTACACCACACTTTTTAAAAAACATAATTTTCATTTGATGAAAGAAAATAAAAAAGTTTCACGACATAGAATTCATGTCGAAAGAGCTATTGGGCGCATTAAATTACTTGAACTTTTAGACTGCACCATACCATATACTATGTTACCCTCCATTAGTCAATTAATTTATATATCAGCATTTTTAGTTAATTTTGGAACCCGTATTTTACAATTTAAATTTTAATGAAAAAATAAGAAAATAGGGAATTTCCTACTTAATTTCTTACAATAAATCTCCTATATGCTTCAATGTTACTGCAAAATGAATGTTATACTTTTCTTTTCTTTTTTTTCCCCATTTTGTGCATACCATACCAGATACAGTAAGGTTATTCCACCTTATACTTAAGGTTAAATTTTTATAATTTTGCTTATCCTAAAGATTTGTTGTTGTACACACATATTTTTTTTTAATTCTTTCAGTTTTATTCAAATTTATTGTAGACTCCTAGAAATCTGAGAGTAACACAACCAATCTAAACAATGAAGTTTATTGTAAAGTTTAACAGGAAAAAATCAGGGTAGCACTTATTTTTTTTATGGTGGTTTTTTAAAAACTGAATTTAATGAGATAAAGAAAGGTACTTTTAATTGAGGTCTTGGAGATAAACTGAAATAATTTATGTTGTTCCTGACTGTTAAATTATCCGAATTGTTCATGTTTAATATAGACACAATTTTAAATTTAATTTTTATCACCCAGTATATGTAGTATCATACAGAATGCATAGAAAAATCATTAATCAATTTAAACCATTGTTCTTTGCTAAAACCAGTTGAAGTTTTTTTTTTTTTTTAATGCTTATTTAAATCATTTATATACACACATGTGTACACTTTGTTTAAAACATTTGTTTTTAATTTTTTTCTTCATTCCAGTTTGTTCCCATTTTATGTATTATGCATTGCATACTCATGTAATTTATGTCGACTAAGATTTTTAAATTTTCATATTTGTTCACATTTTTGTAGAACAAAGACAATAAAATCATTTCATCTTGTGTAACTATGCATTAGGGTTTAATTTTTTCTCAATTTACATTTGCTCATATTCCTATATTATTTATACTCAAATAACTTTTTCTTGTACATATATTATTTTCTAAACTGATAGCAATGTAATTATCAGACACAGCAAAATTACTTTGTGTGTTAATCATCACTTTTCAGAAACCTTTTTATTTTTAAGTAAAAACTTTTTTTTATTTTAAGACTTCATGAATAAAACTTTTTTTATTTTGTAAAATTATGGTGAGCAAAGTCATATTCTGTGAAATAATCTGAATATAATATGCTGCATTTTGTTAAAATTATCTCTTTCCTGTTTTATTTGTCATTCTTTTAATAAAGCAGTTGTATTTGAAGGAAATTCATGAAAATTTATCCGCTTCTGCTTGCATGTCTCTTTACTTGATGCATTTATCCATATAAGCATTGTACTGTTATATTGTAGTACTCAAATAAGATTATATACCATAGTGCTATTATAGTACCCTTATAAACGATTTAAGGAGCAGGGGATTCATCAGTATCATTAGGGATTATCTATTTTTTTTTTTTTTTTTTTTGTGTGTGTGTGTGTGTATAGTGTTTGAGTGGTATGTCTTGTGTATAGTGCTTGTAGGTACACCAAAGAATTTGGTGCCATTACAGTCTACAAACTAGGGATGCACCGAATATTCAGTTTGGCCGAATCTAAAACTATTCGGCCACTTCAATTAAAAAAACTATACTGATTAAGAAAACTATATCAATCCTTTTATTTTTTTATGTGTTCACTTACAAAAAGAAAATAAAAAATTTGAGAGAAATTAACAAAATCTGAATTATTTTAATTGCACAGCATATTCGCATCAGAACATAAAATTATTCCACAAATTGCACTAAAATTATTATTATTATTTTAATAACTTGATGAGATTTAGCTAGAAAGTGTTGTTTTTCTTAAAATATTAAATAAACGCACCTTTTACTCAACGGTAAACTGTATCCAAATTGGTGATAGTTTTTTACATTATTTTATAGTATAAAATTCAAAATCAATCTTTTCTTATCGATTTGAAAGTGTCTTACTTTTATTTGCACAAATGAATAACGAAAATTTTGTGTTAATATTACATAGAGGTTCTTTTTTTTTTCTAAAATATGTTATTTTTGTCTGATTTATAAATACAATTTCATGTACTAAGTTTTTATAAAATAATGCATATTACATTCATACAAGATAGTTATAATTAAAAGCTCATATCATGAATCATCTCTATACTAAGTTTGATAACAGCCCGTTTTAACTGCAGACAGCTGTTATAGCAAAAATTTTAATTATAATGACTCTGTATTTATATTTCCATATTTTTTTAGTTTAGTTATAAATAAATATCTTTCAATAATGCATAAAAATAGTGAAATTCCCACAACTACTCGGTATTGGCCGAATACATAGCCTACATTTGGCCGAGTACCAAGTACTCGGCAAATAGGTCGAGTGCCAAGTATATACTGAGTACTCGCTACAGCTCTAATTATTAGTTACATTAATCGGTACTTTTCCTTTATCCGGGCGTATGGGAAAACTTGCCAAATACTATTAAGGGCTTGGCGACTTGACTCGCATGGAAAAATTGCCAAATAATGTAGAATTCCACCAAAATTTCTTACAACCCTAATGTGAATGTTTGTATAGGGTCAGGGCTTGGTTTAGCGAAAAATGATTTGGGCTTGGCGATTTGGCAACTAGTGAATGTTTGTATGGGGCCATGACTTGGCTCACTTCGAAAAATCACCAAATAATGTAGAATTTCACCAAAATTTCTTACAACCATAATGTGATTGTTTGTATGGGGCCATGGCTTGGTTTCTTATAACCCTAAATTTCTTACAACCCTAATGTAACATTTCGACTTTTATTCCGTAAACTATTCTTACATTTGCTTCGCTTGGCAACTTGGCTCGCATTTGGTGATTTCCATGAGCCTGGATAAAGGAAAAGAACCCATTAATCATAACAATATCTAAAAAAAAGTTTTCTTCATCAATAACAGTATAACGATATCTATACTAATATATAAATACGAAAGTTTGGATGGATGGATGTTTGTTACTCAATCATTGAAACCTTTGGACAGCCCCTGCCTGCCTGGACTCGCCAAGCTTAACGGGTTGGATGCTGTCCGCCGGAGCGAATAAATCGCCGGATCACTGCATGATAACCACCTACTGCCAGACAGTAATCTAGACGCAACAGAGAATGAGCTGTGTCCGATTGCTCGTTCAGACTTCTAACTTCAGTCGGGAGAGGACCACTCTTCTGCTAAGGACTGGGTGACTTCAGATGACAGCTCTGGTACGACAGGGTTGCGACATCTTCTTCTGGACACATTATGCTCGACTGACACACCACACCTCCAGATCGCACAAGGTAGGAAGCGCACAGTCACGCTACCTGGATGCAGGAATTTAGAATATGTGCACAATATCGGAAAGCCAGAAGGGAAAAAAAAAAAAAAATTTTTGAATTTTGGAATGGGGGGGAAACTCGGGGGGACCCAAAATGATAAGTTGTGCACTCAGAATTATGCCAAAGAATGGAGGCTAAAAAGTAAAGGGGGGGGGGAAGCTAAACACCAAAACTGCTGAACGACAAACATGAGAAAGAGAGGAAAAAAAAAAAAAAAAAAAAAAACGATTTAATTTAATACTTGCCACTGGAGGGGGGAAGGAAAACTTTGTTAGCGCATAGTCTAGAGATTTGAAGTGGCTGACCGAGAAAAAAAAAAAAAAAGGGGGAGTGGGACCATGCGCTTAAGGCCTAATAAGAAGGAAAGAGGGACCATCGCAATTTTGATCCACCACGGGGGGATGGTGCCCCGCGTTGGTAGCCCGACGACTACTTAACGACCCCATCGAGCACTTGACGGTGCAGCACATTTTTACGAGGACCAGACACCGCCACACCCTCAGAGAGAGAAAAATAAAATAAAGTAAAATAAAAAAAAAATATATATAAAAATAAATAATAAATAAAGATAAAAAAAAAATATATATATATATATAAAAATACAATAAGAATAAGTATAAAATAAAATAAAGTTAATAAATAGATAATAAAGTAAATTAATATGTATTAATAAAAAACAACAAAAAAAAAAAAAAAAAAAAAACACAAACATTAAAGAAATAAATATTAAAGAAAAATAAATAAATAAATAAATAAATAAAAAAAAAATAAAAAAAACTATTTAATAATTATTATTACGGATAGTTGATTGTTAACCAGACCTCCCGGGCATCGGAGAACTGCAGGGAGGCGAAAAGAAATCAGCGGAGCTTCAGGGAGCCGTGAAAAAAAAAAAAAAAAAAAAAAAAAAAAACGGGGAGATAGCCGCTCTAGCTTGGCTCCCGGTCACCTTACCCACTCAAGGGTCCGGTTCAGGAAAACCAAGGGGCTAAAAAAAAAAAAAAAAAAAAAAAATTGTAAATTGGGAGATAGCCGCTCTAGCTTGGCTCCCGGTCACCTTACCCACTCAAGGGTCCGGTTCGGGAAAACCAAGGGGCTAAAAAAAAAAAGAAAAAAAGAAAGAAAAAAAAAAAAAAAAAAGAAAAAAATTGGGGGAGCTAGCCGCTCTAGCTTGGCTCCCGGTCACCTTACCCACTGAAGGGTCCGGTTCAGGAAAACCAAGGGGCTAAAAAAAAAAAAAAAAAAAAAAAAAATTTGGGGGGGATAGCCGCTCTAGCTTGGCTCCCGGTCACCTTACCCACTCAAGGGTCCGGTTCGGGAAAACCAAGGGGCTAAAAAAAAAAAAAAAAAAATTGGGTGTGCTAGCCGCTCTAGCTTGGCTCCCGGTCACCTTACCCACTCAAGGGTCCGGTTCAGGAAAACCAAGGGGCTAAAAAAAAAAAAAAAAAAAAAAAAACAGGGAGATAGCCGCTCTAGCTTGGCTCCCGGTCACCTTACCCACTCAAGGGTCCGGTTCGGGAAAACCAAGGGGCTAAAGGAAAAAAAAAAAAAAATGGAAAAGGGGGAAGAGCCACTCAAGCTTGGCTCCCGGTCACCTTACCCACTAAAGGGTCCGGTTCAGGAATACCAAGGGGCTCCAAAAAATAAAAATAAAAAAAAAAAAAAAAGGGGGAGAAAGCCGCTCTAGCTTGGCTCCCGGTCACCTTACCCACTCAAGGGTCCGGTTCAGGAATACCAAGGGGCTTAAAAAAAAAAAAAAAAAAAAGGGGGGGGGGCACCCACAAGGGGGCAAGCCCGGGGACCTGAGCTGGAGACTAAGCTCTGACTCCTCCCTGCACTAATCCAAACTAACCCGCCGAAGGGGGGGAGGAGAGAAAAAAAAAAAAAAAAAAAATTTTTATTGTTGGTACATAACAGTTTAGTAATTAGTTTAATCAGTTAAGATTGTTTTATGGGGAGGAAAAAAAAAAAAAAAAGAAAAGGGTGCATGATCAAGATTCGAACGAGGCACTACGGACGTAAGGTGGCTTGCGAGGCCCGATGCGAGGATTCAACCTTTGGGTCCCTTCCTGGGATTCTGGAGTTTAGTGTTTCTTCTGTTCGGACCTAAGAATGCTGATAGGTGAATCCAAAGCGGTGTGCTGAGCGGTAGTGCCTAGCTTCTTGATCACGCCATTCATTCAACTCAAGAAGAGTAAAAAAAAAAAAAAAAAAAATGAAAATTCGGTTTTTACTTAACTGAGATTAATTAAATTCTTAATTTATTAATATTATGAGATGAGTGAGAGGAGAAAAAAAAAAGAAAAAAAAAAAAAAAGGTTGGTTGCATAACCCATTCATGCGCGGTCATGAGCGTGGTGCGGACTTACAGACCAGATAAAACCGAGGACCGTTTACATTTTATGCACATTTTTTATACAATTTTTATTTATACATTTTTTTATACATTTTTATATTATAATAGTTTTTTATACATTTTTTTATTTTTTAATAATTTTTATTTTACAAAGATTTTTTAATTTTTACATTTTTACTTTTACCGGGCCTCAGGTAATATTGATACTGGCCGCTTTAACAACAGGGGCCTCGTTCATGACCTAAAATAAACAAAAAGTGGCGGTAGCGGTGGATGCCTCATTGGCTGGTAGGTCCTCTTCTTCCGGTGTTCTACTCCTTTTGCTGCTGAAGAGTGGAGGTTTCTTGCTGATGCTGACACTGCTTATTGTTACTGGGAAATGTCATCTATGTTGTTTGTGAGCCATCTGACTATGTGTTTTGCCTTTTTTTGTACATGTGTGTTTTGTGTTAGCTGTTTGTACCATAGAGTTTCGTTTGCTTGTGTAATTTGAGCCAGATGGTGGTGGTCCGTTAGAGGACAGGCTGTTAAGTAGTGAATTGATGTGCCTAGTGCACCACAGGCGCAGTCTGGGCTACTCTTCTTCTTAACCCGATTGAGATAAGCAGGGAATGCCCCGTGTCCTGTGTAAATTTGTGTCAAGAGCTTGCAGCTAACGAGTGTCTTAGTGTCCACTGTTGGGAAGTATCTATGTGTTAGCCTGCCCGTGTCCCCATAGTCCCACTCGAATTGCCATTGTTCGGTGGTGATCCCTCTAAGTTTTTTCTTTAAATAGGAAATCGGTTTTTCCAGGTAGAAATGCTCGCGGTTAGTTTCGTTTTCCGCTGCATATTTAGCCAGTTTGTCTGCTTCTTCGTTTCCTTGGATCCCTACATGTGCTTTAACCCATTCAATTTTAAAATTATTATTTGACCTTTGGATTTCCGAGTGTATTTTAATTACCATGTTATCTGTCGTGAATGGTTTAGAGAGTGCTTGGATGGCTGACATGCAATCCGAGTGGATGCTATATGATATTCCCTTTGTATTTCCCCACTCAGCAGCTTTGAGTATTGCCAGTAGTTCGGCCTGAAAGACACTGTTGCACTTCCTTAGGGGCACTGACCATTCGTGTATTTTGGAAACATTTTCGAAGGCTACAAAGGCCGAACCTGTAGCTCCTGATTCCAGCTTCGATCCATCCGTGTAAATTTGTATATCTTTAGTTGATGAGCCTATTTGTGGTTCAGGTGTGTCTGCTGGGTGCTTCCACCAAATATTTTGTTTTTTGACATAATCTGTGTGGTTAAACATATGGTCGTGTAGTTTGTAATTCTTGTGGAGTCTTGTAATTGTGCCATAAGCTGCTTCGTATTGTACTTGGAGGTGTACTGGAATCAGGCCTGAGAGAACCAGAAGAGCTGATGTTGGGGCCGTTCTATATGCCCTCACGATGGCCAGCGCGAAGTGCCTTTGGCAGCTAAGCAGTTTATCTTTATTCTGCTTTGTTAGGTCGTTCCCCCAGATTGGGGATGCGTAGATCAGTGTCTTTTCCACTACTGTTTTGTACCATGTTTTTACCAAGTTTGGTTTTAGTCCCCAACCCCTAGAGACCATACGCCCGAACAGGTTGAAGGCCTTATAAATTTTTTTCGTTTGGTGTTCTATGTGTGGTTGCCATCTTAAATTTTTGTGTAGGATAACTCCGAGATATTTCATTTTTTCTGAGGTTTCTAGCTCAATCCCTTCATAATGGATCCCGTCTAATTTATGGGTGCAGGAAGTCGGGAGGTTTCCCAGGCGTGGTCTGTTCAGGTATAGTAGTTCCGTTTTGCTCCAGTTAATCGTGAGGTCATTTTCCTTTGCCCAAGTGCCGAATTTTTGTAGAGTTGTGTTTGCTGTATTTACTATTGTTTCTGTGTTGTTTGCCGAAATTGTTAAAATAAAATCATCTGCGAAGGCTTGGATTTTTGTGTGTTTCCCCCAGCTATAGTTGAGCGCTGTCTCGGCTATTAGTAGCCAAAGGAGGGGCCCTAAGCAGCTTCCTTGCGGACAGCCTCCAAAAGTCTGTCTTGTGATGTGTATGCCATTTTCTTCCAGTGTCACATACCTGTCTTCCAGAAAGCTTGCTATCCAGTTGACTAGGTATGTGGGGCAGCCGGAGTTTTTGAGATTTTTAAGCAGAGTCGGCCAACGGATGTTATCAAATGCACCTTTTATGTCTATTGATATCAGCAGTGTTTGTTTTTGTCTGTTTTGTCCTTACTTATGTTATCTATTAATTTTTGAAGTGCATGTTCTGTGGAGGTGCCTTGTTTGAAGCCGAACTGGTTTGGGTTCCAGTAGTTAATTGAGGTTAAGTGGTGATTTATTCTGCCGTGTATTATTCTTTCTAGAATTTTGCTAATAGCTGGTAGGAGGCATATTGGCCTATAGTTTTTTGGGTCTTTTGGATCCTTGCCTTCCTTGTGAAACAGAACCACTATACCCTTTTTGAATTCCTTGGGAAAGTATTCCAATTGGAGGCTTTTGTTGAAGAGCGCTAGGAGAAGGTGCTGACTCACGCGGTTGATTTTTTTGACCAGGTTGTAGTCAACGAAATCGTGGCCTGGGGCTTTATTTTGTTTAATGTGTTTGATGATCCTGTTTAACTCCTGTGAGGTAATTTTACGTGGGCTAACTTCGTCGAAGCGGGGTGGGAGCGTGTTTAGCCTATGCGGTATGTGTTCTTCAGTTAGATATAGTGAGTCCAGGAATCTAGTGAGGGTTCGGTCTATAGTGACGTGTTCATTGTCTTCTAGGATGTTGCATAGTTTAGCGGGGGCTGACATTTTACCTGAGGCGATTTTGTATTGTGGGCCGTAGGTATCTTTGGCGCTTTCGCAGAAAGCTACCCATGCTTTCGATCTTTCCTTCTTTATTAATTTTTTGTAGATTGCGCGCTCTCTCTTATACTGAATATGTTGCTGTTTTTTGATATCTGGGTCTGGCTGGGATTGATACCTACGGCGGAACGCCCTGACCCTATTTCTAGCCGTCTTGATCTTATCGGTCCACCAGTTTGGTTCCTTTTGTTCGGGTGTTTTTCGCTGCTTATAGCAGGAAAATGCTATGGTTTTAAGCTCTTTGATTAGTTCCTCCGTTATTTTATCCAGCGTGGTTCTGTCTGCTGTGTTATTTATTGGGCCGATATACTTTTTACTTAGTTTTTTGATCTGTTTTTCAAATTTCGAGTGTTTCCCATGTTTTGTTTCGAGCCTGTGACGGCGGTAGCTGTTGTTACTGTAGTCTAACGAGAATCTTATGAATTTATGATCACTGCCAGAGTGGTCATCGCTTACTTCCCAGTCCTTTATGTTGTCGAGTAACGATGTCGTGGTTATGGTTAGGTCCGGCCAACCCCTAAACCTGCCCGCCTGAAACGTGGGGGGTGCTCCTGGGTTATTTCTGACTATTAGCGAGTGTTGCATTAAGAAGTCTGTCAATTGCCTACCCCGTGTGTCAATATCTCCGTACCCCCATTGTGTTGAGTGGGCATTGAAGTCTCCTGCCAGCAGGACGCTGCCCTGAGTTTTTTGAAGGAGTTGTTCAACTTCCCGTAGTACTGAGCTAAAGCAGGAGCTTGGAGGTGCATATGTGTTTATTAGGGTGATTTTTTCTTTGACATTTTCTATTAGTATTGCTGTCGCATGTTCTGTACTCCCCAGTTCTATTGGGTTTGTGCCTATTCTTGTTATTATAGCCGCTTTGTTGCAGGGGGTTTTATACGCTTGCCAGCCCGACCCCAGGCCAGTGATTTTGCCTGTGTGTTTGTTCTGGTGAAAGTCCTGTATCAAAGCTATCTTTATGTTGTGTTGGTCGAGGTACCCGAATAGGTCCTTTGTCGCTTCCACGCTTGAGTGGAGGTTGATCTGAATTATTTTTATGGCGTCTGGTCCCTTTGTGTTGTTACTGTTGTTGTTTTGTTGTGTCTGTGTGCTATTGTTTGTTTCTGCAGTGTCTTCACCGTCCATATTGATTTCTATTTTGTGGACGCCTGCTTTGGGCATTGTTGCTTCTTTGTTGCTGTCCTCCTCTTCTGAATGATTGTCTTCTTCTGGTTACCATTTGGTAACCCTCCTCGTCTTTGTTTTGCTGATTATATTCTATGTGAGGTCTTCCATCTTCAGCATAGTGGATTGAAGTATTTCCTGTAATTACATCCATTGCTTTGGTCAGTTGGGTTTTTTCCCCCTCCACTTCTGCTTTTCGGATCGCCAATATTTGACGATACACATAGCAATATCCAGAGTAGGCTGTATGTTCTGTCACTAGCTTAAGCTTCTTTGTGTATGCGGTCTGGTTGTTATAAACTGTGCATGGGTAGCAACAGGTTGTGTCAGATGCACACTCTGCCGTTCTATGCCTCCCGGCGCACCGTGCACAGCGGGTTTCCCACCTGCACATTTGCGCCGTGTGGTCATAGCCCTGGCAGTTGTAACACCTGACTACGATAACTTTTGGTTTGACTAGACATTGCTTCAGACCTAGGCACAGTGACTTTTTTTCAAGTAGCGCATCCGCTATCGGTGCTGGCAGCTGAATAGTGTAATTCTGCAGATGCAGATCCGCCTTCGTGAGGTTGTCGATAAATCTGATGTCATAGTCTGCTTCCGGCTTCAAGTTCAGAGTACTTATGATTTTGTCCTGGACAGCTCTGGCTCCTATTTTCTCTGGTACGTCTTTGATTACGATTTTCTTCTTTCTTACTCCTGCAGTTTCTATACTCGCGTTGCTTGTTATTTCTTCTGAGTCTTTGAGGTTTGTTTTGACTTCCTCCGCTTCCTTCGCATTATTGCAGACTGTTACTCAATCATGCCAAAACGGCTAAACGTATCTGGATGAAATTTGGTACAGAGATAGAGAATAGTCTGGAATACTTACATATTAATCAATTTATTTATTTTTCTATATACCAACTACTATAAACTAAGCATGAAGTATATATAACCACAAAATAATAATAATAATAAAAATAATTTTCTCATGCGATAGAAGTAGCCGATCATAGCATATTGTAATATTATAGGGGGCTTGAAATTGCTGTCATTCTATGATTGATCGGTTAGATCAAATAAATATAGGAAGTAACTTGAGAGCAAATATTATGTACATCACGTATCATGTTGTTCATATGTAACTGGGATTCAGATATAAAAGAGCAACTTCAAATTTTTCGATACTGTCCGTATCAAAACTGTCATATATGATAAGCACCCAAATGGAAGCCCATGGGTAAGCTATTGTCGCAGGCAATAGGGACAGGCACCGGAGAATGCAAGGACGAACAAGTCGCTGCCGAAGGCAGCGGGAACCCAAAGCGAGCTATTGACCGATTTCAGTTTTTTTTTTTTTTTTTTTTTTTATATATATAAAGCTATATAGAAAAGAGTTTGCCAACGAAGCGGGCAAAGCCGTCCAAAATTGTTTAAGAACTAAAATATTATTCAACAATTCGCTGGGAGATGAAAAAAAAAATCATTTCTTTGTAAAAAAAAAAAAAAAAAAAAACTTAAAAATTTGAAACTCATAAATATTATATGAAATTCACCACATAATTAAAATTTTAATTCACCAGTCACCAAATTATTATTAGAACCAGATTAATATTGTGCAATAGTGAACTAAAATCATACAAAGAAAGGTTTCGAAATAAAATTCATAATTGACGACCGACCCAGTTTTTATACTTCCGCAACGCAGTACTGTTTTAGTACAGGATCCCTATGAACGAATATTTAATTTTTATCGCCATGTTGGTGATAACTTTTTATTTATTTATTTTGGCATTAAAAATAAATAAATAGAAACTAATTCCTATTTTGATTATACTTTTTATGATGTTTTTTAGTCAATTTATGATAATAAATCATATTCTGTATATACATTTAAAGTATTGCTAGATTTCAAAAAACGCTTGCAAAGATTCTTAAGATTCAACTTTTAAAAATATATTATTTCCAAATATTGCAATTTCCATCTAAATTGGCTTTTACAATGACGTTCAACAAATCCCAGGGCCAAACCTTAAAAGTGACAGGCATTCATTTAGGAACTCCATGCTTCTCACACGGTCAATTATATGTTGGTTGTTTCCGTGTTGCAAGTGCCCAGAACTTGCATGTGCTGACGGAAAATAAGTCATTTAATGTTGCATACAGATCGGTGTTAGAATAAAAATAAATTGTATTTTTTTCCCATAGATCTTTCAATGAGTTACAAATTTTTTTTAGTATACTTTATCAGACTCTGTTTTGCACAGCACCACAATGAAAAGGTTTCATTATATTACATATTATGATCAAACCGTCAGTTCCCACACATACACATGAAAATTTCCACGTGAACGAAGTCGCGGGTAACAGCTAGTATGATTATAAAGTTGAGTTAAGAGTGCATATAATTCACATGATGTTGCCATCTAGGAAACTTCAAGAGATCAAACAAAAATCATACTCAAATCTGACAAGAAAAATAACACAAGAATATAATAGCAATTTTGAATTAGTCATTGAAAAATGCATATGAAATAAAGTCTGAACTCACATGCGGCTCAACAGGCAGTAAATCACAATAAACTTGATTCCTGGAAATTCCCAAGAAAATTAATTCCTGGGTCATGCCTTTGTTTTATAAAAATAATGAAATTACGGTACAGTTAAGTATGTACAATTTCAGATTATGTACTGATGATGACGGCATCAGTATATTGTGTCCGAAATGAATGTTGTACATAGGTAGGCATTTTTACTCTAAAGGTACTGGCAATAACTTTGAAAATTTTGGCTTTCGACTTTTTTTTCGATTAAGGAAAATGAGTGCAAACTCAGAGCAAATACTTAAAAAGATACTAGACAAAACAATGGATCATCCAGTTGAACCGTACAAACCGCACTATGGGGATACCGGCGATTCAATAAATTTTGAAGACGAAGCGCTTCCTAATATTTCAGATAATTCTTTATTGAGAGATGATGATTTAAATGAAAGAAAATTGGATTGCGACCATCATTGCAACAAAAAACACAAACATGAAGAAGGCGATCAGAAATCTGGATAATTTCCCTTGATTTTTAATAATTTTTTTTACAAAAAAATACAATGGGCGATTAACATAGGAAATATTTTTCTTGCATCCACGGATGGTCAGTGACGTCACACTTCACTTGCGTATGTATACACACGTTCCGGAAAATGCACAGGGTCCTGATCATTCATATAATAACAATCATTATTTTAAATATAAGTGTTTAAATAAATAAATAAATAAATAAACTAATAATTTAATTTAAAAAAAAAAAAATTAAATTATTACCTCCATATCCTTTGATGAAGCGATGTGCATTAACTTTGTGTTGCCAGGGAGAGTTATCTTAGTCGTGCAGTGATTTTAATAAACACCACACAACTTAGACACTCACCAGGCTCTGTGTCGGCTGTCGTGGGGTGCCTCAGGTTGATGGCTTTCACCAGTGGGATGGTGGGGTGTCTCAGGTTGTGGACTTGCTGGCTTTAGATATTGAATAATCTTCATCTGATGAAACTTCTTTAAGATGGCACGTTTCTTTGCGGTTGCTAGTCGAAGTCGCCTATCCTTTTTTCGCTTTATGGTCTGGGTCTGCTGTATCTCGTGTTTCAGAAGTAGTCGGAGGTTCAGGCTCACCTTGGTTACCCATCTCTCTTTGTTAAAAAAAGAATAACAAACAAAAATAACTAACAAATAAAATTGTTTTATAAAAAATGAAAAGTCTGAACTTGCACACAATACAAATTTATCACAATAAAATGCAAAAATATGTATTTTTAGAATTAAGACACAAAAGTGTACAATTGTTAACTTACAGTAAACAAATCAATTAGTAAATTCATTGAAGTTGGCAGAAAAAAGAAAAAAAAAGAATCAGCAAATTTTACATATTTGCTAATCATACATTTAAACAAAAAAGCAGAAATTTTAATGAAATAATTACATATTTCAGACACACACATATTGAAAAAAAAAAAGAAGTTTTATTCCTGGTAGTGCCAAAATATTCATTATTTTGGAAATTGGCAGCAGAAATTACCCCTAACTTAAGCATTTAATTTAGCTGTAAATAAATGTAATTTCTTTTTAACAGTAGTGAAATAAACCCACAATTCCCTAATCAACTGTGAAAATATTGCACGTTTCAGAAATTTGCTACCAAAAAAGCAAATATATAATATTACACATTTCTGGAATTAACTTTGAAAATAGTACAAAATTTTATCATATTGTTGCGTACTTGAGGGTTCGTGAGTTGTCCGGGAATGAAAGGCCAAACTTACAAAAATTCAGTAATTTATTCACAGAAAGTTCCAGAAAAATACAGGTCAATAAATCAATTATCAGCTTCAATTCAAGCAGTAACCACAGCTTAAACAACAGCTGTCAATAGCAAATCCACAGTACAAACTGTATAGCAATAACACTTGAAGCAAGTCTCTCTCAAAGAGGCTCAAGAGCAATGCAAGCACTAGCGAAGCTGGCTGAAAACTGAACTGAACTAACTGCCTTGGCGAGGAAGCGCTCCTTATATGCTGTTCCATGGAGCCCAGATTTTTCAAGAAAACTCTAGAAAGTGGTCAACCAATCAACTTACAGCTTCCATATTTGGTATATCCCATATAAGGATTTTCTCGCCAAGGTCGCCAAAAAAATCGCCAAGGTGGGGAAAAGTCGCCAAATTTGGCGCCAAATCCATTACTTGCATTACTGCGGCTTTTTAATGCGTTTTTAAGGGAAAATAAGGCTATTTCAACGCTAAAACGACTAGAAATGCACAAAATTAGCACTTTATCAACTTACTAAGCCTCTTTGAAAGAATTTATACAAAAATAAACACAATTATTTACAATTTTGTAACACTGCCCCCCTCCCAAGGACTGCACGTCCCGGGCAGTGCAACCCTTGGTCAAGAGGCGAAACTAAACAAATTTACACAATCTAAAACACAAAAACTAAGTTGCACATAAAGATAACATAGAAATATAAATTAAGTGGGAAATATTTACAAAATTCACAAATATGTACAAATATTTATATACAAATATTTACAGTGCACATGCTCAAATTTTACCAGTATTTACATTTTAAAATTTAATTTTACCGTTACTTGTGGTACTTGGCTAGCCTGTTATAGTGCACCACCTTCGGTTTTGATGAAGGTGTTTTAGTGATCCGCACCACTACATCATTCAGCCTTTTTAAGACTGTGTACGGTCCGTCCCAGTGGCACTGTAACTTGGGAGAGAGTCCTTTGCGTCGAACAGGATTCCACAACCAGACCTTCTCTCCTTCCTGGAACTCATGTTGTGTAGCCTTTAGATCGTACCTTGTCTTCATTTTCTCCGTTGCCATGTTAATCCGCTCCCGAGCAAAGTTGTGTACGTCCTCAAATCGTGCCTGGAGATCTTGGATGTACTCCTCGGGCGATGAGGGCGCATCGGGTGGACAACCAAACAGGAGATCACAAGGGAGACGAAGTTCACGTCCAAACAGCATCTGGGCTGGAGTATAGCCGGTGGTTTCATGGACAGCACTTCGATAAGCCAGCAGGAACAATGGCAACTTCAAGTCCCAATCTTGCTGGTTCCTTGATACTAGAAGAGAGAGGTTATTCAGGATGGTACGATTGAACCTCTCGACCATGCCGTCCGACTGGGGATGTAATGGTGTTGTCCGGGTTTTGTCTATGCCGAGTAGTTGACACAGTCCTTTGAAAACATCAGAGGTAAAGTTCCTACCTTGGTCGGTATGAAGTTGTAGGGGCGTGCCGTACCTTGACACCCATTGCTGCACTAGGACCTCTGCGACTGTGCATGCCTCTTGATTGGGAATGGGATATGCCTCAGGCCACTTGGTGAAATAGTCCATCACGACGAGGATGTATTTATTTCCACTGGAGGTCCGTGGCAAAGGACCCAAGATATCGATTGCAATCCGTTCAAACGCTCCCACGTTATACCGTTGCAGTCTTCCTCGACTTCGTTTCTGCGGGCCTTTACGTGCTGCACAAGCATCACAGGATTTACACCATTTCTCCACATCCTCCTTTGCCTTGCACCAGTAGAAGCGTTCCCGAACTTTCTGCAGAGTCTTCATTACCCCAAAATGGCCTCCGGTAGAGCTACTATGCAGTTGTTCTAAAACAGCTGGAATTTTTGATCTTGGTAATAACATCTGCCATCTGAAGCTTTTCCCATCATCAGATTCCCACTTTCTGTATAATACGCCGTTTCTGATATGAAGAGAGTCCCAAAGTGCCCAATAACTTTTCGTAATGGGACTAAATCTGGAAATGTTCTGCCAGGTAGGTCTGTTGCTGGTCGTCTCCTTCAGTTGTAATATTAATTTTATGTCAGGATCTTCCAACTGGGCTTTTCTAAGTTCTTCGTCACTCCATGGATCGGGATCTTGTTCTGGTGGTGTTGAGGTAGTAACTTGGCAGGCCACCGGATTTATCGGCAGGTATTTCTGTTCGGCTCTAGAGCAGTACTTGCAGACTTCCGAGCAGGGCTTCCGGGACAAGGCATCTGCATTACCATGTAGAGTCCCTTTACGATGACGTATCTCGAAGTCATATTCCTGGAGGCGTTGTATCCACCTGGCAATCTGTCCTTCCGGGTTCTTGAACTGGAGCAACCACGTTAAAGATGCATGGTCAGTCCGGAGCAGGAATCTTCTGCCATAGAGGTAATGATGGAAATGTTCTATGGCTTTTACGATGGCGAGTAGCTCTTTCCTGGTGGTACAGTAATTTCGCTCTGGTTTAGACAGGCATTTACTCCAATAGGCAATGACATGTTCTTGACCATCAATTTCCTGCGACAGAACAGCACCGACACTCTCATGGCTGGCATCGGTATCAAGTATGAACTGTCTGTCGGGCTGTGGATACGTCAAGATAGGCGATGATGTTAAGGCCTCTTTAAGTCGCTTGAACGCATTTTCACATTCATCTGTCCACAGGAACTTCTGTTTGGCTTCCGTCAGCTTGTGGAGTGGTCTGGCAATATTTGAGAAGCCCTTGACAAACTTCCTGTAATAAGTGCATAACCCCAGGAAACTTCGTAGTTGGTGTACATTTTCAGGGCGACTCCAGTTCTCGACTGCAGAGATCTTCTCCGGATCAGTTCTCACACCTTCGGCAGAGATGATATGGCCGAGGTAGCTCACTTCACGACGGAACAAGTTACACTTGCCTGGATTCAATTTGAGGTTAGCCATTCTGAGTTTCTCCAGCACCTTTCGGATGTTTCGTAGATGGTCTTCAAAGGTGCGCCCCACAATGATAATATCATCCAAATACACCAGACAGGCTTCATAGGAAAGTCCTTTTAGCACTGTCTCCATCAGGCGTTCAAAGGTGGCAGGAGCATTACATAATCCGAACGGCATAACTTTAAATTGCCACAGTCCTTGTCCCGTGGTGAATGCAGTCTTCTCACGATCATCAGGATGTAACTCTACTTGCCAGTAACCGCTCTTCAGATCCAAAGTCGAGAACCATTTATTGCCAGCAAGTGTGTCTAATGTGTCGTCAATTCTGGGAAGAGGGTAACTGTCTTTCTTCGTGATGTCATTCAAACGACGATAATCCACACAAAATCTTGTTGAACCATCCTTTTTCCGCACCAGTACTATGGGAGAGGCCCAAGGACTCGTTGATGGCTCGATGACATCATTGTGCTGCATTTCACTTAGAAGTTCAGTGACCTCTTCCTGTTTAGCGAATGGAAGTCTTCTTGGATGTTGTTTGATTGGAGGATGATTTCCTGTATCAATTCTGTGCTGGGTGATGTTCGTTCTCCCGACGTCTTCAGGTGTTCGAGAAAAAAGGTCTTTAAATTCTTGGAGTAGCTTCTCCGCAGCACATCTCTGTTCCTTTCCTAACTCTGCATTCTTGAGTAATTCCGTTATTAATTGTTCAGAAGACTTGGATTCGGTTGATTGCGTGGGGCGGTTGATGCATGTGACAGGAGTGCAGGTTGCTAACACCTCATCCTTCTTCACTGTCCGGACCTTATCGCTGATGTTTGCGACTCTCACAGGAATAGTACTCTTTGAGAGATCAACTAGAGATGAAGCTACCAGAACTCCTCTTGGGCTATTGTCTGTATTCGGGTATTCAATCAGTCCATAGCGGAAGTACTGCTTGGTAGGAGGTGTTCCTGAAACTATTGTCTCTGTATGTGGAGGGATGGAAATTTCCGACTTGGCTGTTATCTGGCATATTGGCTGAATGTCTTGATTTTCAGTGTTGAACACAGCGATGTCTTCCGAACTCGAATGCAGTTCATTATTCTTGAAGTCCAATTGAAAGTCAAATTTTCTCAGGAAATCAATTCCAATGATTAAAGGATCTCTTATATCAGCCACATATGCCATATGATGGTAACTGGCATTCCCAAAAGTGATGGCCAAGTTCATTTTTCCATATATTTTGATTTCGTCTCCGGTCACAGTCTGGAGTTTAACGCAGGGTGGAGTCCAGATGATCTTCTCTTTTAGTTCTTGAGCCAAATCCGTTCTAATGATGGTCACGTTGGCTCCCGTGTCCAGAATCATCCGGCAGGTGGCGTTGTTGACTTGGCCATAGACGTAAAGTCCATTATCGCCGCCACTCATCGATGAAACATGAAATACTGTAAATTGGGGCTCTTTAATTTCAGGCAACCTCCGCCCCGCGAGATGGCCTCCTCCTAGTTTCCCTGCAGTGATGGTGAAGCCGGGTGATTTCCTATAGTTGGTCGTACAGGGCAGTTCCTCTTCACGTGACCATCCCCTCCACAGCCCCAGCACTTTATCTTCCGGTCCTTTATTTCCTTTTTATTCTCCAGGCTGCGCAATCTCTTTAAGATCTCTTCGATACTTCTCTTCATTTCATTTTCACCAGCAGGGGTATCGCTTAATGAGACTGCTCTTATGGTATGGCGGTCTTTACGGGAGGCTTGTTGGGCTGCCTCTATCCTAAGTGCATAGCCTAAAGCTGATTCTACGTCTCTGATGTTGGACAGTCTTAGCGCTTTTTGAATTTCTGGATCACGAACAGCATCGATAAAGTACTGAAGAGCTAAGTCGTTCCGAGTGTCAGCATGACAGTCTGAGAATGCTAGATGTGACAATCTCTGAATGTCCGCTGCCAGCTCTTGTAAACTTTCGCCCGTTTTCTGGTAACGGGATTTTAGCTGGAGGCGACTATAGTCCTTAGAACACTTCTCTCCGAAGCGTAGCTCCAGTGCTCTAGTCAGGGCCTCGAAGTCGTTCCTTTCTTCTTTAGAAACATTTCTCAGTATCTCGGCTGCATCTCCCCGTAATGCTGCTGCTAAGTGGACTGACTTGGCGGTAGAGTCCCAGCCGTTAGCTTCAGCTACGATGGAAAACTGCGTCCTATATACATGCCAAGAGGAACTGCCGTCGTAGGTAGACAACTTAATAAATTCCTGATTCTGGATTCTTCTCTCTTTCTTTTCAGTTTCCTGGGGCAAGGAGATCAACTTCTCGTCTACTTTTCTCTCAAGATGTTCCTCTACTTTCTTCATGACTTTCTCCTCGAAATTATCTTCTATCTTCATAAATCTCTCTTCAAAATTCCTTTCTACTTTCATAACATTTTCCTCTATCTTCATAGCTTTCTCTTCAAAACTCTCTTCTATTTTCATAACTTTTTCTTCTATTCCATCTATTCTGTTTTCCACGTCTGATAACTTACACTCTATCACTTCTTTCACGTTTACTAAGTCGTCTCTCACTGATGATAGTTCCTTCTTCATCTCTTCTTGATTAGATTTAATTTCTTCACCCAAACTGTCTTTCATTTCCTTCATTTCTTCAGTCAAGCCGTCTTTCAATTCTCTTTGCGATGCTTCCATACTTTCTTTCATCTCTCTTTGTCCTTCCTTCATTCTTTCGATCAATCCGGTTTCCATCTTTTCCTGTCCTGTTTCCATTTTCTCTATCAATCCGGTTTCCATCTTTTCCTGTCCGGCTTTCATTTCATTCATCTCTTGACTCAGGCTAACTTTCATCTCATTCATCTGGGTAGCTAAGCTTTCTAGAATTTTTTTCATCTCTTGCTCCATAGCTCTCGTTATCACCATTCACAGACAACCCCACTCCTGACACCAGAAATGTTGCGTACTTGAGGGTTCGTGAGTTGTCCGGGAATGAAAGGCCAAACTTACAAAAATTCAGTAATTTATTCACAGAAAGTTCCAGAAAAATACAGGTCAATAAATCAATTATCAGCTTCAATTCAAGCAGTAACCACAGCTTAAACAACAGCTGTCAATAGCAAATCCACAGTACAAACTGTATAGCAATAACACTTGAAGCAAGTCTCTCTCAAAGAGGCTCAAGAGCAATGCAAGCACTAGCGAAGCTGGCTGAAAACTGAACTGAACTAACTGCCTTGGCGAGGAAGCGCTCCTTATATGCTGTTCCATGGAGCCCAGATTTTTCGAGAAAACTCTAGAAAGTGGTCAACCAATCAACTTACAGCTTCCATATTTGGTATATCCCATATAAGGATTTTCTCGCCAAGGTCGCCAAAAAAATCGCCAAGGTGGGGAAAAGTCGCCAAATTTGGCGCCAAATCCATTACTTGCATTACTGCGGCTTTTTAATGCGTTTTTAAGGGAAAATAAGGCTATTTCAACGCTAAAACGACTAGAAATGCACAAAATTAGCACTTTATCAACTTACTAAGCCTCTTTGAAAGAATTTATACAAAAATAAACACAATTATTTACAATTTTGTAACAATATTTAACAGCAAAATAATCATGTTATTTCAAAAATTTGCAGCAAAATAAAAATTAAAAACAGTGAAGCAGTCATTTTGTTGATTTTTCAGCAAAATAGTTACATAATTTGGGAAGTTAAAATGATTTCCCCCCCCCCCACCCCAATATAAATTTTGGTTATGGTTTCTCTTTGGATTTACACAGATCTCAGAAACAGCCAACACGACCTTCAAAGGGAAGGATTTCAGACTAAAGTTTGAAAACTTTCATGCCTGATTAAATTAAATAACAATTTAACAGTAGACAAATTTTTAGGTAGAAATAGCCTGTAAAATTTGAAAAATGAATAAATTCATTTTTCTAATTTAAGAAAATAAAATAATAGTAGCAATAATAAATCTTTAGAAAGCAAGAACAAATTTAATGATTGTGCTTTTTCTGAATGTGAACATGAAATTTAAAAACCTACATTAGGTAGTAACTTTTGTAATAAAATTCCTCACAGAATATATGATGGTCTTAGGCTTCAGCAGGCAATAAGTAGAAAGTCTCCTTGTACACGCTTAAAATTATACATGCAGCATGCAACATAGTTAAAGCATGTTATAAGAATGTTTAAAGGCATGGTTTCCATAAAAAGTGGTAGACACAGAATTAGTAATTATTTTTATAATGCTAAAACAAATTCTGATACTTCACATAATCCTTCAATTGACTGGAAATTTAGTACAACAAATATTTGATTTACATGCAGCTATATGATTTTCGGATTAACTTAGTTATTCTGGCTTATTCACACATAGCTGGCACACATAAGAATTTTTATGCGTTTTACACAACATTTTTTTTTTTTTTTTTTTTAAATGCATTTGGTCAATTTCTTATTTAAATCAACAAAGTGGAATTAACATATATAAAAAATATTTAGGTAAAAAAAGGAGTGGGAATATATATACATACATTTTATATCCTATAATATTTAATTTGGATGAGGGGTGTAATTTATATGAATAATGTGATTCAAGGCTGCCATATGATATAAAGGTGTTGAAAAAGTGTAAACATAGCCATTCATTGAAATCATGTCCATGACTCTGGCTCAAAACACAGATATCTATAAAATTTCTTACAAACAGATTTCTCTGAGACGAATAAAATAACAGTTTTCTCTAACATTAATCGTTTATAAAAAATGAACTTTATATTTCGTGGCACAATAACTTACTAAAGTTGCAATTTTTGAAGAATAAAAGTTATTGCATGAACTTTCATCACTGAAAATAAAATCAAAATTATCTGGAATACGTAAATTATAAACAATAAATATCTTTAAATATATTACATTAGAACTGCGCAACTACCTCTATAATTTATCAAGCTGGGTATCTTTGTAGAATTCGAAGTTTTAAATATGCTTTTTTGCACAATATGTAATTACACTAAGCTTATTCATTAATTTTAATAGGCACTTCAAAAAATACGGGGGGAAGGGGATTAAATTGGGTCATAAATTAAAAATAAACTACTTAATTTTAATACATTTCACCATACATGCTTCGCTCGAATAGTCTAAAAAGTTTCTCATTCTAGCTACACAACAAACACAGCATAATGAAAAAAAAAAAAAAAAAAAAATCATTTAAACAAGGAATGGAAGAGATACAATAATGAACTATAGTATTACAAATATATTTACAACTAATTTTAATCACATTCAACACTATGGAATATGAAAACATTCATACCTGATTGTCACTTGCGATGGTCATGTTTAAATTGCATTTCTGTTTTTTATATTCAGCTTTGACATCTGCTGATACAATGGTAGCAGTATTTCTCTCATTCTGAACTTCTTGAATTCTGAACTTTATTACAAAATCTGCTTTAAAAAGCTTACACCCATTAATACTTTCTTGTAAGCAGCAGAACTTCCGTGTCCTTCATTCTGTGAATGAGAATGTATTCTTGGATGTTTTCATGGGAAAAATAACCGGCCGATCAAGGATAGAATAAACTATGATCTTAAAAATTCACTGCTGAGAAAAAGGGGAGAAATTTTAACAAAAAGTAATGAAAAAATTTAATAAAAATAATGGCGCTCACTACTTAGTTCAAGAAGAAACAATCCACGAGGTTAGAGGTAAATACCACCGACACGTGATCATTACGTCACCGGGATAAACCTCACTGCAGCAGGCAATCTGATTGGTTGTTGCTCTTGGCAGTGTTTGAACGTACTTTGGCGATTATTACACTTGGCGAAAATGAATACGCTGGATCGAGATCCGTTCTCTTACTGTTCCCTATACAAGACGTTTTCTTGCTATTTCATTTTGTGTTACCATCATTGTTTGCGATCTTTTTACTCCGTGTTTGCGATGAAGATAAAAACATATTCGCATATTAAACTCATTTTTGCCAAAATTAAAAACATGTGGAATGATTTTAATTTATTTACTTATAGTTATCTTTTTATTATTATTTATAAAAGTACAATCGTTTGCAAAATTTACTTAATGTAAACAAACAGCTATTGCATGTAAAATTTTGCCAAAAAAAAATGAAGGGATTGATTAATTCTTCCCAGCTCATTTATTTATTAACAAAATCAAAATATGATAGTGTCCAAATTAGAAAAAAACATTTTTGCCTTATAAAATTGTGTAACTTATTGTTTTAATTTTATGATTAAATATTTACAGTATATTAAAAAAAATCCTCACATTCTTATCTATAGCTGTAAACTTCTACTACCCATTTTCCCCCCTTTTATGCATTGAGGAGGAAAATAATCCAAAAAAGTAATTACCTACATTTAAAAGAAATACAAGCACATCATTTGAAAAATTTCCAAATTATTTGTAAGCATTTAACATTTTTTTTTTTTTTATATACAAACTTCCTCAAGCCTTTGTTGGTGGAAAAGCATCTTTCCATGCTTTAAATGCAGTAATAATATTAAATTGTTATTAGAGTCCTGCATTGGGTCGAGTACCCATAGGTCACCCGCTTTGAGAGTTGAGTTTCCATTAATTTTTTACCCGCTGGTCTACCTACAAAATGTTGTTGATGGAAATTTTTTCTTTATGTTGCTTTTTTATGAATATAATCTATGGAATGCAGAGAGTGGATGGCGTTCTCCTCCTTCGTAGCAGTTTAAAGTAATGTGATACGTATAAGTTTAATTTATAAGAAAGATATGCATAGATATTATTATTTAAAATGTTGTATGAGAAAATTATTTGTCTTCAAATGTATGAGGGGTCTGTTCAGACAGGGTCCTGTGTTTTGCAGAAATTGTGAAAAATCTATAACACGTAATTTTGTGAATCAAAATTTGTAAGAAGATCAAGTTCTTCTGTCTATAGCAGCTAATTATATTTTAAGTGTCTTTGTACACACTATAGAGATGCAAAAAACCCGGGAAATTAAAACCAAGGGAAAAAAAACGGGAGTTTTGGGGAAAAAACTGGGAAATTCAGGAATTTTGTGGAGAAAAAACAAATTAGAAATCTAAAGCAAATATATAATAAGTTGTTTACTTAATATAAATGGCAATTTTAAGGACTTTGATATACTGATAAGCTTATAACATTATTTTAATTTATCATTTTACTTTCAATTTATCGTTATGTTTACAGTCTGTCAGAATAAGCGAGAAGGAGTAAACAATTTTTCACTTGCAGAAGAAAAAATGGATTTTAGAATTAGTGCAAAAGCACTGGAGCATCATTGGGAAAAAAAAAAAAGATGCTGTCAGTGGAAAGGTGAAAGAAAGCACTTGGAAAAGATAACAAATGCATTAAAATATTATACATAGGATAAGTCAACAATCATATTAAAACGTTTGAGAGTATAGTAAGAACACAATAAAACATTTAAGTAATATTGGAATTCTTTTATATATATATATCTATACTGATAAGTAGAAAGTATTTAAGTCCATATTCTTGATTTTTCAGGAGACGAAAAATAAAGTTAAACTAACTAAAAACTAATCAGAAGAATCGATTAGGAAGAAGGGATTATGTTGATTTATACCGTTCAGTGATTGTCAATCTTCATTTAATATAGGGAAAAAATTGAATTAAATATTTTATACAAAGATTAATGCTAAATTTCTGAGTTGAATCTTTTTTTACCAATGGATTTTCTCAAAGACTAAATGACATAGATTTTAAATCCTTTATACCAATTGATAGAGAATTTTTTTTTCTGGGTATGTACTTAACTCAAAATCAACATTTCTGGACTTAAATCCTTTATACTTATCAATACATATATATATTATAAAATAACATCAACTCTGTGAATTTGAAAAAATAAAATAAAAAAACCTACAGCCACATTAAAAAAAATATATGTATTATTATATTTTATACCTTAAATTTTAATTATGCATCAAGAAACAAAATGAAAGAAAAATCCATCTGAATTTTACTTACATTATGTAATAATTTCTTTGTTGCTTCATGTCAGTTGAATATCATGCTAATAGAAGCTTTCTATCTTAACTTCACTTCTTCTAGCTGTTATTTCAAGAAAACTGCTTTGCAGTATCTATGGTCATGTATGAAATTATTATATACACTGCAAAGAAGTTAAGTTAAATTTTTTCTTCTGTTTGTTTTCCTTTTTATTAGTTAGCACATTTCCATACTCTGCAAAAGGGTGTTTACTTTTTTTCCAGATAATAAATGCCAAAGCTTTGTTTAAATGTAATAAGAACAGTACTGGCACCAGGAATTCCCCGACGGGGGGACACCACCTCCCCGACAGGGGGACACTATATAGTAGGACTGTGCTGATTAATCGGTTCGGTTAATCGATCAATGCTTAGTCCCAATCAATTTTTTTAATCGAGTTAATCGGATCGATTAATTCAATTAAAAATTTTCAAAATCCGGTTAAAATTTTCAAACTATGAATTAAAGTAAATATGCTGTTCTGCCTCCAAATTATTTTTTTACATATTTTCCTAATAAACATCCTTCAAATAATGAAAAAGCAAAAAAAATAAAAATAAAACCTCACAAAAGAAGATGTTGCACTTTTGTTGATAGAGAAAAGGGAGAGGACAGTTATTAAACAAAATGTCGCTTCATGTGCATGCTGGAGCAACACCACATGTCTATAGCATTTTATAGAAAGTGTTGGCCAGGGCAATAGTATTCTCAGAAACAAGAAGCTTTCAAAAAATGGAAATGCTAAAGATAAAAAAGAAAAGAAAAGAAGGTACTGTGATTTCCACTATCCCTCTGATAGGGAAAATGTCAACAGAGTTTCACAATATCTTCAAGCGTTTATTGTCTGTTCAGAATTGCTGATAGTAACTATCGAAGTAGAAACAGAAAATAATATTTTGTGTTCTAGTCCGAAGTGATAAAGAAGAACTAACTTGTTAAATAAATTTTTGTTGAATCATGTTCTTAGACTGACTAAGAACATGATTCGACAAGGATTTATTTAAAAAAACAGTATTTTCTTTCCAGTATTTACAACTGTACTTTTTTACTTTCTTCTATATTCAATAGAAGAAAGTATTGGATTCATAAAAATTTTCGACCTCAGGTTTTTGATGGATATACACGTTTTGAGAGCTGTAGAACACGATTTGTCCATTTTTAGAAAATGTCTGTCTGTCTGTCTGTCAGTCTGTGTGTGACAAAATTTAGTGGCAACTGTATCTCAGTAACTACTGCACAGAATTTCATAAATATTGGTATGTAGTTGCACCTTGACATAAATTAGTGCCTATCAACTTTTGGTAAAAATTGTTTTACAGGTTGCGTTGCCATCCCGCTTTTTCTAAATTTTTAACATGGTGATATAGGACAAAATTTTGTATAAATGGGCATAAAGAGAATTATTTTTTAGTAATCATTATGAATTTTACAAGAATTATTTATAATAGAGATAGTCAACTAGGAAAAAAATTTTGTATGTGTAGGAGCCTCGCCACCCCACAGTAAATTTTCAAGGGTATCTTTCGAATTAAAACGAATGGTTGAACTATAAATCTGTGATAATTTAAAACAAAGTTATCGATTTTTTTTTTTTTTTTTTTAACGAAAAAAACTTAGAAAAAAAAATCGTATTTTTTTTTTCTTTACGAAATTTAACCAAATTTGGTATTTAGTTGGCCACTGACATAAACTGATGCTGATTAGATTTGGGGATCAATCGCTCAACAGGTGGCGCTGTGATCGTATTTTTTCTAAATTTTTAACATGGCAGTACAGGACGAAATTTCGTATAAACGTACATAATGAGAGTTATTCTTAACCTGTGATTGTAAAATTAATATGAATTATTGATAATAGTAGTAGTTTATTAAAAAAAAATTTTTGTGCATGTGGGGGCATTGCTTCCCCCCCCCCGGGGTACTTCCCCGGGGGGGGGGGTAAAATTTCAAGATGGGTATCTTTCGAAAGGTCTTGTCAATACCTTTAAAACGAATGGTTCAACTGTAAATATGCGATAATTTAAAACAAAGTTATCGATTTTTTTTTACTTTTAACGAATAAAAACTTTGAAAAAAAAAAATCGTACTTTTTTTTCTTTTTTTCATATTGTTACTGAGTGAATTTGTATAGGAAAATATAGAAGAAAGTCTTGTGGTGGCCACAACATACTAGTTTATATAGGAATTTTTGCTAGTATTTGGATACTTTTGTTACCGACTGTACATATACAGAATATGAATGTTTTATTCATCATTGAAATAAAATTATATGTAAAAAAATGAAAACCGATTAAAAATCCAATTAATCGATTAATGAACTACGATTAACCCAGTTAAAACTCTTAATCGATTTCCACCCCTACTATATATATAGAGTTTATTATATGGATATTTATCAAAATCTGCAATATTGTTAATAATATTACTGTTAATATTTGTACCATTCCATTTGTTAGTACTCCTCGTGGTTTTGGAGGTCATCGTGCCATTTTCTGAGTGTATAATATTTTCTTTCCACAGAAAAAAATATGTGCAGAGTGCCTGAAGGAAAAATATTAATCTCCGTATCCGTTGATCACAGTTATATATACAGTCGAATTTCCCTAAGGGGGCCACCTATCGTGCGACTGAAAATTGGCTCTTCAGATAGGTGGCCTTTCAATAGATGTTGTCTTCCTATTCACAGAGTAATTACAGAACAGCAGCGCCACCTATCAGCTCATATGCACCTAAATTGATTCAGTACATTGTTTTAAAATGGCATTCTCATATACCAAGTTTTATGTAATTATATACGATAGAATCTGATATATAGCCTTCCCATTCACGGAAAAAATTGAAGCACAGGAGCAGGGGTTAATCCAGGTTTTTGAAAATGGTACCCCATTTGTGAATTTTGTAAATAATTTGTGAAAATTTTTTTTATTAATTTGTGAAAATTAAAAATGCCTAGTGAACAAATTAACCGAAGTGCACAAAGTAATTTATACAGTTTTAAAATACCAATAAAAATATAAAAGTTGTAAAATAGAGTTATATTTATGTTGATTGGGTAAATACCTAAATTGAAGCTGTTTATAATTTTTTTGTAAAATATTTGAGTATGCATATTACGTGACATTTCAAACCAAGACATCACATTTCTAAGACATCACATATAACAGACTCGTTTCAAAAGTCACAAATTTTAAAGATCTCAACTAGCAATGGATAAATGCTTTATTCTCTAATAAGCAAATAATATTCATGATACCAAATGCTATAATATAAAGCTATTATATATACGTTCTCCCTCCTCTCATTTTGTGTCACTTTGGCAATTTTTAAACAGTAATGAAGGAAAAGCTAAACGTCCAATTTCAGGGTATTTGGGAAAATCCTGGGTCCTCAGGACCCATGAGTTCCGAAGATCTGAGTCCTCCTTTCAAAAAAATGGGTTGTATATACTATAAAGATGTAAATTAAAATTATCTTATTGTAGTTAAAAGATATTTTTTTATGAATTTTTCATCAGCTCTTTTTGAGATTTCCTTAAAACTATTATGTAGGAGGTTTTTGCTGTTTAAAAACAACTGGAAATATTTAGCCCAGTGTGTTCTGGAACCAGAAAGGAAAAATTAACAAAAGAAAGTACAGTATAATAGCTATACATGTATATATTTACTAAATACATTTTATTTTCAGTGATATAAAATGCCATTTAAAAAAAAAAAAAAAGTTCTTGAAATTATCAGCATTAGGATAACAAAAAAAAAAAAAAAAAAAAAAAAAAAGGGAAGGAAGGAAAAGAAAATTTTGAAATAAACTAATGTTTGATTACAAAGATTGTCAATATTTTGAATTTTTAAATAACATTTTTCACCACTTTTCTAAAATAAAACTGAAATTATTTTTATTATTATTATTTAACGATTAAATTAATTAAAAATTATTTAAAAAAATAGTCTGTTATGGCCTTCACAAAACTTTCTTCTGTATCATTCTATATTACAGGGCCACTTACTGTTTAACATGCACAAAAATTCAAACATAGCTTCTAACAGTAAATATTTTTATTTATCTGTGGAATTTGATGCAGATTTAATCAACAGATGCTGAAATGTAGCCACGTGGAAAATAACAAAAGGTGAGTAATAGCAGCGCCACCTGTAGGCCAATATACATCAAATTAAGTCAATAACTGTTTTGGCGCATTTATATGCCATAGAAGTTGAAAATTAGTCTTTCTATTTATGCGCGCAGCAGCGCCACCTGTCGGCCGATATGAACCCAAATTGAATCAGCATAGTATTTCACAGTAGTCCTTTCATATACCAAGTTTTGTGCAATAAATGGTAATAGAATATGAAATATAGTCTTCCCATTCAAGGGAAAAACTGCAGTATAACAGCGCCCCCTATCGGTCGGTATGCACCAAAATTGAATGAGCATAATTTTTCATAATGGCCTTCTCACTTATCAAGTTTTGATCGAGTATATATGATACAACCTTAGATATAGCCTTCCCTTAAATGGAAAAAATCGTATCGTCACCTGTTGAGTGATTTGCACCAAAATTTGATAGACACTAATTTATGTCAAAGTGCAACTACATATAAATTCATATGAAATTGTGTTCTCTAGTTCTTGAAATATAATCGCCACAAATTCTTGTCCCACACAAATAGAATTTTCTAAAAATTATCAAATCTTGTTCAGGACCTATCAAAACGTATAAAACCATCGAAAACCGCAAGTAAAAAAAATATTTATGAAACCAATTTGTTTTTCTATTGAATACAAAATAAAGTAAAAATTGAAGTATGGCGTTTCCGGAAAAAACGGGAAAGTTGGTAGCTATGTTCATGCCTTTCATTTCACTGGAACAACCAGACGTTAACAGCGACCTGCGCGATTAATATGAAAAAATGTATATTATTTTCGTCCTTTTGTAAAAACTTATTAGATTATAATTACCGAAATAATTATTGAAGTAATAATTTATCATGGTCCTCTTAAATCCGGAATTGCAAGGATCGCGGCAATTTTGAATTTTACAGATTTGTGAAAACTGATTTTTGATAATAAAAAAAACATGCCACATGCTATTTTTACTCCTTAAAAGCAAATTATACTTAATTTGGCGAATTAAATAATAAAATAGGAGACATGCACTCCGGAATTTTATAAAAACCCGTATTTTTCAGTTTCTTGGGGGGTGGGGGGAATTATTAAAAGTATAAAGATAGATATTCTATGATTTTGTATAATGTCAATAAATTTTAATATTATCCCTTTTATAGTTAGTTCTTAGCTCTCAAAAGAAATAAAGATGTACAGATGAGAGTTATGCTAGTCTGCATGCGGCCTGCTTCAAGGTCAAAGAGCAACGTGTTATGTAGAAGTAGGTCAGCGATTCTGTTAGGATCTTGAAGGAGTGTGTTTATTATCATTTAGCCAAGTCCAGAGATAACGGAATATTGAGCGTTATTTATTTATTTTATTCAGTGATTTTATTATTAAATATAATAGATACTTTTACTATGATTAAATATTGGACAAATGAGCACGCGTTTCCGGAAGTCACCGTGGAATGTCCATGTCCAACTGTCTTGCAGAAATCATTTATAATCTAAGTAATTGTTATCGCAAAATCGAAACAACATCAAAAAAAAAAATCAAAAGCTATTTTTAAACGCATGTGAACGATTTTACAGAACGCTCATCCCACACACACACAAAAAAAATCTTAAATAGTAAAATCTTACTGAAATTCTTTATGGAGTTAGACCCTTTATAAAAATTCTTGAATTGCATATACAGACTACTGTAATCACATTTGCTCAACCATTTTATTTCTTCCAATGAACTTAGAACGCAGCAGAAAAGACAGAGGCTAAGCTTTGAAACAGAGCTTCTGTTGGCGATTCATTACGTGAGGATGCGATTCGGAGTATCGGCACTTTTTACTATAACCTTTTTGAATCGGAACTTTCTTTTCTCGTCTAGAAACAGTTTCTTTTTTTTTTTTTTTTTTCTTTTTTTTGGGGGGGGGGGGCACTAGTTGCCTGTGTATGTTTATCATATTGCAGAGAAATACTTTTTTATTTTTTGAAAGAATGTGGTTTTTCGACCATTTTCCAAATTTCGGCTGAGCGCTGAGCTTCGATACAGGGCACGCATTGGCGATTCGTTTTGTAGTGATGTGATTCAATGATGAGATTCGGTTATGCGGCACTTTTTACCCTAATCTTTTTGTATATGAATCGGAACTACGCTTTTGCGTCTCGGAACTGTTTTTGTTTTCGAGCCGACCGATCGTGTTCGAGTGTGTTTTTCGTACAGGATTGATTCTTTTTCTTTACAGCAAGCAGAAAAGGGTTACAAAGGATTTTTGTTGTTTCTTCTTCAGAGCGAGATGTTCCAAAAATATAAAGAAAATGTAAGTTTCAAGTGAGATTTTTTTTTTTTTTTTATCACTAAGAATGGACTTTTTGAAAGTGCCGTTTTGCCGAAAATTTATTTTGTGAAGGTACCGCATCGCTGAAAATTCATTTTGTGAAGGTACCGCATCGGCGAAAATTGACTTTGTGAAGGTACCGCATGGCCGAAAATTGAATTTGTGAAAGTGCCGCAAAGCGGCACTAAATTCGTTCTGGATTAACCCCTGAGGAGCGTCACCTATCTGGCTATGTGCACTGAAACTGATTCCACAAAATGTTTCATAATGGCCCTGTCATATACAAAGTTATTTGCAATAATATAGAACAGAAACAGATATAGCCTTCAACTTCTCGGGGAAAATTGCAGCAAAGCAGTGCAACTTATCGGCAGGGGCGGACTGGCTCAATTTGACCCACCCGGCTACAAGATATTTTGGCCCACTCACTCCATAATTGGATATAAGGAAACCTTCCCCGTCGGGGCGCAAGGTAGAATGTCAGAAACACAGTTGTTTTTTAATAAAGTCATAATTTTACAGCATTTTACTTAACCTTCCACATTAATATAAGTTTTATAAATACAAACATATTTTTTATAAATTTTTGAAATTATGATCGATTTCTTCTCTCCCATGCATCAGCCCCTAATACAGTATGTTTCAGAAGACTAACGCTAGAACGTTAATGGGGTATATTTCTGAATCTTCAGGAAATATAATTTTAGTACAAAGTTTTGATCACAACAGTATTAAAATTACAATGCTATCTAAATGATGTTCAATGACAAAAAATTCAGTTAGGTTATTTTTAAATAAATTTTTATTTAAAAAAATTATAGGAGTAGTTCTCTGAAGTTACTGCAGGGAAGTGAACAATAACTACTTTAAATGGTGTGTTAATAAATTTTAAAGATAAATTGATGCAGATGGTAATTTTAAACGAGTTTAATTTTCTTTATAGGTAACTATTGAGCTCTAAATTTAAAAGATCAAAATACATTCAGTTACAAAATATAGCATCAAAGACTATATTATGTTAAAATGTAAAGTAGTATATTTTTTTATTTGCTTTTTTCAGTATAATTGCATATTAATGAGTTTTTTTCGGATAATGTGTGTCCCACCAGTGGCTGAGAGGTTCTACTCTCAAAGCTGGTAGATGTGACGTGTAGGATTGAATCCCATATAGCGCTCACTGACGCTACCCTTTAAAGTTTTCCATGTTTATTTTTATTTTTTCCTTCTCGAAACTTGCGGAAATATGGGCTAGGGTTCCGAGAAAGTTCCCCCACATGGGTTACGCCTTTTCGCGGATCCTAATACGCCTACACCTACACCTTAGGATGATGGTGATCTTTATGGCGTCTTGTACATTTTAACACAAACTTATCCTTTGAAATTTTTTATGTTATAATCTAAAGATAAATAAAATAAAGTATAAATGTAAAAGTAAAAAGCAAAACAAATTTTGTGTTAGTTTTTACTTATATATATATATATATATATATATATATATATGAATGAAATTTTGTATTTGTGAAAATTTTCGGTTGTTTTACGCGTTTTGAGATGTCGAGAACATGACTTGATCCTTTTCGGAAAAATGTCTGCCAATCTGTCTGCCTGTGTATGTGTTAGCGCGTGAATATAATCAATTTTGTGGACACTGTAACTCCCAAATCAATGAACGAAATTTAACGAAACTTGATATTTAATATGAGCTTTACCTAAACTGGTGATGAATCCCTTTTGGGATCAGTCGCTCAACAGGTAGCGCTGCCATCAAATTTACGTTCAAAAATTTTAACATGGCAGTACAAGACAAAATTTCGTATAAATGTGCATGATGAAAATTATTTTAAACGAATGATTTTTAAATCAATATTATTGATAATAATGGTAATGAACTTGGAAAAAAATCACGTGCATGTATGAGCATCGCCCCCCCCCCCCAGGGGTGTAAATTTTCAATATATGTAACATTCAAAAGAACTCATCAATACCTTTAAAACGAATGGTTGAACCATAGACCTGTGATAATTTTAAACACAATTATGGTTGTTTCCATTTTTAATACAAAAAAGGACTTAGAAAAAAAAAAAAAAACTTTTGCTCGGATATTTTCTGAATTTCATGAAATTGATTTTCTTTGTGCATTTAGTGTATACTTTTCTGTGATCAAATCGTCTAAATTTATCCTGAAAAATAATTTTAATAAAAAATTTGTACTGTGCGAATTTGTATAGAAAATATAGAAGAAAGTCTTGCGGTGGCCACAACGTACTAGTTTGTTTGATAAATACAAATTGTATATGGTAAAAATAAAATAAAATCATCCCAAATGATAAATGTGATTTTATTATTGAAATTGAACTCTTTTACTGTATAATAAAGTTCTATATTTAGAAATACATTTTGGTGTTAAAAATTCAATAATTCTTGACTTACATTAATAATCTGATGTGGCACTCACGCGAGTTTCTCTTACACTGCATTTCAATATTTTAAAGATACATTGCAGATTAAGGTGTGAAATAACAAAAACTATATATTAATATAAATCTGTGTGAAAGGAGCTGCCGCCTCCCCTCAACCTTCGTTTAAAAATAGTAAATGCATTTATATAGAATTCAAAATTGTTAAGTTACTTTTAAGTTACGCTGATAACAGACATACAGGATCAAACGTTATAAAATTTGACATTAGTATTCAAAGAACCTCAAAAAGCATAATTATACAAAAACAAACACTGAAAATTTAACTTAAGAAAATACTTTATTTATCGCGTGGCTAAGATAAATTAATTTTCATTCCTAAGCAGTTTCCTGGATATAGTAAAATATAGTAAAACATTTCCACCAATTGCATTCAATAGAAAATAATGCTTTTGCTTAATTATTGATAGATCTGTATGTAGTCTATAAATTATGTACACACCACATTGTGCACATAAATAAGGTCCTACATTAGTCGCACATAGCACAACTCGAAATGTATTTCTAGCAATTTCCTAACGTATAGTCCCACTATATTCTAAATCTTTTGGGTAGCCCTGTAAACAAATGATGAATAATTTTTAAAGCTGATTCCACACAAAACATGCTTTCATTTATATAACAAATTTAAGTACAGCCTATAGATGTTAAACTGCATACCCATCAAAAATTTCGCCCTTAGTCGTAATGTACTAGAATTTTTTTAGACGTCTCTGTATATGAACCATTTACTTAATCTCAATGAAAAGTTTAGTGTCCTTATATGGTACAGATTTAAGATAGCGAGTTTCGAATTCCTGCTACTATTTGTTCTTGAGATATGCTGATAAAAGACACACACACAGTCCAAACGCTTAAAACATTATTTTCGTATTCAGGGGACCTTAAAACATGTAATTATAACAAAAACTCACTTCCGAAAATTTGACCTAAAATCAGTACTTTTTTTGCCATATATATAGGTTACAGAAAGTAAAATTTTGACCTAGACAATAATTTCTCTATAGTGATATAATCACATTTTATACAAAGGCGGTCTAAAAACTCTAAATTGACGTGCAGAAGCAATATAGTTAGCCTTATGATGACACATTGAAATCTTTAGTTGTCAACATTATTACCATTTGTTTACTAAATTAACTTGAGAAACGTAATTTTTAGCGAGTCGATTTGAAATCCTTTTAATGTCATAAATAGAAAATTAAGACATATGGATGAGGTTTATGAATAATTTGAAATGATAAAAGCTTTTATAATTATGAACATAAGCCTAAAAAAAAAAAAAAAAAAGAAGAAGAAGAAGAAGAAGAGGATATTTAAAGAACATTTAAAAGATAAATACAATTTTAAATTTTTAGACACATTTTATAAATCACAAATTTGAAGCATTTTATGTGGGTCCACAGGAAATTTCACTTGAATAAATAATGTCTTCTTTTGAATTATATATCAATAAAGGAGGCGGTTCAGGTACAACAAAGATTATAGGTGTCAATTTAATACGAATTGTCCATTCTTTATATCATTACTTTTTAATAGTACTCTTTTCTAATATTTATATGGAATTAAATAAGACGAAGATTATTATTTGTAAAAATTTGTATTAAAATTATTTATGTTCCATATTAAATTGGCAACTATAACCAATATCAATCATCTTAATCGCATGCACCATGAAAAACTGACAATCAATTTAAAATTTGTTTAATGATTTGTGAACTGTTTTTATTTATTTTATTTTTTTATTTTTAAACACCGACTTAAATATTTAGAAGATGAAGTTAGGTTGTGTATTATTTTATCATAACCAAAAATTAAAGACCTTTCAACGTACAAAAAAAAAAAAAAATGAATAAATAAAACCTTTTAAGTGTTCTTGTCCAAATTAAGAACGTAACCGAATTTTAATTACTTTCATAACTGAGTTTTTTTTTTTTTTCTTTTTCACAAGGCACTTGCGTACATGAAAGGATTTATACATAATTGAAAGCTATATATAATGTGATATACATTGGCCCACAAGAGTTAAGTTCGTGCAGTAACGCTAGAGCACAGATGATACATGTTGCACATTTTCTTTTAGCTTTGTTCTTCAAATATGCTGATAACATACACAGACACCACAGAACAACCATTATAAATCTTATTTTCGAATTCAGAAGACCTCAAAACGTTCAAATATGTTAAAAATACCGTTTCGAAAATTCTATCAAAAAACAACACTTTCTCTGCAATACATGGGTAAGAGAAAATAATAAATAAAACATAAAAAGTGTTACAATATTTTAAAACTTAAAGATATTTTTCCTTAAGAAGGAGTCCAATAGCTGCCGAGAGGTTCTGCGCACAAAGCGGATAGACATGAGGTGCCGGGCTCAAACCTAAGTCGCGCTCGTCGGCCTATCGTTCGGACTTTTCCGTGGGTTTCTCCGAAACATGCGTAAATACGGGCTAGGACCCCTTAGAAAAACCCCGAGAACACTCCTCCTCGGACCTGGGACCCTAGTACGGTCAATTAGCCTTTAATCCCCACAACTCAATCCAACCCTACCCATTAGAAAAACAGGGGGTATTAATAAACATTTCGCTCTTCACTTCCTGCTGTTAACTAGAATAGGCCAGTCCTTTACACAAAGCATTCAGGGTATATGTACCGCGCCCTACTTTTGTCCCACTGTTGCAAAGATTATTTTTAATTACTGGCAAAAAAAAATTGTTTTCGAAGAATCGAGAGAATGAAACGTTCTGATATAAGTATCTTTAATGCATGCTTTAAACCAGAAATTTTCACGTATTTATACCAAATCACTAGTCGAGAAAAACTTAGAGCTCACAGATTTCAAATGCAAAGGAACCGACGTGAAAACTGCGATTTCCAAATAGGCGCAAATTCGTGATCCCGCAATTCGAAAGTGTAGCCGCCATTGAAATACAAAAAAAATTATGCAATATTTTTAGATTTTTCTGGGCCAAATTGTGTACTGTGTAATATTTGTACTATTCTATCATTTGTTTCATTCAGGTCATTGGTCATTGTCAGGAATGGTATGGTGATTGTCATCATATATATCTTGTCACTATTTTTTCCTGAAGAATTAAAATTTAGCACAAATGACGCATTTTTTTTTCTCCTGTTCATCTGGCCCACAGTCTACATAATTTGGCTGTTGGCCCACCCGGCGATCGCCGGGTAGCCGGGTGGGCCAGTCCGCCCCTGCTTATCGGCCAATATGCACCTAAATTAAATCAACCTGATGTTTCATAATGACGCTCTCACATATCGAGTTTTGTTCCATTAAGCAAAATAGAACCCGAGACATAGCCTTCCATTAAATGAAAGAAATTGCAGTATAGCAGCACACCACCTATAAAGCTATTTGGACAAAATGTTAATAGACACTAATTTATGTCATGATGCAACTACATACAAATTTATATGTAGTTCTGTGCAGTAGCTCTTGAGATACAATTAGAACAAAATTTTCTAAAAATATCATAGTCAAAATGTGTTTTGGACCTCTCAAAACCTGTATATTCATGCAAAACCGGAAGCTGAAAATTTTTAGGAATCCAATACTTTCTTCTATTGAATATAGCTGGAACTTGTCGAATTCGACGGTCAATTTATTGAGAGTAATGTTTCCAAAATTGTCGCATTGTTATTGAAACGTATTTCAAGTTAAAACATCTAATATAATTTACGACATTTCACTTTAAAAAAAAAGAAATTCGGAAAAATGCTTATAAATAGAAATACTATATATGACATCACTTTCTGCAAAGTACTGTCAGTGTGAGATCAAACTGACTCCAAATAAACAGTTGCTATCTTTTATTTTCTATTTCATTTAATACTAAGACTACATGTTAGCTGGCTGACCCGCCCGGCGTTGCCCGGGCCCATGATAATAACCTTAATGAACCTTAAATTTGTATGACTTTATATATTTAACTCGATTTTGTTTGAATTTCTATTTTTAAATAAAAGCATCACGAAAAAATAATCAGCTGTAACAAAAAAAATACCTCAAACCGAACGAAATTCTGCCTTGTGAACCTGGTGCCTGTGGCAGTGCATACGCCAGCCGCTAATAACATAAAAAAAATTCCCAAAGATTAACCTGGAACCGAACAAACCCGCTCGGGCCCATGATAATAACCTTAAATTTGTATGATTTTATATCTTTAAATCTATTTTGTTTGAATTTCAATTTTTAAATGAAAGCATCGGGGAAAAAAAAAAATAATCATCTGTAACAAAAAAAATTACCTCAAACTGAACGGAACTCAGGCTCATAACCTCAGTGCATGCAGCAGCCTATATGCGGGCTGCTAATAACATGAAAAAATTCCCCAAAATTATTCTGGAACCAAACAAATCTATTTTTAAATGAAAGTATTGTGAAAAAAATAATCATCTGTAACAAAAAAATTACCTCAAACCGAACGGAACTCGGGCTCGTGGCCCAGTGATAAAATGAAAAAATTCTCAAAAAGTAACCGCAAACCGAACGAGCCTCTGATTTGTGTTTCCGCTGCCTGTGGCTGCAGCACCGTATAACAGGCATGCTACACACGCGCTGCAAAATCCACTTTCCACCGCCAGGGGCACAGTGTATTCTGTACGAACATCACCAACGGCCAGGAAATACCAAAACCTTTAAAAGAAGGTGTAACATGATAGGACCTACTACAAAATCACCTAGTTCTATTTTTAACCACCAGGGGGTGCACTATATTGTATACAGACATCCCCAATAAACATCAAATTTCAAAACCTTTAAAATGAGGTGCTACATGTGTGGGTCTAGAACGGATTTCACTCTTTTCACTCCCCTTTTCCCTCCAAATCTACTTTCCCCCTTTAAAATCGAAAATCCCAAAAAAGTGATTTTTTTGTATTTGAGTCTAGTCCCCCCAAGTACAATTTCTTCACCATGAAGTATTTTCGTAAACGTGTTTTGAACCCCTGCCCCCCAGGGGGAAAACCATTCGACTTTTTTTATTTTTCTCTTTTGATGACACATCTACACACCAAGACTTTTTTTAGACACCTCAACCAAAATTTTACACTTAGCCGTTCTCTCAATTTAGTGGATACAGACAAAACATGTTTCAAATTAATAAGTTAAATACTTTTATCCTTAAGAGATTTCGAATATTCATGCATACAATTTTAAAAACATGCATGTAGAGAAAATTCAGCTTAATATGAGAATTAGAGATTGATTTTTAAATGCAAATAAAAACAAAAATAGAATTTTTTTTTAAAGAAAATAAGAAGCAATTAAAAATAAGAAAATTAAGAAACGGTCTATCATCGTAAAAGAAAAATCACGCAGATGCCTGCATTAAATCATTTTTAAAAAATCAGCTTTTGTTTATGCAGATATTTAATTTATCAATTTAAATCCGTTAATTATCTGTTAATATTCAGTGTAAAGTAATGAAGATAATGCAACGTGGATTAAAATTCCCCGAAGTTTAATCTGTATCAGTGATGTCCTGTGAGGCCAAATCTCATGGTTCAAGTTGTAAGAAAGTTAAAAATGACTTCAAATTCAAAAATGATTCTAACAGCATTCATTTTGAAATTTATATCAATGATATACCTCTAAACAATGTTCCTGAACAATGAAATGTGAACTTATAAACCTTATCGTATTATAAATGTATGTGTAATTCTAGTCTTTCATATAACATCACATATATATATCAAAGTATTTAAATAAATAAATAAATATTATCATAAAAATGTGTTATTTTATTAATAAAAATAAGTAAAAATTATTTTAAGTTAAAATATAATTAAATTTGAACTTTATTTAAGTTAAAAAGGAAAATAAAATAATTATTACCTGTATAGCAAGCCATGTCTCTGTATTAGTGATCTCTACTCGTCATTTTCAAAGCACTGCAGGGAAAGATGCCTCAATCAGGTAGCCTTTTAATAAACACCACCCAATATGAGACACTCACCAGGCTTTTGTCTTTTCGGGGAGGGGGTGAAGACATCAGGATCATTCGGGTTGTACTCCTTGAGATCTTCCATATTTTTTAAGTGGATACTTTCCTACTTCTTTCTGGCCCTTTTTTGCCTTCGACATCTGTTGGTGATGGCTCACTAAAAGGCGGAGATTGAGATGAACCTTGGCTATCCATGTATTGAACATCCATCTCAAATTGAAAATTAACAAAACAAAAATAAATATCCAACTAAAAGTAAAAATGATAAAATAAAATTATTTACAGTAAAATTGCATCCTTCTGTCCTGTCTAGTAAACATCTTTGTCATACTTTACGTTTCAGAGAGGTGCTGGGTTCGAACCTGGCTCATGCATTTTTTCTTTTTCAGTCGTAGTCTTTTACATGCTTCATAAAAAGCCACACTGCATTCAGTATCAATCTCGAATAAAAATTTATCAAGTTTTAGCATGTAATAAACTTTATTGCCCCAGATGGCAGTTTTATTTTTATATCTATAATTCTTTTATCAGTTTTAAAAAGCATCAATACGATAGTAATATCCTTATTTGTTTTATATTCCCAAGCCAAAAATAATTTATATTGTGGCAATTTTTAAAGCTTTTTAATTTTTACTTAATATTTATCGAAACAAAATTTTAACATCCTGTTTGTTTTTGATCAAAAGTAATTTTGAAATTTTTTTTGGCGCTATGAGTAAAGAAATCATTATCAAAACATAAGAGACTGTAATCAGAATCATCGAACAGGGCATCATCTTAAAAAATATTATCGAAGGTCAGCGTTAATCATATGTGAATGCGAAATCATTTAATTTTGTAACATGTTCTAAATGAATTTCAAAACTTTGCCTTAAGAAAATAAGATAGGATATTAGTATGTTAATTATAGCTGATATTAAAGTTTACTTTTCAAATTTTATAATACATAAATCATACTGTTACATTTCTCTTTTTTTCTTTTAAATGTTTTACATGTTAAATGAATAAGCTGATATAACAAATGATGATTATAGTGTAAAAATTTATACTTAATATATATATATATATATAGAGAGAGAGAGTATACATAAATCTGAAGACAAAAACTAATGTTAATAATAATAAAAAAATAAATAAATAAATAAAAATTAACTGAGCATAGTTAAATCAGAAAATACTTTAAACAGTATTTGTTCCTATGACATGAATGTTTAAATGTTGTTAACAATAAAATAAAAATTGCAATGTAAAAAAAAAGAAACTGAAAAGCTGTAAATTAAAAAACATACATATATAACAGTAGATAATTCATAAAGCATTTCTTGATTTAAAAACAAATTCTCAAGTTAAAAAAACTTCCCTACAGCAATACAATAATACTTAATTAAATCTCACTATACTGCAGACATATTTACTTAATTTTATACAGACAAGCGCTTTTTCTTATTGTAATAAAGAGATTATGTACAAAATTACCTAGGAAAGTAAAATACTTTATAGCAGTATAGAAGTTTGTAGAAATAATTTCACTATTCGAAAAAGATTCCCAAAGATATCTCAGCATATGTATAATATTTTAATATTAGTTATGAGGAGAAATTAGGACAGAAAATATCTTCAGACAAAAACACTAAGATGCGTTATACATATGAAAAAAGAATTATTTTATGTAAGAACCAGAACAACAAAATATAAGTTCTTTTACGAGGCTTTTAGAGTATGTGCAGTGCATCATTTGTTTACATTAGATAAGGCGTTCAAACATACTTTAGATCCAAAATATCAAACAAAAAATTCATTTTTTACAGAATACTACAAGAGAAGTGTAAAAATTAACTCACCAATCACTCTCGTATGAAATATCATGCTCAATCTCTGAAAAGATATCTAATACACAAGTTTTTGAAAGGCGAAAACGATATTTAAATTTTTTTTCATCATAGAGAGAACTTTTCCGTTATGTTTCTGGACACAGGAACAAAACAATAATCTTCTTCGTCACCATCATCAAACAAAATTTTTTGCACAACATCCAACATAATGAAAAAGAAAATAATAAACACTAACAGTCAACAACATTCAAACAGTTCCGCCATATTTAAACTCTCGGTAAACAGCTAACCAGCTAGGAAAATATATATTGCAGTTTAACACACCACATGTGAATTCGCTTTTCTTTAACTTATACAACATACATTTAATAAGTACTAATATCATGTTTTAAAATAATACTGAATAATATAACGTAACAGCAATAAGTTATTTAGTTTAGAAAGGGTAAAAAAAAAAAGAACTGTTTCATTAGGCCTAAAATATTACTAAAAAAACTTCACTATAAATAATAAATTTATTACTTACAGAAACTTGTTCAGATACAGTATGATCATCAGAAATACCAATAATAGGCTGATCATTTATATTTTGAAGGGTTGGCCCTAAAAAGGGCCATTTTTCATGACTATCAATAGACATAATAGAGAAAAAGAACGCTAGTAAAATAAGAAACAACAACGGAAAAAACAAGGAGATTCTTCTATCATAAAATGGGCCAAAAGAAAAGGTGATTCAAACACAGGGAACGGATCTCGGTCCAGTCCATTCATTTTCGCCAAGTGTAATAATCGCCAAAGTAACACTGCCAAGAGCAACAACCAATCAGATTGCCTGCTGCAGTTCTGACAGCAGAAGTGCGTTGGAAAAAAAAAATATGCTTTACTTTCTTCCCCTTCCGATAAGTTTGAAATATACTACACCAGGTAGCGATTGAATCGCTTTCCTACACTCTTCTCCGGTTGTTGGGCTCGCTGCCCTATCTCGTTTTAATTCCTCTTTCTCCTTAATTTATCTTTCTTCCGTGACAAAAACAGAAAAGGAGTTTTCTTGAATTTTTGAGCTGACAATTTGGGGACTTTTTTAGAGGATTTTCACAAAAGATTTAGGATTTTCAACTTGAATTTAGGGGCTTCAGTTTTTTGGAGTTGGCAACCCTGTGGCATTGTGTGGCATGTGCATGGTAATAGAATATGCTTGCACCCATTTACCTTGAAATGGCTGAAACATAAAAACAAGAGCGTGATCTCCAAGCTCTTGTTTCTGTTCAACAGGAGTAAATTGTCCGAGATCTGTAAACCCTTGTATCGTCATCGTTTGTTTATTGAAATGAGCAGATTTTATCAATTTCATCTCATCAACAAGTATCACACCTAATAGTTAATAAAATAAAAATAGCAATTAAAACTTATTTCCAATTTGTAATTATTAAACATAATTATTATCAATAAATACAGTTACCTCTGCATTGAGAAACCTTCATGACTGATGATTTTTTTTTAAGCACTGAAAAGTGCTTGACTGAAAGCCATAACAGCCTTTTACTTGGTTTATGTATCTTTGCAGAGTGGATAAACTAGGCAACACAAGGATTTTATGCTCCAGTAGATGAATGTAGGCTTTTTTACTCTTAATGCGCAAAAGTAAACATTCGTAGATCCAGGCTACGGAGTATCTCAGGCATTTCCTATTTTTAACCTTGGCTGCTTGTACACAAGCAAGAATTGCTTCCTGTTGCGGCTCAGGTAAGGTGGAGATAGCCTGCCTCAGAAAATCATCTTTTACTTTTGCACAAGAGAGCCTTGCATTTTTGATCTCATTTTTGAGCATGGATACCTACAAGAAATTTTATAGTTTCAGGACAATTGCTGGCCATAAAGGGCATGAAACACTGAAATTCTAATTTCATTACATTATCGAATATTTTAAACTTTATAATAAAATTTACCTTATTTTGCAAGCGGGCATTCCTTTTCCATGCATTTCTCTTCTGCTGAAGAAACGTAGTCTTTTTTTGAGATAGAGTCTGTAGCAGCTTTCTCTCTTTATCGTGCACTTTACTGCTTTCATTGCATTTGTTACAATAATCATTCTTGAGTACAGTAACAAATCCCAAACAGCTACTGTACCTGAAAAGAGTAAAATGAACAGTCCTAAATATAAATTATCTCTTAAAAAAAAAAAAAAAAGAAAAAGTTAAATTGAATGTGTCATTTATTAATTATATTAAAAACACGTGAAATTGAAATTTATTTAAAAGATGTTAAAAGTTTTATCCAAAGCTTTTCGCTTTTAAATAGTAAAGTCCTAAATATCTTTGCTCATGAAAAAATTTTTAATTTAAGAGAATTCATGCTTTTTAATTTAAGAGAATTCATGAAATTTTTTTAATTTTAATTACTCATTCATAAAAATCATGTGATTATTATTACTATATTTTAAAATATAATAGGTAATTTCTTTTATCTTACCAAGAATGAAGGCCTTTGCAAATAACTAGGCTATCAACATCAGCAAGGAGATCACTAATGCTTTGTGCATCTATATTCCCACCAGAATTTGGCCAATCAACTTCCTTATTATCAATGAAAACCTGTTAAAAAGAATTTGCATAAGCCTTTTATGAGTAATTATATGGATTAATCAATTTTTCTTTATTTAATTCTATTTAAATAAAGTAATAGGGAAATTATCTGTTTTCAAATGGCAATTTAAATTTTACAAAAAATAAAAAAATAAATGACTTGGTCTATCAAGAGTGATAAAGGACAAGAGTCAGACATTACAATATTAAGTGAATAAAACAAAGCTATATAATAATAATTATTATTATTTTCATAAATTTTACAATTTAAAAGTTTAAATTACCTAATAAATAATAAAAAGAATAATAGTTTAATTTCAATGAATACCAAAACTTAAAGATATATATGTCTTACTTTCACAGATAAATCTTGATCGATAATTACATGGCGTTCACACTGATATTTCTCATTCATTTTGATGAAGAGTAGCATGTTAGCAGCAGCTCTTATCCACTTGTTGGGCAACACAACACTAGACACATCTAACAGTAAATCATCGTAGCTGACTGCATTTCCAGATGAGTACGATGGAGCTGCCTGTCCATCAGAAAGATTGTCAGTTTTGCTCTTCTTGGATGACGAAGTTGAGCGATCAGCTGGAGCTTTCCGTTTAGTTGCCTTAATGGACAGATACTTTGGGCAATTTGGAAATTTGGTGGGAATTGCACCTGGAGCAAGTTTGGGTCTCTCACGTTCCAAAGTAAAAGTTTCCCCATCAATACACTGAGTCTGGAAATAACGGATGATGCAGTCATCCTCAAAATGTAATTCACACACTCTATGGGTTGGCAACAGTTGCTTATCACGGCGAGGTATCACCCGTCTCCATTTTTCAAGGAGTTCTTGATCCTATAAAAAAATTAATAAAACAGAGTTCAATTTAATTAATTTATTATAATTTTAACTGTCATGATAATTAAGCTACACAATAAAATATCTCCTATATGTGTGTGTTAAGGATAAGGGATGTTACTTTGCACTTTTTCTTTCAAATTGTATGCGTCATTGGTATGCAGGGCCGTGCCTACACTTTTAGCCACCCTGGGCGAAAGATTTTAGCCGCTCTCCAAGGCAAAAGATTTTACCCACCATACTAGGCACTAAAATTATTTCCCTCCTTCTGCTTCTGAAAACTATTCTTTAAAGCCAGGTTGCTACAGATGAAAAGTTATCAATTTTTTTTTTTTTTCTCTGTTTTAAAAATAAGCATCCAGCGGCCAAGTGGTTATGCACTCAAAGCTGGTAGACATGAGGTGCCGGGTTCAATCCCAAGTCGCACTTGTCGGCCTAGCCAATCAGTTTTCCATGGTTTTCTCTAAAACTTGTGTAATTACGGGTTAGGACCCCTTAGAAAGACCCCCACGGAGGGCACTCCCCCTCAGGTCTAGGACCTACAGCAGTCAATCGGCCTTATTTCCAAATCCAATCCTGTTTTTAAAAAAATCTAACAATTTTAGTAAACCTAATTTATAGTTGAAATTTTGTCATTTTTAGCCGCCCCTAGCTGTTAGCCGCCCTGGGCGACCAACCCGGTCGCCCCCTCTAAGCACGGCCCTGTTGGTATGCATGTAAGAAATCGGAGGAAAATAAATTTAAAATAATAATAATGAATAAATACATAAAAATAAAATAAAAATCCAATTGAACTCTAAACACATAAAATTATTCTGTTGAAGGAAAAAATTATATTTTTGATGCTGTACACAAAAGTCTTGTGGATAAGTACTACCTAAATTCTTTTAACGCAACAGCATTTGTGCTTGAGCAAAAAATGATTACATAGACTGAAAAATAAATTAATTTATTTTTACTTATATTTTTGAACTGTAATAAAATATCGTTGGTTTTCTTTTTTTTTTTTTTTTTTAGGAATAAAATTCTAATATAAAAATGCAGAAAAAATACCTAAAATCTGCACAATCTTAGGTCCCAAGCTGTGCAGAGCTCAAGTAGTACAGTCGGTAACAGAAGTGTCCGAACACTAGCAAAAATTCCTATGTAAAAAAAGTACACTTCATACGGTTTTGTTAAATAAATCCTAGTCGAATCATGTTCTTAGTCAGTGTAAGAACATGATTCGATAAGGATTTATTTAACAGAACCGTATGAAGTGTACTTTTTTTACATAGGAATTTTTGCTAGTGTTCGGACACTTCTGTTACCGACTGACTGTATTAAAGTTTCAATCCACTAAATATTAATTTTGAAGATGAATAAGAAGATTAAGCAGAAAAAATTCAGAATTTTGGGAAATTGCTTAAAATTTAAGAGCATTTTTTTCAACACTGTATCATAATAAATGAAATACCAGAGATATGTTTACTATTCTAAAGGGTGGAAGAGCCTCATCATATCTTAAGTATTTTTTGTGATTATATGGCTAGTATTTTTACATAACCTTATTAGTGTATGAGACATATTTCATTCGTTGGATAGTTTTTAGTTTGGGGATTATGCAAAAATTGAAATTTTGAGTTTCTTAAAAACTGAATCTATTGAAATTTTTATTTAATCATAGGAAGTTATCTCTCTCTTTTTAAACACAAGTTTCTTGTTATTTATTTATTTATTTTATAACTATTTAAGCTTGTTACGTCATTTAAAAAAAAAATGGGTAAACACACATAGAAATTTCATGAGAAATCCTTTTTTCAAACTTTAAGAAAATAATAATAATAATAATAATAAATAAATTAAACTGAACATAAAAATGTATTATGATTTTATAAAAATTATTACTATAATGATTATTATTTTTAGTGAGAGATTTTTTTTGTTTTTTTATCAAACAATCTTACACCTCAATTTATCTAAAATGAGCATTTATGGTTGATGAATAAATGAATAAATTTTCTATACAAAATATATTTTGTTCAGGACAAATTCTTTTAGCAAAAAACCATAACATATCATGTATACACACAATATGTACATGCGTGTGCAAATCTACACAAATTTCAAACTCTTCAATAAAAATATTTATGGGTCATCACCTTTTATAACTGTGATTGAATTAAAACTATATTCCTATGAGAAAATGTTGTCCATAGCAGTGGCAGCTTGTGCACCAAAAATTGGTGAAGAGGCACACTGTATTCATTTATAGAATGTAAATTTACATTAAAATAAGTATTTTTAGTTAATTTTAGTTAAGACCATGATTTATAAAAATTATGATTAAAAATACTTAAATATTATTTTTGAGCTGTTCACCTATTTTCGGTTCACAAGCCGGAACTGCTCCATAGAATACTAGCAACTTATCACATTTTTTCAAAGTAATTTGATAAATGTGAACACAGAATATTTATTATATATATATTTCAGAAAGCAAAGTCAAGATGCATATTACATGAAAACTTATGAAATCATTATTTACATTAGTGGTTAAACACTTTCAAGGCTTTATGTGATTTCATAAAATCATAGAGTTAATGCAAAGAAAGGAGATAATTTTCCAATATTTTCTGAAAGTTGCAATAAAATTTGAAATGCTCTGTTTGAAGTTTAATGTTTTTGAGTAGATTTCATTAGAATTTCCCTTTCATTGTATATGTAATGTCCATTATATTGTTAAAATTATGAAAAAAAAAATGTATTAAAAATTCATTATTATCTACAAGCAGAAATGAAAAGCAATAATTTGTAAATTTATACTTTATATAAATTAATAGTTATAACACAAACATATATATTTAAAATTTATAATATAAAATCTTAGCAAAATAAAATTGTTCAGAGTAAATGTCAGACAAAAATTAAAATTTGCCCATGTTTTGTACCTCTCACCAAGTTATGAATTAATTTACTTAAAAAACTGAGGTCATAAATTAAAGTAAAAAACATTTTTGGCAGACAGTAAGGTGACTAATTGAAAAATTTTCATTTAAACTTCTGATTGAAAACAGGATGGTTGAAAAATTGATTATTAAGAAATTTCCTTTTAATGCGAAATTAAAAAAATCACCAAATTAAAACCAAAATTAATGTGTTAAATGCTCATATATGGTAATATTTTATAATTAATCGCTAATTATTAAGTTGATTTTGTAAAGATTAATTTTGAGCAATTTTTAAAATGAAATTTTTTGAGCCCCTCTATGATTTTTGAATTGCTAAGCCCTTGATAGAAAACACTAGCAAAATCACATAAATAACATTTAATAGAACTTTTCTTCGAAAAAACAATTAAAAACTTCAAGTAAGTAATAATCCTTCATTAAAATCGAAATCGGAAAACATTTACTGCATGAGTAAATATCTTTTTAAATATGCTGTTAAACACTACGCCTAAAAATCGTTACGTAAAGCCATATCTAAGGGACTTTTAAAATTCTGTCAAAGTTTCGTTTTCGAAATCGAGATTTGGGGTGCTACCACGAACACATCGAAATGTTTCGATGATCGAATGTGACGTCACTTTGACGTAATGTTTCGATGCGAATTTGAATTTTCGATCACTTCGTACTCTGAGCCAAGCGCATCGAAAAGTTTTGATGGTAAATCCATCGAAACACTTTCGATGAGGAGTAACCGAGTGAAACTATTTACGATAGCTCGTTTCTTCATACTTTTCGTCTGCTACTGCTAAGGGGAAACATGTTTGTTTTTATTTTTAATGTGAATGTGAATGGGTAAAATAAGTTTTTTTCTCTATATGTACATTGAAGTAAATTTTATTGTTATGTTGGGCTTCTACATACGTATTACGGAGTAATATGCACGGTTATTTATTTATTATTAAATAAAGATATCTTAAAACTTCACCGACGGATTGCAGTGTTTATAATTTCAATTTCTGAACTTTTATATTGGTAATATTTTTCAGAAGTGTTAATTATCAAAAAATAACTAATAAAAAAAAAAAGATCGTTATTTTTTAAAAAGTTTTATATTATGCTGTGATTTGCCTATTATCAAAACATGTAAAGTTTTCTTAATTTAAATAGCTAAATGAGGCAGTAAATTTTAACTTTTAGGGATAATAAAATTCTTTCATTGGTAAATATACTGGTTTTTCACTTTTAGGTATATACATAATTTTTTCTAAATTGTTTTGATATTAACTGGATGAAAAAACCCTCTTGTAACAAAATATCACAAATGTCACCATTTGGGCATCTAGCTTTCTTATTTATTTATAAACATATATTGTAAATAAGAAACAAAGTGAGATAAAACATAATATATTATGGGGCAAATTTTAAGTGATGCGGCATGCTTGTTTTGTGCTCTCAAGTTCAAAACTGGGGCCATTATGGCATGTCTGTGTTTCTTGAAAAGCTATAATCCAATTGAAAGATTTGATTTGAAGAAAGTTCTACAAACAATTTCCAGATTTATTGTTAGCAAAAGTGAATCAGCCTGATGAGGTATCTTCTGTGTGTTGTCTACAATTCTGAATATTTAAAAATTGTGGAATTTAGTGGAATGAAAATAATTTCATCACATATTCATCAGAAATTGTCATCATTTTTCATTAGAAGTTGTTAAATCATGTGAAGTGCAGTGACTTCATACATGTAAGTATTAATAGATTTAATTATTTTGTGTGTTCCATTGATATTTAAGTCTGTATATATGTTAAAGCTTGTAAAGTAATTTTTCGTAATTAATATATGTGAATGTGTTACACTTAATGCAATAATGAATGCATTTTCGAAAAAAAAAAACCTTTTATACTTTGTATACATACAAACTTTCAGGGATTGATCCAGGTTTAATCTTCCATTTTTACAATCACCATTTATACTGCTTAATGTCAAGTTAATAGAGTTTTGTTGAGCCAAATTAAGGCATTAATTAAAAATAATACTGAAATGAAAGCATGAAAATATTTAATAAAAGGATCATTTTTATAAAACAAAGTCTTGTGCAGGGGCTCATTTTATGAATTTGAATTTTGTGAAGGGTCCCTTTTTATGATGCAGAAATTTATGAAGGGCCGCAAAAGGGACCCAAATTTTGCCTTGATTGAACCCTGACTTTTACAAAAAATTCATAAGTTGTGTAAGAGATTGTTGAAATGATGTTGAAGTTTCATATACCATATTAATGTGTGTTTGTGACATACTTTCATTTATTTTATTTATTTCGCAATATTCTTTGTAAAAAATTTCTTTGGAATTCCAAGCAATTAACACATATGAATAATTTTCTGTGCACTACCTATAAATTTTAGCAAGACACATCTCTCAGGACAATGACTTCGTAGAATGAGATTGTTTTATGTGAATCAGAAGTCTGAACAAGATGAGCTAGTAAACAAAAGTAAATTTTTATATGAGCTGGGCCAGCAAAGCATAATCAACATTTTTATTTCAAACTCTTAAAAAGGAATTTTTTCTTTTTTTTTAAGTAAAGGTTAAGAGTTTTATTTATAATATAAATACTGCATAAAAGTTGGAAAAATAAAAAATTAGGGTAAGATTGACTTTCTACTGCCTCTTATGTTTAGAATATTTCGTGAGTACACTAGATAAACATTCTGTAGAAGTTATGAGCTTTCTGTTTACTTTTGCTTCTTTGCATCATCTGTTATGTAATTCACTGCTGCGTAACACAGATTGGGTTGAAGTTTGTTATTTAGCATGACTGCATGCATGTTTTTTCTTTTCTTTTTTTCTTTGAAAAAGAAAGTATTTGAATTTTTAGACATATTTCTGACGTTTATGTCAGTGGTGGTCTGGTTTGTTGGTTAAAGGTACTTTCTGTATATATATTACTTAAATAGTCCATATGGCTGTCCATTCCGTATTTCTGAATGAATATTACCGTCAATGAATGTTAAGGAAATATGATAAGTACAATGAAAGATATTTTTCTATTGGCATAGTTTGGGAAATAAGGGTGTGCTTGAGTAGTGTATGAAAGAGAGTTTTAATTGTGTCTTTTTATGTTTGGCCTGTGTATAATGAAAATATGATTTTAACAGAATGTAAAGTTAAAATCAATGGTTTTGCATGGATGTATAGAAATTGTTTTAAAGTGAAAGAAATGAGGCATAATATGTGTCATAATGTAAAGAGAGGGTTGTGGTTTTCTAGTAGTTATTTGGTTATTCCCCCCCCCCAAATCAAATGACAGATATTGACATTAAATCAGAAGGAAGTTTGGAGGAGGGGGGGGGGGAGTATATCAAAGGCGAAGGTGCTTCATGAATTACAGACATGAAACAGAGGTAAGTGAGCTGTGATTTTCTATTTTATAAAATATCTAAATATCCATGAATTTTTGCTTTACTTGTTTTTTGAAAAATATGTTTGATTATTACGTATTTTTGTGCTTTTTAAATAGATTATAAAATGTGATTTTTGTTGGTTAAAAACTGTTTAAACTGTTGCTTTTTCTTTTTTTTATGTACACAAAGCATACAGACGTGCATATTGCTGCATTACAAAATTTTGTATATTTTTAAGTTTTATGCATTTTAAGATATGGGTATCCAGTGATGTTTATTATTTGATTTTCATGTATGTGAAGTGTACAGACATGCATATTACTGATTGCTTCAACAAAAAATTGTATTTTAAGACAGGGGTATCTATAATGATGCTTATTTATTTTTATTTTTTTATTTGTTCGTTATCATGTAAGCGAAGTGTAGTCATAAGTACATATTACTGACTACTAAACTGCAAAGTTTTTAAATCTTTGAGTTTCATGTGTTTTGAGATAGGGATATCCATTTTTTTTTTAATTTTTCATCTATGCAAAGTGTACAGGCATGCGTATTACTGATATTGCGAATTGGAATTTTGAGTATTTATATCATGTGATTGTATGTTCTAAGTTTTATTAACTGACTGCTGAACTAGAAAATGTTTTACAAGTTCAAGTTTCATGCATTTTGAGATATGAGTATCCAGTGTTCTTTTTTTTCCCCCTATCTATGCGAAGCATACAGACATACACATTGCTAATTCCCGCGATTGGGAATTTTGAGCATTTATGCAGTGTGACTGTGATTGTGTGCTGTAAGTTTTATTTTTTATTTGTGATTGGTTATGATTTCATGATTATTTAGTAATTTTTCCAAAACTAACAAAGCATTAAAAAAAACTGAAAAAACTTAATAAAAATAGCCAAATAATAAAAAATAAATCCAGCAGTTCATAATTTTGAGATGTAAACATTAAGAATTTAGTGGAATTCATGAGTAGAAAGGTGGAAATTGCGACAGTAAAAAAGAAAACAGTAGATAATCCTGATGCTAGGGTTAATCAATGCTAGAGAAACATTTTGCTCACTCTACGAAGAAAAATATTTAGTGAGGAAATACACTGTTATGTAACTCCAGACATAATAGTTCTACTTTTCTTGGAGACGGGAAGAAAGTTGTGTCCTCTAGTTATAAAAACTAAAGGTTGAAAATGACAATGCATTTTTAAAATATTTTAAGCCAATTGTTTTGAATCCCAGCTGCTTTCGGCAGCGTTTATATGACTCAACAAGAAAATTTATTTTTAACTTACTTCCCGACTAGCTAGATATTTGAAACTTTCAGAATAGTTCAGAACATGGTGACAATGCATTTTTTACAATACTTTTAGCCATATTTTTTGGGTCCGCGCTGCCTTTGGCAGCGTTTATTATATTTTTCGATGATCATGATTTCCCGACAAGCTAAACATAGGAAATTTTTAGAATAGCTCAGAACACAGTGACAATGCATTTTTTAAAATACTTTTAGCTAACTGTTACAGATCCCTGCTGCCTTCGGCACCGTTTATTATATTTTTAAGCAGTCATGTAACTTCCCGACGAGCTGGACATTCGAAACTTTCAGAATAATTCAGAACATGGTGACAATGCATTTTTAAAAATATTTTTAGCCAACTGTTTTGGGTTTCCGCTGCCTTTGGCAGCGTTTATTATATTTTTAGAAATCATGTAACTTCCCGACAAGCTAGACATTTGAAACTTTCAGAATAGTTCAGAACACAATGACAATGTATTTTTGAAGTGAAAACTTCTTTAGGTGCGTTGAGCACCTTTGGGCGAACAAAAAACATGAAACTCATGTCATCGTCAGCGAAGGCTTTCCATGAGAATCAAAAGTGGAATTCGAGATTTCAGCTGATTTACACGTTTTGAGGTGTCCTGAATGGGTTTTCTTTTGTTTCTCAGCTACTAATTAAAATAATTTCATAAGTAATACATCATTTGAAAGCTTTGTTGAGTTGGAATCGAACAGTAACTTACAGAAATTTCTACTGCCAGATGGCGCTGTAATATTTTGAAATTTCAATTTCTAATTATGATTAAATTATTTTTAATATGTGATTCAAAAGATATTTTAAAGTTCTTTTATATTATCGAAAGTGGAATTCGAGATTTTACCTGATTTACACATTTTGAGGTGTCCTGAATGGATTTTCTTTTGTATCTCAGCTACTAATTAAAATAATTTCATAAGTAATACATCATTAGAAAGCTTTGTTGATTTTGAATCGAACAGTAGATTACAGAAATTTCTACCGCCAGATGGCGCTGTGATATTTTAAAATTTCAATATTTCAAATTCTAATTATGATTAAATTATTTTTAATACATCATTAGAAAGATATTTTAAAGTTCTTTTATATTATCGAAAGTGGAAGTCGAGATTTCACCTGATTTACACATTTTGAGGTGTCCTGAATGGATTTTCTTTTGTATCTCAGCTACTAATTAAAATAATTTCATAAGTAATACATCATTTGAAAGCTTTGTTGAGTTGGATTCAAACAGTAACTTGCAGAAATTTCTACCGCCAGATGGCGCTGTAATATTTTGAAATTTCAATTTCTAATTATGATTAAATTATTTTTAATACATCATTCAAAAGATATTTTAAAGTTCTTTTATATTATCGAATGTGGAATTCGAGATTTTACCCGATTTACACATTTTGAGGTCTCCTGAATGGGTTTTCTTTTGTATCTCAGCTACTAATTAAATAATTTCATTAAGTATTACATCATTAGAAAGATTTGTTGATTTTGAATCAAACAGTAGATTACAGAAATTTCTACCGCCAGATGGCGCTGTGATATTTTAAAATTTCAATATTTCAAATTCTAATTATGATTAAATTATTTTTAATAGATCATTCGAAAGATATTTTAAAGTTCTTTTATATTATCGAAAGTGGAAGTCGAGATTTCACCTGATTTACATGTTTTGGGGTGTTCAGAAAATTTAAAAACATGATACATTAAAAAGTACTTTTTATCTTTTAATTATTTTATTTTAATCTTAATGTTTCTGAAGTAAGCACATATTAAAATATTGATTGTGACAGTACAGATTTTCATAAATAACAAATCAGCGGTTTTCAGTAACATTTTTTTCCCTCCTCTGTTTTGATGTTTGGAATGTGAGCATAAACCGAAATACTGACCACTTTAATCTACAGATTTTCATGGCAAACAAAAAAAAAAAAAAAGAAGCCTTTAAATTTTTTTCTTTTAAAAAAATATATTTTAGCACTTTTCTTTATTAGACTGAATCTGACATTTTTTGATGCAATCCATGTTAGCTCATTGGTGTGATTTACATTTGGAAAGTAAATTATGCCTACGAGCTGGCACAGATCACGCTGCAAAAGTCGCTAAGCTGTGCCAAGGGGCACCACTAACTACAATTTCACCCAGCTTTAGCATAAGATTTTCTTGGCAACTTTTAAATTTATTTTGCCATTTTGGCCATGAATTAAAATATTTATCGCAGTTTTGTAAGTAAAGTCCTTGGCAAGAATTTCCGAATTATTTTGGTGCTAAATTTCATATTTTGCTCAGGGAATTCTATACTAAATCTGTTCCATTTCTTTCATGTAATTTTTCTCTAATTTGATTTAAAAAAAGTAAACATTTTTTTAATTTGGATATAAATAATAAATATACAAAAATAGCTTTAAAAAAAGTGCCTCGCCCCTTAAATTAAACAAAGTTTCTGAGATTTTTTTTTTTTTTTTTTTTTTTAAGGATCATTTAAAAATTGATCATAATTTTTTAATTAGCATTATGCATCAAAAACATTTCATTTTTTTTATTAAAACAAAAAATTTGTAAATGCAATCTATATGCACAGTGGAGCAGCGTGAAACCGACATTTGTCCATCTGTGTCTGTGTTTACATTCTTAATGTCTATAGACATTTATTCTTATATTTACTAAATGTAAGATATTTTCCCCAGCGATCAATGGATAAAATTTACAACTCCTTTTTGAATAGGCGAAAATCACTCTTTTTTTTTTTTTCTCTGACAATCAGCAAATTTTTATTTCATTTATAATTGACAAGTAAATTTTGAGATTTTCTTTACAGAACATACTGACGAATTTTGCAATACGTCAAATTGACTGACTGCTTTGTAATTTTTTTCTGGCAATCAACTGATAATTTTTTCTGACACATAAAAGAATTTTCGTATGGCGCCATTAGATTATGGCTTTTAAGTGCAAGTTAGTTATCTGTAGAACTTGAAGTCTCCATCTTTTCTCATGACACTTTTAGAGAATTTTTTTTTTTTTTTGCTACTACTATTTTTATACAATAATCTCTTATGGTGAAAATTTCTGTGTAAAAATAGAGATAGCACAAATGGCAGAATTTTTTTATCTTTGAAATAGACATTAAAAGTAAGGAGACTTTGTTGCAATTCTTAACCTGATGAGCATGACTTCCTTGGGGGCTACACAATTTCCCCTGATCCCACGAGTTTTTTTATTAATAACTTTGCACAATTAATACAGTAAAAAATCATCATACAAATATACTAGTGAGAGCATCAGAGTAAATAAGCAGGGCTGTAGCTATCTTGTGAGGCCACCATAGAAATATATAATACATAATAAAACGGGTATTTGTGTAAGGGGAATGTAAATTCAAAAAGGATTTAATGTCCTTATGATCATGATACATAACATGTAAATAAATCACAAGATTAGTACTTCATTGAAAATAAAATAGTTTTCCTTTACAGGTTTAAATCTTTGAACAAAAATAACATTGACTGTTACCAAAAATTATAATGAAATTCCTCTATACTTTACTTTTAACACTCACATGGAAATTATTTGCATAAAAACTTTTTAAAAAGGAAAAATTATTCAACACCTTCTGCATCTACAAAAATCTGCATTTGTAATATGTCAACAGAAATTTTAAAGTGTTTCACTACACTTTAAAATTTCTAAAAAAAAATTCTAAAATTTCTAAAATCTATTAAAAAGATATCTTATCCAAAAGTTTCATAAATATTTAAAGTAATTAAATTAAAAATAGTCCAAAATACATTTGTAAATATGAGTCAGGCTGACTGCCAAAATGACAAGTGAAATACGAACCTGGATAGCAGTAAAGTGATCAGTAATATGTGAAAATTTTAAAATTATGTACTAATGAGCAAAATATTTACTGAAAAATATTTTATTCATTAGTACATAAAAGTACATTTTTAAATAAGTATTTACTGAGACTTGTGAAGGAAAATAACCTAATTTTGAAGAGCAATTTTCCTGTTTCAATAAAAGATAATGAGTATACAGTCGGCAACAAAATTATTGAATCACATATCCCCATTTTCTTTTGTTTTTTAGTTTTATCGCTAATTTTTATCATCGTCTCACTTTTTAATAAACAGCATAAAGACTCGACATATATTTATTTAACAAAACAGAATTCGGTGTACATCTTTTAAATACGAATTATTGCTAGCCCTTCAATAATTTTACTGCTAACTTTAATGTCACATCTTGAAGGTTTAGATGCGTTTATAATTTAAACTAACAATTTTTAAAAACAAAGGCTATTTCGATATGTTTATAAAATGAATCATGCGAAATACAATAGTACATAACGGTGAACTCTCTTTTGTTTATTTATTTCATGAGTACAAGATTTCTTGTTTATCAACAAATATTCATATGAACTGGATTACAGTTAACTGTTTAAAGAGATCTCCCAAAATATTTCTCGAATTTTCATTGGCTAGAATAAAAAGAAGAAGAAATCAAATTAAGTTCCGCCTTATCCTGGACGTCATGTCCGCTTGGGTGGAGCTTATTCCTTTTCGTTAACGAACCCTCTTTTCGATCGATGACTTTAGAGTACCGCTTATGCGATTTATCGAAAAACTCCCGTCGTAACGAAAGAGTTTCGATCTACGTCATCTTTCGACGATCGAAACGTTTCGATGTGTTCGTGGTAGCACTATTGAAGCCCTTCAAACAGAATTTTAAAAATTACAGAAATCTTAATTTTTGAAATCATGACTTAAATTGCTATCAAATGTAAATTTTAAATTATTGTCAAAGCTTTATTGTTTTAAAATCGAGCTGTAGCGTCAGAACAGGATTTTTAAATCCTGTGCAAGCTATTTTGACTAAGTCTACTTAAGAATATGTAATTTAAGCTTTGTGAGTCTTTCAGAAAGAACTAAAGAAGATTGTTATGGTGTTTCTTTTCTTATAAATAAGTTAAAAATGGAAAATATTGCATGAACAATGTACAAGAAGCATCCTTACTTTGGGAGCAGAAAACAATGATGGATTCTTCTTTCCCAGGTCTCTATTTCGTTTAATAGCTGCTGTATAGCCAGAATCACACCCAAAAACAAAGCAACAGCGGGATCGAGACATATTAATCAAAAATAAATTAATAATTATGAAAATAATGAAGCACTCGTATTGTAAACAATTCTAACTTCGTACATCAAGTACTACCAGCGCCACTCTGCGGCCACTTCGTCGTGAGGTCCACTTTTGAAGAAGAATCCCGTAGAGGAAATTACTCCCTATATCTCCATGGGCATGTGTGGTCGTCTGCTAATTTCGCCGCATAGAGTCTTTACAATTCTCTTCCGTGACGTCCATGAATGAGTTTAGCTCATAGATGTGTGAGGGAATATGGAATAGATTAGGTTTAGTTTAGTTATTTGTAAAAATAATATAATTAACGGTATTTAGCCTGCCTAAGGTTATTTTCAGTTCGAGTCTGAATTCATCCATTTGTTGACATTCCTCTGCTTCAAGAATGGATGACAAAAATAGGAACTTTCGTTCATCTTATTACGATAAAGTTGGATTTCGTGGTGTTGAAGCAAAAAAATCTATAGAAAAGTTAATCAATGAAAAGCCCATGGTCAGAGAAAAACTTTCTAAATTCTGTATGAGATTTACTTTGCCTGCCATTCACCGAGAGCTTGTTTGGAAAGTACTTTTAGGTTGATTACTTCTTTATGTGTAAATCTTATTAAAGTGGAGAAGTTTAATTATTTACTAAAATATTTCTTGATTGTAGACGCGGAAAAAAAGAATCTTTAGAGTTAAGTTAAAATTAATTACAGGCTGACACATGAATTTTTTCTAAATTCAAAAAGGATTCAATTTTATTTGTGCTATTGGTTATGCATGTTATGATTAATAGCATAGGCAAAATGGTAATTTGGTGTAATTGTCTTAGATTATTTATGAAAAAAATTAAAGTATAGTTTAACTAGCGAAAAATTTGCTAATGTTACCTGCATTAATATTGCTACTACTACTAATATAACATATACACTCCTGCTCAAAAGTTTAGCAAGATTTGCAAACGATCAGTTTTTTCAAATTCAAAACTTCTCTCGCAATGGAATGTTTTCAAACATTGGTTATTTAAAGAACTGAGTCTTCCTCATGTTTTTCAGTGAAGACAACAATTACGGAGCCGTTAACAAATTGAGCAAAATTAATAATGTTTGTGATCACACTGTATCGTTAAGTGAACGAAATGAGCTGTAACTTTAGTACATGTTAATATAGACCCAGTTCAATTTGTGGATGAATTTGTGTGACGATAGCTAACAGAGATATAAACATTTATTTTAAACTCCAAAAAAAATCAACATGTTTTTTATTTATAATATACAGAGTTTTTAACGAAAATTATTCTCACTTTCAGATTAGTTGGAAAAGCACTTTTACAACAATATACTGATATCAGAATACAAATATTTTAAATATCTCATGAAATATGAACATTTCTATGAAAAACGTTTTTACTGCACATGTGCGGAAGATTAAACATTTTTTATTGCATAGGTTGAAAGCTAGATGTATGGGGCAACTTTTATCAAAAGTGCATTTGATTAGAATAAAAATTAAGCGAATTGTAAGAAAAAGAACAAGCTAGATTTTAGATATTTTCCAAGTGTTGAAATTTCTTAAGGTGTTTTTCCCATGCCGCGTAATTAATGTGAAAATCCAATTATTTCAACTATGCTTCAAATGTACTTTTTTGTGAAAAACCCCTTATAAGCTTGTAACTCGAACATATTTTTGTTTATTTACTATGATTTGTGAGATCACAAGGGGTTTTTCCCAAAAAACAACCTTTGGAAAGTAGTTGAAATAATTGGATCTTCAAAATTAATTACTCGGCATGTGAAAAACCCCTTAAGAAATTTCAACTTTTGAAAAATATCTAAAATCTAGCTCGTTCTTTTTTGTACAATTCGCTTGATTTTTATTCTATTCAAATGCACTTTTGATAAAAGTTGCCCAATAAGTACATCTAGCTTTTAACCTATGAAATAAAAAATGTTTTGTCTTTCGCACATTGCACAGTAAAAATATTTTTCATAACAATATTCATATTTCCTGAGATATTTAAGATATTTGTATTCCGATTGCAGTATATTGTTTTAAAAGTGTTTTACCACCTTATCTGAAAGTAAGAATAGTTTTTGTTAAAAACTCTGTATATTATAAATAAAAAAACACGTTTATTTTTTTGGACGATTTTCAATAACGATATAGGGTGATCACAAACATAAATTTTGCTCAATTTGTTACCGGCCCCCTAATTATTGTCTTAAACCAATCTTCACTGAAAAACACGAGGAAGACCCAGTTGTTTAAATACCCAATGTTTGAAAACATTTCATTGAGAGATTAGTTTTTAATTTGAAAAAAACGGATCATTTGCAAATCTTGCTAAACTTTTGAGCAGGATTGTAGCAATAGAATACATTCTGTCACTTAATACTGTATCATTATATCTCTCCTATATTTGCATACATAGACTTCCTTATGTTTAAATATTGTATTAAATGTTCAAATTGTGTTTTGAACTAAGAATAAAAGGATTATTTCTTTCAGGCACAAATAGACATTATGCAAAAAGGATTTTTTTTTTTTTTAAGTTAGAATAAAGCAAGACGTCTGGCAACATTAAGTTATTTATTTTTTAAAGGAAAAACAAAATGTTTTAATTTAAATTTTGTTTAACACAGAGTTTTAATTTTGTTCTTTCTTTCCTTTTTAATTCATTGATTTGATTTTGTTTGTATGGTGTGATGTTTGAATCTGTTTATTCTATTAAATTAATCAGGGATCGATCCACATTTAAATTTTTGGATCGCTTTTTTTGTGAAAAATAGAATATTTTTGTGAAATTTTAATTCATTTTTGTAATAAATAAATATTTTTGTTAAATATATATATATATATATATATATATATATATGCAGTGTTTAATATCAAGCTAATAGAGTTTTGTTGAACCAATTAATTAAAAATAATATTGAAAACATTTTACAAAAGGACCCTCTTCCTTTATAAAACAAAATTTTGTGAAGGGCCCAGGGTTCGCGCTAGAGCGCGGGATCGCGGGAATCGCGCAATATTAAAATAAATCCCACTTAAAAAAATTTCATATGCGCGATTTTCCCGCACTTATTTTCCCGCGATTTTTTTTTTATCTAATTCACTGAACTCCGCGAATTTATTTTTTCCGTTTTTAAAAAAATCGCGGATATCGTTCGTTAAAAAATAAATAAATAAATAAAATGGAACAATGGGCGATTAAATATTCTACAAAAGCTTCTGATTCCTAATCTTTCTCCATCCACAACATAAATGTCAATATCCATTTCAAACTTGCTTTATGAGATTCTAGAACCTGTAAAGAAATACAATTGTTAAATATTTCTTGCTCATGTAATTATTTTTTGCCCACCTCCCACTTTATTTATCTCCATCTAGCGATCAGCAATGAAATGTTCTGCAGAAGTCTTGTTTCCCAATCTTTACCCATCTGCAACATAAATTATATTTATAATATTCATTTTAAACTTGCTTTATTAGATTCTAGAAGTAGAATTGAAAGAGTTTAATATTTCTTACTCTATAATTATTTTTTTTTATTCCTCCCCCTCTTCCCCCCCTTCCCATGTCCGGAATACGGATTGTGGTCAATGATCAATTCTAGAAACAATAAAGCAATAGAAGTGCTCAATATTTCTGACATACGTAATTATTTTTAGACCTTTAGTGCTGAACTTAATGAATCTATTTATTTTTTCTCAATTAAATTAAATCTTTATGGGGTGTCATATCTATACCAAATTTGTAAACATGGGGGAAATGAAGAATAGATTTTTCAGGTAAGAAATTTTTTTCCAAATCAATTTAAGAAAATTAATACTCAGTTGGTTTTATGCACGTTTGGAACTAATAATTAGCTACTGCTACTTTTATATGAATGATTAATGTACATACATAAAAATCATATTCTATATTTGTGTGAAAAATTTGTTTTACTCTTGGTGTGAAATTTCAATAAGATTTCATGTGGATATAAAATTTATTGCAGATATATTGAAGAATTTTTTTTTTTTTTACGCTAATGAAAAAATCCTGAAAATACTTAATGTAGATAAAAACTATATATATAAATGTTTATGTCATCAGTTTATTGAACGTGAAAGTGATGTTATCAATATTCAACTAATCATCCAATCATTCAATCAATCATATTAGCGAAAAATTTTCAGCTAATTTCTAATTTCAGCAATCACCTGTCTGTAATTTGCATATATCTTGAAAATATTTTTTTTTTTCTGTAAAATGTAATTACTGGCTTAAATTTCAAAAATCTCACTTAAATTTTCAAAATCCCACTTAAATTTTTTGTTAGAGTGGGAGAATCCCACTCATTTTTTTTCCTTAGTGCGAACCCTGAGGGCCTATTTTATAGATTTTAATTTTGTGAAGAGGCAGCAGATTGACCCCAATTTTTGTCTGGGTTGACCCTGCTAATATTATATTGATTATAAGTATGAAATTACATTTAAAAAGAATAATAAATTGTTGCTTGTATTTAGCTAAAGTTGCATCAATCTTCATTTTGTTAGAGAGCAATTAAAAACAAATTCATCGTATTTTTCAAAAATTAATTTTGTGATTTACTACAACTCCCCACGATTCCCTTCTTTGCCTTCCACTGGGTAGGAAAATTAATAGTGCATAACACAAGACAAAAGCAAACAATTGTTATAGAAATACTCTTATTCAATGTCAAATTGAAATACATAATAGTTAATATTTTTTTAATGAAATAATATGATAAAAATCAGTAATTTTTTTCAGAATCAAAAGCAATTTGTAATATCTAGACCATTTTGCATTATAGTTTTAGTACATAAACACCTTGACGACTTTTAAATTTTTGTCGCTATTTGCCAATGAATTTTTTTATATGATTGCTTGATTTTTTTTTTTTTTTTTTTTTAAATCTAGTACCTATTTTTTCTAATGCCTGTAACAGGGTGGCTAGCAGTCAGGGAAAATCAAAGAATCAGGGAATTTAGGAAATCTGGAAAAGTCAGGGAATTTCCTTTAAAGTCAGGGAATTTTAACAAATTCTGTGAAAATAAGCTATTTGAATCATTAAATTATTAATGATATTTTAAATCGCTAAATTTTTTTGCTAGTGTCGTGAAATTTTCATCGAAAATAAACGTGAGAGTCAGGGAAAAATGAAAGAAAATCTCGAACAATAGTCAGGGAATTTGAAAAGGTTTAAATGCTAGCCACTCTGCTGTAACTATTGAATTTTTTAGTTATTTTTGGGTAGTATATATAATACTTTTTATATTTTTTAGATAATAATTTTACACATTTGAAAATATCTGAAAAGCAAAAATGTTTATTATTATTTTAATTTGGAAAACCTCCTACAGCTTCAAATATTAATTCTCACTGGTGCTTTTTTGCCGGTGCAGCACAGGTAATAAAGTTGGCAAAAATGATATAACCAACATCAATCATTAAGCACCTAAGAAAGAGTAATTGTTTCAAAACACTTAGGGTAATAATAATAATAATAAAAACATGTTTAGTTAATTTTTTTTTTTTTTTTTTTTTTTTTAAAGAAGTAAATTTTCTGAAATTTTGCTTAAAGGCTTTTAAAAGTGTTGTCCCATGAAAAGTATAACATTTATTTTATTAAATCCATAATAACATACATAAATAAACTTTAAATTTCAAAAGTTACAAACTAACTTTGAATTCATTAATCTATTGTTGTAGCCAATGAAGTTTATGTTAGTAAAAGGCCCCTTTATCATCCAAAATCCCTTAATATTTATGTAATAAAAGTAAAATGAATCTTTATTAACAGTAAAAATACAATAAAATGTATTTCTTACCTGTTTGAATTAACTTCGATAATTTATAAATTAATTGAATCCATATTTTCGTTACTTTGTGTCGGCAGCATCACTTCTAACAATTCTACTCGCAGTAGCAAAAGACATAGTTCTCCTTTTCTTCCTGTAGGTGGCAGTAGATGTATGAATATTAATGAAGTAAAGTGATGATATAAAAGTGTGCTTTTGTTTCTCGTAATTTAATGGGGGATTGAGTACCTGTGTTGGTCCGATATTTTCAGTTTTTTATTTCGGTCAAATAAAAGAAATTTATGTTGGGGAACTTTTATTTTATTCAAATTTCTTTTATTTTTCCTACTGCTCAGAATGTATAAATTTTACATGAAACGATTTATCATTTAACTTATGCTGTTAAAGTTTATAATGTTAAGTAACTCAAATTATTGTCAGATACCTATATCTACCTTTGAATTAATTCAATAATGAAACATATTTTGATAATTATTGTTTAATTATACTTTTTTTTTTTTGTTTACATATGTTTTTATTAGACTTTAATAAACTTATTTGGTTAATTAAAACTTAGTTATTATTTGACTTCATGCATTCATATTTTAATTTGACTGAACATAATTTTTGATTTAAATAAAATTAAACTCAGCAGAATAATTCTTTCTACAGTAGGTGCCGCTTAATGTGATCACTTTGGGACAGGTGCTATTTGATAACAATAAACGAAAAGTATCAGGAATACAAAATTTTAATTTAACTACGTATGTAACATTTATTTTTGGAGCTACAAATAAAAGACAACGATCCATTTAAACGCTATATTGAATAAATCCTTAAAATAGGTCAATTAAAGAAAGTCTTTCAAAGTTGTGTGCCTTGTTTTTTGTGTCAGCAAATTATTGATAAAACTTTCCTACATTCGTGAAGTCTCGGAGGATTTTTACGGCTGCTATTGCAGTACATGCAAATTCTGCCCATAAGCCGCAATGATAAGGAAAACTTTGGTGTGACCCTGTACATGAACTACAAATGGAATACACACCCAAAACTATGCAGCTAATTCCGTGGGGCTCATGAACATGTGTGCAAGTCAATAGCATGATTTTTTCTTCTGCTGTCGTGCAACAAACAGACAGACAGAACCCCAAATCCTTTTGAGTTTGAACAGGGAGGACTTTTCAACAATAATCTATTTACAGGACCACACAAAAGAAATCCGATGACATTCTGTAATCACCCAGTGATGTCAAATTTAGTTCAATATTAACAAATTCCAATGATTTAGTTTATACTTAATGTGTACATAACTAGTGTGGACACCCAAAAGAATTTCCTGCCATTGCAGTCTATAGACGGTGTTTCTCATAAGTGCATTTTAACACTCTATTAAATTTAATTAAATAAACAAACATTAATGGAATGTTAAAAAGCAATGATAGGCATAGAATAGGTGATTAGTTTCCACAAAATAATTCCGATAATTTAAGTAATCGGTACAAGTGTTTATGAGTTACATGGGGGGACAAAATGACGGGAACACTTTCACTTTTTTACGTTTCTTTAAGTATCTTGAAATTTTGGTATGTAAAGAACACCTCCTATTTTTCTGTAAAAGTTATGTCATGGAAAGGAAAAGAGGGCCAGTAAAAAATTAAACAAATATCAAAATGTTTTGGATCACACTGTAAAAGGTAATGCTTTAAATGCGTTTTGGTTGTAGCATGGGATTATGAGGACAGGTGCTTAAAAATGTCCTTACATTTTATACCTTTTTGAAAGTCCTTAAAAACGCCTTACTTTACATATATGTTTTAACGGTCCTTAAAAAGTACTTATTATTATTATTTTTTTTATAATTATAGTATTTAAAAATTCTTAATAAATAAAAGGAAATGAAATAAAAAAGGGAAAAAAAATATGATATAAATTTTTAAAACACATTTACGTCAGGAATGACAATAAATATGAAACACGTAACTGCTTACCATAAACAATCATCTGTTAAAAACATAAAAATCATCTGTTTTTCATGTGTTACTGAAAAGATGTACTGTATGAAAAAAAAAAACGTTTGTGATATTTTTTATTAGTTAAAAAAATTATACACTAAAAAATTATGTAAAAGAATAAGCTCGTATATTTATTTAAGGACTACTCAAGAAATAGGTGAAAATCAGTGGCATAGCGCGATATTTGAATCTGGGCATGCTCTGAACCACTAGTCTAAGATTACTACTCTTCAAGTCGATATATATATATATATATATGTTTTTTTTCTTTTATAATTTGTGTAAATTTCTCAAACTGATAAATGTAATTTTATAGACTGATTTTGTTGCATTTAACTTAAAAGCATGTATCTAAATAATTACAAGATAAAAAGAACTTTTTATATGCCATGTTCAAATACTTAAAAATATATATATATATATATATACGTATTATTCTATCGACTTGAAAGGAAAGCAAATGTGTGTCTAGTCGGGAAGTGAGTTAAAAATCAATTGCAAGATTTGCACTGGACAAACAAACAAACAAGAAAGAGAGTGAATAAAAAGAGGGTGAAATCTAAAGGATATTTGTATTAAATTATTGAAGGAGGCTTTTCTCGTTGTTGCTTCACTCATCACTCTATTGAAATGAATTTTCAAAGAACTTGAATCACTATTTTTTTATATCATTTTGTAAACAAGAACTTAAAAAGAAAGAAAAATCGAACTTGGCTTCAGGGCGCTGTTGCCTTTGGCTAAGTTTTCCTTTACCCTAATCTATTGGATTCAGTACCCCATAGCTTGTGGCAGTGCACTTCAATGTAGGTGCTTCTCGGACCACACACAGCTCTTTTACATGAACTTAATCGTTAAATTTTAATAAAGTTAAACACTTAGTAAAATTTATTCTTTCTATTATATAACCATTGGATTCCAACAGTAACAACAAATTAAAAAATAATGAACCAAAGGAGGTATTATGTCTCTACATCAACAATTGTTTCTTAAAAGTCAACTATTAAATTAAAATATCACATGTTGTTTTACTGAAAAAAAAAAAGTTTTGCTTAGGAAAATATATCGCCAGATTGAGAAAATGTTTTTCATTCGAAGCGTATCAGTTAAAATAAATAAAAATAGGAAGCAATCCCCGTGGCAGAAACACGGCGACAATGTCGCAGAAACAGAAATGCTCTTGCAGAAAGATTTTACGTATGTCAAATAAATTTTGACATTTGTGTTAAAAAAAAAGAGAGAGAAAGAAAGAAATTCAAAGAATGGTTTACAGAGGCTGTTCGCACATTTTTTAGACGATTTTATTTCGCAGTAAGAAAAAATCGTTTGTATGGAGAATTTTATTTTCACAACAGTTATATTTTTGGAAGTTTTATTTATCTTCTGATATTTAGAATTTTTGTTTAGATGCAAAAATGCGCTTTTAAAAAGGCAGTGGATGGAAAGATGCGTTTACGCTTTTTCCAAAGTGAGTTTTTAGTGAAATCTTTATGAAAAGCATTTATCAGGAGAAATACGGAAAAATGTCTCAACAGTAGATGAATCTTGGGTCTATTTAAGTGGTTGCAATAAAAAAAGATCAATTTATTATCACAAAAGTGGAGATTTGTTTTTTTTTTCTACATGGTTCAAAGAATCAAAAGAAAGTTTTTCTAAAGGATTTATGATTGTCACTGGTTTTTCATACAAGCGCAAGATAAAAGCAAAAGAAATGTGACAAAAATGTCAAAATCAGCTCTAAATACTACCAAGAACATATTTTAATTCCAATAAAAAAAAAATGAAAATCCAGATCTTTATCCACAATGCTATCAATCGGTTGAACTGTATCAAGACAAAACAAGCAGCCACACATCACAATCCGCAATTGCTTTTCTAGAAAAAAATGGAACAAAAAACGGGAATTAAAACCATACCCTGTACTGATATTACTGCTAAATCTCCTGATGTATCACTGTTGGATTTTTGTGCTTTTCGACTCTTAAAATCAGCATTATCCAAACACCGACCTACAACGCTTTGTGGACTTTGGAAAGCCATTCAAGAGGAGTAGAAAAATGTACCTCTTCCGATATTATAAAAAGCATTATTGTCATATTAGAAATTACATTGTAGAATGATAGTTAAGAACAAAGGCTATCAAACTGAACAAATAAAACACGAAATATGAGTGAAATTGTTTCAGTACACTCCATCAAAATTGTCTAAAAAATGTGCGAACAGCCTCTGTATAAACTGTTCTGCAGAACAACTTTTTGTTTCTGAAGATACGATAGCCTCAATTCTGAATAAGGAGAGGAGATAAAGCGGATGTAAGTCACATGGGCTAGCTTTGATAAGGCATGCATTAGCGATTCGTGATGCGGTGATAGGATTCGGTGTATCGACACTTTTCACTGGTAACCTCTTCACATCGGAACTTCATTTTCGTGTCTCGAAACTTTGTTTTCGCGCCGCGCCTGCCACTCGTGTCATGTGTATTTATTCTATTGCAAAAAGATGTTTTTTCGAAAGAATATGGCTTTGTGACCATTTTCCGAATTTCATATTTCATGCATTTTCAGATTCATGTGTTGCGTACTTGGGGGTTCGTGAGTTGTCTGAGAATGAAAGGCCAAACGTACAAAAATTCAGTAATTTATTCACAGAAAGTTCCAGAAAAATACTGGTCTATAAACCAAGTATCAGCTTCAATTCAAACAGTAAACACAGCTTAAACAAACAGCTGTCAATAGCAAATCCACAGTACAAACTGTATAACAATAACACTTGAAGCAAGTCTCTCTCAAAGAGGCTCAAGAGCAATGCAAGCACTAGCGAAGCTGGCTGAAGACTGAACTGAACTGACTGCCCTTGGCGAGGAAGCGCTCCTTATATGCTGTTCCATGGAGCCCAGATTTATCGAGAAAACTCTAGAAAGTGGTCAACCAATCAACTTACAGCTTCCATATTTGGTATATCCCATATAAGGATTTTCTCGCCAAGGTCGCCAAAAAAATCGCCAAGGTGGGAAAAAGTCGCCAAATTTGGCGCCAAATGCATTACCTGCATTACTGGGGCTTCTTAATGCGTTTTTAAGGGAAAATAAGGCTATTTCAACGCTAAAACGACTAGAAATGCACAAAATTAGCACTTTATCAACTTACTAAGCCTCTTTGAAAGAATTTATACAGAAATAAACACAATTATTTACAATTTCGTAACACTGCCCCCCTCCCAAGGACTGCACGTCCCGGGCAGTGCAACCCTTGGTCAAGAGGCGAAACTAAACAAATTTACACAATCTAAAATACAAAAACTAAATTGCATATAACGATAAAATAGAAATACAAATCAAGTGAGAAATATTTACAAAATTTACAAATATGTACAAGTATCTATATACAAATATTTACATTACGCATGCGCAAATTTTACCTGTATTTACATTTTTAATTTTTAATATTACCGTTACTTGTGGTACTTGGCTAGCCTATTATAGTGCACCACCTTCGGTTTTGACGAAGGTGTTTTAGTGATCCGCACCACTACATCATTCAGCCTTTTTAAGACTGTGTATGGTCCGTCCCAGTTGCACTGTAACTTGGGAGAGAGTCCTTTGCGTCGAACAGGATTCCACAACCAGACCTTCTCTCCTTCCTGAAACTCATGTTGTGTAGCCTTTAGATCGTACCTTGTCTTCATTTTCTCCGTTGCCATGTTAATCCGCTCCCGAGCAAAGTTGTGTACGTCCTCAAATCGTGCCTGGAGATCTTGGATGTACTCCTCGGGCGATGAAGGCGCATCGGGTGGACAACCAAACAGGAGATCACAAGGGAGACGAAGTTCACGTCCAAACAGCATCTGGGCTGAAGTATAGCCGGTGGTTTCATGGACAGCACTTCGATAAGCCAGCAGGAACAATGGCAACTTCAAGTCCCAATCTTGCTGGTTCCTTGATACTAGAAGGGAGAGGTTATTCAGGATGGTACGATTGAACCTCTCGACCATGCCGTCCGACTGGGGATGTAAGGGTGTTGTCCGGGTTTTGTCTATGCCGAGTAGTTGACACAGTCCTTGGAAAACATCAGAGGTAAAGTTCCTACCTTGGTCGGTATGAAGTTGTAGGGGCGTGCCGTACCTTGACACCCATTGCTGCACAAGGACCTCTGCGACTGTGCATGCCTCTTGATTGGGAATGGGATATGCCTCAGGCCACTTGGTGAAATAGTCCATCACGACGAGAATGTATTTATTTCCACTGGAGGTCCGTGGCAAAGGACCCAAGATGTCGATTGCAATCCGTTCAAATGGTGCTCCCACGTTATACTGTTGCAGTCTTCCTCGACTTCGTTTCTGCGGGCCTTTACGTGCCGCACAAGCATCACAGGATTTACAATATTTCTCCACATCCTCCTTTGCCTTGCACCAGTAGAAGCGTTCCCGAACTTTCTGCAGAGTCTTCATAACCCCAAAATGGCCTTCGGTAGAGCTACTATGCAGTTGTTCTAAAACAGCTGGAATTTTTGATCTTGGTAATAAAATCTGCCATCTGAAGCTTTTCCCATCATCAGATTCCCACTTTCTGTATAATACGCCGTTTCTGATATGAAGAGAGTCCCAAAGTGCCCAATAACTTTTCGTAATGGGACTAAATCTGGAAATGTCCTGCCAGATAGGTCTGTTGCTGGTCGTCTCCTTCAGCTGTAATATTGGCTTTATGTCAGGATCTTCCAACTGGGATTTTCTAAGTTCTTCGTCACTCCATGGATCGGGATCTTGATCTGATGGTGTTGAGACAGTAACTTGGCAGGCAACCGGATTTATCGGCAGGTATTTCTGTTCGGCTCTAGAGCAATACTTGCAGCTTTCCGAGCAGGGCTTCCGTGACAAGGCATCTGCATTACCATGTAGAGTCCCTTTACGATGACGTATCTCGAAGTCATATTCCTGCAGGCGTTGTATCCACCTGGCAATCTGTCCTTCCGGGTTCTTGAACTGGAGCAACCACGTTAAAGATGCATGGTCAGTCCGGAGTAGGAATCTTCTGCCATAGAGGTAATGATGGAAATGTTCTATGGCTTTTACGATGGCGAGTAGCTCTTTCCTGGTGGTACAGTAATTTCGCTCTGGTTTAGACAGGCATTTACTCCAATAGGCAATGACATGTTCTTGACCATCAATTACCTGCGACAGAACAGCACCGACACTCTCATGGCTGGCATCTGTATCAAGTATGAACTGTCTGTCGGGCTGTGGATACGTCAAGACAGGCGATGATGTTAAGGCCTCTTTAAGTCGCTTGAACGCATTTTCGCATTCATCTGTCCACAGGAACTTCTGTTTGGCTTCCGTCAGCTTGTGGAGTGGTCTGGCAATATTTGAGAAACCCTTGACAAACTTCCTGTAGTAAGTGCATAACCCCAGGAAACTTCGTAGTTGGTGTATATTTTCAGGGCGACTCCAGTTCTCGACTGCAGAGATCTTCTCAGGATCAGTTCTCACACCTTCGGCAGAGATGATATGGCCGAGGTAGCTCACTTCACGACGGAACAAGTTACACTTGCCTGGATTCAATTTGAGGTTAGCCATTCTGAGTTTCTCTAGCACCTTTCGGATATTTCGTAGATGGTCTTCAAAGGTGCGCCCCACAATGATAATATCATCCAAATACACCAGACAGGCCTCATAGGAAAGTCCTTTTAGCACTGTCTCCATCAGGCGTTCGAAGGTGGCAGGAGCATTACATAATCCGAATAGCATAACTTTAAATTGCCACAGTCCCTGTCCCGTGGTGAATGCAGTCTTCTCACGATCATCAGGATGTAATTCTACTTGCCAGTAACCGCTCTTAAGATCCAAAGTCGAGAACCATTTATTGCCAGCAAGTGTGTCTAATGTGTCGTCAATTCTGGGAAGAGGGTAACTGTCTTTCTTCGTGATGTCATTTAAACGACGATAATCCACACAAAATCTTGTTGAACCATCCTTTTTCCGCACCAGTACTATGGGAGAGGCCCAAGGACTCGTTGATGGCTCGATGACATCATTGTGCTGCATTTCACTTAGAAGTTCAGTGACCTCTTCCTGTTTAGCGAATGGAAGTCTTCTTGGATGTTGTTTGATTGGAGGATGATTTCCTGTATCAATTCTGTGCTGGGTGATGTTCGTTCTCCCGACGTCTTCAGGTGTTCGAGAAAAAAGGTCTTTAAATTCTTGGAGTAGCTTCTCCGCAGCACATCTCTGTTCCTTTCCTAACTCTGCATTCTTGAGTAATTCCGTTATTAATTGTTCAGAAGACTTGGATTCGGTTGATTGCGTGGGGCGGTTGATGCATGTGACAGGAGTGCAGGTTGCTAACACCTCATCCTTCTTCACTGTCCGGACCTTATCGCTGATGTTTGCGACTCTCACAGGAATAGTACTCTTTGAGAGATCAACTAGAGATGAAGCTACCAGAACTCCTCTTGGGCTATTGTCTGTATTCGGGTATTCAATCAGTCCATAGCGGAAGTACTGCTTGGTAGGAGGTGTTCCTGAAACTATTGTCTCTGTATGTGGAGGGATGGAAATTTCCGACTTGGCTGTTATCTGGCATATTGGCTGAATGTCTTGATTTTCAGTGTTGAACACAGCTATGTCTTCCGAACTCGAATGCAGTTCATTATTCTTGAAGTCCAATTTAAAGTTAAATTTTCTCAGGAAATCAATTCCAATGATTACAGGATCTCTTATATCTGCCACATATGCCATATGATGGTAACTGGCATTCCCAAAAGTGATGGTCAAGTTCATTTTTCCATATATTTTGATTTCGTCTCCGGTCACAGTCTGGAGTTTAACGCAGGGCGGAGTCCAGATGATCTTCTCTTTTAGTTCTTGAGCCAAATCCGTTCTAATGATGGTCACGTTGGCTCCCGTGTCCAGAATCATCCGGCACGTGGCGTTGTTGACTTGGCCATAGACGTGAAGTCCATTATCGCCGCCACTCATCGATGAAACATGAAATACTGTAAATTGGGGCTCTTTAATTTTAGGCAACCTCCGCCCCGCGAGATGGCCTCCTCTTAGTTTCCCTGCAGTGATGGTGAAGCCGGGTGATTTCCTACAGTTGGTCGTACAGGGCAGTTCCTCTTCACGTGACCATCCCCTCCACAGCCCCAGCACTTTATCTTCCGGTCCTTTATTTCCTTATTATTCTCCAGGCTGCGCAATCTCTTTAAGATCTCTTCGATACTTCTCTTCATTTCATTTTCACCAGCAGGCGTATCGTTTAATGAGACTGCTCTTATGGTATGGCGGTCTTTACGGGAGGCTTGTTGGGCTGCCTCTATCCTAAGTGCATAGCCTAAAGCTGATTCTACGTCTCTGATGTTGGAAAGTCTCAGCGCTTTTTGAATTTCTGGATCCCGAACAGCATCGATAAAGTACTGAAGAGCTAAGTCGTTTCGAGTATCAGCTTGACAGTCTGAGAATGCTAGGTGTGACAATCTCTGAATGTCCGCTGCCAGCTCTTGCAAACTTTCGCCCGTTTTCTGGTAACGGGACTTTAGCTGGAGGCGACTATAGTCCTTAGAACACTTCTCTCCGAACCGTAGCTCCAGTGCTCTAGTCAGGGCCTCGAAGTCGTTCCTTTCTTCTTTAGAAACATTTCTCAGGATCTCGGCTGCATCTCCCCGTAATGCTGCTGCTAAGTGGACTGACTTGGCGGTAGAGTCCCAGCCGTTAGCTTCAGCAACGATGGAAAATTGCGTCTTATATACATGCCAGCAGGAACTGCCATCGTAGGTAGATAGCTTAATAAATTCCTGATTCTGGATTCTTCTCTCTTTCTTTTCAGTTTCCTGGGGCATGGATTCTAACTTTTCTTCCACTTTTCTCTCCAGATCTTCTTCTATTCTCTTAAACTTGCTTTCTATCTCTGAAACCCTTCCTTTCAGCTCTTGATCAAAGTTTTCTTTAAATTTCTCCTCAAAATTCTCTTCTATCTTCATAAATCTCTCTTCAAAATTCTTTTCTATTTTCAAAACTTTCTCTTCCATTCCATCTATTCTGCTTCCCATATCCGATAATTTACTTTCAATCACTTCCTTTACTGTCGAAAGTTCTCTCTTCATCTCGTCTTGATTAGATTTAATTTCTTCGGTCACACTGTCTTTCAACTCTCTTTGCGATGTTTCCATTTTCTCTTGTGCTACCTTCATTTCTTCAGTCAAACCGTCTTTCATTTCCTTCTGTCCGGCTTTCATTTCATTCATCTCTTGACTCAGGCTATCTTTCATCTCTCTCTGTCCCTCTTTCATTTCATTCATCTGGGTAGCTAAGCTTTCTAGAAGTTTCCTCATCTCCTCCATAGCTCTCGTTATCACCATTCACAGACAATCCCACTTCTGACACCAGAAATGTTGCGTACTTGGGGGTTCGTGAGTTGTCTGAGAATGAAAGGCCAAACGTACAAAAATTCAGTAATTTATTCACAGAAAGTTCCAGAAAAATACTGGTCTATAAACCAAGTATCAGCTTCAATTCAAACAGTAAACACAGCTTAAACAAACAGCTGTCAATAGCAAATCCACAGTACAAACTGTATAACAATAACACTTGAAGCAAGTCTCTCTCAAAGAGGCTCAAGAGCAATGCAAGCACTAGCGAAGCTGGCTGAAGACTGAACTGAACTGACTGCCCTTGGCGAGGAAGCGCTCCTTATATGCTGTTCCATGGAGCCCAGATTTATCGAGAAAACTCTAGAAAGTGGTCAACCAATCAACTTACAGCTTCCATATTTGGTATATCCCATATAAGGATTTTCTTGCCAAGGTCGCCAAAAAAATCGCCAAGGTGGGAAAAAGTCGCCAAATTTGGCGCCAAATGCATTACCTGCATTACTGGGGCTTCTTAATGCGTTTTTAAGGGAAAATAAGGCTATTTCAACGCTAAAACGACTAGAAATGCACAAAATTAGCACTTTATCAACTTACTAAGCCTCTTTGAAAGAATTTATACAGAAATAAACACAATTATTTACAATTTCGTAACACATGCATAACAACATAGCTGCATCCAGTGATTTTTTTTTTTTAAATAAGTGAGTGATTGGTGCTGTACTGATTTTCATACATTTTCTGATTTACGCACAGCAAATTAGTTTTATCTAGTGATTTATTTTTTTTTCTTTAATGTATGCGAATCGTGCATACATGCGTAGTAGTAAATACACGTAATTTTTTAAAAACTGCATTAATTTTAATGTTGAGTTCAAACTATACAATACATTTCAAAACATATACAGAAATAAGACTATGGAGAAATTTGTAACGTCTGTAGTTATACGCAAAATAAAAAGTGAAGCTGTCTGTGAATTTAAAAAAGAGCAAATTCTTCCTTAATCATACATGTATTAAAAGTTTCAAGTTTCTCATCTGATATTTAATTCCAACATGCCTTTATTTAGTTTAATGCATGTGATTATAACAGTTTTTGATGCTCATTGTGTTCTTTCTTTATTGATTAAAAACTCTGAATTAGGAATATAAAAAATGAAAGAATGTTTCAAACATTTATTTTAGATGTGTGTGAATATATCTACATGTCACATAAATAAGTTTCTCAAAAAATTTTTTTAATGTTTACATCCGATCAGTAGTGCGTTTTATAGATCATTGCGTTATATAGATCGGCGTTATAAAGATCTTCAACTGTACTAACTTATACACATTCTAAACATAAATTTACATAATCATAACAACTAAATATGGTCTAGCCAAATCAGTAAAACTGCTTTTTGATTTAAAGTGGAAAAAAAAAGTTATCTTGATAAACTTAGACTGGGCCTAACACTTGGTAAACTCTTCGTAAACTAGTCTGGCACAATTAACAGAAACTACAATGGGGGGTGGGGGCACAGTAATTAACAGTGGGGGTAATAAGAGACTCATGTCTCTTATTACCCCCACAAAAAATAAAAATGGGGTGATAAGAAACATTCCTAGAACATGTAAATAAAGAATGCTTTCAAGGTTTTAAAAAAATGTACATAGTCTTGGTCAAAAGGTTACACATTAATAAATGCCAAACATCTTACCTACAAAAAAAAAAAAATAAAGAAAAATTTAGAAAAAGTCACGAACTTTCAGGGTAAGTTCAAAGTGAAGGTTTTTTTTCGTCGTATAAAAAGAATTCAAAATGTGTTATAAACTTCTCAATAAGTGTATTGTAGTAAAGAATACACATGATACTTATTATATATTTTTAAAGTTGTCTAAGTATATTTTTTGGTGGGATTTTTGACTGTGTCTCTTATAACCCCTGTCTCTTATTACCCCGGCTTCCCCTAATTTCATAAGTAATACATCATTAGAAAGCTTTTTTGATTTGGAATCGAACAGTAGATTACAGAAATTTCTACCGCCAGATGGCGCTGTAATATTTCAATATTTCAATTTCTAATTATGATTAAATTATTTTTAATACATCATTTGAAAGATATTTTAAAGTTCTTTTAAATTATCGAAAGTTTTCACCAGATTTACACGTTTTGTCCTGAATCAGTTTTCTTTTATATCTCAGTTATTAATTAAAAAAATTTCATAAGTAATACATCATTTGAAAGCTTTGTTGAGTTGATACACATTTTAAAGTATTGTTACATTATCGAAAATGAAATTAGAGATTTCACCCGATTTACACGTTTTGAGGTGTCCTGATTAGGTTTTCTTTTGTATCTCATCTACTAATTAAAATAATTTCATGAGTAATACATCATTTGAAAGCTTTGTTGATCTGGAATGAAACAACAGATTATAGAAATTTCTACCGCCAGATGGCGCTGTAATAATTTTAAATTTCAATATTTCAAATTCTATTTATGATTAAAATATCTTTCGAATGATGTATTAGAAATAATTTAAAGTTCTTTTATATTATCGAAAGTGGAATTCGAGATTTCACCTGATTTACAATTTTAAGGTGTCCTGATCAGGGTTTCTTTTGCATCTCAGCTAATTGAGTAAGACCATTCCAAATTGGTATATGTAAGTTAATTAGGAGGGGCTGGAAGGGTGGGAAAGGAATAGGCGTGCAGCGTGCATGGGTTTGGGCCCCTTTGCGAGTTTTTACCCGATGATAAAAGATTTTTTTAAATTTTATTTTCTTAATAATAAAATTTTGAGTTGAGAAGGAATATGCGTGTACAGCGCACGTATATCCGCAAACGTGCGAGCGCAGCGTGCATGGGTCTGCGCTGCCGAAGGCAGTGTGTCCCGGTGTGAGTTTTTACCCGATGCTAAATGATATATTTTTTAATTCCTTCTCTTAAGAATGAAAGTTTATGAGTAATAACATGGAATTTTGAGAAGTCATAAGGATGGTGAAGGAATACGTGTGCGCAGCGCACGGGTTTACGTTGCCGAAGGCAGTGGGAACCCGGTGCGACATTTTTCCCGATCAGAATTTTTTTTCTCTTTTTTTATCACATGATAAAAATTAATGCAATTTTGAGAATTCATTAATTATTATGATTCATTTAAAAATAGTGACCAGTGAAGCGGGCGTAGCCTGCTAGTATTTAATATAAAAAAAGTAATGAAATTTTAAAAGTATTTGTAACATTTTTTTAATTTTGACATTTCATGATTTAAATGCCTTAAAAAATTTGTAGATTATTTTTTGTGTTACTGCATTTTATGGTTTGAATTCATTGAATATTTTCTAAACAATATTGTATATTAATGTGAACAAGAAATCTGAGGCAATTAAGATCAATAGATTTATTTTCATCTTTCTTAAAAAAAAAAAAAAAGTGTTTTCTTGCAATAGTGCAGTTGCAGATATATGCATTTGTGCCTACTTAAAATATAAATACATTGGTTATACTGAATATTATTAACTATTTAAAAATAATGTATTTTGAATTCGTAACTGTTAACATCACAAACTATTCCTGCAGAAAGATTTTGGCCTTGATGAAGCTTGTTGCAGAAAGCATAATAAATTTCTGCCACAGGGGAAGCAGTATTTCTGTATTAAAATCTATCTATCTTTTAAATCGTGTGATATAATGCAAAATTATAAAAAATAAATAGTATAGTAACTGTTGCTAAGAGATGCAGAGGGTTGAAGTGATAAAACACACAACTTGAATAAAATTTAAGGAAATAAAACAGATAAAATAAGGGAAAAAAAAGCTCTACACACATCTGCATGTCCCTGCCAAGTTTTGTAGCTCTGCTATCAATGGCCTGAGCTTCAGTGAACATGACATTTTTCACATAGTCTGTATAAAAATTCAACATTATTCTCCAATTTCTCTAAATAAAATAAACACATGCAACTAAGCTATTTAAATATTTTGAATGTGGTTTTATTTGTAATTAAAGTTTTAAAATAACAGTAAAAGCTTTGCTTGCTGACGTTTAAGTAACCAGAAATCTCATGTATCCCGAAAATCTTGACAGTGTTCCCCCCTCTTTAAATGGCAAACCCTTTCCTTTCTAAACAACAAGCAGATGATGAGCCTCTCCCTCTTCACTTCGATCTGTCACTGAGGAATACAATCTCCTATTTTGGAGAATTGTTTCCACTCTGTAATTATTCAACTTAAAAGCTAAACTATAAGGGGTTTTGGATTCAAGCAATGCCCAATAATGTTACACTGTTTTTGCTGATTGTAAATAAATATTGATATCTTTTTTTTTGAGAAAACTTAAATTCTGTTCATTCTACCTCTCGTAACGTTTTGAATTTACATATTTGTTTGGGGCTTTCATATAGGTTGCTCAATACCTTTGACTATTAAATTATGCGAATGAAATTTTCATAAAGCTTGCGCATACGTAGTTAAAAATGATTGAGTAAAAGTGCTCCTGTTTCGTAAGATATTTAACATTTTTTTATTCTGATTGCTGTAAGCTGTGTCTGATGTAGTATGCCCTATTTCCTGAAAATGGCTTTGCACTCGGTCTAATACCCTACATGTCATAATTAAAAAATTGGAAATTGTTTTTGCAATTTTTAAATAAACTCCATGAATATAGGTGGTAGCCTCATAAAATTTTATGCTGATAATGAGAAAAATCCTCATAATCCTATGCCACGGCCAAAATGCATTTAAAGCATTACCTTTTACAGGGTGATCCAAAACATTTTGATATTTGTTTAATTTTTTTACATGACAAAACTTTTACTGAAAAATAGGAGGTATAACACTATCAAAGTTTCAAGATGTTTAACAAAACATAAAAAAGCAAAAGTGATCCCATTATTTTGTCCTCCATCTGTATATACAGATACAACGGCCCCCTCATGAACGTATCTGTTTATGTAGTAAGTCATTTTAAATGCTATGTTATAAGTAAAAATGGCATGAATAATACAAATAGAACTCCATTCAAATATCTGTATTATTCTGCTCATGAATGACTGCAATTCACTCTGGCTTAATAATTAGTTGGTCTCTTCTTTGCTGTCTAGATGTTTTATCAGTGAATACAGAGACACACGAGTGTATCACGAACAAGAGGACTGAACACTATGCCTTCATGAAAGAATCTTTGTGTGTGATGAGGAAAAGGAATGAAAACACTCCAAAATCTGTTGTCCATACTCTTATGTATCTTATGACCGAAGATGTTCTTTTGTTTGATCAACAAAAACAGGTGATCTCTTCTTCCATACTTACTTCCACAGGTAATGAAAGTATTGTATTTCATCTCTCCTGAGTCCAAAAAATGGATGTTTCGATTTTTAACTAACTTCCCGACTAGTTAGGCATTTAAAAGCTTAGAACAAACATTTTTAATGCTTTTAGTCAACTGTTTCAGGTCCTTACTTCTTCGGCATCGTTTATATGATTCAACAAGAAAATTTAACTAGCTAGACATTTGAAACTTTCAGAATAGTTCAGAACATGGTGAAAATGCATTTTTAAAAATACTTTTAGACAACTTGCAGTTGCGAAAGCATTAACACTCTTTCATGGCCCATGCAATAAACTGTCAAATTAAATTTGAAACGTTTAGCTTTATTCAAGGTCATAGCCAAGGGAAGAGTATTTGGTTATTTTAAAAACTCAAAAAAATTTTGCAAATTTGTCGAAATTTCTTTTGATTATATTTCATTTTAAACCAGGGTTGGAAGGTTTTTGAGACATGACAGTTTTTGACGGTTTAAACCATGGTTAAAACCGTCATGTCAAAAACCTATATTTAAAATTTAATTGTTATATATAAAAACTTAATTTAATAAAAAATAGTTTATAAAGATTTTTTGAAAACTAAATGGACTGATGTTCTTTGAAAAACCCATTGTTATAACATTTTCACCAAACTTTAGGCTTTTAAAATTTCATTATGAATTATTGTTATGTTCATTCAAAATATGCTGTGATACTTTCATATATTTCTACGAAATTTACTTATAATTATGCTTAATATAGTATATGCTATACTTAGTTTTGTGATACTTTAAAAATATAGTTGTTTTTAATAAGATATTATTTATAAGTATGTTTTATAAAGTAAACAGGTTAATGTTTTTGGAGAAACACTATTATAACATTGATTAAAATAAAAACAAAACTTTAGGCTTCTAAAAATTCATTATTTATAAATCATTGATACATCATTTTGATGCTAAATCATTTTATTTGTCATACAACATTGTATATATATAGATATATATTAGTATTGTGTTTTTAATATTATGTATTTAACCAATAAAATAAAAATGTATAGCCTAATATTTTGTATTTAAATATTTTATAATTTTTTTTACTTCCATTACCCTACTACCGTAGGTAATGGAAGTATTGTATTCGGTCTGAAAATTCGATATCGGGTTTTCACCTGATTTACACGTTTTAAGGTCCCCTGAGTCCAAAAAAGTGGTTTTTGGCAATTGGTCAGTGTGTATGTATGTGTGTGTGTATGTATGTGGAGAATCTTCTGGCTATTATAGCTCAGAAACTAATAAAGATAGAGCTACGAAACTTAAGAATTCAAATACGTCTGGCGTACAGATGAAATTTCCAAATTTTGGTGAAAATTGAAAAACCGGAAGTGGGACATCGGAAACCGGAAGTTGGACCGTAAGTCTGTATCTCAAAAACGGCTCTAACGATTTTCTTCAAACTTGCTATATAAACACTCTATTAGATGTCCTTTCGAATGATATAGTTGGTTAGTTCAAAAAAATTGATAAGCGTCCTGTATAAATAGCTCAATTTCAGGCCTCCCAAGGGCGTTCCTTTAAAAACGGTTGTACGGATTTTTTTCAAACTCGCCATTTTAACTCAATTTTAAATATGCTTTTGTATGTAATTATTGTTTTCCTGTCAATAATTGAGTTTAACCGGAAATGGGACATCGGAAACCGGAAGTGGGACCGTAAGTCCGTATCTCAAAAACGGCTCTAACGATTTTCTTCAAATTTGCTATATTAAACACTCTATCAGATATCCTTTCGAATGATATAGTTGGTTAGTTCATGAAAATTGATAGGCGTCCTGTATAAATAGCTCAATTTCAGGCCTCGCAAAGGCGTTCCTTTAAAAACGGTTGTATGGATTTTTTTCAAACTCGCCATTTTAACTCACTTTTAAATATGCTTTTGTATGTAATTATTGTTTTCCGGTCAATAATTGATTTTTTGTGAAAGTTGGTATCTCAAAAACGGCTCTAACGATTTTCTTTTTTGGTCACTTTTATGTTTTCTGATCCCATTATCTCTCAAAAATGCATATAATACATGTAATAGCGGGTAATGGAAGTCGTGTGGTTGTTTCACACCAGATTTTTTTTTTTTTTATGACATCTGAGATTGTGAGTTTTTATGAAAAAACAATAATTCTGAATGTTAAACAAGCTTGAATTGTTTCTTAAATTATCATAATTACCATAAGACAAGAGAAATATAAATGCTTTCTAGAGATGTATAAATTAATTTAATATTTACTCGTACAGATTTGTTTTAAATTTATTAGTTCAAACTGTAAACAGGTACAAATATTTATACAATCAGTAATCCTAATAATAAAAAGATAAATTATTATTAAATGATAAGCGTAATAAATATAGATTCTAAATATAATTATTTTCAAATTCATATTAACTTACTGCCCACATATACTATTATGTTTTGCTTAAAAAAAAAAGTCTTCCTGTTCAGTTTTCCTGTGTTTTTAACACTTGGCTTATGTTAAAATTCCTAAGTAACTTTGGAATTTTAGATTTTCGTAAATATTAATATAAATGAACATACAAAATATGTCTATGCATGCTTTGAAACCTTTCACATAAATTTTTATTAATTATCATCTACAAATTGCTTTAAGATTTGTTAATTTATAAACAGCATAATACTTAGATGTTAACTTATATATGGCAAATACTACTAATTCCTATTTCTAACAAGATTCAAGCTCATTTATAGATTTCGAATTTTGACAGTATAGGTTTTTGACGGTTGAGGTTTCTGACGTTTTTTTGACAGTTTAAACCCTTGTCATGTCAAAAACCCAACCTTGTTTTAAACACTTAATATTACGTATTAAATATTAAACCTACACTGAAATTTTTATCTGGCTACGATCTTGGTTGTATTAAAGGCAAAATTTTTACAATTGTTTATGAATTACACTTGCAAAAAAGCATCTGAAATACTTTATTTCTTAGACTGAATTACCATTAGGTCTCATTGTGAGCATCAATCACTAAATGTGCCAAATGACACAACAGTTTTCTAATGAAAAAGTTCTCACATTCGGTTACTTACTAAATTATTCTTCTGATTCAACCTTTTTAAACATCATTAATTAATAAATGTTCAGAAAGTCGAGGGAAGTCAATTCAGATTTTTAAGTATGAAATTACAAGAAATGAAAATGACATAAGTGGCTTTATGTAGAGTTTAAAGGAATAAATACAATGCAAATTCATTCGAATGTCAATATGAAACACACACATCATATAAATACATATTCATAAACATGTGTTCCCTAAGAATGCCACACTCACATGATATATACGCATTAGACAAACGCATTGTTGCGCACTCGGGGCTCGTGAATTTTCTGTGAATGAAAGACGAACCTTGCAGAGGTTTAAAAAATTATTTACAGAATATTTTGGAAATTTACAGGTCTGCTAAACCCAGTATCAACTTCAGTTTCACCAGAAAACGTGGCTTAAATAACAGCTGACAACATAAAAATCACGGCACAAACAATACCATATTCATAACATACAGAAATAGGCTGCAATTCAATGGTAGAGACTTAGTCAAGCAAAACTTGCTATTCCGTAAAGTCTTAGTGAGAAACTCACCTCAGTGGTTGGAACGGGACCCCTTTTATAGCCTGCCATTAATCCTGAACTTTACTGTAACTTCCTTAATAATCGAGTTACAGCTTGGACAATGAGTCTACGATAGTACAGGTTTTTTCACCTAGATCGTGAAAATAGTTGTCAAGGTGCGATAAAGTTGCCAAATTCATTGAGAAGTCCATTACGTGCCCTGATAAAGTGTGCTTTTAACGGAGAAGGATCTTTTTTAACGTGGAAACAAGCTAGAAATGCAAAAACTTGACATTTTATAATACGACTAAACCTCTTAGAAAGAAATCACATAAAAATAACTAGTACTATTTAGAAATCTGTAACACTATGTTTACATCTATGCATAACACGCACCAGTTTTATTGATCTATTACACAAATATATTCATTATGCATACGTATTATATTTATAAAAGCACATACATAACCTGCAAAAAGAAGTGATATCTCATAAAAAAACAATACTATTGTGAAATTCACCCTGCCCAGCAAAAACTCTTACCAGCCAAAAAAGCAGCCAAAAAAAGGATTGATATCAAATTTCGCCTCCGCTACTGAATCTCGGGTACTCAATGCCTAGCTTAATGAAGATCTGCCAATAACACTGCATGTATCTTTCTAGTAAATCCTAATCTATTTCAACATTCTTTATTATCTGTTTTAGTTTTTTTTGCTGCATTATAAAGTTATAATTTAAAGTATTTTTGCGGCGAGGTGCATCCCCTATGTAGAAGTTCTAATTAAAAAAAATTTAGTTAGTAAAGATTAAAATATTATTATGCACCCCGCCATAAAAATACTTTAAATTATAACTTTATAATGCAGCAAAACAACTAACACAGATAACAAAAAATGTTGAAAGAGATTAGGATTTATTAGAAAGATACATGCAGTGTTATTGGCAGATCTTCATTAAGCTAGGCATATTGAGTACTTGGGATTCAATAGCGGTGGCGAAATTTGATATCAATCCTTTTTTTGGCTGCTTAAGAAAGGTAAGAGTTTTTTCTGGGCGGGGTGACTTTATAATAAAATACTGAGACTTTTACAAAATTATTTATTTTAGTTATAAAATTATACGTAATTCTAAAGATTTATTTTCCGTGACTTTATTTCAGTTAAAATGTCATAATTGAGATTGTTGGCTATTTCCCTCTCAGTCAAAAATATTGCCAATTCCGACAAGTGCTGTTGGGACATTGTGGAACATGATCTTTAGTGAGTTTCATTTTTCTGAAGCTTCTTTTACATGAAACAGAAGTTGTAGGCAGAGTTGCATAAATTTTGAAACTATGCTTATGTTAGGAAGTGCATTCAGCAGATAAACTGGTTGTAATTCATAAATATTTGTCGATAGAAGTGGTCTTAGTTCTTTGAAAACTTCATGTTTGGGAAAGCGTTTTTCTGAATTCAAGCCCCTGACATATTTAAGAGCCAAATTGAGTCTATATATATTTTTAAAAATCTGTTATAGTCATTTTCAGTCAAAATTACAAAATAATAATTTTAATTTCCTCGCATTGTCAAGTCTGTGATTAATTTCGACTAAAATTCGATCTAATATAGCATTTGTTGGTTGTAGTGTTTCTGTTTCAAGTGTCTGCAACTTGTCGTCGACTAATTCGCCAGGCGTCTTTTTCTTTTGATACTTTACGTTCTTTAATTCTTTAAGGGGAATGAAAATTTTCCAATTTAAAATGAAATGCCACCAGAATTTACCAACAGTATTAAAAGAAAGGAAATAAATGAAGTTATTCCACTAAGTTATAAAAGCAAAATTTTATTAAAAAAAAAAAAAAAATTCAGGGCCAGTTTTTGCAATTGAGAATTAAAATTTGCGTTTTCATTATGCCAACAGCACCCTTGTTAGGGTTAATGGTTGTATTTATGACATCAACTCGGCAACGGCAGTAGCTTTTTTAAACCATTTGTCAAATTCAGTATTACAAAATCTTTTAATGTATTTTCCAACCCTTCCATAAAAGCACTTGATCTCATTAAAACAATATCAGTTGTTAGTCTTTTGTATTCCTTTACCGACACAGTTGAACACTTTCAAAACATGATGCTAAATCATTAAGTATAAAATAAATTCAAAATTCCATTTTTATTCTGAATTTGCCTTGGTGATTTGTCCCCATCTTTTAGCTCTATCAAAACATCACAAACTTATTTAGGCTTATTTTCAAACCGATAAGTTTCTCCTTTCGCAGAGCATCATGTCTGACCCTTTGATGTTATTCTTTGTGTGTTTTTAATACTTTGTAACAACATTGAAAATGGTTTATGCAGAGCTGCCAACCTAATCCGGCAAATTGTTAGTACCGCCCATTTTTATACACCACTAAATTTTTAGAGTAATTCTTTTCAAATATATTTGCGATGAATTAAGAAAAGAAATACTCTAAAAATTAAGTGGTGTAGGAAAAGGGGCGGTACAAACAATTTGCCGGATTAGGTTGGCAGCTCTGTTTATGGCATAGATTTGTCTGTGCTACCGGAGATATTCAAGTTTACTGTGGAATGTTCCCCATTGAAAATGGAATAAATACCACCATTGGTTTGTGTGCAGTGACACACGAAAGAATTCCAAAGTATTGTGTTCTATGAGAGGTATTTCTATAAACCATATTTTAATACATTTTGCACAAATCGAAATGAAATAGACATTTATTATTCCTATGCACAAAAATTGTTTTCTATAGAATATAGTATGATTAACATTAGAAAAAAAAAGACCACACAAAAATATTCAGATAAATTAAGGATTATGATTGAAATTTGCTGCAATTGCAGTTTCGCATTGTTTAAGTGTTTTGCACTTTAATCAACACCTAAGAGTAATTATAATTTGAATTAGTCTATCTGTCTGTCCCTCTAACTGCCTCCAGCGTCTGTAAATATGTTCAGAATTTCTTTAAAATTATCACTTAAAAAAAATCTTTTTGAGTTCACTATGGGTTGTTCACCATTTAAAATGATATTAGTAGTGCAGCTGGTTTATGCACAGGAACACTCAAAAGAATGTCAATGCCTTGCGTTTTATGAGAGGGATTGTTACTGCACAAATTATAATTGGAATTCGCTATTAAGATGCTAAAAGTTTTTTTTTTTTTTTTTTTTCTTTTGGCAGAATATGAAATGTTTGGCGATACAATTTACAGAGCTACTGAAATATTCAGATATGTTACACAACAGGATACTGCTGGTGTTTCATTTTTTGTTTGTGTTAAGCATTTTTAACACTTTACAACAATGTTTAAGGGTGAATATCAGTTCAGTTAGTCTATGTGTCTGTCTTTCTACCATTCCATCTGAATGCTGTGTGACCAAGTAGTGAAAGTGCATTGACGGTTAAACGATGCAACAGGAAGTGCATGTAGTTAGAAAGTTAATAATCTATGGGAACCGCATGTGATTTTTCGTTCTTGTTTCATAATATCACAGCGTAAACTAGATGAAACAAAAAAGTTGTAAATTCTTTGAGCAGTTAACTCCACACAGATGTTTAGCTACAGAGCAGAAAGAAGGCATGTACACCAACAAGTTTAAGGAAATGGACAATGTACGGTGAAAAGCAGCATATTATTATTATTATTCTGGCTTGGACGCACCTGTACGCTCCTGACGTATTTGAACTATTGTAGGACTGACCATGACAGTCCCTATGGGATAACTTATCGTCCTCTAACTTTTTAGAAATTATGTTCGCCATGCATTTGCTACTTTTATCATAAACTTCAATGAAATCAATAAATCTCTCGAAAATTTTACATTCTCCGAAACTTTTGAAGAAAACTATAGAAAACCTAGAACGTTTTTATTCTTTTATATTTTACAGAATTTCGAATTCCAATTTCCACTCACATTTCGTACTATGGATTTTTAACGATATACAGCCCAAAATAAGGCAAATTTTGGAGAAGACCACGGATAAGTCAGACACAAATTTTTATATAGAAATGTTTATATTTATTAATGTTTGTATCTCAGCTCCTAATTAACATAATTTCCTAAGTAATATATCATTTTAAAACTTATTTGAACTTGAATTAAAAAGTAGAGATTCCAAATCTTTGTTACCAGATGACACTTTAATATTTTAAAATTTCAATATCTCCAATTCTAATTGTGATTAAATTACTTGTAATACATCATTTGAAATATATTTTATTGGAGATTTTTAAACTGATAAAAGACATTAAATTCCGTGCGGGAGTTTGAGTGCAAACCCCAAAAAACATAGAACACCTTTATTCCAATATATTCAATTCTAATTATGATTAAATTACTTATAATGTATCATTTGAAATATATTTTTCAGTAATTTTATTGTGAACTTTCAAACTGTTATAAGCTATTAAATTCAGTACGGGCGTTTCAGAGAAAACTACAGAACACCTTTATTCTTTTTTATTTTGCAGAGCTTCGAATTCCAATACTCCGCTCAAATTTCTTATTAAGGATTTTTATCATTATTTTGCCCTCAATTATGCAAGTTTTGGAGAAAACCACGGAAAAGTCAGACAATTCTTTTCATAACAGTGTTTATATTACTTTTCTATCCCAGCTTCTAATTAACACAATTCCATAAGTAATATATCATTTTGAAAGTTATTTGAATTGGAATTGAAGAGTACATGTTGAAAATCTGTCGCCAGATGGCGCTTTGATATTTTAATTATTCAATATTACCAATTACAATTAAATTATGTGTGAGTAGATTAGGAGACCGTAGGCCCCACAGGGTTGGGGATTTGCCAGATCAGAATTTCCAATGTTCCATTACACGGGGAGCGAATAGACTGCTCCAAATCATAAACGTATAGGGGCGCCTTAGTTGTAACAGAGCAGAAATTTGCTACAGTTAAAGTTTTCAAAGATATTTGCACAATGAGTGAGCAAGTTGTTGTAAGTTCTAAAATGGGGATAAGGCGCCGCAGTCCCCACCGAGCGAGACTTTCCTATTGTTAGAATTTTCAAAGATAGAGATTTTCACGTGGTAAGTGAACAGACTGTTTCAGATACTGAAACGGGAAAGGGGTGTCATTGCCGTTACTGGGCAAAAATTTATTACAATTAAAATTTTCAATAAAGCTATTTGCACTATACGTCAATAAGCTGTTGTAGGTCCAGAAACGGGAAAAAAGGCGGCGCAGGCTCCACCTAATGGGGGTTTCATACAGTCGGATTTTTCAAGGATAGCGAACCAGCTTGTCACTGAAGGCAGCTAGTTAATGAACTAGTATTTTTAGTAGAGACTAGGAGAAAGAAATAATTAGTGGCCAAATATAGAATGACATCAGTTACAATATGAGGAATCGCTTTCCACCTATACTTTTCATTTTACATGGATAAGTCAACTGCTGCTGCCATGCTAGCTCTCACCTACCGCAACTGCAAAGATACGTATATCGTCCTCGCTCAGATTTTAATGATCACTCACTCGCGCGTATCGTGCGCTTAATAGTATTACATTTTCAGGTTTTCACTCTGTTTTGGTCATACGTCTCGTGTGAGGAGAGGAAAGGAGGGCGTTAGGTTGCTCTGAGCTTGTTACAGACGATGCAATGTACAACGAAAAATGGTCTGGAAATCGGGTCCAGCATTGTACAAATAACGCGACTAACTGGACCTGATGGTTGCCGCCCCTCAGTCTTCGCTGCCCGGGGCAAGTGCCACCCCCTTAGATTCGGGCCTGGTTTTGTTGGATGCCGAGTTAATAAGGCATCCAATCTTTTACTGAAAGCATAAAAGTAAATAAATAAACTTAAATATATATTGACAGTTCAATTTAGCAGAGTTACATGCAGGGAACCATTTTGGTTTAAATGCTTTCTCTTTTAAAATAAAATATGAGTTGTAACTAAACTTTTAAATAAAACAGAGATGGTTTTTAAAAACGAAATATAAGTTTATTGAAATAAAACAAAAATATATAAAACTTTTAAATTAAACAAGGAAATAGATAACTAAACATATTTAACTTCTGACTATAACAGTGGCCAGTAAAACAGCTTTTTAAAAACTAAATTCATATCATAAGCAATTAATCTTCATCACTAGACAATGGAGCTTTTATTATATAAAAACGAAAAGATAAAATAAAACTGTTACTTTAATAAATACATCTTCTAATACGATGAAATCTTTTACTTATAAACAACTGCCGGCGACTCCAATATCTTATTACTGAAACATGGCAGCTGAACTTTAACATAAAACAAACAGAAAGTGAGCAAGCCACAGCAAAAGCAAAACATAAAGCCGGAACCACCCCTAGCCACGTTCCTCAACACCTTTTATACTGTTCAGAGAGGATTGTGGTTAGAGTGACGTAATCACCGTGGCGTCGAATTAGCGTGATGATTTCATCCGCAAAATTTGATGCCACCTAGTGAGTGAAAAAGTAAACATTCATTTGTATTTACCAGCAAGCTGTAGTGACGTGATAGCACAGCTAAAGAAAAACGACATATTTTCTTAGTAATCAATAAACAGATAAAGCTGTCAGCTAAAATGTAGTAAGTAATATATTTTTATTTTAATAAAGAAAATAAATAAAGTTACTTTACTTAAATTAACTGAATATTTTCTTTTAATGACATGTTTAACTTAAACTTTAGACTTAATACTTTTTATATTTTCAATCCATATAAATTAAATAAGTTTATACATTTATATATCAACTGCATATGCAAATTGCACAGAGTGATAAGATTAAATATATTACCAGGCCAACATGGCCCCCCCCCCTCTTATCACTTTGGGTGAAAAAGAGAGGAAAAAAAAACTAGTTAACTCCACTAGCAATATCCACATGGATAAAAAAACAATATCTATAAATGACACAGCAAACCACCTTAAAAATTCATCAATCTTATTCCATCACTAATCTAATTTACCTTTATCCTTACCAACACGCATTCCAAATTAACCAGTCAACTGCAAAATTAACAAACTCCATTAGTCTATTACAAGAAAAGAAGATTCATACAATGATTTCAATAATAAGGTTAACAGAAAACAATGAATAAATGGATAATTTATCATATATTTCTTGACAAAAAGGTTCTTCACAGTCTTTAAATTACAGGTACAGAGGTAACAACAGAAAATTAACCTATAAATCGAGTAACACATTCCTCACTATCATACTACACATTTATTCTTCAACTGTTGTACGGGGGCCCCCATTCTCACTCCATGTACACATAAACTACATATGTACCTGCAATACAGAAAAGGATATATAAATACAATGTAAATTACGTCAATTTCTATTATAAAGAGTACAACTACAATACAATACAGTAATTCAGAAATATTACAGACATCACAGACAAGTGACAAATTACTTTAAGTTAACATTTTTTAAAGCGAAAAAAAACAACTTTATACTATAAGCGGGACATAGTGGCATTTCCATTATCAACATAATAAAGCAGGGACTTACAAAATTATAATACTTAACATGCCTGCGAAAGGCCATAAGATGGCAATAACCACACGGTGGGCACTATCCCATGGAGGTTATCTGGCAATTACATTTTCACTCCTGCGAGTCGCTTCTTGGAGCTGCTCTTACCAACTGTGAATGACCCTGCGAGTGGCATTAACCACCCTCTGGCGGGAATTAATTTGCTTGAGTATAAAAATGCAATAAAAGAATAATTAAATATCACATGAATTCATATTACAAATATACTTATATAAAATAAGGTGCATTACAATATAAAACAATGTGCAATACCAATAAAAAATATAATAAGATGCATTTTTCACAATATAAAGCAATGTGCATTGCCAAGAGGGAAAAAAAAAAAAAAAAAAAAAAAAAAAAAATATATATATATATATATATATATATATATATATATATATAAGCATATAAAACAATGTGCCTAACATTTCAAAAAGGAGTTTTACTAATATAATTTTACATAGTTCATTTTAAAAATATTTGATCAATAAATTGTTGCAGTTGCTGTTTAGTGAGTGGTTTTGTAAAAGGATCTGCAACATTATCTTTACTTCTAATAAAACTAAGTTTAAATTTATTTTGAAATACTAAGTCCCTTAAAAAAAATAATTTAACATCAATATGCTTTGATCTATAATTCTCAATAGGTGATTTTGTAAAATCTATTGTAGCAATATTATCCACATATAAGACAGGTTTTTAATTTATTACCAGAAATTAATTTAAAATTGTAACATTCACTTAGAATTTCATCAAACCATAAAAGTATTCTAGTGGCCTCAGTCATAGCAATAAATTTCACCTCCATTGTTGATAGACTTACACATTTTTCCTTAAAGGTTCTCCAAGTAATGGGGGAATTGCCAAGAAAAATTAACTGGCCACCAAGTGATGTCCTATCGTCTCGATTTGATGCAAAATCTGCATCAAAAAATGCAATAATATGTAAGATAGATTTAATTTCAGTTCTTTTGTATGCACAACATAACCAAGTAATTTCAACAATCCATCCCAATGAGCTAAACCTGGGTTGCTTTGGAATTGGCTTAGAATATTTACTGCATACGCAATATCTGGACGTGTTCTATTTGCTAGGAATGAAAGACATCCAAGAACACTCCGATATGGATAGACTGACATCTCCTTAATTTCAGATTCTGTTTTTGGACAAGATTGTTTACTATACACAGTACCTTTACTAATTGGTAAAGAACAAATAGGAATTTTAAATTCCTGAAATCTTTCATACACTTCACTAATATAGGTACTTTGCTGAATTAACAGATTTCCATTTTCTTCCTCAAATTCTACTCCTAGAAGCTTTCTGGTACACTCCAGAACTTTAATATCAAAACGCTTTCTTAGGAGAGATAAAACTTTATCTATTAAACTTTGGTTCTTGCCAAAAACAACAAAATCGTCAACATATAAAACTAATACAATATTATTATCAAAAACATATGTACAATTACACCAAGCAAATTTAGCAAAACCAATTTCAACTAAAACATTATTCATTTCGTAATACCATTGCCGACCGCTCTGGTGTAAGCCATAAAGAGCACGGTCCAATTTACGATATTTATCTTCAAATCCTCGTATTACAAAACCAGGTCGCTGAGTCATGTAGATGTTTTCATCAAGTGGAGCATACAAGTATGCACCTGTAACATCACACTGTGTATGTGACCAACCTTGCAAAGATACCAGGAAAGAAAAGAAGAAACGAATAACGCCAAAGTCTGCAACAGGGCTGAAAGTTTCATCAAAACTTTCACCTTTTATTTGTTTAAATCCCTGTGTGACTAACCTGGCCTTAAAACATACGACTTTTCCCTTGTCATTTCTTTTCCCAGTGTATACCCACCTACAACCTATTGGTGTTGTATTTGGGGGTAAACTTTCAAGGTGCCAAACACTACGATCATACATGACTTTCATTTCAGTCTCCATTGCTTTTTGCCATTCAGTACATTGATCAGATTTTACAGCTTGGTTAAAAGTTTGAGGAATTACAACATGATCTAGTCAACTAGAAACATTAAAACTAGCATCTACTTCATCATCACTATTACTTGAAGTAGTACCTCGAGCACCTGTTACTATTCCTCTGTAAGTATTACTACCAGTCAGTAAAATTAAAAATATCAGGATTAAATAAAATTTTATGTTTTGCACAATACTGTTTTACATCTCCAAGTGATCTTAACCTTAAAGTTTTTCCCTCTTCAAAATAATAGATATCAGTGCGTGACCCATCACGCCTTAACACTGGCTTTCTAATCCAATTTACAACTTTTAAACCTGCATCACCATCCGATGAAGATGTCACATCCCTACTGGTAGAAGGCCTCACTCGATCAACAGGGGACTGAGAACTATCACTATTACTATCATCATTCTCCTCGTCCTCACTAAAAGAGTCGTAATGGCCTATAGGGACAACAGATTTAGATTGGAAATCAGGGCCCAGCACTGCTCCATCAGGCAGGGCCGGCTCTAGGCAGTAGGCAACTGCCTACGGCGGCAAAACCAGCTGAACTACAAAAAATAAATAAATAAAATACTTCGATTATTGAATGAAGAAAATAAATAAATAGAAAAAAAAGTAAATAAATACAACAAGAATTTACAAGCTTCTCTGCCCATTCCTATAATTTGAAATGCAGACAAGAATAAATAAATTTCTAAGTTCTGTACAGTTATTATTTATGCTGCCGCGTCGCGAAGGGAGAAATGCACACTCACTGGTTTAACAAGCTCTTTTTGTTCTCTAATTAAAGAAAGTCAAGAGTTTGCCAATTGTAGGCACTTTTAGCAGTGTTCTTCAGCATGTAGGAACTATATGGAGGTACCCTTTCTCCCCAGGACATTATCAGTATATCCTAAGTATGAAAGAACGTCCTAAGACATCCTCAGCCATAAGATAGGGACATTTTGAGTTGTCCGTAAAAACATGTCAAAATTTAATTTGGAATTGGTAACAGTGATGTCACATTTAAAACAATGCTTTATTTATGCAATAATGTCCATCGAATTTATTGGATGGGGGGGGGGGATAAATTTTTGGTTAAGGTATGCTTCCATTGGCCAATCAGAATTTCAATGCAAATTCAATGAACATTTTTAAGGTTTTCTTCCTGTTGAAAGATCTACTGGTAAGGAACTGCTTAAAGTTTTATTAAAAGAGATGTGGAAAAAATTGGGTTAAAATTATAAAATATGAGAGTCAAGGTTATGAAAATTGCTCAGATATGAGAGGTGACAAATTTGGAGTACAATCAAGGATTAAAACTTTAAACTCCAGAGCATTTCACGTACATAGCAGCAGCCATTTATTAAACTTAGTAGTTAATGAATGATTGCGAAGTTTGAAAATTTGTGTAGATTCCCCAATATCTTTATTTCTTAAAATAGAAAATATTCATGATGCTTTATTAAGTCATTTATAAAAATGTAGAGATAGATAACATGATTAAAAATGAGGCAGTTGTTTATTGATTACAGTCGGCAGCAAAATTATTGAAGCACTTAGTAATAATTCCTACTTAATACATGCGCACATAATACTGTTTTATTAAGTAAATATTTGTCGAGTGATGATCTTAGTCTTATACTGTTTTTAAAAAAGCAAGTTGATGATAAAAAGAAGCGATCAAACTAAGAAATATATATATCTAATATATGAAAAATGCTTCAATAACTTTGCTGCCAACTGTATAATAAAACAATTAAAGTTTTATGTTGGATCGTCATTTGATACACAATTTTGAATCATATTAATCCGATTAAGTAAGCTACGTGAAACAAAAGTTTTTGATTTATACCAAGCCACTGATTTATTAAATAGCTCATTATTATTATTATTATTATTTTACGAATTAAGATCAGTTGAATACTTTGAAAACTTTATCTTAAAAGCTGAAAAATTAGCTAATGTAATAGACATAGAAAAAAAAAACTTTGAATTGACTAAATCACGCCATCATGTTCAATCTTAAAAATGAAATTTTTCTTATGAAAGTGTAGATGAATCTATAGAAAATTCAAAAGCAAAATATAAAATAGATTTTTTTTTTTTTTTTTTTGTGCTTTTTAGCGATCAGTGCACTGAAGCTGAGATTAAATTTATTGAATAATAATCATAATCATTCTAATAAATTTTTATGCAATGTCCACAAACTTAAAGACACGTGCAAAAATGAATTATTACCACACTGTAAAGATCTGGGAAACGACTTAACAGATGGTGACTCCTCTGATCTTAACATTTTAAAATTGTCTGGTAAAATATACTTTATTTTCTTCACTTTTGAAAAAAAAGAATGTCCAGTTGACGTCCTTAAATTCATTACCTTCCTTAACATTAGGCCGAATTTAAGCATTGCTTTAAAAATTTTGTTAACCTTGCCCATAACTTTTGCTAACGGAGAAAGATTTTTTTCTAAACTAAAAATGATAAAAAATAATCTGGTGTGTCACTCACATGACTTTCTCTTACCCTAAATTTTATACTATATATACAGGTTGCAGATTAAGAGGTAAGATAACGAGTACTCTTATATAAACCTGTGTTAAACAATTCAAATTAGCCCTCGGAATAGTTTTATATGATAATTGCCCCCTCAACCCCCGTTTCAATTATGCACCTACATTTATATAGAATTCAATTCGGTTATTAAAAAATAATTCTGATTTTTTAAAATAATTTATTAAAATTATTATTTAAAAAAATTATCTTTTATGATAATGCAGACGATTTCCATATTAGAGACGTAGTATAACACCAAATATCCAAAAACAGTCCATTTTATTATCAATATTAAAAAAAAAAAAAAAAAAAAAAAAAAAAGAAAGATTTTTTTTTCTAAACTAAAAATGATAAAAAATAATCTGGTATGTCACTCACACGACTTTCTCTTACCCTAAATTTTATACTATATATACAGGTTGCAGATTAAGAGGTAAGATAACGAGTACTCTTATATAAACCTGTGTTAAACAATTCAAATTAGCCCTCGGAATAGTTTTATATGATAATTGCCCCCTCAACCCCCGTTTCAATTATGCACCTACATTTATATAGAATTCAATTCGGTTATTAAAAAATAATTCTGATTTTTAAAAATAATTTATTAAAATTATTATTTAAAAAAATTATCTTTTATGATAATGCAGACTATTTCCATATTAGAAAAGTAGTATAACACCAAATATCCAAAAACAGTCCATTTTATTCTCAATATTTAAAAAAAAAAAAAAAAAAAATTTCGAAGTTTTTTTTTTTTTTTTTTTTTTTTTTTTTTCGTTAAAAGCAAAAAAAAAAAAAAAAAAAAATCGATAACTTTGTTTTAAATTATCGCAGATCGATCGTTCAACCATTCGTTTTAAAGGTATTGGCGAGCTTTTTTGAAAGATACCCATCAGGAAAATTTACTCCCCTCGAGGGGGGGGGGGCGGCGAGGCTCCTACATACACAATTTTTTTCCCCAGTTGACTATCTCTATTACAAAAAATATATATTCGTTTCATTTGGTTTAGTGCAGTCTATAGACGTTAAACTTTACTTACCTGCAATTTCCCCCATAGACGTAATGCATTAGAATTCTCTTGATTGTCCCTGTACAGGAACCATTTGCTTGATCTTAACGAAAAGCTTACTGTAGCATCCCTATATGATACACATTTAGAATACCAAGTTTGAACTTTCTGCCATAATTTGTTTTTGAGATATGCTGATAACAGACAGAAGTAAAAATACTTTAAAACCATGTGTAGTCAAAATCGACTCAATGGATTAGCAATGCTGGCCATTGAACATGAATCGAGTAACAAATTAGATATGCAAGAAGTTATTCGAGATTTGTAGAAAAAAAAGTTCGAAAGAGATTAATTTATTAAAATTTAAAATTTTGTATATTGTACTAGCATTCTTTACTCTTTGCTGTTTAGAAAATATTGTCTGTACTAGTATTAGTTCCAAAGATTTTGTGTTTTTAACTTTCGTTTTTACGATTTATATATATATATATATGTGTGTGTGTATTTTTTTTAATTTGAAAGTTTTTAAAGCTTGAAGGGGGGAGGGGGGCGGCACTTTTGTGGTTTGCCTACGGCGGCAAAAACGTTAGAGCCGGCCCTGCATCAGGCGCACCTTTATAAAAATTTTCCTCATCGAAAAACACATTTATTGTTTCAACGACTTTATTCTCATTCGGAAACCAAATGCGATAACCTTTTGTTCTGAAAGCATAGCCTATGAGAAAACCTTTACTAGCATGTGGTTCAAGCTTTTTACGAAGTTGCCTTGGGATTCCTACATACGCAGTTATGCCAAAAGGTTTTAAGTGTTTAACAGACGGTTTAGTCCCACCAAACAATTTGAAAGGAGTCTTATCTAGTTTGCCATGGCACACACGATTCCATGTATAAGTGAAATGCAACATGACATCGGGCCAAAAACTAACAGGTAAACCAGACTCACTTAACATTGTTCGAGCAGCACCAGTGACGGTTTGATTATACCTTTCACAGACTCCGTTTTGTTCTGGAGTATAGGTATTCGTCACTTCATGAGCAATACCCTTTTCAGTAAAAAACTTTTCAAGCAAATTATTTAGAAATTCGCTTCCATTGTCAGAACGGAAAGCCTTTACCCTTAGACCAAGAAAAGTTTCAGCTCTTAGAATGTGGTGCTTCACCAGGGCCGAAACTAGAGGGGGGCGAGCGGGGCATTTGCCCCGTGCGCCAGATGGAGAAGGGCGCCGAAAAAGGCTGGTTTTTGTTGCCTTTCACACATAAAAAAAAAAAAAAAAAAAAAAAAAAAAATCAAAGTTAAAAAAAAAAAAGAAAGAAAAGAATAAAAAAGCCAAATTCTTTTAGTCAGGGCAATTTGAACAAATAAAAAAGAGTAGAAAGAAGATTAATAGATAACAGAATTCATTTACAAGGAAAAGCATGGTGAATAGAGTGTTCTCCAAAACTAACAATATTCTTTTAGGGTTAGTGAGTGTGGTAAAATATTCTCGCAATCGAAGAAGAGTAATTTACAAGTAGTCCCTGACTTTCATTCAAGGTTTTTAAAAAGTAAAAGGTTGGAAAATACGTAGTATATATGATTAAACTTCAGAAGGCTCTTTAGAAATTATGATTTATAAGAAAGCAAAAAAAAAAAAAAAATTTTTTTTTTTGCTCAGGGCGCCGTTGTGACTATTAAAAGTGCGACTATTAAAATAAGTATGTCAAAATAAGGCCATAATGTTATAAAACAATCCAGTGCACTAAAAATAAAAGGGCAAAAAGAATGCAAAATAACTAGTTAATAATTGAGTTAAGAGCTATCATTCACAAGGCTCAGCAAGTCCCTATGAAAGTACTATGATAACTAAAGCCACCCCTACCTCCTAACATATATAATTATAAATATTACAATGAAATAAAATGTCTGTACTTTTACTGTACTTTTTACTTCTTTATTCAAAGCATAAGGAAGTATTATGAAACCAATTTGTGAAACGGATTTTGTTTATCGTATAGCTCATAAACGAATAGTCATAATGAGTTGCCAATTTATATTTCGAATTGTTATTTACCAATTTTGGTCTTGACATGAACTCCCGCTTTTGTGATATCTACGAATTTATGCGATTTTTTGTGACGTCTGTGTGTGTGTATCTCGTATAACTCAAAAAAAATTAGACATACAACGTTGCAATTTCACATCTAAGTTTGTTACAACAGTTGTTGTGCATCTCTCATTTTGGTGTTTCTGTGCGCCTTTCTCTTTTGGAGTATCCACGAATATTATATCCATGATGACCGAAAATACAAATTTTTTTGCAATTATATGTAACTTTCCGTCATACAGATTTTAACAGAAATTAATATTAGTGTGAACATTGATAGTTACAAAATTTGTTGACATTCTTGCACATAGAAAGTAATTCGTAAAGACTTGTAGGTTCTAGATGAATGCATTTTATTTAATGAATATTCTGGAAACAGCCGAATAAAAGTCAATAATCAATGATTATTCTTGAAGCAATCGAATAAACCAGTTTTTCGCACTCATGATCAGCATACACCACAGAACAGGAATTTTACTAATTCAGAACAATGACCAAATGCTTAAAGTTTTTAGAGATGTACGCTCAGCTTGCAGTCCGAACAGAAACTGAACTCATCCAGTCTTGCTAGTGATTTATAGAATTTTCAAGATAGTCCTACTCTAGAAATTAATGAATTAACCTGGAAAATTTTACAAGTCGGTTTCTATTGAAGTTAGATCTTCTAAACTTTGGTTACCCTAAATTACAACTTTTTGCCAAAATTGGGTGCCAAATTGCCAAATCTTTCGCTAAGTCGCAAAATTTGCTGCAAATGCCCATTTCCGTGGAAGTGAAGAAATCTGCCATCTATTTCCCTTTTAACTGTAATACTGTGTATAAAGTAATTCATAAAGAAATAAACAAGCTTTTGTCAACAATAATTATAGTAAAGACTCTTTCCTTTTTATATTCTCATTAGTGATTTGTAGAACTTTTGATGAAGTTAGTTCTGCGCAAGAAAACAGTAGATCATGCCAGCTTCCAAATTTCGGCAATATTAAGCCACTATTTTTCACCAAAATTAATGCCAGGTTGCCAACTTTGTCACCAAAGCATTCACTCTGCGACAGGTTGTCATCGACATTGGTGATGAATTTAGTGACATCACGAGATTAGCGATCAAATTTGGCAGAAAATAGTTCAGGATTGCCAAAATCAGCAAGCCTTTTCTCAGTTTTATCGGAGTTAATTTTTTCTGTACGTTATGTATTGTTTCTCGCAGCTAATTGTTTGTCAAAGAGTGCAAAAGTAGGCTATCTGCACAGGAGTGAATTCTGTTGAACTCTAAGCTATGCATTTGCCTATGAGAGATTCTGTAAAAAGTTGTAGAATATTATTTCTGAACAATCCATATTCTTATTTTGTGGTGTATATAATCCTATTATCATGAAGTTAATAATAGTCTTCTTGGATTGGTTCCGAGAATATTCATAGACTAGAACCTGCCTTTCTATTTTATTTCCTGAAAATGATTTTGAAAAGATTATCTACAAGTGGCACTGCTCTGCATGAAAATCGGCCCCAACACCATTTTTACAAATTCTTATATAAAATAACCTCCTGAATACAATTATGACACAAATTTTGTCATATCACCCACCATTATTTGGGGACGCTCCCCTATTTTTATAATTTTCCGGCATTTTTATGGCTATAAATTTGATTTGAAAGAGGTGAAGGTATTGTTTTAACTGTTAAATGTCTTTTGAGGGGCTGCAGAAATGAAAAATTCTAAAACATGAACATTTGCAGCAAGGGGAAAATTTAGGTGGAGGAGGGGGATTTGCCATTGAAATTACAAATTACATTTTTTTATTTATCAATTATTACTATTATTTATTATAAATATATATATTTTTATTTTAAAGTATTAAAATAATTCTTTTCCATTCTCCAAATCAAATTTATGGCCATAAAACTACCAAACAGTAACAGAAAGGGTGGTGTCCCGAGAAAACGGTAGGTGATTGGGCAAAATGGAGGGTCATATTCGGATTCAGGAGATCATTTTACATGAGAATCAGCAGAAATGGTATCAGGGCTTGATTTTTTTTTTTTGCAGCGCAATGTATTTATAGACAGCTAACGGTTAGTTCGTACTTGATGGATATGAGTTTTTAGATACTTGTTCATATCTATTAATTTATCCATCTTAATTATATTAAAAACTTAAATATTTGTCTGTTTATTTCTCTGCAGTATAGTTGATGTAACGACTATAATATTCAAAATATCATTTTAAATTCACTCAAAATGATGATATTTTCAGCTTTAAAAGTAATTGAATATGAAATTTACATTCACTTGTTTTAGAATTGTCATTTATAAATACCATTAATTTAAGAGAGAGGGAAAAAAAAAAAGAAACTACCATTATGTAAAAATAAATAAATAAATAAAAATAATAACTGTAGCTTAATTTAAATCTTTCTCTATAATACGCTTTTCTTCTTTTTTTCCCCTAAAATAATGCTTTGATTCACAACTTCAGTCTTTTTTATTTCAATAAATGTTATAAAGATATAAAACATATACGTTAAAATAAAAATCGGCTGGTTGTAGCTCTACTTGTGCTTGTACATTTTTACGCCTGGCGAAGTGTCATGCTAAGTTTTTCGACACGAAACACATGTTGTGATTCTGTTTTGTTTTGTAAACTCTGTTTTTCATAACAAGCATATAATGTATAAAGTTTGTTAAATTCCGTCCTGAAGATGCTGAGATATAGCTATAAGAAATGTGGCATAAAAGTGCTGCAAGTCGAGCGATATATATCAAAAACTAGACATCACCAGTTTATGTCAGAATTCAACTGCACACTAGGTTTCATGGAATTCCGAACATGCTGTTCATAAATTAGCTGCAGTATTCGTGTTATATACACAAGTTATGGGTCTCCATCGTACAAACAGTGTAGATTTTGGTGAATCTAGAACGTACAGCTTTACTAAAATGACACAAAGAAAAATTCTTTATCATTATGGCCTATGGGCCCGAATTTTTTTTATGTGCGATAACGGCTTTATAATGTGAGTCGATATATGTGAGTGAACACGATAGGGACTAAGTTCAAATGAGCTGAAAATTGATACGCATGTTATAGGTCACCGTAGCACGAACCCAAATGAATTTGGTAAATTTAGCACTTTTTTTTACGGAGACAAAGAAAATTCTAATTATAGCCTATGGGTAGAAATTACTTAAGTACGATAGCGTTTAAATGCCTTATTGGACTGAATTGAAAATTTATATACATATTATAGATCACCGTCACACGACGGGTAGGAATTTTGTAGAATCTAGCACTTTTAGTTTTTTTACAGGGACACCACAACGAAAAATTCTTTATCAGTATATGGCTTATGAGCTCAAATTATTTAAAGTGTGATGGTACCTAAACGCCTTATTTGATTGAGCTGAAAATTTGTACGCATATTATAGGTCACAGTCGCACGAACTGTATAGATTTTGGTGAGTTAAACCCTTATTGATTTTTACAGGGACACAACAAAAAATTCTTTATCATTATGATCTATGGGCTCAAATTATTTGAAGAGAAATAGTGTAAAATTAAACAGTATACTCAAACATCGTATTATACTTTTCATTTTTATTTATTTAACGACTTTTCTTACTTTAATTTATTTATACAGCCATTAATTACTTAAAGTTCGGAAAATCGAGTGGAGTCACTCCAGATTTTTTCTTTTATAAAAGCCTTATTGTCTTATTGCATTCTCTCTTCTCTTTAAACATAATAAATTAACATAGTATATATATCTCATAAATCCACTCTAACCCTATATATGAGTATGCTAGCAAAATTGTTTCACAATACATACACTAAGCGACAAAAAAAAAGCCGCACTGCAGAAAAAATGACTTATACCTTTTTTATTTGTAATAACTTTAAAATTAATGTTTGAAACAAATAAAACTGTCTTGTTTGCATAATACCAAATGTATGAAATGATACCTATGTATATTTTCGATTTAATAATTCGCTTTATTGGACTTTACAAAGTACTTTTTAAAAATCTGCATAAAACTTTCTTTTTGAACATAATGCAATAACTATACACTTTGCATTCTATTATGATTTATTATATGAAATAAACAAGTTATATTTTAATATATGAAATAAAACTATTTATTTGTTAAGCTAAGCAATTTTTTGTTAAAAATATGTATTCTGCATTGGGTTAATTCCACCTTTATATGGAATTACTGCATTAATGCGCAATGGCATAGTTTTATACAGTGTTTTAATATAAATCTCAGAAATTTCAATGTGCCAAATATCACATATATATATATATATATATATATATATATAAGTTTAAAAAATAACATTAATAAGATTAAAAAAAAGAGATATGTAATGCATAATTTCAGAGGCAAATAACTTCCCCTCCCCCCCCCCCCCCAAATTTTTCCCTTGTCGCAAATGTCCATGTTTTAGAATTTTCCAAATCTGTAGCCCCTCAGAAGATATTTAACGGTTAAAATAAGCCTCCCCCTCCTAAAAGTAAAATTTATAGCCATAAAATCACCGAAAAATGATAAAAATAGAGGGCCATTCTTAAAAAATGGTGGGTGATAGGGAAAAATGAGCGTCATATTCGGATTCAGGATCAGGAGGTCATTTTGCCTAGAATATGCTGAAATGGTGTCAGAGGGAATTTTCATGCCGAGCAGTTTATCAATAAGTAATTAAAAAAAAAAAAAAAAAAAAAAAAAGAAAGAAAAACTAATACTGCAAAGACTAAATATATCTGTTGACCGAGGAGTTGTAAAGAGAACGATGGTTTTTATGTCATTTTCTTCCCCTGTTTGCCCCCTCTCAGTTAAGTATAAACATCAAGTTTTCACAGTTGAAATAACAATTACGCAAATTTTAATTGCAATCAATAAAAAATGATATAAAACCATCCTCTTTAAGAAATTTTTGCGAACCATACTCTTAACATAAACTTTGTTATGGTGCCAAGCACCCACGGCAAGGTTTCTTGGGCACTTGAGCACCCAAAGCATCCAAGTAGTCGGCGCGCCTGCAGACAGGGCCCGCTTTACCATTAGGCGAACCTAAGCGGTCGCCTAGGGCCGCAGAAAAAGCAGGGCCGCCAAAAAATTAGAATACTGCGCAAAAACTAAAAAAAAGAACGAATGGAAGAAAAAAAGCAAAAATCGTAAGCTAATTCATGATTTTCTCTCTTTTAAGGCATATGTGTATATTTAATTGTAAATTAAAAATAACTTTCTTTATGGATTTAACTTTGCGTGAAAACTCCATAATATTATAAAATATTGATTTTTAATAAACATATACTTTGAATTGTATATGTGAATGCAGACTATAGATCTTTTTCAAATTAGATAGTAAAGGGGAAGATGAGGGACGGGGGTTGAAATGATTTGCAATTGTAAAACGAGTAAGTTTGTTTTAGACTTAAGCTTTCCAGCAACCACCAGATTTTTAGAGTCACAGAATTCCTTCACAATAGTTTTATTAAATCTGAAAAAGTTGGAGCCCTTTTTTTTGACATCACTAAAGCCTTTGACACAGTTTCGCATGACGACCTTATTTTTTTAAACTTCAAATTCCCAGTTCTTATATCAAATATTAATTAAACAAATGAAGTTAATTAAACAAATGAACTAAGAATGAGAAGATATATAACACTATTTAATTTTTAGGTATCTAAATAAAAATAACCTGAAAGTTTTATACATTTGTGAAAAAATAGCTTCATAAATAAGTCAGAAAATAATTCAGATGTCGGAAAGTCTTGATAAAAAAACGCAAAATATACAAATTAAGACTAAAAAATAAATAAGAGTAAATGTAAATTATGTAAAAGACGACTTTTTCTCCACTATCGTGTATTAGAAAATCTGTTTAAAGTGTTGACTTAGACAGTCTTTTCTGCAAAAGTCTTTACCTTCATACGGAAAAAGTAAATACTACTTCGATTCGCATCATATATGCATCATAATCATATCTAAATAAAAATATTTAATTATGTTGTGTATTTATGAAAGAAAATGCATAAACACACAACTTGTGTTCGAAAGTGATTAGTTTGGATGTCATAGAGCCAACATAAAACTTCATCAGATAAATATATGAATTTGTTTAAGTTTTATTTCAAATTTACAATAAGGTTCAATCTAAAATGAAGGGAGAAGCATTTTTAGCACTTTCCAACAAAATTTAAAAATGTTTATCGTTTCGGTTTTTTCTGAAGGCCGTAGTCAAGCACCCCTTCACCCCGAAATATAGCGAATTTGTCGAATTTTTTTTGAGTTATATATCAGGTTTAACACTCGATATTATCTACTAAAGCCTAAACTTACTCCGGAATTTATTTCTTACTACGGTCTTGTTTGTCTATCCGCACTTTAATTCACGTAAATGTTCATATAATTTTTTAAAACTGATACATACGTTCACCATGGGATGTTCCCTATTGGATCTCACATACTAATATAATTAATGGTGGTAAATATCCCATTGCATGCCCCGCAGCGTTCTAAAAAAAATTACCTAAATTTTATTATATTGTCACCACTATCAGGAATACGAAATTTTCTTGACATTTTTGGATGTTTTATTGATAAATTGTTACGTAAAAAAGAAATATTTTAAAATAATGGTAGAAGTATCATAAAATGAGAGTAAAATTTTAGGAACGCTATAAGGCCTGATATTGGTTTGTGTACCGGAACATCCGAAAGAATTACAAGGCGTTGCATTCTATGAGAGGTATTTGTATAAATCATATCTTAATACCTTTATTTTGCGCAAATCATAGTAAAATCGACATTTATTATTCATGTGGATACTCACACACAAAAAAGGTTATTTGTTGCCATATAATTTGATTTGTTGCCATATAATGCCATAGCATTTGATTAAGATTGAGATTTACATGATCACACAAAAATATTCAGATACATTAAGAGCTATAGATGTAAATTGTTGGAATTGCACTTTCGTTTTTATTAAGTATTTTAAATATTTTCTAAAAATATTTAGAAGTGACTATGAATTCAATTAGTCTACCTGTCTGTCTATCCGATATCTAGCATTCATAAATATCTCCAGAATTTCTTCAAACTGTTACGTTATTCAAGTTCACTATGGAATGTTCTTTATTTAAAATGGAAGAAATAGCACAACTAACATGTATACAGGGACATGCATTGCTCTCTCTGAGATGCATTTTTCTAAATCATATTTAAAATTTTTGCACTTTGTAAACCGTATTAAAATTTACATTTATTATTCATATGGTTAAGAAAATGTTTTCTATAGAATATGATATCTTTAGAATTAAGGTTTACATGGTCACACTGAAATATTCAGATACATTAAGAACTACAACTGGAAATTTCTTGAACTACATTTCTGTTTGTGTTAAGGGTTTTTAACACTTTCCAACAATGTTTAAGAAGAATTATGAATTCAGTTAGTCTACCTGTCTGATTTTTGTCAGCTATTTGATCATGTAGGCAAAGTACATTGAAGGTTATATATTGCAAGGAGTACGTTTAGTTGGAAAGTGTTAATAGTCTATGCGAACCAAATGGTTTTTCGTTCTTATTTAAAGATTGAAATTAATTCTTGTTACCATCTGATTTAACGTACAATGAAAACAAATAATTTATTATGGAAGGATTAAAATTGTAATAAAATTAAGAAATAATAATAATAATAATAAAATGGTAGTAATATTTGATTATTATTATTCACCATGGATTTCTTTTTCAGCAGTAAAAATGTAGCAACTCGATAGATTCACTCACCATTTAGTGATTTATGCCAGATTCTGATAGGGTAAGTAATGGATAGCTATGTGATTGTGAGAAGGGTAGTAGAAATGACATGTTCCCCATTTCTTTTTTTCTGCCGTGGCCATGCAAAAATTTTCTTTTTAATTCCATTGTCATTGTTTTCACTCAAAACTTCCACCAAAACACTCGTTGTGTGTCAATACGTGTGAAGTCATTCACAAAATAGAGAATCGTATAGGCAGAAATTTTAAGGCATTTTCCAATTGAACTTTTACTACAATCATATGGAAAAATTTAAATTTTGATTCTACCTATTTACTTTCTCTTATTCATAAATATTCTCGGACTAACTCAATTTTTACAAAAAAATCGAAAGTTATTTAAATTTATATTCACTTATTAGAATAAATTGAGTCTTAATACAGTAACTTACAATCAAAGGCTTTTTCTAATATGATTTCTTGTTTTATAGGCGATGAGGGGAAGGTTCAGAGTCCTAGAAAATTCACCTGGGGTCACATGTAATATATAAGCAGCCATGACGTAATAGCTATTAGAAGAAATGGGCCGCCAAAAATCTATTGCCTAGGGCCGCCAAAATTGTAAAGCGGACCCTGCCTGCAGAGCCCGATCAAGCCAAAAATGGGTCCAGGCCCTGATACGCATTCGGTCCCCTACCTACACCTACTACTTTTTCAATGTTCTTTACCTTTACCACTCTTTGAAAAGTAAGCCGATTGTTTATCCTACTGTTTCACTCAAAAATGCATATTTGAGTAAAATTTTATCTTTGTAAAACGTTTCGTTTTGTTTTCAGAAGTAAAATTTTCATGAAGTTCTATGTTCAAGAGCATTTTTGTATATTTTTATTTATTTATTTTTTTTTTTTTTAGCTCGAAGTGAAATTTCGCCCCTCCCCTTAAATCAAGGGCCCCTGGGCCCCCACAGCCCAGTTGGCCAAGGCTTTAATCAGGTCCAGAGAGCATGGGTGCTCCGCACCCACAGCACCCACATAGTAGGCGCGTCTGCAGAGCCCAATCAAACCAAAAGTGGGCTCAGGCCCTGATACGCATTCGGGCCCCTACACCTACCATTTTTTCAATGTTTTTTACCACTCTTTGAAAAGAAAGCCTATTGTTTTTCCGACTGTTTAACTCATATTTGAGTAAAATTTTATCTTTGTAAAACGTTTTGTTTTGTTTTCAGAAGTAACATTTTCATGAAGTTCTATGTTCAAGAGCATGTTTGTATATTTTTACTTATTTATTTATTTATTTTTTATTATTTATTAGCTCCAAGTGAAATTTTGCCCCTCCTTAAATCAAGGGCCCCTGGGCCCCGACCAGTCGGCCAATGCTTTAAATCGGCCCTGGGCGGTGAGCGCAGGGGGGCTCCGCACCCACGGAAAAATTTATGTGGGTGCTTGAGCACCCACAGCACCCACATAGTCGGCGCGCATGCGAGAAGACTTATTAACAGTCCAGTTGGAAGTCACAGATGTATCAGTATTGGTAGTATGAGGCAGCAAGCGGTCAACTTGTATATCAGTGGTCATGTAGCATGCCATGCATCTGTTTAATTGAGAAATTCTGTTTTTTTTTTCCTCCAGATATTTTGCGCTTCTGAGTTTGTTTGATATTTTGAAGCATCATTTTTCCTTTTTAACTTCTGTATGTTTATTGGCATATTTTTATTGTGTAGTAATTATTGATTTTATTTATAGAGTTATTTCATAACCTAATTGATATTATTCATTGCATTGCATTGTACTTAATTTATGTTTCTACTTTTGCAGTTAGATACTCCCCACAACAAGAATTTAATTGCTATCGCTTCTGTTTTTCTAAACTTATCATCTTGTGATGTGACAAGCTATTGGTTGTTCAAGAACTTTATAATTCACCAGAGAAAATTTAACATCAATTTGAAATTGCTGGTAAATTAGAGATGTTTCTTGTATATACCCTTTTTTTTTTTTTTTTTTTTTTTTTTTTAAACATTTCTTTATTTCAGAAAATTATGGAATACATGTTAATGTAAAATGTCACTAATAACAAATTAATTAATGTCACGTGATACAGCTGTGTTTGCAGACTCGATGACTTTGCCAACGAATGTTATGTGAGAAATGCCTAGCTGGTAATGAGCCAGGGTAGCTCGATGGTTTGGGCATCCGCATGTAAAGCGGAAGGCCCGGGTTCGATTCCCGGCTCTGGTATTTTTCACATAGTTGGTATAAAAAAAATCAGCCTTCCACTCCATAATTTTCTGAAATGAACTTTCAGGCTTGATGAATAAATTTCTAAATTAAATTTCTTTATTTGTTTATGAAAAATTCTCAAATAATGAACTCTCATTTATCCACCAATAATTTAACATTTGATGGTATACAAGAAAGTTTGTTTTTATTCTTTGAATCACTTATTGATTAATATTCTAAGAATTCAAAACTCACTGTTAATTTATTCTAATCTGTTACGTTACTTTAATTCTTAAATTTGATAATTTATTGGTGTTTTAGTAATTTACTTGTTTTTCCAATTTTCTAAACTTTTTTTTTCTTCCTTTTTTAAAAATATTTTAATATTTCATTTGCAGAAGGGTAAAAAGTAAAATTATTACAAAATTTGAAAGGTATTGAGAAGAATTTAGTCATTAATTAATTATAAGAAATGAAATATTTTATGTCAGATTTAAATTATGAGATGAGCCATACGTATGTTGGATTTTATATATATATATATGAGAGAGAGAGAGAGATAGTGGTCGATTTATAACAGATAGAAAAATGTATTTATTATTTCCTTTATTCTGTTATGTTCTATTAATATAGTGTTGAGTGTGCAGGGCTTAATTGTTATGTGAAGTATAATTGGGTTGAAATAACCCTATAATTCGTGAAAATTTTAGTTTAATTATGCATATTTAATGATAAGATACCACAACAGGCTGCCTAGCACAAAAATCGGTGGATGTAAACAACAACAGGGTGTTGCCATTTGCAACAGCTTAACTTTACAGAGTACATGGAGTCTAGGGTGACAAATATACAATAACATGCCCTCTTTTTTCTCACACTGACTCTTTCTTTTTAATTCAGCTTCAACTAACTAAAGAAATGTACAAGATTAATGAAAATATAATCAGAAATGCTACACATAGAAACAGATAAATGGAAATAACATTAACACTGAATAACAAAAAAAAAAAAAAAAAAAATTTCAAAGTTCTTAATGTCTTATTCTTCTTATAAACAAAGTCTCTATAATTATTGAACACACAAAGAACAGTATATTCAGTGTCTTAAATTTTCAGTTCCGTAACACAATCATGTAGTTTGAATGCCATACACACACACACACACACAAAATTGTTGTCTTACCAATGTCATTCGGATGCCCCTCCATATTTTAGTTTAAGCAAAGTCGCTTTGGTTACTTGTTTGGTCAACAAGTCTGCAAGATTATTTTCAGATTTAACATGCTCAAATTTCACAATATTTTCATTCACACAAGAAGTGGAACTTAATATCTATATGTTTACTCCTTTCTGAAGTAACATAATTTCCAGCAAGGAATATTGCTCCTTGATTATCGGTGTAAATTACTTGAGGCATTGACACCAGACTTGTACCTATTTCCTTGAGGAGGTTGCTTACCCATAAGACTTGTCTTGAAACATGACACATTGCTCCATATTCTGCCTCTGTTGAAGATAAAGCAATGATCGGTTGTTTGTTACTGGACCAAGAAATTGGAGCACCAGCAAGTAGTAGTTATGGACTTGCGATCTGTCTTATCGGATCCCCAGTCTGCATCAGAGTAAACTTGGAGCTTTCCTCATAAACCTTAGTTTCCTGTGCTTGGTCCCTTTTAAGTATCGAAGTATGTGTTTAATGCCTCGCCAATGTTCTTCATTATGAACTTCATTAAATGGACTCATAAAGGTAGATGGGTAAGATAAATCAGGACGAGAGCCAGAATGGCTTGTCTATAAGGAAACTTGGCTTCTTCTTTCATGTTTTTTGATTGTGTATCGTTTGTTCTAGAGTAGTTTAAGTTCATGTCAAGTGGTGTGGATGCACACTTTACATCAGACATTTTGAACATCTCAAGTATTTCTTCTATGTATGTTGTTTGATCAAGAGAAATGGACCCATCGTCTTCTTTTGTTATTTTCATAGATAGTATATGTTTAGCTGGTCCAAGATCCTTAGCTAGGAACTCTTTTTTGATATCATCCTTGAAATGAATAATCTGATTTAGTTTTCCAATCATCAACATAGACACCAACAATGAATGAGCTCTCAGAGTCATAGTAGATGCATTTGCCCTCTTCAGACCATATTGTGTTAGATATTTGTCTAAGCGACTAATCGCTTAGACTCGCTAGATTGTTTAAGTCCATATAAGCTCTTCTTTAAATGGCATATTAAATGTTCCTTACCCTCTTCTAAACATCCATCCGGTTGAGCCATATACGTATATGTCTTCCTCTAACACACCATTCAAGTATGCTGCAGACCCTGTGGCAGAATTTTTTCTGGCTTTCTGCGACAAACCTCACTAGAGCTGATTTCTTTCTTCAAGACGATATTATTCAATAATAAATATCTGCATTACTACCTACCACACTGGCCAAACTAAGCTACTAATAAGACTGGCTTTTTCTGTTAAAATATACTAAAACTGTACTAAAAATGTTTGTAGTAATATCAAATCTGTATGAACTTTATTATCCCATATTTATTTTTGGTACGAAGTAATTCTGTACTGTGTGGAAGTAAAGGACACAGTGTCCATTTTGCGAAAAGAGTTTTTACTACCATGTCTTTGATGTGCTGCAATGGCATATATTTGTCATAAATAAAGAAAATGATCCCTCCACTGTCTTTCCTTTATAGTAACTGTATATTAATGCTTAACGCCTCTGAATAAATACAACGACATGGTGCTCTTTTCACAAAATTAACATGGTATCCTTTACATCTGGGGTACAGAATTTTTTCAAATTAAAGAACAAAAAAAAAGATTATAATCTTTACAAAACAATTGAAAAAATAAATAAATAATAAATATTTAAATATTTAGAAGGACGAATTAATTTTAATAAACTTAAGTACCTTTAACGATCCTTCTACTTTAGCAGCTTTTAAATTATATATTTCGACGTGCTATCGCAGTCATCTTCAGCTGTTGTTTATGCTGCATTACTGAAAGGTGTCTTCATCTTCCTCCACATCAGTCTCCTTCTCGCTTACGTCATTGTTTCGTCGGTGATTTCTTAGTACTTGTTGCCAATCCTTAGTTATTATGCTGTGCTCTCTCTCATTTACTGCCATGTTAGATGTTAGAATTAATTAGAATAGAATAGAATTCTAACATCTAACATGGCAGTAAATGAGAGAGAGCACAGCATAATAACTAAGGATTGGCAACAAGTACTAAGAAATCACCGACGAAACAATGACGTAAGCAAGAAGGAGACTGATGTGGAGGAAGATGAAGACACCTTTCAGTAATGCAGCATAAACAACATCTGAAGATGACTGCGATAGCACGTCGAAATATATAATTTAAAAGCTGCTAAAGTAGAAGGATCGTTAAAGGTACTTAAGTTTATTAAAAAATAAATAATATTAACCGAATAAATAAAATGCTTCACAAGACAGAAATTAAAATAGTAACACATGCAAATGTTACTTACTGCAGATAGAATTTCTTAAGAAATAGTGAAGAGCTATTTACTCTATTTAATTTTGTTATCATTTGTAATGTTTTTACTCGATAAAACAATAATATGAAAAAGTAAATCATATTTTAAAGTACTAGTTTACAAAGTTAATGAAACACCCTGACCTTATTTTAATTATTGTTGTAGAAAAAAACAGAAAAAAAAAAAAAAAAGAATACGAGTGAATGAAATGTTTTATTTAAGATTTTTTTTTTTTTTTTAATAATATTTTTTATTATTCAAACATAAAAATATTTTTACACAGTAACTTATCAATGAATCTATAAAATAATGGCCAAATGAGTTTTTTAGAATATATTATGAAACTTTAGTTAAAAGGGAACATTGAAAAAATAAATTTTGAATTTTGTCTTATTAATTCGGGAACTAAAGGGAATTTAGGGCAAAAAATAATGGGAAAGAAAAATAGGAGTTAAAAGGGGAAAAAAAAAAAAAAAAAAATATATATATATATATATATATATATATGGGAAAATATAAGAAAAAAAAATAAATTTTTTTAAAATGTATGAAAAAATAAATAAGTCCAAACAAAAATAGATCCTGAGAGCTACAATTTCACAACTAACTGACAAAATTTATGTTTAATTGCCATTAACTGCTGTAAAAGGCTATTATTTAGCTGCTAATCTAGACAGCTTGTACTTTTTTTTAAAAATGAAATATGTGTTAAGTTTAAAGCCAATTGCTGAAATATGGATAAATTTTACTCTTAATTATCATTAACTACTTAAATATGTTATTTTTGCAACTGGCTAATTAATAAACTAATTATAAAAATTCGCAAAATTTTTACAGCCAGTTGCTGAAATACGTAATTATTTCGCTACAAATTTACAAAATCTACATTTAATCGCGAATAATTGATAATATACACCATAATTTTGCACGTAATTTATATTAACTTTATTTATTTATTTATATATGTATATATATATATATTTTTCAAAAGTCGATTCCTGAAATTTGCGATATTTTTGCAGTTAATTACCAAAATATGCAATTATTTGTCTGCTAATCAATGAAATCTGCGCCCTTTTCAAAGCTGAATTCCTAAATACTGAAAATCTTTGCCATTAATTGATGAAATTCTCTCTTTTTTCAAAACTGAATAGTATCAAATTATGCAATACTTTTGCAACTGAAATAAAAAATACCTTATCATTTCACCCCTAATTGACAAAAATGTATGTAAAACTGTAAATAATCTATTTTCCAGCTAATAGATAATAATCACGCTTTTTTCAAAGCAGGCTCTCGAAAGTCGCATTTTTACGATTACAGAAACACATTAATATTCAGCTACTAATCGATTAAAATCGCATTCGAAAGCTAAATCCCACATACTCAATTAATTTGCCGTTAAGCAACGAAATTTGCACTTTTATTTTCAAAGCTGAATCTCTCAATACAGAATAATTGTACAGAAAATTTCAGAAATATGGGATCGTTTCACCACTAGTAAAAAATTTACGTTTAACGGGCTATTATTTAGCTGCTGGTCGATAAAGATCACGATTTTTTAAAAGCTGATGTTCGTAAATTGGGATATTTTTGTAGTCGATAGTGGAAAGGGAAATATGTAATCAATTCTCCACCAATTAACAAAATTTATATTTAATAAGAATTAATTGTTGAAATAGGCTTTATTTCGATGCTAAATGGTAAAATTATTATTATTATTATTTTTTTTTTTTTTCAAAAATGATATGCGACGTACGCAACAATTTTGACGTTATTTACTGAATTATGGAATTATTTTATTGCTAACTATATTTTAAAAAAAAATACGTACTTGAAATTAATTGCTAAAATAGGTATTATTTTGTAAAAACATGTAATTATTTAAACCTCATAATTCAGCAATAGCCTTTTTTTTTTTTTTTTTTTTTGTATTTCATTACTGAAATGTATCATATTTTTGAGGCTGGCTTTAAAATACGAAATTTTATCATGCAATTTTCGTGAAGAATTATTTTAACCCTTTATCTACTGACGGTACTTTAAAAGTACCATTACTTTAAAAAGAGTATAAAATTGAATTTATAGAAAAATTTCAAAGATATTTATAAGAAAGGAACATATGTACCTTTCTTTAATCTCCCTACAAAGCATTAGACGATACATATAGCCATTTTTGTTCCATAAAGGATTTTATGGAGTGCACTTGCCGTTTTTGCTTGATATTTTTCATGATCTTCATGTGTGTTATAATTAATTCATATATTATTTCAAGAATATCCCGATAATCTTAGAAAAAATATGAGGAACATAAAAAGTAAATATTTCTTTATACTTTTTTCATGTAGAAAAACCTTTTTCGACCTCTATGTACCAGTGGTACAGTAAAGTACGACCTCACAAAATTCTCATTAATTACTATGATGAGGTGATATGCATAATTTTTAACGTATATATCTTTAAATAATGCTCATTAGTAACTAAAAATGTATGTTTAAAACACAATTTTTGTCTATTTCATAATGCAGTAGATAAAGGGTTAAAGCCGCCAATTTTTGTGAAAAAACTAGTTTTCAGGTCCCAAATTTTCTTAGAAATACCCCTGCATTATAAAAACTGAGTTATCACATTTTCAATTGTCTCAATAAACATTGCAGAAAATATCCTCAAATGGTAAATACTTCGTTAAAGTTCAGAGTTTTCCATGATTTTCTCCTAAACTCACATGAAGGGGGGGGGGGGGAGAGGTTGTGGGGCAAATTGAAAGCAATAGACATTATAGGCTTAAAAAATGAAATAAGATTTTTTTTAAATGAGGCTATTTCAGGGCTTTGTTTTAAAAATATATTTCCATTGCAAGACGTGTGAAAAATGTTCATGGGGACAGCAGCTTATTGTTACTTGTTGAAATGGCACTGTTTTCTAAAAAATAGGCATTTTGTTTCAGAAAGAACAGTTAGAGGCCATTCTAAAGAAGGAGGATTTGGAACTCTATGAACATATGAAATATATAAATGCTTCAGATGTTCTTCCTGTCGACATTTGGTTTCGGAGATATTTTTCAGATATTCTGCATCCTAACTCATTGGCAAGGTATTTCTATTCTGACATTTTATTCGTGAGATCTTATGTGAAATGAAATTGAACAATTCTGGTTGTTAGTTTATAGTTCTGAAAATATACATTTTATTATGTATTATGCAGGGTATTTGATAAAATCATTGGTGGAGGCTATAAAATATTACCTTACATTGGCTCTTCAATATTGATCATCATCAGGCGATCTCTTTTAGAATTGAATGGACCCGATAAAATTGTGCAACTTCTTGAAAAGGTATTTATTCACTATTTCAAGCTTTTACTTTTTGAATTTAATTTTAGTTTGTTAATGGCAATAAATTAAAATGCTAGATATCTTTAAGACATCTGGTTGCCTATTTAAACATAAAAAACTTCTTCACACATTAAAGGGAAGCATTCAAAAGGATAGGCCCAAACAATAGATGCTACTACCTCGGAGGCACTGTTTGATGAAAGTATCTGGATACTTTCAATTTTAGACGTTTTGCCAATTCTTTACAGATATTATTATTATTATTTTTTTGTTGTTGTTGCAAAATATAATTTATAAATGGTATGACCTAAGAAAGTAGATTTGATTAACTGAGTTCCAAAGGAAGAACTATATTTTTTTTACTAATAATTACTTAAATGTCTTTAAGAATTTGTGCCTGTGGCATAGACATAAATTTGTTAAAAAGTACTTCAAGTTATAGTAAACAGCTTGGTATAATAAATGAGTAAGGGAATGGGCGGTTTAATAAATAATTTGAATTATATTAATGTAGCCTTTTTGGGTCAAGTTTTCGAAACTGAGTTTTAATTATATCTGCAAGTTTTGAGGTTTTCAGAACATGAAAAACAGGATTTTAGCAGTTGGTCTGTGTGTGTTGTCTTAAGAACAAAAAGAAACATTAAGTCCAACTCGGTATTGTAAATCTGTATCATGCAGGGGTGCTACATTAAACTTTTTGTTGAGAGCGAGCAAATAACTTGTGTAAGAGAATTGAAATACATTGTGTCTATGGGTGAAATTTCTGATAGGTAGAGTTTAGCATCCACCATAGATTGCACTAAACAAAATAAAATGAGCAAATGTTCTTCCTATGCATAAAAACATGGTTTGTGTAGAATGTGGTATGGAAATCATTGATCATTCACCTATTTATAAAACTACTCAAAAGAATTTGCTTGTATTGAGACTATATTTGTAAAATGATGGAAATGCATTTCAAGTTGGGTAAGGTATTTGTGTATAGGACTCAATTTAAGTAGGTATACAATGTGGTGGGTTTATAATGTATAGACAACAGGGATACTCAAAATTAAGCAAAAGCATTCTTTTCTATTGAATGTAATGGATGGAGGTGCTTTAATACATTTTACCCTGTTGATGAAAACAGCTTGGAAATAAAAATAAATTTCTCATACCCATACGGTAGAAAAAGTATTTTTTGGAATTCAATTTTTAACTATGATTTTTATATAATATCATGATTTGAGGTTCTGTGAATAAGAAAATCAAGTTTTTTGCATTTCGAGAGTTTTGAGATTGTTTATACTCTTAAAGAAATTTATTATCAACATTAACAATAATAATTCAAGTAAATAAAAGAAAAATAAATTAATTAAATATATTATTAAAGTGAAATATTTTAAAAGAAAATGAAAGAAAAGAAAAAAAAATATATAATTTTCCCACAGACGAGAAGCACTTAAGTAAAGTGCTCTAAAAAATAAAATAAAGATAAAGCAATAATATTTCAGAGAACGGAGGAGATAAATGCGTAACTACTCTGATCTATTCTTAAAATCCAGAGGAACGACATGCTTATAGCAGAAAGTGAACCATGTAACTTGGAAAAACATTTTCTGGATAAGTGACATTAAGGACCACACTCAAATTTAATCGGGAGATAGTGCCAAGATAAAAATCATTTCAGGAACACAGTTATAAAACAATACCGAGGAAACTGATGGGAGGGAAAGCGAATCTCTATTGGTCAATTTTGCTACAATAAATATTCTTCTGATCCAGGAGAAGAAGATGAAAGATGTCTGAGAGTTTTTCGAACCAGGAAGATGTGATTTGGAAAGGATGAAGCTCGTTGGATAATGCCTGTTCAGGACTTCCAATCAGATATCTGTGCTTGTGCGAGAAACCTCGTGACTTGGAAGTAGATCAGCCTAAGATAAGGAGTATGCTGTTGAAGAAAATGAGTGAGGATAGGAATAATTTTTCATGTCACTTATTTCTAACATCTAAAAAAGTATGGCCGAGAAATCTTCTTTGAAGATGGATGTTATACAGCATACCCTACTGAATGTAACAACGAAGAATATCACCAAGTACTATTCCAGACAGCAAGCGGAGATAAATTCATTGTAACGTATCTATTCTTAAAATCCAGAAGAACGACATGCTTATAGCAGAAATTGCCCGTGACACCCCTGTGTGCCAAGATAGGTGCTAAGGTGTCTCTGCTTTTTAATGAGTTAGAAGTAGTTTAATTGGATTAATTAGAGGATGTCGAGATGTGGCCTGCAGACTGTGAATTTCTATTGTTGAGATTGTTTTTGAGTTATCTTTAAGCCCTATTAAAGCATTAAGTATAGTGTATAATTCTGTTTGGAATATTGAGTTTCTCTCGTCTAGTCTGCATGCTCGTTGGTGTGAAACTGAGTCTTCCATAAAGACACTGTCTTGAGACCGTCAGCCTGAATCGCCTCGGGAGTAGTGGGAGAGAAACTGTTTTGGGCTAGATTGATTAGATTAGGTGTTATGTCTTCCACCAGCTTGAGGTGTGTTGGAGAAATAGTCATTTTAAATGTCACTGTTGTGATGTTTGTTTTAAGCCAGTTATATTTTTTAGAAGATGGGCATGTAGAACGCCAATGATGACAGCGAGGGCGTCAGTTGAGATAGTTGGACCCAGCAGGATTTGGATAAGAAACATTCTTTGAGTTGAATTAAATTTTATGATTACCCCTTTTGTTAGATTTTTTTCCCCAAATACCTGCTCCTTAGATAAGAATTTTGTCTATCACTACATAATACCATAGCTTTAGGAGTTCGATAGGGATGCCCCAATTTTGTGGAAGAGTGGTAAATTTGCAAAGCTTTTACTTTGAGTAGGTTAATGTGTACGAACCAATTTGAGTCTATTGTTAATCCCAGAATTTTTATATTTTTGACATGTTTGACGCTGATGCTATCAGTTCTCATCACCATGTGATGTATCGTAGGCTTGAAACCACCAAGAGAAGATTGCTTTTCTTTAGAGAAATATATTTTTTTTTTATTTCTCATTTACAAACACTATACGACACAAACACACATACATAAAAGGTAAACGAAAACACGTAACACGTACTGCATAAAATGGTCGATAATCTTTGGACCAAAAATAATAAACATGAACGGCACTCAAGCCAGGCACCCGCTATTCTCGGCGTTGCATCATTCCCTTCTAAAACCAAACTAAAAACTAAAGTCTCTCTTCAATTCGAAAGTCTTTTCACCTTGCTGAACAAACAGCGCCCTCTCGTGAGTCTTAAAGTCATTAGTCTGCAGTCATTACAGACCTCCTCCCTTCAGGGGAGAAACTTTTCACTATTGTAGAGGGAAAAGTTTGGTTAAATGATACTTCATTAGGATAAGTCTATATTCAAAATCAATAGTCACAATGTTCAACATATTGGTCCATTTTCTTAATATCGTAATTAATTTAAAACAAGTAATAAATTTAAAAAAATACGAGCAAGCACCAATTCTATGCAGAAACAGTACCTGGTTATATTTAAATGCACCAGACTTATCCCTATTTTAAATTAAACACACTATTTAACTTATTTTAAATATGCAAAAAACATATACCAAATAGAAAATTAAATATTATTACACAATATACCTGTGACACTAAATAGATATGCAAAGTAATATATAGATAATGAAAACAAATATATACCACATATATATATATATAGCAATAATTAAACAAATATGATATATAGCAATAATTAAACAAATACACAAACTTTTTTTTTTTAACTAAGGGATAAGAGTTAATCTATCAGCATTCTGAGATTGTAATTCTATACACTCAACAACCTCATAATTAAATAATCTGCATAGAGTTCCCAAAGTAAAAGTCTGGGATTTTGTCTTTTTTTTTTTTTTTCTTTCTTTTTCTCAGGAACATGAATAGCTTTGTACAATTACGACTAAATAAGTCAGGATTGCGAGATAAATTCTCCTTTATTTCTTCAAATACACTTTGGCAAGAGCTATTTGAGTCAATGAATTTTAGAGTCCAATCCTTTAGTAAGTCTGACAATAAAGTTGCATTTTCAGAAAATTCAGGAATGCATTTTCGATAGTATTCAGCTAATTTCCAGTAGTCTGTCACATGAGTCATGGTAGTATGAGACGAAGAATCTTTTTTGACTCGAACCTTCTTTTCACTTGGAGTTCTTAATCTCTGGCCCACTAAATGTCCAGAAATTTTTACATAAGTTCGAGTAGGTGGACATTTAGAAGGTTTAATATGCAACTTAGTAGCACTGATTTTGAAGGAAATGTCTTTTACACGATTTTCCCTTGTTTTAGAAAAATTGGCGACTTTCTCACTATATGGCACTGGACACTTTTCACTGTGTTTCAATAAATTTGCCATTAGTTGACTAGAATCTTTAGGTAGATTTTTCAAGGGACCCAAAGTAGTTGCAGAAAGTTCTTCCTTCAAGTAACTTTGTTCCTTCAATTGTTTTTCATAAATTAAGCATTTTTCAGAGAATTGCGTAAGATCTAATTTACTCTTCTGCAATTCAGCTGTCAACTGATCCAATTTAGCATTAGAAATTTTTTCTTTCTTTTCTAGAATATTAAACAGGTAATCTAGTTTGGAATTAATTATATTAATTTCATTTCTTTCTTCACCAAGCTTTTCATTTTTAAGAGAAATTTCATTTTCTTTATCTTTCATTCTTAAGAGTTCTTCTTTAATTATGTTGATTTCATTAGACAGCTTAAGATTTTCAATTTTAGTATTTTCCAGATCTTGTTTGTAATTATTCTTTTCAACATTCAAAATTTCTAACTGATTTAGAAAATTCTTCTTTTCACTTTGTGAATTAAGACGAAGAGTTTTTAACTGATTTTCAAACTTTTCTTTCTCTTGAATTTCATTTATCTGCCTTTCATATTCTAAGCATTTTTTATTCAGATAAGCCTCTATTTCTGCTTTTAGTTTTTCCATCACAAAATTAGAGTCTTCATTTTTCTGTTTAAGGTCTTTTAAGGCATTATTTAGTTCTGAATAATTTTTGGTAGAATGTTCCAACTCTTCAGTAAGTTTTTTATTTTCAAGAGACAGTTCTTGTTCTTTAATTTTCTTTTCTTCCATCTCCCCTTTTAAACATATAATTTCATTTAACAATCTGAAATTTTCAGTTTTGATATGGTCAACATTTATTTTCTCTTTAAGAACAACTTCATTTTCTATTTTATTTTTATTTTCTTTGATATCCTGCAGTTCTTCAACAAACACTTTTGTAGAGGTTTTATTGAGTTCTGGCCATGAAAATTCTGGTAGGATTTCTTCTACCTCTTCAGTTTTCTTTTCATCTTCAGATTTGCTCTCAATCAACTTTTGGTCAAAATGAGCAACATCTTTATTTTGAATATTTTTCTTCATTCTTAAAAATTTCTTAGGATTTCTTTTTTGTACTGATTTTAGCTTATGCTCTTGTACATTTTCTTTTGATTTCCAATCTTTGAACATTGCAGCAGTTTTATTTCCTAACAAGTACTTGTCACCTTAAAAGGAATTTTGTGGGACAGCTGCTTTAGTTTTTATGTGTCCCATTTTACAATCTAATTCAATTTCTGCAAGTGGTAGGCAAACAGGATCCACTTCTAATGGATTTCTAATGTACACTTTCTCATTTGTGTACATATGTGGTTTCACATACTTGCTGCTGATCAAATCACATGAAGCACCAGTATCTCGAATTATCTTCATCTCAACACCATTCACTTTACCTAAACTAGTATAAGGTGTCATTGATTCATCAGAACCTGCCTCAGCTATAATATGTGAGATAAATTCTTGAGTTTTCTTTAATTTGTCACACTGAGGTCTAAGATGATTAGTAGATCCACATTCATAGCAACGAGCAATTTTTCTTTTATCAAATTCTTTATTTCTCTGATGTTCCTGGGATGTTTCTTGTTTTGCATGAAATTTCGGCTTAACATCTTTGTTATTATCGTTAGACTTATCATTACATAAGTTTTCACTTTGGTTTCGAAAGCTGAAAAAGTTCTTTTTGGGCAAATCCCTCTTTTTGAAGCTTTCTCTAATACTCTCAAATTCATCTAGTTTTTCAGCTAAGTCCATAGGTGTCATGAATGTAAGCCAGTTTTCTAAAAAATGATCTCTTACATCAGCAGGCACTCGAAACTTCAACTGCTCAGTCACTATTAGGTCTTTCAGCTGTTGGAAATTCTCTATCTTTAGTTTTTGAGCCATTCCGTAAAATAACTAGAAAGCTCTTGGGCATAATTTCTCCAAGATTTTTCGGACGATTTGTGGTGCTTATAAAAACATTGTTTCAATTTTTCACTATTTAATTTATATCTTTTCATAATGATATTTTTAACAAAATCATAATTTGTCGCATCGGTTGGCGACTCTCTGGCCAACATATTGGAAAGTTCTGGCGGTAAAACTGCTAACAGGTAGGCCACCCAATCCTTTTTTGGAACTCGTGCCATCTCCGCTCTTCTTTCGAAATTTATTAAATATAAACCCATTTCATCATGTTTTTCATCAAATCTTGGGGTAATTTGCGTTAACTGAATTCTTGGAACCGATTCAGTCACCTTTTCTGGTTCTAATATTTTTTCAGGATTTTCTCTTGAAATTTCCAATTTTTTAAATTCAATTTCATATTGTTGAGTTTCTCGGGTCCTCTCCTCTCTTTCTTCTTGTCTTATTCTCTCTTCTTCTTGTATTTTTTTATCTTCAAGAAGCCTTTCCAATATTAATTTTACTTCTTCCTCATTATAGGACTTGCTAGATAAAATTAATTTCTTGATGTCATAACTCTACTGGAAGTATCTACTTCGACACCGATTTCCTCACAAATTTGCATCAATTCATGTTTTCGAGCTTTAGCTAAAAATGCCATGTTTGAAAACCCCAAACAAAACCAGAATGCTCTCTAAACGATTATAAAATATAAACAAATAAAGATTTTTTTTTTTTTTTCCTGTTACCCCTTTTTTTTCCAAAAATTAATCAAACACACACAAAAAAAAATAAGATAATAAGGGCAATCTTTGCAATCAATTAAAAAATAATATCTAATACCATTAATGGTATCTGTACTTATGAAAAATACCTTATTTTTCTCTATTTAAGAGAACACTTTTTTTTTTTTTTTTAATATATATATTTCTTTCATAAAAAAAACCACGTGTACAGTACTTTTCTTCTTAAAGAACAGAAAATATTAAAATTTTCAGTCACACAAATTTCTTTTATTACATAAATCGTATATTCAAAAAGAATACCCAAACAAAATTTTTAACCAAGTATGTTCTCATACCAAGAACTACTTGTTTCCTACACAATCATTATTTCAATTCAAAACAGAAATAAAGTAATTTATTTGCAAAACTATTTGATTCTTTTTGCACACATATTTCTCAGGAAACAAAATAATTAATATTTTTCTTCAAACCAAAAAAAAAAAAACCAATAGTTTAGTTTCGAAACCGAAACTCTTTTCTTTATCAAAAAAAAAGTAAGTTCAATCGAAATTGGATTTAAGTAACATAAATTACCATAGTAATTAATATTAATAAATAAAATGAACATCTAAACATTACACATTTCATTTGAAAGCAAAATTAAATCATTTTACTTCAAACCGTAACTAAAATATTTTGTTTCAAACAAGAACAGAATCATTTTACACGAAAGCAAAACTAAATTATTTTTTATTCTTTATTCACTCTTTTTCTTTTTTGTATTATTTAGCAAAGAAATATTAAAATCAGTAAAAAGAGATAGAAAAATAAATCCAATTTAAATCAATAAAGTATCAGAAATAAAAATGTGACCGGAAATGCACATTAATTCTTATGAATCATTCAGCAACATTTTTATTCTTTCTAATTCGATAATAAATATATTCTTTATTTTTATTTTTTTCTCAAAGCTCTAAACCACAGATTACTAAACAAGAATATTTATTCTTCCATAAAATACAGAACATGTACTTTATTTAAATCTGTTCTCAAAATTTGCAATTCTGTTTAAAACCGAAATTCCCTGCAAAATGTAGTAACATTTAGTTACTCTATAGTAAGTTTTTTTAATTATTATTATTAGGAATATACCATCAAACAAAAGAAAAAAATATATATTTATTTATTTTTCACTGATTCATCAACTTTATTTATTTATTTATTTTTTAAACACATCGACAAAAAAAACGAAAGATTTCCTTCTTTTTTATTTCTTTTAAACAACGGATGAATCAGGTTAATAATACATATTTTTCTCTACAATAATAATTTATGTTAAAATAATACTTTTACTAAATGAATAGGGATAAGCAGTGCTATATGATTCATGATTTAAATACATAATCTGAATTAAAGTACCCTTTTAAAAAAAGAATAGTTTCTCACGTTCTAATACAAGGACTGAGCTGATTTATTATATTATTTTTAAATCAAGGCACTGTTTCATACATAAAGGCACTTACCCATTTAGTAGCGTATCTTTGTAGCGTCGGACGTATGCCATTAGCTGCCACCATAACACTGGTCTGTGATGTATCGTAGGCTTGAAACCACCAAGAGAAGATTGCTTTTCTTTAGAGAAATATTTTTTTTTATTTCTCATTTACAAACACTATATGACACAAACATAAAAGGTAAACGAAAACACGTAACACATATTGCATAAAATGGTCGATAATCTTTGGACCAAAAATAACATGAACAGCACTCAAGCCAGGCACCCGCTATTCTCGGCGTTGCATCATTCCCTTCTGAAACCAAACTAAAAACTAAAGTCTCTCTTCAATTCGAAAGTCTTTTCACCGTGCTGAACAAACAGCGCCCTCTCGTGAGTCTTTAAGTCATTAGTCTGAAGTCATTACAACCAGTATTTGTTTAAGAAGACATACTTTGACAGTAAAAAAATGAGGGTAAATGCTTAAATTAAAATTTGCCCATTTCTCTAACATAGAGGAATGTGAAATGAAATTGGTTGCTTTGAAACATATTTTGCATATATGTAAATTTCATATATGTAAATATATATATATGGATTTGAATTTTTACTGATATAAATCGCAGGCTGAGATTTTTCAGCTTTTCAGCTGATTTCAGCTTTTTTATAAATTTGTAAAATAGCTTTTCAGCTGTTTTTTTTTTTTTTTTTCCCAGCTTTTTTTTATGTTTCTGATGTGTATTTGTTCATTTTTTATACATTGAAGGTTAAAATAAATATGTATTTCTCTAATATAATAATTTTGTTATCAAAATTCTAGTATTTCATATGTGTCTTGTTTTTGCATACAGTTTCAGCTTTTTTGTGTTTTTGCTAATCTCGTCCCTAAAAGGGAATATTTTGTAATTTTAATATTAGGGCTTTTGGTGCCCTCTTAATGTCCGGGGCCCCTGGGCAAAGTCCTGGCTTGCGCATGCGATAATATGGGCCTGCTATGGGGCTGTGGGGGAAATTTCTGTTAAGTCCAGGGTAACATAGCCTTCCCTACAGAAAATGACATGAACTTATATGCATAAAAACATGTCTTGCGTAGATTGTGGTATGGTAATCATGAAACATTCGTTTGCGGGGCTACCCAAGTATATATTAAGCATATTAAAATATACAGGATATTTTAGGTCTGTACTTTGAAATTGCTGGATGTGTTTTTCATATAGGACTGATTTTAAGTAAACAATATGAAGTGCATATACTTTATAGAAAATATGCAGGATTACTCAAAATACCTACACGTTCTTTTTTATTAAATGTAATTGATGGAACTGCTTTACCTGTGATTTATCATGAAAAATGGCAGTTTTTCAAGTGACGCAAGCGGAAGGACAAACGGACGGAAAGCTGCGAACTCATATATACGGCTAGTTTGACATCAAAGAGATTGGTAAAAGCCGACACTTAATATCTCAGCAAATAATCCATATTTTGTTCTGATCTTTTCAAAATAGTCATTTATCTTCGGTCTTAATCTATCCTGAAAATTTTACATTTCTACATGCAGTATGTTTTGAGATCTGAATCTCAATTTAAAGCCAAAAAGGGAAAATGTGGGGTGTAACGGTGTAAGGATGTAATGGACTAAATTCCTGAAAAAATATCTCTAAAACCGCACGAACGATTTTAATTTAATTAATATATGTTGTTAATGGGATCTTTCTGAATCTAGTAACGTTTTTGTTTTTTTCAGGAAAACTCTTGTTTTTTGTAAAAGTTGCTTTAAAAATAGAACTATATTACTCCGCCAAAATGCATGCTTTTATTCGTTGAAAATGTCGTAATTCGGTTCTTACTTTCAAGGCACGTTGGTTGGCTGATCAATGTGAATGCAGTCAATAAATTTTTGTTATGAAGAAAATATTTTTAATTTTAAGATTTCCCATTTCGTCAAAAGCGTATTTAGATAATATTTAAAATAAACAAAGTATTTTTTTTAAATTATAAATATTCTATTTCATCGTTATTCATAATAAATTAAAACTTTATTAAAGCGAAAAAGTTTAAAGCACTCATGAACAAGAATTTATACCATGGTCCATGGTCTTTGGCGCGCATGCGTACATCATCCGGATGTGTTAGCTGGTGTGAAGTAGATCCAAGGCTAAGTGAATTAGCAGAGGAGCCTACTCTAGACATAAACACCAGCTTAACAACATTTAAAGTTAATTAAATGAATTTGATAAAATGGAAGCTAGAGTAAGTAAATATGCTGAAAGATAAATATGTAGAAGTTGTTAAATAAATGACCATAACAAATTTTAATTTAATTTGTGTTTTAATTGAAACAATAAATTCAACAAAAAGTTTATATAAATATAACAATAAGTTTATATGAATAACAATAAGATAATTGAAGTAGACAAATACTTTTTATATATAACAAACATACCAAAGCAGATGCTGGATGACAAACAAGGTGAGTACGAAGACAATATTTAACATCTTTTTATTTCCCATATAGGTTGCAGAAAAAACTACTACGTGCCATTAGAAAGAAGCTGGTGACACTTATGTAGAAGACGTGACGTTCTTGTTTCCACTTGTTATTGTCGCGATATGAACACCTATAAATTTCATTTAAATTTCGAACTCACAAAAAGGATTAACGTGAGTTATAACTAACTCAAAATGAAAAGATTTTATTTGAATATAAAAAATAAACGCCACATATTACGGCGACATCTTATGAAGCCGGCATCGGCGAAAAATGAACAATGGCAGGGGCAAGAGCAAAGGTAAAAGCAACCGCGAAGGCAACCGCGAACCCCCACTACCATCGCCGTTCGCTATTTATAGTTTCGCGGGAGAAACGAAGTGATCTTCCGGACGTACGTCGCGGCGCGTGCGTAGACTTCGGCTATCGTTCTTAGAGATGTTTTATGCAAATTTTTGAAACTCGGCTCAGTCGGAACTTCCGGAAGGTTAGCTATTGTTTACGTTTCGCGTTTGAAAAATTAAGATGGATGATTTAAATTTGAAAACTCCTTAACATAGCATTTCATTGAACGATATATTTATTTTTCCTGGTAAGTAGAAAATATATTAAAAGGAAATTAGGATTTTTAATAAGTGTTTAATTTTATTTCAACTAACGTTTTTTTTCTTTAAGCTTTATTTTAAGAGTGATTAATTTTTAATATATTTAATTAGCATAACGATAAGAAAAAACGGGAAACTATAGGTTTACTATTAACAAGGCCCCCCCTCTTATCGTTTGCACTTTTACGCTTAAAAAGTTAATAAAAAGAAAAAGCATCCAGCAAAACTTTGCACAAATTGTATAATCATACGACTGTGACTAAACAGTTTAACAGTTTCTTCAGAACTAAAAAAACAATTAGGTATGATCTTCAGCTGAACAGCAACAGAGATCAATATCTGGATAGAGGTGATTTACAAAACAATTTGTTTTTGAAGCACAAATAACATATACCTGTTTACTCAAACCTCTCCTCCAGTTTTGAAAAGATTTTTAACATGCTCTTTTAAAAAAAACTGTAGAAAAGAAATTCATACAATGAATTATTTGTATAATAAGTTTAACAACAAATATAACATGAGTATAATCACATTCAATATTATAAATATATGTATAAACACAATTCTTTCTTACAATATAAAAGTATAAATTACATACAAATATTTAACAAAAAGAACAGAATGGATTATTTCGGGAATGGAGAGGAGAGAGAGAGAGAGATTAACAAAAAATTGCTGAGCAATTGAATAAACAAAAATTGACTTACTGTCAAAAGAAGAATGAGAAATTAAAATTCTCAAAAAAAACTTCCAGCCTAAACCTGGAAAGATTTTGCTTAACTTGCAAAATTTGAAATTTTTTTTTCTCTTGAATTCAAGGAAACATTTGAATTCATAGAAAAGTTTAAATTTTTGAATTCATAAATTTTGAATTCTTAAAAAAAAATTTGAATTCATTAAGGATTTGAATTCATAAAAAAAATTTTTAGAAAATTTACATTTTTAAAATTTTATAAATTCATAGAAAAATTTGAAATTGATAATTTAAGATTAACTTTTGAAACATTGTCGAAGAAAAGATTTTTCACAAATTTTTGTAATTCAAACTTAGTTTGTGGCTTAGTAAATATGTCAGCCAAATTTAATTTGCTACGAATGAAAACTAATTCAAAAATATTTTTGATAACAAGATCTCTAATAAAATATAGTTTGACCTCTATATGTTTGCTTCTATTGTTCTCTATAGGAGATTTAATAAAGTCTATAGCAGCCATATTGTCAATTAGTAATTTTGAAATTTTCTTATTTTTTATAATCTTCATGTTTTGGCATTCTTCTAGAATTCGATCTAGCCAGACAATTTCTTTTGCTGCTTCTGTAGCGGCAATGAACTCAGATTCCATAGTGGATAAACTAACAGCCTTCTCTTTAAAGGTCCTCCAACTGATGGGGCTACTATCTAGAAATACTATTTGTCCACCTATGGATGTCCGATCATCACGATTTGAAGCAAAGTCGGCGTCTGTGTAGGCGATGATCTGTGAATCAGCACATGAAAGTTTTAATTTTAATTGGCTTGTTTTCTTTACATATCCCAGTAGTTTGATCAACCCATTCCAGTGATGAATTCCTGGATTCGATTGGAATTGGCTATAGATATTGACGGCATATGCTATATCAGGTCTTGTTCTGTTAGATAAATATGATAAACACCCTAGAATATTGCGATATGGATACTTTGTCATTTCTTTGGTTTCTTCTTCGGTTTGAGGACAGCTTGATTTTGAGTAAATACAGCCTTTGCTGATTGGTAAGGATGAAATTGGAGGGTTAAAATTATTAAAACGACTGCATATTTCTTGAATATAGCTTTCTTGATGAATGAATAGCTTTGAGTCAATTTCAACAAATTCTACTCCAAGTAGTTTCTTTGTCCTTCCCAAAATTTTTAATTTGAATTTTTGTTTTAAAACATTAATGGCTTCCTCTAAAAACATTTTACTTTTACCAAATAAAACCATGTCATCAACATATAATAATAGGATAACTTGAAATTTGAATGTATAAACACAGTTGCAAGAAGTAAATTTAATAAAACCAATATTTGATAAAACTCTGTCAATTTCGTAAAACCATGCTCGTCCACTTTGGTGAAGGCCATAGAGAGCTTTGTCGAGCTTGCAAACTAACTTCTCTTCTCCTTGTTTAATAAAACCAGGTGGTTGCTGCATGTATATTTCATCTTCTAGCGGAGCATATAGGTATGCGCCAGTGACATCACATTGTACGTGATTCCACTTGTGCTGCACTACCAAAAGTGAAAAGAAAAAACGAATTAGATCGAAGTTTATAACAGGACTAAAAGTTTCTTCGTAACTCTCGCCTTTTACTTGAGCGTAACCTTGAGCTACAAGCCTTGCCTTGAATTTAGCAATTCGACCTTCTTCATCTCGTTTTATTGCATATACCCAGCGACATCCAATTATTTGCTTATTTTGCGGAGGTTCTACAAGATGCCAAACCTTTCGTTCTTGGATGGTTTTTATTTCGGTTTTCATTGCTTCTAGCCATTCTTGAAACTGGTCTGATTTTTGGGCTTGCTTGAAAGTTCTTGGTATATTTAATTCTAGTCAAGAGGAATTATGACAAAAATTGGCACTTGTGTCTGAGTCAGATTCTTCTATTGGAGTGAATGAAAATTTAGTGGGGTCATACTTGATTTTGTTTTCTTGGCAATATTTTCTAATGTCTCTATGGGATCTTAATCTTGTTCTTGTATTTTCGGGATAGTAGTATACGTCTGTTCTGGATTTATCTCTTCTTAAAACTTGTTTTCTTTCAAACTTTATGTTCTTTAATTGAGATGATTGAACAGGTTTTTCATCATCTGAGGATTCCTCAGTGTCAGATAATTCAGACGGTACGCTGGACCCTATTTCAGGAGTTTCGTCAACAGCCTCTTCATCAGAATCATCGTCACTATCCTTTGGAAATACATCTTGAATTGTGTAATGCTGGTTGATGGTGCCCAGCACTGCTCCACTTGCTTCTGTTTTGAACAAACGATCTTCTTTAAATGTCACATTTAAAGATTCTACTATTTTATTTTGCTCTGGGATCCAAATACGGTATCCTCTTGTATGGTGTGCATATCCAACTAGATAACCTTTCACAGCTTTTGGATCCAGTTTCTGTCTTCTTTGTTTTGCCAGTCCTACATAAGCTACACATCCAAATGGTTTAAGGTGTCTGATTGATGGTTTTCTTCCACCGTACAATTCAAATGGTGATTTTTCAAAATCTTTATGGCATAGTCTGTTCCAGGCATAATTGAAATGTGAAACGGCTTCTGGCCAAAAACAAAAGTCTAAACCACTTTCATATAATGATGTACGGGCTCCATTAATAACAGTTTGGTTATAACGTTCAATAGCACCATTTTGTTCTGGAGTGAACGTGTTTGTTAGTTCATGTTTGATGCCTTTTTCCTGACAAAATGTTGAAAATTCTTTGTTGACAAACTCTGTTCCATTATCTGAGCGGATAGCTATTAAAGGTTTACCTATAAATCTTTCTGCCCTTTTGATGTGATTAATTAAGGTTTCAGCTACTTCAGATTTTTGGACTATAGGATAAATGAATACTTTACGGGAATAATCGTCCATGATTGATAGAAAATAACGTTCTCCATGTTTGCCTCTTACTTGACATGGTCCCCAAACATCTGTATATAACAGTTCTAAGGGTCTCTTTGATCGAACAAAGTTTCTGTATTTAAATGAAGTGCGTTTAAATTTATTCAACCTGCAATCTTCACAAAAAAATTCTGTATGTCCCTTTAAGAATGGTAATCCCTTTGCACCCCTCTTATTACTTGTATGCGTCAAAGTTTGAGGATTTACATGAGCGCATCTCTTATGCCATAGGTTTAGAACTTCCTGTTCTTTTGAAGAGGTTGTGGAGGCTTCGAAAGTTACATGTTGTTTTATAGATTTTGGGATTTTTGCTTGGACACGATAAACACCACTTTTTAATTTTGCTCTGAACATTATATTATCATTGGACGTAATTTTGACTTCGCCTCTTCCCCCAATAAACTGTAGACCTTCTTTGTCAAGTTGTGGCCCTGATATAAGGTTTCTCCTAAGCTTTGATGAATACATCACTCCCTTTAAAGTAAAATTTCTTTGGCCAAAACGCAATTTAATGTCTCCTTTTCCTTCGATTGGCAAAGTGATGCCTTCCATGGCTACAGCCATTTCTTCATTTTGTTGAGGTTTAAATGATGTGAAAAGTTCACGGTCTTTACTAAAATGATGAGACGCGGCTGAATCAAATATCCAATCTGATTCATTTGTTTGCTGAGCTAAACTGGCCTCAGTAATGTAGTAAGATGAATTTGAATCCCTACTGCTATTACGGGTCTTAGAATTTGATCTAGATTGATATGAAGATTTTTTTCGACTCTGCCTACCTCTTGATTGGAAGGATTTCTTAGGATTGGAATTCTGAGAAGGTAAGTTTTGGTTTTGAAAAGAGGGTTTAAAGTCAACATTTCTACTTCTATTGAGAGAAAAACAATTTTGTCTAGCATGGCCATTCTTATGACAAAATGTACAAATTAATTTTTGTTTTAGAAGCTTATTTTTACCTGTATCATTTAGATGAGAAAACTGAGCAGAAATTTTAGCTTTACTTAATTCATTATCTTTATTTCTTAAATTTAGCCTAGTTTCCTCGGCTACCAAGCAAGTTACAATTTCATTGAATGTAAATTTATCATCTTCCCATCTTAGTATGTTTTGAACGATACCGTCGAAATATGATGGGAGATAACGTAACAATTGATAAGATGCAAAAATCTCCGTCAGTCCCCCCTTAGAATTTTCTATTTGTTTAAATATCCTCATGACCCGGGACGCAAAGACATTTACACCCTCACCAGGCAATATTTTGCAATCACACAGCTCAGAAAATAAACTCATGTGCTGTGCACGAGTATCTGGAACAAAACTTTTGTTAATTAAATTCCATGCCTTTATGGGGTCATCCTCGTTTTCTACAATTTTCCTATACTCAGTTTCTATATTTAAGTACAAGACAGCCAAAGCAGCATTAGCTCTAGACTTAAATTTATTAACAGCAGAAGCATTGCTTCTGTCATCAGCCAAAACTGGGGCTGTTTCCGTACCAACAACTATGTCCCAGAGTCCCCGGTCAAGAAGAACAAATTTAATGTCACTCCTCCATTCCTCGAAATTAATCGCATTCAGTTTGGGAATAGAATGCAAATTGTTGACAGCCATTTTTGAGTAAAAAAATTGTATAATTATGGTTCAAACAATTTAAAAATATAATATATCAAAAATATCACAATTTTTCTTATAAAAACCTTTGCCCCCCCGAATTAAACATTCGGTAAATTCATTTATGACTTGAAAATTTATTCAAATATATATATATATGAAATTTCAAAAAGTTTTTTTTTCTACTTTACTGAAAAAAAAATTTTACAATATTCCCTCAACAATATGCAAAAAAAAATGGTCATTATTACTTAAATTAAACAAAACATTCAAGATTTTCATTTATTAACATTAAACAACTTTTAATCTACATTCAATTTCTTGTTTCAAAAATTTACTATAAATGCAAAAAAAATTTAACTTTCAATTTATTTTTCAAACAAAACAGAAAAACATTAATTTATGAAAGGGCCAGCATATTTACATGCTGAAAAAGGAAAAGCCCATAACCACTTTTTATTTCTCTTGTTAGCTGGTGTGAAGTAGATCCAAGGCTAAGTGAATTAGCAGAGGAGCCTACTCTAGACATAAACACCAGCTTAACAACATTTAAAGTTAATTAAATGAATTTGATAAAATGGAAGCTAGAGTAAGTAAATATGCTGAAAGATAAATATGTAGAAGTTGTTAAATAAATGACCATAACAAATTTTAATTTAATTTGTGTTTTAATTGAAACAATAAATTCAACAAAAAGTTTATATAAATATAACAATAAGTTTATATGAATAACAATAAGATAATTGAAGTAGACAAATACTTTTTATATATAACAAACATACCAAAGCAGATGCTGGATGACAAACAAGGTGAGTACGAAGACAATATTTAACATCTTTTTATTTCCCATATAGGTTGCAGAAAAAACTACTACGTGCCATTAGAAAGAAGCTGGTGACACTTATGTAGAAGACGTGACGTTCTTGTTTCCACTTGTTATTGTCGCGATATGAACACCTATAAATTTCATTTAAATTTCGAACTCACAAAAAGGATTAACGTGAGTTATAACTAACTCAAAATGAAAAGATTTTATTTGAATATAAAAAATAAACGCCACATATTACGGCGACATCTTATGAAGCCGGCATCGGCGAAAAATGAACAATGGCAGGGGCAAGAGCAAAGGTAAAAGCAACCGCGAAGGCAACCGCGAACCCCCACTACCATCGCCGTTCGCTATTTATAGTTTCGCGGGAGAAACGAAGTGATCTTCCGGACGTACGTCGCGGCGCGTGCGTAGACTTCGGCTATCGTTCTTAGAGATGTTTTATGCAAATTTTTGAAACTCGGCTCAGTCGGAACTTCCGGAAGGTTAGCTATTGTTTACGTTTCGCGTTTGAAAAATTAAGATGGATGATTTAAATTTGAAAACTCCTTAACATAGCATTTCATTGAACGATATATTTATTTTTCCTGGTAAGTAGAAAATATATTAAAAGGAAATTAGGATTTTTAATAAGTGTTTAATTTTATTTCAACTAACGTTTTTTTTCTTTAAGCTTTATTTTAAGAGTGATTAATTTTTAATATATTTAATTAGCATAACGATAAGAAAAAACGGGAAACTATAGGTTTACTATTAACAGGATGCGTACATCCTGTCGACGCTAAGCTAATTGCTTGCACTGTATCTCTACGCGTCCGCGTTGTTCGTTTAATTTGTTGATAGGAAAAGTTATGTTACTTTTATGCTCGCAGTTTAAGTTGGAATGGGACTAAACCTTTTTTTTTTTTTTTTTTTTTTTGGCATGATTTAGTGGTAAGTGTTTTATAATTTTATATTCTTAAAACTTGCTTATATTTTTAAACGTATATGTAATTATAGGCTTTGTCTGATGGCCGAAAATATTGTTATATGTATACAAACCAGTGTTTTCATATTTTGTAGTCTCTTTTTTCACAAAATGCTACTCAGTTTTCTGTAATATGATAATTAAACAAGTTTTTGTTGGAAATATTTTAATAGCTTCCTTTGTACCATGTAGTTTCAATTTGTGTGTTTGGGAAATTAATAAGTTTTATTATATTTATGGAGGCTACCCACATATGGGGAAAGTGTTAGATAAGTTCATTTTTAAAATATAGTAAAAAAAAACATTTTTTTTAACTTTAACTTTTTATATAGACAATGTTTACTTACATTACTTCTTAGGATACTTGGCCTTTCATCTGTCATTAAAGAACTTTTATTTTATTTATCTTTAATTGGGGAAATTTCTACTGTTTAATATTTATTTGCCGTGATGATGCTTTGTTTACATTTGAGTACGATGTTTTCCAGTCAACCGGAAGTGGGTCAATAGGCCAGGTTGAAACTGTATCAGCTGCGATTATTCGTTTATGATGTCTGGTGACTGATTTGACAGGTGTGCATCAGTCATTGGCTGTAATTTGATCCACTGAGTGATTATAAATAGAAAGAAGAAACACCCATCTCTCTCTTCTCTTTATATGTTTTTAGCATGATTGTATAATCTGTTGCTTAGCCTTTTGGGCTACTTATGTTTTTATCTTTAGTTATTTTTAAGTTATTTATGAATTGGTTTATTGTTTATGAAGCTGTGAAAGGAAGGAGTTTAAAGGAGATGGATTAATTTATTGCAGGCCTGGATGTCAGAGAGGTTTTTTTTTGATAACTTATTTTTTATCAGTGATTGTTGTTTAAAATACAGCTGTTAAAGTTTTTCTTAATGTTTGTTTATCTTTTTCCGGGTAGTACTCCAAGTTTAAACACATTAGTTAGATTTCCCTGCTTTAATTAATTAAAAGTATAAGATAGTTGCCTTTCAATATAGATATTAGTTATGTTTATATTACAATGTTTAATATCTTTTTACAAATACTGTTAAGTTTTCTGTTGAATAAATTCATTGTTATTGTTTTTAAAAACGTTGTCAGTCTTTAATTATACAGTTTTCTTAACACATATTTAAGTTTTAAAATTGAATTAAAATGGACTTTCATTGTGTTTTATAAATCTCTGCTAAAATAAATCAAAGTAAATTAAAGTAAAATTAAGTTTTTGCTAATAGTTTTCGAATTTATTATTATGTTTAAAATTACTATTATTATGTTGTTATTGGTAATATGTCACCTTTTAGCTTAGCAATTTTTGGAAAATTTAAATGTTTCGTATAGACCCTAAATAATCGAGATACTAAGAGATACTTCGATTAGAGTCAAAAATTTATTTATTGGAATAAAATAGCTGTATTATTCTTTTCAAAAAACATAATCCGAAAAACTTTATTTTTGAATTTTACATCCTTGTAAAACGAAGCAACAAAAATCCAATACAAATAACATGTGAAGGGAGAAAGGGAGCTATCTGACTGATGTACAGCCTTAATTAGATGCATCACAAGTCTAATGTAATGGGATAATTGGGGAATGTTGTATGCACTGTAAAATACATTACAACTGAATATTGTTAAATTTTAAATGAATTTCAATGTCTTAGTTGTGTATCATAATAATCATTTATAATGTTTTTGACGGATATAGCTAATGTATGAAAACTGCTTTATATCAACAGAATTGCCACGCTACCAGGAGAACCTGGAATATTTTATTTTACTTTTTAATAAATGGAATTATTTAGGGGGGAAAAAGTTTATTCTTGTAATTGATGCAGTATAGATTTTCATGCATTTTCTGATTCATGCGCCATGAATTAGGAGTATCCAGTGATGTTTTTTAGGTTTTAATATCAGGATAGTGACCATTGTAGTACTGATTTTGGAACAACTTTGATATACACCCACAACGATATTTGGTGATTATGGCTAAACCTAAATCATAAAACATAAAATCACAAATCTAAAATAAACAACATATAGGCTGCCATATTATATTGCAAACAGTCCAGAACGACATCGTTATCGTTCAAAACGGCACCAAAGAAAAATCGCCAAATATCGTTGTGGGTGTATATCGAAGTTGTACCCAGATTTTTTATGCATTTTCTGATTCATGTGGTACGAATTAGGGATATCCAGTGATATTGTTTTGGTTTTAATATCGGAATACTGATCGATGGAGCAGGAATTTTGAGATTTGTGCATGACGAATTAGCTGTATCCAGTGATTTTATTTATTATTTTGTGATTGCTTCTGTACAGATTTTTTTCATGCATTTTCAGATTCATACGCCATGAATTAGTAGTATCCAGTGATATGTTTTTGGTTTTAATATCCGGATAGTGAGCGCTGTAGTACAGATTTTTTATCCAGTTGGGATACTGTCTGTTGCAGTACAGATTTTTATGCATTTTCTGATTCATACGCTACAAATTAGAGGTATCCAGTGATATTGTTTTAGTTTTAATATTGGGATACTGATCGCTGTAGCACGAATTTCCGGATCGTGCATGACGAATTAGCTGCATCCAGTGATTTTACTCTTTTTTTGTTTGTTTTGTGATTGTTTCTGTACAGATTTCCATTCATTTTCAGATTCATGCAAGGCTGTAATTTTGAAAATTTGGGGAAAATCTTCGAGTCATTTTATGTTATACATCATTTATAATGCTGAATTTTATGTGTTAAAGCTTGAAAGCTCTCTGATTTTTTTTTTTTTTTTTTTTTTTTTGTGGTGGAGTAGCTCAAATTTCTTTTACTGTTTTAAATGTTTTATTAATCTTTAAAATATGCTTAATTTATTTCAGTGAATTTCAAAAACAAACACCAGAGTGAAACAATAATTTATTTTCTTAATATGTGTTTTTGATGTTTTGTAATGATTCAGAGTGTCGATTTGCAGTAATCGACTCATTCAGTGAAATGTACATCAGCAACAGCGATGGGCGCCTTAAAGTAAAGCTATTCCAAAAATAAGCTAAATAAAACTTACCAAAAGCTTTCTTACTTAAATTTCTTTTTCTTCTTTTTTTTCCCCTATAGCAGTTAATTTTACAAATACACCTTAAAAATTAAACCCACTTTCAAGGCCTGCATTATTTATCAATAATAGATTGCTCACACTGTTTAGTGACAGTTTGTTTATAATTTCATTTCCGACCAAATTTATGTAACTGAAAAACTATTTTCACAATCCGAAATCACAATATTTTCAAAAAAAGTTCATCCTGAATTGACTCTTTTGTGAAAGATTTTTTTTTTTTAATTATTATTATAGAATTTAATGTAATTCTTTAGTATGAATGTGTGATCTTGTTCTTTAATTATCGTATTTTGGATAACTGTCTATCATTTTGCATAAAAAGCGACTGTAGTGGAAACACTGGTTTGTTTATATTTGACAATATTTTTGTTCTTCATAACAGACAAAACATGTAATTACATTTTATGAAAAACTAATTGTAAGTTTTAAGAAAGTAAAACTATAAATATATATTTTACCGCTAAGTCAGTGGAAGTAGACATTGAGTAAATATAAACAACTCCTGTTGCCAGGGATCACTCTAGAGCGTTTTAGTGGTGCGAGCTGCCACGGGTTGGCATAATACTTACTGTGTAATGGTGTAACAGGTTTTATCAGTTTTTACCGCTTTCATTTATTTCAAACACTTTAAGGATATATTTTAAAGTTTTTAGTTCTCAATTTCTCAATGTATTATTTAATATTTACTATGAAATTCCTATTTCTGCAATTTCTAAAAACATAAAAAAAAAATAAATAAATAAAATAAAATAAATAAATAAAGCAATGTTATAAATAGTTGGCCGAATACCGAGTGATTGTAAGAAAGAATAATTAATACATATCTGAAGAATTTTGCACATCTTGAAATTGAAAAAGAGTCTTTTAAACAAAAAATTTAGTTAATTGGCAAACAGCATATTTTCATGCAGAACTTCATTAGTGTATTATTATAGATATACATAATTAGATTCATTGCTATATTTGATACTTTCAGTGTGTAGTGGATTACTAAAACCATAACTGACAACTTTATTCTTAAAATCTTTCTCAGATGCAAGATTATTCTTAGTGAATATAAAAGTTCCTATGCACTGAGACTTAATTTAAGATGCATGAAATTTACATATGAAATGAGAACATTAAAATAAATATTGTATAATTTCAAACATGATAAGCTTCATTAATCTTCAGATGTAGAAATGTTTTTGGGTCATAATTGGCAAAACAACAGATTTGATTTTTAAAATATATATTAAATAACATTTAAGTGTATTTACTTTTATATATAATATATATATATATATATATATATATATATCGTAAAAGTGCCTTCACTTTATTTAATTGCCCCCCCCCCCCTCCCTTTCTGCTTTTACATTAATTTTGTTTTCCAAATTATGAAAATTTTCAAATATAAAAAAAAAAAAAAAAAAACCCTTATAGCTTTTACTTAGTTTGTATACAACCAAAAATTTGCCATCATGATAATTTATGAAATACTGAATTAATCTGAACCAAATTTTTGCTTATGGAACCTGAAAATATATAAATAGTTTAAATGGATATTTTGTGGTAGTTCTCATTTTGCTTGAAGATGAAATACATGGTATTTGACTTATTTTAAAAATCAGTTGACCAGCAGATAATTAAAAATTTTCTTCTACTGTTTGTTCTAAGTAAGTTTTTAATATTTCAATTCATGATAGTTCAGCATCATTAAGATGAAATATTTAATAATACTGGGATTTTCAAAGGAATTTAATAAAAGAGCACTTTGTTTTCAACGCCAATATCGTATAGCTTGCAAAAATTCATTTTTAGCCATTAGTGAGAAAACTTTCAGTTAAAAATAGATTTTGTTATTCATTTTTAAAATAAATAACACATAAAAATTTTATAAAGGACTGAAATTCAGTTTTATTGACAAAACTGATATTTACAAAAAAAATTGCTCAACGTTTGAAAGTTTTCAAAACGTTAAATCTGAGAAGAATTTGTTTACTTTTTTTTCACAAAAAGCTGAAAATTCATTAATAAAATGAATTTTAATCCTTCATAATACTGCTATGTCGTATTTATTAAAAACAACAACAAATTAACTAAAAGATTTCTTAATATTGTGTAAAACCAATTTTTGGAAGCTACCAGATACATTAGAAAAAAAGTGTTTTTTGTGAAATTCTCAATGGCAGCTATGCGATAGAAAAAAAAGAATCAACCTACCCTTCCTATGAGCTGGAAGGACTTGTTTTAATCTTTAGATCAGTTGATCATTAACCCCTAAAAAGTAATGATATCAGAACAAAAACCCTTAACGGGTTAAAAGTTCGTGACGCAGCATTATATTTCGATATGAATTGGAAATATGGGTCTTAAAAGTAATGATATCAAATTTGAGTGACGCTTTGCTATTAATTGAAATATGTTACATAGATTTTCTTATTTCATCATTTGTTTTTTTTGTCTTCTATTTATATCACAGTGTATACATAATATTTTCAACTTCAGCATGAAAAAATACATGGAATTTACTCCCTGATACTTTTTCATCTGCACCTTGTGAATTCAAAATATGAATTTTAAAAGAAATGATATAATTTCTGTGACGCCTTAGTGTTACTTTAAAAGATTTATTTTTAGATTTCATTACAATTACTTTTGTTTTGTTGAATAAAGTATATTTACACATTGAAATAATGCTTTTAATTTTCAAATATACTGTCAAATAATCACACTTTTACTGAATTTATATTATAAATTGAAATTATCTAGTTCAATAAATTGATTTGTCTATTGCGTCACGCTATCCAAAACTGTAAATAAAAATTATGTAAATGTTTTCTTTGCATCACACAATCTCTTTGCACACATTTTCACTTAGTAGGTACTATGAAACAAAGTAACATTTACAAAATTTTTACTTGCAGTTTTGGATAGTGTGACGCAATAGACAAATCAATTTATTGAACTAGATAATTTCAATTTATAATATAAATTCAGTAAAAGTGTGATTATTTGACAGTATATTTGAAAATTAAAAGCATTATTTCAATGTGTAAATATACTTTATTCAACAAAACAAAAGTAATTGTAATGAAATCTAAAAATAAATCTTTTAAAGTAACACTAAGGCGTCACAGAAATTATATCATTTCTTTTAAAACTCATATTTTGAATTCACGAGGTGCAGATGAAAAAGTATCAGGGAGTAAATTCTATATATTTTTTCATGCTGAAGTTGAAAATATTATGTATACACTGTGATATAAATAGAAGAAAAAAAAACAAATGATGAAATAAGAAAATCAATGTAACATATTTCAATTAATAGCAAAGCGTCACTCAAATTTGATATCATTACTTTTAAGACCCATATTTCCAATTCATATCGAAATAAAATGCTGCGTCACAAACTTTTAACCCGTTAAGGGTTTTTGTTCTGATCTTTATACTGTTGACATGAACGATAAGGAAAGTTGTGTGAGCGACAAACCACATTATTTATTACTTTCTTCTATATTCAATAGAAGAAAGTATTGGATTCGTAAAAATTTTTGACCTCGGGTTTTTGATGGATTGACACATTTTGAGAGCTGTAGAACACGATTTGACAATTTTTAGAAAATGTCTGTCTGTCTGTCTCTCTCTGTGTGTGTGTGTGTGTGTGTGTGTGTGTGTGTGTGTGTGTGTGTGTGTGTGACAAAATTTTGTGGCAACTGTATCTCAGGAACTACTGCACAGAATTTCATACAATTTGGTATGTAGTTGCACCTTGACATAAATTAGTGCCTATCAACTTTTGGTAAAAATTGTCTTACAGGTTGCGTTGCCATCCCGCTTTTTCTAAATTTTTAACAGGGTGATATAGGACAAAATTTTGTATAAATGGGCATAAAGAGAATTATTTTTTAGTAATCATTATGAAATTTACAAGAATTATTTTTTAATAGAGACAGTCAACTGCGAAAATTTTTTTGTATGTGTAGGAGCCTCGTCAACCCGCCTGGGGGGGGAAGTCCCCCCTCAAGGGGAGTAAATTTTCAAGATGGACATCTTTCGAAAGGTCTCGTCAATACCTTTAAAACGAATGGTTGAACTATAAATCTGTGATTATTTAAAACAAAGTTATCGATTTTTTTTTTACTTTTTACAAGAAAAAAAACTTGAAAAAAAAAAAAAAAAAAAAAAAAAAAATCTTTTTTTTTTTTTTTTTTTTTTTTTTAAATGAAATTCAACCAAACTTGGTACAGTAAAATCTCCCGTAACCGGCAATCTAAAAAAAAGGCACTTTCTCTCGTCCTCTCCCCCCCCCCCCCCCCCGCACGGAACTTTCACGCGTGAAGAGTTTTTCTTTCTTACTTTTTTTTTCCGCCCGGGAACGTCCATTGCATTAGATACCGCACCTTGCGCCCGCGAAACAAAACAGGGAAGTCACCTCATTGCCAGGATTGCCGGCGTAGTTGTATTATCGCCAAGGAGAATTAGCGAAAATACAACGCCGGCAACCCTAGGGAGGATATCTCATCTCTTGCTCACTACTCACTCGCTCATTGCTGCAACGCTATTGTTGCTTTGCTACCGCAAAAGCCCAGACTTCGGTCGGACTTTGGAATGAGCGGGGAGAAAACAGAACTGCTTCTCTCTTATCAGTTACGTTTGCTTCCTGCTTAGTGCAGACGATCGGCGTTCGCTAATAATATATTGCACAAACAGAAACCAAAAATATCTTAAAAAAAAAAAAAAAAAAAACTAAAATATACTTACAGTGGTATGTGTTTTTGCTTTGAAAATCGGTGATGTTTCCGATATTCAAAATGTTTCCGATATTCAACATTTGCCGGGAGATCAAAAAATTTGGACAACAAAATTCATATACAGAATATGAATAGGTAAATATTCAATTATCCGGAAAATTCTCTTTTCCGGCAACGGCTCGGTCCCAATGTTGCCGGTTAAAAGGGATTGTACTGTATTTAGTTGGCCCCTGACATAAACTGGTGTTGATTAGATTTGGGGATCAATCGCACAACAGGAGGCGTTGTGATCATATTTTTTCTAAAATTTTAACATGGCATTATAGGAGACAAAATTTCGTATAAATGTACATAATGAGAATTATTCTTAACCTGTGATTCTAAAATTAATATGAATTATTGATAATAGTAGTAGTTAATTAGGATAAAATTTCTGTGCATGTGGGGGCAAGTACCCCCGGGGGAGGGGGTAAATTTTCAAGATGGGTATCTTTCGAAAGTTCTAGTCAATACTTTAAAACGAATGGTTGAACTATAAATATGTGATATTTTAAAACAAAGTTATCGATTTTTTTACTTTTAACAAAAAAAAAAACCTTGAATTTTTTTTTTTTTTTTTTTTAATATTGTTACTGAGTGAATTTGTATAGGAAAATATAGAAAAAAGTCTTGTGGTGGTCACAACATACTAGTTTTTAAAAAGAAAATCTCAATGACTTAACCTTTGGTGAAAGTTATTTATTGCATCGATAATAATGTAAAAATTAATAAAATAAAATAAATAAATAAATAAAAATAAAAGAATAAATAAAAAACTTAAGTCTGATAAAAAAAACCAAAGTTTTTAAAAGGCATTAATGGAAAAAAAAAATATGTTGGTTTTTTAAAAGGCATTAATGGAAAAAAAAAAAATATGTTGGTGCTTTAAAAAGCAGTCCTACTTCATTGTAAAATTTTAAATAACAAATCACTATTATAAAAAAGCAAGTTATAGAGCTTTTTAAAATCTTGTAGTAGGCATAAACAAACTTTTTTGATAACCTTTTAATGATAAAAGCCAAAGTTACTCGAAATTAACGCTCGAAACTGATGCCATTGCTAAACAATAAATTGAAATGAAAAAAAAGTTAGGAATTGTTCAAAAAATTTATTTAATTAATAAAATAAATATTTATTCTTGGTTTGGAGGAATGAATAAAATAATGGAAGACGGATGATTTAGCAAAAGAAATTGTATTTCTTTTCTTTTTGTAATATGTTGATGCTACTGTGTGTTATATTGAACAATATTTTTAACCCAGACTTCCTCATACTGAATGTCTGATGCTATAAAATCTAAATGCTAATTTGAAGGACTGGTGTAATTCTGTGTATGGACTGTCAATTGGCGATTTTCTTTCTTGGCCACAATGTAAATGATAATAAATTACAACCAAAAACAGTTATGGTTGTTTTTTCTGTTATCGGCATCGGATTCAATTAAACGTAAAAAAAAAAAAAAGGCATTTTACCCTCGGTCAAATAAACTAACAATGATATTGATGAATTTTCGCTCAAATTAATTTTCACAAGTAATTAAATTTAAATTGCACATGACTCAAATTCTATTATTTTGATTAAAAAGTTAAATTTTAAATAGTCTTTTTGTTTTAGATTTAGTAAATAGGATAAATTTGAAAATAGGTTAATTTGAAAATGTCAACTACTGGGGGTGCGAAGATCGACTAGTATAAAGAATGAAATAAAACTTTATATATTTTGCCTTGATTTTCTTTGACAAAATCATTTATTACAATATCAAACTAAACATTATCAAGCATTCATATTTTAAAACCAGAAAAAGATAATTGTTGCTGCTCACATCTCATGTTCACCTGCCTTCCCGCTTTTAGCGGTAGTAGTTGTATTGTTTTTCGTCATAATGGTAAAATCTAATCTTGTTCATCTTGTTCGGTGATATGGTTCACCTTTTTTATGGTTTGAGTTGACTATGGTGTCAACATAGTTTGAAATACGTTAATAATACGTCATCTATTAATTGTAAACATGTAAATAAGACTTTAATTAAATGTTTTGTGAAGTAATAACTTCAAAAATAGTAATTATTTAATTGATATACAGTCCATTCACAAAGTATCGTCAACATTTGGTCTAGTAGATCCGGAGAAGGATCAATCATAATATTATAAAATAATGGTGGTGCCCATTGATGAAAGTTAATTATGGATAAAAATAGACTGGTTATCCTTAATCGACAACGTGGAACTTTGAAAGGTCAATTGACAAAAATAGCAACATATTTGGAAAATGTTGATGATGAGAACAAAGACATCATCACATTAGAAATAAAGAAGGATTATCTTCAAAAAATAGTGGCAAAACTCGACAATTTGAAAATCCATTATTTCGAGACAGCTGATGAAGCGGATCTGGAAGTTCAGCTCAACGCATTCGCAGAATTGGAATAAGAAACAGAAAAATTAGACATAAGGCTTCGAAGATTCTTACTCTCTAATAACATAAGTAAAAATGAAATTATTTCAAATGATTCTAAATTAGATAATTCTGTTGTCAATTTTCGTTTACCTGAAATTCCTTTACCAAAATTTAGTGGTCAGTATAATGAATGGTTTAATTTTAAAGATCAATTTCTTACTTTAATCGATCAGAATGAAAAACTGTCTGACAATCAAAAACTTTATTATTTAAAATCAACACTTAGTGGAAGAGCACTAGATTACGATTCATATAATTCGCTTTTTAAAGCATTGGAAGACAGATTTCAAATCAAATTCGCACTTAAATGAAATACTAAACATAGAGAATCTGTCTCAAGATATAGTTAAAAATTTGCGAACAATTACAGATAGTTGTCAAAAAAAATATTCGAGCACTCAAAGGTATAGGCTTGCAGTTGTATCACTTTACGGAGGCCTTACTCATAAATTTGGTTCTTAAACAAGTAGATAAAGAATCGAAAAAACAATTTGAATTGTCTTTAAATGCTACAAAATTGCCAACATGGTGAGAGTTCATTTACTTTCTACAAAAAAGATGTTTAGTTTTAGAAAACTTACAATGTGTTTCAAGTATTAAACCAAAACTAATGAATTCGGAAAAGAGTACTAGAATTAAAACCTTCTTTTCTAAAAATGATTCTTTTAATGATCAAAATTGTCTCCTTTGTAAAAAAAATCATTCTTTGTCAAAATGTTGTGAATTTTTAAAATTAAATGAACATGAAAGATTCCTAACAGTCAAAAAATATTTGTTGTGCATAAACTGTTTGAAACCATGTCATCAGGTTTCTATTTGTAAAAATAACCAATCTTGTAATAAATGTTCTAAAAGACATAATTCTTTTCTCCATAATTCCTTACCGGGAACAAAAACTAATGATAATTTCCGGTCTAAACGTGTAGCGGCACGTGAGATTCCTTTACGGGGGGGGGGCTGCATAGCTGCATGTCTATGTAAGATTTGAGAAAAAAGCGAAAATGATTTTCTAAATAATCTGTTTTAATCGGGGGCTTCGGGTTTTATATGCGTAGACTGAGCAAGAAGCAGAGCAATACAGGATACAGCATAGATTTAAAATTTTATGTTATTGGACATTCATTACAAAAAAAAAAAAAAAAAAAAAATCTGGAGATTTTATTTTGTTAACTTTATTTATTTATGATAATCAATTTTCCCCCAACAAAATATTTTTCATCTGCATGCTATTATTTTCTCCAAGATGGTACGAAGTATACATACATGTTTGTAAATCAACTTTTGCTCATTAAAAAGATACGCACAATGATTTATATAAAAATAATAATAAATAGTTTGTTTACATACTTATGTAGATCTGTACAGTTCTTGCGATAATAACTGCAAATAATTCGAATCTATAGTCCATAATGATAAAGAATTTCTTTTTGTGTCTCTGTAAAAAAATTTATAAGTCTTGTACTCATCAAAACTATACAAATTGCGTGACGATTACCCATAACCTACCTACCAATTTTTAGCTCAATTGGATGAAACATTTAGGCACAATTGCACTTCATAAATTTAAGTCCATTAATCAAAATGATAAGGAATTTTTCTTTGTGTCCTTGTAACAGAAATATATAGTCTCACATCCATCAAATTCTATACAGCTCGTTTGATGGTGACCTTTCACATACTTACCAGCTTTCAGTTCAATCGATCATTTAGATGTTATGATATTCACTCACATATATACACTTACTCACACCATACATATAACGCTGTAAAAATAACAAAAATGAGCTCAGGAGACCTCAAAACATGAATGCACATTATAATTGCACATTTAAAATAATGTAATGCTCTTATTTTAAATGTGCAATTATAATGATGTGTTTCATTAATTTATTTAGAACATCCTTTGAAATATTAATTAAAAGAGTTAACATTGACATAAAATCTTGCACATCACATAGATTATGAAATGCTTGTCTAACATTACGAACATTTTATTATTATTATTTTTTTTAATGCAAACTTTACACACATGGTACAGTAAACTAAAATTTCATTTAGATGTGAAACTTTAGTATAATTAAAAACGAATTTCCAAAATTTGCTGCACATAGTCAGTAACGTATCGGATATCTTCTGTATTGCCGTGTATAAAAAAAAAAAAAAAAAAAATCTACAAATGTTAAAACACTATTTTCTTTAGATATATTTAAAAAGATTTGAATAGTATATATCAGTTTAATTTGGTTTGAAATGTTACCCAAGCCAGCAGGGCATTCTGGATGTTTTGTGTGTCCTCGTAAAAGAAGTATAAATGAAAAATAAAACATATTCTAAATGGATAAGTTTGTTATGCATTAGAATAATTTACATAAATTTCCTAGATTCTGCAACAGAATAACACTGCTAAAATGTATTTAAATTAATTTTCTTATAAAATGTAATGTGTAAGAAATTTTTGTGCATTCCTCTTAAGGGCGGGGTAAGGGTTTCAGCGTAAAACAAAAACACTTTTTTGCGATTTTTTTTTTTTCTCAAATATGGATTGAGCAATTTCATTCGAACCTTTTGTACATTATTGAGCATATTTTTGACAATGTTGTGTAATTTTTTCATGCAGAATTATTGAATCATAAGCCGGTAACAGAGCTTCCCCCAGAACGTCTTGGGAAAAAAACAATTTGCGGTGTTCACCATAACTCGGCCGGAAATTATCTGAAAATAAAAAAACATGAAAATTAGTTAAATTATAATCAAATCTTCCCCCCAACGTTCTCTGATAATTTTTTTTTTCATTTAAAAATTTTTGGCGGCCATCAAAAGTGTGAACTGTTATTTTCTATGAAAAATTCCGCAATTTTGTGGGTGGGAAACACCCTTAATGTAAAAAAAAAAATTAAGTAAACGTTGGGGGGCGGTATTTTATATGTCAAAAATGTGTACAAAGTTTGAAATGAATCAGTCAAGTAGTTTTTAAATGGCAGTGAACACGGACTTTGAAAAAGTAGTTTTGAGAAAAACGCGTCTAAAGTTTATAAACTAAAAAAGTGAAGAATTTTTTTTTTTTTTCCAACTTACACAGAATCACCGATTCCAGTCCATACAACAGACTTCCTGCGGCATTGTCAATGTCTTCAGCCTATTTTCTCTCAAGTCTGTTTTATTCTGGCTTCTTTGCTCTGCTGCTCAGCTTGAATCTCAGCCCTGGCAATGCGATTGCTGTCCGCGAATGTCGCATAATCATGAGCGCTTGGGCCGACGCTGACGTTCATGTCAGACAGAAAAGTTAGGAAAGCACCAGCACCTTCATTGAAAGTGCATGCAGCTACATAAGATGCAAATCCAACAATTTGTTCCCAGATAATTTTTTCGGTGCAATTCTCCAAATCAGCTAGTTCAAACTTTCGTTGGCATTTTGAGTAAAGCCTCCAAGACACCTTTCTAGAAGTTCGTCTTTACTCAAATCTTCATAAATCGGTTTGATCGCTTGTATGACATCTTCTGGAAGTGGAGTGTAGTCATGTTTGAAATTTTCCACTCCTGTTGTGGCCAAAGCTTTTTGATATGGACACCACAAGTTCTCACCGCTCATGCACTTATGGTGTTGAGGGTTATCGTCTGTTGACTGCTGGTGGTAGAACGTTGCCCAGATTGCATTTTTCATTCCTTCCAGCGAATCACAATTATGTCTGATTGCTGATCCGTAGTATCGACTCAAATTATCAATGACTTTTCCAGTGAGCTTTCCTTTGCCGCCGAGTAACTTACTTTGCCTTGTTTTACCAGCATTTTTTCCAGTTTTTACAACTTTATTTTCTACAGTTTTATTTACTAGATCACGTAGACGTTTACCCATCCTTTTTTGCACGTGACCTACACATTCTTTTTTATTTATAGTGAAATTTTCACCGTAAGGTTTAGCTTTCACTAAATTGCCGTAAGTTTTACTGTCACCGTCTCCGATATAGTTGCTGATCTTTGCTCCGTAGCTTTTTACTGATCGGCGGAACAATTCAATAACAACATTAACTTCCATATTACCTGATGGTCCGGTGTGATTGGCTTGGCATTCATCATTTTCAACATGTTCTTGGTACCACTTTTCAAATTCATTAGTATTTAATTGCTTTCTCCATAATTTGCAAGCCTGACAGTGCGAACTACTTTATGAAAATATCGATAACTTTTCCAGACCAATATCCAATCAAGGAAGTGACGCCAAAGGAAGAGCTGAAGCCTTGCTTCTGCCACGTGCCGTCACCAGAAACGGTCAAAGTGTCTGACTCCGAATTTGCACGTGTTTGTTGTTTTTTTTCGTCTGCTGCGGAAGCAAGAAATTTTTCAGCAGTCGTTTTGATGCTGCAGCTAATTGATTTCATGAGATCCAAATAAGATGGTTTCGATAAAAAACTACTTGCCATGTCCATGAGCCCGCAAAATTTATTGCAGCCTGCTAAACCCAAACCTAATGTACGCATTACAAAGGCAAAACGAGTGTTGTTCATAGCGATGACCAGTTTTCTCACTCGACGGTATAAAGCGTGGATCACAATTTGCACATTTGACTTGGATTTGGAAGCCAAGGCCTTCTTTTTTGCAGCTTTTGAACTCAACTGAACCATCACACTGAGCACATTTCACTAAACTTGCGATGGTTGAAAAAACAAGCAAAAAATCGATGATTCTGTAATGATTTCAACGTCTTCTGGTACACTTGCACTGGTATTTAGCTTGATTTTCTTCGATGAAGCACTTTTTGTGGTAGCCTCATCTTTAATTATTTTATTCGGATTAAACCTTTTTTTTGATCTACACAAATAAGTCCTTCCACTTTGTCGGTCTTCTCTCAAAATTTTGCTTACTCTCGGCATTTTTGTACAGGAAATTTTTTGAGAAAATTATAAAATGACAAGCGCACGGTCGAACGCCTAACGACAAATTGACGCTCGTTTCTTCTTTTAACACGTTGATCGCCACGTGAATTCTTAAGCAAATTCCATTCAGGCCACGTGCGCTGCTTAGAAACGTGTTACGTTTACCGTGTTATGTTTATACCGTGTTTCAATAAAATCCATTAAAATGTCTTAACGGTATAATCCTATAATAAATAAAAATTAAGTAACTTTTAAATAAATCTTCGGTAATTACTTAAAACAATGTAATTTTTTTTAGTTTTATATTCTATTTCACACTGTCAGCCACTGGTGGCTGACGTGGCCTAAACAGAAAGTTCAGTGTCAGCCACCGATGGCTGACAGGGCGCTGAACGTGTTAAAATATTGTAGTGTATAGTATACATACAACTATAAATTATGTCTTTATGGCTTTTATTACCTGCCCTTACTGAATAAAATATTTCTGAATTTGGATAATGGGTCAGGACAATAGCAATGACTAAACTGTATACCTGTTCGACAGCTGCACTGCTATCCCGACCGCCCGCAGCTGTTATAGTTATAGCGTTAAAGGCCAGGAGATTAATAAGACAATAACTTTAAGAATATTGCTTATATCGGCTTAAAATTTTAAGGACATATTCTTGAAATGTTAAACAATAAGATAAGACAAAAAAAAAAAAAAAAAAAAATTTGATTTTTTGAAAGTGAAAACCCTTACCCCGCCCTTAATGAACTGTAAACGAAACATACCCCATTTTTAATAGGAAAAATATTGTGGTCAATCTAAAGAACGGATATTAAAATGCTTAAATTTCCGAGCATATTTCTGAAAGTTCTCACTCAAATAGAAAGACAGATGAAACGAAGTTATAAATGCTTTCCAACTTCGTTGTACGAAAATGTCAGAAATTAAAAATTTAGTAATCTCGTGTTTTTAAGAAAGGTTCGACTGCTAATATTTCTCATCAAAATAGAAAAACATCAGTGACTAATATACAAGTGAAAAAAAAAAATAATATTTATTATTATTATTATAAAAACCTTATCAACAAAGCAATTAAACACTTGATAAATTTTAAATATTATGTTTAAGGCAAAATTTATATAAAAATTGTGATTCTGTCTATTCAACGTTTCTGCCATTGGCAAAGCAAGAAACCAAAAAACTGTGCGAAATTTCCATGTAATATAAAATAAAAATCTGTTTGAAAAATAAATAAAAATGACTTCTATTTTCTCATATAATCGTTAATAACCTTCATGCTAAATTTTTTTACCTCTCATACATAAATAATCTTCAAACACAGCAATTACCGCATTAGAAACAGTGAAGAAAAAACGTAGATTACAAAGGGAAATTGTTCTTTTCCAGCATTACCGAAATCCCTAATCAGATTGGAGCTGCACCGGATGCAGCTCCAACCAAATGGTCGAAACTGGTAGGGGAAACGAGTAGGGGGCGGTTGTAAATGTTCTTTCCCTAAAGAAATCCCTTTTTTCGGGAGCTGCATGAATGAACAGCCCCTTTGCGAATTTTCGAGGTGCTATTGCGTTTAAAAATAGTTAATTTTTCTCAGCTTTTTAATAATTTTTCATGATAACGAAGTAATCTGCTTTTCTATATGCATAATACTATACAATATAATAATAATTATTTTCAAAATATTTTGAAAGTTGATAAAATAATTTTTTCGAATATTTCTGGGGGGGCTGCAGCTCTGCAGCTCCTGCCACGAGCCGCCACTGGTCTAAACCACAAACACAAAATCCAAACCACCAGACGGCTGCAGACATACGGCATCTGTCTCCTTTGGATGATGATTCACATTCTGAATTGCAGAGAAAAAAAAAAAAAAAGGTTTTGATGGCATTATATAACGAGATTAGCTAATGATGATTTACAGACAAGCATATATCTGAATATAACGAGATTAATTATCCAATCTTAAAAAATAAAAAACAAGTATTGCTGTCTACAAGTATAGTTTATTTGGAAAGTAGCAATAAAAGAAAGATTCCAGTTCAAGTAATTCTTGATAATGGAAGCGAATGTAACATTTTAGAGAGAGAAATCGCTAATTTATTGAATTTGCAAAAAAAGAAATGTGATATTCATATTTCAGGAATTAACGGTAAAATGACAAACGTTAAGTCCTCAGTACATACCATTATTTCCAATTAAGATGATTCATTTCGTAAACCAATTGAATATTTAATTACACCTAAAATAACAGAATTAATTCCTTCACATAACAATAAGCATAACAAACTTAAATCTGCTACATGACGTTGAATTAGCTAATAGTGAATTTTGGAAAAAATCTAAGGTAAATGCTTTAGTTGGTGCTGAATTTTTCTATGAAATATTAAAGGCATATAAATTTAAAATAGGACAATTCTCCTTTCAGAATAGTGTTTTGGGGCATATTGTTGCGGGAACCATAGACAACAATGTATTTGAAAATACCTTTTGCGGTTTTACTGCATGCAATGATTATCTAGATGAAAATATTCAGAAATTCTGGAAAATAGAAGCTCCTGAAATTGACTTACATCCAATTAGTCAGGAAGAACAATTGTGTGAAAACCATTTTTTAGAAACTTATCGGAGAGATAAATCGGGAAGATTTATGGTAGCCATGCCTTTGAAGGAAGATGTTAGTGTTCTTGGGGAGTCTAAATCTATCGCAGAAAAAAAGGCTCAAGCAGTTATGGAATCGTTTAGAAAAGAGTCCAACAATACGAAATCTTTATTGTGATTTTATTAAGGAATACACTAATTTAAACCATTTATGACAAAAGTTGTTGATAATTTAAATGAGTCTGGCTGTTATTACCTGCCACATCATGGCATTTATAGGCACGAAAAATCTACTACGAAGCTTCGCGTTGTATTTAATGCTTAGAGTCCGACAACTAGTGGAATATCATTAAACAATATTATGTATAAAGGTGTAGTTAATGAAGATTTGTATGAAATCATGTTACGCTTTCGACAACACCAATTTGTGTTTTAGGCAGATATTCAAAAAATGTATCGCCAAATAATGATTACCAAAGATCAGAGAAAATTATTAAGAATTCTATGGAAACAATGTGTGAACTCCCAAATTGAAACCTATGAACTTAATACTGTAACATACAGTACCGCTTGTGCCCCTTTTTTGGCTTAAAACAATTAGACCTTGAAGAAGCGGAAAATTATCCCAAAGCATCCGAAATTCTGTTATATGATACTTATATGAATGACATTATTAGTGGGGAAGAAATGCTAGAATCTACTAGGGAGCTTCAAAAACAACTTATACACTTGTTAAAAGGCACTGGAATGAATTTACATAAATGGAATGCAAATCATATTTCCTTACTTGACATTTCTAAAGAGACATTAAATGAGTACACATTCTCTGATGAAGAAACCAAAGCCCTAGGGGTCGTTTGGAAACCCAATTTAGATTCTTTCACCTTCAAAATAAATTTTAGTCAATTAAAGTCTATGACAAAAAGAACTGTTATATCAGACATTGCTCGCATTTTTGATCCATTGGGTCTCATAGGTCCTGTTATTGTCAAAGCCATGTTGCTTATGCAGGAACTATGGAAATTAAAATTAGACTGGAATGACCCTATTCCAAAAACTATTGCTCAAAATTGGCTAGAATTCGCCACTTCGTTAAAGGTTCTAGAACAACTTAGAATAAATCGCTATGTTTTACTTAATAAATTTACACGGATTCGCCTACGCATCGTCATCAGCTTTTGGAGCAGCCATGTATATCCAGTCTATTCATAATTCTGAAATTGTCTCCAATTTGGTTAGCAGCAAATCTCAAGTTGCCCCTCTGAAGACTGTCTCTATTCCTTGACTCGAGTTATCTGGTTGTGTTTTATTATCCAAATTAATTGTGAAAATTTTGAAATCTCTGATATTACAAATCAATAATATTTATCTCTATACAGACTCTCGAATAGCTCTTGCCTGGATCCAAACCAAGCCTTGGAAACTGAAAACATTTGTTAGCAACCGGGTTGCTAAAATTCAAGAAGCTTTCAGTGGAAACATGTGTCCTCTGCTAAAAATCCAGCAGACTTAATTTCTCGAGGTCTAACTGCCACCGATTAAATGGAAAATCAGTTGTGGTGGCAGGTACCAGACTTTCTAACTGAATCCAATAATATTATAAACAATGACTCTGATCGTCTGTCCCCCAGTAATAATAGTGTTGTGTTAGGTGAAATGAAAAATAATCCCCAGTGTGACTCTAACTTTGCCATATTTTGTGGAATTATCCAATCTCCGGCTTCCTCTAATAACTTTTATAATAATTTGTTTTTAGTCACAAATAATTTTTTTAAATTAATTAGAATATGTAGTTTTATTTTTAGATTTATTAGGAATGCAAGAGCAAAGACAAACATAATTATTGGACCACTCTGCAGGACTGAATTAAACGACGCAGAATTGCATTTGATTAGACAAGTACAGTATACACAGTTTGCAGCAAAATTAATCTGCCTAAAGAAAAAGAAGCCCGTATCAGGTAAATTAAATTGTTTTAATCCAATTTTAGATTCTCAGGGACTCCTAAGAGTGGGAGGAAGGCTTGAAAATGCTAATTTAAATTTTGATAGTAAACATCCTCTTTTATTGCCTCACGAACATAAATTATCTTCCATGATTATGGAACATTTTCATAAAAATTTCCTTCATGTAGGACCATGTTATACCATGTTAGAAAAAAAATATTGGATAGTTAGTGGGAGATCTTTAGCTCGGAAAATATTTCGTAATTGTATTACGTGCTATAAACTTAAACCTTTAACGGTCAGTCAACTTATGGGAAATTTGCCAAATGAATGAGTCAATGTGACTCATCCATTTTATTGTACAGGTATAGATTTCTATGGTCCTTTTTCAATTAAATATCGGGGTCAAAGTAAAGGAATCTATAAAAAAATTTTTGTTTGTATTTTTATTTGCATGTCTACTAAAGCAGTGCATCTAGAGGTAGTTAGCGATTTAACATCCGGAGCTTTTATCGCAACTTTAAAAAGATTTTTTGCTAGATGAGGCAAAGCCCAAACATTGTTCAGTGATAATGCAACAAATTTTGTTAGTGCAAATAATGAATTAAAAAGGTTGCATAGATTAGCTGCTTAGCCTGATGAAAACCTTGCTAATTTTTTTAATTCAGAGAGTATTAATTGGAAATTTCTGCCACCCTGTGCCCCAAATTTTGGAGGGCTATGGGAGGCAGGTGTAAAATCATTTAAGTATCATTTGAAACACGCCGTAGGAAATGCTAGATTGACATATGAGGAATTCTTAACCGTTGTTTGTCAAATTGAGGGAATCCTTAATTCTCGACCCCTTACCCTCCCTTTCAAATGATATTGAAAATTTGGACATTTTGACTCCCGACCTTTTTTTAGTTGGTCGACCCATCACAGCAGTGGTTGAACCCGAGTTCTCTGGCATTCCAGATAATAGATTAGATACATGGCAAAAATTAACTAAAATAGTTCAAGGGATATGGAAAAAATGGCAAGGTCATTATTTAAGTACGTTACAACAAAGAAACAAATGGAGAATTGAAACGGATAACATTAAAAATGGGGATATGGTTCTATTGAAGGAAGAAAACTTGCCCATATGTAGTTGGATTTTGGGTAGAATAGTAGAAATTATTCCAGGAAAAGATAACAAAATAAGAATAGTTTCTGTTAAAACAAGAAATGGGACATATAAACGACCCATTTCAAAGATTGCTCTTTTACCTTTAGAAAAGTTTTTAAAAAAAAATGTTTGAAAATGAATAATGTATTTGGCTTAACTTAATTCGCTTATTGTATTTCATTTTATTATTTTATTGTTATTAATATTTCTCTTGTATAAGTTTTATTCTTCAAACTGCATATGTAATATTTTCGTATAATTAATTGTTATTATTGTATTAGAACTCTAAATTTGAAACAATGTTTCAAGGTGGGCCGGTATGTTGCCACTCACCTTAGTTTGGCTATAATGCGCCAACGTTTGCACGTATCTCATGTTCACCTGCCTTCCCGCTTTCAGCGGTAGTAGTTGTATTGTTTTTCATCATAATAGTAACATTTAATTTTGTTACTCTTGTTCGGTGATATGGTTCACCTTTTTTATGGTTTGAGTTGACTATGGTGTCAACATGGTTTGAAATACGTTAATAATACGTCATCCATTAATTGTAAATATGTAACTAAGACTTTAATTAAATGTTTTGTGAAGTAATAACTTCAAGAATAGTAATTATTATATTGATATACAGTCCATTCATAAAGTATCGTCAACAATAATCAATGTGCAAAAACAAACTACGTATGAAATTTTTGCTATGATGTGAAGAGAAATATTTGAAATTTTACACATGAATATTTTCTTCATATACTTAATTACAAGAACAGAAACATGAACAGTGAAATAAATAATTCAGTATCTAACTTCTCTTTCATTTTCTTGATCAAAATTGCCACAAACAGTACTTAAAAATGAGATTGTATTTTCATTTGCTAGATAGAATAGAATCTATTTTTAATAAGCATTCTTTGGAAAAAAATACATAGCTAATTTTTAGAAAATAATTATATTGTCAAACCGCATGTACTGTAGTATAATGGTTCACTAATGTATAATTATAGTTACACTGTTAATAACACTTACAAAAACAAAAAGTCAACCATAAAACAATAAAATATTTTTTGAAAAATTTAAATTACATGCTTTTCTTTACAGAGTTCAATATTGTAATGCCATAAATATCATTATATGCTAATTTTCAGATTGAAAATTTTGAAATATGAAAAATAAGTGTTTTTCAGCAAAACACATGAAGGAAAGTGGTATCCATTTCCACTTTATTAAAGTTTCAAAATATAAAATGACTAAAGAAATTTATTATAATTAAATAATACACACAAATATAATTAGACAGAAACAATGATAGTAAGAAGTAACTAACAAAGGGAATATAGTCTTCAGGATTTCTATGAAGTTGCCACCACTTTATTGGTTGGATTGTTTCATTTTCATATTTAAATTGCAGAAAATAAACTTACATTATATAATGAGGGAAAAAATATGGTAAAACCATAGCCTTCTAAACTAGATGCCTGTCGAGTGGCTCAGAAATTTGGCAACAGTTGAAACGGTAGACAGTGCCACCTAGTATTGAGTGACTTTTTTATTCAACTTACACCAATAATTTTAAGAAGTGATACATGATATATATAATCGACATTTTTTCAATTCTATTCGCCTTTCATATCCCACTTTAAAAAATTTTTGGTGGCTGTTGAATAAAAAAGTCGCTCAATCTATACCAGGTGGCACTGTCTACCGCTTCAACTGTTGCCAAGTTTCTGAGTCACACGACAGGCATCTAGTTTAGGTGGCTGTGGTAAAACTCTCCAGAATTTGCACATATTCGTTTGAAATGATGAAAAATGCTATCATTTACGTATTTTTATTATTTACAAGAACATATCCAAAACAAGTAAAAAATTTAAACGAGTCAACATGTTTTTAGAAGTTTTAATAAATTTATGTTATAAATATAATCGTATTTTTAAATTACGCGTTCATTTACAGTTAAATATACATATGCATTAAATATACATATTCATTATTAATAATATTTACAAAAATTTAATATGACAAGAATTAAGCATTTTCTTCTAAAATTTGAACGCATTTCCTTTAATGTTGCAAAATCATTAATTACAGTTGAAGATCTTTAATCCTCACACCTTGGTTCTAGAACTTGTGCAGATTATAGATTTTTGCAAATTATAGATCAATGATGCCATTTCCTCGCTATATGAATTAGTATAAAGTACATAAAACAATTAAAATTTATTTAATGAAGTAGAAGCAATGTATAATTTAAACCCTTAAATGAGTAATTCATTAAAAAACTGTACTCCTACTTCTGGACTGTGATTAACAATATGCAGCCAGATACTTGCAGTGTGATTAGTTTGATGCAGTTTTTAATGACTGCATTGTAGATCTTTTCTTCAAACTAAATGATGGTATAAATTTTTCCTTAAATAGTTTTGTGTATTTTTGAAGTACCACCTAAAAAGAACATTTACACTAATAGTCCTTAAACATCTGTGAAAATACACAATCCCACCAACGCGTAGGATGTCATTTTTTTCAACCAATGTTACTGGCAGGAGTTAGAAAACTGTACTTGCATGTGTTTTGTTTGATCACTAATTGAATATTATTCCGACGATGTTCAGATTTGCTAAAAAGTATAAAGGCAATAAAAATTAATTATATTTTTTCCTTCTAAAATTAATTATGTATATCTAAATTAAATTTTACACTAATTTTTTGTTTTTTTTTCATTTTAGTATGTGAATTAACATAATATTTTCTCATATACATCCAAAATATCGGATTTTCGTTACTGCAAAATCTTTTGTTTACATTTGCAAAGTGAGTGTGGATTATAGACAATTGCGAATTATGGGTATGCGAATTATAGATCCTCAACTCTATATCATTATAATCAATATCAGAAGCAATTTCATTTTCAAATACCAGTATTGCTAAATTTGAAAGGCACTCTTGAGCCATCGTAGATCTTAAGTAGTTTTTTTTATATAATTTTTAATTTTGAAAACAAGCGTTCACTACTAGCAACTGTTATCGGCCAAATTAAAAGAATTCCTAAGCTGATATAGATATTTGGAAATACTTTAACTAAGTTATTCTTATGCATATGATTTAAAATATCAACAGCTTTCACATCCTTTTTTTACAGTATTCCTAAATATTAACAATTTGTTAAATAAATTATTCAACTCGGTGTTAGAGGATTATGCAAGCCATTGCAGTATTTAGAGATAGGGCTTGAGTTTACTTCAGTTAACTCTTTGTTGCATACTAATCACTTGCAAAACTTTAAAGGAAATTATTGTGTTTTTCCTATTTAAAATTGCCCCAGAAATCAGGGAAAAAATTGTTTCATCAAATTTTATTTATTTTAAAAGCTACAGTTTGTCCACTGTAGTGGACAGTATTCATATAGAAACTGGATATCTAGTAGAAGTTTTAACAATTTTGGTAATGAAAATAATAAAAGCAGTCACTTTTTTCATCGATACATAAATAAGCTTCGTATTTTACGCATGAATATGTAGATTTTCTTGAGTGTAATTCCATCTTACATCTTTGAGCACTTTTTGATGTTTGTCTAGTAAAGGGCTCCACTCTATTGTAGCGGACGTTTGCTTTGACTGACATTTTTTTGTAGGTTTCTCCACTGACATTGGCCCTTGTTTATGTAAGTCTTCTGTATCTTGTTCATCAATTACTCTTGATACTGCTTGTAATAGTCCTCTGGCAATGGACATATTGAAAACTCCTAGTTGCACTCTGAGCTGTGGTATGACAGCTTTGTAAAAAAGGGCAAGAATTTGTCACAGTAAGAGGTAACATCTATAAAATGAAATAATACCCTTTTGTACTTCTACAATGGAAAAACGAAAACTGTCCTGCATTAGCCTGTGTTCATAACGTCCATTGTAGTTGACAAAAAGAAAAACACATCAATTTTCATGAAAAATTGCATCTGAAAGTAAGTGTTCTATTCAAACATATTCTAAAATGCCTAACATTAATGTAAAATGTCAAAATAAAAAAGGTTTAGCTCTTATGTACAATGTTTACAATGAGAAATCATACTAACTTGGAAGCAGAGGTTGATGCCATTTTCAAACTTACAATGCAATCTGTAATGTTATTTTATGCTGCCATCTATGAGCAATAGTTGAAAGTTTAAATAATACAAAAAGAAAAATCATTGAAACCAAATCTCTAAAGCCATTTTGTATGAAAGGAAAAAAATTAAACTTTTGTCCACTACAGTGGACACAATGCAACAAAGGGTTAAGGAAGGAATATCATACAAAAACTGAAAAACATTGCTGTGGTCGTTTAATTGTTTAAATCTTTCGGTAACTGAATTTTGGCATATATCGACATGGTAATTAAACACCTCAATTTCAAATTTTTTTGATCGGTCTTCGATAGGAGTGCTGGTTCCTTCATAAGCAAATAGTTTACTTTTGAGTCTAATTCTTACCAAACACGATGGCTCAAAATCATTACTTATTTCCATTTCATCTGCAATTTGTTTTGCAGAAGTCATAAATCTGTTGGAAGCCATTGTCACAAAAGTCTTTCAAAAATGATTTTAACGATTCTAAAACCTTAATGGATTCCAGTATGACCATTTTTGGACTTTCTAAATGTTTTGAAGCAATATTTATTTTGGTCAAAATTTCATTCCAAAGTACAACACTAGAAATGAATTTAAATTTTACTATTTTATTAGCCAGTGATTTACTCTTACAGACTGTCTCACTATTTTTTGACATATCTAGAGAAATTTCGACTAATGTGTCATATATTTTGGGCAAATGATTCCTAAGCAGTTTTATAATCTCAATCTGGCTTTCCCATCGAGTCGTACTAACACTTTTATAAGTTAAAGAAGTTATGTGTATTTTTAACACTGACCATCTGGACGTAGATGTCGAAAAGAAAACAAGAGCTCTTGAATAAAAAAAAAAAAGTGAATAATCCACTGGATTTTTTAGCAGCATCATTAAAAATCAAATTCAGTGAGTGACATGAATAAAGTACATAAAAAGCTTTAGAATTTTTCTGTAAAATTCTTTTTTGCACACCTGAATGAGACCCTTTCAGATTAGCGCCATTATCGTAACCTTGACCATGCATATTCGTCATTTCGAGGCTTAGCAATGAACAATAGGTTGCAAAGAGCTAAATTTAAAGGTTAAAGGGTATAATAGTAAGTACATGCAGATAGAAAATGTTTCATAACTTATATAAACCACGTAATATATTTTCTTTTTTCTTTTATTAATGAATTCTATGCTCAATGTAAATGTGCCAAATGCCGCCCCTTGTGTCATTGTGCCTGAGACGGCTGCCTCAGTTGTCTCACCCCTAGCACCGGCCCTGTCAGGCATAACTGATAAAATCTCAAGTTTTTTTTTTTTTTTTTTTAAGGAACTATATCATATGCAATAAACACATAACAATTGTTTCAGGTCAAAAGAACACACTACCCTTCATCAGGTGAACAAAGTAGGCATGAGTGCTGCTGTCGACTCGAAACAATTGGTGCAAGCTTATTGCATTCTATAGTGTTTATTCAAAATTTTGTAATTATTACTTTAAAACGCCAGTTCTGTGGTGCTTTATTATTATTATTATTATTATTATATCATAAAGAAGTAACAGTGAAGTAAAAAATTATTGGATATTTTATTTATCAAATTAACAGTTATTAAACAATGAGAATTTTTAACTTTTGAAAATAAAAGAGCATTACATTCAGTGCTTTAAAAAGGATATACATGTGCAAATATTTTACAAATTTTACTGAATTTATCAATGTAATTAGACCCATTACATATGTTATTGAATTTTTGTAAAAGATTTATTTATCATAGATTCGATTTTTTTTTTTTTTTTTTTTAAATATATGTATGTGAACATTTCAGTTTATTAATTTATGTATTGCTGTAGTTTTAAACATTCTTGTTTGATTTAACTGTAGATACCTGAAGACACATCTGATCTCATTGTGAACAAAGCTTTTGACCTCTATGACTGCTGATCATGTCAGGTAATTGCTTCAAATTCATTTAACCTGTAGATTAATATTATCCTCAGATTTTTTGTTGCACCATTTCTATTCATCATTTTATTTTTCACTTTATTTTTGTTTGGTTAATATTTTAGTAGTTGATTGAAAAATAATTCAAATGTTATTAAAATTATTTTTAAGTCAAATTTTCTGGTTCACATCACTTTAATTTTTAACTATATATTATATCTCATAAAAAACAATACTATTGTAAAAGTCACCCCACCCAGCGAAAACTCTTACCTTTCTTAAGCAGCCAAAAAAAGGATTGATATCAAATTTCGCCTCCGCTATTAAATCCCGGGTACTCAATGCCTAGCTTAATGAAGATTTGCCAATAACGCTGCATGTATCTTTCTAATAAATCCTAATCTCTTTCAACATTCTTTGTTATCTGTGTTAGTTTTTTCGCAACATTATAAAGTTATAATTTAAAGTATTTTTACGGCGGGATGAGTAATAATATTTTAATCTTTACTAATTAAATTTTTTATTAATTAAAACTTCTACATAGGGGATGCACTCCGCCGTAAAAATACTTTAAATTATAACTTACAATGCAGCGAAAAAACTAACACAGATAACAAAGAATATTGAAAGAGATTATGATTTATTAGAAAGATACATGCAGTGTTATTGGCAGATCTTCATTAAGCTAGGCATTGAGTACCCGGGATTTAATAGCGGCGGCGAAATTTGATATCAATCCTTTTCTTTGGCTGCATAAGAAAGGTAAGAGTTTTTGCTGGGCAGGGTGAATTTCACAATAGTATTGTTTTTTTATGAGATATCACTTCTTTTTGCAGGTTATGTATGTGCTTTTATAAATATAATACGTATGCATAATGAATATATTTGTATAATAGATCAATAAAAATCGTGCGTGTTATGCATAGATGAAAATATAGTGTTACAGATTTCTAAATAGTACTAGTTATTTAAATCAAATTGGAGTGTAAAGGTTGATATATTTTATTTATTACCAACTATGTGAAAAATACCAGAGCCGGGAATCGAACCCGGGCACCTCCGCTTAACGCACGGATGCTCTACCACTGAGCTACCCTGTCTGACAACCAGCTAGGCATTTCTCACATAATATACGTTGGCAAAGTCACCGAGTCTGCAAACGCAGATATATCAGGTGACACATTAATAATCGTAGCACAACTCCATAGACCACGAAATTTCAATTTAGAAATTTTTATTGAAATATTTATTAGAATTATATTTATTAGAAATTTGCCAACGTATATTATGTGAGAAATGCCTAGCTGGTTGTCAGCCAGGGTAGCTCAGTGGTAGAGCATCCGTGCGTTAAGCGGAGGTGCCCGGGTTCGATTCCCGGCTCTGGTATTTTTCACATAGTTGGTAATAAATAAAATATATCAACCTTTACACTCGAATTTGATTTAAATAAATATTCACGGTTGATGAATTCATGAATAAAAATTTCTAAATAGTACTAGTTATTTTTATGTGATTTCTTTCTAAGAGGTTTAGTCACATTATAAAATGTCAATTTTTCGCATTTCTAGCTTGTTTCCACGTTAAAAAAAGATCCTTCTATGTTAAAAACGCACTTTATCAGGGCACATAATGGACTTGGGGATGAATTTGGCAACTTTATCGCACCTTGACAACTATTTTGACGACCTTGGTGAAAAAAACCTTTATTATCGATAGCCAATTGTCCAAGCTGTAACTCAATTATTATGGAAGTTATTGTAAATTTCAGGATTAATGGCAGGCTATAAAAGGGGTCCCGTTCCGACCACTGAGGTGAGTTTCTCGCTAAGATTTTATGGAATAGAAAGTTCTGCTTGACGAAGTCTCTACCATTGAATTGTAGTTTATTTCTGTATGTTATGACTATGGTATTGTTTGTGCTGTGATTTGTATGTTGTCAGCTGTTATTTAAGCTGCGTTTTCTAATAAAACTCAAGTTGATACTGGGTTCAACTAAGGCGACCAAATTTTTTAAACCCAATTTGAGGACAAATCATCACAGCATCCTCAAATTGAAAGGCCATTTGAGGGCAGAGTTAAATTATGCTTTAATTTGAGGACATTTTAGGACAAATTTGTAAATTCGAGAACATTTGTCCTCAAATGATTTTCAAATTGGTAAAAATGTATTGTCACAGTGTTCTGAGCTCTTCTGAAAGTTTCAAATGTCTAGCTAGTTGGGAAGTTAGTTAAAAAGCAATTGCAATAATGCTGCTGATGGCAGCATGAATCTGAAACAGTTGACTAAAAGCATTAAAAGTGTATTTTCACAGTTTTCTGAACTATTCTGAAAGTTTCAAATGTCTAGCTACTTGGGAAGTTAGTTAAATAAATTTTCTGTTGAATCATATAAATGCTGCCGATGGCAGTAGGGACCTGAAACAGTTCACTAAAAGTGTTAAAAATTGTATTGTCAACATGTTCTTAGCTATACTGAAAGTTTCAAATGTCTAGCTACTCGGGAAGTTAGTAAAAAATCGATTGCAAGTTTTGTGCTGGTAACTCTGCCGATGGCAGCAGGAACCTGAAACAGTTGGCTAAAAGTATTTAAAAAAATGCATTTTCACTGTGTTCTGAACTATTCTGAAAGTTTCAAATGTCTAGCTAGTCGGGAAGTTAGTTAAAAAGCAATTGCAAGATGCATACTGGAAAAACAAACAAACGAACAAGAATCGAAGTTAATAAAAACATGGTAAACAAGAAAAACTATGTTCTACATCCTTAAAATCATTAGTTGTGGGTCACCTCCAACATACATATCAAATGCAGTGTTTAGATGCTATTGTATTCACTGATACATACATGCATACTCTTTATTATAAAAAATGAAAAATAAATTCAGACGACCTCAAGACTCATAAAAACACAAAAATGTCAAATTTAAATTTTTCCATGATAATATTTCTCGTATATAATATATGATCGGAATTTAATTCTATGTATTCTTCCATCATCCGTAATTTTATAAAGTTAACGAATCGCTCTTTTATTTAATTAGCCTCATTACTTTTGTTAAAAGTCTGTTTAGCGCACCCTTTAAGCATTTATTTATTATGAAATCCAATTTTATCAATTTTTTTTTTTTAATTAATAAACATGTTTCTTGTAAAAATTTTAAGAAAAATGTGACTTTTAATTTATTTCAATCCATTTTTGTAAAAAAAAAAAGTAAAGAAAGAAAGAAAAATATAAACAGAATTTATTACTATTTAATGCCTTATTAAATAACAAAATTAAATTCATTGAATGCCAGCGCCATCTCTTGACGAATTCACGAGAATTTTGGGTTAAATATCACAAAATTGAAAATAACTACCCGGTATATTTACCAAATTTTTTTTTTTTTTTTGATTGCAAAAGGCACTAGTACCAGTGGCGTAGATTGCACCCCCGCAGTGCGGGGGGGGGGGGGGCGCACAAGCTCAGGGGGCAGGACATCTTAGCTACGCCACTGACTAGTACAGGTCAAAAGGAATGTCCATGCAAATTTTCAGCTCATTAGCTGCAGAACTCTAGGCTCAATCGCTGTCAACATTTTTTTTCGTAACATTAACAAGAAGTATGTAACCAGTAAATTTCGGGTTTTCAAAGTTATATAACTCAGGCAGCTTAATTCGGAGTGACATGCAACTTTATATGTTTTGTCTTAAGGGTATGCTTAAGGTCTGTGCAAAAAATCATAGGTCTTTGGGATCAGGGAGCTGAAATACAGGTAGTCGAAAAGTCTGAGATACTATGTCGACATAATATACACTTGTAGCGTTCAACATTGACTTTTCTACTTTGTAAATTTCATTTGTATGTCTCTTAATGTTTGTTTTAGCTTGGCGGGGCGGAACGCTACCGCGTTCCTTGATATTCTATTCAGTTTTTGTCATTTTTCTTATCCATAAAATATTATCTATTCAAGATTCCAAATTAATTTTTTAATACAAGAAAAGAATGTCATCCAATAACCAAGTGAGTTGCAATAAGGACGTACAATAATTTCTTCTTATAATAGGATGTCGGTCTGAATAAACAGCTCCATATTATAAAAACAAATATTTATCCCCATAGAATCTTTCATTACCATGTCAGGCATGCTGTAGTATACCTTTAATCATTTTTGAGACTCTACTTGTTACAGTCTGTGCAAAAAGTTTTTTTTTTTTTCAGAATAATGTATATTGATGTAACTTCCATGCAGGGGTGGTGCCAGCTAGTAAGGGGGGGGGGGGGCACAGGCTCCCCGTCGGGGAATCTGTGACCCCCTATCGGGGCATACTCCTAAAATTTCTCAGGGGAACAAATACAAAATTTTCAGGTTTTCTACTTTTAGCAGCATTTTTCTTTCCTTTTACAAATTTAGAGCATTCCAGTTTTTCCATTCTATATTTAATAGAAGAAAAAACTGGATTCGTAAAAATTTTCAGCTTCCAGTTTTCCACGAATATACACGTTTTGAGAGGTCCAGAACACGTTTTGACCACAATAATTTTAGAAAATTTCTGTCTGTAACACGATGATCTCCAAAACCACGAGGAGTACTAACAAATGGAATGGTATAAATATTTACAGTAATATTTTTAACAGTATTGCAGTTTTTGATAAATACTCATATAATGAACTCTCTTTATGTACTGCTCCCCTGTTGGGGAGGTGGTGTCCCCCCTTCGGGGAATTTCTGGTGCCACTACTGCTTCCATGCAGATATGTTATATCATATATAACTGCAATACCAAACTGCACAGTTCAAAATGCTTGCATATTTAATGAAATTTATTCAATTTAAAGTTTTTTACACTATAATTAAATAATGACCTTATGAAGCTCCATATCTTTAGGTTGTAGCGGCTTTTGGAGGTGGATCTTGTTGTGGCTTGCAATAATTAATACTGAGTATTGTTCCTTGACATTCCACCAAACTTGACTTAAGCCTGCGAGTGACTTGTGCCTATTACAAAAAAATCTGTTATTGATGATTTCAATCGTTTTGCAGTAAAATGCATAATTAAAATTATTAGAATTTGGGATTTTTGGTAGTTTTATTAAAATTTATGTCTGTATTGTTATTAATTTAATGGCAAAATATTCAAACAAAACAAAGGGCTCCTAATGGGATCCTTCATATCAGGCCTAGTTGCAGAATACAAACTAAGACTTCTCGAAAAAACCATTTTTGAAACTTTAAAAAATAAAATAGTTTTCTGGACGCAATATGTCGACATATTCATGATCATACATAAAAAGGAAAATATCGATGAAATTCTTAAAACTTTAAACCATTTAGACAATAATATAAAATTCACATGTGAAATCGAAAATAATAACAAAATAAATTACCTAGATGTCAAGATAAAACGTTTTCAGAATGTAGTATAAATACCACAGTTTACCGTAAACCCACCTCCAGTGAAGAAATTATTAGCAACCGTAGTCGAACCCCATACAAATACAAGATAAACTCAATACATAACTGTGCTATTTTAATTTGCAACAATCCTACAGATTTAAAAAACAAAATAAAACATATTAAAAATCTAACACTAAGGGCAGGTTACCATAAAAACTTGGTAGATAAATTATATAAAAAAAAAAAGAATCTGCAATCTTAATTTTATTCCTAACCACCAAAATGTCTCCCCGAAATTTACTTTTTCAATTCCTTTTGATCAAGGAGCATCAATTAAAATAAAAAATACTGCTAAAACACATAATTTAAATATCCCTGTTAAACCAAACTGCAATATTTTTCAGTTAATTCGCAGCAATAAAGATACCATACCCCCTTTTGAAACTGCTGGCATTTACAAAATCCTTTTTAACTACTGTCAAAATCACAAATTATAATAATTTTGATTATGCATTTTTACTGCAAACCGATTGAAATTATTGATAAGAGTTTTTCTTGTAATGAGCACGAGTCACGTGCAGGCTTAAGTCAAGTTTGGCACCACCTTCTGGAGGAACGTCAAAAAAGCAAGAAACAGCACACAGTATTAGTTACTGCAAGCCACAACAAGGTTGCTGAAGACGGGGCAGATCTGCCTCCAAAATCCTTATATTTTTTAGCAGTATTCTTAATTTTGATTGAGGCTCCTTGATCAAATGGAACAGAATAAGTAAATTTTAGGGGGGGGGAGGGGGGTCATGATTTGGAATATTATTAAGTCTATTAATTCTTTTTCTATATAGTTTATCAACAAGATTTTGATAGTAACCTGCTTTGATAGTTATATTTTTAGTGTAGTTTATTTCATTTTTTAGGTTGGTGGGGTTATTACAAATTAAAATTGTGTGGTTAATATATGACTGGATTGTGTTAATTTTATATTTGTATGGATATTGTATTGCCTATCTAAAAAATGAAACAAACTACACTAAAAATATAATTATCAAAGCAGGTTACCATAAAAATCTATTTGATAAACTATGTAGAAAAAGAATTAATAGACTTAATAATATTCCAAATCTAAAAAAAAAAAAAACCTAATGTTTACTTATTCTATTTCATTTGATCAAGGAGCCTCAATCAAAATTAAGAATACTGCTAAAAAATATAACGTAAACATCCCCATAAAACCAAACCCCAATATTTATCAGCTAATCAGAAATGGCAAAGACTTAATTCCCCCTCTCGAAACCACAGGAATATATCAAATCCCTTTTAATTCTCCAGATAAAAAAAAAAGGTCACTATATTGGGGTCACTAAAAGAAAAATATCAACTAGAATTAAAGAACATAACAATAATAATATTAAATATGGAAAATTAACAACAGCCCCCACTAAAGTTAACACTAAAAATAAAATCAATACTAATTTTAATGAAATAAGAAAAATCTCTATTTAGAACAACCCTGATTAGGCTTTCTACCATGAAACCATCGAGATAATCAATAACCGATTAGCTTGTATCGGGCATGAGTCGCACACAGATTTGGATCGATCATGGCGCCACCTCATGAAAAGTCAACAAAGAGGAAATCTGAAATCAGTACAGCGGACCTCGAAATGGTTACTGAAAAAAGGGTGGATTCGCCCTGAAAGTGCTATAACCAATGCAACAGAACTTTATAAAAGGTAATTTTTGAAATATAATTAAAAATAAAGTTATAGATTGTTTTCTTCTTTAACAAAAGAAAGAATAAAATTGACTTTCTTTTGAATATTTAGTGTTATACTACTTCTCTAAAATGGAAATTGTCAGCATTCATCATGGACAATAATTTTCATAAATTATTTTTACTGTATGAATTTGTATATGAAAATATTACAGAAGAAAATCATGTGGTGGCCACAGCCCACTAGTGTTTTAAATAGGCTTCCGTCTTTAAAGATCTTTTTATTATTAAAAATCTTAATTATCCATAAGTAATTTTTTCATTTTTCCACCATAATCTATGTTTAAAATTGTGTAAAATGACATCTTTCTTTTTAAAATAGTCTAAATATTAAAGATGCTAAATTCACATACAAACAACCATCCGTTTTGAACAGCAGCCCTATTTCTAGTCAACCTTACTCCATGTGCATAACTCATTGCATAAAACCTCAACTGTGAAGCTTCCTGATTACTCTTGAAAATTCTGCACAAGTGTCTCAGTGGCTGTTTTTGTTAGCATCAGCTGCTTATTGGCTAAAACATCTGCTAAACTTTGAAATTCAGGCTTGAAGTTAATCGGCTTGGCAGTTTAAAAGCTTCAGCGAGGGAAGAGAGCAATTCTCTGCCCTGATCTCAAAGCCCAGCAACACAATTGCTTAGAAAATCCAGTCTCTTGGATTATTACATGAATTATTGTAGACAATGATGTTTATAAGAGACTCTCTATAATTAAAACTGAATCTAATGTTTTGAATGGAACTTTAAAAAGAAATTTTCATAAGCTAGTACCTAGATCCTCTTTGAGCCACACATTCCATTACTTTTAAAGGATACATTAAGATCGATTTTCACATAGTTTACTCCTTCTTCAGCGTATTATTATTATTTAGCAAGACTGTGTGCCTGTAAAGGATAGGGTACTCTCTCAATCATGAATTTTAACATCCAGTCATTTGGAGCATTGTGCTATCATGATTAAGTGTTATGATGTGCCATTAATATTGTTAAAAATTTGAGTGCTCATGGGCTAGTTAGTATCTATGTGTGTATCTTATAACTTGGATTCTACTATTGAAATGTTATCTTAGTGCAATTTTGATCCAAGTTAGTGGAAGCTTATTATATATATTATTCTTTTATCTTTGAAAGAAGAAATCTGTCTTTTATCAAGAAGAGATTTTATAAATTTTTATTAGGTTCACCACTCCTATAATGCAATGCACTTAAAAAATGAACACTCTACTATCTTGGCTATGAATGAATAGGTTGGGTAAATCTACACAAGTATAAACAATTTTCACATTTTTAACCGGTATGGCAGGTATGGCCGTCACCATACCAATTTATAATTTGATGTGGCAAATATTTTTTTTAAGTGAAAAAGATTCCAACTTTCGTAGAAAATTTTACTCCCATAAATTTTAATCTGAACGAATTATACATTCAACTTTTCTCTAAAACTTTCGGGATGGCTTTTACCATTTTTTTCTCTCTCATCGTTATACTTCGTAATTCTTTCTGTTTGCCTTTTATTTATTTTTAAGCGGGTAAAATAGCATAAAAATAAATTAAAAATCAATTTGGAACCATAGCAACGAATTAATGTTTATGAATTGGCCGAAATTGACAGAGTGTGGCGCCATCTTTTTGTAAATAAAGACCAAGACGTCAACAGTCACAATCCACTACAAGCAGTCGGCACGGATGACGCAGAGGATCCTCCTTCTGCCATTGAATAATGAAGCATAAATAAGGTATTTAACTTAATTAATTATAAATAAGCTTCATTTCAAAGTGTTTTTGTAAAAGCACTTAAATCAATTCTATTCAATATAAAAGAAAGTTTAGCTAAATTTTGCCCTGTATATTGTCTATATGCACAGCACATTGTTAACTTAAATTTAGTCCTTTATGAAACACATACAACTCATAATGTCCCAACAATTTCTAAGTTATAGCCCTAATACTTTGAGTAGTCAGAATTTATTAGCCAAATGTATAGCTTTACTCTAGGAAGAAAAACCTGAAAAATATCGTTAAAATTTTGAAAAAGATATCGTTGTTAGAATAATTTCAAGTGCTCTCGAAGGAAGTAAGCTGGGGTAAGGGGCTATTTACACACTTTTATTCAAAAGTAATAAATAGTAATGTAAGTTTGCTGATTCAAAATAAAAATATAGTTAAAACTGCTACCATTTTGCTTCTCTTTAGGCATATTTTTTTACACAATAAATATCTTCAGACATACTGAATGAATCAGCGAACTTGTCCATGGTGTTTTACTATGTGTGTGTGTGTGTAAGATCTAAATTCTGGATACTCCCGTAAATATCAGCTAGGTTTTTTCCTTAAAAAGACACTCAAACCTAGGTTCCATTCATAGTCAATTGTATGTCGTATCTAATCTCAAATAACATCAAAGTGGAGAATACATTTCAATTGGTCTCTTCTGCTGATTTTTGTTTTTCTTGCCATACCAAGTTTAATCGACTGCTTTATAAGAAGCTAAACTTTTTTAGTTCCCCATCGTACTATAGGTATGGGGAACTTAGGTAATCATGAATTTTTTTTACTTTTTTACACGTTTTCAGGTGTGAGGAATCCAAAAATATCAAAATGGGTATGGTGTTCATCTTTAGGGTGTCTGTTAGTGTGTTAGTCCGTCAGTGTGTTTCTTTGTACATGATATTTCATGAACAAATGATCGCACAAAGATCGGACCAGTTTTAAAATATTATTTATGACACTGGCAAAAACCCTATTCATTTGCAACATTCTAATTAAGAAACTTCAGAAGTTATTTGAAATTTACGATTTTTTTAACACGGGAGAATAGGGTAAAATTTTACTTAAACGTGTATGAAAGTGTTTTTATCGTAAAGATGTAAGAACAGCTTTTAAATATCAGTTTTGATGCCAAGATGAATATCATGAACTATAAACATACTACTTTGAAAATTTCACAAATTATTCGATTCATTATTGCTTAATAATGGTGAGTCAAAAGGCAAATCAGAGATGAGGAGACATTTCTGGAGAGTTAAATTTCGATTTATTTGAAGTCTTCCTATTTCAGGAAAACGGCATTTATAATTTAAAGGCGATGACTCCAGCTTCACTTGTAACTTTATATCCTTATGAGCAATGATGAGTAAGAATTTATTTTTATCCAAAAAACTGCTTTTGATAATCTTCAGCTTTATCAGGAAGTAACTTGAAACTTTACTCATTACAAATATTTAAACGTATACAAAGGCACGTCACGCCTGTCGTTAAAGCGAACAACTGCGCCCCGCGCAGAGAATTGCGCCGTGTTTTTCTTTCGTATCGGAACCCAAGACGTAAGTGACGCTCACTTCAAATTCAAAATGCGGCAAGAGAAGCTGTTATGAAAGTATAACTTTTCCATATTATTTCTCAATTAAATTATGAATAAAATAGGTAGTGTTTAGTACTACTTATTCTAAAATGTTTGTGTTTTTAATTATAAATGAATCTTTATTTATTTTTTTTAAACACCTTTTTCTTATGGTTACTTTTTTTGAGTAATAAGTTTTTTCTTATAAAAATTCAATTATATCTTTGTTTACATTTTACCGGCATCGTTGCATGTTGTATTTGATAAGTAGCGGAGTAATGGCACAATTTCCTCCTTGAGTCAATAGATTTCACCAGAGGATCTGTTTAGTTGCTACTTTAGCAATAGATCACGTGAGAGGCAGTGACGGGCGAATTGTGAATCGCTAAAGCTTGAAGCTGTTTGAGTGGATATTTCATAATACGGTAGAAAAAGTTCATTCTTTGTCTTATATTTTCTCCTCTTATGATTTAAGTTATTATGATTTAATATTTCATTATGATTCAGTCTAAGTTATGTTTTGTTCATACTCGTCCTTATAATTTTGTCAGTCATGCTTATTATTCAGCTTAAAGTGACGTGCATTTATTTAAGCATGTCAGGCCAGCATTTGTGTTTTATGCTGTGCATATATATCTATTTCCAAATTACCTCAAGATTTAAAAATCTCTTCTGTAAATTATCCTCCAGTTATATAAATGCAATTTAATTCAGATCAGTTTCCAGCAATCCCAGTTCAAAATTCAATTTTTTTTTTTTTTTTGGTTAAAGTATTGTTATTTTACAAATTGTTGTTAAGTTTGACTGTTAAAATAAAACGTTTGTTTGTTATCCAAAGGTGTTTTTATTGAGCTACTATATTAAATTTTTAAATTACGTATGGAAACTAGGCTAAATAGATACCACTACGTAATCATGCTTTGCGATATGAAATTTTTAACAAGAAAATTTATTTTGTTATAATAGAACCCATGCTCCGCATTGACCAATCAGCTAAGGAGGAATTTGAACTTGATCACGTGACAATCAACGCTCTCGCTTCATCTGAACGGACATCGGGAGCGTCATGCAATATGGCTAAGAGAGGCTGAAAATGAACCACTGAGAAAAAAATGCGATCTGGTTTTGCAAAACGGAACCAAAGAGATTGTGTGCTATGGAAAGCTTTTCGAAGTTCATTAAATTCTGAAATGCGTTTGAAATGCTCAGAATGAACACTTTAATGATTAAATAAATAACCAATTATGGCAAGTAAATAATTAATTTCTTACTTAATTAAATTTTAGAATTAATTATAAACAGAATTCATTTTAAAAAGGAAATGAAGACAAATGATTATTTGAATTGAATACTTTAAAGTGTTTTTCAAAAACGAAATTATTAAAAAGAATTAATGAAAAAAAAATGTTGTCATGCAACATGACAAGTATCTGTAACTCTTCTTTTACAATCTGTAAGTTAAAATTTTTGCTTAAGACTATACCCAGTATTCATCTTCCTACTATTAATGTATGATGGGTGTAAATGTTTTTGATTAGAAATAATATAGTTATAATCTATATTTTTTTGTAACATACTGAAAATTCTATATAAATACTGTATAAATACTGAAAATTCTGTTCTTAAAGTAACCTTCAACAATAACGCCCACGGGCAGCCACATTATGCAAACAATGACTGTGAAGGGCCCCACCAATTGCCTAGCTAGGATCCCTTAAAAAGACCCCCTGTAGGGCAATGCACTCATAGGCCTAGGATCTTAGCATAGTCAATCAGCATTAAACCACACAACCGTCTCTGAGGGTCTACGAATTGTCACTCTTATGCCATATTTCACAGCAGTTATACTGAAATTTCAGAGTTAATTCACATCATTTTTTATTTATAGCCATCTAACCATTCATGTATGTGACCAGCGAAGCAGGCGTAGCCTGCTAGTTATAAATAATTCTTTTTAATTTCATAATGATTATTAAAAAATAATTCTCTTTATGTACATTTATACAAAATGTTGTCCTATACCACCATGCTAAAAATTTAGAAAAAGTGGAATGGCAACACCACCTTTGGATGATTTTTACCAAAAGTTGATAAGCACTCATTTATGTGAAGCTGCCACTACATATAAAATTTTTTGAAATTCTGTGCTTGAATTCCTGAGTTGCCACAAAATTTTGTCTCACACAAGATTGACATTTTCATAAAAATTATCAAATCGTATTCTTGACCTCTGAAAACTTGTAAATCTATTAAAAATCCATGTCAATTTTTTTACGAATCCAATACTTTCTTCTATCTAATATAGAAGAAAGTAATAAGTTAATATTAGTAAATTATTATTATTTATTTTAGATCATTAAAATGTTTAATTATATTAGATATTTCTGTTATGAAAAGTTATAATAAATGAAATTTTAATGATTTAATTAGCTATATTTAAAATATTTAAGGATAATTAAGGGAATTTATTGAAAGAAATTAAATTAATTACGTTAGCAAATATTTAAATAAGAAATGTTATGCAAATTTGGGCCTCAGTCAATCAGGACCTTAAAAGCAGCCATTGAAAGTGCATAGTACAACTTGGAAGATGAGAGATTACAAACCTTAATTATGTGTGACTGAAGAATGAAAAGACTCTTAAGGAACATTACGTTGAGCATGTATTCATTGAAATCACTCATCTTATTATAGTTTTAATACATGATAGAAGTCTCCTCTTGCTATTCATTCTGCATGCATGCTAAGTACTTTCATCCCTGTTGTGACCTTTTTAAATAGTGTGCAATTAGATAATTCAGATGATGAGTACTCCATTATTGAAAACATGAACATACTTTATTTTGAACAGGGAGCAGCCCCCGCTCACCGCTCGAAGAGCAGTGTTGAGCGCTTCTAGGAAAGTCCACATGAGCTGCTCCGACATTTATTGAGAAATCAAAAAAAAAAAAAAAAAAATTTTTACATCATACATCGCCTGGTTTAGCCAACCCGCGACAAGGGGCGATGCAAGTGGGCATAGTTATTTACAAGAGCGGTGCCAGACACAAGTCTGCCCGCGACGTGGGACGCTGCTTGATTATAGGAGAGAGGGTGCCAAGCAGTGTGGCCTTCCGCGACAAGCGGCATGCTACCAGTTTAGACCCTTTCATTTATGAGAGCTACAGCAGCATCACGGGCGCACGGGAAGATAACAAGAAAAAGTGTTAATGTGTTTAGGAAAAAGAATTTTCTTTTAATTGTGATTTTAGGCTAGTTAGTTAGGGTACATAAATCCATTAGGAATAATGAGAAAATTTTATTTAATTTATTAATTAAGGGTTTCCTTGTTAAAATGTTGTCCAGCCAATTGAATGGTCTGGGAGAGGGATTTCTAATATGATATTGTGCTGTTAAGGGGCAGTGGAAATAATAGTGTTGCGGAGTTCCCTCCTCGCCGCAAGAACACAGGGGAGAGCGTCGGCAATAAAATTTGTAAAGGTAAGATGGGAAGGGGCCATGACCTGTTAAAAAAGCCGTGATAGGTGGGGTTAGGGTCCAGGAATTAATACGAGCCTGTGGGATCAGCGTAAAGGTGTGCATATACACACATTTAAGAAATAGAATGATTGCACGCGGTAACTGGTAACTGTGTAGAACATAAACATAGATACTGCACATAGAGAGCCAACTGTCTGCGACACTAGCGGCAGTAAGCGAATTCGTAAGGGAAAAACCCAACAGTTTCCCCCCACTTAATTAGAAAACATATTACAAGATTTAGAGTTAAAATAATATAAAGTCTTTGAAGCGTGCAGACAATTGTTTGTTCCTTTGTGGTCTGGTTGACACAACACATTTCAGACATGCTTGAGGTTGTGACACAAGCTCGGGACTTGGTGGAGACAGTAGGGAGGTTTTGGATGGTCTGGGAATGTCAAAAGTTTGGCTAGGGACGAACTTCTGAGGAACCAACGTTGCCCTTAGTTGATTAAAATGTCTCTTCAATTGTTGCCCCAAATCTAGCGTAATTCGATAATGTCATGAATACAATTTTTTTTTTTAACTTCTCCAAATTGCCAGATATTTTGATTATTTAGGAAGAGTTGAACCTGGACTCTCTCCCTCACTTGAAAAGATCTTACACATTTACTGGAAATTTTTGAAGTTGTTGGATGATATGGGAATATCGAGTTCAATCGAATATGAAATTTTCTTTTGAGATATAATTCAGCTGGTGATTGACCACAAGCTAGAGGTGTTGCTCTATAACGGAACAATATATTTTGAACTTTTTATGGGACTGACGTTTGTTCGAGTGAGGAAGCTTTTAACTTTTGTTTTGAAGTCTGGACATTTCTTTCTGAAAGACCATTTTTGCTGGATGTCCCGGAGCAATGAATTTCTGGAATATTCTGATAGCTGTCAAATGTCCTCACATATAAAAATATTGTTAATTTTCATAGATATAAATGTTTACTTTCTGAGAAATAACTTTTAACTTACCTTTTCCTTTTCAAGTTTATTCAATATCTATTTATTTTCTTTATTTAAAATCTAATTTGCAGCTTTTCATGTATCACACATTAACATCGATGTTTTGTTTACATCTTTGCCGTTGCCACTTTGAATCTGCTTAATTTTTCTATTTATGGCTGTTGCCATTGTTGTTGAAATAATTATTAGAAATTATATTCTTGACTTAGATCGTTGAGTGGCAACAGCGATGTTTGTTTATATGCAGATTTGACATTTTTTGTCAGTATAAAAGATCGCGGCGAATTTGTAACTGGGCAGTTGTCAGCTAGCCTTCAACAAGCAATGAAGTTTTAATTGCTTTTGGTAATAGAGCAGCTTTAAGCTGTGGTGAAGTTGGGCACTCAGGGGAGGTGTGCCTTTGGCTTTTACAGGTGAATATGTTTTTTATATGGCTGTTACGTTTCACCTTGATGGCTGCCATTGTTGAATTTTTTTTTTTACAAATCGTTAAGTTTCTTGTTTCATTGTTAAGTTTATATTTGAAAATATGAGTTTAATCTCATGAGGTTTCGTCATTTCGAAATTGAAATTTAAAGTGATAATTGATTTTTAAACCGAGATCGTTAAATTTGATGTTTAATTAATGTTGGCTTTGTTTAGTGGTTTTTTAAACCACACTTGTTGAAGTTTGAACTTTTTTGAATCAGAATCTTTACTTAATCAAGTTATAAAGTTACTAGCATCCAATAGTGAATTTAATCAGATTATAAAGTTAATGATTTATATATAATGGTGATCTTGATCAGATTATAGAGTTAATGATGTGCAAATTGTGATCTTCAATCTTCAGTGATATAATCTTGTTTCTCGTTTTCCAGCTGGTCAACCTGGCGACCGCTGGTCGCCTTAACTGTGATCTTCAATTTTTAAACGATATAATCGTGTCTCGTTTTCCGCTGGTCAACGTGGCGATCGCGGTGTGTTGTTCTTCATAGATTTATAGTAATCTACGATATATATGTGTTTTTTTGAAGATGATGTTATATCATGATTTTGTCATAATGGTGTTTGGATTATGTCTGCTGCACATTGTTCATCACCTATAAAATGAGGTAACTTTAAATCTGTTATACTTTGAAAATTTGTTGAATATACTTTGTTTTATTAATATATATTTTTTTTTTGTGTTTTACTGAATAAAATTTGTTCTTGCTTAAAACTTTTGTATTTGATGAGTTATCTAGTTTAAGACACTGGTCAGGTCATTATTATTGAGACCCTTGAAGAAATTAATTAAAGTTTCCACTGTATGCTATCTGCATAATAAAATTAATTAAAAGATAGACCTTTTGTCTATGTCATATTCCTCTATCTGTACAGTAGGTACGAATTATTCACTTTGAAAAATTGAAGCATTATCATATACAATGATTTGTGATAGCCATGAAAAGAAAAGATTTTTTCAAGCAAAAGAATAGATTTTGATCTGATAACTTCAACTTCTGCCCATTTGGACTTACCATCCACACACACCAAGAAATAGCAATTTTCGAATGGACCAGCATAGTGTATATAAATTCTGTCCCAGTTGTTTACTGGAGGATCCCATGGATGGACAGTTACCTTCGGTGGATTGGACTTTATCAAAGTGCAACTTTCACATCCCTTGACTAATTTTTCAATATCACGATCAATGCCTGGAAATATAACATATTGGAGCGCAAGTTGCTTCATTTTAGTTATTCCAAGATGGGTCTCATGAATTTAATCTAATATGCTTGGGTGCAAACTTTTTGGAATTACGACTCTTTCCTTCCAAAAGAGTATTCCGTCAAACAATGTGAATTCTGGATTTTCAGAGTTGTTTTTAAACTTCTGGATTATGTCATTAAGTTCAGAATCTCTTTTTGTTTCAGACTGAATTGTCAGCGATGTTATTTGTTCATTTGAAATCTGAAAAATACTTTCAGCACATGTTTGATTTGCTTCTTCACCTAGAAATTTATCAATTGACGTCTCAGATTTTTTGAATTGGAGCTCAAGACAAGCAATCTACATTTTGGTTGTTTGAATTGCACAGAATAATTAAAATTTGATAAATAGGAAGCATAACGGAGCAATCGGGCTGAAGTCATTTGAGGAAGTGCCTTGTGAGGATGAAAGATTCTCGTCAATTTCTCATTGTCAGTAACAAGCTTAAATTCCTTTCCAAATAAATAATTGAAGAAATGTGTAATGCTGAAAAGCTTCCTGATCTAACTGGCTGTAATTTTGTTCAATAGGTCTTTCAACATTTTCTGTGGAATGGCTCAATACTGCTGCAGTTCCAGTGGGACTTGCATCTGTAGTCAGGATCAAATGGCACAAGAACTCTATCACTGCACAGTTCATTTTTTAACTTTATGAATGCGGATTCACAACAGGCTGTCCAAGCCCACGATTCATTTTTCCGAAGAAATCTGGAATAAAATGAGAGTAGTATGTAACGAGTCCCAAAAAACGTTTAACTTCTTCAGCATTTGATGGGTGTGGCATTTCCTGAATCACACGAATCTTTGCTGGAGATTTACTTATCTTATTATATTTGACAACATGTCGCAAATATTCAATTTTCTCTTGAAAAAAAGAACATTTTTGTTTATTTAAATGCAAGTCAAAATTGGAAAGTCTTTGAAAACAAGCTTCTAAATTTTCAATGCATTCTTGAATTGTTTCTCCATGTATGATTATATCATCAAAATAAGACTCTGTTTTCTTTAGAGCTTTGAGAATTTGAAAAAGAATACGATTAAATTCTGCTGGGGCTGTTTTAATTCCAAAACTAAGTCTATGCATACGATATGTACCACGATGAGTTGAAATAGTTTGTATCATGCTGCTATCCTCGTCAACACAAAGATGAAGGTAAGCTTTAAATAAATCAAGTTTACAGAAATACCTGGAATTTCGGAGGCTATGGAGCACATCTATTCGTCTTACTGGATGATTTGATTGAACTAGCCATTCATTGACACCACATTTATAATCAACACATAGCCGAACACCATCATTCGGTTTAGGGATGACAACCAACGGTGAACCCCAGTCACTTGCAGGAATTAAAGATATGACACTATCTGCTTCGAGAGAATCCAATTCCTTGTTGGCACATTCTCGGAGAGCATAAGGAACATCACATTCTCTGTAAAGATAGGTTTTGCTCCTTCTCGAAGTGAAGTGAAACTTTGAATTTCGTAACACAGCCAACACGTTCTTTAAAAAGTGGTGCAAATTTATGAAAAAATGAATCAAAATGCTGAATTTAAGATACTGGTGATACATGTGAGCATCAAGTTGTTGAAGTTCAATTCCCAAAGCTCGGATCCATTGACGGCCTAGAAGAGCAGCACATTCCGTTGGAACAATATGAAGTTCACCAATAATGACGTTGTCACAGAAAGTAACATTCACATGTATTTTTCCTTTGGATCGAATTATATTTCCAGAATAAGTGTGGAATATAATATTAGAATTTTCCTAGAGCACATTTAAATTTAGACGATTAAAATCAGTCTCTGAAATCAATGAAAATTTTGCACCACAATCAACTTCAAACTGTTGTCATTTTCCATGTTGTTGAACAGAGGCAATATATTTGTCAGTGTCATGAGAGACTTCAAACAAGTCTATAACTTTAAATTGAGATGAATAAGTGCATACAGAATTGACACCGAACGTAAAATTAGAATTTTGTTCTTTAGATGTGACAGCATGAACAGAAGGCATGGAACTGGAATTCGCTAAATTTCGTGAGGATTTAATTAAAGTTGAAATATAAACTTTACTGACGTGACCAACTTTTAATATTATTCACATTTCAGTTTAAATTTATTTATTTGACAGTTTTTAACTTTGATTGTCTTTTCCACATCTGATACAAAGATTTTCGATGCCGAGAGCTTTATAATTAGGTTGCTGGCGTTGATATTTACAACCTTTAGATCGTGAACTAGAATGATTTCTTCGACGTGGAGAGGAACTAGAAACTTTATTAGTATCATATGCATTAGAAAATGATTGGTGCAGAGAAAATTTTTGAGTTAGTTCTTTACTTTCGATTTTGGATGCTTCAAGAGCAATAGCTTTTGATAAAATATCATCAAAATTTGTCACATCTGATTGCAGGATTTGTTCTCGTAACCAGTCATCTCATAAACCACGTATAAATTGAGCACAGAGAAAAACATCTGCGATAGAAACTGATTTAGCACATTCACATTTCACAGCGAACTCGCATTCTACTAAATCACATTGTAGAGCAGCGACAAATTCTGCAACTGACTGTTGTTCTTTTTGATAGATATTTAAAAAGTAATGTTGAGAAACAACCACATTTTTCTTTAGAATAAACATTTGTTTGAAAGATTTTTAACTGGTTTCTCAGGCCCAAGAAAAGCTGCTAAGTTATTATAATGTGATGAACCGATTGATACACATACAAGTTGAGCCATTTCTTCATGTTATGTAACACCTTTCATATTGCAATAATTATCAAAATGTTCCAAGTAACATGAAAATTTTTCACATTTAGAATCAAAGTTTTCAAATGGAGAAACATTAACTAAATTTACTGGGTTATCATTAGAATGTTCTTTTGGAAAATGTTTTCCAAGTTGTGCTACCATTGCTTCTTGCTGCGCTGTAAATGTAGCTAAGAATGTCTGGAATTGTTCTGAATCCATTATTTTGATAAATAAAGACACAGTTTGAAAATAAAAATAAAAATCGAAATACCTGAATTGAACTTTAAAGCGTACGACAAAACGATAGTTTTGTTTTGTGCTTTAGCATATAATTCGAAATGTTCTTTTTTCGACACGTCGCCAAAATACTGTTGTGACTTTTTAAATAGTGTGCAATTAGATAATTCAAATGACGAGTATTCCATTATTGAAAACACAAACATACTTTATTACACACACACATATAAGAAATAGAAGGATTGAACGCGGCTTACATCCCAGTGGTAGAGAGTCAGCTGTCTGCGACACTAGCGCCAATAAGCGAATTCGTAGGGGAAAACCCCAACAACAGCTGAATATTGAATGAATTGTATTAGAAAAATCTCCTGGGTAGAAAAGGAGAAACTTTTTATTCCAGTGTATTGATAAAATATTTACAGTAGAAGATCTTTATAACGCAAACCAAAAAGCACATTAAATAGAATTTTGCTTTATATATATAGAATCCTATTTCATACTTCATTAAATTTACCTTGTACACATAGCCGTATCTGAAACATATCAAAAAATGGAGTAGAGTATCCTTAAATTTACTTTATAAGCATAGTCCAAATCATTCATTAAAATACTTAGTTTTCAAAAAAAGAATAATAATAATAGCTTCAAATTAAGGGATAATGAATCCCATTTACTCCTCTGTAACATTTTTTTAGAATGTGCAAAATTCATTGTTTATGTTTGAAAGGAATTGCGTTAGAAAGATCTTCCACTGTATTTAATTTAGTTCCAGTAACTCTGCTAAAGTAGATTGAAAATTGCAGGAAGTTCTATTAATGCATTTTTTGTAAAAGTAAAAAGTGAGTATAATAACTTTAGGTTTAAACTTTTGTAAAGCATTATAAGTGATCAGTTTGATTTATGTTCTTGGTAATTTTGAGACTCTCTATGCATTGGATGACTCATTGGAGTTTTCATCTTTTGATTCTCTATTTTAGGTCTGATGAGAGTCTGCTTACAGATATGCAAAATGTTCCTTCATAATCACCTTTAAATTCATATTGTTAAAAGATATGTTATGTACAAAATAAATTTATGTTGTCAATATTGAAGTGTTTGATTCAGTTTTTCCACACAGAGTCACTACTTTTGCATTAAATAAGGCTTATTCTTTATGGCTGTATCACACGAGAGATTTTCGCTGAGCCTGACCTTGTTCAAGAACAGCACATTTCCGGATGATCAACTTTTCCGGCGGGCTTCCGAAAGAGATGCTCATCAAAATTGACCAATATGAGGGAAGGACACGATTTTTCCCTGGAATACTCGTAGAGAAGGTTCGGGGTAACACTGCAGACAGCTGATTGGTTTTCGTGTTCGTTCAGCTTCCTCAACTTCGAGTAAACATATTGAGTATATATGCTTCCGTGTGATATGGCCATATGCTCACAAATCCTTGATTTGATTTATCTAATGGATAGAAATTGAAAGACACAATTTCAGAATGAAGTGTTAAAAGAATGCTATAGGACACTTTAATATACCTCAAAATAAAAGGAAAGAAAATATAGTTTTTAAATAAAATTTGTTTTTGGATGATTATTATTTGTGTTTTGATGATGATTATTTTGATGCTAAAAAAACCCATTCAAGAGGGAAGGGTAAAAAAATTAAATTTTACTCCTATTTCATTTATTTGGCATAATGATGTATCAATTATTAATAATTTAAAATTGGAAATTAAATTATATGAAACGATATCAACTTGAGGAATAGTTGATTTGAGAGGATACCCAGATTCAAATGTCATGTTACACCACTGACAGGGTTGCTCAGGGAATTTCAAAATTTATTGCAAAAATAGGCAATTTTCAATTTTTTTTTTTAAACATTGGAAATTTTAAAAAACCTTAACAGATACTTCATATTTCATTGTTAATATTTTTGGCTGGGCGCCCAGCTCTTTTCAAACGATCTTCATCTGTTTTGGATCTCTCAGAGTTGTGGTCTTTTATAGACTTCATAAGTTGACTCTGGTTTTTATCTTCCTTTTTGTTACACCAAAGTATGAACCTGGTTTATTGTCTTGCTTATTTGTGAAAGGTATTTGGTAAATTCTGGTGGTTTCCAAAGGGGGTATGGGGTCTTTATCATTGCGTATTAATTGAAAAATATTCGGGTTAGGTTTTACAGGGATGTTCATGCCGATTTTGTTTGCAATGTTTTTAATTTTATTCGAAGCTCTGCGATCGTAAGGTATGGAAGAGGTGAATTTTGAAGGGGGGTTTTGAAAATTAAATATATAGTTACTCAAGGATGTATCCAGAAAAAAATTTCGGAGGGGGCCCAACTTTCACTCAGATGTTGGTCGTGCACCCGCACATAGCGTGTGCATTAAATTCCCACCCCCCTCAATCACCTTAACTTTAAAACAAATATAAGTTATTGAATTAAAATTCATATCTAGGCATAGTAAAATGGTTATGCGCTATAAATAAAATCGGTTACAACGCCGCATGGCGGCAAACAATGGAATTAATATTCCTAAAATCTGAAATTGCAAGAAAAGATTTAATAATAATAATAATTCTAAAAAGTGCCTTGGGCCTAAAACTGATGGAACTAGTCCTTTAAAATGCACAAGTCTCTGCTAGAGAGTTCTTTAATCCATGATGTTATAAACCACTGATAAATGGAGAAAATCCCCCAAAACTGGACTCATGGTAGTCCGATTTATATGGAGTCGAACTCGTAATTGAAGGATTGAGCGATACATGCTAGAGCCATCCAAAGACTGTCATGTAGAATAATGATATCTGGTGCACGTAAAATCCGTTGTGTTCTTCATGTTTTGTAAATGTAATAGTTCAGGTATACTGAAGTTGGGAAAACATCTCCTCCGTGGAGGTTTTAAATTGTGATGGTACGATTACCCTAGAAATAAATTCTAGACCGTTGGTATGCTGTTTGTCTAGCTTTAGTGCTATGTTAAGTCCATTCAAATTCAACATACCAAAAACTGGTTGACGTCCTAATTCGATGGTATGGCGCATGATTTATGTTCGAAAAAATCATGTTTCAAATACTTTCCGCTTTTTTTAGATATAGCTTCTTTTTTTATAGAGCCGAGATATCAGCCTGGTTTGGGAACCTGGGCTTTCGTTTGAAGATCTGCCTTGCTGCAAATATGAATACTGAATGCTATACTCTGTGATGTGATTACTGGCATTTTTGCTTTCAGTAGGATTAGATAGTACCATCTTTCATCACATGTCTTTCTGTAAAGTAGACTTTATAGGCTGTTTTTTTTTTTTTTTTTTTTTTGGTTAAAATAAAAACTCTATGGAAGGTATGCTACGTGCATAACTAACAAAACTAGAAGTTCCATATGCAACTGTGATCTTTGTTAATGACGAATCTTTTTGGCTCACATGGAATTAAAACGCTATTTCTGGAAAGAGAAGCGTTAAAAAGAAAGGAGACACATTACAGTGTTCAACAATAAGTACCATAAAGATATCTTTTTAGTGTTTTTCACAAAGGGCTAATGTGCATTTCAGTAATTTGAACTTTACAAGACAGAAAATTGCTAATAAATAAGGTTTCACAAGCAAACAAACTAACAACAAAAAAAAAGATATTGTGGAGAAAAAATTCCTTTTTTTACAATTTTTTTTTTCTGGTCAGTAGAACATGAAAAAATTGTCTCAGACAATTTCGGGGGCTCTGGGGGCTCGAGCCCCCAGAGCCCCCCCTCTGGATACGTCCCTGTAGTTACTGACTTTTAATCTGGTTTTAATTAGTTTTTTTATGATTCTGTTAGGATAACACGCTTTTTTGGTGAAATTCATTATTTAGATCGATAGGGTCATTACATATTAATATTGCAGGATTTATATATGAACTAATTGCGTTAATTTTGTAATGGAAAGGGGTTTTAGATTTATAATGTATAATTTCATTGCTATTTGTTTGTTTGCAGTACACAGTAGTTTTAATTTGGCTTCCAGCTCTATTAATTTTAACATCTAGAAAGTTTATCTGTCGGTCATTTTCTTCTTCATATGTGAATTTTATGTTATCTAAACTATTTATTTCATTTAGTATCTGTTTAATGTCGTAATTTTTATTGGTGATGGCAAGAACATCATCGACGTATCTTAACCAAAAAATTATTTTATCTTTAGAATTTTCTAAAATTTCTTTTTCCAGTGATCTTAACTTGAATTCTGCAATAAAACCCGATATGGGCGATCCCATCGAGGCCCCCTTCTTTTGTTGATATATCCTATTGTTGAACTTAAAATAATTTTCATGGAGCAGATAGGTTCAACAATAGGATATATCAACAAAAGAAGGGGGAACTTAAAATAATTTTCATGGAGCAGATAGGTTCAACAATAGGATATATCAACAAAAGAAGGGGCCTCGATGGGATCGCCCATATCGGGTTTTATTGCAGAATTCAAGTTAAGATCACTGGAAAAAGAAATTTTAGAAAATTCTAAAGATAAAATAATTTTTTGGTTAAGATACGTCGATGACGTTCTTGCCATCACCAATAAAAATTACGACATTAAACAGATACTAAATGAAATAAATAGTTTAGATAACAACATAAAATTCACATATGAAGAAGAAAATGACCGACAGATAAACTTTCTAGATGTTAAAATTAATAGAGCTGGAAGCCAAATTAGAACTACTGTGTACTGCAAACAAACAAATAGCAATGAAATTATACATTATAAATCTAAAACCGCTTTCCGTTACAAAATTAACGCAATTATTAGTTCATAGATAAATCATGCAATATTAATATGTAATGTACCCTATCGATCTAAATAATGAATTTAATTTAATTAAAGATTTCACCAAAAAAGCGTGTTATCCTAACAAAATCATAAAAAAACTAATTAAAACTAGATTAAAAGCCAGTAACTATATATCTAATTTTCAAAACCCCCCCTTCAAAATTCACCTCTTCCATACCTTACGATCACAGAGCTTCGAATAAAATTAAAAACGTTGCAAACAAAATCGGCGTAAACATCCCTGTAAAACCTAACTCGAATATTTTTCAATTAATACATAATGTTAAAGACCCCATCCCCCTCTTTGGAAACCGCCAGAATTTACCAAATACCTTTCACAAATAATCAAGACAATAAACCAGGTTCATACATTGGTGTAACAAAAAGGAAGATAAAAACCAGAGTCAAAGAACATAAAAACGATATAAAAACGGGAAAAATAAATACAGCTTTAGCCAAAACTATGAAGAAATTAAAATAAATTTTGAAAAAACTAAAAAGACAGCGAATTATAATTGCGCGATGTTTAGAGAAGCCATAGAAATAGCAACTACCCCAGATGTGTGCAATGACAGCAGCGCAATGGCTCCTGACCGGATATGGAACCAACTTATGAAGTCTATAAAAGACCACAACTCTGAGAGATCCAACACAGATGAAGATAGTTTGAAAGGAGCTGCGCGCCCAGCCAAAAATATTAACAATGAAATATGAATTATCTGTTAAGTTTTTTATATTTAATTATGTGTAAAGTACTTCATTATAATTTTAATTTTATTTATTGGAATTTTTTTTTTTTTTTATAATCAAATCTTTTTTTAAATTTTAGTGCTTTATAATGAAGAATAATAAGTCAATTGTGGTTTTTTTCTCCAACTATAGTAAGCTAATAAAATAATATACCCTAAATATGTTCAATTGACTTGTAAACATGTTAGATTCTTATGCTGCATGATTTTAAGAGAGACGGGGAATTTTGTGTCCTGATTTGTGTAGCAACCCTGACTGATCATAAATTTGAGTCCTGCAGAGATTGCTGAATTTCATATATTTTGTTATGTTCAGCAAACTAGATGGATCCAATCTAACATAATAAAGGTAGTTGCATTATCAAATTTCACAAATGGCATTCGTATATATTGAAGTAGAGGTATTCAACAATTCTGACAATAATTTTATTAGAATAAATAAATACACCATCTTCATTGTTACATATTTGTAGGGTGCAAATTTCAAGAAATAAGATGGAAAATTCTTCACTTACACCAAACTAAAAGTTATATTAATGGACATAAAAAGAAATATCACAAAGCAGGTAATTACCCTAATCTGGCAGAGCCAGATTAGGGCATGGGCACATGGGGCACTGGCCAAGGCACCCAAATTTGAGGGGGCACCAAATCTATAAATGAAATTTTAAAATTTGTCATTACTTTTGTGTGCTATAGAAAAAATGTAAACATAACAATGCAATTTTTAAAATAAGAGAAGTGGTAAAGGAAAAATAGCTTTTTTTCACACATGTTTATATTATCTAGATTTCATTAGGATATCTTGCTAACTGAATTTGTTTTTTAAAGAATTTGCGTTTTTTCGAATTGTTATTTAATTTAGGAAATGTGCCATGTTGCTTGCCATGTTTTAGAAAATTCATAAAATGTAGTACTTAAAACCCATTTATTCTGATTTCAATGTTATCCTGTCACTGCATATTTCAGGCCTAGAAATGACATTCTTAAAAAATATTATAGGAAATATAGGAATTGGCTTTTCAAAATATAGGAATTTTATAGGAATTGATTTAGGAAGGAAATACACATATGCACACAAAAATTATGTATGAAATATTAAAATTATGTATACAGTATCAGGGTTCTCACAAAGGGAAATTTTTAAACTTTAATATAATTATTTTTAATTTGGGAATTAATTCATCAACCGTGAAGATTCATTTCAGAAAATTTTGGAGTGGAAGGTTGATATTTTATACCAACTATGTGAAAAATACCAGAGCCGGGAATCGAACCCGGGCCTTCCGCTTTACGTGCGTATGCTCAAACCATCGAGCTACCCTGGCTGATTACCAGCTAGGCATTTCTCACATAACAATCGTTGTCAATCGTTGTTATGTGAGAAATGCCTAGCTGGTAATCAGCCAGGGTAGCTCGATGGTTTGAGCATCCGCGCGTAAAGCGGAAGGCCCGGGTTCGATTCCCGGCTCTGGTATTTTTCACATAGTTGGTATAAAATATCAACCTTCCACTCCAAAATTTTCTGAAATTAATATAATTATTTTATATTTGAATATTTGTTGATAGTTATTTTTAAAATATTTTTATTTAAAAATAGTGGCATCCAGGGCTCGAAAATTATACTGCCCGAAATGCCCGGGGCATATAAAAATTCAGATTGAGTATGTACTTTTATCCCCTTCCCCTTTTATCCAGCTGGGCATGCAAATATTTAATCAAAAAGAACTTAAAAATAAATAAAGCATCTTGTTTAAGACTTTTATTTAAATTGAAATAAACTATGTCAATATAGGTATAATGTTGTTAAAATTCTTTTCACTAGATTTTTATTAATATGCATTTGAATAATGGACACGTAAGTATTCAATTTGGGCATGTATTCTCCTGACAGGGCATATAAAAAATTTCAGACCCTTGTGGCATCCAAATTTCCCTCTGTGACAGTACCAAAAGTACAGATTTTTCAAAGAAATGTGTATTGTTGTTATAAAAAGCTGAGGCTTTTCCGACGAAGCCTTGTGCGAATCAGTCTTAGAATTAGCAATGGTTGAAGGGTAGTTCAAAAAATTATGTGTAAAAAACACCTAAATTTTGGACCTTGGGAAAAAAAACTCTAACAATATTAAAACTCAATATTTTTTTGAAAAATACGGCATTGTTGAGTGGAAAAGAACTGTCTTCCTGATTCCAAAATCTTTTTCCTTGGTGAGGAGACGACGTTTTAAAAATGCGACTTCTTTTCTACTTTTCGTTTTAGTGCTTTGGAGCAGCATTTATCTCCTTTGCTATTAAGAAAAGCAAACACTACAAGGTGATAAATTAATTTGTAGTTAATGTTTTAATTAGTATCTGAATAACAGAGGTCTACATCTAAAATTTAGATTTGATAATTTTTGCTGATTGTAATGTTTTTGAGTGAGCTGAAACCAAAACTTTAGCAGTTTTTCTCTATCGCGTATAGATTTTTGTCAATACAGGGTGTCTACTGACATAATTTCAAAAGCGATTTTTCTACCAATATTGTTATATAGCAACTTTTATAGTATGTTAATTATAATTAATCATGGAAACATACCAGAAACTATTGAAAAGAAAAACTTGTGTAGGTGACCAAAAATCTATATGTGACAGATAAAAATTAGTTTCATTTTCAATTTCAGCACACCAAAGAAACATACTTATCAGCTAAAACTGTCAAATGATATTTTGCAAACATTGTTTTTGAAAGATATTTTTGTTGATTTATTAGTATCGATAAAGCTGTACATAAACTTGTGTAAGATCAAAGAAACAAGCAATTAAAAAAAGCTCAACTGCAGCAGTCCTAATGCTAAGCCTCAAAGACTTTATAAGTTCAACGGAAATGACATTACCGCAATCTCTCTAAAATATAAGACTCCAATTTTTGTAGATCTATGATGTGCGATGTATAATAAGCTCATTGCGGTACAGACATATGCACATAGAGAGAAGTACAGTTATCTCATTTTATTAATATCGATATGTTTCATAATTTTTTCTTCGTTTTACACAATTAGTATTCATTAGAAATATCTCTGGTAAACTTTTGCATATAATTCTTAAGCAGGGACACACAAAATAATTTGAATTTATACTACACAGATTCTTTATGGTTTATTTTACATCCTATTATTTTATAATATTACAACAGTAAATATTTCTTGAAATGTATTTTCAGTGACATTCAATTTTCGGTTACATATTAGTGCTGGGCGATGTTGACATTTCTTAAATCAATATATCGTTAGTCTAAAATACCGATATAAGGATATATCGATTTAATGCAACGTTACCAATCATGGGTATAATCCCGACACGTAAGGACTTTTAGCAGTTTTCTTTAGAATGTAGAGACGGTTTATAGTTAGTTTGTTGGGTTTAATATCTCAGTAGTACAGCGTTACAATATAAAAAGTTTGGTGTTAGTTTGAACCAAAACTTGGTACTGAAGTAGCTGCAACCACCTAATGGTTTAACTTTTACCATCATTTGTTAATTTTAGATAAACCAAATATTAGTATTATGAAAAAAGAAAAAAAAAAATTGCCGAGACGGGGATTGAACTGAAGATCTTCTTGTCTCAAGTCAAACACTCTGACATTGTGCCACGCTTTTTTTGCCCACTTGTTATATTTCGTTGATTTTCATAAAAGGGATTAAATTTTCTAGGGTCTTATCTTAACCCATAAGTGAATTGTTGCTCAAAATTTGCCATTTAGCCTATGTTTTCGACCTCTCTTTTAATTTAATCTTGGTTTGGTTTCAATAGGAATTTTACTGATTTATACTTCCCTTGTGAGTGGATGTATGGTAGCTCCAATTTTGGTTCAACTTAAATTCAATCGCAGGAAGTAGAAAACTTAAAAATGAGGTTGAGACATATAATGGTATTGCTTATAACATTACTCCATATATAGTCAGATATAAAATTATTCGAGTGCTAGCAATATTTTCTATATAAAAAATGTACACTTAATATTGCTCTGTAAAATAAATTCTTGTCAAATCATGTTCTTAGTCCGTCTAAGAAACAGCCTTCTGATAAAGATATAATGCTTTAATACTAATTATTATAAAATTATTCATTATTTTCCAAAATTTATATATCAGTATAATTAATATAGCGCAGTTTTGTTTTATCACAGATTATATTATATGGACTCGTGACATGACATTTCATGAGTAACATTCAGAACATTTAAAACACCCCAATTTATTATTATTATTTTAACTAATTGATAAATTCAGAATTTTACTATTTCGTACTACTTTGTAATGCACTAAAATATTTATATGCCCCACTTACATGCGAATAAATTGCAAAATTACTAGTATCAGCAGAAAATTGCTAATTAAGAGAAGTGCTTCACACACGTTATTAAATTTCTAGTGCCTTGAATTTCCTAATAAATATAATTCTTAATTAAAATTTTCTAAAATATAATTTTTTTTTAAAAGTTTGCGAGATTTTTTTTATTTTTTTTATTGAAATTTAAAAATTTTTACTTATTTTAGATTAAATTACATGAAATATTACATAAGACAAAAAAACTTAAATAGCTAACTCAGTATAGGGAAATAAATTTGATAGAAAGAACAATTTGGTGCATTTGAAGAGGAAAAAAAAAAAAAAAAAATCAATTTTCACAGCATTTAAAATTATTTTTAAATACTCATACTGTTCGAAATACCCATACCTTCGATTACGCATACCTTCTAAATAAATAAAAATTAGATATTAAAATAATCTTATTTTAAATAACGCCATTGTTTGAATTAATTTATTTTTGACAATATGACAATGTCGTATTCTGTACTAATATCAATGAATTTAATGAAGAAATATTATTAATTACATAAAATATTAATAAAGAATAGTTAATTCACTTATCTAATAGACATAAACTGGGATTTCTTATTTATAAATTATAGGAACTGGCAAAAAATATAACAAAAAAATAGCAGAAGAAAATACTAATATTGATAAAATAAACCTCTTGTAATCAAACGAATTTTGAATGAATGAATAATCCCATTTCATCTACCCAAACTTAACCGGAATGCTTGTATCAGAAATCAGAATCGGTTTTCATTTTGCTTCTGCACATGCGTTAAAACCGCAATCATGGCTCATCGAAAGAATGCATCTTTTAAACTGATATTCTCTTTTTCCCAGTGCGCCTGCGTAACACTAAATCGAAACGGCATTTCGAATGAATATTATTCGCTTGATTTTTTGCGGTTTCATCCAGTCAAGATTTTTATGATTTAATGCTTGACTAAATCGTTATCGCGCTGAATGAATATGACTAGCTATCTGGCATTATTCCAGCACAGAATCGGTTTAATCTGGCATTATTCAAGCATAGAATCGGTTTAGTCTGGAATCAGATTTTCCCGTGCTTTGATGTTTCTGCATCGATATTTTACGGAAGATGAAATTTTTAAATCGGATAAACGATATTAGCATTAAATCGATATTTTATTTTACATCGATATAAAGCCCAGTCCTATTACATATACACTTAGTATTTTATATGGTGCCTGTATTAACTGTTATTCTGATATAAGATTGTCCAAAATAATTTGAATGCTCATGATGATAAATAGTAATTGAAATCCTTATTTGTGATGCTAAAAATTTATAATTAGAACTAAATTTCTTTGATAGTACAAAAATCCGAAGATGACATAAGCACTAACCAATATGTTTGTTTACAACTTTTCTTTGATCGTGCCAAAGTATAAAGATTACATAACATTTTTTTCGCACTAGAAACTGTTTCATAATCTATACATGAAGCATGATATTTATTTCACTTTTTCTCTCAAAAATTTTTAAATATTTATTTATGTCTTGTTTGGCAATGTTTATGTGTATGTAAGTACATTTTAACAATGCTCTTTTTTTTTTAATGACAACAGATGGAGCGTTAATAAAATATATTAATAAAAGGCACTGAAATTTTTCTTTGCCCAGGAGCACCATGTACCCTTGTGCCGGCCCTGCTCTTGGTCAGATTTAGAGTTAAAATTCATAAACTGTGAATTCAATCAGACGTTCAGAAGTAGTCAAAACTAAAATATAGGAAATATTGAGCGACAATTAAAAAAAATAGGAAAAATAGGAGGTTTCATAAATATATAGGAAATATAGGAGTGCTGCGAGGCCTGATATTTAAAGTATTATAGATAAATCTGACATTTGCTCAAAGTTTACGTTAAAAAAATCATTTCAAGCGATGCATAATAATGTAATTCTATTTATATCATTTGGAATATATCTATTAATTATAAAAGTCGTACGATATATAATACACGAAAGAAAAAAATATTTAACTGTATATCTATGGGGGGCACCCTATAAAAGGCCTCCAAAAGTCATAGTCGGGCTGTGTGTAATTATATGCTTCTAAAATGTTGAAAGAGAAAAGTGAAGAAACAGAGTGAAAATATTTGCTGCCTGATAAGATATGTGGAAGAGAACATAAGTTGAGATTCTTCTAGGATGATGACAAAAATTAAGAGAACTTTGCTTTTAATGTTGGTGTTGAAACATTTTAAAACTATCGAACAGCATGTAATGCAGTCATTAGGAAAATGTTAATTTTTTTAAAAATTATAATTGATTAAAATGTTCATAAAAATTCAACTGCTTCCCAAACTAAAAATAATATTCTAATTAGTTCTTTTGAAAAGATATAAATGGAGAGCAATGGCCATTTCATTGCATAAAAGGACTGGTGTTGAAAAGTATAAAGTTTTGCAAGCATAAATTGCAAAAACAGTTGTTTCAGGTTGAAATAATGGCAGTGGCATTAGTGACCAAGGGCGATCCACAGGGATTCAGTGTGGCCCATGCTAACTTTCAGTTCGGTGGTGCAACTTTAATAAATTGTTACTGGCAAGATAGTTAATTTTGGCACTTTTTGTCTTTTTATACCCGTCATTTTTGGTGTAATTTGGCAAATTTCTAATCTCCTTCCTATTTCTTTTATTGGTTACTTTATTTAATAACACGCCTCTTCTTTGTTCCTTATTGGCAGTACTTTCGATTTTTCCAGACAGTCTGGAACCTTAACCCGCCAAGTCATTAACACAATTTTTATTGTTTTACATTTGACATAAGTAATCAAACTCTATTTTACTCTATCAAACTCTATTTTATAAAACTTTTATTTCTTTTAATATCGTTCATTTACTTTTTATATGGAATCCTTTCAGTGCCAGACATTCATTAAACCTAATTTGTAGAATATTTCCAGATATCAAAATGCTTATTCAATTTAAATGATTAACTTGTTTATTTATTTTCGAATGATTGTGATTACAATTTCCATTTGTTATTTTTTATGCTTTTAGAGTAACTTACAGCCTAATATAAGATTTCCTTTAATTCATTTTGCAATATAAATAGAATACCCTAATATGTTAAAACAACAATTTAAAATATTAATTTAATTCTTACCTTTTTTTAATCCTTTATATATCATATCTCCTGTCCAAGAAAAGTACCCTAGTTTTGCATGCAAGACTGTGGAAGCTCACCTGCAGGGGTGGCGCCAGCTAGGGGGGCACAGGCGCCCCCATCGGGGAGTCCGTGACCCCCCATCGGGGAATATTACTAAAATCTGTCGGGGAAAAAATTATGAAATTTTCAGTTTTTCTCCTATTAGCAGCACTTTTTTTCTTTTTACAAGTTTCGAACAATCCAGTTTTTACTTTCTATATTCAATAGAAGAAAGTATTGGATTCGTAAAACTTGTCGACTTCTGGTTTTCCATAATGTTACACTTTTTGAGAGGTCCAGAACACGTTTTTACCATGACATTTGTAGAAAATATGTCTGCCTATGTGTGATAAAAATTTTGTTCCAACTGTATCTCAAGAACTACTGCACAGAATTACGTATAAATTTGTATATAGTTGCCCCATGACATAAATTAGTGTCCGTTAACTTTTGGTCCAAATCACTCAATAGGTGGTACAGCCGTACAGCAATTTCTTTCATTTAAGGGAAGGCTACATCTCAGGTTCTATTTTGTATAATCGAATAAAACTTGATATATGAGAGTGTCATTATAAAACATTAAGCTGATTTAATTTAGGTGTATATTGGCAGATAAGTTGCGTTGTTCTGCTGCCATTTTCCCCGAGATTAGGAAGGCTATATCTCAGTTTCTAGTGTATAATATTGCAAATAACTTTGTATATGACAGTGCCATTATGAAACACTATGTGGAATCAGTTTGAGCACATATAGCTAGATATGCGAGGCTCCTGTGCTTCAAGTTTTCCCATAAACGGGAAGGCTATATATTAGATTCTATGCTATATAATTGCATAAAACTTGGTATATGAGAGGGTCATTTTAAAACACTATGCTGAATCAATTTGGGTGCATATGAGCCAATAGGTGGTGCTGCTGTTATGTAATTTACTCCGTGAACAGGAAGACAACTTCTATTTAAAGGCCACCTCTCTGGATAGAGAACCAATTTTCCACAGCACGATAGGTGGCCTTCTTAGGAAAATTTGACTGTATCTGTGATCAATGGATACGAAGATTAATTTTTTTAAGACTTTACCTTCATGTACCCTGTACATATTTTATTCTATGGAACAAAAATAGTATACACTCAGAGAAAGGCATGATGATCTCCAAAACCACAAATGGAATGGTACAAATATTAACAGTAATGTTATTAATAACAATATTGCTGTTTTTGATGAATAGTCATATAATAAACTCTCTCTATACAGTGCCCCCCTGTCGGGGAGGTGGTGTCCCCCCCATCGGGAAATATCTGGTGCCACTACTGCTCACCTGGCAGGTAAATAAAATTTTCTAAGTAGTATTAGGATTTGATTATGAAAAAGGAGAAAAAAAATTTTTTTTTACTAATTTTCGCAGAAACATTCTCCATTGCCCTGGACATACAAAGGGTTTACAGAACTCGCCATCATATTGGTGATTAATATGAAAATATGATGCACATTTACATTTTTTGCTTTCTAGACTAAATATATTTACTGCATGGAATTAATCAAATATAACATAACATATAATAATATGAAGAATAGATTAACACATATACAGCGCTTGGACCGGTTGTTATGCAGTTCATGTTTTTGATTGTCCCTGAAACTTTATTTTACTGTCCCTACTTAATATCCTGATGGAGAAGGTGAGAGGTTACCCCAGAGGTCTCCAAATATTATCGAAAACTTTTGTGCAGCCAATGGAATTGTTTATAATCCTGCAGATTTTGATTTTTCTAAGTTTAACAAATTTTCTGGTGTTGTAAATTCAAACATTATACTTTCCGCGTCCATCACCATTAGTTGACTAGAGGTGGTGGTCCCAAGAACGTATAAGCAGGCTTTAAAATCTGACCAGGTCGAAAAGTGGCATGAGGCTATGCTGGAGGAATTAGAATGCATGGCTACAGGAAAAGTCTGGCATTTAGTAAGGCTTCCTAAGAATAAGACTGCGTTGGGAAACCCCTGGGTGTACACAGTCAAGCTTGATGAGTCTGGTGTCATAGTTAGGTACAAAGCTAGATTGGTCGCGCAATGTTTCAACCAGGTTCAGGGGGAGTCTTATGACGAGACTTTCTCGCCAGTAATACATTTTTCTGTTGTCAGGTTTTTCTTTGCTTTATTGGTCTCGTACTGCGGCTGGGTTAACGTGCAATGCAATGTTAGATGTGCCTATTTGTACACTCCATTAAAGGAGGAGATTTACATGAGACAGCCAACTGGTTTTGCTGAAAAAGACAAAGAAGATTGGGTCTGTAAGTTAGACAGGGCATTGTATGGATTGCAGCAGTCTGGTAGATTATGGTTTTATGAATTAAATAAAGTATTGTTGGAACTTGGTTTTAATAAATTTGATAATTGTAATTGTGCATATACATATTTTGATTTTTCTTGTTTTATTGGTTTACGTTGATGACATTGTCATCTTCACTAGGACAGAGTCACAAACTGAGGCTATTCTAGACCTCTTAAAGTAAAAGTTTTAGGTATTACCCGTAAACTGTTGGGTGTTGAGTTTGAATATACAGATACAGGTGTTTTGATCCATCATAACCAATATATTGGAGAAATTATAGTGAGAGGTTTTGAAATCACCGGGTACCTGTTTCCTCCTTACCTATAGTAAAAGAAAGGGTACAATTTTCTAAAAGCGACTGTCCAGTTGTTCAGGCGGATATAGATGAAGCACCAAATTTATCATGAAATTTATTGGGTTGTATTTCTTTTCTTGCAAATCGTACCAAGCCCAATATTGCGTATGCCACTAATATCTTTTCTCAGTTGCAACAAAATCTAGGTTTTAAGTATTGGCAAGGTTTACTTAAACTTTTGGGTTATATTAAATTTTCCAGTCATTATAAACTCCTCTTAAACTGTAGAAATATTAAATTGATTTCATATTCTGATGCAGACTTTGCTGCTAATAGGGACGATTATGTCTCTATGGGGGGTCAGTCAGTTCTCCTGGATGGTGCTGCCGTTTCAGGGCTGACAAACAAAGAGAAGGGGGTAACTATTTCTACAATGGAATCAGAATTTATTTCTATGCGTGATTGTGTTAGAGAACAAGACTGGTTTTATAATTATTACTTGAATGTCATTAATTTAAAACTTATACATGAAAATTTTGATATTCCAACTTTGTTTGCTGATAATCAGGCTGCCATTCGCTTCACTAAATCCAGAATAGAAAATTTTCATACACATCATGTTAATATAAAAACTGTGACTTTTAAGTTAGACCAGAAGTGGGCGTTTTGCCTATAAAAATATTTCAAACATTGACCACTAACAGCAAGATAAAAAATTGTAATATTAAATTAGAGGCTTTTGGAGGGGGGGGGGTCTAAGGTTAAACCAATTGGTTCGGTAATGCTACACTGTGTTGTTAATGATAAGGATCATCATACACTTGAATTTCTCTTAATATCCAATAATCATTCACGTCCATTATTAGGACTTGAAGCTTGTATTAAATTAGGTTTAATTCATTTTGTCAATAATGTTGAGAATCCAAACAAAGGTAAGTTAGATAATTATATAAGTGCATCTTCTTCGAAAGATCAATTTATTCTCAACAATTTAGAAGTATTTGAAGGTGTAGGAAAATTTAATGGCACATGTAAAATTTGTAGTAAATGATCAAGTGAATCCTGTTGTCTCGGAGGGTACCATTAAGCTTAAAACCTAAATTGCAATTAAAATTAGAAGAATGACAGAGTCAGGGTATCATAGCAAAAGTAGATCAGCCATCGAGTTGGGTTAGTAATTTGGTGATAATTGAAAAGAGGAATGGTTCATTAAGAGTGCCTTGATCCTCAAGACCTCAATAAAGCTGGGCCATTCCATGCCAAATCAACCACTCACTCAACCTGACCCCCTCAGATTTCTATGAAACTTGCAGGAATCATTATCCTTGATGATATAAATGAGAATATATTTTTAAAAAATTTTTATCTTGTTCGATTTTTTTAAAATAATTTTTTTAAATTTCAAAAAATCAGCATTTTTTAGCTTGTATAAGCGTTTTTAATCTCAAATTTCTCAAGTTCTATAAGGGATAGCGAAGTTTATGACCCCTCATTTTAAAGAGTATTTCACAAGGTTTAATTTGATATGCATCATCATTATGTTGGGTAAAAATTTTTAAAAATTTGAAATTTAAAAAAATTTAAAGATAGTGTTTTTTAAAAAATCTGAAAAAAATATATGTTGTTGGTTATACTAAAAGCTATATAACCTGAAACTTTTAGAGTGGGATTTCAATGGGATCAGGAGTTATGACAAAAAAACCTAGCTACTCTACATGGTAAATTATATTACAATTATCATATAATATGCTTACTTTATAAAATACCTGTTAATTAAAATTCACACATACAGTATTGCATGCTAATATACAATTAAATATGGGGGGGGGATCAATATTCAATGTAATTGTGCTTAATAAAAAATAAACAATTTTTTTGATAAAATTTTGTTAGATTATTTAAAAAAAAAAAAAAAAAATTTTTTTTTTTTTTTTTTTTTTTTAATTACTGTGAGTTTTATAGTTAAAATGTTTTAGAGTAGGTTCTTACTACGATTAGAAATGATAATAAAGACACAAAGGTACATATAAATACATTGTTCAGTTAAAATTACTGGAAGCTTTACGACATCCAATACATGTTTATACAAATTTGGACTATGTCTCAAAATGTTTTCATTTATAAATGAAAACATATATAAATATAAATTTTTTCATTATTACAAATCACAAACTTTTTTTATAATAATCATGGCCAGCTTTCTTGAATGGGTTATAGCAATATATAGAAAAATGTTTTGATGTGCTAGGTTTACTCATCTTTACACAAAGTCTTAATGATCATACAAATTTAATCATACATTTAATCATAAAAATCATACTAATTTAAAGTCAGGTTGTAAGAAGAAATAAAATTTCTTACATCACAAAAGTAAAAACTAAATAGAATTGATTAAATTTTTTATCTGAAGAGGGTACTCATTGTTTAAAATAAATATGCCAAAAATGTTTGATAAAAAAAATAAAAAAAAATGCTTATTTTACTTCTACTTAAAAGAGTATGGTAGAGTTCCCATGGGTCAGGGAGAATCTGGAAAAGTCAGGGAATTTGAAATTATTGAAAAAAGTCAAGGAAATGTCAGGGAAAAATCACAAATATTGTCTAAAAAGCTGGAAAAATGATGATATAAACCTGGAAAATGCTTTTTGAGCATTCAGTGTATGTTGCGGGTCACATGACTATGCTGTCTTTTATGTCGCAAGCTGTTTTATGTTTTACGCTGTGAGCTTATCTTTTATGTTGCAAACCAAATTTCATGACTTGAATTTTCTAAAAATAGACCTGGAAAAGTCAGGGAATTTTATTTTTGAAATTGAGTTGGAACCCTGGTATGAACCCAAAATCACAACTAACTTTTTCTACATTGAGATCTCAGAAGAGATATAAAAAATTAAACTACAGTGGAGATGCAGATGAGTCATATGCCAGCAACAACATAAATAAAACAATCTTTAAATAAGACAATTTTGAACCAGAACATCTCTAATTAGCAAATGAATTGATTATTATTTACTTACTTATGATTTATGCTGTCATTAATTTGTAAGTATAGTAATTTATTATCTGAATGGCTTCTGATATAAATTTATAACCTTATATTGTAATCATTTTGTAATCTGTCTTTAAAAAACTGCATAAGTTTTAAAACCATCACTAATGATTATAATCTTAAAAATTTGAAACTTGTAGAATTACACACAAATTTAATAAAAAAAAAAAAATCAAATAATCAAATTTTTAATGATCTTAGAAATTTTCCTGAAGAAAACTTTTTTTTACTGTTTTACTAGTCATAAATATGAACTTTCAAAATAATGTCTTTTATCAAGTAAGCATATTATATGGTACAATTGAACCTCGAAAATCCAGACATCCAAAATCCAAAAATCTCTAAAATCCAGATGATTTTTCAATTTTAATTTTAAAATAAGATTTACTGTATCTTATTTCCTTATTTCTTGTGCAATGCAGTTTAAAATTCGTTTAATTGAACACTCAATACATAAATTTGAACATAATCTGACATAATTAAAAACTTTAATAAAACATACAACCTTTTATTACTTCATGTTTTAAATTGCCGAACTAGTTTCCTCTGGGGCGCCCCAGCTTGATCACCGGCATCTTGGTGTGTGAAGTCGCTCGAAACTGATGTTTCTGGTTTCTTCCCTCTTATATAGACTCTTCGCCATTGGCGGTTGAGTAATGCCCCATCGTTGCCATTGCAAAGCTGGGGCGCCCCAGAGGAAACTAGTTCGGCAATTTAAAACATGAAGTAATAAAAGGTTGTATGTTTTATTAAAGTTTTTAATTAAATCAACTTCATGGTTATAATTATTTTAATGTATAATCTGACATATTTTTATTGAAATTTAATTTTTCCGACTGAGTGAAAATAATGCCTGGACCGGGACTCGAACCCCGGATCTTTGACTTACAAGGTCAAGGCTCTACCAATTGAGCTATCCAGGCCGACATCCCGGTCAGCATTATTCACTCAGTAAACCTTTTAGGCAGGAATTTTTATATTGTTTGATTGTGAATTAAAGATTTTATTTTTGTTACAAAAAAGGTAGGTTATGAAATGGAAAAAAAAAAATAATAATAATTAAAAATAAATAAATAAAATCATAGTGAAAAATAATTACTGAAATGTTAAAAAAAAAATTATTTCCTTAGTTTATTAGCAGTTATTTAGGAGGCATTATCAGTTGTTTATTATACTTTAGTGTAATATACTGTTTTAATTTAACATAAGTCTTTTATTATATTTATATTTTAATTAACCAATTTGATTTGTTGTTTATTTTCATTAACATAAAATTGCAGTTTGTATGTTATTATAATATCACAAAAAATTAGTTTTCAATAAATCTCTAAAATCTGGAATCGCCGTGGTCCTGCCAAATCCGGATTTTCGAGATTCAACTGTAATTATAATACAATTTAACATGTAGAGTAACTAAGTTTTTTGTAATAACTTCTGATCCCATAGAGATCCCACTCTAAAAGTTTCAGGTTATATAGCTTTTAGTATAACCAAAAACATATATTTTTTTTTCAAATTTTTAAAAAAACACTATCTTTGAAATTTTTAAAATTTAAAATTTTAAAATTTAATAATTTTTAAAATGTTTACCCAACATAATGATGTTGCATATCAAATTAAACCTTGGAAAATACTCTTTAAAATGAGGGGTCATAAACTTCTCTATCCCTTATAGAACTTGAGAAATTTGAGATTGAAAATCCTTACACAAGCTAAAAAATGCTGATTTTTTTAAATTTAAAAAATTAATTTAAAAAAAATCGAAAGAGATAAAAATTTTCTAAAAATATATTCTCATTTATATCATCAAGGAGAATGATTCCTGCAAGTTTCATAGAAATCTGAGGTGGTCAGGTTGAAAATTGAAATTTTTTGGTTGATTTGCATGGAATGACCCAGCTATTAAAAGAGAACATGTATTAATTCCAACAATTGAGGAGATTTTGCCAAAATTATGTAACAAATCAGTTTTCTCTGTCCTAGACTTAAAAGATGGGTTGTTTCAAATACCTTTAGATAGTGATAGTAGTAATCTTTGTACTTTCAGTACACCCAGGGACCGATTTACACACTTGGAGGCCCAGGACACCCAGGTTCAATGGGCCCATTTTCATCGTACTTTAATATTACAACAAACCACATATTTTTGATTCACGCTCACGCACCTAAAAATTCTCTTCATTTCACTTCACTTTTCATTTTATTGGTAAGAGTAGGGCTTAACTGGATCCAATGCTTGTCTGTCGGATCAATATACATATACATTGCTCCTGTGTATCTGCTCTGTGATGTGTGCTTCGGATTTAGTTAGCCTTAGTAAGAGTCATTATAAGAAATCTGGAAATTTTTCATTTTAACTATTTTTTTTCAAATGTATGATGAATTTCTCGGAGGCCCCCTCAGTGTGAGGGCCCAGGGCACATGCCCCGCCTTAAATCAGGCACTGAGTACACCATTTGGCTGCTATAAATTCCTAAGACTTCCAATGGAAGTTTCCTGTGCTCCTGAAAATTTTCAGAAGCGCAATCAGGAAAATTTTGGTGACATACCTGGAGTATTAATTTATTTTGAGGATATCCTGGTTGCTCTCTACAGGAATATCATAAAATTTTACCAGAAGTAATTAATCGAGCTAAAAAGCTTAATATTAAATTTAATAAACAGAAATTTCAATACCGGGTTAACAAAGTTAGGTATTTGGGTCACTTATTTAGGGCATCAGGCATGCAGCCTGATCCTGACAGTATTAAAGCTATTAATTGAATTAAAAAAAACCTAAAAATAAACTTGAATTGCAACGTGTTTTGGGAATGTTTAATTATTTAAGGAGATTTGTGCCAAGATTTTCAGAGATATTGCATTTATCTTGTACATACTGTATATATATATTTATTATATCATCACTTTTGTGTATTGTATTATATTACACTACTGGCCATTAAAATTACTACACCAAGAAGGAATGATAATTACGGAATAAAATTTGTTGGACACATACATTATAGCAGGAAGAACAATTGATTAAAATTTCAGGAAATTTCAAGTTATATGTACTGAGAAACGAGTACATAATACTCTGTGAGCAATAATAGCACTTATTTGCCTAGGCATTGAATCGAACAGCGATTGGATGACATGTACGGATAGAGCACTTCATGATGTTTTAACACGATGCCACAATTCACTGATCGAAGTTACTGGTGAGTGGTGGGGGGCCAGTCGCTTTTCAACGATTAAACAGTCATTTTCATTGGTGCGAGATCAGGCGAACGCGCTTGCCAGAGCAACAGTCGATGACGTTCTGTATCAAAGAAGGTCCGAACAATACAAACAACTTGTGGTCGTGCATTATCTTGCTTAAATGTTGCGCTTCGGAGGCCTTGAATATAGGGCAAAGCGATGGACCTTAACTCGTCAGAAATGTAATGGCTGGTATTTAGAGTGGCCAGAATGAAAACAAGAGGTGATCGGGATGTGTATCCAATGGTACCACATACCATCAATCCAGGTGGTGACCCAGTATGCGGCTACCAAAATTCTGATTACCCTCAAAACTGCATCATTGATATGGGTGCCAGTAATGTGTGATCAACAATGAACCTGGACGCTGGAATGGCATGAAGTCACCTTTCAGACAAATCACAATCCTGTTTACAGCATCAAGATTGCCTTATCCGTATTTAACGGCATTATGAATAATGCACATTACCAGCTGGGATTCGACATCATTATACTGTCCATCATTCCCAATGATGTTATGGGTTCCCATTGGATACACGTTTCGATTACTTCTTGCTCGTATTCCTGGCACTCAGAACAGCGGCCATTAAATTTCTGATGGGTTAAGGCCCGCCCCTCTGCCCTGTATTCGAGGCCTCCGTAGCACAAAAATGAAGCAAGATAATGCACGACCGCAAGTTGTTTGCATTATTCAGGCCTTCTATGATACAGAATGTTATCGACTGTTGCTCTGGCAAGCGCGTTCTCCTGACCTCGCACCAATGAAAATGACTGTTTAATTGTTGAAAAGCGACTAGCCCTCCACCACTCACCAGCAACTTCGATTGATGAATTGTGGCATCGTGTTAAAACATCATGAAGTGCTCTATCCGTACATGTCATCCAATCGCTGTTCGATTCAATGCCTAGGCACATAAGTGCTATTATTGCTCACAGAAGTCGCTGCTTTATGTACTGTTTTCTCAGTACATATAACTCAAAATTTCCTGAAATTTTAATCAATTGTTCTTCCTGCAATGTATGTGTCCAACAAATTTCATTCCGTAATTAGCATTCCTTCTTGGTGTAGCAATTTTAATGGCCAGTAGTGTATATTGAATTTTGTATAACATATTGTATATCTGCATTGAGGGGAAATCGTGTTTAAAGTAAATTCTATTTAATGGGGGGGGGGGGGTAATCAATTATAAAAGTAAAAATTAACTACTGTTCCTCTATATTCCAAATTTAAGAATGTCTATGTACTGTTTCATGGTACATTTCTTTTTCTATGCTGACTTTTTGTCAAGTTTTTCTTCGTACTAGTTATTGGTATTTTTTTTTTTTTTTTTACATATCATAGACATTGAGATCTAGTGTGGTGGATATAACTGAATATACACACGACTCTTATTGCTTTCTATAGCTATTGTTACATTCGTTGTTATACTGCTTTATTTTTACTAATAGTGTTTTATACTAATATTTAAATTGAAATGTTTTTTTATCTTAAATGTTGCGAGGAGGGGGGGGGATTGATAACTATTATCATGTCCTCACATTTAAATGGACGACTAGAACGAGGCGGAGTTCCCTTTTGTTTGTGGAGAAAAGCTGTGCTATGATTGGCTGTAGTCCTTTATTTGTGGGCTAAATTAAGACTTTTATAGGTTAAATTTCATTATGACATCGAATGACGACAGAAAGTCAAGTCGTCAGTACTTATTTTTTGTTGAAAGAACTGTGACTCTATTGAGCCTTTAGTTATTGTTGGTCAACGTTGGTCATCAGTCTTTGTTTACTTTCATCATTGCCATTATCAGTAGTTCTAATGTTTCAATTTTTGCTGCTTCCATCGCATCATAATTATTCGATTTAATTTACTTTAGCCACAAGGGAGCGTCATCATCGATGTTTTATGCAAATATGACGTTCTGTGGGTAGTATAAAAGAACAGGATGTCTATCGCTGTCAGTGATGCCAGATTGGGGATTTTGTCCCCATTTTGGGGACTTTTGAGGCTTCTGGGGACAATTTTGGGGACCCAATGTTTGTGGGGACTTTTCTGGGGAATTCTAAAAATTTTTGGGGACAAATCTGGGGAGTTCTTGAACTTTCTGTCAATGTTGGCAACGTAATGATTTACCCCTTCGACCAGGGATTTTCAATAAATTTATTGTTATTTGGGGATTTTTTTGAAAAATTGCCTTCATTTGGGGAAAAATCTGAGCTTAAATCCACTTAAATCTGCTTGATATATATATATATTTTTTTAATTTTTATTTTCTCTTTTTAGTAGAAATCAAGTTGGGGATTTTTTCGAAAAAAAACCCCTGATTTGGGGAAATTTGAAGACCAGTTTGGGGAAATAATTTTCGACCATCTGGCATCACTGATCGCTGTTGAGCAGCTGAATGAGGGGTTAAATGCTGAATGAGGGGTAATGCTGGTTAATGAGTAGTAAGGGTTGTTTTGATGATGAGCTGGTTTCACATAGTTATTTTAAAATGTTTTCTTTTATGAGGAGTTTGAAATATGTTTAAATGCTTAATTGATTTTTAGTTTATTCAAATAGTAATACAGTTAAAGTTAATTATGAATTAAAATCTTCGTTTTTTTTTTCAAGAAATGTTAAGTTTGATTAAAGTTGATTTTGTAGAACTTTCTTTAATGATATAGATGAAACTTTTCCTTCAGATAGAATCTTCGTTTAACCTCACTGGTCAACCTGGCGACCGTGAAATAAAGTTTGTTGATTCATCATCGTATATTAAGTTTTGTCGTTATAGTTCAGTGGTCAACAGGGCGACCCTGATGTTCCTTCAATATTCAGTTCAAATTAATTACATTAATCAACAGCTGCATGCAGTTTTCTACTTTTACAAATATATTTTTTAATCAAGTTTTTTTTTGTTTTCTGTGGTCAACCTGGCAACCTAGAAATATTACGTTGTTTTCTTCAGTGGTTTTTCAACATAATAAAAATGTAAATTTAATCTGACTTCATTTTGTTTACTTTGTGTTTTTCACGAATTTTTTTGTTATCAAGTTTATCATCAAGTTTTGTTACCAAGTGATATGATTATTTATGGTAAAGGCAAATATGACAACTTAAATTATGTTTCTATGTTGTTGAATCTAATTATTGTCATATACTAATGTTTTTAATAAATTTCTTTGTTAAGTTTAAAATTTGTTGTTTTCAGTTGAGTCAACACATTTAGTCACTACTCATCATAAGAAAATAATTAGAAATAGTAGTAGGAAGACAATAAAAAAAAAAAAAAAAAAAGAAAGAAAGAAAGAAATTGCGAAATGTAGAAATGGGATTCAAAGTGATTAACCTTAGTACTTTGATTATTCGCACTTAAAACTTAATAAAATTAAGTTTTGCTTAAGATTCCCATTGTATTGGAGCAATGACTGGGACTGGGTGGCAGTGATTATCACTACGTGGCACTAGTGCCACCTACTTTCTATGTTAAAATATGCACTGGTGTAAACTCGTAAATCCAAAATTGCAATGATCGCGGCAATTTCGAATTTTAGAGATTTGTGAAAATTGGTTTCAGATAATATAAGAAACATGCCACATGCCATGTTTACTTTTTAAAAGCAAATTATGATTTTACTGAATCTCCTTATATTATTAAAATCTGTACGCGTGTGTGTGTGTCTGTCTGTGAGAAACGGCTTGACGCAGCAAAAGCTCGGCCGCTAACGGTCGCACGGCCTTCGAACAGGTACCGTCGGACAGAGAATTTATCGCAGATCTGGGTTATCTAATTTGCTAAACGATGCGACCCTAATTAGCGGAGATATTAATTAAAATGTCGACCATTGTCTAACGAAAAATGACCCAGAATTCATGATTAAATGCTTAAAAAGCTACATTTTTACGGAAAAGGTGGAAAATAAATTAGAAATATCAGTCGTATTGATACAAACAAGATACCATTGGAAAGGGCTTTTTTTTCTTAAACCGATGGTTTAAACGGCTTATCGATCGGACAATTAGATTTTTTTTAAATTAACTAAACTATAAAAAAATATTGGCAACAAATCACAAGAATCTTAGTTTTGCAGACTTTTCGTCTACAGCAGTCTTCAACGGAAACACATCTGGTATTTAATGAAGTCACTTGCTTTCGTACTGGGATTAAAAATTACAATTTTCTATTTTCTTCAATTTTTCAAAATTCACACATTTCGCTTAGTGTACAATCTTAACACCACAAAACAAACTTGCATTTCAAATTTCATCGATTTTGACCATTAAACAAAAGATTTACATTTTAATTGCAAATTAAATTTTATCTTTACACGCCGGACATTTTATCTGTCGAAAGACGATAGTCTACAGCCTTGAATGGAAAGAGGTGTCCAGATTACGTTTTCTTTTGTATCTCAGCTACTAATTAAAATAATTTCATAAGTAATGCATCATTAGAAAAAGCTTTTTTGAATTGGAATCGAACAGTGGAATACAGAAATTTCTACCGCCAGATGGCGCTATAATATTTTCAAATTTCAATATTTCATTTTCTAATCATGATAAAATTACTCTTAATACATCATTCGAAAGATATTTTAAAGTTCTTTTAAATTATCGAAAGTTTTCACCAGATTTACACGTTTTGAGGTGTCCTGAATCAATTTTCTATTATGGCGCTGTAATATTTTGAAATTTCAATTTCTAATTATGATTAAATTATTTTTTATACATCATTCGAAAGATATTTTAAAGTTCTTTTATATTATCGAAAGTTTTCACCAGATTTACACGTTTTGAGGTGTCCTGAATTAGTTTTCTTTGTATCTTAGCTACTAATTAAAATAATTTCATAAGTAATACATCATTAGAAAGCGTTTTTGAATTGGAATGGAACAGTGGAATACAAAAATTTCTACCGACAGATGGTGTTGTAATATTTTCAAATTTCAATATTTCAATTTCTAATTATGATTAAATTATTTTTAATACATCATTCGAAAGATATTTTAAAGTTCTTTTAAATTATCGAAAGTTTTCACCAGATTTACACGTTTTGAGGTGTCCTGATTACATTTTCCTTTGCATCTCAGCTAATTGAGTTAGACCGTTCAAAATTGGTATACGTAGGTTAATTAGGAGGGGCTGAAAGGGTGGGGAAGAGATAGGCGGGCACCGCGCGCGGATCCCCTAACTTGTGCACGCAGCGCGCACGGGACTGCGCGGCCGAAGGCAGTGGGGACCAGGTCCGACTTTTTAACCGATGAGAAATGATTTTTTTCATTTTCTTTTCCTAAGAATAAAAATTTGATTTGAGAAAGAGTATATGCGCGCAGCGCGCGTATACCTTCACACGTGCGCGCGCAGCACGCATGGGTTTGCCCTGCCGAAGGCAGTGGGGACCCGGTGTGAGTTTTTAACCAATCAGAAATGATTTTTTTTTAGGGGGCACTTGTGCGTGCGCAGCGCGCACGTGACTGCGCTGCCGAAGGCAGTGGGGACCCGGTCCGACTTTGTACCCGATGAGAAATGATTTTTTAAATTTTCTTTTCTTAAGAATAAAAATATGACTACAGGAGGAATATGTGCGCGCAGCGCACGTATACCTTCACACGTGCGCGCGCATGGGTCTGCGCTGCCGAAGGCAGAGGGAACCCGGTGCGAGTTTTTACCCGATCAGAAATGATTTTTTTAGGGGGCACGAAAGGTCAGGGAAGGTATACGCGCGCGCAGCGCGTATACCCCTTAAGTTGTGCACGTGCCGCGTGCACGGGACTGCGCTGCCGAAGGCAGTGGGGACCCGGGCCGACTTTTTACCCAATCAGAAATGATTTTTTTAAATTTCTTTTTGTTAATAGTAAACCTATAGTTTGCCGTTTTTTTCTTATCGTTATGCTAATTAAATATATTAAAAATTAATCACTCTTAAAATAAAGCTTAAAGAAAAAAAACGTTAGTTGAAAAAAATTAAACATTTATTAAAAATCCTAATTTCCTTTTAATATATTTTCTACTTACCAGGAAAATAAATATATCGTTCAATGAAATGCTATATTAAGGAGCTTTCAAATTTAAATCATCCATTTGAATTTTTCAAACGCGAAACGTAAACAATAGCTAACCTTCCGGAAGTTCCGACTGAGCCGAGTTTCAAAAATTTGCATAAAACATCTCTAAGAACGATAGCCGAAGTCTACGCACGCGCCGCGACGTACGTCCGGAAGATCACTTCGTTTCTCCCGCGAAACTATAAATAGCGAACGGCGATGGTAGTGGGTGTTCGCGGTTGCCTTTGCGGTTGCTTTTACCTTTGCTCTTGCCCCTGCCATTGTTCATTTTTCGCCGATGCCGACTTCATAAGATATCGCCGTAATATGTGGCGTTTATTTTTTATATTCAAATAAAATCTTTTCATTTTTAGTTAGTTATAACTCACGTTACTCCTTTTTGTGAGTTCGAAATTTAAATGAAATTTATAGGTGTTCATATCGCGACAATAACAAGTGGAAACAAGAACGTCACGTCTTCTACATAAGTGTCACCAGCTCTTTCTAATGGCACGTAGTAGTCTTTTCTGCAACCTATATGGGAAATAAAAATATGTTAAATATTGTCTTCGTACTCACCTTGTTTGTCATCCAGCATCTGCTTTGGTATGTTTGTTATATATAAAAAGTATTTGTCTACTTCAATTATCTTATTGTTATTCATATAAACTTATTGTTATATTTATATAAACTTTTTTTGAATTTATTGTTTCAATTAAAATACAAATTAAATTAAAATTTGTTATGGTCATTTATTTAACAATTTCTACATATTTATCTTTCAGCATATTTACTTACTCTAGCTTCCATGTATCTAATTCATTTAATTAACTTTAAATGTTGTTACGCTGGTGTTTACGTCTAGAGTAGGCTCCTCTGCTAATTCACTTAGCCTTGGATCTACTTCACACCAGCTAACAAGAGAAATAAAAAGTGGTTATGGGCCTTTCCTTTTTCAGCATGTAAATATGCTGGCCCTTTCATAAATTAATGTTTTTCTGTTTTGTTTGAAAAATAAATTGAAAGTTAAATTTTTTGCATTTATAGTAAATTTTTGAAACAAGAAATTGTTTGAATTTAGATTAAAAGTTGTTTAATGTTAATAAATGAAAATCTTGAATGTTTTGTTTAATTTAAGTAATAATGACCATTTTTTTGCATATTGTTGAGGGAATATTGTAAAATTTTTTTCAGTAAAGTAGAAAAAAAAACTTTTTGAAATTTCATATATATATATATTTGAATAAATTTTCAAGTCATAAATGAATTTACCGAATGTTTAATTCGGGGGGGGCAAAGGTTTTTATAAGAAAAATTGTGATATTTTTGATATATTATATTTTTAAATTGTTTGAACCATAATTATACAATTTTTTTTTACTCAAAAATGGCTGTCAACAATTTACATTCTATTCCCAAACTGAATGCGATTAATTTCGAGGAATGGAGGAGTGACATTAAATTTGTTCTTCTTGACCGGGGACTCTGGGACATAGTTGTTGGTACGGAAACAGCCCCAGTTTTGGCTGATGACAGAAGCAATGCTTCTGCTGTTAATAAATTTAAGTCTAGAGCTAATGCTGCTTTAGCTGCCTTATACTTAAATATAGAAACTGAGTATAGGAAAATTGTAGAAAACGAGGATGACCCCGTAAAGGCATGGAATTTAATTAACAAAAGTTTTGTTCCAGATACTCGTGCACAGCACATGAGTTTATTTTCTGAGCTGTGTGATTGCAAAATATTGCCTGGTGAGGGTGTAAATGTCTTTGCGTCCCGGGTCATGAGGATATTTAAACAAATAGAAAATTCTAAGGGGGGACTGACGGAAATTTTTGCATCTTATCAATTGTTACGTTATCTCCCATCATATTTCGACGGTATCATTCAAAACATACTGAGATGGGAAGATGATAAATTTACATTCAATGAAATTGTAACTTGCTTAGTAGCCGAGGAAACTAGACTAAATTTAAGAAATAAAGATAATGAATTAAGTAAAGCTAAAATTTCTGCTCAGTTTTCTCATCTAAATGATACAGGTAAAAATAAGCTTCTAAAACAAAAATTAATTTGTACATTTTGTCATAAGAACGGCCATGCTAGACAAAATTGTTTTTCTCTCAATAGAAGTAGAAATGTTGACTTTAAACCCTCTTTTCAAAACCAAAACTTACCTTCTCAGAATTTCAATCCTAAGAAATCCTTCCAATCAAGAGGTAGGCAGAGTCGAAAAAAATCTTCATATCAATCTAGATCAAATTCTAAGACCCGTAATAGCAGTAGGGATTCAAATTCATCTTACTACATTACTGAGGCCAGTTTAGCTCAGCAAACAAATGAATCAGATTGGATATTCGATTCAGCCGCGTCTCATCATTTTAGTAAAGACCGTGAACTTTTCACATCATTTAAACCTCAACAAAATGAAGAAATGGCTGTAGCCATGGAAGGCATCACTTTGCCAATCGAAGGAAAAGGAGACATTAAATTGCGTTTTGGCCAAAGAAATTTTACTTTAAAGGGAGTGATGTATTCATCAAAGCTTAGGAGAAACCTTATATCAGGGCCACAACTTGACAAAGAAGGTCTACAGTTTATTGGGGGAAGAGGCGAAGTCAAAATTACGTCCAATGATAATATAATGTTCAGAGCAAAATTAAAAGGTGGTGTTTATCGTGTCCAAGCAAAAATCCCAAAATCTATAAAACAACATGTAACTTTCGAAGCCTCCACAACATCTTCAAAAGAACAGGAAGTTCTAAACCTGTGGCATAAGAGATGCGCTCATGTAAATCCTCAAACTTTGACGCATACAAGTAATAAGAGGGGTGCAAAGGGATTACCATTCTTAAAGGGACATACAGAATTTTTTTGTGAAGATTGCAGGTTGAATAAATTTAAACGCACTTCATTTAAATACAGAAACTTTGTTCGATCCAAGAGACCCTTAGAACTGTTATATACAGATGTTTGGGGACCATGTCAAGTAAGAGGCAAACATGGAGAACGATATTTTCTATCAATCATGGACGATTATTCCCGTAAAGTATTCATTTATCCTATAGTCCAAAAATCTGAAGTAGCTGAAACCTTAATTAATCACATCAAAAGGGCAGAAAGATTTATAGGTAAACCTTTAATAGCTATCCGCTCAGATAATGGAACAGAGTTTGTCAACAAAGAATTTTCAACATTTTGTCAGGAAAAAGGCATCAAACATGAACTAACAAACACGTTCACGCCAGAACAAAATGGTGCTATTGAACGTTATAACCAAACTGTTATTAATGGAGCCCGTACATCATTATATGAAAGTGGTTTAGACTTTTGTTTTTGGCCAGAAGCCGTTTCACATTTCAATTATGCCTGGAACAGACTATGCCATAAAGATTTTGAAAAATCACCATTTGAATTGTACGGTGGAAGAAAACCATCAATCAGACATCTTAAACCATTTGGATGTGTAGCTTATGTAGGACTGGCAAAACAAAGAAGACAGAAACTGGATCCAAAAGCTGTGAAAGGTTATCTAGTTGGATATGCACACCATGCAAGAGGATACCGTATTTGGATCCCAGAGCAAAATAAAATAGTAGAATCTTTAAATGTGACATTTAAAGAAGATCGTTTGTTCAAAACAGAAGCAAGTGGAGCAGTGCTGGGCACCATCAACCAGCATTACACAATTCAAGATGTATTTCCAAAGGATAGTGACGATGATTCTGATGAAGAGGCTGTTGACGAAACTCCTGAAATAGAGTCCAGCGTACCGTCTGAATTATCTGACACTGAGGAATCCTCAGATGATGAAAAACCTGTTCAATCATCTCAATTAAAAAACATAAAGTTTGAAAGAAAACAAGTTTTAAGAGGAGATAAATCCAGAACAGACGTATACTACTATCCCGAAAATACAAGAACAAGATTAAGATCCCATAGAGACGTTAGAAAATATTGCCAAGAAAACAAAATCAAGTATGACCCCACTAAATTTTCATTCACTCCAATAGAAGAATCTGACTCAGACACAAGTGCCAATTTTTGTCATAATTCCTCTTGACTAGAATTAATTATACCAAGAACTTTCAAACAAGCCCAAAAATCAGACCAATTTCAAGAATGGCTAGAAGCAATGAAAACCGAAATAAAAACCATCCAAGAACGAAAGGTTTGGCATCTTGTAAAACCTCCTCAAAATAAGCAAATAATTGGATGTCGCTGGGTATATGCTATAAAACGAGATGAAGAAGGTCGAATTGCTAAATTCAAGGCAAGGCTTGTAGCTCAAGGTTACGCTCAAGTAAAAGGCGAGAGTTACGAAGAAACTTTTAGTCCTGTTATAAACTTCGATCTAATTCGTTTTTTCTTTTCACTTTTGGTAGTGCAGCACAAGTGGAATCACGTACAATGTGATGTCACTGGCGCATACCTATATGCTCCGCTAGAAGATGAAATATACATGCAGCAACCACCTGGTTTTATTAAACAAGGAGAAGAGAAGTTAGTTTGCAAGCTCGACAAAGCTCTCTATGGCCTTCACCAAAGTGGACGAGCCTGGTTTTACGAAATTGACAGAGTTTTATCAAATATCGGTTTTATTAAATTTACTTCTTGCAACTGTGTTTATACATTCAAATTTCAAGTTATCCTATTATTATATGTTGATGACATGGTTTTATTTGGTAAAAGTAAAATGTTTTTAGAGGAAGCCATTAATTTTTTAAAACAAAAATTCAAATTAAAAATTTTGGGAAGGACAAAGAAACTACTTGGAGTAGAATTTGTTGAAATTGACTCAAAGCTATTCATTCATCAAGAAAGCTATATTCAAGAAATATGCAGTCGTTTTAATAATTTTAACCCTCCAATTTCATCCTTACCAATCAGCAAAGGCTGTATTTACTCAAAATCAAGCTGTCCTCAAACCAAAGAAGAAACCAAAGAAATGACAAAGTATCCATATCGCAATATTCTAGGGTGTTTATCATATTTATCTAACAGAACAAGACCTGATATAGCATATGCCGTCAATATCTATAGCCAATTCCAATCGAATCCAGGAATTCATCACTGGAATGGGTTGATCAAACTACTGGGATATGTAAAGAAAACCAGCCAATTAAAATTAAAACTTTCATGTGCTGATTCACAGATCGTAGCCTACACAGACGCCGACTTTGCTTCAAATCGTGATGATCGGACATCCATAGGTGGACAAATAGTATTTCTAGATAATAGCCCCATCAGTTGGAGGACCTTTAAAGAGAAGGCTGTTAGTTTATCCACTATGGAATCTGAGTTCATTGCCGCTACAGAAGCAGCAAAAGAAATTGTCTGGCTAGATCGAATTCTAGAAGAATGCCAAAGCATGAAGATTATAAAAAATAAGAAAATCTCAAAATTACTAATTGACAATATGGCTGCCATAGACTTTATTAAATCTCCTATAGAGAATAATAGAAGCAAACATATAGAGGTCAAACTATATTTTATTAGAGATCTTGTTATCAAAAATATTTTTGAATTAGTTTTCATTCGTAGCAAATTAAATTTGGCTGACATATTTACTAAGCCACAAACTAAATTTGAATTACAAAAATTTGTGAAAAATCTTTTCTTCGAAAATGTTTCAAAAGTTAATCTTAAATTTTCAATTTCAAATTTTTCTATGAATTTATAAAATTTAAAAATGTAAATTTTCTAAAATTTTCTTTATGAATTCAAATCCTTAATGAATTCAAACTTTTTTTTAAGAATTCAAAATTTATGAATTCAAAAATTTAAACTTTTCTATGAATTCAAATGTTTCCTTGAATTCGAGGAAAAAAAAAAATTCAAATTTTGCAAGTTAAGCAAAATCTTTCCAGGTTTAGGCTGGAAGTTTTTTTGAGAATTTCAATTCTCATTCTTCTTTTGACAGTAAGTCAATTTTTGTTTATTCAATTGCTCACAGCAATTTTTTGTTAATCTCTCTCTCTCCTCTCCATTCCCGAAATAATCCATTCTGTTCTTTTTGTTAAGTATTTGTATGTAATTTATACTTTTATATTGTAAGAAAGAATTGTGTTTATACATATATTTATAATATTGAATGTGATTATACTCATGTTATATTTGTTGTTAAACTTATTATACAAATAATCCATTGTATGAATTTCTTTTCTACAGTTTTTTTTTTTAAAGAGCATGTTAAAAATCTTTTCAAAACTGGAGGAGAGGTTTGAGTAAACAGGTATATGTTATTTGTGTTTCAAAAACAAATTGTTTTGTAGATCACCTCTATCCAGATATTGATCTCTGTTGCTGTGCAGCTGAAGATTAAACCTAATTGTTTTTTTTAGTTCTGAAGAAACTGTTAAACTGATTAGTCACAGTCGTATGATTATGTAATTTGTGCAAAGTTTTGCTGGATGTTTTTTTTATTAACTTTCTTAAGCTTAAAAGTGCAAACGATAAGAGGGGGGGCCTTGTTAATAGTAAACCTATAGTTTGCCGTTTTTTTCTTATCGTTATGCTAATTAAATATATTAAAAATTAATCACTCTTAAAATAAAGCTTAAAGAAAAAAAACGTTAGTTGAAAAAAATTAAACATTTATTAAAAATCCTAATTTCCTTTTAATATATTTTCTACTTACCAGGAAAATAAATATATCGTTCAATGAAATGCTATATTAAGGAGCTTTCAAATTTAAATCATCCATTTGAATTTTTCAAACGCGAAACGTAAACAATAGCTAACCTTCCGGAAGTTCCGACTGAGCCGAGTTTCAAAAATTTGCATAAAACATCTCTAAGAACGATAGCCGAAGTCTACGCACGCGCCGCGACGTACGTCCGGAAGATCACTTCGTTTCTCCCGCGAAACTATAAATAGCGAACGGCGATGGTAGTGGGTGTTCGCGGTTGCCTTTGCGGTTGCTTTTACCTTTGCTCTTGCCCCTGCCATTGTTCATTTTTCGCCGATGCCGACTTCATAAGATATCGCCGTAATATGTGGCGTTTATTTTTTATATTCAAATAAAATCTTTTCATTTTTAGTTAGTTATAACTCACGTTACTCCTTTTTGTGAGTTCGAAATTTAAATGAAATTTATAGGTGTTCATATCGCGACAATAACAAGTGGAAACAAGAACGTCACGTCTTCTACATAAGTGTCACCAGCTCTTTCTAATGGCACGTAGTAGTCTTTTCTGCAACCTATATGGGAAATAAAAATATGTTAAATATTGTCTTCGTACTCACCTTGTTTGTCATCCAGCATCTGCTTTGGTATGTTTGTTATATATAAAAAGTATTTGTCTACTTCAATTATCTTATTGTTATTCATATAAACTTATTGTTATATTTATATAAACTTTTTTTGAATTTATTGTTTCAATTAAAATACAAATTAAATTAAAATTTGTTATGGTCATTTATTTAACAATTTCTACATATTTATCTTTCAGCATATTTACTTACTCTAGCTTCCATGTATCTAATTCATTTAATTAACTTTAAATGTTGTTACGCTGGTGTTTACGTCTAGAGTAGGCTCCTCTGCTAATTCACTTAGCCTTGGATCTACTTCACACCAGCTAACACTTTTCTTAACACTAAAAGTTACTTTTTGTTTCTGTTACTGTTAGTTTTCTTTTCTTAAGAATAAAAATATGACTTCAGAAGGAATATGTGCGCGCAGTGCACATATACCTTCACACGTGCGCGCGCATGGGTCTGCGCTGCCGAAGGCAGTGGGGACCCGGTGCGAGTTTTTACCCGATCAGAAATGATTTTTTTAGGGGGCACGAAAGGTCAGGGAAGGTATACGCGCGCGCAGCGCGTGTATCCCTTAAGTTGTGCGCACGCAGCGCACACGGGACAGCGCTGCCGAAGGCAGTGGGGACCCGGGCCGACTTTTTACCCAATCAGAAATGATTTTTTTTTTTAATTTCTTTTCTTAACACTAAAAATTACTGTTAGTGATTCATTAATTTTAGTGATTCATTTGAAAATACTGACCCGCTAGCGGGCGAAGCCAGCTAGTTAAATAATAAAATAGGAGAAATACACTTTGGAATTTTATTTAAACCTGTATTTTTCACTTGGATGGGGGGGGGGTAATTAAAAGAAGAAAGACAAATATTCTGTGATTTTGTGTAATGTAAATAAATTTTAATATTACCCCTTTTTACAGCAGTGGCAGATTCAGGGGGGGGGGGGTCTGAGTCTTGTCACATTCGTTTAAGGGCACTGTCCCGAAAGCGTTTAGAAATGACGTGCTAGTATAAAACCTATGTAACATTTCTAGAGAGATTTCTCATTCGCATTTTAATATTTTTGAATTCTGTTTTTTGCACATGATAATTGAGTTCAAATCACAGAAACGCCAGTTAAAAAAATATTTGATTTGTGTTATTGTTTGACTGGGATTTTAACTGCAATTTTGGAACTTTGGAAAACTAGGGTATTGTTCTATTTATAACTTTATAATAATAAACCCGTAAAATAGCCTTAAAAATTAAATTGCTCTCGGCAAACCTCGAAGTTTTCAAATACTTTTTTTATATAATTTTCACTAATTTCATAGATCAAAAATCTTTCTAGAAATATTGCGAATTTTTGTGAATATACTGAAAAATTCTTAAAATCTCCGCCTCACATCGGTTCCGCCCTTTCTCTGCTTGATTGATGAGACAGTTTCTACTGTTTTTCACTCCTCTACCACAGTGACACTGCAGGTGGTTTGTATTGTGAGAGGGGATGTTTAGCAGAAAGTAAAGTAAAGAAAAGATTGAGGTATTTCCTCAAAAGTGCACTTCCAGAGTCAAAACATGATTTCGTTTAAACTTCATTGAGTAGTAATTTGTAATTTAAGTTACATAATTTTTAACAGTAGTAATATATATAAATATTAAACAAAATACCTTATTATTCGACTTCGTGCGTTGCAGAAGAGCTCTTTTCGGACGGGGGGGCCCTTCCGTCTTCAGTGTCGTCCGCACTTCGTGGCTGGCAGTCGTAGGTTTGATGTTTTTCCTTAAGTAGGTGCCGCCATATTTCTCCCGTCTCTGCCGACTCGTGGTCATTAATTGCGTCACTATGATGCGCGATCTCTATGCTTTCACGGATGTACGCGTAGGTGGAGTTGTTATAGTTTGCTACTTTTTCTACATTTTCAAAGTCAATTTCTATGTCATCTTCAAAATATTTTCTAGCTAGCGCGGTGGTACAGCGATTAAATTTAATATCGTTTTTATGTTCTTTTACCCTTGTCTTAATCTTCCTTTTGGTGACGCCTATATATTTAAATTCTTTATTTTCTTTATTTTTTACGGGAATTTTATAGATACCTGCAGTTTCGGTGGGGGGGATCGAATCTTTATCGCTTCTTATTAATTGGTATATGTTGGGATTGGGTTTAATGGGAATATTAACGTTAAATTTATTAGCGGTGTGTTTTATTTTGTTTGAGGTGCCTTGATTATAGGGAATAGAAAAGGTGTATTTTGTGGAGGTTTTTTGGGCATCTGGAATATTGTTTAATTATTTTAATCGTTTTCTGTACAGGTGGTTGACTAATGTTTTGGGGTATCCTGCATCGATTGTTAATTTATTGATAAATTTTAATTCTTTTCTTAATTCTTTTTCGTCTGAGCAAATAAGAATGGCACGATTAATATAGCTGCGTATGGTATTAATTTTGTATCTGTAGGGGGTTTTGCTTTTATTACTAATGATTTCGTTACTTGCGGTAGGTTTTCTGTATACTGTGGTTTTGAATTTGTTGATGATTTATCTTTGATGTTTGTTTATCTTTGATGATTTTGACGTCTAAGTAGTTGATTTCCCCGTTATTTTCGTGTTCAAAAGTGAATTTGATATTGTTATCTAATTTGTTTAATTGGTTTAGGATTTCGTCGCTATTGTAATTATCTTTAATAACGGCAAACACGTCGTCAACGTAACGGACCCAGAATTTAATTTTATTTCCTAGTTGTTTGGTGATTTGATTTTCCATAAGTCTTAATTTATATTCTGCAACTATGCCTGATATGGGGGACCCCATAGGGACGCCCATATTTTGTTTGTAGATAGTGTTATTAAATTGAAAATAGCTTTCTTTTAAAATTAGATTACTTGTTGAAATTAGTGTGTTTGCAATGGGTGTTTCATATTTCTCTTTAATTGCATTATTAATGATTTCGGATATTTCGTTTATGTCAATGGAGGGGTACAAATTTACAACGTCGAAGCTAATAAGATAATCATTTTGATGTAAGGAAACTTCTTTTAATTGTTTAATAAAATCTTCAGTTGAGTGTAAACTAGTATGGGAGGGGGGTAGGAGTTCCCTATATATTTTGGTCATGTATTTTTCTAGCGGATACGTTGGTCCTTCTTTCTTATTGACAATGGGCCTGAATTTTGGAGGATTTTTGTGGTCTTTGTAACGTCCAAATAAACGGGGGGTGTTAGGGGCAAAATTATTAATATAGGGAGGTTTGTTATTAGGCCAATTACCTTTTTTGATTAACTGTTGGACTTTATTAATAAGCTTTCCGTTGGGGTCGATTGATAATTTGGTGGCATTAATCTCTTTTATAGTTTCTTGTATTTTATTTTCGTAATCGGTACGATTGAGAACGGCGATTTTGCGTGTTTTATCTGTAAGTGTACAGGTTATATTTCTATTTTTCTTAAGTTGTTTTAGGGTTTTTAGGTCAGCTTGATTAATATTATGGTGCTTGTCTTTTATGTTTTTGCTAATGAGATCGTGGGCAACGTTACGTACAGTATTTTTACATTCGGTCGAGGTTTTATTTATAGCGGTCTCAATTTTGGCTATTGAATCTTTAACATTAATAGGTTGTTCAAGTATGAATTTGGGGCCAAGTTTCAATAATGCATCTTCGTGGCTGTTAAAATTATAATCCGAAATGTTAATATATGGTTGTTCTTTTATCTTTTTCTCATTTAGAAAATCTCGATTAACCCACCCCCTAAGTTTTTTATTGTGTTTTTTAATCGCGATGTTCCTTTCAATATTATTATAGATTTCAATCTTCTTCTTTAATTCATTAAAGCAGTCATTGTCCATTTCACTTTTTGCTAGATCTTCCAATTCATTCTTTATTTTGATATAATTATATAATTCAGATTTTTTACGCTTTATTATCTTGGAAAGGATTTTATTTTCAAAATTTTTGACATCGCGGGAAAATAATTGTCTAAGGGTTTTGTTATGTATTCGAAAATTTTTGGAATATTTTAAAAATTTTTACAATCTTGTAGGAAGTTAATGTTTTCTTTGGTTTTAGTACATTTCTTATTGATTTTCTTTAATTTTGACGCGTTACTTTTATATTTGTTCATTACACGGCTTAAGGCCAGTATCGACTTGGGCTCAAGATCAACGCTCAAAACGTCATTAATCACGCTTCCGACACAAAGAGCCAAATGTCTTGTCATCGGTTGTAGCGTTTTTTTATCAGATTGCGCTGTTACCTCAAAGGAAAGCATGCAAAATTGACAAAGATGTCTATCCCTGACCCACAATTATCTCTGCAGGGGGTTAGATTCCATCCCCGTTCGTGGGCTTTGAGCTACAGTGAGCTAGCCTAACCACATCAAAGGATTCTGAATAGAAAGCGCCCAGTGAGCGCAAATGGAAACCGGACTTTAATGAAGAAGGACGCAATACTAAACCGGGGAGGAGGGGGGAAAGGAAAAAACGGGAAAGAAACAAGGGCAGAAAACGGAATCTATTAAATTATGGCTTCATAAGCCAACAAACTCCCATAAACCGGGTGAACACATTCCAAAAACAAGAATTGTTAAAAAAAAAAAAAAAAAAAAAAAAAAAAAAAACTTGAATAGATCGGTTGAAATGAAATGGTGGTTTAAAAAATAAACAAAGAGAAGCTATGAACTCACAAAATCAATCTCGTTATACAAAAAACGCATTAAACACTGACAATTAAGTCACTAAAGTCCAATGAACTAAATTCATTACCTTTAATTTAAAGCCCATTAAACGGGTAAGAAAAAGAATCCACAATTAAACAGTATAAAAATTTTCCCTATAATAAAATAAAATCCTTTCCAAGATAATAAAGCGTAAAAAATCTGAATTATATAATTATATCAAAATAAAGAATGAATTGGAAGATCTAGCAAAAAGTGAAATGGACAATGACTGCTTTAATGAATTAAAGAAGAAGATTGAAATCTTATATATATTATAAATGTGAATGTCCGTTTATTTGACTGAGTTTCACGCTAAAACTGCTCGATGGATTTGGATAAAATGTGTTATGGAGATAGCTTATACCCTAACTTAAAAAGTTGGCTACCTTTTATTCCGAAAAAAAAATTGTTTTTGCGATTTTTATGCATAAAATAGCAATTCTGTAAGCTAATAATAGCAAAAAATTAGCCATTTAAATTTATCCATAATTTAATTGTTGCCAAAAAAAAAAAAAAAAAAAAAAAACAATTTATTTATTTTTTTCAACAGGAAAATAAATACATTTATCTAAACGTGAACGATAAAAAATTATAAAAAAAAATTATGCATCTCACAAAAACTGACGTCATTTTTAATTAAAAATTTCTTTTACACATTGATAAAGTGCTAATACGCAAGCGAAGTGATGACGTCACTGGCCGTTCATGGATGCAAGAAAAATATTTCCTATGTTAAACGTCCATTGGATTTTTTTGTAAAAAATTATTAAAAATCGAAGAAAATTATTTCCCGATTTTAATCCCCATATTTAGGTATAGGTATGTATTAATTATTATGTCCATGCGTTAGATTAAGTTATTTTTGTTGTAAAATTGACAAAATTTGAATTTTTAATTTCAAAACTCTAGGAAAAAAAAATGGCAAATTTCCATATTCGATTGAAAACACAAACATTTCATTTCAAAAGATGATATTTACACAATAAATATCCAACTAATATACTAATTAAAAGGAAAATGATAAATATTCTATCATAGTTTGAAGTAAAATTTGTTTTCAAATGTCTAAATAAAGTATCTGATATAAGATACTAATATGTTGCAGCGGAATGGATTTGATATCGGTCATCCTTAGCAGAAAAAAAAAATATCGACGAATTATTTGACGAACATAATTTAATTCCTTTAAAAAATCATGGTTATTTTAACAACTTATATTAAGAGAGTAATGAATAATATGAAACAATATTTCGTACAATGCATATTACGAAAATATACATCTGGCAGGCATATTTTCGTATTACGTTTTTGATCACTAAATACAATAAGCGCCAAGAACGACAGAGTTTTGAAATTTAAAATTAAAATTTTGTCAATTTGACAGCAAAATAACTCAATCTAACATATGCACATGATAACTAATCTATACTAATATTATAAATGCGAAAGTTTGGATGGATGTTTGTTACTCAATCACGCCACAACGACTAAACGGATCTGGATGAAATTTTGTACAGAGATAGATAATAGTCTGGAATAAGACATAGGCTTCTATTTATACCGGAAAAAATGTAAATTTTTAATTAATCTTCTATATACAAGGATGGAACACGGGCGCAGAATTCATACAACTATCAATGTACGAAAACTTTCTACTTCTTAAATCAACGATATCATAAGTAGAGAAATTCCTTAAACAAATTCCGGTATGAATTCTGCGCCCGTGTTCCATCCCTGTATATAATATAAATATTTCTTCTATAATAAAACTTTAAAATAATTTATTTTAATTTTTAATTGTTGCCAAAGAATATTTCACGCGAATAATAATAAAAAAAATAAATATTAAATTTGCTTAGGCACATGACAACATAACGTCATTATCAAAATTAAATAATAAGAAAATGAAAGCTAATTCAGATCTCTATTAAAGAGCTTTATTAGTTGATAATCCTGGGTATATTTTTAATTTTAATACTGAAGTAGATAGGACATTTTTCGCCAAGGACTCTATTTTTGTGACAGCAACCTTAAGCCAAGTAGTCCATAAAAAATATAAACAAATCTGTACTTATAAAAGAGTAAACTCAATGATTCACTGACTCAACACTGCCATGACGATTCTGTGGAAAAGAGAGTCACAAATTTTAGTGACCAGGTTGTTTTTCGGAGCCTGACCCCCAACTAAGACGGAATTTTGCAAAATACCCCCCCCCCCCCCTGTCTCCCTTGGGGGGCAGAAGGCTTATCTCGGCTCCAAATTTCTTAACGGTGAAGAAATTGTAGATGGAAAGACCAGACTTGAGTACAAAAAAATTACTTTCTGCGATTTTGGATTTTTAAGGGGGGGGGGGGGGAAGGGAAAAGGTTTTGAAAGAAGGGTACTCAACACACGGGGAAATCGAACTGAACACACACTACAAAGGGATTTTATGAAATTCCACCCTACCGCCCTTTGGAGAATGGGGGGCAAAAACATGTATTCATGCGTAACGCTGCACTAAATTATCTAAGGTTGGACATTTTTTATGTAAGGGACGATTATATGTATCTAACTCATAGTATGAAGAGATTTTGCGAAATTCCCTCCTTTAAGAATGGGGGGAGAGATTTAAAAAAAAAAGTTTTAAAGCATAACTCAGCTTTAAATAATTTCATGATCTCAATTTTTTGATGTGTCGGTTAGGTATGTGTATGCAACATGCAATATAAAGTAATTTTGGAAATTTACCCCCCCCCCCCCCCTTCTTCTTGGGGCGGGCGGGGCAAAAACCACATTTTGAAGCTTAAATCCGTCCAAATTACCTAAGAATGGCGAATTTTGGTGTGTGGGTGTTAATTATGTGTGCGAAATATGCACTTTGATGAGATTTTGAAAAACTTTCAACTGTAACCGCGAGGGAGGGGGGGTAAGAAGCAGGTAAGGGACTGCCGAAGGCATTGGGCAACTTAAAATTAGATTTTGACGGATTACAATGATTTTTTTTTTTTTTTTTAAGATATTTTATTATTATTAATGATATGCTGTTTTGGGGATTCATTTCAATATAATGACCAGCGAAGCGGGCAAAGCCTGCTAGTCTATAATAATATTGAAAGGAACATCGCGATTAAAAAACACAATAAAAAACTTAGGGGGTGGGTTAATCGAGATTTTCTAAATGAGAAAAAGATAAAAGAACAACCATATATTAACATTTCGGATTATAATTTTAACAGCCACGAAGATGCATTATTGAAACTTGGCCCCAAATTCATACTTGAACAACCTATTAATGTTAAAGATTCAATAGCCAAAATTGAGACCGCTATAAATAAAACCTCGACCGAATGTAAAAATACTGTACGTAACGTTGCCCACGATCTCATTAGCAAAAACATAAAAGACAAGCACCATAATATTAATCAAGCTGACCTAAAAACCCTAAAACAACTTAAGAAAAATAGAAATATAACCTGTACACTTACAGATAAAACACGCAAAATCGCCGTTCTCAATCGTACCGATTACGAAAATAAAATACAAGAAACTATAAAAGAGATTAATGCCACCAAATTATCAATCGACCCCAACGGAAAGCTTATTAATAAAGTCCAACAGTTAATCAAAAAAGGTAATTGGCCTAATAACAAACCTCCCTATATTAATAATTTTGCCCCTAACACCCCCCGTTTATTTGGACGTTACAAAGACCACAAAAATCCTCCAAAATTCAGGCCCATTGTCAATAAGAAAGAAGGACCAACGTATCCGCTAGAAAAATACATGACCAAAATATATAGGGAACTCCTACCCCCCTCCCATACTAGTTTACACTCAACTGAAGATTTTATTAAACAATTAAAAGAAGTTTCCTTACATCAAAATGATTATCTTATTAGCTTCGACGTTGTAAATTTGTACCCCTCCATTGACATAAACGAAATATCCGAAATCATTAATAATGCAATTAAAGAGAAATATGAAACACCCATTGCAAACACACTAATTTCAACAAGTAATCTAATTTTAAAAGAAAGCTATTTTCAATTTAATAACACTATCTACAAACAAAATATGGGCGTCCCTATGGGGTCCCCCATATCAGGCATAGTTGCAGAATATAAATTAAGACTTATGGAAAATCAAATCACCAAACAACTAGGAAATAAAATTAAATTCTGGGTCCGTTACGTTGACGACGTGTTTGCCGTTATTAAAGATAATTACAATAGCGACGAAATCCTAAACCAATTAAACAAATTAGATAACAATATCAAATTCACTTTTGAACACGAAAATAACGGGGAAATCAACTACTTAGATGTCAAAATCATCAAAGATAAACAAACATCAAAGATAAATCATCAACAAATTCAAAACCACAGTATACAGAAAACCTACCGCAAGTAACGAAATCATTAGTAATAAAAGCAAAACCCCCTACAGATACAAAATTAATACCATACGCAGCTATATTAATCGTGCCATTCTTATTTGCTCAGACGAAAAAGAATTAAGAAAAGAATTAAAATTTATCAATAAATTAACAATCGATGCAGGATACCCCAAAACATTAGTCAACCACTTGTACAGAAAACGATTAAAACAATTAAACAATATTCCAGATGCCCAAAAAACCTCCACAAAATACACCTTTTCTATTCCCTATAATCAAGGCACCTCAAACAAAATAAAACACACCGCTAATAAATTTAACGTTAATATTCCCATTAAACCCAATCCCAACATATACCAATTAATAAGAAGCGATAAAGATTCAATCCCCCCCACCGAAACTGCAGGTATCTATAAAATTCCCGTAAAAAATAAAGAAAATAAAGAATTTAAATATATAGGCGTCACCAAAAGGAAGATTAAGACAAGGGTAAAAGAACATAAAAACGATATTAAATTTAATCGCTGTACCACCGCGCTAGCTAGAAAATATTTTGAAGATGACATAGAAATTGACTTTGAAAATGTAGAAAAAGTAGCAAACTATAACAACTCCACCTACGCGTACATCCGTGAAAGCATAGAGATCGCGCATCATAGTGACGCAATTAATGACCACGAGTCGGCAGAGACGGGAGAAATATGGCGGCACCTACTTAAAGAAAAACATCAAACCTACGACTGCCAGCCACGAAGTGCGGACGACACTGAAGACGGAAGGGGCCCCCCGTCCGAAAAGAGCTCTTCTGCAACGCACGAAGTCGAATAATAAGGTATTTTCGCCACTTTTTGTGATCATTAAAAGATTCTAAAAATCGAGCGACGATAATCGAAGCCTTGTGATTTCCAATCTTTTTCCATCCATGGCATAAATGTCAATGTTCATTTTAAACTTGCTTTATTATATTCTACAACCTACAAAGAAGTAGAATTGTTTAATATATCGCACTTATATAATTTTTGGACCCCCCCCTTTCCCTCCCCTTAACGATCCATGATCACACAGCTTATAGAAAGCTTTATAATTTCTAATCATTCTCCATTTCCTGCAAAAATATAAATATCTATTTTAAACTTACTTTATTAGATTCTAGAATCTGTAAAGAAGTAGAATTGTTTAATATCTCTTCCTCATAATTATTGTAATCCCCCCCCCCTCCAACGATTGGCAATTACATGCTCCACTGAAACCTTGTGATTTACAATCTCTCTCCATCCATAACATAAGTGTAAATATTCATTTTAAACTTTCTTTATTAGATTCTAGAACCTACAAAGAAGTATATAGATGTCCCCCCCACACACACACACACATGTGCGCTCCATTTCAACTAGCAGTTAATGATAAAATGTCCTGCGAAGCACAATCTATTCCTATTATTATCTCCATAGTATTTAATGTACATTTAACCCATTTAAGATATTTGTCAAATGTGTGTATCAAAGTTTGATTTGGCTTAAATGTGTATTTTTCAAAAACATTTGTAGTATTTGCTTTCTTTTGAGTAGAAATCTTCCTTTTTCCTTCCCATTTTAAAGTAGAAATCTCCCTATTTTTAAAGCTACAAATTTGGCAGCTATGTAAATTATTTTTAATGAAGCAGCTAAGTTTCCATATCTATACTTTTTAAGAGGAAATATTTTAACTCTATTGAAATAAAATCATTTAAAAAAGTGTGTCTTTAGAAATAAGAAAAAAATAATAAAACTGCTAGCTGTATTTACACATGACCATGTAAGAGTTGTGATGATTATGAATCAGCTGATTCATTTACTAGAAAATATCAATGTGAACTGTGAATGATAACAGCTTATTCCACTTAAATAAATTGAAAAGAAAAGTACTACTGAATTATCTGAAAGATAAAAACCTTTGCTGTTATTATTCCAGCCCTAAGCAAATTTTAATTTAGGATTTTTAAAAAGAGTGTAATTATAAATTACAATTTCAGTGTCCCTGTGTTAATTTTATTATTATATGTATTTCTTATTTTCATATTTTTCTTGCAATTATACCGCAAAATGGTGACAATGCTTTTTGCAGTCTGAAAGAAATAGTCTTATGTGAAAAGTGGCCACTAACTTAAAAAAATAAATAAAAAATGTGTATAAAACCTTTCATTTTAACTGCCATTCTAAATAATGTTTGATATCAAATTAATATAGTTTCATTGAACTAATTAATTAAAAATAATACAGAAAACATGGACACATTTTTGAAAAAATCGCTTTTCTAAAACAAATCTTGTGAAGGGCTCATTTCATAAATCTGAATTTTGTGAAGGGTCCTCTTTTATGGATTTGAATTTTGTGAAAGGTCCCCTTTTATGGACTTGAATTTTGTGAAGGGTCCTCTTTTATGGTGTGGAATTTTGTGAAGGGGCAGTAAAGAGGACCCAGTTTCTGCCTGGATCGACCCCTGATATCAAAAGCTATTTTTAAATGCACGTGAATGATTTTACAGAACGCTCATCCCACAACGGTAAAAAAAAAAAAAAAGTTTTCCTTTGCTGTTGAATAATTGCGCATCCCCGTCTTTGATTTTTTGTGTAATTTACACACAATAGCACATATGTGACATTGCTACAGTATTAATTTTACTCCATTTACCAACTTTTTTTATACCTCGTTTCTCATTTGTAACTTCACCACATTAGAAAACTAGGAAATTGCATATATGTTGATCCAGAAAATGTTAAGTCAAATTGTTAAAAGATAATAAAAATATATAAATAAATTACATTTAAAATAAGTAAAAACTTAAATGCACACAAGATAGGGCTTGTCGAAATTGTACTATTGGCAATTTTAAACTTTATTAATAATCTGTAAAAATATAGTTTTTTCAAAAAGAAAATGTGATAATTTATTTTAAATTTTATGTTTTCAAAAATCAATACAACAGTAAAATCTTACTGAAATTCTTTATGGATTTAGACCCTTTATAACGGTTCTTGAATTGTATATACAGACATTAATATGTTACTGTAATTACATTTACTCAACTGTTTTATTTCTTCCAGTGAACGCGGCAGAAAAGATAGAAGCTTTGATACAAATACAGACCATTGGCAATTCGTTATGTGATGATGCAATTCGCAGTATTGACACTTTTTAACCTTTTTTGGATCGGAACTCTCCTTTCTCGTCTAGGAATTTAATTTTTTTGTAGGGGAGGGAGACATTAACTACCCACATATGTTTATGGTATTGCAGGAAAATCCTTTTTTGCTTTTTTAAAAGAATGTGGTTTTGGGACCATTTTCCAAATTTCGTATTTTGGCTGGCTTTGATATAGGGCACCCGTTGGCAATTCATTAAGTGGTGATGTGATTCAATGATGCAATTTAGTTATGTGACCCTTTTTACTAGTAATCTTTCTGTATTGGAAGTACGATTTTGTGTCTTGGAAATTTGATTTTGAGCCGACCGATTGAGTTTGAGTGTGTTTATTGTATGGGATTTATTCTTTTCTTTACAGTAGACTGGGGTTTTAAAGGATTTTTTTTCTTCTTTAGAGTGAGATGTTCAAAAAATATAAGTTTTAAACAAGAAATATGTTTAAAATTTGTTTACTTTCTTTTCTTTTTTCATCACCAAGAATGGACTTTGTGAAAGTATTGCACTGCCGAAAATTGATTTTGTGAAAGTATTGCATTGCCGAAAATTGATTTTGTGAAGGTCGAAAATTGACTTTGTGAAAGTGCAGCAAAGGGGCACAAAATTCGTTCTGGATTAACCCCTGTGGATAGTTTCAAAAAGAGACACCACATTGTGTGAACTGAAGTATGTGGTGTATGAGTAGAAATCAAAACTGATTTAAGATTATGAACTTCAAAATGGGATTGTTTTTTGTGCAGTTAAGGAAGAAAATGGTACAGAAGACAGGGACAGGCCTTAACAAATTTTGAAATATTTAGTAGCCAGAAAAACTAGTTGGTGATGGTGAACTCTGCTTTGTTCTGCATCCTATATTTGTTCTCATAAATTTTTCCTACAGGGTACACTATATTCATGTTAAGAGAAATCCCCCCACCTAATAAACTTTCAGTTTGATGCATTTACCATATCTTAATTTGTTAATTAATCTTATTAGGGATAGCTTGTATTTTACTTTTGATGCTATTTTATACTTATTTTCAATGCAATGATGCAAGTTTATGCGAAATCTATCTGCTATATTAACAAAATCTTAAATATAATGAAGATATCTCTCAAAATGAACATTTAAGCAAAATTTTGCTCTATCTTGCCATGTTAAGAAAACTATACATTTTAAATAATTAATGAAGTCTTTAAAGTAGGAAATTATTAGTCAGTGATGTTCTTGCCAATATTTAAAAAGTAATCTGAAAACATCTCTCAAAATGGAGAATTATGCAAAATTTTGCTCTATTCTGAATGCTAAGAAATTTTCCAAGTTGAAATTTCATAGTTAATTAATCTCATACCAGCATCACAACTTACATTTTAAAGCTGGGTTTACATTGTTACTATAAAAATATTTCTTTGAAATTTGTCCAATTCTCACATGTAAAGAAAAATTGTAATTTTCAAATAACTTACGAAGTTTTTGAATTAGAATATTCCCAGTGGCAGAAACACCAAGACATAGTTGCGGTCACAGAAAAACGGCTTGCGAACAGTTTTTGTCTGCACTGATAAAAAAAAATTTTCCACAACTTTCGGATAACAATTCACTTATAAAAAATTTCTGTATCAAAACTATAACTAATACTTTTATTATTTATATTGTGTTGTATCAAACATTGTTATAAAATATTTAATTGAATGAGATGAATTGAATGAATACACAACTGTTTATACTATATTGTTCTGTAGTAAAATTGTACTTGTGTATTGTTGCACGAGATCACCACTGACGTTAAGCCTCCCCCCCCCCCCAGCTCAGCTTTTTGAGTGTAAGCCATTTTCACCCCCTGATTACACACAAATTTTGCAGACAGATTATGAAATTTTAAAAGCCTGTCGCAGACAGCTACACAACTTTCTGCCACTGGAAGAATATTGTAAATAATCAGGGTACTTGCCAGTGTCATAAGTGATATTTAAAAACTGATCTGACATTTGTTCTTGAGATATCATGTACACAGACAAGCACACTAACTGACACTCTATAGACATGGGCGTCAGCACATAGGAGCAAGGGGGGGGCACTTGCCCCCTCCTGGAAAATTCTAATAAGTAAACATTATTTTTTAAAGCTTTAAAACTTATGTTATTAGAATTCAAATGACCAAACGAAATTTATGTCACAGAGCCATTTAGAGTCAAACTAGGGACCCTATATATAGAGAGACTGGACATTGGCGCGCCGGCTTTTTGACGAAATTCTCCATTTTAGTGCCAGTTGCTCCATTGCTTATCATTACGCTGAGAAGAAATTTCGATTATTTTACATCATAATCGAAAAAGAACTTATTTATTATATTTTTACTTTGTTGGAAGATAAATTGCTTTAATTTTAGAATACTTTTAAAAGATAAAAATGCATAATTATTTATTTTATATCATGCTTTAAATACTTTGAATTCTCTTATTGTATGCTGTTTTACGTATTTATTTCCTAAATATGAGATTAATTACATAATTTATTTTCTAGCTATTAGTTTTTAAGTACTGTTTTGCAATATATGTTTAATATGTTAGATCTCAATGTATTTTTCTGATATATTTTAAAATACATATTCAAAATAACTATATAAAAAGATATTTTTTAATTATTTGCTAGTACACAAAATGTATCAGATTTCTTAAAATAAATTGATAAAAATAAAGAAAATAAGGTGTATATTATTTGTTAGCATATGAAATATAAATTTCTTTTAAATAATAATTGCCATAATAAATTTTATAAACAATATTTAAATAAGTTACTATTTTTATTTACATAATATTTAAAAAATAAAAAAAAAATAAAATAAAATAAAAATTAATGAAATAAGCAAATGTAAATAAAATAAATAAAAACATTTTTTTAATTTCTAAAGACATTAGTTAATATTTTTACAAATTATTATTAATTAAATTTTTATTTTTAATATTTAATTAAGTCATTATTATTAATAATGCGTAATTGAAATAAATAAAATATGTATTTTTAGCTTGCAATTTTTTGATTATTAGCTAGTACGCAAAATGTATCAGATTTCTTAAATAAATTGTTAAAAAAAAACAGAAAATAACGTTTATATTATTTGCTAGCATATGAAATATAAATTTCTTTAAAATAATAATTGCCATAATAAATTTTATAAATAATATTTAAATAAGTTATTATTTTTATTTACATAATATTTAAAAAAAAAAATCTAAAAATTAAAAAATCAATGAAATAAGCAAATGGAAATAAAATAATTAAAAACATTTTTTAATTTCTAAAGATATTAGTTAATATTTTTACAAATTATTATTAGTTAAATTTTTATTTTTAATATTTAATTAAGTCATTATTATTAATAATGCGTAATTGAAATAAATAAAGTATGTATTTTTTCAGCTTGTAAAAATATTACGTAAATATTTTTATAAAATAATAAAAATAATTTCTGTTCTAGTTTCTAGTTTTACATTTACTCATGAATTACTTGACAAAAACTAAGATTACCATATATTTGTTAAAAAAATTTCTAACTTTTTCTATATAGAATGTATGTCCTCAGAAAAAATAAGGTAGAATTACTTTCACTAAGGTAGAATTACTTTCACAATCAACGTATTTTGCTTAATATAGAAATATACAACAAAAATTCCTCTGTTTTCCAATCGGAGTTGAAAAAGTAATCATGTCGAAGGTTAAAACAAAATTCGTTTTTCTTAAAATTCTTTTTTTTTCTACGACGAAAAAATTACATATTTATATTCTGCATTACTTTCTGCACAAATTTAGTACAGTTTCCTTTCATTTATGTTGTATAGTAAAGCGTCAATCGCGAAGAAAAAAGCATTACTTTCTACGGGGATCGCTCCGAATTGGCACTAAGATGGCCGACTTTCGGTCAATGTCCAGTCTCTCTCTATATAGGGTCCCTAAGTCAAACTGACCTGACCTGCACTTAAAGTTTGTCTCTAACCTTTCCCGGAAAACAGATTTTAAATCGACAATAAGATTTTCGCGGATTTGTATTGGTTTAGAATAAACTGTATAATTTTTATAAGTAAAATGTTTTATCTTAAATTATACGCATAAAAATTTGTTGTAGTAAATGCTTACACACAGGCTTACTTCATCACCTCAATCGACCAGCCAGCCATTTGAATCTAACTAAATTTTTTAAAATATGCTGAAATTTTGCAATTTTAAGTTTGCCCCCTCCTGAAAAAAATTCTGGCGACACCTCTGTCTATAGATGGATGATACCACATTGATCTTTTGATTCCTTTTTTTTTTGTGATTTGATACTTTAGTGCCAAGTATCAAATTTTGTGAAGGGGGAGGAGTCCTATACTAAAGCTGTTCCACAGTTACATAAAAATAACTATCCTAGAAGCAAATTCGATCAGCAAATGAAAAACTACTATATTTTTTTATTTTCTATGTAATGCTGACTCCAGGCTAATTTGGCAGGGTGCTCTTTTAAACACATAACACCCAGTGGCTCTTTTTTAACCCATTTTAGAATAAAAATAAAAAATTTTAATACCAGGTGGTCTTTTCTGTCACTTGTCTAAAGGTCTTTTAGATACTTTTCTCCCTGACATGTAGTCTCCTAGGAATAGTTTTACAGCATTATTGCAAGAACAAATGCATACAAAACAGATATAAACATAAAAATAATAATTTACTCTTGTCGTGTATAAAAATCACAATATAAAGGACAGCAAATTATATAAATAACATCCTTTTTAAAGATAGTTTGCCATTTTATTGAGTTCCCCCTGGTGCCTTTTTTATTCTAGAGTCAACATTAATATATATGTGTGTGTATACACACACACACAAATAAATAAATAAAAATCTTTACCGATAATTTTTGTTATTTAAACACTAACATTTTACAGTATACATATAACACATGTATCTAGTCAAGCGCACTTTCAAATTTGATTGAACTGGACGTCGTATTGTTTTCCTCGTATGCAATTTGGCGAGAATCGCCCATTTGGCAACTATCGCTTATTCTTGACTAGACCCTAATATATATATATCTGAAAAATGATTTTTCCTTCCTTTATTTTGATTACAAAATGAAGTTTAAGCTCTCTCTATGTAATTGAATTAAACTGTATGGCGACATTTGAATCTCAAATTATTTTTTTATAATAGTTTTTTCTCCAGATACTTCCAGCATTAAAGATTTTAAAATCCATTCAGTCTCTTTCTCTTGTTTTGATGCAAGAATCAATAGATTACCAGCAGTTTTTGATCCACTTACAGGAAGAGCGATTGATGCACTTGTATCAGTAAAATTATTGAAAGTATTACGCATCGAAGGCCTTTTAACTGTGATAGGTGGACCTAAAATATCCAGACTTATTTGATGCTTCTGAAGTAAATCGATGCATACATTACATATATCTTGGTGAAATATTTTTTCTTCCACCAGTTTTCTCATGTACATTGATGCGCAAGATACCAATCCAGCTGTAGCTGCTAAACCACAAAATAGCCTCAGTTTATTACGTGGTATCATGTTAAAAAATGTACCTATTTCTATTAAAAAAAGAAACAATTTGATTAACTTTTTGTGAAAGTTTTAATTTGAATGTGATAAATCAGATTGAAACGAATTTGTTGTTGCAAAAAGATTAGTTCGACTGATGAAGGGAAACCATTGCAAAAAGAAAAGTGCAAACGCAAAGTAAAGTAAACAAATATTTTGATAGGATGGTTGGTCACTTAAAAATGATACGAAATTATTGTTTTATTATAAAATTGTAATTCATGGTATACCACAAGAGTTAAAACAAGTTCTTTTCTTCTTATTATTGTTTCAGTTTTGTGATGCAAACTTTTGCTTTTTCCTTTCTTGATAATTTTTAAAGGCTACGTTCACTTTCACTTGAAACATTTTCCCCGGCTTTTCCAAAAATGACGTCACGAATTATCAAAGCTTCATACTAGAACTCCTACATAGACAGGCTGACTATTTATTATTGGTGGTTTTTCTGCAATAAATTGCACGAATAACTCCAGAAAAGGGCACCGCCTGTTTGTATTTTCTTCTAATCCAGAAAGAAGGAAAAAGTGGATTATAAATTGCAGATGTAACTCGTGGATACCCGGAGCAGGAGCACAACTTTGTAGCGTAAGATTTCCCTTATTTTCAAATTATTTCATTTTATTTTCAAAGTTGTTTGACAAATTTAATATGAAAGTACTGTTTTATTAAGTTATTGTTTTAAATTCTTTTAAAATTAACTTTAATATTACATTTCTTTTAACGTGAAGGGTTGCAGTTTTGAGAATGTTGGCGATGTTCTTAAAATTGCCAACTTGTTTGTTTTCTGATAAGAAGTTCTAGCTCACTTGATCTGTATAGAAGTTTAAAGGCGATAACAACGCTAATCAGGTAACCTAGCTTTTTCTACCGCCAACACTTTCCCAGACGGGATAGAAAATGGCGGACACTGCGCCAGCTCTTATCATATAGGAGTCTTACTTCATACTAAGGCTAAGACTACTATCATATAGTAGTCTTAACTAAGGCACCTCTTCATACTCTTCTTTTTGACTCCTGCTGACGCATCCGCCATTCTCAAAGGTAACATAAGTACATTCTTCTGTTCAGTGTGGATTGCACGTGATTGTTTTTAAACGTATTTTCAGATAATTGTTTATGTGAAATATGGGTGATTGTGTAGCCGTCAATTGTACAAATTACTCTAGTGACAATTTCGATTGTATAAGTTTTCAGTTAATAGAGCAGAATGGAGAAAATGGATTAAAAATAAGTTCTACATTAACATTCTGAAAGGCATTTAAATGACTCATTTACAGATTTAATTTTTAAAAATTGTATTTTTGTAACGATGAAAATAATTATTTGGTTATGAAATTTACTAGGGTTGTTGGCGAATTTTTTGACAGTGTTCGCCAGTGTTTACTAATCTTTAAACAACGTCAGACGCGAACTGATTTTTTTCTCCATTTAAATTCTAACAGAATTTTGAATAAAAAAAAAAAAAAAAAAAAAAAAAAAATACAAGTATAAAATTATGTATTTAAAATCTTAATACTTAATTGCGATTTTCATTAACAATGATTTGAAAAAAAAAAAGAGAGAGAGAGAATATTGTTTGTTACTATTCTTTGCATCAATGATAGCTGAATTTTGCGATTATTTTATGATTTTAGTTACCTATATTTTTATAAAATGAAAATAAATGAATTATGAATGTACTATGAAACCATTAGAAAATTGGACTTAAGATTTTAGGAAACAAACCCAACTAAATTTATATTTCGTTAAACTCAAATGAAGTATTCGAGAAATTAGTTCGTTACCTGATAATTTTGAAATTGTTTCTCTTCTTCTTCTTCTTTTTTTTTTTTTTTTCAATTACAAATAATAATAATAATAAGATGAATTCTTAAATTTAATCTGTTTTAGGGAAATATATAAGTAATTCGAAAATTTTCCCCACTTGTTGTGTTAGAAATGCAGAAACTTTTTTTCTTTTTTATGCATAAAAATCAGGAAAACAATATGTGTATAAATTTTCATCAAAAAATTTTCATTGTAGGAAATTTAACATCAATTTTTTACAAACTCTAATTAGAAATATTTATGAAAATAACTTGTAAAAGAAACTATACCACTGTAGTAATTGCATAAAATGTCATCCCTTCTTTTTAAAAACCACTTCATTATTTTAAATAATTCTTTAAAAACAGAAATTTTTAAAGAAGTTTTCAAACCTTAATTATTTCTCTTCTCAAACTATTACAGGATTATGTACATTGGTTTCCTTAATTCTTCTGCTTATACAATATGGAAATTGGATCCAACATTGTACCGATACATTTATCTTAAGTGCTAATTTAATAAAGAAAGCTTAAGTTTCTTTTCAAATTATGATTTGGCTGCAGTTCTGATAAATTGAAAATTGAATGATAAATTAAAATAATTTTATAAGATTATCAGTATATCAAAGTCCTTAAAATTGCCATTTATATTAAGTAAACAACTTATTATTTGCTTTAGAGATTTCTAATTTGTTTTTTCCCCGCAAAATTCTCAGTTTTTTCCCTTGGTTTTAAATTCCCGGGTTTTTTTCATCTCTAATATTAGGTTGAGTTCACGATACACAGCCCGGGCTTGGGCTTGGGTATGCACATCCCCCGAAAATGACGTCATAACTTTAACCTGGGTAATCGTTTTCGTGAACGCTTTTACCCACTCTCCATTTCCCCACTGTTGTTGTTGACGCTAACAAATCAACCAGACAATTACAAACATGCCGGATTTCGTCGATGTTTTGTGTATATTTTAAGATACCAAAAAGAGGAGTCACAAAAAATAAATAGCTTAATAAAAAGAAATTATCTTCCAAGAATAAGATATATGAAAATTATAAAAGAAATGGATGATTAAGCAAATTTCAGGAGATATTTCATACTAAATCGTGAAACAGAAGCTGTTGTTGGAAGCATGGTATGTTTTTTAAATCGTATTTTCAGACGAATTCTTTTCTTTAGTTTAAATTATTTTATACTGAGAAGTATTTGAGCGGTTAAATCACATTTTCCGGTTTATGTTGGTATTATTTATACAGGTTTCTTTTTTGTATTTTACATTAGATTAAATAGCACTTGTTAATTGTGCAGTTGTACTAGTGTGACTTCGTAATGCATATCAGATTTAACAGATTCATGCTTCGCGTGTTAATTTGGTTTTATGTATTACTATCGTTTGAGAAAAATGTAATTTCCTATAAAATGTACATGCTAATGTTTTTATGTTGAAATTTAAAGAAGTACTAAATTTTATGGATGATCAAGTTTACATTGAAAAGATTGAATTAAAACCGGATACTTTTCATCACGTATATGTTTTATTGAGTCTTATTTAAAAAATAAAATTGTGTTCAATTTTTTAGAATGTTATCTATTTTATAATGTAGTCAACATTCTTTGTTTTATGTAAGTAATTACTTTGGTTTATGAAATATAATAAATGGTATCCTGATTAATATATATATTACATTCTTATTAAGTGATGCTGTGTATGTAGTGGAGTTACTATTAATTATAAATTATCATTTAAAAATTTTTGTGTGTGGAGAGAATTTTTCAATCATTGAATAAAACCAAAAATAAAAGAAAAATTTAAAAGTCCCAGAGAACGTAGTGATTTATGCTTTATGCATTTATACTTTGTTTTTAGCATAGGCATAGATTTGATATGTTGGTCCTTGGGAATCGAAAACATACATGACATGTGTATATTTTCATGATATATATTGGGCAAAATATTGTTTCATATTACTGATTGCTCCCTTAATATACATTATCAAGATAATCAGGATTCTTCAGAGGAATTAAATATGTTTGTTAAATAAATTAGTGATCTCTTCTTTTTCACTAAGGACAACAGATATTATATCTTTTTCTTAGCATATTTATCACATTATAAAATTTTGCAATTTAAACTTTAAATGTAGTTATATAATGTAAACTTTATCAGGCCTGGGATCCTCGAGTACTCAGTTGCCTTTAATCTTACAACACCAAATACCAATGAAAACTTGATCATCCATAAAAAAAAAAAATAATAAATACTACTTTAAACTGTAAAAAAAAAAAAAAAAAAAAATCCAAATTGCATTTTTTTTAAACAACAGAATCTATAAAATCTGAAATGTATTGTGAAGTCTGGCTAATACAACTGCAATTAACAAGTTTACTTTAATGTAAAAAAAGGAAGAAATGTATATAAATACCAATGTGAACCGAAAAATGTGACTTTTCGTTCATCTGCTTAAGCACTTCCAGTATAAAGTACTAATAGAAACTAAAGAAATGTGTTCAACTGTAAATACAATTGAAAAATAAAAAAAAAAACTAATATTTTCACAAGAGCTTCTATTTCCTGAGCCTAAAGTGTCTTCTGAAATATGATAAATCTTTCACTTGTTTTATAATATTGGCTGCAAGCATGCATTCAAATAGTGCAATTCACATTTATAAGGGAAAAATTAGTCTGTTGGTCCACTTGGTGCTTTTTTTTATAATTATTAATATTTTACCATTCTGCATCCTGTCCGCAGTTATAATAGCCCATTGGCGGCATAAGATAGTGAGCTTTTCAGTGATCTAACTAATCAACAAAACATGTTGGGAAAAAAAGCAGTTTGATCAGAAACAAACATAGAAAACAAGAAAAATCATCTTCAATACAGTTTTTAATAATTTTATTAAAAATTATGAAACTATAACAGCCAATTAGAAAGAAATTGATATAAATCTATCGACTACTAGCAAAGCCCCGGTTCAGAAACGTACCGATTTCCGAATGCGGGAAAAAAACATTTTTTAATTAATGAAATCAATGAAGGTAGTGAATCAACAAAGGCTTTTCTTGCTTCGCTGGTCACTATATTTAACACATTCACGCCGGCACATTTTGTTTGCATAGTCTACTCAAAAGTTTCCGAGTGCTAGCCAAAAATTCTGATATCGAAAAAGTACACTTAAAACTGTTTTGTTCAATAAATCCTTATCGAATCATGTTCTTAGACTGACTAAGAACAGATTCGTCAAGGATTTATTTAACAAAGCAGTATTAAATGTACTTTTTTTGGACAGAGATCATTGCTAGCGCTCTGATATTTTTCTGCTGACTGTAGCTGTGACCCACCGGTGGTTCACGCCGGCGTGAATGTGTGAAAGAAAACTCTTTTCTATATCGTTTTACAAACAAAAATAAAATTTAAAAATATCATGAAATTACTTTAAAAGCGACCCACTCATTCTCGGGTGTCTGTCCCTATTGCCTGTGACAGTAGCTTACCAGTGGGCTTCCATTTGGGTGCTTATCAGATGACAGTTTCGAAAAAATTGAAGTAAAATGTCCATTTTTAAAGCTTTTACCAGGTTATTATTTTCACATTTTAATTAATTTAAAAAAAATCTAATCAAAGTTTCGTTACAAATAAGGTACCAAATGAAAGGGGCATTTTTTCTGAATCCGTCGGTTTAATTAACTTATCGATTGGACTATTAGATTTTTTAAAATTAACTAAAGTATGAAAATCTGGTGGCAACTTGCCTCAACACACAGACAGAGTCAAAAATCTCTTAGCCATTTATTTATATAGAGACTAGCAAGCTTTGCCCGCTTCGCTGGACACAATATTTAAATGAGTTGTCACAATCCCTTATCGTTATTAATTAACCTGAGTTAAAGTTCCCATTGTGTTCGGTAGAGATTTTTCTCGCTCGCAAAGTGAGGAGTCCATGTTCCCACTGCTTTCGGCAGCAACGTACCCGATTCTTACTTCCCCTTCCCTAGTGGCTAAGTTCGAAGTTTTGCGAAATCTCGACAAAGTACATACTGCGTACACCTAATAAACATCCACACACCAAAGTTTGCCATTCTAAGATAATTTAAGGCAAATTGAAATGTAAAAATGTGTTTTTACACGTGTTTATAGCCCCCTCGTCCTCAAGGGGGGGGGATTTTGTAAAATCCCATTACAATAAATGTAAGATACATATAAACAATTTACACACCAAATTTCGTTACTGTAGATACCATAGATTTCCAAAGACAAATTTACCGCTAAAAGAGGGGGGGGGGGGGTCTTGAATTTGCTACTTTGAAAACCCCCCTTCCCAAAAAATAAATAAATAAATTGAATTTTACAAGAGAGAAAATATTTTTGGAAATACCTTTGTAACATCTTTAATAAAGCTACTAAAAAATCCGGAATTTCTGAAATTTCCCCCCAAAAAACGATTTTCCCCTCTCTTTTTTTAAGAATCAATAATTAAAAATGGTGTTTGTTTTATATATACTCAATTCTAATCTCACCATGTACAATTTCTTCACCATGAAGCAATTCGTTTTTTTCTTCCTGCCCTCCAGGGGGAAAGTGGGGGTATTTCGATAAATCCCATTTCTTTAGTTGTCAGATACATATAAAAAATCCAAGCACCAAACTTCATGACTGCAGCTCTCATAAATTTCCCAGGACAAATTTAGCACTAAAAAGGGTGTCTCAAATTTGCCCTTTGTAACACATACAATACCCCCCCCCCCCCACCCAACCAAAAGAAAAAAAAAATGGCAGGTCCAAAAAATTAAAAACGTGTTTTGGAAATATCCTAAAGAAGTTGCATGGCTGTTTTTTACATCTTTGTTCCATTCTTTGCAGAGTTTTATTCAAAAATCCAAAATTTCATGCCAAAAACGGATTTCTCCTATCCCTCCTCTTAAAATTAAGGCAAATGATTTTATAAATAAGATGTGTTTGGGAATAAAGCCTACTAGCTGAAACCCGTCAAATTCGACGATCACTTTATTGACTGTAATGTTTCAAAAATCATCGCATCATTATAAATGTATTTCAAGTTAAAATATGTAATATATTTTACGACATTTCACTTAAAAAAAAGAAATTCGGAAAAATACTTATAAATAGAAATATTATATATGACATCACTTTCTACAAAGTACTGTCAATGTGACGTCAAACTGACCCAAATAAACAGTTGCTATCTTTTATTTTCTATTCCGTTAACTACTACATGTTAGCTGACCCGACCGGCGTTGTTCGGGCCTATGGTAATAACCTTAAATTTGTATGGTTTTACATCTTTAACTTGATTTTGCTTGAATTTCTATTTTTAAATAAAAGCATCGCAAAAAAAATAATCAGCTGTTACAAAAAAAATTACCTTGAACCAAACGTAACTCTGCCTTGTGACCCCGGTGCCTTCGGCAGCGCATACGCCGGTCGCTAATAACATAAAAATATTCCCAAAAATTAATCTGGAACCAAACGAAAACGCTCGCTGTTGCCTGGGCCCATGATACCTTAAATTTGTATGATTTTATACCTTTAACTCGATTTTGTTTGAATTTCTGTTTTAAATATTAGCATCACGAAAAAAATGATTAGCTGTAACAAAAAAAAATTACCTCGAACCGAACGAAACTCTGCCTTGTGACCGCGGTTCCTGTGGCAGCGCATACACGGGCTGCTAATAACATAAAAGAATTCCAAAAAAATAACCTGGAACCGAACGAACCCGCCCGGCAATGCCCGAACCCATGATAATAACCTTAAATGAATCTTAAATGTGTATGGTTTTATATCTTTAACTCAATTTTGTTTGAATTTCTATTTTTAAAAGAAAGCATCATAAAAAAAAATAATCATCTGTAACAAAAAAAAATTACCTCAAACAGAATGAAACTCGGGCTCGTGACCCGGTGCCTGCGGCAGCGTATATGCAGCCCGCTAATAACATGAAAAAATTCTCAAAAATTAATCTTGAATCGAACGAACCTCTAGACTCGTGTTACCGCTGCCTGTGGCTGCAGCACTGTATAGCAGGCATGCTACGCACACGCTGCAAAATCCACTTTCCTCCACCAGAGGGCGCACTATGTTGTATACGAACATCACCAATTGCCTTGAATTTCCTAGACCTTTCATATAAGGTGCCACATGGTGGTATCAATTGCAAAATCCTTTAGTTGCTCTTTCCACCACCAGGGGGCACAGTGTGTTCTGTACGAACATCACCAACGGTCAGGAAATATCAAGACCTTTAAAATAAGGTGTAACATGATAGGGCTTACTGCAAAATCACCTAGTTTCACTTTTCACCACCAGGGGGCACCCTATATTGTATACAAACATCTCCAATCAACATGAATTTTCAAAACCTTTAAAATGAGGTGCTACATGTGTAGGTCTAGAACGGATTTCCCTCTCAAACTAATTTCCCCCCTTCCTCCAAATCTACTTTCCCCCTTTAAAATCGAAAATTCCAAATTCGCAGAAAGTTATTTTTTAGTATTCGACTCTTGTCTCAAAAGGTACAATTTCTTCACCATGAAGTAATTTGGAGCTTAGTTAAGCTCGTAAACGTGTTTTTAACCCGTTCCCCCCCCCCCCCCCCCCCGAAACCATTCGGCTTTTTTTTATTGTTCTCTTTTCATAGCACATCTACAGACCAAGACGTTTTTTTAGACACCTCAACCAAATTTTTACACCAAGTAGTTCTCTCAATATAGTGGAGACAGACAAAAACATGTTTCAAATTAATATATAGATTCTTTCCTATTGCCACACTGTAAAAAAAGGCACAATAATTAATAAATAAAATGATAACACGTGAACTTTACTTTTATAAGGCAATAAAAATTCTAAAAATTCAGATTAACTCGCTGTATTTTGCATTTCCAAAAATGAAATAAAGAAATAAGAGAAAAACGGCGAAATAAATAAATATTTTTTCCTGTTGCCACACTGTAAAAAAGGAACAATAATTAAAAAATAAAATGATAACATGTGAACTTTTTTTTTATAAGGCAATAAAAATTCAGATTAACTCGCTGTATTGTTGCATTTCCGAAAATGACGTCATTGTAAAAAAGAAATGTGCATTTTTCGTATATTAATTGGGACGTTCGACTTTTTTTTATTTTTCTCTTTTCATAGCATATCTACAGACCAAGACCTTTTTTTAGACACCTCAACCGAATTTTTACACCTAGCCGTTCTCTCAATATAGTGGAGACAGACAAAAACATGTTTCAAATTAATATATAGATTGACTGCACAAGCGTCCTAGGCGTGAGAGGGAAGGCATTACATGGAGGTCTTTTTCAGGGATCCTAGTCCGTATTTATGCAAGTTTTGGAGAAAACCATGAAAAACTTAGAATGACTAGGCCGACCTGGTTCGAACCCGGTACCTCATGTCAACCAGCTTTGAGTGCAGGATAATTTTAACTATTCATATTTACATTATTCATCTATATACATAAATATATATTTCATAATTATTGCCTATTATTAGTTTATTCGAATTTTAAAAGCATTTTAGCAATGATTTTGTTTTTCTTATTATATTAACATACTTGAACTAATTCTTCTACAAAAACATTTCTAAGTGGAGAGATTCTTCTCTCTGGTAGACAAGAAGTGCCTTGTTCAATTCCAGGTTACACTCATTGACCTTGCCGAGCTCATACATATATCTTAACCGAGTTCATTAATCAAGTTTAATCACCACCTTCTTTAAAAATAGTGACCAATTCCAAAAAAAGAAAACTATTCTTCCAATTGAACCAGAAGGACTTGTTTTTTAATGTATTTTCTAATTCAAGGAGGAAAAAAAAAAAATCAAATTTTGATGTGTAAATTGTTTATTCTTAATATCTTAAGAATAGATTAGAGTATAATTTAGTTATTTTTAACGAATTTTAAAAGTATTTATCAGTTTGGTTTTGGTCAGTTTGTACATGTTTTCATATCCATATATAATATATGTATTTTTAGAATTCCATTAAATATATATGTTAGTCAGTTTTCAGAGAAACCGTAAGATGATTTCTGTTAAAACTAATATGTAGCATAAATTAAATTAGTTTGTATAGAAGGACTCAAAGCCAGACCGCCTTTATTACAATACAGTAAGACCCCGCTTAACGCTGTTTCGGTTTAGTGCTCTTTTATTTCAACCCGGGGATTCCCCGAAATTGTGCGTGTGCAGCGCTAGGTTTCCAAATAACATATCCGAAACAATGTAGTTGTGTTTCTTGTTTAGTGCGGTGCTGTACGGATGCATTTATATTTTTATACGGACGTCTTGTTTAGCGTTGTTTCGCATTACGCTCTACTTTGATGGAACATATCTCCCGCGTTAAGCGGGGTCTTACTGTATCTCTAATTATAATTATGATGCAGGCTTTCGAATTCCAATACTCCACTCACATTTCATATTGAGGATTTTTAACACTATTTAGCCCGCAGATGCAAGTTTCAGAGAAAAATCAGATACAACTTTTTTTATATTACCTTTGTATCTCAGCTTCTAATTAAGATAATTTCATAGGTAAAATATCATTTTAAAAGTCATTTAAATTGAAATTGAAGAGTAATATATTTCAAATCTTTGTCACCAGAGGACGGTTTGACATTTTAATAATTCAATATCTCCAATTCTGATTATGAGTGAATTACTTACAGGGAAAAGATTGGGAGACCATAGGCCCAACCAGGTTGCAGATTTGCCACAATCACAATTTTCAAAGGTCCTTTACATGGTGAGCGAACAGGCAGTTTCAAATCATGAAACGTAAAGCGGCGCCTCAGTTGCCACAGAGCAGAAATTTGCTACAGTTAAAATTTTCAAAGCTATTTGCAGTATGAGCAAGGAAGCTGTTGTAAGTTCTAAAATGGAGATAAGGCACCTTCAAGTGGGACATTGCTAAAGTCAGAAATTTCAAAGATCATAACACGATGAGCAAACAGGCTGTTTCAGATATTGAAACGGGAAGAGGGTGCTACCAAGTAGGAATTTACTGAGATAAAATTTTTTAATAAAGCTACTTTCACTATATATCAATAAGCTGTTGTTGGACCTGAAATGGGGAAAAGGTGCCACTGAGCGAGAGTTGGAAAGTCGGATGATTTTTCAAGGATCGTGAACCAGCTGGTCGCCGTAGGCGGCTAGTTCATAATAAGATAATTACAAAAAATTAAACATTAATTATACATTAAAATAAAAATTTCTAAAGTCTTATTATGATTATGTTATAAAGTAAATTTTTTTTTAATTATATAATTGTTATTCTAAAATTCTGTTTATCTGCCCTTTACAACAAAAAACTGGATTTTAATAATTATTTAGTGTTGCTTTATTAAATTTTTCATAGTCAATAAATTCTCATAAAATATTTTTAATTATTGCCCCTCTACGTTACTTAACAGTGTTGCACAACAGTTTTCAAGACGTTTTTTTTTTTAATTTAATTTTTTTTTTATATTCCTCGAGTCTCACAATTTTCTTTATATTAATAAACAACTTTTTACTTTCTTCTATATTCAATAGAAGAAAGTGTTGGATTCGTAAAAATGTTCAACTTCGGATTTTTGATGGATTTACATGTTTTGAGAGCTGTAGAACATGATTTGACCCTTTTTAAAAAATGTCTGTCTGTGTGTGTGACAGAATTTTGTGGTGACTGTATCTCAGGTACTACTGCACAGAATTTCATACAAATTGGTATGTAGTTACACATTGACATAAATTGGTGCCTATCAACTTTCGGTAAAAATTGGAAAAAAAAAATTGTGTATGTAGGAGCCTCGCTTCCCCTCCTGTGGGTAAAGTTCCCCTCGAGGGGAGTAAATTTTCATGATGGGTTTTTTGCAAAAGAGCTCGCCAATACCTTTAAAACGAATGGTTGAACCATCGATCTGCGATAATTTAAAATAAAGTTATAAATTTTTTTTAATGTAATATTGAGAATAAATTCCACATTTTGTGGATATTTTATGTTATACTTCTTCTCTAATATGGAAATCGTCTGCATTATCATGGAAGATAATTTTTTTAAATAATAATTTTAATAAATTATTTTTATTGAGTGAATTTGTTTATGAAAATATAGAAGAAAGTCATGTGGTGGCCACAACATACTAGTTTTTCTTGCTTTTGTGTTGGTAATTTTTTATTATGTTTTAATAAGATAATTATAATTTTTTTCCATGGGAGATTTTTTTTCCTACAGAGCAGTTTGAGAACCTCCAATATTTCTGAAAATTCTTTGTTCATGTTCTATTAATGTACATAATATTTGTTTTATATTTATAAGTTAGATAAAAGTGGAATTTTAAATAAGGACTTTGAAAAAAACACTTGGGTTTTTTCAGGTGGGTTTTATTGGGCCGGATAAAATCAAGCCAACCCTGCTTTCTTTCTACTAAAGTGAAAATAACTTTCTTTATTGAGAGGTTATCATACAATTAAGCATAAATACATTAGCACAACACACTATACATCAGGCCTATGATTATGGAAGCCATTCACTTGTATCTCCCAAATATGACTGTTTACTAGTTGGCAAATTGTATCATATAGTCAGTAACTAAACACATCCGAAAGTAAATTTGCTATGCTAGGAAACAAATTTGACAGTGATTTAGTCTATAACAACCTTGTGCAAAATATTACTCAATGCTGCAAAGCTTTAAAATTACCTTCAAAAAATGACATGTGATATGTCGTTTTATTTTAAAATATAAAGAGATATCATTTACAATCATTGCAGTATTGAATAATAACAAGCACATTGAATAGAGTTTCACCTAACACAAATAAATTTAATGAAATATGTTCAGGAAAAATATAATTGCTGACATCAAATGACTTATCAGCATTTCTTTGTATTTGACTTAAATATATATTAATACTTTTTATCAAAATATAGTGAAAATTGTAAACATTTATAAGTATGTTTCAACTTTACAAAATCTTTTAGATTAGTACAAACAATGGAACAGAAGAAAACTAAAACTGCTAAGATTGAGTGATAAACCCTGATTAAAATCAAATGAATTTAATAGCATAAAAATGAAAAAAATATTTATGCAATCAATCTAAACCATTTGTAATTGAGTCAGCGGGTGAAACTATTTGATATGCAAAACCCTCCTAAAACTGCTACATGAATGTAGAATGATAGGCAATGGCAGACTTAATGATATCATATGGCTATTATTAATAGTACAAGTAGTACTTATCATAAGTGATATTTAGAGGATTCTTAATACATTACAAGGTAAATAAAATATCCGAAATGAGAAATCTCTAAAATACAACAATAATTCAACATGAAGTTCAAGGATAGCATTTTTTTCAAAAACCCTGAATACAGGGGTAGCCCCTGAAAAGTTTCATACCTGTATCATCAAAATAATTTGTGAAAATGTATAAAAAGAAACATAAATATTAATTTGAAATAATAACTCAAACCGCTCATCATTATTTAACGCACAGTTCATATAAATGAAATCTAGTTTATAAAAATATTTTCATTTTAAAACAAATGATTAAATATAGATTAATTACTGTAAAGGTGTATATTATGAAAATATTTCTTTATTTAAAATTTTATGAAATAAATTTTTCTACGTCTGTTGAAATACACATGTGTTGCTGAAATTTTCAAGGGATAAAATTGGTAAGAAAAAATAACTTAATATAAGTGAGGTATAACATTCTAATACAACGAATAAAAATCGTAATTCTCATCAGATATTACGATGTTGACAAACAACATGCATTTTACCCATCACGTGACCACTTTCCCCAGAAAATTTTTCTGGGTTAAGTGTGCAAAGCCCGGGCTACCCATTCACCAGCTGTGAACGCCTTGGGCACGCATGGGTAACCCGAAAATGATCACGTGATGCCGTCTGTGAACGGTGTGCGTTAACCTGGGCAAGCCCGTGCTCGCCCAGGCCGTAACCCTCGACATCATCGGCCGAATAACTGGTTCATGACGTCACTCTACTGGGATTCAGAAGTGCCGTCGCATGATGATTTTTTTTTTTCCCAATGTAGTTTATCCAGAGAAAAAGATTTGCGCATTTTATGATTTTCAGTTTTATTATGTATATATTACATAATGTTCAATCTTTATTTTAGGCATTTTTAACACACCATATTCATAAAAAGGGATACGAACAAATAAAAAAATAAAATAAAATAAATAAATAACTGGATTAATTAGAAAAATTATTATTATTTATTGTTTCGGGATAACTATGGATAAATAGAGAAGTTTTATAACTGTTATTATATGAAACTTTTTTTTTTTTCTTTTCAAATATTTCATTCTTTCTTTTCTTTTTTCGTATTTCTCTCCCTATTTTTCCCGCAATAATGAGTGATTAAAAAAAAAAAAATAAATAAATAAAAATAAAATCTCTCGAGATATTTTTAATTGGATTAGTCAAGAAAAATTATAAAGAAATTAATTTATTATTCCTAAAACGATAATATTAATTTGCTATTAGAAATCCAATAATATATTAAAACCGTACTATTTTATAATTTGTTTCTTAAATTAATATTTTCATTTTCAGTTGAAACACCCGAAATTAATCTTAATACAGTATAACAATTAAATAATTGATATTTGTGTAAATAATTTAATAAATCTTTAAATAATCTAAATATAGATTTAATAAACTAGTGTACAATAAATATTTAAACTTTAAAACTTATTAACACACCATTGTATGATGTGTAAAGAAGTTTTAAAGTATAAATTATTATTCAAGATTTGTTATAAAAAACTTCAATTTAATCTTGAATAAATCGTTCAAATAATTTGAATATATATGCATATAAATCACAATATCTTTTGGTTAATATTTATCTTTATTATTATCAATATTATGTGTAAAATATTAAGAAAAGATATGAAAAAGTTTGGATCATTTATGTATAATATTCTCCATTTAAATTACTTTTTTTGTTTGTTTGTTTGTTTCTTTTTTTTTTTATGTTTACAAATAGAAAATAATGAAATATCTGCAGCAAAAATATAACGAATTTATTTTATTTTATTCTTTATGTAATGTCTAAGATTTTTCTCAAAAATGCCATTTTAAATTTTCTCAAAATTGAAAACAAGTAATTAATTTACAATATTTTAATGTTTATTTTTTCCTTAGGAAAATTCAGCAATATTACTATTTAGAATTTCTTTAACAATAGAATAAAATCTTGTACTGTAATAAACTTTACTGTACAATAATTATTTTTGCACTGTAAAATGAAAAGTAAATTTTACAAGAAAATTTCAGAAGTAATAATTAATCACAAGTCATTATTTTGTCTAGAAATTGATTCTTATGCTATGCAATAATTAAATATCTGAATGTAAAAAAATATACTAATAAGTTAATACACCTTTATTATGTTACATTCAACATTTTCTATAATAAGTCCTGCTAATTTATGTATCTCAGTATTGTAAATTTTGAATATTCTATTCATTCCTCTCTTCCAAAAGTTTCTGAGATAAATGTGAAAAAGTTCCTTTTTTTTTTTTTTTTTTAAGATTTGATCTTTATTATTATTATAAATCTTCAATTCTTTATCATATTTCTCTATCTTATTTTTTTTTTTTCTTTTTTTTTTTTTTTTTATGTAGGATATATTAATACTATATTTATAAAAATAGTAAACAGATTTGTCAGACAAAATTTATTAATTATAATAATTTACTTTCCTGTGCTGTGAAAATTCCACTTCGATTTATAAAAATTGAAGAAAAACTTCAAGTTTACAGCATTTTTCTCCTTATAGAGATTTTTTGTTTAGAGTTCATTGTACAGAAAAATTAAAATAATAACAATATCCAAAACAACATTTTATCTAGTGTATGCTTCTTATAACACGTCATAATAAAATAATAATAATAATAAATATTTTTTTCACTTCTTTTTCTTGGCTGATTATTAAAACAAACTGATTAAATGTCAGTCATATTTTATTATTATTTTTCCTTTATTTACTGAAATACTGAAAAGGAAAACTGGAGAATCAAATGGAGAGTCAATGAAACAAACAAGTGAAAATTTGAAAAATACTTTTATTTCAAAATATGACAGCTTAGATCAATAGTATAACATAATTTGAAACACAAATACAAATTTTAAACAAATTTATAGGCAAGATAATAGAGGATAACATATTTCAATAGCAAATATGGCCTAAAGTTGGGAAAATATATTTTCTTTTTTCTTTTTTTAAATAAAATTAATTTAAGAGCAGCTATTCATTATGTATATATTTTTAAATATTTATGTATGGGGAAATATTACGTAATTTCAATCTAATAAATATATTTAATTAATACTTTTACGTTATATTTATTTACTGAAATTCAATGGAAAAGACTTTTTTCAATATTATGCATTAAATGAAATTATGTATAAGATATGTTGTAGTAACTGACAAAATTGTTTTACAGTGTATCTTTAAAATTATCAAATATTAACTTTTATTTTATTATTTATTTTATTTTTAATGTGATAAATACATAATATAGGACATTTACTAATTTTTGTATTAAATTAACAACCAAGTTGATGAAACAGAATGTACTTTAAAACTAATGATTCCTTTTAAATAATTACTTAAAAAGTTTGGTTGTTATTAAATACTGAGAATATTAGACAGTTGAAACACTGATTTTGATAAAACACTTTTTATCATAAGTACATAGGCATTAGAAGCACAAGAATCTCAATTATAGGAAGCACCTACTATATTACCAATTTATACTCCATAAATTCTTTCAGATGTATTTCATCAATCATTAATATAATTAGCTTATCTTGATATTCAAGCAATGAATATTTAGTTTTAATGTAATGCAAAAAAATTAAATCATATTGCTCAGCATTAGAATCTAAATTATACAATGTACATAGCCGCTCTAATTTTACTTTCTCTTACAAATCTATATGCTTGGGGAGATATTGTGTAAAAAAATATGCAAAATATTGAAGTATCACTCGAATACCTGTATTTATACATATTGCAAATAAGAAAGGAAATTTGTTCTATTATAAATTTTATCATGTTTTCATTATCATCATTTTCTATTGCATTTAATGCCTCAATTACACTTAAGATAATAGAAGTTTGATTTTCAGTTGTTTTCTCATCAACCTGTTTCAATGCATATAATACCTCATTAAATTTATTTATATTATTTATTAATAATGTAATAGTACAAGGAAAAGAAAACTTACCTGTTTTTCCCAACGTTAAGCCTTTATTGTAACATGTTACTTCTAATTTTTCATTAATCAAAAGAGATTTCTCTGTTTTTGGAGCAGGATTTGTAGTAATATTTAAAAACATAATTTGCGTTTCACATTGTACAATAATCCAATGATCTTGATTAATAAGCTGTAAGATCCTTTAAATTAAAAAAGTTTCTCAAAGAATCGTAGATTTGTTCGGTTTAAAGACTTTCTTCCAAAGCTTTATAGAGCAAATCAGCTTCAATTTTAGATTTTTTGTTTTCAGGGCTTTCTCTTCGAACTGGATTGGATTTGAAGACAAGTAAGATACGATGGAAGATTAGGAAATTGTGTAGGCACAGCATCTGAACGTAGCCTATTAAAAAAAAAAAAAGATATTAATGAAAAAATTTATAAATATGTATGGGAAAGTATAAATAAATAAACAAACAAAAATTATGCATTTTTTTTTCAAGTTATTCCTTGGATTGTGCATTGTGCGTTAGATTTATTATATAGTTTAAAAAAATAAATATCTTAAGAAACAATTAAGCAATTTAGAATTTAATTAATTTATTTACTTTCATATTAATAAAAATTTTTTCTTCCTTTAAGAATTTATAAATTATTTGGAAGTGGTTTGGAGAAATACTAATACGATTTTTTTTTCTTTTTTCTTTCTTGTTTTTTTTTTTTTTTGTTAAAAATATTTTTTGATAAATAAAACCTTAATCATTTAAAAGATTAATAACAGCTATTCTCCATAATATCATGATTCAGAATTTTACATATTTACTTGTAAATAATAGAAATATTAAGTTTTTTTTTTTTTTTTTTTTTTTTTTTTTAGTGTCTATTGGTATGTCAATAATACATATATATGTGTGTGTATGTAATATTTAATTTCAAAAATTAAGAATTACGCTAAAAATACTAATTATTTAATGTATTTCAAATCTTTCACAGACCGCAAAATTAAAATAAATGCTTAGAAATATTAATACCCGATAATATTATTTGCATTTATTAAATTTATGCAAAGTTATTATACAACACAGAAAATATCTTTTTGTAAGGTCTTCTGAATGATGTCAAAGAACTTTATAGATTTTTTTTATAAAATCGATAGCATTGAATAAATAAAAAGTTTTAACAAATAAAATAATAGTATTATTAAGTAATAAAAATAAAATGTTTTCTTACCTTGTACATGGTAGGTTCGAAATTTTCTAGATCTGCTATCCATTTTCTCCGATATTCTTCCTGTTTTTTGACAATTTCTTTGATTGGTATTACAGTTATGTATTATGCATGTACTAGGCATACTTGAGAAAGAAACTATACCTTTTATAATGGAAATAACATCATTTTAATATATAAAATACTTTTTTAGCACGTGTAAAGCACGTTTTTCGCACTCATACAACAAGAAAAAGAGAAGAGTAGCATGGAATATGAACTTGAACTCAAATCTTGCTACACTAGTCGGTTCGAAGGTCACGCCGTCAGAAAGAATCCTAGTTGAATCCAAGTTTGCTGACGTCACCGCCCTAGACGAAACCAGTTATTTGGCCGATGATGTCGAGGGTTACGCCCAGGCTGTGTATCGTGAACTCAACCTTAACGAAGAAATAATGTACGGAATTTTCGAAATTAAAAGTTTTGTTAAAAAAAAAAAAAAAATTAAAACTTTGGAAAAGGAACCGCTTATAAAAGATGACTTTGTCAATATTTATTTTATTAAAAGAAGCATCATTATATTATAGGCGAGTTCAGGCTCTCGCTCGACTAGAGATGCAAGGCTTTCAAAACACCAGGTTTTTTCCCCTGGGAATTTAAGACAAAATTGGGAATTTTGAATTTTCCCCAAAACTGGGAATTTTGAAATTATGAATATTTTTTAAATTTTTGGTAATTATATAGCCTCCGATCTTTAAATTAACTTCAACTTTAATTTCTGCATAGATTTCCTTTTCGTTTCCCTTTCCCGCTAATTCGAGCATCTTCGATGTTTATTCCGAAAACGAAGAAAATAATTAATTATAATTAATGTGGTGCTAACTAACACTAACAGTAAGTTTCTGTCATTATTCATTAATATTATTTTGTTATGTTCTTGAGATATCCTTTCCATTCTTAATGAGAATCAATAATATTTAAAATTTTTATTCATAATTCGTTTATGAATGTACTATGAAACAATTAGAAAATTGGACTTAAGATTTTAGGAAACAAGCCCAACTAAATTTATATTTCATTAAACTCAAATGAAGTATTCGAGAAATTAGTTTGTTACCTGATAATTTTTAAATTGTTTCTCTTCTTCTTCTTTTTTTTAAACATTGTACCGATACATTTATCATAAGTGAAGAAAGCTTAAGTTTCTTTTCAAATTATGATTTGGCTGCAGTTCTGATAAATTGAAAATAAAATGATAAATTAAAATAATGTTAAAATAAAAGCTTATACAAGACGTTAGATCGCGCCCATCACAACTGCTCCAGCTCGTTCCTTCTTCTAATGAGCATGCGCGGGGACTTGCTCAAGTTGCCGGCCAAAATCAAGCAGGTCTAAGAAATTGATTCGCAGCCGGTGCTACCCTCTATTAGCGATTAATTTAATCAAACATTTTCACTTTCAGAAATTTTATTTTATTTTCCCTTTCAACCTTTTTTAAAATAATAAAAATCTAAGACTCAGAATCTTTTATTTTATTTCAAATTTTATTTTCCACCAATTAAAAAAAAAAAAAAAATATATATATATATATATATATATATATAATAAATAAGGTTTAGAAAAAGATACAAATAAATATTTGAAAGTGTAGGAGGCTCTTCATTTATGAAAATATTTATAGATATATAAAAATAGATAGATATATTTATAGATATATAATAATAAAAATAAAATAAAAAATAAACAATATTTTAAAAAGTTTAATAAAATAGCAGAAGTGTATGAGATATAATAATGCAAAAACAAGTTTAATAGTGCTTTATGATTGTGTTTATATTACTTTTTCACATCAAATGCTTTGAATGAAAGCTTTAAATAGAAACAAATGAAGTAGAAAATTGGTTTTAAGTTAAATTATGTATAATTTCCTATTCTTCGTGCAATACTGCTTATTAATATTTCCAATTAATTTATAACAATATGCTGCAATTTAAAAAATATATAAAATATTTCAGTTTTAAATTGCATTATATTATTATCAGTAAATTATAAAGAAAGTAAATTTGAATTAATTTAAATCCTATATATTCAACTAAAAATATTATACTATATTATGCATGACATAGAAAAATTACATATGATTTTTTCTAACAAGTATTCGAGATATTCCCATTAATATTAAATAAGAATTTTATTAGATTTAACAAAGTACTTAAAAGTCCGTATCTTAAAAACTGAGCAAATGAGAGTTAATTTTTATCAATAACAAACAGTAAGAGGATTAGTAAAGCTGTTTATTTTCTCCCATGCAAATATTTACAATTATTATTATTATTAAATCTAATTTAGAAGCTTTTAGCTATATATAAATTTAATTTCATGTCAGTATTATTTATAAATATTTTATATATATAACTCGTAAAAACATTTTATTTTATTTTATAGCTTTTCTAGTTATAGTCATGTCTCCCACTGTTTAATAAATAATTAAGTGAAATAAGCAAAAAGCATTAATTTACTTTAAGACATGGGTTTAATATATTCTAATTATTACAGTTTATGGCTCCAACAAAGAATTTTCTATATTTTTAAATGAAAAATTATAAATAATATAATCAAATGATAAAAATTTGAAATTTATTCGAAACAGTAATATTTATCAAAGGGGATCAAATTCTTTAACTATATATTATATATGAGGTTAGCACTGAAAATAAAATTGAAATTGATGAAATATGTTAAAACTTTTTTATATTGTCTTATGACATTCTGATTCAAACAGGGAGGAGCATAAACAGTTTAAATGAGCCTCTTAATGTTTGTTAGTGATAAACATTAACTCTCATTTGCTTAGTTTTTGAATATGTCTATTTTTAAATACTCCAATAAATTTTTGATATAATATTGATGAGAATACTTCAAATATAGTTAGAAAAATTTTTATGAAATTTTCTGTGTTATGCATAATATAGTATAATATTTAGAGTTGAATATATAGGATTTAAATTAATTCAAATTTACTTTCTTTATAATTTACTGATAATAATATAATGCAATTTAAAACTGAAATATTTTATATATTTTTTCTTAATGTTATAAATTATTTGGAAATATTAATAAGCAGTATTATACGAAGGATAGGAAATTATACATAATTTAATTTAAAATCAATTTTCTACATCATTTGATTCAGTTTAAAACTTTCATACAAAGCATTTGATGTGAAAAATTAATATAAACACAATCATAAAACACCAATAATTTTGATTTGGAATTATTATATCTGTTGTTATTTTATTAAATTTTAAAATATTGTTGATTTTCTTTTCTCTAATTATCTATGAATATTTTCATAAATGAAGAGCCTCCTGCACTTTCAAATATTAATTTGAATCTTTTTCTAAACCCTACTTTCTTTCTTTCTTTCTTTTTTTTTTTTTTTTTTTTTTTATTGGTGGAAAATAAAATTTAATATAAAATAAAAAAAATTCTGAGTCTGAGATTTTTATTATTTAAAAAAAGGTTGAAAGGGAAAATAAAATAAAATTTCTGAAAGTGAAAATGTTTGGTTAAATTCATCGCTAATAGAGGGTAGCACCGGCTGCGAATCAATTTCTTAGACCTGCTTGATTTTGGCCGGCAACTTGAGCAAGTCCCCGCGCATGCTCATTAGAAGAAGGAACGAGCTGGAGCAGTTGTGATGGGCGCGATCTAACGTCTTGTAAAAAGCACATCAGTATATCAAAGTCCTTAAAATTGCCATTTATATTAAGTAAACAATTTATTATTTGCTTTAGAGATTTCTAATTTGTTTTTTCTCCGCAAAATTCCCAAATTTCCCAGTTTTTTCCCCAAAACTCCTGGTTTTTTTCCCTTGGTTTTAAATTCCCGGGTTTTTTGCATCTCTAGTTAATATATAAGGTGGCCAATGTCCTTGAATCACGAGGACAGTCCTTGAATTTCCTCATCAATTTGAAAGTCATTTGAGGACAAATGTTCTCGAATTTACAAATTTATCCTCAAATTAAAGCATAATTTAGCTCTGTACTCGAACCTCGAATAGACCTTCAATTTGAGGACGCTGCGATGATTTGGTCGCCTTTTACTGTTCGATTTAAAAAATTATATTTTACACTAATTAATCCTGGCTCTAAGTGAACAGTGTAGATGTGATTATTTAAATTATTAGTATTTAAATGTAAAATATGTCAGATGTTAGCTAATAATAATGTGATTGTTTACTTGAGATTATAAGCTAACATCTGACATATTTTGTATTTAAAGACAAATGTACAGTCGGCTGCAAAATTATTCGAGCACTAGCCAATAATTCCTATGTTTAAAAAGTACACTTAAGACGGTTTTGCTAAGTAAATCCTTGTCGAATCATGTTCTTAGACTGATTAAGAACATGACTCGACGTCGACAAGGATTTATTTAACAAAGCTGTATTAAGTGTGCTTTTTTTTGGCAAGGATTATTGCTAGTGCTCGAATAATTTTGCAGCCGACTGTACGTAATAATTTTAAATGAATAATCACATCTATAACGTTTATTTAGGGCTTGTTTTCATAAAAAACATAAGAGATAACATTTTGAAGAAAGCACAATAGAGGCGGATTTTTCACAGCTTTTATTTGGGTGCCGCAGCCACTTCCCGACAAGGAGCGCTAACGTCGGGTTTACTTTGCGACATTTTTTAACATATGTGAAAAAGCTTACTCTAAGCTGTGGTTGTTGATATTTTGATTTTGTTTCATTTTCATGTGGACGCAGTCGGACGGTGGTACGTACACGTGTATACGAACATTTATCAGCATTTGTTTGCTGTTTATCCTCTTGCAATGAAATAAAATAAAGTTTCTGTAGTTTATTATTTTATCGTTCAAAATACATATGTATTAATTTAATTAGAAAAAATTTAATTTGTTATTCTGTTCAGTATCAAAATGTATTTTATATAATACTATATTATAGGGGAGGGGGGGGGGAGATGACTTTACAATAATATTTATTCGTAATTCATTATATGTGCAAAAAAAAAAGTGATTTAGAGAATGCATGAAAATGTAAAACATTGAAATGCATAAGCACGAAAGTTCGTGAAATTTCAAATGAAGCAAGCTTTGATCTGAAACTTATATGATTTCATAATGATTTGAATTTTTCTGGGGGAATCCAGGAAAACTTCTAGGGGTGTGTGTGTGTGGGGGGGGGCTTTTTACGCCTATGGTGTGTGTGTGTATGCATTTCCTTCTAACTCCTAAATACTTGTACCAGATTTGATGTCAAATGGCTGTATAACTTATAAGATTATTTTATGTGCCTATTCTAGGCAATTTTTTGAAATCTTGAGTCCCCATAATGTGCACATTTCTAAACTTATTTTGAAGTAGTAGCTTTCAAAGAACTCCTTACGACTGTGCATCAGTGAGATTCCTTCCTTTTTCTCCCCATGTTCCTATGTGATTTTATAAGAATATCTCATTCAGAAAGCGAAAGGAAGTTTTTTGAATATTACTCGTCATTGAATAGGTCATCTTTTAGCTTAGTGAGCAATTTAAAAAAAAAATTAATTTAACCCTTTCAGGTGCACTAAGTAAAAATGATTGAATTTCCTTTTAAATATATATATATCATAAAGTAAACATCCCCTACAAGTCATATTTGATGAAGAAAAAAATTCAGCATGTGGGGATTTTTTTGTTGGTGGTGGCTAGGCGTTCTAGCCACTGTGTCTATCCACCTAAAAGATGCTCCTAAAAATCAAACTAAAATTAATGATCCAAGATAATATGTAAATCTGTTGTATTTAAAAGGTGCATTACAGTATATTTACACTACCAAATACTTTTGAATAAAAAATTATTTTTCATAAAAATATATAAAAGAAACTTCAAAAAATTTTCCCGCAAGTTGTCCATTTAAAAAAGTCACAGGCACATCCTGCTTAAAGTTACTGTAGTTCTGCCATCTCTATTTCAATTTTAGAAGTACACATTAACTTTTCATAAAAGTGGATAAAAAAAGTAGCCACTGCACACTTAGAGAAAAATTTCTAAAGTAGGTGGATAGACCCTCTAGCCACCGCCCCTGAAAGGGTTAAAGGTGACATAGTCAAAGAGTAATATTCAAAAAGCAGAATTCAATAGACTTCGTTTTTTTTTGAATGAGATGTTCTTATAAAGTGAAGCAACGAAAATTCCATTGGGTAACGTGGAAAGGAAGAGGAAATCTGACTGATGTACAACCTTAAGGAGAAAAAAAAAAATCTAAACTGAGCATTAGTGAATTCTTACATTAAGGAGAAAAGGTAAACAAATGCTCCAGCACCAGATTGTAAAATTTTAGGAAAAAATAACTTGTATAGTAACATTTTTATTGGTATAAGAAAGAATTTTACATATCCTCAAGGACCCATAAAATTTTATTTGTTTTTGCTTTGCAGTAAATGCCTTGCCTATGGAATGTTAAATTATCAGTTATAACTGGAATTGAGATGGAGATAAAGATTAAACTAATATATTACACAGTAGGTTAAAATTAACGTCATTTCTTCTATTCTATTGTAGTCTAATGAATGACATTTAAATTATGCTTTTAGAAACAATAGCTGAAATCATTATTTCTTTTTACTTTTTTATTTACTACTATTATTAATGATTGAAGTTAATTGTAGTTATTTCATTGTTAGCTCTCTTGAAATGAAAGGCTCACCCTTGTCATGGCTTCCAAGCAAGCAGAAAGTATTTCTCCAACTCAGCCACATCATAATAATTCTTTTTCTTATTTCTGTACTCTACAGTATTCTGGACACTCAAATTCTTCCAGGAAGTGAAATATTTGCATTTTGTTTTTTATATGTTTTAGCATGGACTGGAGGGAATATTGTGAAATTCATCAGGTTACCTCCTCTTTTAGGTAATTTAAATTCTTTATAAAATATTATCTTAATTCTCCCCATATGTTGTTAACATTAAACTACAATGCGTGATGAAATTATTACATTTGTTTTGATTTTCTAAAAAAATACTGGACAAAATGTCCCGGAACTTTCAGACATGCAAAGAACACTTAAAAGTTTTCCACTATCAATTTATTCCAGAGACCAAACATATGTTCAAATGACTGTTGGAATGTTTTTTTAATATATATTTAGCAGGCCTCATAGTCCTCCTATATTTCCTATATTTTAACAATTTGGCAGATATTCTCCTATATTTTTACTCCTCCTCCTATATTTCCTATATATATATATTTTTTTTTTTTTACGTTTACTGTTAGATGATATCCAGACTGCAAAAATTTACTCTACAAATAATACTCTGAAGATTTATGAACTAATTTCTTTTCTCTGCTTTCGATGAAACAACTGATAATGGAAAAAAACAACTAGATATACTTATAAAATTTTGGGATGAAGAGCGTAACCAAATTGTTAGTAACTTCCTGCGTGCTTTTGAACTGGGACATTCTACAGCAGATATATTTGACACTTGTATTTGATAAGTTACCAGTTAATAAATTGTTATCTGTAAGCTCTGATGGACCACCTGTTAACCAAAAATGACTTGAAGAAATTGACAGTGAACTAAATGATCGAGATTTTCTGCCTCTTATCATAGTTCTTGTAACTTGCATATTGTGCATAATTCCTTCAAGAATGCAATGACTCAAGTAGTTAGTCACTGGGATATCAGGGTTTAATCCAGCTTTTTAAAAATGGTACCCCATTTGTGAATTTATAAAATAATTTGTGAAAAAATCAAGTAAGTTTGTGAAAATAATGCTTCAGAACAATTAACCAAAATGCGCAAAGACAAAGAGTTTTTAAAAATTTTAAAATACATTTAAAAAATAAAATGGAACAGTTGTAAAATAAATATATATGTTGGCCAGTTATTTCTTATGCGTAAGATAAGAAGGTGTTTACTTAGATATTTACCATTTTCTCCAGTAAATATCCAAACTGAGGGTATTTTTATATGCTTGATGCAGCGAAGCTTATAAGAATATTGCTGAAAATTGATTTTGTGAAGGTGTCTCATTGCCAAAAGTTGACTTTGTGAAGGTACCTCATTGCCAAAATTTAACTTTGTGAAGGTACCCCACTGCCAAAATTTGACTTTGTGAAGGTACCCCACTGCCAAAATTTGACTTTGTGAAGGTACCTCAATGGGGTACTAAATTTGTTCTGGATTAACCTCTGGATATTGAAGATTTTTTGGATACTGTGTTTAAATTTCTTCTTAAATATTCGGCTTGCAAAGAAGATTTCCGAAGTGTCCAAATCGAAGTTGGAACTAAGGAAGAAGAAATTATGATATTTGTAAATAATAGATGGATGACACTGATACACCAGTCATTACTAGAATTATCAACCAGTGAGAAGCATTAAATGAATATTTCCTGAAATTTATACCAGAAAGTAAGATCAAGAGCCAGTTGCAATCCCATTCATATCGATTCCTGAGAACTGTTCTTACTGATTCTACCACTTTGACACGTTTATATTTTTAAAAATCGGTAGGTGAAAGCGTAGAATTTTTTTTGAAAATTATGCAAGTAGAAGAATCGTCGGTTCATATTCTTTATAATGAACTTTTTAAGCTAATAAAAAATCCTTTTATCAATTTCCAAATTTACGACAATACATTTTTGCTCTCACAAGACATGTTTTGGCCATATCACACGAGAGATTTTCGCACAACTTTTTACTAAACACAACATTATATCCAACACACTCAGCCTGACCTTGTTCAAGGACAGCACATATTCAGATGATCAGCTTTTTCGAAGCCGTTTACAAAAAGCTGACTGTGTTGAGTGTGCTCATCAGAATTGACCATTAGGAGGAATAGACATGATTTTTTCCTGGAATACCTTTAGAGAAGGGAATACATCACACTATCAGTTCGGGGAAACCCTAGGGACAGCTGATCGGTTTCTCATTCGTTCAGCTTCCTCAACTTTGAACAACGCTGAGTGAACATGTTGTGTTGAGTATATATGCTCCCGTGCAGGGCCGTGCTTAGGGGGGGGCGACCGGGGCGGTCGCCCAGGGCGGCTAACAGCTAGGGGCGGCTAAAAATGACAAAATTTCAGCTAAAAATTAGGTTTACTAAAATTGTTAGATTTTTTTAAAAACAGGATTGGATTGGATTTGGGAATAAGGCCGATTGACTGCTGTAGGTCCTAGATATGAGGGGGAGTGCCCTCCATGTGGGTCTTTCTAAAGAGTCCTAGCTCGTATTTACGCAAGTTTCGGAGAAAACCATGGAAAACAACGATCGGCTAGGCCAACAAGCGCAACTTGGATTGAACCCGGCACCTCATGTATACCAGCTTTGAGTGCATAACCACTCAGCCGCCGGAGACTTATTTTTAAAACAGAGGGAAAAAAAAAAACTTGATAACTTTTCATCTGTGGCAACCTGGCAGTTTTTGGCTTTAAAGGATAGTTTTCAGAAGCAGAAGGAGGGAAATAATTTTAGTGCCTAGTATGGTGGCTAAAATCTTTTGCCTAGGAGGGCGGCTAAAATCTTTCGCCCACGGAACACCTAATTTTAATTCTCAAGTGCAAAAACTCATCCCGGAAATTTTTTAGCAAAAATTTACATTTATAACATAGCAGAAAAGGCCCTTTTTTTAACGTGAAAATTTAAAATTTCTTTTATTTTAATTATGTTCGTAAATTCCGGTGGCAGTGTAATTTAAATGATCCGAATTACCTTGCGCCGCAAAGGGTTAAAACACATTTACTTGTTCCTTGATGAATAATAGGCCAGAGAATTTTTGCGCATAACAGAAGGTTGTTGGTATGAATTCATCTGCGTAAGCAATCATTAGTTTACTATACTTTGAAATTTAATACAAACATATTTTTAAAAGGAAAACATCTGCTAAAAATGTATTATTTTGTATATCTTACATTTTCTTGAAATTCGTTGATGAAATTTCTTGCTTTATATACCAGATAAAGACATCAGATTTCTGCCTCCGTGGCGCAACCGGCTAGCGCGTTCGGCTGTTAACCGAAAGGTTGGTGGTTCGAGCCCACCCGGGGGCGTGTGATGCTTATGATTTCTATTTTACTATTATTCACTTTTCTAGAGGAAATATTCCATTAGGGTTATGGAAAATCTATTCTAAAATTAAAATCTTTGTCTCAAGCACTCTAATCTTCTTCCCTACCTAAAAAGTTGTAGAAAAATAACTTAATTAACGTTGAATTTTGTTAATATTGAAATTAAAATGAGTCACTAATTTGTGATCAGTTAAGCAATTTAGCAAATGTTTTTCTTTTATAACAGAAATATGCATAGAGCTGAACGTTTGACCCTTACTATGCACACTCTGTCTAATTAAAATTAAATTCGTTGATGCAATTTCTTGCTTTATATACCTGATAAAGACATCAGATTTCTGCCTCCGTGGCGCAATCGGCTAGCGCGTTCGGCTGTTAACCGAAAGGTTGGTGGTTCGAGCCCACCCGGGGGCGTATGCTATCCTCTGTGACAGTTTTGTTGTCAGGAAAATTCACGTAATTTTATCTAAAACGTTCTATTTTTGACAGCGTTATTTGATTCGTATTTATTGTAGATTTTGGTTCCTATGTTTTGCTCTGTAACATTTCCTTTATCCTGTAAGAAGGAAATCAAATTGTAATGAAACTTACTGATTTGTAAACTGTTAACCCTTTCAGTCGCAGTGTTCCCGCTGATGGAACACCCAGGCCACGACTTACGGCAGGGCATACGGGGCAAATGCCCTGGGCCCCCCTTCTGGAAAGGGCCCCCCTACAGGCGAATACAGAAATTCTGCAACCTAAAGACCTCTTATGCCACTGCAAGGCGGCCCCCCAGAATAGGCTTGCCCCGGGGCTGCAGGTAGTCTAAGTCGGGCCCTGTCGCCCAGGGCGGCTAAAAGTGTAGGCACGGCCCTGCTCCCGTGTGATATGTCCATTTACTTACCAACATTACTAACTTTAAAAACTTGACTTAGTTGGACTTTTAGAGGAATGGAGAGTTTCATTCTTTTGTATATAATATTAATATAGAATATATAAGAGTGCCTTTCAAAATTGTTTGATAAGTTTATTGACTCTTTGGTTTGTTTACACTCCCCCCCCCCCCAAAAAAAAAAAATCTTTGTTTTTTAATAATATTGACCAATTTGTCAACTTAAACCGTAAGTGACAAATTTGTCACTTAAGGTAATAGTCTCTGAGTTGGAGGCCCTTATAAAAGTGAATGCGCAGGCCCATGTACTGAAATCCTTGATCTAAATCAGATTCCACAGGCGAGCAAAATTCCAGTTGATCTAATTTTTTCACATATGGGATTAAATGATGGCTATTTTTCTAACTATGTATTTTTCTAAAATGTGTTAATAGAATCGTGCATATGTTATTGTAATTTTGAAATTATAGGATGTTTATTAAAAATTGAAGTTATTAGGGCTGTAATTGGGGACACACATTTGAGAATTTTATGGATAATGGTACTCAGTTTTGTTTGTGTACATGTGCTCCGAACTACTATGTATCCGGTATTTTGTTCGAAATTCCTATATATTTTTTCTTTTAAACTCCTATATTTTTTTCTATTAAACTCCTATATTTTTTCTTTTAGACTCCTATATTTTTTTATTCCTTTGCTATGACCCCTGATTTAGTAAATAGTCTGTTAAAAAATTAGGGTTCATGGCAACATATCGTCAATTGTTGCCAAATTATCGGCAAATACCGCCAAAATCCAAAACATGTATGGCTATTTTGCCGCTTAAAATATTTTATGAACCTATTTTTTCTATTTATATTTAAAAAACTGAATCCAGTTTACTTTTGTTTTAGCGAAATTTGTATTTGGATTAAATGAATATTGTTTGTTTGATCATTGTGATTATTGTTTATGTTTATACAGTAGTTGAATTATTCTTCTGATGTGATCTCTGCCAGTGACACTACTGATTTTGCGGTTCAGACAGTGTCCCCAGAACATATTTCTCTTCAATGTAACCAACGTCATCTTGAGAGGGCCAGATAAAAGTATTGCCACTTTGTTTTAGAAACTTTATATGTAATCGAGAGGAATGTTTTGATAGTACCTGCCCTACATAATGGTGTTTGATTGTCATTTTCTTGCTTGAAGAAGCAGGCATGTACTTTACTAAAACCTACTGCCCACTGCAAATTGGCAGCTTTAGTTCATTTTTAGGTTCACAGAAACTTTCAGGCAGGGCCGTATAGAGGGATGTGGGGGCCCCTGGGTTAAAACAATGTGGAGGTCCTTATTCTCTGTTGCAGATGTTTTAATATTCCCTGTTATTATTTAGTGGCAGGGTAAGGGTAGTTCTTTTTTGGGACAATAATTGTAGCTTGTAACATTAAATACATATTTAATATTTCTTACCAAATATCACAAATAAGTTTTGGCAGTAACTGAAATATCGCTCCAATCAGCAACTGACAAAACCAATCCTGGGTGACCCAAATTGCAAATACTTATGTTACTGACTTTAAGATAAAATACAAGCTGTTACATTATAAACTGTTTTATTGCTAAATAACTTTCGCTTGACAATATTTTCAAATAATAAAAGATAAAGATTTGAATCTATTTTGATTAAATAAAAGAAACTTTTCAAGCTTTATTAAATCACAAAATAATTGATATCTGTGAAATGGTCCAATCGTCGGAGTAAGTCATTCTCAGTATTATCTGTAGGAATGAATGGGAAAGGCCTGTTTGTTGTTCACAATCTGTTTTTTACAATTTTTTTCTTCAAAAATCTGTGTACATCGTTGGACTTAGACACTAGTATTAATAATAAGTACATCCTCAGTGCTACTACTATGTTAGGAAACCTAGATTTGAAATTATGACTTCGAAATCTTTAAAGCTCCTTTTACTGAATGTCTTCCTTATAGTCATTTATAAATCAAAAAACGGCAGTTTTTTGAGTGACGCAGCAAAGCTCAAACAAAGCTTAGCAGCGACACTCTATTATACAGCTAGTTTTATATCAAAGGAATTTGGAAATGCCAACATTTAATATCTCAGTAAATAGGAGATATTTTGATCTGATGTTTTCAGAATAATCTTTTATCTTCTGCCTGATGCTATCCTGAAAGTTTCACACTTCAACATTGTATATATTTTGAGATCTGGAGTTGCAATTTAAGACATCAAAGGAAAAATGTGTTATTGTGAGAGTTTTTTTTCTCGAAAACCGCTCAAAGAAATTTTATGATATTAATTTATTTTGTCTGAGAAGCGTGACGTGGCCTGTTTTTCCCAAAAAACTCTTGTTTCTTAAATAATTTAGCTTAAAAATTGAACTATTTTTTCCTCCGCCATGCATGGATTTGAACTGCATATATATTCTCAGAATTCAAAACAGGCGTTATTTGGTTTTCTGAGGCTGTGGTTGGTTGGTTTAAACTGAATGCAGTCAATAAAATATTTAGATTTTTTTTTTTTATTAAATGCAAAAAAGAAACTTCATTGTTTGTTTAAATAAGATGAAAAAACGAAGTTATAATAATTACATAATAAAACATAAAAAACCCCAACTTTACTTCGTTGGCCGTTTTTAGATCTTTCGGTACCGGGCACCCGGTCCGAAAAAACATTAAATTTACCTCATCCATCCCTTATGACCGCGGAGCCGCAAATAAAATTAAAAGCACAGCTAATAAATATGGCATAAATATTCCTATCAAACCGAACAAAAATATTTTTCAATTAATTCGTAGTGACAAAGACCCCGTCCCCCTCTCTCGAAACCGTAGGCATTAACAAAATTCCATACATAGATGAAAACAATAAACCCGGTTCATACATTGGCGTCACAAAAAGAAAAATTAAAACAAGAGTTAAATCTAACATTTAATCCATATTTTAAGCATTTATTTAAAAAAAAAATTCTAAAGTTATTTTATTTGCATAGTACATGAAAACTAGCATTTATTTTGATTGTTTAGTAGCTAATTTTCAACAATTAAAAGCCTATAAAGCTTTTGTAAATTGATTTAATTTTGGATAAACTGTCAGGCTCTTTCATATTATTTAATGACTAGGGACAAATGATATATTGCTTAATCATTTTTAAAAAAATAAGGTTTATTATTATCGGTACTTTTTCATTTCGCTGGTGAAAATCTCACTAAACAAAAATGTTAATAATGCTGCAAATCTCGCCAAGCAAACTTTATTGATGACAACACACAGTTTAAATAAAAAAAAAAATTTTAATAAATGTTAGTTCTAAGAATTTTTTTGCACAAGAAGTAACTTTAGGCTAAATGTCTTTTGCTTGAAATAAACTGTCAGATTCTTCCTCTGTTCAGGCAAATCCCAAATTTTTATTGATTGTCGTTTCTCATCCATTTTTGATGTATTAGGAAAAAGATGTGACTAATAAGAAATGAATGCAGCTTGTTTTAAAAATGTGGCGGTAAAAAGTTACCAGTAAGGATATTCCATTTGGTGTTGGTAGTATCTTTTTTGGCGACTTTATAGAGCAGTACTTTACTATCATTCATTATTATAGGCAAATATCCATTTTCCTTCATTATGATTATTACGTCATTAGTTATATAGTAAAGATATGGAAGCACTTGGATGCAGACAGCAGTAAATTTTGTTTGTGTAAATAGGGTAATGTGGAGGTATTTCAATTAATAAAATTTAACACGTTCGTCTCCGTGTCATCCAGATCCAGATATGTATGGGTGATGGATATGCTTTTGTGGGCACCGCACCACCCAAACATGGGTGACGCTCTTCTTGTTCAAGTTAACACAAGAGCATGGGTGTCAGGACAATGAGGCAAGGTGGGGGGGGGGGGGCACTTGCCTCCCCCTGGAAAATTCTAATTAGCATTTTTTTCTTTTCCTTTAAAACTATGCTATCAGAATTTTATTTAAAAAAAAATATTTTTTCAGGTTGTGCCCCCTTGGAATTTTTTCTGTTGACGTACATACGTTTTCATGTACTTTACTAAAACCTACTGCCCACTGCAAATTGGCAGCTTTAGTTCATTTTTAGGTTCACAGAAACTTTCAGGCAGGGCCGTATAGAGGGATGTGGGGGCCCCTGGGTTAAAACAATGTGGAGGTCCTTATTCTCTGTTGCAGATGTTTTAATATTCCCTGTTGTTATTTAGTGGCAGGGTAAGGGTAGTTCTTTTTTGGGACAATAATTGTAGCTTGTAACATTAAATACATATTTAATATTTCTTACCAAATATCACAAATAAGTTTTGGCAGTAACTGAAATATCGCTCCAATCAGCAACTGACAAAACCAATCCTGGGTGACCCAAATTGCAAATACTTATGTTACTGACTTTAAGATAAAATACAAGCTGTTACATTATAAACTGTTTTATTGCTAAATAACTTTCGCTTGACAATATTTTCAAATAATAAAAGATAAAGATTTGAATCTATTTTGATTAAATAAAAGAAACTTTTCAAGCTTTATTAAATCACAAAATAATTGATATCTGTGAAATGGTCCAATCGTCGGAGTAAGTCATTCTCAGTATTATCTGTAGGAATGAATGGGAAAGGCCTGTTTGTTGTTCACAATCTGTTTTTTACAATTTTTTTCTTCAAAAATCTGTGTACATCGTTGGACTTAGACACTAGTATTAATAATAAGTACATCCTCAGTGCTACTACTATGTTAGGAAACCTAGATTTGAAATTATGACTTCGAAATCTTTAAAGCTCCTTTTACTGAATGTCTTCCTTATAGTCATTTATAAATCAAAAAACGGCAGTTTTTTGAGTGACGCAGCAAAGCTCAAACAAAGCTTAGCAGCGACACTCTATTATACAGCTAGTTTTATATCAAAGGAATTTGGAAATGCCAACATTTAATATCTCAGTAAATAGGAGATATTTTGATCTGATGTTTTCAGAATAATCTTTTATCTTCTGCCTGATGCTATCCTGAAAGTTTCACACTTCAACATTGTATATATTTTGTGATCTGGAGTTGCAATTTAAGACATCAAAGGAAAAATGTGTTATTGTGAGAGTTTTTTTTCTCGAAAACCGCTCAAAGAAATTTTATGATATTAATTTATTTTGTCTGAGAAGCGTGACGTGGCCTGTTTTTCCCAAAAAACTCTTGTTTCTTAAATAATTTAGCTTAAAAATTGAACTATTTTTTCCTCCGCCATGCATGGATTTGAACTGCATATATATTCTCAGAATTCAAAACAGGCGTTATTTGGTTTTCTGAGGCTGTGGTTGGTTGGTTTAAACTGAATGCAGTCAATAAAATATTTAGATTTTTTTTTTTTATTAAATGCAAAAAAGAAACTTCATTGTTTGTTTAAATAAGATGAAAAAACGAAGTTATAATAATTACATAATAAAACATAAAAAACCCCAACTTTACTTCGTTGGCCGTTTTTAGATCTTTCGGTACCGGGCACCCGGTCCGAAAAAACATTAAATTTACCTCATCCATCCCTTATGACCGCGGAGCCGCAAATAAAATTAAAAGCACAGCTAATAAATATGGCATAAATATTCCTATCAAACCGAACAAAAATATTTTTCAATTAATTCGTAGTGACAAAGACCCCGTCCCCCTCTCTCGAAACCGTAGGCATTAACAAAATTCCATACATAGATGAAAACAATAAACCCGGTTCATACATTGGCGTCACAAAAAGAAAAATTAAAACAAGAGTTAAAGAACACGAACATGACATTAAAACCGGAAAATCTAACACTGCATTAGCTAAAACATACAATAAAAACGATATTAAAATAGATTTCGATAAAACACAAAATTGGCCGATTACAATAACTACCATTATGCAATGTATCGCGAATCGATAGAGATCTCAACTAATGACAAAGTGTGCAATGATAGCGGCGCAGTGGCCCCAAATAGAGCCTGGAACCACCTGATGAGAAATCAACAGAGAAGTAACCAGAAGCCAAGTTTTCCATCACAGAGTTAACGTTTTCTGAAGAGGACCGGGTGCCCGGTACCGAAAGATCTAAAAACGGCCAACGAAGTAAAGTTAGGTTTTTTATGTTTTATTATGTAATTCATTGTTTGTTTTAAATATTTATTATATATTTAAAATAAAAGAAGTATTTTTTAATTATAAATATTCTATTTTATCGTTATTCATAATAATAAAAAAAAAATTAAAGCAAAAAAGTTTAGATCACTCATGCACACAAATTTATACTATGGTCCATGGTCTTTGGAGCGCATGCGTACTTTATCCAGATCCAAAACTCTTGGCGCTCGATAAAGACTAGGGCTAGCTACTTTGGTTTGTTTACACACTGTATCCCTCCGCTTGTGGCTTGTTATGAATATGATACGTGTTTTTTTTTTTTCAAAATCAATACAATTTTTTATTGAGAAGCTCTTACCTGCCAACATTTGAAAATGACAATTAGTAGCAAACCAATTTTAAAAATAGATTGGATGGTTGATTGGTTCATTTTTATCATGCGACACACGAATCCTGAACAAATAAATTTATGTATATTACTGTATTTTCTTGCGTATAATCTGCTGTGTACTATTTTCAGCCCTGATGAAAAATTTTCCACAGATAATATGCACTGCCAGATGCCAGACATCCGGCTTTATTTGCCACCGAAATCTGCGGTTACATCCAGACTGCAACGCTCGCTCGCTCGTGATCACAAATCCAAAATTTGTGATCGCCAAGAATGTTTCATTCCAAACGCAACAATATCAGTCGCTCACAAATGACGACGGCTGATCGCAAGTTTGTGATTTCCGGTTTCCAATACATCGATTATTTTAAACGATAAACCGTAATGATTGGCTGAGAGAAACATGTGACCTAGCATATGCTTGCGTTTTTGTTTATATTTATTTATTAACGTATCCGTGATTAAAAATACAGAAATGTTTAAATGTAATTGTTTTCCTGGAAATGTCTCTCCCTGTGTATTATCAGAGGGAGATAAAATAAAAAGATATTCACACTTACATATGAAGTTTAATGCAGTTTTTGTTTTTTAAAAAAATTAGTTGAACTTTTTTTGTTATAGATTGTTTACATGCAGCTTTTTAAAACTTAGTTTAGAAATATTAATGTATTTGTATCTTTTATATTTTTAGCTTCAGAAAATTTAAGTATACTCATCAACTAATCTAACATTTAATCCATATTTTAAGCATTTATTTAAAAAAAAAATTCTAAAGTTATTTTATTTGCATAGTACATGAAAACTAGCATTTATTTTGATTGTTTAGTAGCTAATTTTCAACAATTAAAAGCCTATAAAGCTTTTGTAAATTGATTTAATTTTGGATAAACTGTCAGGCTCTTTCATATTATTTAATGACTAGGGACAAATGATATATTGCTTAATCATTTTTAAAAAAATAAGGTTTATTATTATCGGTACTTTTTCATTTCGCTGGTGAAAATCTCACTAAACAAAAATGTTAATAATGCTGCAAATCTCGCCAAGCAAACTTTATTGATGACAACACACAGTTTAAATATAAAAAAAATTTTAATAAATGTTAGTTCTAAGAATTTTTTTGCACAAGAAGTAACTTTAGGCTAAATGTCTTTTGCTTGAAATAAACTGTCAGATTCTTCCTCTGTTCAGGCAAATCCCAAATTTTTATTGATTGTCGTTTCTCATCCATTTTTGATGTATTAGGAAAAAGATGTGACTAATAAGAAATGAATGCAGCTTGTTTTAAAAATGTGGCGGTAAAAAGTTACCAGTAAGGATATTCCATTTGGTGTTGGTAGTATCTTTTTTGGCGACTTTATAGAGCAGTACTTTACTATCATTCATTATTATAGGCAAATATCCATTTTCCTTCATTATGATTATTACGTCATTAGTTATATAGTAAAGATATGGAAGCACTTGGATGCAGACAGCAGTAAATTTTGTTTGTGTAAATAGGGTAATGTGGAGGTATTTCAATTAATAAAATTTAACACGTTCGTCTCCGTGTCATCCAGATCCAGATATGTATGGGTGATGGATATGCTTTTGTGGGCACCGCACCACCCAAACATGGGTGACGCTCTTCTTGTTCAAGTTAACACAAGAGCATGGGTGTCAGGACAATGAGGCAAGGTGGGGGGGGGGGGCACTTGCCTCCCCCTGGAAAATTCTAATTAGCATTTTTTTCTTTTCCTTTAAAACTATGCTATCAGAATTTTATTTAAAAAAAAATATTTTTTCAGGTTGTGCCCCCTTGGAATTTTTTCTGTTGACGTACATACGTTTTCATGTACTTTACTAAAACCTACTGCCCACTGCAAATTGGCAGCTTTAGTTCATTTTTAGGTTCACAGAAACTTTCAGGCAGGGCCGTATAGAGGGATGTGGGGGCCCCTGGGTTAAAACAATGTGGAGGTCCTTATTCTCTGTTGCAGATGTTTTAATATTCCCTGTTGTTATTTAGTGGCAGGGTAAGGGTAGTTCTTTTTTGGGACAATAATTGTAGCTTGTAACATTAAATACATATTTAATATTTCTTACCAAATATCACAAATAAGTTTTGGCAGTAACTGAAATATCGCTCCAATCAGCAACTGACAAAACCAATCCTGGGTGACCCAAATTGCAAATACTTATGTTACTGACTTTAAGATAAAATACAAGCTGTTACATTATAAACTGTTTTATTGCTAAATAACTTTCGCTTGACAATATTTTCAAATAATAAAAGATAAAGATTTGAATCTATTTTGATTAAATAAAAGAAACTTTTCAAGCTTTATTAAATCACAAAATAATTGATATCTGTGAAATGGTCCAATCGTCGGAGTAAGTCATTCTCAGTATTATCTGTAGGAATGAATGGGAAAGGCCTGTTTGTTGTTCACAATCTGTTTTTTACAATTTTTTTCTTCAAAAATCTGTGTACATCGTTGGACTTAGACACTAGTATTAATAATAAGTACATCCTCAGTGCTACTACTATGTTAGGAAACCTAGATTTGAAATTATGACTTCGAAATCTTTAAAGCTCCTTTTACTGAATGTCTTCCTTATAGTCATTTATAAATCAAAAAACGGCAGTTTTTTGAGTGACGCAGCAAAGCTCAAACAAAGCTTAGCAGCGACACTCTATTATACAGCTAGTTTTATATCAAAGGAATTTGGAAATGCCAACATTTAATATCTCAGTAAATAGGAGATATTTTGATCTGATGTTTTCAGAATAATCTTTTATCTTCTGCCTGATGCTATCCTGAAAGTTTCACACTTCAACATTGTATATATTTTGAGATCTGGAGTTGCAATTTAAGACATCAAAGGAAAAATGTGTTATTGTGAGAGTTTTTTTTCTCGAAAACCGCTCAAAGAAATTTTATGATATTAATTTATTTTGTCTGAGAAGCGTGACGTGGCCTGTTTTTCCCAAAAAACTCTTGTTTCTTAAATAATTTAGCTTAAAAATTGAACTATTTTTTCCTCCGCCATGCATGGATTTGAACTGCATATATATTCTCAGAATTCAAAACAGGCGTTATTTGGTTTTCTGAGGCTGTGGTTGGTTGGTTTAAACTGAATGCAGTCAATAAAATATTTAGATTTTTTTTTTTTATTAAATGCAAAAAAGAAACTTCATTGTTTGTTTAAATAAGATGAAAAAACGAAGTTATAATAATTACATAATAAAACATAAAAAACCCCAACTTTACTTCGTTGGCCGTTTTTAGATCTTTCGGTACCGGGCACCCGGTCCGAAAAAACATTAAATTTACCTCATCCATCCCTTATGACCGCGGAGCCGCAAATAAAATTAAAAGCACAGCTAATAAATATGGCATAAATATTCCTATCAAACCGAACAAAAATATTTTTCAATTAATTCGTAGTGACAAAGACCCCGTCCCCCTCTCTCGAAACCGTAGGCATTAACAAAATTCCATACATAGATGAAAACAATAAACCCGGTTCATACATTGGCGTCACAAAAAGAAAAATTAAAACAAGAGTTAAAGAACACGAACATGACATTAAAACCGGAAAATCTAACACTGCATTAGCTAAAACATACAATAAAAACGATATTAAAATAGATTTCGATAAAACACAAAATTGGCCGATTACAATAACTACCATTATGCAATGTATCGCGAATCGATAGAGATCTCAACTAATGACAAAGTGTGCAATGATAGCGGCGCAGTGGCCCCAAATAGAGCCTGGAACCACCTGATGAGAAATCAACAGAGAAGTAACCAGAAGCCAAGTTTTCCATCACAGAGTTAACGTTTTCTGAAGAGGACCGGGTGCCCGGTACCGAAAGATCTAAAAACGGCCAACGAAGTAAAGTTAGGTTTTTTATGTTTTATTATGTAATTCATTGTTTGTTTTAAATATTTATTATATATTTAAAATAAAAGAAGTATTTTTTAATTATAAATATTCTATTTTATCGTTATTCATAATAATAAAAAAAAAATTAAAGCAAAAAAGTTTAGATCACTCATGCACACAAATTTATACTATGGTCCATGGTCTTTGGAGCGCATGCGTACTTTATCCAGATCCAAAACTCTTGGCGCTCGATAAAGACTAGGGCTAGCTACTTTGGTTTGTTTACACACTGTATCCCTCCGCTTGTGGCTTGTTATGAATATGATACGTGTTTTTTTTTTTTCAAAATCAATACAATTTTTTATTGAGAAGCTCTTACCTGCCAACATTTGAAAATGACAATTAGTAGCAAACCAATTTTAAAAATAGATTGGATGGTTGATTGGTTCATTTTTATCATGCGACACACGAATCCTGAACAAATAAATTTATGTATATTACTGTATTTTCTTGCGTATAATCTGCTGTGTACTATTTTCAGCCCTGATGAAAAATTTTCCACAGATAATATGCACTGCCAGATGCCAGACATCCGGCTTTATTTGCCACCGAAATCTGCGGTTACATCCAGACTGCAACGCTCGCTCGCTCGTGATCACAAATCCAAAATTTGTGATCGCCAAGAATGTTTCATTCCAAACGCAACAATATCAGTCGCTCACAAATGACGACGGCTGATCGCAAGTTTGTGATTTCCGGTTTCCAATACATCGATTATTTTAAACGATAAACCGTAATGATTGGCTGAGAGAAACATGTGACCTAGCATATGCTTGCGTTTTTGTTTATATTTATTTATTAACGTATCCGTGATTAAAAATACAGAAATGTTTAAATGTAATTGTTTTCCTGGAAATGTCTCTCCCTGTGTATTATCAGAGGGAGATAAAATAAAAAGATATTCACACTTACATATGAAGTTTAATGCAGTTTTTGTTTTTTAAAAAAATTAGTTGAACTTTTTTTGTTATAGATTGTTTACATGCAGCTTTTTAAAACTTAGTTTAGAAATATTAATGTATTTGTATCTTTTATATTTTTAGCTTCAGAAAATTTAAGTATACTCATCAACTAATCTAACATTTAATCCATATTTTAAGCATTTATTTAAAAAAAAAATTCTAAAGTTATTTTATTTGCATAGTACATGAAAACTAGCATTTATTTTGATTGTTTAGTAGCTAATTTTCAACAATTAAAAGCCTATAAAGCTTTTGTAAATTGATTTAATTTTGGATAAACTGTCAGGCTCTTTCATATTATTTAATGACTAGGGACAAATGATATATTGCTTAATCATTTTTAAAAAAATAAGGTTTATTATTATCGGTACTTTTTCATTTCGCTGGTGAAAATCTCACTAAACAAAAATGTTAATAATGCTGCAAATCTCGCCAAGCAAACTTTATTGATGACAACACACAGTTTAAATATAAAAAAAATTTTAATAAATGTTAGTTCTAAGAATTTTTTTGCACAAGAAGTAACTTTAGGCTAAATGTCTTTTGCTTGAAATAAACTGTCAGATTCTTCCTCTGTTCAGGCAAATCCCAAATTTTTATTGATTGTCGTTTCTCATCCATTTTTGATGTATTAGGAAAAAGATGTGACTAATAAGAAATGAATGCAGCTTGTTTTAAAAATGTGGCGGTAAAAAGTTACCAGTAAGGATATTCCATTTGGTGTTGGTAGTATCTTTTTTGGCGACTTTATAGAGCAGTACTTTACTATCATTCATTATTATAGGCAAATATCCATTTTCCTTCATTATGATTATTACGTCATTAGTTATATAGTAAAGATATGGAAGCACTTGGATGCAGACAGCAGTAAATTTTGTTTGTGTAAATAGGGTAATGTGGAGGTATTTCAATTAATAAAATTTAACACGTTCGTCTCCGTGTCATCCAGATCCAGATATGTATGGGTGATGGATATGCTTTTGTGGGCACCGCACCACCCAAACATGGGTGACGCTCTTCTTGTTCAAGTTAACACAAGAGCATGGGTGTCAGGACAATGAGGCAAGGTGGGGGGGGGGGGGGCACTTGCCTCCCCCTGGAAAATTCTAATTAGCATTTTTTTCTTTTCCTTTAAAACTATGCTATCAGAATTTTATTTAAAAAAAAATATTTTTTCAGGTTGTGCCCCCTTGGAATTTTTTCTGTTGACGCCACTGCATGAGAGTAGTCGCGCCATTTTTTATAACGCTAGTAGTCACATGTCGGTCTATTTCTCGCTGTTGTTTAGTATTAAGGGAGAGCCAGTAGAGAAAGATGAGCTGCCTTTAATTCACGCAAAACTTTTCCCGCAAGTGGGGAAAAAAATAATCAACATTAATAGTCGTGTCACAGTCAAATACCGATTTGAGAAGTAAAATGATTTTAACTGCTCAAAAAATATCAAGAATGACTTGAAAACAGACTATGTTAGAGAACATCCACTCAAGGTTAGTTACACAGAATTTTCATACTTTATTTTTAAGGGGTGATCTGTTGGGGAAATTTATAATCAATGGGCGGCAAATAGACCAATATGCGACTACTAATGCATTAATAGGATTTTTAAAAGGAATTTAATGGAATACGCACTGAAATATAAATAAAGAATATATAACATAAAAATACTAAAAATATGCACATTATGGTGTACTTTTTATCTATATTAATAAAATCAGACTTTTGTCTGTAAATTTGTTAGAATCAAAAAATTTTGCGACATACACACCATGAAAGCCAAAAATGACTTCAGGAAATTTTGCCTGTGTGTATGTGTCATCGTGTCTGTATGTCGCTTTTTTTGTCCGGGCATCACGCAAGAATGGCTGGACGGAATTCAACGGCGCTTGCCAGGAATTTAGTTCTTCACCCAACTTAAAATTATATCTATCAACTTTTCTGATATCCCCCCCCCCCGTTACCCCCTGGAGGGGAAAAGTCAAAAACACGTTTGTCTGGGTATCACTTGAGAACAGCTGGATAGAATTCAACAGCGCTTATCAGGAATTAAGGTCCTTACCCAACTTAAAATTATATCTATCAGCTTTTCAGAAATTGCCCCGCATTCCCCCCTGGGGGGCAAAAGACAAAATCACGTTTGTACGGGTGTCACGTGAGAATGGCTGGACGGAATTCAATGGCGCTTGGGAAGAATTTAGGTCTTTACCCAACTTAAAATTATATCTATCAACTTTTCCGAAATTCTCCCCCCCCCCCCTCCCGTTGGCAAAAGACAAAAACACGTTTGTAAGCATAACTCTGCTCCTAATTACTTCACAATAAAGAAATTCCACATGGAGAAACTAGACATGAGTATAAATAAAACATTATCTGCAATTTAGGAATTTTTGATTTTTAAGGGAAGGAAGGGGGAAAATCGATTTTTGGCAGATAACTTAGAAAATTCCTGATTTGCGTAGAACTCTACCAAAAATGGAACAAATATGTTGAAAAAAGGCTATGCGACTTTCTTACGATATTTCCTAAAACACATTTTTGATTTTTTGTGATCTACCATTTTTTTTTCCTTTGGGGAAAGAGGGGGGATGTGTTACAAAGGGCAAATTCGAGACACCCTTTTTAGCCCTGAATTTGTCCTGGGAAATTTATAAGAGCTGCAGTCATGAAGTTTGGTTCTTGGATTGTTGGATTGTTTATATGCATCTGACACCTAAAGAAATGAGATTTATCGAAATACCCCTTTCCCCCAGGGGGACAGGAAGCAAAAAAAAAAAAAAAACGTTTGTAAGCATAACTCTGCTCCAAATTACTTCACGGTGAAGAAATTGCACATGATGAGACTAGACTTGAGTATAAATAAAACATTATGTACGATTTTAGAATTCTTGATTCTTAAAAGAAGAGAGGGGAAAAATCGTTTTTCACGCTGGAAATTTCAGAAATTCCGGATTTTTTAGTAGAGCTCTACTAAAGATGTTACAAAAGTATTGAAAACAGCCATGTGTCTTCTTTAGAATATTTTCAAAAACGCATTTTCGTTTTTTTATTATTTAAATTTTTTTTTTTTTTTTTTTTTTTTTTTTTTTTTGAGGGGGGGGGGGGGGGGAGAGGAGTTGCAAATTCAAGAAACCCCTTTTAGCGCTAAATTTGTTTTGGGAAATCTATGGGATCTACGATCAGGAAATTTGGTGCGCAAATTGTTTATATGTATTCGACACTTATTGTAGCGAGATTTTATGAAATTCGCCCACTTACCCCCTTGGGGGGTCGGTGTGTGTGTGTGTGTGTGTGTGCAATAAACACGCGTAAAAGCACGTTATTCTGTTTGAATTCGCTTTACATTATCTTAGAATGATGAGTTTTGGTGTGTGGATGTTGAATAGGTGTACGCATTATGTAGGGTGAGATTTCGCAAAACTTCTAAATTAGCCACTGGGGAACGGGAAGTAAGAAGCGGGTAAGTTGCTGCCGTAGGCAGTGTGGACCCGGAATCCCCACGTTGCGAGCAGGAAAAACCTCTACGAAATACAGAGGAAACTTAAGTTAACTTACTTTTTTACTCAGGTTATTAATAATAATATGGAATTTTGACAACTCATTTAAGTATAGTGCTCAGCGAAGCGGGCAAAGCCTGCTAGTTAATTTATATTTAGGAAAACATATTACATTATACTATATTGCATAGTGTTTGTTAAAACACTCTAAGCACATTTGATGTGATTCTGGACAATAGAAACAATCAGGTCACATATATAGTGTTTTCTTTTACATTTTTCTTTGCTTCTTGGCATTTGGCAGTTTGCTTCCTCATAGAGCGCACACGTACATGCTTCTTATAGGTTCGCTTTTCTGATTCTTACAAATCTATGAAGGGGCACTTCCTTGTTTTACTTCTATTATTGTCGGGCATAGTGTTTTCTGAGGATAACCATGTGATAAAAAAAAGTTTCTGAAATTTTCTTTTTTTGTTTCTCTCTGGTACATGTCATCTCCGACGATCGAATTTGTGCCCAGTGAGAAACTCAGCTGAATCATGCTGGGCAATGAACGTGTTAATAATGGTATGGGTCTGAGGGCCTTATTCACCAACTTCTTAACACTCGGATCAGTGGTAATCGCTCGATCATACAAAAATCGTTATTCTCCAACAAAAATCCGCGGCAGACTGTAGAACAGAGGTTCACTGGTGTTTGTTTACATTTTGGCGATATTATCCGTGCGCCAACGAACCAAGGAAATGAATTTATCTTATGGCAACCTTACAAAACGTTTGTTTACGTTCAAAATGAAAGACATATTAATGCAGACGACTATTTAACGTAATTAAATAAAATTATCGAAGAAATTTCATAAAATGGCGATGGTTAATTAACTTTTTAACTACAATATTTTAATAAATAAGCAAATACTTAACAAAATGCACGTTTTGTCATCGAAGTTTTAAGAGCAAATTAATTTCAACAACACAATAAATGTAATTAAATAAATGAAAATTCAGAATAAAAATATAACTTTAAAAGTAATTAAAAAAGCATGAAAACTTACAATATATGCAACATGAATTTTATTTATATATTTATTTTTTTCCATTTTGAAATTTCTGTTGACTCCATAATACATAAATCACATATCAAATATTTCACTTCGCGCTCAGTTAATTCGTAATATTCGAGGATTCTAAAACCACATTCAAATGAATCGAAACACATCGGTATAAAAATTATGAGAATATACAAATAAAATAAAAAACATATTTTCAAGTTATCAAATGATACGCTTTCATTTCTCCAGACACATATCGTTTCGAATTTTTCATTAACACTTACATTTCAGCGGAGGGGAAAATTCCCTAGTTTCCATAAACTTGACCAACAAGTGATTGAGTGAGTGAGTTTTACGTCGAACTAGTGCTACGTTGTGGGCAATGAGTACGGCAACCAAATATCCCCATTTTCTACAGACAACGTTTACTTTATTCGCATTATTATAATTTTTTAAAAAATATAGAAAGTAAACTATTTAATATTCAAATTTTATTTTTAGTGCTTATTAATTAAAAATGAAAAAAAAAAAAATACATGCATAATTAGTTAATTGTAGCAATTTAAAGCTTCTCTGTTTTAAAAGTTCACGGATCCGGCCATTGTAACGACGGAGGATGAATTGGGACATACCCCTAAGGTATATGAACCAACGAAGAAACATGGCTGTATAAAGCTATGAATCTGAAAACGCACGTAACTCGGCTCCTCGGCAATTACTGTCGCGCATGTTAAAACCAACTAGTATGTTGTGGCCACCACAAGACTTTCTTCTATATTTTCCTATATACATATTCAATCAGTAACAATATAAAAAAAAAAAAAAAAAAATTACGATTTTTTTCTATTTTTTTTTTTTTTTTTTTTTTTTTTTTTTTTGTAAAAGTAATACATATTCAAACAGTAACAATATTAAAAAAAAAAAAAAAAAAAAATGATTTTTTTTCTAAGTTTTTTTTTTTTTTTGTTAAAAGTAAAGAAAATCGATAACTTTGTTTCAAATTGTCACAGATTTATAGTTCAACCATTCGTTTTAAAGGTATTGACGAGACCTTTCGAAAGATACCCATCTTGAAAATTTACCCCTCCCAAGGGGGTACTTCCCCCCCAGGGGGGGAACCGGTGCCCCCACATGCACAAAATTGTTTTCGTAGTTAACTACTGCTATTATCAATAATTCATATTAATTTTACAATCACAAGTTTAAAATAACGCTCATTATGTACATTTATACGAAATTGTCCTATATTACCATGTTAAAAATTTAGAAAAAATGCGATCACAGCGCCACCTGTTGAGCTACTGATCCCTAAATGTAATCAGCACCTGTTTATGTCGGGGACCAACTAAATACCAAGTTTGGTTACGTTTCGTTTAAAAAAAAAAAATTCTAAGTTTTCTTTTGTTAAAAGTAAAAAAATCGATAACTTTGTATCAAATTGTCACAGATTTATAGTTCAACCATTCGTTTTAAAGGTATTGACAAGATCTTTCAAAAGATACCCATCTTGAAAATTTACCCCCCCCCCCCCCCCCCCCCCCGGGGGGGGGAACCGGTGCCCCCACATGCACAAAATTTTTTTAGTAGTTAACTACTACTATTATCAATAATTCATATTAATTTTACAATCACAAGTTTAAAATAACGCTCATTATGTACATTTATACGAAATTTTGTCCTATGCTGCCATGTTAAAAGTTTACATAAAATGCAATCACAGCGCCATCTGCTGGGCGATTGATCCCAAAATCTAATCAGACCCTTTCCATGTCAGGGTCCAACTATACACCAAGTTTGGTTCTATTTCATTCATCGGTTCGTGAGATACGGTGTGACATACGAAATTTTGCGATCACTGCGCCACCTTGTGGACGATTGATCCCCAAATCTAATCAGCACCATGCCCCGTCAGGTTCCAACTATATACCAAGTTTGGTTGAATTTCATTCATTGGTTCGTGAGATAGGGTGAAAAATACGAAAATCTGTCCTATACTGCCATGTTAAAAATTTACATAATATGCGATCACAGCGCCACTCGAAGGGCTATTGATCCCCAAATCTAATCAGCACAATGCCCCGCCAGGGTCCAACTATATACCAAGTTTGGTTGAATTTCATTCATTGGTTCGTGAGATACGGTGAAAACACTAAACCACAGACAGACATTTTTTAAAAACTATCAATTCGTGTTCAGGACATCCCAAAACGTGTAAATCCGTCAAAAAACGGAGGTCGAAAATTTTCGCGAATCCAATACTTTCTCTATATTACATATAGAAGAAAGTAAAAAAACATCACTGGACACCCCTACCTCGCTGTGCAGGAATCTGAAAACGCACGTAACTCGGCTCTGCGGCAGTCACTATCGCGCATGTTAAGACCAAAATTTCCCATAATGTAGCTCTAGTGCAACGTAAAATGCACTCGAAACAAATAAACCAATCAAATATAGCCTAATTACCCATAATGTAGCTCTAGTGCAGTGTAAAATACACTCAAATCAATAAAAAACAAATGAAACAATCAAATATCGCCTAATTTCTCATAATGTAGCTCTAGTGCAATGTAAAATGCACTCAAAACAAATGAACCAATCAAATATCGCCTAATTTCCTGTAATGTAGTTCTAGTGCAACGTAAAATGCTCTCAAAACAAATAAACCAATTAAATATAACCTAATTACCTATAATGTAGCTCCAGTGCAATGTAAAATACATTCAAATCAATAAAAAACAAATGAACCAATCAAATCTCTACATACTGCGTCATAATAGAATTGTTAATTTATGTTTACAAGGATAGGCAGTTTCTCGCTACGGAAGTTCGCGAAGCAGAAAGTGAACCTCTGTTCTACGGATCAACCAAATCCGCTCTTCACCGTCTACTTTAATTCTCGGATTTGCTGATCCATGGTTTAATCCGAGTGTTAGGAAGTTGGTGAATAAGGCCCTGAGTGAGGTACCTTTAATCTCAGTGGCAGAAAGTTTTGTAGCTGTCTGCGACAGGCTTTTAAAATTTCATAATCTGTCTGCAAAATTTGCATGTAATTAGGGGAGAAAATGGCTTACACTCAAAAAGCCTGAAAACTGATGAGAGGGGGGGGGGGGGTGTAACATCAGCAGTGATCTCATGCAACAATGCACGAAGGCAGTAGGGACCCGGTGTGAGTTTTTACCCAATCACGATTTTTTTTTTCTTCTTTTCCTAAGGGTAATGTTAATGAGTGGTAAGATGCAATTTTGAGAATTCATTCATTATAGTGATTCATTTAAAAATTCTGACCCGCTAGCGGGCGAAGCTCGCTAGTGTGAGAAAAAATCTATTTCGCAAATCAGAATTACAATACTTTCTTATACATTGTATAAGGAAGTAAAAAGAGATTGTATATAAGTAAAATTTTAACGTATTTCAAATGTTATTTTAATTATGTTTTCGATGCATTAGGTATATACAGTCAAACCTTATTAACATGAATTACTTTTAACATGAACTGTTTCCACTATCCCCACCAAAATGAAGATTGGTTACTGATAGCATGAACAATTTTTTTTTCCTCTCGAGATTCACGTTAACAAGGTTCAGCTGTATTAGGGTAGTATGCATTTTAAAAAAGTATATATTTTTTTTAATGTTATGATTGATCGACTATTTTGATTCATTTTTGGAACATCTATAAATCGGTAATCAGGCAACAACTGTTTCCTGCTGATGCTTTAGCTGGGAACTGAAATTGAGCACTCCGCTTATTGTGTATCACTGAGCTGCTCTGTCAGATACCAGCTCAGCATTTCCCATATAATATCTGTTTAAGTACCCGAGTTAAATTCTCAGTTCTGTCGTTTTTCATATAGTTGGTATAAAAAATTTATCCTTACATGCTAACGGATATTATGTAGGAAATGCGGAGTTGGTAATGAGAAAGTCAGTTGCTGACTAGAAGCCGAACTCATGTTATTCTATGGGGAAATTTGTTTCTATAATTACTCATTGCTTAATGCATTTTTTAATTATGTATTCATGTTGTGAAAATATATAACCATTCAATTAGTATTACTTTTTAAAAAAATGTTTCACTTTTGAGTTTAAAAAACAAAAAAATATTTAAATGTATTTTTAAGCTGAATAAAATTTTAGAAATTGTGAAAACTAGTAATAATATGGTTCTGGATTTTCTGAAGGTGAAAACAGAATTTAAGGTAAAAAAAAAATAATAATCATATTAACAAAACATGACCCTTCGTCAGGCGAATAAAGTAGGCATGAGTGTTTGTTTGCAGCACTCATGCCTACTTTGTTCACTTGACAAAAGATCCTGTTTTCTTTCAACCCAAAATAATTTTTGTGAATGAAAGCGTTTTATGGTGTTTCAAAGTTTTGTATATAATTGCTTTTTAACGTCAGTTTTGTGGTGCGTTTTTTTTTTGTTTTTTGGAAAAGATACTAAAAGCTCTCATTTGAAGATATATGTCAAGTATAAAAATATAGATACAATGGTTTTGTATGTTCACTTTTTTGTAATATTATGGATTACGCAGAAAATTATAACTGTAACATTTATATAGTTTATGAATTTTAGGCTTATTTAACCTTTTTACAAGCCAACGTTCCCAATTTGGAACATCAAATTAAAACTTATAGCACACATATTTAAAAGATGACTTGATTTTTTTTTTTTTTTTTTTTTTTTTTAAACAGAAGGAACATTTCTATCATTAGTTGGTAACTGTACAAAAAATCTTTAAAATCATCATTTTCATATACTGTCCGTTTTCGTAAACCATGTCTAACTCTCGCGGAACGATCCTACTCGGAAAAGGGGTGATGCGTTGAATGAGATGGGCACTTAGCCAAATGCGCTTTTCGTTCTCTCACTCGTTAAATGTAAACATTCTCTCATCTTCTACGCTTCTACCCTATTTTAACAAAATCAATGCAGACCTCACGCATGCGCATAGGTGAGCAGGGTCACAGCTAACGAAAACAAACAATATATATATATTTTATCAAGTTGTTTTATTTTTCTTAATGTAAATAACTGCTACCACATTTAACTTAACTGTCTGATTAGTCAATTTTTTTATTTATGATATATATTTATAGTTGAAAAAGTACAAGCCACATTCTTTCTCTATTAGTATTAGTGCTGTAATTGGGTTTTGAAAAATAAAAATATTTTACCAAACAATGATGCATATGTATAATTAATAGCTGCAGCTATTTCATTATATTTAAATTCAATATTAGCTGTTAGTAAGCTTTAAATTTAAAATTTTGCTATTAAAAATTTTATTAATGTTTCTCTTTCAGGCTACAATGTTTTAATTCAAGGCTAATTGGTTATTGTTATTGGTTATAGTTATTTGACAGTAAAATATTTTTATTCTCCAAAACTCATTTTCAACACTACCAATAAAGTTGTATATTTTCAGCTATAGAGTTTTATATAAAATAAATTATTGACTAATCAGGCTTTTACAATCAAATGCAATAGCTGTTATTTACAATAAAAAGAATATTTATGGTTTACTACACCGAATTATAAAGTTTTACGAAATATTGCTGTCATATTATTATTATTATTTTTCGCCTACACAGAATAAATAGATAATAGAATAAATAATTGACTAATCGGGTTTTTATTTACAATGAGAAGAATATTTATCCAAATGATATCATACCAGATTGTAAAGTTTTAACGAATAGTATAGTCATCTCATTAAATAATAGAACATATTATTCTGTATTACAAATAAACAATTACATGTATTACGTTCAATTTACATTAAATAAGCCTAAGATTTATAAAATATACAAATGTTACAATTGTAATTTTCTGCATAATCCATAATAATATTTCAATGTTGAACATTTAATCTTACTTACATGAATATACAAAACCATAACATAACATATTTTTACACTTACATTTATCTTCCAATGAGAGCTTTAAGTTTCATTTCCGAGCAAAGAAGAGCTTAGCTATTTTGGATACTATTTAATTCATATTGTAGATTAATGAAGTATTATAATAAATTATTTGTTTCGGATTATGTAAGATTGTTTCATGAATGATTATTACCACAGACAAATATATCCTTGTCTGTGACTATTACTTTCTTCGATAACACTGGACGACAGCGGCCATGTTTTTCGAGGCAATAGTAAACCTGCGATCGAGTTGTGAGAGCTCCGAGGCAGTCACAAATTTCCCCCTCATCGCTCACAACTTTGCGACCAGTTTTGTAAACAAATGTTGCGTTTGGATTGAAACACTGCCAGATTTGTGATTGTTTACCTATTTGTGATCACAATGTTTCAGCCTGGATGTAACTGCTGGTCACATTATGTTTAATGCCCCCCCCCCCTTAGATTAAACATTTTTTAAAAAGTTATTATTTTTACCTAAATAATTTGCATTAGTGTTCATATATAATGAAAAACTGTTTAAGAAACAAACATGATTTATGAAACCAGGTATAAAATAATTTTATTAAAAATGCAGAATTCTTGTTTTTACACTATATTCAACCAGCCATTAAAATTCAGCAAAAATACTACCTATTAAATAAATATTTTTTGTTGTGTGTTTAATTTATGTGTATAATTTTAAAAATTATAATGATTGCAAAAAATTCTAATCTTAGCATTGGGATAATTGTTTTAAAAATGTTAAAATATAATTATTAAACACATTCAACAGTTTCTGTAGGCCTTTGATCATGGATTGGTAGGGAAGTGGGGGGGGGGGGGGGAGGTAAAAAAAAAAAGAGTGAAATATATTGAACAACTCTACTTCCTTATAGGTTCTAGCATCTAATTAAGAAAGTTTAAAAAGAACATTGACATTTATGTTCCAGATGGAAAAAGATTAAAAATCCCAAGGCTTTTGTAAGGTGTTTGTTTGCCGATCGTTAGGAGGTGGGGTGGGGAGCGAGGAGGGCACAAAAAAATGCACGTGATGAGAAATATTTAACAATTCTATCGCTTTATACATTCTAGAAGCTAATAAAGCAAGTTTAAAATGAAAATTGACATTTATGGCGTGGATGGAAAAAGATTTAGAATCACAAGGCAAAATGTCAGAAATGTTGCAGTTTTGGTGCTCAATAAAAATTCGTAATTTTGAGCCGATTTTCTTAGCGTCGTAGTTTACGGCCCAAATTCGTAGCAATTACGAATTATTCGTAGCAGTTGGCAGGTCTGGAGAAGCTATACAATTTTTTGAGAATTCTATATCTAGGGTTTCTATTCTAGACCAAAATATTAAATAGACCCTAGATATAGAAACCAATAATAGCATAAATTTCTTAGACGTTAAAATCATTAAAAATAAACTTTCAACATTACCATATATCGAAAACCAACCAACAATAATGAAATAATCAATAATAAATGTAAAACCCTCTTCCAATACAAAATTGCTGCCATACGTTCTTACATAAATTGCACTATATTAATATGTTCCAATAAAAACCTCTTAAACCTCGAAATTTGAACTGCAGTTCGTAGTATTTGCTTGTTTAATTCTGGTTTTGAGAATTTGAACTGTGACTAACTAGCAGATAATCCGCACCACCGTATAGTCCGCAAGTGGAAAAATTTGCTTTTAAAACACACATAAGTGGACTATATGCACAAAATTACGGTACATTTTCTTAATATTAATTGCATGGGTTGCTTTTAACATTTGGTTGTTCAAGTGAAAGGCATGAACATAGCTACCAACTTTCCGTTTTTTCCCAGAAATTTCATACCTGAATTTTTACTTTCATTTATATTCAACAGAAGAAAGTATTGGTTTTATAATATTTTTTTTTATTTCTGATTTTTGATGGTTTTATATGTTTTGATAGATTTAGAACAAGATTTGATCATTATTAGAAAATTCTATTTGTGTGGGACAAGAACTTGTAGCAATTATATCTCAGGAACTAGAGCACACAATTTCATATAAATTTATATGTAGTTGCATTTTGACATAAATTAGTGCCTATCAAATTTTGGTGCAAATCGTTGAACAGGTGACGATGTGACTTTTTCCATTTAAGGGAAAACTGTATCTCAGGTTCTATTGTATATAAATGATCAGAACTCGATAGATGAGAAGGCCATTATAAAAAACTATAACCTCTGACAATAAAATTCGGTGAATAGTCCTGTAACATTAATGTAGATGAAATATTAACAAAAGTTACCTTACTGTCCTTCGAAATAGTCACCTCCCATAACTATGCACCGCTGAGATCTGCTATACATGTCCTGGAAACTTTGCAAGAAGTCTTCTTTTGGGATGGTGTTCAAAAGCCTCGTCACGTTTCTTTGGATATCAGGAATATCGTCAAATATCTTTCCTTTCAAAGTTAGTTTGAGTCGTGGAAATAGGAAGAAGTCTGGAGGATTGAGATCTGGCAAATATGGTGGATGTTCAATTTTCACCACCCTCTAAACGTGCCTGCTTCTGATCATCAGTCAAGTGATGTGGCACAAGACGGCAACAAGTTTTTCTCATCCCTAAATTCTGGGTAACGATTTGTCGCACGGATTCACAGTTATCTGCAGTTCATCAGCTATCATGCACACCGTTAATCAACAATCTTTCGCGATTAATTTCCTCACATTCTCAATGCTTTCGTCACTGACGGAGGTCACCGGTCTTCTGCTACAGGAGTTGTCAGAAACATTTTTCTGGCCCTGTCGAAAACAGGTAAACAACTCGTATACACACTTCATGGACAGTGCTTGATCTTCATAAACACGTACCAGCATCGCATGAGTTTCTTTCGTTGTCTTGTCAAGCTTAAAACAAAACTTTAAATTGATCTTTTCATTTCCCTGTTCTCAGTTAAGAACCAACGCACTAAACAAGCACTTTGTAAAACAGGTCTTACACGGAACACAAACAACGCTCAACTGAACAACAGTGGGAGTAGATGGTTAATACCTGTCACTACACAGGTGCAGCGTTTTGTTTCGCCAGTGTTGCCAGATCGGCCGTTCTGACTTCATTCACCGAACTTTATTCTCAGAGGTTGTATAATCGTTCAATTTTAGTACATATCAACCGATGGGGGGCGTTGTTATTGCAATTTTTACCTTTAATGGGAAGACTATTTCAGATTCTTTTACCCTTAATTGTACAAAACTTGGTATATGAAAGGACCAGTATGAAATACTGTGCTGAATGAATTTGGATACATATCGGCCGACAGGTGGCGCTACTGTACACGTAAATAAAAAACTAATAAGACTGCTGTACACGTAAATAAATGCACTAAAACAGATATTGACCTAATTTGGGTGTATATCGACCTACAGGTGGCGCTGGTATTACTTACTTTCTGTGATTTTCCACATGGCTACATCTCAGCTTCTGTTGATTAAATTTGCATCAAGTTCTACAGATAAAATACTTATTGTAAGAAGTTATGATTGAATTTTTGGGCATGTTAAACAGTAAGTGGCCGTGTTATGTTGAATGACATAGAAGAAAGTTTTGTGAAGGCCATAACATACTAGTTTTTTAACAATTTTTAATTAATTTAATAGTTGGAAAAAGAGTTCTCTATTTTAGAATAGTGGTGATAAATCTGATTTAAAAATTCAAAATATTGACAAATTTTGTAATCCAAACATCCAGAACACATTGAGCTAAGTGTTTCTTAACAGCAACAACCTCCTACATAATAGTTTTAAGATAATCTCAAAAAGAGCTGATGAAAAATTTTTAAACTACAATAAGATAATTTTAACTCAAATAACTAAAAAACCTTATATTCTTCTTGAGTAAAGCCTTAGTACTTGCGGGAAGGGGCCCCTCCCATTGTCAGAGGCAGCATGTTGCCGGCTTGCTTAGTTGTGTTGACACTGTTGACTTGATCTCTTGCAGTCTTGATGGTCCTACACCAGTTAGGGTTGATTTCCTGTGCTGGGTCGTTGCCATTACAGGATTAAACAAAATTTCGACCGTTTCATGATTCATGGCGTATATTGCGTTGTTGTAATCGGCTAGTTTGCGAGTTTCGTTAAAATTTATATTAATGGGTTCGGTAGCGTTTACCTTGGTGAGCGCGGTGGTTATTTTTCCAAATTTGATATCTGCAGAATGTTCTTTAATACGGTTTTTTATTTTACGTTTGGTCATGCCTATGTAGTAACCAGTAACATTGTTTGTTTTGGAATAAGGAATACTATAAATTCCAGAGGTTTCTAAGGGATCTATTTTGTCTTTTTCGTTTCTAATTGTTTGGTAAATATTTTTATTTGGTTTAATTGGGATTTTTATATTAATTTTGTTGGCTGCATTTTTGATTTTTTGGGAAATTCTGCGGCCGTACATAATGGCTGGAGTGAATTTTTGTTTTGGATTTTGGAAGTTGTCTATAGTATTAAGTTTTTTGATTCTTTTCCGGTATAGTTTGTCAATTAAGTCTTTCTTGGAACCTGCTTTAGTAGTAATTTTTCTGATAATATTGAGTTCTTTGTTTAGTAAATTTTTATTAGAGCAAACGGTGATAGCGCGATTGATATAGGATTGGATAGTATTTATTTTATATTGATAGGGGGTTTTACTATTGCAATGAATTATTTCAGTACTACTATTTGGTTTACGGTAAACAGTTATTTCTAGGAAATGATTATTGGTTTTAATTATACTAACATCGAGGTAATTAAGAATATTGTTATTTTCAATTTCATAGGTGAATTGGATATTTTTATTGAGTTTATTTAATCTGTCACGAATTGTCGGGATATTATTTTGAGGGTTGATAATTGCAAATACGTCATCGACGTATCTGAACCAGCAGAATATTTCTTTGTTAAACTTTTCTAATATAGAGTCCTCTAAAATTTGCAATTTTAATTCCGCTACAGTACCCGATATGGGAGATCCCATAGGGACGCCTTTTTGTTGTCTATAAAATGTGTCGTTGAAACGGTAATAATTTTCTCTTAAAACTAAATTACTAGCAGCGATTAAAGTATTAACTATTTCCGGGTCTTTATATTGATTTTTGATTTTTAGATTAATTGTTTCAGAAATTTCATCTAAGTCAATTGATGGATACAAGTTAACTATATCGAAACTTACAAGGGTTTGGTTCTGGTTGATTTTGATATCGCGAAGTTTTTTGATGAAGTCTTCGGTTGAATGTAGACTGTTTTCTGAAGGGGGGAAAATCTAATTATAAATTTTATCCATATATTTTTCTAATAAATAGCCTGGGCCTTCACATTTACTTACGATAGGTCGCATTGTTCCTTATTCCAAAACAAACAATGGTACTGGTTACTACATAGGCATGACCAAACGTAAAAAACCGTATTAAAGAACATTCTGCAATCAAATTTGGAAAAATAACCACCGCACTCACCAAGGTAAACGCTACCGAACCCATTAATATAAATTTTAACGAAACTCGCAAACTAGCCAATTACTACAATGCAATATACGCCACAAATCGCGAAACGGTCAAAATTTTGTTTAATCCACTTACCTGTAATGGCAACGACCCAGCACAGGAAATCAACCGTAACTGGTGTAGGACCATCAAGACTGCAAGAGATCAAGTCAACAGCGTCAACACAACTAAGCAAGCCGCCAATGTGCTGCCTCTGACGATGGGAGGGGCCCCTTCCCGCAAGTACTAAGGCTTTACTCAAGAAGAATGTAAGGTTTTTTAATTATTTGAGTTAAAATTTTGCTTCTTGTTTTACGAATTCTTTAAGATAATTTTAATTTATATCTTTATAATATATAAATTTGAATTCATTTATATAGGGCAAGGTTGTTATTTTTCCACTTTTTTGTCAAAAGTCCAGGACACGGACAAAACTGGAAAAAACCACATGAAACTGGACAAAATAAAATCCATTCAACTGTACATGTTCGCTGCATAAAATTATTCTGTTAAAGCAATAAATTGTACTTTTAACTTTGAATTAGCAATTTTAGCAATAGAAATATTTTATTAGTAATTTGATTCATGAAAAGTGTAATTTCATTTTAATCATGATCAATAAAAAAAAATAATAAAGAAAATGCTAATTACATTAATTATGAATAGTTTGCAAATGTACAGTCGGCAACAAAAGTCTCCAAACACTAGCAAAAATTCCTATGTAAAAAAAGTACACTTATACAGTTTTGTTAAATAAATCCTTGTCGAACCTTGTTTCTAGAATGACTAAAAACAGGATTCTACGAGGATTTTATTTAACAAAACTGTATTAAATGTACCTTTTTTATATAGAATTTTCGCTAGTGTTCGGACACTTTTGTTGCCGACTGTAACAAAGTAAATCTGTTGTGGACTGTTATATATTAAGAGAAAAAAAATATATATTTATTTAATGCTATATCTAAATTTTTAAAAACAAAAGAAATAGACAAGGACATAGCCAGAAAAAGATTTTATACATAAGGTTGTTATCTTCAGTACATAATATTGACAGTTAACAATGAAGAATAACTTAACCTCCCAACACCCCTACCCTCTCGAAAGAGACTATGTTTAATATTAAAGTTTTTTACGAACAATGTGATTGATTAATACATAAACAATTATAATCTTAAAAATAATTTGTTTCTTTGCCATTTTGTACCTAACATGGCAATATCTTATTTAACATTTCTATACTAGGTTAAAAAAAAAAAAAAAAAATCACATAAATGTAGATTGCATGTTTTTATCAATTTATGTCAGCAAGTCCTTTTATTTTAATTTTGTAAAAAAAAAAAAAAAAAAAAAATATTAATTGGTAATAGAAATTCCAGATGAAAAAAAAAATATATATACAAAATTAAATTTTGCTTCCAAATAAAAAAGTTATTTATTTTTTCATAAAAGTAATGTCTACAATAATGTAAATGTGCACATATGGCTGTATATATTTATAATCAATTTGGTAAACCTGCAGAAACTTTGAGAGATAATAAAAATGTCGAGTGACTCTGTAGCGATGCCATTAACGACATTCTAATGTAGATAATCCAAAAACTTACCGATGGACAAGGGGTTAACCTTTTGTCCAGAGGTACGACTCTGGATTACTACCTAGACGTCCTCGGTTCGAATACAACCTACCGCAACACGCATTTTCCTTCATTGGTGACCGCGGACGAAGCAACAAGCTTTCAACTCCGCTCTCTGGCAATAGATGGCAGCACCACAAAACCCTCCGAGCGTCAAAGCCTGTGAATCGCTGTTCTCACAGCACAAAGTCTGTCATGCCCGTCGCCTTCAACTCGCCGCTGCTCCTTCAACTTGGCAAAACGGGACAACTGACAGCACAATCTGGTCATCGCTACCGTCTACAGCAATTATCGCTCGTATGATGGTGTACTCACTGGAGGGGGAGTACTGTAGCAACGCCATTAACGACATTCTAATGTAGATAATCCAAAAACTTACTGATGGACAAGGGGTTAACCTTTTGTCCAGAGGTACGACTCTGGATTACTACCTAGACATCCTCGGTTCGAATACAACCTACCGCAACACGCATTTTCCTTCAACTCGACTCAAATTTCTGAACATTAAGTAATTCACTGTTTAAATGAAATAAACTAGGAGAAGTCATTAAATAAACAAACAAGAAAATTGTAATAAATGTTTGATTATTTTCTTGCAAATAGTATATTGTTTAACGGAACGGAATGTATCCAAATTCTTTTGTGTGTCTCTGTAAAAGATTTAATAGTGTTAGATTCACCAAAATGTACACAATACGTGTGACATAGACCTATAACATGTATATAAATTATTTGAAGCTCAATCAAATGAGGTATTTAGACACTATCACATTTTAAATTATTTCTGACTATAGGACATAATGTTAGAGAATTTTTCGTTGTATTTCTGTAAAGAAAAACTATAAATGCTAGAGTCACCAAAATAAATCTATACAATTCATTCGACGGTGACTTATAACATGTATATAATGTTTCAGCTGAATCGAGTAAGGAATTCGGATGCTATCATACTTTAAATTATTTGAGCCCCCCCCCTCCCCCCCCCCAAAAAAAATAAATAAAAATAAATTAATTAATTAAAAAAAACAACAAAAACAAGTCCTTCCGGCTTCTTCAAAAGGGTAGGTTGATTTCTTTTTCCTTGTCAAGTAGCCGTTAATTTGTTTCAAAATGGCGGCTACAAACAATTAATGCACTTGGTAGAAATATTGATGTAGGCTATGCACATATGGAGGTTTAAGCAAATCAGTTCAAAAATACCTTTTTATGTGAATTTAAAATTTTCAAGTGGCTGGCGCTTGGAAATAAAATGGTGAGTTAAGTTGACAAGTATATGAAATGTATTTGTGAGATAAGTCTACTGTACACATACAGTTTGAATTAATTCAAAATCTCAAAAGTCATCGTGTTGAAAAATTAAGTGGCTGCCACTTCGATCAAAATGGCAGAGAAAGTTGCTCATCTAAGATATCGTTTCAAATTTGAAAATAATTTTTTTTGTAGAAATTCTTTCAAAGAGGCTTAGTAAGTTGATAAAATGCTAGTTTTCTGCATAATTTTGTAGTTTGTTTTAGCATTAAAATAGCCTAATTTTCCCTTAAAAACTTATGAAAAAGATCCAGTAACGCAGGTAATGGATTTGGCGCCAAATTTGGTGACTTTTCCCCTATAGCGACTTTCTTGGCAACATTTGGTGAGAAAATACTTATTATCGATATACCAAAGATGGACGCAATAACGTGATTGGTTCACAAGTTACGTGATTTTTCTAGATTTTTGTTGTTTGAATGATAAATCCAATTTTCAACTTTGATTTGAATTAAGTATTTCTAAAGTTACCGTGATAACAAATGTTCAAGTGGCCACCAGTTGGAAACAATACAGTGGAACAAGTTGCCCAGCAAACATATCCAAGATATTTGAAGCATAGGTTCACTGTCCAACTGTGGTTTAAATCAGTGCCGTGTTTCAAAAGTTAATTTTATGGCAAATTTTCAAGTGGCAGTCTAAGTGGTTGCAACTTGGAAACAAAATGGCAAAACAACTTCCCCAGCGAAATCATCCAGTCAGGGCCGCGCCGACCCGGTGTGCGAAGTGTGCGGCGCACACAGGCGCCAGGTAAAGAAAGGCGCCAACCGAGGATAAATTATTTGAAAAAAAGAAAAAAGAATATGTATATATATTTATATATATATATATATATATATATATATATATCGTTTTATTAAATCTGATTTCATAATGCCGGTCTGAAGCCATGCGAGTAGTGCTGCTAAATGAGGCGCCTTGAAAATATACTGGCAAAACTTGCGTTCCTCAAATAGTTTAGGAGGTTTTTTGTGAAAGGGCACGTTAAAAGTGGAATAATTTTGTAAAGATGTACCTACCTTCAGCAAAATTTTCTTTGACTTTTTTAACATATCAAATTATTCTATTGAAATTAAAAAGGGCGTCTTAATCTCCCCCCCCCCCCTCTTTCTTCTAGCGAAAAAAGGCCCCTTAGGTTACTAAAAAGACAACATAATTCGATTGCAAAAATAAAGATTTAATAGAACCGGAGATTTTACTTAGAGCACTTTTATCCCCTTTGCATTATCCATGTAACATCTATATTAATAAAATCGGACTTTTGTCTGTGTAAATTTCTGAAATTCGAAAAAAAAAATTGCGATATCTTTACATTTCGCACATCGGGAAAGCCAAATCTGATTTCAAAAAATTTTCAGTGTGTGTGTTTGTGCGTGTGTGGTGTGTGGTGCGTGTGCTGTCGTTGTGTCTGCATGTGTATAAAATTTTTGTGTGGGTATCACGTGAGAACAACTGGAAAGTATTCAACGATACTTGGCAGGAATTACCCAACTTAAAATTATATCTATAAACTTTTGTAAATTCCCCCCCTTGGGGGGGGGGAGGAGTTAAAAACACGTTTATATGCATAACTTGGCTTCAAATTACTTCACAGAAGAGAAATTGCACATGAGGAGTCTAGATTTGAGTATAATAATAATAATAATCATTGTCTACAATTTTGAATTTTTTTAATTTTAAGGGGAGAGTAAGAAAATCGATTTTCGGGGGGAAATTTCGTAAACTCCGGATTTTTGAGTAGAAAATACCAAAAACAGTACAAAAATGTTGAAAACAGCCATGCATCTTCTTTAGGACTAGAAAAGCCTCGGTTGGGAAACGAACCGAATTCTGAATGCAGGAAAAATTTTAAAACCAAACTCGAAATGTAGAAAACTCAAATTGTAGAAAACAGCCAGATGCTACTTGCGTGCCAATAGGTCAAAGTTTATTAATGAAATCACTTTTAAATTTATAAAATCAATGAAGGTAGTGAATCAACGAAGGCTTTGCCCGCTTCGCTGGTCACTGTATTTAAAGGAAACTTTTTTCTATATCGCTTTATAAAAAAAATAAATCTTGAAATTCCTCTAAAGCCCGCTTTGGTTCCCCGCTGCCTTCGGCAGCTTCCCATTCATTCGCAGACTCTCGGGTGCCTGTGTCTATTTATTGTCTGTGACAATAGCTTATCAGTGGGCTTCCATTTGGGTGCTTATCAGATGACACTTTCAAAACGGACAGTATAAAAAAAAATGAAGTAGCAATTTTATATTTGAATCCCAGTTACATATGAGCAACACTATTATACGTGATGTACATAATATTTTCTTTCACGTTATTTTCTATATTTATTTGATTTATTCGATCAAACGTAAAATGACAATAATTTCACGCCAAATATAATATTACAATATGCTATGATCGGTTACGTTTATCGCATGAGACAATTTTTGGGGTTATAATAGTAATTGAGTTAGTTAATAGTAGTTGGTATATAGAAAAATAAATAATGAAATATGTAAACCTGATCATGGTACAGTCTTAATATAGCTAGCTCCTCTTGGCGACTTTTGAAACTTTATCGCCACTTTAGACAAAAATACTATTTTTTTTTTCTGTTATTTATTATTTTCTCTGTTTCTTTCTTTTCTTTTCTTTTTCCTTACCTGTTCTTTCTTTTCTGTTTTTCAATATTTTATATTTTATTTATATTTTTAATGCGCTATTTGACTTAAAATGGCTTTTGTGAAAGTGGAGTCCTTATCGAAAAATGTCCGATCTATTACAACATCAAAATTTTAAAAATTACCCAGGATTATCAATACGTACAGCTCTTTAATATAATGCTGAATTAGCTTTCATGCGAAGCGCGATTCATATGTGCCAAAAACATACTATTTAAACAAAAGAAAAAAAAAATCCAAAATTGAGGTATATATATATATATATATATATATATATATATATTAACTCCATTTTTTATTTATTATGATTATTACTATTTGTTTTTTTTTTGTTTTTTTTTTCAACAATTAAAAATTTAAATGTCCAATTTTTAAGCTATTACCAAATTATTATTTTCATATTTTAATTAATTTTAAAAAATCTAATCAAAATTTCGTTAGAAATAAGGTACCAAATAAAAGGGACGATTTTTCTGAATCCGTCGGATTAAACAGCTTATTGATCGGACAATTAGATTTTTTTAAATTAACTAAAGCATGAAATTTTGGTGGCAACTTGCGTCCACACACAGACAGAATCCAAAGAATTCTCTTAGCCGTTTATACATATAGATATTTCCAAAAACCCATTTTTGATGTTTGTGATTGTCGATCTTGGGAAGGGGGGGTACAATCAAATTCGTGACCCCTTTTTAGTGCTAAATTAGTCTTAAAAATTTTATGGGAGCACCGGTCACGAATTTTGGTGCGTGTATTTTTTATATGCATTCAATGCCTATACTGGCAGGATTTTATGAAATTCCACCTCACCTTTTTCTAGGGAGAAAGGCGGCAAAAAACACGTTACTAAACATAACTCGGCTCCAAGCTACTTCATAGTGAGGAAATTGCATATGGGGAGAGTAGACTTGAGAACCCCCCCCCCCCTTCCAGAAAAATAAATAAATAAAACATTATCTGAAATTTTCGATTTTTAAGGTGGGGGGGGGGGGTCGATTTTGTTGGGAAATTTCACAAATTCCGGATTCTAGTAAAAGAGTTCTACTAAAAATGGTACGAAGATGTTGAAAACAGGTATGCGTTTTCTTTAGGATATTTCCAAAGCCCCATTTTTTTTTTTTTTCGTAATTTTCGTAATTTTTGATTTGGGGGGGGGGGGGGGGGGCGTAAAGAGGGGATAAATTCGAGACCCCTCCTTTTAGTGCTAAATTTGTCGTGTAAAATCTATGGGAACTGCGGTCACGTATTTTGGTACGTAAATTACCATGCATCCGACACGTAACGGGATTTTACGAAATCACCCCTTTCCTTCCTTGAGGTCACGAACAAGTTTCCAAGCGTCGCCTTACTCCAAATTATTTCAGCAAGAAAAATTTCATGCGTAGATTAATTGTTTTCGAGATTATTTTGTTATAATTACCAGTAGCATCAATGGAACAATCTTTCTTTAAATTTAAAGTGATTAAAAGATACACTCGACAATGGTACCAGGCAGATTTTTGAATTTTGCAATTACATCGATAGCATAAAATATTTTGGATCAGATGGATATATATTATTCCAGAATTCACAAATCTCAAGCAAATGAATTTAATTTCCCAAAATAATATCTGTTTAAATGTTCATATAATCTACTTTAAAACAATAAATTTTATTGTATATTCTTATTTTATTTACTTATAAATTTATCTATTCTAATTATATCTGTGCAGCGTACAAATGTCGCGGCAAAATATAGTTTAAAAGAATTTTGTATCTTACTACTATGGAAAAACACATATAAATTTACATACAAATTACATAAAAAGTTTAGATAATGAAAATGAGCAAAATTCCTTTCATTAGATTTTTTTTCCCCTGTTAGGTATTTTTTATTCATATTTACCAAGTAATATTTATTATATGCTCCATTTATATGTATTTATTAATTTATTTGTTCCTTAGAAAAAAAAAACCTTCCATAATTAACCAAGTCAAATCTTGTCACTATATTCATAGTCATATATTAATTTGATCTTAACAGTATTTCGAGAGTTTTCAACAACGAAATTCAGAAAAACAGAACTTACTACGGAATTTATTTATTTATTTTTTATTATAGTATTGTAAAGAGTTAAATCACTTTCCTAAATAAAAGGTGTTGTTGCAACAAAAGCAGATTTACAATTAAAGTGCAAATAATGCAAATACGGAGCAGTTCATTCAATTTTAAAGGGGGTGGGGTGGAAGGTGAAAATTAGCCTTGGATACAGACTTTGCAACTTAACGATGAATTTGACGACATGGCGACCAAACTTGGCGAGAAGTAATAATTTAGTGTTTCCAAAGTTTCGAAGCTCTATCTTCAATAAGAGCCGAGTTCTGGAATTATCTGGATTCATTAATTGGCTTCTGGCACAGAATAACCTCAAAAGTTCGCCAAATCACGAACAGAAATTATAAAAACAGAAGAGAGACTCCCAAAGAAATCAGTTGTATTCAGACATTTGTTCTGAACGTTTGTTTCGGTTTAAATGGTTTATATTTTATTCTTAAATGAGTGAAATTCCGCTCTGTGGTGTTTTTAATGTTATTTTATGACTTTTTGATGTATGAATTTGAGTACAATAATTTACTTTTTTTTTTTTTTCGAGAATAATCCTTGAATAAAGTGTATCTTTCGACAAGAAACTGCGTGTTTTTTTTTTTTTTTTTTCCAATTACTTTTTTCACGCAAGAAAATCGACATTTTGGTAACAATATGGATAGAGACTGATATTGTGGATTAGTATGATATGCGTAATACTCACAAAAGGTATAATGAAGTGAGGGAACGTTTAGTTTAATAACATTATGTTTTGTGTTTAAATATTTACTTAAAAATTAGACCCAAACAAACAGAAACGTTTATTACTCGTACTTACAGCTCTCATCTAAGCCATGTATATTGTGATGCTTCAACGCGGTATTGCTGCTCCCACATTCACACTAAATCTCCCTATTTTGGGTTTCCTTTATTTGCCTTCAATTGACTTGCTGAATGATAACTTTTTAGTTCCCCATCATACTATAGGTATGGGGAACTTAGGTAATCGTGAAAAATTTCGACCTCGGTTTTTTGACGTTTCTACACGTTTTCAGGTGTGAGGAATCCGAAAATGACAAAATTTGTATGGTGTCTGTCTGTAGGGTGTCTGTTAGTCTGTAAGTATGTTAGTCTGTTAGTGGGTAAGCCCGTTAGTTTGTTAGTCTGTGTACACGATATCTCAAGAACAAATTGTCGCAGAGAGGTCAGATCAGTCTTAAAATATTACTTTCGACACTGGTAAGAACCCTATTCATTTGCAATATTCGATTTTAAAAACTTCGTAAGTTATTAAAAATTTACGATTTTCTTAACATGGAAGAATAGGACAAAAATTCACTTAAACGTGCATTAAATGGAAACTGTTTACTGTAAAAATGTCAGACCAGTTTTAAAATATCCGTTTTGATGCCGGAATGAACATCAGAAACTATAAATATGCTACTTTGAAAATTTCGAGAGTTATTGGAAATTTACGAATTTCTTAACATGGCAGTATAGCGCAAAATTTCACATAAACGTCAATTTTGAGCGATATTTTCATCGTAAAAATGTCAGACTACTTTTGAAATATTATTTAGGACACTGGCATAAATATTTATGACTATGAATTTTCAAATATAAAAATTTCGTAAGTTATTGGAAATTTACGAATTTCTTAACATGGCAGAACAGACCAAAATTTCACATAAACGTCAATTTTGAGGGATATTTTCATCGTAAAGATGTCAAACCACTTTCGAAATATTATTTAGGTTACTGGCATGAATATCATAGACTATGATTTTTCCAATTTAAAAAATTAGTAAGTTATTTGGAATTTACGATTTACTTAACATGTCAGAATAAGGCAAAATTTAGCATAAACTTCCATTTTGAGGATCATAAATATATTAGACAACTTCAAAATTACATTTATGATATTTTTTGAACATGATTGAATACAAATATTCTAACAGGAAAATTTCTTAAATTATTCATAATTTACGATTTTATCAACATAGCGAAATTGTAAATTTTTCATATAAATATGAATTTTGAGGATTATTGCATTGGAAATAGTAGCATGAAAACTAAACAACGGAATTGACCCTGGTAAAATAAATTAATAGATTAGAATAAGATAAATGTATCGAAGTGAACGGTGGATAGCCTATTAGGCGGGGATTTCATTCTGTCACTGTATCAAGCTTTGGTTAAATTCATTTCTTTTAACATGATTATAATATGTCTCGCACTAGAAATTTATGAGACTATAAATATGATGGGGAACTGAGCAGAGTCCACCTATGCCAACTAGTTATAAAATGATTTTTAAGGTAATATAAGGCGCCAACTGAAACTCTGCACACAGGCGCCTGACAGTGCTGGCGCGCCCCTGCATCCAGTATACTTGTATGATAAGTTTCTTACCCAGTTCTAGTTCAAATTAAATCAGTATTTAAAAAATTATCGTCATAAGAAATTTTCAGGTGGCACCACTTGGAAAAAAAAGCGGAGTGAGATGTCCAGCGAACTTATCTGAGATATTTGAAGGATAAATCCACTACCCAAATTTCATGCGAATTGATTCTGTATTACTAAAGTTACCATAATGACAAATTTTCAAATTGCCGCCACTTGGAAATAAAATTGCGGATCAAGTAACCAAGTGAACTTATCCTAGATATTTGAACCATAAGTTCACTATCCAACTTTTATTTGAATCAGTTTAGTACTTTAAAAGTTATCGTGATGGCATATTTTCAAGTGGTAGTGTGATTTCAAGTGGCTGGGTTTTAGAAACAAGATGTCAGGACAAGTTGCCCAGGGAAAACATTCAAGATAATTATATGATAATATCACAGTCCAAATTTGGTTCGATTTGGAGTGTTATTTCAGAAGCTATCATGATTTTAAATTTTCAAGTGGTCCCGCTTAACTTATCTGCCACTTTATTAAAAATGGCAGATATAGTTTACTAATAAACTTCATTGAGATCCTTATGTGGTCTGTATTTACATCAAAATTCAAACAATTTCGGAATACGCTTTTTACAATTTCAATTTGAAATTTTCAAGTAGTCTCCACTTGAAAACAAAATGGCGGAGCAACTTGGTTAACAAATTCATTTAAGTTATTTATAAGATAAGTTAAGACACTGTCCAAATTTGGTTCGATTTGGAGTATTATTTCAGAAGTTATTGTGATTTTAAATTTTCAAGTGGTAGCGTGATTTCAAGTGGCCCCGCTTAACTTAAGATATCTACCACTTTATTAAAAATGACGGATAAATTTCATTAATAAACTTCATTGAGACCCTTATGTGGTCTATATTTACATCAAATTTCAAACAAATTTGCAATACGCTTTTTACAATTTGAATTTGAAGTTTTCAAGTGGTCTCCACTTGAAAACAAAATGGTGGAGCAACTTGGTTAATAAACCCATCTAAGATATTTATAAGATATAAGTTAAGACACTGTCTAAATTTGGTTCGATTTGGAGTATTATTTGGAAGTTATAGTGATTTTAAATTTTCAAGTGATAGCCTGATTTCAAGTGGTTCCGCTTAACTTAAAATATCTGCCAATTTATTAAAAATGGTGGATAAACTTCATTGAGACCCTTATGTGGCCTGTATTTACAACAAAATTCAAGCAAATATTGCTTTAAATATGCTTTTTACAATATCGGTTTGAAATTTTCAAGTGGCTGCCACTTCAAAACAAAAAGTCGGAGCAACTTGGTTAACGAACTCATCCAAGATATTTATGAGATCAGTTCACTGTCCAAATTTGGTTCCATTTTGAGTATTATTTCGGGAGTTATCGTGATGAAAAAATTTTCATTATATATATATATATATATATATATACAATACCAGGTGATTCAAAATGGATGTTACAGCAATTATCTAGTAAACTAAGAAAGGTAGAAACATACATCCAATTACAAAATTAGAGCAAATTAAGAGTAGATTTCAGATATGGCATTTTTTTTGTCAAAGGGGCTGTGTACATATTAAATACGAAATTTAATTTTTATACGACCCCTCCTATCATGTGACTTATATTTAGAAAAATATTCCCCTTGCTCTAACAAGCAAAATAAAAAAAAAATCATTTCTCTAAGTCAAAATCTCGCCGAGTTATTGCAATTTGAAAATGATGACTTACACCACTTTTTCTTCAATTTTGGCATCTATTTTTCGTCGCCAACAGGCTCACTTTATGGGGTTATCTATGAGATGAGAAAAATTAAAAAAATATCCTTTATTTTAAAATAGCAATTAAAATCGTTCAAACACGTGAAATCAACAGTTTTAAGAATTTAATGCAAATTTACAAATTTCGTTTTGTTAAAAAATTTAATAGTTAAATTTCTTAGGGGTCATCTGCAAATTAAAACAAGTTAAGAGAGGGAAAAAACTAAAAGACTAGCAAAACCGTGTGAAATTTTCGCGCTTTATTTTTACCACTTTCCATCATGGTTGATAAATTTAATGACTTCGGCTCTTTAACAATTCCAGCAAGATTGAAAAGTGTTAATGACTTCGATCTGTCTGTCTGTCCATCCGTCTTTCTGTGTGTCTGCACTCTAACTCCCGTGAATATTCATAGAATTTTCTGAAAGTGATATATGTTATTTGAGTTCACTATCGGATGTTCCTTATTGAAAATGGAGTGAATACCTCTGCTAGCTTGTGCACAGGGACACCCGAAAGTATTCCAAAGCATTGTGTTATATGAGAGGTATTTTTATAAACCATATTTTAATACCTTTAATTTATGCATATATTAATAAAACTGAAATACATTATTATAGTTTTATATCGGATATTTTGTATAGAAAATGGAGTAAACACCATCACTGGTTTGTATACAGGGACACCCGAAAATATTCCTAAGCATTGCGTTCTATGTGAAGATATTTCTATAAACCAAAATTTAATTACTTTGCATAAATCTTAATGAAATTGAAATATGTTATTCATATGCACAAAAGAATGCTTTCTATACTGTACAGTACGATTAGCATTAGATTTACAGGGCACACACAAATATTCAGTTACGTTAAGGGTTATTATTGGACATTTGCTGGAATTGCATTTTCGTTTACATTAAACATTTTCTAACAATTTTTAACTGTGAATAAGATTTCAATTTGCATTTTTTTTTTTTTTTGTCCGTCTGCTCGTCTGCCCGCCCCCAATGTCTGTATTTCAGAAATTTTCAGAAATGATATATGTTATTCAGGTTTACTATATGATATTCCGTATTTAAAATGGCATTAATTAATTCTCTACAGTTGGTTTATGTACAGGAACGCACAAAAAATGCCAATGTATTGCGTTTTGGGACAGATATTCTTATAAATTACATTTAAATAACTTTATACTGTAAAAATCATAAGGATATTCATATTTATTGTTAATATTCTAAAATAATGTTTTGTATAGAATATGATATGGTATAGATGTATAATTCTATGTCAGGGGGGTTACCGCCCTTCTCAACTCCCATTTAATTATAGTGCCTATACTTATCAAAACAAAAATCAAGTCTGTTATCAATTTCCTTGAAACTTGCAAACTTCCATCAACTTTTCAAGTGGCAACTAGATATGGAATCCAAAGTACCAAATTCGCATTTCCTGTAGTTATTACTTCCTCATACCCATAAGGTAGAGAAAGTATTGTTTTTGGGCCAAATTTTCGAAAGTGAGTTTTTGTTATATTTAGACGTTTTGAGGTCCCTGAATATGAAAATCGTGTTTTTAGCGGTTGGTCTCTGTGTGTGTGTCTGTCTTTTATCAGTTTATCTCAAGAACAAATAGCAGCAGATATTCCAAACTTGGTATTCTAAATATGTAGCATATAGGGATGCTACACTAAGCTTTTCATTGAGATGAGGCAAATGGTTCGTGTACAGGGACACTCAAGAATATTCAAATACATTACGTCTATGGGGAAAATTGCAGGTAAGTAGAGTTGAACACATATAGACTGCACTAAACCAAATAAAAAGTATATATATTTTTTATATGCATAAAAACATGCCTCATGTAGAATATAGCAGGGAAATCGTTCACTGTTCATTTTCAGGGCTACACAAAATAACTAGATTATATTGCGACAATAGCTGAAAATTGATGGAAGTGCATTTCTTGAGTGAAGTGCATAGCGGTTATACGGCACAATAATATGTGCCGTATATTATTACTATAGGTTTATATTTAGGTGCACTTTGTGGTTTGTACATATTCTTCAAAAGATATACAGGTTTGCAAATATTTAAGCTGTGATATTCTTTTTTATAGTTAGTGAAAGTGCTTTACTATAATATTTTACCATGTCCAGGAAAGCTGCTCAGGAATGGAAATAAATTCCTCACAGACATATGATAAATAATGTATGTTTTTAAGCTAAATATGCATCGCTTCTGTTTTGTGTATTTACACGTTTTAAGGCTTCCTTATTACCAAAGCCAAGTTTTTTGAAGTTTGATTATTGCCTGCGTCGAATAATTTCAGGAGATTCCCCCCTCACACAGAACTAATTATCATATAAAACTCTTCTGAAGCCTAATTTGAATTATTTTTACATAGGTTTACATAACAGTACACTTTATGTTACCTCTTAATTTCCAACCTGTATTTATTGTATTAAATTTCTGGGTAAGAGAAAGTCGTGTGAGTGGAATATCAGATTATTGTTGTTAAATTATGCTGATAATTCATAAATATACAGATCAACAAATAAAAATTTACCTTTCGTATTCAGGAGGCCTCAAAATGTGATATTATACGGAAAAAAAATCGCTCTCCAAAAGCTACTTTGTTTACAGTATGGGTATGAGAAATTAATTTTGCGTTCTGTGTCAGCAGTTTTCTCCGAAAAAAAAAAAAATGCAGCAAACACTTACACCAATTACATTTAATAATAATAATTAAAAAAAAATGTTTACCTTAATTTTGGGTAGCCGTGTATATTGTCTATAAACTATATACACATAACTTTGTGTACGTAAATTTAATGTTATATGTAAAACAAGTAACACAAAATGAAATACACTTCCAGCATTTCCCAACTATATCTCCAATATATCGAAATACTCTGGGTAACCCTGTAAATGAATGATGAATGGTTGCTACACCAGAATCTACATAAAACATGCTTTTATGCGCATAAAAAATTTGTTCTTTTCATTTTGTTTAAGGCAGTCTATACATGTTACACTGTACATATGAGAAATTTCGCTCACAGACGTAATCTGTTTGAATTCTTTTGGATGACCCTGTAAACAAACAATTGTCTGATCGTAACGAATACTTTAGTGTAGCATGGCAATATAATACGGATTTAGAATATTGAATTTGGATTTCATGATACTATTTGTTCTTGAGATATTCTAATAACACACAGACACGCACACAGAGAGAGAGAGAGACCAACCGCTAAAAACATGATTTTTGAATTCAGAGGATTTGAAAACGTGCAAATATAACAAAAGTTAATTTTCGGAAATTTGACTCAAAAACAATTTTTTCTCTACACCGTGTATATGAGTAAGAGAATGTATAAAGAAAGAAAAATGAATTTGAAAATTCCCTTTTAGTACATAAATTATTCATAAATTTTATTTGTTAAATTATCAATGAGTATTCTCTTGTGTATTCACTAGGAGAAAGAGAGACATAACAGGTTAAAATAGCCATCTTTCCCTGAATGATTTCTTTTTCTTTTTTTTTCCCCAAACGCTGATCAACGTGTGCCTTATTACAAAAGCAATAGTAATTACAATTTCTCACTTTTGATACAACCCCTTAAGACTTGGCGAAAAATGAGAGAATTTTCAAATTGCAATAACTCAGTGAGATTTTGACTTAGAAAGATGATTTTTTTTTAATTTGATTGTTAGAGCGAGGAGAATATTTTTCTAAATATAAATCATATGATAGGAGGGGCCGTATAAAAATTAAATTTCGTATTTAATATGTATACAGCCCCTTCTACAAAAGAATGCCATATCTGAAATCTACTCTTAATTTGAACCAATTTTGTAATTGAAAGTTTGTTTCTATCTTTCTTAGTTCACGAAATAATCGCTGTAACATCTATTTTGAATCACCCGGTATATATATAGATAAACGAAGTGATTGCAATAGGTTGATTTCTAAAGAAATCAACCTAAAAAGTGCTAAATTTTCCAAGATGTATACAGTTTGTGCTATGATAACCTGTATATATACCAACATATATACCAACTTTTAGCTCATTTGGACAAAGCATTTAGACATTATTTTATTCACTGATACTCAGACATACATACATCATCATAAAAATAGCAAAAATGAACTTATTGGACCTCAAAACATATAGATACATCAACATCACAAAGTAAAATTTTTGTCATGATTACAATACTTTCCTTTCCTGTATATTTTCAGAAAGTAAAAAATTCCATGAAACATATGTGAACCATTCAATTTCATCATGCTTAATAACAAATTTTTAAAAGATATTTATGACTATGAGAGAGGAAATGACAATGTAGTTTAAAACAGTGAGAAAAAAGAGGGGAATTAAAATTGAAACTATAAACTATCACTTTTGCATCCAATCCACCCTTAGAAAAATACAAATATATTTATTTATTAAATATAGAAAATTTTTTGAATGGGCATAATAACTATATCAATGCATATATGTTTGTCAAAATGTTTTCATCATAAAAAATACAATAAAAAGATCATTTATTCATCGTGATATTCGCGCCCTTTAATGATGATTTGAAATACTAATGCCTAATAATAATTTTTTTAGAACCATTCCTTTATAATAAACTTTATTAAATTTGAAAGTAATATATATATATATTTAATGATGAAATTTTATTATTTTTCTGTAATTTTTTTTTTTTTTAATTGTGTCAAAATATGAGAATTTTGACACAATTTTATGGTGATAGTAAATGTTTTAAATATATATGTTTGTTATTTACTGCATTACAGTTATGAAAATTTGCATAAGTATATGAAAATTTCTTGAAAACTATAAAAAATTATATATTTATATTATTTTTTTGAATACTGCCTGCTTATTAATTTATAATTTTTTTCACTGGATTTTACATTATTACAGTTTTTAACAATATATTCTAAACATACCTTGATATTACTTTGTGAAGTCTTTTTCTTTTCTTTAATGTAATTGAACGTTCGAATGCTGAAATTTAATTCAAATTTTTGACATTTAATCATTAAAAAAAAAAAAAAAAAAAAAAAACTTATTGATGAATACACTATACTTAGATTAAATTATTAAATTGTGGTAGATAGGATTGTGCTGGGTTTGACCCAGGTTTCAGTTTTCCCAGGTCCCGTTCAGAGTTTTTCGTGGTTTCCTCCAAAACTAACATAAATACGGGCTGGGTCCCCCCCTCCCCCCTTCTTACACAGGGTTCCCACGGTCCTTGAAAGTACTTAAGAAGTACTTGAATTTCATTTTCTTTTTCAAGGGCCCTTGAAAGTACTTAAATTTCAAGTAAAGTCCTTGAAAATCCTTGAATTTTCTGCTCTAGCAAACGCTCAATCAAGGCTAAACTATCTCCACATGCACATGCCGCTGTCTAATATAATGCATTTTGTCTTAAAATTCTCATTTCATTATCTTGCTTTTGCATATAGTTTCAGCTCACACCTGTTTGGTAGACTAGTCATTAATATTGAGAAGAAAGTGACCAGACCAGAACTTTGGAATAATCGTAATGATCCCAATTACAAATCCTAAACTAATCATTTTTTGACTTTTGTAAAAGTTAATTGGGTCAATCCATCAAAAATGTATTGTAAAAACAGGCAAAGTTATTATTCTACTTCTAAAAAAAATAATACTAATAAAAGTGTTCTGTGATTTACTAAAGTTTTGTGTATATGCCTAGCATTCTGCGATTTCCCCCCATAGTCCTTGAAAAATTTCAAATGGGCCTTAAAAAGTACTTGAAAAGTCCTTGAATTTTTTTCCTTTTTAAGAGTGGGTTACAAAGACAACCACGAAGGCCTAGGACCCAAGTGTATTTGTATTAATCAACCTTAAGCCACATAATTTTAAATTGCAATATTTTAAAACCGAAGGAAGTAAAGAAAATTTTTTTAGTAGGAAACATTTTTAAAATATTAAAAATTTCAAATTTTATTTAATTTAAATAGTCCTAGTAAAATTTTAATATACGTAATATTGTTTCATTGAAATGCCTATACATAGCAGATTTTTTATAATTCTGAGACTATGGGGGAAAAAAAAAAATCTATGGTGGCTGAAAATGAATTTAGGGGACCTCAAAACGTATAGAAGCATTAAAATTTCAAAGTCGTATTTTTGACATGATTACAATATTTTCCTCAAATCTGTATGTACGAAAAGTAAAAATTATTATAATGTCCATAATTTTCCTTTTTCATTTGTGTACTATTTTAGAGTTGTTATTCCCAAATAAAGATTTATCATTCTAGTATATATGTTGAGAAGTTAAAAAAGTTATATAAAACTATGTTAGAAAATGTGTTTAATTGTAAAGAAAATCCAACTATGAGAATTTGGTATATCTATAAGTTTTAAGATTTCCTGAATTCATGTTTAATTTCCAAACATATATTATGTAAGGAAAATACTGTACCCATGAAAGGGGAAAAAAAAAAAGAAATTGTTGTAGGTTTTTGGTATATTTAAACGCTTTGTGGCTTCCTAAATTCATTGTTCTGTTTTTATAAAGATATGTATATGTGTCTGAGTGAACACAATAGCTTTTAAATAATTTATCTGATCACTATATTTCATTGCAGATGTATAATGATTATATATATGTATGTATGTGTATAACAGTAATAAAAAAGAAAAGTTAAAAAAAAGAAAAGAATGAAACACAAATGATTATATATATGTGTGTATGTGTATAACAGAAATAAAAAATAAGAAAGAAAGAAACACAAATTATAATTTTTTAGAGGAATTCTTTAGAGTGAGTACAAAGCTTTAAAAAAAAAAAAAAAGTTTTAACTAGTAGATATAATATAAATATAATTTTTTTTTCTATCCCGTATTTATGCAAGTATTGGAAAAGATCGTGAATAAATCAGAATGGCTGGATTGACAATCACAACATCGTTTTGAACCCGGCATCTCCCCTCTACTAGCTTAGAGAACAGAACCATTCGGCTTCAAGTGGAGCAAAATGATAAGGGAAAAATTTAAGAATTAATTAGCCGGCAGCATCAAAACTTTTTTAATATTTAATTATTTATTTTTAAATAATTTTCAAGAAATGTCAATATAGTAATTATTAGTGATTTTCACTGCATATGTATAATAAAAATATCTAAAAAAAAAAAAAAAAAGTTAAAAATTTACATAAAGAAAAATTTTAATGTGCGTACAGAATGTAGATATTATTAAAAAATAAAATAAAATAAATAAAAAATATTTCAGATACTAATGTAATCTTATATATTAAAAAAATTTATGAAAACTAAAGTCAGTCCATCTGGCCGTTCTATCCGGCCGATTTCCTTCATTTTTTTTTAAATGAAAGGTATTTAGACACAGATGTGTCATCAATCATTGAAATTTACTCAACTCCCACCTTACTCAAGTTATACTCAAACGCGATTCTTCCCTGTACATTTCTTATGGGACACATTCACTCAAGCAATTCGAATTCTCATAGCTCCTCTTCTAATGAATGGATCTTGATTGTTTCACTCTCAGAACACTCAGTGGATCAACCTCTTTCTTTTGAGCTATTAACTGCTTAAATTCGTTGCGTTTGAGCAAAGTTATGCATGCACAATCAACTTTACATTCAATTTTTTCAAGATTTTCCTTCACTCAAACCTCTATAACTAGAGTTCTAATTAACGTAGGCTGTTGATACAAGTCTAAGAACACTCAGTGGATCAAGCTCTTTCTTTTGAGTTATTAACTGCTTAAATTCGTTGAGTTTGAGGAAAGTTATGCATGCACAATCAACTTTACATTCAATTTTTTCAAGAAATTTTCAAGATTTTCCTTCACTCAAACCTCTATAACTAGAGTTCTAATTAACGTAGGCTGTTGATACAAGTCTAAGAACACTCAGTGGAAATGTAAAGGTAGAAATTAAACCTAAGGGCCGACGCACAGCTAATATTGTCTGGAAGGAAGTACTGTAAAATGATTTTATATAATAATTACACCCTCTCATACATAGTCTATCCTAATGCTGCGGAGCAGCACGGGTCCTCTAGTATAGAAATACTAGAAATAGAAAATTATAGAAATAGATTATAGAAATAATAAATACTTAAAATGATTTCGAGTATGGATTTGTTTTTTCAAGCACAATTATTAAATATTCCTTACGTACAGTTCCGTCTTATCTTTATTATTATTATTTGGCTTATTTCAAAGAAATTTTTATGTCTATAATTAGTGACTTTTTTTTTTTTTTAATAAAAAAGAAATACAAGACCTTTTTTTTTCTTTCTTTCAATTCATTTTAAATTTGTTAAAACATTTTTATTAGAAAAATTTTAAATAGCTGAACTTTCTGGAATAAATGTAGAAATAAATAATTATTTATCCACAAATAATCTTCTTAAAACATTCTGCATTTATAACAAACAGTTTTGTGCATTACAAGACGGTTGTAATAAAAATAATTTGTTAAGCTGTCAAAAAACTTTGTGTGCAAGTAAGTACATATCGTAACAACGAGCGCACCAAATGGAGAAGAGAGTAACTATGCCTTGTACGGTGTTTCTATTGTTCAAGTTCGCATCTGGACAGCCATTGTTGAATCGCAGGGAGCCATGGTCTGGTCAAGTTTCACTGCAGGGTGAAGGAGGGTGCACAATGTTTTCCATGAAACGTCTGTTGCTCTCACCAAAAATTTTTTATTTAGAAACCTAATACAGTAGAAGATCTTTATAACGCAAAGCTAAAAACACAAGGTTTTGCGTTATATAGAATTTTGCATTATATAGATCACATTTCACACATCGTCAAACTTACCTTGTAAACATGGCCAAATATGTCTGAAACATATCAAAACAGAGTAGGACATTTTAAAGTTACATTTCTTGGAACAAAAAATTAGGTGGATAATAACTTTCATTCTAAAATTTACTTTATAAAGATAGTCCATATATCCCTATACAAAATCATTCATTATACTGCTCACTTAAAAAAAAAATTGATAGCAATTTTTTCATTAAAAATCTCTGAATTAAGCAGATAAAGAAAAACAAATGTATCACACTTACTTCTCAACAAAGTAACAGTTTTTTAGGAACTATTTCTTAACTGCAAAATTTATTGTTTATATCCAAGAAATTTTGCGTTATATAGAGAATTGCATTATATAGAATTGCGTTATAAAGATCTTCTACTGTACATATTATAAGAATTTACAGTTTACACTGATCATAATTCATTCGTAAAATATGAAGTTTTTAATTGTATACCATTTAAGTGTGAGTCCACCGAATTTCCTTTTATGGCTTGTATTCCTAACTTTTTTCAAAGAAAATGCTTTTTTAAGCTTCAAAAATATAAATAAATAATAAATGAGAATAATGAAAATTAGGTGGGGCTGCGAGAGCAAATTATTGGGTGGGCTTGTGCCCCACGAGCCCATATAAGTTGGCGCCACTGTTCATTTCTCAAAATGTATTTAGAATAATGAGCTAAAATTTTGCCAAAATGTTTTATTCATCTTTCGCTATGTTCTGTAGCAAAATCTAACCTCTTCGTATTTATTTATTGATTTTACTGACAGTTTTTTGGAGAAGTGAGGATTTATCTTGTTGTAATTTTGCGCTTTTGTACCAAGTATAGAATATTTCAATAAATTTTATAAGTACAGCAAATCTTTTGCTACAGAACACAGGTAAATATATTATTTCTATGCTGTGTAAAGATTATTGAAATATATTCATTAGAATCTGTTATAGGAGATGTGGTGTAAAGGAAAATTTTCACTAAAATTTTTCTAAAAAATTTTTCTAAAATTGTTTTAAAAGTTAATGAAGATTTCTGTAAAATTTCACTTAAATTCATAGTTTTGTATCACATCATAATTAAATACATGTGTGTTTCATTAAAATTTTATGTATTTTTAAAAATGTGCTTTGTATGTAGGCACATATCTTAAATAAAGGGTAAATTCAAGGACCTCCCCCCCCCCTCCTTTAGCATTAAATTCATTGTGTATTGGGTCAGAAAGACAGTCTTTCTCTTGCGAATAAATTGTAATTACAATGTATTTTGAACTTATCGCTCAGTTGATATGGGCATTAATTTATGTAATCTCATTTTGATGAAATCTTTCTCTAGGGATGCTGATAGCAGGATTTTTGTTTCGTAATCTACCCTTTCTCAATTTCTATAAAGATCTCTCTGTCAGATGGTCTTCTACCTTTAGGTAAGGAATTATGTTTTCATCTATTATTACAGCAGAACTCCATTAAATTTTAATTTTTTAACCAGCACTCAAATAATTTTGTTACCTCTATAATGAGTAAATAGGATTTTAAAGCTCTTATTAATTTCCAGTTATATCAATTGCTATCAGCTTTAAATTTCAAAAACTTTTAGAATAGTTCAGAACATGATGACAATGCATTTTAAAAATATTTTTATTCAATTAATAAATGTTTAAATATATCTTATAATTGCTCTTTTTATTATGCATTAGATCTTTTTTTTTTTTCAAGTTTATGGGATTAATTTTTTTATTTTTATTTTAAGTATTTATTAATACATAGAATTATCAAATTTATGTGATTCAACAGAAAATTTGAAAACGTGGTGTATAAAAAGTTCTTTTTATATTGTAATTATTTATCTTCTCTTTTTTTAAATGTTTAACTTTTAGATTATTATTAATTTAATACGATTTAGCATCCAACCATTCATTTGTGCATCAATAATAATAGGGACCAAATTTAGCTCAGTGTAATCTTAATTTACGTGTTTTGTTTGTAAATTCATACCATTTGAATTTCTGTGTATAATGTATGTTGTTGTTTCTCATCCCCGCCAGTCTAGCAGAGCATTCATCCTCAGAAAATCAAAGAACAAGACCGGATCGCACAGGAGTTTATGAGTTTGTGTATAATGTATTTTAGCATAATGTGTACAATGTTTATTTTAGGCTGCAGGAGGGGTGGGCAATGCAACTTAGCACCCAACAGTTTCTGCATAAACAATAATAATGAATTCAGTCTAAATTCATTTGCTTAGTTTGTAATTAAAAATAACATTTATAATTCTATTCTTTTTAAAATCATTATTATTTATTAGTCCAACTGTAAGCTTGATAAAAAGGATGCTCAGTTAAAAAAATAAAAACCTGTCTATGTGGGCAAATTTTGATGCTACGTTTAAAAACAGAAAATGGCATTTCAAGTTGTGACACTTAACCATGTAACTTGAAAGTAATCACTTACTACTCATTTCAAGCTGGAAGCAAACAAAACAAAGTTGTGTTAGTGTGTATATATATATTGTTGAACTTTGTGTTAGGTTCCTAATTGCTAACATTAGCGTAAGTAATTTAAAAGGAATTTATCTTTTAATTGATACTGTAAATGAATCATAGAAAAAAAAAATCTGGTGTGAAACAACCATACGACTTCCATTACCCACTATTACACATATTATATGCATTTTTTAGAGATGATGTGATCAGAAGATATAAAAGTAACCTAAAGAAGTAGAAACCTAATATTTTTCTGCAAGATAAACTTTATACACATGTAAAGATATATAAAACAAAGCTCACATATAGCGTGGTAAAAAAAAAAAAAAAAAAAAAAAAAATGGTACAGTTATGTTTTGAATTGAAACACCAATTTTCCAGATCTACCTAAACTTCTAACCTACCTAAACAGGGTAGCTGTTAATTTTCCTCTAATAACTACGTGATACATAAGAAAGAAATGAATTTATATAACAATTTTCAAGAAAATCGTTAGAGTCGTTTTTGAGCTACCAACTTTTACCAAAACTCAATTATTGACAGGAAAACAATAATTACATACAAAAGCATATTTAAAAGTGAGTTAATAGGGCAATTTTAAAAAAAAATCCTTACAGTCGTTTTTAAAGGAGCACCCTTGCAAGACCTGAAATTGAGCTATTTATACAGGACGCCTATCAATTTTCCTGAACTAACCAGCTATATCATTCGAAAGGACATCTAATAGAGTGCTTATACAGCAAATTTGAAGAAAATCGTTAGAGCCGTTTTTGAGATACGGACTTATGGTCCCACTTCCGGTTTTTAAATTTTCACCAAAATTTGGAAAATTCATCGGTACACCAGACTTGTTTCATTTCTAAAGTTTCGCAGTTCTATCTTTATTAGTTTCCAAGATATAATAGCCAGAAGATTCTCCACACACGCATACACACTAACTAATTCCCAAAAACCACTTTTTTGGACTCGGGGGACCTTAAAATGTGTAAATCAGGTGAAATCTCGATATCGAATTTTCAGACCGAATACAGTACTTCCATTACCTAAGGTAGTAGGGTAATGGAAGTAATATGTACTAACATTTAAAATGAATTACAGTAAATTTTATGTGAGTATTGTTGATATTTTCATGTATCTATTAATTGCTAAATTTTATAATGTTATTAAATTCTTCACTATATATATATATCTATATATATGCAGTATAAAACTTCCTAATCAGGTCTTTTTATATTAAATTATAGTTTAATTAATATATTCTTCAGTAATATTTCCAACCACTTCTTTCAAATCGAAAATTCCATTTCCGCTTTCTTAAAAACTAAACCAATAGCAAAATTAATCTTTTTTTTTTTTTTTTTTTTTTTAATTATTATTATTTAAATTAATCTTTGTCAAATTGCTTCCCCCCTCCCTCCCCCCCCCCCAAAAAAAAAAAAAAAAAAAAATCCAAAGCCCCACCCTGGTGCAGAGATTAAAACCAATTAAATAACTAAAAGAATGTTACTACTCCCTTTTTAATCACGTGACAAGACATCACACAGGAGATTTTATCCAGACTTTTTTTATATTCCCCATATAAATATGCATACATCCCTAATCTGAAGAACAGGGTAGGGTTTTTGGCATCAAAAAGTTGTTTTTTGTCTTCACAGTAAATAAGGGGGAACAAATCTGGATAAAGCTGTATTTTCCCCAGTTAATAGACCATGATGAAAGGCACATTTTCTCAAAAGTCCCCACTTCTTTTTATCTCTTAGCCATTATTTATAAATGAGTCAATGTTTAGAACTCAGCTTCTTAGTGTTTCAGCTCGCTATTTATGATACAGTGAAAGTATATTTCAGTGGCTTTTGATTACTTTTCAACAAAATAAAAGTCTTCACGTCATCGTCAGTGTTGTGCAAACTCACACGAAAAAAAAAAAAAAAAAATTGAGTCAAATTCAAGTTCACCGCATAAAAAATGAGTTAGTTCGCACTCAAATTCTTAATTTCAAAAATGAGTTCACTCAGTTCAAACTCATTTTCAAAAAAGAGCAAAATTCATTAAAAGTTCATTTTTACGAAGATTTTTATTACTTTTTCTAATTTTTTTTCTCTGAACACTTTTATAAATAAATAAATTTTTGTTGAACATTTTTTTTTTTTAATTACCACAAAGTTTCTTGTAAATTTGATTTAGTTTAATTATATAGTAAAAATATTTGAGCTATACTTCCAAATAGTAGACACTTTTGTTGTGTGATTTGATTTTTAATCTCAAGTTCACACTTTTCCTCAAAGTTAAATTCCATTTATTTTAATTTAGAAATTTATTCATCAACCATGAAAAGTCATTTCAGAAAATTTTGGAGTGGAAGGCTGATATTTTATACCAACTATGTGAAAAATACCAGAGCCGGGAATCGAACCCGGGCCTTCCGCTTTACGCGCAGATGCTCAAACCATCGAGCTACCCTGGTTGATTACCAGCTAGGCATTTCTCACATAACATTCGTTGGCAAAGTCACCGAGACTGTAAACACAGCTGTATCAAGTGACATTAATATTCATGGCACAATATTCAGCATTAATATTCAGCTGTTCTATTTTGTAAATGCCAGAAGTGTCTTTTCCAACACCTCAGGAATGAAAAAGACCCTATACCGTTTAAAGACACTTTGAGGACAAATCACAAGTTTGCTACATAGGAATGACTATATTCTTTTTCCTGAAGAGAGGCGCTTCAAGGCCATCTACTCTTCCCCTTTCCACTCTAGGTTGCTTGGTTACAAGGGATACAAAACTTTCCTCTTTTTTTCTGCACATCACTTCTACCTGGTTTTGAAAAACCCTACCCGAAATATTTTCACTCTAAGTGCAGTGCGATAAAAAAAGGGAAAAACTGGATAATCCCCCATTCTCCCCTCTGATAGTGGGGGAGTGTAATGACCTTCACCCGACTATTCTAAAGAAACAGAGTATAAGGGACCCATAAAAGAATGTGAAAAAGAACATATGTCAGATATTAAGCTTAATAAATTTTCTACCACGCTTTCTACCACCCATAACAATAATCCCATTAACCTTAACACCATTAATATTCAAAAAATAGCCCCCTATAACAATCTCAAATTTGCTTTAAAGCGCAAAGCCATAGAAATCCTAACCACTTCTTCTTCTGTTAACGACCGTGAGCACAGCTTAATTCCTGAAGATTGGCAACAGCTATTAAAAAATCAAGAAATGAAGTGAATTTGGAACGACTTCAAGTGAGGAATGTTTACTTTGGAGGTGCCAGCAATGTGAAGTCGTCATTTCAACGCCGAAGAGGGCTGTGATAAGCATGCCGAAATATATTCGTTTTTATGAAAAGGATAAATATAAGGTATTTAACTTTAAATTATAGTAACCATTGTTAAGGAATGCAACACAGTTACCGCATGTCTTTATATGGAAGAATTGACTCTGTTGTACTAAATTAAATTCTGTTTTGTACAGAATTTTATATTTATTATTACTTAGAAAGCAAATATAGGCTCTGGTTCATTTATTTATTTTTAAGTGGATGTTGTCGGAAACAGGTTCTCTACTACATGGTAATAAAAATTTTTTGTTTTCCGGAAAGAAACAGTTTTCTTGTCCTTAGAAATCTGTTTTTAAAGATTTTAATTCAGTACCAATATTTATAAAAGTGCATGTTTTTGCTGTTTATGGTGTTAGTACTGCAGTATTTAGATTCATTGTTCTAATTGAATATATATATATATTGCTTTATAATTAATTTGTTGTATGTACTTCTCTGGTAACAAATTTATAAAAATATATATTTATATATATTTTTTAACTATTCAAAATTCAGGGTGATAATCTGAAACTTTAATACAAAATTTTCAGTTGCTGTGTAAAAGCCTCTGAGAGGAAAAACAATCTTTGAAAATAACCAGTTTAGGATCAAAATTGTTTTACTAAATGTTGCTTTTAAAAATTTAAACAATAACCACAATTCAGTTTTGTAATATAAATAAACATCATTAATATATATATATATTTTCTATTCTCTGTATCGTAAAAACAGCCTCAGTAATATGAAACGGATGATAACATTTATTGTTGTCCTGTTTCCATCCGCTTTCTCAGTAGTAATGAAAGTAACGAGTAACGAATATGTAGTAACAGGTAGTAAGTTTGAAAGTAACGAGTACATACGGGTAGTCATTTTTTCGTTACTTTTAGAGCTCTAGCTGTCACCAATTAACACATCATCTCCTTCCTTCAGTTCAGGTTGTGCAACAGGACACTTAATAATGTGCTGTTTTCAAATCCAATAGGTATTGGCTTTTCCACCTATTCCACAATTGCTTTAAGAACAGTGATTAGTATCTTTTACGTCTTAAGGCAGATATTTTGTTTGAAGCACCTTCAATGATGTCAGCGAAATTCACTGGATAGGTGATTTCTTTACCAAATTTTAAAAAGTGCATAGGAATTAAGGGGTTAGGTTCTCCAGATTCACTATACACATAAGTCAGAGGACGTAAGTTGAGCACTGTTTCTCCCTCTACAAGGAGAGTAGACATTTCATCATAATTCAAGAGGGCTTTGCCGATAATTTTATGCAGACAGTCCTTGACGAATCTAACTAATTGTTCATAGAACCTGTCCCACCATGGGGCCCTTTCTATTATATTTTTCAATATAATTCTTTCATTTGCAAAAAACTTTAGAAGTGAATCATTAGAAAGGGTTTTATACAAATTTTCTATCACTTGTTTCGATCGCTTGAACATTTTGGCGTTTTCCGATTAGATAACTTTACAGTTTCCTCTTCTTGCTAAGAAACATCTAAAGGCCAACAAAAAGGAATCAGTTGAAATGTCATGTACAAGTTCTATGTGTAACGCTCTGGTTACTGCACAAGTGAACAAAACTATATAGGATTTTTCAAATTCTTTTGCATTTTTAATATAGAGAGGCTCAGCGAAGTCAACGCCACATATGGAAAAAGAAGGGGGCGACTCTGTTATTCTGTCATGGGGTAGTGGTGCAGTGATCTGATCTGCTGGTTTGGAAAGATATTTTTTACATATAATAAATTTGTTCAGGACACTTATAAATAACTGGCGACCTTTGGGAATCCAATATTTAGACCGTATTTTTGACAGTGTCCCAGATACTCCTCCATGCATTATTTTTTCATGTTCATTTTGTATAATTAAGGTAGTCAACAATGACTGTTTGGGGAGAAAGATGGGATGGTTTTCTTCTAGTTGTAGATCACTAAACTCTAATCTCCCATCCAACCGCATCATTTTTTCATCATCTAGATAAGGAGTTAAGTTGCTAAGGGAAGAAATTTTATCGATAGTTTCTTCATTTATTAGCGAGTGAAATTCATTTTTAAAATACAGCTTTTGTTCATTCAATATCAAATATTTCTCAGCTTCTATTAGTTCTTCAGTTGTCAATGTATTGTTAACTTCTGTAATTTTTCTGATTCTTTTAATAAATCTTTTTACCCAAGCTGTAACTCTGATTAATTTTTCTAAACTGCTGTGTTTTCTGATATCAATGGGGTTTTCTAGCTGTTCTGTCATCCAATTGAAAAGGAGTGTTTCTTTTATCTTTTTCCTATATTCCAAACTTTCTACATCTAGCTTTTGTTTATCATCAGGCTTAGATCAAAGTTCAAGGGGTGAACTGAGCCATTCAGGTCCATTTAACCACAATCTATCATTAATTAATTTTATGATCTTTGCACCTCTGGATAAGATGTCGGAAGGATTAGACGAACTGGGACAGTGCCTCCAGTTTGAAGGAGAGGTCAATTTACGAATATCCCGCAAACTGTTCTGCACAAACGGCTTGAATTTCTCTGGAGAGTCTCTAATAAAAAAAAAAAAGGCGATCATTGAGTCTGTCCAGTAAAACGTGGGTATATCTAATTTCTGAGCTCTCAAAATATTATGACCTAGTTTAGCTGCCAACAATGCAGCTGTGAGTTCAAGCAGTGCCGGCCCGAGCAAATTTGGCGCCCTAGGCGAAAAATTTTCGTACCGCCCCATTAAAACAAATTTTTTTTAAATGTAAGACACGCAGACAATTATACACATACAAATACTGTAATAAATAATCAACTAATTATTTTTATTACATATTGCATATTATTGTTTTTTCGGTGCTACTTTTAGCGGTAGTAGAAACAATATCCTTCAAATGAATTGTTTTAGCTTCATCTTGAGCTGTTGATGATGGTGATAGTCCTACAAATCGTTCTCACGTCATTATAGAACGCTAGTAAGTTTTTATTAATTTCATTTATATGAAGCTGAGTTCTCCACTGGCCATAGACACAGGAAGTGTCAGCAACAATTTTATTGCTGTTACTAAATTCAATACGCAATGTACTAGTTCGTTTTCACAAAAATTATTCAAAACTTCCTGTAGTGTACTTTCATCAACATCCTTAGAGTTTCCTTGAGTCAGATAATCTCCTAATCTTCTACATAATTTCAAAATCACTTTGAAAGTTTTTTTTACGACTCACAATCGTTAGAAAGGCATCAGAAAACACGATTTATCTTTTTGGTCTGTTTGAACTTCTCATCATTCGAATTTCTTGCTGTATCAAGAAAAGAAATATAAAAATTAATCTTAAAATGATGTTTAGCCTCACTTGTTAATTTATCAGCTGACTGGATAATTAAACTTATTTTTCATTTTTCGTAATCGGGCTGGCTCTGACTCCGATAGGAATGATACCGCAATATTAATTTCTTCTGAAATTGCCTCTTTTTTATCAAATCCGAAATCACTTTTACAGTTTCCAAGAAAAAAAATTTGTTTTTAGTAGGGCATTAGTAGTGGAGTTTGGGTCACATTTTCACCATTGGTGCGTCGTCTTTTGTTATGCACTGACGAAAACTTTCTTCACTAATTTTCTAATAGGAAATTAAAATTTTTTACACATGATCTGGCTTGTGTTCGTCGAGAATGGACAACTAGAACGAGGCGGAGCTTTCAATGTTTGTGGGAAAAAGCAGTGCTATGATAGGCTATATTCCACTGTTTGTGTGTTAAAAGAAGACTCCTACAGGTTAAATAAAAGAAAATCGTCAGGACTTTGAATGACGTCAGAGAGTCATGTCGTCTATTCGCTGCAGATTACCCATAGAATTTTCTCACATCGCAAGGATACATAAACTCAAAGTGAAACCGGAAGCATTTTCCATGTTCTGTTTATCAAAGCCTCAATCTTTATTTCTTTCATATCAAACTATTGTTTATTTACTAATTATTTTGGAAGATGTAGCAAGATTTTTGCTTATTCAGATTCAGGTGGAAAAATCTTTTGTTTTTTCAAATTATTATCCTGATAGTGTTTCTTTAGGATTCGGACGAAAATAACTTTTCAAATGAGCCTAATTTGCTTTACTAATAATATTTTTTCTCTAATTTTCTCTTACAAAATTGTACTCCAAAATTTTCTTTTCTGTTAACAGCTAGTCTCAAGTATCAACTGTACTGAAAACGAAATTTCACATTTTATTACTAAGTTGAGCTACTAGAAAAAGAAACTATAACAGAATCACTTTGTAAAATTCCAAAAAGCCCCCACGCATAGCTCCTACAAAGTCACCTAGTCTAAAGAGCTAAAACTTCTTTCTAGTTAGAGCTAGCTTCCTTCAAATCTTATTATTATTTTTTCTTTTTATGTCAGCTCAAAATATAAAAAACATGATGTACAATTTAGACCCTTGAATGGAAAGTCAAAACTTTATAGTTCCAATAACGTACAGCCCCATTAAATAATGACTCAGTGACTTTTAGATATAGTGTAAAGCTGTTAACAATTACATGAACAGATTTAATGACGGACTGTTTTCAAAACTCAATTCGACGTTGTAAGTTTTTGAAATAAATAGATCGTTATTATGGTAAAATCAAGCCAGTTGTTTGCGACTCTTTCTCTAGCGCTTCTCATTAGATAAATTAGATTGACTTTGATGCCCTGAAAAGTCAATTCGAGGTTATCCATTTACTTTGTACCATTTCTAGACAAAGATTGTAAGTGTTTAAAATTTCCACACAACATGAGTGCTGTGTTTCCAAGACTACATTTTATCTATTCTAAAGTGCCGTTAGATAGTAATAAATAAAATAGATCTTGTTGTATGGATTGTGCCGCCCTCTGGATTTGAGCGCCCTAGGCCATCGCCTAGTTTGCCTATATGGTCGAGCCGGCCCTGAGTTCAAGTTTAGTTAGCGTGAGATTTTTCAAAGGGGCTACTCTATTTTTGGAAGTGATGAATACTGTTTTACATGTTTCATTAGAGATCTCTTTAATTCTAAAGTAGGCAACAGTGCGAAATGCTTTGGTGCTAGCATCTGAGAAAATATGTAATTGCAAATCATTGATGTTAAATTCTGGAAAATCAGAAAATTTAACACCAGTCTTTCCATGTCTTTTTCAAATCTTCAGGTAATGTATCATCCCAATCAAGACCAGTCTTTCAGATAATTTGCATAATGCACTTCAGTTTTAAGACAAAGGGTCCTAGGGAACCGATAGGATCATAAATTTTGCCTAGCACTTGTAAAACAAATATTTTAGTATTTATCTGTTTACAAATGAGGCATATTAAATCCTTACACTCAAAATAGAGCACGTCCTTTGAGGGGGATCATTTTCTTCAAATATTTTAAAATCCTTGCTAATAAAATATTTTTTGTACCCAAAATTTAAGTAATGGTCTCGAATTGGTATGAAATTTGTGAAGTTGTCTTTAAAGATACTCATTGAATCTAGACTTATAGTTAAAGCCTTCTCTACTGATGGGTGACTTCCTATTATGCCATCTACATAAATGTTTTCATTTAAAAAATCAACAGTTTCCCTATGTGTTTCGCTAAAATAAATTTTTTAAATGATGTTTTATTGTTGCAGCCAACAAGAATGGGCTACAATTAAGTCCAAACAAAAACCATGTTACATCCCTATCTTCTTCGTCTATCAAAATTTGTAAAAATGCTTGTTTCATGCAGTGGCGGATCCAGAACTTGACTTTTGGGGGGGGCTAAGATTTTTCAAAGTGTTATTCTAGACCAATAAAAAATTTACAAGAAGCCCCCCCCCCCCCCCCCCCCCCCCCCCCCCGTAAATCCGCCACTGTTTTCATGTCTGCAGTAAAGGCTACGAGATGAAATCTAAATCTAGACAAAATGTCAAAAATATCTTCATAAAAATTGGGTCCAATATGTTGACTATTAAGAGACTAGTATATAACCCCGTCAAAAATGACGGAATGTGAAATCAGTTAAGGTAGTGAATCAACAAATGCTTTGCCAGCTTCGCTGAACACTATATTTAAAGGGGGCTAATGTGCAAGTTGCACCTGACGTGACTAATATGCAAGTTGTACCTGACGGGACTAATGTGCAAGTTGCACCGAACAAACAAAATATTTCTTTTAATGAAAATACCTACTAACCCTGGACGATAGGTCTAATATAACATATATTATATATCGTATTTATTATAATATAATTCAGTACTTATTTCGCTTCCTTCTTCGACTCATTTTAATAAGTAATTTTTATATGCATGGGCAAATTTCACATTTTTTTATTTTTAATTTTTCGCGGGAAAACATTATTTTATCTTATGTACCCCCCCCCCTCTCAAAAAAAAAAAAAAAAAAAAAAAAAGCATTCTAAGGGGCATTTTTAAAGGGGGAAAAAATGGCTACCAAAAGTCTCTGTTTTGAAGCGGTCTAAACCGGAATCGTTCCTGACAGGAGATGGTCATTATTATTATTAATTGTTGAAATCATGGGAAGATGCGTCAAACACGATTCGTAATTTACGTGTCATACAATCTCTTTTTATTACCGCTATATGTCATAACTGCCAAGTCTTCTTGATTTCCAGGAAGACTTCCCGATTTTTGTATTTTCTTCTCTCTTCTTGCCAGAAAATAGAATCTTCGTGATTTTTCAGATTTTCTGTGTATTTAATTTTTTCTAATTCTAAATAAAAAAGCCCTTCTAAATATATTCATAAATTATATGCAAAAAGCTTATTTATGTGCATAAATTTTCATCTTAGCCAAAAGAACATATTCCAAAATAAGAATTGTATCTTGCAAAGGCAGATCAAGACGTTACACAAAATACAACATAACATCATGCGTTTACATATGAGAACAAACTTATTGTGAATTGTTTTATCTGAGTTTAAGAATATTTCATTTAAAAAGTGGGTACTGCTGAGAAGAAGCAATATAATTTTGCAACGCATATAGGATAGAATTCACTTTTCTAAAGAAGCCAAAAATAAATTCACATGATGCTTACTGTACTATTGGTTCGTCAGATGTTAGATGTTCAAAATTAAGATTAATGGCTTATCTTGAAATCAATGACTAATAAAAATTATTTCTATTTTGCATACTATTATAGAGAGAATCTTCTTGATTTTAACAAAATCTTCTTGTTTTTTGAGATCAATCTTCTTGATTCTTCCTGTGAAAAGTTGGCAGGTATGCTATGTGGTAAATGAAAGGTTGTAGAATTTTCCTTCAAATCCGTAATGGGTTCCGTAATCTCCTCTCTCAAATAGGCCTGTAAAATATCATTGTATTCAAAATATAAATTTGGGTTTCTATAAAATTTGTACTTGTAAAGTCTCGAAAATCTACTTTCTGCGATTTCAAAATTATTTTGTAATTTTGATTTACTATCTTCCAAGGGAATTTAACTTTATATCGTATATTTTCATACTTAATTTCTGATTCAATTTTTTCATACTGAAAATTATAATTTTTTGTTATTTTTTCCAATTCAGGGGGAGGGTGAATAAACGATCCAGAAATTTCATCAGTAATTAAAGCTTCAATTTGAATATTATGATCAGGATTATTTTTATTCACGAGCTTTAATTTCACTACGTCATAGGTTTTTTCTGTGTTTTTCTTCCAAACTTATATATTTCCAATTTATCTTTTCTAATCACTTTTAAATTTAGTTCGTTAGCAATAGAATGACATAAAAATGATTTAGTAGAAGCTGAATTAAGGAGCAAACGAATCGTTTTCCTTTCGTTTTATTTTTAATATTTACGGAGCAAGTTTGTAACAAAATTTTGTTTTCCTTATTATAAGAAGAAACGCTAGAAACAATTTCCTCTTTGGATTCTAAACCAGAAGGGACATTTGTTTTTTCATGTGGTTTAGGTTTAGATTTGTAACAAAGTGTTGTATTATATTTAAATCTGCAAATTCTACATTTAATGTCCCTACGGCATTCTGAAATACGATGCTTTTGTTCCAAACACAAGAAACAATGGCCTTGAGATTTAAAAATATTTTTCTTCTTTTCAATATCGAACGAGAAACAATTTTCTGATGCGTGATTCTTTTTACAAAAAAAAAAAAAAAAATCTGTTTTATTTTCTACTGCAGTAGTGATTAATTCATGTGCAGACGATAATCTATTAGTGTCTCGAGTACTCAATTTATTACTTTTTGTTTGTTTGTTTATTTTATTTTTTGTAGATAACGTTCTTTCATGAGAAACTATTTCCGTTTGGATGAAGTCTAATAATTCTTGAATTCTATGTAAATTGGATGCGTGTTTTCTAATGAATTCTAAATTTAAATCAGACGGTAGTGACTTTAGAATTATTGCAATTAACATAGTACTATATTTCTTCACTTCAACTTCAAACGAGGATAACAATTTAATATTTGTCTCAATTTCTTCATGCAATTTATTTAATCTAAAAATATCAAATTGTTCATATGATGATATCGCATTGACTGAATCTCTGTAAGAACATTAACAGCTTTATCATAATTTTGTTCAGAAATCTCTAACCTGTGTATAGAATTTAAAGCTGTCGAAGTTAGATAGCTTTTTAAATAATTAAATTTCTCTAAATTTAACAAAGTTTCATTATCAGGAAGAAGTTTCACAAATTTGTTATTCTCACTTAACTGTGTACTATTATGTTGTAATGTACTTGACACATTTGAATTTACACCACTATTTTTGAACAAATTTACTTTTACTTTCTTTGCTCTAAAGATAGCAGTTGCGATTTTGTCTTGATATTCATAACATACGTTTTTTTCATTTTCATATTCTGTTAAAGGAATTAATTTTTCTATTTCCCTATTGGCTTCCTGTAGAAGCCCATTTATGATAGTTCATTGACTTGAGATTTCTTCTAAATTCTCAACATTTAAAGGCTCTTCTTTTAAATTTGATTCTATGGTATTCACTAATTTTGTGACACTTGATCTTTGAATTTTTCTATTAATTTTCTATTTGTCGAGATCCATGGCAAATTTTCATAAAGCCGTCTTCGCCCAAAGGGCTATCCAATATTATGAAAACACAAAAATAAATCTTAATAACCAAATCTGACATAAGCATCATTACTTTCAAATACAACATTCTCCTGCCAGCACTGATGCACCAAAATAATAAATAATTCGTGGTTCAGTAGTTTTCAAAACATAAAGAACATATTAAAATACCAGAAGAAAATACAAGAGAATGAAGGAAATAGAACGATGCTGTCTTTTTCTTGAAGTTTAATAATCGTAATGAAATAAAAAATTCTGTATACAATTTATACAATATTTACAGAAAAAATACTTAAGGAACATAGTTTCAAATCTAATCATTTGCTCTCATAGTGAGAGATTGAAAAATTCTTTCTTTGAACACAGTCAGTCGAAGCATCAAATCTACTAAACTAAAACTTTTATTGGATGTTGCCAAAATCTAAAACAAAATACATAAGTTCTTTTTTCTTTCAGCGGTGACGCAGCGCTGTGTAAAGGGAATTGTTTTTACTACAATGGAAGCTTTATTTTAATTTTGAACAGAGTTAGCCAGGTTTTTCGAGAGTGATCTATAGCATTCCCCCTAATTTTCCCTATAACAATAAAAAGAGCTGTTCATTGTTGTTCCTAAACAAACGCTATTCATTCCCTGGAGTGCATATAACTGTTTTCATGACTTTTGTTTAATAGGTTGTTAGATAGTTCAGTAATATTGGAAGTAAAAGTTGTTAGATTCTTTCAAGAATGAGTCAAATAATGTGCATTCATTGACTAGAACCTGCCTGTTTATTTACAATCTGCTTTTCCTCCATACACAAGAAAGTTGTTGTTTTTGTGACCATGTATTTTGTGACCTAGCAGATCCTCTGCATTGCCTGTGCCATCTACCTATTCGATTTGGATTAAAAGGAAAAAAAAAAAAAAAAAAAAAGCTCTCCAATTTATATAAATTTGCACTTTTAACGGAATATCTTGCTAAAGCACCTGAATTTAGAATTCTCTGTTGTATTCCATAGATATATTCATAAAAATTCAAATTACTTCAAATAAAAGTACAAATTTAAATTTTCAGAAAGTCTGTACTTTCAGTTTCTTAAAGAAGAAGAAAAAATATTTTTTTTTTTGGTAAGTTTAATTATTTAAAATTTTTGTTTTATACATTAAAAAAAAAACTTACTTTTAATTACAGAATTTTAATAAATAATCTAAAATTTTCTTTCTTATCTGTACAGAATATAAAAATATATGTAAAAAGTATTCAAAGAAAAAATATAAATTTGTTTTTAATTATTGCTTTCTTCTACATTAAATAGAAGGAAGTATTGGATTCGTAAAAATTTTCAACTTCCAGTTTTCGGTGGATTTATGCATTTTGAGGAAACCAGAATGCAATTTGACCATTTTTAGAAAATGTCTGTCTAACAAAAATTTTGTGTAGCAGCTCTAATTCAAGAGTTAATGCAAGGAATTTCATATAAATTTATACATAGCTGCACCTAAAAAAAAAAGTGTCCATCAACTTTTGGTGCAAATCACTCATCAGATGGCGATGCTATACTGTGATTTCTCCCATTTAATGGAAGACTATATCTCAGCTTCTACTGTGTATAATAATAATAATAATAATAAACTAAGTATGTCACAGGGCTGTTATGAAACATGATTATTTAATTTTTGTGCGTATTGGTCAATAGGTAATGCTGCTATGCTGCAATTTTTACGTGAATGTGGAAGTTATATCTCAGATTCATTTGTGTATAATTGCACAAGTTTGGGTGTATATGTGAGAGGGCCATTTTTATAAAACATGTTTATTAAATTTTGGTGCATATTGGCAAAGCCCTCTGCATAGAAAGCCTGGTCCCGAAATCAGGAATGAATGGAAGATTGGAGGCCCAAATATTATTCTCCTTATATTTGATTATAGTTTCAATTTTATCTCATTTTGAAAAATTATGAGTGCTGATTATATGTGCAGGCTTTAAACAATATTTAGCACTCAAAATATAATTAAAAAAATAAAATATAATTAAGAAAATAAAATATTGAATGGAATTGCAAGAATATTATTCTAGAGAAAATTCTTACGATCCTTTAAGAAATTATTAAACTATTACATCATAATTTTAACAGATCAAACATTTATGGCTTATATATATATATACATTATATTTAACTTATCATTTAAAAAAATTCCGATGAATTAACAAATAAAACAGATGTTTTTAGTATTTTGTTAACAAAGAAATTAAAATGCAAAAAAAAAAAAAGAGAGAGAGAGATTTTTATATTTAATCTTTATAGTAGACAATTTATACTATGTTTAACCGCTACCCAATTTAATATGCTGAATATATATATGTATACATATATATATATAAATGGGTACTTACTATATCAAAGAAAACTTCATTGCTAAAAAGTGGCTATCCAAAAATATAAAAATAATCACTGAATTAATGCATTTAATTTTCTCTTGCTGCATGGTTTTTTTTCATCGAATTTTGTATTAGCATAATTTTTTAAAAATACATTGCCACAAGTTGTTATTATTTTGTTCAATAATTTGTTTTTTGAATCGTCACTTTCACAGTTTAATTCAGTTTCTTGAATAAAGCTGTCATTGCTTACAAAATACTTTGCAATATTACAAAAAACTTTTAAGTGGGTATTACACTTAATGAATAAATTTTCTGTGTCCTTTAAAATTAATGTTTGGAAAACAGCAAGGCAGATTATCCCAGTTGTAATAGAAATTTGTGTCGGATATGTCAGCCCTCCACAATCATGCATTTCAATTAGCACATACGGAGAATCAAACTGAAAATCAACAGTCAAATTATCTTTAGTAGTGATAAAATCGATACAACTGTTACAATGGATTTTCTTTTTTATATTTTTACAAGCATATCCCACGATAAACACAATATTGTATAAATCATCATTCTCAATATCAAGAGAAATAAATATCTGCATTAATTATAGATGAAACAAACTCTTTATCTTCCTCTGAAATATTTTCTTCAATTGCAAAAGAGTCACTTAATTGTCTTATTCATATCGTACCGTATTTCGTAGAATTTAATTGTAATAAATTCGAAAATTTCAACTTTTTTTCAGATTCAGTTATTTGCTGTAAGGAGATGTTATAATTGCATCCACTCATTTGCCTGTACTGACCAAATCTTGCCTCTGATTTGTCAGTCTGAAATTTTCCGAGTAGCACCTATTTTCACTGCAGTTTATTTATTGCATAATCAATTAACGCAATATGTGATTTTGTGGTGTGAATTAGCGATTTGAATGTTTCTGCACTCAAGCCTTTTTTCAATTTATTTGATGTCACAAATTCTTGCCATTCTTCAATCCAAATAAGAATTTTTTTTTTTAAATTTGCACTTGAAATCCATCCATAGAATATATTGGATTCATTTTCTCATTTCTCTTTCTGATGCCTTTCCCGCAAGATTTCACATTAACAATTTCCCACCAATCTTTCACAGTACCTAAAAATTCGACAGTGTTTTCACATCCAGTTAAAATATCATGTTTAGGTCCAAGCATTTTAAGACCCTGAATCCTGGAATATCTTAATAGCTAAATTTACATTTTGTTTTTGTAAATTATTGGGATATAAAACATTTTGATTCAATTGATAAGAATATTTGGCAGCACTGCATTTTTCTAAACGATAAACATCAATCAAATGTTGCTGCTTTGCTATCACTTCGCCGGATCCACTAAAAGAAGGAAAAGCAAATTCTGTTTTTGAAAACCAATTATTTCTGAATGATTTCAGTAAACGCACTGCGTCAAATAATGGAAATAAGGGTTTATCAGGGAAACTAGGATTCATAGCTAAAGGAAATTCAAATGATGATTTTTTCCAAAATAAATCAAACATATTTCTGTTAATAGCATTATCATCAGTGATTATACTAAGTACGTGATAACCAGTATGTTGCAAATTTAATATGCACTTTTTTTGCGTGATTATAAAGCTCTTCAGCTGTAATACTTTTAACTGGTAAAAAAGAAATAACATCCTTATTATTAGAAAAAACAGAGGCCAATATAAAAGTTAGCAATATTTTCAGAGGCATTGAAGGATGTACCTGTTATTTTCCCACCCTTATATTCAAACCTTGGTTTGACATGAATTTCGTCAATTAAAATATTGACTACCTTTTCAGGGTCACTTAATAGTAAATCTTTTTCCTGTAAATAAAGATTAATTTTCTTTTCTGAATTCAAAGATAAAAATCCTTCAGAAAGACGTCTAAGGGTTCTTGAATGCGGAAGAATGAAAAAATTACTATTACGAATGAATTTGTAAGCTGCGGGAGATTTTATAAAAAGTCTGTAAGCGAATATTGATGTATCGGAACTATATGAGTGATTATTTGGCATTTGTGTTTAACAAAATCTAATAAGAAAATTAATGATTCAGATTTGTCTTCATTATCAATATCGAAATCTTCATATTCACTCAAAAATTGCTTAAATGTCTGAACAAATGATTTGATTAAAATTTTAAAATCATTTTGTGGGCACATGTTTTTATGTTTATTAATATGTTGTTTAATTCGGGTATCGTTTTGATATATTTCTCTGGACAATTGAATTTTACTAAATCTTGATATTTAATTTGAATATTTGATACATAAGCTGTGTAGGTAAGATCATTATAAACAACTAAATATGCCTTTATTTCTGGTGGAGATTTTTCACTGTTAATATAAAAATATTCCACTTTTTCGGAACATGCTCTAAATGTGCTAACGCACAAATTTTCTGGAACACTGCAAAAATTTAATATATCAGTAAAAGACTTTACCTCATTTAATTCTTTCAGTTTTTGAAGATCAGCCTGATATGCAGCTTCATATTTATTATCTAATGTTTCTCTTCTAATATCAGGATTTTTCTTTGACGGAGGTTTACCACTCGTAAAATATGCCGGTAATCCTTTAAATATGAGTGGCACAGCATTTTCCTTTAACTTAATATAATTTTCATTTTTAATAAGATTGCTGCCACAAAAATGATGAACACATACGGTGGAATTCTTATTAGGGACGAGTCAGCACGAGGAATCTTTCTTGTCCATTCTTCTTTAATATTTCGCACTTGGGAAAACGAAATGAAGAAACATATTTAGTTCCTCGATAATTACTGCGGCAACCTGGTACGCAGCACTTTCTTGCCTATATCAAAGTAATCCATTAAACAAACAAAATTATACTTGTAACGAGACGAGAAATATAACAGATCAATGGCGTTATTAATGTTTTGAAAGTTACTGGACGAACAGTTACTTACGAATGACTGTATGACTGGACACTGGGCAGGGAGTAGAAGGATGTGGGCCTCTGCTTCCTACCTCTTTTCTTCGCTTTGATATTAGTCGATAGGTGGCTATGCTATGCTGCAATTTACTCTGTGAATAGGAAAGCTAAATTTTAACATCTATAACATTTAACTGCACTAACTTGATATGCAAGATAAATAATATGAGAATGAAAACTGGCTTAGTTTTGGTGTATATCGGCCAACAGGTGGCACTGCTGTTCCTCCCCATCTTTTGTGATTTTCCACATGACTACATCTCAAAATCTTTTGATTAAAATTGCACTAAACACCATATCTAAAATCTTTATTGTGAGAAGCTATGATTAAGTTTTAAACCAGGAATAAACTACTACGTCAGAAACGCCAAAGAAAAATTATTGAGGTGCATACAGCTGTTTCGGTAGCCTAAAGCGTACCGTCATCAGTGCAAAAAGAATTCAGAATCTGGAGAAGTGCTCATATATATAGGAGAGGGACCGGATTTAGTTCAACCAATAGGATTACGGAAGAGGTGGGGAGTGTGGCCAATAGGAATTAAGGAATGTGTAGCTGTGTAAACTGTAGAAAAATTAAGGAAATGTGGACTGAATGTAAAATTTCCAACAATCAGACAAATAGGGAACAGCGAAATCACAATTTACAAGGTTTTTAAAATTTTTATAAATATGAAAAGCTTCAAAGAAATCGAGTTCATGAATGGATTTAGGTCTGCAAATTATTTTAGCTGAATTAAATTTGAAATTATGATTTTCCTCCCAGCAATGTTTAGAAATAGCCGATTTATTGGTTTCTTGTTTGCGGACGTAATTCATATGTTCTTTTAGACGAAATTTAAGACTGCGTTTAGTTTGGCCAATATATGATAAACCACACTGACAGGAAATACTATAAATGCCCCAAGAATTATGCATATCAATAGGATCTTTTAACTGAGAAAAGGTGAGTTTATTGGAAGGCGAAAATATTATTTTAAAATCATATTGTTTGAGAATTTTAGCTATGGTTTGACTGGTTTTAGAAAAATAGGGTAAAACAATACTGATATTAGATGTGACTGATTTAGTAGACGAAATACGAGGGAGTTGTAATTTTTGGATAGCTTTGTCTATAACAACTCCCTCGTATTTCGTCTACTAAATCAGTCACATCTAATATCAGTATTGTTTTACCCTATTTTTCTAAAACCAGTCAAACCATAGCTAAAATTCTCAAACAATATGATTTTAAAATAATATTTTCGCCTTCCAATAAACTCACCTTTTCTCAGTTAAAAGATCCTATTGATATGCATAATTCTTGGGGCATTTATAGTATTTCCTGTCAGTGTGGTTTATCATATATTGGCCAAACTAAACGCAGTCTTAAATTTCGTCTAAAAGAACATATGAATTACGTCCGCAAACAAGAAACCAATAAATCGGCTATTTCTAAACATTGCTGGGAGGAAAATCATAATTTCAAATTTAATTCAGCTAAAATAATTTGCAGACCTAAATCCATTCATGAACTCGATTTCTTTGAAGCTTTTCATATTTATAAAAATTTTAAAAACCTTGTAAATTGTGATTTCGCTGTTCCCTATTTGTCTGATTGTTGGAAATTTTACATTCAGTCCACATTTCCTTAATTTTTCTACAGTTTACACAGCTACACATTCCTTAATTCCTATTGGCCACACTCCCCACCTCTTCCGTAATCCTATTGGTTGAACTAAATCCGGTCCCTCTCCTATATATATGAGCACTTCTCCAGATTCTGAATTCTTTTTGCACTGATGACGGTACGCTTTAGGCTACCGAAACAGCTGTATGCACCTCAATAATTTTTCTTTGGCGTTTCTGACGTAGTAGTTTATTCCTGGTTTAATATTCCAACGCCAAGTCTCCTGCTAGTATTATGATTAAGTTTCTTCTGTGCGTGTTAAACAGCATGTAACGTTGTTATATAGATATAGAAGAAAGTTTTGCGATGGCCATAACATACTAGTTTCAAGCTTTTAGTTTTTTTTTTTTTAAGGCTATCTTATAAATGTCTCAAAAAATAAGTATTGGATTCAGGGGCGTAGCTTGAGGGGGGGGGGGGGGTCTCTCCCCACCAATGTTTTAAAAAAAATAGGGTGGCATATTGAAGTTTCTGGGGGTGCTGTTTTGCGACTTAAAGTTCATTTGAAAGTGGATCATAATTTTGTTAATTATCGTTAGTTACAAAAACACTTAAGAATTGTATGTATCACAAGCTGACCAACTGGTACACCGACCAGCAAAAAAGTTTGCGTTAAAATGTCTGACTGTAGCAAACTCCCATCTGCTGCGCCCTCTAAACTAATTAGACGCCTAAAACAGCCTGTTTTCCTATCGTGCAAACGACCCTTGAAAATTCTTATCATATTCGTGACGCTTAAAAAAATCTGATCATAATAAATTCCTGTTTGGGGGCACCTATGGCATGATTTCCCTTTTTGTTCACTTACAATAGCCTGTTCGCTTACTGTACAAAAGACTGTTGAAATTTCTAATCGTATTCGGAACCCTTTAAGAATAAGTTAGTAGCAAACTCCAGCTGAGCGGCGCCCTTCCCTGTTCAGGCACCTACAAAGGCATAATGAAGTTTCTGGGGGTGCTGTTTTGCACCTTGAAGTTCATTTGAAAGTGGATCATAATTTTGTTGATTATAGTTAGTTACCAAAAACACTTAAGATTTTTATAAGCATCAGAAGCTGCCTTTGGCGGCCAACTGGTTCACCAACCAGCAAAAAAAGTTCGCATTAAAATGTCTGACTGTAGCAAACTTCCGTTAGGTGGCACCCTCTTAACTAATTAGATGTCTAAAACAGCCTTTTTAAACGTATATAACAACCTATTTTCCTACTGTGCAAACAATCCTTGAAAATTCTCTTCGTATTCACGACCCTTAAAAAAATCTGATTATAACAAATTCCTGTTTGGGGGCACCTATATCATGATTTCACATTTCAAACACTTACAATAGTCTGTTCGCTTGCCATGCAAAAGACTGTTGAAAACTTTGATCGTATTTAGGACCCTTTAAGAATAAGGTAGCAGCAAACTCCAGCTGAGCGGTGCCCTTCCCTGTTCAGGTACCTACAACAGCATGTTCACTTACCATGCAACGACCCTTGAAAATTCTGACCTTAGCAAATTCGCACTCTGTGGCGACTGCGATGCCCTTCTCCCATTTCAGATACTTACAACTGACTCGTAAGTATGCGCAATTGCTTTCTCACCTCCAAAAACTTAAAATTATGATTTTTCAAGACCTTAGCTTGGAAAAAAAAAAAAAAGCAGTTTATTGTATGTTATGGCTATTGTATAAAAACAAAATTAGATGAGGTTTGATTTGGTTATAACGATTTCTCACTAACAATTTTTGATTCTAAGTGATCCTTTTAAGCAAATTTTTTATTTTAGTTTCATCGCTTATGAGTTTTGAAATATTTATAAGTCTATAGAATTCAACTAGTGTTTCTTGACATGAAATAAAGCAAGGAAGCTGATTTAACGTTGCATTAATAGGCACATATTGGGCAATTGGCGGCGGTTTGGAATTAGCCTAGAATCAGCACTACAGAATTATGAAATAAAAGAAGAAAATAAGTAAATAAATAAATAAGATTAAAAAATGTAACAAAATCTAAAAATTTAAAAAATATCAAAATTAAACAAAAATCGAACTTATGTGAGTAATTTCATAGCATCAGATAAGAACGGAGTGGAACAAATATCATTAACAAGATTTTTTGAATTTTTAAATATGTAAAAAACTTCATGAATATTCAAATGGGAAGAGAAGACAGGAGATGAAATTATATTAGTTTAAAAAAAAATCAAAATGATGACCATGAGCCCAGCAGGGGGAAGCAATAGAAGATTTAGAGATCCCGTTGTTCGGACATCTGCGCATGTCGAACGAGCACCGCGGGGCTTTCGTAGTCATGTGGCCATATCAAGAATTCAGTTGTTGTTTGGCTTTCGACTGATATAGAAGTCGGATTGCCTAGCGGGTGTATCCCCATTTTGTAACCGCAGGTTTTATCCCCAAAAGTATGTATAAGCGGGTTTATCCCCACATTATAACTGCAGGCTTTGTCCCCTTCCATCTTTTACGTTAAATATGTGTAGTGTGTGTTGTTTTGTACTGTGTCGTCGATTAAAAAATATGAAAAATAACTGAAGGTTATCATATATCAATTAACACACACCAATCTCCTACATTAGTGGTCCGTCATTGTCGCAGCTATCCAGCAAATAAATTAATATGGAAAAGCTAAAACGAATGAAAAGCGCCGTAAAAGGTGCAATAACAAAAATTGAATCCTTCGTTGATTTGAACTCTGAAAATATTTCTTGTTCCACAACTGAGCTTGAAATAAAACTTAGAAAGTTATCTGAGTTGCAAGGCAAACTGAGTGATATCCGGATCCAATATTATGATATTCCGGACATAAAGGACTTACCTGCAATCGAAAATGAAATAGATGAACTTGAAGATCGCCTTGAAAGAATTGAGGTAAGACTCAATTTACTTCTTAAATCTGTTAAACTTTCTGAGAACAATTCTAATAAAAATGAAAGTTTAGAATTTAAAAGCTCTGATGAAGTTAATGTCTGGCTGCCGGACATCCCTTTACCTATTTTTAATGGTAAAATTGAAGATTTTTCCCTATTTAAATTACAATTTAATAACTTAATTTCCAGTAATACTAAATTAAATGATGCTCAGAAACTGTTTTATCTTCGTGCATCCTTAACTGGTGATGCGAAAAAACTAGAAAGTCCTGATGATACATTTACCTCACTATTTAATGTACTTATAGAACGATTCGAAAACCACCGAATTTTAATTGACACTCATCTATCAGCAATAATGCATTATGAAAAAATCCATCGGGAATCCTTTAACGAACTGAGATCGCTTATTGATTGTATAAATAAAAATATTAGAGCACTAAGTGTTTTAGATTATAAGAGAAATAATTTATCGGATGCAATGCTCATTAATATTATATTATTAAAGGTAGACAAAGAAACAAGGAAATTGTTTGAATATTCAGTCAAAAAAACAGAATATCCAAAATTTGAAGAATTAATGTCATTTTTGGAAAGTCGAAGTGCCACTCTGGAAAGCGTATCTAGAAATTCTGTTGAAAGAATCGAAAATAAGAACACTTTTCGTCCCAAAACGAAAACCTTTATGCTTAATTCTGCATGTAATTCAAAGGTAAAAAATTGTATTCTCTGTAAAAATTTGCATAGTTTAAACAAATGTCCCGAGTTTCTAAAAATGAATATATCTGAAAGATTCGATTTCGTAAAACGTAACAAAGTTTGCATCAACTGCTTTAATAAATTTTATTTATCATCCTCTTGTTTATCGAAGTTTAAATGTAGCACATGTGGAATGAATCATCATTCTTTATTGCATAAACAAAAAGAAAATAGTAGTAATCAAAAGAGGGAGAATAATTCTACCCCCCCTTCAGACGCGGTTGATACCCACCTAACACAGGTGTCCGGAAATGAACCTCTCCGTTTATTTTCCAATTGGGAAAGAGAGAAAAAATCTGTATTACTGAGTACGTGTTTTGTTTTTGTTAAAGATAAATATGAAAAGAGAGTGAAGATGCGTTTTCTTCTGGACTCTGCTTGTAATGCGAATATATTAATTGCCGATTGTGCTAATATATTAGGATTGAAATCAAAGGTTATAAACACGCCTATTACTGGAATAAATAATTCTTCTTACAACGTTAAGAGAAAAATTAGTAGTATTATTTCCAACGTAGATGAGAGTTTTAGGGAAAACATAGACTTTTTAATTGTTCCCAAAATCACAGATTATATCCCAACAAATAAATTAGATATATCAAAAATTAATTTACCAAATTTAGTAGATTTTGCTGATCCCATGTTTTTCCAACCTGGAAAAATACACGGCATTATAGGTAGTGAACTGTTTAATAGAATTTTAAAACCTAATTCAGTACAAATTAGTGATAAATTATTTTTACAAGATTCTGTGTTTGGCTGGATTCCTACTGGAGCTTTAGAAGAAACGGTTCCATTAAATAGTAATGAGAATCAATGTTATTTTATAACAAAGTTTGATGAAATCAAACCGATAAAACTAAGCCGATTAACTTAAGCCGATTCTGGCAATTGGAATCCATTGGAATTCAGCCCGATGATTTAAAACCAGTAGAGAAAGATCAAGCCCAACAAATTTTTGACAAAACTGCCAGGTTTGTGAACGATAGGTATGAAGTGCAGTTGCCTTGGAAAACGGATCCGAAACAGCTGCACAATAACTTTACTGTAGCGAAAAAGTGACTAGAATTTTTACAAAGGAAATTTTATCGGGATCCTAACTCTTTCAAAATTATTCAAAAATTATAAATGAATATTTAAATGAAGGTATTATTGAGCAAGTTGAAAGTAGTGAGCCAATATTAGATAAGGGAATTTATTACTTACCCCATCATGCTGTCTGTAAGGAAGACAAGCTTACTACGAAAGTTCGCATAGTTTTTGATGCAAGCTCCCATGATACCAATCAATTTTCTTTAAATGACTGTTTGTGGCCTGGTAACAATTTAAACCCACTTCTCTTCGATATTTTAATTCATTTCCGACTTAACGAAATAGCCTTCTCTGCAGACATCGAGAAAGCATTTTTACAGATATCCCTTGCAGAGAAGGATCGTGATGTTGTGCGGTTTTTATGGTTTGAAAAGGATTTTAGATCTCTTGAAAATTTGAAAACATTAAGATTTAAACGTGTTTTTTTTTTGGTGTTAATGCATCCCCATTTCTCTTGTCAGCTACTATTAAAAACCATATATCTCAATTTAGTGATCGATATCCAAAAACTGTCCACCTTCTCGACAATTATATTTATGTTGACGACTTCATCTCTGGCGAAGATACTGTGGAAAAGGCTCTTGAAATTTCTCTTGAGGCTAAAGAAATTATGTCTCAAGCAGGAATGAGTTTAAGAAAATGGATTACAAACGATGATGCGTTAATGAAATTCTGGCATAGAAGAGGCTTAAAACAAATTACGGACATTGTCAATAAATCGTTAAGAGCATTAAAACTGCTTAATTTAGAATCTAATAACCTGTCAAATGCGATGATTGTAAATATAATACTAGATAAGGTGGACAAAGATACGCGAAAGGCATATGAATTATCAGTATCTTCTAAAGAAATTCCATCATTAAATGATTTAATAGAGTTTTTGCAGTCAAGATCCGTTGTTTTGGATCAATTAAGTAAATTAGAAAAGGAAAAAAATCAAAATAGATATCAACATTCTGTAATTCGAAACCAACATTTAGGAAATAAACAAAATACGTTTTTTATAAATTCCGATAAGGATGCAAATAAAAAATCATTTCCAAAACAGTGCATATTATGTAACGATTTCCATGCTCTATATAAATGTGAAAAATTTAAAAGTTTAAATGTCGAAGAAAGGATTAATATAGTTGAATCACACAAATTATGTAAAAACTGTTTAAACCCACATTCTCATCCTTGTAATTCTACATACACATGTAAAATATGTTCTAAAAGACATAATACTTTGCTTCATTTGAGTGAACAGGTAATGATTGGAGCCTCTGATCTTTCATCGCAAACCGAAAGTGAGGAAAGAAATCAAATAATGTGTTCTTCATTAACGACCAATGCAAGAGATTCTAGTAGTCTTCTATGTACTTTTTATGCATATATTGAAAATGCCTTTGGAGAAAAAATAAAGGTAAAAGGAATCGCTGATTCCGGCAGTAATTTTAATTTTATTACATCTGAAGTTGCTAACAAATTAGGATTGAAATTAGAACAAACAAATACATCGATTATCGTCATAAAGGAGGATAATTTGCCCCCTCTAAAATGGTTACTAGGGCGCATTACTAAAACCTATATTGGAAGGGATAATATTGTTAGAGTAGTAGATATTCGAACAAAAAATGGAATACTGAAAAGAGCTATTTCCAAATTAGCTATTTTGCCAATTAATGATTAAAAAATATATATACATTTTTTTTCTTGTGTTTACCTTATTATATTACATTTAGTATTACTGTATGATGTGCCTTTATAATATTCTTCTGCATAATTGTATTTTTGTATTTCAATTTTCGTTTATTATTATATTGCATTGTGTAACATTTATTATTATATTGCTTCATCTAACTCGAACTTTGAATGTGCTGTGTACATTCCAACGCGGGGCAGCATATTCGGACATCTGCACATGTCGAACGAGCACCGCGGGGCTTTCGTGGTCATGTGACCATATCAAGAATTCAGTTGTTGTTTGGCTTTCGACTGATATAGAAGTCGGATTGCCTAGCGGGTGTATCCCCATTTTGTAACCACGGGTTTTATCCCCAAAAGTATGTATAAGCGGGTTTATCCCCACATTATAACTGCAGGCTTTGTCCCCTTCCATCTTTTACGTTAAATATGTGTAGTGTGTGTTGTTTTGTACTGTGTCGTCGATTAAAAAATATGAAAAATAACTGAAGGTTATCATATATCAATTAACACACACCAATCTCCTACACCCGTCATTATGAATGTTTCGACGGTGCTCATTTATTCTATATTTCAAACGCCTTCTTGTTTGATCAATATAAACTAACTTGCATGATGAACGTAGAAATAAATGCCAGAACGGCTTTCTGTAGGAATGGGATCTTTAAGAGAAGATAATTTATTTTTGTTGACGGGTTTCTAAATGACTTTAAAACCAAACTGTGAGAGAATTTTAGAAATTTTAAAAGAAAGTGATAAATAAAAAGGTGAAACAACTAGAATGAGGCTGTTTAGTATCAGAACATTTAGGATTCTTGAATTTATATAAAGCTTTATTAATAATACAGGGATTATAGCCTCGAGAAAGAGAGATTTTAAGTAATTTCTTTTGAAAGACCAGACGGATCAGAACAAATGTGTAAGGCTTATGTTTTTCTTGCTCATTTTTCAAAAATTGATAAATTTTTAATATTTCATTTTGTGGTTAAAAAAAAAAAAAAAAAAAAAAAGAGAGAAAAATGCACATATTGAAAATTCAGATTTTTGAACTTAGAATTACATAAAAAAAAAAAAAAAAAAGATTGTAAATTTTCTGAATGTGAAAACAGAATTTAAATATACATTATGTAATGAGTTATAATGAAATCAAACTTTCCCATAGAAACATGGGCCACGGCTATCGGCGAGATTAGGTATTGTCCACTCAAAAAATATAAAGTTGCTTTCCTTAGCAACATTTACTACTTTCATTTCTTAAACTTTATTTTGAAAGTTTTATATTTTACCTGAATTAATAATGTAATATCTTTTAAACTTGTTGGGAAAGGGGGAAAAAAAATCTTTTTCAATTGTTCTACTTTATCTCAAATCAATACTCTGGTTGTCCTGAGAAAGATACTTTTGCTTAGTCTCATACGAGAATATATATATGTATATATTTCTGGAAAGCACATTAACATATCTTTCGAACGATACTACTTGTAAGCCCTTCCTTTTATTGAAAGTAGGCTAAAAATGTAAGAGAAACTTCATGTCTGCGTATTAATAAATAGATTCGCCGAAAAACTTTAAAATGCTCCAAAGATGCATATATATATATATATATATATATAAAGCTGCTAAATAGAGGGAAATAAAAAAGCTGCTAAATGGAGAGAGAAAGAAAAAAAAGCAGCTTTTTTTTTTTTTGGCACATTTTAGGAATATGTCTCGAAGGAGGGGGGGGGGGGACACGTATTAACTGACGAGGGGGCCTGTGCCCTCAATCCCAAAGATGGCAACACTCTTGAAAGTATGTGGGTGGCACTTTCAGATGAGGAATACGAAAGGGCGCCAAATGTCAGGTCTCTCCCCTCCCCCCCCCCCAAATCAAATTTTCACGCTATACCCCTGATTGGATTCATAAAAATTTTCACATTCTAGTTTTCAATGGGTTTATACACATTTTAAGAGGTCCAGGTTTGAACAATTTTAATAAAGGTCTGTATGTGTGAGTGACAAAAATTCTGTTCAACTGTATCTCCGAAACTACTGCGTAGAATTGCATATAAATTTATATATAGTTGCACCATGACATACATCACTGCCTATCAACTTTTGGTGCAAATGGCTCAACAGGTGAGGCTGCCATACTGGGATATGCAACTTAAGGCTATATCTTAGGAACTACTGCACAGAATTTCATATAAATATATATGTACATGCACCTTGGTTTATATTAGGGCGTATCAATTTTTGGTCAATCATTCAACAGGTGATGCTGTTATACTATGCTTTTTGCAGTTTTAGGGAAGGCTATATCTTAGGTTCTATTGTGTATAATTACACGAAACTTTATGTTAAATGGGCATTATGAGAAATTATGCTGATTCAATTTGAGTGCATGTTGGCTGATAGGTGGCACTGCTCTACAGAAAATTCCCCCTAAAACAGGAAGGCTATATCTCAGGTTCTATTGTGTATATTTGCACAAAACTTGGTATGTGAGAGAGCCAGCCATTATGAAACACTATTATGATTTATTTTGGGTCTATTTCGCCCAACAGGTGGCAATACTGCACTGCAATTTACCCCATGAATAAACTAAGTCTCAACTTCTATGACATAAGTGCATGAAACTTGATATGTAAGACAACCATTAAAAAAACGAATATCGACCTTATTTAGTGCTTGGTGGTATATCAGCTGACAGGTAGAGCTACTATTATGATCTTTTTCAAGCCTATATCTCAGCATCTGTTGATTAAAATGCACCAAACTCCACATGTAAAATATTTATTGTGAGAAGCTATGATTAAACTTTTGTACAATTTAAACAGTAAGTGGGGCTGTTATATAGAATTATAGAAGAAAGTTTTGTGACGGCCACAACATATTAGTTTTCCTATGAGAATAACTCTTCAACTATGATTATATTAGTAATTTTTTTTTTTTCATTTTTTTAATACTAGTATTGTAAAAAGTATGTAAATAATAAGTTTTAGTTTTGTAATTCTGAACAAAATTTATCTTTTTGTAACAATGTTTTTCACCACAAATTGCAAGTGAGTAAGAGTATTTTAGGCTTGAAGTTTTATTCTTCATGGCAATATTGCACAAATAAATAGAATATTAAATGAATATGTTTAACTAAATTATATTTAAATTTTTTATGAAAAAAAGAAACTATATTTTATTGTTTTAAAATATAGAAAAAGATAAGGAATATACAACACAACAGAAAACAAAACTAATGCCGGATATCTGTATCCGGCAGGCAAAAGAGTTCCAGATATCTGATATCTGGTATCCGGCAAAATCACTATTCGTTTCATCCCTACGTTATATTATATTGGTAGTTTTTGATATGTTTATAATATTCCAAAACACAAATAAGGCAGGTGCCATTTTGTAATGGGCATGACATAATCCACCTCTAAAATGCAGAGCACAATGGACTTATTGTCAGTCAATTAATCATGAAGTGTCATATAATTTAATAATATAAAAGCTGAAAGCTATTATTTTTAACATTACTGCTGAAATCATAGCTTTCAACTTTTTTTTTTTTTTCTATGATTAAAATATTTGAAAATTGCACTTCAAAAATAGTAGTGCAAAGTATTCTTTTATGTAGTATATAGTAATCATAATTACCAACTGTTTTTTTAAATTAATATTTTAAGCAAAAAAGTTGGTAATTATGCAATACATATCAAATTTTTTTCATGGTTTTATAAGAATAACACTGACTTGTTGCAGTGTTATTCTTATAAAACAGTATCCAACACATCAGTGTGAGTATGACTGATGTGTTGGATGTTTACTTGACTTTATACTTTTTTTTTAAATGAAGTAGCAAAATAAGTGAAATCTAGGCAAAATGAATTTTTATTTTATGAAAAATGTCATCTTTCAGAGGTTCTGCTCTGGTTGTAATTCTTTTAAAGGCTGGCCTTGGGCTTGATGCTGAAAAATTAAAGCAACTGAAAGCTGTTGTTTTACAATTGGCATTTACTCCTTGCATCATAGAAACTATAACTGTGGGAATCACATCTCATTTTTTTCTTCATTTGCCGTGGATATGGGCAATCTTGCTTGGGTAACTATATTATCTGTTTCCATATATTTAGCCTTTTCTCTATTATAATAGTTATATTAATTTTTGCTGTATTGTATGATTTAATTAATATTTTAGTTGTTCATTTAGTTAATTTTTAAATTTTTTTTATTATTTTAATTAAGGGAACTAGTTGCAGGTTGGTCCACAAGTGGATTTGGAGATTTTTCATTGGTGATTATGGCGTAATGCCATTTTCAGAAGTGGTTGCCATGGGTTCCAAGCGTAAACAAAAGCAAAACGTGTTTCTTAAAATGGCATCGTTATTAATGTACAAAAATTAATTAAGCTGATTTTTAATATTAATAAAACAAATACATATTTAAATTCACTTACCTCACTATTCATGATAAAAGATCTTCATAAATTTTGATACTTCAAAGGTGATAAATAAATAAATATATATATGCTTCCCCTACATTTTTACAGTTTAAATTTAAATGTTCTAATGCAGAATTAAAATATCAGCAAAATTCTGCATTCTATAACAAATATTAATATTTAATTTTCTTTTGTGTTAAATAAATAAGTAAATAACTTTAATAATAGAGATATATCATCAAATTCTAATTCATTAAATTAAATCTAACCCATTTCCTGTCATCAGAAATAGAGTAATCCTCTACTCAGCAAAAGAAAAAGAAAATACATTTATTTAACTTTGATTTTTGTTATTTTTATCTCCCAATGCTATTTGTGCATGATGCAATCAAAGAACAGATTTCATTATGTTTTCGATGAACTCTTTTATTAAACAACCCTTTAGATTTTAAAATTACATTATTAAATAGTTTCGCCAAACGACAATACCTGTAAAGTATAAGTTTTCAATTATAATTATTTTCAAATCGTCAATATAGGCAATTTCCGGCTATTATGTAACCATTGGCATGAAAAATTCTCAACAGTTTGTAACTCGCATTATTATTAATTGGGCTGCCGTGAAAGGAACAGCAGCTGCTTATTTTTCTGCTTTTCAGAGATGTATATATATATATTTTGTTATATGGATATTTCTTCAATTTTGGAATTTACGTAATATTCAACCAATATTCATGGTTAGTTATAAATCATGAAAGTTTCTCAAAGTGAATTTTTTAAATATCTTCAAGCTATTACATTCATATCTATTTCTTATCCAAGGAACTCCAATAAAGGTCTATGGTTTCCAAACTTTGCATATGAATATAGTTATTTATTGAATGTGCCATTCTTTATTTTAAATAACTGATAAGCAAGAATGTCTAATGAAATATTTTGGGGGCCTCTTTGCGTCCCGACACATGTTAAAAATAAATCTCAACAATGTGTCAAAACACATACCACTGATTTTTAATTAATACACATTTTTTCAAAAATTAAAAATACATTTCTCTCTCTAAATAATTCACTCAAAAAAAAAAAAAAAAAATCCTACTTTCTTCACCTTCTCTTCCCAAAATAGGCCATTCTAAACTAAATAAATTAATAATAAAAAGTAAAAATACAACCGTGTGCTTCACCAGCAGTGGCGGCCCGTCAAGGGAAGTAAGGGAAGAGCCCCTTCCTCATATATTTAAAAAAAAAAATCATAAATATTTTTCAGTTTTTTTCATGTTTCTTTTCTTTCTTTCTTTCTTTTTTTTTTTTTTTTTTTTTTGTAGAATTTAATAAGAATTTATAACAAATTTTCAATAAATATCAACCAATAAAAACAGCAATTTTAATCTTTTCCTAAACATCCAATTCTGCGCACAAATTCATATAACTGAAGTGCAAGGGAAGAGATGAAAGACATTCGTTTTTAGCTCTGCCTTCACTGCAGGGTTACCATGGTAATGCTTACGTCACTCTAAATATTCTACCGCGAATTTTCAAAGGACAGAAGAGAAAGGGAAGACTTTTCGTGAAAGAGATAATAGATCTTCCAGCTTAGCTTAAAAGGGAATTCTCATTGAATTCGGTTCCCTCAAAATGTAGTGTTTACCATTTTAATTTTTTAATTTTGCGATTTATGCTTTTAATTAATTCTTTGTCAGATTTTATAATCTTTAAAGCTTTTAAACACAGTTTAACAGATAAAAAGTTGGAGACAAAAAGATGTTAGCAAGAAATTAAAACTTCTTCACACACCATAAATTTTAAATCAGCACAACCGGTTTCGAAAGGACGTAGCCTTTCTTCATCAGGTGCAAACACGTGCAACTGCCTCGGACGCAAAAGCAAGACTGAAAGCAGGACAAAATCCAGAGGGGGAGGAGCAACACAAACAACCAATAGGAAGCAACATGCAGGGCAGGACCAATCAGACAGGAACACACGTACACACACACACACCACAAAAAGAGGAGGGAGGAAAGGAGTAAACAATTAATTAATTTTTTTTTTTTTTATTGGTGAAAAAGATGTTATTTACGGGAGACTAACAGAGTCTATAGAAAATATCGTAAAAAAAAAAAAAAAAAAAGGAAAATGTCACAATGTTAACTTAAAAACATCTTGGTTTGAAGACTATAAATGGCTTTGTATTTCAACTACACTAGGAAAATTACACATTATTGGACATTTTTTTCTTAAAAAAAAAAAAAAAAAAAAAAAAAAAAAAAATTGCTGAATTTTTAAGTTTTAAAATTAATATTTGAAAATGAATGAACACCAAATTATTTTTCATTTATTTATATATTTATTATTACTTTATTGTTTTTTAAGAATTTTAAATATATAAGTTGTGGAAGTTTAAAAAAAATAAGATAATTGTTACTATTTTTTACGGTAAATAAATACAGTGAACTCTCGCTAAAACGGACAATCAAGGGCCAGCAGTTTTTGTCCATATTAACGAGAGTCTATTATAACAGGCGTTCATAAACTGAAGTTCTATATGAACTCTAAAATCACTATTATGTACACATACACAGTATAACACAAATGAAAATTTGTTTCCTCAAACACTTTTATTCACAAAAAATATAAAAGCATGAAAACCAATTTTCAAATCTTCTTTTCTTCATATAGTACAACTTGATAAAATCCTTTGCTATGTCTCCACAATAGAAGTGGAGACAGGTGAAAATTGTTGACCTCAACAGTCACTGTCAATCAATACTATTTACCTCCCACAGTGTAAAAGCACAGAGTGAAAGAGATTAACCCTTTTTATTATTAAACCTTTTCATGGTAAAAAAAAAAAAAGAATTTGAAAAGATTTTGGGAACTGATTCTTTTTCGAAGAAAGTAAGCTTTGAGGAGAAATAATGTCCATCTTAATGAATTGTATGTATAAAGCGATGTTTATTACATGCAATTCCTATAGGCCTTAGCCAGGGATTCTGTTTTTGTACGTAATAACGAGAAATCCATCTTAAACGGGGCCGTCTTAACGAGAGTTCACTGTATCTTCCTTCTTTATATGTATTAATGCCACACTCTAGAATGTCTAAACAAGAGTTTTCGGAAATTTTATTTCATTGCATTGTAATTTTTTGTCATAAAGTCAAGTATTTTAAAAATCATGTTTAATTGGGAAAATTGTACTGTTTATTAATTTTTATAAAAGAATAATCTATAGTTGCCATTTAAAGTACCTTTATTATATTAGCATTAAAAAAATGCAATCAACGCCCTGTGATCAAAACCTGACTATTTTTTAAGCAGGCATTCAAATAGTAAATACATAATTTCAAAACTTCCATGTAAACAGTATTCTTAATTAATTTATTAGAAAGAAAAAAAAAAAATTAGCCTTTTTATTTACATGATGATTCAAATCCCTATGAAAGTCTCTGTTTCTCTTTATTTCTCAGTCCTACTGATAGAAATTCTTTGTCTGGCATTTTAAAAGTCTAGAACATTGAACAGTAAACACTATATTGAAACAGCTTGAAAAAGATTAAAAAAAAAAAAAAAATGAGAGAGAGAAAGAAAGAAATAGAAGGAAAACCCAAAGTTTATTTTTGTTTTCTAATAGGTATAAAAACATCTACAAAACAAAATTTCATTTAGTGTGACAAGATGTTTTCTTAATCTATTCTTCCATATAAAAACATGCGGTAACCGTGTTTCATTCCTTAGCAACAGTTACTATATCCATTTCTTAAAATTTCTTTGATACAGCTTTAGTACAGGATCCCTTGGCGGATATTTAATTTTTGTTATCATTTTGTCGATGAATTAAAATGGCTATCGCAATTGCGTAAGTAAAGATTTTGGCGATAAACTTCCAAGGTACTTTGGTGCCAAATTTCAAGTTTTGTCAAAGGGTCCAGCTTTTGAATGTTAGTAATTTCAGTGCTCTCCTCTTATTAAAAATAGGCTAAAAATATACAACAAATTTCATGTTTGTGCATGAATATTAGGGATGAAACGGATAGTGATTTTGCCGGATACCGGATATCGGATATCCGGAGCTCCTTTGCCTGCCGGATACGGATATCCGGACCGGATATCCGTCGGATATCCGGCATTAGTTTTGTCTTTTGTTGTGTTGTGTATATCTTTTCTTTTTCTTTATTTTAAAACAATAAAATATAAACATATTTCATATACTATTCTTTTAAACACATTTTAAACATAATTTACTTAAGTATATTTATTTAGCATTTTATTTATTTGTGCAATATTGTGATAAAGAATAAAACTTAAGTCTGACATATCCATTCCTACACTTGCAATTTGTCACAAAAATATAGGTTTTGTTCAGAATTATAAAACAAAAACTTATCATTTACACATTTTTTACAGTACTAAAAAATGTGTGCTTGATATCTATTTAAAAAAAAATGAAAAGAAATATTTTACTAATATAATCATAGTTGAAGGGTTGGTTATTTTCATAAGAAAACGTATATAGTGTGGCCATCACACACCACTTACTGTTTAAATAGTGCAAAAGTTTAACCATAGCTTCACACAATAAATATTTTACATATGGAGTTTGGTGCAATTTTAATCAATAGATGCTGAGATATAGGTTTGTGAAAAATCTTTATAGCAGATCCATTTGTTGGCTGATATACACCTAAATAAGGCTGACATCAGCTGACTGGAATTTTTGTCACACACAAACACAATTTTTTAAAAATTGATCAAACCAAGTTCTGGACCTCTTAAAATGTGTAAATCCAGCAAATACCAAATATCGAAAAATTTTATGAATCCAATACTTTCGTTTGAGACATTTATAAGAAAACATAAAAGAAAGAAGCAAAAAAAAAAAAAAAAAATCTAAAAGCTTTAATGGCTTAGTATGTTATGGCCATTACGAAACTTTCTTTTATATCACTCTACATAACAAAGCTACACGGTGTTTAACATGCACAGAAGAAACTTAATAATAGCTTCGCACAATAAAGATTTTAGATATGGAGTTTAGTGCAATTTTAATCAAAAGATTGTGAGATGTAGCCAAGTGGAGAATCATAGAAGATGAGGAACAACTGCGACATCTGTTGGTCAATATACACCCAAATTAAGCCAGCTTTCGTGCTCTTATTATTTATATTGCATATCACGTTAAGTGCAGTTAAATGTTATAGATGTTGAGATTTAGCCTTCCTATTCACAGGGTAAATTGCAGCATAGTATAGCCACTTATTGACCAGTATGCACCAAAATTGAATCAACATGTTTCATAAAAATGGCCCTCTCACATACCAAATTTTGTGTAATTATACACAAATAAATCCAAGATAATTTCTCCATTCACGGTAAAATTGCAGCATAACAGCATCATCTATTGGCTGATATGCACAGAAATGAAACATATTTCATAATAGCCCTGTGACATACTTAGTCTTTTTTTTAATTATACACAGTAGAAGAGATATAATCCTCCTTTACATGGGAGAAATCACAGTATAGCAGCGCCACCTATTGAGTAATTTGCACCAAAAGTCGATGTGCATTTTTTTTTTTTTTTTTTTTTTTTAATGCGCAACTTTGTGTAAATTCATATGAAATACTGTGCATTAACTGTTGAACTAGAGCTGCTACACAAAACTTTTGTCAGACAGACATTTTCTAAAAACGGGCAAATTCAAAATTCTGGTTTACTCAAAATGCATGAATCCACCAAAAACGGGAAGCTGAAAATTTTTATGAATAAAATGCTGTCTTCTATTGAATATAGAAGAAAGTAATGATTCAAAACAAATTTATATTTTTGTTTCTTTAAATACTTTTTACTTATTTTATATTCTGTACAGATAAGAAAAAAATTTTAGATTATTTATTAAAATTCATTAATTAAAAGTAAGTTCAGTTTTTCTAATGTACAAAATCATAAACTTTAAATAAAATAATTAAGCTTTTTTTTTATATATAATTTGTTTTTAATTCTTTAACAATCTGAAAATGAAAATACAGACTTCCTGAAAATTTAAATATTACTTCTATTTGAAGTAATTTTAATTTTTGGGACTATATTTATGCAGCGCAATGGGAAATTCTAAATTCAGGTGTTTTAGCAAGATATTCCATAAAAAGTGCAAATTTATATAAATTGCAGTGTTTTTTTTTTTTAAATCCAAATCGAATAGGTAGATGACACGTTTAATTGAATAGGTAATGGCACAGACAATGATGCCAGAGGGTCTGCTAGTATAAATATATGGTCACAAAAATAACTTTCTTGTGTAGAGAAAAGTGGATTGTAAATAAACAGGCAAGTTCTAGTCAATAAATGCATGTTATTTGACTCAATCTCGAAACAATCTAACAACTTTTACTTCCAAGACAAACAATATTACTAAACATTCTCAACTTATTAAACAAAAGTCATGAAAACAGAGTTATATGCACTGCAGAGGATGAATATTATTTGTTCAGGAACAACAATGAACAGCTCTTTTTATTGTTATGGGGAAGATTAGGGAGAATGTTATAGATCACTCTGGAAAATCCTAGCTAACTCTGCACAAAATTAAAATAGGCTTTCTATATCTCTTAAACCTGAAGCTACTTTTTGCTAAAGTGGCCAAATTCTACTTTTGCATTTTTTTTTTTTTTTTTAAACTTTTACAAGCTACAACTGATCTTAAAAAAAAAAAAAAAAAAGTAGCAAAATTTTCATCTGAGGGGAATTTAAGCTTGAATTTCCTCCTCCGGATATCCGTCGGATATCCGGCTTGAAATTACCGGATATCCGTATCCGGACTGCTGATATCCGGTACCCCGTCGGATATTTAAAACACAGCCGGATAGGCCGGATACCGGATAGTTACCGGATATCCGTTTCATCCCTAATGAATATATACATAATAGTTCCCGAATTACAGAGGGATGATTTATGTCAAATAAATGTGGATTAAAAAGTATGAATTATGATAAATAATTATGATAAGGATGAATTACGATAAATAATTTCTTTGTTACAATTTTTCAAAACAGAAAAATTATTTCAGAATATGTATCTTTCTCAATTTCGTGGACATATGGTACATAGGATTAGCCTAGTTTATTTGGGATTTAATAAATGACCTCTTTGTGATAAATAATTTTTTCTTTAGTAAGTGTAGCAGTTTAATCTTCAAAATGTGATATTTTTCGCATAGTTATTGATACCATCCTAAAGATGAAATAAGGCAATGACCAATAAAGCTGAACTTTTCCCCGCGAGCAAGGAAATTCTTACCCACCCCCCTTCAAATCCCTACGAAAAAATTTCGTCTTTTTGCTCTTCCCCTGTTTTTCATTACGTGGGTCACCACTGTCAGCTGAAATAGAATAGAATAAGGAATAATTAAAGTTATCTAATTAATTTCAATGCTGGTCGCCATGGTAATAAAAAATAAAAAAACACTGGTTGCTATATGGGCATAAAAAATAAACAGCAAGCAGGTTGCCATATTATATTGCAAAAAATACAGAACGACACCGTTACTGTTCAAAACGGCACCAAAGAAAAATCGCCAAATCCACTTGTAGACAGCAACCTACCGTCTCTGCAGCAACTGTGATGATGTTCCACTAACACTAAAACATATTTTTGACTGCCCAGCCATTTTAAGATCCCTGGCTCAGCTTGGGGAATTCTCCCCCTTTGACATCGAGAGTCTGTACTCCGATAACATCAAGGAGTTGGCCGGCTGTGTTTTGCACGCTCATGGTTTTCTATAGTTCTCCCCATGGACACGACACAAACCAACCAACCAACTTGTAGTGTAGACAAACCTGCAACTTGTACCTAATTAAGATTTTGTTGCAGATAATTTTTCTTAATATATTAAAAAAAAAAAAAACTTTTGATTCTTAAAATAATTTTTTTAACTTGCTATGTACTTGCGAATCTAACTCAGCACTTTTTCATGGTTATGTAATTGATAGCTTTTTAATTTGTTGATCTGGTGTCATAACACTGGAATGATAGTTGAATATGTACTAATTGAATTTGAAAGACATAACACTTTATTTAAACACACAGACATAGAAATATGTTCAAACAAAAACATATTGTGTGTTGCCATTTACATGTTACAAATACCCATATACGAGTGTTGCTATATACAGGTTATTAATGTTGCAATTATATTGAACAATACAATATCTGGCAAACAGTTTAATGTAATGTAAAAAATTTCATTTACAATAATATTATTTCTGAATTTATAGAGCAATTCTATATTTCTCTTTTCTTAAAAAAAAAAAAAAAGGTAAATAAATAATAATAATAATTTATTGTGTCTTTTTTGCTTGTCTGTTTGAGCTTATACAAATAAAAGCTGTTTCCTATAAAAACATGGAATTTGCCTGTTTTGTATAGAAATGTGTGATAAACATGATTAAATAAACTGTTTATATGTCAAAGCTAGCATTATTTTAGGTGATATTTAATGTTGAAATAGAGCAAAACTTTTCTGTTATGAAAGTTTTATAGAAACCAAAACTATTCGTGGACACCTTATCAGACTTTGCTGAACATGCATGAGTTGATTGTGGTGTGCAGTAAGTAAGTAATTCTCAATTTTCACCTATTTAATTTTTTTTTTTTAAGCATACATAGTATCTAGATTACTTTTGTTTTTAAGCTGTCCTATCTCAAAAAATATGTAAAATAATTCTTTGAAAGTTTTGTAGAACACAGATAAAGATATTTTACTTGATTTAAGATATATTTTATCAAAATATTTCAATTAGGTGTTTTTGTAGGATTTTTTTTTTTTTTTTTAGTTGATTAAATTGCTTTTTAAATGACGAGAAAGTTTTGCTTCTTCATTTAGAAAATATAGGCATTTCTTCCCAGTGAAGAACTCAACTGTCAAAATAGAAATTGATGATATCTGTAAAAGTATGTAGGTGTGCCCAGGGGCCAATCCAAGATTTCAAACTTAATACCTATTTTTGTGAAAAATCTTAACTATATTTTGTTTTTGTGAAAAATTGTAGTGCACTCTTTCTCTCTCTCTGTGCGTGGGTGGGTGGGGCGGGGGGAAGCTAAGTAAAATAATAAAAATAACGCTCAGCAGTTATGTGAGGCTTATAGCAGAACAGAAACCAAAACTCACTTCTCTCTAAAGTAAACAGTTCAGTAGAGAGAGTGTAAGTAGAAATTGTTTTTATTCGTGCTAGTATCACTCCACTATACATGAGTTGTACCAGGGAGGATAGACACATCACCATACAGCATCAACCGACGAATCAGCAAACAATACACTGTGGCCACAACTCCAGAGTGTGTCTGTACCACCGATACACGTGAGGATAGTTTTGTTTACTTATGCTACGCCGTTTCTCGCCTGTAACACGTGTGATAACAGAATAAATTTATGTTTTTGACGTATTTGATAAAACATTTTTAAGCTCTGAATCTTTTCTTTCACTATTTGTGAAATTAGATAGGTGTCTTATAACTATGTCCACCACTGTATATATATAATTTATTTATTTCACCTGAACTTTTCAATGCAGTGCTTCAAGGAGTTTAAAAAAAAAAAACAAAATTGGAAAGAGAAAAGCGTAAAGTTTGATGGAGAGTTTATAAATCATTTGAGGTTTGCGGATAATATTGTTCTGCTTGCCTCTTCATTTGAGGATTTGCAAGAAATGCCTCAGGATTTAAACAAAGAAAGCAAGCTCGTCGGGTTGAAAATGAACCTCAGCAAGATAAAAATTATACTAAATTCCTTTATTTCTCCACTGAAGATCACTAAGAAATGGATGCAGTTATACATGTCTGGCACAATTCTTTACAATGAACGGTGATATCATGGAAGAAATTAACAACCAAGTTAAACTTGCCTGGAGAGTATTCAGAATAAAAAGCTCTATATTTAAAAACGACCTCCAAATGTGAAAAGAAAATTTTTTGATCAGAGTAATTTTCCTGTTTTAACTTATGCTTCAGAAACTTGGACATTAACTTGTAAAACTATACAAGAACTTGAAACAATCCAGAGAAGCATCGAGAAATGCATGTTAGGATTAACCCAAAGAGATAGAAGAGAAGACTTTGCTTCCTAATTCAGGCGAAACACTTGGATTAGGGAGCAAACTAAAGTTACTGATGTTTTTTCTAGAGTTTTTTGTTTCCAACTTTTTTTTAGAATAAAGCTGGGCTGGGCACCTTGCAAGAAGAAATGATAGATGGACCAACAAAGACCTATTTTGGGTACCGAGAGATAAGAAAAGACCGAGGAAGGGAACACAGTGTCATTGGAGAGATGAAATTGTGAAGTTTGGAAGAGCAGAATGGAGAAAACTTGTAGAAAACAGGGCTGATTGGAGAGGCCTTCATCCTGCAGTGGATTGACAGAGGTTGAAATTCATGAGGATGATATATATGAATACTTATAGAAATTACCAAAATATGAATGGGTGGAAAAGGATCAAAATAAGAAAAAAGAAAATGAAATAATGGGAGCTTACAGAATTCGCAAATTAATTTGCAGCGTTATATGACTAGTGCAAGGAAATTTTTGTGCTTTTCTATAAAGTTAATGCATTGTGATCAAGAATCTTAACTTTTAATGTCGGAACTGCAAAGATGAAAGAAAAATGTGAACGTATGGAAATAGTAAACATACTTAAAACATACAACCTTTTAATTCTTCATGTTGCTTTTTCTGCTGAACTAGTTTCGCATGGGGCACCCCAGCTTTTTCACCAGCAGATACAGTGCACGAAGTTTGACGAGACTGTTCTTTCTGCTGGTCTTCACCACCTTTAAACACTCGGCGCCACTGACGATCGAGTAGTGCCCCATTGTTGCCATGACAAGAATTAAAATGAGATAAAATTTCTATTGATTCTCTGAATGCAGTATAACTATGACTTTGGTAATTTGCAATTTTTCTTACATCATCGAACTTTATATTTATATTTTCATTTTTATTTACTTGCATTAAAGCAGTGGTTATTTTTCCGGTAGCGATATCTTGACTATGTTCTTTTATGCGTGTTCTTATTTTTCTTTTTGTTTTACTGATATAACAAGTGTCTTTACCATTACTGTCTGTATAGGAGATTTTGTATGTACCGGCAGTTTCTAAGGGGTTAATGGGGTCTTTATCGTTTCTGATTAATTGAAAAATGTTTGAATTTGGTTTGATTTGAATATTTCTATTATGCTTAGCAGTGACATTTTTTATTTTATTTGAGGCTCCATGATCATAATATATTGAAGTAGTATAATTTTAGCGATGGTTTTTGAAAGTTGTTGATTAAATTTAAGTTTTTAACAGTTTTTTAGTAATTATCATACATATAAGAAAAATTAAATTATTTAATGATTTGAAAATTAAGCAGAATTCAAAACTACAATAGGGTATTTAGAATAATTTTACAATAGACGGTAATGTTTCTGTATTCTTTTGTGTCGCCCTGTAAAAAAGCCTACATTTTAAGCAAAGAATTTTCAATAACGACCATTTTATAGCAAAATTACAAAACATGTATCACTTTTAATTTCTTTTAAATAATTTAACAAATTTCCTATTAGTTAGCACCAATAAGAAAAAATTTTTTAGGCCCAACACTTATCAATATCTATACAACTCATAGGACAATGAGCAGTAACTTACCTACCAACTTATGATTCAGTCGGATAAAGTGTTAAGATACCATCACACTTTAAATATTTTGAGTTCATGGGACATAGTGATAAAGAATTCTTTCTTACCTAGGGCCCACCAGTGGCCGAGCGGTTCTGTGCTCAAAGCTGGTAGATGTGAGGTGCTGGGTTCGATTTTAGTTCTAGCCAACAGACCAAAGATATTTAATACATTTATTTACTTTTTGGAGAAATTTATATATGAATAACGAATTTTTCAGAAAATAAAACTATAAAATACTTACCTCTAAATCATAGTAATGGAAGTGTATATTTTTAATTTAATTTCCTTGCAAATTTTACATATTTTATGAATTGTTAATATAGTAGGGGGGGGGGGGGAGGGTTATTTGGGTATAATTATGTTTCATTAAATAAAATGAAAACTAATATCTTACGCCTACAAAAATTCACATTTATATACATCATCATTACCTATGATTAGATGCTGAAAATATGTTGGCAACACTGATAATGAAATTGACAAAAAATATTTTAGTTTCTGAAGATAGCATTGCAAACAAAACAACTACTTTCAAACAGTGTTGCTATATATTTTCCAAATTTAAGAATATATACTGTACATTACATATGTTTATTTTAATATTTTATTTAGTGCTGCACCGAGTAACACTTTAGCCGAGTACGGAATACCTAGTAGTTTTAGAAAACAATAATTGATGCATGTATAAAAAAATTTGCACATCTTGAAGTTGAAATAAAGAAAAAAAAAAAAAAAAGCCTTTTGAACACAAAATTTAGTTAAAGGGCAAACGGCATGCTTTCATGCAGAACTTTGTAGTGTATGTTCATAATTAGGTTCATTGCTATATTTTGATAGTTTCTGCACAATGGATTACTAAAACTATAACCCATAACTTTATTCTTAAAATCTTCCTTAGATGCGAAATTATCTTCCTCAGATAATTCTTAAAGAATATAAAAGTTACTATGCATTAAGGTAACATTAAGATAACATGATTTAAGATAACATGAAATTTACATATGAAATGAGAACATTAAAATAAATATTTTATAATTTCAAACATTATAGTTTCAGTCCACGTACATTCCTGAAAACAAGCCCCCCCCCCCCCCCCCCCCCAAAAAAAAAAAAAAAAAAAAAAAAAAACTGCTACTCCAACCACAGAAGTCACGATAAGAGGATTATATGTAATGCCGAAACAAACACAGTAGTTTTTTCAGGAACAGTACTCTATGGCTTATTGCAGAATCAATGATTGGCAAATACATAGCTTAGAGTTCATTGAAAATCATTCGAGTATAGATGGCCTACTTTTGTTCTCTTTGCCAAAAGTTAATGGCGAGAAACTACACTTTTACCAAAACAATTAAATCTGTTAAAATTGAAAAAGGGTTTACTCATTCTGGCTATCGTGAAAGAATATTTGCTGCCAAATTGGATCACTAATCTCACCAAGCTGATGCAGATTTTGGTCTTGGCATTGATTTTGGCCAAAATTTGTTGTTTGAAAGCTCTAACTTTTTTAAGAACAAAGTTTTGGAATTTTCCGGAAAGATTCATTGGTTTATAATGCAGAATTAAAATCTTCGAAAGCTCTATAAATGACTAACAAGACTATAAAAAATAAAAACAGTGATTATAGTGATTGTAGACTAAAACTTGCCTATATCTTTATGTACTATTTTCTATACTGTATTATATTAAAAGTGGAAACAGATGGTAATTTTTTCATTTCTACAAAGGGGAGCATTAATATAACAATATAGCATCAAATCAGGCATTCAAGGTGGCGAAAAGTGGTAGTTCAGGATTCTCAAAATTTGGAAACTAACTTTAATGGAAATCGAGTTTTATAATTTTTCTGTATTGATTCATTGGTTTCTAGTGCTGAACTACCTTGAAAATTCTATAAACCACAGACAATACTCTCGATTAATTTAACTTCCATTCTCCAGACTTTTGAAAGTTTTGGTTATTCTGGAATGAGTGAAATTACTGCTCTGTCATGTTTTTAAGGATGTTTATTTAATTTCAGGAGTAAGAATGACGCTTTCATTGGATTCTTTCAAGAATATTCATTGACTCTTAATTTTTGTTTCACCAAAAATGGTTTTTATTCAACCATTTCCAAAAAATTCTTTAAATAAAATGCATTTGTCAATTAGAACCTGCTTGTGTCTTTAAGAATTACTTTCTACATGCAAAAATGCCAACAGATTTTGTAACAACATCATTATGGGCTCAATATTCATTAAATAAAGTGTATTTGTCGATTAGAACATGCTCATGTTTTTAAGAATTCTTTTTTTACATGCAGAATTGTTGACAAATTTCATAATATCATTACAGGCTTTATCTGCGAGCTAAATATTCATTAAATAAAGTGCATTCTTTGACTAGAACCTGTTTATGTACATTCTATATGCAAAAATGTCGACAAAAACTAGAAACTATAAAACGAAGGACGAAGGCGTAACAAGTGGCTCTGAAGATGATCACGATTGTGATCGAAATTGATCAGCCAAAATTGAAAAGCCTATATAAGGTATATTTTAAATGAAATAAATGTCGACAACTTTCATGACAATATCATTACGAGCTCTCTCTACATTCTGAATATTCATTAAATGAAGTGAACATCAACTAGAACCTTCTTAATAAGAATTATTTTTTACATGGAGAAATGTTGACAATTTTCATAACAATATTATTACAAGCTCTATCTACGGGTTGAATATATTCATTAAATAAAGTGCATTCGTTGACTAGAACTTGTTCATGTATTTAAGAATTACTTTACACATTCAGAAATGCTGACAATTTTCATAGCGTATCACTACAGGCTTCATCTACAAGCTGAATATTCATTAAAGTGCATTTGTCAACTAGAACTTGTTCGTGTCTTTAAGAATTACTTTCTATGTGCAAAAATGCCGACAGCTTTTGTAACAACATCATTATGGACTGAACATTCATTAACCCTTTAAGCGTTAAACCTGCCTTTTTCTGTCATGCATAGTCGAAATAAAAGGCTCATGCCAGTGGCGCACCCACGGAGGGGGCTTAGGGGGCTGAAGCCCCCTCCAGAACCAGATGACAATGGTAAAAATATGCATGCAAAAATATTATTCAAATACAGATATTGTAAGCTAAAACAAAGTTTATAAATTATACATTAAATTTTAGGAATTTTTGAAATTCTTACATTCAAACACAAAAACAGTGAACTAGTTCTTTGTTTTTCAGTTGAAGTTGAAAGATACCCTAGACATTCCATTGCAAATTTTAGGAATCGGCTTCTAAGGCCCTAAAGCATATCCTGTTGTTATGAAATCGAGGGAGTACCGAAAAACTCAGGCAGGAGAAGCAATCTGATGTGGTAGTAAGCAGGGATGTATTTGTCAGAAAAATGGGATACCAGGCTCATAAAATTATATATTTTAATTCGTGAGTATTTATAGCATCTTTGTGAAAGTTTGTTTTGTCCTTGGGCAAAATTAACACATTCGCATCGGCAAATGAAAATTCTCGTTTGATATAAAATAAAGATCAGCCCTGCTCTTAGTTGTTCCTCTAAAACAATATTTTAAATTAGAAATGAAATTTGCATATTCGTTAAACCCTTTATATGCCACTAGCACATATACATGCTAGTGAAATTTCACATCAATTGAAGATAAAATTTAATTGGTTTAATCTCAAATACGCAAAATTATTTCTCTAAAAATATAAAGATTTAGAGGAATGCCAAAAGGCATAGTTTACTGTTCAAAATAGGAAACTACCCCGATAGCAATATGTTAAGATATTTTACAGATGCTTCTGAGGATGGGGTCACTTATTTATTTATTATTTATTTTATTGTATTTTTTTTTTTTTATCATGGTTAGTAGAACATACTGTAGGGTCCATGCACAGTTTTCATTTTTGCCTCTCATATTACTGAGATCTAAGCTTCATTTTTGCATAATGCAATTTTTTCCTGTTATAAAAATTCAAATTTCACAATATACATAAATATTATACTATAATACAATATCCTGTAATGAACTCAGAAAGGTAACGCTTGAAATATTTGCGAACTGAACAAATTAAAATTCTAAGTAATATATCATATATTAGAATATAATTAATGTTTTAGAATATTAAGAGGTTCTGCCTCCTGCTTGCTGTGTTGACAAACACCCACGAAGACTACACGTCCGACTTGTTTCTGTTAACCGAACCTAGAAGCATCGCCCCAATACTCCAGATAATTAAATGAAAATAGCAATGTAAAAATTTACACTGAAATTCTGTTATAATTCCTATATATTACAACTGTAGCTTTTATTTGGCAATAATTATTATAATTCCTTAATTAATTACATGTTACTGCATATGCATGTAAAGCAGCGCAAAAGAGTATTAAATTTGATCAAATTTTATTTTAAATGGAAATATGGGAGAAGGCATTTCATTTTGGATGAATTTTGTGTTCACTAGCTTGTCATATTGTACACGATATTTTTTATTTATTTATTTTTTTTTTTAATCATAGATGAACAGGCAACTTTATGTTTACAAGCTCAGTGCCAATTCCAACTGACCGAACTACTGTAACTTAGCTTGTTATATACTGATATAAATTTCTCGATTGCGCAATTCAACTTAAATTCAATTTAATTCATTCGTTTACTTATTTCAAAAGAAATATTTAAAGCAGATTCTTTACTATATGTATGTGTGCGTATATGCCCATAAACCTATTTACTGTACTACATGACCCAATTTTTCTTCAGCCCCCTCCAGACAGAAATTCTGGGTGCGCCACTAGCTCATGCGGCTAAATTTTGAAAGACATGTTGCTTTCTTCGAGAAAATAAGATTAATAGATATGTGTAGTATATAATATGAAATTCTCATATTTGTACTGGACATAGTATTAATTTTATGAATCATTAAACAGATATACCGAAAAATAGCTAATGCTGAAAGGGTTAAATAAAGTGCATTCGTTGATTAAAACCTGCTTGCGTCTTCAAGAATTCTTTTTTACGTGCAGAATTTTCAACAAATTTCATAATATCATTACAAGCTTTATCTGCAAGCTGAATATTCATTAAATAAAGTGCTTTTGATGACCAGAACCTGCTTATGTATTTTCTATACACAAAAATGTCGACAACTTTCATATCATTGCGAGCTGTATCTGCAGACTGAATATTCATTAAATAAAGTGCATTCAACAACTAGAACCTTTAAGTATTACTTTGTACATGCAAAAATGTCGAACGTTCATAATATCATTACATGCTAATTATTCAGTAAATAATATGCATTCATGGACTAGAACCTGCATATTTAAGAATTACTTTCTACATGCGAAAATGTCTGCAAATTTCATAGCATTGTTATTACTAGCTCTATCAATAGCTTCCTTTGAAATCTTATCTATGATGAGGACATGTCATATATAAGGTCAAAACCTTTGTGTTTTTAGTCATTTAGAATGTATAATAATCATAAATATCTCCAAAACAGAAAGTCCAAAAAGGGAGATGCACAACTAGATGTTATAACAAACCTATATATCAATTTGCAACATTCTGCACCCAACCATTTTAGATTTATGCGAGATAGATACATACTGTTCTAAGCATATAGCTAATTGATTTTAAACTTTTATTAAGCAGAGAATCTACAGTTTAGAAGCTAACATTTTTGTTTGAATGTCATGTGTTTAAGCCAATAAAGACAAAAGTTTTAACAAATCAACTTTTATTAAAGTCTTTTAGTATATGAAAAACTTAACAATAACATATTAAACAAAATTTAGCTGGGTTAAATAACAAATAGAAGTAAATAACGGTTTAATTCTTCTGGCATGACTTAATCACTGGCAAACCACAAATTAGTAACTTTAAGTAATATGTCATAAAAATAATCCAAAAAAACATTAACCCTTATCCATATTACTAAAATTTAATTTAATTTATTTTAATTTACCCGGGAAGGACTAGCTGAATGCATTTCTGGTGATAAACTTTCCATCACCTTACTAGCCAACGCTTACATGAAGAAGCCGGTCACAGCCAGTACAAAGCATACTATAGCTAGCGATATTTTGAAAGTGAAAATTTTCAATATTGATAACTTAAATTTCAAAAACAGGTAAGATGAGGATGATTTTAATAATGTACTTAACCATTTATAAAAATATAAAGAATATATCTTAAAGCTTTAAAAGAAAATCACGCTTACATTTTAGGCACCAACCATAATTTGTTCTTTGTAAAAGTCGCATAATATTAAAATATTAAAAATTCAAATATTTTTAAATAAAATCTAAACATAGCTCTAGTTCAATGCAACATAACTCAAATCAATGAAAATCAAATAAACCAATCAAATCTCTCGTAATTCCTCATAACGTAGCTCTAGTTCAACGTAAAATGCACTCAAATCAATGAAAATCAAATAACCAATCAAATCTCTCGTAATTCCTCATAATGTAGCTCTAGTTCAACATAAAGTGCACTCAAATGAATGAAAATCAAATCTATTCAAATCTCTTGTAATTCCTCATAACGTAGCTCTATTTCAACATAAAATACACTCAAATCAATGAAAATCAAATAAACCAATCAAATCTCTCGTAATTCCTCATAACGTAGCTCTAGTTCAATGTAAAATACGCTCAAATCAATGAAAATCAAATAAACCAATCAAATCTCTCGTAACTTATCAGCTATCTATCAGCTTATAATCTATCAGCTTATAACATAGCTCTATTTCAATGTAAAATATGCTCAAATCAATGAAAATCAAATAAACCAATCAAATCTCTCGTGATTCCTCATAATGTAACTCTAGTTCAACATAAATACGCTCAAACCAATGAAAATCAAATAAACCAATCAAATCTTTTATAATTCCTCATAACTTAGCTCTATTTCAATTTAAAATACACTCAAATCAATGAAAATCAAATAAACCATTCAAATCTCTTGTAATTAATCATAATGTAGCTGTAGTTCAATGTAAAATGCACTCAAATCAATGAAAATCAAATAAACCAATCAAATCTCTCCTAAGATTCTCCATTCTGCGTCATTATAGAAATGGGAAGCTTTATTTTCATCTTATATATTAAAACACAAGCGATTTTCTTTAAGACCAAAATCACACGATCTGGGCGTGCGCGGAGGCTGTTCCTGTCTTTAGACGAAACCGGTGACCAATCGCTGAGAGCCTCTTCGGATTTCTAGCGCGAGCGTAAACCTGATTGGCTCATGCTTTCTCGAGACTCGAGAACGAGATGATGTATGATGATGATGGCTTACACAGCCAAGATGCTGATGCTAATTTTTAATATTGGATAAAAATTTTACAAACAGTAAAGTAATCAAGAGACCTTGCAGTAAGGTGTGTATGCATTGTTTTTTTTAGTTGTTAAATTATTTCTTTTACTTAAAGTTTATATTTGTCATGAATTCTAGAGTATTGTGATAGATATTTTGTTTATAGTGTTTCTGTTAACATTTGTATAGGCTTATATTAAAATGTTACTGTTAGCATTTTAACCTTTTTACTACTTTGTATATATTTATATGAAATATTACTGTTTGCATTTTTTAACGTTTTGTGTTCGTATAGTATATTCAAAATGTTAGATTATTACAATTTTCGCGAAATTGCATCAAGCTTTATCGATATTTTTGTATTACACCAAAGATAAGTATTTTTATTATTAGTTACTCCCATTATGTGTATCGTTTATTTTTGAAATTCGATTGTAAATTGTATGTTTTAGTTGCAATATACAAACTGCTAAGTTTTTTTTTTTTTTTTCTTTGCATATTTTAAAACACTATGCTGAGTAAATAAATACCATCATTCTATATTGTTTGTTAATTATTTTCGGTGCCATATAGAAATAATGATAATTCACATATGCATATATAGTTTTTTGAATATACTTAATAAGATATACATATGTAGCAGAGAGAAAAAATGTAAACGGTAACATTTTAAATAAACGTATAAAAAACAGAAAAAAAAAATTAAAAGTAGTTTCCAATGCTAAAAGATATAAACAATACTCTAGAACTCATACAAATGTATGAACTTTACTTTACACATAGAGAAAAAAATAAGACAATGCATATGCACTTTATTGTTAACAAAAAATAAATAAATAAATAAATAAATAAAATAAAATAAAATAAAGGTGGGATATTTCAAATTTAAGTGAGAATTTTTTTGATTTGGAGTAAAGAGTGCAATAACTGGCATAACCTAAATTACATTAAAACGATTTATAACCATGAAGTTGAATTAATTAAAACTTTAATAAAATATACAACCTTTTATTACTTCATGTTTCAAATTGCCGAACTAGTTTCTTCTGGGGCGCCCCAGCTTGATCACCGGCATCTTGGTGTGTGAAGTCGCTCGAAACTGATGTTTCTGGTTTCTTCCCTCTTATATAGACTCTTCGCCATTGGCGGTTGAGTAATGCCCCATCGTTGCCATTGCAGCAATTCGAACTTGTTAAAATTTCTACGGATTCTCTTACTGTAGCGTAACTGTGGTTATGGTAGTTGGCCAACTTTTTTACTTCATCAAATTTTATGTTTATGTCTTCGTTTTTATTTACCTGGGTTAAAGCGGTTGTTATTTTTCCTGTAGTTATGTCATGGCTATGTTCTTTAATTCGTGTTTTTATTTTTATTTTTGTTTTTCCTATATAGCACATTTCGTTATTTTGTTTATTGGTTGGTATATGGAATTTTATAAATTCCCGCGGTCTCTAAAGGATTTAGTCTATCTTTGTCACTTCTAATTAATTGGAAAATATTAGGGTTTGGCTTGACAGGTATGTTTATATTGTGTTTTGCTGCTACTTTTTTGATTTTGTTTGAAACTGCGCGATCATAAGGAATTGAAGTTGTGTATTTTAGTTGAGGTTTTTGAAAATTATTAATCTGATTTAAACTTTTTAATCTTTTTTTAAATAAGTTATCTATTAATTTATTTGAGTAACCTGCTTTTTGTGTAAATTGTTTAATATTTTTTATTTCGTTGTTTAGAATTTTAGGGTCTTTACAAACTGTTATTGCGCGATTTATATGGGCCTGTATTGCATTTATTTTATATTTAAAGGGGGTACTACTATTTTTATGGATAATTTCATTACTACAATTATGTTTTCTGTAAACTTGGGTGGTTATTTTATTATTATGGCGGTTGATGGTAACATTTAAAAAATTTAACTGGCTATTATTTTCTTCTTCAAGGGTGAATTTTATATCCGGGTCTATTTGATTTAGGGTGTTTAAAATTTCTGTGGGGTCAGTTTTTTGGTCTATTATTGCAAAAACATCATCAACATAACGGAACCAATAAAATTTTTTTTCTTTAAGTCTTTCATCTAAATTATTTTCGATTTTACGTAATTTATACTCAGTAAGGAAGCCCGAAATGGGAGATCCCATTGGGACTCCCTTGACTTGTTTATAAAAATTTTTATTGAACATGAAATAGTTTTCATTTAACAAAAAATTAGTAGCTATATTTAGGGTTTGGGCTATTGCAGGGTTTGTATATTGTTCATTTATTTTTTCGTTTATTAATTTAGCAATATTTTCTATGTTAATTGATGGATAAAGATTAACAACGTCAAAACTGACAAACTTAAAATTCTTCTGTATTTCTATTTCATAAATTTTTTGGATAAATTCTTCTGTGGAAATTAGGCTATGGGGTGAGGGGGGAAGTAAATTTTTGTAAATTTCAGCCATATATTTTTCTAATGAATAGGTTGGTCCTTCGCTTTTGCTAACTATTGGTCTTATTTTAGGGGGGGGTTTGTGATCTTTGTATCTGCCAAAAATTCTTGGTGTATTAGGAGCAAAATTATTGTAAGTTGGGGGTTTTCCATCTGGCCAGGTACCTTCTTTAATTATTTTTTGTGTTTTTTCAATTATTTTATTTATGGGATCTTTTTTTTATTCTTTTGATGCCTATTTCATTTATGGTTTCTTCCATTTTATTTGTGTATTCGTGTCTGTTTAGTATTGCAATTTTTCTAGTTTTGTCTGTTAAAATGCAAGTAATATTTTCATTTTTCTTTAATTCATTAAGGGCTTTAAGGTCTTCCTGATTTATCTTCTTATTATTTTTATTTTTAATGGTTTTATTAATTTCCTGTATAGCAGTGTTTCTTATATCAATTTGTGCATTTTCTGGAACTTTTTTTATTGCTGATTCTAACTTTGCGATACTGTCTTTAATTTTAATTGGTTGATCCAAAATGTATTTTTGTCCCATTTTTAATAGGCTATCCTGATGACTATTGAGCTTGATATCTGAAATATTAGTGTATGGATAACAATTTTGAGTAGGGGGCCTGATATTATTTTTCTTTATCCAATTTTGTAGTTTTTGATTTTGTCTTTTTGTGATTGAATTTCTTTCCATTGTATTATATATATTGATCTTCTTTGAAAGAGTAGTCCATTCTTCACTATTGCAACAGTCTTTTAAATTTTCATATAATTCATCATATATCTTTTTACATTTAAACATGTGTGCTTTTCTAATACGAATGATTTTATTGAGCAATTTTCTTTCGAATTTTTTAACATCGTTCATATAGTTATTTAAGAGTGTTTTATTTCTTATTTTCATGAAATTTGGTGTTATCCCAAAATATTTGCAATCCTTCAAAAATTGGACATTTCGTTCAGAATTTATTAATTTTTTGCTGGCTCTTTTTACTTTACTAAAAATATTGAAAATGTCCATATAAAAAAAAAAAAATGGAAATTTTATTCAATTAAACATTCCTACTAAACAGGAATGGCAAATTGGGCAAAATCCCAAACGAACGATTAAACTAAATCCACCCCCCAATAAATTCCGTAAAAAGTTTTAATTTTATCATTTATTAGCTTTAATAATACAAAATTCCTACTAAACAGGAAAGAAATTTAATTACTATGAACCACACCAAAGTTACTAATTAAAAAAAAAAAAAAACGGAGACGTAAACATAGTGAAAACTTCTACTAAACAGAAGTTGAAAAGCCTAAGCCTAAATTTAAATAAAATTTGAGTCAATTTAATTTACAAATCACATATGAAAGAAAACTTTTATGAAATTTAATAAGCGCTTCCACTAAACGGAAGTTAAAACCGGAAAAACTGTAAACCACTGAAGGCATAAAATAAAAATTAATTCAATTAGTGATTAAAAAATCAACACTATGAATTATGCATAAAAATTAAGGGTAAACTATTTCATTTTAACTTTATTACTCTATATCCATTTTACTATAATTCTACCAAAATTAAATGTTACTACATTTATCAAACATAAATTAACGTTGGAAAATGATTACTCAAATTTACACAAGTCCTTAATAAACAATTGTAAACAGTATCTAATTATACTAACACTTTAGTGAAAATACACATAACACGCGGAAATAAAGTTCTGCACAAAAAAAAAAAATTAAACTTCAATGATATGAAAATTGTTATAAGTAAACTTATCTGACATTGCAAAATGGCACGATGTGGGCATGAGGCAGCAAATCTTCATTCCACCTTGATAAAAACTTAAAAGTCCAGGTTCCGACGTAGATACATTAAAACGATTTATAACCATGAAGTTGAATTAATTAAAACTTTAATAAAATATACAACCTTTTATTACTTCATGTTTCAAATTGCCGAACTAGTTTCTTCTGGGGCTCCCCAGCTTGATCACCGGCATCTTGGTGTGTGAAGTCGCTCGAAACTGATGTTTCTGGTTTCTTCCCTCTTATATAGACTCTTCGCCATTGGCGGTTGAGTAATGCCCCATCGTTGCCATTGCAGCAATTCGAACTTGTTAAAATTTCTACGGATTCTCTTACTGTAGCGTAACTGTGGTTATGGTAGTTGGCCAACTTTTTTACTTCATCAAATTTTATGTTTACGTCTTCGTTTTTATTTACCTGGGTTAAAGCGGTTGTTATTTTTCCTGTAGTTATGTCATGGCTATGTTCTTTAATTTGTGTTTTTATTTTTCTTTTTGTTTTTCCTATATAGCACATTTCGTTATTTTGTTTATTGGTATATGGAATTTTATAAATTCCCGCGGTCTCTAAAGGATTTAGTCTATCTTTGTCACTTCTAATTAATTGGAAAATATTAGGGTTTGGCTTGACAGGTATGTTTATATTGTGTTTTGCTGCTACTTTTTTGATTTTGTTTGAAACTGCGCGATCATAAGGAATTGAAGTTGTGTATTTTAGTTGAGGTTTTTGAAAATTATTAATCTGATTTAAACTTTTTAATCTTTTTTTAAATAAGTTATCTATTAATTTATTTGAGTAACCTGCTTTTTGTGTAAATTGTTTAATATTTTTTATTTCGTTGTTTAGAATTTTAGGGTCTTTACAAACTGTTATTGCGCGATTTATATGGGCCTGTATTGCATTTATTTTATATTTAAAGGGGGTACTACTATTTTTATGGATAATTTCATTACTACAATTAGGTTTTCTGTAAACTTGGGTGGTTATTTTATTATTATGGCGGTTGATGGTAACATCTAAAAAATTTAACTGGCTATTATTTTCTTCTTCAAGGGTGAATTTTATATCCGGGTCTATTTGATTTATGGTGTTTAAAATTTCTGTGGGGTCAGTTTTTTGGTCTATTATTGCAAAAACATCATCAACATAACGGAACCAATAAAAAAATTTTTCTTTAAGTCTTTCATCTAAATTATTTTCGATTTTACGTAATTTATACTCAGCAAGGAAGCCCGAAATGGGAGATCCCTTTGGGACTCCCTTGACTTGACTCCCAACTGAACTAAAAAATTGATGAAAAAATTAAGGGGCAATCCCCCTTATGATATAATTTTGAACGAGATTTTTCAAAATATTGCGAAATTCTCGCAATCCCACCCTATAATGGGAACCTTGAGTTAACTGCGCTTATCTGTACATTATAGAAATACTTTGACTTATATTAAATTCTGAAAATTTATTTAATGGAAAGTAAATATCAAATGTGATAGATACTTATGAATATTCACAAGTTTTATCTTTATTTATTTATTTTACAAATTACCCAATTTGTGAGTTATTTGAGTTCTAGAGCAGGCCTGTCTAACCCAAAACACTTGGTGAGCCGCATTAGAAATATATTTTATTCATTCGGGCCGCACTGTATGTACAGTCATAAGAAAATCCCTCCCCCCCCCCTGCTTTACCGACTAATTCTGCTGTAAATTAATGTAGAGACTTGCGACTGGTGCCAATCGATTAGTAATAAGGCCTAGTTTAGACGGTTTAGTTAGATTTTGCTTAAGGGATGTATACATATTAAAACTGGCATCAACTTCTTTTTTTTTTTTTTTTTTTTTTAAAGGCAACCCGCAATTTCGACAAGCTTTCTGGATTAAAAATTTGATGTCATTACCAATCGTTAGGCATCAGCTGCTATAGTTTCTATGATGATTTGCGGCGAAATTAGTCAGGGAGGAAATTATTACTATTATTATTATTTTATGACTGTACATATGCATATGTGTATATATGTTTGTGAGTATATGATTCATGTATGTATATACTTTTTTCGGAGAAGGGCAGGGTCAAAATTCGGAGAAGAATACATTAATTTAAATTATTTTCATTCATAAATTAACAATAGAATTGTAAAAAAAAATTACGACTATATATTAAAACTATAATAAAAAGAATGAATGATGGATCTAATAACATTCCATTACAACAGTTCCTTATCTACCATAATCGTTGAAAGGTATTTTCACTTTGAAAAGTCAGAACGTATTTATTAATTTTTGATTCGTTAACCAAAGTTGTCAAACTTTAAATATCGTTAGTCTCCTCGCGGGCCGCAAGAAACTACGCGGTGGGCCGCTGGTTGGCCACCCCTGTTCTAGAGTATTGTTTATATTTTTTTAGCATTGGAAACTACTTTTAATTTTTTTTTTCTGTTTTTTATACGTTTACTTAAAATGTTACCATTCACATTTTTTCTCTCTGCTACATATGTATATCTTATTAAGTATATTCAAAAAATTATATATGCTTATACTTATCTTTGGTGCAATACAAAAATATCGATAAAGCTCGATGCAATTTTCATCAGGTGCAATTTTGTGAAAATTGTAATAATCTAACATCTTGAATATACTATAAGAACACAGAACATTAAAAAATGCAAACAGTAATATTTCATATAAATATATAAAGTAGTAAAAAGGTTAAAATGCTAACAGTAACATTTTAATATAAACGTATACAAATGTTAACAGAAACACTAAATAAAATATCTATCACAATACTCTAGAATTCATGACAAATATAAACTTTAAGTGAAAGAAATAATTTAATAACTAAAAAAAAAAAAACAAAAAAAAAAACAATGCGTACACACCTTACTGTTTGAAAATTGTGAAATTTTTATCCAATATTGAAAATTAGCATCAGCATCTTCGCTGCGTAAAAACCATCATCTCGAGTCTCGACTCGAGAATAGCATTCTTCATGTTGCATAATTTTGCAGGCAAAAGATTAATCAGAATTCAAATGAAATTGTGTCCTGCACATTGTTGTTTTTTCCAAAACAATGCTTTACCTAAAAAAGGATTTTGTTGCAATTTGACCTCCACTGGTGTATGATCCGGATTATGAGTTTTTTCTTTGATATCCAAATTATTTTTTATGTTATCTTCCTATATGGTCAATTAGAAATATTGTTCTTCTAAACAATATGTAGAAACTACAACCTAACAAGTTTTGGTTTATCAGTACGAGACATCAAGCAGTGCAAACAACAGTTCCTTTTATTTAGTGTGTGCATGTGGCGGCATGATGGCATCCACAAGTTATGTAAAGTATTGAGCTATTGTCGCACTAAGCCTAGCATGCTTAAACGATAAATTTGCCGCTAGCTGTATAGGCATCTCTCAATTTTAGTTTTCCTGTCGCCTGCTTATGGGAGCACTGATTTTTTTTCTTGGACGAAAGTTTCGCAAGATTTTTCTTATTGGAGATTATGAATTATTGTTTTTGCTTTTTTTTTTCATACTTTTAAGAGAGAAAATTTGTAAAGCTGTGTGCTGAATTTATTTACAAAATGTGATTCTTTAAACACAATTCACATGTGTGTGTGTGTGGGGGGGGGGGGGATTTTTTGTTTATCACATCTTAAAAAGTAAAAACAATATACCTTTATAATGAAGATAAGTTCGGTGTACAGATGTGTTTACCAAATTTTGGTAAAAAATTGGAAATCAGGTCACAATTTAATTTGTATCTCAAAAACTATTTTAACGATTTTCTTTAAATTCACCATATATACCATCTTGCAGATGCTTTTTATTGGTTACTTGCATAAAAATTGTTATGTTCTGATTTCGTAGTCCAATTTTAACTCTGCATTCAATTTCTAAAAAAAAGGGGGTTCTACAGGTTTGTTCACAAAATCGCCATTTTATCTCCCCTTTAAATATCCTTTAATATGTATTACCGTAATTTCTGGTAGATACCCCGCAGGTTATATTATCCAGTTTTGCACCAGAAATTTAATTGATAAATAAATTTATATTTGTATGAGCTCTTCCTTCGAAAAAGTATAGATTTCTCTATTAAATAAAATTTCTGGTGAAGAAATGACCCATCTTACCTGCGGGGTATCTACCAGAAATTACAGTAGTTGATTTCCAGTCTACAGATCTGTTTGTAAAGTTTTGATAAAATTGGATGGAGTATGGAATACCAACATCGGTATCTAAAAAAGGTTCATTTTCATTAATTTTGCTATAAACCTCTGTCTAAATATCTTTTTGTCTGAATTAATTGGTTAGCAAAAAATGTTTTTATATATTTCTGATATGAAAGTTCTGAGTGAAAATATTAAGCGAAAATGACTATCACATTTGCAGGCCTCGCAGGGCTCCTATATTTCCTGTACTTCCTACATATTTATGAAACCTCCTATTTTTCCTATATTTTTTAATTGTCGTTCAATATTTCCTATATTTTAGTTTTGACTACTTCCGAATGTCTGATTGAATGCGCTGTATCTACATATTAATATGAAACGTGTTTTGTCTGTATCCACTAAATTGAGAGAACGGCTAGGTGTAAAAATTTGGTTGAGGTGTCTAAAAAAAGGTCTTGGTCTGTATATGTATCATCAAAAGAGAGAGAGAGAAAAAAAAAGTCGAACGGTTCCCCCCCCCCCCCCATGGGGGGTAGAGGTTAAGAACATGTTTGCGAGCTCCAAATTACTTCACGGTGAAGAAGTTGTACATGAGGGGACTAGACTCAAATACTAAAAAATCAATTTCTGCGATTTTGGAATTTTCGTTTTTAAAGGGTTCCCCCTTTGGGGGAGAAAAGGGGGAAATTAGTTTGAGAGGGAAGTCCGTTCTAAACCCACACATGTAGCACATCATTTTAAAGGTCTTGAAATTTCATGAAGATTAGGGATGTTTGTATATAATACAGTGCACCCTCTGGTGGTGAAAAATAGAACTAGGTGATTTTGTAGTAGACCCTATCATGTTACACCTTATTTTAAAGGTCTTAGTATTTCCTGACCGTTGGTGATGTTCGTACTGAACACACTGTGCTCCCTGGCGGTGGAAAGTGCAACTAAAGGATTTTGCAGTTGGCACCACCATGTGACACCTTATTTGAAAAGTCTTGGAAATTCAAGGCAATTGGGGATGTTCATATACAACATACTGCGCCCCCTGGTGGAGAAAAATGAATTTTACATAGCATGCCTGCTATACGGTGCCGCAGCCACAGGCAGCAGAAACACGAGTGAAAGGTTCGTTCGGTTTAAGGTTAATTTTTGAGAATTTGTTCATGTTATTAGTGGCCCGCATATACACTGCCACAGGCACCGGGGTCACAAGGTAGAGTTTCATTCGGTTCAAGGTAATTTTTTTGTTATTGCTGATTATTTTTTCGCTATGCTTTTATTTAAAAATAGAAATTCAAACAAAATCGAGTTAAAGACATGAAATCATACAAATTTAAGGTTCATTTCTATTTATAAGGATTTTTCTGAAGTTTTTTTTTAAAGTGAAATATCATAAATTATATTAGATGTTTTAACTTGAAATATATTTAAATAATGATGTGACGATTTTTGAAACATTACAGTCAGTAAAATGACCGTCGAATTCGACGGGTTCCAGCTAGTATTTTTATTAAATAAAAGAAAACTAATCAAAAATTCAAAAATCTGACTTGCACAATGACCCTACGGAGGGCACCTTTGTGTTAAATCACGTGACTGTCCGAGCTACTGTTTTCGAGAACAGTGAAATATACACACATATATATATATATATATATATATATATATATATATATATATATATATATATATATATATATATATATATATATGTTACCGTTAAAGCGCGAAACCCGTTAATCTGAAGATTACCTAGCTAATCTGCAGATTAACTAAAATGACCCGTTAAAGTGCGGAATAAAGAGTTTTCCGCATTTTAACTAGGTAATCTGCAGATTAACGGCTCCTGTGTCGTTAAAGTTCAAATGTTTGTTTCGAGCCTTAGTTTTTTTACATTCACTATGACGTCAAACAGTCATGTGATACAGATACGCGAATCCCAGATTAGTCTGTGACGCGATTGACCTTCAAACACAAACCGAAACTTTTATCCCTTCCTCTCCGCTGTGATAAACAGTAAGCGCAAAACGTGGATCATCGAAGCTATGACATTAGATTTCTTATTATGACCAACACAAATTTTAAAGTACAAGTAAGTTATAATTGTTTTGAGTTTATTTCTTCTCTTTTTTAATTCTGTAAATATAAGTTTGATAAGGGTCTGCATTTTATTAATGAAATATAATCTTAATTAAAAGCTCTCTTTCGTGAAGCTTCATTTTAAATTATGAATCTTAAATTTACAGCACAGTAATTATTTTCTCCTGAAATAAAACTATTAAACCACAACTTTTTAAAACTACTTTATTTTAAAATTGATTTAAATTACTACTACTTACTGAAAAAAAGAACACGTATTATTTTTTAACTCTGGAAAATATGGCATTCAATATTATGGCATTATTCAATAAATACTTAAAATGAAATTTTTATGCATTTTTTATCATTTCATTACAATTTTTCTCTTTTGTTTCTTTCAATTTCAAGTTTCGTTTATATATTTTCTATATCATGATTATATTTTTATTTTTAATTTTGTTCGCTTTTTCAAATAATTTCGTTGTAGTTTATCACATAAAATGTGTTAATGAAGTTTTTTTTTTTTTTAATTGTAAAATTAATATATTTCCTAAACTTGTACAGATATAGGTATGCTGCAAAATATAGTTTAATAAAGCATTGGAAAACTGTCATTTTAATTTTCATGCGTTCTAAAAGTTATTAAAGCAGTTTTAATTCTTTGAAGTACTTCTTAAAATGTTTCTGATTTGTCTAATTTAATATATCTTTAGCTAATTACAAATTGGTGCATATATTTTTTTTTTTTAATATAGTAATAGCAATATAAGTTGTTAATAAAACTTTTTTTTTTTTTTATTGTTAAATATTTTTATTTGAAAATAAATCGTTACTCTATTACAATTCTAACATTCATTTATAAAATAGACTTTATTGTAAGCTATTAAAGATATTATATTTCATATTAAAAATGCATAACATCTTCAAACTTATATTGACAGAATAAAAAAGATGAAATAAATAAAACAAATATAACTTTAAAACACACAAAAATTAAAACACATACAGATTAAAATAAGTAAAGAAAGAAAGAAAAGAAAAGCAAACTAATCTTTTTTTTTCTTTTCCCGAATGATAAAAACAAATACAACACAGCGTGCAGTAAAATTATACCACCAGAGATCTTATTTTCACTTTAACGAGTGCCTAGTAGGTAATGTGCAGATTATCTAGGTAATTCGCGGATAACCTAGGTAATTTGAGAAATGAAACAATTTTCCTCACTTTAACGGATCACCCTAGTTAATGTGCAGATTGCCTAGCTAATCTGCAGATTAACTGATTTCTGCACTTTAGCGGTAACATATATATATATATATATACAAATATTGCTCACTTAATAGTATAAGATACACTTTACTTTGTTATTTTAAACGATACTATGAGTTACTTTAATGATTTAAAAGAGTGAAACAACGTGGAACAATTTAAATTTTTAATACATATACATACACACGTTGTGAAGAATCGTGTAAAGTTATAGGTATCTCTAAAAGGAGAGCTTGTATTAATGCCAAAGTTGTAGATGTAAGAGAAGACATCATGACAGTCATAAATATAAATTTGCAACATTCTAATATCATTCATTTTTGAGCTATGCAAGATACAAAATCAATTTCGGCAATCGGGATTACAATATAAGGAAGTGAAAACAGAAATCATGTGTAAAAATTTATGTAAATGTTACTTCATAGTATCCAAACTAAAATGTTATGTCATAGTATCCAAACTAAGTGAAAATGTCTGCTAAAGGAATAGTGTGATGCAAAGAAAAAATATGCTCAAATTTTACTTACAGCTTTGGATAGTGTGATGCAAAAGACAAATCTATTTGTGAAATAAGCAATTTCAATTTATAATGTAAACTCAGTGAAAGTGTGATTATTTGACATTATATTTGAAAATTTAAAGCATAGTTTCAGTGTGTAAATATTCTTTATAGGACAAAACAAAAACAATTGTAATTGAATTTAAAAACAAATCTTTTAAAGTAACACTGAGGCGTCACTGGAATTTTGATATCATTCCTTTTAAATCCTTTATTTTGAATATGAGATGCAGATTAAAAAGCATCGGTGAGTAAATTTTATAAGTCTGTTTATGTTGAAAATATTGTGTTTGCACTGTAAATATAAATACAAGAAGAAAGCAAATGACAAAATAAAAGAATCTATGTATATTTTAATACCAAAGCGTCACTCAAAATTTGATATCATTATTTTTAAAACCTATATTTCAGTTTCTTATAGCCATATAGTTGCTGCGTCACAAACTTTTAACCCGTTAAGGGTTTTTTGTATTGATTTAAATTACCAGCAGTTGTTTTTACAAGTAAAAGAATCTACAGTAATAGGAGAATGGTTTATCAAAGTAAGACAGTTTTTATTTTATCTTTTTTCGTGTGGTAGAAGCTCTGTTGGTCTAGTAATGAAGAAAAATGTTTTATTATAAAAATATATTTTAAAAGCTTATTTACTGTTCATTGTCATCAGTTAAGTCATTTATCATGTTTATTTATTTCCTTGTTTAATTTAAAAGTTTTATATACTTTTGTTTTATCTCAATAAACTTTTATTTCGTTTTTAAACCTCCTCTGTTTTATTTATAGGTTTATATTTTAGTTATTTAATTCACAGCTTATAAAGTATTTTTAGATAAGAAAGCTATTTAAATCAGTAATGGGTCCCTGCTGTTAATTAAACTGATAACACATTTAAGTTTTTATTTTTTATTTACTGTTTATGCTTTCTTAGTAAAAGCCTACGAGACTGCTGGAATTATGAAACTCTCATCCAGCAGTTACTCATATGCATCTAACAGTTTATAAACAAATTAATACAAAATTTCTTGCCAATACCATTATGGTAAACAATTTATTGACAAACCTTTTTTATTTTCCCCCAATTTCCTTTCTAGAAAAACAAGGGACCCTTTTTTTCTTTCTTTGTTTGATTTATCTTCAATGCGTGCAATCGATCTAACACTGAAAAATGGAACTCCTTTTAATTATCATAGCTGTCTATTCAGCGCTGAACTAGACTGTGACAAAGAAAAACTTTTCGCTGCGACAGTAGGGTTGAGCTGAGAGCAGGCGGAGGGAGGCGAGAATAGATTAAAGAAAATTAAATGATCTCTCCACTCCCTCCTTCACTAAGGTTTGATATAAGAGAAATCACGGGTGAGAGAGAATCAGATGTTCGCAAGAGGTAAAAAGTTACAGATGGAAAATTACAGTGCTCTTTTAATTTATTTTCTTTCTCTCTTCCCCCCTGTCTCCAAGGAAACTTGGTTTAAAAATCAATTTTAGATTATATGTTTGTTTAAAACCTTAAAAAAGTTTATTAATGAAATAAGGAATTGTAGGTTCAGTTTCTTCTCAAATTTTAAATCTCCTGGCTCTGATGCCACTCACCAACAATACCAACATTAAATCGTAAGGATATATGCTAATTTCTTGAAAACAATATTCAAAGTTTAAGAAAAATACAATACATTTAAATATTTACTCTAAGGTTTTTATTAATTTTTCTTCACTTTTCTCTTCATGTCAATGGTTAATAATGGTTAATGGTTAATGTTAATAATAATATACTGTATGTTACAAGATAGAACATGCAAAATAGTTCAAATGGCTTTATGATTAAAGTAGAAAAAAATAAATTAATTAAATAAAAGCAGAAAAACTAAATTATTATTTCTGCAGGCTGCCCCCTTCCCCTCTTCAATCTTGTTTAAATTTCAACCCACACAACTTTCCAGTATGTATACATACACACACATATATATATATATTATTTTTTTTTTCTGGCAACTGGTATTTGTTTCTCCATCATGCCGATTAATCGAGCTTTTACTGCATTTGTAAATGACTAAATTATTACAGACTGAATAATAAGAGCTTGAGCAATATCATTCGTATCTCCGATGAAATTTAGAAAGTTTTTAATTTGAAGAAGCTTCAAAAATCCTAGTGTGAAAAATAAAGATATTAAACGCTCACTTTAGTAGTTTTTTTTTTATTGTTACAGTTTGTAATTGTTAATATTTGCAGGAATGTGATTTTTTTTGTGAATTTGCAGAAATCCATGAATTTTTTCTCTAATTCGCAAAATTCTACAAATTTATTTTTTCTGTTTTTAAAAAAGTTGCGGTTATTATTCTTAAAAAAAAAAAAAAAAAAAAAAAAAAAGATTAGCGGGAAAAATGGAACAATTGACGATCAAATGTTTTACAAAGGCTCATGATTCCCAGTCTTTATCCATCCACAAGCATAAATGTCAATATCCATTTCAAACTTGCTTTATGAGATTCTAGAACCTGTAAAGAAATAGAATTGATAAATATTTCTTGATTATGTAATTACATTTGCCCCCCCTCCTTTATATATCTCCAACTAGCGATCGGCAATCAAATGTTGCGCAGAAGTCTTTTGTTTCCCAATCTTTATCCATCTGCAACATAAATAATAATATTCATTTTAAACTTGCTTTGTTAGATTCTAGATGTAGAATTGAAAGTGTTAATGTTTCATACTCTGTAATTATTTTTTTATTCCCCCCTTTCCTCATCTCCGGATCAATGATCAATTCTAGAAACAATAGAAATGCTCAATATTTCTCACATATGTCATTATTTGTAGACTTTGTTGCTGAGCACTGAACTTAATGAATTTATTTTTCCTCAAGTAAATTAAATATTTATATGTCATATCTGTGCCAAATTTTTAAACAGGGGGGGGGGGGGATGAATAGATTATTCAGGTAGGAAATTTTTTCCCAAACCAATTTATGAAAATTAATACTCAGTTTTATGAACATTTGAAATTGATAATTAGCTACTGCTACATTTTTTATATGTATGATTAATGTGCACACATAAAAATCAAATTCTATATTTGTTCAAAATTTTTTTTTTTTCTGTCGGCATGAAATTTTAATAAGGTTTTATGTGGATATAAAAATTATTGTAGTTATATCAAAAAAATTTTTTTTTTTTTTCTAATGTTAAGGGAAAAAATCCTGAAAATGCCTAATGTATATAAAAACTATATGTATAAATGTTTATGTTGTCAATTTATTGAAAGTGATATCAATGTTCAACTAATCAACCAACCAATCATGTTCACGAAAAATTTTCTGTTAATTTCTAATTGTAGCAATCACATGTCTGTATTTGTATATTTCTTGAAAATAAATTTTTTCTGCAAAATTTAATTACAGACTTAAATTTTGAAAATCCCAATTAATTTTTTTGGCAGAGTGGGAGGATTCCATTATTTTTTTTTTTCTGTAGAGCGAACCCTGGCCGTTGAATTTTGTCCAGCTGTTCTCACGTGATACCCAGACAAAGATAGAGATACAGACACAACAGCACACACACACAGACAAAATTTTCTGCAGCCATTCTTGACTTTCATGGGGTGTGAACAGAGCCTGATTACCACTTGTTGGGGCCCAAGGCCCAGGACGATTTTGGTGCCCCTCCCTCCCCCCCCCCCCCCATTCTTGAACAAATTAAAGTTTTTTTTTAAATCTAATTTATGCACAAAGTTTGACTGGTGGTAAAAAAGTTAAAGCATCACCTTCATAAGAAATTAGTTTTAACTTTTTTTGCAACGAGACCTTAAATTATTATTATTATTGGTGCAGGGGTAATCTTTCTTCTATGACTGTTGGAATCTACTTGCATAGAAATGTAATTTTTTACAAGGTATTCTTTATAATACTGTTTTCTTTTTTAATCCTAATCTACCTCATTTATACCATACGAAGTCAGCGGGTATGTAAATATGAACACATGACCAAATGCTACTGAAAATGTAAAGATATTTTCCATTAGGATGATACAAAGTTCTTTAATTTGTATTATATAACTGTAAGTCTGCAAGTGAAAATTTATCTGGATTTTTTGGTCCTCTGTAAAATGTTATATCATTCGACCGATCTCCACGAAAACTGGTATATTTGATAATCAAGCTAATGTTGTATTTTTTAATTTAATCGGATAATTGGTTAAGGATACTAAAAAATCCCTACTTTCAACTAAAGATTATTATCGTTAGCTAGTTTTTGGTTAATTTTTTTTTAAGGAAATCTTTTCCAAAAATAGCATTTTTTAAATTTAAAAATTATTTTGGTGCCTCTAGATAGAGGTGCCCTAGGCCGAGGCCTTGTCAAATAAAAAAATTTTGCAATATCTTCATGTTTCACACTGTGTGAAACATGAAGATATCGCAAAATTTTTTGATTCTGATAAATTTACAAACAAAAGTCTGATTTTATTACAGTGGTGGACATAATTATAAGACACCTATCTAATTTGAAAAACAGTGAAAGAAAAGATTCAGAGCTTAAAAATGTTTTATCAAATATGTCAAAAACGTAAATTTATTCTGTTAGCATATATAATTATTTTATAATAATATTTTTATACAATTTAATGAAAAAACTTAAAATCATAATGGACAAAATTATAAGACACCAACAATTTTTTCCAAATACAGTGGTCAACATAATTAGCAGACACTAACGGTCTAAAAGAAAATCCTATAACATGGTTATTCAATATTTTGTGGAGCCGCCATTGTTTTTTATAACATGAAAGATGTGATTCGGCATCGAATCTATCAATTCTAACAAAATATCGCAAGATAGTTCTTCCCAAGCACATTTTATAGCATTCTTTAGGTCTTCAACACATATAAACTGCCTCCCATTGCGGTATAGCGCACAAGCTAAGATCCCCCACATGTTTTCGATGGGATTTAAGTCTGGGGAGCAAGGAGTCCATGGGAGAACATTGATACTTTGCTCTGAAAGCCACGTTTTTGTTTCGTGTGATTCATGAATTGGCGCGTTATCGTGCTGGAAAGTGTAGTTTTTGCCGCAAAGAAGTTCACCGTATATGGCTAGTTGATCTTTAAGTAGATTCTTATACTTTTTGGAATTCATTCTTGAATGCACAAAAACAATATTCGTTTTCCCTTGAGCCGAAAAACCAGCCCAAACCATTACTGAGCCTCCACCCATTTGGCTGCTCATAAAAGTGTATGAGGAGACTTCCGTAAATCATGCCAATAATATTGAAACCCATCAGGACCATCCAGGTTAAACTTTTTTTCATCAGAAAATAACACAGAGTACCATTTGGAGGTCCAGGCAATAGTTTGTTTAGCAAAGTTTAGATGTTCCATTTTGTGCTGGCTAAGAAGCAGTGGTTTTTTCTTGAATTTTTTATATTTCACATAGGAAGCCTTATGCAACACCTTGCGAATGATTCTCCTTGAACAATTCAGTTTCAAAGCATTTTTAATGCCTGTAGTGGTCATTTTATTCTGTGTAGCGAGCGAAAGCACATAGTGTCTGCCTGTCGAGGACAAGCAAGGAGTACGTCCAGATCTTTTAATCACCGATCCATTAGTGAAATTCATTCCTCTTTTCAAAACATTTCTAATTGCACATCTAGAGCATTTAATAACTTTTGAAATATTATTAATTGAAGCACCAGTTCCATTTAATCTCCAAATTTTGCGAATTTCACTTTCTTTTAATTCTGTACCTCGTGGCATGTTTTTAAATGTGTGAAGTCGGTTATCATCTGCTTTTGGTAACTGCTGACGTCATAACAGCGTGCAGAAAATTTGCATATTGCACATTATTTTCGAAAAAAAAGCAGGTGTTTTAATTAAAATTTTAGGGTGTCTTATAATTTTGTCCATGGTATTTTTAATTTTTTTTATTAAACTCTATAAAAATATCATTTCTGTAAAACAATTACGTGTGAAAACAGAATAAATTTATGTTTTTGATGTATTTGATGAAACATTTTTAAGCTCTGAATCTTTTCTTAGATAGGTGTCTTATAATTATGTCCACCACTGTAATATAGATAAATTATTTTTAAACCTACTGATCTTTTTTTTTAAAATAGTTAAAATCATTTTATGCAGCTTTGTTTTGTCAGCTGTTTCTCCAGCTGTTGTTGTCCCTAGTCTGTTGAATCTCCAAGAAAAGAAGTACGGTACAAGGAAAGGAGTGCCAACTCTAGTCATTGCTGCGGCATCTGTGGATGATATTCTAGCTATCACTGGATTCACCATTATGCTCAGTATTGCTTTTTCTGAAGGTACTTTAACCTCTCAATATTACTTTTTTTTTTTTATATATATATGTAAATAGTAGACAAAAGGAAAATACTTTACATATTAAATTAATTAAAATACGCTTGCTTTCTTTTCACTCATGGTCCATTCAGTCGAGTACCCGACCTTCATCAGGAGGAACTGTTCATGTTCTGCTTTTTTCTTCTTTTATCTTCTTTTAACATGCTGCTCCACCTTTCTTCAATTTATTTGTTTGTTTGGCGATCGTTGCAAGATTGTTCGTTGGCCATGATTTCTATTATTTCATGAATTGCGGCATATTTATAATTGTTATAATTAGCTAGTTTCTTAACGTCAACAAAATCAATATTTTTGTTTCATTCGCGGTTCATTTTGGTTAGTGCTGTGGTTATTTTATCATTTATGGTTTCATTGTTATGTTCTTTTAGTCTATTGATTATTTTTCTTTTAGTCATACCAATGTAATATCCAGGGTCGTTATTTTTGTTTTTTACATTGTATTTCATAAATACCAGCGGTTTGTAAAGTGTCAATGGGATTAGTGTTGTGCTAATTTTGTCATTGTTGTACTACTTTAAAGTAGTTTTTATTTAGAATTAGATTATTGGTTGCAATTTGTGTTGCGATAATTTACAACAATGATGAATTTATCACAACACTAATTGCAACCAATAACCAAATTCTAAATGAAAACTACTTTAAATTTAATAACCGGTACTATAAACAAATTAAAGGTGTCCCAATGGGATTGCCTATGACAGGTATCATCACAGAATTAAAACTCCGACTATTTGAAAACACAATCCATAATCAATTTAATGATAAAATAAAATTTTGGGTCTGTTATGTTGATGATGTGTTTGACATTGTCGACAATAAATGTAAAGCAGATGAATTATTGAAAAAAATCAATGAAATTGATAAAAATATACAGTTCACTTACAAATTGGAAGAAAATCGCTGTTTTAACTATCTAGATGTAACTATAATCAGGAAAAATGATATAATAGAAACTACCGTCTATAGAAAACCTAATAATAGTAACAAAATAATAAAGTAAAACCTTTTAGAAATATAAAATAAATGCTCTGCAGTTATATATCAATAGAGCCTAATGGTTTGTTCAAATTAAACTTTACTTAAAAACAAACTTAAAGAAATTTACAAAATCGCGAACCAAGCAGATTATAATAAAAAACTTGTAAATAAGAGCTATAAAACAAGAATTAAAAACTTAGATAAAATTAACAACACACAAAAAATAAATAAAAATATACAACAGCGATCCTTTACAAAAAAGGTTTATCATTTAAAATAAAAAATGAAGGTGCTAATTTGAATGTAAATATACCCATTAAACCAAATAATAATACTTTTTCAGCATATACGTAATGATAAAGGCCCCCATCGACACTTTACAAACTGCAGGTATTTATGAAATACAATATAAAAACAAAAGTAACGACCCCACATATTACATCAGAATGACTAAAAGAAAAATAATCGATAGAATAAAAGAACATAAGAATGACATCAATAATGATAAAATAACCACAGCACTAACCAAAACGAACTGCGAACAAATCTTAAATATTGATTTTGATAACGTTAAGAAACTAGCTAATTGTAACAATTATAAATATGCCTCAATTCGCGAAATAGTAGAAATTGCAGCCAACAACCAATCTTGCAACGAACGAACAAATTGACAAAAGGTGGCACAGCATGTTAAAAGAAAAAAAAAGCAGAACATGAACAGTCCCTGATGATGGTCAGGTACTCAACCAAATGGACCACAAATGAAAATAAAGTAGGCATATTTTAATTAATTTAATTACTTTCTTTATTTAAAAACATCTTGCACATTGTTTTTTAAGTGTGTCTTTATATTGCATAAAAACTGTATTAATTTCGTAAAAACCATCAATAAAATAAAATTAAAAAAAACTGCTGCATGACCCATCGCTGCTTCATTATAGGTTTTATTTGGGGGAAGGAGGCTCAAGTGTCACTGGTGGGTGACAGCAGCATCATTCACATTTATAACTGTGTATTCCAATGATGGGTCATTTTTTCTGCATTTTTATAAGGGAATATAAATTTCTTGAGTTGAAATACATAGGTATATATGTACATAGGTTTATATATGTAATAGGTTTATATATGTAATGATACATAGGTTTATATATGTAATGATAATTACTTGTAAAGAGATGGCAGTCGTTGCACACAAAGATTACTTGGAATTCTTTCATGAAACATCTTTGTTTTCTCAAGTTTGCAAGGTCGGGACTTTATGGGAAGGCCAATGATTTGCCGATCCACGGGTGGCTAGCGGCTCTGCCACAAACTCTGTCTGGAAGTCTGTAGGACCTATGTAATATCGGAGGAGAGCACAAAGTGAAATGTTTAACAATGGAGATTCGTGACAAAAGTCCTCCGTTTGGTTAATGTTTGGCTTTTTATATGGGATTTCTAAGCTGCTAATTGGTTACTTAAGTCATCTGGGGCTCTAAAAGAATTTCTGGGATCAGTTAATATGCATGAGTTGCAAATTGCGTTAACGTCAGCGAATTTTGACTTATAATTTCATTACTTTTCTGATTTCTGAGTGATAGTGTCTTCTGCCTGAAAACAATCTTTAAAGGGGTAGTTACGAATTATTTGCGATTTATAATTTCGACTAGCGATTTTTACGCTTTTGGATTGAGTTTTTTAATAATTTAAATTTATTTATTTTTATCCCTTTCATTTCACTACGTGAAATTGAAATGTTTAACAATAGAGATTCGTGTCAAAAGTCTTCCGTTCGTTTAATGTTTGGCCTTTTATATGGGATTTCTGAGCTGCTAATTGGTTACTTAAGTCAAATAAGTTAAAAATGAAGCTATAAAATATAATATTAACATTCCAATTAAACCAGATAAAAACATTTACTAATGTGTACGTAACGAGAAAGACCCCATTCCCTTTAATCAAACTGCTGGTGTTTACAAAATAAATATTCAAGACCGTGATCAAAATAAAGCTAGCTATATCGGCATGACTAAGTGAAAAATTAAAGACAGAATATCCGAACACCTTGCTGACTTAAAATACAACAAACCGTCCACAGCCTTTTCAAGGAATAATAACACTAACCCTAAAATATTGAATCAATTAACTTTCATAAAATTTCAACTTTTAATTCACATAAATATGCACTTAAAAGAGAAGCACTTGAATTCCTGACCACCCATGACACAGTAAATGACGTAGAACATAGTATCATCCCACCTGAATGGAAACAGATTTTGGAAATAAAGAAACGAAGTGGAGAATCGACGGACGAGGAAGTTAAAAGGAAGGAGTGAACCGCCAGGCTCTTTGTTTGTCGTCAGGCTCTGATGATGGCTCCGGTAGGAGTTGAAATATATTGGCCTATCTTTTTTAAAGGATTTTTATAAGGTATTTCAAATGTTTTTAACTGAAAAATCTGTTTTAACTTTTTTACTTTCTTTAAAGGATTTAAGGGAGGTATTTTTAAAGGATTAAAGGATTTTTATAAGGTATTTCAAATTTAAAGGATTTAAAGGACTTTTAAAGGATTTTTATAAGGTATTTCAAATGTTTTTAACTGAAAAATCTGTTTTAACTTTTTTACTTTCTTCTATATGTAATATAGAGAAAGTATTGGATTCATAAAAATTTTCGACCTCGGGTTTTTGATGAATTTACACGTTTTGAGAGCTGTAGAACACGATTTGACCATTTTTAGAAAATGTCTGACTGTCTGTGTGTGTGTGTGACAAAATTTTGTGGCAACTGTATCTCAAGAACTACTGCACAGAATTTCATACAAATTGGTATGTAGTTGCACCTTGACATAAATTAGTGCCTATCAACTTTTGGTAAAAATTGTCTGACAGGTTGCGTTGCCATCCCGCTTTTTCTAAATTTTTAACATGGTGATATAGGACAAAATTTTGTATAAATGTGCATAAAGGGAATTATTTTTTAGTAATCATTATGAAATTTACAAGAATTATTTATAATAGGGATAGTCAACTGGGAAAAATTTTTTGTATGCGTAGGAGCCTCGCCACCGGGGGGAGTCCCCCCTCGAGGGGAGTAAATTTTCAAGATGGGTATCTTTCGAAAGGTCTCATCAATACCTTTAAAACGAATGGTTGAACTATAAATCTGTGATAATTTAAAACAAAGTTACCGATTTTTTTTTACTTTTAATGAAAAAAAAAACTTAGAAAAAAATCGTTTTTTTTTTTTTTTAAAACGAAATTTAACCAGACTTGGTATTTAGTTGGCCCCTGACATAAACTGAGGCTGATTAGATTTGGGGATCAATCGCTCAACAGGTGGCGCTGTGATCGTATTTTTTCTAAATTTTTAACATGGCAGTATAGGAAAAAATTTCGTATAAATGTACATAATGAGAGTTATTCTTAACCTGTGATTGTGAAATTAATATGAATTATTGATAATAGTAGTAGTTAATTAGGAAAAAAATTTAGGGCATCGCTCCCCCCCCCCCCCTAGGGGGTAGTACCCCCGCCCCCCAGGGGTGCGTGTGTGTAAATTTTCAAGATCAGTATCTTTCGAAAGGTCTCGTCAATATCTTTAAAACGAATGGTTGAACTATAAATATGTGGTAATTTAAAACAAAGTTATTGATTTTTTTTACTTTTAACGAAAAAAAAAACTTTGAAAAAAATCTTTTTTTTTTTTTTTTTTTTTTTTTTTTAAATATTGTTACTGCGTGAATTTGTATAGGAAAATATAGAAGAAAGTCTTGTGGCGGCCACAACACTAGTTTTTTACTTGTTATTAATATGCTGATTGTCACACACAATAGTTTTATTTATATTTACAGCATTTATCTTCAGTTCGCAGGTTATTTTCTACAAAGGCAGTAATGGTAAAAAAAAAAAAAAAAATAGTTTGGGGCAAGAAGAATTCTTTTTTTTTTTTCTTTTCCAAACAAAGAGCAGGCAAGGTGCAGCACCCTCCTGAAATTATCTGGGGGAAACTCTGGATCAATGTTCTTAAAAAACCTGTTTCATTAGATTTTGGAACAAACTGAAGTGATAGAAGTGCTCAATATTTCTTACATATGCAGTTATTTTTAGACTTTGTTAATGAACTTGTTAACTATTTGCTTTTCCTCAATAAGTTTAAAATATGAAATCACCAAACAAAAGTTATATTAGGTCTTTTTAGTTAAAAAAGTATCATGTATTGAATAAAATAGATTTTTTTGTTTTTCTCCCTTAAAATTACATAAAACCTGCTGTTTTTTCCCCCCACCAAGGTTGGCAGGTCTACTGCAGATATTATTGGCATAATCTGAGAGGCGAAAAAGAATTTTTTTCCTTCAACATGAATTTGGCGTTGCGTATGTTATGACATGGAGGAGGGGTACTTTTCTTTTAATGGAATTGGATCTCTGGATTTCATTTCAATAAAAATGAACTCAGAGACCAAGGTTGGATTTTTTACATGACAAGGGTAACTGGTTTAAACCCTCTAAAACCTCTACCGTTAAAAACCTCTATCGTCAAAACTCAAAATCTGTTGACGGACTAGAATCTGGTTAAAAATAGAAATTGGTAATATTTTCTGCCTATAAGTTGACATCTAAATATTATGTTATTTGTAAATTAACAGATTTTAAAACAATTTCTAGCTGTTAATAAATAAAAATTTTGTTAAATAAACTGGTTTCAAATATAAGAAATATATATACAAAGCATGCATAGACATATTTTGTATGCTTATATTAATACTTATGAAACTAGCGAACCCGTGCGAAATTTTCGCACTTTTATTTCTTTTCTTATTTGCCTTTAAAATTTGAAACTTATGAATATTATACCAATTTCACCACCTCATTAAAATTTTAATTTACCAGAACATAACATACACAGTAAATTAATGAGTTTGAAAGTAATTATATTAATCTATGCTTATTACACTTACCATTTATCAATAATTTTGTAGCTTTTTATTATTGTTATTGATTGTATAAATATGTGTGCCTGTTTACAGCTTGAACTAATAAATTTAAAAGACATCTGTACAAGTAAATATTAAATAATTTATACATTTCCAAAAAGAATTTGTTTTTCTTGCCTCTCGTTAATTATGAGAATTTAAGAAGTTTAATTACATATTAATTATAAATTAATTTCTGAATAATATAAAAATATTTTGTCATGCACATGATGAAAATTAATACTTCATAATGAAATTTTAAAAGCTTAAAGTTTTGTTTTTATATTAATCAAAATGTTATAATAGTCTTTCTCCAAAAACTTTAATCTGTTTACTTTTTAAAATGTATTTATAAATAATATCTTATTAACAACAACTAAATTTTTAAGGTACCACATAACTAAATTCAGCATATACTATATTAAGCATATATATATATATGTAAAAATTCTGTCAAAGACAGAATTTAGTTTAGTATGGAGGACTATTAATTTCAATCTGTAAAATTTTTACTTTATTTTTTATCTCATTTTTTGACCATAAAACTGGGCCAAGTACATTTTAAAATGACTGAAATTAATTAAAATGAAGTGTTTCCACCTAAATTTCATACTTTAGTTAATTTTAAAAAATCTAATTGTTGTGTCGAAAAACCCCTGGATTCAGAAAAATTGTCCCTTTTATTGGGTACCAAATTTGTAACGATAGGACTAATATTTTTAATTTATTCTGGTGTACACAAAACTGACGCCATTTTTACCCAGATTGAAACCAATAGTCCTCCTAGTCCTAATACATTTCGAAGTAATGTATGAAAGTATTTTGAGTGAATATAGCAATAGTTCATAAGGAAATTTAAAAGACTTTTTATAATCAAAATGTTATAACAATGTGTTTTTCAATCAATTTACTTTTCAAAATATTTTTATGAACCATGAATATTTTCTGACATACCTCAAATTTTTCATGTATGAGGTATAACATGTTTTTTACACTACCAAATTTTCAAGATGATTCTTAAAGAACTTTTCAAAAAAGCAAAAGTGTTCACATTATTTTGTCACCCATCTGTACATACATATATGCGTTCCATATTCTTACTATATTATAAAGAAAATGGCATATATATGTAGTGAAAAGGAGTATGGAATGTGGTAAAACATAAAAGATATAATTCTGTACATATGTGTTGGTAAATTGAGTGCCTTGTGTATAGTTTTCAATAAAATTTCTAAATTAATTTGATTATTTAGACAATTTATTTAGGCTTATCTGAATCTAACACACAAGCCCAGTGGCAGAAAGTTTTGTAGCTGTCTGCGACAGGCTTTTAAAATTTCATAATCTGTCTGCAAAATTAGCATGTAATCAGGGGAGAAAATGGCTTACACTCAAAAAGCCTGAAAGCTGATTGGGGGAGGGGGGGGAGGTTGACATCAGCGGTGATCTCGTGCAACAATACACAAATACAATTTTACTACAGAACAATATAGTATAAACAATTGTGTGTATTCATTCAATTCATCTCATTCAATTAAATATTTTATAGCAATTGTTTGACACAACACAATATAAATAATTATAAATAATAAAAGTTTTAGTTTTGATACAGAAATTTTTATAAGTGAATTGTTATCCGAAAGTTGTGGATAAATTTTTTTATCAGTGCAGACAAAAACTGTCCGCAAGCCATTTTTCTGTGTCCGCAACTATGTCGCCGTGTCGCAGTGTTTCTGCCACTGGGCACACAAATGATAAAAAACAACCAAACAATCAACTTGATTCTTACAAGGAAAAAAAAAAAAACTTTATTTCAAACTAAACTAGCAGAAGAAAAACAGATCATTGAGGGAAAGTTCGCTAATTTAGGATACTGAGGGAACAACCTGGTGGTGTTTGCCTCAATGAAAGTTGTTTGAAGGGTTGAAAACAACTAGAATTTTTCAGGGTTATAAATCACCTAGTTACTGCAGATAATTTTCTTATTGTGTACCAGTTTCATATTGTGTAAGTTATTTCTTTTTTCTTAAAAGAAAGTGTTTTCCTATAGGTAGTTGGATCTGGTCACTTGCAAAAGGTATTTTTGAACCTCTGGCTGGTTTTGTATTTGGAGCAGCCTTTGGAAGTATTTTCTGGTACATACCAAGTGATGGCATTAAGAAGGTACTCTTTTCAACTCTTACTGTTAACTTGTTTTAATATAAACTCATTTCTTCAAGGAAATTGTTTGCTATTAGGATTTTAGAAGAAAATATTTTTATTCATTATATTAAATACTGTTTGTGCTAGAGGGTTTAGGGAAAATAAACATATGGAATCTTGTATGTGAGCCAGGTTCAATCCCAGGTCGTGCTTGTCGGCCTAGCCGTTCAGAGTTTTCTGTGGTTTTCTCTGAAACTTGTGTAAATATGGACTACAACCTCTGAGAAAGACCCCCACGGAGGACACTCACCCTCAGGCCTAGGATCCTAGTGTAGTCAATCGGCCTTAATCCCCACAACCAACCAACTTTCTGTATATGAAAAGAAAATTATAATAAATGAATAAAATAAAAGTACTGTTTTAGAATATACTTTGGATAAAATATATTGAGTGCCTTAAAAAAAAAAAAAAAAAAAAAAATAACAATTATAAATGCGTGTGAAATTGATAGATAAATAGTTGTTCATACATTTTGTTTTATAAAACCCAAAACACTGACATTCACAATTGAATATTGCAATTGTAAATTTTTTATTGGTCTAGAATAACACTTTGAAAAATCTTAGCCCCCCCCCCCAAAAAAAAAAAAAAAAAAGTCAAGTTCTGGATCTGCCACTGCATCAGAGTTTTGTAAGTTTTGATTTAAAAAAAAAAAAAAAAAATTATTTAGATAGTGAATTATACACTACTTTGCCATAAATACACATTCGATTTTAGATGTTTTGTTAAGTATCTCAGGGATGCCACTTTTCTGCTGAATAGCGGATTTTGACTTTATATATACAGTGCGTTGCATGAATATAAACGCACCTTAGCATTAAGAATTATAATGGTATAGAAGTGTAATAAAAAAATATGGCTAGGTGACATTTGATGCAAACTGAATGTGTATGATTCAAGAAATGAAAATACAAGTCAAAACAATGAAAGACCAATATGATTTTTTACAAAATAATTTTATTGAATTTATGACAAAAATACATGTTGCATGAATTTAAACGCACAGGTAAAAAAAAAATAACTGAGTAACAAATACTGTATCTAATACTTTGTAAAGCCACTACGGGTTTCTAGAACAGCTAGTAAACGCCTTGGCATTGACTGATATAATGGCATGAGATCATCCAAGCTGATTGTCTTCCAAGCTATTAGAATGGCTGATTTTAGTTCATTTGTCGTGTTAAACTGCCTTCCGTTTAAGTAAACACGGCGAACCAGAATACCCCATACATTCTCCATTATGTTTAAATTGTGGGTTTTTGAAAGCTAATCCAGAACTTTAATTTTATTGTCACGGAACCACTTTTTTACGATATGTGCTGTATGTACAGATGCACAATCTTACTGAAAAATATAATTTCTTCCAGCTTTCTTGACTGCTTGACGGCAGAGCTTCCTTGTGAGCATCTGGACATAATCTACAGAGCTCATAGTGTTCTCCACGAACTCTAATTCGAAAGTCCCTTTAAAACTTATGGCTGTCCACGTCATGACAGACCCACCTTCAGATTGACGTTTTGAACAGGGCATTTCTTCGGTTCTCAGATTGTGACAGTAGCTATGAAATCCATCCGGGCCATCGAGATTAAACTTTTTTTCATCTGAGAAGATAACTTTTTCCTAATTTAGTCGATCTAGAATCCATTTTCTTGCCCATTCCAACCGCATATCTTTGTGCTTTTGAGTGAGGGGTGGATTCGCCTTCATTTTCTTAAATTTAATGAATGTTGCTGCTTTGATAGTTCTCCATATGGTTGTCCGATGAACACTCAGCTTGTATTGGGCCTTTATCTTCACACAGGAAATATTCTTATTCTTTGCAGTGTTGCATATTCGACGTTTGTCGTAACTGGTGAGCTTTCCTGTTCGCTTCTTATACACTTTTTTCCCATAATTTGCTCCTTATTCTTTATATAATTTCGCACATCACTCTCACTTCCTCCGATTTGGCGCCCAATTTCACGATTGTTAAAGCCTTTACCACGCATAAAGTCGATTTTTATCCACTCGTCTACTGTCAAAGTTTTCCCTCTTGCCACCCTGAACAAACTCCGTAAATTTTGTATTCAAGCATTAAAACTATTTTTGAAGAACTTTAGCAACATGACTATTTATGTTTTAATTTAATTCCGGTGGCTCTGTTAAATTTTAAACGCAAAATAAAGAGTGCGTTTAATTTTGCGCAACAAACGAAAAACAGTGAAAAATAAGAAAATACTTAAACACTCATCATAAGCTTGCATGAGCCTAAATATACGTGCTCAAAGCACCTTATTCAGTTGTTAGTCATATGCAATAACTGTAAATCACATTCCTTCTTTTAAAATTAAAAAAATATTATTTCTGGTTATTCAAAAAGGTGCGTTTATATTCATGCAACACACTGTATATATATATATATATATATATATATGTAGTGCCTGTCCCTATTGCCTACGACAATGGCTTACCAGTGGGCTTCTATTTGGGTGCTTATCATATATGACAGTTTCGATATGGACAATATAAAAAATTTTGAAGTAGTCCTTTTGTATATGAATCCCAGTTACATATGAACAACATTATGCGTGATGTACATAAAATTTGCTTTCAAGTTATTTCCTATATTTATTTGATTTAATCGATCAACCATAAAATGACAGCAATTTCAAGCCAAATATACTCTATAACAAAAAAAGTGACGCACCAAAAAGGAGTAATGCAAACTGGACACAAATTGACATACATACAAGTTTTGATGGAATCAAGCACCAATTCATCATTATCGTCGATCCTACGTGCAATGGGTACTTCAGTGACTTCAAATACCATTAATAGGCGGTTCAGTGGGGTTTAGCTGTCTCCGGATCTCTCTTCCACTGAGGACGTTTGGAGCATCATAAAAAGGGTCCTACAACCAGCTCGGGATTTTACCAATCTAACGCAACAATTGGACAGAATTTGGCACAATACTTCACAGGAGCACATCTGCCAACTCTGTCAATTAATACCAAGCCGAATAACTGCGTGCATAAGGGCCAGCAAATAAAACAAAATCTACTATTTTATTATTCCCCTTTTTAATTAGAGGAATTACAGCTATATCAGCACCAATGTCGATTAAGAATTGTTTACCGGTTAATTTATCATATAAATATAAGTGGCAATTTTTCTCACCAATATCGCCAGCTACATCAAGCGATTGGTTTATTAGTTTTCTGAATTTTCTTTTTAAACTGGCACGGCTCTATACATTTTCTTGCATTACTTACAAATTTAAAATGATACCAACAAAATTTATATCTAGTTGAATTGGATTTGGATCTTGCTCGTCTCGCAAAGCTTCTTGATTTGCTACGTGATCTAGTATTTTGAGCGAGTTCATCAAATCATCATCGAGCGAGTTCATCTCTCCAAACACTATAGTGAGGAAAGTATTGTAATCATGTTAAAAATCCGAATTTCAGATTTTGATGTTTCTATACGTTTCGAGGTCCTCTGAGTCTGTTTCCACCATTTTTACGATGATGTATGTATGCGTGTGTGTGTGTGTGTGTGTGTGTGTGTGTCTGTGAGTGAACACGCTTGCGTCTAAACGCTTTGTTCGAATAAGCTGAAAGTTGATACGTACATTGTAAGTCACCATAGTACGAATCCTATAGATTTTGGTGAATCTAGCACTTATAGTTTTTTACAGGGGCACAAAGAAAAATTCTTTATCATTATGGCCTATGGGACCAAACTTTTAAAAGTGTGATAGTGTCTAAACGCCTTATTAATCTGAGCAAAAAATTTGTACACATATTATAGGTCACAGTTGCATCAACTGTATAGATTTTGGTGAATTTAGCACTTACAGTTTTTTTACAGAGACAGAAAGAAAAATTCTTTATCATTATGGTGCCTATGGGACCAAATTTTTAAAAGTGCGACAGCATCTAAATGCTTTATTCATTTGAGCTGAAAATTTATATGAATATTATACACTCATATCCATAAATTAAGGATAATGCTAACTGTGGCAAATAAAGGTTCAGAAGCGAAACAAATAGGATTTATTCATAAAGCCCATTTATTAAACAAAAGATCAAGAACGAAAAAAGGGGGTTTATGTGTGATACCATTTATAAAAACAACAATTTTTGCTCCCTGAAGCATTTACAAAAAATATCTCCTTTACAAAAATTTAACATTACATGGTTGGGTTGATGCTTAATACATTGTATGCTTCTCAGATGTTGAAATACAGTCCTTACAACGCCCAGAAATGCTGAGTATTAAATTATCGATCTGATCTTGGGGAAGATTACTCCACTCAGTAAGCAATGCTCTCCGAAGTTCTGGTACACACATAGGAGGTGGTTGATGGGCTACAACTCGTCGGAAAAGCATGTCCTACACATGCTATATCGGATTCTAGTCAAGTGAGAATTCTGGCCATTCCATGCGGGTGATAGCTTCAGATTGTAAGCATCCGTGTACAATATTTGCGCGTTAAGTACGTGCATTGTCATCCACAAACACAAATTCTGGGCCCATAGCACCCCTAAACAAACGTGCATGTTGTTCCTGAATGATGTCCCGATAAATTTGGCCTGTCATGGTTCCGATTTGAACATTCAGATCTGTTCTGGTGTCCAATATGATCCCCCCCAAACGTGCACTCCTCCCTCCCCCCCCTCCACAGTAACAGTGCCGTTCAATGGAATTATTTTGGTGGTAACGGGTACCTGACGTTCTACAGATGAAAGTCTGGCGTGAATCACACTGAAAGTTATACCTGGACTTGTTGGAAAACATCGCATCAGCCCACTGTGCCGCTGTCCACATTGCATGTTCTCTACTCCAAGTTAACTGCTGGCAACAGTGCATTGCCGCGAGCAGAACACATCTAACAGGCCTGCGAGAATATAGACCAATATCTCCCAAACGTCTATACATGGTTTTCCTTGAAACTGTGGGACTCGTGACTGCAGACAGCTGACGAGACAGGTCTGATTGTGTGCTTTTTCTGCTTATTTTGACAGCTACTGCCAAATACCGGTCATCATTCGGCATTGTAACTCAGGGCCGACCAGTACTGTAACGTCGACTAGCATTTCCATCATTTTGTAATCGTTGCAAAAACCTAGAAATGGAACTTTGGGCGATTCCAAGTTCCCCCGATTCCTCTATCTGAGCACGCCCACATTCTAGTCAGCCGATAATTCTACCACGTAAAAAAATATCTGCATGCATCATCTGTGTCATAACTATTCAGTTGTGTCACTGAGCGGCATACAAAACACTTGTGAACACTTCCTTCTTTGCTCCCATTCCTTATCTACCCCCTTCCTACACTTTCGTCATTGTAACATCATATCTGCGTCATCTGATGTCTTACTATAATTTTTATATTATTCTTAAAAATGTGGGTGGTATTTCTACAGGTGAAATTTTTGCAATAAAGTTCGATTTCCGTGTGATTCTGAATTATCCTTAATTTATGGACATGAGTGTAAATCACTGTTGCACTAACTATAAGCATTTTGGTGAATCTAGCATTTATAGGTTTTTACAGGGACACAACGAAAAATTCTTTATCATTATGATCTTATGGGCTCAAAGTTCAGTAGCGTTAAAAAAAACATCATGTACTATATGAAGAAAAACACTCAAACACTCTATTATGGTTTTCTCTCTTCTGTTTGTTTAACAACTCCTCTTTCTTTACTTTATCTACAAAACTGTTAATGACTCAATGTTCGGAAAGTCGAGTGGAGTCACTCCAGATTTTTTTGTTAAAGCAGCTATATCAGCTTGCAACGCTTCTAATTGACCTTGAGCAGTGAGGTTGGCGATGAATGCACTTTAGTTATCGGGCTTATTTCTGATGTACTGTAAACTGACATAATTTTATCGGCCATTTCTGCAATATTATTAAGAGAACCCTTGCTTATAGATAAAATGGCTCTTGTCTGTTGCGGAAGCCTTTGTAACCACAAAGAAGATTTAATTACTTCATCAGAAATTGAATTTCTCAACAAGCTTTTCATCTGCCGCAAGGGATCAAATGGGTGTTTGTCACCAAGTTCCAAATCAGTTAACAGTTTCTTTAATCTTGATTCCTCAGTATTGGTTAATCTATTTAACAAAGCCTTTTTTAATGTATCATGTTTATCATTTTGAGGAGGGTTTGACAATATATCAACAACAAAATTTAAGACATTTTTATCCAATGCAGCAACAACAATATTATATTTAGTATCGTCTTGAGAAATACTGCTAGAAGCAAACTGAGCTTCTAGCTGTAGAAACCACAGTTTTGGCTTATTTCACCAGAAAGTTTGTGTTTTAATTGCTACTCGATTTATTTCTGCACTTGGAGAATCTAAATTTTAATTCAGTAGAAATTTTACTGTCTTTAGACATTTTAAGAAAAATATGAATAGTTAAATTTGAAATAGTATACAGTAGTGTGTCAAAAATCCGCACAGCTCGGGACCAGAGGTTGTGCGGATTTTAGGATTTGGTGAATTTCAGGGCCCTTAAAAAATGATTATCACTTTTAATAATAAAAGCAGAATATTATTCAAACTAAACACACACTACTGAATAATAACACAATTTCACTTGAATATTAAATTATTAGGTACATAGGAGTAATACTGAATATTAAAAGAATGTACATAACAGAAATAATAAATAAAAATGAAATTTATTTGTCAAATTTTGATAAAACGTGTTCACATGTAGTTTCAAACACTGCACATGTACATGTATACATACATCTTTGAGATTTTCTTTTTTTCCTGACATATTGTAAATAGTCATCTATTCTTATTTTGTAACACAAATATATTGTTTTAAGAATTTAAGTTAGTTCTTTTCTATGGTTATGTCTTCATAAGATAACATTTTTAAAAATTATTTTGTTATTGTATACCTCATTGATGATTTTAATATAGTGTCAATAATTTCATTATCAGTAACTTGGTTCTAATTGTCTTTTATGTTACGATTTTTTTTTTTTTTTTTTTTTTTTTTTTTTATCATAAAATGCAAGTAAAGAATCTACATTCAAGATTATTTTTAAAAAATCTGATTTGCAGTTTGTAATTTATTAATAGTAAATTTTATTGTTTATATCTGACAAGCTGTGCGGATTTCGCGTTTCGGCGGATTTTAGGTTGGCGGATTTCTGGCTCTCTACTGTATTAACTTACTCAATGTTCGATGACTTCAACAGCATTAGCAACAAGATTGATAATTGCTCAATCCGCGTTTGTAATGATCGATAGACGGCGCTTTGTGAACACTGCAGTTGTTAGTAAACATTAGCCACGTGTGTTCCAATAGTGTTCTTGTTATTCTACTTAATATTCGTACTATAATTTCTCCGCCATTACATTATGGAAAATTGATTGCTTTTGGAAAAAATACTTCAGTTTATTCAAAGTTCGATCGGAAGTAGATTTTTAACTGAAGTTGAACAAATATTAGTTTCAAATCATCTGATTAATTCTTTACTTCCATTAGCCGAAGCAACTGTAATTTTAAATTCGTCATTTGGAAATAAATGGAAGCTCAATTCTGGATTTCTTGATGCTTTGGATTTACACTGTGGCACACAAAAGTATGTGTTATCTTTTTTACCGTATTTATTCATTTTTATTCAATAAATATATGTGAAACTAAATATCGGCAAGCAATGGCGGCTATATGGAATTCGAATTAAACCATGTTTATTGTAATTTCACCGTAGCCCACCAGAGGGCGAGCATTTCATTACAATCGCGGATAGCTGGGCCACCAGATATAGGTGATTGCTATACCTATATTAAATATGTTTAGTACGTCGATCATCATGAAAGCGATTTATAAAAATAATTTTCATTACACGCAATATAAGAGCTAAACTATTTACAAACGAATAGATTTACAACTGCAGATATGATGCATAACTAGTGGATACAAGGAAAGAAAGTAAATAGAACAATAATAAATTCTTTAAACTTAATTTCACGAGTTGAGAAGTTTTTGTCCTTTTCCTGACAAACGATATGGCACCACAAATGTTTGTTAAATATAATGCCTGGAATGTGTGGCTTAATTTAATTATCTCTGTTCATTTGCATTTGAATATCATGTATATGAAAACCTTTTTATTATTGTTATTATTATAACATGCAAGATATTTAAGCTTATTTTTAGAAAATTTGACGTACCATATTACATCCTGTGGGGGTATTTTATCTCCTATTTATTGCTGAAATACATTTGAACTTTTAAGGTTTTAATAACTATTATTATTAGAAATGATATCGTTTATTTACTTGTGTTTATTTTTTTTTTTTTTTTTTTTTAGTATTGTTGTTTTACACTGTAGGAAAAACACTGTAGGAAACAATTCTCAGTTTTCTTCTTGTTCATTGAAGCAACACTCATTAATGAGATTTGTAGAATACCTTTGTTCTTGATTTAAAATAAATATTACAAATCAAAAATTAATTTATCTTAAAAATTAAAAAGAATATAGATAGCTTTTAAATAATTTTCAATCAAGATAAAATGTCAATCAAAATTTGATATATGTAAAAGGATTTCTGGGAAACTTAATAATTCTATCTAAAAATCAAAGTCTGTCCAAACCCAAATGCTTTGAGTCCTCATTAGCCTATTAGCTAGTGATTTAAAAAATTAAATACTATTGTATTTACTTTGAAATAAAAAATTATGACTTAAGGCTGATTCATACCTGTTACTTTTCACATTTGTTTTTATTCATAAAAAGACAAAAACATTCCTAAATTTATACAGATTATTATATGATTTTGTTCATAACAAAATATCTAAAAATTATATCACAATATATTTTTTGCCAGTAAATTTTTTGTGCTTTAAGTATATCGTCAATTTTCTTTCGCTTAACTTTTTAATGTTCATTAATTTCACATGGAAGCCAAACATTTAAAATTTTTTATGCAACAGTTTTTCTTCCTTGTTTTAATTGATCTTTTATTCTTTCTGTGTTTGGAGAGCAGCACTACTCCAAAATATGCTTAGAGAAAGTTATTTTAAATTTCTTAATAGTCATCTTGCTGTTTTAATGATGCATTTGTGCCTTTTCACCCTAGGAAGAGAAACAACTGTTGCAAATTTTTGCAATTTACAGTGTTTACTTACAAAGTTTATTAAATTGAATTGAATTGGGTTAACCTATAAATCTTTCAGACCCAAAATTACTCGGAAACTGAAAATGCTAATTTTTCCTTTTTTCATATTTATGTGTTTAACAGTGGCGTAGCGTGATATTTGAAAGTGGGCATGCTCTGAAGCCAACTGTGGAAAGAGCACTACTTCTAAATTCGTTTTATTTCTTATAATTCAAGTACGTAAATTTCCAATTTTTTCAAACCATAAATATAATTTTACACACGTATTTTATCGAATTTATCTTGACAGCATTTATTTAAATGCCACTTATTATAATTTATTGAAGAACCAGTAGTCTTTGCATGCGTCACTGGTTACTACATAAAAATGAATTTTCAAAGAAATTGAATCACTAATTTTTTATACATCACTTTATACATATATATATAAATTCATTAAAGTCACGCAAAATATGGCAGTGACTTCCTTTCAATGTCGGATCCGGGTCCCCACTGCCTGTGATAGCGCTTTAACTCGGACCACAAATAGTTCTTATACATGAACTTAATTGTTGAACATTTTAATGAAGTTAAAAATGTAATAAGTTTAATTATTTTTATTATATTGACATTTAATACGAAAAGAAAAGAAAAAATTTTTAAAAAATGATAAACATTTTTCCCTTTCAAAAATTTTTTTAATTTTCCAAATAAAAAATGATTTTGAAGAGGCAACTATTGAAATAAAATATCTTATTTTGTTCAATTAAAAAAAAAATCTGTCGATAGCTTCGTTTTTTAAAAGGCATCACCAGATATAGAAAGCATTGCTATGTAGTAACTGTAATAAGCTAGTAACCATTGCTAAGGAATGGAGACGATTAAAAATAAAAACCAGGCAATTTAAATAAAATTTAGGAAAAGGAAAATTTTCAGGAGATAGTGGGAGGGGGGGGGGGCGAATATTCTGATCCAAAATTTAAAAAAAAAGCTCGATGAAGTGCGCATTTGCAATATCCAAGCTATACATCTGTCACATTTTGTAGCTCTGTAATCAAAGACCTTAGCTTCAGAGCCAAGTTCTTACAAAAGGAAATTTTGATACCATTATTTTTATATTGCAATTTTTCACTTGATGAATCGTTGATATTCATTTTACCTGTTTAAAAAAAATACTATATTAAAATAATGGTATCTAAATTTTTATTTGTGAAACTGTCCAGAGTGCACGCAGACACACAGGGAGAGACAGACAATTCTCTTTACTCATGTAGAGAGACAACATAAGTAAAATTTTGATCATAATTTTATTTCTTTCGGAAGTTTTCGTTTGGTATGAGTTATTTAGGTAAAAAAAAAAAAAAGCAGTAATTTTCCTGTCACATAAAATAACAGAGATATTTTTTCAGAAATTTATGCAAATTTCATTTTATTGTTGAATGATCATTTATAAATAAATTCAGTTTTTTCTCTGCTAAAAGTTTTTTTTTTTTTTTTTTTTTTTTTTTTTTAATTGCATCATTGTAAAATAAAGCATTAAATTTTACTTTATCAATAATACTTTTGAACTGACAACATCGTCAATCTATTCAGTGAGTCTTGTCTTTGAGTAGAAGGACAAAATGGAAAAACTAGTTCTCACTGATTATGCGAACCCTTTTACGGAAGATAAGAAAATGAAAATCCCTAATACTTTAGCAGTACGGGAAAACTACAGGACATGCTCTCGATGAATAGCATGCTTTGGACCCTTTAAAGAGCGGAAATCCCCTTGTGTGGGAAAATTAGCGCAATGAATATTTCCTCACACAACAAAAATTCCCTATCCAAGGGTATGCTTTAGAAAAGTAGCATGCCTTACGCAGTAACCGGTCAGGAAACGATGTTTTCCAAGAATTATCTTATGTAACAGAAGATATTTTCTTTCAGCATAGTTTTCGAAAATTAATTGACGGCTAATGGATGGATGGTAGTGAGTGATTAATAAAATCAGCTGTTAAATTATTATTCTTTCTTTCTTTTTTTAATCAAAATATGTTTGAAGTTTAGACAGTTTTTAGCGGGTATGCGGCGCATGCCTAGCATACCCAGAGAATACGCCACTGGTGTTTAATAACCCTTTTTGAAATAAATTGTGTCATTTTTAAAAGAAAATAGGGAGTGAATGTCATATTGTCTTAAATTCCAAGTTAGTAGATTGGAAATACAAATTTGGATAATTAGTTTTCCAGACAAACAGTTCCACACTGTATTTAAAAATAAAAGAGGGGTGTCTTGAGAAATATATATATATATATATACCGTAAAAGCCTGATTATAAGCCTCCCTTCAAAAATAAGCCCCTCCCCACTTTTAGGCAATTTTGGATTTTTTCCGTAATCCTAAAAATAAGCCCCCCCCCCTCTAATTTTTCATTTTGCATAAAAAAATAAAAAAAAATCTAAAATCTTATATATTTTTAATGATTTTAAATAAATTTATTTTTAAAAATGATTTTTTACAGAAAAAATTACAAATTCCCCTATAAAATAACAATGAGGTTTTTAAAACAATTTAAAAAAGGTAAAATACATTAAAACTTTAAAAAACATTAAAACCCGTTTAAAAGATTACCTCGCTAGCGCTTTCGGCTGCATCACGCAGCCTTCTTCTGGCGTTTTCGCTCCTGTGAACTATCGTACACACGGCCATGTATTCTTCTCTCTTCCTCTCTCTCCAGAATACTGCGCCATCTCGTGTCGATCTCTGATTGGTCGGTGTTGCATGAACCCTCATTAGCTAAAATTTCAACAGTTTCCCGTTTTGTGGCATAGAAATAATTATTGTAGTTTGCTAGTTTTTTGTAATTTTTAAAATCTATTTCTATTTTTTCTGTTTGGTTTATTTTAGTTAAAGCTGTGGTTGTATGGTTATATTTTATATCATTTTGGTGTTCTTTGATTCGCGTTTTTATTTTTCGCTTTGTCATTCCAATGTAGCAACCGGTTTTTTGGTCATCTTTGTTAAAGTTTATTTTATATATACCTGCAGTTTCAGAAAAGTCTATTTTATCTTTATCGTTCCTAATTCTTTGGAAAATATTTTGGTTTGGTTTTATTGGTATATTAATATTTAATTTAGCGGCTTCGTTTTTAATTTTATTAGATGTACCTTTATTGTATGGAATTGGGGGGATGTATTTTTGTTTTGGTTTCTGTGCATTGTCTATGTTATTAAGTTTTTTTATTCTATTTCTATAAAGTTTGTTTACTAAGTTTTTCTTATAACCTGCGTTTTGAGCTATTTCAGTGATTTTTTGGAGTTCTTGTTTAAGTAAATTTTCATTTGAGCATACGTTTATTGCGCGGTTTATATAATATTGTATTGCTGCTATTTTGTATTTATATGGAGTCTTGCATTTTGCATTTATAATTTCGTTGCTATTACTTTGTTTCCGGTATACGGTAGTTTCGAAGTTTAAGTTTTGAGTTTTTATTATTGTGACATCTAGGAAGTTAATGAGGTTGTTATTTTCTATTTCAAGTGTGAATTTGATATTTGGGTCAATTTTATTTAATTTTTCTAGTGTGCTTTCTGGGGAGGAGTATTTACTGTTTATTACTGCAAATGTGTCGTCTACATACCTGAACCAATATTTTATTTCTTTGAAATTTGTTAGTATATTTTCGTTTTCAAGTAATCTTAGTTTAAAGTCTGCTACTATGCCTGAGATAGGCAATCCCATTGGGACGCCTTGATTCTGTTTATAGAATTTATTGTTGAATCTGAAATAGTTTTCATTTAAAATTAGGTTATTAGCTGCAATTAATGTTTGGCTTATGTCTTTATCTTATAAAGACATTATCTTTATCTTATAAAGATATTTATTTATAAGATAAAGAAGATGTTTTTATTATTGTGACATTATCTTTATCTTATAAAGATATTTATTTATAAGATAAAGAAGATGTTTTTATTATTGTGACATCTAGGAAGTTAATGAGGTTGTTATTTTCTATTTCAAGTGTGAATTTGATATTTGGGTCAATTTTATTTAATTTTTCTAGTGTGCTTTCTGGGGAGGAGTATTTACTGTTTATTACTGCAAATGTGTCGTCTACATACCTGAACCAATATTTTATTTCTTTGAAATTTGTTAGTATATTTTCGTTTTCAAGTAATCTTAGTTTAAAGTCTGCTACTATGCCTGAGATAGGCGATCCCATTGGGACGCCTTGATTCTGTTTATAGAATTTATTGTTGAATCTGAAATAGTTTTCATTTAAAATTAGGTTATTAGCTGCAATTAATGTTTGGCTTATGTCTTTATCTTATAAAGACATTATCTTTATCTTATAAAGACATAAGCCAAACATTAATTGCAGCTAATAACCTAATTTTAAATGAAAACTATTTCAGATTCAACAATAAATTCTATAAACAGAATCAAGGCGTCCCAATGGGATCGCCTATCTCAGGCATAGTAGCAGACTTTAAACTAAGATTACTTGAAAACGAAAATATACTAACAAATTTCAAAGAAATAAAATATTGGTTCAGGTATGTAGACGACACATTTGCAGTAATAAACAGTAAATACTCCTCCCCAGAAAGCACACTAGAAAAATTAAATAAAATTGACCCAAATATCAAATTCACACTTGAAATAGAAAATAACAACCTCATTAACTTCCTAGATGTCACAATAATAAAAACTCAAAACTTAAACTTCGAAACTACCGTATACTGGAAACAAAGTAATAGCAACGAAATTATAAATGCAAAATGCAAGACTCCATATAAATACAAAATAGCAGCAATACAATATTATATAAACCGCGCAATAAACGTATGCTCAAATGAAAATTTACTTAAACAAGAACTCCAAAAAATCACTGAAATAGCTCAAAACGCAGGTTATAAGAAAAACTTAGTAAACAAACTTTATAGAAATAGAATAAAAAAACTTAATAACATAGACAATGCACAGAAACCAAAACAAAAATACATCCCCCCAATTCCATACAATAAAGGTACATCTAATAAAATTAAAAACGAAGCCGCTAAATTAAATATTAATATACCAATAAAACCAAACCAAAATATTTTCCAAAGAATTAGGAACGATAAAGATAAAATAGACTTTTCTGAAACTGCAGGTATATATAAAATAAACTTTAACAAAGATGACCAAAAAACCGGTTGCTACATTGGAATGACAAAGCGAAAAATAAAAACGCGAATCAAAGAACACCAAAATGATATAAAATATAACCATACAACCACAGCTTTAACTAAAATAAACCAAACAGAAAAAATAGAAATAGATTTTAAAAATTACAAAAAACTAGCAAACTACAATAATTATTTCTATGCCACAAAACGGGAAACTGTCGAAATTTTAGCTAATGAGGGTTCATGCAACACCGACCAATCAGAGATCGACACGAGATGGCGCAGTATTCTGGAGAGAGAGGAAGAGAGAAGAATACATGGCCGTGTGTACGATAGTTCACAGGAGCGAAAACGCCAGAAGAAGGCTGCGTGATGCAGCCGAAAGCGCTAGCGAGGTAATCTTTTAAACGGGTTTTAATGTTTTTTAAAGTAACAATGAGGTTATTTTACTTAACCCTTTGTGGTGCAACACAATTCAGATAATTTAAATTATACTGCCACTGGAATTCATGAACTAAATTAAACTAAAAGAAATTTTAATTTTTAAGGTTAAAAACCTGGCCTTTTCTGCTATGTTATAAATCTGGGATGAATTTTTGCAGCTGGATCTTAAATTTAGTGTCCTCGCTGCGAGGACAACGCGTGTTAAGGGATTAATTAACAAAATGATACCCCTAAGACCACTTACATTTCCTAAGAAACTTTCAGCCAAACATTCATGGCCTTAATCATAGGTGAAATGGCATCTGCTTGGGAGCTTCAGCATGCAGCTCCACCTTTTGTCGATTTCAGCCTTGGTGTGTTGCAGGCATTTTCACAGTTAATGATTACATAGGTATGACCAAACACAAATTAAAAGATAAAATTAAGGAACATTCCAATGATATTAAATTTAATAAAAATACAACTGCACTTGCCCAGGTTCGCCATAACGAAAATATTAATATTGATTTCTATATTGTTAAAAAACTCTCAAATTATAATAGTCATTATTACTCCTTAAGCAGTAGAAATCATTAACTGTGAAAATGCCTGTAACACAACTGAGGCCGAAATCAACGAAAGATGGCGCTGCATGCTGATGCTTCTGAGCAGATGAGAAATTCCTATGATTAAGGCCATGAATATTTGGCCGAAATGTAAAAGTGGTCTTTGAGGTATTGTTTTGTTAATTAAGTTTAATAATGACCACTTTTATACATATTTTATATAAGAGTTATTTTATTTATTTAAGAAAGGTTGCATTTATAAGAAATTACTAGCATTTCTTTTAATTTAAATTATTTCTTTTAATTTAAATCTTAAAAAATTGTTGTCATATTTTTGCAAAGTGTCATGTTTAACAACAATATATGAAATGAGCTTTATGCACTTCATATTTAGCTAAATATACAGTATGGAACCGTTTATCCGGAATCTAGTTATCCGGAAAACCAGTTATCCGGAATTATATTTCCAAACAACTAATTTCCAATGCATTAAAAAAAAAATTACACTTTTTTTTTTTTTTTTTAAATAATAATAATAATGGTAGTTTAACATTGTAATCTGAAACAATTAAAAGTAAAAGAAATATTTAATAAATAACAATTCCATTTAATTTTGTTACATTTATTTAAAAGTAGTATTTATGTATTTGACAGGAAATGTAAGTTAAAGGTCATAATGTACAATGTAGACTGAAAAGATAGCTTTTAGTTCTGAAAAATGTGGATAGATGGCACCACTACACAATATCATAAAGGTGGTAATTTTATTTATTTAGATGGATTGGGTGAAATGGAGTCATTGGTCCTGTACTGAATTTTATTTATTTTATTTATTCATTTATTTATTGGTGGGGGGGGGGGGGAGGTGTTAATTAAAACCAAATTACTTTTAAAATATTATGAATATTTTGCACTCTCATGGACATTAAAAATGAATTTTCATAAGAAATAAAAAGAAAAGTCTGTAAAATCAGGTCATAATTTTTTAATCTTTAGTAATATTCAGTGCTTTAAAATCACTGGTTAATCATGTTTAAAATCACTTGTATTTGGGCAGATTTTCATTTTTACAAAAAATTAAGTTTTAAAGATTTTTTTTTTTTTTTTTTTTTTTTTTTTCACATTTTAAATTTTGATTAATAGCTTACCTTGATTAAAAATTATTTTAATACTTTTATTTTAAAAAATTAAAATCAGGTTAATTATTTAAATTTGATTAATTGATAAAAAATATTAATTTTTGGTTTAAAATAGTTATTTTAAATAAGAACTATATGCAATAATTCTGATTAATAATGTTTGCTTAGTGAGCAACCAGTTATCCAGAATAGTCTCGTGAAAACGATTCTGGATAATTGGTTCCCTACTGTATACTTTTATTAATTTATATACTCTTAAGTTAATTAATTTTTGATGACTTTGACAATAGCAAAATCAATTTTTTTAATTCATCTTTCATATTAACCATATAAAAAAATTCATTTAAAGTATCAATTTAAATTACTGATAAAACAATTTGAATTATAAGTTACATTCAATTCTGGATTAGATAATAAGACACGTAAGATTTACATATTTAAAAATTCGAAAAATCTTGTTAATGCTATTTCTTCCACTCCTTTCTTCTCTGATGCTTGGAAATTACTCACGTAACTTAGATTTTAGTTTAATTTCTGTTATCCTTAGATTGTTATATGTTTAATATCACTCATTTACTTATTTTCTTGTTTTTTTGTACAATTCTACTCACCAGGGCCGGCCCTAACGCTTTTGCCGCCGTAGGCAAACCTCAAAAGTGCCGCCCCTTCAAGCTTAAAAAACTTTAAAAGAAAATAGATTTGTATCTTTAAAAAAAAAAAGAAAAAAAAATATATTATAATCATAAAAATACGGTCTAATCGAATTTAACTAAGTCAATAACACTCATGCAATATTTAAGAAAAAAAAATTTAAGTTAAAAACACAAAATCTTTGAAACTAAAACTAGTACAGACAATATTTTCAAACCAGCAAAGAATAAAGAATGCTAGTACGATATACAAAATTTTAAGTGATCTCTTAAGTACTCTCTTAATTGAATTAAAGTAATCTCTTTCGAACCTTTTTTTGTCTGCATAATTTCGAATAACTTCTTACACATATGTAATTTGTTACTCAATTCATGTTCAATCTATATCAATAAAATCAGACTTTTTCCTGTAAATTTGTCAGAATCAAAAAATTTTGCGATATCTTCACGTTTCACACACCATGAAAGCCGAAAATGACTCCAGAAAATTTTGCCTGTGTGTGTGTGTGTGTATCATCGTGTCTGTATGTCGCTATTTTTGTCCGGGCATCACTTGAGAATGGCTGGAGGGAATTCAACAGCGCTTGGCAGGAATTTAGGCCTTCACCCAACTTAAAATTATATCTATAGAAATTAAAAAAAAAAATTGATTGGTTTTCGAATTGTGGAGGTTTTCGAAATCGCGCATGGGTCTGCGCTGCCGGAGGCAGTGGGGACCCGGTGGGAGATTTTACCCGATCAGATTTTTTTTTTTTTCAGGCACAAAGGGCCAGGGAAGGAATACGCGCGCGCACGGGACTGCGCTGCCGAAGGCAGTGGGGACCCGGTCCGAATTTTTACCCGTTGAGAAATGATTTTTTAAATTTTCTTAAGAATAAAATTTTGACTTGAGAAGAAATATGTGCGCGAAGCGCACGTATACCTCCACACGTACGCGCGCATGTGTCTGCGCTGCCGGAGGCAGTGGGGACCCGGTGGGAGTTTTTACCCGATCAGATTTTTTTTTTCAGGCACAAAGGGCCAGGGAAGGAATACGCGCGCGCAGCGCGCACGGGACTGCGCTGCCGAAGGCAGTGGGGACCCGGTCCGAATTTTTGCCCGTTGAGAAATGATTTTTTAAATTTTCTTAAGAATAAAATTTTGACTTGAGAAGGAATATGTGCGCGAAGCGCACGTATACCTCCACACGTACGCGCGCATGTGTCTGCGCTGCCGGAGGCAGTGGGGACCCGATGGCAGTTTTACCGGATCAGATTTTTTTTTTTTTAAGAGCCACGAAGGGTGAGGGAAGGAATACGCGCGCGCAGTGCGTGTATTCCTTAAATTGTGCGCGCGCAGAGCGCACGGGACTGCGCTGCTGAAGGCAGTGGGGACCTGGCCCGACTTTTTACCCAATCATAAATGATTTTTTTTTTTTCAATTTCTTTTCTTAAGACTAAAAGTTACTGTTAGTGATTCATTTGAAAATACTGACCCGCTAGCGGGCGAAGCTCGCTAGTCTATATTAATAAAATCAGACTTTTGTCTGTAAATTTGCCAGAATCAAATAATTTTGTGATATATTCACGTTCACACACCATGAAAGCCGAAAATGACTTCAGAAAATTTTGCCTGTGTGTGTGTGTGTCATCGTGTCTGTATGTCACTATTTTTGTCCGGGCATCACTTGAGAACGGCTGGACTGAATTCAACGGCGCTTGGCAGAAACTTAGATCTTTACCCAACTTAAAATTATATCTATCAACTTTTCATAAATTCCCCCCGTTTCCGCCTGGGGGAGGTATCACTTCAGAACGGCTGGACGGAATTCAACAGCGCTTCGAGGAAATTTAGGTCTTTACCCAACTTAAAATTATATCTATCAACTTTTCAGAAATTCCTACACGTTCCCACCTGGGGGGCAAAGACATAAACACGTTTGTCCGGGTATCACTTGAGAACGGCTGGACGGAATTCAACGGCACTTGGCAGGAAATGAATTTAGGTCTTTACCCAACTTAAAATTATATCTATCATCTTTTCCGAAATTCCCCCCCCCCGTTACAGACAAAAACACGTTTGTAAGCATAACTCGGCTCCTAACTACTTCACAATAAAGAAATTTCACATGGGTAGACTAGACATGAGTACAAATAAAACATTACCTGCGATTCAGGGATTTTCGATTTTTAAGGGAAGGGAGGGGAAAATAGATTTTTGGCGAGAAATTTCGAAAATTCCTGATTTGAGTAGAACTCTACCAAAAATGGAATAAAGATGTTGAAAAAACGCTATACGACTTTTTTAGGATATTTCCTAAAACACACTTTTGATTTTTTGTGATCTGCCAATTTTTTTTCCTTTTGGGGTGGGGGGTGGGGGGTGGGGGTGGTATGTGTTACAAAGGACAAATTCGAGACACTCTTTTTAGCGCTAAATTTGTCCTAGGAAATTTATGAGAGCTGCGGTCACGAAGTTTAGTGCTTGGATTGTTTATATGCAACCGACACCTAAAGAAACGGGATTTATCGAAATACCCCCTTCCCCCCAGGGAGACAGGAAGCAAAAAAAAACATTTGTAAGCATAACTCGTCCCCAAATTACTTCACGGTGAAAAAATTGCACTTGATGAGACTAGACTTGCGTATAAATAAAACATTATGTACGATTTTAGAATTCTTGATTCTTAAAGGAAAGAGGGGAAAAAACGTTTTTCGAGGGGAAATTTCAGAAATTCCGGAATTTTTAGTAGATATCTACTAAAGATGTTACAAAGGTATTGAAAATAGCCATGTGTCTTCTTTAGAATATTTTCAAAAACACATTTTCGTTTTTTGTGATTTTCGATTTTTTTTTTTTTTTTTTTTTTTTTTCTGAGGGAAGGGAGGGGGTTGCAAATTCGAGACCCCCCCCCCCTATTTTTTAGCGCTAAATCTGTCTTGGTAAATCTATGGGATCTGTGGTCACGAAATTTGGTGCACAAATTGTTTATATGTATCAGACAGTTATTGTAACGAGATTTTACGAAATTCGCCCACTTACCCCTTGGGGTCGGAGGGAGGCAATAAAAACGCGTAAAAAACACGTTATTCTGTTTGAATTCACTTTATATTATCTTCGAATGATGAGTTTTGATGTGTGGATGTTGATTAGGTGTGCGCATTATGTACTTTGGTGAGATTTCTCAAAACTTCTAACTTAGCCGCTGGGGAAGAGGAAGTAAGAAGTGGATAAGTTGCTGTCGAAGGCAGTGTGGACCCGGAATCCTCACGTTGCGAGCGGGAAAAACCTCTACGGAATACAGAAGAAACTTTAACTTAGGTTATTAATAATGATATGTAATTTTGACAACTCATTTAAGTACAGTGCTCAGTGAAGCGGGCAAAGCCTGCTAGTCATAGATATAGTGATAAGACATAGATTGATCATTGGGGGGGGATGCTATCCTTAGCATATAGTATCTACTGCACAGAACTTAGAAGTTGCCTATTCTTGTCTGTAGTGCATTTCAAAATATAGGAATGGACATAAAAGCCTGTAATTTCTTGTATTTATTTATTTTGAATTATTATTATTATTTTTTCTTTTTTGTAGTTAAGTTGGTTGTGCCGCCCCTAAATTTTGCCGCCGTAGGCAATTGCCTACCTTGCCTACCGCCTAGAGCCGGCCCTGCTACTCACACCAGTAGCTATATTTACTTTCTACTTTATAAACTTTTTCTTTTCATTTTAAACGATTTTGTGCGTTGCCGCTTTGACTGCAGCACTCGTGCTTACTTTGTTCGCCTGATGAAGGGTCGTGTGTTTTTTCGACCCGAAACAATTGTTGCGAGTTTATTGCATTTTATGGTGTTTATTCAAAGTTTGTAAGTAATAAGTAATAATAAGCATTAGTTTGATTATCTGGAGATAGATGATGCCACCACAACTTAAAAAAGAAATCTAATAATCTCGATTATAAGACCCTCCCTATTTTTTACTTTTTTACTGGTTTTGCATTTAAAAACCGGGGGGCTTATAATCAGATTTTACGTGACATATATGTTGCCGTTAAAGTATGAAATCCGTTATTTCATAGAATAACTAGGTATTTCATGAAATAACTAGAGAAGTCAGTTAATGTATATAAATTATTGAATTCTACGATTTAACTAGGTATTCTATAGAATAATGATTACTTGATCTTTAAAGTATGAAATGATTATGCAAAATCCCCGCTAAATTTTGGGGAATGTGATTAATTATTCACTATTTACCACATTTACTGGTTATTTTAGCAGTGCTGCAGCACAAAATTTTACATATTTTTCAGACACATGCACTTTGAGATGGGAGTACCCAGTGATTTTTTTTTTTTTTTTTCATGTATGCAAAGCGTGCAGACGTGCGTAATTATGCATGAAAAAAAAAAAAAAAAAAAAATCACTGGATATGTTGTTCCTATCTCAAAATGAATGAATCTGAAACATAAGGACTGGAAAATTTAATACCGCGTTAGCTAAAACATACAGTAAACACAATATTAAAATATATTTTGATAAAACAGTAAAATTAGCCGATTACGATAGTTATCAATACGCTATGTATCGCGAATCGATCGAAATTTCAACCAATAGCGACATATGCAATGATAGCGGCGCAGTAGCCCCAAATAGAGCCTGGAGCCAGCTGATGAGAAATCAACAGAAGAGTGACCAGTGTCAACTTTTCCACCACAGAAGCAGCGTTTCTGATGAGGACCGGGTGCCCGGTTTCGAAAGATCTTAAACGGCCACGAAGTAAAGTTAGGTTTTTGATATCTTAATATGTAGTTATTATTATATTTCGTTTTTTCTTTTTATTTGAATCTAAAACATATGCACAATTTTGTACTGCAGCAGCCAGTATTGCGAACGTCTGTACACTTTGCGTACATAAAAACATCACTGGATACCCTATCTCAAAATGCATGACTCTGAAACATATGCACAATTTTGTACTGCAGCAGCCAGTATTGCGGACATCTGTACACTTTGTGTACATGAATTTATGATCAATTAATTTATGAAATAACTTTGAATTTGCATATTTTACACTTTAACGGTCTGTCATTAGTTATTTCATAGAATAACTAGGTAAAAGTATGAAATTTTTTACCTATTATATACTTTAACTGACTTGTCTAGTTATTTCATGAAATACCTAGTTATTTTATGAAATAACTGAATTGTACACTTTAACGGTAACATAAATATACACCCCGCGACAAAAAGATAGGTACAAAGGGTTTTTTCTTTGATTTTTCATAAAATAATATTATCTAAATTGTGCTTATCATTTATTATTATCATAAAATAACACTATTCCCGGACTAATTTTTGTTTTAAGACTAATTTAGAAAACTTTTAAGACTAAAATTTTTCTAATTTAAGACTATACTCTGAGACAAAAAAGATAGGAACAAAGGTTTTTTTTTTTTTTTTTTTTTTTTCTTTTTTAATTTTTAATTTTTCATAAAATAACATTATCTAAATTGTGCTGATCATTTATTATCATAACAAAATATTTTCATATAAACATATTAAATATTTGAATCATATTCAAAATAATCATACTCAAAAAAAAAAAAAAAAAAAAAAAAATTGTTCCTATCTTTTTGTCGCGGTGTGTAGCCTTAAATAAGAAAAATTTTAGTCATAAAATTTTTCTAAATTAGTCTTACAACAAAAATTAGTCCTGGAATAGTGTTATTTTATGATAATAATAAATGATAAGCACAATTTAGATAACATTATTTTATGAAAAATCAAAGAAAAAATCCTTCGTACCTATCTTTTTGTCGCGGGGTGTATATATATATTATTTTCCATGTAAACCATCTATCACTACAGCATAAATAAGGGTGTAACAATTTTTGTATAATTTTCTTTTAAATCAATAGCCCACTCTGATTCTTTATCGGGTCATTCTGCTTTCATGTGGAGGCTTGTCGGTTATGTTTGCCAGCAAGAGACTGGATATGGCTGGAGCTGGGCCTTTTGGATGTCTAGTTCTAGGATTCGTGGCATCTATTCGATGGAAAATTGATTTTGACACTTTAGTGAGTATTGTTTAGTGGCTGTGCATAACACTTTTTAAAATATATCGCAATTAATTTTAAAATAGATATTTAAATTAAACTGTAAAGTATTTTTAAATGGTTTTTATTATTATTATTTTATATTTGTTTTCACCTTTTAACTGTAATAATGGTTTTCAGATAACTGTTACTAACAACTATAGCGTTGTTTTTTAATATACAATTACTGTTATGTTTTCCAGTATAGTATCTGTCTAAACAATCTGCAGGTGTGCATGAAATAGAAAAGATTCTGTTTTAAAATAAATATTACAATGTCAGAATTGTATTGTAATTAAACTTTGAACTTTTAAAAATCAATACACTGCATCCTTAAAGAGTACAATAATACAAATATTTATGTATGTTTTTGTGAAATTCATTTATTAATTATATCGCACTATTCAAAACCTTCTGATATACAAGATGGCTATGCAGTTGAATCTCGTTAACGTGAATCTCAAGGGGGATAAAAAAAATTTTCATGTTATCAGTAGTTCATGCTATCAGTAACTAATCTTCATACTAGCGAGCTTCACCTGCTAGCGGCTCACTATTTTTAAATGAATCACTAACTCAAACTTTTATTCTTAAGAAAAGAAATAATAATAATAATAAAAAAAATCATTTTTGATCGGGTATAAAAGTCGCACCAGATCCCAATTGCCTTCGGCAGAGCAGTCCCGGGCATGCTGTGCATCACGCTCATTCCTTCCCCCACTCTTCTCACCCCTCCTAATAATTCTACATCTTTGAAGATATACGCAATTGATTTATTGGGCCATGATACCTAAAAATCCCAATTTTCAACGCTGTAACTCAATTTATAATATTATCCCCCCTTTGCCTCTCCTTCCCACCCCGCCTAATAATTTTACACTTTCAAAAATATCCTCTTTCGACTTGTAAGCCCTAAAAACCTATATATACCAATTTTGAACAGTATAACTCATTTTCTATTTTTTTGCCGCCTTCCCGCCCCCCTCCTGATAATTTTACACTTTCGAAAATATCCTCATTTAACTTGCAGGCCCCAAAAACCTGTGTATACCAATTTGAACAGTCTAACTCAATTTCTAATATTTTGGACCCCCCCCCCCTTGCCCCCCTTCTCGGCCCCCCAAATAATTTTACACTGTTGAAAATATCCTCATTCAATTTGTAGACCTCCAAAACCTATATATACAAATTTTGAATGGTCGAACTCAATTTCTAATTTTTTGCCTGCCTTGCCTCCCCTTCTGATAATTTTACACTTTTGAAAATATCCTCAATGGACTTATAGGTCCCAAAAATCTATATATACCAATATTGAACGGTCTAACTAAATTTCTAATATTTTGCCCCCCTTCGTGCCCCCACTAATAATTTTACATTTTCGAAAATATCCTCATTTGATTTGTAGGCCCCAAAAACTTATATATACCAATTTTGAACAATCTAATTCAATTTCTAATATTTTGCCCCCTTTCCCAGCTCCCCTGATAATTTTACACTTTCTAACTCATTCGACTTTTAGACTCCAAAAACCTTCATATACCAATTTTGAACAGTCTAACTCAATTACTAATATTTCCCCCACCCTCCTTAATAATTTTACATTTTCGAAAATATCCTCATTCGACTTGTAGGCCCCAAAAAACCTACATATACCAATTTTGATATTTACATATTATTAATTTTTAACTATGTAAAGTTACATGAAAAAAAGTATATATATAATTTTTTGTTTCGTTCATGAATAAATAAAAAAAAAAAAAAAGAAAAAAAAAAAAGAAAATATTTAGATAAAAGGTTAAAATTTCAAAATCCTGGAAGAGTCATTTCCTCTATCCTATTTTACATTTCCTGTTGGTGTTCATGAGTACTTATTATTTCATAATACTATAAAAAAATTTTTTTTTACTTCTCAGTTTAAATATTATTATTAATTAATTAGTTTGATGTTTTATTTGAAATACTATTTAATTTGGTTAAAATGAGGACGAATAAAACGCAGCGGTCGTTTTTTATTACAAAAATAAAATAAAAATCATAAATATTACACTTTACATTTCATAAAAGTGTTTCAGATATAATATTTTAAAGCATAAGATAATTTATGAAATTGCAGTTGAACTATTAAACCCTTTAATATTCGTTTTTTTCCCCCACAGGAAAGAAACGTTTGATTTTTTTTTTTTTTTTTATGCAACATTTTTTCAATATTTTTTCCTCTTGTTTTAATGCATTTTTAAACTTTTGTTCCTTTTCTGTTCTTTAGCTAACTGCATTATTCTGAAATTTAACAAATGGTATTTCAAAGGAAGAAATATGTAGAAGTCATTTTAAATTTCTTAATAGGCGTGAGTGAACCTTGCTGCTTTTAGAATGCACTCGTGCCTGCTGTTCACCTGGTGAGGAGCCGTACTGTTATTTTGACCTGAAACAAATGCAGGGAGTTTTTGAAATTCATAGTGTTTATATACAAACTTACTTATGTTTTTTAAATTTATTACTATTTGAATTTAACATACATATGTTTCAAACCAAAAATTTCTCAAAAACTAAAAAGCGCTGTTTTCTTCTTTTTACATATTTATATTCAGCTATGTGTTTAACAGCTATTTTAATTTTTAGCCACTTAGCAGTTTTGCTGGTATGGTGCACAGACATTTTATATTTTATAGCACCAATATTTCACAAAATTATCTTTTTTAACAATTTGCGACAATTAAATAACCTAAATATTAATAGCAGGAGACTTGGCGTTGGAATATTAAAACAGGAATAAACTACTACGTCAGAAACGCCAAAGAAAAATTATTGAGGTGCATACAGCTGTTTCGGTAGCCTAAAGCGTACCGTCATCAGTGCAAAAAAATAATTCTGAATAAGGAGAAGTACTCGTATATATAGGAGAGGGACCGGATTTAGTTCAACCAATAGGATTACGGAAGAGGTGGGGAGTGTGGCCAATAGGAATTAAGGAATGTGTAGCTGTGTAAACAGTAGAAAAATTAAGGAAATGTGGACTGAATGTAAAATTTCCAACAATCAGACAAATAGGGAACAGCGAAATCACAATTTACAAGGTTTTTAAAATTTTTATAAATATGAAAAGCTTCAAAGAAATCGAGTTCATGAATGGATTTAGGTCTGCAAATTATTTTAGCTGAATTAAATTTAAAATTATGATTTTCCTCCCAGCAATGTTTAGAAATAGCCGATTTATTGGTTTCTTGTTTGCGGACGTAATTCATATGTTCTTTTAGACGAAATTTAAGACTGCGTTTAGTTTGGCCAATATATGATAAACCACACTGACAGGATATACTATAAATGCCCCAAGAATTATGCATATCAATAGGATCTTTTAACTGAGAAAAGGTGAGTTTATTGGAAGGCGAAAATATTATTTTAAAATCATATTGTTTGAGAATTTTAGCTATGGTTTGACTGGTTTTAGAAAAATAGGGTAAAACAATACTGATATTAGAAGTGACTGATTTAGTAGACGAAATACGAGGGAGTTGTAATTTTTGGATAGCTTTGTCTATAATGGAAGGGTCATAACCTCTGTCAATTGCGATGGCTTTCAGGTATTTAATTTCAGATTTAAATAAAATAGGATTTGAACAAATATTAAGGGCACGGTTTACAAAAGTATAGAAAGCAGCCATTTTTTGGTTAGGTGGGTGACATGAACGCGCATGGGGAGGAAGGGAGACTGCAAAATTTTTACGATAGACAGTGGTTGAAAATCCATTTACAGTGCGAGAGACGAGGGTGTCAAGAAATGGAAGGGAGCCATTATTTTCTATTTCATATGTAAACTGGATATTACTGTCAATTGAATTTAAGGAATGTCTTAGAAACCTTAAATTCAATTGACAGTAATATCCAGTTTACATATGAAATAGAAAATAATGGCTCCCTTCCATTTCTTGACACCCTCGTCTCTCGCACTGTAAATGGATTTTCAACCACTGTCTATCGTAAAAATTTTGCAGTCTCCCTTCCTCCCCATGCGCGTTCATGTCACCCACCTAACCAAAAAATGGCTGCTTTCTATACTTTTGTAAACCGTGCCCTTAATATTTGTTCAAATCCTATTTTATTTAAATCTGAAATTAAATACCTGAAAGCCATCGCAATTGACAGAGGTTATGACCCTTCCATTATAGACAAAGCTATCCAAAAATTACAACTCCCTCGTATTTCGTCTACTAAATCAGTCACTTCTAATATCAGTATTGTTTTACCCTATTTTTCTAAAACCAGTCAAACCATAGCTAAAATTCTCAAACAATATGATTTTAAAATAATATTTTCGCCTTCCAATAAACTCACCTTTTCTCAGTTAAAAGATCCTATTGATATGCATAATTCTTGGGGCATTTATAGTATATCCTGTCAGTGTGGTTTATCATATATTGGCCAAACTAAACGCAGTCTTAAATTTCGTCTAAAAGAACATATGAATTACGTCCGCAAACAAGAAACCAATAAATCGGCTATTTCTAAACATTGCTGGGAGGAAAATCATAATTTTAAATTTAATTCAGCTAAAATAATTTGCAGACCTAAATCCATTCATGAACTCGATTTCTTTGAAGCTTTTCATATTTATAAAAATTTTAAAAACCTTGTAAATTGTGATTTCGCTGTTCCCTATTTGTCTGATTGTTGGAAATTTTACATTCAGTCCACATTTCCTTAATTTTTCTACTGTTTACACAGCTACACATTCCTTAATTCCTATTGGCCACACTCCCCACCTCTTCCGTAATCCTATTGGTTGAACTAAATCCGGTCCCTCTCCTATATATACGAGTACTTCTCCTTATTCAGAATTATTTTTTTGCACTGATGACGGTACGCTTTAGGCTACCGAAACAGCTGTATGCACCTCAATAATTTTTCTTTGGCGTTTCTGACGTAGTAGTTTATTCCTGTTTTAAAACCTAAATATTACTATATTCCGAAAAATAAATAAATAAATAAAATAAAAATAAAAATAAAAACATACAAAATAACAAAAAAATGCACTGGAGGACTGGCATAAAAAAGTATTAAGTTAATTATTATTATTATTATTATTTTAATTACAGTTGCTAAAAATTTGCAACATTTGTTTCGGTTCAAAATAAAACACGATCTTTCGTCAGGCGAACAAAGTAGGTACAAAGAAAGCCTGTTTTATTTCGATCTGAAATAATTGTTACGAGTATTTCGCATTTATGTTTTTTTTTTTTTTAAATTATTTATTATAAAGGTTTTAACGAATAAATGAATAATAAAATATGATTAAATCATTAATTAGTGGAATAGAATTAAGTTACCAGTGATATTTTGAAACTTTCTTTAAATATAATTTTTCAATTTTAAACTTCAAAATAGAAAATACTTACTATAATTATTTGCTAACTTAAATAGGTTTTTAAACAAGGTTATTTTTTATTAAAAGCATAGAATATGCATAAATTCCCATATAAAGATATAAATGTTCTAAAGAAAGGATGACAGGAATCACAAATTTTCTTATAAAATAAATTCTTTTTTATTGTAAATGAGAGAAAGAAAACTAATAAAAACAGGGAGATAGATGTTCAGAGAGAACTGGCAAAGAAATTTTAAAGAGCGCGCCAGATGTTTAACCTTGGAAGCCGATGCAAGCCAAAATGAAACTCAGAAATGCTGCTTTTTCGACACCGCGTGCGCTTTGCTAAAAAGATGTTTATTATTTAAATACTTTTAAAATATGAAAAACATTAAATATATGTTGCATAAGCTAAATTTCCTTACTTTATAACATTTATTTACCAGTTTTATCAACTTAAAAACGCAAAATAACTTCAGAACTACTTTTTAGCGTGCAATATTACATTCCCTGCCTTCCTCAATGTTGCCAACTTAAGGTGAAACGAAGTATAACTATAAGCATTTTGGTGAATCTAGCATTTATAGGTTTTTACAGGGACACAATGAAAAATTCTTTCTCATTATGATCTTATGGGCTCAAAGTTCAGTAGTGTTAAAAAAAAAAAAAAAAAAAAAAAAAAACATTGTGTAATAGATGGAGAAATATACTCAAACACTCTATTATGGTTTTCTCTCTTTTGTTTGTTTAACAACTCCTCTTTCTTTACTTTATCTACAAAACTGTTAATGACTCAATGTTCGGAAAGTCGAGTGGAATCACTCCAGATTTTTTTTAATTATCTTTTTTAGCATGCAATTGAAAGCAGTATTTCTCATCTCTGGACAATGTTGCAGCCTTTTCTGTTTGGTCTCATTGGCTGTGAAGTAACAGTTGCCAGTTTACAGAAAAATATTGGTGAGTATCGTTATAACAAGGCTATAAATTAAAAGGAGTAAATTTAGTCTATTCTAATTCAATGTACAGTCGGGGGAAAAAAAACTCAACACCTGCTGTAATTTCGTTATTAATTGATGCAGGAACATCTAATAGACATAATTCATTAGGAAATTAAATTCACTTTCTGAAAATGTCGTCGTATTTTGAATAAGGGGTCATCTACATATTGAAATGAGCGCCAACTTTGATTTTTTCAATAGCAACACCCAATTTTGATTTTATATTGGAATTTCTGAGAGTCTGGCAGTGCGGAAAAGTATAATGTTTGTATACTTTATCTAGTATTTATAGAATTATAATCATAAATGTGTTAGGGGAATCTGTAAATAAAGAAAAATAAAATTAAGATCCTGTAAGAAATGGACAAAATTTTAATGTTTTACACCGGAAGTGCAATATTTTTCAAGTGTCTATTATGGCTGTACTGATCACCAACAAAGCTTAAATTTTTTTTCGTAGGTGTAACATATTATACGAAATGAATTAATATAGATATCTATATACAACAATGCATAAACTAAATCTTTTTGGATAAATTATTGTAAAGGTTCATGAAGTAAATGTTAAACAATTTCAATTACATTTACCAGTTTTCGATCAGTTCAACTCTTTGGAACTGTACGATTCGTTTTATAATTTCTATGAAAATATAATTTCTTAATTAACCCTTTCGCAGCTGCTGACGTAGATTCACGTCATTTGAAAATCTGTAACTCTGTCAGTGGGCATTTCTTTTGTAATTTGTGTGTTATATATTTCTTAAGTGTGTACCCTGTGTTCATATTTTTGCAATAAAATATACTGTGGATAGAAATTTATTGATTAGAAAGAATATAATTATAATGTATATCCATTTGTAATATAATTGTGAATACAGAAAATTTGTTCTGTAATATTTTGTTTTGAGAGAATAACGCCTGTAGGCGGATCTTACTGTCAAAAAGACAAAATCCTGCAGTTGCAAAAAGTGTTAAAATATATTTATAAAAGTTAAAGTATATTTTTAAAAATATATAAAGTTAAAATATATTAATAAAATTTTAAAGACTAAAGTATCCTTAAAATAATAATCCTCCCTCCTACAAAATAAATAAATAAAAATAAAACCAGTAATTAATGAAGTAAATACCACTTGTGCTTATTTTTGTCAACATAAAATAAGGGGTTAAACACGAATGCTCAATGTTACATTTACTTTTCTTTTCTGTATTGTTTTGTTTTGAAGAACAATGGAGGCGGGGCTTGTCTTCTTTAGAAAACAGGAATTCTTGATGCTAACACTAATGTCTAAAAATCATCATTTTTGTTACATTTCTTTGCGTTTGGCATTATTGTTTTATAATTTGACCCATAAATAAAAAATAAAAATATTTTCTATGTTATTTTCTAAGATTTGATTCGTTATCTCATGCAGAACTTTATAAGAGACGGCTCCCTAAACCACTCAAAAAGAAATATTTATTTATATCTCGAAAACTAATAACTGGAATGAGCTGCAAATTTACACACCCATATTTTTCAGCATTATGATTCATTTTATTCAAAAATTAATATAGGTCATAATTCATAATTTTTATGAATATGAATTTATTAATATTTTTCAGCATCAAAAGTATTGATGGATTATGTTTGGGTTTCTTCATTGTATCGCGTAAAAAAAAATTACATGGATCAAATTATTTTTTGTGAAGATATTAAAAAAAGTTTGAAATATGAATTTAACATTAGCACCTTCAAACTTTGAATGCTTTAACTCTGTGAAAAAATAAGTAAAATATACAACCAATATACTTTTTCACGTTGTCGCGATCCCAGGAATTCAAATATAAAATAAAAATGGGGCACTACCATTGAAAAAATTAAAGTTGGTGCGCATTTTAATATGTAGACAACCCCCATTTCAAAATTTCAGTTCATTTTCTGAAACTACTCACAATTCCCCGTCGAATGATACCTATTACATTTTTCTACATGGATTAGCAACGAAGTTATGTTGAATGTTGCATTTTTTTCCCCCCGACTGTACATTAGCTTAAAAAAGAGGGCCGATGGCCATTTTCAGTCAGCCTTTCTTTTGTTGTTATAGTTTCTTCTATATTAATTTTTTATGAGGAAAAAAATCAGATTCTGCCTATGTCAATTAGCTTTTGGTTGTAATGCTGTTTTAGCAAGCATATGAATACAATGTTAAATCAGATTTGTATAATTTATTAAAACAAAACTCAAAATTAATCTAATTTTTAATCTATAAATTGTATGTTTTGTAAATGAATAAATGATAAAGAATAACTTTCAATTGCTTATTATTTTGTTTAATTTATTTTATCAAAGAAAATTATATGAAACTGAAAAAACTCAAAAGTGGACAAAATTGTAATCTTTATTAAATGGATTTTTTAAGGAGAGAGAGAAAAAAAAAAAAAACATTGGGTCTGACCATTTGGGTCCAACCCAGCCAATCCTAATTTTTAAACCTAGTTGGCAAATTCTCTAAATAAAGTATAAATCTAGTTGGCAGCTTTGATAAACTGTTTTTAATTAAAAAAATTAAGTACTTCTAATTTTAATAGATTTGGCAAAATTACCACCTAGATATCAAAATTATTGAATTTCTTTGAATGAAAAGCTTATTAATTCTGGTATACTTGGTAAAATTAAATGTTTAGTTTACAAACTTATTAAATTTTGTCTATTAAATCAAAAGAAGTAAAGCACACCTTGTTGTATAAATGATAAACTTGGCAAAATGGTGAACCAAGTTTGGAAACTCGACAAATTTTTCCTGTTATCAAAAACTTTAATGCAGTTTATGGTTAAATGAATATTCATTAATTAAAATTAAAAAAAAAAAAATGATCAATCATTAATGTCACTGAAATGTAATCATAATAATATACTGGCTCATAAATGATGTACAGCTTCAGTTTTCTAAAGCTTTATACTGTGGCTTAATTTTTAATTCTTCTCATGCCCGATTTAAACTATTTTCTAGGAGATATTTTGATATATATATATATATATATATATATATATATATATATATATTTCTTTCTACTTATGAAATATTTAATTAGAACTAAATTATTTTAATTCCATAAAGTTTTAGAACATTTACAGACTTTAAGAGGAGAGTCTCTTTTGTGTCTTCAAGGCATTTTGATCTCATATCATCAGTCACTCTGGTTCTTTCAGAATTTTTAATAGATTGAATTCAAGTTTATCAAATGTATTTTGAATGTCAATTTCTGAATTGCCAACTCTCCAATTTTATAATAACTTTTGGTCTTATTTAATTGCAGAATTTCAGGAAAAAAAGAATTAGAAAGTGGAAGAATTGACATCTATGCAGTTTTAAGTCTTTTGTATTGACCATTGACCCATAAAATTTTTAATACTTTAGGCAGAGAACTTGAAGGGAAAATCGTTAAAACTTTATTTTACTTTAGATCTCTCTCTCTGTGTGTGTATATATATATATACATATGTATGTGTGGGGGGTGTATATATGCATACATATATATATATATATATATATATATATATATATACACACACACTGGTGGACAAAATTAAAGCAACAACCTGTTTTCCCATTTTCTTCTTTTGCACATAATTTTTAAACAAATAAACATATGAACATAAAATTTGGATGGTGTGTTTGTTATCCTATTATTAACCAAATTTTATGTAACTTAAGCATAAAACTAATTTTTAAGCTAATGAATATTCATTTTTCTCTCAAAAGTAAGCTTTGGAAAAAAAATTTATATATATATTCAATAATTTTAGGAAAGAACACTTAATGAAAAATGGTGTTAAGGATACATTAGAGATTGGTGAAGATGCACATGCATCCATATGTTAGATTACAACCAAATCTTTCTATCTATAATCACTTTTCTGTTTCTTAATTTTTCTTTTTTTTTTTTTTTTTTTTTTTTTTTCGCATGTGAATAACTTTTTAAAAAATATACATATAAACACGAAAATTGAATAAGATGTTCATCATAAAATTATTTATCGACATTTTTATTATGCTCATAGTTTACAAATTATTAATTATATTTCCAAAAAAAAAAAAAAAAATCCATTATAAAAGTAAAAGAAAAGTTAATACAGAAAGAAAAATCGAGATTTAGTTTAACATTTCAAGGCATGTGCATCTTTACCTATCTCTAATGCATCTTTAACTATCTCTAATGCATCTTTAACACCACTTTTCATGAAGTGTTCTTTCCTAAAATTATTGAAATGTTTTATTTTTTCCAAAGCTCAGGGGTGGCCGGGGGGGCACAGGCCCCCCCGTCGGGGAGTTCGTGCCCCCCCATCGGGGCAGATTCTCAAAATCTGTCGGGGAAAAATACCCCTTTTTTCCCCTTTGTTCAGCAACAAAATATTTTTTTCCTTTTCATCATTCGGAGTTTGTCTTTCTAGAGAAGTTTTTTTTTTTTTTTTTTTCCCCAGAAAAACTAATGGCATGCGACTGTGTACTGTGATGGCTTTGCTAGCATTTATATACTCTGTATTCCTCTTCTATGTCAGTTGGTGGGAACGACAACAGGAAAGTAGAAAGCGGCGAGTATTATTACAAGGATTGACCCATTCCTTATCTATTCCTTATCTTCTAAAATCACACTTGCGATGCTTCTGTGAAGAAGTCGCTTTTTTATTGCCTATTTATCCAGCTCTCTTTGAAATGGACAAAAAGCTTGTAGGCTATGTATGTTTCCATTTCCCTTTTTATCTGTGAACAGCAACTAGACCACACACACACATAATTTTTTTTTCTTCCCTGGAAATTTTTAAGAATAGGATATCTCTTTAAAAAGTACATCGAAAAAAACAATCTTAATCCCCCCCCCCCCTTAATAAGAACAAAAAAGAGAGAAATTTCATTCAAATAGATCACGAAAATATAATTTGCATATTGATTTAAGTCGCATTTTCTTTAATTCTACTAATTCTTATTTAGGATACTGTTTTCAAATATTGTGTGTCTATGTCGGCTGTAGGTGTAGGGAGGATCATACATCCAAAGAAAATATCTAAAAAATAAGATGAAAATGTGTCGCTTTTGCTTTCGAACTTAAAGACAGCTTTAACAATGAAAAATGAAATAAGTAAAATAATTGAGACCTTTTAATAAGATTTGTTTTTTGCATTCTATTTCTAAAGAGAAAATTCTTCTATTTGTGAAATTTTATAACGATAATTTGTTTAATATCTGTCAAATTCAAAGCATTAAAATATTTCCGTGTAATTAAGAGTCGTTTTAATAATTATATGAAATTAAATTGTTATATTTATTTTACATCGCTACACTCTACATCACCAACAAATTAAAAATGTATTTCTCTTTTTAAAATTTACTTTTAATTACTTTTTGCTAGAGAGTCAGGGAACAAAAGGGAAGAAAAAAAAGGCAATCAGGGAACAATACAACTTTTACAGATTTTTAATGCTTGTTTGTATGAAAATCAAAAATTTCGGAAAAAGTAAAGAATGTTCTTGCTCTATTTTATCAATTAAGCCGCTCATGAATGTTTATATTTTATTATTATCTTCAAAAGTCATATTGCAATTTTTCATTCAGCATTTTTTTTTTTTTTTTTTTCATAAAAAAATATTATCCCCTCCGTGGAAGATCAAAATTGTGATGGCATGTTTCCGGGCCATCCTTAGGGATAGGGTGTGTCCCAGACCGTCGCCAATTGTCTATTGAGCAGCACTAGTGCAACGTTAAAACCCAACCAACCAACTATAAAATATATTAATAATTATGAAATAATTCAGTCAACGGCTGAAACATCTGTCGGTTCAATTTATAAATGTTAGAATACTGAAAAACTACCTCAGAACGTCCAGTGCAGAAAGCAGGTTGCAAAATTTGATGATTTTAGGGCTTCACAGTGCAAGATCAAAGAAATTAGATTTAGAAAGAATAGTAACAATATTTGATAAAACCTATCCCAAAAGCCGAATTCAGTTACAATAATACGTAAATGGATTTTATTTTTTTTTTATTTTAAATTTAAATTTAATGTGTATGCAGGAGATTCCCAGAAATCCACACAAATTGGAAAAAAATTATGTGTATTTTGGAATTTTGTGAAAATTAGCATTTATGAAATGAGATTTTGATACTGTACTGTAATGCATAAAAAATGAGGAAAAATACAAATAAGTATGCTTGGAAAATAATTAACATAATTAAAAAAGAAAAAATTAAAGAGAATAAGCAACTTAGTAAAAAATAAGCATATAATGAAGTTTAATTTAATTTTTTCTTGAATTAAGAAATTAAAATTTATCTAATAAAGTAAGATCAGGGATGGAACACGGGCGCAGAATTCATACCACTATCAATGTAAGAAATTTTTCTACCTCTTAAATCGACGATATTATAGGCAGAGAAATTTCTTAAACACATTCCGGTGTGAATTCTGCGCCCGTGTTCCATCCCTGTAAGATACAAAATTTTACACAACATGTGATACAATATAAGCTTATATTACAAGTATATTACCTTTTACTACTTTTTTTTTTAAATATAGGCAAAAATCGTTTTTTATTTCATTTATTTATTGTTATTTATGAACAATTATTATTTCTTGTTTATAGCATTAATGCATTTAAAATTTATCATCAACAGAAAGTAATCTGCATAAAATTGACTTTATGTGTTTCGTGAGATCCAATTTCTGATGAATCATTGTTAATATCAGTGCTATCTTAAACTTTTCATATTAAAAATTTTACTGTCGCTTTGATAGTTACATGGGATACAACATGCGGATTTCTGGAAGTCTACTGCATTTGTTCATGAAGTATTTAACATTATGAAGATTAAATAACGTAATTTTAATATTGATGTTGTATGATTATGAGAAAATTATACCTTAAGTGCATATTTAAATCAGCATATTGTAAATAAAATTTGAACATTTAAGAGAAATGTAATATGTATATACTTGGTTACAAATGAAATGTATGCCATATTAAGAAGGAAGTTTTATCTGACATTTGTTGGATGTCTTTGACTCTATTTATTTTTTTTACAACTATGCTCATGCTCTAATATGCATGATTTACTTTTTTTTTTTTTTTTTAAATATACATATTACATATATATTATTTTAGGAGGGTAGGGATTAGCTCGATACATCGACGAGATGACACGGCGATTAAGTGAAAAGCTAACTTTATGAAAACAATCTACCTTGAATTTAATACTCTAATTTTTCCATAAAATCTCTAATTTTCAGCTGGAAGAACACTAGCTTATAAATTATGAAATGTGAATGTGGCACTGGTGATGAATTTAATTAAATATAATTTTTCTTTAAAAACTCCAATTTCCAACTGAATTTAAGAGTTTTTTACTGTGAAATCATAATCATTATTTTTAATTTTTGACAAAACCAATTAAAAATTTCTTTTTTTGTTAAAAACAGTACATTTTTATATGATAATAATATAACGTGATTTATCATCTAACATGAATTGGAAGTTAAAAGGTTGGCAGCTTGTAAAATTAATTTAAAATGTCAATGCAAAATGGCCTGAAACGGGAAAAAAAAAAAAAAAAAAAAAAAAAAAAAAAAAAAAATCACATTTTAAATTATTTTAAAAATATCTTAAAACTCAATAATTTTGAAATGAATTGAAAAAAGTTTGACTGTGAACTCATATTATTTTTAACCAATTTTTAACTCTTGCCAAAATCGGTTTACAATTCAAGATTTTTAAAATACTTGTTTTTCAGCTCCAATGCAAAAAAAAAAAAAAAAATGTGGGATTTATAATCTAACATGATTTAAATTCGGAAGATTGCAAGCTCGTATGTCTTAGCCGAATAATATGAAAACAGGGAATACTGCTAGCACGCAAATATTAAAATCTTAATGCAAAGTGACTGTAAAATTACATTTTAATTAATTAATTAAAAAAAAATCTATCAAACAGAATTTTACTAAGAACCATCCCGATTGAATCAGCCTTTATTTATTTTATTATTATTATTTTTAATAAGGGGAAAATTGCATTAAAGACGGTCTATTCGTTTGGACGTTACAGTGCCTCAAACACACAAAGGCTTCAAACTTATCATAACCCCCTCCTCTTTCTTATCTTAGTCGGTGTTAAAAATAATACGGAAGCACTTTAAAAAAAACAGACAAACAAACAACAAAAAAAAAAAAAAAAAAAAAAAAAACCATTGTATATTTGACATAGCGGATAGACACTGACAGGAAGGTGCATGGTGTTAAATATGCCTGTAAAAATTTTTTTACATATAGTGCCCCCCTGTCGGGGAACCGGTGCCCCCCCCCCCCCTGTCGGGGAATTTCTGACGCCACCACTGCCAAAGCTTACTGGATGGCTAATAGCCTAAAAGATTAAATTATAGTATTAAGAATCGTGGCTAGAAGCCAAACTTGATTCTGACTCTAATAGACTAGTTTTTAAGACTTCATTAAAGAACATTAAAAAATAGCATTTAGTATTCAATTGGAAATGAATAATGAATGGGCACTTACTCATCCTCCAGAATTCATCATCCGGGAACAGATGAATAATCAGTATTGTCACACGAACAAAAACATGTAAACGCTTGACCTTTTCCAGTATTTAATTATTTGCTTGACACAAAGTACACATATAGAATATAGATATTGAATATAGGCATTCAAATTCAGTCCGAAATAAAACATTATGAATGGTTTGAATAACGAATATAACATAGTTTTATGATTTACTTAAACCGGATCATGATTAAACACTTAAAAAATAAACCATTTCAACCACCAGAGAAAAACCAACTCGTCAAAGTTTTTAAACAAAAGTACAGTATTGCCATCTGGTGACGAAAAAGACCCCCATACGGGTGTTCGCTTTCTTCTGGTTTTCTCGATCCTCCAGGGGGCGGGCTGGACCAGGAAGGAGCTTGATGCGATGAATGAGTCGTGCCAATGCATGTAGAAGATTGTCATCATCTGTTGCAAATGAGAGAACCTGCAAGAGAACTCGACACAAGAATTAGTATGATGAGGATTTATTTTTTGAGTGGACGAATATTCTTGATTTTGTCGGATCAAGAAAAGTACGAACTTGACACCAGCATGCAATAGATAGTTTGAGTCTAAAAAGAGATTTAGGGACTTCAGTTTACTCTGATTTTGCACTGATTTGCCACGTTTTATTAATGCAATTTCTGTGGTAAAACCGTAGATTTGAATTAGTTGAATGACTGTGTGGCGTGCCTCTGAGATTTCAGACAATGTTAAGGTGCCTTTAAATGTCGATTGGGCACATTTGTTATAAATCGTGTAATCCAGGGCATGACGCATAATAACTTAGTATATGAAGAAAATTTAAACAATGATTCACTAAGTATAGACTTGCGAGAAAATCAAGAAGAAATCAAGACACTTACCAAAAGAAACATATTGTCAGTAGCCCATAAAGTATTTGACCCCATTGGATATAGTTGTCCAGTAACATTAACACCAAAAATTTTACTTCAAGAATGTTGGCAACTAAAAGTGAGTTGGGATTCTGAATTACCTGAATGTGTTGAAAAAAAATTTGAAAATGGGAAAAGAGGACTACATAAATTGAAAGACGTTGCTATACCAAGACTCCTTGTACCTGATCCGGAGAATACGGAACTGAACCTACATGTATTCTGTGATGCTAGCAAAGCAGCCTATGCAACTTGCATTTTTTTAAGAGCAGAAAATTTTAATCTCATTACCTGCCAACTTGTGCAAGCCAGATCTCGGATAGCTCCATTGAAGTCAGTCATCATTTCTAGACTAGAGCTTCTTGCCTGTACCATAGGAGCAAGACTAGCGCAAAGTGTAAAAACAGATTTAAGACAGCTGAGTATTTCAACACATTTTTGGACAGATTCGTCGAATGCTCTATTTTAGATTAAAAGAAATGAAAATTGGGCACCTTTTGTTTATAATAGAATGCAAGAAATTAGATCCCTCAGCCATCCAGAGAAGTGGAAATACGTACCAGGGAGGCTCAATCCTGCCGATTTACCATCTAGGGGTTGTTCTGCTGAATTTTTCTTAAAATCTCGGTGGTGGGAAGGACCTTCTTGGTTAAGAAAATCTTCAGAATTTTGACCTAACGAAGTTTTAGAACCTAATTTGAATGTAATAGAATCAGAGAGAAGAAAAACAATAGTTTCAGCAGCCAATGTATCATCGGAAAACATAGACTTTTACGAGAAATGTTCCTCGTATAAAAAGATGTTAAAGGTCACAGCATGGATACTCAGGTTTAAAGAAAATGCTAAAAAGCCTAAAGAAGCAAGAGTAATGACCAATTTAACAGTTGAAGAAATCGAAAAGGCTCAACTTACGATCATGAAGTTTGTTCAGAATCAAGATTTAAATTTTAAGAAAAACTTATCCTCTTTGCGTACATTTGTTGATGAAATGGGAGTCATCAGAGTCCAAACTAGAATATCAATGAGAAAAGATTCAGAAAATTTTAGATATCCAGTGGTTTTGCCAGCGAACCATAACGCAGGGGTCTCAGCGGTCACTTTTTTCACTAAAAAGTCACCTTTTTTCATTTGGTCACTTAAGTCACTTTTTTTGTCACTTGGTCACTTTTTCCACTTTTTTTCAGTTAAATTCCTTTAAAATCCTTCTTCCCCCCCCCCCTCCCCCAAAGTTTAAAATTGATTGATAATTTCTTTCCCTTTTAATGTAATTTTTTTTTTTTTTGCCAAACATATGATACTGCGTCAAAATTAGAAGCTTCTGATCTAGTAGCATTAATAAGAGAAATGTGGGAAGAACTGGTTTAACCTAAAAAGTTTCTGGAAATGTCCAGTTATCCAGGAAGTCATCAAAATCTGCTTGGCAGTATCGCATGGCAGTACTGACATTGAAAGAGGGTTTTCAGATTCCAGAAGAATAATATCGGAAGATCGCACAAAAATACTTGAAAGAACTTTGGATGCAAAACTGCATGTATTAGCTGCATTGAAGTTTTATGATTATAAACCTGAGCTGGTACCTGTAATCAAAGAACTTTTAGTTTTAGCTAGGGGAGCTTTTTCCAAGTATAAGCTATATCTTGAAGAGGGAAAAAAGAAGAAAGAACTGCTGATGGAAAAAAATGAAGAAGAAAAGAAAAAACTAGAAGAAGAAATCAATAGAGAAAAATTTTAAAAACATTGATGAACTTAAAACCAAATTAGTTGAAGCATGAAAAGTGGAAAATGCTAAAGGAAAAGTAAGTGATAAATTGCTGAAAGAAGCCAGTGATAGATTAAAAAAAGGAATAAAAAAATGAAGTTCTTCACTTCAAGAGATAAGAATTGCTCAAGCTATGTTGGGAGGGTTGAAAACTGTAAAAGAAGAAAATGCACAACGGGAAAAAACAACCTCAATTGAGAAAAAATTGCAGAAAAGAAAATCTGCAATTTTAACAAATTTTGTTACAAAACAGTCAAAAACTCAATGAATATGTATTAAAAGTAATTGCTATCTAATTTGCTGTATGTAAAATAAAAATGTTAGAAAAGTTTTAATAACTGTTTCTCTTTCCTTCTGCTTATTATTATTTTAATGTATATTTTAAAATAGTATGATTGGTTATATTAAAAAAAAAAAAAAAAAAAAAAAAGATTACGGGAAAACTTAAAAATGTTTGGTTAAAAAATGTTGATTTCTTCAGTATGTTTTATTTCTCTTCTGCATAAATTGAAAAGTATTTTTAAACTTTTCGTGTATAATTGTTAAAAAGCATATTTTTTTACTTTTTCTTTTTTGATATTATATAGAACAATGTTGCTCTCTAAAATATATATTAAGATCCTTTTTGTTAAACATTTTGTCTTTCATGGAAAAGTGGTTTCATATAGTATTTAGGGGAAAAAAATATCAAATAATAAATGTAATTGCCATTTGAGGTATTCTACTCGAATATCCTACATTTGGAAAAGTATGTTCTATATGCATATTTGTTTATAGATATATTTCAATTCTAAATACAGTTCATTTGATGAATGGATAATATTCTTTTTTACTTTCCGAACTCTATAGTGAGGAAAGTATTGTAATCATGTCAAAAATCCGAATTTGAGATTTTGATGTTTCTATACGTTTCGAGATCCCCTGATTCCGTTTTCACTATTTTTATGATGTATGTATGTGTGTGTATGTATGTGTGTATGTGAGTGAACACGCTAGCGTCTAAACGCTTTGTTCGAATAAGCTGAAAATTGGTGCGTATATTCTAAGTCACCGTAGTACAAACCCTATAGATTTTGGTGAATTTAGCACTTATAGTTTTTTTACAAGGACACAAAGAAAAATTCTTTATCATGGTCTATGGGACCAAAATCTTAAAAGTGCGCTAGCATCTAAATGGCTTATTCAATTGAGCAAAAAATTTATACACATATTATAGGTCACAGTTACTCAATCTGTATAGAGTTTGAAAAATCTGGCACTAACAGTTTTTTTTACAAGGGTACAAAGAAAAATTCTTTATCATTATGGCCTATGGGGCCAAATTTTTAAAAGTGCAATAGCGTCTAAATGCTTATTTAATCTGAACAAAAAATTTGTACACATGTTATAGGTCACAGTTTCACGAACTGTATAGATTTTGGTGAATTTAGCACTTAGTTTTTTTACAGGGACACAAAGAAAAATTCTTTATCATTATGGCCTGTGGGACCAAATTTTTACTTTCTTCTATATTCAATAGAAGAAAGTATTGGATTCGTAAAAATTTTCGACCTCGGGTTTTCGGTGGATTTATACGTTTTGAGAGCTGTAGAACATGATTTGACCATTTTTAGAAAATGGCTGTCTGTTTGTCTGTCAGTCTCTGTGTGTGTGACAAACTTTTGTGGCAACTTTATCTCAGGAACTACTTCACAGAATATCATACAAATTGGTATGTAGTTGCACCTTGACATAAATTAGTGCCTATCAACTTTTGGTAAAAATTGTCTTACAGGTTGCGTTGCCATCCCGCTTTTTCTAAATTTTTAACATGGTGGTATAGTACAAAATTTTGTATAAATGTGCATAAAGAGAATTATTTTTTAATAATCGTTATGAAATTTACCAGAATTATTTAAATAGAGATAGTCAACTGGAAAAAATTTTTGTATGTGTAGGAGCCTTGCCTGGGGGGAATTCCCCCCTCAAGGGGTGTAAATTTTCATGATGGGTATCTTTCAAAAGAGCTCGCCAGTACCTTTAAAACGAATGGTTGAACCATAGATCTGCGATAATTTAAAATGAAGTCACAGATTTTTTTTTTTTTTTAATTTTAACAAAATATATATATGTATAATTTTTTTTTTTTTTTTTAATGTAATATTGACAATAAAATTGACTTTTTTTGGATATTTAGTGTTATGCTACTTTTAATAAAGAAGCATCAATAAACTGGCGTTGTAAAAATATTACTTACAAACTTTGAATAAACACCATACAATGCAATAAACTCGCAACAATTGTTTCGGGTCGAAAAAACACACGACCCTTCATCAGGGTCGTGTGTTTTTTCGACCCGAAACAATTGTTGCGAGTTTATTGCATTGTATGGTGTTTATTCAAAGTTTGTAAGTAATATGTTATGCTACTTCTCTAATATGGAAATCATTTGCATAATCATGAAAGATAATTTTTTTAAATAATAATTTTAATAAATTATTTTTACTGAGTGAATTTGTATAGGAAAATATAGAAGAAAGTCATGTGGTGGCCACAACATACTAGTTAAAAGTGCGATAGCATCTAAATGCTTTATTCAATTGAGCTGAAAATTTATACGAATATTATAAATCACTGTTGTACTGACTATAAGCATTTTGGTGAATCTAGCATTTATAGGTTTTTTACAGGGACACAACGAAAATTCTTTATCATTATGATCTATGGGCTAAGTTCAGTAGCGTTAAATAAAACATCGTGTAATATATGGAGAAAAATACTCAAACACTTTATTATGGTTTTATCTCTTTTGTTTGTTTAACAACTCCTCTTTCTTTACTTTATCTACAAAACTGTTAATTACTCAATGTTCGGAAAGTCGAGTGGAGTCACTCCAGATTTTTTTTTTAATGAATTTGTGTTATTACTGTAATAACTGATAAATATAGTTAAATTTTACACCAAGACAAACTCTTGTATTACGTAAATAAGGTTGTTATTTTGGTCACTTTAAAGTCACTTTTTTCAGAAAATTGGTCACTATTTCCACTATTTTTGAACTAGGTTTGTGCTGAGAACCCTGCCTAACGTAACCTATAGAATTATTGAAAATGAACATACAGAAATGAATCATGCAAGAATACAAATTCTTATGTCAGCAATTCGAGAGAAATTCTGGATAATAAAATGCAGGAAGACCATTAGAAAGATTCTACATAGATGTGTCCAGTGTCAGAGATTTTCTTCGAAAGCTGCTGAAGTGCTGAGTTCACCTCTGCCTGAAGATAGAGTGAGAGAAGCTGGTGTTTTTGAAATTACTGAAACAGATCTTTTTGGACCACTATTCTTAAAGGATGGCAGCAAATGTTGGGTAGTTCTGTATACATGTGCAGTTTTTCAAGCTATTCACCTAGAATTGACGACTTCCTTAACAACAGAGAATTTCATACAGACCTTGAGAAGATTCATTTCATGTAGAGGACGACCACGTATCATCTACAGTGATAATGGAACCAACTTAGTTGCGACAGGAAAAGAATTGAATTCTGTAGATTGGGCACAGATTTAAGAATTTGCCACTATAAAAAAAATTAAATGGAAACTCAACCCTCCAGCCTCTCCGTGGTGGGGAGGATTTTGGGCCAGATTGATTTGCATTATCAAATCAATGTTGAAAAAAGTTTTAAGAAAAGCCCATTTGAACTATGAAGAATTATATACAACTATTTGCGACACAGGAAGTATGGTGAATTCATGACCACTTACATATGTATCTGAGGATACTGAAGATTTAACACCTCTCACACCTGAAATGTTTTTGAAAGATCTCCGTGAAACTGGAGTACCTGACTTGGATTTTATAGAAAGAAATAACCTGAGAAAAAGATTTGAATACTGACAGAAACTAAAAGACGATCTTCGCAAGAGATTTAGAACTGAATATTTGGGATCTCTTCGAGAATTTAACAATGTAAAGAAACCTCCTAACAACAATATTAAAATTGAAGATTTAGTTTTAGCGCAAAATGACAACTTAAAACGCATTCAGTGGCCATTGGCCAAAGTGGTGGAACTCTATCCTGGTAAAGATGGACACGTTCATGTTGCGAAACTGAAAACCATGAATGGTGAAATTTTACGACCACTACAGAGGATTTATCATTTAGAACTTAGTGATACAATTTTACCAAGAATAAAATTCAGACATCTAGAGTCGGTAGACCTATCAAACCAGTGAAAAACTTTAATATATAAACTGACTGTAAAAGAACTTGAATATTTTTTCTGAACTATTTTTATTTTACTAAGAATATTTTAGAATGTAAACAGTTTTCCTTTTTCCATTTTTTTTTTATTATTATTAATTCCGGGCTATATAAAGTTAATAATCCTTAGTACGATATGTGAGCAGAAATTGGAATTTGAAATTCTGCAAAATATTAAAGAATAAAGGTATTCTGGGTGTTCCATTGTTTTCTCCGAAACTCCCGTTCCTTTTCTACATCTTTGCCCCTTCGCACTCTTCCCCCCCCCCTCCCTTTCCGTCAATAATAATAATTTTACACTCGAAAATATCCACAATCGATTTACCTTGCCTTAAAATCTAAATATACCAACCAATTTCAAACGCTGTAACTCCTTTTTTTTTTTTTTTTTTTGCCCCTTTTCCCCCCTCCCTCAAGCCCTCCCTAATAATCGTACTCTTTCAAAAATATTCACAATCAAATTATGGGGCATTAAAACCAAATACTACGAAATTTCAGTGGCATATCTCAATTTAAAATACTGCAAAATATAAAAGAAAACTTAATATTTTTCCAATAAATATGTCATTTTTTTTATTTATTCATATACAGTCCCTGGCCAAATTATTAGACGCACTGCAGTTTTTTAATAATTACATGTTTTGCACGAGTTTATATGCAATACTTTTATGTATGTTTAAATACATGGAATGCATTTTTATTCAAGAAATTTTTTATACATTTCCTATTTGTATTTGTTTTTTATGTATGGCATCACAATATTAACCAATTGTTACAGGAACGTAAACAAGTACAAACTGGTTTCAGTCGCGTTCTCTCGTGCATCAGTTGTGGGTGTGTTTCATGTGGCTTTATGCGGTGTGTTTATTTGTTTCATAGTTTTATACTACGCAGTTATTTGTTTATTTTGTGTGCAGTGTTTAAGTAATCATATGGAACATTTCATCATGGGTAAAAAAGGTGATCTTTCACCATGTAAAAAAGCTGAAGTAAAGGCCCTCGTGAATGCTAAAATATTTTCAAACAACGAAATATCACGAAGATTGAAGGTATCTGAAGCTAGCATATGACGCATAAAGAAGAAAATTGAGTCAGGGGACGAATCGAGCCCAAAACTAAAGAAAAGATGTGGCAGAAAGCCTATTTTTACTCCAAGGTCAGAAAGATGTTTTAAGAAAATTTTCCTGGAAATCGGATTTGCTACCACAAAACTCATAAAATCGCATCTCCAAAGTGCTAATGTGAATGCTTCTGAGTGCACTGTTCGAAGAAAATTAAAAGATTTAAATTTTAAGGCCTGCTGCCCTGCCAGGAAGCCTAAGTTAACATCTGTAATGAAAGCAAAGCGTCTGAAGTAGGCTAAACAATGGCGTGATAAAGATGTGGACTTCTGGAGATCAGTAAGTTCATATAATTTTATCACAAATGATACATTTAATATCATTAAGAAAGACCAGCACAGAGGTTTAGGATGTTTATTATTTTTTTTCTATTTTTAGTAGGTCTGCTTCAGCGATGAAAGTACATTTGAAATTTTGCAGAATAAAGCTCTGATTGTGCGTCGTTGTCATGGAGAAAAGTTTCATCCTGACTGTGTCGTTCAGACTGTTAAGCACCCTACAAAAGTGATGATCTGGTCAGTCATCAGTGGCAAGGGTACTAGTCTGTACGTGGTAAAAGATATAATGAGGCAAGATCAGTACAAAGAAGTCTTACAAAATTGGTTGATTCCGCAGCTCAGAGAATGGTTTCCAAATGGGGAACCATTCATTTTTATGCAAGATGGAGCTCCCTGCCACACAGCACGGTCTGTTAATGCTTTTTTGGAAGAGCAAAATATTCCTCTATTGGACTGGCCGGGTATAAACCCATATATAAATCCTATTGAAAACGTGTGGGATCTGATGAAGAGAGAAGTGGCTAAAGATGTGATCACAAACAAAACGCAACTCTTAGAAAAGATCATTCATGTGTGGAATCATCATCCTCAAGTGCAGGAGACAGTACAGTCTTGCATTGATAGCATGGCACACAGAATTCAAGCTCTCATAGCGGCTAAAGGTGGCTCAACAAGATATTCACATTTAATTGCATTAATTAAAAAAAATTTCAAGAGTTAATAAATACATATTTTTTCTATAACTATGATGTTTTGTTTGTGTTAAAAAATAGATAAGGTGGATAATAAAAAAATATTAATAGTATCAAATAAAAACAATAAAGCTGTATAGTATCACCTGATAATTAAAATTTTACATACAATCTTATAGTGTGTCTAATAATTTGGCCAGGGACTGTATTTTCATGAAAATTGAACAGTAGCTTTATAATATGCTGTCTAAGCCGAATATTAATTTAAATGTAAGGTAAATGAAAATTAGAAAAAGTTTGAAAAATGCAATTTCTCCCCCCCCCCCCTCCACTATAAAACATGTGATATCTTAATTAATTACAACCATTTCCTTTTTCATTGTCTGCCTGTTGCCAACTAAATTTCCTACTTTAGTTAATTTAAAAAAATCTAATTGATGTATCGATAAGCCTCTTGCACTCTTAGATTCGGAAAAAATTCCCCTTCATTTGGTATCAAATTCGTAATGATTTCTAATTTATTTTCCATTTTTTCTGCTTTTAACTCCGTTAAAATATCTATTTTTATGCAATCGTGGTGAATTCTCAGTCATTGAGATCACTTTTTGATTAGACATAGGTCTGCATTTTAATTAATATCTCTGCAACTAATTAAAATTTTTTAATTCTGTTTTCACTATCCCCTTGGGAAGGCTTCTAGGTACCCGTATGTCAAATTTTATACTTCTGCATTCAGTAGGGGCTGAACGTATAGATGCTCAGAGAGACAGACAGACAGACATCTTCTTTTATTATTATTGACTAGCCGCCTTCGGCGACCAGCTGGTTCGCGATCCTTGAAAAGTCCGACTTTACGAAACTCCCACTTGGTGGCGCCTGCGGTACCTTTTTCCCGTTTCAGGTCCTACAACAGCTCATTGACATATGTGAAAATAACTTTATTGAAAAATTTAATCGCAGTAAATTCTCGCTCGGTAGCGCCTACGGCTCCCTCTTCTCGTTTCAATATCTGAGACAGCCTGTTCGCTGACCATATTACGATCTTTCAAAATTCTGACTTTAGCAAAGTCCAGCTCGGTGGCGCCTGCAGCGCCTTATCCCCGTTTTAGAACTTATGATGACAAAATGACATTTTTTTTATTAATTATCTCACCACATTTTATTCTGGCTATTTCTTAATCTTAATTAATTGTTAAATATATGGATAAATTATGTTTTGTTTATTAAGGGGTTAGGGGTAGTCAGGATTTTCAAAAAATCAAATTTTTTTTTTTTTTGCATTTTCTTAAAGTGTAATATCTTATAAATATTCTCTGAAAATTTGAAGTTGATTGAAGTTGTGGGTCTAATTCCCATCAGTATGCAAAAAAAAAGGATGCTGCACGTGTGAAAGTGGCAGATCAGCGCGCCAACGACAACACTCGGGAAGGCAGAATGCTTCGTAGGCAACGGCAAATTGATGTTTTGGAAACTTCCACAATGGCTGAAGAACTATTATATGGCCCAGGAATAGATGACTCAGTGTAAGTGATTAAATAATTCGAATTTCTGTACGTAAATCTAGTGCGAAACTTTAAATGCGTTTTTCTCAAAACTATGTTTTTTGAACTGGTGACAACTGTAACTTAAAAACCGCTCAGTAGATTTTAATGAAATTTATACAGCTTTTAGAATACATAATAAACTCGGGCCTGATCGAAGGATTTTTTTTTTTTTTCAAAAATTTCGATTTTTTAAGACCAATTAACTGTTGACTTTTTCCCAAAAATTTGGAAAAAAATTTCCTGAGTCCACCATTTTTTTAATTTTTGAAAAAAAAAAAAAAAAAGCTTCGATCAGGCCCAGGATTATCTATTTATAAAACTAATTTTTCTTATCCGATTGATTTTAGATAAATCTCCAAGGACTTATCATTGTCACCGCAAGGACGTTTTATTTGGACTGGGTCAACAGAAACAGCTATAACTTTGGAAATTATAAATTTTTTTTTTTCAAATTTTCGTGACTTCAAGTCAAAACATTGTATAATAATGCCATATTATTACTTTTGTAAAATAAAATGATTTAATAGCGAAAAAAAATTACTGAAAATTATCATTTTTTCGTGTCTCTGACTACCCCTAACCCCTTAAAAGAATTCTTTTTATTTTAAACACTATTCATCTGATAAAACCTGTTTAGTTTTATTTTCATTTTATTATATTTAAATTATATAGTAACTTTCAAGTTTAAAAGTTTATCTGAAATAATTTATTGATAAATAAAACAGCATGTTTAAAATCAGTTTTATAATCTGTAGTATCTTTACTTACTGATAGTTTCCTAAGAGTTCAGTTTTTTTTTCTTTTGTTTGCTTTTTCAAACGTTACTACCGTTAGACTTTCCACTAATGATGTTTTTCTTTTCCCAACAACACCTGTTTTGATGACGTTTTTCATCTCACTTCCGGTTATTATGAATGATCCAATTGTAGGTCAACATCTGTCAGTTATCTAACCAATCTAACAACATGTGCTTCCTATAAATAGTCTGAGGTTTGAGGAGAACTTTGCTCATTTTTAGTTTTTGTGTTCTTCCTTCCATCAGCACCTGCTGTTGTTTTTCTAAGCAGGGTGTGTAGAGGAAATGGCTGTTTATTCAAAGTAATTGGTTTCATCCCCCAGGTCATGGCTCAGGTGTTATATTTATTTAATAGAGGTAACAGATTTATTTTGTTTAGAATGGATTAAGTTGTAAATTATTGAATAGTTTTTTTAAAGGGTCTTTTCTAGTAATATGAAATATATTGATGAATTGGAAATGTTGAAGTATTTTTTTGTTAGAATAATATTCTGTTTAAATCAAAAAATTGGAGTGTAAAGGTTGATAATTTTTATTTATTACCAACTATGCGAAAAATACCAGAGCCGGGAATCGAACCCGGGCACCTCCGCTTAACGCACGGATGCTCTACCACTGAACTACCCTGGCTGACAACCAGCTAGGCACTTCTCGCAGATTGAAATTTCGTGGTCTATGGAGTTGTGCTACGATTATTATTGTTTCACCTGATATATCTGCGTTTGCAGACTCAGTGACTTTGCCAACGAATATTATGCGAGAAGTGCCTAGCTGGTTGTCAGCCAGGGTAGTTCAGTGGTAGAGCATCCGTGCGTTAAGCGGAGGTGCCCGGGTTCGATTCCCGGCTCTGGTATTTTTCTCATAGTTGGTAATAAATAAAAAATATCAACCTTTACACTCCAATTTTTTGATTTAAACAAATATTCACGGTTGATGAATTCATGAATAAAAATTTCTAAATTAATATTCTGTTTTTTTTTTTTTTTAGTTTGAAAAATAAAGTTGGATTTTATTGTACTTATGAGTTCTTATTGAATCATTTAACATACTTGAATTGGGTATATTTTTTTTTTAGCCAAATACTTTCAGCTTGTTTAAAAGCTTCCAGTTACTCTGCTAACATTTTTAATTTCATTTACTTATCAAGGTTATGGGCTTTATTTTGTTTGGCTGAATGCTTAATGCCAAATTAAAAGTGACGTTACTTAAAGTATGTTTCCCCTCAATAGCATGTTGCTATAAGTGCTTGTGTTTTTTGGGGGGGATGGTTTAAGTGTGGAAATGGTTCAATTGTTTTGCTTTCTTACTTTTGTTTAGTTGATTTAATGGTGTATTGGTTGAACATAAAAGGAGTTTGTTTGTTATTTTTTTTGAAGAAAAACGGCTAGTTCTTTGACAAATATCCCTAAATTGAACTCTAGAAATTTCTGTAGTTGGCAGTCAGACATTAAATATGTACTTATGGAACGTGGTTTATGGGAAATTGTGTCAGGAGGGAGGTTTCACCAAAACCTGACCTTGCAGATAAGACTGGAGAAGCTGCAAGGGAGATTTTAAAGTTTAAAAAACGTAGTAATGTGGCTTTGTCGGTTATTTATCTGAACATTGAGTCAGACTACAGAAAAATTATTGAAGGTTTTTCAGATCCTGTTAAAGCATGGAATGCCATTTCAAAACATTTTTATCTGGATAAAAATGAAGGATTCAAAATCATTTCACATGGAACTTTTTTCTAAATTATGTAATTGTAAAATTTATCCAAATGAGCCAGTTGACTTGTTTGCTGCTAGATTGAGACAGATTTTTGAACAATTGAAAGGATTAAATAAAGAATATCAAGAAATATATGTCAGTTTTCAATTGTTGAGGTATTTGCCATCTCGTTTTGATAGCATTGTGCAATGTATTTTGAGATGGGAAAGTAATAAATTTGTTTTTGATGATATAGTGAATGAGTTGGTGGCTGAGGATACTAGGATTAAGTTACGAGAGATGGATTTGAATGGGGAGAAAATAAGAGATGTTAATTTTATTGAAGCTAATGGTCTTGAAAAACACCGCTGTGGCCTGGGGGGAGATGAACCAAATAATTTTTTTAATAAGTCTTCCATAAAAAATGTAGTGAAAAATAGATCTAGAAAAAGATCACCTTATCACAATGGAGTTTGTAACGGTTCGGCCTCATCTAAAAGATCGTACCACAACAGTTCATCATTACCTGCCAGAAACGTGGAGTCTACAGATTTTAAGACTGTATCTCGGAGACCTAGATTTCGCAGAGGAGACAGACAGCATCAAAGAAGTTTTCAAAGTCCAAAGTTTGAGTTACCTGACTTTATAAACTTTGATTCAGATCAGTTTCAATATAATGTTAAAGATATAAGTGCATTTTTGTTAACTGAAGCTAATTTTAGTAATTTTATTGAAGATGGGGGTGCTGCTTGGACTTTCGATTCTGCAGCCTCACATCATTTTTGTCGTGATAAGAAATTATTTTCAAAGTTTTATCCTGTATCTAATGAAAAAATGTCAGTTGCTGTTCAGGGATCTGAGTTCCCTATTTTAGGGAAAGGAAATGTTAAATTAAAATTTGGTAATAAAATAATAGAACTTCAAAATGTTTTGTATTCTGATATTAAGGAGAAATTTTATATCTGCCCCTAGATTAGATAAATATGGTTTTTATTTTGTTGGTGGTAACGGGTTGGTTAAAGTCAAATATCAGGATGAAACTTATTTTAAAGCTTCTCTTATTAATGGTGTATATCAAACTTTTCCAAAAATTGTAGGAAATAAACACATTACTTTTAGTGAAACAAATACTACATCAGTTGAAAACCAAAATAAAATGCAAATTTGGCATAAACGTTTCTCTCATGTAAGTCCATATTTGATTGTAAATACTTTAAAAAGAAATGGTGTGAGAGGTCTTCCTGATGTTAAAGATACAAATTTTAATTGTGAAGCTTGTAAGCTAAATAAATTCAGAAGACGTTCTTTTAAATCTGGTCATGAAATTAGATCCAAAGAGCCTTTAGAACTTTTAGTGGCAGATGTTTGGGGACCAGCTCCTGTTGAAGGTCGAAATAATGAGCGATATTACTTAGCCATTATTGATGAATTTTCCAGAAAAGCTTCCTTATATCCAATGAAAGTTAAATCTGATGTACCCGATATAATCATTCGCCACATACCAAGGGCTGAACGATCAACCGGTCGGAAGGTCAAAAGCTTTAGGTCTGATAATGGGAGAGAATTTTTTAATAAATATTTAACTGATTTTTTTTATTTTCAGGGTATTAAGTATTAATTTACAAATGCATATACCCCAGAGCAGAACGGAATAGTTGAGAGATTTAACCAGACAGTATTAAACGGGACTAGAGCAACATTGGCGGAAAGTGGTTTGGACCAGTCTTTTTGGCCAGAGGCCATGCGCCATTTTGTTTATTCTTGGAGCCGTGTCTGTCATGGTAATCAATCTTTAACTCCTTTAGAAAAATATTGTGGTTTTAAACCCTCAGTGAAACATTTAAGACCTTTTGGAACAATAATCTATGTCTGTGTTCCTCGACAATTACGTCGTAAATTAGACCCTAAAGCTGTTAAAGGCCAACTTGGTGGGATATTCTATAAAAACTAGAGGTTATAGAGTGTATATCCCTGATGAAAACCGAATCATTGAGTCATTAAATGTGTCATTTGACGAGGATTATATCTCTTCAAATAACAGCGGAAGCGTGATGGCACCCGTTGATGATCCTTTTTCGTGTCCTGTTTTGATGATATATAGCGGTGGGGATTCTGTTGATGAGTTGCAGCCTGGCCCATCCGGAACCTCCCGCGAAGGTCTGCCTAGTGAGGATACGACTTTAAAAGAAGTCAAGTGGGTGAGATGTCCTGTTAAGAGAAGAGATGGCTCTCGAGTAGACATTTATTATAAAGAAAAGGGTAATAAACGAAAGTTAAAATCATTAAAAGATATTGAAGCATATTGTAGTAAAAATAGTTTAAAATTTGACCCAACCATTTATGATTTTTCTGAAAAAAAAAACTTTTCAGGTGAAATATCATTATCTAATGTAAATTCCAATAATAACTCTGACTGTTCTGATTCGGTTTCTGAAAATAGTGAGGATGATGGTGATGAAATAAACTCTGTAAATTTAACTCAAGCATGACTAGATGGCCCTATCATACCAAATACATATAAACAGATGCTTAAATCCCAAGACAAAGATGAATGGTGGAAAGCTATGGAAAATGAAATTGGGGTTATGAATAAAAGGGGTGTTTGGCATTTAGAACCGCTTCCTAAAGATGTGACTCCAGTGGGATGCAGATGGGTTTATATATTAAAAAAGGATGACCAAGGCAGAGTGGCTAAGTATAAGGCACGTCTAGTTGCCCAGGGTTATAAACAAACTCAAGGTGACAGCTATGATGAGACCTTTAGCCCTGTCGTAAATTTTAGTATAATCTGTCTATTTTTTTCACTGTTAGTTTCGCAAAGAGGTTGGTCAGCCAGGGTTGTAATTAAATCCGGAGAAAATTTAAAAAATCCTATGCGGTGGATTTTATTGGTTTTAACCGGAGAAAATTGGAGGTTTTTGGAGATTTTTGGACTTTTTATTAATTGTTGATAAAATTTAATATTTGTTATTTTTAGATATCAAAATTATTTTAGATTATGTTCAGAGGTATATGCAGGATTTTTTCCTAGGATCCTATCTCCTATTTAATGTAAAAATATTTATATTGTGTGAATTTTTAAACAGAGTTAGAAAGAAAAAATAAGTCAAATAAATTGATAAAATGAAACAAATAGTTATTGTTATTTCATCCAATGAATTAAAAAAATATAAAAATTTTTATTCTTTGGAGATCCTCTTATATAAATGCAAGTAATTTTTTGCCTTAATTAAATGTGTAACTAGTTATTTCCATAAGCTTTGCTAATATAAATTTATGTATCTTTCAATTATAAATCAAATATTTTCTCTAAGTCTCCATTCATTCTGTAATACAACAGTAACACCCAGCAGTTTTTTCTTTTATTTTTTCCAATCGTGCACCACCTGTATTGGCAGGTGCATCTACTTACTTAAACTGCCACCTGCATTCTTCTACCATCATTCCTTTGCAAACCATAGCCCAATGCGCAACGTTAATTCAACCAACTAACCTTTGTAAACCTGTTTTAAAAGTGGTTCTTTAAGATGATTGGCAGAAAAAGGCGGGTGCTAGTGCTAATGCTATTATCAGTTTCACACTTGTGGTCAGTCTCAGTGCACTCTGGGAATGAGTTGCAGTGAAATAGGTAATAGTTTGCCATAGTCAAAAATGTTATTTACCTAGTTTTATATAGTCAAATATACCATTATATTAATAGTGGAAATAGAATATTTTTCCTCAATACTAATCTTACAAATTTTTGCTTGAATTTCCAAAGCATGTGTTTAGGTTGGAGCAATAAGAAGAATTTTGTTCTTAAAAAAGTATTGGATCACTATGCCATTTGGAAGTGGAAGAAAGAGTGGTGTGAGGTTATTGATTCTGGAACTAAAGTGAAATGCAAATATTGTGGTATTACTATCAGCAAAAGGATAGAAAGGATAAAACAACATCTAGAAAAATACAAAAGAATTAAATTGGATTCTTCTTATTTGAGTGATGAAAATACTCTTCAGCTTGACTGCAGTGAAAAATAACTAAAGCTAATCCTAATACTGATATTTCTTCACCAAATACATCTACAAGTACATGTGAACAGGTTTCTCCTAAGCAACAAATATTTCCCTCTACTTCTAAAACTAGAGATCAAGCATCAATTTTATCATATGGAATCAAAACTACTGCAATTCAAAAGTCAATGCTTGATAGAAAGATTGCCAATTTCTTTTATGCAAATAGTATTGCATTTAATGTTGCAGATAACGTAGAATTTAAAAATATGATTCAAGAGTTAAGGCCAGGATATATTCCACCAAGCAGAAAACAGTTGTCTGAAAAATTGTTGTGTGATGCATATGATGAACTTGAGAACAAATTAAAATCAGAAATTTCAATCAAAACATGTCTAACGCTAATATTAGATGGCTGGTCAAACATAAGCAATGACCCCATCTTCGCATGTAGCATTCATACAGGTAAGAATTCTTACCTTTTTAAAACTGTTGATTGTGGAGCAGCAAAAAAAGATGCAGAATTTTGTTCAGATTTTGCAGAAACAGCAATAAAGGAAATTCAAGAAAAATTTGGCAAAGATATTTTTGCTGTTTGTTCTGACAATGAAAATAAAATGACTGCTATGCGAAATAACTTAAAGTCAAATCACCCTGAATTATTAACATATGGATGCTCCTCTCATATGTTAAATTTATGTGCAAAGGACATAACTCCGGCTAATATAATGAAACATATAATTGAAGTTCAAAAATACTTTAGAAACGAGCACAATGCACATGGTTGGTTAAAGAATAAAGATGGCATGATGCCCCAAATTCCAAATGATACTAGATGGAACTCACAAAAAGAATGTCTGAAAACTTTTTTGAAAAATTATCACAAATACGAGAACAGAACCAAACGATTGGTGACATTTTTTGTATTTCCTTTTTTCATTAAAAACTGTTCATTTATAAGCAATTATGCAGCAGCAATCAAAAAACAAAAATACTGTTTTTAAGATTGAATTAATTATAGATTCTTATCTTATACTATGTATTGAAATTCATTTATGTTCATTTTTAAACATTACGCTTTGTAATCATCTATTTGTTTAAGGCAACTGTTTCTTTAATGTTATTAAAAAGAATGTTTTTTTTTTTTTTTTCCTTATTCAACAAAATTACAAATTCAAATGATTTCATTTTCATAAATAAATAAAGTCATAAAATTTGCTTGTCTTTGTATGCTGAATTAATATTATACTGTATACCATAATGGTTCATATTCTTTTCTAGCCATGGTTTATATTCTTTTCCTTTTAAAAAAAAGTTCAGATTCAATTTAAATGAACTTTTTTCATCTTATTTATCAGTTACTTATATATTTATATTTTCTCCAAAAATCTCCGGATTTTTTTCAGTGGATTTATCCAAAAAAAACCCATCTGGATTTTTTTGGAGTGGATAAATCCGGCCAACCCTGTTGGTCACACTCAGTGCGATGTCACAAGTGCTTACTTGTATGCCCCATTAAAAGAAGCCATTTATATGGCTCAACCACCAGGTTTTGTTAAATCGGGATTTGAAAATTTGTATTGTAAATTGGATAGAGCTATATATGGTTTACATCAAAGCGGTAGAGAGTGGTAGTTTGAATTAAATAAGACTTTGATGAATTTGGGTTTTCTAAAATTTGAAAGTTGCAATTGTGGTTATTTTCTTGATTCAGAAGTTTTATTACTTTTATATGTCGATGATATGATGGTTTTCGGTAAGAATCAGAAAGTAATTGATAGTGCCATAGAACTTTTAAAAACCAGATTTGAACTTAAAGTTTTAGGACAATCTAAAAGACTTTTGGGTGTAGAATTTTCTATTGAGCATAATGATCTTTGTATACACCAAACTTCATATATTGAAGAAGTGTATTATAAATTTAAAGATTTCAATGTACCTATTTCCTCGCTTCCTATTAGTAAGGGAGTTGTTTTTTCTAGAGCTGATTGTCCAAGTACTGATAGAGAGAGAAGTGAAATGGCTAAATTACCATATTGAAATGTTCTTGGATGTTTATCCTTTTTAACAAGTAGAACACGTCCTGATATTTCGTATGCCGTTAATATTTTTTCTCAGTATCAGTCTAATCCTGGTTTATCTCATTGGCATGGATTACTTCGTTTGCTTAGTTATGTCTATTTTTCAAAATCTTTTTAATTACATTTACGTTGTAATAATCCGTGTTTAAAAGTGTATTCAGATTCTGATTTTGCATCTAGTAAAGACGACCGTGCATCTATTGGTGGTCAGTTGGTATTGCTAGACGAGTCCCCCATAAGTTGGCGCACATTTAAAGAAAAATGCATCAGTTTGTCAACTTTGGAGGCTGAATTCATTGCGATGACCGAGGCTGCCAAAGAGTTAATTTGGGTCGATAGAGTTCTTACAGAATCTATGAACAATGGTTTTATTATTAACAATCTACCAAAAGCAATTATGTGTGGACAACCAGGCAGCAATAGATTTTGTAAAATCACCAGTAGAGAATCACCGAACTAAACATATAGATGTAAAGCTATTTTTTATTAGAGATTTAATTTATCAAGAGAAATTTTTATTAAGGTTTATAAGAAGTAAATTAAATTTATCTGATATTTTTACCAAGCCCATTACCAAAGTTGAACTTAAGAATTTTGTTGATTATATATCTACTTGTAAATAGAATTGAGATGCTGACACTCCTGCTCCTATTTATCTATATGGTGTGCCGTTTTTGTACATTATTGTATGAATTGCTGATTAAGGGTTGCAACCTGTATATAGTAAATTTTTTTTTGCATAGTAAATATATATTAAAACTTGTCTAGTATTGTATATAGTTAATATTGCTTTGTATCATATATATTCATTACTCATTTCATTGTATATAGCTTACATTATCATTGTGCATATATTAACCTCTTTTCTTTTCTTGTAGATGCATAGCGTGAATGGAATTTGCATGGGCCCATGCAAAAAGTGGATGGATGTCTGTAATTTTTTTTTTTTTGTGCATTGTTCAGTAATCCTTCATATATCAGGGTAATATTTTTTTTCAAATTGTTTAAGTAGAGTAATGTACTTTCGAAGGGCACACATATATATTGATAATGCTGAGGTCAATTTGTTTTTTTTTTTGTGTAGGGTTGCATGGCTTGAGGTTAACGTATTAACGGTACTGTAGAGTCATGTGATCTGAGGTAAGGTAACTTGTAGGGTCATGTGGCTTGAGGTTAAGGTACTTAAGGTATTGTAGAGTCACGTGATCTGAGGTATGAACTGTATTATTAAATGGACTTCTGGTGACTTTGCATGAAGATTTTTGTTATATTGGATGCATTTGAATTGTTTAAACAGTTAACGTTTAATTTAATACATGTTAATTTTTCTTTTATTGTTCTTGTTAAATTATTTAAATACTATTTGATATATTGTAAGGGAAAGACCCTTGTTTTTTTTTTTTTTTTTTTTTTTTTTGTCATGTGTTGAGAAGAGGGTAAATTGATGACAAAATGTCATTTTTTTTATTAATTATCTCACCACATTTTATTCTGGCTATTTCTTAATCTTAATGGTTAAATATATGGATAAATTATGTTTTGTTTATTAAAAGAATTCTTTTTATTTTAAACACTATTCACTTGATAAAACCTGTTTAGTTTTATTTTCATTTTATTATATTTAAATTATATAGTAACTTTCAAGTTTAAAAGTTTATCTGAAATAATTTATTGATAAATAAAACAGCATGTTTAAAATCAGTTTTATAATCTGTAGTATCTTTACTTACTGATAGTTTCCTAAGAGTTCAGTTTTTTTTTCTTTTGTTTGCTTTTTCAAACGTTACTACCGTTAGACTTTCCACTAATGATGTTTTTCTTTTCCCAACAACACCTGTTTTGATGACGTTTTTCATCTCACTTCCGGTTATTATGAATGATCCAATTGTAGGTCAACATCTGTCAGTTATCTAACCAATCTAACAACATGTGCTTCCTATAAATAGTCTGAGGTTTGAGGAGAACTTTGCTCATTTTTAGTTTTTGTGTTCTTCCTTCCATCAGCACCTGCTGTTGTTTTTCTAAGCAGGGTGTGTAGAGGAAATGGCTGTTTATTCAAAGTAATTGGTTTCATCCCCCAGGTCATGGCTCAGGTGTTATATTTATTTAATAGAGGTAACAGATTTATTTTGTTTAGAATGGATTAAGTTGTAAATTATTGAATAGTTTTTTTAAAGGGTCTTTTCTAGTAATATGAAATATATTGATGAATTGGAAATGTTGAAATGTTTTTTTGTTAGAATAATATTCTGTTATTGTTTTTTTTAGTTTGAAAAATAAAGTTGGATTTTATTGTACTTATGAGTTCTTATTGAATTATTTATCATTGGGTATATTTTTTTTTAGCCAAATACTTTCAGCTTGTTTAAAAGCTTCCAGTTACTCTGCTAACATTTTTAATGTCATTTACTTATCAACTTACAACAGCTTCCACACTCATACTGCAAATAGGTTTGAAAATTTTAACTGTAGCAAATTTTCGCTCTGTGGCGACTAAGGCGCCGCAATATGTTTCAGGATTTGAAATAGACTTGTCCGCTCATCATGTAAATAACCTTTGAAAATTCTGATCGTGGCAAATCCGCAACCCGGTGGGGCCTACGGTCTCCCAATCTTCTCCCTATAAGTAATTTACTAATAATCAGAATTGGAGATATAGAATTATTAAAATGTCAAAGCGCCCTCTAGCGACAGAGATTTGCAATATGTACTCCTCAATTTCAGTTTAAAAGACTTTTAAAATGATATTTTACCTATGAAATTATGTAATTAGAAGCTGAGATACAAAGGTAATATTAGCATTGTTATAACAAATTTGTGTCTGATTTTTTTTCGTGGTTTTTCTTTGAAACTTGCGTGTTAAAAATCCTTAATACGAAATGTGAACGGAGTATCGGAATTCAAAAGCCTGCATCACAATTAGAATTGGAGATATTGTAATAAAGGTGTTCTGGCTTTTCTGTAGTTTTCTCTGAAACTCCCGTATGGAATTTAATGGCTTATATCAGTTTAAAAGCCCGTAATATTTCAAATGATGTGTATAAGTAATTTAAGCATAATTAGAATTCTACATATTGAATTATTAAAATATCAAAGTGCCCTCTGGCGACAGAGATTTGCAACATATACTCTTCAATTCCAATTCAAATAACTTTTTAAATGATATATTACTTATGAAATTATGTTAATTAGAAGCTGAGATAGAAAGCTAATATAATCATTTTTATAAAAAGATATGCGTTCGACTTATCCGGAACTTGCATAATTCCGGTCTATATAATGTTAAAAATCCTTAGTACGATATGTGAGCAGAAATTAGAATTCGAAACTCTGCAAAATATTAAAGAATAAAGGTGTTCTGGGTTTTCCGTGGTTTTCTCTCAAACTCCCGTTCCTTTTCTGCACCTTTGCTCCTTCCCCCCCTTTCCGTTCCTACTAATAATTTACACTCGAAACTATCCACAATCGATTTAACTTGCTTTAAAACTTAAATATACCAATTTCAAACGCTGTAACTATTTTTTTTTTTTTTTTGCCCCTTTTCCCCCTCCCTAGTAATTCTATTCTTTCAAAAATATTCACAATCGAATTATCAGGCATTAAAACCAAATGCTACAAAATTTCAATGGCATATCTCAATTCAAAGTACTGCAAAATATAAAAGAAAACTTAATCTTTTCCCAATAAAAATGTAATTTTTTTGTTTATTAATATATTTTCATGAAAATTGTACAGTAGCTTTATAATATGCTGTGTAATCCGAATATTAATTTAAATGTAACATAAATGAAAATTTGAAGAATTTTAAAATTTGCAATTTTTAATCCCACTTCAAGAACATGTGACATTAATGATTTCCAGATGTTTTGTTTCCATTCCAGACAGCGAAAAAAATTGTCTGCTGATAGAATGTTTTTTTTTTTATTTTTTTTTAAGCAATTAGATGTTGAATCCTAGTCATTTTTCGGTCGACATGGGTCGACATTTTAATTAATATCTTTGCAACTAATTAAAATTTTTAAATTCTGTTTTCACTATCCCCTCGGGAAGGCTTCTGAGCACCCGTATGTCAAATTTTATACTTCTGCGTTCAGCAGGGGCTGAACGTATAGATGCTCAGACAGACAGACAGACATCTTCTTTTATTATTATAGATTATTTTTCAAAAGTGCAAAGATACATCTTTATGATAATATGAATTATAGAGAGCTTTTTTTGAATGATGAAGGCTGTTTTGCAAAATTATTTTTAAGTGAATTTTTTTCGTTCTAGGAAGCAGTGTAGCTGTGTTATTGATCAGTCTTTTTTTTCGCATCCTCACTGCATTAGCAGTGACTTTTGGAGGAGGTTTCAACTTGAAAGAAAGAGTTTTCATAGCATTTGCTTGGTTGCCAAAAGCTACTGTGCAAGTGAGTTTGAATTAAATGCTTTTTTTCTTAAATGACATTGTTACTATTATTGTCATCGATGTTTTTTATGTATGTGCAATTTCTATTCTATCTAATGATAGGTAGTGAGTTAAAATTCATTTGCAAATTCACTCCTCGGTCCATTACTGCTTCAGCACGTATTGTCATAAGTTATAAATAAATGCACAAATTCTGCTCAATCCGATTGTACAAAGTGAGTTAAAAATCACTTGCATGATTTGACAACCATCGAAGGCCCACAGTCTACCTATGTCCGTACCCCATGTGTGCTATATCTTAAGCATGTATTATCATCCAATTCTATTTATGTTTAAAGTTTTAAGTCTAGCTTATCGGGAAGTTAGTTTAAAATTGATTTCAAAATTCTTACCAATCAGACAAACAAGCAGATAGACAAGAAAGTGAATTAATAAAAACGTGACAATAAAAAGAAATATTTTATCATTTACTTTCATAATTTATTAACGTAGAAAATGAAAAAAGAAATATCTTGGGCCAGCACAGTCTGAATAAAATATAATCTAGGCTCGGCCAGTCAACTGATCTTAAATACACAGAAAATAAATGAAGCCTGGGACCGACTTGGCTTGAGTTTAATGACAAAATATCAGCTGGATAACTGGTCTGTCCTCAAACTTCTAACCTGGGCCCGTGTATCTCTCTAATGCAAAATATACACACGTTTATAATGATAAAAAGAATGTAACACTTATAATCAGAAAGGAATGTAGGTATTTTAAGATTTAAAAAAAATTTCAGATGTTTTATCTGGCCTTCTTTGCTGCCGGGCCCCTGGGCAGTTGTCCCCTGTGTCGTCCCCCCCCCCCCCCCCTGAAACCGGCTCTGGTGGGGCTCATGAATTATTCAGGTTATATGCTTTGAGTTAATAATCTTTTACAGAATGAGTAGTGATTCAAATACACTGATGGAAAAAAAAATCCCAACACCAGGAAGGAGCTGTGCTAGATAAACGAAATTTGGTAGGCGTGTTTATACATCTGAAAGATGACGTCGATTCAAATTTCGAGCTACGCGCATAAGTGTGGCGCTAGTAGCCACACTATGAACATGCAAATGAGATTTGCTTTAAATAAGCGCTGTAAGGTTCGTGATCGTTATTTACAGTTGAGATTTGACGTAGTGGGTTAATGTTAGTCAAGGATGCCTCTAAGAAGACGAAGAAGCCATTATCAACAGCTCACTGAGTTTGAACGAGGTCATGTAGTAGGGCTACGAGAAGGTGGGTTTTCTTTCCGCGATATTGCAGAAAGACTTGGCAGGAATGTATCCACTGTGCATGAGTGTTGGCAGCAGTGGTCAAGGGAAGGTACTGCCGCAAGAATACCGGGTTCCGGGCGGCCACGTGGCACTACTGAGAGGGAAGACTGCCGTGTTCGGCGTATGGCTGTGACTAATCGTACTGTGTCTGCAGCTGAAATTCGAGCTGCAGTTGGCACCACAGTGACACAACGAACTGTTACAAATCGGTTACTTCAAGGACAGCTCCGAGCCAGATGCCCTGTAGAGTGCATTCCACTGACTCCAAACCACTGCCGTTTGCGACATGAGTGGTGTCAAGCTAGAGCTCATTGGAGGACGGAGTGGAGATCTGTTGTGTTTTCTGATGAAAGCCGGTTCTGCCTTGGTCGCAGTGATAGCCGTGTGTTGGTTAGAAGGAGGCCAGGTGAATGCCTGCTAGCGACCTGTCTGCGGCCTCGACACACAGGGCCTACTCCTGGAGTTATGGTTTGGGGAACAATTTCGTATGACAGCAGGAGCACTCTCGTGGTTATCCCACGCACCCTGACTGCAAATTTGTACGTCAGTCTAGTGATACAACCTGTTGTGCTGCCAGTCATGAACAGCATTCAAGGGGGTGTTTTACAACAGGATAACGCTCACCCTCATACCGCTGTTGTAACCCAACATGCTCTACAGAGTGTCAACATATTGCTTTGGCCTGCTAGATCACCAGGTCTTTCTCCAATCGAGCACGTATGGGACATCATTCAACGACAACTCCAGCGTCATCCACAACCAGCATTAACCGTCCCTGCATTGGCCGCCCAAGTGCAACAGGCATGGAACTCCATCCCACAAACTGATATCCGACACCTGTACGACACAATGCATGCACGTTTGCATGCTTGCATTCAAAATTCTGGCGGTTACACCAGTTACTAATGTACCAACATTTCACATTTGAAATGGCTCTTCTCGCCAATGGCTCTACCTGTGATTTTGAAACTTTAATCAATTAAATATGTTACCTAGACAAATGTATTGCTGAAATTTCATTACTGTACAATAATTTTTTCTTAGTGTTGGGATTTGTTTTTCCATCAGTGTAAAATAAAACTAGTATGTTGTGGCCACCACAAGACTTTCTTCTATATTTTCCTATACATATTCAATCAGTAACAATATTAAAAAAAAAAAAAATAATAATAATAAGATTTTTTTTTTTTTTTTTTTTTTTTGTTAAAAGTAAAAAAAATCGATAACTTTGTTTAAATTATCACAGATTTATAGTTCAACCATTCGTTTTAAAGGTATTGACGAGATCTTTCGAAAGATACCCATCTTGAAAATTTATCCCCCCCTCAAATTTAGAAAAAATATGATCACAGCGCCACCTGTTGATCTATTGATCCCCAAATGTAATCAGCACCACTTTATGTCGGGGATCAACTAAATACCAAGTTTGGTTAAATTTCGTTTAAAAAAAAAAAAAAAACGATAACTTTGTTTTAAATTGTCACAGATTTATAGTTCAACCATTTGTTTTAAAGGTATTGACGAGACCTTTCAAAAGATACCCATCTTGAAACTTTGCCCCCCGGTGAGGGGGAACCGATGCCCCCACATGCACAAAAATTTTTTCCGAGTTAACCACTACTATTATCAACCTGATCTTTCGAAAGATACCCATTGTGAAAATTTCCCCCCCCTGGGGGGTATTTCCCCCTTAGGAAGTGATGCCCCCCATGCAGAAAATTTTTTTTCCTAGTTACATACTACTATTATCAATAATTCATATTAATTTTACAATCACAAGTTTAAAACAACTCTTATTATGCACATTTATACGAATTTTTGTCCTATGCTGCCATGTTAAAAATTTAGATAAAATGCTATCACAGCGCCACCTGTTGAGCTATTGATCCCAAACATAATCAGCACCAGTTTATGTCGGGGACCAACTAAATACCAAGTTTGGTTAAATTTCGTTTAAAAAAAAAAAAAAAAAAAAAAATTGCGTTTTTTTTTTTTTTTTTTTTTTTTTTTTTTTTTTTTTGTTAAAAGTAAAAAAAATCGATAACTTTGTTTTAAATTATCACAGATTTATGGTTCAACCATTCGTTTTAAAAGTATTGACGAGACCTTTCAAAAGATACCCATCTTGAAACTTTGCCCCCCCCCCCCCGGTGAGGGGGAACCGATGCCCCCACATGCACAAAAATTTTTTCCTAGTTAACTACTACTATTATCAACCTGATCTTTCGAAAGATACCCATTGTGAAAATTTGAAAATTTACCCCCCCCCTGGGGGGGTATTTCCCCCTTAGGGGGGAAGCGATGCCCCCCCATGCAGAAAATTTTTTTCCTAGTTACATACTACTATTATCAATAATTCATATTAATTTTACAATCACAAGTTTAAAACAACTCTTATTATGCACATTTATACGAATTTTTGTCTTATGCTGCCATGTTAAAAATTTAGATAAAATGCTATCACAGCGCCACCTGTTGAGTTATTGATCCCCAAACATAATCACCACCAGTTTATGTCGGGGACCAACTAAATACCAAGTTTGGTTAAATTTCGTTAAAAAAAAAAAAAAAAAAAAATTTTTTTGTTAAAAGTAAAAAAAATTGATAACTTTGTTTTAAATTATCACAGATTTATGGTTCAACCATTCGCTTTAAAGGTATTGACGAGACCTTTCAAAAGATACCCATCTTGAAACTTTGCCCCCCCCCCCCCCCCCCCCCCCGTTGAGGGGGAACCGATGCCCCCACATGCACAAAAAATTTTTCCCAGTTAACTATTACTATTATCAACGAGACCTTTCGAAAGATACCCATCTTGAAAGTTTACTTCCCCGGGGGGGGGGGGGGGGGACTGATGCCCCCACATGCACAAAATTTTTTTCCAAGTTAACTACTACTATTATCAATAATTCATATTAATTTTACAATCACAAGTTTAAAATAACTCTCATTATGCCCATTTATACGGAATTTTGTCCTATGCTGCCATGTTAAAAATTTTCATAAAATGCGATCACAGCGCCACCTGTTGAGCTATTGATCCCCAAATCTAATCAGCACCAGTTCATGTCAGGGTGCAACTAAATACCAAGTTTGGTTAAATTTCATTCATTGGTTCGTGAGATACAGCGTCCACAAAAAAATGATACAGATAGACAGACACACAGACATACAGACAGACATTTTCTATAAACTATCAATTCGTGTTCAGGAGACCCCAAAACGTGTAGATCCGTCAAAAAACGGAGGTCGAAAATTTTCGCGAGTCCAATACTTTCTCTATATTACATATAGAAGAAAGTAAAAAGCAACAAACACTATGAACGAAGCAAGCGAAATGCATCCGTGAGTACCATCGCTTAGAGTGACGTCATCATATCAGTGTCCAGGCCCTATTAACAACTTATTTTCTCTTCTTTGCGGCGACCCTGGTCTGGCCTAGATTGTTACCATGAGCGTTGGGTCAGGTCCGTGCAGATCTGTAGTATGTGTTCGGAAGAAGAAAGATGTGGAGGGAGTACCGAGTGACTGCTGCCAAGATTTATGAGGAGACGCATTAGCAACGATAACTAAAATTCCAGTGCAGCCCAAGAACAATGTATTCCGATCTTGTTTAAGCGATATGTAGACAAATTACAACACTTTCTTATCATTCCTAAAATGTTATTGATAAATATTTTTAACTTTTATAAAATAATAATAATATAACACATTTTCTCTTTTTCAAGAGCCAGGTGTGAGGCCCTGTGCAATTACACCTATCGCACACCTCTAAGGACGGCTCTGTTTAGGAGAGTAATATGTCAAATGTGACCATGATTATGAAAATATGTTTCTTTTGTTGCATTTACTAATTTGTTTACTTTTTTAGGCAGCTGTAGGGCCCCAGGCTTTAGATTATGTCCTGACTAACAATAAAGGTCCAGAAATGGAAGAATATGCCAAACAAGTAAGTTTTATTCAATTTTGCATAAAAATGGAAACAAAAATAAAATTTAATTTTAGAAAAGAAAAACTATGTTGCTCCAGTAACAGTTATGTTTAGTTTTCTTTTCTTCTCTTGTTTTAGTTTTTTGGTTGTGTCGTGAATTTGAAATGAAATTTTATATATTAATTCCTAGATCCATTTCTTTTCCCAAAATCGTATTACATCGATATTAGATTTAAAGACTGTGGCATCTCATGCGATTGCTTTATAGGGGGCTGGATGTATAAGTATTATTTTAGAAAGAAGCAAAAGGGAATGAACTGTTTGAGACATCACACAGAACAAGAAGCAAACAGGACATATCGAGGATTTGAAATTTTATAGGGTTGGATTTTCATTGCAAGAATAATTATTGGAAGATTTATTTTATAAAGGGCGCTGGAAAGTAATGTCATTTATTACAATAAATTCTAACAATTTACATTTCAATATATTATTTTATTACAATAAATTTATTTTTTTTATAATTAATCAATTATATAATCACCCTCATTATCAACAACCTTCAAGCATCTAGTGTGCAAACTTTCAATGCTAGATCGATAAAAATAAATTTATTTTTGAGGAAAGTCTCTAAAGATGGTATTTTGGACATCATCCAAACATTAAATTTTTTTGCCACTTGGAAAACACTATAAAGGTCAAAATGAATGGAAATCTGATGGCACAATGTTGGGCGAGTATGGTAGGTGTGGCAATTACTCCCCACCCCAATTCATTATTATTATTATTTTTTTTTTTTTTCAGGGTTCATCTTGCACATTGCAGTCTTGTATCATCATGTTTCAGGATAACACCTTTTCTGCTGACAGTTGCTGAGTACTTTCCAATTAAAGATTGATTTAATTGATCCAATTGTTAACAGTAAAGGTTTGCATTCACAGTTTGTCCAGATTTCAAAACTTCAAAATGTGCTACCCTGCGAATACTCCACCCAACACACAAAAGTGGTGTAAACCTGGCTTAGCTGTACTTTGTGGCGAGTCATTCGAAGAGAGCCACAGCCTTTTGTATTTGAATTATCATAAAGGACCTCCAGTCAGTGTTGGGCATAATTGATTAAAAAGTAATTGAATTACAATTAAATTACATTTTTTTTTTTTTTTTTTGGTCAATCGATTAACAAGTAATTGATTACAAATAAATTGAATAAGTAATTCAATTTATTTGTAATCAATTATTTGTTAATTTATTGACAGTAAAATAATTATAATAGTAATTTAATTGCAATTCAATTACTTTTTAATCAATTATGCCCAACGCTGTCTCCAGTGATCAAGTGATCAAAACATGGCTTTGTATTGTGCCGCTGAAGCAATAAGTTCCATGTGCTCTATCAGTTAGTTTTGTTTCCTTCGGAAGATTATTTGAACCCAAACACTTGCTCTGCTTACTTTTTCAATTTGCTGCAAATGTTCTTGGGTGGTAAGCCACACTTTTTTAAGAGTGTTTGACAAGGATTTGCTTCCACTTCCGCCCTTAACTTGTTGTCTAAAGTTGCTTGTCTTCCTGATTGCCATGAGTCAGAAAGATCAAAATTATCAAATTTGAACTTAGAAAAGCACTTTCAGCATTTACAAGTGTTTAATCCATTTGAATAAACATCTCAAGTGATTTTTGTAGCAACTGTTGCATTACTACCCTTTTAAAACTCAAAAAGCATACAATGCCAAATATGTATTTCTTCTTTTACTTGGCCGGCCATTGCACTATAAATTGGGAGTAAAAGAAAAAACAAAAGGCTTTAATAGAGATGGGAATGGTCCGGAAAAAAAAACAGTTTTCCGAAGGGGTTTATTTCCACCCGGAAAAATGAAAAATTTTGAAATTTCTACCATAAAATAACGTATTTAGAAATTTATAATATTTACATTCTGATGCTTTTTTCTTGAAATATTTTTCCATGTTCAGTATCTTACATGAAAATACTGATTCTGTTGTTGTTGTTTTTGTGTCATGGATTTTCAGATGACATCAAAGGTCTGGACGATACAAATTCTGATAATGTTCATATTGCAAAAATAAAGTTTTAAAATGGTAATCCTGAAATATTTAAGTACTGGCAAACCCATGCGAAAATTTTGCATTTTATTTCTTTTCTTATTTACCTTTAAAATTTCAAGCTCATAAATATTATGTGAATTTCACTACTTAATTAAAATTTTAATTCATCAGTCGTCCAAATTATTATTAGAACCAAATTAATGTTGTGCAGTAGGGAAACTAAAATCATACAAAGAAAGGTTTCGAAATAAAATTCATAATTGACAACCTACTTTTTATACTTCCGCAAGGCAGTACTGTTTTAGTATAGGACCCCCACGAATGACTTTCAAATTTTTGTCACCGTTTTGGTGGTGATTTTTTATTTATTAAATTGGGCATAATTAAAAAAAAAAAAAAAAAAAAAAAAAAAAAACTGATTCCTATTTTGATTATACTTTTTATATTTAAAATGACGCAAAGATTCCTAAGATTCAACTTTTAAAAGTTCACTTTTCCATAAAATATTCTTATCAGACTGTTGTGACTGTGGTGGCGAGTAGCCGCGTATTGTTGAAGATAATGATGAACTTTTATAAACATTTAATTAACATTTAGCACCATACATTACTTTATATACATATCTACAAATTTTAAAGAATATTTTGATGTATTTTGGTAGTCAATAATATTGTTCATGGAAATAGTCAAATCAGTGTAATAGAATAGAATAAGTTTTTATCGATGTTGCCAGATTCCTTTTTGGAAAGTACAAAACTCGGAAGAAATAGAAATAAGTAACCAAGGAGGATACAATAATTCTTCCCCACTTGAAAACATACAGCGCCGAGTCAACCCTTAAGATAAAATATAATCTTGTAGGTATGCTGGTTGACGCCTCGTTCTAGTAGATCTTCGTTCAGGTGGTGAAGGAATCTGTGGTTGATCTGTGGCTGGATATCTGTTCAGCTCATTTCCTTGAGGATTGATAACTTGATAAATAAGTAGGGTCATGATTTGTGTTATGGGAGGATTTCTGGTGTGGAATTGATGGCGATGCTATATTTCCCCTTTGAACATCTGATTTCTGTAGTTGATTAATGTGTCTCTTAATTTCCCTGCCTTCATCTAATTTAACTATATAGTGAATATGTCCAAGTTTTCTAGTTATAACTCCTAGTTTCCATATGGTTTTATTGTTAATAAAGAATTTTGCTCTTACTCTCTCCCCCACATAGATTTTTCGAGTGTGAGGGCTAATCTTCTGTTCAGATTTCTTTTTGTGGTATAGAAACAGTGTGTCAAGTTTAATACAAATTAGGCGATTTAGATACATTTCTGCTAGTGACTTTCCATTTGCTAAAGGCATTGCTCGATATCAAAAAAGAATCTTTTGAAGTTTTAAGTGGATGGGAAGATTTTCTGTAGCCATTGATTTTAGTCAATCTTTCAGTGTTTGCACATTATGTTCCGCAAGGCCATTGGTCGCTGGGTATCCTGGTGTGATAAATTTTTGCTTTATTCCATTCATACAACAGAAATTTTTAAATGTTTCATTTGTGAAAATTGAAGCGTTATCAAAAACCATAATTAGAAGATATCCATGCATTGAAAAAATTTCGTAAAGTAATTTCATGGTAATTTCAGCATTTGGAGCTTTCTGTGAGACTTTTATTTCTACTCAACGTGATTTTGCATCCACAATGAGTAGGTAATAAAATCCCTGGAAAGGACCTGCATAATCGATATGAATTCTATCCCAATTATTAATTGGTAAATCCCAGTGGTGAAGGGGTGCCTTCGCAGGATTATGTCTCACTGAAGCAAGATTTTACTAAGTTTTCTATGTCCTTGTCGATATTCTTCTATATACAATAGCGTCAAGCTAACTGTTTCCTTTTTGTTATTCCAATATGCGTGGAATGTAATTCTTTTAGGACTTCAGGCTGTAGTTTTCTCGGTATTACAATGCGTTTACTCTTAAATAAAATTCCATTATCCAAAATGTAGTCACTGTTGATGGAGCTTGATTGAAGTTCTTGTTTGATCTGTGACAACTCCTGATCGATTTCTGTTTCTCGAATGATAGTATCTGCAGTTAGACTTTCAGTTGATATTTCAAAAATATTGGATGCACATATTTAGTGAACTTCGTCGTTTATATATGTGTCTGTCGATGCGTAAATCTGGTTGACAGGAGATCTAGATAAACAATCTACATTTTGATTTTCTAGTCCTTTCCTAAATTTGACAGTGTAATCAAATCCAGCTAAATAAGAAGCATAGTGCAACAGTCAAGCTGATGTCATTTTTGGAAGACTTGCTTTTCTATGAAATATCCTGGATGAGGGCTGGTTATCAGTGATTAGGACGAAATGTCTACCATAAAGATAATTGAAAAAGTGAGAAAATCCAAATACGATTGCTAAAGCTTCTCAGTCAAGTTGACAGTAATTTCTTTCAGCTTCTGTTAAGGAATGGGAAGCGAAAGCGATTGGCTTTTCTACATCATCGATGGTATGTGATAAGACAGCAGCAACTCCGAGTGGACTAGCATCTCGCCAGTGTAACAGGTAATTCAGGATTGAAAGGTACTAACACTCTGTCACTGGATATCTCTTCTTTAAGCTCAATGAAAGCCTGCTCCCTTTCTTTATTCCAGCAAAATTTCTGATGTTCCTGCAGAAGCTTGCGTAAAGGGTAAGTAATGGTCGAAACGTTTGGTATGAATCAAGAATAGTAAGTTACCATACCTAAAAATTGGCGCAGTTCTTGAACATTCTTTGGTCGTGGCATGCGTGTTATAGCTTCAACTTTTGTAGGTGATTGTGATATTTTATTGTTTTCTATTACATGACCTAATAATTCAATTTTTGTTTGAAAAAATTCACATTTCTTGCTAGTCACATGTAAATCGTAGTCACGTAATCTTTCTAGACATGCAAGGAGGTTCTTTGAGCATTCTTCTTTGGTTTTACCATGAATGACAATATCATCAAAATAAGCGATGGTTTTTGGTAAACCCTTCAGGATTTGATCAATTACCCGGTTAAATTCAGCAGGTGCAGTTTTAATTCCAAAGCTTAACCTATTCATCCTGTATGTCCCTCGATGTGTCGAAATAGTTTGGATAATGCTGCTCTCATCATCAGTTTTTAAGACTTTAAACAAATCTAACTTTCAGAAATACTTCAAATTCCTAAGACTGTTTAATACTTCACCGATTTTTTTTATTGGATAATTTGCATTCATCAGTAGATTGTTAACTTCAACTTTATAGTCAACACAGAGTCGAACTGTTCCATCCGCTTCAGGAATTACAACCAATGGTGATCCCCAATCACTTGTAATTGATTTAGATATTATTCCAGCTGCTTCGAGATCATCAAGTTCTTTTTCAACTTTTTCTTGTAAAGCATAGGGTACATTTCGTTCAGGAGTGTAACTAGGCTTTGCTCTATCACGTAACTTCAGTTTGATTTAAAAATTCGGTACACAACCAACCTTTTGTTCGAACAAGATTTATAATCTCAGAGACATCATTGATTGCAGCGATTTTATTTCCTATTCTATTTTGTCGGTTGCTTTCTGTATCGATTTCATGTAGATTGATTTTTAAATGTCTAATCCATACTCTGCCTGAAAGAGGATCATACCCATCAGGAACGACATATAAATCTTCATTAGATATACACCCTTTATATTCAACCTTCACTTGCACTTTCCCTAAGGGCACAAAAACATTTTCAGTATATGATCTAAAAACAATATTTGTTGGTTCAAACTGTTCCTTGAGACCTAACCTTTTAAATTGACTTTCTGGTATGAGAGTTTATTCTGCTCCTGTGTCGACTTCAAATTTTTGATAGCGATTTTCGATTTTTACTGTAGTAAAATATTTCTTAGCCTCAGGGACAGAATCTGAGATATGTTTGTCGTAAATATCAACAATCGTGTTTATGTTATTATTTTCATATGTTTCCATTTGATTAAGTGGTATTCTTGGGCTATTTGATCTTTTATCATTAAATAATGTCTTGATACAGAATCTTTGTATATGTCCAGTTGATTTTACACGACTTACACTTCAAATTATTTGGATTATTGCGACAGTCCTTTGATAAATGGTTGTTTTTGGCACAGCGTAGGCACAAATTATTTATGCCAAGTCTTTCAAAATCGATTTGATTTTGTTTGGATTTCATGCGCTGATGTGAAACTGCTTCTTTTTTCTTTATGTTTTGAGTGTTAAAGGATGTTTTCACGTATTTTGATTGCCTATTACTTTTGGCGACTTTATTGATATCCTCTAAGATATATGTACTGGTATTTAAAGTTTTTGATAACTCACGACTGTCAATTTTTGAAGCTTCAAGTGCAATGGCTTTATCAACAATATCGTTGAAATTTTTTAATTCTGATTGCAAGAGTTGCTCTTTGATCAAACTATCTTTAATGCCACGAATAAATTGTGCTCTAAGGAAAATATCAGCAACAGATACCTTTTCACTGCATTTACAGTCAACAGTAAATTCGCATTCGGAAATATCACGCCGTAATTCTGCCACATATTCGGAAATAGAACTGTCCTGTTTTTGATAAGTTGACAAAAAGTAATGTTGTGAAACTAAAGGATTTTTTTTTGGTATTAAATGATTTTCTAACACTTTAAGTAGTTCATCATATTCTAATTCACTGGGAGCCTTTGGCGCAATAACAGCCGCCAAGATATTGTAATTTGATGCTCCTGTAGAATTTAACAAAATTTGTGCTCTTTTATATTTATCATGAAAAATATCTTTCATCATAAAATAATTTTCAAAACGTTGACGATAATATTTAAAATTTTCTTTCTTATTATCAGAACATTCAAAAGAAGGAAATATGGGAAATGTTAACAACTGGAATCTTTGTTGAGTTAGTATTACTGCCATCATTAGCCATTTCAGATTTGTCTCTTGACAACAACTGTTCAATAAGCATTTGTTGGGCCCGATTTACAGTATCAAGCAATTTCTGAAATTGTTCTGGATCCATTATGTATTTAAAATGTAAATTATAACTTTTTTCAATAAATAATTATATTGTATATAAAAATTATTAAGTTGAATTGAAAAATGAAGCAACTTTACCTCGTCGCCAAAACTGTTGTGACTGTGGTGGCGTGTAGCCGCATATTGATGAAGATAATGATGAACTATTATAAACATTTAATTAACATTTAGCACCATACATTACTTTATATACATATCTACAAATTTTAAAGAACATTTTGATGTATTTTGATAGTCAATAATATTGTTCATGGAAATAGTCAAATCCATATAAATAGAATAGAATAAGTTTTTATCCATGTTGCCAGATTCCTTTTTGGAAAGTACAAAACTCGGGAGAAATAGAAATAAGTAACCAAGGAGGATACAATATAGACAAATGTCATCATTTTTTCTTATTAGATCATTGAGCTGAGTCCGTGTGCGCAAATATCGTCCTTTTATAAATATTATTTTTTATCCTCGTGCATTTTATTAATTACATCACTATCATATTGTTTCCACAAAAGTTAATCATATTGGAACACATTAGAGAAATATTATATAGATTATAATGACCTCCCTCCCATCACATTCATGTTAAATTACTTATTCTTTTCAAGTTCCTTTACGCTTATTTTTTTTCTTGAATATGTATCCTTAGACTTCTCTAACTATTAGGTCGTTGCAAAAATTAGTGTGGACGCAGATCATTTTATTGCCTCCAAAAACGAGAGCTTCTATCGCCGTGGTATAAATTTGTTACCCGAAAAATGGGCAACGGTTGTAGAAAGTAATGGAGAGTATTTTGATTAAAAATTGTCATTTGATTTGATGTATTTTTATGAAATGAAGCAATAAAAAACCGCACAAACTTTTGCAACGACCTAATATATTATTTTAACTAGCTAGCTTTCCCCGCTTCACTGGACACTATACTTAAATGAGTTGTCAAAATCACATATCATTATTAATAACCTAAGTTAAAGTTCCCTGTGTGTTCTTTACATGTTTTTCCCGCTCGCAGCGTCAGGAATCTGGGTTTCCACTACCTTTGGCAGAACTTACCTGCTTCTTACCTCCCTTTCCCTAGCGGGTATGTCCAAAATTTTGCAAAATCCCACCTAAGTACACTTAATCAAGATCCACACACCAAAATTCGACATTCTAAGATAGTTTAAGGCGAATTTAAGCAGGAAAAGGTGCTTTTACACATCTTCATTGCCCCCGACCCCCCAGGGGGTTTAGGGGGGGATTTCGTAAAATCCTGTTACAATAAGTGTTGGATACATATAAACAACTTAAGTGACTGCAGATCCCATAGATTTCCCAAGACAAATTTAGTGCTAAAAGGAGGATCTCGAATTTGCCCCCTCGTAACCCCCCAAAACACAAATGGACAACCAATGCAAAATCATCTCTTAAGTAGCATCATAATTGTTTATATTTATATTGCAATGCTATAATTAAGGTGATATTATGTGTCTTTGACATTTAAACTAATATTCAGGCTAATAAAGTACAGTAAACTAATATCCAGTCAAATGATTTTTTCAAATAATATCTTTGGTTGAACTAGTAATATAATACTGCATTAATATGTTCTAATGCAATTACAGCATTATTTATTCTTTTACATGAAATAATGCCCATCTCTATTTACCACCATGAAAATGTTAACGTTTTTATAAGTTTCATGAGTGTACAAGGTAATCATCGGATGCACACTTTAGATTTTCTTTTTCTGAATTTTAAATTATATTTTCATTGTTAGTTATCTGGTATCAAAAAACATTTAATGGAGAAAAAGAAAAAGTTACTTGTAAATCATCATGTATACAAAAGTTTCATTTATATTTAAAAAAAAAAAAAAAAAAAAAAAAAATAGAAGTTTTTGTTTATATTTTTAACTAGCATTTCTCATAAATTATGATTTGTGAAAGTGAAGATAATGTAAAGCATTCTGGTTTTTTTGGTTCTGCAATCTCTTGACAGTGAATTGAAAGGAAAAAGCTAAGAATATATTATATTGTATTCTGCACTCTTGAGAATCGATCGGGGATCATTTTTACATTGAAAATCGTTGTTATAGGTCATGATGTTAAATTTCTTGTTTCAGAGTTGTACTTTGTTTCAAACAGAATCTGATCATGTACATAAACTACTCAATTTGTTGATTTTAACTGATCAATATTGTTTTGAAAGGTTCTTGCAATAGCTGTGCTCTCCATTATGATGACGGCACCTGTTGGAGCCATTTTCATTGCCCTCTTAGGTCCAGTGTTTCTGTCTCATGATGTGGATGATGCTGAAGAACCAGCAGAAAATATGCATTTGGAGGTTCAAGATGATTCAAAAGTAAGTGAAATATTAATTTTATTGAAAGTTGCTCTATATTACAAATTAAGAATATCTCAATTTATGTAACAATAATATTAAGTACAGAAGTAAGTTTTCATAAAAATAGGATACTTAATGCTTCATCTCACCGACTATTTTTATGATACAATAATGAGAGATAACAATGAAGGTCTATTTAAAATTCAATTGAGTCTCCTGTTAAAATATTGAAATTCAAATAATGAAATGTATTATAATGTAATAATTTAATGATTTATGTAAAAAAAAAAAATGGATGTAATACATAAAATATGAATAAAAGTGGCTGTAATTAACTTGTTAACAAAATAATACCACAAAGACCACGTACAATTTTCCTAAGAACTTTCGGCCAAACACCTTCATGGTCATGATCATAGGTGAATGACATCTGTTTGAGAGCCTCAGCATGCAGCGCCATCTTTCGTCCATCTCGGCTTCGGTTGTGTTACAGGTGTTTTCACGGGTAAGGATCTCCACTGCTTCCCTTTTTATTGCGTAATAGTGGCTATTATAATTAGAGAGTTTTTTTATATTATCGATATTAATATTTTCATTTTGGTGAACCTGGGCAAGGGCAGTTGTATTTTAATTAAATTTAATGTCGTTGAATTGTTCCTTAATCCTATCCTTTAATTTGCATTTACCCAGACAACACAAATTCGTCCAGATTAAGTCAAAATACGTAATCTGGATGTATAGACATGTCCATATTACAGCCAGATTCAGTCTATATTTCATCAGATTTTGTAGATATTAAGTAGAAATGTCCTCACCTGTTACGTCATAAGTACGTCTTTTAGCTGAAAAAAATAACGTAAAATAGATGTATAGTGAACATAATATAGACATGTCCATATTACAGCCAGATTCAGTCTATATTTCATCAGATTTTGTAGATATTATGTTGAAATGTCCCCACCTTTTACGTAATAAATACGTCTTTTAGCTGAACAAAATAACGTAAAATGGACATATGTGAACATAATATAAACATGTCCATTTTCATTCACATTACATCCAAAAATTACCCATGTTATTTTTAGATTTATGCAAACATAGACGCTGGCAGAATGAAATCCTTAGTGAGTGCAATGTTTTTTTTTTTTTTTTTAACTTAATACTAGTGTCATATGTCCGTCTAAGCAAATTAAATCTACATAAAGGGTTTTTTGTGAAATCCACAGAAAGAGTTCAAAAAATTATTTTAAAACTGTAGATTATTTTATATATATAATTCAATAATTAAAAAGCTTTAAAATATTTTTAAAGTTATCTGGAGTATGGCACAAAGAGAAAAAAAAACTTCCCCTGTGATTTATTTTTTCACACAAAATATTTTATATTTTTAAATTTCATTCATTGCCAGCACCCATGTATGTAAATCAGTTTTTTATGGAATCTAGCTTTCAAACTTAGGTCCTTTGGCCCAATGAACTATTATTCCACTAAGTGATGTCCTCATTCAATATTTGACTTGCCTTCATACTCCTATGAAATAGATTTCATATTTTCTTTATGTGAATAGATGCAGAATTACAAGTGATCTTTTTTTAAAAAATATAATCACATTATGATGGTATAGAAAAGTTTAAAGTTGTTCACTCCTTTTGTGATTTTCCCATCTCTAGTCACCAAATCCCATGCAAGTTATGGCGAAATTTGTTTATAGAATTATTTTTTACCAAATTGAAATTTTTAAATTTTGTTTTCACATTCAGAAAATCCACAACTGTTAAATCAGTACTCGTTCCCCAAAATTGATTTTTTAAAATTTTAAAGTTTTATTTTACGGCTAAAAAATGAGGAAAATGTATTTAGTGAAACGCATTTTTGAACTCAAAATTCAAATTTTAAAAAAGTAAATTTTTAGAAAGGGAGTACTAATTTAATGGTTGTGTATTTTTAGAATGTGAAAATGGAATTTAGAAATAATAATTAGGTAATGTGCAATTCTATAAACAATTTTACCCATAGAATAACAGGGGCTTTGGGTGACCTTGACGGTCTGTGATCCCTTGAGTCATAACTTTGTTTATATACTTTACACAATAATTAAATAAAGGCCAAACAAATTTTTACAAGAATGAAAAATAACTAGATGAAGTTGTGCTTGTGCCCCAAGCTTTAATACTGGCCTGCTCACTTTTTACTCTTGTTCAGCAAAAATCGACATAAGTTACATATGAAATTATTCATTACTTAATTTTTAATAATGAAGTTAACAGAACAGATGGTAGAGCATTAGCTTTTTTTTTTTTTTTTTTTTTTTTTTTTAAAGCTCTGGTTTGAACACAGGCCAGGTCATTTTTGTAAAAATTAATGAGGCTTTTCCTTTAAAAATGTTTTTTAAAAAATTTACGCTTTGTAATATTCTTTTAACAAAGTACATGAGGCACTTTTTTAATTTTCTACATTTAATATGTTCCACAGCTTTTTCATGGGAAAATGCGAAACGCTTGCTAGTTTATATGTATTAATTCATATTCCAATTAAGAGTTTTCTGTACATATATTTAATCTATGTGAATGAATAAACAATTACATTTTACTGAAAAAAAAAAAAAAATCATCATTTAACCTTCTATTTTCATTCCACAACGTACCTGAAAATTTTTTTGCGCTCTGCAAACCAATCATAAGCAATACGTTTTTTTGCATCTAAATAATGTTACTTTCATTGTATTGTACAGTATGGAAATATATTAAAATATGCTTTAAACCACACTGTATTCAAATTCTTTTCAGAGTCCCTATATTAATCTTTCATGCATAAATATTTAAAATAAAATATTTTTTTTTATTTTTTTGAGACATTAATTCTCTCTTGATATACGAAAAAAGCAAGCTTAAAGCTGTAAAATAATTTCTTGAACTTCATAAGTAAATCCAAATAAAATATTTTAATCAAATTTGTTTGAATTAACCTGGCAGGAAAAATCTTCATTGTTTTATAAAGTATCTTGAAATTAAATAGAACTATACCTTTTTGTATAGTGTACTTTGTATAGTGTATAGTACCTTTTGTATAGTGTATATAATTACTTGAACACCCTATTATTTTTTGTTTTATTATTTAACGACATTTCTTATTTTATCTACACAACCGTTAATTACATAATGTTTTAAAAGTACAGCAGAGTCACTCCAGATTTTTCATTTTTTAATAAACATGTACTTATTAAAAATCAGAAAATAAATAATAGTGCATCACTGCATGAATAGGTTTTGTATAAAGTCTTGTATTGTTGCCTTTATCTTACTTTTTAATTTATACCAAGAGTTTTAACACTCTGTTTAAAAATATTGCATATCTCATTTTTTATAGAATGAAGATAAATGCATGAATTTAAGCTTATTCTTGCATTCATCCTTATATAGTGCATTAATTTATTTTATTCCAGTAAAAGCCAAGCAAATTATTCTTACTTCTTATTACCAACCAAAGTTTTAATAAATTATTCATGACCAGTTATTGCATTTTCAAGTATAAAAGACTGCCATTTAACAGCCACAATAATTTCTTGAAAGTGTTTTGTAAAGAAATCAACAGTTAAATGAATAAACTCTTTTTCAGTATATCGTAGTGAGAGAGTTACAATTTCACAGAAATTATCCAACAATATATATATGTTTATTTATAAATTCCAATCCATATAGTCGGCAGCAAAATTATTGAAGCACTAGCAATAATTCCTATTTAAAAGATAAGCACTTAATACTGTTTTGTTACGTAAATATTTGTCGAGTCATGATCTTAGTCTTATGCTGCTTATAAAAAAGTAAGTTGATGATAAAAATTAGCGATCAAACTAAAAAATATAAATAAAAAATGTGGACAACAACAACAAATTTGGAAATACTGAACTGTTTTGCACAAAAGTTGGACAGTGAATTTATTTTGGATTAATAAAGTGAGCAACTCGCTCTGTCATTTTATTTCCAGGTAAAGGCCACTTAAAGTCAGGCTGCTAGTTGAAAATTTGTTATGACAATAACTAGAGTTGCACCGAATATTCAGTTCGAGTGAATATCTTGATATTCGACAACCGAATAGTCGAGGTCGAGTTAAATTTTAAATTAAATTAGAATATTGAAATTGGTAAAAATATTTATCATATAAAATTAAACTGTTTTCCTTTTTTTTTTTTTTTTTTCTTTAATTATTATTCATCAATATTATGATATTAAATAAGTAAAAAATGCCAGTCTAATAAAATTTCTAATCTAAATAAAAAATAGTCTGCATTAAAATGTAATATATTCAGACATGATACAAGCTTACAGAAAAAAAGGCTGAACTTTTCACGACCCCCCCCCCCCTTCCCTCTCAAAAGTGGTATCATGCAACTAACAGAGTATAAATTTTTCAATAATAAAAATAATGTTATACCTGATTGCATACATGTACACACAATAATAAACAAAATCAGAACAATAAATCTTACATTAAATATCATATTAATTATAATTAAAATAGTTGTAAGTGCTTAAAAAACAGACAAAATTATTACATATACTTGAAAATAAGTTTACTCTATAGAAGCATTGCTTGCTGGGGCAATTGATTAACAAAATAATGTAGTTCAGGTTCATTAGGAAAATGCAGTTAAAGTGCTATTTCTTTTTCATTTTCGCCAAGTTCGAATTTAACATTTCTTGAAAGCCAATCACATAGAAATTGCTAATATATTGCACAAATTCAGGCTGATCCCCCCCCCCCCTACCCCTACACATGTCCAAAAAGTTTTAATGCGGATTTGCATTGATCCCAAGAATAATAAAATTTTCAAGCTTAAAAAGGCTGAAAAGTAACATGTCTGTATATTTCAAAATAGTCACTTATTATAGTTTAATGAAGGGGAAATTGTGACAGCATATAAAACTACATTTACTTTGTGTGTACATATATGCAACTTTGATTACTTTGTTCTCCTGACGTAGTGTTTTCATTCAACCCGAAATAATTGTTGCGAGTTTATTGCATTTTATGGTGTTTATTCAAAGTTTTGTACTTATTACTTTAAAACACCAGTTCTGTGGTGCTTTCTTATTATATATATGTATATTATTGAAGTCTTCTTTCCTGATGTTTACTCATTATAATGTTTTATGCGTATACAGCCTACACGCAAAATAAGATTATTTTTTGAAAATTCAAAAAAAGGAAAAGTTTATTTGTTCTTAAAAAATGTATTTGGCTCTTTTTAATCTAATTATTTTAATGAAATTCAAAATTTTACATGATAAAAAAAAAAAAAAAAAAAAAAAAATCAATGATTTAAAATATACATTTTATTTCTATTTTGACTATAAAATTTATCTTTTAATGCTAAATACTTAGATTTTATGTTGATACTTTTTAATGTCCTTATTATTTCTTTTTACATGCAATAAATGTTTAAAATAATTAAGCTATTCTGGGTATAAAAAATAATTTACACTGAAATTTAAGTATTCGGCCGAATACCAAATATTTGGTATTCGTTATTTGGCAAAAATCACTATTCAGTTCAACTCTAACAATAAGTTTTGAAATATTGAATTTATTTGAATCAAAGTCAATCAGTAAACTTCTTATTTTACAAACATCTTGAATTAATTTAGTGAGCAACTTGCTCCTGCCATTTTGTTTCCAAGTGGCGACACTTCAAAATTTGTCAATACAATAACTTTTGAAATACATTTGAACCTCATTAATAAATAATACCACAGAACTAGTGTTTTAAAATAATAAGATCAAAACATTGGATAAACACCATAAAATGCTAGAAACTTGCGAGTTTGTTTTCTTGCATTTTATGGTATTTATCCAAAGTATTGTACTTATTACAGTCGAACCTCATTAATGTGAATTACTTTTAACATGAACTGTTTCCACAATCCCTGTGAAAAGGAAAATTAGTTTCTGAGTTACTAATAGCACGAACAAATTTTTTATCCCCTTGAGATTCATATTAATAAGGTTCGACTGCACTTAATACAAAATCAATTAGCAGGATAGACTCATCTTAAATAATTGCAAGATAAAAACTTTTTATATACCATAATTTTAAATTTGCTGTTGAATCACACGAACGATACTGAAGGCAGCGGGGACCCGAAACAATAATTAGCCAAGAGTATTTAAAAAATGCATTGTTATCGTGTTTTGAGCTATTCTAAAAGTTTCAAATGTCTAGCTAGCCGGGAAGATAGTTAAATAAACTTTATGTTGAATCATATAAACGTTATCGAACGCAGCGGGGACCCAAAACAGTTGACTAAGTAAAAGTATTTTTAAAAAATGCATTGTCATCGTTTTCTGAAAGTTTCAAATATCTAGCTAGTCGGATCTGTATTTGTGTATAAAGTGATATTGCTATATATAGAGCAAAAAGAAGAAAGCGACAAACTATAAAGAAAAGTTAGAAACATTTGAGACTTTTATAAAAGTGAAAAAAAAAAAAAAAAACAGAAAAACAAACGCAATATGATATGCATTTGCCATAAAATATTTTATTTAGATAGACCTTTTTCATTTATAATGTATTTGCTGATTTTTAAGAGAAATGTTAGTTAATTTAAACTGAAAGAAAATGTTGAGTTTGTTTTTAAAATGATAAAGAATACTGATGATAATGGAAAGAAAAAGACAGCTAGATACAATTGCAGGGGGAATAGTGATACTATTTAAAAAATCCTGAGTATTATTGCAGGATTGTTTCAGCCCTGTTAAAATAATTCTAAAATAACAGCAATAAAAAAAAGGTCTAAACTTAGAATTTTTATAATTATACATATTACAAGTTCTGTAATAAGTTCAAAAATAAAGAAACTCGTATTTAAACCACAGCTAAAATTTACAATGCATATGGGAATGTAAATAGGATTTTTTAGTTAACTGTTAAACTATATAAAAACAATATAATTTTCTCAACTGACAACTTTTAAAAAAGTTAAATTACAAGATGTTTGATGCATTTTTATCTTTCCAACACTTATTACAATTACTCAGCGGGCGAAAAAATAAAAGAAAAACAAGCATTTGTCAAACAGATATATGTGTAAATACAGTTTATAACTTATTAATAAAGGAAAAACAAAAACATAATAACGATCAAATCAGAAGTAAACATGTTTTTATTAGTATTTAATACATTTGAAAATAATCTACTTTTTATTTTAATCTAAGAATAAAGGCTTAATATTATAGTGTTTATTTAAAAATTTTTACTTATTATTTCAAGGACTAACATTTTCACAAATACAGAAAAAAGATATTAATACAGCAAAAGTAAGTTATTTTGTCACGAAGTATATATATATATTTAATTAGTTTTTCATAGATAGACTTCAATGAAATTAAAATCTTTTCAGATTATTAGAAAGAATTACAGAAACAACCACGCAACACAAATACAGACGAAAAAGCGATACAAACGTAAATAATAGGCAGAAGCAGCTAGAGAAAGTTGAGAGAGCAGCAGTCTGAACAATAAATGAGATAAAAAAAGAAATAGTTAATTTAATTTCAATCGCAAAATTTTGTAGAAGATAAAACTTTCTTATATTTGATTACAACATCCACATTAATAAAATGGCGGCATACAGGTGCAGTTTTAGCTCAAGTATTTACATAAACTGGATTAGTTCAATTTTCATTCAATTTATGTGCCTAAACTGACGTCCATATTTTGTACGTTTTTCGTAGATACGTCTATGTTCGGAATTTCACATATTCTGAACATACTGGAGCTGGAGATCTATGTTCAGAACTCGTCTATAGACGTAACTCGGACGCGATAGATGAAATATGAACATAATATGGACGTATGTGTTATGTGGGTACCCAGACAACACAAATTCGTCTAGATTAAGTCAAAATACGTAATCTGGATATATAGACATGTCCATATTACAGCCAGATTCAGTCTATATTTCATCAGATTTTGTAGATATTATGTAGAAATGTCCTCACCTGTTACGTCTTATGTACGTCTTTTAGCTGAAAAAAATAACGTAAAATAGATGTATAGTGAACATAATATAGACATGTCCATATTACAGCCAGATTCAGTCTATATTTCATCAGATTTTGTAGATATTATGTTGAAATGTCCCCACCTTTTACGTAATAAGTACGTCTTTTAGCTTAACAAAATAACGTAAAATGGGCATACGTGAACATAATATAGACATGTCCACTTTCGTTCATATTAAGTCTAAAAATTACCCATGTTAGTTCATTTCAGAAAATTTTGGAGTGGAAGGCTGATTTTTTTTTTTTTTTTTTTTTTTTTTTTAAATACCAACTATGTGAAAAATACCAGAGCCGGAAATCGAACCCGGGCCTTCCAAAAAGATGATGGCACAGGTTCGATTCCCGGCTCTGGTATTTTTCACATAGTTGGTATTAAAAAAAAAATCAACCTTCCACTCCAAAATTTTCTGAAATGAACTTTCATGGTTGATGAATAAATTTCTAAATTAAATTACCCATGTTATTTTTAGATTTATTTAACACGTTCATGCCGGCACATTCTTCTCAAAAGTATCTGAGCACTAGCCAATAATTCCAATATCAAAACAGTATACTTAAAACTGTTTTGTTCAATAAATCCTAGTCGAATCATGTTCTTAGACTGACTAAGATCATGACTCGACAAGGATTTATTTAACAAAGCAGTATTAAGTGTACTATTTTTGGACAAGGATTATTGCTAGTGCTCGGATACTTTTTCTGCAACCCACCGGTGTACCACGCCGGCGTGAACGTGTTAAACAAAGATGCTGGCAGAATGAAATCCTTAGAGAGTGTTTTTTTTTTTTTTTTTATAACCTAATACTTGGTGTCTCTGTCATTCTAAGCAAAATCTACACTGTTAAAAAAATGCAGAAAAAATACAGAAATTCTCTGTAATTTCAGAAAAAAAGTCATAAAATACGTTTTGTTTACGTAATTTTTCCATAATTTACGCCTTTTTTTCTGAAATTACAGAGAATTTCTGTATTTTTTCTGCATTTTTTTAACAGTGTACATAATGAGCTTTCTGTGGAATATACAGAAAAAGTCCAAAAAATTATTTTAAAGCTTTAAACTTTATATATATATATAATTTAATAATTAAAAAGCTTTAAAATATTATTTTTAAAGTTATCTTGATTGAGACAAAAGGAGAGAGGAAAAAAAAAAAAAGATCGCACTCACTATCTTTTTTTATAAACCTAATATTAGTGTCGCATATTAGTTTAAGAAAAATCTACATAATGGGCTTTCTGTGAAATCCACAGATATTTTAAAGCTGTAAACTATTATATATATATATAATTTAATAATTAAAAAGCTTTAAAATATTATTTTTTTAAGTTATCTTAAGTATGGCATAAGGAGAGGGAAAAAAACTTCCCATGCGATTTATTTTTCCGCACAAAATATTTTATATTTTTAAATTTCATTCATTTCCAGCACCCATGTATGCAAGTCATTTTTTATGAAATCTAGCTAGGATTCAAACTTAGTTCCTTTGGCCCAATGAACTATTATTCCACTAAGAGTGATGTCCTCATTCAATATTTCACTTGCCTAAGTTTCATCTTTTCTTTATGTGAAGATACAGAATTACAAGTGATCTTTTTTAAAAAATATAATCACATTGTGATGGAAAGGAAAAGTTTAAGGTTGCTCACTCCTTTGCGACTTCCCATCTGTAATCAGAATTACCAAATCCCATGTAAGTCTATGGTGAAATTTGTTTATAGAATTATTGTTTACCTATTTGAAATTTTGAAATTTTGTTTTCACATTCAGAAAATTTACAACTGTTATATTCGTACTCGTTCTCAAAAATTGATTTTTTAAAACTTTAAAAGGGAGTACTAATTTAATGGTTGTGTATTTTTAGAATGTGAAAATGGAATTTAGAAGTAATATTTAGGTAATGTGCAATTCTATAAACAATTTCACCCATAGGATAACAGGAGCTTTGGGTGACCTCGACGATTTGTGATGTATCCCCATGAGTCATAACTTTGTTTATATACTTTACGCATGTTTAAAATAAAAGCCAAACAAATTTTTACAAGAATGAAAAATAAACAGAAGAAGTTGCGCTGACTTGTGTGCCCCAGGCTTTACTCACTTTTTATCCTTGTTCAGCAAAAATCGGCATAACAGTTACACATGAAATTATTCATTACTTAATTTTTAATAATGAAGTTAAACATTTCCTCCAAAAAACCTCATTCTTTAGAAGTATGGTGAACATATGCTAAGGCATGTTTTTTTTTTTAAGAACTCTGGTTTGAGCACTGGCCAGGTCATTTTTGTAAAAATTAATGTGTCTTTTCATTTAAAAATATTTTTAATAAATTTACACTTTTTAATATTTTTTTAGCAAAGTGCCACTTAAATAAATATTTTTTTTTATTTTCTATATTTTACATGTTCCACAGTTTTTTCATGGGAAAATGCAAAATGCTTGCTAATTTATATGTATTAACCCTTTGCACTCGAAGACTTTTTCGCTTCGGCGAACCAACAGCACAAAGCAATTTTTCTCTTATATGCTGAATTACTTATCATTAACATAAATGATTTCACACACAATTTATTAAAACTTTTTACCGCTTGAATGCAAAGGGTTAATTCATATTCCATTTAAGAGTTTTCTGCATACACAGGGTGTCCCAAAAAGATTGAAACGCGGTTTAATTCTTTACCTGTTAGAGATGAGAGGGTAATGTAAATTGCAAAAGTGTATTTAATAAGATAGGAAATAAAACTACGCTAGTAAAAATATCTTCCTCTTAATTTTCAAAAAATTACATTTTTTAAATTTTTATACGACCCCTCTAGACAAATTTTGTCAATTAGAAAGTTTTTATTTTCGATGCAACAACATCACTACAAAAACCTGCATTCTCGTATCTTTAAAACTGAATGAATTATACTTAATTGAAAACTGAGGGACCATATATCAAAATAAAAATGTAAATTTGTGACATATTATAAAAAGATAAAATGTATCATAGCATTTGCATTGAAACAATTCTTGAGTATGTTGGATTGATTCACGATCAAGTCACGTAATACATTTTATTTTATTTTTTATATCATGTCACAAATTTACTTTTCTATTTTGATATATGGTCCCTCAGTTTTCAATTAAGTATAATTCATTCAGTTTTAAAGATACAAGAATGCGGTTTTTTGCAGTGATGTTGTTGCATTGAAAATAAAAACTTTCTAATTGACAAAATTTGTCTAGAGGGTTCGTAGAAAAATTAAAAAAAGTAATTTTTTTAAAATTAACAGGAAGACATTTTTACTAGCATAGTTTTATTTCCAATCGTTTTTTATATACTTTTGCAATTTACATTTCCCTCTGATCTCTAACAGATAAACAAACCATGTTTCAATCTTTTTGGGACACCCTGTATATTTAATCTGTGTGAATAAATAAACAACAATATTTTACTGGGGGAAAAATATCATCATTTAACCTTCTATTATCATCCCACAATGTACCTGAAAATTTTTTTGCACTCTGTAAACCAATCATAAGTAATAGTTTACATTCTGTAGGAAACATGCTTTTGTGGATCTAAATAATGTTACTTTCATTCTGTTGTGCAGCATGGAAATATATTAAAATATGCTTTAAACAACATTGTATTCAAATTCTTTTCAGAGTCCCTACATTAATCTTTCATTTTCCATGTACAAATATATAAATAAAATATTTTTATTTATTATTTATTTATTTTTATTTTATTTTATTTATTTATTTTTTTTTTTTTTTTGAGACATTAATTCTCCCTTGATACATGGAAAAAGCAAACTTAAAGCAGTAAAATAATTTCTTGAATTTCATAAGTAAATCCAAATAAAATATTTTAATTAAATTTGTTTGAATTAACCTGGCAAGAAAAATCATTGTTTTATAAAGTATCTTGAAATTAAATAGAACTATACCTTTTTGTATATAGTATTTTGTATAGTGTATATAATTATTCGAACACTCTATTACATTTTTCTGTTTTATTATTTAACGACATTTCTTATTTTAATTTATCTAAACAACCATTAATTACATGTTTTAAAAGTACAGCGGAGTCACTCAAGATTTTTCCTTTTTTAATAAACATGTACTTATTCAAAATCAGAAAGTGAATAATAGTGCATCACCGCATGAATAAGTTTTGTATATTTTGTATAAAGTCTTTTGTATGTATTGTTGCCTTTATCTTACTTTTAAATTTATACCAAGAGTTTTAACATTCTGTTTATTGCATATCTCATTTCTTATAGAATGAAGATAAGTGCATGAATTTAAGCTCATTCTTGCATTCATCCTTACATAGCATATCAATTTATTTTATTGTAGTAAAAGCCAAGCAAATGATTTTACTTCTTATTACCAACCAAAATTTTAATTATCATTTCATTACCAGTTATTGCATTTTCAAGTATAAAAGACTGCCTTTTAACAGCCACAATAATTTCTGGAAAATGTTTTGTAAATAAATCAACAGTTAAATGAATAAACTCTTTTTCAGTATATCGAAGTGAGAGAGTTAGAGTTTCACAGAAATTATCCACCGATATATATATATGTTTATTTATTTATAAATTACAATCCATACAGTCAGCAGCAAAATTACTGAAGCACTAGTAATAATTCCTATTTAAAAGATGAGTACTTAATACTGTTTTTTAAGTAAATATTTGTCGAGTCATAATCTTAGTCTTATGCTGCTTATAAAAAAGTAAGTTGATGATGAAAATTAACGATCAAACTAAAAAATAAATAAAAAATGTGGATGTATGCTTCAATAATTTTGCTGCTGACTGTAACAGGGCCACTTGAAATCAAGCTACCACTTGAAAATTTATTATCTAGATAATTTTTGAAACACAGAATCAATTTGAACCAAAGTTGGACAGTAAACTTACAGTCGGCAGCAAAATTATTAAAGCACTAGCAATAATTCATAAGTAAAAAAAAGTACACTTAATACTGCTTTGTTAAACAAATCCTTGCGAGTCATTTTCTTAATCACTAAGAACATGACTCGACAAGGATTTATTTAACAAAGCAGTATTAGGTGTACTTTAAGACTTCTACCTGAAAATTTTTCATCACAACAATTTTGGAAATACTGAGCTGTTTTACACAAAAGTTCCAGGTGAAGGCTACTTAAAATCAGGCTGTTAGTTGAAAATTTGTTATAACAATAACCAAAGTTGCACTGAATATTTGATATTCGACAGGTGACGCTGAATATCTTGATATTTGACAGACTGAATAGTCGAGTTAAATTTTAAATTAAAATATTGAAATTAGTAAAAATATTTTAAGTATTCGGAAGAATACAGAATGTTCTGTATTCGTTATTCAGCAAAAGTCACTATTCGGTGTAACTAACTTTTGAAAGAGTAGTTTTGAAATATTGAATTTATTCGAATCAAAGTCGAACAGTAAATTTATCTGACAAACATTGTGAATTAGTTTAATCAGCAACTTGCTCCTGCTATTTTGTTTCCATGTGGCGATTCTCTTGAAAATTTGTCTGTATAATAACTTTTGAAAAACATTCGAGCTTCATTAATAAATAGTACCATAGAACTAATGTTTTAAAATAATAAGTACAAAACTTTGGATAAACATCATAAAATGCAAGAAACTCGAGAGTCTCTTTCATTTTATGGATTTTATCCAAATTTTTGTATTTATTACAATCGAACCTCGCCTCATTAACATGAACACACTTAACGTGAATTACTTGTAACATGAAATGTTTGGGGGACCTCTTTATTTCTGTATGAAATTTTTCTCTTTACATAAATCTAAAAATATATAATTTTTACGCAGTTAATGCATAGCTATCATATCCAGGGTTGGTAAGTTTTTGACGCTTGATAGTTTTTGAATGTTTAAAAAGTATGTCAAAAACATTCTGTCAAAACCGTCAAAGACCCATATTTTTACTTATAATTTAATATGTAAAAATGTTGATTTTATAAATAAGATATTTATGTTTATGAATACAATTAACTCTTTCAAATTTGCAAGACCTTTAATCCATAATTCGCTTTTGGATTAAAAATGAAATTTACTATAGCAAAATCAATAGCAGTTAAATTTTTATTTCATTCTTTTATGGAAAATTACTTCCCTGAACCATATATAACTATGTAATTTTTTATTTATTAATGCAATTGATAAAATTGTTAGTATTACTATGAAGACTAAAACTTAAAAAGAATATTTGATACTTTGCAATCACAGTTAGACGATTATATTATAGCACATTTCAAAAAATTTCGAAAAATAAAAAAATCTTATTTCAGAACATGAAATTACATTTTTAAATAAGTGTATTTAAATAAATAACAATTGCTTCAATGTTTAAAATAAATTACAAAAAACAAATATTAATTAATTAATAAATAATGTGTAAGTGACAGACTGTGTATTAAAAATAGTGCATGGTTAACATTTTAGAATGCTGACTTATTTTTGAATAAAACCCACATTTTCTATAAATAATAAATCTTAATTGTCAAACTTATTTGCATTACTATGACATTCATTTCTTGGATTAATAAAAACTAAATTTATATCTGCAAAAAATAAATAAATAAAAGCAAAAAATGGCTTATATAATTTGTAAACATTACCATTAGGTCTCAAGATCTATGAAAAAGGCAGATTTGCATTGCAAAAGAACAGGATTTAATAAAAAAAAAGTTTAAACCTTTTTTTTAAGTATATATCTTTATTATACATATTTGTAAATTAAAATTCCCACTTTGAATAATAGTTAATGCTCTAAAACTAAATTTTATTTGTCTAAAAATAATTAAAACTAATAATAATAAGAGCTAAGATTTTTCAGGATTTCTTTTGTACATTTTTATTTTTTCTTTTCTTTTTTGTAATAAAGTATACTGCAAGCAATAAAGCTTGTGCTTTGTAAAGTTTAAATTTGTACTTTCTGATATGAAGTTTTGTAACATAATCTAATTAAAATATGATTTTATATATCCATTTTATGAAAAACAACCAGTTTTTTTTTTTTTTTTTTTTTTTTTTTTTTTTTCTAATAGGTGAACAATAAAGCATTTATTTCTTTCTGTAATATGAAAATTTTGCCATCTGAAATCTTTTATTTTGTGCTTAATGTTTATTTTTTGCATAACACTTTTTTTTTTGTCAATATTAACCTTAAACTATTTTGCAATATGTATAATTATAAAAATTTTAAGTTTTCTTTCCATTATCGATAATGGAAAGAAAAAAAAGAAAGAGATAGCTAGATACAATTGCAGGGGGAATTGTGATACTATTTTAAAAAAAACCTGAGAATTATTGCAGGATTGTTTCAGCAATGTTAAAATAATTCTTAAAAAAAAAAAAAAAAAAAAAAAAAAAAAGGAGGTCTAAACTTAAATTTTTTATAATTATACATATTGCAAGTTCTGTAATAAGTTAAAATATAAAGAAATTCATATTTAAACGCGGCACAGTCAGTTTGATAAAATTTATCAATGCATTAGGCTAAAATTTACCATGCATATGGGAATGTAAATAGGATTTTTTAGTTAACTGTTATACTATATAAGAATATAATTTTCTAGACTGACAACTTTTAAAAGAGTTAAATTACTTACAAAATGTTTGATGCATTTTTACATTTCCTACACTTATTACAAGTATACACAGCGGGGTAAAAAATAAAATAAAAACAAGCATTTGTCAAACAAATATATGTGTAAATACAGTTTATAACTTATTAATAAAGGAAAAACAAAACCATTAGAATAATAACTTAATTACGATCAAATCAGAAATAAATATGTTTTTATTATTCAATGCATTTGAAAATAATCTCCTTTTTAATTTAATCTAAGAATAAAGGCTTAACAAGAATAATATTATGGTGTTTATTTAAAGTTTTGTACTTATTATTTCAAGGTGTAACATTAATACAAATATTGAAAAAAGATATTAATACAGCAAAAGTAACTTGCTATTTTGTCACAAAGTATATATATGTTTTCAATTAGTTTTTCATAGACTCCAATGAAATTAAAAAAAAAAAATTCAGAAGATTAGTAAGAATTACAAAAACAACAACGCAACACAAACACAGACGTAAAAGCGATACAAACGTAAATATAGGCGCAGAAGCAGCTAGTGAAAGTTGAGAGAGCAGCAGTCTGAACAATAAATGAGATAAAAGAAATACAGTTAATTTCATTTCAATAGCAAAATTTTGTGGAACATAAAATTTTCTTATATTTGATTACAACATCCGCATTAATAAAATGGCGGAATACAGGTGCAGTTTTAGCTCCAGTATTTACGTAAACTGGATTAGTTCAATTTTCATTCAATTTATGTGCCTAATCTGACGTCCATATTTTGTACGTTTTCGGTAGATACGTCTATGTCCGAAATTTCACATATTGTGAACATACTGGAGCTGGAGATCTACGTTCAAAACTCGTCTATAGACGTAACTCGGACGCGATAGATGAAATATGAACGTATGTGTCATGTGGGTAGTCATACCTATGTAAGAACCAGAACACCCCCCCCCCCCATATTTTTGAAAATTAATTTGATAAATTCCTGAAGTTTCTAGATTATGAATTTTATCTTTATCATTATGAATTCTTTGAAATATTAGGTTTTATAGGTATGTTAATTCCAATTTTAGCAGCTTCAGCTTTAATTTTATTAGATGCACCTTTGTCATGAGGAATAGAAGTAGTATAAGTGGGGGGAGGTTTCTGGGATTTATTAAGTTTTTAAATTCTATTATGATATAATTTATATATAAATTTATGACTATAACTGGCTTTATTACAAATATCAATAATTTTGATAAGTTCTTGTTTTAGAAGGTCTTGGTTGGAACAATTGCTGCTATCCAGGTTGTGCCTGGATAGCAGCAATTTTTATAACAAGAAGGAGTTTTACATCTATTGTTAATAATTTCATTACTATTGTTGGGTTTACGATAAACTGTGGTTTCAATTTTGTTAGGGTATTTTAGAATAGTGACATCAAGAAAATTTAAACTATTGTTTTTTTTTTTTTTGATTTCTAAAGTGAATTGAATATTGCTATCAGTTTAATTAAGATTATTTAAAATTTGTTGAGGAGGGACTGAATGATCAACAATGGCAAATATATCGTCAATGTACCGGTATCAGTATTTAATATTACCAAAATTTTCAAAAATAGTGTCTTCAAGAATACGGAGTTTTAGTTCAGCTATATAATGCCTGAGATAGGGGATCCCATAGGGGGACCCCTTTATTTTATTTGTAAATTTTGTTATTGAACCTGAAAAAAATTTCTTTAAAAATTAAATTACTAGCAGAAATTAAAGTAGTGCAAATATCATTATTATTGTATTTTTCTTTAAATTTGTGGTTGATAATATTACAAATCTCATTATTGTCAATGGAAGGAAAAAGGTTGACAATATCAAAGCTTACAAATTTATCTGAATAATTGTAATTGATATCGCGAAAGTAGTTGTTAATGAATTCATCTGTAGATTTAGACTATTATTACTTGGAGGAAGGATTTCATTATAAATGTTTTTCATATACAATTCTAGGCTATAAGTAGGGCTGTCACATTTGTTAACAATGGGTCTGAATTTTGGAGGGTCTTTATGATCTTTAAAGCGGCCAAACATTCGAGAAGTATTGGGAGCAAAATTAACAATTTTAGGTTTTTTATCATTAGGCCAACAACCATCTTTAATTAATTTTTTAACCTTGTCAAAAAGTTCATTGTTAGGATCTTTATCAATTTTGGAAACACCAATTTCCTGTATAGCCTTTTCCATTTTATTGTTGTAGTCATCTCTGTTAAAAATAGCAATTCCTTTAGTTTTGTCAGTAAGAACACAGGCAACGTTGTTGTTATTTTGAAGTGAATTTAGAGCTTTCCTTTCTTTATAGTCTTGGTAGTTATTTTTTACTTTTTTTATTGATTTCGTTTTGGAAACTGTTATGCAAGTTATTTTTATGTTTATCTGGGATAGTATGCAAAACAGCTTCAACACTAGCAATAGTATTTTTAAGATAAATAGGTTCATCGAGAATAAATTTATGCCCAAGTTTCAGCTGTGAATCTTCATGGGAAGTTAATTTGTAACCAGAAAAATTAATGTACGGAATATCATAATGTTTATTGTTTTGATTATCGAAACCTTTCTTTTTAGGCCAAAATTTTTATTTTTTATTATGTTTAGATGTGTATTTATTTTCCTCAATACGTCCAAAATCGATGATTTTATTTTTCATAAGTTGAAACTCAGAAGCGTCACATAAGCCAACCATACTTTCTTCAACAATTTTTAATTTATTACTGAAATAAATAAATAATGGACGCCTTTTTTCTAATATATTTATTAAAAACAGTACTTTCAAACTTATGAGCTTCGTTTTTAAAATCGTGTTTTAAAATTTTATTACCAATATGTATAAATTTCGGGATAGCGTTAAAATGCTTACGATTGCGTAAAAAAGCATAATGTGTTTTCCTCTAATAAATTTCTTAAGTCTGTCACCAATCGTTAAAAACCACAAAATTGTTCATAATTAAGCATAAAAAGAAGTTCAAAGAAGGCAAGAAATGACTTAAAAAGCGATATACACGATAAAACTGTACATTAAAAAACCACAATAGTGGGAAAATTGTCAAAGTCAGTAAAAAGTTTGAAATAATGTATAAAACACTAAAAGACTGTAATAAAAAATTTTACAAAACTTTAATAAAAAAGATTTACAGGCCGCCGAAAATTATGTCATAGTTGGAAAAGTGAACGATGATGAAAGAAAACGTGTGTAGGAAAGCAATGTAAACAAACATATTTTGCCGATAGAAGTGAAAGTTCAAACGCTGCTATTTCATTAATCTAATCATCATTATTTGACTTCAAAAGCCTGGTACTGGTTATCAATTATATAAAATGTAAGGAATAAGCATGTGTTTTAGTTTGCATACAAATTATCTCAAGAACAAATGATCTCAGAGGTCAACCCAGTTTTAAAAAATATCATTTATGACTCAAAACTTGTAAAGATATTGAAATCTTATTTTCAAAAATTTAGCAAATAGCAATACTTTCTTTAGTATATAAGTTTAATGAAATTAAAAATAGAAATCTGAATTTGCTTAAATTATTTTATAAATATTATATTTCTGATTGATGGGATTTCTCCTGCCCCCCCCCCCTAAAATGCCCCATTGAATTATTTACATATTCATAAAAACTTAAAGTTGTAACGAAATTTTAAAATATGCATAGAACTTGTGTCAGTAACTTACTGATCTTACACAAAAATTTCAAGTAACATTCTCAGATAATCTTTAGCATTCTAAATTTAAATTTCTTCCATTCATTTCTTTTCATTTATTGCAATAATAGAACGATAGAGGAGCTGTTAGAAGTTTCATTTCTATATTCAAGGCAAGTCAAAATCCGAAATTTTCCTATAAAGGCAACGTGAAGTATAGAGCTCTAAACAAAGTTTTGTGTAACATAAAAATAAGCGAAAATAATTATTATTCTTAAGCAATTTCCTTTCACAGGGTAAATTTTGCCAATTTCCTCAGTTATATCCAATTAAAATAAAAAATAAAAACCACTTGATGTTGCCTATTATACCACATTCTAAGTAAAATATGCTTTTTTGCTTATAAGAAATACATATTTATTTTATATTGTTTAGTGCAGTCTAAATACAAGTTAATCTGTACTTAATTGAAATTTCACCCATAGACGTAATTGATTAATTTTGAATGTCCTTGTGCTTGTGCATACCTCATTTGTCCTACTTCAGTACAAGTTTCCAAGTAACATTTTCGTACTAAAAAGAATTAGAATGTAGAGTTTAAACATTTTGCTAATATTTGTTCTTGAGTTATACTGATAATAGACACACACATATACTTTGGAACAACCAGCTAAAAACCTATTTGTCGGTTTTAGGGAACCTAAAAATGCATAAATGTATCAGTTTCAAAAATTCTACCCCAAACAATACCTTCCCTTCTATACATGAGTAAGAGAAAGTAATAAGCATGCCGAATTGAAAATATGAGATAAATAATACAATGCATAATATGAAAATGGTTACTTTTTATTATTTTATAAACAGTTAAATTAAAAACATGATTAAATTAATATTGATTGAATTTTTTGTTATTTAAAAAATACATTTTCCCACAGTCATAATCATATTAAATTTTACATGGAACACATCCTGTTTCATATGAATTATTTTTATAATTGTGACTCAGACTTTAAAAAAAGGAAAACTTCTTAAATAACAACTATTTAGTAATTATTTGTCACAAAATTTCCTTTTAGTAATTATAATAATAATGATGATGACAACGTTTTATTAAAAGCGTTATTATAATTTTCATATTTATTTGTTTTCATTAGATAATGAGAAATTTTTGAATACTCGGGCAAGTAAAGCTATGTAAATTTTAGTAATTAATAGAAATTATGAATTATACTCTTATTTGTTTATTTATTTTACAAAACTCTATTTTAAAAAGAAGAAATTCTTCTAATGTGTATTATCAAACAAATTACTGTAATAAAAATCTATCAGTCAGTATGACTTAATACTAAGAATGCACGTCTTTTTAGAGATATACAAATACACACACATACAGATAAACAATAAAAAGAAAATGCAATTTACTTTATTAATACCTATCACTGAAATTTGTTTTTCCCAATATCAAAATGTATGAATTTGCCGAAACTAAACCTAAACACAATTTTTATATATTAGTCATACTTCTTGCTCATAATTTGAAATGGAAAAAAATTCTGCACTATTTTTTAAGTGGGAAATTTTTATTACCATTTTCATCTTAGAAAGTTCCTAAAACTAAAATTAGAATTTTACAAAAATGATTATTATTCCACTAAATGCTGCCTTAAATATTTCAAAAAGTTATTTATTATATGGTTACCATTTCTCGTAACTAAACATTCACTGAATCTATATAAAATATTTTCAAAATTGTAAATATTTATTTAAAAAAAAAAAAAAAAGCATCCCGTAAAATATACAATTAACAAGATTTTGCCATTCTTCGATAACATAATTTCCATAAAACTTTAAATGTAATTAAATATCACTATAATATAACACTCAAATTGCAAATTAATATAGGTACAAATGCCTTCAAAGCTGCTAGGCAGGAAGTGCTGGGTTCGATCACAGGTCGATGACCTAAAAAAATTGTCCTCTTTCCCCCGCCTTCAGCCCCATGGGCATCGGCATATAGGGGCAGGGGGGGGGGGCACTTGCCCCCTCCTAGAAAGTTCTAATGAGTAAAAAATTATTTTAAAAATTTACAATTAAATTTTTAAAGCTGTGTCATTACAATTCAAATGACCAAATAAAATTTATGTCACAGAGCCAATTAGAGTCAAGCCGACTCAACCGCCATTTATAGGTTGTCTCTAACATTTCCCTGCAAACAGATTTTAAATCGATTTGATAGCATGTTTTCTGGATTAGTGTTAGTTTAGAATAAGCTGCATAATTTCTATAAGTAAAGTGCTTTAGCTTAAGGGCCCTCTTCACTCACCGCCGCCGGAAACCGAAGCTAATGTTATTCTATGGGAAATTTTTCTTTACAAATAACTTATTAACTAGTACATATTTTTAAATTCTGTTTTCACATTCTGAAAATTCCCAGCTGTTAAATGGACGGACCTTTTTTAAAAAATTATCTTTTTAATTTTTTATATTTTATTTTGAAGCTGCAAAATACGAATTTTCAATGTGTGAAACTTTTTCATTTTGCAATTTCAAAATAAAATATTAAAAATTAAAAAAATACATTTTTAAAAAAGGTTCGTCAATTTAACAGTTGGGAATTTTCTGAATGTGAAAACAAAATTTAAAAATATGTATTAGTTAATAAGTTATTTGTAAAGAAAATTTCCCATTAGAATAACATTGGTTCAGGCTTCCAACGACGGTAAGTGAAGAGGGCCGTTAAATTGCAAGCATAAAAAATTGTTGTAGTAAATGTTTACAGGCAGGCTTATGTAATCACTTCAATCAACCAACCAATCGTTTGAATCTAACTGGATTTTTAAAAACATGCTGAAATTTAGCAATTTGAATTTTGCCCCCTCCTGAAAAATTTTCTGACGATGCCACTGTTCAGCCCCCGAAGTATGTGTGACACTGTATTTTTTTTTTCATAAACAGCAAGTGACTATTAGACAAAGTTTCATTAAAATCAACAAGAAAGTGATATAAAAACAATTATTCTCTTTCAATCTGCTCCTAGACCCCCCCCTCCCTCTCCCCTTCTCCCAGGTATATACTCAGTGAAAGTGGTACTAATTTAATTGATTGAAATTTCGAAAAATTTATTATAAAAAATCATTCTTTAAATTCATTATTTGATGTTTATTGTTTTTGCGATTTGCAAATTGCAAAAGTGCCCTTTTTTCTGGCTGTCCTTCTTCCTGGTGCCTTTTTTACCAGTGCCTTTTTTTCCAAGTGCCCTTTTTTCCGGGATCCATTTTGCGCAGTTATTCTCTTTTCTGCCCTCTTCTTCTTCTACTTTCCTTTTCATATTTCAGAAAGAAATATTTAATATGAGTTGAGTTTGAATTGCTTTTTCTCGTTCAAATTTGTGTAAAAAACAAACTACGCTCAACTCAAGTTCATAATTTAAAAAATGAGCGATGTTCAACTTTAAACTCAAAATTTTTGAGCTAAACTCATGAACACGTTCATGCACAACACTGTACAGATAGTGACTTTATTTTGGCGGAACACATTTTCTCCTCATTTTTTACATCATCTTTTTAACGCTTTCCCAACAAAGTTGAAAAGTGTTTAAGACTTCTGTTTGTCTGTCTGTCTGCTTTCTAACTCCCGTAAATATTAATGGAATTTATTGAAATTTATTTGTATGTTATTCAATTTCACAATAAGTATAAATCCTATTGAAAATTAAGTCAATACCACTATTGGTTTGTGTACTCAATAGTATTCGTAAGCATTGTGTTCTATGAGAAGTATTTTTATAAACAATATTTTAATACCTTTACTTTGCACAAATATTAATGAAATAAGTTATTCAAGTTCACCGTCAAATGTACCCCAATGAAAATGAAGTAAATAACATCACTAGTTTGTGTATGCAGTAAGTGTTTTTACTCCCAACATTTCCCCCAATCCATATGAAAATTTTCCCAAAATGGGGGAACGATTTTAACAATGAGTATTTGTAATTGGTTGTTAAAATCGGTATCATTTGTATATTTTTCTGTAAAATTTCCCCCGATTCTAGATTACTGGATTCGACAAATTTTGCACTCCTGTGTGTACAGGACACCAGTGGCAGCCCATCAAGGAAAGTAAGGGAAGAGCCCTTTCCTCATATATTTCATTAAAAAATATATATATATATATATATATAGTATGTAGTGGCCAAAATTATCTTCCATGATAATGCAGACGATTTCCATATTAAAAAAGTAGTATAACACTAAATATCCAAAAAAAAATTGAATTTATTGTCAATGTTGCATTAAAAAAAAAAATTTTTTTTTGTTAAAAAATAAAAAATAATTGATAACTTTATTTTAATTTATCACGGATCGATGGTTCAGCCATTCGTTTTAAAGGTATTGGCGTGCTCTTTGGAAAGATACCCATCATAAAAATTTACTCCCCTCGAGGAGGGACTTGTCCCCGGGGGGGAGGGGGGGGGAGGCGAGGCTCCTACATACACAATTTTTTTTTTCCCAGTTGTCTATCTCTATTGCAAATAATTCTTTTTAAATTTCATAATGATCATTAAAAAATAATTCTCTTTATGCACATTTATACAACCTTTTGCTCCATACCACCATGTTAAAAATTTAGAAAAAGCGAGATGGCAACGCAAGCTGTTCGACAATTTTTACCAAAACTTGATAGGCACTTATTTATGTCAATGTGTAAGTAACAACATACCAATTTGTATGAAATTCTGTGCAGTAGTTCCTGAGATACAGTTGCCACAAAATTTTGTCACGCACACAGACACAGACATTTTCTAAAAAGGGTCAAATCATGTTCTATAGCTCTTAAAACGTGTAAATCCATCAAAAACCTGAGGTCAAAAATTTTTATGAATCCAGTACTTTCTTCTATTGAATATAGAAGAAGAAAGTAAAAAGCAAAATACTTTTGCATAAATATTTTTTTTTTTTTTTTCTGTTTTTTTACATGTGGCTTTTCTACCTATCTACCTTTTTTTCTTTCTCTCTTTTTTTTTTTTTTTGTGTGTGTGTATATATATATAGAATTTAATCTGGATTTACAGCAAATTTTCAATGACTATACGTAACAACCAATAAAATCAGCAATTTAAAGATTTTCTTTACCATCCAATTTTGTGCACAAGTTCATATAGCCTATGCAGGGGAAGAGAAGAGAAGCAATCATTTTCAACTCTGCCTTCTCTGCATGGTTACCATGGTAACATTTATGTCACTCTAAATATTCTACTTCGAGTTTTCAAATGTTGAGAGAAAAAGAGAAGACTTCTCGTCATATGGGAAACGGATCTTCCAGCTTTGCTTAAAAGAAAATTCTGATTGAATTTGATTCCCTTAAAATGTACCGTTTGCCGTTTTAATTTTTAAATTTTATGTTTTTGGTTGATTTTTTGTCTAAACTTTATTTTATAATTTTTAAACACAGTTTAAGAGATGGTGACAAAAAGGTGTTAATTATGGAAGACTAACAGATTCTTTAAAAATTACCGTGAAAAGAGGGGGGGAGGTGGATGGAAAATGTCAAAATGTTATTTTAGAAACCTCTTGGTTTGAGAATTATAAATGGTTATGTAGTTCAACTGCATTAGAAAAATTACGCAATATTGTGGACAACTTTTATATTTTTAGCCGAATATTTAATCTTTTAAACGAATATTTGAAAATGAATGAACACCAAATTCATTTTCATTTATTTTATCTATCTATCTATACATACATATGTTATCATTATTATTATTATTATTATTATTATTATTTTTAGAAGTTTAATTGTGTAAACTTTTATTTATTTATTTTTTAAATAATTTTAAAGTTAAAATAAGGTTTTTACCAATTATCCGATTAAACTAAAAAATACGGTGTTGTCTAGTTTTTGTTCTGATTAATAAGTGCACTAATTTTCGTAGCGATCAGTTGAAGGGTTAGCTTTATATAATTATATATATATGGTTTCTTCTTGGTAAATATTTTTTCTTCTTTAGTAAATCATAGATACTTTTCACATAGTTATTGACACTATCCTACCAGTGAAATCAGACAATGACCAATAAAATTGAACTTTTTCCCGAGAGTAGGGAAATTCTTGCCCTCCATCCCTGCGAAGAAATTTTGTTTTTTTATCCCTTCCCCTATTTTACGTATTACGGGTCGCCACTGCAAGGACACCCAAAAGTAATCCAAAACATTGTGTTCTGTCAGAAGTATTTCTAAAAACCATATTTTGATAGACCTTCTTAATATATTTGTTTCGCATTCTGTTACGGCACATAATTACACCTTATTTTATTAATTCACTTTCAAATATAAACTGAAAGTATTGTTTACTCTCTTTTTTTATTTAGAGTTAATCATGTAAATCTGTTCATTTGTAGTTGTGATTAAAGAATCCCTGAAGATATTATTTTGTCAAATTATGCTTTTTTACTTTGGTTTTGAATCATCAAAAAAAGTAAAAGTGAGTATACGTATCTTTCTTTTCTTAAATATATATATATACACTTAATAATATAGCTTTTAATTCTTGATTTATTTTACCTGTATAGTTTTTTATAGCCAGTCAGTGCACATTTGAATGTGTATTTTTTTACATATTAGTTCTGAAAAACGTTCACATTTAAATAAAGTTATTAGTTTTATTGGGTACAAAACTTGATTAATATGGAGGCATGTGTGAAGCATTCAGGGTGTCTACTAGGTCATGAAATTCGTGAAAATGTCATGAAATTCAGCAATAGCTCATGAAAGTTAAGAAAAGGTCATGAAATACAGCCGTTGGTTAGAGTCCTGCATCAGGTCGGGTAACCCCAATTAACTTGACTCTACCAAATAATTTTTACTTTCCGAACATACATATGTCAGGAAAGTATTGTAATCATGTCAAAAATCCGACTCTGAGATTTTGGTGTATCTACACATTTTGAGGTCCTCTGAGTTAATATTTGATATTTTTACGGTGATGTATGTATGTATGTGAGTGAATATGATAGCGGCTAAATGCTTTGTTTGAATAAGCTGAAAATTGGTACGTATATTCTAGGTCACCATAGCACGAACCTATAGATTTTGGGGAATCTAGCACTTAAAGTATTTTTGCAGGAACACAAGAAAAATTCTTTATTATTAAGGCTTAGGGGCCAAAAATTTTTAAAGTGTGATAGCGTCTAAATGCCATATTCGATTGAGCCGAAAATTTATAGACGTGTTATAAGTCATCGTCGTACAATATGTATGAAATTAAATGAATCTAGCACTTAACCTTTTTTTTTTACAAGGACAAAACGAAAAGTTCTTTATCATTATGCCCTGTATGCTCAAATTCTTTAAATTCTTTTCTTCAAATTCTTTTGATTCTTCTTTTAAATGCCTTATCCGATTGAACTGAAAATTTATATATCAGTCATTCCATGTCAAATCAACACAAAAAAAACCCAGCAATTTTAACCTGACCTCCTCAGATTTTTATGAAATGGGGCTCATTTATTTGTTCTATTAAGAAATGAATGTATACCAATTAATAAGACCCTATCAGTTTTAGTTTTTGATATACAGGGGTGCAAAAAGGGTTAAAAAATGCAAATTTCTAAAATTCTTCAACTTCAAATGTACCCATATTTTCTTTCCTAATTAACTTAAGGGTAAAAGATTAGAAAGCTTATAATGCAGGCTTTCAAATGATATATCGCAAGTATATATTTTTAAATCTTTTCTCTTTAAGGTCATTTTGACTTTTGACCTCCAATATCTCAAAAAATGCACATTTAATTTTCTTTTACAAATTATTTGTTATTTTTACATTTATTATCTATAACTATTGCAAATTTCAACATGGGACGGCGAGTTATAAATTAATATGCAACCTTAAATCAATATTTTCATACTAACATAAGTTTTTCCCATATTTTGTTCCTTAATTAACTTAGAGATAAAACATTGGTATCATTAGAAAGCTTATAATACAGTCTTTTAAACGGTACATCACATGTATATATTTTTAAAATTTTTCATTTTAAGGTCAAACATTTTGACCTTTGATTCAATATCTCAAAAAGTATGCATTTAATTTTCATTTAAAAATTATATGTTATTATTACGTTTATTATCTATAATTATTGTAAGTTTTAACATGGGACAGCCATTTTTTTGTAAAACGTACATTATGTTAACATGGAAATACTTGTAGAGTTGCATTTTAATTTATAACTCATATCCATGGTGAAACTTTCAGTAATTATTGATAGTAAGCGTAGAATAACATATAATTTTTAAAAGAAAATTAAATATGTACTTTTTGAGATATTGAAGGTCAAAGGAGAAAACAATTGACCTTAAAATGAAAAATTAAAAAAATGTATGGATGTGATATATCATTTAAAAGCCTGTATTATAAGCTTTCTAATGATACCTCTAAGTTAATTAGGGAACAAAATATGAAAAAAACTAACATTATGTTAGTATGAAAATACTGATTTAGGGTTGCATATTAATTTATAACTCTGCATCCCATGGCCGTCCCATGTTGAAATTTGCAATTGTTATAAATAATAAATGTAAAAATAACATATAATTTTAAAAAGAAAATTAAATGTGTACTTTTTGTGATATTGGAGGTCAAAGGTCAAAATGTTTGACATTAAAGTGAAAAAAATTAAAAATGTATATTTGTGATTTGAAAGTCATTTGAAAGTCTGTATCATAAGCTTTCTAATGAACCAATCTTTTATCTCTAAGTTAATTAGGAGAGAAATTATGGTTACATGAGTCGTAGAAGAATTTCAGAAATTTGCATTTTTTAGCCCATTTTTGCAGCCCTGTATATCAAAAACTAAAAATGATAGGGACTTATTATTAATTGGTGTACATTTATTTCTCAATAGAACAAATAAATAGCCCAATTTCATAAAAATCTAAGGAGGTCAGGTTTTTAGCTGTGTTGACTTGACATGGAATTTACTATATTCAAATAAGCTAATTAACAAATTATTATTATTTTTTTTAATGTTTCATCTTTTTTATTGAGTAACTTTTAATGAAAACTCTAGTTTTATTAAAATTGATGTACTTTAATTTTCTTCGTATAAGTGCTCTTAAATTTGAATCGTATAGAAATTTAGGATAGAATTTAATAAATTTTATTATTATGCTAGCATACATTCAATAGCATACTCAATGTAGAAAAAGAGGGGAAAAAAGGCTAAAAACCCCATAGAAATAGCATGGGGAGAAAAGCAAAAAAAACTCACAATGTCAAGTGTGTTTAAAAAAAAAAAAAAAAAAAAAAATTCACACCGGAAGTAATAAGGGGACAAAATTTACTAGAAAAATACATTGAACAGAGGGAACCGGGCGGGCTGGGGCATGGGTCCTATCGTCCAGGATTAATACGACTCGCCTAGTATATCTCTTGGCGGTGGTGGGGGTGGGTGGGCGGGAACCACCGCCACTTTAGAATGTAGAAAAAGAGGGGAAAAAAGGCTAAAAACCCCATAGAAATAGCATGGGAAGAAAAGCAAAAAAAACTCACAATGTCAAGTGTGTTAAAAAAAAAAATTCACACCGGAAGTAATAAGGGGACAAAATTTACTAGAAAAATACATTGAACAGCGGGAACCGGGCGGGCTGGGGCATGGGTCCTATCGTCCAGGATTAATACGACTCGCCTAGTATAACTAATACATGTTGTAGATCACTGCCAAACAAACTGTATGAATTAACTGTATGAATTTTGCTGAATCTAGCACTTACAGTTTTTTATTTTACAGGGACAAACAAAAATTCTTTATCATGGTGGCGTATTTGCTCAAATTACTTAAAGTGCGAGAGCAATTAAATGCTTTATTTGATCATCATCAACAACATGTCCAACACAGCCTCAATCCATCTTTTACATGGTCTTCCTCTATCTCTTCTCCCTCTTGGCCTATATTTTAGAGCTGATTTTGGCATACGGTCATTTGGCATTCGTTCCAAATGTTTCTATAGTTTATTATAGTATGTATTATTTGGCTTAGCTTTTAATTCCTTCTTGATATCATCGTTTCTTATTTTATCCATTATAAAACAACCTTTCACACTCAGAAATTTCATCTCTGAAGATTGTATTTCTCTTTCATCACTCTTTTTGAGCATCCATGTCTCGCTTCCATATACAAGAGTTGGTATCTTGAAAAATTTTATTCTTCTTTTTATAGTCCCGCAGATGTATTGGAACTTATTTAGCTTGTTTTGTATATCATTGTTGTAATTATAAGATACGTCACATCGTAGATAATTAAAATGTGAAATTTGTTCAGTTGGTTTATTTTCTAAGATAATCTTTGTTCTTACAGGTTCTTTACCTTCAAAACCCATCGCCTTCGTTTTACTCTTTGAAATCTTTAAGTTATATTCACTTCCAATTTTGTCTAGAGTAAAAATTGCATGTTGCAAATTATCTTCATTGTCTTGAAACAGACATAAGTCGTCTGCAAATAGTATATTGTTAAACAAAATTTTTCCCGAGACCTATTCCTGTTTTGATTTTGTTTTTCCAGATTCTGATGATATAGTCAATATAGATGTTAAATAGGTGTGACGATAAACTGCATTTATTATTATTTTATCTGAAATTTTAAAACCCAGGTCTAAAACAATAGAAGCGTATAATAACAGGAAACTTGGCGTTGGAATATTAAAACTCGAATAAACGACTACGTCAGAAACGCCAAAAGAAAAATATTGGAAATGTATATAGCTGTTTCAGCAGCTTTAAGCGTGCTGTTTTCAGTGCAAAAAGGCACTGAAGATGGCACGCTTAAAGCTGCCGAAACATCTGTATGCATTTCCAATATTTTTCTTTTAGTGTTTCTGACGTAGTCGTTTATTCGAGTTTTAACGAGTTTAAGTTTAAAGTTTTAAGTTTTTATATAGGCTCTTAATACTTTTAATGAGATGTGGAGGGTATCCCATATACTCCATGATCTTCCACAATTTTCCTTGATCTACTCGATCAAAGGCTTTTTCAAAATCTGTGAAAGCAATATGAGTTTCTAAATTAAATTCACAGCGCTTTTCAAAGAGTTGTTTCAGGGTAAATATACTGTCTATGCAGGATCTTCCCTTTTGAAAACCATTTTGTTCTTATAATAGTGCATGTGAAATAACTTAGCCTGTTGCTTATAATTCTTGAAAAGATTCTGTATCCAGTGTTCAATAGGCTAATACCTCTGTAGTTATCACATATATTATAGTTTCCTTTTTTAAATAAGGAGATAATTTTAGAAATTCTCCAGTCATCAGAAATTCCGCATTGTTTCCAGCATAAATTGATTAAATGTAGCAGTCGTCTGCATATTTCCATAATTCAAAATGTGATGTTTTTCCTATACAGGTTTAACGGAGGCTCTAAATATTGCTTAACTAAGCATAGAATCCATTGCTAGCTGTTTAAATTATAACTTTATTCAACAGCCACAAAACATATAGAACAACAACCATTTTCAAACTCTAAACTAATATCAATTTTAACACGGAATGCGTGCTCGCATGACTAAAACCATGGAGTTACATTATAACACAGATTTATTGAAATATTTGCATACAAAAATTAGTACAAGTTACAATAGCGAAAAATAAATAAGAAAAACATACCACTTTTAAAACATTTCACGATTTTTTTTTTTTTTTTTAGTACTTTAGGTTTTCAACTAAAAGTTGAGCATAATTGAAACAGAATATAGAATTTAGTTCTTAATTAGATAAATGTTTAAGAATTGTTACTATTATTATAATCTTCTCCCTCCTCGTTTAGACTTTGCAAATGCCGGTTTTGAAGATTACTAAGAAATAAAATTCTTTTTCGGTTTTTTATTTAGATATATTTATACTAAAAAAAAAAAAAAAAATCGCTTTTGATGATGATGATTAACGTTGCCGAAATTGCCCGGTTTTTGGAGTCCAGATTTTCAGCTTTGTGCTCTACACTAAACTTGATATGCAAGATAAAAACGAATGCTGACTGAATTTGGATGCCTTCAACTTCTGTGATTTTTCACATGGCTACATCTGTTGATTAAAATTGCATATTTAAAATCTTTGATTAAATTTTTGTTTATGTTAAACAGTTATATAGAATGATATAGAGGAATGTTTTATCATAACCACAACTTTAAGGAAAACTAGTTGGTTTTAATGACATTTAAAACTACAACTGAAATCCTCTTGTAGAACCACTCTTTTATACCAACTCACTTTTAAATGAAGCTTCAAGTGACACAGTCACTTTTTTAATAGATTTAGAGCAATTCTCATATTTTTCAATCAAAAAAACATTTATGAAATACTCATTTTAAAAAATCTGATCTATAACAACCCCATGAATTCCACTACCATCCATTTTGCATACTGTAAAGTAAACCTAAAAGTAAAAGTAACAAACATGTAAAAACCCTGAAATCTTCTACTTGCATGCAGATTTAAAAGCGAGCAGAGACTTAATAAAAGGTATATCATATAGTTAATATTAAAAGTGTTTATTTATCTAAGTTAAACTTTAAACTATTCTTTATAGCTTCATACTTGAAGTGGGTGTAGCTGCTTTTGCGAGGTGACGCCCTCGGTCATCAGCACCCTCTATGTAAACAGGATTTTATACATACCTGCGATCTTGAAGAAGGAGGGGGGGGGGGTTGTCGCTTGCAAATTATTTGATAGATATTGGGGTTGGGTTTAATACGTACAATTACATTCTGTTTTTCAGCTGCATTTCTGATTTTAATTGAAACTTCTATCAAATAATTTGTAATGACAAATATCTTCTCCCCCATCAAGACCACAGGTATCTACGAAATTCCATTTACATACCCTAACAAAAGAAATTTGTTACATTAGAATATCCAAACGAAATTATTTATTTCAGTATTGACTTTTTGCAATTATGAAATTCTGTTTTTTTTTTTTTTTTTTTCTTGTGTGTGTGTGATATGACAGACAGAAAATTGCCCCCTTTTTGACCAATGCATACATGCACACTGTCCAGTCTTTGAAAAATATATATTTGACTAAGAAGGCTAAAACATATGAATTACATAAAAAATTTATATGTGAAAAAGCAACTAATGTATGTTTGAATGAATTGCGACAATGTTTCCTAATTTGGTCATAAGTGTTAGCTTAAAAGTTCATTCAAAATTTTTCATAATTTTATTTTCGGAAAGGTCAAATTTTTCTTTCGGATTAATAAGACCCGAATTTTCCAAATTCCAAAAATTTTCTATTTGTTTTGACAACAAATTTTCTTCTACTATGATACTCATGGTTAATGATTCAAGAGAATCACTTTTAATTCCCTGTAAAACCCAACCGAACACAGTTTTTACTGCTACTAAATTTTTATTAATGCGCCTAATATTACCTAACACAATATCATAATAATAATCGACTCCTATCAAAAGTGTAATGCTTTCTTTACTATTAGGTATATCAGCTAATTCTAAATTCTGAAAATTATCATTTTTCGTGATTTTTTCCAATTCAGGGGGAGGGTGAATGAACGATCCAGAAATTTCATCTGTAACTAACGCTTTAATTTGAATATCATGATCAGGTTTATTTTTATTCACGAGCTTTAATTTAACTATGCCATAGGTTTTTTCTATCAGTGTTTTACTTCCAAATGTGTATACTTTCAATTTTTCATTTCTAATCACTTTTAAATTTAGTTCATTAGCAATAGAACGACATAAAAATGTTCTACTAGAAGCTGAATCAAGAAGCAAACGGATCGTTTTCTCTTTCGTTTTATTTTTAATATTTACGGAACAAGTTTGTAACAAAATTTTATTTTCCTGATTTATAGAAGAAACAGTAGAAACTATTTCCTGTTTGGATTCTGAACCAGAAGGAACATTTATTTTTTCCTGAGGTTTATGTTTAGATTTGTAACAGAGAGTTGTATTATGTTTATAACCACATATTCTGCATTTAATGCCTCTATGGCATTCCGTGATACGGTGCTTTTGTTCCAAACACAAAAAGCAACGGCCCTGAGATTTCAAAATATTCTTCTTTTTTTTTTTTTTTTTAGAAAGTCTTTATTTATCAACCTTAATTAATTTAGAAAATTTGGAGTGGAAGGATGATTTTTATACCAACTATATGAAAAATACCAGAGCCGGGAATCGAACCCGGGCCTTCCGCTTGACGCGCAGATGCTCTACCATTGAGCTACCCTGGGTGATAACCATATGTGAGAAATGCCTAGCTGGTTATCACCCAGGGTAGCTCAGTGGTAGAGCATCTGCGCGTCAAGTGGAAGGCCCGGGTTTGATTCCCCGCTCTGGTATTTTTCACATAGTTGGTATAAAAATCATCCTTCCACTCTAAATTTTCTAAAATAAAAAAAATATTCTTCTTTTCAATATCGAATGCGAAACAATTTTTTGATGCATGATTCTTTTTACAAAAAATGCATCTCATCTGTTTATTTTCTACCGTAGTGATTAATTCATGCGCAGACGATAATCTGCTGCTGTCTCAATTACTCAATTTATTACTTTTTATTTGTTTGTGTGTTTTATTTTTTGTAGATAATGTTCTTTCCCGCAAAATTATTTCCGTTTGTATGAAATCTAATAGTTCTTGAATTTTAATTCCATGTAAATTAGATGCGTGTTTTCTATTGAATTCTAAATTTGGATTGGACGGTATTGTCTTTAGAATTACTGCGATTAACATAGCACTATAATTATTCTCATCAACTTCTAACGAGGATAATGATCTAATATTTATCTCGATTTCTTCATGTAATTTTTTTAATCTAAAAATATCTGTGGATTTATAAACGGGTGCTAAATTTAACAAATTGTTCATGTGGTGGTTCATTATTATATCGCGTTGTCCGAATCTTTGTTTAAGAATTTCTACAGCTTTGTCATAATTTCGTTTCAGAAATCTCTAACCCGTGTATGGAATTTAAAGCTGCCGAAGTTAAATAACTTTTTAAATAATTAAATTTCTCTACCTTTGACAAAGCTTCATTGTCATGAATAGTAACTTGGAAAGTATTCCAAAAACTCATAAATTGGGACAATTCACCGCCAAATCTTTGAATAACCAATTTTGGTAATTTAACAAATTTGTTATTCTCACTTAACGGTGTACTTCTATTCTGTAATGTACTTGAAGCATTTGAATTTACACCACTATTTTCGACTGAATTTACTTTTATTTTCTTTTTTGCTCTAAAAATAGCGGTCGCGATTTTATCCTGATATTCAAAACATACGTTTTTTTCATTTTCATATTCTGTTAAAGGAATTAGTTTTTCTATTTCCCTATCGGCTTCCTGTAGAAGCCCATTTTTTATAGTCAACTGACTAAGAGTTTCTTCTACATTTTCAACATTTAAATGTTCTTCTTTTAAATTTAATTCTATACTGTTCACACTTGTTTGCAGAATTTTTCTATTAATTTTAAACTTCTCCAACTCCATTGTAAATTTTCATAAAATTTCTTACCTTGAGCCCAGTGCCGTAACAAGTAATATGGGGGCCCCGGTGCGAGGGATGAATTTATGGGCTCCCTGCACTAAAGATGAATTTCTATATCTAACCCCCCCCCCCTGCTTTATTTCTTTATAAGCAATATTAAAATTTTTATGCAATTACTTACATTACTATAATAATTGATTACAATATTACAGTGACAAAGTATTTTTGGAAAATAGTTTAAAACCTAGTATTCCATAATTTTTGGCTGACACTATATTTATATAAAACATTTATTACACAAAAATTATGAATGTTTATTTCAAAATATAAGTTTTGTAAAGGCTAGATTAAATATATTATAAATAAAAAGACGGAAAAAACATATAACAAATAATAACAACATTTAATCACAGACAGTTTTTATGTACAAGGTCTAAAATTTCCGTTTGCAAGCTTTGGTATCAGCAAAATATTTTACTATATGGTCAATATTCAAATGGTCCGACTTCTTGCTCTCAATGTTTTAGAGAGAAATGATTGTTATATATATAATCTTTATTCGGAAATATTATTCCTCAAATATTTTTTTACCAATTTCAATTTTGAAAATGACTATTCAGCTGAAATTACTGTGACAGGTAATGCTAGGAAATTAAACCTGCTGTGAAAAAATTTGAAAAAGAGGTGGAGTAATCATTTTCCAGAATAAAACATGAAACTTGGCGAATATTTACTCAACAAATAATAACAAGAGACTTGGCGTTGGAATATTAAAACCCGAATAAATTACTACGTCAGAAACGCCAAAGAAAAATAATGCATACAGCTGTTTCGGTAGCCTTAAGCGTACCGTCTTCAGTGCAAAAAGAATTCTGAATCTGGAGAAGTGCTCGTATATATAGGAGAGGGATCGAATTTAGTTCAACCAGTAGGATTACGGGAAAGGTGGGGAGTGGGGCCAATAGGAAATTAGGAATATTAGCTGTGTACACAGTGGAAAAATTAAGAAAATGTGGACTGAATGTAAAATTTCCAACAATCAGACAAATAGGGAACGGCGAAATCACAATTTACAAAGTTTTTAAAATTTTTATAAATATGAAAAGCTTCAGAGAAACAGAGTTCATAAATGGATTTAGCTCTGCAAATTATTTTAGCTGAATTAAATTTAAAGTTATGATTTTCCTCCCAGCAATGTTTAGAAATAGCCGACTTATTGGTTTCTTGTTTGCGGACGTAATTCATATGTTCTTTTAGACGAAATTTACGACTGCGTTTAGTTTGGCCAATATATGATAAACCACACTGACAGGAAATACTACAAATGCCCCTAGAATTTTCGCCTTCCAATAAACTCACCTTTTCTCAGTTAAAAGATCCCATTGATATGCATAACTCTCATTTAATTGTTTCAATGTGAATTTCAGATATTTTAGTTTAATATTTTGTGAATTATTTTATTTATTTATTTATTTATGTTCTTTTTGGTGGTAGTGGTGGTGGTGGTGGAGGGGGGGGGGAGATGTATACCCCCGATTCCATTACTTGGATCCGACACTAATTTTTATTTGCATTTTGCGTAAAATCATGAAATCTGATATCTTATCAGTGATTATAAGGACAATATTGAATAATTAACAGGCTTTGCCCGCTTCGCTGGTCACTATATTTAAATAATAAAAAATTTAATAATTATAATTGCAACATTTAAATTAGTATATTTCGTTTAACGATTAATTTTCGGCAAATCAAAACTGTGTCCAAGTACTATGATATACAACCATTAATAGAATCTAAATGACATTTGAATATTAGGCTTCATTATGTTGATTAGACACAGACTTAATTTAAAATAAACTAAATGTGTAACTTTAGGACTTCCTTGACATATTTGAAATTTGGCACCGAAGTAGCTGGATGATTTTTGCAAAAGTGTTTACTGACTCAATTATGATAGCCATTTTAAATCATCGCCAAAATGGCAAAATAAATAAATATAAATAAAAGACGCAAAGTGAGTCCTATACTAAAACTGTACTAACATTAATTTATAGACAATAAAATGATAAAATCAAGAAAAATAAAACATGTAAGACAATTCGATTAACTGAAATCAATATTTAAAAAAAAAAGGAAGGAAGAAAGAAAGAAGGAAACATTCTGTCTTTGGCAGAATTTAATTTAGTACGACAGGACTAATTTACATATTGCAATCTTGTAACTAAAAAAAAAAAAAGAAAGAAAAATTGTTATTAGTCAACCAGCTAATAACAAGCTCGACATTTCTCACATAATAACCATTGGCAAGGTCACCGTATCTGCAAACGTAGATGCAACGGTTATTACGTGAGAAATGTTGAGCTGGTTATCAGCCAGGATGGCTCGATGGAAATTCATCCGCACATTAAGCGAAGGACTTGGGTTCAATTCTCAGCTCTGGCATTTTTAACCTATTTGGTATAATAAAAAAACTCCAAACAACTTAAAATGAATTTTCTTTGTTGATGATAAAATTTCTAAATAGTTTAAGATAGTTTAAGAAATTAAATGGTAAAATTGGATAAAACTATTGGCAGGCATCCTGGAATATTGGAAGTGTGACAAAGTAAAATCGCTGTCTGAAAGAAGTAATCATCGACAAAAATTCACTCTGACATTTAAAAATAAAATGAAATAAAAAATGTAGAGCTGTTTTAATGGCTATAATAGAGAGATAAAACCTTTCTTAACATCTATTAAAATTTACAAGTAATTTATTTTTTGAGTTATGGTAAATAAAGATTTATTTATTATATTTTTTTTTCTACAGACACATATTCTCTTTTCATAGGTACCGACCACATAAATAATTTTAAATTAATGAATAACTTTAGAGACCCCCAAAGGTTCGTTTAGAAATTATTTCAGTGTATCAATTGATTTTTTCTTACATTAAAAAGCTATCTAACATATCTAAAAACAAAATACAACAACAACTACCAGATCCGTATTATCGCTTTGGCAAATATGAGCAGATACACGGGATAACAAGGGGCCCCTAAATCTATTATATTAAGGTTGAAACAATTTTTTCATTAGAATGAAAATTTTAATACGATGTATTTCCCGATTAAAATATGAATCCCATCTTCTAAAATGACAAATTCTTTATAACATAATTTTGCAAAATACCCAGAAAACATGGGGCCTCTGAATCCTTAAATATTAAGTTTTAAACATAAATTTTTCATTTGAATAAAACTTTTAAAATTAAATATATTAATACTGAATAAAAATTATACATAAAATGAATAATAATAATTATTATTTTACCCTACTTTCGTCTAATCTTCATTTCAAATAATAATTAGGTTATTATGTCTGCGAGATATAAGACAATCAAGAAAAAGGCCAATGTCTTCTGTAGTAATAGTTAATTTCGTTGGGACTATTCCCTCCAAAGTGAACATTGGTCTAACTCTTTCACTTTCAGTTGCAATATTTCCAAGAACATTTCACTTTGTCAAGTCCCAAGAGTCCGGTTCCTTTTAGACAATACCGAGGTAGGCAATATTTCTAAACTCAAAACTTACCTATTGAATACAGCAGAGAAGATGATTTCTTTAAAAAAAAAATTAAAAAATGTAACGCTGTTTTCTCTGTGCTCATTGAGAGAGTAGGATTAAAAACAGAAGATTGGAATAGGCAATACGATTTTTTTAAAAGTGGATTTTTCAAGAATGTTTTTTCTTCCAGAGAAAGAATAGGTATGGGGGAGGGGGGATGAATTCAAATTGCCAAAATTTTAACCATTTCTTTTCCCTAAAAAAAAAAGAAAACATGAAAACCATGAAAAAAAAGTAAAAAAGTCTTTTCTGGTTATAGGCCCCTTGATTCGTGGGCCCCGGTGCGACGCACCGCTTGCACCGCCGGTTTTTACGGCACTGCTTGAGCCGCCTTCACTCTAAGAAGTAATCCAATATTATGAGAGCACAAAAGGGAATTTTAATAATCGAATTTAACACAAGCATCGTTACTTTCAAAAACAACATTCTCTTCCCGGCCGATACACCAAAATGAAAAATAATTTGCGGTTCAGTGGTATTGACATTTTAAGAACATAAAGAATCAAAATTAATATGCCGGATTGCTTTGAAAATAAGAGAATGAATAAAATAGAACGATGCATACTTTTTCTGATGGTTTAATGATTATAATAAGATAAAAATTCTATTTACAAAAAGGAATAATTAATGGAACATAATTCCCAAATCTAATTAACTCTCATATTGAGAGATCGAAAATTCTGTCTTCGAACACAGCCGAAGCATCCAAAAATCTAAAACTAAACTTATTAGCTGTTGCCAAAATCTTTTAACAAAATATAGGTTCTTTTTTCTTTCACTGGCGACGCAGCGCCATCTAAAGGGAATTGATTTTAGTACACAGTACGATGTAAACTTTCAAAGTTTTGATTAATCAAATTTAATAGCTGTGCAAATTCAATAAATACCATCATTAAAATAAACATATTACAGTGCAGAAGAAAGGTTAAATATTTATATACAGGATTATTTTAAATAAACAAAGTAATTTACACAATGCTGGAAAAAAAGTAAAAAAATGCAGTTTCCTGTGCTAAAAGATAAGGAATTATACACAATAGTGTAGGACACATGCAAAAGAGTATACAAAGTGGATGAAATAAAACAAAAGAATCTATACACACGTTCAAAATACGTTCAAAGTACGGAATGACGAAAGATAGTAGTCATTCGATGTGATAAAATAAACACGAACGATCATCTTTACACTTACGGAAAGGAATAGAGCCTGTTTCGGTTGCTTTGTATTGGTTCAAAGCAAAGCATGCAAATTTCAGCTATTGGTCTCCGATTGCATCTAAGAAAAGGAATAGCTTTTAGCGCATGCCCAGGTCATGGGATTTTAGTCTTAAAGAAATACCTTTGTGCTTTAATATATAAGATATTAAGTGCATATCAAAAATATTTTTATAAATATAATATGCTGCAAAGTTTGATAAACAAACAAATAGCCAGATAAATTCTTTTTCTTGGATTAGAGCTATATATATATATATATATAAATAATTTCAAAATAAATGCTTAATTTTAATTATTAATGATATGATTAGTAGAAATAAGTACTAAAGTTCTAATAATTAAATACCATTAAATTATTAAATATTTATTTTAGAATTTTCTATAAAAGCTGACATTATGTGTCATTTTTAGGCATGTTATTTTCTGAAGTAAAAACAAAATAAAAACAGCAGGATGTGCATTATCATAAATATGCTTTCTAATAATGGCTTTGTAATTATATTTTTTTTCCATTACAAAATTTAACCTAGAAAAAATAATTTTTATACTAGATTATTTGTAGCAAAAAAAAATATCCTCTTTGGATGAAAAGCATTACATTTAGTAAAACTTACATACACATAGTTTTAAAGGATAAATGTTATATGCACTTATCATTTCACAATTAAGACTATAATATTCTGTCAAGATAAAATTATTATTCAATTACCAATTACCGTGTTATTCAGTGATTGTTGTTCAAGCTTTAGACTCATCTTTGGCTGTGATGTAAATGCTCACCATACTGTGGGGGGGGGGGAAGCAATGATTGCAACAAGCATGGAGATGTGCTGATGGATCACATTTTAAAGGTTATTGATATGACTCTGTGTAACTCTTTATGCTTAGAGTTGGAAGGTTTCTGACGCAATTACAGCTTCTGATCATCAACTGATCACTTTTTCAGTTAAAGGTAGTCAGGAAGCTGCCATGTAAAGAACCCAAGATCTACTGAATGAGCTTCTCAGAAGAGGACTTTTTCTGGTAAGTTCAATTTTAATGATGACATCGAGTTGACTGTTGACCAGTTGCAACAGATCATTCTCAATTCTTATCACAGTAGCTGTAAGCTTACAGTCACTAGCTCCTCATGGCGTGTTCCTTGGTGGTCTTCTGAGCTTAGTTCTTTATTTAAGAAATGTAGGAAGCTCTTTAATAGAGCTTAGAAGTCTGGTACATGCCCTCACCACCTACAATAAGGCTATTAGGACTGCTAAGTGATGTTCTTGGCAGTCCTTCTGGGATGGTATTAATGATATTTCTGCTACTACTAAGGTGGCAAAAATTTTGACTAGAGACTATTGTTCTAGTCTGAATGCTATTCGACTTTCTATTGGTAGATTTAGTAAGACTCTAGCTGAACTGCTGCAAGTTAATTTTTCCGGTTCTGATACTACTGACTGTGATACCCATAGCTCTTTTTCTTCACATGCTTCTGGTAAGGATAATTGGGAAGCTACTAAAGTGGTGGTTACCCATGATAAGGTAAGGTCAGGGCCCGAAATTTCGACTCAGGTTACACTCGCCGAAAGAAAAGTTTTACTCGCCACAAAATAGGGTTGTCTTTTTTTTTTTTTTTTTTTCTTTTTTTAAGCATTTTGAATTTTTTATTTTTCCTAACTATTTGAAAGGTGTTTTTACAAAAATGTCTGAAATTATATATATTAAAAGTGTGTCATATATCATCATGTTTCATAATCATCTATAATTGAAAATCATTATAATGGATTGTATTTGAGATTTGAAAAAGATTAAAATATCTAATAACATAAATGCAAAGAGTCATCAAAGGGTGAAAAATATTTTTATTGTGAAAGATTAAGCTTCCTTATTTATCTATTTATTTACTTAACTTTTTAAATTAGAAATGTCTTTTTCGCCATTTTATTTTTGTAATCAGACGGAATGTCCATATGTGTGAAATGTTCATTGTTGTCATTTGAAATAGCCATTTCGGAAAAAAATTTCGATATAATCGTTGCTTACAAGTCATTACGAGCGCAAATCATTGGCGTTTCAGTAAAAAACTGGGCAAATATGAACTTTTTTTTTTTTTTTTAAATCATTGTTCAACAAAATAAACACAGGCAGTAACTTTAAAAGGGCTCGGGATCATTTTCATGTGACAATACTGCATAGGCAAACTTTCCCACATCTCTTCTCTCATATAGTGGGTGATGGGCAAAGAGGCTCTCTGCTGGTCTATTCTCACTCTGCTTGCAGAAATCACAGTGGGAGAAACGAAACTGCTGAAGAGATCAAAACTTTTATGTATGCACTAAGCATTTTTCCTTTCCCAGGCTGGGGTGGTCTTGGGCAGCGCACACACAAACTCCTCTCTCTGAGAATCTAAAGAAGAGATGTTAAATATGAGGCTGTAAGATGGCAAGATTTTACCATATTTAAATCTATAAAAATATAAAAATTCCACTCGCCAATGGCGAGCTGACGAGCAGAAATTTCGCGCCCTGGTAAGGTCATTTGGGCTATTAAGTCGCTGGTGATGGATGACATCATTCCTGTTCTTCCTATCAATTTTCTTGCTCCCATCCTTTACGGAATATTTCTTTCTTGCATTACTTATGGGTATATACCTCAGTCTTGGAGGAATACTAGGGTGGTTTTCATTCCTAAGCCTGGGGAGGTTGAATCTTTTAGGCTACTTTTTTGTTGAAAGTAATAGAGAAGCTTGTTGATAGATACCTTAGGGATTCATCAACCTGGAAGATCTACTAATATTGCATTGTATGTACTTTCCTTTCTTTTGGAAAAGTGCATTGATGATAAAGAAATTGCCCTTCTTGCTTTTCTTGATATTGAAGGGGTGTTTGATAAAGTCTCTTTTGATACTGTCATTTGTGCTCTTCACCAGGGGCCGCTTTACAATTTTGGCGGCCCTAAGCAATAGATTTTTGGCGGCCCCCCCTCCAATAGATATTACGCCAGGGCAGCTTATAGATTTCATGTGACCCCAGGTAAATTTTCTCACTGTGATCCCTACCCCCCCCCCTCCTTCCTTATAAAAGAAAAAGCTACTATAGATTCAACGTATTATAATATTATAAGTTAATATAAATTTAAATAACTTTTTTTTTTGTATTAATTGAATTGGATCCGGCATATTTAGAAATAAGAAAAAATAAACAAATTGAATCAAACCTTTAGCTTTTCTAACTAACTGACTGTGCTAAAGATTCGATGGGAAAATGCTTTAAAATTTCTGTTCATACTAATCTCCCTTCTCTATATGACATCGCACGTATTGATGTACAATGGAACTACTGTACAGTCGGGGGAAAAAAAACGCAACACTCGCTGTAATTCCGTTATTAATTGACGCAGGAACATCTAATAGACATAATTCAACAGGAAATTAAAAGCACTTTCTGAATATGTCGTCAAATTTTGGATTAGGGGTCATCTACATATTGAAATGAGTGCAAACTTTGATTTTTTCAATAGCAACACCCAATTTCGACTTCATTTTCGAATTTCTGGGAAGCTGGCAGTGCGGAAAAGTATACTGTTTGTATACTTTATCTTTAGTATTTATAGAGTTATTATCAAAAATGTGTTAGGGGGTTATCTGTAAATGTAGAAAAATAAAATTAAGATCCTATAAGAAATAGACAAAATTTTAAAGTTTCACACCGGAAATCTTTCAAGAAAAAAATAATTATAAAATTTAATGAAACGTTGCATCTTTTCCATTTCCTTAATTATCCTGCGTTCAATTTTTTAGATTTTGTATATACTTCAGTACTTTTTTAGATAATTTTAGGTCTATTTAAATACATTATACTTGCGATTAGTCCATACAGTACTCTTTGAAAAAAGTGCATTATTTTTCAAGTAAAAGCGTCTATTAAAGCTGTACTGATCACCAATAAAGCTTAAATTTTCTTTCGTAGGTAACATAGTAGACGAAATGAAATAATATATATATATATATACAACAACGCATAAACTAAACCTTTTCGGATAAATTATTGTAAGGGTTCATGAAGTAAATATTAAACAATTTTAATCGCACTTACCAGTTTTTGGTCAGTTGAACTCTTTGGAAATGCACGATTCGTTTTATAATTTCTATGAAAATATATTTTCTTAATTGACCCTTTCGCGACTGCTTACGTAGATTCACGCTATTTGAAAATCTGTAACTCTGTCAGTGGGCGTTTCTTTCGTAATTTGTGTGTTACATATTTCTTAAGTGTGTACCCAGTGTTCATATTTTTGCAATAAAATATACTACGGATAGAAATATATTGATTAGAAAGAATATAATTATAATGTATATCCATTTGTAATATAATCGTGAATACAGAAAATTTGTTCTAAAATATTATATTTTGAGAGTATAATGCCCGTAGGCGGATCTTACTGTCAAAAAGACAAAATCCTGCGGCGGTCGCGAAAAGTGTTAAAATATATTTATAAAAGTTAAAGTATGTTTTTAAAAATGTATAAGGTAAAAATATATTAATAAAATTTCAAAGACTAAAGTGTCCTTAAAATAATATTCCTCCCCCTATAAAATAAATAAATAAGTAAATAAATAAAATAAATTAAGCAATATATGAAGCAAATGATTAAGCTTTTTTTAACTATGACGGTAGTTAAGAAACGAGTTTACAAGCATGTCTTGCATTCCAATTCCATTCGTTATTTATATTTGACAATTTCACATTAAACCTATTTTTCTATTTAACCCTTTGCGGCGCAAGACAATTCGGATCATTTAAATTATAATGCCACCGGAATTCATAAACTAAAGTAAACTAAAAGAAATTTTAAATTTTAAGGTTAAAAAAACCTGCCTTTTCTGGTATGTTATAAACGTACATTTTTGCTAAAAAATTTCCGGGATGAGTTTTTTCAGCTGGATGTAAAATTTTGCGTCCTCGCAGCGAGGACGCCGCGCGTTAAGGGGTTAAAACAGTAAACCCCGCCTATTTAGTTAATTTTTTTTTTCTTCTAGTGTTCGTTTAAAAGATTCAAAGTTTATCATCAATTAATCGATAAAGTAAATACCACTTGTGCGTATTTTTGTCAACATAAAATAAGGTGTTTAACATGAATACTCAATGTCACATTTACTTTTTTTTTTTCTGTATTGTTTTGTTTTGAAGAACGATGAAGGCGGGACTTGTCTTCTTTAGAAAACAGGAATTCTTGATGCTAATACTAATTTCTAAAAATCATCATTTTTGTTTCATTTCTTTGCGTTTGACGTTGTTGTTATATAATTTAACCCGTAAATAAAAAACAAAAATATTTTGTTTAATTTTCTTTGTTATTTTTAAAGATTTGATTCGTTATCTCATGCAAAACTTTATAAGAGACGGCCCCCTGAACCACTCCAAAAGAAAGATTTATTTATATCTCGAAAACTAATAACTGGAATGAGCTGCAAATTTGCACACCCATATTTTTCAGCATTAGGATTCATTTTATGTAAAAATTAATATAGGTCATAATTCATAATTTTTATGAATATGAATTTATTAATATTTTTCAGAAGTAAAAATATTTTTCAGAATCAAAAGTAATGATGGATTATGTTTGGGTTTCTTCACTGTATCTCGTAAAAAAAAAAAATTATATCGATCAAGTTACTTTTTGTGAAGATATTAATAAAAGTTTGAAATATGAATTTAACATTGGCACCTTCAAACTTTGAACGCTTATAACTCTGTGAAAAAATAAGTAAAATATACAACCAATATACTTTTTCGCGTTGTCGCGATCCCAGGAATTCAAATATAAAATAAAAATGGGGCATTACCATTGAAAAAAAATCAAAGTTGGTGCGCGTTTTAATATGTAGACGACCCCTAATTAAAAATTTCAGTTCATTTTCTGAAACTACTCGCAATTCCACGTCGAATGATACCTATTACATTTTTCTACATCGATTAGCGACGAAGTTACTTTGAGTGTTGCGTTTTTTTTTTTTCCCCGACTGTACATCAATACTGTACATTAATACTGATATATCTGTACTCGTACTCATATACCATGTACAGCTTGTACCATAAACTGTTTGGCCAAAAATTTGAATAAAAAGTATTACAGTAGAATGAAACAGAAAATTTTTGAATATCCAGAAGAAAAGGGAATTTGAAATCCGTCATTCCCTCACCATTGCTTAGCTATCAGATTGTGGCATCGCGTCACAAAACGGAGTGAATCTATCAGGTTGCTACATTTTTACCACCGAAAAAGTTCCAGAGTGAATAATAATAATATTAAAATATTACTGTTATTTTATTTTATTTTATTTTTTTAACCCGTTAACACCCGAATTAATTTTGCAAAATATTATTAGCAAAATTAATTTATATTTCACTTCTAAATTAATATAGATAACTGACTGTAAAATATATTAATTAAAAAAATTCTTCTGATAGTTTTAAATTTAAAGTCTATCATCATTTATTGATGTTTAACACCCGAATTAATTTTGCAAAATATTATTAGCTGATTATTTCACTTCTAAATTAATATAGACAACTAACAGTAAAATAGATTAACTTAAAAAATTCTTCTGATAGTTTTAAATTTAAAGTCTATCCTCATTTATTGACGTTTAGTGATCTAGCGAGAAAATTTCGAGATAGAAAAACTTTGAGATAACAGATTAATTTCCTATTATATGTTGACAAAGATCTTGAAAGTAAAGTATTACATATAATATATATTATTATTCAACTTGATTTAAATTAGTATACCTGCGCAAAAGCAAATATATGTGCGAAGAATGAAAAATCATAAAATGATTATCCAAATTATGAAATAATAATTAATAATAGGCACATAAAACTTTCAGGGATCATTTAGAGTAACGCTATAAATTGTCACTAAAAAGCAGAAATCATTCCAAGAAACCAGAAAAAATATACGTGCCATTTTATTAGCTGACCTTTAATGAGGACACTGGGTGCTAACGGGTTAAATTAGTTATTATTTTTATTATAATTTTAATCCTTCCATAATAAATGATAATTTTATATTTTACATTAAACCACATGGTAACAAGAGAAGAATTCGTTTCATTTTTTAAACAAGAACGAAAAATCCTTTGGTTCGCGTAGGCTATTAATATTTTCCAAATGTATGTACTTGTTGCCTTTTTGTACTTTGCCTACGTTATCACACAACGGAAAAAAATACAGGCAGACAAACTAACTGAATTCATAATCACTCCAAATCATTGTTGAAAAGTGTTAAAAAACCTTAACACAAACGAGAATGCGGTTCTAGCAATTTCCAATTGTAGCTCTTAAGCTCTTATAATGTGTTTGAATATCTTAATGCTAAACATACCATATTCTATAGATTCTCTTTTTTTTAATCATATGAATAATAAATCTAAATTTTAATACGACTTTCGCAGTACAAAGTTTTTTAAATGCGATTTATAAAAATACATGTCATAGAAAGCAATTAACTGTCATTCTTTTGGGTGCCCCTGTACGCAAGCTAGTTATCCTATTTCTACCATTTTAAATAGATAACATTAGCTACGGCCGTGCTGACAAACCGAAGTCGTCAACATTTTAAAACTTTATTGAAAAGTGTAAAAAAGGCTTTCTCCTTCACTTTTGCTTGAACTCAATGTATACGTGAAATAAAATTTTTATTAATTCACTTCTCAGTGGATTGATTTATCAGATGAAATTTTATGTCGGCTATTATTAATTGCAAACTAATAACGTTCAAACACGATTACGAAGCCTTTTCATTCATAAACACGCGACATAATTAGGTATTCTTATTTAGATATGGTGATACGAATTGATTTGTAGTGTTTAAGACCGATTGTCTATGCTAAGGTCCGTGGCCTATAGGTAGAATGCCTTCGGAGGGGGGTCTTTCTAAGGAATCCTAGCTCGTATTTACACAAGTTTTGGAGAAAACCACGGAAAATTGCGAACGGATAGAAAGATGAGTGCGACCTGGGATCGAACTGGGCACTTCCCATTTACCAGCTTTGAGTGCAGAACCGCTCGACCACTGGTGGGCCTGTGATGCAAACCAAAGTAGCGTTTAATTTTTCCGCATGAAGGTAAAGCCCTTTGCATAAAAGACTATCTAAAGTCCACACATTAAACAGATTTTCTAGACACCATAGGCGAGTGAAGGTCGCCCTTATGTAATTTAAATCTACTCTTATTTATTTTTTAATCTTAATTTACATATTTTGCATATTTTAAATCTATTTTTAAGACCTTTCTGAAAGCTGAACTATTTTCTAACTTATTTCCGAAGTTATTTTTTTTTTTCACAAATGTAAAAAAACTCTCAGGATTTTTTTATTTAGATACTTATAAATTTAATAGTATTTTTTTTTTCTATTTTCTTATTCTTAGTTCTATTATTTAGTTGATTATGGAGGAATTTGATATAAGGAGTTGGAATTTTAAGCTGAATGAGCTTAAAAATGAGGCCGCCATGCGAAACTGTCAAACACGTTTGTGATGTTAAGTAAAAGGGCTTCGAATTTTTCAGATTTAATAAAACTATCATGAATAAATTGTGTTATTCTGATGGGTGGGGGAATGTTTAGGTCTAAAACCAAATTGTTCGGGTTGAAATTGCAAGTAATTCAGCCCCTCCTCATCATTTTTTCCATCTAATTTGAAAAGATCTAGCTTTTCATTCATTATCACAATACAAATCAAAACATATGTTTGTTAAAAATCAGCATTTTAGTACCTTAACCAGAGCACTTAATTTTAATTCTCAACTGCAAAAATTCAACTTGGAAACTTTTTTCAAAATTTTACTTTAATAACACGAAGAAAATTCTTCATTTATTTCTTCTATTTTAGACCTGTTCGCAAATTCTGGTGGTAGTCTATATTAAATGAGTGAAATTTTCTTGCCCTTGAAAGGGTTAAGATGTTTTTATGCAAAGTTAAAATCCTTAAGGAAGGTTACTTTCAATTTACAAATGAATATACACATATTCCTTAAAAGACAGGGAAAAAAAAAAAAAAAAAAAAAAAATCAAAAATTGGCTTATGATTTTCGTTTTTCTTCCATCCATTTCTTTTCCCCTTAAATTTTTGGCAGTGTTTCAATCTTTTTGGCGGCCCACCTTCTTCGGCAGCCCTAGGCAACCGCTTAGGTTCGCCTAATGGTAAAGCGGCCCCTGCTCTTCACTCAAGGGGCACTAATCTCATTATTACCAGGTGGATTGCTAATTTGCTGTCCTCGAGGTATGTTTGTACCTCACTTATGGGTACTAGCATGAAGGTTCATGCTAACCATAGGCGGATTTAGGGGAGGGCTATAGCCCAGTGTGGCAAATTATTTGAAAATATCAAACAGTACTAGTGGATAGTTTTGGATAAATAGAAAAATAAAATTGTGGACTACTTTTTAAATAAAAATATAAAAATAGCATATCTTAATAGCTTTATATAAAACCACTGAATGCCTATGGGGCAGGTGGCGTACAAATTAAAAATCAAAAGTTTCCTCCCCGCTTCAAATTAAAATTTAGACGTCTCTATCATTCAGTTTATATTGCAGTTTATCACTTTTTTTTTTCTCTCTCAGCCCCACGTGTTTCCTTTAATGCCTATTTTAACATTGGTTGCATTGGACTGGAAAGCACCACAGAACTGGTCGAAAGAAACTTGTGAACAATGTAGGCACAAGTGCTGGAACGAGTGCGTGCATTGCCACTTTGGTTGCAGCACTCGTGCCTACTTTGTTCGCCAGACAAAGGGTCGACCTGAAAGAATTGTTGCGAGTTTATTGCATTTTAGGGTGTTTATTCAAAGTTTTGTACTCATTCCAAGGTTATTTATGACTTTGATTTGTTTGTCTGCCCTCTACATAGCTGCCAACTGCTCCGATTTAATCGGAGTTTACCCGATTTTTTTAGTGTACTCCGGTAATCCGAATATTATCGAAAAAACTCCGATTTTTCAAACTTGACAATTTTTATTTTTTATTTTTCTTTATTTTATTTTTTTTTTTGTCACTCTTCTTATCCATTGGACAATTTAGCCTGCACGCCGATTAAAAATACGAAAACTCTGGGGGAAAATATATTTTGCAAACGCAGAATTATTGTTATTTTCAAACCATCTTCCCTTCCTACGTTGCAGGATTTCCCCAGATCATTGCCGTAAAGAGAGAGCGAAGGGGGAAGGAGGAGAACACATACGCGCGGGTAACGAGTTTGACTTGGGAGAAAATTTTCGCCTTTGTATACGCATGCGCTAGTAGTGGAGAGATAGCAGAGATGCATATCATTTTATTTTACTCTTTTGCCGCTTCCTTTCTCTCTTCCGATAATTTCTATCGCGCTCGCGTGGTAGGAATTACTTTGTGATATCGTGAAGGTACGCTTACTGAAAATGTAAATAAAATTATTCCTCATTCTGTTTACGTTATCTATTTTTTTTTTTTTTTTTTTTTCTGTCTCTCTGAAAAGCGAATTTCTTTGAATAGTCATTGAATTTGCTTAGAGTCAAAATTCACGTGTTCGTTCTCGCAGGATGGCGAGATTCGCGTCCAAATTAAAAAATATCCGTCAACAACAATTCCGCGAGCGTAAATCCAGCCGCCCCACCCCCGCTATTTATTTATTTATTTTTCTTATGAACTTTGCCCCTTTTTTTTTTTTATGGACAATAAATTATCAGAAGCAGTACAAAACTGTTTCTTACGTAAAGGGTTATATCTTTTTTTTTTTTTTTTTTTCGAAGTTTGCACTGATGGAACAAATGAAATAATTGCAAGAATGAAATTAGGAAAAGATAGTTTTGAAAACGTGTACTTAACTATGATCGACGATCTTAAAATGGGCTTTCACAGAAATCGGCGACATAAAATAAATTTCTTATAAAAATATACATTTTAAAATTGTTTATTGAAAAAATTCGAATATAAGAAAATTACATAATATTAGCTGAAAAAAAAAAAAAAAAAAAAGAGGAAGAGATTGTAATTTTTGCAATCCGCGATTGTAATGAAATGCTCGCCCTCTGGTGGGCTACGGTGAAATTACAATAAACATGGTGTAATTCGAATTCCATATAGCCGCCATTGCTAGCCGATGTTTAGTTTCACATATATTTATTGAATAAAAATGAATAAATACGGTAAAAAAGATAACACATACTTTTGTGTGCCACAGTGTAAATCCAAAGCATCAAGAAATCCAGAATTGAGCTTCCATTTATTTCCAAATGACGAATTTAAAATTTCAGTTGCTTCGGCTAATGGAAGTAAAGAATTAATCAGATGATTTGAAACTAATATTTGTTCAACTTCATTTAAAATCTACTTCCGAATCGAACTTTGAATAAACTGAAGTATTTTTTCCAAAAGCAATCAATTTTCCATAATGTAATGGCGGAGAAATTATAGTACGAATATTAAGTAGAATAACAAGAACACTATTGGAACACACGTGGCTAATGTTTACTAACAACTGCAGTGTTCACAAAGCGCCGTCTATCGATCATTACAAACGCGGATTAATGGCTAATGAATTACTTATTTTCGGAATATGCTTCAAAGAAAAAAAAAAATAATATTATAGTTTTAAAAAATTAAAGAACACGCTTTAATTTACTTTCCTTATTTTAAATAAATGTAATTTTTATTGTTCACGTTTTTTTTTTTTTTTCTGTCGAAAAAATAATGATAATTTTTTTGGCAACAATTAAATTAAGGAATAATATTAAATATTTTAAATAAATGTAATTTTTATTGTTCACATTTTTTTTTTTTTTTTTCTGTCCAAAAAATAATGATAATTTTTTTTGGCAACAATTAAATTAAGGATTAAAATTAAATGGCCAATTTATCAGTAATTAGAAGGTTTTTATTTTAACATTTTAATTAATTAAAAGAAAACTAAAACAAAATTCGAAAATCGGGCTTCGAGGTGCATCAGGAGAGGTCATTACGAACCACCATGCAAATTTTTGTAGCTCAGCCATCAGCCGTTTTCTTAAAAAGCTCTGGAAACCATACACAATGGTTTTTTGTTTGAGATATGAAGGATTTTGTGCAATCACGTTTTGCTCCCAGAGAAGTTACAAACATACATACATACAGGTGAAGCTAATATAAGCGTGTTAAAAAACGGCGAAATAATTGTTTATTTCATCAATAGACTAAGAAAAACGCAAATTTTCACAATTAGCAATGAAATGTTCCTTTATTTCAGAAATTTGCTGAAATAAATAAATAAAAAGCGTGGATTTTATCAGTAAATGGTGAAATGATTGTGTATGGGGTCGGTCGCAATTTTTTTGTATATTTCGGGAATTTGCTTTGAAAAAAGCGTGAATTTTATCAATTGTGAAATGATCGCGTATTTTAGCAGTCTCGGCTGCACAATTATCGCTTATTGCGGGAGTCTGCTTTGAAAAAAAAGTGCCAATTTTATCATTTATAGGTGAATCGTTTATTTCGGCGATCAGTCGTAAAATTATCACATATTTCAGGGATCTACTTTGAAAAAATGCACGAATTTTATTAATTAGCAGTCAAATAATCACATATTCAACAGCACGTCGTAAAATTACATATTTTGGGAATTTGCTTTGAAAAATAGCGTCGATTTTAAGTCAATTTTAAATAATCGCGCATTACGGCAATCAGTCTAAAAAATTTCGCGTATTTTGGAAATCTGCTTTGATCAAAGCGCGAATTTTATTAAACAGCAGTAAAATGATCCCGTATTTCGACGATCGTATCAAAATAATCGCGTATTTCGACAGTTAGTAGCAAAAAATAATATATTTAGGAATCTGCATTGAAAAAGTCGAATTTTATCCATTAATGGTGAAATGATCGCGTTTTTCGACAATCGATCGCAAAATTGCCGATTTAGGGAAAAAGGTTTTAAAAAAGTAACTTTTTTTTTTCTTAGAGCCAATTTTAAAAAAAAGGAAAAGCATAAAAAATAACCGCGTATTTTGACAATCGCAATACTATCACGTATTTCGGGAATCTGCTTTGAAAAAAAGCGCGATTTTTTTCAGTTATCGCTGAAATGATCGCTTATTTCGATGATAGACTCAAAATTACTTGCTATTCCGAGAATCTGAAAAATAGAGCGATTTTATAAATTAGTACTGAAATGATCGCGTATTTCGTCGATCGATCGCGGAATATCGCGTATTTTGAGAATTAGCTTTGAAAAAAGGAAAAGAAAATGCAAATTTTAAGCATTAGGGGCAAACTAATAGCCTATTTTCAGCAACTAGTTGCAATTAAATATAACTTTTCTCCATTAGTGGCGAAATAGTCACTTATTTTGGCAATCAGTTACAAAAATTTTACATATATCTCTTATTATTATAATTTGTCAAATAAATAGCTTCTAAAATAATCATCAGCTGATAAGATAGTACAAATGAACAGTGAAAAAATAGCATTATAGCATATTTAACATCTTATCATGAAGTAATTAAACAGATTCATTCTATATATACATTTTTTTCTATGAGATAACACTCTGCATAAAAATAAAATAAGAGGCTACACTCTGTATCCACATCCAGTGTGTTATTCAGCATCATGGGCGTAGGACAGGGAGGGGCTCAGAGAGCTCCCCCCCCCCCCCTCCCATATTGATTATTACAAAATTTCCTTTTAAGGGCAAATGAAGTAATCACCCATTTAAAAACCAAATTAAAATCTTACAAATGTTCATAATTTAACGATATTTTGTAACTAATACTAATAATTAGAGAATATTAATTGATATTTAATTATTAATTGATTTTCTTTATAATAATCTTAAGCCATTTTTATAATGAAATATTTTGAGCCCCTCCCATGATTTTTGAATTGCTACTCCCATGTTCAACATCATATGAAACTTTCAAGAATCATGTGCTGTGAGCATTTGATAAGAAAATTTTCTATTAGATTTGAGGATGATGTGTACATAGGCAAACACATATCCATGGGGACATTAATTTTTGTTAGAATTAAGCAAAACTATGTTATTAAAAATCTGGATATTTTTCACCACAAAATACAGTTTTGATATTCCAAACTAAGAAATCTGCTCTGAAACGGCAAATTGATGCTCCAAAATGAGTTTTTTTCTTACACCAAAATTGCTCCAAGAATTTTAGCAATTAAAACCTTGCTTTTGTCTATCAGTGGCATAATGATCCCACATTTCAGTAATCAGCTGCAAGAATATGGCACATTCAATGAGTTAGGCACATACACAAAGAAATTTTGAGGATTTGTAATGAAGTGATCACATGTATCGAAAAACAGCTATGAAAAAAAAAAAAAAAAAAAAAAAAACATTAAATTTGAAGATAAGCAATGAAATAATTGCTAATTAATTGTGATTAAAATTGCAGCATATATTTAGTCTATTGACCTGTTTAAAAAAAAAAAAAAAAAAAAAAATAGCAAAATTTGATAAAAATTTTGCACGTAATTTATCAATTAGTGAAAAAAAAAAGGTTTTTTTTTCCCCCCCCCTTTCCAGCACAAAAAGCTTTTTCTTTGTGTATGTAATTACTAATCACATATTTAGGGATTCAACATAAAATAATAACTCAAATGTTGCCAGAGGCGAAAAAGATCTCATGTTTCAACAATCGCTTGCAAGAGTATCATATAATTAAATTTTTTAAACGCCTAGAAATTATTGAAATAAAAATTTCATTTTAAGAACATTGGAGTGTAAAGGTTGATACATTTTTATTTACCAACTATGTGAAAAATACCAGAGCCGGGAATCGAACCCGGGCACCTCCGCTTAACGCACGGATGCTCTACCACTGAGCAACCCTGGCTGACAACCAGCTAGGCATTTTTGTTGGAAAAATTTTAAATTCCATTTTAAATTTTTAGTAGCAGATATATTAATTGCATAAGTGGAAGCCAGATTTTTGTTGTTTTAAAAATTACTGTTTGTAAAAATGATTTAGCAATTAAAACAGAATCATATCTTAACAACAGACAAATTTATTTGAACACAAAACGTAACAAAAGGTTAGAGTTTAGATAATATACAACATGATAATAAAGGATTTAACATTTAAAATATATATGTATTGCTAGGCAACTTAAATGGACAAAAGACATTTTTAAACTTAAAGAAAACGATGTTTTAAATGTCAATTTGAAACATATCGTTCTAACACTAGCACTAATTCAAAATAACTTTAAACAGTACTTAATCAGATTAACTCCAGGAAACCAGGGCAGCAAAAATTGAAAAACATCTTTTATAAAACTACATATTAATTCACGACCAGCGTGAAAAAGAAATGAAATCGCCAACTCGGCGTTTCAAAATAAACAGCACTAAACCATCTCTAAAGAGATGCAAGAGGCAAGAGAGAGAACAAACGTTCACTACAGCTTTTATACTGATCAAAAGATACTACCTACGGCAGACAGGAAACGTCATAACAAATCAGCGTCTACCACGATAGTCAAAACACGGGAAAGCCCGATGATTGACAGTGACGTCAAACGCATCGGTCAATGACCTACTTCCGGCAGACATACGGAAGAAGCGAAAAAAAACTCCCGGTCGAAAAGCCGGAGAAACGTAAACAAACGATGTCTCTACATTTATTAGTGCTAGTAGAAAGTTTTAATGACTTAAAGATGAATTGTAAAGCAAACCAGCTAATCAAATAAACAAGCTGGAAAACGGTAAGTAAAGATTAGATAAATTAATTTATAACTATATTTAAGTAAACAATTAATGAAATTTTAAACGTTCATTTATAATAATTAGCAGAGTTAAAGGCTATTTAGCACAGCAAGTTTTTTTTTAAAAAACAATTAAGTTAAAGAAAAAGTGATTAAACTTAAAATTTTTGAAACAGCATGGCAAAAACATTAAAAATCCTAACAGTGCCCCCCACCATGATGTTTCGAAAAAAAACCCCATCTATACATATATAGTTGCCAAACAATTTACAAAAAAAAATTCCCTTCAGGTATATACAACAACAACAATGTAGTTTTTTATAGATCTTGACAATTTTAGATCTTCAAGCAAAGCCTGAGGAACTCCAAAACAAGGAGACATCAATGCATCTGAGACATTCAAAACGAGTCCAGTAAAGTCATTATAATAATCATCAGAGGTCGACAATAGTACTCAAGTTCATGTTCAACAACTGGAAAAATTGAATGACAATGATTACTATACAGATATACACGACATACATTTTCCCACTTTCATTGTGAAAAAAAAATGACATAATATAATACATAATAATTAATACACATATAACATACACGTAAGTACACTCTCGCAGGCCTGCTAACACTCATACCAAATTATAAGAAACTTTTTTTTAAAAAAAATATGTTTAACACTACAAAGACAATGAAAGCTAGAAAACACCTCAAGTATATATATAAAGGAAACATATTCCAAAAAAATTAATTTAAGATTTCATATTTACAAAAATTTTACTATTAAATCTTGCTAAGTCATTTCCGGTGAGAGCCTTGGTAAAAGGATCGGCACAATTAAGTTTACTTTGAATATATTTTAGCTCAAAAATTTCGTCAAATAGCCATTCTCTTATAAAAAATAGTTTAACATTTATATGTTTTGATCTACCATTTTCTATAGGGGACTTTGAAAAATCAATGGCAGCCTGATTGTCGGCTAAGAGTATGGGTAAATTATGTTGACTGGGAATTAAGTTAAACTTTATACAGTCCTCCAATGTGTGATCAAACCAAACAAGCTCCTTTACGCATTCACACATTGCGATAAATTCGCTCTCCATGGTGGAGAGACTTACTCCTCTTTCCTTAAAGGTACGCCAAGATATAGGACTATTGTCTAAGAAAACTATTTGGCCTCCTAAAGAAACAAAGTCATCCCGATTATTAGCAAAATCTGCATCAGAATGTGCAGTCAATCTAGGATTTTTACATGAAAGATTCAATTTATAATTGCGGGTACACGAAACATACCCCAATAACTTTAATAAACCATTCCAATGAATTATTCCTGGGTTACTTTGAAATTGACTAAAAATGTTGGTTGCATATGTGATGTCTGGCCTAGTTCTACTAGAAATGAAGGATAAGCATCCAAGAAGATTACGATAAGGGAACTTCGACGCCTCATCAACTTCATCCTGAGTAGTGGGACAATCCTTTTTAGAGTACTTGCAACCTTTAACAATAGGGAGTGAGGAGAATGGAATTTTAAAGCTTTGAAATCTATTACATACATCCTCAATATAGAGTTCTTGAGACAACTGAACATTGTTATCATCATATTGAAACTCAACCCCCAATAACTTCTTAGTTTTACCCAGTACTTTCAAGTCAAATTTTGTTTCTAAGGAACTGATAATTTTATTGATTTGATCTTTAGTCTTTCCAAAAATAACTATATCATCGACGTATACCAACAAAACCAAGTAATCTTCAAAAAAATAGGAGCAATTGCACCAGTTAAATTTTTTAAACCCGAGATTAAGCAAAACTTTATTTAATTCATAGTACCACAATCTGCCACTCTGATGAAGTCCATAAAGTGCCCGATCCAATTTACATACTAGTTTTTCATTTCCCTCAACAATAAAACCTTGTGGTTGAGACATATATATGTCTTCATGCAAAGGAGCATATAAATATGCACTCTTCACATCACATTGTACATTTTCCCAATTAAAACAAGAGACAAGTAACGAAAAGAAAAAACGTATGATAGAAAAGTTAATTACTGGTGAGAAAGTCTCATCATAAGTTTCACCTTTAACCTGGTTGAAACCCTGAGCAACTAGCCTCGCTTTAAAGCGGGCTATTTTTCCTTGCTCATCCTTTTTTACAGTAAAAACCCACCGGTTTCCAAGAACTGACTTATTTTGGGGTAAGTCTACCAGATGCCAAACTTTCCTATCTGCCATATTTTTCATTTCCTCTTCCATCGCCTCCTGCCATTTTGAGACTTGTTCTGATTTTATTGCTTGCTTATAAGTTTTGGGAATAATTATATCTAGTCATGTAGAGGCAGATTCAGAAGATTTACTTGTTAAATTAAATGCTGGAAAACTTTTAACCAAATTAGAAAAGTCCTGATTAACAATACCTTCAAAAGTATTTTTACCCGAAAAATCAAACAAAGATGAATCATATTTAATTTTATTTTTACTGCAATATGTCTTTACTTCATTAATAGACCTTAACCGAGTATTGGTACCTTCAGGATAGTAATAAATGTCAATTCTATTACCCATTTTCCTGGGAACAGGGAATCTCCGCCAGACAACCTCTTTCTCAGGTACGGTTGGAGCCGTGTCGGTTTCATCCTCCTCATCGGACGGTAGAGGTCTGTAGTCCAAGGTAACTTCCATAGGGTCAGGAAAAGCTGGTCCACCTGGATCTCCAGTAATCATCACGTCCAATGGAGGGCCCATCACTGCTCCACTGTGCTTCTTGTATAGGAAGTCTGTAAAACTTAAATTTAAGGTTTCAATTATTTTATCATCCTGTTCAACCCAAACTCTAAAGCCTTTGGTCTTTAATGCATAACCTACAATGACCCCTCTTTTAGATTTAGATTCAAACTTATTCAACCTTTTTTGTTTTGGGACACCAACATAACATACTAAGCCAAAAGGCCTGAAATGTCTGACAGAAGGTTTGTTACCAGTGTACAATTGAAAAGGTGTTTTATTTTGACCGCGGTGTACAACTCTATTCCACACGTAGCAAAAATACAAAGCAGCTTCGGGCCAAAACTTAAAAGGGAGACCACTATCGGACAACATGGCACGCATACAATTTAATGCCGTTTGGTTCAATCGTTCACATACCCCATTCTGCTCAGGCGTAAAGGTATTCGTGAACTCATGCTTAATACCATTTTTACTACAATAATCGTTGAAAAGTTCATTTTTAAACTCCGTGCCATTATCTGTCCGTATAGCCTTCACCTTTTTACTTAAAAACCTTTCAGCCCTAGCAACATGTTTTTCGAAAATATCAAAAACTTGTGTTTTTTCCTTTAATGGATATATAGCAGTCCTTTTTGAAAAACCATCAATTATGGATAGGAAGTACCGCTCGCCATTTTTCCCAGTTATTGTTGTTGGACCCCATACATCCATAAAAATTTTCTCTAATGGCTCAGTTAAACCTGATTCATTGAGTGGCTTAAAAGAAACTCGTTTTTGTTTACTTAATTTACATGGCTCACAGCTAATATTTTTATGTTTTAACTTAGGAAGACCTTTAACACCATTATTTTGGCTAGTGCTCACAATTAAATCTGGACTAATATGTCCGAAACGTGAGTGCCAGAATTCAACATTTTTCACATTTTTATCTTTACTCACACTAGACAAAATTGGCTCTTCTTCCTTAGTTATGTTACAATCAATCGGCCCCCCATTATTTTTGAAAACTTTGGGGTAAGTATGATAAATGCCGTCCTTTAACTTAGCTGTGAACAAAAATTTCCTATCCTTACCAAACACCGAAATTTTACCCCTCCCACCGGAAAAACTAGCACCGTTCATATCCATTTTAGGACCTGAGATTAAATTCTTCCTCAATTTGGAGGAGTATAAAACATCATCAAAAATACATTCACAATTATTAAAGGAAAGTTTAACAGAACCTTTTCCCTCTATGGGAAAACTGACATCATCCACCGCGACTACAACGTTTTCACCCTCTAAAGGAGTATAATTTAGAAACAGCTCCCTATCTTTACTAAAATGATGAGATGCTGCCGTATCGAACGCCCAGCAGCTATCATCATCATTAAAACTGCTGTAATGCAACTGAGCTAAATAGTGGAAAGATTGAGGGGACTTTTTAAGTTTACCTTTGTCGCGGGGAACAGTGTCATTTACATTCTTTCCCTCAAGATTCAATTTAACGCGGCAGTCCTTTTTAACATGACCCGGACGATTACATCTAAAACAGGTAATAGTTCTTTTTGAAGGAAACTTTTTACTCTTGTACTGCACGTTTTGTACTTCCAAGGCAAGCTCCGTCCTTCTATCATCTGCCCTCAAGTTCAGCCTTGTTTCCTCAGATATTAACGCTGAAATTATACCCCGGAAATTGAAATCCTTATCTGGCCACCTCAGTATGAATTGCACCATGGACTCGAACTTATGAGGAAGAAATCTTAAAACTTGAAAACAAATATAATTTTCTGGAACAGGATGTCCTATATCATTCAACTGATCCACTATCTGAGAAAGTCTAGAAGAATACTGGTTAATTGTTTCACCCTGATTTATTACACACTGACATAATTTTGAGTACAGCTGCATATGCCTGGCCCTGGAGTCTGATATAAAAGTATCTTTTAACAATTTCCATGCCTCAACTGGGCAAACACAATCATTTATAATATTTCTATACTCTGGGGAAATATGCAAATATAAAGTAGCTAGTGCTGTACGAGAACGACTTTTAAAAGACTCAACATCTTTTACTGTTATATTATCACCTAACACAGGCAACTTTTCAGTACCATTTACTATATCCCAACAGTTTTTATCCAAAAGGATAAACTTTACATCCTTAACCCATGTTGCATAATTATCTGCATTAAGTTTTTCAATAGCAGGCAATATATTAACCGCCATTTTTGAAAAAACGATCTTACTTTGCTAAATTCAAATAAATTTCAAACAGAAAAAGGGTTACAAACAAAAAGGCTGGTAGGAAAAAATCAAAGTTAAAACTAATATAAACTTTGTTTACACAATACCATGCCCATAACCCAATGTTGGAAAAATTTTAAATTCCATTTTAAATTTTTAGTAGCAGATATATTAATTGCATAAGTGGAAGCCAGATTTTTGTTGTTTTAAAAATTACTGTTTGTAAAAATGATTTAGCAATTAAAACAGAATCATATCTTAACAACAGACAAATTTATTTGAACACAAAACGTAACAAAAGGTTAGAGTTTAGATAATATACAACATGATAATAAAGGATTTAACATTTAAAATATATATGTATTGCTAGGCAACTTAAATGGACAAAAGACATTTTTAAACTTAAAGAAAACGATGTTTTAAATGTCAATTTGAAACATATCGTTCTAACACTAGCACTAATTCAAAATAACTTTAAACAGTACTTAATCAGATTAACTCCAGGAAACCAGGGCAGCAAAAATTGAAAAACATCTTTTATAAAACTACATATTAATTCACGACCAGCGTGAAAAAGAAATGAAATCGCCAACTCGGCGTTTCAAAATAAACAGCACTAAACCATCTCTAAAGAGATGCAAGAGGCAAGAGAGAGAACAAACGTTCACTACAGCTTTTATACTGATCAAAAGATACTACCTACGGCAGACAGGAAACGTCATAACAAATCAGCGTCTACCACGATAGTCAAAACACGGGAAAGCCCGATGATTGACAGTGACGTCAAACGCATCGGTCAATGACCTACTTCCGGCAGACATACGGAAGAAGCGAAAAAAAACTCCCGGTCGAAAAGCCGGAGAAACGTAAACAAACGATGTCTCTACATTTATTAGTGCTAGTAGAAAGTTTTAATGACTTAAAGATGAATTGTAAAGCAAACCAGCTAATCAAATAAACAAGCTGGAAAACGGTAAGTAAAGATTAGATAAATTAATTTATAACTATATTTAAGTAAACAATTAATGAAATTTTAAACGTTCATTTATAATAATTAGCAGAGTTAAAGGCTATTTAGCACAGCAAGTTTTTTTTTAAAAAACAATTAAGTTAAAGAAAAAGTGATTAAACTTAAAATTTTTGAAACAGCATGGCAAAAACATTAAAAATCCTAACAATTTTTCACATAATATACGTTGGCGAAGTCACCGAGTCTGCAAACGCAGATATAACAGGTGAGACAATAATAATCGTAGCACAACTCCATAGACCACGAAATTTCAATTTAGAAATTTATTCATGAATTCATCAACCGGGAATATTCATTTTAAGTACATTGGAGTGTAAAGGTTGATACATTTTTATTTACCAACTATGTGAGAAATACCAGAGCCGGGAATCGAACCCGGGCACCTCCCATCTTGCTTAGTGGCTTGCTTACTTGTGTTGACTCTGAGAAGTCAACACAACTAAGCAAGCGGCCACCGTGCTGCCTCTGACGATGGGAGGGGCCCTTTCCCGCAAGTACTAAGGCCTCTATAGAAGTATGTAAGGTTTCTTTATTTAATTGAATTTCTCTTTTCTTTGATTTTTTTACTCTAATATACTTAGAATGATTTTAAAATTTACTAACATTAAAACTTACTAACTACTACACAGTTTTAATGTAAATTAACATTAAAACTGTGTAATTATGATTTATATGTGGAAGTCGCATTCAAGGATTTGGTATTATAAAATTTGCTCCTATTTTTTCGTGTTTGCTCCTATTTTTTAAGTCTTGTGCTCCTAATTTTTAAATCGCTAGGTTGGCAGCTATGCCTCTAACTGAAGTAAATATTCGAAGAATTTATTGAAACTGTTATTGAGTTTCACTATGGCATGTTCCCTGTCGAAAATGGTATCAATGACACTGTTAATTTGTGTACAGAGACATCCAAAAGTATTCCAATATATTGCATTCAAAAAGGCTTTTGTACAAAACATGCGTTAAAGCCTTTATAATGCATAAAACATAATGAAATTGGCATAGTATTCATATGCACAAAAGTATGTTTTTAATAATAAATATAGAAATCCCATTAAGGTTTACAGGGACATCTAAAAATATTCAAATATACTACATACAATAAAAGACTTCTGTAACTTTCCAACATACATTTTTCATTCGACACATTAATATAAAGCATAAACACTTTTCAACAATGTTGAAAAAAGTTTGATTTTGATATGTTTGTCTACCAATCTAACTTCCGCAAATATCAATTAAATAACTGGAAACTGATATATGCTGTAAAAGTTCAGTATGGCACTGTTGATTTGTGTACAGAGACATCCAAAAGTATTCGAACATTCTACATTCAATAGATAATAAAATTAATAATTGCAGTTAAAACTAAATGAAAGATAATATTTTACTATCAGAGCCCAATCAAGCCAAAACTGCTCCCAGAGCATTCACCCTCCTCCTACATGAAATTTTCTCCACAGTTTTTTCCATTCTTTAAAAGAAGAAGCCTTAAACTTTCCTACTACTTTGCACAAAAATGCATATTTAAGTAAAATTTTACCTTTGTAACACTTTGTTTCGCTGTCAGAAGCAAATTCCTCACCAAGTGCTATACTCAAGAGCATTTTTGTATAATTTAAATAAAATTTTTCGTACTGAAACGTATTTTTGGGCCTCTGAGCCTTGGCCCAGCTGGTCCATACATTAATCAGACCTTGTTTACTATATTTATTATTTCATTCTTAATTACAAATTTAAATATTTTTCTTAACAAATGAAACAAAAAAGCAGTTGCATGTAAAAATTGAATATTGTCTGCTTTATTTTAATTTCATGATAAAAAAAAAAAAAAAATTAGATATTGATTTTAATTAAGATTAAAATCGTCTGCAGATGAAACTAAAAAATCATTATTAAAAAATCGTCTGTGCTTCCGGTATCCGATTATTTCTTTTAAATATTTCTGTAAGAATCATGTTGCTATTTCATGCAAGAAACGGGAGCGATATTAAAAATATCATTTTCTAGGTAGAGGTGAGTTTATTCTAAGTTAATTGTATGAATAATTTTATTCTTACATCGAATATATTCTATATTTTTCTTCAACTAATTTTATTTTGAAGCTGGAAAACCCCTTATATTTGTTAAATATTCATTAGTATTCTTTTTTTTTAACACTTTCCAACAAGGTCGGAAAGTGTTAATGACTTTGGTTTGTCTGTATGACCATGCTCTAACTCTCGTGAATGTACATGGAATTTCTTGAAACTGATATATGCAGGCCCATATTATCGCATGGGCAAACCGGGACTTTGCCCAGGGGCCCCCGAAAGCCGTAATATTAAATTGCAAAATTTGTTTCTTTAATTTCAATGAAAATTTAAATATATATTCATGTATGTAAAGAAATTTTTTCCTTAAAGAGTGCTAAACTTTCTCGAAAACAGAATTTTTATTTGAATATATTTTCTTTTTCTATTTCTGCTGTCTCTGGTACCTAAATAAAAAAACGCTTGAACCAACAGATGCTGGGTCCGTGTCCCGGTTCAGACGGGAATGTTCATAGAGATTCGAAATTCATTTTAATCAGTAGATCCTGCTCTAATCAACCCAGTAAAGGAACAAATCCAAAGCTGGCAAATCTAGGACAACTAAATTATCATGTACTGTTTAGTGTAACTTAAACATGTTATATAGTGCTCTTTTGTTTTCGCCTGTCTGGCACGATATCATAAGAGGACCAGCAGAACAAAGCCATTCGAAAGTCAATTATGTGTTACTGTATAAAATTAATAGTAATTAAAAATGTAAAAATATATTGACATATTTAAACATCTAATCTCATAAATATTGTTTATGCACATTGTACATACGACTGAACATCTGTCTTATATATATATAAATGATGTTACGACGTGATGGTTTCAAAGGGGCCGCCAATTTCGCTTTGCCCAGGGCCTTAATTTGTCATGATCGAGGCCTGGATATATGCTATTCAGGTTCACAGTCAAATGTTTCTTATTGAAAATAGAACACGTACCACTACTGCTGAGTAGCTGGCAGTTAGAGAAAATCAAAGAATCAGGGATAAAATTAAAACACTTTCCATCCAATTTTATTTTACAATTTAATCATCCTTTATAAATAAATTCAGTTTTATGACATTATAAACTAGTGCAGTAGATTTTACTTTTTATTTATTTATTTCAACTGACAACAATGTGAATATTTTCAGTTACTTGAGTAGAGGGACAAAATGGAGAAACTACCCTAATTCTTGCTAAACGAGCATTTTTACCAAATATAAGAAAATCCTTAATTCTTTAAAACTTCAGGATATGCTGCCTAAGGATAGCAATCCTTCCAATAGTGGAAATTAAGAAAATAAAGTTACCGATCCACAGGATCATAGTCCGGTCAAATTAGACCAAAAAATAAGAGTGAAGATACATACTAAAGTTACAACAAGCTGATAATCAGTAAAATTGTTCAAAATATAATTATAAATAAAATTTTGAAATTCTCTGCCATTCCGGTGTATGGAAAAAATTTTACTCAAGGTCAAAGGTAAAAAAAAAATGAGTTTTTCGCGATTTTCAGCAAAACGGTATTTTTATCATAAAAATACCTCAAACAAAAATTGTAGATCATAAAATTATCTACAAAAAATGTATCAGGTGAACAAAGTAGGCACGAGTGCTGCAGATAAAGCGGCAACACAGTGGTGTCTGTCACTGCTGTTGTCTGCGGCACTCGTGTCTGCTTTGTTCGCTTGACGAAGGGTCATGTTTTCTTTCGAGTCGAAGTTGCGTGTTTTTTTGCATATTTCGTTTTAACGCTAGCCCTCCGGTGCATATTTATTATACATAATGTTGATTGTTAAAAATGGTGTATAAAACTCTAAAGTTTTCCACAAATCTTTAAAATTTCGGGCGGGGGAGGGGTTTGAGCTCGTGAAGTTGGACATGCTTCTATAGTAAAAATGACAAGACTGACATTCAGTAATATTAAATTAAAACGCGCTGACAAAGTTGTTCCTCTTTTAGCTATGACTAGTACCCTAAAAGTTCATGAAGAGAAAATGACTGTTGACCCTGTATTATTGTTCTAACGCATGAGTATTACTGTTTTCAAGAGGAAATAGAAACATATTTTGAATATGAATTAGCTCCCTACCTTTTAACGTTGTTTGATGAGATCGGAATGCGTAAAACACAGCAGTCTGCTATTTACGATTGTTTTGAAAAGGTAAATATTGATATTAACAACACTAATGCGACATACATCATTGACGGAGGATATTTACTACATCGCGTTGTGTGGGATAGCGAAGAAACATTCAACATAATCTTAGATAAATACATTCAGTATGTACGTCGACATTTTGGTTCCAGAGTTACTGTCGTATTTGATGGCTACAATGATTACACGAGAAATATCAAAGCTGCAGAACAACGTCGTCAAACTTTAGCAACATCTTCATCTTCTGATATTTTATTTCATGACAGTTCCAACCAGTCAATGATGTATGTCGCAATATGATGTATGTCATTTTTGCTATAGAAGCAAGTCCAACTTCACGAGCTCGAACCCCTCCCCCCGCCCGAAATTTTAAAGATTTGTGGAACACTTTAGAGTTTTTTACACCATTTTTAACAATCAACATTATGTATAATAAAAATGCGCCAGAGGGCTAGCGTTAAAACGAAATATGCAAAAAAAAAAAAAAAACCACGCAACTTCGACTCGAAAGAAAACATGACCCTTCGTCAAGCGAACAAAGCAGACACGAGTGCTGCAGACAACAGCAGTGACAGACACCCACTGTGTTGCCGCTTTATCTGCAGCACTTGTGCCTACTTTGTTCACCTGATACATTTTTTTGTAGATAATTTTATGATCTACAATTTTTGTCTAAGGTACTTTTAAGATAAAACTTACCGTTTTGCTGAAAATCGCAAAAAACTCATTTTTTTTACCTTTGACCTTGAGTAAAATTTTTTCTATACACCGGAATGGTGGGGAATTTCAAAATTTTATTTATAATTATATTTTGAACAATTTTACTGATTATCAGCTTGTTGTAAATTTATGTATCACCGAATGTCTAGATTGACCGGACTATCAATATAATTTTCCAAATTTTTCACATACTTTGACTGCTCTATTCTTCCATTCTATTTTTAAAAATTTCTAAACTGTGTGTTTCACTGAGACTTTGTTTGTTTATAAATTTACAAATCAAATAGGATAAGCTTTTGTAAATGAATTAAAAAATGCGAATCAAGTCTTTTACCATGATTTATGCTTTAATGAACATGCTTAACGTCACCTATTGACTATTAAGAATTAAAAGTAAAAAGTTATGAAAGTGAAATTAAATGAAAAATTACAGAGAATTGACAATTATAAAGAAGTACATTGACTATTGCTATAATTTCTGTGTAAAAAATCGAAAAAAAATCAAGAGGACCACTAGAATTTATATTTTGCTGGTCTATTGAATATTTTTGTGATCCTGGATCACTTTTAATTTTGAGCCCTGCTTTAAATGAAAGAAATTTTGAGGAAACATTGGATGAAAAGAAGATGAAAATTCTCTAAACCGAGGTAGGCTTTAGAAAAAATAGCACGACCAAGGCTTTAGAAGAGTAGCGATAGGGGGGTGAAGAAACGAGATCACTTTACAATAGTAAGAAAAATCGTGCTGTAATTTTTCTAGAATTTATGTAACAGAAGAAATTTCCTTTCGATAATTAGATAATGGATGGATAAACAATATTTGAATTTTTTTTTTTTTAATCAAAATATGTTTGAAAATTAGATACATTTTAGCGGGTATGCTATGCAATGGTATGCCTTTGCCTATCATAGCCAGAGAATCTGCCACTGGTTACAACTATATCAATATTTTACATTAGCATTAAAAGTTTTTGCCTGCATTAAAAATATGTGGTAAGTTATTATGATTATATAATCAGAAATAAAGATAAAATAGTAAAAATGAAGATTATGAAGCTTTTATAATTTTGATCCTATTTAAAATTTTAATTTTTTAAAACACAGACTTTTTTGAGAGTTTTTATACCATTTTCCCATCACTTTTTTCTACTAATAAAATTTTTCATTCTGATAAGTTATCAGATATTCCTTATATTAATTATAATGAGAGAAAACCTTTTGCATACTTCATAATCTGAGCTGTAACGTGTTTTCACCAGGGCACCTCGGCTTGTTCACCAGCACGAATGGTGTCAGAAGCTTTGCACTTGCAGTTTTCTTTCACTGTTCTTTTAAGCATGCTTCTCCACTGGTCATCAAGCCCAGCCCCATCGTTGCCATTACACAAATTATAAAAGTAAACAATCTCAACAGCTTTGCGGTATGCAGCATAACTATGACTGTAGTAAAGGTGTTGAATAATTGCACTAAAATTGCGAATGACCACAATCATAGTTATGCTGCATACTGCAAAGCTGTTGAGATTGTTTATTCTCAACACGTCGTGCAGCTACTTCAGTAGCTGTTATGGCGTTGTTCGTGTTATGGCAACGATGGGGCTGGGCTTTGATGACCAGTGGAGAAGCATGCTTAAAAGAAAACTGCAAGTGCAAAGCTTCTGATATTCATTAGTGCTGGTGAAGAAGCCGGGGTGCCCCGGTGAAAACGCGTTACAGCTCAAATCATGAAGTAAAGGTTTTCTCTTATTGTAATTAATTTAAATCTTCATGTGAAATAAAATTTATGATTCCTTATATTTTTAGAGGTGTTTATCACAGACTTCATTAATTTTCTTGTTGTTTCATTATTTTCAGTTTTGTGCACTGTTTTCCTATTCCTTGCACAAGTAGCTGATCGATAGGAGGAGCCAAGTTCAACTCCTTCAGATTTTTCTGCTCAAACTCCCATGAATGTGGGTTTGGGAAGGTCTTCATAGAGGCCTTGTTTTTGTAAAGGGATTATTTTAGCTTAAAGTTATCTTTCTCTTATTGAAAGGCAATAACAAAATCTTGCCCTAAATTCAATCCTTTCTTGATAAAATAAAACTCTTGAGCATTGTCTTTTGAGTATAGTTCATTTCTGCTAATTACAGTGGGACGAAACCCTCAGATTTTATTACTTACGATATGTGTCCTTATCACAGACTTCCAAAAAGCAGTGCTGAATAAAATTTAATAAATATCATAACAGGAAAATTATATTCTAAAAATTATTGAGTTAGACATTTACTTGTGTTTCTATCAAAGAATATTTTATTATTAAATTAGTTTTGGATTGTCTATGTTTAATTAATATCCATTTTCTACTGGGGGAAAATATATATATATATAAAGCAAAAACATAATTTATGTTTTTCTTTCTTAATGATTTTTTCCCCTAATAGAAATCTAGAGCTGTCAAGTGTAGAAAAAATGTTACTATAAAGGGAGTGTTTAAAGTGTTTTGTAAGCATAAAATTATTTTTTAAATAAATAATTGTTTTAATAATTTTGTGTTTGTCTTTATTACCTTTCTTCATTTTAATCTTGAAATTTATATCTTTTCTTTGTAACCTACAAGTGAGTAATTTAAACAAAACTTTATTATCTTAATAGTACCATATTGTTTGAATAGTCAACAAAGGCTTTTAAATCTGGTGTAAAACAATACCAAGAAGAATGTTCTTGAAATTACCATACTAATAAAGCTTTCAAAGATTTCACCTTTCTCCTTCTAGAGTCTGAAAAGCGAATCAGAATGCTGTATTGCTTAGAATGAGGATAATAACCTCAACCATTTTTACAATGGATTAATTTTTAGAGGATTGAAAAATGACCAAGCGAAGATTCGAACCTAGGACCTTTGGATTGATCCTTTAAGTCTGAGAGCATGCAATTTTATACTTTGGATAAACACCATAAATTGCAGTAAACTCGCAACAGTTGCTTAAGCAGCAACGTTTTGACTGCAGCACTTGTGCCTACTTTGTTCTGTTGGCTGAATTCTCCATTCTTTTGTTTTTCCCGTCAGCATTACAAACATACTTATCTTTTTTTTACCTCCAGGAGTCTTGTATTTATTTAAGAAACTTTAATTTTTGTAAATTGTATCCAAGTGCTAATTTTACTTACCTTTTTTTTTAATGTAAAATAACTCAAAATCCAAAAATTCTGCTTTGTTTACATTCTTCTAACTCAAACACAAACTGTTACCAGCAAGCAAGCGGCGTTGCTTTCACAATATTTCTAATTCAACTCAGTTCTTACAATCTCTTTAAATTTTCTTTTCTACTCTAAATCATTTAACAATCAAATAATTTAGTAGTAGCACTTGGATACAAACATTAAATCTATTTTTTTTTTTTTTGCATATCAATTAATGGCAGTACAGCTCACTGTTGTGAAAGTTTGGAAGTCCTTTCCTGTGTCTCATCCCATTGACAAAGCTTATTATAAAAACATCATTTAATTTATTTTAAATTTCAAGTTATTGTTTTGATTAAAACTATAAAGTATTTTACTTAATTAACAAAATGATACCTCAAAGACCACTTACATTTCCTAAGAAACATTGATGGCCTTGATCGTGGGTGAAATGGCATGAAATTTCCCATCTACTCGATAGCTTCAGCATGCAGCGCCATCTTTCGCCGATTTCGTCCTCGGCTGTGTTGCAGGCATTTTCACAGTTAAGGATTTCCACTGCTTCCCTTTTTATGGAGTAGTAATGGCTATTATAATTTGAGAGTTTTTTAACATTATGGTAATCAATATTAATATTTGCGTTAGGGTGAACCTGGGCAAGGGCAGTTGTATTTTTATTAAATCACTGGAATGTTGGATCTCTTTGAGGTAATTAAGTTTGATAATGACCACTGTTATACATATTTTATAAAGTATATTAAAATTATTCCTAAATTCAGATTTTAACTTAGTACTTTTGATTAAAGTAATTTATTTAAAGGCTTACTTTTTTCTTTTGACCCACTTAAACTTTTAAATTTATTTCCAAAGTTGTTTTTCTTTATTTTTAATTAGTTACATTTATTTATAAAGCTACAAGTTAATGATTTGTTTATTTTTACACATCATTGATATGAGGTAATGAAACTTCCGCTTCCTCCTTTCGTGTAAGTGATGATGTAATAGCTTTAATAGCCATTAAGAAATAGACACGTTTCTAATTTGATATCATTCCATTATCAGTCCCATAAATAGATTAATTGAGTGTGGGTCATTGCCTTTCTTTTCCTCTGCATAGGATGAGTGATTAAGTTTTAAAGATCGTTTTAGTCTGTTTTCAAGCAGGGATGAAACTGTAGTAGATGTTTAGTTTGTAGCAGATGTTTATTCTGTCCCTCAGGCCGTGGCGCCAACTTATATGGGCCCGTGGGGCCTGGACCCACCCAATAATTTGCTCTCGCAGCCCACCCAATTTCCGTTATTCTGATTTCTCATTTATTTCTTTTTTTGAAGCTCAAAAAAGTGTTTTCTTTGGGGATGGGGGGGGGGGGGGGGAATTAAAAATTGTTCTCAGTTAGAAACTAGTATGTTGTGGCCACCACATGATTTTCTTCTATATTTTCCTATACAAATTCACTCGGTAAAAATAATTTATTAAAATTATTATTTTAAAAAATATTATTAAAATTATTTCCATTATGTTAAAAATAATTTTAAAATAATTAGTCCATAATATAGTCCATAATTAAAAAAAATTATATTTAAATTATTTCCATAATGTTAAAAAACTCTCAAATTATAATAGAAATTACTAGTCCATAAAAAGGGAAGCAGTGGAAATCATTAACTGTGAAAATGCTTGCAACACAGCCGAGGCCGAAATCGACGAAAGATGGTGCTGCATGCTGAAGCTCCCGAGCACATGTTCCATGATACGACTTTCATATTAAAGAAATATTAAAAAAAAGTCAATTTTATTCTCAATATTATATTATTATTATTATTATTTTTTGTTAAAAATGAAAAAAAATTGATAACTTTATTTTAAATTATCACAGATCGATGGTTCAACCATTCGTTTTAAAGGTATTGGCGAGCTCTTTTGAAAGATACCCATCATGAAAATTTACTCCCCTTGAGGGGGGAGGCAATACACAATTTTTTTTTTTTTTCCCATCTGACTATCTCTTTTACGAATAGAACTGCTCAGCATGAAAATTGCCTCTGACACCATTTCAGCACATTCTTATATAAAATGAACTCCTGTATCCGAATATGGCCACCATTTTGCCCAAACACCCACCGTTTTCTAGATACACCTCCTCCCTCATTTTTATAATTGTTTGGTAATTTTATACCCATCAGTTTGATTTGGAGAGGAACGATGATTATTTTAACCATTCAATGTCTTCTGACATGAGGAGCTAGAACGCGAACATTTGTAGTAAGGAGGAAATTTGAGGGGATACACCCCAAATAATAAAAATTATACAGTGAGTGAAGTGGAGTAAAGTGTCAAAGCTCTCGCAAGAAAATTTGACTGATTCATAGTACGACATTTGCTTTCAATAACTCCCATGTTAAATGTTTTGGGCAGTGAAACATGCTTTAACACGTATTAAAGGTCATTGCTCTTATCATTGTAGTTGTCAGTCATTATCTACCTTTAGTACACGTTTTGCAATAAAAGAGTGAACTTAATTCTGTTCTTGACGGTGGTGATCTTTAACATGTGTCAAAGGAGGATATTTTACGCTTCATGTTTTACTGCCCAAAAATATACCAATTTAGAGGAAGGCCAAAATGTTTACTGTTCAAAATAGGAAAATACCCAAGATAAAAATATTCTACTGATGCTTGGGAGGGTGGGATCCATGTAAAGTTTTCATTTTTGCTTCTGATGTCAATGAGATCTAAGCTCTGTTTTTGGACAATGCAATTTTTGCCTGTTATAAAAATTAAAGTGTCATAATTTTTTTTTTTTTTTTAAAGATTATATATTGGAATACACTATGATATTACTCAGAAAGTTAACACTTGAAATGTTTACTAACTGAACAGACAATTCTAAGTAATTTTAGGATATTAAGAGGTTCTGCCTCCTATTTGCCCCAACACGTCCGACTTGTTTCTGTTAACCGAACCTAGAAGGAGCATCGCCCCCATACCCCAGATAATAAATAAAAATAGCTATGTAAAAATTTACACTGTTATAATTCGTACATATAACAACTGTAGCTTTTATTTGGCTATAATTATTATGATTGCTTACTTAAGTGTTACTGCATATACATGTAAAGCATTGCAAAAGGATCAAATTTAATTTTCAGTGGAAATATGGGGGAGGGGGGCATTTCATTTCAGGTGAATTTTATGTTCACCAGCTTGTTATACTGTACACGGCAGTTTTTGATTGTAGACGAACCTACAACTTTATGTTTGTCCAATCCCAACTGACCGAACTACTGTAACTTAACATGTTATAAACCCCGATTGCGCTATTCAACTTAAATTATGTCTGCGTATATGGCCATAAAACTATTACTATACTATAGGACCCATTTATTCTCCAGACAGAAATTCTAGGTGCACCACTGATCTGGGTTGTATGTCTTTAGAAGACAAATTTGAGTTTGAAAATGAACACTTCACAAAAACTGGCAATGAACCCTTCATAAAAAGTGGCAAATTAAAAAAAGACCCTTCACAAAATCTGAATCTTTTTTGTGGTTCTATAAAAAGTATTAAAGGAGAGAATAATTTCCTTTCAGTTATTAGCAACATAAAATAGCATATTTCAGCAACAAGACACCAAAAAAGCAGGAATTTACTGATTTGCTAGTAAAGAATCAAATTTTAAAAAACATCTTTGAAAGAAAAAAAATCTGGTGTGAAACAACCACACGACTTCCATTACCCACTATTACACATATTTTACGCATTTTTTGGACATATTATATGCATTTTTTGGAGTTTTTCAGTAAGAGAAACTTGATACATGTATAAAAACATAAAACAATTTTCCAGGAAATCGTTAGAGCCATTTCTAAGATACCAACTTTTACCAAAACTTGGTATTCTCAATTATTGACTGGAAAACAATAATTACATACAAAAGGATATTTAAAAGAGAGTTAATATGATGAGTTTAAAAAAAAATCTGTACAGCCATTTTTAAAGGAACGCACTTGTGAGACCTGAAATTGATCTATTTATACAGGATGCCTATCCATTTTCCTGTACTAACCAACTATATCATTCGAAGGGGCATCTAGTAGAGTGTTTATGTAGCAATTTTGAAGAAAATCATTAGAGCTGTTTTTGAGATACGGACTTACGGTCCCATTTCCGGTTTCTGATGGTCCACTTTCGGTTTTCCAATTTTTACCAAAATTTGGAAAATTCATCTGTACACCAGACTTGTACCAGCTGTGAAGTTTCGTAGTTCTAACTTTATTAGTTTCAGAGATACGATAGCCAGAAAATTCCATGCATACATATGCACACACATACATACACACTGACCCACTGACCAAAAACTACTTTTTTGGACTCAGGAGGCCTTAAAACATGTAAATCAGGTGAAAACTCTATATCGAATTTTTACAATACTTCCATTACCTTACCTACGGTAGTAGGGTAATGGATATAAAAAATGAAAATTTTCGCAAATTAATGATAAAATATCTATTTTATTAATTGGTTGTGTAAAGTAGTCATGTCATTGACCAACTTGCAATTAAAAATAAATTTTGCCAATCTGGAGTGAAATAATTCCTTATATTCCGGCATTCGGCTGCTAGGAATATATTGTATTTTGTTAATTATACTTCAAAAAACCAGACAATTTAAAAATATATTTGGATTTATTGTATATAAATGAAAAAAATGCTCACGTATTTCAGCACTCATGAACAAAATTGTTGTGCTTAATTTAGTAATTGATCTAAAAGAAAAAGTCCCTGAAATTTCATCAGTTGACATTTTAAAAGAGACAATTCATTAATTAGAGGCTAAAAATTATTCAAAAATAAACATTCTATTATATATTAAAATTTACAATGAAGTGGTTTAAATGTTTTCACAATACTATAAGTTTCTCACAAAAGTAATTTTTTTTTTCCCATCAGGTGGAATTCCTTTGCTAAAATAACTTTATATTTAGTGCCATATTTATTAATGTAAAAACCAAAAGATATCCTTGTGTATGCATATTTCTGTTTTTACATGCAGAAGCACACACACACGCAAATCTATATGTATACTTGGGAATCTAAATAAATAAAATCAGACTTTTGTCTGTAAATTTGTCAAAATCAAAACCTTTTTGCAATATCTTCACATTTCATACCTGAAAATGACTTCAGAAATTTTTTCATGTGTCGTTGTTTCTATATGTCTGTAATGCTATTTTTGTGAGAGTATTGCGCGAGAATGGCTAGACGGAATTCAACGACACTTTGAAGAATTTAGGTCTTTATCTAACTTAAAATTATATGTATCAACTTTTACAAAACGTCCCCATTCCTCCCCTGTGGCGGGGACAGGAGGCAGAAACACATTTGTAAGTATAACTCAGTCATAACTAAATTACTTCACGGTGAAAAATTTGCACATAGAGAGACTGGACTTGAGAACTAAAAAGACATCTTCTGCAATTTTGAAATTTTCGATTTTTAGGGGGGGATAAAAATCAAATTTTGGTGGGAAATTTTACAAATTCTGAATTTTTGTGTAGAACTCAACCGAAAATGGTACAAAGATGTTAAAACAGCCGTGCGTTTTCTTTATCATATTTCCAAAAATCCATTTTTGTGTTTTTATGATGTTCGATATTTTGGGGGGAGGGCGGTAGGAGGAGGCAAATTGGAGACCCCCCCTTTTAACGCGAAATTTGTCTGGGAAATCCGTTGGAGCTACGGTCTGATAGAAAAATAAGCTTTGCTTTACTGCTCCTCAATCAAATTTTCACTCACGATTTATCTTACGAGCTTTTTATATTACGAGCTTCTTACTAAAGCACATACATACCCTTTCCTTTGATTTGCTGGAGTTTAATGACATCATAGCAGGCGAGAACGCCAGTGAACCATGGAGCATGGAATTGACCATGGAATTTGTTTCAATTTCTGTGCAGTTGCCACAGATGTCAGTAGGTGGCATCAGATGAGTGTTGTGCTGCTGCTCTCTGATTCACTGAAAAGGAGTGTGTGTAGTTTTGAATACGAAATTAACTTGTGCTATTTAAAATGTGAAGCTAGCTCTAGCATTACTTGTTGCTTGTATTTATATTTTTTTCTAAGTTGATGCTCGGCGTTTGCTTCGGCAACGCTTTTAATTACTTTTAGTAATGAATTTTTCGCCATAAGAATGTAGTTGTTTTAAAATTTAATTGCACTAATGTATCATACTGGCAGTTTAATTCTCGGAACCATTTTTCTTTTTTACTTCAATTTGCTTCAAGGTAAGTAATGTTAAATGAAGTTTATTTTTGAAATCTCTCTGAAGCAGCTTCCCTCTAATTTTGATTGTTAATGCTTATTTGTTATTTAACTCTTTAAATTACTACTGTTAAGTTTAATTATGTTTTTCATATACACTTATGTTAATTTTTATTGTTAATGAACTTTGTTATGTTTTTAAAACTTTCTGTTATCACTTTAAACATAATTTTACATACATATCAGTTCCTCCAACTTTCATAGACGTCAGATATATGATAGCTTCCAATTGTTAACTTCCAATAGCTATCTGCTATTAATGTTATACATATTAGATTTAGGTTTATAAATTTTTTTAAACTTATTATCAAACATTTTGGTAAGATAAGTTTGCTGTCGAACTTTAGTTTGATTTGGAGTGTTAATTTGGAAATTATTGTGATGACAAAATTTCCATTAGATCTATAGATAGATATTATATATATAATATCTCTAGAGACTAAGGAATATAAAATCCTATAATTTATCGCAATTAATAAATATAATTTAAATTTAATATCTCAGGACTAATTTAAATGATTTTAATGCTAAAAAAATTTTTTTTTAATTTCTTCTCAAAAAAAAAAAATATATATATATATATATATATTTTTTTTAACTATAAATGTAATATAAAATGTTATAAAATTAACAAATGTTATAAAATTAAATGTTATAAATGTATATAAAATGTTATATAAATGTAAACAAAATAAAATAAACCTTTTTATCAAAATTCTCTTGATTTGAATTCTCAAGATGGCACAAGCACTCATCTAATACGTAGAAATTTAAAAGAAAACAATGTGTTACTGAAAGATGTAATTGAACTCCAATTCTTTAAAGTTTTTAAGAATTATTAAAATAAAAATACATTAAAATAGTGAATTTAATTATTAATGAAATTGCTCATTTGTAGAACCTTTATCGATTAAACGGGGTTGGTCTCATTGTACTTCCATTACCCGACTACCGTAGGTAGAGTCCTGCATCGGGTCGGATTGACAAAAAAAATTTCTTGCGGGTCGGGTTTAGCTTTTAATGAGTCGGGTCAACTTGAGAATGTCTTTCAAAAAAAATTACAATTATAAGTATAAATTTCTAGAAATAATTAATAAATGATTAAAACGTACTAGATATACTAGATCTTAGAGATGGGATAAACAGTTACTTTTCAGTAATAGGTTACTTTGTTCCATACTACCTTTGGTAACAGGTTCTTGCAGCATAATATTTTTATAACCTATTACTCTTTAGTTTACATATGGCTAATGTCTTTCTAATCCTTTCGGGATGTATACAATATATACGTGTGTCCTGCATAGTGGATGCGGTTCATGTTTTTGAATCCCAGTGCTTTCGAAGTAATCTCCACTTTATTTAACACTAGAATTTCTGAAAAAAAAAAAAAAAAAAAAAACGCTGATATGAAATAGTGGTAGAGCCAAAGTTTTACACAAATGTTTGTCCTAATTGTGTAAGCATAAGATTCTGTTAAATCAATTAATTTAAACACAAAAACAGAATATTTCAAATAATATCAAGCAATACGTGCCATTTTTCGTAAAAAAGAATTCTCATATTAAAAGCCATATAATTAAAAAATAATTAAATAATACTAACAAATCTTTAAAAAAATATCTTTAAGACATCCCAAATTTTAAACTACCAAGTAGTTGTCTCTTTTGATCTTCCAAAGAACTTGAACATTCCAGATTGACAAGGAAATTAATGTTTTTCAATCATACTTAGAAAACAGTCAATTTGAATGTGTTTTCTAAAATTAGAAACACTTGTTTTAAATTATAAATTTTGCTTACAAAAACTGCATAAAATGATTTATTTTCTCAGACACTTAATTTTAACATACGACCATAAATAACTATTTTTGACACCTTTACTCATTTTAAATCATTAAAAATAGTCTCGAGAAAAGATTAGACAAAAATAAAATAAAATAGAATCTAAAAAAAAAAAAAAAATATTCAATTTTCTTATCAAATTATTCTTGATTAAACTCAAACAATATTCTTGATAAAACCACAATAAATAAATGCTCACCAACACTATCAGTATGCAATTACGCATTTTCAATTCCAGCTGCTATAAATTTTAAATGTAAACAAACACTCTTCATCCTTCTTCTCCCTTATCATACATTCTTTCTAAAACCTACCATCTACCCCAAACTAACTGTTACCAATACGCAAAGTATAATCCCATTCCCCATCTTCATGACAAAGTAATCAACATGTAATAATCGCCCCTTATCTGTTTCATGATGGATGCTCAAATTAATATCCTGACAACATTATTTCGTTATACCATGGTATTAAAATATTTTCCATGTTAAATGTCACAAGTACGTAGACTATATTAATATTAAACGAAACTAATACAAAATAATGTTCAGTTTAGAATTAATACTTTGAATAAAATATTAGAAAGATGTAAAATAATCAAAACTTTTACTTATTTCAAAAGAATATTTGAATCTATGAAGAATATTTGTAATCTACAGAGTACTCGTTGATGATGTACTCGTTACTGAGATGATACTTGTGTTCTTCCAGACTCAAAGTAACGAATCGGTATTTTCAAATATCGACCATTATCTTTTAATTTCATTTAATTTTCATATCAGCAAAGTTTGAACATTTGTGCGGGAAGTCTGATATGTGAAAGATGTTTTTTGTTACATGCGGTATGCAGGGATTATCAGATTCTGAAAGGTGGGTGTTTTATTCGTTACTCACATGATGTGACTCGGTCTAGTTGTTTACGTATGATTTGGATTTCGCTATTTGTGATGTTTATTAGTTTGTTTTTCTAAATTCATTATGGGAAAGAGAGTATTCAAACTCGTTACTTGTATAATGCTGTGTCATATAAGTTGTTCTTGTATGATTTAAATGGTGTTTGCAATTTTGTTTTAGAACAAAGGAAAAAAAGTAAATTCTCGAGTTTTTCTAAAAATATATGATTACAGAAATACGTTCATTTACTTAAAAAAAAATAACTAACTAAATATTAAGTAAATAACACTTTCATCTTATCTTTCTGCACGAAAAGAAAAGAAAAGTGCCTGTTATAAAAAATATAATAATAATTAACACTTTTTTTTTTCTAAAAATATATGATTACAGAAATACGTTCATTTACTTTTAAAAAAAAAAAGTGTTATTATTATTATATTTTTTTTATAACAGGCACTTTTCTTTTCGTGCAGAAAGATAAGATGGAAGTGTTATTTAATATGATCTTTTCAGTAATAGTATATTGCTATAGGAAATTGTATTTCTCAGTTATTAACTTTCCTTCTGTTGTGTGACGTCACTGCTATGTAGTTATGACGAGATTACTTTGTCACTGTATGCGCGTGCACCTGTTTCTTGTTAGTCGACATCGAGCTGTTGTGAGATGCAAATGGTATCTCCGCTCGTAAAATATATGTATGTTTAGTGGTTATGTATTGTCCCTTTTGTTATTTAATAAATGTTATTAATGTCATCATGCTCTGTAGCCATTTCCCTATATTTATGAGGGCTCGACCAATTCGGAAATTTATACACCTAGCACATAAAGCTGTTACTTCTGTTTTCTAAAACAGTAGCGTGAAAATGTTATTCTTCAAGACGTTCTAAAGTAGAGCTATACACTGTAAACATTTTATTTATTTTACGGACGATATCATTATTTTATTTATTATTTTACGATTCAAGAACATTCTTTCTTCATTCTAACGTTCCCGAGAAAACTGTACTATAAGTTCTGACCACTGGACGTTGTTCTATAATATTGGCTTCTTTTTTGTTCTTCGTATCTACTGGATTTTGACATTAACAAACATCAAGAACACATTTTAAAAACATTTAGTTTGTCCGATTTTATATCAGTCGCTAATGCCCTACCAGTCGGCAGTAAGGAAAATTTGTGTAAAGAAATTTTTAATGCACTTACTAATTTATCTGAGTTTCAGAAAACATTAGACACTAGTTTTTTGTCAGACGAAGATGATCTCAGGGTACTAAATAATCATTCTGTTAAAACCCCCTTCTCCAATTGTTCCCACTACTTCAGTTTTCGAATCTCAAACCGAAACTTTTCCTTTGGAAGTTCCAAATCGTTCTCCGAATGATACTAGAGATGCAATGTCGGATTTGAGTAATCACTTCTGGTTTCTTCTCCGAGACCTGGCTAGTACGTGCAGAACTTTTTTTGGAAATGATTCCTATTCTATACGTAATTTCTTTAATGACATTGAAGAACAGTTCTGTTTATTTTCCAGTCTTACCGATCAACAAAAACTTATTTTTGCCAAACAATTAATTAATGCTGCTAAAACATTTTTATTTTCGCAACGAAATCTTAATACTTATGAGTCATTTAAAGCCGCGTTATTTTTTGAATTTTTGGATACCACACCATCCATTGAGATACACAAACAACTAGAAAACAGAAAAATGCATCCTAACGAAACAGCTACTCACTCTTGACGTTCGCAACTCACATAATTTAATTAAACATTATTATTAACCCATTTTTCAGATTTTTTAATTTTTAACTTAATACAATTAGTAATAGCATTTTATATTATTTTTAAAATAATTTACCAACTGTGTGGCAATGAAAATTTACCTTATTTTATAATTTTAAAAAGTTTTGCATGATTTTTAGATGAATTAGTAATGTCATTCAGTTTTCGGGTTTTGGGTCGTGTTCGATTACAAAGCAAGCGGGTACGGGTCGTTTTTGAGTCACAAAAATTCTCTATTGCGGGTTCGGCTCGGTTTTCGGGTTAATGAAAATTTTTTTGTCAGGTTTGGGTTGGGTTTCGGGTTGATTTAAAACTCATCTGTTGGATTCCAGGACTCTAACCGTGGGTAATGGAAGTATTGTATTCAATCCAAAAATTCTATATCGAGTTTTCACCTGATTTACATGTTTTAAGGTCCCCTGAGTCCAAAAAAGTAGTTTTTGGCATTGTCAGTGTGTATGTATGTATGTAAAGAATCTTCTGACCATCCTATCTCCGAAACTAATAAAGATAGAATGACGAAACTCCTAAATTGAGACAAGTCTGGTGTACAGAAGAATTTTCCAAATTTTGGTGAAAATTGGAAAATCGAAAGTCTGTATCTCAAAAACGACTCAACGATTTTCTTCAAAGTTGCTATATAAACACTCTAATATAATAGACGTCCTTTCAAATGGTATAGTTGGTTAGTTCAGGAAAATTAATAGGCATCCCGTATAAATAACTCAATTTCAGGCCTTGCAAGTATATTCCTTTAAAAGTGGCTGCACACATTTTTTTCAAACTCGCCCTATTAACTCAATTTTAAATATCCTTTTGTATTGTTTTCCGGTCAATAATTGAGTATGCCAGGTTTTGGTAAAAGTTGGTATTTCAAAAGCGGCTCTAACAATTTTCTTGAAAATTATTACATAAAACCATTTTAGATATCCTTTCTCATGTATTACATGGTTATGTCAGAACAATTAACTGTCATCCTGTTTAGGTAGGTCAGTTTTAGATCTCGGATATTGTCATTTCTAAAAATAACTCTACTGATTTTTTCCCCTTATTTTTTAACTCGCTATGTAAACTCTGTTTTATGTTTCTTTACACGTGTATCAAGTTTCTCTTACTGAAAAAATTTTAGGTGCCTACTTCGTTAGGTCAATTTTATGTCTTCTGATCATATTATCTCCAAAAGGTGCATATAATACATGTAACATTGGGTAATGGAAGTCGTGTGGTTGTTTCACACCAGATTTTTTTCTTATTAGAATAGTTTTGTTTGCAACTTGTTATGTGTTACTTTCCAGTTTGAAGTCTGAATAACATGTGGATAAATATTTTTTTTTTTAATCTTGATTCATTGTTGGGTTGTGTTAATGATTTGTTGAAATTTAATTCATTCCGTTTTAAAATTGGGTTTTGTCATAAGATAGGAACATGGACTGTATTTTTGGCTTGAATCAGCTATACAGTTTTGCGAAATCTTGTGTTCTCTCTGCTTATAGAAGTAAATGTTCCTTGAAGCGTGATTCCTTCTATTTTTGAGCATATTCCAATTCTCCAGCTTTCTTTCTTTTTTTTTTCATATATTCATAAAATTATTTTTTATAAAAATATATTTATATTTCATAGGTAACTTTCTTGAATTTTGCATGATAAAAATGACACCCTGTTCAACTTAGTGTTGCTAACATTAGCGTAAGTAATTTAAAATGAATTTATCTATCAATTGATACTGTAAATGAATCTTACAAAAAATATTTGCTGATATTTAAATTGAATTACAATAACTTTTATGCGAGTGTCGTTGGTATTATCATGTATCTATTAATTGCTAAGTTTTATAATGTTATTAAATTCTACTCTTTATATATACAGGGTGTCCCATAGTAGTCAGTAGACATTTTAAAAATTCATAACTATTAAATGAATTGATAGAATTGAATGTGGTTTGCAAAAGAATCATTCTTGTGAAGGGGATTTTTTTTTTTTTTTTTTTTTTTTTTGGGGGGGGGGGGGTTGTAAAAGAAAAAAAAACAATTAAGCTATTTGTCGATAGAGGGCGCTGTGCTTGACCAGATCACACATTTTCATGAAAAACTGTACTTATTCGCATGCAAATGTCCGTCGTCACCCCAAATTACAGTTTGCAAACGAGTCATAACACTGCTAACTGCAGCTTCAGTCGGCGGTTCTTACCTGAGGGAAAACATCTTCACCCATAACGCTTTATCCACCCAGTCAGCATCACAAATAAAACTTCATTTATGCACAAGTAGGAGGCAAAATAAACTGTTCTAACCGCAAAATTGTGCAATTTATAGGACTTTTATTTGCATATTTTTCTTTCACATCTGTGCGAAAAATTTAACTAAAATTTGTCTAGCTATCGTCGACAAAAAATTTAACTATATTTTTTTTTCTTAAAAAAAAAAAAAAAAAAAAAAAAAATCCCTCTTCCCGAGAATGATTTTTTTGCAAACTGCATTCAATTCTATCCATTAATTCAATAGTTATAGATTTTTAAAATGTCTACAGACAATGTCGAATTCCAAAGAAATCAACCTAATAATATTTTGTGTGCAGAGTCACACAAAATAACTCTGACCCATTTCAGGCTTTTAATGGAAGTATGCTTGCGAATGTATTTTCAGTTGTAATAGGCCATCTGTTTAAATTTACCAAACTTCAGTGCAGTGTATGTTATAATTCAAAATATATAAGGCCTCTTAAAAGCAGTTGAATCCATTGCTTTCTATTGGGTATAATTGATAGGAATGCTTTTTAAACTGGGTTGAATGGTCTTCCTCCACGTTGGTTGAATGGTCTTCTTAAGCATACACTTTTTTTTTTTTTTTTATCACCACTTATGAATTTTTTTTTTTTCAATATCAAGTTGGATATTAACCTGGTGGAAGGTGTGTGCCAACCCTCACACTGTTGGAATTCATTCGAGGCTGCTTCATTCCGTTAGTCTGCTATTTCGCCACAGATAAGACTCATGCAGTTTTAGTGCATGCATCCCATTTATTTGTGGAAACACCATTTGAAAGTGTATTTTAAAATGAACATCTGTCATACAAAATCAAACAAGTTAGTTCATTGAGCTAGTGATAAGAATACTTTTAAAATAAATTAAAAAATATTACAATTACCCTATTGTAAAGATATATTTTATTCTAAGTAAATGAAGAACAAAAAGGTAATAAAAAGGATGTCAAATAATTTCCTTACTACGTTTTTCAAAATTTAGAAAATCAAGGAGTGGCGTGAACGTTGAACTAGAGCTATCCCATCAGACGTAATATTTATTGTCACGTTATTTCCTACATTTTATTGGATATATCCTGTCGACCCTAAAATGATAGCAATTTCACCATTTCACGGTAATATGCTATGAGCGCTATTTTAGCCAGACTTTTGACAACTAATGTTTTTGTCATTACACATATTGTTATTTATTATTACTTTTTTTTTAATTTATTTAAATATTAATTTTAATTTATCAAATATTTGTGCCCGACAGCGTGCAACTGCACGGATACCTCGGAGTTATTTGTATGTTAAACTAGCTGTTACCCGCGACTTCGTTCACGTAGAAATTTTGATGTGTATGTGTGGGAACTGACGGTTTGATCATAATATGTAATGTAATGAAACCTTATCATTGTGGTGCTGTGCAAAATAGAGTCTGATAAAGTATACTCAAAAAAATTTGTAACTCATTGAAAGATCTACGGGAAAAATATACAATTTATTTTTATTTTAATACCGATCTGTATACAACATTAAATGACTTATTATTTTCCGTCAACACATGCAAGTTCTGGGCACTTGAAACACGTGAACAACCAACATATAATTGACCGTGTGAGAAGCATGGAGTTCCTAAATGAATGCCTGCCACTTTTAAGGTTTGCCCCTGGGATTTGTTGAATTGTAAAAGCCAATTTCAATGGAAATTGCAATCTCTTGAAATGAAATGGCAAGTTGTTGGGAATAATAGGTATGCGGGGAATCAAAACGCTGTCTCCTTTAGCAGTTCCTGTAATAATGGTACATTTTATAATATTAATACCCAGCTCTGTGATACAACTCGTCTCTTGACTTCTAGCTACTTTCATAGCCCGAGCTTTATTATTTCTGTTGGAAAGATTAGATTTGCGTTTCCCGGGCATTTCGAAAAACTATCAAATAATAATAATAATAATAAAACCCTTAAAAGGGAACTAAAAACAAAGTACTACTATGAAATAATAACAAATCAAAAGAATTAAAACTACTAACAAATAAAAAGTAAATTATAATTCAAAAAAGTAAGAAAACGCACGTTAAATGACAAAGTGAAATAAAAAGTTAAAAATGAGAATAGTAATTAACAAAAAATATTGAACGTGTGATGCTTTCTACTTATCTATATAATATTTCTTTAACGTGGTCCAATAGGGCAGTTCCTTGTTTGTAAACAAACATCTCAACTTTTATGAGTGGTTGGCAAAAAGGCTTGGGAAAAGCAAAGCGATGGAGGATCACCAATATAGTAAATTGCGCGGGAAAGTCGAGCGCGCTTTTTTGCCAACCACCAGACGTCACGAGGAAATGCTCTATTACGATATACATGGGGATAAAAAATAATATTTATAAATGGACAATAGAGCAGTTTCATATGACGTCATAGTGACGTAGATGGAGGGCTATCAACTCCACGTGAAAAGAAATAGACGCCATTTTTAGAACAGTAAGCAAATGGCAGTTGAAAACAGCTCACAGCACCATGGCAACCGCGCATAGCAACCAGTGATGGAGGGCACGCTGTCCGCGTTGCTATGCTGTTATCAGCTGTTTGCAACTGCCCTATATTTACACACGTGGAATAAGCTCAATAATTTAATAAGAAAAACTGACGACATTTGTCTGGTAAGAGTATTTTATATACTTCATGCTTAGTTAATAGTAGTTGGTATATAGAAAAATAAATTAATTAATTAATGTGTAAACTTGATCATGGTACAGCCTTAATGCCCTTGGCGACTTTTGAATTTTTGTTGCCGTTTTAGACCAAAATAGAATTTATGCGATTATTGTTCCTATAGAGCATTTCCTCGTGACGTCTGCTGGTTGGCAAAAAAGCGCGCTCGACTTTCCCGCGCCCCGCCCACCATTGATTTTCCGTTGGTAATCCGCCATCGCTATGCTTTTCCCAAGCCTTTTTGCCAACCACTCATAAAAGTTGAGATGTTTGTTTACAAACAAGGAACTGCCCTATACGCAAGAGAAGTGTGACGTCACTGACCGTCCGTGGATGCAAGAAATTTGATTTCCTATGTTAATCGCCCATAGAGCAGTTTCATATGACGTCATAGTGACGTAGATGGAGGGCTATCAACTCCACGTGAAAAGAAATAGACGCCATTTTTAGAACAGTAAGCAAATGGCAGTTGAAAACAGCTCACAGCACCATGGCAACCGCGCATAGCAACCAGTGATGGAGGGCACGCTGTCCGCGTTGCTATGCTGTTATCAGCTGTTTGCAACTGCCCTATTGGATTTTTTGTAAAAAATTATTAAAAATCGAGGAAAATTATTTCCCGATTTTAATCCCCATATTTGGGTATATATATATATATATATATATATATGCAATTAGTTATCATGTGCATGTGTTAGATTGAGTTATTTTGCTGTCAAATTGACAACATTTTAATTTTAAATTTCAAAACTCTGTCGTTCTTGGTGCTTATTGTATTTGGTGATCAAACACGTAATACGAAAATATACACGCCAGATGCATATTTTCGTAATATGCATAGTACGAAATATTGTTTCATATTATTCATTACTATCTTAATATAAGTTGTTAAAGTTGTTAAAATAACTATGATTTTTGAAAGGAATTAAAATATGTTTGCCAGATAATTTGGCGATATTTTTTTTTTTTTTTTTCTGCAAAGGATGACCGATATCAAATCTATTCCGCTGCAACATATTAGTATCTTTATCAGATACTTTATTTAGACATTTGAAAACAAATTTGACATCAAATTATGATAGAATATTTATCACTTTCCTTTTAATTAGTATATTAGTTGGATATTTATTGTGCAAATATCATCCTTTGAAATGAAATGTTTGCGTTTTCAATCGAATATGGAAGTTTGCCATTTTTTTTCTAGAGTTTTGAAATTAAAAATTCAAATTTTGTCAATTTTACAACAAAAATAACTTAATCTAACGCATAGCCATGATAATTAATACATATCTATACCTAAATATGGGGATTAAAATCAAGAAATAATTTTCCTCGATTTTTAATAATTTTTTACAAAAAATCCAATGGGCGTTTAACATAGGAAATATTTTTCTTGCATCCACGAACGGCCAGTGACGTCATCACTTCGCTTGCGTATTTCTTTCTATCTTTTCCTTGGCGAAAAATGTCCGATCTACTTCAGCATCAAAATTAAAAAAATTGTCCAGAATTATCAATAACAAAATACCTTTAATATAATGATGAATTAGCTTTTATGCCAAGCGTGTTCATCCGCCGTACTCAAAAAAAAAAAAAAAAAAAAAAAAAAAAAAAAAATTCTGAAGTTGAGGTATATAAAAAAATGCTATGAAATAAAATTCAGAAGAAATATCTTAGATTTGTAATATTACTATTTTATTTTAAAATTATAAAGTGTCATTTTCTCATCGACCAATTTAACATTTAGTAATTTTTATTTTTCGCGTGGAAGCGTATTTCATTTTATGTTGAAAAATAAATAAATAAAAATACCTCGTAAACTTTTTTGGCAACAATTAAAAATTTAAATGGCTTTTATTAAGTCAATTACCGGTTTATTATTTTCAAAATTACCGTTTTTTTTTTTTTTTAAATCTAATCAAATTTTCGGTATAAATAGTAGCCTATGTTCTATTCCAGACTATTCTACATCTCTGTACCAAATTTCATCCAGAACCGTTTAGCCGTTGTGGCGTGATTGAGTAACAAACATCCATCCATCCAAACTTTCGCATTTATATATTAGTATAGATTAGCGTAGTCATAGTCATTGATATATAAAAAATCTGATGTGGGCACCACATGACTTCCTTATACACTTTTAGAAATATACATAATGTTAAAAAACATTGACATTGGACCCGAAACAGTTGGCTAAAAATATTTTTAAAAAATGAATTATCACCGTGTTCTGAGTTTTCTGAAAGTTAGCTAAAAACCGATTGCAAGATTTGTACTGGTAACGCTGACGAAGGCAGCAGGGACCCGAAAAAATTGGCTAAAAGTATTAAAAAAAGGAATTTTACCATGTTCTGAACTATTCTGAAAGTTTCAAATGTCTACCTAGTCGGGAAGTTAGTTAAATAATTTTTTTGTTGGACCATATAAACGCTGCCGACGGCAGCAGGGACCTGAAACAGTTGGCTAAAAGTATTAAAAAGATGCATATTCACCGTGTTCTGAACTATTCTGAATGTTTCAAATGTCTAGCTAGTCGGGAAGTTAGTTAAATAAATTTTCTGTTGAACCATGTAAACGCTGCCGAAGGCAGCAGTGACCCGAAACAATTGGCCAAAAATATTTTAAAAATGCATTGTCACCGTATTTTGAGCTTTTCCGGAAGTTTTAAATGTTTAGCTAGTCGGGAAGTTAGTTACAAATCGATTCCAAGATTTGAACTGGTAGCAGTTAAATTGCAAGATTTGTCTAAACCGTTTTTGAGTTATTACCGTTTTTTGATACATAATGGCCAAATTTTCGTCATTATGAACCTAATTTTCCTAAATATCTCCAAAACGGAAAATCATAGAAAGTCCAAAAAGGGAGGTGCACAACTAGATTAAAAAGATGCAAACCTATGTACGAATTCGCAACTTTCTACGTCCAACCGTTTTTGAGTTATGCGACATACCCACACACAGACACATACACACACACATACAGACGTCACGAAAAATCGTGTAAAATCCCTTATATCTCTAAAACGAGAGCTCGTGTTAAGATGACACTTGCAGGTGTGCAACTAGACATCATGAAAGTCACACGTATAAATTAGCAACATTCAGCGATCATTCGTTTTCGAGCAATGTGAAATACAAAATCCATTTCGCAAATCGGGATTACTATACTTCCTTATACTTTGTATAAGGAAGTAAAAAATAAACCTTATCATGGTATTTAGCTTTATTGTATGTATTACTCCCTTTGAGGATTTTGAATTTTGCTTGCAATTTTGAGGATTTTTTTACTTTCTTCTATATGTAATATAGAGAAAGTATTGGATTCGTAAAAATTTTCGACCTCGGGTTTTTGATGAATTTACACGTTTTGAGAGCTGTAGAACACGATTTGACCATTTTTAGAAAATGTCTGTCTGTCTGTGTGTGTGTGTGTGACAAAATTTTGTGGCAACTGTATCTCAAGAACTACTGCACAGAATTTCATACAAATTGGTATGTACCTTGACATAAATTAGTGCCTATCAACTTTTGGTAAAAATTGGCTTACAGGTTGCGTTGCCATCCCGCTTTTTCTAAATTTTTAACATGGTGATATAGGACAAAATTTTGTATAAATGTGCATAAAGAGAATTATTTTTTAGTAATCATTATGAAATTTACAAGAATTATTTAAAATAGAGATAGTCAACTGGGAAAAAATTTTTGTATGCGTAGGAGCCTCGCCACCCCCCGTGGGGGGGAAGTCCCCCCTCGAGGGGAGTAAATTTTCAAGATGGGTATCTTTCGAAAGGTCTCGTCAATACCTTTAAAACGAATGGTTGAACTATAAATCTGTGATAATTTAAAACAAAGTTATCGATTTTTTTTACTTTTAACGAAAAAAAAACAGAAAAAAAAATTTTTTTTTTTTTTTTTTTTTTTTTTTTTTTTTTTTAACGAAATTTAACCAGACTTGTTATTTAGTTGGCCCCTGACATAAACTGAGGCTGATTAGATTTGGGGATCAATCGCTCAACAGGTGGCGCTGTGATCGTATTTATCTAAATTTTTAACATGGCAGTATAGGAAAAAATTTCGTATAAATGTACATAAAGAGAGTTATTCTTAACCTGTGATTGTGAAATTAATATGAATTATTGATAATAGTAGTAGTTAATTAGGGAAAAAATTTGGGGCATCGCTTCCCCCCCCCCCTAGGGGGATAACTTTTTTTGTGGCTTCCCCCCCCTAGGGGGAAGCCCCCCCCCCCCGGGTGTGTGTGTAAATTTTCAAGATCGGTATCTTTCGAAAGGTCTCGTCAATACCTTTAAAACGAATGGTTGAACTATAAATATGTGGTAATTTAAAACAAAGTTATCGATTTTTTTTACTTTTAACGAAAAAAAAAAATGAAAAAAATCGTTTTTTTGTTTTTTTTGTTTTATATATATATATATATATATTGTTACTGCGTGAATTTGTATAGGAAAATATTGAAGAAAATCTTGTGGTGGCCACAACATACTAGTTTTTTTTTTTTTTGGGTGTGTGTGTAATTTCTTGTAATGGGGTAAATTTTCAGTACCTATTTTGCTAATACTTTTATCGGTTGCACGTTTTCGTTAATTTATGAGACTCCTTCATATTCTGCTTATATTTTTTATGGTTTTTAGGTTAAAATAGTGCTTGTGTTGAATTAATTTTTCTATTTTTAAACTGTATTCTTTTCTATAAAACTGTTTACTCAGATAAAAATAGTTTATTTACCATTTCTGTTTCAATATTTTTCTTTCATAGTATTTTATGATTAATTTATATCTTTTATGTGCTACTTGGTTTAAAATGGCTGTTGTTAAACTAAAGTTCTTGGCGGAAAATGTTCGGTGTGTCAAGACCGATGTACTTCAGCGCCATAATTTAAAAAAATTATCTGCAAATAGAACTATGATTCATGGAGTTTAGAATAGTTAAGGAACGCTATGCAGTCGAATTTGACGTCATGGGCAGTTTTTTGAACAAAACTTGACAGTTAAAATATAAAAAAAAGAATCATTTTAGAACTATATATATATATATATATTAGCATCATGAACTATATTACCATTTTATCAACATGCATACAATTTTTAAAGTTATAATGACGTTAATTTTGTGAGATGCAATATTTTTTTAAAATAATTTTTTAATGTTCACGTTTAATTAAATGTATTTATTATTATGTCGGGGAAAAAAAAAAAAAAAAAAAAAACTTTTTTTTTTCTTCAACAATTAAATTGTAGTTAATATTTAAATGGCTTATTTTAAAGCTATTATTTTCAAATTTTATTTAATTAAAAGAAAACTAAACAAAAATCAAAAACTGGGCTTCGACGTGCACTAGGACATCTCAGAAGCATCGTGTTGAATTACGTGACTGTCCGAGCCATTGTCTTTGCGATACACTGTCCACAGACACACAGAGACATCGGCCCAGTCGGTAGAAAAAGTAGGGTAGGTAGGGTAAGAGAAAACCGTGTAAATGGCCAAACAAGCTTATTTTAGTAATGTTGCCCCCCCCCCCCCCCGTTTTAATGCTTGCGATTGCAGTTTTTTTTTTCCCTCCTCATGGTATTTTTAGGCTTTTTTTTTTTCTTTCGTTCGTGTGTATTTTCCTGTTAGAAATTCCATGGTATATGTTGTGGCTGACAACAAAAATACGTGAAAAATAACGATAAGATAAATGTACTGGGGAAGGTTTGCATAACTAATAAGTAGCAATAATAAGAAGATGGTAGAAATTATATTTGTATGAATCATGACCTTGTTACATGGATTATAAATACATTATAGAGGCAATTCATCTTTGTTTTGTTCCTATTGACTGGAGAAGCCGTTGCATGAGTTGTTTTTAAGGCTCGGATTTTTTTCTATCTAAGAGATTATCAGTTTAGAAAATGATAGCCATATAAAGAAATACACAATAAATAAACACAGTTTAATTATTGAAAACCAGGATTTGAATAAATAAAAACAGGGAATAAAATATTTATTTTACATAGTGTACATTTCAAGATGCCGAGAAAAGTCTAGAGGTTGGATGTGAATTCGGCCATCCCTGAACTCAGTTTCGTGTCTTGGTTCTTCGTCGTGTAGATGGTGAGTATTGTGCTCGTGCTGTCCAACATGTTGGCTTTGCTGCCAGCCTCTTTCTCTGAAAGGGTGTTTCCGAGCAGCCTCGGTGCCAGTAGGGCGATGGCAGTGGCACCTAGAGGGGCAGTTATGAGAATAGAGAGTACAGCCACTGTTAAGATCTGGAAAAAAGGGCAGTATTGGAAATTGAGGAGAATGAAATTGACATTTTTATGCTGTAACTCTTTAACCATTAAGTGTTCTAAACATCTTTAAATAACTCGCATCTTTGTATATGGGGTGTTTTACTGCCTAATATTGAGTGATTGCACACCTACGAAAGTTATACTGGAACGCAGATTAGGAGATCTTGATAAACGCACTAACTGTACAGTCTTTCTTTTAAATAAAAAACTAATCGGCACGCTTAGGGTCCTACCCAATAATCTTTCCTGCCAAAATTATGCACTCTATTCAACAGCACTACTTTGCAGGTGTGTCAAAACTGCATATTTAAGCTTCAAACTTCAACAGGATATATCGTTGTTCATAGGTACAAAACAGCTTTTCCATAGCTGGTATAAATATCGCACAATAATAAAATGTCAGAATAACTGACATTCTTATAGGCACGAGGGCATAGTATTGTTTAACCATACATTTCTTGCGACCGTGGTGAACAATACTTCTGCAGAATCGTAATCAGTACTTCTGCACAAGTACTGATTCAACGAGACCATTGTTAAAATGGCGGTGATAACCCTTGTCGTTGTGGCAAAATAAGTGATAAGGGACTGGATTTTACCAAATCTCAACCTATCGGTCAATTTGACACCACCTTTCGGATTCGGCCTTTCGGATCATCCTAAGTGCTAAGCTTAGGAAACAGGGTTGCACTATAGCTATTGAAATTTTATTTTTCCGACTGAGTGAAAATAATGCCTGGACCGGGAGTCGAACCCCGGGACTTTGACTTACAAGGTCAAGGCTCTACCAATTGAGCTATCCAGGCCGACAACCGGTCAGCATTACTCACTCAGACAACCTTTAGGCAGAAACATCAAGTCTATCATATAGATAACTCGACAGAAATAAGCCGCAGGTAATGGAAAACACCATTAAACAATGGGAGAAAGAAATACAATTTTTTAATTAAAATCACACAATCAACTGATTGGAAGATCCCGGTCCAGGCATTATTTTCACTCAGTCGGAAAAATAAAATTTCAATAAATTTGATTTTCTTCCAATCAGTTGATTGTGTGATTTTAATAAAAAATTACATTATAGCTAGTTTCATTTTTTAAAAAGTTGCCCGTTGAAAAAAGTTTTAAGCTTTCGTATAAGATTTTCAAAAATTATTTTACTTAACAACCATTATTATTATTATTATTATTATTATTATTATTATTTTAAGATGAAAAATTGTAATTGTGTTGGGAATATTCCATGATAACTTAAATTACATTTGGATAAACAATTTTGCTTCAGCACCTCAGCACATATAGTATTACACAAATTTCATATTAAAGTGGTCTATTAAAGTAATTAAACTAAAAATTTATTTATTTTTTTTACACAATTAAATTAAAAAAACTTTAACATCCAAAAATATTGTTTTAACTTATATTATATAAATTTGGTAACATATATGCACTGCTCGACATTGAAAATGCAACACCAAGAAGGGATGATAATAACGGAATGAAATTTGTTGGACACATACATTATAGTAGGAAGAACAATTGATTAAAATTTCAGGAAATTTGGAGTAATATGTACTGAGAAAACATTACATAAAGCAGCGACCTCTGTGAGGAATAACAGCACATATCTGCCTAGGCATTGAATCGAACAGCGATTGGATGACATGTACGGGTAGAGCACTTCATGAAGCTTCAACACGATGCCACAATTCATCGATCGAATTTACTGGTGAGTGGTGGGGGGGGGGGGGGGGGGGCAGTCGCTTTTCAATGATTAAACAGTCATTTTCATTGGTGCGAGATCAGGAGAACGCGTTGGCCAGAGCAACAGTCGAACACATTCTGTATCAAAGAAAATCCGGACAATACAAACAACTTGTGGTCGTGCATTATCTTGCTTAAATTTTGCGCTACGGAGGCCTCGAATACAGAGCAGAGGGGCGGGCCTTAACTCATCAGAAATTTAATGGCCGCTGTTCAGAGTGCCAGGAATACAAACATGAAGTAATCAAGACGCACGTCTTGATTACTTCATGTTCGTATCCAGAGCCCAGTTTACCCATTTAAGGGCCCGGGTCTGTGATAACAGCGGAGGCTCCCTCTCCCCACCCACACACACACACATTTTTCTTTTTCTTTAATATGAATGTTCATCATTAGATAAAATTTTACAATGGTCATATTAGAATAAGATTCTCATTACCATTTAAATGAACTCTGAAACTGTTTGCAAAAAAATTAATTAAAAAAAATATATATTAACAACAAAAGAATCTAACTCACCAACCAAAGGAAAAGTTGCTGCATCAAAAACTTTAATGAATATATTTTACAGAATAAAAAAATTAAATTGTATAACTTTCTACATGCAAAAATGTCTTTAACATTCATAAAAATATCATTACGGTCTCTATCATTAGCTTCTTTTGAAATCTGTATGATAGTAGTCATATATAATGGCCAAAACCTTTGTATTTTTGGTCATATGTATAATATAATAAAATAAGATGTCTGTGTCATTGAGTATGTATATCCAGAGCTTTTTAGGAAAACGAATGATCCAATGGGAACCCATAACATCAATGGAAATGATGGACAGTATGATGAGGTCGAATCCCATTATTCATAGTGCCATTAAATACGGATAAGGCAATCTTGATGCTGTAAACAGGATTGGGATTTGTCTGAAAAGTGACTTCACGCCATTCCTGCTTCCAGGTTCATCGTTGATCACACATTAATGGCGCCCATATCAGTGATGCAGTTTTGAGGGTAATCAGAATTTTGGTAGCCGCATACTGAGTCACCACCTGGATTGATGGTACGTTGTACCATTGGATACACGTCCTGGTCACCTCTTGTTTTCATTTCCGCCACTCTGAATACCAGCCATTACATTTCTGATGAGTTAAGGCCCATAGCTCTGCCCTATGTTCAAGGCCTCCGAAGCGCAACACTTAAGCAGGACAATGCACGACCGCAAGTTGTCCATATTGTCTGGACCTTCATTGATGCCGAATGTGTTCGACTGTTGCTCTGGCCAGCGCGTTCTCCTGATCTCGCACCAATGAAAATGACTGTTTAATCATTGAAAAGCGACTGGCCCCCCACCACTCACCAGTAACTTCGATCGATTGTGGCATCGTGTTGAAGCTCTATCCGTACACGTCATCCAATCGCTGTTCGATTCTATGCCTAGGCAGATATGTGCTGTTATTGCCCCACTTTATGTACTGTTTTCTCAGTACATATTACTCCAAATTTCCTGAAATTTTAATCAATTGTTCTTCTTATGTATGTATGTGTCCAGCAAATTTCATTCCATTATTATCATTCCTTCTTGGTGTTGCATTTTCAATGTCGAGCAGTGTATTATCAAATAATTCAATCGCAAACATATAACCCAAATTTTATATTAAAAATAACACACATAACAAAAAAGCAAAATAATTGTTTTTTTTTAAACAAAACTAAATAATTTTAATGTTTCATGTTACTTAACGCATTTATTACTTTCCAAACATACACATTATGCAAGGAAGATTATTGTAATCATGAAAAATGTCTCCTTTGAGTTTCCCATCATACTATGAGGAACTCTGGTAATCAGGAATTTTTTTTTCTGAGGTGCGAGGAATCCGAAAATCAGTATGGTGTCCATCTGTATCAGTGGGTTAGTCTGTTAGCTTGTTAGTCAGTAAGTCAATGTACATGATATCTCAAGGACAAATGATCACAGTGAGGTCGGACTAGTTTTAAAATATTGCTTATAACATTGACAAGATTCCTATTTAGTTTTAACATTCTAATTTTAAAACTTCGTAAGTTATTTGAAATGAAAGATTATTATTACGGAAGAATAAGACAAAATTTCGTCTAAACGTGCTTTAAAAGGGATATTTTTACTGTTGAGATGTTTAAAATATCAACTATAATACTGCCATAATCATCATTAACTATGAAAATTCAACTTTGAAAACTTCGTAAGTTATTTGAAATTTACAAACTCTGTAACATGGCAAAATTTCGAATAAATGACTATTTTGAAGGATATTTTCATTGTAAAGATGTCAGACAGCTTTTAAAATGTCACTAACAAGCTTTTCCCGCTAGCGAATCATTATTTTTAAACGAATCGTATTTTTTGTGAGTCGGAAAAAATTAAAATTAATAATAAAAGAAAAAAATTCCTTAATGATTGGGGGAAAACTCACTCCAGGTTTGGCAGCGCAAGCCTATTTCAGTTCGACCCTCTTAATGAATCACTACAATTTTATAAGTCAAAAAACGTTAACAAAAAAAAAAAAAAAAAAAAAAATCATTTGCTCGTGTCCTCACTGCCCGCAGCAGTGCTAATCCGCGAGTGCTGTGCGCGCGCGACATGCTCTGATAATTTTGCACTTTCGAATGCATTCACAATCGTTTCCTCGCACCCAAAAACCTAATAATACAAATTTTTAAGGCTCTATTTTAAAATTTTTGTTTTCCTGCCCCACTGGTCTTCTAATAATTTTACTCTTTCAAAAATATCTACAATTGTTTCCTCGCACCCAAAACCTTATAATACTCGTTTTTAAAGCTCTAATAACATTTCTGCTCTGTTTCCACAGTCCCCGTCGAAATGAAGATTAGTTTAGTTATATAAAGATTAGTTACTGATAGCACGAACTACTAATAACATGAAAATTTTTTATATCCCCCTTCAGATTCTCGTAAACGAGGTTCGACTGAGAGGTTCTCGTAAACGAGGTTCGATACCAGTTTTGAAGGCATATTTGCATTTCTTTCCTTGTGTTCCCCCCTTTTCGCCCGTCCTAATAATTGTACACTTTCTATAACTGTAGATAGTATATCTGTATACATATGTATTCCTAATAACTCATTGCCTTTCATTGTAATTCATAAATACTTCTACATATACATAATTTCATGCAAAATGACTACATAACATATTTTGTGTAAACCTGTAAGTGAATTACCAATTCTATGCCCACACTTCTCCAGTGAAAAACATTCTTTTAAAATTATAATAAAATTTTATTACATTTAATAAGGTGTAAGCATGTTAAAACGCACTTTTAAGAAATACCGACTATTGACCGTAATAGTACGGAATTCTTTTATGTATCCCAGAAAAGGAGCCACTGTAATTATATACACTAAAAAGAATACACCTATTTAATTAATTATAACTCACTAATATTTCAACCTAATTTGACATCATTTGTATGATTACAGTACGTCATCGAAATTCTTTTGTGGGGGTCTTGTAAATAAAATATTTAGTCTATACGTATCCTTTTTCTAGAGTAAACATGCTTTTAAGCATCTTTATAATGTATGTCGACCCCGTTATGTTGAAGGCAGCATAAACGCATTAAAGTGTGCTTAAATAAAAATTTGTTCACAGGTTCTAATGTCACGAAATTCTTTTGTGCGTCTCCGTAAACGAATCCTATTCATTGTATATACCAGTAAAAACTATTCAGCTTATTCTATGTCATTTATGAATAATGGTTTGAAATTTGACATAATTTGGATGACACCGTGACATTGTCAGAACACTTTTGTAGGGTCGTGTAATTAGGAAGCCTGAGAGCACCTATTTTCTGCAGAAAACATAAGTTTAAGCATCTCAATAATGCACGCAAGATGTTGACAGCAAAGCAATGATGTCAAAATGCGTTCAAACAAAAATCACCCCATAGGTTGTAATGATAAGAATTTTGACGTGTCCTTGTACACAATCCATAAAAAATTTCTATACAGAGCATGAATGTGTGTGCCAATTTGCAAGTTAATCGAAGGATTTTTGTGGCCGCTATTGCCATACAAATTCTTCCCATAGGCCGTAATGATAAGAAAAACTTTGGCGTATCACTGTACACGAACTACAAATGGAATACACTCTTCAAACTATACAGCTAGTTCTGTTAGGCTCATGCATATGTGTACAAAATTGCAAGACAATAGCGTGATTATCGCGGCCGCTATTGCGCGACAGACAGACACACAGGCGGAACCAAAAATATTTTTGAGTCTCCCAAAGGGCCTCCACTGATGTTTCGGCAAAAATTGAAAGTCAATAGCTTGATTTTTGCGGTAGCTATCGCAGTACATACAAATTCTTCCCATAGGCCGTAATGATAAGAAGAACTTAGGCGTGTCCCTGTACACGAACTACAAATGGGATACACACCTAAAACTATACAGCTAATTCCTTTGGGGTCATGAATAATTGTACCAAATCGCAAGTCAATAGCGTGATTTTTGCGCACGCTATCGTGGTACATACAAATTCTTCCCATAAGCTGTATTGTTAAGAAAAAGTTTGGCGTGTCCCTGTACACAAATTACAAATGGAATACACACCCAAAATTATACAGCTGATTCCGTAGGGCACATGAACATGTGTACCAAATTTCAAGTCGATAGCGTTATTTTTGCGGCAGCTATCGCGCGACAGACAGACACACACACAAGACAGAGCCCAAAATCTTTTTAAATCTCAACAGAGGGCCTCCCCTGACGTTTCGGCAAAAATTGCAAGTGAATAGCTGGATTTTTGCGGTGGCCATCGAGGTACACACAAATTCTTCCCATAGGCCGTAATGATAAGAAAAACTTTGGCGTGTCCCTGTACACAAATTACAAATGCAATACACACCTAAAACTGTACAGCTAATTCTGTTGGGCTCATGAACATGTGTACCATAGATTACAAGTCAATAGCGTGATTTTTGCGGCCGCTATCGCGCAACAAACAAACCCACAGACGGAACCCAAAACCGTTTTGAGTCTCAACAGAGCGCCTCCACTGACGTTTCGGCTGTGGCAGAATTGAAGTACATAAGGTAAAGGTGTCACATGTTTAGTTATGTTACTGTAACATAATAATTAAAATAATTACAATAGGTTAAAGTTCAAGGTCAAACGTAAAATTTTTGTAATTTCTATAGTGAATAAATCTTCTAAGAGATAAAATCACAAAATAAAATATCACACAAATTAATCTCTGGATTTATACAAATGACAAAATTTAATTATAATTGTGTGAATTTTAACTCTTTATAGCCCCTTGAAATGTAAAAAAAAAAATGTCCTTCCGGCTTATTTGGAAGGGAAGGTTGATTTCTTTTTCCTTATCAAGTAGCCGTCATTTTGTTTCAAAATGTCGGCTACAAATTATTAATGGAATTGGTAGAAATACTGCTGTAAGCTATGCACATATGGAATTTTAAGCAAATCGGTTCATAAATACCTTTTTATGTGAATTCAAAATTTTCAAGTTGCCGGCGCTTGGAAACAAGATGGTGGGCCAAGTTAACATATATATCAAATGCATTTGTGAGATAAGTCTATGTACAAATTTAGTTCAAATTAATTCAGAATCTCAAAAATCATCGTGTTGAAAAATTAAGTGGATCAAAATGGCAGAGAAAGTTGCTCAGTTAACTAATCTAAGATATTGTTGCAAATTTGTAAATAATTCTACTTTTATTTTATTTTATTTATTTATTTATTTGTTAATTCTTTCAAAGAGGCTTAGTAAATTGATAAAATGTTAATTTTCTGCATTTCGAGTTTGTTTTAGAGAAAAACAGCCTAATTTCCCCTCAAAATCGCATTAAAAAGCTTCAATAACGCAGGTAATTTGGCGATATTTTTGGCGAGAAAATACTTACTATCGACATACCAAAGAGGGACGCTGTAACGTGATTGGTTAACGAGTTACGGGAAATTTCTAAATTTTTCTGGGTTCGATAAAAGGGTATAAAAGGTGGCCGAACGCGACAAGTCAGTCAGTCGCAGTTGAGTTTCGCTAAACGCTTGCACGGCTTTTGAAGGAGTTCTGAACCTCTTTGAATGAGCCTTGCTTTATGTTAATGCTTTGATACAGTTTGAACTGTGAATTTGCTGTTGACAGCTGTTGTTTAAGCTGTGTTTACTGAAGTTGAACCGACCTGTATTCTTCTGGAATTTTCTGTAAATAAACTACTGAACTTTTGCAAGTTTCGCCTTTCATTCTCGGACAACTTACGAACCCCCAAGTACGCAACAATATTTTCAAAATAAGTCCACTGTCCAACTTTGGTTCGAATAAACTCAGTATTTCAAAGTTATCTCGATAACAAAGCCTCAAGTGGCAGCGTTCAAGTGGACGCAACTTGGAAATAAACCTCCCCACCGAAATCATAGTTGATTGAATAATCCATTTTTCAACTTTGGTTTGAACCTATTAAGTATTTCAAAAGTTAGCGTGATAACAAATTTTCAAGTGGCCGCCACTTGGAAACAATATAGTGGAACAACTTGTCCAAAGAAATCATCCAATATATTTGTATGATAAATTCATTGTCCAGTTCTAGTTCAAATTAAATCAGTATTTCAAAAATTATCGTCATAAGAAATTTTCAAGGGGCACCATTTGGAAAAAAAAGCGGAGTGAGATGCCCGCGAACTTATCTGAGATATTTGAATGATAAATTCGCTAACCAAATTTGATGCGTATTGATTCAGTGTTACCATAATCATAAATTTTCAAGTGGCCGTCACTTGGAAATAAAATTGCGGATCAAGTGAACTTATCCAAGATATTTGAACCATAAGTTCACTATCCAACTTTTATTTGAATCAGTTTAGTATTTTAAAAGTTATGGTGATGACATATTTTCAAGCGGCAGTGTAATTTCAAGTGGTCTCCACTTGAAAACAAAATGGCGGAGCAACGTGATTAGCAAACTCATCCAAAATATTTATAAGTTCACTGTCCAAATTTGGTTCGATTTGGAGTATTATTTTAGAAGTTATCGTGATTTTAAATTTTCAAGTGGTAGCCTGATTTCAAGTAGCCCCGCTTAACTTAAGATATCTACCACTTTATTAAAAATGGCGGATAAATTTCATTAATAAACGTCATTGAGACCCTTATGTTGTCTATATTTACATCAAAATTCAAACAAATTCGGAATACGCTTTTTACAATTTAAATTTGAAATTTTTAAGTGGTCTCCACTTGAAAATAAAATGGCGGAGCAACTTGGTCAAGAAACTCATTCAAGATATTCATAAGATAAGTTAAGACACTGTCCAAATTTGGTTCGATTTGAAGTATTATTTCGGAAGTTATTGTGATTTTAAATTTTCAAGTGGTAGCCTGATTTCAAGTGGTCCCGCTTAACTTAAAATATCGGCCACTTTATTAAAATTGGCGGATAAACTTCATTGAGACCCTTATGTGACCTATATTTACATCAAAATTCAAGCAAATCTTGCTTTAAATATGGGTTTGAAATTTTCTAGTGGCTTCCACTTGAAAACAAAAAGTAGGAGCAACTTGGTTAACGAACTCATCCAAGATATTTATAAGACCAGTTCACTGTTCAAATTTGGTTCGATTTGAAGTATTATTTCGGGAATTATCGTGATGACAAAATTTTCATTATACACTGCTTGACATTGAAAATGCAACACCAAGAAGGGATGATAATAACGGAATGAAATTTGTTGGACACATACATTATAGTAGGAAGAACAATTGATTAAAATTTCAGGAAATTTGGAGTAATATGTACTGAGAAAACAGTACATAAAGCAGCGACCTCTGTGGGCAATAACAGCACATATCTGCCTAGGCATAGAATCGAACAGCGATTGGATGACATGTACGGGTAGAGCTTCAACACGATGCCACAATTCATCGATCGATGTTACTGGTGAGTGGTGGAGGGCCAGTCGCTTTTCAATGATTAAACAGTCATTTTCATTGGTGCGAGATCAGAACGCGCTTGTCAGAGCAACAGTCGAACACATTCTGTATCAAAGAAGGTCCGGACAATACAACAAACAACTTGCGGTCGTGCATTATCTTGCTTAAATTTTGCGCTACGGAGGCCGCAGAGGGCGGGCCTTAATGGCCGCTGTTCAGAGTGCCAGGAATACGAACATGAAGTAATCGAGACGTGTATCCAACGGGAACCCATAACATCATTGCAAATGATTACCAGTATGATGATGTCGAATCCCAGCTGGCAATGTGCATTATTCATAATGCCGTTAAATATGGATAAATCAATATTGATGCTGTAAACAGGATTGTGATTTGTCTGAAAAGTGACTTCACACCATTCCTGCGTCCAGGTTCATCGTTGATCACACATTAATGGCGCCCATATCAGTGATGCAGTTTTGAGGGTAATCAGAATTTTGGTAGCCGCATACTGAGTCACCACACTACACTGAGTCGCTGTTCGATCCAATGCCTGTCATTGCTCTCAGAGGTCGCTGCGTTATGCACTGTTTTCTCAGTACATATTACTCCAAATTTCCTGAAATTTTAATCAATTGTTCTTCCTACTATAATTCTGTAGATAGAGAGAGAGATAAACGAAGTGATTGCAATAGGTCGATTTCTAAAGAAATCAACCTAAAAATGCAAATTTATTAATCTGTTGAAGTATTATGTATACACACACACTATGTGTATTGTTTTGTGATTTTGATTATATCTGTATATATATATATAAATTACGTGTCACGATGTTTGTCCGCGATAAGAACTAAGAAACCGATTTTAATGAAATTTTGCACACTGTGTGCAGTTTGGTCCAACTTGAGAGATAGGATAGTTTTTATCGCAATTTATCGTCACAATATTTTTTTTATTGCAATTATTTGTTAATTATAGACTTTTGTTACAGTTGCTCCAAAATATCTGTGAGTTCCATAAGTTTAATTGTTGCCAAAAAAAAATAAATAAATAAATAAAATAAAAAATTACGAGTTCATTTTCTTTCAACATAAAAATAAATACATTTAATCAAACGTGAACGTTAAAAAATTATAAAAAGTTAAATTATGCATCTCACGAAAATTGACGTCATAATCAATTTAAAGATTTTATACACATTGATAAAGTGCTAATCTAGTTCTATCATAGATATAATAATATATATAGATCTATCATCCCCATGTTATCGTATTTTTGATGCCGAAAAAAAAAATGTATCTGGAGTTTTTCATTCACCTTTAGTAAATAAATTATTCACAAATTTTATTTGCTAAAATATTCATATGCATTCCCGTGTGTATTCACTCGGGGAAAGACGGCCATATTTTGGTAAAAACGTCGCCTTTTCCCATGTGAAAAGGAATCACTTTTTTCTCCCCAATAATCACTCTATATATACTATACTATATCTATGAGTTCTATACGCAAGCGAAGTGTGACTAACTGACCGTCTGTACAGCCAAGAAAAAGATTTCCTAAGTTAATCGCCCATTGAAGGTTTTGTAAAAAAATATTAAAAATCGAGGAAATTTATTTCCCGATTTCAATCGTTATATTTGGATATAGAATATAGATATGTATTAGTTATCACATGCGTTAGATTGAGTTAGTTATTTTACTGTCAAATTGACAAAATTTTAATTTTAAATTTCTAAACTCTGTCGTCTTTGGCGTTTTTTTTTTTTTTTTTGTATTTGGCGATCAAAAGTGTAACACGAAAATATACATGCCAGATATATGTATTGTACGAAATGTAATATGTAGGAATGTATGACTTGTAATATGTATTGTACGAAATATTGTTTCATATTATTCATTACTCTTTTAATATAAGTTGTTAAAATAAACATGATTTTGAAAGGAATTAAATATTTTCGCCAGATAATTTGGCGATATTCTTTTTTTCGCCAAGGATGACAGAAATGAAATCTATTCCGCTGCAAGATATTACTATATTATATCCGATATTTTATTTAGACATTTGAAAACAAATTTGACTTTAAACTATGATAGAATATTTATCATTTTCCTTTTAGTTAGTATATTAAAATTTAAAAGCATGGTATATAAAAAGTTTTTTTTTTTTTTTTTTTTAAATCTTATAATTATTCTTATCTTAATCCTCAATGTTTCCCATCTTTATTAACTTGAATTTACTTTTAAAATTTTAACATACTCAAAACCTTCTCATCACTTCGTTAAAATATACTAAACTTTTCCAAAATCTTTTTCTATTTAATGATATATGTATTTAATTTAAGTGTCCAATATTTCATAAGATGTCTTATTTTAAAATTTTAAAATACTTATCAAATTTACTTATTTTTCTGGTTTAGCCATATTGTTTTCCTTTGTATAACTACAGCTTTGCCATCTTTAAAATATTTAAAATGATGAGGTCATTTTATAATAAAATTATCCATTATAGCATATATTATATTTCACTCCTCCATAAAAATTGATTTTAAAATCGTCTGCTTCTTTTATACTTTTATTTTAATACAATTTTAATATAATTTAATTTATGTATTAGTCATTTTAGCATTTTTATCCTAAGTAGCATTAGAAATAATATATATCACTTCTCCATTAAAATTTATAAGACCCTACAGAAAAAATAATTTGTGCTTAATATCAACTCTACGAAAATTTTTATCAATCGCTTCCAAATTTTGACCTAAGTTTCAAATCTCAATCCTGTAGGTATTTACATCGGCTACAACGTTTTCGTCTTTATTCGTAAATAATAATTTGACTGTATTAAATAGTTTACTGCAATATAATTCAACGTATAACTTAGTTACAGCAACGCGTGACCGGGTCTGCTAGTGTATATATATATATTAAATTGTGTAGTTCGGTTAATTAACGTACATTAAAGTAAAACTAGTATGTTGTGGCCACCACAAGACTTTCTTCTATATTTTCTTATACAAATTCACGCAGTAACAATATTTAAAAAATATATATATATGATTTTTTTCCAAAGTTTTTTTTCGTTAAAAGTAAAAAAAAAAATCGATAACTTTGTTTTAAATTATCACATATTTATAGTTCAACCATTCGTTTTAAAGGTATTGACGAGACCTTTCGAAAGATACCGATCTTGAAAATTTACCCCCCCCCCGGGGGGTACTTCCCCCTAGGGGGGGAAGCGATGCCCCAAATTTTTTTCCTAATTAACTACTACTATTATCAATAATTCATATTAATTTCACAATCGCAGGTTAAGAATAACTCTCATTATGTACATTTATACGAAATTTTGTACTACTTTTGTCCATGTTAAAAATTTAGAAAAAATACGATCACAGCGCCACCTGTTGAGCAATTGATCCCCAAATCTAATCAGCCACAATTTATGTCAGGGGCCAACTAAATACCAAGTCTGGTTAAATTTCGTTTTAAAAAAAAAAAAAAAAAAAAACGATTTTTTTTTCTAAGTTTTTTTTTCGTTAAAAGTAAAAAAAAATCGATAACTTTGTTTTAAATTATCACAGATTTATAGTTCAACCATTCGTTTTAAAGGTATTGACGAGACCTTTCGAAAGATACCCATCTTGAAAATTTACTCCCCTTGAGGGGTGACTTCCCCCCCAGGGGGGGTGGCGAGGCTCCTACGCATACAAAAAAATTTTCCCAGTTGACTATCTCTATTATAAATAATTCTTGTAAATTTCATAATGATTACTAAAATATAATTCTCTTTATGCACATTTATACAAAATTTTGTCCTATATCACCATGTTAAAAATTTAGAAAAAGCGGGATGGCAACGCAACCTGTAAGACAATTTTTACCAAAAGTTGATAGGCACAAATTTATGTCAAGGTGCAACTACACACCAATTTGTATGAAATTCTGTATAGTAGTTCCTGAGATACAGTTGCCACAAAATTTTGTCACACAGACAGACAGATATTTTCTAAAAATGGTCAAATCGTGTTCTACAGCTCTCAAAACGTGTAAATCCATCAAAAACCCGAGGTCGAAAATTTTTACGAATCCAATACTTTCTCTATATTACATATAGAAGAAAGTAAAAATTAAACATTGAATTAAATAATTGCAGATGTTTATTTTTATTATTATTATTAAAATATTTTTTATTATAATGCAAAATTATTTTAATGGAATCATAATAAAATATTTAAAAATTTGTTATAAGTATTTTCCTTTTTTTACTCAAAATCATAAATAATACACACAGATACACATAATACTTTAATAAATTAATAAATTGGTATTTTTATTTATTTTTTTACTTTCTTCTATTGTATATTCAATAGAAGAAAGTATTGGATTCATAAAAATTTTCGACTTCCGGTTTTCGACGGATTTACACGTTTTGAGAGGTCTAGAATATGATTTGACAATTTTTAGAAAATATTTATCTGACTGTCTGTCTGTGTGTGTGTGACAAAAATTTTTTAGCGACTGTATCTCCGGAACTTCTGCTCAGAATTGCATACAAATTTATACGTAGATGCACCTTGATCTAAATTAGTGCCTATCAACTTTTGTTGTCAACCGCTCAACAGGTGGCACTGCTATACAGCGATTTCCGCAGTTTAAGGGGAGGCTAAACTTCATGTTCTATTGCGTATAATCAAATAAAACTTGGTATATGAGAAGGTAATTCTCATGTACCAAGATGTCAGCATTATGCTGATTTAACTTGAATGCTTATCGGCCAACAGGGGTCGCTGCTATACAGCAATTTCCGTGATTTAAAGAAAGACTATATCTGAGGAACTATTGCAGAGAATTCCATATACATTTATATGTAGATGCAACTTGATATAAATTAGTGCCTATCAACTTTTGGTGTCAACTGCTCGACAGGTGGCGCTGCTACACAGCGCTTTCTACGGTTTCAGGGGAGGCTATATCTCAGGTTCTATTGCGTATCATCAAACCAAACCTGATATGTGAGAAGTCCATTATGAGACATTAGGCTGATTCAGTTTGGATGCATATCCGCCGATAAGTGGCGCTGCTGTACTGCAAATTTCTTCGGGAACGGGAAAACTATATCTCATAAGTTCTCTATAGTTCATGGCATATAACTCTACGAAACTTCATATATGAAATAACCATTATGAAAACACATTTTTTAAGACTTTATTAATAGAGAATAAAACTGTCTTTCTTTTCTTATATTTAGTGTTAGTTTTCTCTGAGATGAAAATCGTCTGCATCTGTTATGGTAGATAATTTTAATAAATAATAGTAAAACTATTAAAATATTTTTAGTGAGTGAATTTGTGTAGGAAAATATAGAAGAAAGTCTTATGGTAACATGCTAGATTTTTTTTTTTTTATAATTTCATCCCCTTTCAGTACATGGGGGGGGGGGGGGGGTCTTATAATTGCATTTTTCTGACATTTCAGGGGGCTGTAAGCTATAAAGAGTTAAAAACCACAAAATTACAATTAAATTTTCTTATTACTGTGATATTTTATTTTGTCCCCCAGAAGAGTTATTCAAAATAGAAATGAATAAAAATTTTATGTTTGACTTATTGTAATTATTTTAGTTATTAAGTTACAGCAGTATAAGAAGGCATGCGACACTTTTACCTTATAATACTTCAATACTAATATTTAAAACTAGTATATAACCCCGTCAAAAATGACGGAATGTGAACGATAAATCTTGAAAACAATGTTTAGATCATGAAGATTACCACGTGATCATTTAAATGTATTTTCAGTTTTTGTTTATAAATCAAACGTGTTTCGATATTTTATAATTTTTCTTCTGAAATTAAAAAAATTCTACCCGATCAATAAATACGAATGACAATAAAAAAATCAAAGCAGTCTTTGGGGACTGCCGATAGAACTGAAAACTAAGTAACTTGTGAATTGTATCGTCCAGCTATTAGACTAGCATATTAGCACTTTATCAATGTGTAAAATAAATTTTAAATTAAAAATGACGTCAATTTTCGTGATATGCATAATTTATTTTTATTTTATTTATTTTTTATTGTTCACGTTTAGATAAATGTATTTATTTTCCTGTTAGAAAAAAAAAACAATAAAACTCGTATTTTTTTTGGCAACAATTAAATTACAAATAAAATTTAAATGGCTAATTTCTTGCTATTATTAGCTTACAAAATTGCTATTTTATGCATAAAAATAACAAAAACAAAGATTTTTTCGGAATAAAAGGCAGCCAACTTTGTAAGTTAGGGTATAAGCTATCTCCATTACAAATTTCATCGAAATCCGTCGAGCAGTTTTGGCGTGAAACTCAGTTAAATAAATTCACGGACATTCACATTTATAATATACTAGCTGTTACCCGCGACTTCGTTCACGCAGAAATTTTGATGTGTATGTGTGGGAACTGGTGGGAACTGACGGTTTGATCTACTCCGTGGTTTGATCATAATATGTAATGAAATGAAACCTTATCATTGTGGTGCTGTGCAAAACAGAGTCTGATAAAGTACACTCAAAAATAATTGTAACTCCTTGAAAGCCAAAATAAAATGCCAAAATAAATAAATAAAAAGTTATCGCCAACATGGCGATAAAAATTTAAAATTCGTCCATAGGGATTCTGTACTAAAACAGTACTGCGTTGTGGAAGTATAAAAACTGGGTCGTCAATTATGAATTTTATTTCGAAACCTTTCTTTGTATGATTTTAGTTCACTATTGCACAATATTAATCTGGTTCTAATAATAATTTGGTGACTGGTTAATTAAAATTTTAACTATGTGGTGAAATTCATATAATATTTATGAGTTTCAAATTTTTAATTTTTTTTTTTTTTTTACAAATAAATGATTTTTTTTTTTTTTTCTTTTCATTTCCCGGCGAATTGTTGAATAATATTTTAGATCTTAAACAATTTTGGACGGCTTTGCCCGCTTCGCTGGCAAACTCTTTTCTATATGCTTTATGAAAAAAAAAAAAAAAAAAAAAAAAAACTGAAATCGGTCAAAAGCTTGCTTTGGGTTCCCGCTGCCTTAGGCAGCGCCTTGTTCGTCCTTGCAATCTCCGGTGCCTGTCCCTATTGCCTGCGACAATGGCTTACCCGTGGGCTTCCATTTGGTTGCTTATCATACATAACAGTTTCGATACGGACAGTATCGAAAAATTTGAAGTAACTCTTTTATATCTGAATCCCAGTTACATATGAACAACATTATATGTGATGTACATAATATTTGCTCTCAAGTTATTTCCTATATTTATTTGATTTAATCAATCAACCATAGAATGACAGCAATTTCAAGCCATATATAATAATATGGCTTGAAAGCCAAAATATAATTTATGCGATTATTGTTCCTATACGCAAGCGAGGTGTGACGTCACTGACCGTCCGTGGATGCAAGAAAATGATTTCCTATGTCAATCGCCCATTGGATTTTTTGTAAAAAATGATTAAAAATCGAAGAAAATTATTTCCCGATTTTAATCCCCATATTTGGGTACACATATGTATTAGTTATCATGTGCATGTGTTAGATTGAGTTATTTTGCTGTCAAATTGACAAAATTTTAATTTAAATTTCAAAACTCTGTCGTTCTTGGCGCTTATTGTATTTGGTGATCAAAAACGTAATACGAAAATATACATGCCAGATGTATATTTTCGTAATATGCATTGTACGAAATATTGTTCCATATTATTCATTACTGTCTTAAAATAAGTTGTTAAAATAACCATGATTTTTGAAAGGAATTAAATTATGTTCGCCAAATAATTTGGCGATATTTTATTTTTCTACCAAGGATGACCGATATCAAATCTATTCCGCTACAATTAGTATCTTATATCAGATACTTTATTTAGACATTTGAAAACAAATTTGACTTCAAATTATGATAGAATATTTATCATTTCCCTTTTAATCAGTATATTAGTTGGATATTTATTGTGTTAATATCATCCTTTGAAATTAAATGTTTGTGTTTTCAATCGAATATGGAAGTTTGCCATTTTTTTTTTTCTAGAGTTTTGAAATTAAAAATTCAAATTTTGTCAATTTTACAACAAAAATAACTTAATCTAATGCATGGACATGATAACTAATACATATCTATACCTAAATATGCGGATTAAAATCGGGAAATATTTTTCCTCGATTTTTAATAATTTTTTACAAAAAATCCAATGGGCGTTTAACATAGGGAATGGACCATATTCCTCGTTTGGGTTCGAGACTATAAAAAATCAGCTGTTTTGGGCAAACAATTCTCAACTCTACCACAGCAAAGCATTGTGGCTTGCAAATTTTTATCTTGCAATATTATTTCTAAGAGTTACAGACAGGCCCCGACTTACGGCAGGGCATACGGGGCAAATGCCCTGGGCCCCCCTTCTGGAAGGGGCCCCCCTACAGGCGAATACAGAAATTCTGCAACCTAAAGACCTCTTATGCCACTGCAAGGGGGCCCCCCAGAATAGGCTTGCCCCGGGGCTGCAGGTAGTCTAAGTCGGGCCCTGGTTACAGATTATATGAAATTGAAGTAAGAGTGATATAGTGATAACTTTGTTTTGTTTTTAATCCAGTTTTAGTAATATATTTTAATCTTAATCAACATATGTAATATTAAAAGATGTCATGTGAACTGTGGCGATGTTAACAAATTTAAATGAATGTTCCATCTAATAGATTCCTTTATTAAAATGATTGAAATTCTAATTATTTAAGCTTTGATGTCTATATATATGTGTGTGTGTGCATAAAATGTTCTTATTAATCTTTTATTCATTATATATATATGTATGTGTGTGTGTGTGTGTATACATAAAATGTTCTGCAATTTTACGTTATGGTATAGTCTTAACTTTATCATTCGATTCAGTTGTTTACATTTCTCTTTTGTTCTTGTTTGAACATTATTATTACGCTTCACTGCAGAAATATTTACGAAAATGTTATGCGTAACAATAAAATGGCATGTTGAATCTAATTTGTTTACAAAATATCGGCCACGTGTTCGGCGATTTTACCTACGGTGACGTCACAGGAATATTGTCCATATTTTTCTTGCATCCACGAACGGCCAGTGACGTCATCACTTCGCTTGCGTATTTCTTTCTATCTTTTCCTTGGCGAAAAATGTCCGATCTACTTCAGCATCAAAATTATAAAAAATTGTCAAGAATTATCAATAAGAAAATACCTTTAATATATTGCTGAATTAGCGTTTATGCCAAGCGTGTTTCATCCGCCATACTAAAAAAAAAAAAAAAAAAAAAAAAAAAATATGAAGTTGAGGTATATAAAAAAATGCTGTGATATAAAATTCAGAAGAAATATGGTAGATTTGTAATATTACTATTTCATTTTACAATTATAAAGTGTCATTTTCTCATCGACCAATTTAACATTTAATAATTTCTTATTTTTCGCATGAACGCATATTTCATTTTATGCTGAAAACAATAAATAAATATATCTCGCAAACTTTTTTTGGCAACAATTAAAAATTTAAATGGCTTATATTAAGTCAATATAAGTCAATAAGTTTATTATTTTCATATTTTAATTAATTTTAAAGATTTTTTCAATTTTTTTTTTCCTAAACCATCCCTGACCTATAAGGAAAAAAACAAAAAAAGAATGATCGAAATCGGTCAAGCCGTTTACGATTTTATAAATAACATACAGACAAACATTCATTTTTATATATATAGATAGATATAAGATTATTTCTATCATACAAGGATGGAAAGCGTCAGCTGACGATGACGGAAAATCAGGAATTTTTCTTCACCCAAAAGTGCTCAACGCGCCTAAAGAAGTTTTCACTTCAAAAAACTGCTGGTTGACAAAAAATGTAGGCCTGATAACACAACAGCAACAACAAACATATCCCAGTGTTCCGTCAAGTGCTCTATACGCAAGCGAAGTGTGGCGTCACTGACCGTCCGTGGAAGAAAATGATTTCCTATGTTAATCGCCCATTGGATATTTTGTAAAAAATTATTAAAAATCGAGGAAAATTATTTCCCGATTTTAATCCCAATATTTGGTTATATATATATATATGTATTAGTTATCATGTGCATGTGTTAGATTGAGTTATTTTGCTGTCAAATTGACAAAATTTTAATTTTAAATTTAAAAACTCTGTTGTCCTTGGCGTTTTTGTATTTAGCGATCAAAAACGTACTACGAAAATATACATGCCAGATGTATATTTTCGTAATATGTGTTGTACGAAATATTGTTTCATATTATTCATTACTCTCTTAATATAAGTTTTTAAAATAACCATGATTTTTGAAAGGAATTAAATTATATTCGCCAGATAATTTGGCGATATATATACAGTCGGCTGCAAAATTATTCGAGCACTATCCAATAATTCCTATATTTAAAAAGTACACTTAAGACTGTTTTGCTAAGTAAATCCTTGTCGAATCATGTTCTTAGACTGATTAAGCACATGACTCGACAAGGATTTATTTAACAAAGCTGTATTAAGTGTACTTTTTTTTGGCAAGGATAGAGCTCGAATAATTTTGCAGTGCTCGAATAATTTGCAGCTCGAATAATTTGCTAGTGCTCGAATAATTTTGCAGCCGACTGTATATATATATATATATATATTTCAATAGTATTTTGGTTTATTTCTTGCAATTCTTATCTTGTGTTGCTGAATTTATTCGATAAATGGATTAAAAAAAAACTATCTCATTGTTTTAGGCATTAGTGATATCTACGTCATTTCTCTTCTGTGTAAGTATTTTAACATGATTTTACTAATCGGTGAATTTTACTTAAATGGTATTTGTGACAATAACTTTATAAGTAATCCTTCTAAATATTAATATCATTGTTGGTATTTTCATCTTTCTCATATTTGCTGAGTATTGTAAAGGAATTAAATTATTTATTATATATATATATATATATATATATATATATATATATATATATATTTATTTATTTTTTTTTTCTGCCAAGGATGATCGATATCAAATCTATTCCGCTGCAACATATTAGTATCTTATATCAGATACTTTATTTAAACATTTGAAAACAAATTTCACTTCAAATTATGATAGAATATTTATCATTTTCCTTTTAATCAGTATATTAGTTGGATATTTATTGTGTAAATATCATCCTTTGAAATGAAATGTTTATGTTTTCAATGGAATATGGAAGTTTGCCCTTTTTTTTATCTAGAGTTTTGAAATTTAAAATTCAAATTTTATCAATTTTAAAACAAAAACATCTTAATCTAACGCATGCACATGATAACTAATACATATCTAGACCTAAATATGGGTATTAAAATCGGGAAATAATTTTCCTTGATTTTTAATAATTTTTTACGAAAAATCCAATGTAATATGTTGTAGCGGAATAGATTTGATATCGGTTATTCTTGGTAGAAAAATAAAATATCGCCAAATTATTTGGCGAACATAATTTAATTCCTTTCAAAAATCATGGTTATTTTAACAGCTTATTTTAAGACAGTAATGAATAATATGAAACAATATTTCGTACAATGCATATTACGAAAATATACATCTGGCATGTATATTTTCGAATTACGTTTTTGATCACCAAATACAATAAGCGCCAAGAACGACAGAGTTTTGAAATTTAAAATTAAAATTTTGTGAATTTGACAGCAAAATAACTCAATCTAACACATGCACATGATAACTAATACATATATGTACCCAAATATGGAGATTAAAATCGAGAAATAATTTTCTTCGATTTTTAATCATTTTTTACAAAAAATCCAATTTCCTATGTTAAACATAGGAAATCATTTTCTTGCATCCACGGACGGTCAGTGACGTCACACTTCGCTTCCGTAGGAACAATAATCGCATAAATTATATTTTGGTCTAAAACGGCAACAAAAATTTAAAAGTCGCCAAGGGCATTAAGGCTGTACCATGATCAAGTTTACATATTAATTTATTTATTTTTCTATATACCAACTACTATTAACTAAGCATGAAGTATATATAACCACAAAATAATAATAATTGTCTCATGCGATAGAAGTAGCCGATCATAGCATATTGTAATATTATATTTGGCTTGAAATTGCTGTCATTCTATGGTTGATCGATTAAATCAAATAAATATAGAGAATAACTTGAAAACAAATATTATGTACATCACGTATAATGTTGCTCATATATAACTAGGATTCAAATATAAAGGGCTACTTCAAAATTTTCGATACTGTACGTATCAAAATTGTCATATATGATAAGCACCTAAATGGAAGCCCACGGATAAGTCATTGTCGTAGGCAATAGGGACAGGTATCGCAGAATGCGAGGACGAACAAGGCGCTGCCGAAGGTAGCGGGAACCCAAAGCGAACTTTTGAGCGATTTCAGTATTATTATTTTCTCTTTTTTTCATAAAACTATATAGAAAAGAGTTTCCTTTAAATATAGTGACCAGCGAAGCGGGCAAAGCCTGCTAGTTAATTCTATATTTGAAGCGCCTCCTAGTTTGACCAATATAACCTAAATTACACGAGGAACAATGGATTCAATAAATGCCAGGTCGGTTTTCAGTAGGAATTGGATTTTTCAGAAAAGATAATTTAATTTTGTTGACGGGTTTGTAAATGACTTTAAAATCAAACGATGAAAGAATTCTAGAATTTTTTTTTTTTTTTAATAAAAAAAGGTAAAACTACTGGAATGAAACCGTGATCGTTCATATTTATTCAAAGTTTTATTTTTATTACTTTTCAACGCTAGTCCAGTGTTTTATATATATATAAATAGTCGAGCTCAGCGACTCAATGAATCTGTATGGATTGACCCAAAATGAATCTTATAGTGTCTGTCGATCACGTGATCACGACAAAGTCGGAATACACGGGTAAGATTTATTTTTTCTCGAAACATTATTGCAATTGCTTCTTTTTTTTTTTTTTTTTTTTTTAAATCAAGATTATTACTATTGTTGATGTTATTTATTTTCTAATCTAGGAAAAATTAAATGTGAAAAAATTCAGTTGTTAATAGCATCTTACATCATCATTACATAGACTCGAAAATAAATAAATACAAGGCCAAAAGAAAATGCATTGATATAGTAGAAAATGTTTCAATATACTTCGACTTACTTCAATTCCATATTGTTCGATTTCTACTCCAAGGTCAAGTTTTTTGGCGTAGGATAGTGCTACGGGGCCTATAGCCGCCTAAATGAATAATTAGATATAAAATTATATACTATTATACCACATCAACATTTTCAAAACAAATCATTCTACTGTACAAAGTTTTTCGCAGGTAATGATAGTTTGGAATTAAATGTTGATGGAAGGCTTCTATAAGGCGAATTTTAGAATAAATATAAAATGAGTTTAAGGTTGAATATATTGTAAACTTCATTGTCATCGATCCTTTTCAAAATAATCTTATAAATTAATTGCGAATAATAATAATGCTAAAAAAATAATTGATTTTTTTTTTTTTTTTTGACTAATGGTGTACGCAAGTAACGCTACAATTTAATAAAATACAATAGATAAATTACACACAGTCTGTTACAAAAATATAAGGCCATAAACCTATTTAAATAATAATAACAATTTAATAAAAACCAAAAACACTCAATGCGAGTACATCACGTTGGTAGCGAGAACTTTAACTTAGATTTTGACTGATTTCAATGATTTATTATTATTATTATTATGGTATATTGAGAATTAATTTCAATATAATGACCAACGAAGCGGGCAAAGCCTGCTAGTTTTAAATTAAGAAAGAGCTCTTTATTAGATAATAAGTTTTCTATACCTGGACTGTTGCCTTTGGTAGACCAGCAAAGGTGACGAACACTTGTTCCTTGACTGTGAATCCGGCTGTGTAGGCGGCCAGCAAACACGCTGCTGTTCGCAGAGCCAGAGCGGCGAACAGTATGGCCAATCCTAATCCTTAAGAAGAAATAAAGGACTCCATTAACTCTTGTAGAAAATTATGTTACAGCGGATAGCTTGTTTGAATTTTAATATCATTTCGTTCACGATGATGGAGACCTACATCGGGTCGAATAATAAATCTATTGTACATAAACCATGTCCTATCGGATGGGTTGAACATTTTTCTTGCGTCACACATTTATTGAATTTTTTCCTGTGGTCGGGATTATTTTTTCAGAAAACATTTACTGCAGAAATTTGTCATAAACGTATCTCACCCATGAATAAATATTGGCATTCTCTCTCTCTTATTATAGAGTGAACTTTCATAACTATTAACTAGGTATTTCAAATTTTCTCATTAAATTATTAATTGCTGTTGAAAGTAATATTTAATGTTTCAATTGTTATGAGACTTTTTGTTCATCCTATTCAATATTACTATTGAAAATAATATCCATATATATTGTAAATAATATCCATAGTAGGGGACCACTCTAGTCAAAGTATGCTCTATTTAAATTGTTCCTACCAGGGAGATGGAAAAATATCACACAATTAAAACAAGTCCTTCCGGCTCATTCGGAAGGGTAGGCTGTTTCCTTATCAAGTAGCCGCCATTTTGAAACAAAAGGGTCGCTATAAATTATTAATGGACTTTGTGATATTGGAATGAATAATCCATTTTTCAACTTTGGTTTGAATTGATTAAGTATCTCAAAAGTTACCGTGATAATAAATTTTCATGTGGGCGCCACTTGTAAACAACATAATGGAGCAAAGCTGCACTGCAAACTCGTCCAAGATATTTAAAGTTTATCTTGGTGCAGTGCAGTGCAGTGTTTAAAAGTTATTGTTATGAAAAATTTTCAACTGGCAGTGTAAGTGACTGCAACTTGGAAACAAAATGGCGAAGCAACTTCTCCAGCGAAATCATACAAGATATTTGTATGATAAGTTCCCAACTTTAGTTCAAATTAAAATAAAATTTCAAAAATTATCGGGATAAGAAATTTTCAAGTGGCACTGTGATTTCAAGTAGCCCACTTGGAAAGAAAGAAAGAAAAAAAAAAAGCAGAGTGAGACGCCCAGCGAACTTATCTGAGATATTTAATTAGTCAATCCACTACTCAAATTTGATGTTAGTATTACAACAAGTCCTTCCGGCTCATTCGGAAGGGTAGGTTGATTTCTTTCTCCTTATCAAGTAATCGCCATTTTAAAACAAAATGGCGGCATTTTGTTTCAAAACATTAATACAAATTATTAATGGACTTCGTGATATTTGAATGATAAGTACTTTGGTTTGAACTGATTAATTATTTCAAAAGGTACCGTGATAACAAATTTTTAAGTGGCCGCCACTTGGAAACAATATAATGGAGCAAGTTGCAGAACAAACTCGTCTAAGGTGTTTCAAGCATAAGTTCACTGCCAAACTTTTCTTCGAATCAGTGCAGTGTTTCAAAAGTTATTGTTACGAGAAATTTTCAAGAGGCAGTCTAATTGACTGCAAATTGGCGAAGCAACTTGTCCAGCGAAATCGTACAAGATATTTGTATGATAAGTTCCGTGTCCAAATTTAGTTCAAATTAAATCAGTGTTTCAAAAATTATCGTGATAAGAAATTTTCTAGTGGTACCGTGATTTCAAGTGACCAACACCTGGGAAATAAAAGCAGAATGAGATGCCCAGCGAACTTATCTGTGATATATGAATGGTAAAATCCACAACCCAAAATGGATGCGAGTTGATTTAGTATTACAAATAGTATCATAATGACAAATTTTCAAGTGGCTGCCACTTGGAAATAAAATTGCGGATCAAGTTACCAAGGGAACGTATGCAAGATATTTTAATCATAAATTCACTATCAAACTTTTGTTTGAATCAATTTAGTATTTTAAAAGTTATCTTGATAGCACATTTTCAAGTGGCCACAACTTGAAAACAAGAAGTTGGAACAAGTTGCCAAGTGAACTTATCCAAGATAATTATAATAACAGGTAATAATATAACAGGTAATAACGATTGGTAAATTATAATAACAGGTAATAATAGTAACAGGATAAGATTACTATTCAACTTTGGTTCGAATTGAATTTAAAAAGTTATCCTGTTTATAAATTTTCAAGTGGTAGCCTAATTTCAAGTCGTCTCGCTAAGTTTATAACATCCGCACTTTGTTAAAAATGTCAGATCAAGTTTATTAATAAAGTTGATTGAGACACTTATATGGTCTGTGTGTACATCAAAATTCAAATAAATTCGGAATATGCTTTTTATAATTTGAATTTGAAATTTTCAAGTGGTCTCCACTTGAAATCAAAATGGCGAAGCAACTTGGTAAAAAACTCATCTAAAATATTTATAAGATAAGTTAAGCTGCTGTCCAAATTTTTGGTTCGATTTGGAGTATTATTTCAGAAGTTATCATGATTTTAAATTTTCAAGTGGTAGCACTGATTTCAAGCGGCCCCGCTTAACTTAAGATATCCGCCACTTTATTAAAAATGGCGGATAAAGTTCATTGAGATACTTATATAATCTATGTATACATCAAAATTCAAACAAATTCTGAATACGCTTTTTACAATATGAATTTGAAATTTTCAAGTGGTCTTCACTTGTAAATCAAAATGGCGTAGCAAGTTGGTTAAAAAACTCATCTAAGATATTTACAAGATAAGTTAAGACACTGTCCAAATTTGGTTCGATTTGGAGTATTATTTCATAAGTTATTATGATTTTAAATTTTCAAGTGGTAGCCTGATTTCAAGTGGCACCGCTTAACTTAAGATATCTGCCACTTTATTAAAAATAGCGGATATAATTCATTAATAAACTTCATTGAGATCCTTATGTGGTCTGTATTTACATCAAAATTCAAACATATTCTGAATACGCTTTTTACAATTTAAATTTTCAAGTGGTCTCCACTTGAAATCAAAATGGCGGAGCAACTTGGTTAACAAATTCATCTAAGATATTTATAAGATAAGTTAAAACACTGTTCAAATTTGGTTCCATTTGGAGTATTATTTCGGAAGTTATCATAGTTTTAAATTTTCAAGTGGTACCCTGATTTCAAGTGGACCCGCTACATAAGATATCCGCCACTTTATTAAAAATGGCGGATAAAGTTCATTAATAAAGTTCTTTGAGACACTTGTATAAACTATGTATACATCAAAATTCAAAAAAATTCGAATACGCTTTTTACAATTTGAATTTGAAAATTTCAAGTGGTCTCCACTTGAAAATAAAATGGCGGTGCAACTTGGTTAACAAACTCATCTAAGATAAAGTAAGACACTGTCCAAATTTCGTTCGATTTGGAGTATTATTTCAGAAGTTATAGTGATTTTAAATTTTCAAGTGGTAGCCTGATTTCAAGTGGCCCTGCTTAACTTAAAATATCTGCCACTTTATTAAAAATGGCGGATAAATTTCATTAATAAACTTCATTGAGACCTTTTTGCGGCCTGTATTTACATCAAAATTCAAGCAAATCTTGCTTTAAATCTGCTTTTTACATTGTGGGTTTGAAATTTTCAAGTGGCTGCCACTTGAAAACAAAAAGTCGGAAGAACTTGGTTAACAAACCATCCAAGATATTTATAAGATCAGTTCACTGTCCAAATTTAGTTCGATTTGGAGTATTATTTCGGGAGTTATCGTGATGACAAAATTTTCATTATATATAGATAGATAAACGAAGTGATTGGAATAGGTCGATTTTTAAAGAAATCGACCTAAAAGTTATCATAAAGATAAATAAATTGCGGAAATAAAATTGCGGATCAAGTTGTTACCAAGCGAACGTATCCAAGATATTTGAACCATAAATTCACTATCCAACTTTTGTTTGAACCAATTTAGTATTTTAAAAGTTATCTTGATGGCACATTTTCAAGTGGCAGTGTGATTTCAAGTAACCGCAACTTGGAAACAAGATGTTGGAACAAGTTGCCAACTGAACTAACTCATCCAAAATAATTATATGATAAGATCACTGTCTAACTTTGGTTCGAGCTGAATCAGAATTTAAAAAGTTGTTATGTTTATAAATTTTCAAGTGTTATTCTAATTTTAAGTTTTCTCGCTTAGTTCATAACATCCGCACTCAGTTAAAAATGGCGGATAAATTTCATTAATAAAGTTGATTGAGACACTTATATGGTCTATGTATACATCAAAAATCAAATGTATTCAGAATGCGCTTTTTATAATTTGAATTTGTAATTTTCAGGTGGTCTCCACTCGAAAACAAAATGGTGGAACAACTTGATTAACAACCTCATCAAAGATATTTATAAGATAAGTTAATGAATTTGAGTGTATGAATTTAAGTGTATGAATTTGATCCAATTTGGAGTATTATTTCGGAAGTTATCGTGATTTTAAAATTTCAAGTGGTAGCCTGATTTCAAGTGGCCCCGCTTAACTTAAGATATCCGCCATTTTTAACAAAATGGCGGATAAATTTCATTAATAAAGTTCATTGAGACCCTTATGTGGCCTGTATTTACATTAAAATTCAAGCAAATCTTGCTTTAAATACGGTTTTTAGAATGTGTGTTTGAAATTTTCAAGTGGCTGCCACTTGAAAACAAAAGGTCGGAGCAACCTGGTTAACGAACTCATCCAAGATATTTATAAGATCAGTTCGCTGTCCAAATTTGGTTCGATTTCGAGTATTATTTCGTGAGTTATCGTGATGACATAATTTTCATGGGAGATAGATAGAGAGAGAGATAAACGAAGTGATTCAATAGGTCGATTTCTAAAGAAATCAACCTAAAAATCAGATGTGCACGAAAAATTGAAAGTGCTGTGGAGACACATGGACCTGCTCAAGAAACTCATTAGTTCATTGATCTCACGCTGGAATAAATAAGTTCTAACCCAGTCATACAAGGTTGAATTCTAGTTTATGTGAAGGTATACTTACCGACCGTGTTGGGATGCAGGTAGTCGATTCTGATCTCGGATCCTACCAGTCCGAACAGGAAAGGTTCTACAATTCTCCACACAAAGCTCAGCGCCTTGCCCACAGGATTCTGGAGGAAAATCAAAAATACAACTGTTTTTATTTATTCATAGTGTCCCTTTTCTGATTATCTATATATATAAAAGAGCAGAGTCTGTGTGTCTGCTATAGAATCCTAGGCCGTTTCACCGAGCGGGACCAAATTCGGCACGGTTAATGTTTACGACCCGAGAAAGACAACGCCGCAAAAATGAAAGTTGTAACTTAATTAGTTGTGGAGATATTAATTAAAATGTCCACTTATGTGAATCTGAAAGCGATCTCAATGACTGAGAATTCACCGCCATTGGCATTATGCCAGACGAATGTCTCCCATGAAAAAGGAAATGATTGTAACCGATCAAGATGTCACGTGTTTTGTATTGGGGGGAAAAATTGCAATTTTCAAATTTTTTCAAATTTTCATTCACGTTACATTTGAATTAATATTCGGCCTAGACAACATATTATAAAGCTACTGTTCAATTTTCATGAAAACATGTGGATAAACAAAAAAATTAGATTAAAGTTTGTTTTATATTTTGCACTATTTTAAATTGAGATATGCCGTTGAAATTTCGTAATATTTGGTTTTAACGCCCGATAATTCGATTCTGAATATTTTTGAAAGTGTAGAATTATTAGGAAGGGCTTGAGGGGGAGGGGAGGGGGCGAAGGGAAAAAAAAAGAGTTACAGCGTTTGAAATTGGTATTATTAGATTTTAAGGAAAGATAAATCGATTGCGGATATTTTCAAGTGTAAAATTATTATAAGGGACGGAAAGGGGGGGGGCAAAATCGTAGAAAAGGAACGGTTGTTTCGGAGAAAACAACGGAAAACGCAGAACGCCTTTGCTTTGTTGAGTTGATTCACATTTTAAAGTACTTTTACATTATCGAAAATGGAATTCGAGATTTCAACCGATTTACACGTTTTGAGGTGTCCTGATTAGGTTTTCATTATCGAAAGTTTTCACCAGATTTACACGGTTTGAGGTGTCCTGAATCAGTTTTCTTTTATATCTCAGTTCTTAATTAAAAAAAAAATTCATAAGTAATACATCATTTGAAAGCTTTGTTGAGTTGATACACATTTTAAAGTACTTTTACATTATCGAAAATGGAATTCGAGATTTCACCTGATTTACATGTTTTGAGGTGTCCTGATTAGGTTTTCTTTTGTATCTCAGCTACTAATTAAAATAATTTCATAAGTAATACATCATTAGAAAGCTTTTTTGATTTGGAATCGAACAGTTGATTACAGAAATTTCTACCGCCAGATGGCGCTGTAATATTTTCAATATTTCAATTTCTAATTATGATTAAATTATTTTTAATACATCATTCGATAGATATTTTAAAGTTCTTTTAAATTATCGAAAGTTTTCACCAGATTTACACGTTTTGAGGTCTCTTGAATTAGTTTTCTTTTGTATCTCAGCTAATAATTAAAATAATTTCATAAGTAATACATCATTAGAAAGCTTTTTTGATTTGGAATCGAACAGTGGAATACAGAAATTTGTACCGCCAGATGGCGCTGTAATATTTTAAAATTTCAATATTTCAATTTCTTATTATGATTAAATTATTTTTAATACATCATTCGAAAGATATTTTAAAGTTCTTTTAAATTATCGAAAGTTTTCACCAGATTTACATGTTTTGAGGTGTCCTGAATAAGTTTTTTTTTTTGTATCTCAGTTATTAATTAAAAAAAGTTCATAAGTAATACATCATTTGAAAGCTTATTTTAGTTGATACACATTTTAAAGTACTTTTACATTATCGAAAATGGAATTCGAGATTTCACCCGATTTACACGTTCTGAGGTGTCCTGATTAGGTTTTCTTTTGTATCTCATCTACTAATTAAAATAATTTCATGAGTGATACATCATTTGAAAGCTTTGTTGATCTGGAAGTTGTCTTTGTTGATCTGGATAGATTACAGAAATTTCTACCGCCAGATGGCGCTGTAATTTTTTTAATTTTCAATATTTCAAATTCTAATTATGATTAAATTATTTCTAATACATCATTCGAAAGATATTTTAAAGTTCTTTTATATTACCGAAAGTGGAATTCGAGATTTCACCTGATTTACAATTTTAAGGTGTCCTGATCAGGTTTTCTTTTGCATCTCAGCTAATTGAGTAAAACCGTTCAAAATTGGTATATCTAAGTTAATTAGGAGGGGCTGGAAGGGTGGGGAAGGAATAGGCGCGCAGCGCGCATGGGTTTGGGACCCGGTGCGAGTTTTTACCCGATGATAAAAGATTTTTTTTTTTTTCTTAATAATAAAAGTTTGAGTTAAGAAGGAATATGCGTGTACAGCGCACGTATATCCTCAAACGTGCGCGCGCAGCGCGCATGTGTCTGCGCTGCCGAAGGCAGTGGGGGTCCCGGTGTGAGTTTTTACCCGATGCTAAATGATATATTTTTTAATTGCTTTTCTTAAGAATGAAAGTTTACAAGTAATAACATGGAATTTTGAGAAGTCATAAGGATGGTGAAGGAGTACGTGCGCGCAGCGCACGGGTCTACGCTGCCGAAGGCAGTGGGGACCCGGTGCGACATTTTTCCCGATGAGAAATTTTTTTTTCTCTTTATTTTATCACATGATAAAAATTAATGCAATTTTGAGAATTCATTAATTAATGTGATTCATTTAAAAATAGTGACCAGCGAAGCGGGCGTAGCCTGCTAGTGCTCTTATATAATATATAGATAATTATTCATAATGCAACGGCTCGTGATTTAGATTCTTTTTTTGGGTTTACTCTTTCCTATAGGTCGAATAAAAGTCCCCAGACATATTATCCCATGGACAAAATAGCCTCGACAAATCAGCCCCAGCAAAAATCAGCCTTAGGATAAGAATACTTAGAGAACAAAATAGCCTAGAGTTGCAAGGCTTTCAAAATGCCCCGTTTTTTCCCCTGGGAATTTAAAGAAAAATTGGGAATTTTCAAAATTTCTAAAACCTGGGAATTTCGAAGTAATGAGTATTTTAATAATTAACGCAAATATATGAAATTTTTTATAAATAATAATTTTAAAGCTAATAAATTAATGCTGCATTGTTTTTGTTTCTTTAAAACTTTTTATTAACGGCAATTCTGATGCTATAATTACTGATTAAAAAATATTTGTTGTGAATGAGGGTAGAGTAAAATAGCTCGATTTCGATTATTCTTTTTTTTCTTTCCTTATAGGTCAGGAATGGTTTTGGAAAAAAAAAAATTGAAAAAATTCAGCCCCCAAGGAAGGGGAAGGGGGGGGGGGGGGCAAAACGTGATTTCAAAAAATCCTTTACATCTCAAACAAAAAAACAGATATCCGCAAAATTTTTGCTTTAAAATATAGCTAATATAAATGTCTAAAAACCAATTTCTGGAATTTTCGAAATTCGGTCCCCAAGGGGGGTGGGGGGCAAAACGGGATTTCACATGCGTAAAACGCGATTTCGCATAATCCTATATATCTCAAACAAAAAAAAAAAAAAAAAAAAAACAGCTGTACGTGAAATTTTTGCTATAAAATATAGCTAATATAAATGTCTAAAAACCAATTTCTGGAATTTTCGAAATTCGGTCCCCGCGGGGGGGGGGGGGGCAAAACGAGATTTCACATGCGTAGAACGCGATTTCGCATAATCCTATATATCTCAAACAAAAAAAACAGATATACGTGAAATTTTTGCTGTGAAATATAGGTAATACAAATATCTAAAAAACAATTTCTGAAATTTTAAAAATTCAGCCCCCAGGTGGGGCAGCAGGGGCAAAAACTATTAGAAATACAGTTAGGCCTTTCAAAATTGGTACAGATAGGTTTCAATAGCCTGCAAGTCGAATGGGGATATTTTCGAAAGTGTAACGTTATTAGGAGGGGAGAGAGGGGGGGGGCAAAAAAATAAAAATAGAGTTAGATCGTTCAAATTTGGTATATAGAGGTTTTCGATACTTACAAATCGATTGCGGATATTTTCGAATTTGTAAAATTATTAAGAGGTGCGGGAAGGGGGGGCTATGGGCAAAAACAAATAGAAATACAGTTAGGGCATTCAAAATTGGTACAGATAGGTTTTTAAAGGCCTGCAAGTCGAATGGGGATATTTTCGAAAGTATAAAGTTATTAGGAGGGGCGAGAAGGGGGGGATGGGGGGGAATAAAAATTGAGTTAGATCGTTCAAAATTGGTACACAAATGGTTTTCGATACTTAAAATCGAATGCGGATATTTTTGAATTTGTAAAATTATTAGGAGGGGCGGTAAGGGGGGGGGCTATGGGGAAAAATAAATAAAAATGCAGTTAGGCCGTTCAAAATTGGTACAGATTGGTTTTAGAGGTCGAATGGGGATATTTTCGAATGTGTAACGTTATTAGGAGGGACGGGAGGGGGAGCGAAGGGGGAAAATAACAGAAATAAGTGTAGAGCATTTTGGTAATTTTTTCCGAAGGCAGTGAGAACCCGGTGCGACATTTTTCCTAATCAGATTTTGTTTCTCTTTTTTTTTTTTTCACGTGATAAAAATTAATGCAATTTTGAGAATTCAGTAATTACAGTGATTCATTTAAAAATAAGGTCCAGCGAAGCGGGCGAAGCCTGCTAGTGAATTAATAAAATAAAAGGAATTTTAAACTTCTGAAATACTGCAAATCGTTTTATTTAAAACTAGCAGCCTTTGCCCGCTTCTCTGGTCACTCTATTTAAATGAATTAAAAAAAGAATCAATGTTTTTTATATTGTTCTACAGATTAAAACTAAAAAGAAAATACGTTGAAATTGCTTAAAAACTTTGCTTCGGGCCTTCGCTGACTTCGGCAGAGACTTCTTCACCGCAACGTATTGGTACTGGATAATTTAATTTAATTTAATTTATAGAAATGTCAATAATACAGAAAAAACTGCTTAGTCATTTTCTTTTTGATAATAAACAGAACGGAAAACGTATAATATTTTACATGGAGATGTTTTGTATAATTAGACCAATTAAAAAAATGCTTTTCCTTTTCCCCCACTCGCATTACAAAAATATTTAAAATAAAATTGAGAAATTTTGTGCAAAAACATCGGAACAGCTTGGACTTCTTGGCGGAATTTGAAATTTGGCACTGAAGTAGCTCGGACGTTCCTCGCCAAAATGTTTACTTATGCATTTGGGATAACCATATCAACTCACCGCCTAAATGACAGCAAAATTGTGAAAAAAATCCATTTTTTGGATAACAAAAAGCAATTTAATTTGTGAATATTTTTCATGCAAAAATGTTATATATGTATATATATATCATACTTGCCAACATCCTAATTAATATTCCGTAGTCTTGTTAGCCCCGCCCTTTTTCTCACATCAATAAATGTTTAGAGTAATATTCTCCAAATGCAATTACGATTGAATAAGAGGAAAAATACTCTAAAAAGATACTGGTGTGCTAAGGAGGGCGGAGCTAACAATACTACGGAATATTAATTAGTATGTTGGCAAGTATGATATATATATACAGTAAGCGACAGGAAAAAAAAAAAAAAAAACCGCACTGCAGAAAAAATGAATTACAGTGGAGCACCGTTTGTACGTTTTTCAAGGGACTGTTCCTAAAAAACGCATAACTGAAAAAAACGTTCAACTGAAAATCCGTTTTAACATTAATACACAATAATGTGTCATATTAGTAATAAAAAGTCTAATCAATTTTCATGATTTCCTTTACATTTATTCGAATAAGATATATTTTTAATTAAATTTAAAGTATTTTTAAAAGGTAGAATAAAAATTAAATGATAATTAAAAATATAGAAATTTAGAAATTTTTTTCAAGATTTCGATTTTAACTTTTAAAGTCAAAGCGTTTCGTTCTCTAAACGAAGATGACATTTTTTCAAACGATTAAAAGGAAGGGGGGAAAAAAAGTGTTTCTTCAACCGTAATTTCAAATAAACACACATAGTTCTAAGATAAGATAAAAATAAAACATAAAAAGCTTTCATCTTTAAAAAAAAAAAAAAAAAAAAAATCTGAAATGAAACTCAAACTTGGGATTCTACAAGGAGATAGAGAGAGAGAGAGAGAGAGAGAGAAAATAACGTATAAGTGAAATTAAAAATTTACTTGTGTCGTATAAATGAAATATTTTAACATTAGAATTCAATGGAATGATTTGGGACCGAAGTTGAAAAACGTATAAATGAGAAAAACGTACAAATGAGAAACGTATAAAAGGTGCTCCACTGTATATCTTTTTTATTTGTAATAACTTTAAAATTAATGTTTGAAACCAATAAAACTGTCTTGTTTACATAATACCATAGGGATGAAATGATACCTATGTACATTTTCGATTTAATAATTCGCTTTATTCTTTATTACATTTTCTTTTTGAACATAATCCAAGCTATACACTTTGTATTCTATTATGATTTATTATATGAAATAAACAAGTTATATTTTAATATATAAAATAAAACTATTTATTTGTTAGATCTAAGCAATTTTTTATTAAAAATATGCATTCTGCATTGGTTTAATTCCGCCTTTATATGGATTTACTGCTTTAATAGCATAGTTTTATACAGTGTTTTCAGGTCCGGACTGGCCAGGTCGGCGATCGCCGAGGGCCCCCGCCTCTACGGGGCCCCAGAAAACCCCTAAAAATAAATATATTACTTTATAATATACATTTCGAATATACATTTTTTTTTCATTAATTAATTGTCCTCAAATTTTATCATTTTAAGTGTGGATGGATGGGAGGTAAATCATATTTTTTACTTGAGGGTCCTATAGTGTTTTGCCTTCTATGGGGATCTTTTTAAAGGATTTTAGCCTGTATTCATGCAAGTGTCAGAGGAAAAAAAAACTGAAATTTTTGAATAGCTAGGCAAGGTTCACGAATATGGCATTTCCTGTCAACTAGCTTTTAGAAAAGAAGCTACTGGTGTGGCTTGCCGCTTTAAAAATCTTTTTTTTTACCATACCACCAAAAGAAATTTGAAATAAATAAATAGTAAACAAAATAAAATTATTAAAATAAATAAATAAATTAAATTAAAACGGAATTTTTGTCTTATAGTTGAGGATGAAAAAAGAAATGATGAAACAGATCTTTGGCTATCTAGTCTCTTTTCTATCTAGTTACAAAATGAAGCATGAAACAATCACTATTGAAATCTCTTTAGCCTTCATGCAGAAATAGCAGGATCCGTATTGAAAATAAGGGAAATGAACTTAGGCGTGCTATTTTCCTGTGATCCGTATTAATAGACTGATTTCAAATTCCGTAGCAATTGTGGGAGACATTCGCGGAGCTTTGATCCTGATTTTTTTAGTAAAATGCTAAAATGCTCTTAGGCTTAAGAATACCTGTTCGTATATCATTCTAGATGCCTCTTTATGTTACATTTTTCTTTTGCAAACTAAGTTTTAATCATGACATGATATCTTTAAAAACAATTTGGAGTGGCTCTCATGGACTTTTTGAACCCTTAGTATAGTTACCAAGTGTTTAAACAAATTTGAATCTTTGAATATTTCAATAAATAAATAAAAGTGAATATCATGTCAGTGTATGGATGGAAGACTTGGTGTGGAGTTATAAACAATGCAAATAACAACTTCTTTCTAGAACGCCAAAAATAAATAACAGGAAAGCAGACAGCTTTTTCGGTAGCCTTTAGCGTACCGTCTTCAGTGCATAAAGAATTGTGAGAGAAGTGTTCTTATACTTTATACATAGGAAAGGGAGGAAATTGAGCTTAAGATTATCAACCAATAGAAATACGCGGAATTTGAGAGGTTGACCAACAGGAAAATGCGAAACCTAATCAGAATACTGACAACCAAAAATTAATCATTTCAATATTGTATATCTATTGTGAGGTATGTGGTGAATCAATTTCATCGCATTTGAATAGCATTTTTTCAGCATATCTAAATAACTTACGATTTTTGATATTGAAAAAAAAAAAAGGGGGGGGGGGGGGAGACTTAAGGAATATTTTGGCAAAATAAGGGACTCAAGATGATGCGTTATGTATATCCTTAATTGAAAATGAGACCTCAAAACAATACTTTCACTGAGTAAGAAAAATATCTTTTATACATTTCATTAATACAAAGAGTCAGATAGATATTTAGAATGAAGTATTTTTGCTTACGTCTTCTGGATCCCATCCTTCTTTTTTCCATTGTAGGGCGGCCACGAAAGGGAAACATATGCAGCCCAGAGCACCTGTTGCACCCCATCCGAAAGCGTGGCTCACGAAGAGGACGAAAAGGCCACCAAAACAAAGCAGCAGGAAACGAAACGTGGACCGACTCTTCTGCAAAGAGGGATTAGAAACAAGTTTTAGGCATTTTAAATGAATGCTTGAACGTGTTTAAAGTTACATACAGGAATTTGCCCAGCCAAGAGTTTTACGTTTGCGAAATAATTCATCAATCTAGGTTAATAAAATCCAATAAATTTCAATAAAGAATAAAAAAAAAATTTGCGATATCTTCACACACCATGAAAGCCAAAAACGACTTCAGAAATTTTTCTATGTGGGGGTCATTGTGTCTGTATGTCTGTAATGCTATAACGTGAGAAAGGCTAAACGGAATTCAACGACACTGGGCAGGAATTTAGGTCTGTACTCAGCTCAAAATGACATCTATAAACTTTAGCGAAGTTCCCCCGTACCCCCCCCCACTGGGGGGGGAAATTTTCGCAAATTCCAGATGTTAAAAATAGAAATGCGTCTTCTTTAGAACATTTTCAAAAACCCACTTTTTTTTTGTGTGTGTGTGTGATTTGCGATACATTTTTTTTTTTTTTTTTTTTTTGGGGGGGGGGGGGAGGGGGAATTTCGAGGTGGGCAAACTTGAGACTCTTTAACTGTAAATTTGTCCTGGGAAATCTATGGTAATCGCGGTCATGAATTTCGGTGCTTGGGTTGTTTTTATGTATTTGACACTTATAGTAACGGGATTTCACGAAATTCCTCCCCCTTTCATCTCTGGGCTCCAGGAAGTAAAAACGCGTTTGTAAGCTTAACTCGCCACCAAATTACTTCATGGTGAAGCAATTGTACATGGAGAGTTTAAACTTCAGAATTAAAACAGAAAAAAATATTGGGGGCGGGGGGAATTTTTGATTTTTAAGGGTGGGGGGAGGAAAATCGAATTCCGGGAGGAAGTTTTGCCAATTCCTGATTTTTAAGTAGAACTCTACCAAAAATAGTACAACGATGTTGAAAACAGGCATACGTCTTTTTTAAGATATTTCCAAACACCCATTTTTTTTTTTTGTGTGTGTGATTTTTGATTTTAAGAGGCGTTACGAGTGGACAAATTCGAGACCCCTCCCCTCCTTTCTCTTTATCGCTAAATTTGTCCTGGGAAATCTATGGGAGCTGTGGTCACAAATTTTGGTGCATAAATCGTTCAGATGTCTCCAACACCTATTGTAACGAGACTTTACGAATTTTGCCCCTTTCCCCCTTCTGGGGGGGGGGCAATAAACACATTTCCAAACGCAACCTTGCTTCAACTTATCTCAGTAAGATTAAATTTTATGTGGGCATTGGCTATGCGTACCCAACACGTACTATAAAGGGATTTCATGAAATTTCTCTCTTCTCCCCTTTAAAAGCGAGGAGGCTCCAAATTATCTCAGGAAAGTGATTTTTTAATATGTCGATTGGTTATGCATACCCAATACACACACTATAAAGAGATTTTGCGAAATTACTTTTATCCCCCCCCCCGTAGGGGGCCGGGCAAAAAAACATGTTTCAAGCTTGTGCTCCAAATTACCTTAGAAAAGCGATTTTTAATATATGGGTCGGTTATATGTATCCAACACGTAGTATAAAGAGATTTTGCGAAATCCCCCCTTCTCACACTTTAAGGGGGGATGGAGCAAAAGACACGTTTTCAAACATAACTCTGCTCCAAATTATCACAGGAAGGCGGTTTTTTATGTCTCGGTTGGTTGTGTGAATACAACACGCACTGTAAAGGGATTTTGCGACATCCCCCCCTCCCCCTCTTGGGGTGGGTGAGGCAAAAACCACAGTTTTAAACTGAAATTAGCTTCAAATTACCTTAGAGGCACGAATTTTGATGTGTGAGTGTTGATTAAGTGTACACAATATGTACATTGGTGGGATTTCGTGAAACTTCTAACTTATCCGCAGGGGGAAGGGGGAGTAAAAAGAGAGTAATTCGTGCCGAAGGCAGTGTGGACGCGGACTCTTCATGTTGCGAGTGGGAAAACCATTGCCGAACGCAGCGAAAACTTTTACTAAAGTTTCGACTGATTTCAGTGTTTTTTTTTTTTTTTTTCCCTTTAATTTTTGATTTTTTGAGATTTTATTACTAATGATACGGAATTTTCAAAATTCATTTAAATAAAGTTACCAGCGAAGCGGGCATAGCCTGCGAGAGTAACTATCTGAAAGCATTTTTATACGATGAATGGACATTGAAATACATAACACAATTTGACTTAAATTAAAATTAAGATCCATAAGTAATATTTGCACGCTCACAATTTAAAAAATATGGTGTGGGCTCCACCCAACTTTCTGGATATTTTAGTAACATTTGACATTACTGGTGCTAAAATAATTAACTTAAAAAAAAAAAAAAAAAAAAAAAAAAAAAAGCTTGAAACCTTGTTATACAATTTTAGTTTTTATTGTACAAAATATGAATTAAAAACTTTAAAATGTTGTAGATGTAGGAAATTGTCAATTTATCCTAAACGACAAATTTTGAATTTATAGACAAATTTTGAATTTTTTTAAATTTCAGAAAAATTTTCTGATAAGATTTTTTTTTTTTTTTTTTTTTTGCGACTGATTTATAAATTTTACAAATGTTTATACATTCTAATTGTCACAGACGATAATTAATTTTCAGATTGATTGTCTACATATTGTAGCATCTATGTTTTTCTATGTTTATGTTTGTAGAATGGCAACAGCTATTCAGTGTTCGAAAAGTTTTGGATTAGAATAATCGAGCATCGTGAAGCTCCGAACTTGAATAAAAATACTTGAATCCTGAAACTGGAATTATAATTTAGAATCATGAAACTGTTCTTGTGTTTTTATCTACTTGTTATTATTCTTTTTATTTTATTTGGCGCCCAACGTGGGGCACGAACTGTAATTAAATGAATGTTTATTTTAACAGATGTTCGAATTTAGAATATGATAACTTGATAATTACAATATATTTATAGTTTGGATTTAAAACCGAAGTTCTTAGATAATGATGATGTTTATAGTTCGTCGTAGTAGACATCGAAAATTTCATTTTTATTTTTGTCAAGATGCGTGAAGTATTTATGAATATTGCCATCTGGATGTGATAAAGAATGAAATCATTATTTCAAGATGAGATCGTTTTAAAAATAAATATGTGCTTTAAAAGCATTCATCTACAGCAACATTTAATAGCTTATTGGCTGTGTGAGTATATTATGAATATTCAACACGTTTTTATTAATTGAGAAAATAAGGTAAGCTCTTTTTTAATTTATATTTCTATCATTACATTTTTGTTCTTTATTGTGTTCTTTAATATGGCTGACGAGTTAGTAAAATTTAAATCTGCGAGGAAAACTTTGCGGCAGTCTGTTTCAAAATTAATAAATATTTTGGAATCGGAAATAAAAAATGAAACTTTTGATAGAAATATAGTTGAGGAAAATCTCTTTTTGTTAAATTCTAAACAATCTGATTTAAAAATTATTAATGATAAAATATTAAATTGCTTTAAAGGTAATGAAGCAGAAACTGAAAAAGAATGCGATTCGGTAATAGAATATGAAGAAAAAATTAATTTATGTATTTTTAGAGCACAAAAGAAACTTAAATTCAATTCTGAAATTATAAATAACACGTCTGTAAGTGACCACACTGCCGAAATTAAAGGTGAAAATAAAAACAAAATTCGATTGCCTAAGATTTCGATAGCAAGGTACTATGGTGACCCTAGTTTATTTTTAGAGTTCTTTAATTCATACGAAAATGCTATTGGGAATAATACTGAATTAACGAAAGTGGAAAAATTTACATATCTTAAATCTTTACTTGGAGGGCCTGCTTTAAGTGCTATTTCTGGTTTTTCGCTTTCCGATGAAAATTATGATGAATCTATTAAATTGGTTAAAGAACGATTCGGTTGTACAGATTTGGTAATTTCTTCTCACATGAATAAACTCTTGAATCTTGAACCTGTTAAAAACTCGGGTAATATCAAAGCGCTAAGAACGCTTTATGATTCCTGTGAAATACATATAAGAAGTTTAAATTCCTTAGGAATTGTATCAGAATCGTATGGGAGTCTTTTAGGACCAGTTATTTTAAAATTATTACCTGATGATATGAATTTAGAATTTAATAGAAAACATTATTCTAGGGGTCAATACAACCTAACAGAACTTCTTGATTTTATTAGATTGGAAGTTGAGAGTAGGGAGGCTTCTAATTTGATTATAAATTCTAAGAAAAGGGATACAAATTATGTTGTTAAGCAAAATAAAAGTAATTATTCGAAAGGGATGAGCGTTCCTACTGCTTCCGCTTTAACTGTCGTGAATAAACCTTATTGTTTTTATTGTAATCAAAATACGCATGAATTAGCAAAATATGAGAAAACAGACGAACAAAAAAGATCTATACTAAAAACTCATGGTCGTTGTTATAAATGCTTTAAAAAAGGTCACGTGTCATCTAGGTGTAAGGTTAAAATCCCTCCTTGTGAATTATGTAATAGTTTAAACCATAACAAGTTATTTTGTAAATCAAATGTTCGTGAATCAGAAACTCTTACTGAGGTTAAGCAAAATGTAGTCGCATCTCTGTCACTGAATTCTGTTTCTAAAATTGATCAAGTTGTGTATTTACAAACTTGTTCTGTTTTCGCTTCTGATAAAGATAATAATAGATGTCAATTGATAAAAATTCTAATTGACGGGGGTTCTCAAAAATCATTTATAAAATCCGATTCAGCTAAAGAACTAAAATTAAAAAGTCTGAGGAAAGAAAGTTTGTATATTTATTCCTTTGGGTATACTGAGGGCAGGTTAATGGAATATGATGTTGTTAAAGTTACTCTTAAAAGTATTCATTGCCCAAATGATTTTATTACAATTGAAGCGCTTGTTACAGACACTATTTCTGAAGCAGTCATAAAATTACCTTCTAAAAATATCTTGGAATTGTTAAAATTGGAAAATTTGAAATTAGCGGATAATGGGGAATCCTCTGAAATAAAAATATTATTAGGATCTGATACATGTTGGGATACCTCCCAACATGTATCAGATCCTAATAATATTTTCCTAATATATTCCTAATATATTCCTAATAATATAGACTGGAGAAAAGAAAAGAATTAGTAAAAATTTGTTTGCGGTTTCCTCAATGTTTGGTTGGTCCTTGGTAGGATCTTTGGGGGAGAACCAATCTAGTGCCTCTATGTTTACAATAGGTGCTTCTCGGAACGTGAAAAAAGAGGAAAATTCAATTAATGACTGTTTGAAAAAGTTCTGAACTTTAGATAATATGGGTTTAGGAGAAAACGAAAATATAGATGATGATAAGTTAATAATTGAGAAATTTGAGAATGATTTGAAATTCAGTGATGGCAGGTATGTAGCTCGTTTGTTATGGAAGTCTCATCATGAAAAATTGGCCGATAATTTTCAAAATGCTAAACAGCGTCTAATGTCTTTGATTAATAAATTAAAAAATGACGAATGGCTCAAAGAGAATTATGACAGCATAATAAACGATCAGTTAAATCACGAAATAATTGAGGCGTGCAATTTAGAAACTCTTGATGGGAATAAAATATATTATATGCCACATTCTCCGGTTGTTAGGAGAAATGCAATAAAAACTAAGGTCCGTATTGTGTTCGATGCATCCTCAAAATGTAATAATGAAATATCGTTGAACGATTGTTTAGTACCAGGTCCAAATTTAAATCCTTCTGTTTTAGACCTAATCTTACGATTTAGATTGCATAAATATGCATTTACCGCAGACATTGAAAAAGCTTTTCACCAGATTGGTATTTCAGACATTGATAGAAATGCATTACGTTTTTTGTACATAGACAAAGATTTCAATTTGAAACCCTATAGAATGTTAAATTTTGTATTTCAACAACTCTATTTTTTACAAACAACTTCCAACGTTCAGGAGCACTATGTATCCAATAAAGTGCTATCATGCTATCGCTCCACATAAAAATATTTTCCCCATGTATAGAAAAAGCTTCTTGCAGATTTTTGGCAAGTTTTGCTGCCGTTAATGCCCCTAACAATTCTAGCCTTGGCAATGTGAGTTTTTGTTTTATTGGTGCGATTCTAGATTTTGCCATAACAAACGCTATTTCTCCATTTTTAATTGATCTAAAATACGCGACTGCGCCATAAGCTTTGATAGATGCATCACAAAATACATGCAATTCTTTATCACCATTTTGATACAACTCACCAGGAAAATATTCGCGAGGAATTTCAAATTTCTTTAACGTTTCAATTTCACCGCACCACTCGGACCACAACTGCCTACATTCGGGTAGAACATAGTCATCGAAATCTAAACCCAATTGCCAAAGATTTTGCATTATCAATTTTGCACGTAATACAAATGGTGCCAAAAAACCCACTGGATCAAAAATAGTAGCAGTTACTTTTAATATATTCCTTTTTGTGATCTCTCTACACTTATTCAATGTTTCGCATAAGTTATCTATGTTCAAGGATATTACATCTCTACTATTACACCAGTTCAGACCTAACACTTTAAGTGAATTATTTTCTCTTGATTCTTATTTGATTTTATCGCTACCATCCCTACCATCGCTACCATCCCAAGCAACTGGAAACATTGTAGTGGTAAAACCAATCCTGCTGATATTTTATCACGTGGTTGTTCTGCTGAATATTTGTTAGCATCTAAACTATGGCGTTCAGGACCAGATTGGTTAACTGAACCTATGAGTGCTTGGCCTAAAAATTTTGATTCATCAATAAAAATTTCTCATTCTGAATTAGAAGAGAAAAAGCAGGTGAATGAGACATCGGTTTTGTCTTCGCTGGCAGAAAATTCTAACACAATCTTGAATATTGAAAAGTATAGCAAACTAAGTAAAGTAATTAGAATTACTTCATAGGTATTTAGATTTATTTACAATTTAAGAAATAAAAATGAAAAGAGAAAGGGTGTTTTGACTGCAGAAGAACTTTTTGCTGCAGAGTTACACTTAATTAAAGAAGTTCAATATAAACATTTTCCAGATGAAATTAAATATTTAAAATCTGAACAGTTGATAGCCAAAAACTCTAAAATTTACGAATTGAACCCTTTCCTGAGTGATGAAGGAGTACTCAGACTTGGGGGTAGACTACAACGGTCATCATTAAGTTTTCATGAAAAACATCCTATAATTATACCTTCTAAAACCCATTTTACTGATTTACTTGTGCGTGATGCACATGAACGCGTTCTTCATACAGGTGTAGGAAATACTCTCATGTTCCTTCGCACAAAATACTGGATAATTAGATCCAGACAAAATGTTAAGCGTGTTATAAGAAGATGTGTTATTTGTCAAAGATATAATTCTCGACCAATGCAACAAGCAATGGCACCTTTGCCTTCAGCTAGAATAATACAAACAAATCCTTTCGATGTTGTGGGACTGGATTATGCTGGTCCACTTTTTGTAAAAAATGAAGATACAAAGTATTACATTCTATTAATTACGTGTGCAGTGACTAGAGGAATTCATCTTGAGCTAACAGAAGATCTTACAACAAAAACCTTTTTACTAGCCTTCCGTAGATTTGTCTCAAGAAGAGGTCTATGCTCCATTATTTATTCAGACAATGCTCGTACCTTTAAGGCAGCTGACGCGGAACTCAAAAAAATGTGGGAAGTTTTACGTCATCCTGAGGTGAAGAACTATTATGCAACTAAAGGTATTGAGTGGAGATATATTGTTGAACGCGGAGCCTGGTGGGGCGGGTTTTATGAAAGACTTGTACGGACAGTAAAAACAACATTACGAAAAATTCTTGGCAGATCATCATGTAACCCTGATGAGTTAGAAACTATTCTGGTGGAGATTGAAGCGATGATAAACCATCGTCCCTTGACGTATGTGCAAGATGAGTCAGAAACCCTAACTCCTGCACATTTTCTGCTGGGAAAAGAAAAACCAATGATTTTACCACCACAAAATTATCCTAATAATGTAAATAGTACTAAAGAAGTACTCTTTAAGTCATATAAATATCGCGAAAAACTGTTGAATAACTTTTGGAAAATATTTTTCAAGGATTATTTATTAAATCTAAAATCAGCAAACTGTGTAAAAAATCATTCACAAAAACTGGACTTAAAAGTGAATGATGTAGTAATAATACACGATGAACATTTACCACGCAACATGTGGAAACTTGGAAAAGTTTTAAAAACTTTCACAGGAAGAGATGGTCTGATTCGTAGTTGTGAAGTGAAAACTGAAAAAGGACTTATTAAAAGGCCTATACAGCTACTAGTGAAATTAGAGTGTTAATTAATATTTTTTCTTTTTTTTATGTATAGTTAGCATAAAATTAATTGCATAGTGTACATATTAATTTACATAGGTAGAATAATTGTTTGTATATTCTTTGATTGTAGTATTATATGTTGTAGATATTTAAATATTATTTATAAGTTGCATAAATGTACATATTTAAAAATTTTAATTTGTGTATAATGATATAGAATTTTATTTTAAATGTAAATATTTATACTTAAAGTGTAAAAAAAAAAAAAAAAAAAAAAAAAAAAACAGATTTCCGTGATAAAAATTAGTTCCTATTTAAATTAATTATTAAAACGTAAATTGTTTTTTGATTAATGTTTTTATAGAAGTATTCTTGATTTTAATGTACCTGATACTTGAAAATGAAAACTTGACAACAATTCTTGATATATCGTTGAAACTTGATGTACTTGATATACTTGAAGAACTTGGTAAGTTACTTGATATTTTTTTGTATGACACTTGATTCATATTTGAATTGGATCTACACCTGAATTACATTTGTATTTAAATTTTGATGCACTGGATAATTTATTTGTTCTGAACCTTGTTCAGCCGGGCCCAGTGTGTTATAACTATTTGTCGCAGACGATAATTAATTTTCAGATTGATTGTCTACATATTGTAGCATCTATGTTTTTCTATGTTTATGTTTGTAGAATGGCAACAGCTATTCAGTGTTCGAAAAGTTTTGGATTAGAATAATCGAGCATCGTGAAGCTCCGAACTTGAATAAAAATACTTGAATCCTGAAACTGGAATTATAATTTAGAATCATGAAACTGTTCTTGTGTTTTTATCTACTTATTATTTTTCTTTTTATTTCATATGCCCTTTTGAAGTAATTTGAAGAAGTTGTGACTATCATGTCATCTTACTCTAACGTGACGTTAATTCAACCAAACTCCGTTTCTCTTTAAAAAAAAGTAGTACTATAGTTGGCATCAATTATACGATTTTCTGTTATAACTCTGAAATATTTAAATTGGTGCAGTAATAATAATCGCTTTATTGTTGTCAACTCACTTGTTCGGGGTTTGGTAAATACCAGGTGACAATACCAAGAATGATACCGTATACTATTCCAACCACCACTTGAATGGGACCTTGAGCTATTATCCACGCCAAGCTGCCTGGAATGAAACGCACAAATAATAAATTATAAGATAAAAAACTTTTTATAAACCATGTTTTTCAATTTTCTGTTGAATCATAGCTATAGAACTAACTACATTAGCACTTTATGAATGCGTATTGTTACGAAATTGTAAATAATTGTATTTATTTTTGTATAAATTCTTTCAAAGAGGCTTAGTAAATTGATAAAATGTCATTTTTCTGCATTTCCAGCTCTTTTTCGCATTGAAATAGCTTAATTTTCCCTTTAAAACGCATTAAAAAGCTCCAATAGGCAGGTAATAGATTTGGCGCAAAATTTGACGACTCTTTTGGCGATTTTTGGCGAGAAAATTCTTATTATCGATATTCCAAAGATGGTCGTTCTAATGTGCTTGGTTAAAGAGTTACGGAAATTTGAATTAAAAAAAAAAGTTGGTTTTAAAAATAAAATATTAATCCTTTCAGAACAACATATATTTGCATGCATACATTGGCACTTTAAAATGTGTAGAAAATCTTCAAAGGGATAATGACGTCAATTTTTGCCAGATGCATAATTTAACTTTTTACAATTTTTTAAAGCTCACGTTTAATTAAATGTATTTATTTTTATGTCGAAAGAAAAGGAACTCGTAATTTTTTTTTTTTGGCAACAATTAAATTATAGCTAATATTTTAATGACTATTTTTATTGCTATTAGGAGCTTATTATTTTCATATTTTAATTAATTAAAAGGAAACTATTCTAACATTCGAAAATCTGACTTCGAAGTATTGTGTTGTCACTGGGTTCTGAGCTACTGTGAAAGTTTCAAATGTCTAGCTAGTAGTAGAGATGGGATAAATAGTTACTTTTCAGTAATAGGTTACTTCGTTCCATACTTCCTTTGGTAATAGGATTTTGCAACATATTATTTTTATAACCAATTACTTTTTAGTTTACATATGGCTAATGTCTTTCTAATGATATACAATATATACATGTGTCCTACATAGTGGATGCGGTTCATGTTTTTACGTCCCAATGCTTTCGAATAGTAATCTTCACTTTATTTAACACTAGAATTTCCTCAATTAAAAAAAAAAAAAAAAAAAAAAAAAACGCTGATATGAAATAGTGGTAGAGTCAAAATTTTACGCAAACGTTTATCCCAATCGAGTAAGCTTAAGGTTCATTAAACCAATTCCGTTAAACACGAAAACAGAATATCTCAATTAATATCAAGAAACACATACACGAGAGCCGTTTTCTGTAAAAAAAAAAAAAAAAAAAAAAAAAGAATTAAGAAACAATTAAATAATAATAGCAAATTTTTAAGAAACATATTTAAGGCATCCCAAATTTTAAACTACCGAGTGACTGTTTCTTTTGATTTTCCGAAGAACTTGAACTTTCCAGATTGACAAGAAAATTAATGTTTTTCACTCATACTTAGCAAACAGTCACTTTGAATATGTTTTCTAAAATTAGAAACACTTGTTAAAAAATATAGATTTTGCTTACAAAAATTGCATAAAATGATTTATTTTATCAGACACTTAATTTTAACATAAGAGCATAATTAACTATTCTTAACACCTTTACTCATTTTAAATATAAAAAAAATAGTCACATGAAAAAATCAGATTAAAAAAAAAAGTGAAGAAAAGCTAAACAGTAAAAATAAATAAATAAATAAATATTCAATTTTCTTCCCAAATTATTCTTAATGAAACTTAAACAATTTTCTTAATAAAACCGCAATAAATGCTGTATGTCATTACGCATTTTCAATTCCATCTGCTATAAGCAATTAAAATATAAACAAACACACCTTCCTTTTCAGACTCCGAAAACATCTGTTTCCAATACACAAGCGAATCCAAACCTAACAAGTGTAATGTCATTCCTCACCTGTCCTTCATGACGTAATAGTAATTAACATCTAATAATCACCCCTTACCTATGTCATGCTCGCTGCATAAATTAACACTATTTCGTAAAAACGTGGTGTCAAAGTATTTTATTCAAACGATTTTATTATCCCATGAAAAATAATCAACACGAAATAAAATCATTTCTAAATTAATATCAGCACGATGTTATTTGTCCTAAACGTTAAAATTATCTAGCTTATTAAAATTATTTTGATTAATATATTTCACAAGAAAAAAATAATACAGCTGCAGCAGTATTATTTTTTTAACGATAATTTTATGAACTTGGAAATGGAAAGATATTATTGATTCAGAATATCACTGAGTAACAGAGTTGCAATGAAATCGTTTGTATTCCTTACTGAGATTTCAGACTTATTTTTTTCAGACGTGAAGTAACGAATCGATTCGAACATCTGCGTGGAAAATTTGATGCGAATCTTTAGCCGGCGTTCATAATATTGTTTTTGTATTTTGTAAATAAAATAAAATAAAAAAAATCTGGAGTGACTCCACTCGACTTTCCGAACATTGAGTAATTAACAGTTTTGTAGATAAAGTAAAGAAAGAGTAGTTGTTAAACAAACAAAAGAGAGAAAACCATAATAGAGTGTTTGAGTATTTTTCTCCATCTATTACACGTTGTTTTATTTAACGCTACTGAACTTTGAGCCCATAGATCATAATGACAAAGAAATTTTCGTTGTGTCCCTGTAAAAACCTATAAATGTTAGATTCACCAAAATGCTTATAGTTAGTGCAACAGTGATTTATAATACTCATATAAATTTTCAGCTGAATTCAATAAGGCGTTTAGATGCTATCGTACTTTTAAAAATTTAGTCCCATTGGCCATAATGATAAAGAATTTTTCTTTGTGTCCCTGTAAAAAAACTATAAGTGCTAGATTCACCAAAATCTATACAGTTAGTTCAACTGTGATCTATAACATGTGTACAATTTTTTTGCTCGGATTAATAAGGCGTTTAGACACTATCACATTTTTAAAAATTTGGCCCCATAGGCATAATGATAAAGAATTTTTCTTTGTGTCCCTGTAAAAAAACTATAAGTGCTAGATTCACCAAAATCTATAGGGTTCGTACTATGGTGACTTACAATATGCGTACCAACTTTCAGGTTAATCGAACGAAGCGTTTAGACGCTAGCGTGTTCACCCACAGACATACACACATACACACACACATACATACATCATCGTAAAAATAGTGAAAACGGACTCAGGGACCTCAAAACGTATAGAAACATCAAAATCTCGAATTCGGATTTTTGACATGATTACAATACTTTCCTCACTATAGTGTTCGGAAAGTAATAAAAAAGTAATTATATAAAAGAAATAATTCAAGCTTTTTACTTGTATAATGATGTATTATATCAGTTTTATCGCCAGAAATTTCTTGTCTATTTCGCGTGCAGAGATAAAGTTGAAAATATTATTTTTTTAATAGGATATTTTTTGTAGTATATTACAGTGCTAATAGGCTACAAAGCAATAATAATATTACTTATTATGTTACGTGAAATAACGCCCATCTCTAGCTAGTAGGGAATTTAGTTAAAAATAGATTGCAAGATTTGTACCGGACAAACACACAAATACACAAAGAAACAAGAATAGAAGTTAATAAAAACATGGTAAAATAATTATAAGATAAAAAAAACTTTTTATGAACCATGTTTTTAAATTTTCTGTTGAATCATAGCTATAGAACTAACTACATTAGCACTTTATCAACGCGTATTGTTATAAAATTGTAAATAATTGTATTTATTTTTGTATAAATTCTTTCAAAGAGGCTTAGTAAGTTGATAAAATGTCAATTTTCTGCATTTCCAGCTCGTTTTCGAGTTGAAATAGCTTACTCTTCCCTTTAAAACGCATTAAAAAGCTCCAATAGGCAGGTAATGGATTTGGCGCCAAATTTGTCGACTTTTGGCGAGAAAATCCTTATTATCGATATTCCAAAGATGGACGTTCTAATGTGATTACGGGAAATTTGAATAATAAAAAAAAAAAAGTTGGTTTTAAAAATAAAATATTAATCCTTTCCGAACAACATATATTTGCATCATGAAATACATTAGCACATTATCAAGGAGTGGATCGAGACAGCACATTTCCTCCTTTGAAATAGACATCTAAATTCTTAATTGTTGCCTTTATTTTAATTTTTTCAACCATAAAATAAAATATGCTTTCACGTGAAAAAAAAAAAAAAAAAAATATATATATATATATATATATATACAGACACGACATTATTTCATTATTTAAAACATAAAAATCTGACACTGACAGATTTTAATTTAGTGCCAGAGGTCTACTGCTAAACTTGTTAATATCGACAAATTCTTCTTTAGTTAATTCGTGACGATCTAAATTCCATGATAAAGTTTTCATTAAATCAAACCAATGTGTTTCAGCTGCAGATACTGTAACAAATAACGTTGGAAGTATAAACTGTCTTATAGCCGCAAAACAACGTTTTTTCTCTTTTTCCCAATGAGGGGGAGGTGTGCCTTGGGGGGGGACTCATGTCAAAGTTGTACCTTGGGGGGGAATCATGTCAAAGTTGTACCTTTTGGGGGACTCATGTCAAAGTTGGGCCTGGGGGGGGACTCATGTCAAAGTTGGGCCTTGGGGGGACCCATGTCAAAGTTGGGCTTTGGGGGGACTTCATTCAATAAATCCCCATTCAATAAACCGACTGAAATAGGCCCTTAGCACTATTAAGAGTGACGTATAAAAATTCGACAACGCTGTACCGACTGAAATAGGGGTACCTTGGGGTGGACTCATGTCAAAGTTGTGCCTTGGGGGGACTTCATTCAATAAATCCCCATTCAATAAACCGACTGAAATAGGCCCTTAGCACTATTAAGAGTGACGTATAAAAATTCGACAACGCTGTACCGACTGAAATAGGCCTCTAGCACTAAAAAAAAAAAAAAAATAAATGCATAATAATAAAATATTAATATTTTCTTTTGGCATCCAAATGCTTTAAAATGCTTATTAGATATTTTCTTTTGTAAGAACGCTTCCTACTACCTGAAACCCCCGTTATAAATTTAGATCCTTCCACTAAAAGTAATGAAATAGAAAAGAAAGATGCAATGGGAAAACACGTAAACTTGTGTTGTATCATGTGCGTATGTACACCTCACGAACATAAAAAAAAAAAAAAAATGTCACTGGACACCCCTACCCCGCTGTGCATGAATCTGAGAACGCATGTAACTCGTTTTCGCAGCAGTCAGTATCACGCACGTATGTTCGCTTCGCTCAGATGAAAAACAAAAAAAAAAAAAAAAAAAAAAACATCACTGGACACCCCTGCTTCACTGTGCATGAATCTGAGAACGCATGTAACTCGTTTTCGCTGCAATCAGTATCGCGCACATAATTCCCCCGACGCCCCCCCCCCCCCCGAAAAAAAAAAAAAAAAAAAAAGAATCAATGGATACCCCTACTTTGATGTGTATGAATCGCAAAAGTGCACGAAATTATGATACTTACGTATTATCCGTAAGTACATGCATGAACAAATTTTATATATATATATATATATATATATTTATATATTTTCACATGAAAGCATATTTTATTTTATGGTCGAAAAAAATTAAAATAAAGGCAACAATTAAGAATTTAGATGTCTATTTCAAAGGAGGAAATGTGCTGTCTCGATCCACTCCTCTTTATCAATGTGTAGAAAATCTTTAAAATGATAATGACGTCAATTTTTGCCAGTTGCATATTTTAACTTTTTACAATTTTTTAACGCTCACGTTTAATTAAATCAACGAGATAGAAAGAGTTGAGTTATATATTAGAGTAATATATTAGAGTGCTGATTCAATGGATGAAAGATTAGCTTTCCGTGGTTCAAGATGAATCACGTGACATGCTCGAATAGGTTGCTGTGTTTGGCCCTTTATCGCTATTTTGGCATTTAAAATATCAGTTCGACAAATTATCATTATTATTAGGTAACATGACAGTGCTATAACCGAAATAAATTGTTTTTAAAATAATTTTACACATATTTCACACTTTAATAAATAATAAAATACCTTTTTTTTTCATCGTTTCCCAACAAAGTTTAAAAGTGTTTATAAAAGAAAATTTAAACTTTTAAAGAGCTAAATTTAACAACAAATAATAATTTTACAACTATTTTTAAGCATTTTGTCGGTTAAAGTTCAACTACACGAAATAAAAATGAAGTAAAATCAAAATCAAAATGATGAAGAGCAAAAGAATATTAAACTACGTAAGTAAACAAAAACATTGGCTTATGCGAAGAACAATCTCCAAACCGTTGCCATAGAAATTTACTGAAAATAAGCTGTTACCAAGGGAACAACCGAATACGTAGGTGCAAGGAGAGCATGTCACATGACTCATCTTGGACCTTCTCAAGGGTTACCATTTATCACTCTACTTTATATATCTCGTTGTATTTTAATGACTATTTTTATTGCTATTAGGAGCTTATTATTTTCATATTTTAATTAATTAAAAGGAAACTATTCTAACATTCGAAAATCTGACTTCAAAGTATTGTGTTGTCACTGGGTTCTGAGCTACTGTGAAAGTTTCAAATGTCTAGCTAGTAGGGAATTTAGTTAAAAATAGATTGCAAGATTTGTACCGGACAAACACACAAATACACAAAGAAACAAGAATAGAAGTTAATAAAAACATGGTAAAATAATTATAATATAAAAAAACTTTTTATGAACCATGTTTTTAAATTTTCTGTTGAATCATTGCTATAGAACTAACTACATTAGCACTTTATCAATGCGTTTTGTTACGAAATTGTAAATAATTGTATTTATTTTTGTATAAATTCTTCCAAAGAGGCTTAGTAAGTTGATAAAATGTCAATTTTCTGAATTTCCAGCTCTTTTTCGCGATAAAATAGCTTAATTTTCCCTTTAAAATGAATTAAAAAGCTCTACCTTATTAAGGCAGGTAATGGATTTGGCGAGTTTTTGCCCTTGACGACTTTTGGCGAGAAAATCCTTATTATCGATATTCGAAAGATGAACGTTATAATGTGATTGGTTAAAGATTTACGGGGAATTTGAATAAAATAAAAAGTTGGTTTTAAAAATAAAATATTAATCCTTTCCGAACAACATATATTTGCATCATGAAATATATTAGCACATTATCAAGGCAGCACATTTCGAGACAGCACATTTCCTCCTTTGAAATAGACATCTAAGTTCTTAATTGTTGCCTTTATTTTAATTTTTTCAACCATAAAATAAAATATGCTTTCACGTGAAAAAAAATATATATATACAGACACGACATTATTTCATTATTTAAAACATAAAAATCTGACACTGACAGATTTTAATTTAGTGCCAGAGGTCTACTGCTAAACTTGTTAATATCGACAAATTCTTCTTTAGTTAATTCGTGACGATCTAAATTCCATGATAAAGTTTTCATTAAATCAAACCAATGTGTTTCAGCTGCAAATACTGTAACAAATAACGTTGGAAGTCCAAACTGTCTTATAGCCGCAAAACAACGTTTTTTCTCTTTTTCCCAATGAGGGGGAGGTGTGCCGCGGGGGGGACTCATGTCAAAGTTGTACCTTGGGGGGGGAATCCTGTCAAAGTTGTACCTTTTGGGGGACTCATGTCAAAGTTGGGCCTGGGGGGGGACTCATGTCAAAGTTGGGCGTTGGGGGGACTCATGTCAAAGTTGTACCTTGGGGGGGACTCATGTCAAAGTTGGGCCTTGGGGGGACTTCATTTAATAAATCCCCATTCAATAAACCGATTGAAATAGTCCCTTAGCACTATTAAGAGTGACGTATAAAAATTCGACAACGCTGTACCGACTGAAATAGGGGTACCTTGGGGGGGACTCATGTCAAAGTTGGGCCTGGGGGGGGACATGTCAAAGTTGTGCCTTGGGGGACTTCATTCAATAAATCCCCATTCAATAAACCGACTGAAATAGGCCCTTAGCACTATTAAGAGTGACGTATAAAAATTCGACAACGCTGTACCGACTGAAATAGGGGTACCTTGGGGGGGGACTCATGTCAAAGTTGGGCCTGGGGGGGACATGTCAAAGTTGTGCCTTGGGGGGACTTCATTCAATAAATCCCCATTCAATAAACTGACTGAAATAGGCCCTTAGCACTATTAAGAGTGACGTATAAAAATTCGACAACGCTCTACCGACTGAAATAGGGGTACCTTGGGGGGGACTCATGTCAAAGTTGTGCCTTGGGGGGACTTCATTCAATAAATCCCCATTCAATAAACCGACTGAAATAGGCCCTTAGCACTATTAAGAGTGACGTATAAAAATTCGACAACGCTGTACCGACTGAAATAGGCCTCTAGCACTAAAAAAAATAAATAAATACATAATAATAAAATATTAATATTTTCTTTTGGCATCCAAATGCTTTAAAATGCTTATTAGATATTTTCTTTTGTAAGAACGCTTCCTACTACCTGAAACCCCCGTTATAAATTTAGATCCTTCCACTAAAAGTAATGAAATAGAAAAGAAAGATGTAATGGGAAAACACGTAAACTTGTGTTGTATCATGTGCGTATGTACACCTCACGCACATAAAAACAAAAAAAAACAAAAATATCACTGGACACCCCTACCTCGCTGTGAATGAATCTGAGAACGCATGTAACTCGTTTTCGCAGCAGTCAGTATCACGCACGTATGTTCGCTTCGCTCAGATGAAAAACAAAAAAAGAAACATCACTGGACACCCCTGCTTCACTGTGCATAAATCTGAGAACGCATGTAACTCGTTTTCGCTGCAATCAGTATCGCGCACATAATTCCCCCGACGCCCCCCCCCCCCCGAAAAAAAAAAAAAAAAAAAAAGAATCAATGGATACCCCTACCTTGATGTGTATGAATCGCAAAAGTGCACGAAATTATGATACTTACGTATTATCCGTAAGTACATGCATGAACAAATTTAATATATAATATATTTTCACATGAAAGCATATTTTATTTTATGGTTGAAAAAATTAAAATAAAGGCAACAATTAAGAATTTAGATGTCTATTTCAAAGGAGGAAATGTGCTGTCTCGATCCACTCCTCTTTATCAATGTGTAGAAAATCTTTAAAATGATAATGACGTCAATTTTTGCCAGATGCATATTGTAACTTTTTACAATTTTTTAACGCTCACGTTTAATTAAAATGTATTTATTTTTATGTCGAAAGAAAATGAACTCGTAAATTTTTTTTGGCAACAATTAAATTATAGCTAATATTTTAATGACTATTTTTATTGCTATTAGGAGTTTATCATTTTCATATTTTATTTAATTAAAAGAAAACTGTTCGAAAATCTGACTTCGAAGTATTGTGTTGTCACCGACTGGGTTCTGAGCTACTGTGAAAGTTTCAAACGTCTAGCTAGTAGAGAAGTTAGTTAAAAATAGATTGCAAGACACACCAGAATAGAAGTTAATAAAAGCATGGTAAAAAAAAAATATATATAAATGGCTAAGAGAGTTTTCTTCCTGTTTGTCTGTGTGTTGTTGCCACCAGCTTTTCATACTTTAGTTAATTTAAAAAATTGGCACCAGCTAATACTTTAGTTAATTAAAAAAAAAATCTAATTATCCGATCGATAAGTTAATTAAAACGACGAATTCAGAATAAATACCTCTTTCATTTGGTACCTTATTTGTAACGAAATTTTGATAAGATTTTTTTTTTTTTAATTAATTAAAATGTGAAAATAATAACCTGGTAAAAACTTTAAAAATGGACATTTAAATTTTTAATTGTTGCCAAATATATATATTAAATTTGCTCCTGCACATAAAAAAATGAAAATGGAGTAAAAAAAAAATAATTAAAAAAAATATATACCTCAATTTTAGACCCCCCCCCCCCCTTTTGTTTAAGTAGTATGTTTCTGACACGGATGAATCGCGCTCTGCATAAAAGCTAATTCAGCATTACATTAAAGAGATATTCTTATTGATAATCCTGGGTAATTTTTAAAATTTTGATGCTGAAATCGATCGGACATTTTTCTCCAAGGACTCCACTTTCGTAAAAGCCACTTTAAGCCAACTAGCGCATAAAAAATATAAATATATTATAAAATGTTGAAAAACAGAAAAGAAACAAACAAACAAAAAAAAAACGCATAAATTATGTATTTTTGTCTAAAGTGACGATACAAATTCAAAAGTTGCCAAGGGGAGCTACATTAAGGCTGTACCATGATTAGGTTTACATATTTCATTATTTATTTTTCTATATACCAACTACTATTAACTAACTCAACTACTGTTACAACTACAAAAATTAATTGTCTCATGCGATAGACGTAGCCGATCATAGCACATTGTAATATTATATTTGGTGTGAAATTGTTGTCATTTTATGGTTGATCGAATAAATCAAATAAATATAGAAAATAACGTGAAAGAAAATATTATGTACACCACGTATACTGTTGTTCATATGAAACTGGGATTCAAATATAAAATGTCTATTTCAATTTTTTGGATACTGTCCGTTTCGAAACTGTCATCTGATAAGCACTCAAATGGAGGCCCACTGGTAAGCTATTGTCACAGACACTCAGCGTGAAACCAAAGCGGGCTTTAAGCAATTTCATGATTTCTTTAAATTTTATAAAGCGATATAGAAAAGAGTTTCCTTTAAATGTAGTGACGAGAGAAGCGAGAAAAGCCACTACCTTCATTGATTTCACCAATTAAAAAATGGTTTCGTTAACAAACTTTGATCTATTGGCACGCAGACAGCATCAGGCCAAGTTTTGTACATTACGTGAAATTTTTCCCGCATTGGGAATTCGGTTCGTTCCCGAATCGGGGCTTTGCTAGTAAATAAATAACCAACGATAGCACAAAACACTTGCGGGTCAATCCATTTGAAATCACCCAAAAAGAATAAAATTTGTTGCTCAACATTTTTTATTTTTCTTATTTTTTTACCAGTTTTTCCCCGTTATTAGGTGAGTTCAAAACTGTCGAAAAAAAATTTTTTAGACTCATACTTTTTTTTTGACAGCCATTTTGAATTTGCATCGGAGCTGTTTTTAGGACAAAAACAAGGTCTGCATAAAAGTATCTAACTCAGTTAATTTTATAGATATCAAGACAAAATAAAAAACAAAACTATCAGAATGACCCCCTAGATGTTTTGTACATGCATAATATTTCCTACGTCATGAGGAAAGTGAAGAAAAAAATTCACAACTATAGATGGAAAATTAACTTAAAGTGGTAATTTTAGTGCTGCAAAACTACTTAAAAAATGAAAGACTCATCAATAATTTTTTTTCCTGCGTAGATTTGTTACAGGACTAGTTATTGTAGAAGTTTCCAGTTTGTGAGTTTTATCCTTTTTTTTTATATAATTTTTCAAAAATGCCCAAAATTGCATTTTGGCAATATTTAAAGTTGAATATCTCAAAAGGGACTGATTGAAAAATTATGAAACTAATACAGATAATATCTCTTTATGACATAAACATATGATAAAAATTTGATGACTGAGACTCAACTGGTTATAGTTATAGTGCATCAAAATTGGCCCAAAATTGCATTTTACGCACACAGTATTTCACGAAAATTAATTTTAAAAATACATTTTCCTGTATATTATAATTGCTGTATGTATACACACACACACACATATATATATATACAGTAAAATCCCGTTACAACGAATTCCATTACAACGAAAAATCCCGTTATAACGAAATGCAAGCGAGTCCCGTTTTGAAATGTATTCAAATAATGTTAACATAATCTCAGTATAACGAAATATTCAATTTTTTATAATCTCGTTAGAACGAAATAATATGACACGGCAAATACTTTCAGTTGTACATTTTTATCGCTTGACAATTTTTGTTTTCGATGCCTAGTCTTAGGGACAATCAAGCTTATCTCTAAAGCAATCGCTTTTCTCCGAGCTTTGTTGTAAAACAGGTGTGCATAGGCATTTCACTGCAGAAGGAATGTTTCCTTTGTTCGCTCTCCCCTTTTCTCCACCCCTTTTTCTTGGAAGTCCAAGTAAGCTGTAACCAATGTAAGCAAACTTAACAAAACGTGAAATGAGTATTGCACATTCCCCCTTCCCTCTCCTCCCTACCTGAATAACTTTCGCAAAGGAATTCCCAAAGCTCGAAATCAGTTTGAAAATTTTCATCTTACCAGTAGGTCATAAAATGGCGGCTGTTAAGCGAAAACAGTTTAGTTTGGAAGAAAAAAAAACCATAATTTCTGAAGTTGAGAAAGGAATGAAAAAATCTGATGTTGCTAGCAAATATGGAATTTCGCCGTCTACTTTATCCACTTTTCTAAAAGATAAAGAAAGCATTTTGAAAAAACTTCAAGTTCAAGTCTTTGATCCAAGCAGAAAACGAATTCGAAATGCCCAGTTTCAAGATGTGGATAGTGCTGTTTACAAATGGTTTATGGATGTTCGTTCTAGAAACATCCCTCTAAGTGGCCCTTTAATTAGAGAAAAAGGTTTGGAATTTGCAAGAATGCTAAACGTTGAAAATTTTCAAGCCAGTGTCGGATGGTTGAATCGATTCCGAGAAAGATACGATATAGTGGCAAAATGCATTTCAGGAGAAGCAAAAGACGTCCCAGTTGAATCTGTAAACGAATGGCGTAAAGGTGAACTACTAAAATTAATCAAGACGTATAGTCCTAACGATGTTTTTAATGCCGATGAAGCCGGAATATTTTTTCAGTTAGAACCAAGGAAGACTTTAGCGTTAAAAGGAGACAAGTGTATTGGAGGAAAGCTTTCCAAACAAAGGATTACAGCCCTATTTTGCTGCAACAAATCAGGAACAGAAAAACGAAAATTACTCATAATCGGCAAATCTGAAAAACCCCGTTGTTTCAAAAATTTTAAGTCCTTACCATGCATCTACAAAGCCAACAAAAAATCATGGATGACGCAAGGATTCTTTAATGAATGGCTGATAAATTTTGATAAAGATATGCAAAAACAAAAACGTAAAATTCTTCTACTCATAGACAACTGCACAGCACACAATGATCCTCCTATATTGAATCACATTCGTGTAGAGTATTTCCCGCCTAACTGTACTGCAATACTTCAGCCTCTTGACCAAGGCATTATCAGAGCCGTAAAATCACGATACAAAACTATGTTATTAAAACGCATTATCTGTGATCTGCAAAATAACGTAAACAGAAAGTGCAACATGAAAGAGGCAATTGATATGATCTGTGGATCGTGGGATGATATAAGCCAGAAAACAATAGCCCACTGTTGGAAACACGCGCAGATAGACCAGGATTTAAATAAAGAATCGACGGCTCAAGGATCTAGCGATGTACTACATGATGAGGAGCAGACAGTCGAATATGAGATCGAATCCGTTTGGAACTTAGTAAAAGAAAAATCTGGTGTGTCTCAAAGCACAAGCTTTAAAGATTTTTTAACTGCAGATGACAATGCTGCAACTTGTTATTCATTAACAGAGACAGATATTGTGCAGTCTATTGTTGATGATCGCATTTTAGAAAATGATGAAGAAAGTTCTGAAGATGAAGAAAATGAGGTTATTACTACTTCAAAAGTTACATCTGCTGAAGCCTTAGGAAGCTTAGAAAGAGTGCGCAATTTTATTTCTTTACAGAGCAGTGTACCAGATAACATTTTTTCTAATATTAATCATGTACATAATTTTGTATTGTCCGCAGCTTCAAACTCCCTTGTACAAAAAAAAATCACTGATTTTCTGCATTAAATTTTTTCTTGTACAATTTGAAGATCATTGAAATGGTGGTAAGTCAATTTTTCAGTTCTATAAAAAATATTATACATTGTATTAGTACTAACTTTACGTTATTAGAAGGTACTACTAATTTTTATTACTATTTTTATGGGAATTTATATTTCCCGGCTATTACCTTTACTTCCATTGTGTGACGTCACTGCTATGTAGTTATGACGATATTACTACGTCACTGTTTGTATCATCCTTTCAATGTATGCGCACGCACCGAGAAGCGCACCTGTTTTATTCAGATTCTCTTTAATCGTTGTCGAGGGAAAGACGCTCCCGCTTGGATGAAAACCAATGTATAATTATGGAGTTGACGTGGAGTGGTTCTGTAAAACACAGACGGTGTTTGCCGCTCGTAAAATGCAGCAATTTAAGTGTTTATGTAATGTCCCCTTTTTGTTTTAAATAAATGTTGTTATGTTACGATGGTCTGTAGCCGTTACCCTATATTTTGGGGGCTCGACCTATCCGGAAATACCCCTAGCATCACGAAAAGTCGCTACTTTGGTTTTAAAAAACAGTAGCGTGAAGACGAAATTAATTTTTTTTTTCTCAAGTGTTCTTCATTTTACCTTGAAATATTCTTCGTTTCATCTACTGGACGGTGTTTTATAACAGACGTAATTTAAAGTGAAAAGTGATTCAGTGTTTGATCATGCTTCATTTCAACATGATTCAAGTTTTGTTCCTGCCGATGATTTCAAATTTACCTGTGTGCTGTTTTCTTCATGCCCGACGTTCTTAAAATGATTCATTTCGATTAGAGTTTGTTTTATATGTAGTAAGAGCATCCTACACAGATTCATCATCATCTAATTGTTCCTGCTTAATAATATGTTTTAATCATCACGGCATAAAGGACTGCCCTTAATGTCAGGTAGGAGCATGCATTTTTTTTTTCTCCTCTTTGTATGATAGTATTAAAAAAAAAAAAAAAAAAAAAAAAATTTTTTTTTCATTTGTAGTTTAAATTTGGATTTAAATTAATTCATTGCCGTTTTACGCCCTTTAAAGATGACTTGCTTGTTGATTTTATATAACTAAAGAATTTCCCCCCCCCCCCATATTCAATTACTTTCCATGAATAAAAAGATATTCTGTTCCCCAATATTTATTTATTATTCCTAAAAATATATATGTTCTGGTTTTAATCCATTTTTTATTCCCCAATATTTACTTTTAAAAAAAAGAAAAAAAAAAGAACAATTTTTTTTTTATTTATTTCAGTATCCTTATTTTATTTTTATTGCATCCTAAAAATGGCCCTTAAATTAGGCGACCTTCCGCTAGTTGCAAATTCTTTGAAATATTCTAAAACAAATACCATAAAATTGTTAAACACACTATTAGGATACCCAACATTTGATCATCAATCGCGTAAACGTATGCGAAATTTTAGCGGTTTTACTGCCGATTTCGACATTGATAAACATCAAGAACAAATTTTAAAATCATTCTCTTTGTCCGATTTTATATCAATCGCTAATTCGCTACATTTAGAACCAGTCGGTAGTAAGGAAAATTTATGCAAAGAAATTTTTAATGCACTTACTAATTTATCTGAATTTCAGAAAACATTAGATACTAGTTTTTTGTCAGACGAAGACGATCTGAGTGTAAATAATCATTCTGTCCAAACCCCCTCTTCGAATGTTCCCACTATTACTTCTGTTTTTGAATCTCAAACCCAAACAGAAACCGAAACTTTCCATTCGAGTGTTCAAAATATTTCTCCGAATGACGCTGCAGACACAATGTCTGATTTGAGTAATCATTTCTGGTTCCTCCTTCGAGATTTAGCTAGTACATGTAGAACTTTTTCTGGAAATGATTCATATTCTATTCGTAATTTCTTTAATGACATTGAGGAACAATTCTGTTTATTTCCTAGTCTTACCGATCAACAAAAACTTATCTTTGCTAAACGTTTAATTAATGGTTCTGCTAAAACATTTTTATTTTCGCAACGAAATCTTAATACTTATGAGTCATTTAAAGCCGCGTTAATTTCTGAATTTTTGGATACCATACCATCCATTGAAATACATAAACAATTAGAAAACAGAAAAATGCGTTCTAATGAAACTGCTACGCAATAATTTTTAGCGATGCGCGAAATTGCTAACCGTGGTAATGCTATTATTGACGATTCTTCAGTAATTCAATACACCATTCAAGGTATACAGGGTAACCCCTCTGAGAAAATTCTTCTCTGTGGAGCAAAATCTTTTTCAGAATTTAAAGAAAAATTGCGTATTTATGAAACTGCTCTTAATACAATAAACTTAAATCAACGAAATTCATTTAATTATAAACAAACATATGACAGTCGAAAACGCAGTACTGGTCACACACAACCAGCTTTCACTCGCGAATCCAAATTTAATATTGGTCCGGCATCTCAAAATAAATTACGTTGTTTCAATTGTAACGATATCGGTCACTTATCTAAATTTTGTCCTAACCGTTCTCGTGGCCCTAGGTGCCTTGCATGTGGTCTTTTTGGACACAAGTCTACCGATTGCCGCCGAACCGCTGCAAATGACGGACCTCCTTCTAGAGATAGAGTTAACACTGTACATGAATCGCATGCTTCTCACATGTGTAAACAAGTTAAAATTAGTGGTAATGAATTAACTGGTTTGGTTGATACTGGTAGTCAGTTAACCCTTTTGAAACATTCTGCATGGATAAAAATAGGTTCCCCACCGTTGTCAAAAATTAATAAATCCTTAACTGGTTTTGGCTTTGCGCGTATACATGTTATCGGTACTTTTAATTCTTTTATTACTATAGACGATCAAGAGTTTTCCGCAACTATTTCAGTTGTACCCGACGTGTCCACATTTTATGATCTTATAATTGGATGTGACGTCATCCAACAAGCGAACATTAGCATTTCACCCACCGGTGTTACTTTTTCTAGTTTTTCACAACAAAATGAGTGTACCGCAGACCCAAATTTTATCATGACGATCACTGACGATAATCCCAAATTTGATATTGGTCCTAATGTTTCACGACATATTCGTAACGACATTAACAAACTGTTGTCGACCTATAAACCTAATAAAATCAAAACTGCGAGCATTGAGCTTAACATCACTTTAACTGACGATACACCTATTTTTCACTCACCCCGACGTCTACCCTTTACCGAACGAGACATTGTAGACGCACAAGTCTCTGAATGGCTTAAAGATGGTATTATCGAACCAGTGTCCTCCCCATATGCCAGCCAAGTTATAGTTGTTCGAAAAAAAGATGGTAAACACAGAGTTTGCATCGATTACAGGAAGCTCAATCGTAAGTTAGTTAAAGATCACTACCCCCTCCCCCTAATTGATGATATTTTAGATCGACTTCAACATGCAAAAATTTTTAGTACGATAGACCTACGTAATGGATTTTTTCATGTACCCGTAAACAAACAGAGCCGCCCTTTCACTAGTTTTGTAGCCCATAACGGTCAATTCCAATTTCGCTACATGCCTTTCGGACTTAGTTCCTGCCCTTCAGTGTTCATGAGATATATAAACGCTGTTTTTAGAGACTTGATTGCTGCCGGCATAGTACTCCCTTATATGGATGATCTTGTAATTCCCGCGATTAACGAACATGAGGCCGTAGAACGTCTAAAAACTGTTCTTCAAACAGCAAGCGAGTACGGACTCGACATAAATTTTAACAAATGTCAATTTTTACATACCAAAATAGATTTCCTCGGTCACATAATAGAAAATGGTAAACTTTTGCCATCCCCTTCCAAAACTAAAGCTGTTTTAAATTATCCAGATCTGAAAAATGTTAAAGACGTACGTAGATTCCTTGGCCTTACAGGATATTTTAGGAAATTTATCCCTCATTTTTCTACCATTGCAAAACCCTTAAGTGATCTTCTGCGTAAGGACACCCCTTTTCAATTTCAAAATGAACAAAGAGCCGCATTTCAAAAATTAAAATATTTACTTTCCCAAGAACCAGTCCTCAATATTTTTAATCAAAATTCCCCTATTGAGGTGCACACAGACGCATCTATAGATGGCTTGGGGGCAGTCCTGTTGCAGAAAAACATGCATGATAATCAGTTCCATCCAGTCTTTTATTTTTCGAAGAAAACATCTGATAACGAAAGAAAATACACTAGCTTTGAACTTGAAGTTCTGGCTGTGGTAGAAGCCCTTAAAAAAATTAATTATCTACTAATTTGTATTATACTACTATTTTTATAATTAACTATGATATGAGGATCTGAATTGAAATGTTTAATTTTCTATTGAATTCCGTTACAACGAAATTCCCGTTACAACGAATAAAATTTGCGGTCCCGTGAAGTTCGTTGTAACGGGATTTTACTGTATATATATATATAAACTCTAATAACTTAAAATTAGCTATTTAACTTTTTCAAACAGAAATACCCTAACTACAAAATTAGACGGTCAGTGTTCTGTGCTATGTGACCGAAGTGGTGTGTCCACCCAAGATCATCTGGCACACATAGTGTATGTGTCTGCAAATACCCCCAGAACGTAAAACTCTTGATTGAAGGAGCAAGGCTCAAAATAAATTGCAGGGAACTGGTAGAATTACTTGTGTGTAACATTGATAATGAAAGTTGCATGCTGGACAAGTGGTCAGAATGTCCAGGATCCGAAGGTCTTCTGGAAGTTCCAATGAAAGAAATTGGCAATTTACCAGAGGAAGTAGCTTTTAAGCAGTGGGTGCAAACTGACAGAGCAGAATTTATCACCCGATTACTACCAGATGAGGAATTTCTAAATCTTCTTGTGGAAGATAGAGTAAAACTAAAATCTCACCATTTCATTTCAACAGTTCAGTCTAATCATTTTAAAGAACTTAAAAATAATCTCAATAACAGTGAATATTTAGTCATTGGTGATTTTTCAGAAAACTTTACATTTTGCGTTCAGGATGAAATTCAGAACTACCACTGGTCCAACAGCCAAGTTACATTACATCCATTTATTATTATTATTATTATTATTATTATTTTAAATGAAATTTGCTGTAAAAGCATTTGTATGATAAATGATTATCTTATTTAGGATCCCTTTACAGCTGATGAATTTCAAAAAATCTCACCAATGAAATGAAGAATTTTTTACCCGAAGCAAAGAAGATGATTTACTTCAGCGATGGTGCCAGCAGCCAATACAAAAATAAGAAAAACTTTATTAATCTGTGCCAACATGAGAATGATTTTAGCTTGATAGCTGAATGGAATTTTTTAGCTACATCTCATGGGAAAAACTTGTGTGATGGTATAGGGGGGGGGGGAGGGTTCCACTAAAAGGGAAGTAACTAGAGCCAGCATGCAAAGACTTTACAATAACTAAATTCTTACTCCACAAGACATGTTCAAATACTGAAACGAAAAAATAACCAGAATAGAATACATTTTTGTCTCTGCCAATGAAATTAAACAAACTGAAGCTAAACTAACAAAAAGATTTGAATTTTGCTTGCCTGTGACATGAATAAGAGAATATCATAGATTTGTTCCTATAAGTAATAATCAAATCAGATGTTACACTACATCAATAAATAAGAAATTTGATGAGCACGAAACTTTGATAGTGTTTATTAACACATCTTCGCTTACAAATATGGACTATGTTGCATACATTTACGAATATCATTGGTAGCTAGGCATAGTCAAAGACAAGACCGATCAAAATAATGATCTATTAGTTCAATTTTTCCCATCCATGTGGCCCAAAGACTGCCTTCCAAATATCTATAAATTACATGGTGTGTGTTCCAGTAAACAAGGTTGTGAGGAAAATTACCCCTATCGAACTAACATCGGTTTCGGGCATACATAACATATCAAAAAAGCTATGCAACGGAATTTCAACACTCTTCAATACTTTGAAGAAATTATAAAATTATTATGCTAACTGATAAAATGTACATCAACAGTTTGAATAAAATTTTGTATTTTAAGTTACAATGTTGATTTTTACCTTAAATTTTCATCAAAATTCTGTATACCTAAAATGCAATTTTTGGCCAATTTTGATGCACTATAACTTTGGAACCAGTTGAGTCTCAGTCATCAAATTTTTACCATATCTTTATGCCATAAAGAGATATTATCTGTATTAATTTCATAATTTTTCACTCAGTCCCTTTTGAGATATTCAACTTTAAATATTGCCAAAATGCAATTTTGGGCATTTTTGAAAAATTATATTAAAAAAAGGATAAAACTCTCAAGCTGGAAACTTCTACAGTAACTAGTACAGTAACTAGTCCTACGCAGGAAAAAAAAATATTGACGAGTCTTTCATTTTTTAAGTAGTTTTGCAGCACTAAAATTACCGTTTTAAGTTAATTTTCCATCTGTAGTTGAGAATTTTTTTCTTCACTTTCCTCATGACGTAGGAAATATTATGCATGTACAAAACATCTAGGAGGTCATTCTGATAATTTTGTTTTTTATTTTGTCTTGATATCTATAAAATTAACTGAGTTAGATACTTTTATGCAAACCTTGTTTTTGTCCTAAAAACAGTTACCCTTGCAGCAAACTGGAATTTTTTTCACTAAATGGTAAATTATAGTAGTCATTAAATTAGAACGAAAGTTTGAAGAAAAATTATTTCTTAGGAGTATTCTCTACTTACCGTCACTGGAAACCAAAAGCAATGTTATTCTATGGAGGATTTTGCCCCATTATTATTCCTTAACTAATACATATTTTTAAATTCTGTTTTCACATTCACAAAATTCACAATTGTTAAACAGTTCATCGTTTTCTAAAAATTGATTTTTTTTATATTTTATTTTGGAGTTGTAAAATGCAAATTTTCACAATGTGAAATTTTGCATTTTTAAGTTTAAAAATGAAATATTAAAAATTAAAGAAATCAATTTTAAGAAAGCGATAAATTGTTTAACAAGTGTGAATTTTGTGAATGTAAAAACGGAATTTAAAAATGTGGATTAGTTAATGAGTAATAGGGCGAAATTCCCCGTAGATTGACATTGGCTTTGGCTTTCAGAGACGACAAGTAGAGAGTCCCCGTAAGTTCTTATAACAAAGATAATCTGGTGTGGGGCTCATGAATTATACAGATTATATGCTTTGAGTTAATAGTCTTTTACAGAATGAGTAGCGATTTAAAAAAAGAAAAGAAAAGAAACAAACAAACAGTACGAACGAAGGAAGCGAAATTCATCCGCGAGGACAGGCACCCGAGAGTCTGTGAATGAGTGGGTCGCTGCCGAAGGCTTTTGAGCAATTTCATTATTATTATTTTTTTATTTTTAATGTTTGTTTATAAAGCGATATAGAAAAGAGTTTCCTTTACATAGAGTGACCAGCGAAGCAGGCAAAGCCTTTGTTGATTCACTACCTTCATTGATTTTACATTCCGTCATTTTTGACGGGGTTCTATACTAGTAGTACTTATATAATCTTAGTCGTTAATCAATTCTATGTCTCCATATGTCTTTATATATTAAAATGCAGGATAAGAGAAGGTTGTGTAATTGACACACCAGATTATATATATATACTAGCAGACCCGGCCACGCGTTGCTGTGACTAAGTTATACGTTGAATTATACGGCTGTAAACTATTTAGTACAGTCAAATTATTATTTACGAACAAAGACGAAAACGTTGTAGCCGATGTAAAAACCCACAGGGTTGAGATTTGAAACTTAGGTCAAAATTTGGAAGCGATTGATAAAAATTTTCGTAGTGTTGATATTAAGCACAAATTAATTTTATTGTAGGGTCCTATGAATTTTAATGGAGAAGTGATATATATTATTTCTAATGCTACTTTGGATAAAATTGCTAAAATGACTAATATATAAATTAAATTCTATTAAAATTCTATTAAAATAAAAGTATAAAAGAAACAGACGTTTTTAAAATCAATTTTTATGGAGGTGTGAAATATAATATATGCTATAATGGATAATTTTACTATAAAATGACCTCATCATTTTAAATATTTTAAAGAGGGCAACAGCTGTAGTTATAAAAAGGAAAACAATAAGGCTAAACCAGAAAAATAAGTAAATTTGATAAATATTTTAAAACTTTAAAATTGGAAATCTTATGAAATATTGGACATTTAAAGTAAATACATGTATCATTTTAAATAGAAAAAGATTTTGGAAAAGTTTAGTGTATTTTAACGAAGTGATGAGAAGTTTTTGAGTATATTAAAATTTTAATAGTAAATTCAAGTTAATAAAGATGGGAAACATTGAGGATTAAGATAAGAATAATTATAAGATTAAAAAAAAAAAAAAAAAAAAAAAACTTTTTATATACCATGCTTTTAAATTTTAATATACTAATTAAAAGGAAAATGATAAATATTCTATCATAGTTTGAAGTCAAATTTGTTTTCAAATGTCTAAATAAAATATCTGATGTAAGATACTAATATTTTGCAGCGGAATAGATTTCATTTCTGTCATCCTTGGCGAAAAAAAAAAAGAATATCGCCAAATTATCTGGCGAAAATATTTAATTCCTTTCAAAAATCATGGTTATTTTAACAACTTATATTAAAGAGTAATGAATAATATGAAACAATATTTCGTACAATACATATTACATGTCATACATACGTACAATGAATAATACATATTACATTTCGTACAATGCATACATCTGGCATGTATATTTTCGTGTAACGCTTTTGATCGCCAAATAATAATAATAATAAAAGCCAAGGGCGACGGAGTTTTGAAATTTAAAATTAAAATTTTGTCAATTTGACAGCAAAATAATTCAATCTAACACCCGCGATAACTAATACATATCTATACCCAAATATAAGGATTAAAATCGGGAAATAAATTTCCTCGATTTTTAATAATTTCTTACAAAAAATCCAGTGGGCAATTAACATAGGAAATCTTTTTCTTGGCTGCACAGACGGTCAGTGAGTCACACTTCGCTTGCGTATAGAACTCATAGATGTAGTATAGCATATATAGAATAGAGTGATCATTGGGGAGAAAAAAGTTATTCCTTTTCATTTGGGAAAAGACGACGTTTTTACCAAAATATGGCCGTCTTTCCCCGAGTGAATACACACGGGAATACATACTAATATTTTAGCAAATAAAATTTATGAATAAATTATATGCTAAAGGGGAATGGAAGACTCCAGATACAGTTTCAAATTCATATTTCTTTCTTTCTTTCTTTTGTTTTCTTTTTTTTCTTTTTTTTTTTTTTTTTTCAATACCACTTAATGGCTGTTTCCAAAGCTTTTATTTATTATTTTTTTTTTTCGGCATCAAAAATCTTTGTACGATAACATGGGGATAAGAGATCTATATATATTACTATATCTATGATAGAACTACATTAGCACTTTATCAATGTGTATAAAATCTTTAAATTGATTATGACGTCAATTTTCGTGAGATGCATAATTTAACTTTTTATAATTTTTTAACGTTCACGTTTGATTAAATGTATTTATTTTTATGTCGAAAGAAAATGAACTCGTATTTTTTTTTTTTTTTTTTTTTTTTTTTTTTGGCAACAATTAAATTAATGGAACTCACAGATATTTTGGAGCAACTTTAATAAAGGTCTATAATTAACAAATAATTGCAATAAAACAATATTTTGACAATAAATTGAGATAAAAACTATCCTATCTCTCAAGTTGGACCAAACTGCACACAGTGTGCAAAATTTCATTAAAATCGGTTCCTTAGTTTAGGAGTTTACCCCGGACAAACATCGTGACACGTAATTTATATATATATACAGATATATATATTTTGTCTGAATATAATTAACAGAAAATTTTATTTTCGAAGTACTCCTTTACATCCTCAGCACTAAATGTATGTCAATCCAGTCTCTTTAAAAAAATTTAATTGTTAAAAATGTTTTTACAGCTTTCTGTGTGTTTCGTTTCGTTTTTTTTTTTCTTTTTGAGTTTAATTAGATTTTTATCGTGCAGAGTTTTTGAACGTGAATTCAACAGTATTCGTGTTGTATTATTGTATCGATAACATAGAAGCCAACTTGTTTGCTTTCTTTGATCTTAGTTGTTAGACAGAATTCTGTTTTTGTGCTTCAAAGTTTTTTTTTTTTTTTTTTTTTTTTTTTTTTTTGTAAGGATAGGCTCCATAATCTCTTTATCCGATTCATTGTTTTTTTTTCAGATTTGTTTTTAAAATAGTTGCAACAAAGTTGAAAAAATGTTGACGATTTTGGTTCGTTTGTTTGACCATTTGTGTTATCATTTTCGCACATAGTTTTAGAATGATTTAAAAATGATGTACGTTATTAAGGAAGGTTTTTTATTGAAAGTTTTTATTGAAAATCGTGCCTATATTAGCTTAGGCACAGGGGTTCTCAAAAGAAATAGCTTTAACGGATGGAAGTACAGTTGGAAATTGTTTTATAAGCCATATCAACCGCATGAATTTTCCCTTTTCTTTCATTTTCAAATCGATTTGTTGCCATTCGAGGTCAGAAAGCAGATCACCTATGTCTAATTTTGCGTGCGAAATTTTCTTAGAAAATATTGAGAAATAAATAACTATCCCATAAAGCAAATGAAGTGTATATTTATAAAACACACAAATGAAACATTTTTGAATAATATGGAATTCATCACTTGCCTTTGGCAAAAATCAATCCCAGAATCACCTCAAATCCAGTGACAGCGAGCACATCATCCAAACCAGCTACGGCGATGACCATCGTGGGGATTCCGTTACTAGAACCGATGCCCTTCTTCTGTAGTTTCAGCATCACGGGGAGGACAACAGCTGGAGACACAGCCGCAAGCATAAATCTGTCAGTAGAAATCAAATAGGTATGCATACTTGCCATGCCAACCATCTCATTATGAACCGTACCCGCCTTTTTTTTCACACCAATATTTTTTTAGACTAATTTTAGTCTTATTTAATCTTAACAGCATTTGGAGAGAATTACTCTAAAAATATAGTGGTGTGAGAAAAAGGGTGTTTTTTCAGGGGGCGTTAACAATTGTACTGTTATTAATGAGATGATTGGCAAGTATGGGTATGCAAAAGGATTATTGATCATTAAGAAAACGGATGAAAAAAGTTTTATTTTAATATTTAACATTGTTGAAAAATGTATTACATCATATTTTTGCTTCTGAAACCTCACCGTTACGGGTACATGTATAATACATATGTATAATGCACATGTACGGTCAGTGCATGAAATTATGAACCATTTTTAAAAAGTTAATATCGAAGAGATCAGCCACGATAGTAAATAAAACTGTGTCATTAGACGTTTGCATTTAACATTATGGACTTTGGGGGAAGAAAAGTTATGCCTAATGATAAAAACTATAAAATTTTGAATTATCATGGCGTCCTAAGTTTTGTGACGAGGATTCAAAAAATATCATTCTGTGATTTCTGTTTTCCAAATTCTGTTCACCTTTGAAGTGATAAGATTAGATATCGATGAGATCGGTCTGCTCGACATTCATTTGCGTCCTATGCAAAATGATCCTAATATGTTTTTAATGGTGAAAATTCGTAGAAGTGTGTCAGTTCTCATTGGAGTTTTTTTACGTTGTAAAAAGTTGAGGTTGGAAAGTTACGAATTTGTAAATAATAGTATAGTTATTTTTATGAAATTTTATTCAAAGAGACTTAGTCTGGTAATAAAGTGTTCATTTTCTGCATCTCTAGCTTGTTTTCGCTTTAAAATAGCTCATTTTCCTACAAAAACCGGTTAAAAAGCTTCACCAAGGCGGATAATGGCTTATAAGGAAATAATGGCTCATAAGGAAGCCAAACTGGATGACTTTTTCGCTCCTTGGTGACTTTTTTTGGCGACCTTGGTGAGAAAATTGATATACCAAATAGCTCAGCTCTCACTCAAATAGAACCAAAGTTACCGGAAAATTCTCGATCTACAAAGGTGCTATAAAATGAATGCCGATCCGCGAGGACAGTCAGTTTTTCGCCAACCGGTTTAGTGTATGTATCTCCTAACTGATACTCTTTGATTACAGCCTATCGCTGAGTGTTAATACTTTGCTATACAGTGAATTTGATGTTGTCAGCTGTTATTTAAGCTGTGTTTTCTGGTGAATCTGAAGTTGATAATTGGTTTACAGACGTGTAAATAAACTTTTAAGTTGTCGGCAAGATTCGCCTTTCATTTACAGATAATTCACGAAGTTGGATTATCCGCTGAATGGTTATAACTAGAGAAATGGAACAAGCAACGAAGAATTAGTTTCAGCTACGATAATCTTTAACTGGTCAGATAAAGGGATCTAAAATCTGAATTGATCGAAAAAATGGAAACTGGGCTAAAAAGAGATGAAAGATAGTTTGAGTGAAGAAATGAAAGAAGTTCAGGAAGAGACGGAACCCAGATTGACCGAAAAATTAAAACTAATGAAAGACAGTTTCGGTGAAGAAATTAAATCGAATCAGGACGAGATGAAGAGAGAACTTTCAACAGTGAAAGAAGTAATAGAGGGTAAATTAAGTAATAGAAAATAGAATGGATTGAGAAATTTGAAGAGAAAGTTAAAGAAAATCTTGACCAACAGCTAAAAGGAAGATTCTCGGAAATGGAAAGTAAATTTGAGAAAATAGAGAAAGAGTTTGAGAGAAAGATGGAAGAGAAGTTAGCATCGATGCCTCAGGAAGATGAAAGGAAAAATAAAGGAATACAGAATAAAGAATCGATAAAACTGTCCACGTATGATGGCCAGTCATCTTGGAAAATATATAAGATAAAGTTTTCTATCGTAGCTGAAGCTGGGACTCTACTGCCAAGACAGTCCATTTAGCAGCAGCATTACGGGACGATGCAGCTGACATACTGGGAACTTTTCGAAGGAAGAGCAGTATGATTTCGAGGCCCTAACGATTTCGCTGGAGAAACGACTGTCTCCAATTAAAGTCCCGCTACCAAAAAGCGGGTGGAAAGAGATTGTCATTCAGAGATTATCACACTTAGACTGCCATTCTGAAACTCGTGGTTATTTGGCCTTCCAAGACATCATCGATACCGTGCGAGATCCAGAGACTCAAAAAGTCCTTAGAAGACTCGCCAATGTCAAGGACTTCGGGTCAGCTTCGGCGTATGCACTGAAGATTGAGGCAGCCCAACAAGCCTCCCGTAAAGACAGCTACACCATCAGAGCAGTCTTTCTTTCCCAAACTGATCTGAAGGAAGTGAATAAAAATCTGGCAGACATCCCAAAGAGGTAGCGCAGTCTTGAAAATAATAAAGAAGTAAAGGATCCGAAGATAAAATGGGGAAGAGATGGACATGTGAAGAGAAACTGCCCCATACGACAAACTAAAGAAAATAACCCGGCTTCACGTTTACTGCAGGGAAACTGAGAAGAGGTAATCTCGCGGGGCGGAGATTGCCCGAAATTCATTTTAAAGTATGAGTGGCTGCAAAAATGGACTTTATGGAAGAATTAACTGTCGCATGATTCTCGGTACTGGAGCCAACGTTAGAACGGATGTAGCACAAGAACCGAGAAGATTATCTGGACGCCACCCCATGTTAAAAGATAGAGCTAGATTGTAACTGGCGGCGAAATTAAAATTCATGGAAAAATGGACACTTGAAAATTCCAATTACCAATATAGGGCATATGTAGCCTACATAAGAGATTCTCGAATTCTTGGACTTGATTTCCTGAGAAAGTATACTTTTAAATTAGATTTTAAGAAACTTTCTTAACTGCACTTTTCGAAACTTTTTCTTAACTGCATTCAAGTTCAGAAGACATAGCTGTCTTTAACGTTGAAAATCCAGACATTCAACTGGTTTGTCAGATAACAGCGACATCCGAAATTTCCATCCCTCTACACACCGAGACAATAGTTTCCGGGACATCTTCCCCGCTAAGGACTGACTGAATACCCGAATCCAGACAGTAGCTTGAAAGGAGTCTTCATCTCTGGTGAACCTCTCAAAGAGAGAGGTCCTTCCTCTGAGAGTCGCCAACATAAGCGATAAAGTAAAGACAGTTAAGAAAGGTGAGGTGTTAGCAACCTGCACTCCGGTGACATATGCATTCATCGGCACACGCAATCCATTGAGGCTAAGTCTTCTGAGATTTTAACAACGGAATTAATCAAGAATGCAGTGTTGGGAAATGAACAGAAACGTGCTGAGGAGAAGTTACTCTATGAATTTAGAGATCTGTTTTCTCAAACACCTAAAGACGTCGGGAGAACAAACATTACCCAGTACAGAACTGACACAGGAAATCAAGCAACATCCAAGCAGACTTCCATTTGCTTAACAAGAATGGCTGAGTTTCTAAATGAGATGCAGGTCATCGAATCATCTACGAGTCCTTGGGCCTCTCCGATAGTTTTGGTGCGAAAGAAGGCTAAATGAACGAGATTCTGCTTGGATTATCGTCATTTGAATGACACCACGAAGAAAGATTGTTATCCACTTCCTAGAATAGATGACACTTTCTGGCAATCACTTTGGATCGGATGAGCAGCTATTGGCAAGTTGACACATCCTGACGACCGTGAGAAGACTGTACGGGACAAGGATTGTGGCAATTTAAAGGTATGCCATTTGGATTATGCAGTGCAACTGTAACTTTCGAACACCTGATGGAGACAGTGTTAAAAGGACGTTCCTATCAAGCCTGTCTTGTGTACCTTGACGATATTATCATTGTGGAGCGTACTTTTGAAGACCATTTAAAAAACATCCGTAAGGTCCTAAATGGCTAACTTCAAATTGAATCCTAGAAAGTGCAACTTCTTCCGTCGTAAAGTGAGTTATAATTTTTGTAAATTAATTATATAATTTATTATATATAATTAATTATATTAATTATATATAATTATATATTTTTTGTAAAACGAAAAGCGTTTTAACGCTTGTAAATTTTCTAAATGTAGAAACGGAATTTAAAAAAAAGTACATTAGGTAATGAGTCAGTAATAAAACAAATTTCTCCACACAATTAGACAAATTGGGCACATTGAATTACCATTCAATGTGCCCAATTACATAAGTGGTAAGTAACAAGAAGAGCTCTGTACATATATTTTTCAATAATATTTTAAATATCTTCATTATCAACCTATGTACTATTACAACTATTGTTGTAATAGTACATAGCAATAGTGCAATAGCAATAGTGCAATAGTGCAATGTACTATTAGCAATAGTGCAATGTACTATTAGCAATAGTGCAATGTACATAGCAATAGTGCAATGTACTATTACAACTGTTTGCTTGTAAAATGGTTGATATTCTTCAGTAATGTAAATGAAAAGTACCTTATATAGCTTGTTTTACAGTGCTCCGTCTAGTAGACGTTAGAGTGTATTGTAATGACGATTAGACTGACGTCTTTTCTATATACATTCATGGATGTTATGTCCTTTTTGAAAAAGAAATGTACTCACCCAAGAAGAAAGCACCAGATCCAGGCCATGTCGAATAGAAAATGAGAGACGACAGCGGCCGTGCAGCATTCAGCCACGAAGGGGATCAGGATGAGTTTGGAGCAGGCCACACCCCGCTTTCGAAGAACGTCGGAATCGACTTCCAGACCGGATCGGAGCAAGATCAGAACCAGGGCGCAGTTCCTAGAAGAATTCATTAAATATAATTCTTTAAAATATTTTACAGTTAATATGTCAAACCGTAATGCATGTCACGGTTAAGAAAAAATAAAGAAAGAATTTTTTATTCCAAATAATTCTTCCTCACTTCCTGTAGAAATGTGCAATTATCTCGTTCGGAAATATTGAATGACGCTACCCTCCCCAGCTCTCTCGCCCAGGTAAAAAAAAGAAATACTATCGAAAATGGATATTTGTACTTTTTTCGGAAAAAGTAAAACACAATATTAGGAAATAAAATGCTTAAAAACATCATTTAAATCTATCAGTAATAAATGTTTCGGATCTTTCTACCTCAGCGAAAGCAAAAAGCGGATAAGAGAAAAAAATGAGATAGATAGGATAACGCTACAAAAGAAAAAAAAAATCTGGTGTGTCACTCACACTACTTTCTCTTACCCTGAAATTTAATACTATAAATACAGGTTGGTGATTAAGAGGTAAGAGATGTTAAACAATTCAAATTAGGCTTCAGTTTTATATGATAATTAGTTCTGTGTGAGGGGGGGGGCTACCGCCCCCCTCAACCCCCTGTTTCATTAATGTACAAAAACAAGCGAAGAATATTTAGCTTAAAACATACATTATTTACCATATCTCTATGAGGAATCTATTTCAATTCCCGAACAGCTTTCTTGGAAATGGTAAAATATTAGTCAAGCACATCCCTAAAAACAAATAACTAGTGTGTTGTGGCCACCACACGACTTTCTTCTATATTATCCTATACAAATTCACTCAGTAAAAATAATAATTTAAAAAAAATTATCTTCCATGATAATGCACACGGTTTCCATATTAGAGGAGTAGTATAACACTAAATATCAAATGAATTTATTCTCAATATTACATTAAAAAAAAAAAAAAAAAATGGTTAAAAGTGAAAAAAATTGATAACTTTATTTTAAATTATCGCAGATCGATCGTTCAACTATTCGTTTTAAAGGTATTGGCGAGCTCTTTTGAAAGATACCCATCATGAAAATTTACTCCCCTCGAGGGGGGACTTCCCCCCAGGGGGGAGGCGAGGCTCCTACATACACAATTCTTTTTCCCAGTTGACTATCTCTATTACACAAAATATACATTTGTTTCATTTGGTTTAGTGCAGTCTATAGATGTTTAACTGTATTTACCTGCAATTTCCCCCATAGACGTAATGTATTTGAATACTTTTGAGTGTCCCTGTACAAGATCCATTCGCTTCGTCTCAACAAAAAGCTTAGTGTAGCATCCTTAGTGTAGCATTCTAAATATGATACACATTTAGAATACAGAGTTTGGAATTTCTACTACTATTTGTTCTTGAGATAGGCTGATAACAGACACACTGACCATTCGCTAAAAACATGATTTTCGCATTCAGGGGACCTGAGAACATGTAAATATAGCAAAAACTCAAGTTCGAAAATTGGACCCTAAAACAATACTTTCTCGACCCTGTGGGTAAGAGAAAGTAAAATAATCTGGTGTGTCACTCACACGACTTCCTCTTACCCTGAAATTTAATGCTATAAATACAGGTTGGAGATTAAGTGGTAAGATAACGATGTTATGTAAACCTATATTAAACAATTCAAATTAGGCTTCGGAAGAGTTTTATATGATAATTAATTCTGTGTGAGGGGGGCTATCGTCCCCCTCAACCCCCCGTTTCATTAATGCACCTAGATTTATATAAATTTAATTCGGTTATTAAAAAGTAATTCTCTTTTTTAAAAATAATTTATTAAAATTATTATTTAAAAAAATTATCTTTTATGATAAGGCAGACGATTTCCATATTAGAGAAGTAGTAACACCAAATATCCAAAAAATGTCCATTTTATTCTCAATATTGAAAAAAAAAAAAAAAAAAAGTACGATTTTTTTTCCAAGTTTTTTTTTTTTTTTTTTTTTTTTTTTTTTAAGTAAAAAATATCGATAACTTTGTTTTAAATTATCGCAGATCGATGGTTCAACCATTCGTTTTAATGGTATTGGCGAGTTCTTCTGAAAGATACCCATCATGAAAATTTACTCCCCTGGAGGGGGGACTCCCCCCCGGGGGGGGAGGCGAGGCTCCTACATGCACAAAATTTTTTTCCCAGTTGACTATCTCTATTACAAAAAATATATATTCGTTTCGTTTGGTTTAGTGCAGTCTATAGACGTTAAACTCTACTTACCTGCAATTTCCCCCATAGACGTAATGTATTAGAATTCTCTTGATTGTCCCTGTACACGAACCATTTGCTTGATCTTAACGAAAAGTTAGTGTAGCGTCCCTATAGGATACACATTTAGAATACCAAGTTTGAACTTTCTGCCATAATTTGTTTTTGAGATAGGCTAATAACAGGCAGACACACACAGAGACATACAGACAGACCATTCGCTAGAAACATGATTTTCGTATTCAGGGGACCTCAGAACGTGTAAATATAACAAAAACTCACGTTCGAAAATCTGACCCTAAAACAATACTTGCTCGACCCTATGGGTAAGAGAAAGAAAAAAAGAAATATATATTTTGATATTCCTATTTCTTCTCGTTCCCGTGGGTGAGGTTTCGCTCTCTCTTTCTCGTGCCCGTGACGTTTCCGGGCTGGAGTGATACCAGAAAATATTTTATTTCTTATTTTACACACTATTTAAAATGTATTTGGAGATAATTTACACATTTCTTTTATTTCTTCTACTTACTGGAAAACCAGCCCCCGTTGGTTTTTCTGCAGAATTAAATTTTCTTTATTTCTAGCTAAAAAAAAAAAAACCTCTAAAAATTAAAAATGAATGCCTATATTGTTCATACACTTTATTTTATACAATTTTCTTAAATAAATAATATTATAGTTTTAAAAAATTAAAGAACACGCTTTTATAGAAATGTGAACTAAAAAAACACAAAATATCTATCTTAGTATTAAAATGCAGGGTAAGAGAAAATCGTGTGAGGGACACACCATAATATTTACATACATTTAAATCTTTAATTAAAATAATTTAGAATTAAACAAAAACCATTTTTAAAAAATCTCCCCTGACTGGGATCGAACGCTAGACCTTTAGGTTCAGTCGGTAACAAAAGTGTCCGAACACTAGCAAAAATTCCATTGTAAGAAAGTATACTTCATACGGTTTTGTTAAATAAATCCTTATCGAATCATGTTCTTACACTGACTAAGAACAGGATTCGAGAAGGATTTATTTAACAAAACCGTATGAAGTGCACTTTTTTTACATAGGAATTTTTGCTAGTGTTCGGACACTTTTGTTACCGACTGTTCGTAGCGCGGAGCTATAATAAAAATCTAAAGGAGAAAAATATAGGATACCTAATTAACAATGTCATATCAACAACAACTAGTATGTTGTGGCCACCACGAGACTTTCTTCTATATTTTCCTATACCAATTCACTCAGTAACAATATTTAAAACTAGTATGTTGTGGCCACCACAAGACTTTCTTCTATATTTACCTATACATATTCAATCAGTAACAATATTTAAAAAAAAAAAAAAAAAAAAAAGTACGATTTTTTTTTTTCTAAGTTTTTTTTTTTTTTTTTTGTTAAAAGTGAAAAAAAATCGATAACTTTGTTTTAAATTATCACAGATTTATAGTTCAACCATTCGTTTTAAAGGTATTGACGAGACCTTTCGAAAGATACCCATCTTGAAAATTTATCCCCCCCGGGGGGGTACTTCCCCCCAGGGGGGGGAAGCGATGCCACCCCATGCAGAAATTTTTTTTCCTAGTTACATACTACTATTATCAATAATTCATATTAATTTTACAATCACAAGTTTAAAACAACTCTAATTATGCACATTTATACGAATTTTTGTCCTATGCTGCCATGTTAAAAATTTAGATAAAATGCTATCACAGCGCCACCTGTTGAGCTATTGATCCCCAAACATAATCAGCACCAGTTTATGTCGGGGACCAACTAAATACCAAGTTTGGTTAAATTTCGTTAAAAAAAAAAAAAAAAAAAAAAAAAATTGCGATATTTTTCTGTTTTTTTTTGTTAAAAGTTAAAAAAATCGATAACTTTGGTTTAAATTATCACAGATTTATCGTTCAACCATTCGTTTTAAAGGTATTGACGAGATCTTTCGAAAGATACCCATCTTGAAAATTTACTTCCCCGGGGGGGGATTTTCCCCCCCGGGGGGGAACCGATGCCCCCCCATGCACAAAATTTTTTTCCTAGCTAACTACTACTATTATCAATAATTCATATTAATTTTACAATCACAAGTGTAAAATAACTCTCTTTATGCCCATTTATACGGAATTTTGTCCTATGCTGCCATGTTAAAAATTTGCATAAAATGCGATCACAACGCCACCTATTGAGCGATTGATCCCAAAATCTAATCAGCACCAGTTTATGTCAGGGTGCAACTAAATACCAAGTTTGGTTAAATTTCATTCATTGGTTCGTGAGATACAGCGTCCACAAAAAAATGATACAGACAGACAGACAGACAGACAGACATTTTTTAAAAACTATTAATTCGTGTTCTCCATATCCCAAAACATGTAAATCCATCAAAAAGTGGACTTCGAAAATTTTCGCGAATCCAATACTTTCTCTATATTACATATAGAAGAAAGTAAAAAATTAACTAGTATGTTGTGGCCCCCGTGGCAGAAACACGGCGACACGGCGACAATGTCGCAGAAACAGAAATGCTCTTGCAGAAAGATTTTACTTAAGTCAAATAAATTTTGACATTGTGTTTAAAAAAAAAAAACAGAGAGAGAGAGAGAGAAAGAAAGAAACTCAAAGAATGGTTTATAAACTATTCTGCAAAACAACTTTCCTTTTCTGCAGATACGATCGCCACAATCCTGAATAAGTAGAGGAGATAAAGCGGATGTAACTCACTTGGGCTAGCTTTGATAAGGCATGCATTAGTGATTCGTGATGCGATGATATGATTCGGTGTATCGACACTTTTCACTGGTAACCTCTTCACATTGGAACTTCATTTTCGTGTCTCGAAACTTTGTTTTCGCGCCGCGCCTGCCGCTCGTGTCGTGTATATTTATTGTATTGCAAAAAGATGTTTTATCGAAAAAATGTGGCTTTGCGACCATTTTCCGAATTTCATATTTCATGCATTTTCAGATTCATGCATAACAAAATATTCATGCATCCAGTGATTTTTTTTTTTTTTTTTTTTTTTTTTTTTTTTGTAATAAGTACGTGATTGCTGCTGTATCGATTTTCATACATTTTCTGATTTACGCACGACAAATTAGTTTTATCTAGTGATTTTTTTCTTTAATGAATGCGAATCGAGCATACGTACGTAGTAGTAAATACACGTAATTTTTTAAAAGTTGCATTAATTTTAATGTTTGGTTTAAACTATGCAATACATTTCACAAACATATACAGAAGTAAGACTATGGGGAAATTTGTAACGTCTGTAGTTATACGCAAAATAAAAAGTGAAGCAGAATGCTTACCTTGCTTCAAAAAATAGAAAATTAAGAAATTAATCTTAAAAATACTTTGATTTTTAGCATTTTATATGTAGTAAAAGATTTTAGCAAATATTAATGGGTATCTTAAGCTATAAAACTGGTAACTCTTCTAATTTATTTCTTTACTAATCATTAATTATTTTAATTGTGATTAAAATTCTTAGCTTTAAATTTTGCTGTTTAAGCATATGAAATCATTAAAAAATATATTAATTTATTTTACAAAAATACTCTTATCATTAGTTTCTACAGCTTGTTCATTTCATTTTTTAAACATTTGAATTTTTAAAAAAATGTTTAATTTTTAATTAAAATATTGCAAATTAAATAGTTATTTTGAATAAAAATCAAACCAAAGGTTTTGTTGAATATCTTTTTTTTTTTTTTTTTTTTTGTATGCAAAAGGAATTTTATCCAATAGTAGTTGTTTTGAATAAATACTAATTAAACAGCAAATGCTTTTATTTATTTATTTTTATTTACTTATTCGTATAGATATCAATATCAAATATTATTTTTAATTGATTTCTATTTATTTCATTCATGTGTAATCATTATTTTCTATTATAGATTTTATCCATGAAATTTGTTACATTTCCCATTTCAACATTTCCTTAAAAATTAAATATTTCACTTGCCTCAATTTTTATGAAAATATTTTGACTATGCTTTGCCTGTAATTGTGTTACTTAGATCTTGTATTTTGTTTTATTTTATGTATTTAAATGATGGTATAAATATACATCCTCAATTTGTTAATGTCAAATCATATTTTGTAGATTTCAAATACACGTCTTTATGCTTTTTGTATAGGATAATATAAAAAATGAATCTTGTGTATTATAATGTTACCTTGCATCTTTCTAATAATCTCAAAAACTATAAATGTTGTAAATTATTTATATTTCATTATGATATTCAGTATTCTATATTAATTTTTACTTTTAATTTTGAGTTCTGCATTACATTTTATGTTGTTTGGTTTACACCTTATGAGATAAGTGCATTGGCGTATTTAAATATATATATTTAATATAAAAAAAGTAACGAAATTTTAAAAATATTTGTAACATTTGTTTAATTTAGACATTTCATAATTTTAATGCCTTAAAAAATTTGTGGATTATTTTTTATCTGTTACTGCATTTTACGGTTTGAATTCATTGAATATTTTATAAACATTATTGTATATTAATGTGAACAAAAAATCTGAAGCAATTAAAATCAATAGATTTATTTTCATCTTTCTTAAAAAAAAAAAAAAAAAAAAAAAAAAGAGTGTTTTCTTGCAGTAGTGTAGATATATGCATTTGTGCCTAGTTAAAATATAAATACATTGGTTATACTGAATATTATTTACTATTTAAAAATAATGTATTTTGAATTCGTAAATGTTAACTTCACAAACTATTCCTGCAGAAAGATTTTGGTGTTGATGAAGCTTGTCGCAGAAAGCATAATAAATTTCTGCCACAGGGGTTGTGGCCACCACAAGACTTTCTTCTATATTTACCTATACATATTCAATCAGTAACAATATTTAAAAAAAAAAAAAAAAAAAAAAAGTACGATTTTTTTTTTCTGTTTTTTTTTTTTTTTTTTTTTTTTTTTGTTAAAAGTGAAAAAAATCGATAACTTTGTTTTAAATTATCACAGATTTATAGTTCAACCATTCGTTTTAAAGGTATTGACGAGACCTTTCGAAAGATACCCATCTTGAAAATGTATCCCCCCGGGGGGGTACTTCCCCCCCAGGGGGGGAAGCGATGCCCCCCCATGCAGAAAATTTTTTTCCTAGTTACATACTACTATTATCAATAATTCATATTAATTTTACAATCACAAGTTTAAAACAACTCTAATTATGCACATTTATACGAATTTTTGTCCTATGCTGCCATGTTAAAAATTTAGATAAAATGCTATCACAGCGCCACCTGTTGAGCTATTGATCCCCAAACATAATCAGCACCAGTTTATGTCGGGGACCAACTAAATACCAAGTTTGGTTAAATTTCGTTAAAAAAAAAAAAAAAAAAAAATTGCGATATTTTTCTGTTTTTTTTTTTGTTAAAAGTTAAAAAAATCGATAACTTTGGTTTAAATTATCACAGATTTATCGTTCAACCATTCGTTTTAAAGATATTGACGGGATCTTTCGAAAGATACCCATCTTGAAACTTTGCCCCCCCGGGTGGGGGGGCAACCGATGCCCCCACATGCACAAAAATTTTTTCCAAGTTAACTATTACTATTATCAACGAGACCTTTCGAAAGATACCCATCTTGAAAATTTACTTCCCCGGCGGGGGATTTTCCCCCCCCGGGGGGGGGAACCGATGCCCCCCCATGCACAAAATTTTTTTCCTAGCTAACTACTACTATTATCAATAATTCATATTAATTTTACAATCACAAGTGTAAAATAACTCTCTTTATGCCCATTTATACGGAATTTTGTCCTATACTGCCATGTTAAAAATTTGCATAAAATGCGATCACAACGCCACCTATTGAGCGATTGATCCCAAAATCTAATCAGCACCAGTTTATGTCAAGGTGCAACTAAATACCAAGTTTGGTTAAATTTCATTCATTGGTTCGTGAGATACAGCGTCCACAAAAAAATGATACAGACAGACAGACAGACAGACAGACATTTTTTAAAAACTATTAATTCGTGTTCTCCATATCCCAAAACATGTAAATCCATCAAAAAGTGGACTTCGAAAATTTTCGCGAATCCAATACTTTCTCTATATTACATATAGAAGAAAGTAAAAAATACAAGTTTTTTTTTTTTTTTTTTTTTTTTTTTTTACTTTCTTCTATATGTAAAGAAAGTATTGGATTCGCGAAAATTTTCGAAGTCCACTTTTTGATGGATTTACATGTTTTGGGATATGGAGAACACGAATTAATAGTTTTTAGAAAATGTCTGTCTGTCTGTCTGTCTGTCTGTATCATTTTTTTGTGGACGCTGTATCTCACGAACCAATGAATGAAATTTAACCAAACTTGGTATTTAGTTGCACCCTGACATAAACTGGTGCTGATTAGATTTTGGGATCACTCGCTCAATAGGTGGCGTTGTGATCGCATTTTATGCAAATTTTTAACATGGCAGCATAGGACAAAATTCCGTATAAATGGACATAAAGAGAGTTATTTTACACTTGTGATTGTAAAATTAATATGAATTATTGATAATAGTAGTATGTAACTAGGAAAAAAATTTTCTGCATGGGGGGGCATCGCTTCCCCCCCTAGGGGAAAAATACCCCCCCAGGGGGGGTAAATTTTCATATTGGGTATCTTTCGAAAGATCAGGTTGATAATAGTAGTAGTTAACTAGGAAAAAATTTTTGTGCATGTGGGGGCATCGGTTGCCCCCCACCGGGGGGGGGAAGTTCCCACCCGGGGGGGCAAAATTTCAAGATGGGTATCTTTCGAAAGATCTCGTCAATACCTTTAAAACGAATGGTTGAACGATAAATCTGTGATAATTTAAACCAAAGTTATCGATTTTTTTTACTTTTAACAAAAAAAAAACAGAAAAATATCGCAATTTTTTTTTTTTTTTTTTTTTTTTTTTTAACGAAATTTAACCAAACTTGGTATTTAGTTGGTCCCCGACATAAACTGGTGCTGACTATGTTTGGGGATCAATAGCTCAACAGGTGGCGCTGTGATAGCATTTTATCTAAATTTTTAACATGGCAGCATAGGACAAAAATTCGTATAAATGTGCATAATTAGAGTTGTTTTAAACTTGTGATTGTAAAATTAATATGAATTATTGATAATAGTAGTATGTAACTAGGAAAAAAATTTTCTGCATGGGGGGGGCATCGCTTCCCCCCCCCTGGGGGGAAGTACCCCCCCGGGGGGGATAAATTTTCAAGATGGGTATCTTTCGAAAGGTCTCGTCAATACCTTTAAAACGAATGGTTGAACTATAAATCTGTGATAATTTAAAACAAAGTTATCGATTTTTTTCACTTTTAACAAAAAAAAAAAAAAAAAAAAAAAACGGAAAAAAAAAATCGTACTTTTTTTTTTTTTTTTTTTTTAATATTGTTACTGATTTTTTTTTCCGTTAAAAGTAAAAAAAATCGATAACTTTGTTTTAAATTACCACATATTTATAGTTCAACCATTCGTTTTAAAGGTATTGACGAGACCTTTCGAAAGATACCCATCTTGAAAATTTACCCCACCCCAGAGGGTACTTCCCACATGCACATTTTTTTTCCTAATTAATTACTACTATTAGCAATAATTCATATTAATTTTACAATCACAGGTTAAGAATAACTCTCATTATGTACATTTATACGAAATTTTGTCCTATACTGCCATGTTAAAAATTTAGATGAAATACGATCACAGCGCCTCCTGTTGTGCGATGGATCCCCAAATCTAATCAGCACCAGTTTATGTCAGGAGCCAACTAAATACCAAGTTTTGTTAAATTTCGTTTAAAAAAAAAAAAAAAAAAAAAAAAAAAAAAAAAAGTTTTTTTTTCTAAGTTTTTTTCGTAAAAAGTAAAAAAAAAAAACCGATAACTTTGTTTTAAATTATCACAGATTTACAGTTCAACCATTCGTTTTAAAGGTACTGACGGGACCTTTCGAAAGATACCCATCTTGAAAATTTACTCCCTTCGAGGGGGGACTTCTCCCCCAGGGGGGTTCACGAGGGTCCTACACATGCAAAATTTTTTTCCCAGTTGACTATCTCTATTATAAATAATTCTTGTAAATTTCATAATGATTACTAAAAAGTAATTCTCTTTATGCACATTTATACAAATTTTTGCCCTATATCACCCTGTTAAAAATTTAGAAAAAGCGGGATGGCAACGCAACCTGTAAGACGATTTTTACCAAAAGTTGATAGGCACTCATTTATGTCAGGGTGCAACTACATACCAATTTGTATGAAATTCTGTGCAGTAGTTCCTGAGGTACAGTTGCCACAAAATTTTGTCACACACACACAGGCAGACAGACAGACATTTTCTAAAAATGGTCAAATCGTGTTCTACAGCTCTCAAAACGTGTAAATCCATCAAAAACCCGAGGTCTAAAATTTTTACGAATCCAATACTTTCTTCTATTGAATATAGAAGAAAGTAAAAAAGGAAGGAAGGAAGGAAGGAAAAGGAATGAAAGATGTGTGTGTTTGGGGGGTATTATTTAAAACGTTTTACTGAAATGAAACTGTGTGCCTAACAATTTCACTGCGTTCCTGTCTATGTTGAAGATTGCACTCAACATAATGAAATGAAAGTGCACAGAGTCTAAAAAACATTCATTAAGGATAAAGAAATGCATTTCATATTGGTTTTTTTAACTGGACTACCCAAAATGAGTGCTGGGTGGAATGGAAAACAAGAGCTCTTAAAATGCAGGGGAAGACTATTTTGCATAATCAGTATTATTTTATAGTCTCATCTACTTTCCTATTTATCCCTCTAGGACACCTCTATCAAGGAGCTCCCAAATCATCTTAAAAGTGCTATTTTTGGCCTTCGAAAAATGAACTGCTAATCTTTATTTGGAAATCAATCCTCTCCGTAGAAGATCAAAATTGTATATCAGTCTCCAAACTGCACGTCGAGGTGAATCCCAAACCGTCGCCGATTTTCTGTAATGCAGCGTCGAACCCACTTAACTTAACGTCAAGTTGCATTTTCTAACTTTGTGAAATGAGATTAATCAGTCAAAATCCAGCATTTTTAAAAACTCTCCGTACATAAAACTCTCCAACCGTAAGGTTGGCAGCAAAAACAGTCAATTAAGTCAGTCTAAGACAAGAATTCGACAAGAATTTATTTATCAAAACGGTATTGAGTGTACTTTTTTTTTACATAGGAATTATTGCTAGCGCTCGAATAATTTTGCTGCCGACTGTAAGGCTACAAATTGTGGTGAAAATTGTGATGGCATGTCTTTAGACTACACTTTGGGGGTGATTACTACATTAAGAGCTCTCTATCCGGCATTTCTCAGGTTGAAGTAGTACTTATAAAATTTTTTAATTAGAGTAAAGGAAGTCTGAGATGAAATTAAAACATTTTCCAGCATTATGATATTACGAGTGAAACTATCCAGACTCAGAAGGTTGATGTTGACGTATTTCTGTCTGTTCAATAATTTTAGTTTTTCTCAAGGAGCAAAATATCCCCCCCCCAAAAAAAAAAAAAAAAAAAAAAAAAATATATATATATATATATATATATATATATATATATATATATATATATTATTATTATTATTATTATTATTTGAGTTCCTTTTTTTTACTAATTTCTTATGAAGACGATGCTTTAGCTTTGTTTCCAACATTCAAACTTTCTGCACAAATTATATATTTAATTTGAGAAAGTTGCTTAAATTTGTTGGGAGGGGCACCGAAATCGTCCTGGGCTTTCTTGGGCCCCAGCAGGCCTTAACCAGGCACTGGGTAAGGAGATGCAAAACTTTCCTCTCTTTTTCTGCATATCACTTCTACCTACTTTTGAAAAACTCTACCCCGAATATTTCCTCCCTAATTGCAGTGTGATATATATATATATATATATATAAAGGGAGAAACTGGACTCTTCTCTGATAGTGGGAGAAATTTATGACCTTGAGCCGACTATTCTAAGGAAAGAGAGTCTGCACTCACCTGATGTTTCCGGCCCATTCTTCGGGATGTCTTTGGCGACGTTTATGTGAGGGATGTTGCGAAGCATGAATCCGACCACCATCATACCTGAAGGACACAAAATAAACATCACTCAACTCATAAACTTTCATTATAGCACTAATGACACTCTTTTATTTATTTATTTTTCTGCACGTTTTAACAACGCACACCAGATTTTATGCAATTGTACATCTCATTACAGCTTACACGAGTTATAAAACTCATTTTGCAACACGTTACAAATACTGGACGTTTTGCAATAAAAATGACAAGAGTAGACTGGGAAAAAAGAGAGAGATTTTAGAATCTATCCTTAGTGACTCCATTAGAAAGCATGAAGATTTACTTGATACATGAATGTTATTAGATCCTTTTCTTTTAACTTAGTTGAACAAATTAATTGGCTACAGAGAGTCAAATAATCTAAGAATCAATATAAGCACATTTAAATTTAACCCTTAAATGCCGTACGTTGAATTTCGGCAACCTACCCAATTTTGTCCTCTAAAGTATTATCAGGATAATATTGAAGCTCTCGTGCCTCCTGTTTGCCAACTGACAACAAATTGCTTTTCAGCTGTAAACCACACCTAAAATAAAGTGTGAAGTATTTTTCCCGTGATTTATTTAAGAATAAAACAGTTTTAAATTGATTTAAAAAAATAATCAGGCATTTAAGGGTTTTAATTGTTTTCTACTTTTATGATAGCATAGTTTTAAAGTTAGAAGGTATACTTTTCCTACCTTTAGAGTAGTGCTGTCTGTCTGTCTAAAACATCTTGAATCCTAATGAGTGAAGGAAGGATTTAAAATAGGAACAAGTAAATAATTTCATTTTCTACATTAAAAAAAAAGAGCTGTACTTGTTCACTCTAAAAGACAAAAATCAAATAAGGAAAGTATTTCAGAACGAAGCAATATTTTTTGTATTCGTAAATAATGATTGTTGCGCATGAGAGAATTTTATTTCATAGCTTTACATAATTGTTATTATTAGCATTTGTTGACAGTGCACACACCTCTTGCATACAATCTAGGCCTCTGATGAAGTATGCATTCGAGTTAAAAGTTTTTCAATAATTTTCTTTTTTCAAAGTGTTCATGCTCTTCAGGCGATGTCATTTGATTTTTTAACAACACACACACACATATGAGCTAATAGAATAAAACCATTTTTACACTCTATACTGAATACCTCTTTTAACTTTTCAGTTTAAAAAGTAAATATATCCATTCTGTCCTACTTTTGGAGAATCGCCCTTTCGATAACATGAAAGAACTTTAAAATATCTTTCGAATGATGTATTAAAAATAATTTAATCATAATTAAAATTTGAAACATTGAAATTTAAAAATATTATAGCGCCATCTGGCGGTAGAAATTTCTGTAATCTACTGTTCGATTCCAAATCAACAAAGCTTTCAAATGATGTATTACTTATGAAATTATTTTAATTAGTAGCTGAGATACAAAAGAAAACCCACAGAATAAAACCACAATAATCAAATTTAAAATGGCCTTTCGATAGAATCTCTTTGACATGAAAATTATTTTGTATATTGGACGGAATTTCAATGAGGCTGCATTGAACATAATGACTATTATTATAAAAATCCAGTACTGTTGCAATGCCGAGTGTTTTAATTTGTTTGACGAGAAGGCTGACTTTTAAAGGTTACGTAAGCCAGACATTTCATTTTTTAAAAATAGAAAAATAACTTTTTAGGGTTACCTTGAATACAAAACATTTAAATGAGTGAAATCTGTGAAAAGTCCTTTACAAAAAAATTCGTGTTTTTTAAGCATAATGAGTTGCTGGAAAACGAACTTTGTTTGGCAAATTATTTTATTATAGCCCTTTTTGCGCGTTAACAAAAAAAAAAAAAAAAAAAAAAAAAAAAACTCTGATTAAGGGTTGAACATGAATAAAATTACATTACTAACTTTTATTTATTTATTTTTCTATATGTTTTATCATTTTTGAATCATTCGGTTCAATTTTACATCATTAATCTTCACATATTTTTTTTAAATCTCTTACACATTACAATGATACGGCTAAAATATATTTTTTATAAATAATGTGGACAGAATCAGGTGTCGTACCCAAGAAAATAATCAGGTACGAATCGAGTTTTATTCTAGCCACAGAATAGCAAAACACCTTAAAAGTAATTTTTAAAAAAGCTAAACAAAAGCACATTTTCAAAGGCGTCGGGCTGTCAAAACACAAACGAACTTTGCACTTCAAAGACTGCGGAATGAATTGACCGAGAATGAAAGTTTTGCGTGTCCTTTTATGAGCTTTGCAAATCGGAAAATGAGAGGCTTGCAGTGAGCGTAGTATATGAGATTTTGACTAAAAACAAAGCTCTCTCATCTGTCAATTCATGTTTAAATAATGGCTGCTATCGTGCAATATGCTAAGTGTTTGTTTGTATATTGCACATTTGTATGAAATCCGTTCACATCCTTATGAAAAAATCATCCTTATGAACAAAACATCCTTATGAAAAAATGTATGTTTGTGGAGCTACCGTCGCCTCACACGGAATTATTTGTCAAATGAAGCTGCTCCAAAGCCTAGTTTGAATTGTTTTTAACGTATACAATGCTTGCTAATAGGTCTTCATAGCAGAGCAAGAGAAAATCACACGAAAACAGCTAAATAAAGTTATAGAAGTACGCTGTAGTCCCATTATTATTATTATTATTCATTTACTAATGATCTTTTATCATTCGTATTTTGTCTGAATTAAAATAGAGACTAAACTTCGGTATAAAAAAAAGAAAAAAGGATATGCGTGTGTGTTAAAAGGGGGGGAGGGGGAATTTAATAGGTTTTTAAATAATACGTATTCCCCTCCCCCCCCCCACCCACACACACAAAAAATAAATAAATAAATAAATAAAATAAAATCTGTTCACGCTACGCTTAAGAGTGAAAATGTTGTGAAAATCTTGACTAAAAAAAGCAAAATGGATAGGGAGTAACTGAAACTTTCAGTGCTACGAAATTTTCCGTGACGACGACATCATGACTTCACAAATCACTCAGATCAATTTTGTATCCTTACTGTACTCATTGCAAGTTTAAAACCGCATTCAAGCATTGAATTCTTAATTATTTGTGTTCTATCGTGTAGTACATTTTATTATTCGGAATGACAAGACATCATCCCAGTAGAATTCAGTTCTTTTTTAGTTGCGTTGCATTTCACAATCTGCCTTTACTTACCTACGAGGGACGGTATCCTAATGAACTTGATGGCCCTTCCTCCAAGAAAAGAGACCACTCCCAGGCTGAGCAGGCCAAAGACTGATCCTCCGGGTAAGACGGGGTCCCCGACGAAAGACCAGCAGGTGCCGTAGAGCAGGACCAGCAGCAGGAAGAGGGAGGCCGCTGTGCTGGCAGGCGCTATCGGAGGGCACACTCCCGGGCTCGAGTCCGGCATCTCCTTCTCTTGATCGGCGTCTGGAATTGTTTAGATTGTAAGTGTGGGAGAAATTTCAAAACGAACAAAAGAATTTTCGACACCGGTATTTCAGTGCATTTCGCTGCGAGTGGATGCTTCACTGGGCACCAAGCAGCCATTTTACGGTCTTCTAAACTTATACCTTATCTAGGTGGAAGGTCGCTCTCATGCTGTATACTTTTTTTTTTATTTTTTAAGCTTGATGAAGTGTCGTGATTAGTTATCTCGATCCGAAATAAATATTGGTAGTTTTCGCAAGTGTAGGTGTTTATTTATTTATTTGTCCAAAAACTTTTATTCATTTTGTGTTTTCAAAAATCGAAAAGTAGTTGATCGATTGCTTTGATGCATTCAAATACGAACTTGTTTTTCCGAAATACTCCTCCTTTCGTCTCTTTGGGGAAAGGAAGGGAAAAAAAAAACCGAGGTCGAAAATTTTCACGGTTACCTAAGTTCCCCATAACCCATAGTATGATGGGGAACTAAAACGACCGGAAACTAGTTGGCATAGGTGTACTCTGCTCAGTTCCCCATCTATATATATAAAATCGTTCTTCCTGACTGACTGACTGAGTGAGTGAGGGGGTGATTCATCATCGCCCAGACCAAACGCCTAGACCTAGAAGCATGAAATTTTGTGACAATGTTCCTTCTATGACGTAGACATCCACTAAGAAGTGATTTTACAAAATTCGGGCGCAAAACATGATTTCACAAAATCCTTCATATCTCAAACAAAAAAACAGATATCCGTAAAATTTTTGCTTTAAAATATAGCTAATACAAACGTCTAAAAACCAATTTCTGAAATAGACAATGAGACTTCTTCACACACCATAAAATTTAAGCCAGCACAACCGGTTTCGAAACCGGTTGTGCTGGCTTAAAATTTATAGTGTGTGAAGAAGTCTTATTGTCTATTTATCGTTTGTACACCAGTTTTGCATTTAGTTTTGGCAATTTCTGGAATTTTCGAAATTCGGTCCCCAAGGGGGGCGGGGGGCAAAACGTGATTTCACATGCGTAAAACGTGATTTCGCATAATCCTATATAATCTCAAACAAAAAAATAGATATACGTGAAATTTTTGCTCTAAAATATAGCTAATTCAAATATCTAAAAACTAATTTCTGGAATTTTAGAAATTCAGCCCCAGGGTGGGGCAGTTGGGGGGGAGCTACGGGGCAAAAACAAATAGAAATAAAGTTAGGGCGTTCAAAATTGGTACAGATAGGTTTTAGAGGCCTGCAAGTCGAATGGGGATATTTTCGAAAGTGCAAAGTTATTAGGAGGGCCAGGAAGGGGGGAAGTTAGAAGGGGGGGGGGGAATAAAATAAAAATAGAGTTAGATCGTTCAAAATTGGTATATAGAGGTTTTCGATATTTACAAATTGACTGCGGATAATTTTGAATTTGTAAAATTATTAGGAGGGGCGGTAAGGGGGGCTGTGGTCAAAATCAAATAGAAATACAGTTAGGCCGTTCAAAATTGGTGCAGATAGGTTTTAGAGGCCTGCAAGCCGAATGGGGATATTTTCGAAAGTGTAAGGTTATTAGGAGGGCCGGGAAGGGGGGGAGGGCGGAGAGTAAAAAAAAAAAGTAAAATAGAATTAGATCATTCAAAATTGGTACATAGAGAACCGCAATCCGCATAATAAATTGGTACATAGAGAATCCGCAATCGATACCTACAAATCGATTGCGGATATTTTCGAATTTTTAAAATGATTGGGAGGGGGGGGGAGCGGAGGAGCAAAAAAATAAAGATAGAGATAGATCGTTCAAAACTGGTGCATAGAGGTTTTTGATACTTACAAATCGATTGCGGATATTTTCGAATTTGTAAAATTATTAGGATAGACGGGAGGAGGGGGGGGGCGAAGGGGGAAAATAATAGAAATAAGAGCTAGAGCATTTTGGGAATTTTTTCTGAAGGCAGTGAGAACCCGGTGCGACCTTTTTCAAAATCAGATTTTGTTTCTCTTTTTTTTTTTACGTGATAAAAATTAATGCAATTTTGAGAATTCAGTAATTATAGTGATTCATTTAAAAATAGGGACCAGCGAAGCGGGCGTTGCCTGCTAGTCATATATATGTTTTCACAAATTTCTAGTGCGAGACATATTGTAATCATGTTAAGAGTTGTCATGTGAATTTGACCAAAGCTTCACACAGTGACAGAATGAAATCCCCGCCTAGTAGGCTATCCACCGTTCACTTCGATATATTTATCTTATTCTAATCTATTAATTTATTTTATCAGGGTCAGTTCCGTTGTTTAGTTTTCATGCTGATGAAAACTAAACTTCCGTTGTTTAGTTTTCATGCTATTTCCAATGCAATAATCATCAAAATTCATATTTATATGAAAAATTTACAATTTCGCTATGTTGATAAAATCGTAAATTACGAACAATTTACGAAATTTTCCTATTAGAATATTTGTATAGTCAATCATGTTCAAACAAGTATCATAAATGTTATTTTGAAGTTGTCTGATATATTTATGATCCTCAAAATGGATGTTTATGCTCAATTTTGCCCTATTCTGCCATGTTAAGAAATTCGTAAATTCCAAATAACTTGCGAAACTTTCAAAGTAGCCTGTTTATAGTTAATGATGTTCATTCCGAATTCAAACTGTTTTAAAACTGTCCTGACATCTTTACAGTAAAAAAATTTCTACTTAATGGACGTTTAAGTGAAATTTTGCCCTATTCTGCCATTTAAGAAAATCGTAAATTTAAAGATAACAATATTAATATTCGATATCGAATTTTCTCGATATCGAATTTTCGATATCGAGATTTCACCTGATTTACACGATTTAAGGTCCCCTGAGTCCAAAAAAGTGGTTTTTGGCAATTGGTCTGTGTTTGTGTATGTGTGTACGTATGTGTGGAATCGTCTGACTATCCTATCTCCGAAACTAATAAAGATAGAACTACGAAATTTTGGAATTGAGACAGGTCTGGTGTACAGATAAATTTTCCAAATTTTGGTGAAAATTGAAAAACCGGAAGTGGGATCGGAAGTCCGTATCTCAAAAACGGCTCTAATGATTTTCTTCAAATTGGCTATATAAACACTCTATTAGATGTTTTTTCGAATGATATAGTTGGTTAGTTCAAGGAAATTAATAGGCGTCCTGTATAAATAGCTCAATTTCAGGTCTTGCAAGCGCGTTTCTTTAAAAACGGCTGAACGGATTTTCTTCAAACTCGTCATAGTAACTCACTTTTATATATACTTTTGGGTATAATTATTGTTTTCCGGTCAATAATTGATTTTTTTTGTAAAAGTTGGTAACTCAAAAACGGCTCTAACGATTTTCTTGAAAATTGTTATATAAATCCATTTTTTTCTCGTGTATTACGTGGTTATTAGAGGAAAATTAACGGTCTTCCTGCTTAGGTAGGTCATCTTCAAATCTCGGAAATTGGTGTTTCAAAAAATAACTCTACTATTTTTTTTCTCTTATTTTTTATCTCGATATATGCAGGCTTCTCTTTGTCTTTAAAAGTGTCTCTTACCGGAAAAATGTTAGGTTTCTACTTCTTTTGGTCACTTTTATGTTTTCTGATCACATTATCTCTCAAAAATGCATATAATACGTGTGATAGTGGGTAATGAAAGTCGTGTGGTTGTTCCACACCAGATTTTTTAAAAATGTGTTTTGAACTTGGAAAAAAAAAATATTAGAAATGAAATTTAGTTTTAATAAGAAAACGATTGACACTTAATATTAACGTATTCATTCTTTATTTGTTATTTATTCCATATAAATATTTTATTAAAAAATTATAACTTAATAATATTAAAGTTAAAAAATAAATAAAATAGTATAGCCCTTGTGAAATGTACAAACACAATATATACACATACACATATGAGACAGAAATAAAGGATTTATAAAGTAAGAGAATTAAAATTGAAAAAAAAAAACTTCAAGTAAAGAGAGGTTTCAAAGAGCTTAATAAGGTTTAAGGTAACTTAAGGTTCACAAAAACTATTATTAATTTGTATTCGTTACAAATATTCAGTTAATATTTGTGACAAGTGTTTAAAGCAATTTTGAATAATATAGAGAACAATATCATTGAAATTAAAAGCAACCTTTAGAGCTATAATGACGTCCATTTTACCCTGACAGTTTAATTTTTCACAAAGTTTTTACGCGTAAATTTCTTCTCATTTCAAAACTAGTATATTATGGCCACCACATGACTTTCTTCTATATTTTCCTATACAAATTCACTCGGTAAAAATCATTTATGAAAATTATTATTTAAAAAAAATTATTTTCCATGCTAATGCAAACGATTTCCATATTAGAGACACTAAACAACACTAAATAAAAAGTTAATAGTATAATAACTTTCTTTAGTGTTATAAAAATTTATAACACTACAAAAAAAAAAAAAGGCAATTTTATTGTCAATATTACCTTTTTTTTTTTTTTTGTTAAAAATGAAAAAAATCGATAACTTTATTTTAAATTATCGCAGATCGATGGTTCAACCATTCGTTTTAAAGGTAGTGGCGAGCTCTTTTTGAAAGATACCCATCATGAAAATTTACTCCCCTAGAGGGGGGACTTTCCCCCCAGGGAAGGTAGCGAGGCTTCTACACATACAAAAAAAAATTTCCCAGTTGACTATCACTATTAGAGGTCTGCACGGGCCGAGCTTTCGGCCCGAGCCTGGGCCGGGTTCGGGCTGAATTTTTCAATTCGCCCTCGGGCCGAGCCGGGCTCGGGCTTAAAATTTTTTTGTAGGCTCGGGTTCAATATTTTTTGTGTGTACTCGGGCCGGGCCTGGAGGAAATTTTTATCCCGAGCCCGGCCCGCATCTTTTTCAAAATTCCTCGTTAATCAACGAAAAAGGAAAATGATAAAATACTTTTTCAGTCATTTATTTTACATAATTTTACAGTCTGGTACGTCACATAAAATCTTATTTTGTTAAAAGGTGTCTGTAACTACAATTTAATTGTCTGTCAGCTTGACTGTTCGCGATCTGATTTTCCGCAAATATTTTAAACATGTCTCGAAATTAATATATTTTATTTAAAGTAATATTAGATGGTTTCTAATTCAAAATAATATGCATGTTAATACCAGTTTGCGTACATGTAACAAACAAAAGAAATTAGATACGTTACTGTATGTAAGGCTTTGTTTTCTATGGTCTGTAGTGTTTAGGTGGTATGAAGGCTATAAAAATCCTTCCGCTGTAACTTTTCCTCTAAGGCATCTTTTTCTTTTCTCCGGGGCACTGGATGAAAGTAGCATCAATTTTAGCATGTGCAAAGGCATATTTTCTGTTGAATATGGTTGGATTAGCATTAAAGTTTTGTTTACCGGATCGCATGAAAGATTTGGATACATTACAGTATATAACAGGAAGTGGTTGAAAGTGTATTTTAAGTACTATTAACCATTTTAAATATCTTCCTATATTGTTTGAGGAATGCTAGTATTTGACTTTCCTTATTATCACTATATTTCACTTATTATCACTATTTCCTTATTATCACTATTTGACTTTCTGTCTGTCTTTGTGCCTTCTGTACGTCTGTAATAATATAAAATACAGTTTATATATAAATATCTTGTAAAAATTCAGCAGTTTTGTTAAGCTTGCTTAAAAACCTCTGCAAAAAAACCTCTGCAATAAAACCTCTGCAAAACACATACTAAAAATCTTTTTCGTAGACAGGCATGTTTTTTTTTTTTTGTAATTTTACATATTTTGTGAATCGGGCTGGGCCGGGTCGGGCCTGACTTTATCGCTTTTTGTCCGGGCCGGGCCTGGCCCGAATTTTTCGATTTCATACCGGACCGGGCCGGGTAAGCAAACCTTTCCAACGGGCAGGGCCGGACCCGGGCCTGAAAATTTCGGCCCGTGCAGACTTCTAATCTCTATTATAAATAATTCTTGTAAATTTTTTTAATGATTACTAAAAAATAATTCTCTTTATGCACATTTATACAAAATTTTGTCCTGTATCACCAAAGTTAAAAATTTAGAAAAAGCGGGATGGCTACGCAACCTGTAAGACAATTTTTACCAAAAATTGATAGGCACTAATTTATATCAAGGTTACTACATACCAATTTGTATGAAATTCTGTGCAGTAGTTCCTGAGATACAGTTGCCACAAAATTTTGTCACACACACAGACAGATATTTTCTAAAAATGGTCAAATCGTGTTCTACTGCTCTCAAAACGTGTAAATCCATCAAAAACCCGAAGTCGAACATTTTTACGAATCCAATACTTTCTTCTATTGAATATAGAAGAAAGTAAAAATTTAAAATCAACTCGTAAACTTTTTTGGCAATAATTGAAAATTATGTATTTTTGTCTAAAAAAATAGACAGCACACTTGCTCGTCTAGATTTGCGGTTAAAATATTATCTTGGCGGAATCTATCGATTCATATGTTAAATGTAAAGTTCTTCAGAAGTTATATTTTTGTAGGCAAAATCGTAAAATTATAAAACTTAGATTATTTTTAGGAATCAAATTTTAAAGGCTTAAATTTTATAAAATTGTACACTATATTGAAAATTATGTATTTTTGTCTAAAAAAATAGACAGCACACTTGCTCGTCTAGATTTCCAATCGTAAATTCCAGAATTAACCTATTATTTATTACAAGTAAAACTAGTTGGCATAGGTGGACTCTGCTCAGTTTATTTATGTTTTCATAAATTTCTAATGCGAGACATATTATAAACATGTTAAAAGAAATGAATTTGACCAAAGCTTGATACAGTGACAGAATGAAATCCCCGCCTAATAGGCTATCCACCGTTCAATTCGATATATTCTAATATATTCGATATAATATATTCTAATCTATTAATTTATTTTATCAGGGTCAATTCCGTTGTTTAGTTTTCATGCTACTATTTCCAATGCAATAATCCTCAAAATTTATATTTATATGAAAAATTTACAATTTCGCTATGTTGATAAAATCGTAAATTACGATTAATTTACGAAATTTTTCTATTAAAATATTTGTATTCAATCATGGTCAAACAAATATCCTAAACGTACATTTGAAGTTGTCTAATGTATTTATAATCCTCAAAATGGAAGTTTATGCTCAATTTTGCCTTATTCTGGCATGTTAAGTAAATCGTAAATTCCAAATAACTTACGAAATTTTTACATTGGAAAATTCATAGTCAATAATATTCATGCCAGTATCCTAAATAATATTTCTAAAGTAGTCTGACATCTTTACGATGAAAATATCTCTCAAAATTGACGTTTATGTGAAATTTTGTCCTATTTTGCCATGTTAGGAAATTCGTAATTATCCAATAAATGCGAAATTTTAAAAGTAGCATGTTTATAGTAACTGATGTTCATTCCGGCATCAAAACTGATGTTTGAAAACTGGTCTGACATTTTTACAGTAAAAAGTTTCCATTTAATGCACGTTTAAGTGAAATTTTGTCCTGTTCTCCCAAGTTAAGAAAATCGTAAATTTCTAATAACTTACGAAGTTTTTCAGTTCGAATGTTGCAAATGAATAGGGTTCTTGCCAGTGTCAAAAGTAATATTTTAAAACTGATCTGACCTCTCTGCGATCATTTGTTCGTGAGATATCGTGTAAACAGACTAACAAACTAACGGACTAACACACTAACGAACTGACACACTAACGGACTGACACACTAACATACATCCTACAGACAGACACCATACAAATTTTGTCATTTTCGGATTCCTCACGCCTGAAAACGTATAAAAAAGTCAAAAAACCGAGGTCGAAATTTTTCATGATTACCTAAGTTCCCCATACCTATAGTATGACGGGGAACTAAAAAAAAATAAAAATTTTGACAATTTAGTTTAGGCCATTTAAATTTATATTTATAGTTCCCCATCATACTATAGGTATGGGGGACTTAGGTAATCGTGAAAATTTTCGACCTCGTTTTTTTGCCTTTTTTACACGTTTTCAGGTGTGAGGAATCCGAAAATGACAAAATTTGTATGGTGTCTGTCTGTAGGGTGTCTGTTAGTGTGTTAGTCCGTTAGTTTGTTAGTCTGTGTACACGATATCTCACGAACAAATGATCACAGAAAGGTCAGATCAGTTTAAAAATATTACTTTCGATTCTGGCAAGAACCCTATTCATTTGCAACATTCGAATTAAAAAACTTCGTAGTTATTAGAAATTTAGGATTTTCTTAACATGAGAGAATAGGACAAAAATTCACTTAAACGTGCATTAAATGAAAACTTTTTACTGTAAAAATGTCAGACCAGTTTTAAAATATCAGTTTTGATGCCATGGTAATAACCTTAAATGAACCTTAAATTTATATGGTTTTACATCTTTAACTCGATTTTGTTTGAATTTCTATTTTTAAATAAAAGCATCGCAAATAAATAATCAGCTGTAACAAAAAAATTACCTCGAACCGAACGAAACTCTGCCTTGTGACCCCGGTGCCTTCGGCAGCGCATACGCCGGTCGCTAATAACGTAAAAACATTCCCAAAAATTAATCTGGAACCAAACGAACACGCTCGCTGTTGCCCGAGCCCATGATACCTTAAATGAACCTTAAATTTGTATGATTTTATACCTTTAACTCGATTTTGTTTGAATTTCTGTTTTTAAATAATAGCATTACGAAAAAAATGATTAGCTGTAACAAAAAAAAATTACCTTGAACCGAACGAAACTCTGGTTTCTGAACGATCCCGGTGCCTGCGGCAGCGCACACGCGGGCCGCTAATAACATAATAAAAATTCCAAAAAATTAACCTGGAACCGAACGAACCCACCCGGCAATACCCGGGCCTATGATAATAACCTTAAATGAATCTTAAATGTGTATGGTTTTATATCTTTAACTCGATTTTGTTTGAATTTCTATTTTTAAATGAAAGGATCATAAAAAAAAAATAATCATCTGTAACAAAAAAAAAAATTACCTCAAACAGAACGGAACTCGGGCTCGTGACCCGGTGCCTGTGGCAGCGTATATGCAGCCCGCTAATAACATGAAAAAATTCTCAAAAATTAATCTTGAACCGAATGAACCTCTGACTCGTGTTACCGCTGCCTGCGGGTGCGGCACCGTATAGCAGGCATGCTACGCACGCGCTGCAAAATCCACTTTTCTCCACCAGGGGGCGCAGTATGTTGTATACGAACATCACCAATTGCCTTGAATTTCCAAGACCTTTCATATAAGGTGTCACATGGTGGTGTCAACTGCAAAATCCTTTAGTTGTACTTTCCACCGCCAGGGGACACAGCGTGTTCTATACGAACAACACCAACGGTCAGGAAATACCAAGACCTTTAAAATAAGGTGTAACATGATAGGGCCTACTGCAAAAACATCTAGTTCCATTTTTCACCACCAGGGGCGCTCTATATTGTATACAAACATTCCCAATCAACATGAAATTTTAAGACCTTTATCACCAATCGTCTTGGATTTCCAAGACCTTTCAAATAAGGTGTCACATGGTGGTGTCAACAGCAAAATCCTTTAGTTGCACTTTCCACCACCAGGGGGCACAGTGTGTTCTGTAAGAACATCACCAACGGTCAGGAAATATCAAGACCTTTAAAATAAGTTGTAACATGATAGGGTCTACCTTTTTTTAGACACCTCAACCAAATTTTTACACCAAGTAGTTCTCTCAATATAGTGGAGACAGACAAAAACATGTTTCAAATTAATATATAGATATATCAAAGTGAACGGTGGATAGCCTATTAGGCGGGATTTCATTCTGTAACTGTATCAAGCTTTAGTCAAATTCATTTCTTTTAACATGATTATAATATGTCTCGCACTAGAAATTTATGAGAACATAAATATGATGGAGAACTCAGCTGAGTCCACCTATGCCAACTAGTTTAGTTCCCCATCATACTATAGGTATGGGGAATTTAGGTAATCGTGAAAATTTTCGACCTCGGTTTTTTGACTTTTTTACACGTTTTCAGGCGTGAGGAAACCGAAAATTACAAAATTAGTGTGGTGTCTGTCTGTAAGGTGTCTGTTAGTGTGTTAGTCCGTTAGTTTGTTAATCTGTGTACACGATATCTCACGAACAAATGATCGCAGAGAAATCAGACCAGTGTTAAAATATTACTTTCGACACTGGCAAGAACCTATTTATTTGCAACATTAGAATTAAAAAACTTCGTAAGTTATTTGAAATTTACGAATCTTTTAACGTGGCAGAAAAGGGTAAAATTTCACTTAAACTTGCATTAAATGGAAAATTTTTGCTGTAAAAATGTCAGACCAATTTTTAAAATATCATTTTTGATGCCGGAATGAACATCAGTTACTATAAACATGCTACTTTAAAAATTTCGCAAGTTATTGGATATTTACGAATTTCCTAACATGGCAGAATAGGACAAAATTTCACATAAACGTCAATTTTGAGGGATATTTTCATCGTAAAGATGCCAGACTACTTTAGAAATATTATTTAGGATACTGGCATGAATATTATTGACTATGAATTTTCCAATGTAAAAATTTCGTAAGTTATTAGAATTCTCTGAATTTCGTATCATAACAGAATAGGGCAAAATTTTACACAAACGTCAATCTTGAGGGATATTTTCATCATAAAGATGTCAGGTCACTTTTGAAATATTATTTAGGAAACTAATCTGAATACCATAGAGGATGAATTTTCCAATGAAAAAATTTCGTAAGTTATTCGAAATTTAAGATTTTATCAACATAGCAAAATGGGGCGATATTTCATATAAATATGCATTTTTGGAAAAGTTGCATTGGAAATAGTAGCATGAAAATAAACTACGAAATTGATCCCAATAAAATAAATTAATAGATTAGAATAAGATATCGAACTGAATGGTGGGCGAGGATTTCTTTCAAGCGTTTGGTCAAATTCATTTTTCTTATCATGAATATAGTATGTCCTGTACAAGAAATTTATGAAAACAAAGTTGGTACTTTAAAAAAGTACTAACTGCCCTCGACATGCAAACGCCTTCTGCTACCTGAAACCCCCGTTAGGAATTTAGATCCTTCCTCTAAATGCAATGAAATAGAAAACGAAAGGTGTAATGGGGAAAAACTTGTGTTGTATCATGCACGTATGTACGCTTCGCGCATATGAAAAAAAAAAAAAAAAACTAGTTGGCATAGGTGGACTCTGCTCCCCATCATATTTATGTTCTCATAAATTTCTAGTGCGAGACATATAAACATGTTAAAAGAAATGAATCTGACCAAAGCTTGATACAGTGACAGAACGAAATCCCCGCCTAATAGGCTATCCACCATTCACTTCGATATATTTATCTTATTCTAATCTATTAACTTATTTTATCGGGGTCAATTCCGTTGTTTGGTTTTCATGCTACTATTTCCAATTCAATAATCCTCAAAATTCAGATTTATATGAAAAATTTACAATTTCGCTATGTTGGTAAAATCGTAAATTACGAATAATTTACGAAATTTTCCTATTAGAATATTTGTATTCAATCATGTTCAAACAAATATCATAAATGTAATTTTGAAGTTGTCTAATGTATTTATGATCCTCAAAATGGACGTTTATGCTCAAATTTGCCTTATTCTGACATGTCAAGTAAATCGTAAATTTCAAATAACTTACGAATTTTTTAAATTGGAAAAATCATAGTCTATGATATTCATGCCAGTATCCTAAATAATATTTCGAAAGTGGTTTGACATCTTTACGATGAAAATATCCCTCAAGATTGACGTTTATGTGAAATTTTGCTCTCTTCTGCTATGTTAAGAAATTCGTAAATTTCCAATAACTTACGAAATTTTTATATTGGAAAATTCATAGTCATTAATATTCATGCCAGTGCCCTACATAACATTTCAAAAGTAGTCTAACATCTTTACGATGAAAATATCTCTCAAGATTGACGTTTATATGAAATTTTGCCCTATACTGCTTTGTTAAGAAATTCGTAAATTTCCAATAACTTGCGAAATTTTCAAAGTAGCATATTTATAGTTACTGATGTTCCTTCCGGCATCAAAACTGATATTTTAAAACTGGTTGACATTTTTACAGTAAAAAGTTTCCATTTAATGCACGCTTAAGTGAATTTTTGTCCTATTCTCCCATGTTCAGAAAATCGTAAATTTCTAATAACTTACGAAGTTTTTCAATTCGAATGTTGCAAATGAATAGGGTTCTTGCCAGTGTGAAAGTAATATTTTAAAACTGATCTGACCTCTCTGCGACAATTTGTTCTTGAGATATCGTGTACACAGACTAACAAACTAACGGACTAACGGACTTACACACTAAGAGACTAACAGACACCCTACAGACAGACACCATAGAAATTTTGTCATTTTCGGATTCCTCACACCTGAAAACGTGTAAAAAAGTCAAAAAACCGAGGTCGAAAATTTTCACGATTACCTAAGTTCCCCATACCTATAGTATGATGGGGAACTAAAAAATCACTGGACACCCTACCTTGGTGTGCATGAATCTGAGAACGCATCCCTAACAGCACATTTATCCATAGTTCATCCCGAGGACGTCCCCTGGATGTACTTTCATCCATAGGATATCCTGAGGATGTCTTGTGGATGAGTTGTGCTGTTAGGGATGTAACTCGTTTTCGCAGCAATCAGTATCACGCACGTATGTTCGCTTCGCTCACATGGAAAAAAAAAAAAAAAAAAAAAACATTGGACATCCCTGCATAGCTGTCGCTGCGCATGAATCTGAGAACGCATGTAACTCGTTTTCGCAGCAATCAGTATCGCGCACGTGAACCCCACCCCCTCCCCACCAAAAAAAATAAATTAATAAAAAATCAATTGATACCCCTACCTTGATGCGTATGGATCGTAAAAGTGCACGAGATTACGATACTTACATATTATCCGTAAGTACAATTAATATAAACATTATAAAAATGGAAAAAATATATTATAAGCAATAATTAATTATAAATTTCCTGTATCATTTATATTTACATTAATGTAAATTTGGCGATCTTTGGCGATTATTCGCTGGCATGTGGATAAGTACCTTCTTATTAATTCCTTAATGTAAAGTAAATTCTAATTTATATAGCATCCATTTTTGTATAATTTAAGCCTTTAAAATTTGATTCCTAAAAATACTTTTAAGTTTTACAAAACTTAAAATTTTGCTTAAAAAATATAACTTCTGAAAAACTTTATATTTAACATAGGGTAGATAGACGGCTGATTCAGCCAAGACAATAATTTAACTGCAAACCTAGTCTCGATCCACTCCTTAAAAAAAGGCTTCTTCAGCTTTTTCGGATACTGATTATTATTGATTTTCTTTTCTTTTTCTTTCAATAAATAAATAAATAAAACAAAATTTATTTTTTATTTTAATATAAAAGTAACCAGATATTTTTAAGTGCAGTGTTTTGGAGACTAAATGTTTTCACATAATTAAATATTTATGAGGAAATAATTTTCGCAGAACGAAAAAAAAAAAAAAAAAAAAATCTGGAGTGACTCCACTCGACTTTCCGAACATTGAGTAATTAACAATTTTGTAGATAAAGTAAAGAAAGAGGAGTTGTTAAACAAACAAAAGAGAGAAAACCATAATAGAGTGTTTGAGTATTTTTCTCCATATATTACGCAATGTTTTATTTAACGCTACTGAACTTTGAGCCCATAGATCATAATGATAAAGAATTTTTCGTTGTGTCCCTGTAAAAACCTATAAATGCTAGATTCACCAAAATGCTTATAGTTAGTGCAACAGTAATTTATAATACTCATATAAATTTTCAGCTCAATTGAATAAGGCGTTTAGATGCTATCGTACTTTTAAAAATTGGGTCCCATAGGCCATAATGATAAAGAATTTTTCTTTGTGTCTCTGTAAAAAACTGTAAGTGCTAGATTCACCAAAATCTATATATTTGGTGCAACTGTGACCAAATATAACATGTGTACAATTTTTTTGCTCAGATTAATAAGGCGTTTAGATGCTATTTCACTTTTAAAAATTTGGCCCCATAGGCATAATGATAAAGAATTTTTCTTTGTGTCCCTGTAAAAAAAACTATAAGTGCTAGTTTCTCCAAAATCTATACAGATTGAGTATTTGTGACCTATAATATGTGTATAAATTTTTTGCTCAATTGAATAAGGCGTTTAGATGCTATCGCACTTTTTATATTTTGCTCCCATAGGCCATAATGATAGAGAATTTTTCTTTGTGTCCCTGTAAAAAAACTATAAGTGCTAGATTCACCAAAATCTATAGGGTTCGTACTATGGTTACTTACAATATACGTACCAACTTTCAGGTTATTCGAACAAAGCGTTTAGACGCTAGCGTGTTCACTCACAGACATACACACATACATACACACATACATACACACACACATACATACATCATCGCAAAAATAGTGAAAACGGACTCATTGGACCTCGAAACGTATAGAAACATCAAAATCTCAAATTCGGATTTTTGACATGATTACAATACTTTCCTCACTATAGTGTTCGGAAAGTAAAAAATCTGATGTGGGCACCACATGACTTCCTTATACACTTTTAGAAATATACATAATGTTAAAAAACATTGACATTGGACCCGAAACAGTTGGCTAAAAATATTTGAAAAAAAAAAATGAATTATCACCGTGTTCTGAGCTTTTCTGTAAGTTAGCTAAAAACCGATTGCAAGATTTGTACTGGTAACGCTGACGAAGGCAGCAGGGACCCGAAAAAATTGGCTAAAAGTATTAAAAAAAGGAATTTTACCATGTTCTGAACTATTCTGAAAGTTTCAAATGTCTACCTAGTCGGAAAGTTAGTTAAATAATTTTTTTGTTGGATATAAACGCTGCCGAAGGCAGCAGGGACCTGAAACAGTTGGCTAAAAGTATTAAAAAGATGCATATTCACCGTGTTCTGAACTATTCTGAATGTTTCAAATGTCTAGCTAGTCGGGAAGTTAGTTAAATAAATTTTCTGTTGAACCATGTAAACGCTGCCGAAAGCAGCAGTGACCCGAAACAATTGGCCAAAAATATTAAAAAAATGCATTGTCAACGTGTTCTGAGCTTTTCTGAAAGTTTCAAATGTCTAGCTAATCGGAAAGTCAGTTAAATTGCAAGATTTGTCTAAACCGTTTTTGAGTTATTACCGTTTTTTGATACATTATGGCCAAATTTTTGTCATTATGAACCTAATTTTCCTAAATATCTCCAAAACGTAAAATCATAGAAAGTCCAAAAAAGGAGGTGCACAACTAGATGTTATAACAAACCTATGTACCAATTCGCAACTTTCTACGTCCAACCGTTTTTGAGTTATGCGACATACCCACACACACACACATTCAGACGTCACGAAAAATCGTGTAAAATCCCTTATATCTCTAAAACGAGAGCTCGTGTTAAGATGACACTTGCAGGTGTGCAACTAGACATCATGAAAGTCACACGTATAAATTAGCAACATTCAGCGATCATTCGTTTTTGAGCAATGTGAAATACAAAATCCATTTCGCAAATCGGGATTACTATACTTCCTTATACTTTGTATAAGGAAGTAAAAAATCTGGAGTAACTCCACTCGACTTTCCGAACATTGAGTAATTAACAGTTTTGTAGATAAAGTAAGGAAAGAGGAGTTGTTAAACAAACAAAAGGGAGAAAACCATAATAGAGTGTTTGAGTATTTTTCTCCATATATTACACGATGTTTTATTTAACGCTACTGATCTTTGAGCCCATAGATCATAATGATAAATAATTTTTCGTTGTGTCCCTGTAAAAACCTATAAATGCTAGATTCACCAAAATGCTTATAGTTAGTGCAACTGTGATTTATAAATCACAGTTGCACTAACTAATAATATTCATTAACATAAATAATATTAATACATAAATAATACTAATAATATTCATTAATAATATTCATTAACTTATAATATTCATATAAAATTTCAGCTCAATTGAATAAGGTGTTTAGATGCTATCGCACTTTTAAAAATTTGGTCCCATAGGCCATAATGATAAAGAATTTTTCTTTGTGGCCCTGTAAAAAAACTGTAAGTGCTAGATTCACAAAAATCTATACAGTTCGTGCAACTGTGACCTATAACATGTGTACAATTTTTTTGTTTAGATTCATGGCGTTTAGGCGTTTAGACGCTATCACACTTTTAAAAATTTGGCCCCATTGGCCATAATGATAAAGAATTTTTCTTTATGTCCCTGTAAGAAAACTATAAGTCCTAGATTCTCCAAAATCTATACAGGTTGAGTACTTGTGACCTATAATATGTGTATAAATTTTTTGCTCAATTGAATAAGGCGTTTAGATGCTATCGCACTTTTAATATTTTGGTCCCATAGGCCGTAATGATAAAGAATTTTTCTTTGTGTCCCTGTAAAAAAACTATAAGTGCTAGATTCACCAAAATCTATACAGGTTGAGTACCTGTGACCTATAATATGTGTATAAATTTTTTGCTCAATTGAATAAGGCGTTTAGATGCTATCGCACTTTTAATATTTTGCTCCCATAGGCCGTAATGATAAAGAATTTTTCTTTGTGTCCCTGTAAAAAAACTATAAGTGCTAGATTCACCAAAATCTATAGGGTTCGTACTATGGTGACTTACAACATACGTACCAACTTTTAGCTTATTCGAACGAAGCGTTTAGACGCTAGCGTGTTCACTCACAGACATACACACATACATACACACATACATACACACACACATACATACATCATCGCAAAAATAGTGAAAACGGACTCATTGGACCTCGAAACGTATAGAAACATCAAAATCTCAAATTCGGATTTTTGACATGATTACAATACTTTCCTCACTATAGTGTTCGGAAAGTAAAACAAGAAAGAAAAATCATGCAGTACGCATTGATTAGTAACACTTTCCAACTGTACGCAATTCTATCGAATAACTTTTAATATTCTTTGCCTACTTTATCACACAACAGACAGAACGACTGAAAAACATGCAGATAGACTAATTGATTTTAAAATTACTCTTAGGCATTTTGGAAAGTGTTAAAAAGGCTTAACGCAAAAGAAAACGCAGCCGTTAGATTATAATTACAGCTTTTAATCTCTCTGAATATTTTAGTGTAGCCCTGTAAATCTGAAAGTTAATCATATCATGTTCTATAAGAAACAATATTTTAGAATATTAGTAATGCATGTCAATGTTTCTATGATTTTTATAGTAGAAATATTTTTAAATATAACTTTTAAAAAATTCTGTCCTGAAACGTAATACATTGTTTGTTTTCTTATTGTTGTGTTTGTTGTCCCTGTAAACAAACTAGTTGTTCAGGACCTATTAATGGCATTTTAAATAGGGAACATTCCATAGGGAACTTGAGTGTATAATTTTTTAAAAATTCTCAAAGTATTCACGGATGATAGGAGCCGGAGACAAACAGATAGAATGGTAAACAATCGGATAGACAGATGCACAAATTGAAATCATATTCCCACTAAGATTATAAGAAAGTTTTAAAACGCTCATGTAAACAAAAGTGCAATTCTAGCAAATTTTTATTTATAGCTCTTAATATAACTGATTATTTTTGTGTGGCCCTGTAAATCTAATGCTAACCATACTATATTACAGATAATTCACTCTTTTGTGCATACGAATAATATATTTCAATTGCGGAGAATAAAATTATTAAAATTTGGTTTATAAAAATAACTCTCATGCAACACAATGCTTTGGAATACTTTCAAGTGCCCCTCTACACAAACCAGTAAGAAATGGGCTCTATTTTACATAGGAAACATCCGATAGGGAATTGAATAATATATTAAAATTTCATTGAAGTTTCTATACATTAAAGGTATTAAAATATGGTTTATAGAAACTCCTCTCATAGAACACACTGTTTTTGAATACTTTTGGGTGCCCCTGTACACAAACCAGAAGATGTATTCATTCCATTTTCAATAGGGAACATCCGATAGTCAACTTGAATAAAATATATCGGTTTAAAGAAATTCCGTAAATATTTACGGGAGTTAGAACTCGGAAAGACATACAGGCAGACAGACAGACGGACAGGCAGATACACAAAACTGAAATCATATTCAAACTTAAAAAATATTAGAAAGTGTTAAAAACTCTTAACGTAAACGAAAGTACAATCCTAGCAATTGTTTATTAATAGCTCTTAATGTAACTGGATATTTTTGTGTTACCTTTTAAATCTAATGCTAATCATGCTATATTCTGTGGAAAGCATTCTTTTGTGCATATAAATAACATATTTCAATTTCCAAAAACTTCGTGGAAAGTAAAGTTATTAAAATTTGATTTATAGAAATATCTCTCATAGAACGCAATGCTTTGGAATACTTTTGAGTATCCCTGTATATAAACCGATGGTGGTAATTCCTCCATTATATACAGGAAAGATCCAATAGCGAACTTGAATGACATATTTCAATTTCATTCAGATATGTCTACAGTATAGGTATGAAAATATGGTTTACAGAAATAGCTCTCATAGAACACAATGCTTTGAAATACTTTCGGGTGTCCCTGTACAGACCAGGAGAGGTACAAACTCGTTTTTCAATAGGGAACGTCCGATAGTGAACTGGAATAACATATTTAAATTTCATGAAGATATGTCTGCAGTAAATGTATGAAAATATGGTTTGTAGAAATACCTCTCATAGAACACAATGCTTTGAAATACTTTCGGGTGTCCCTGTACACAAACCAGTAGAGGTATAAACTCCATTTTCAATAGGGACTGTCCGATGGTGAACTTGAATAACATATATCAGTTTCAAGAAATTCCATAAATATTTACGGGAGTTAGAGCGCGGACAGACAGACAGACAGACAGACGGACAGACAGACAGACAGACAGACAAACCGAAGTCATAAACACTTTTCAACCTTGTTGGAAAGTGTTAAAAAGTGGACGATAAGGGTGATTTTTACGCTGCTGTCAGGTAAATACTATTAAATTTGCTCTTTAACTTATTAGTGTATACTTGATTTTTTTTTTTTTTTTTTTTTTTTTTTTTTTCTCTTGAGAACGATGTTAATGCCTGCAATGAATGCATATAAAATTATTATGTGTAGTTTCATCAACGTTCGAATAAACATTCACATGCAGAAAGGAATTTCATACTATATTAAACTCATAAAGGATATGCTTTTATTAATCAACATTAGGTTCCCCAAGGTTTCATGCAATGTATGCAAATTTACAAAATCAAGGTAGATTTTGCGAATTTCATAGTGCTACAGCAGTGCCAAAATTTTCCCTATCGGTGAATTTTGGTACTAATATTTTTCTTTGCGGAAATAAGTCTTTTACAATCTGTATATGAAATTGGGTTCTTTTACTTTCATTAGCTTTGACTGTAGAGGCCGCATCATGGCGACTTTTGAATTTTTATCGCCATTTTAGACAAAAATACATAATTTATGCGATTATTTTTTCTGTTTCTTTCTTTTTTTTTTTTTTTTTCTATTTTTCAATAAATTATAAAATATTGAAAAATAGAAAAGAAAGAAAAGAAAAATTACCAACTCAAACTCAAACTTAATTATCTTGTTTTATTATTTATTTCATTTTGCACGCGCGCTTTTTATTTTCTAATTCAAAATTATTAAAAAAAAAAAAAAAAAAAAAAAATCGATACTTTTCGTTTCGAAACTGATTATTATTAATTTTCTCTTCTTCTCTTTTATTTTCAAAAAAAAAAAAAAGATGAAATTCTGGCAAAATTAGAATTTAGTTTAGTACGGAGGACTATTAGCTTTTTTTTTTTTTTTTTTTTTTTTCAAATTATAACATCGCTTTCAAATAATTCAATTATATTTTCGATAAATGTCGAACCATCGACATTTATCGCTGGCGACAACGTTTCATCCGTAGACTGAGATTAACAGTCTAAAAAAGAAAAAGTGCAATACTTAAATTCTTGAGGAGGGGGGGGGGGGGAGGAGTCCACAAATCCTTGAAATAAGCTAGTTTTTGAAAAGATTTAATCTTATTTATATAATTTGCAAGAGAGGCGACGATTAAGGTCAGTACTCATCTATATAGCTAGCTCCGACCTAATTTTCATACTTTAGTTAATCTATATTAATAAAATCAGACTTTTGTCTGTCAATTGGTCAGAATCGAAAAATTTTGCGATATCTTCACGTTTCACACCCCATGAAAGCCGAAAATGACTTCAGAAAATTTTGCCTGTGTGTGTGTGTGTGTGTGTGTGTGTGTCTGTGTGTCATCGTGTCCGTATGTCGCTTTTTTTGTCCGGGCATCACTTGAGAACGGCAGGATGGAATTCAACGGCGCTTGGCAGGGATTTAGGTCTTCACCCAACTTAAAATTATATCTATCAATTTTTCAGAAATTCCCCCCCCCCCCATTCCCCCCTGGGGGCTAAAAGACTAAAACACGTTTGTCCGGGCATCACTCGAGAACGGCTGGACGGAATTCGACGGCGCTTGGCAGAAATTTAGGTCTTCACCCAACTTAAAATTATATCTATAGAAATTTTCAAAATTCTGATTAGTGTTTAAATTGTGGGTAAAAAACGCCTGCGCATGCGCCATAAATATTTTTTCACTAAAACGCTTTGAATGGAAAAGTAAAATGCAAAAATAAATTTTTGAGATAAAGACTTTTTTTATTCGCGTGATTCGCACTACAAATTATGAAAAGATTGAAATGAAGTTTTTCCATCTGAGTTTCATACTTTAGTTAATTTTAAAACATCTAATTGTCGTATCGAAAAACTGTTTATACCCCAGGATTCAGAAAAATCACCTCTTTCATTTGGTACAGAATTTGTAACGATAGGCCTGATACTTCTAATTTATTTTCCCCTTTTTCCGTTGCCACTTAAATTTCATACTTTAGTTATTTTTTAAAAATCTAATTGTCGCATCGAAAAACTGTTTGCACCCCTGGATTCAGAAAAATCACCCCTTTCATTTGGTATCAAATTTATAAATATAGGTCTGATATTTCTAATTTATTTTCCCCCTTTTCCGTTTTTCCGTTGCCACTTAAATTTCATACTTTAGTTATTTTTTAAAAATCTAATTGTCGCATCAAAAAACTGTTTGCACCCCTGGATTTAGAAAAATCACTCCTTTCATTTGGTATCAAATTTATAAATATAGGTTTGATATTTCTAATTTATTATACCGCTTTTCCGTTTTCAACGCGGATTCGGTAAAAGGTTTTATATTTATAAATATGCATTTATACATTTTTTTATTTTCGAGAAATAAAATGAAATATTTTTAATTTCACGTAAATAATAATAAAAATTGGAGAGAAAAATACCTACAAAAGTTGGTGATTTTTTTTTTTTTTTTTCTTATGAGGAATTTGCACGTAGATAAATATTTTCATGAGATATTTGGCATTAGTTTAATATTTTTATTTAATTAAGCAGTACTTTTCTTTCCTGTAGTAAAACAAAATTTTTTGTTGTTATTATGTACTTTATGAAGGTTTTTTTTTTATGTTCTACCATTAATTGTAAATGATTATAATTTGGATTTTATTAAGATTTTTTATTTTTATTTTGTAAATATCAGAAAAGATTTTTTATTTTATTTTATTATTTTATTTTATTTATTTATTTATTTATTTTCTGTATGGAACAGCTTTAGTATTGGATCCCTTTGGCAAAATTTGAAATTCGGAACCGACGTAGCTCGGACGTTTCTCGCCAAGATCTTTAATTGCACAATTGAGATAGCCAATTCAGCTCATCGTAAAAATGGCTTAAAATATTTAAAGTCACCAAAGGGTTCCCATACTAAAGCTGTGCGTTTTGTAGGTATTTATTTATAATATTTTCTATTAAAGACTTCTGTGGTCACGAAATTTGGTGCGTAAATTGTTTGTTTGCATCTGGCACTTATTGTAACTGGATTTCACGAAATTTGAAATCCCCCCCCCTTCTCGGAGTCGGAGGGCAATAAACGGTATAACTTCAGTATAACCCAACAGCTGAAATTGGCGATTTTTCTTTGGCGCCGTTATGAACGATAACAGTGTCGTTCTGGACTGTTTGCGATATAATATGGCAGCCTAATATGTTGTTTATTTTGGATTTATGATTTTATGTTTTATGATTTAGATTATGATTTTATCATTTATCATATATGATTTTTAGATTTATGATTTAGCCATAATCGCCAACAAAAAAATCGCCAAATATCGTTGTGTGGTTATACTGAAGTTTCTCCCAATAAACATGTGTAAAAACATGTTTTTCCGTTTGAATTCGCTTTGAATTATCTTAGAATAGCGAATTTTGGTGTGCGGATATTGATTAAGTGTACGCATTATGTACATTAATGGGATTTTGCAAAACTTCGAACTCACCCGCTCAGGAAGGGGAAGTAAGAAGTGGGTAAGTTCTGCCGAAGGCAGTGGGGACCCAGACTGGATATTGATTAAGTGTACGCATTATGTACATTAGTGTGATTTTGCAAAACTTCGAACTCACCCGCTGAGGAAGGGGGTGAGGAAGTTAGGTTGGGGAAGTAAGGAGTGGGTAAGTTGTGCCGAAGACAGTGGAGAACCAGACTCTTCACTTTGCGAGCGAGAAAACCTCTACCAATCACAGCGAGAACTTAGGTTATTAATAAAGATATGGGATTTTGACAACTCATTTAAGTTTAATGTCCAGCGAAGCGGGCAAAGCCTGCTAGTTTAAAAAATATAATTGTCCAATTCTAAGTCCGATGGATTTAGAAAAATCGTAGTTAGAAAAATCGTTGCTGCCTTGTTTGTGACGAAGTTTTGATTAGATTTTTTAAAAATAATTTAAATATGAAAATAATAACCTGGTAATAATTTCAAAATTGGACATTTAAATTTATAATTGTTGCCCCCCCCCCCCTTTCACTCAAAAAAAAAAAAAAATTAAATTTGCTCATGCTAATGAAATGAAAATGAAGTAAAAAAACAACCATACCTTTTTAGTTCCCCATCATACGATAGGTATGGGGAACTTAGGTAATCGTGAAAATTTTCGACCTCGTTTTTTTAACTTTTTTATACATTTTCAGGTGTGAGGAATCCAAAAATAACAAACTGTTAGTGTGTCAGTCCGTTAGTGTGTTAGTCCGTTAGTCTGTTTACACGATATCTCACGAACAAATGATCGCAGAGAGGGCAGATCAGTTTTAAAATATTACTTTCGATACTGGCAAGAACCCTATTCATTTGCAACATTCGAATTAAAACACTTCGTAAGTTATTAGAAATTTAGGATTTTCTTAACATGGGAGAATAGGACAAAAATTCACTTAAACGTGCATTAAATGGAAACTTTTTACTGTAAAAATGTCAGACCAGTTTTCAAATATCAGTTTTCATGCCGGAATGAACATCAGTAACTATAAATAAGCTACTTTGAAAATTTCGCAAGTTATTGGAAATTTACGAATTTCTTAACATGGCAGTATAGGGCAAAATTTCACATTAACGTGAATTTTGAGGGATATTTTCATCGTAAAGATTGACATCTTTACGATGTCAATCATTCAACCACTTTCGAAATATTATTTAGGATACTGGCATAAATATCATAGACTATGATTTTTCCAATTAAAAAAATTCGTAAGTTATTTGGAATTTACGATTTACATAACATGTCAGAATAAGGCAAATTGAGCATAAACTTCCATTTTGAGGATCATAAAACATTAGACAACTTCGAAATTACATTTATGATATTTGTTTGAACATGATTGAATACAAATATTCTAATAGGAAAATTTCGTAAATTATTCGTAATTTACGATTTTATCAACATAGCGAAATTGTAAATTTTTCATATAAATATGAATTTTGAGGATTATTGCATTGGAAATAGTAGCATGAAAACTAAACAACGAAATTGACCCTGATAAAGTAAATTAATAGATTAGAATAAGATAAATATATCGAAGTGAACGGTGGATAGCCTATTAGGCGGGGATTTCATTCTGTCACTGTACCAAGCGTTGGCCAAATTCATTTCTTTTAACATGATTAGAATGTCTCAAACTAGAAACTTATGAGAACCTATATATGATGGGGAACTGAGCAGAGTCCACCTATGCCAACTTGTTTTAATATACTTCAATTTTAGATTTTTTTTCTTTTTTGTTTTGTTTAAATATAGTACGTTTTTGGCTTGGACGAATCGCGCTTGGCATGAAAGTTAATTCATGGATAATCCTGGGGAATATTTTGAAATTATGATGCTGAAATAGATCGGACATTTTTCGCCAAGGACTCTACTTTTGTGAAAGCCACTTTAAGCCAAATAGCGCATCAAAAATATAAATAAATTATAAAATCTTGAAAAACAGAAAAGAAGGAAAAGGAAAGGAAATAGAAACAGAAAAAATAATCGCATAAATTATGTCATTTTGTCTAAAATGGTGATAAAAATTTAAAAGCCGACAAGGGTTCATTTGTAGCTATATTTAGGCTTTACTATGATCAGATTTACACAGTTAAATATTTATTTTTCTTTATACCAACTACCCCTGTGGCAGAAATTTATTATGCTTTCTGCGACAAGCTTCATCAACACCAAAATCTTTCTGCAGGAATAGTTTGTGAAGTTAACATTTACGAATTCAAAATACATTATTTTTAAATAGTAAATAATATTCAGTATAACCAATGTATTTATATTTTAACTAGGCACAAATGCATATATCTGCACTATTGCAAGAAAACACTCTTTTTTTTTTTTTTTTTTTTTTTTTTTTTTAAGAAAGATGAAAATAAATCTATTGATTTTAATTGCTTCAGATTTTTTGTTCACATTAATATACAATAATGTTTATAAAATATTCAATGAATTCAAACCGTAAAATGCAGTAACAGATAAAAAATAATCCACAATTTTTTTAAGGCATTAAAATTATGAAATGTCTAAATTAAACAAATGTTACAAATACTTTTAAAATTTCGTTACTTTTTTTATATTAAATATATATATTTAAATACGCCAATGCACTTATCTCATAAGGTGTAAACCAAACAACATAAAATGTAATGCAGAACTCAAAATTAAAAGTAAAAATTAATATAGAATACTGAATATCATAATGAAATATAAATAATTTACAACATTTATAGTTTTTGAGATTATTAGAAAGATGCAAGGTAACATTATAATACACAAGATTCATTTTTTATATTATCCTATACAAAAAGCATAAAGACGTGTATTTGAAATCTACAAAATATGATTTGACATTAACAAATTGAGGATGTATATTTATACCATCATTTAAATACATAAAATAAAACAAAATACAAGATCTAAGTAACACAATTACAGGCAAAGCATAGTCAAAATATTTTCATAAAAATTGAGGCAAGTGAAATATTTAATTTTTAAGGAAATGTTGAAATGGGAAATGTAACAAATTTCATGGATAAAATCTATAATAGAAAATAATGATTACACATGAATGAAATAAATAGAAATCAATTAAAAATAATATTTGATATTGATATCTATACGAATAAGTAAATAAAAATAAATAAATAAAAGCATTTGCTGTTTAATTAGTATTTATTCAAAACAACTACTATTGGATAAAATTCCTTTTGAAAAAAAAAAAAAAAAAAAGATATTCAACAAAACCTTTGGTTTGATTTTTATTCAAAATAACTATTTAATTTGCAATATTTTAATTAAAAATTAAACATTTTTTTAAAAATTCAAATGTTTAAAAAATGAAATGAACAAGCTGTAGAAACTAATGATAAGAGTATTTTTGTAAAATAAAATAATATTTTTTTTAATGATTTCATATGCTTAAACAGCAAAATTTAAAGCTAAGAATTTTAATCACAATTAAAATAATTAATGATTAGTAAAGAAATAAATTAGAAGAGTTACCAGTTTTATAGCTTAAGATACCCATTAATATTTGCTAAAATCTTTTACTACATATAAAATGCTAAAAATCAAAGTATTTTTAAGATTAATTTCTTAATTTTCTATTTTTTGAAGCAAGGTAAGCATTCTGCTTCACTTTTTATTTTGCGTTACAAATTTCCCCATAGTCTTACTTCTGTATATGTTTGTGAAATGTATTGCATAGTTTAAACCAAACATTAAAATTAATGCAACTTTTAAAAAATTACGTGTATTTACTACTACGCACGTATGCTCGATTCGCATTCATTAAAGAAAAAAATCACTAGATAAAACTAATTTGTCGTGCGTAAATCAGAAAATGTATGAAAATCGATACAGCAGCAATCACGTACTTATTACAAAAAAAAAAAAAAAAAAAAAAAAATCACTGGATGCATGAATATTTTGTTATGCATGAATCTGAAAATGCATGAAATATGAAATTCGGAAAATGGTCGCAAAGCCACATTTTTTCGATAAAACATCTTTTTGCAATACAATAAATATACACGACACGAGCGGCAGGCGCGGCGCGAAAACAAAGTTTCGAGACACGAAAATGAAGTTCCAATGTGAAGAAGAGGTTACCAGTGAAAAGTGTCGATACACCGAATCATATCATCGCATCACGAATCACTAATGCATGCCTTATCAAAGCTAGCCCAAGTGAGTTACATCCGCTTTATCTCCTCTACTTATTCAGGATTGTGGCAGAAAAGGAAAGTTGTTTTGCAGAACAGTTTATAAACCATTCTTTGAGTTTCTTTCTTTCTCTCTCTCTCTCTCTCTCTCTCTCTCTTTTTTTTTTTTTTAACACAATGTCAAAATTTATTTGACTTAAGTAAAATCTTTCTGCAAGAGCATTTCTGTTTCTGCATTGTCGCCGTGTCGCCGTGTTTCTGCCACGGGGCCAACTACTACTAAGTAACTCAACTACTATTATAACCACAAAAAATTGTCTCATGCGATAGATGTAGCCGATCATAGCATATTGTAATATTATGTTTGGCGTGAAATTGTTGACAGTTTATAGTTGATTGAATAAATCAAATAAATATAGAAAATAACATAAAAGACGTATAGTGTTGTTCATATGTAACTGGGATTCAAATATAAAATTGCTATTTCAATTTTTTCGATACTGTCCGTTTCGAAAATGTCGTTTGATAAGTACACAAATAGAAACCCACTGGTAAGATATTCCACTGGTAACCAGTGGAAACCCCCTTCGTCACAGGTAATAGGGACAGACACCCGAGAGTCTGCGAATGAGTGGGTCACTGCCGAAGACAGCGGAGACAAGAAACGGGCTCTTGAGCAATTTCATGATTTTTTTTTAAAATTATTTTTGTTTATAAAGCGTTGTTTATAAGAGTTTCCTTTGAATAGAGTGACCAGCGAAGCAGGCAAAGCCTTCGTTGATTCACTACTTTAATTGATTTCCCATTCCGTCATTTTTCATGGGGTTCTATACTAGTATTTTATAGTTGTGCAAGAACGCAGGTTTGCACGGTAGAAATCGGAGGTGGTGTGTTTCTCAGAAAAACATGAATAAAGCAGAAGAAAATGAAATGGTCAAAATAGACATGAAGACATAAAGAAAGTGTGAAAAGAGGGATCTTCTCGAATTCATTGCTTTATAAAATGAAAATGAAAATTGAGTCATAGAAGGTAGAATAAAGAAAAAAATCTGGAGTGACTCCATTCGACTTTCTGAACATTGAGTAATTAACGCTTTTGTAGATAAAGTAAAGTAAGAGGAGTTGTTAAATAAACAAAAAAGAGAAACTTAAAATAGGGTGTTTGAGTATTTTTCTTTATATAGTATACGATGTTTAATTGAATGCTATTTTACCGAACACGTAGATCGTAATGATAAAGAATAATTCATTGTGTCCCTGTTAAAACCCACCAATGCTAAATTCACCAAAATGCTTATAGTTATTGCAACAGTGGCTTATAATATTTATATAAATTTTCAGCTCCATCTATTCGATGAAGGCATTTAGACGCTATCGCACTTTAAAGTTTGAGCCCATATGCCACAATTATAAAGAAATTTGCATTTTGTCCCTGTAAAAAGAACCATGAGTGCTAGATTCTCTAATGTTCATAAAGTCCGTGTGACGGTGACGCATAACATGTATATAAATTGTTATGCGTTAGTTCAGTTAATTTGAATAAAGAGTTTAGTCGCTGTCGCACTTTAAATAATTTAAGCCTATAGGTCATATGATGAACAATTTTTAATTGTGTCCCTGTAAAACTAGTTAAGTGCTAGAGTGACCAAAATCCATACAGTTTGTGCGATGGTGACCTATAACTAGTATATAAATTTTCCACTCAAACGGATACGGCATTTAGATGCTATCGCACTTTAAATAATTTCACCCCATAGGCCATAATGATACAGAATTATTTGTTGTGTCCCTGTAAAAAAACAAGAAATACTAGATTCACCAAAACCTATATAGATCGTGAAACTGTGACCTATAAAGTAACCTCCGATATTCCCATATAGGCCAAATTCTAAAAACGATAAAGAATTTTTCTTTGTGTCCCTGTAAAGAAACTATAAGTGCTAGATTCACCAAACTCTCAACTATTACCTATAATATGTGTATAAATTATTTTCTCAGTTTAATAAGGCGTTTTGACGCTATCGCACTTTTTAAAATTTGGCCCCATAGGCCATAATGATAAAGAATTTTTCTTCGTGTCCCTGTAAAAAAACTATAAGTGCCAGATTCACCAAAATTAATAGGGTTCGTGCTACGGTGACTTGCAACACTTACGGTGACTTGCTGCGTCTAAACGCAGCTCATTCGAACAAAGCGTTTAGACGCTAGCGTGTTCACACACACATACATACATCATCGTAAAAATAATGAAAACAGACTCAGGGGACCTCAAGACGTATAGAAACATCAAAATCTCAAATTTGGATTTTTGACATGATTACAATACTTTCCTCACTATAGTGTTCGGAAAGTAAAAATATAAATGTGATAACAAATAACTCCTGTATTGTGAAAAAAATGAAAGAGATAATTAATAATAGTTGATAATAATTAATAATAATTGAAATAGTTTCACCCAAAACAAAAATAAAATAAATACCGAACGTTGTCAGTCAGCCCCTATTTTGGAGTTAAGTTTCGCCTTTTCAGTGATATAGGCACCCGTTTCAGCTAAAATGGAACCACTTCCGTGATGAAACATGGGATTTCGTTTTTAACAAAGTCGGCCATGCAGTCAAAATATCGACTACTCTTTATTCTTAACCAATGAAACAAAATAATGCAAGTACTAAAGTTTAATTATTTCAGTCTGAAACATTTAATTAAAATTATTGTTTGTTTAAAATTTATTTAGGATAAAATATTTTTAAGAAAAGTACTCACACATTTTCTGACGAGAAATCCCGATATTTCACATTGTTTTACTTCTGATGCTCCAAAATAAAACACAGGTCGCAGTTTAAAGCCCTGAATGTCGAGCGGCCAAACAAATTCCTGCCTTTTTATAATATAAGAAACTTTTGTAATTCTGAGTGATTAAAAAAATCGATGAAACTGATCCAAAATGATAGAACACTTGAAAATTTAAAATATTCCAAAAGCTAAGTTTCCATAAAATTTCACGAACCGGAAATTTTAACACTCAAACCAATGAGAAGAAAGTGTGTCGCTTTCGGAGAAACTTTCACTTTCGCTGTTGAAAAGCTGTCGGACATGTTCCCTAATAGCATACGAAATAAATTAAAATTGAGAAGTAACAAAATTGAATGAAAACTTCTATCGCAGACATCGCGCAATTTAGGTTACGTTGGCGGACATTTTTTTAAATAACATATATAAGAAAATCTGTAGAAATATATGTATGAAAGCACAGCAAAAACTACTGGAGTCGTGGAGCCACTGACTCGAAACTGGATCCGATCAGAAAACGTATAGTGAAAGTGGGTGCTGAGATTTAAAAATCTGTCCCTCTCCCCCTCCAATAATTGCAGATCTTCAAAAGTTTGCAGCGGGGGCTAAACCAAAAAAAAATAGTTTCTCTCATTTCTAAATTTCGAATTTTAAGGTGCAAGAAGTGAAACAAATCGATTTTCATTTTATTGGATTCAATTACTTTTCATTCTTGTAGCCACATCATTAAAACAGAATCGTTTTTGTAATATGGAAATATCGCTTCAATTTTTTTTTTTTTTTTTTTTCGATACCAGCGTGTTTCCATTGAAAAATAAATAAATAAATGAACTAAATAATCTGAATTTCCTGGTATGATTTTCTAAAATCATACCAGGTTCATACCATGATCGTTGGATTTTTAAAATTAAATAAAACGTGATATTTCAATTCAATAGTTTCCATTTGAAATTATTGTTTATGTGGAGAGAGAGAAAATTCATTTGAAAAGGATATATATATATATATAATCATTTAATTTATTGTAATCGCTCGAAATCAAATGTTAATATAGTAAAAAGGAATAAAATGAATAAATTTTAAATTTAATAACAACGATTTGTATATTTATTGTAACAGAGCTAGGACCTAGAAACACTCTATTATCTGCACCAGTATTCCGCGCGTTAAGCGGAAGGCCCGGGGTTCGATTCCCGGCTCTGGTATTTTTCACATAGTTGGTAAAAATCAGCCTACTACTCCATTCTATCAGAAATGAATTTCCAGGTTGATGAATTAAATTTCTGAATTGAAACTCTATTATCTGGTTTACAGAAGTGGGGAATCGATTGCAATTATTTTTTAAGTTCTAATAAAAGAAATTTAAAATTCTCAAACTTTAAAATGCATTTAGGAGTTAAAAAACCCGTGTCATCTTGTTTCTCTCTTCTCTTACGTCTGTTCATATTTTTCGCATATTAAATTTGATGCATTTACACATTATAGAAGCTGAGAGCATACCCATAAACGTGAAATGCAACATAGCATAACACAAAACCTCTCTGCCAATGGGGTGATATATTGCACATATTGGAATCAATTGGTAATATAGAAAGTAAAATTGAACTTAATAAATTTTAAATAAAAACTTATCTAAAAAAGTGTAACAATTTTAAAATAGAGCTAGGAACTACAAGAACCGCGTGTCTATACTTTTGAGAGAAAGAAATCGATGGTGCATAATTTCGAGGCTGGAAAATTAATACAGATATTAAACAATTTAATTTGAGCTATGATTTTGAATACCTTGTTGCTGGGTTTTTCGGGGCGAGGAATCCACTACATATACTTTCGAAGCTGTAAAAATTAATAGGAGTACAGGGGTTGAAGGTAAATAGTTAAAATTTTGAAATGGAGCTAGGATCGTGTTACTTATTTTTTGGGTTGAAGAATCTTTTGCTCATACATTCGAAGCGTAAAAAAAGGGGGTAAGTATTTAAAAACTTTTAAATGGAGCTAGGGGCTAGAAAAACCGTGATTCTAGGTTTTAGGAACTGATGACAGTTTCTTTCGACGCTGTTACAAATTAAACGGGGAAGTAGAGGAAGCATGCAGAGCTCTAGGGTAGTTGAACTGTCGCAAGTGGTGGGTACCCGGACATGACATAGTGCGGGTGGGGAAAATATTGTCCCAGGCACCCAATGAAGACTTGTGTGTGCGTGTTTGTTTTTCCTTTTCCTTTTCGCGCGCAACGTATAGGGCAAGGCACTGCCACAGACATGGTGCGTGCGGGGAAGACGTTGTCGAAGGCACAGGATATCAAACCGAAGTTTTGACTCATGTCCATGAAAGCATTTTTTAGATTTTATACAGAGCGCTCATTTAAAATAGAGCACCGCCGTAATCTTATGTAAATCGTGTTCTGCTGGTCACCGTTTTCACTTTCCTAATGCTAACATTATTTCTTCATTGCCCTGAAAACATTTTTAAAAACTCGAAAACTTTTGTTAAGGATCTATTCCAGGCAACGAAGGCCAAAATTTCACGGAAAGAAAAAACGAATAGTGTAGTTTTGAAATTTGGCACAGTCATAGCCGAGAGTGAATAACATACTAAAAGTCCCCGCCCATGGGGGTAAGGGAGGGGTATTTTTCAGTTTTTATTAAATATCTTGAAAACCATAGGAATTAGAGAAAAAATCTCAGTTACAAAATCAATCCACGTGAAATGTCCTATAAGAATGGTCAATCTGTTTGCTTTGAATGATCAATAGTTTAGAAAACATAGGGGGGATGAACTGTCACTTTTTTTTAAATACTTTTTTTCAGAAACAAAATCAACTAAAGATTGTAATTAAAACGGTTCAGGTGAAATATTTTGAACTTATATACTTAAGGGTTATATAGCAAGACTTTTTAATGTTTTTAATAACTTTGAGGCAAGTAGGCACAAATGTCGTTTTGAGTACCTATTCTGATAACGAAGACCAAAAATTGACAAACAGGAAAAAACATCGTGTACTTTTGAAAATGGACACTGTCATAGTCGAGAGTGTCCTGAACAACATACTAAAAGTCCTTACCCGTGGGCGGTGAGCGGGAGGCAAGGGGGGCATTTCAAGGAGGGCACTTCTCAGTTTTTATTAAATATCTTGAAAACTATAGGATTTAAAAAAAAAAAAAAAACTCAATTACAAAATATTCTATAAAAATGTCCATTACATTTTCTCTTATAGGATAAATAGTTTAAAAAGTATAGGGGAATGAAATATCACATTTTCTTATAAAATGCATTTTTGCAATCAACTAAAATGTGTCATGAAAAGGGTTCAGGTGAAATATTTTCTATTTATGTAAAAATTATGTACGAAGGGACTACATAATGGTAATATAGGAAAACTTTTATGTTTTTTATAACTTTGAGGAGTAGGGAAAAATAGCATTTTGATAACAAAGACTAAAACTAAAATTTGACAAACAGAAAAAAAAATTGTGTAGTTTTGAAAATGGGCATCACATTCACAGCAGAGAGTGTTCTGAAAAACACAGTAAAAGTTCCCATACATAGTGGGATGAGGGGGGAAGGGTCGAACGGTAGGCAAGGGAATTTAGCGGAATTTGGACGGGGATCTGGCTTTTAATGTTCATCTGTTTATAGCACCTGCAAAGGCAATAATGTCTAAATACTGTCTTTTTGTAATAAATTGATGATGCTCTACAACTTCGTAATTAAATTTTCTCTCATCTTGAACCGTTTTTGAGATAGGAGCGCTAATTCCGCTGTTTTTCACCAGATGATGTTTTATTTTCTTTAGATTGTAAAGATATTACAATGGGAACTACTTCGGACCAAGATCTTTACAACAAAACAAAAAATATCAAGTAACCGTATTTTGAACTATATAGCGTATGTCTCACCAGCTACGCTACAACGTCTGCAATGTAGCTCAAGTATGCATAGTGTAAGAAATTGCGATCAAACAAATGCACGTTTTCAGCATTGTGTTTTTAGCATCAATGTCTAAACTATCTTTTCGTACTAAATCGATGATGCTCTGCAATTTTACAATTCGCTTTTTTCCCCTGTCTTGAACCTTTTCCCAGATAGGAACGCTAACATGAATGTCTAAACTATCTTTTTGTACTAAATCGATGATAGTCTTTAACTTTGTAATTCACTTTTTTCTCTGGAACTGTTTGCAAGATAGGAACACTAACTCCGCTATTTTCCACCAGGTGGCGCTACAAGCGGTTTAACCTTGTACTGCATGGCCACTTTGCTATACTTACATACCATTTTTATCAATATAGCTGCAGCCGTTTAGCAGTTAAAAGAGTTGGGACTGATTTTTTTGGGCACACTGTATTTTCTTTAGATCGTAACGATATTACAATGGGACCTATCTCAAACCAAGACCTTTTCAGCAACACAAAAAGTATCAAAATCGGAGCATCCGTTCAGAAGTTATGAGCTAACAAACATTAAAAAAACATACGGTTTGAATTGAGAACCTTTCTTCTTTTTTGAAGTCGGTTAAAAAAGAAATGTTAAAACAGGATATGCATGCTGCTTAAAGTAGATTCCATACGGAAAATTTGTTAAGTAATACAAAAGTCTGAATTTCTAAGTGTCTGAAATTTGTAATGTTTGAATTTTTAAGTGCCTAAATTGTAAAATGTCTGAATTTTTTTGTGTCTAAACAGTAATATGTCTTAATTTCAGACATATAAATCTTATTCAGACACTTATTTATATCTCTTTAATCTTATCAGACACTCATTTATAAAAAAGACACTTACGTGTCTTAATTTAAGTGAGCACATGCGTCTGAAATTTTGCATACGTAAGTGTTTCAGGCATTTATGTGTCTGAGTTGGCATTTCAGACACATTTCTGTCTGAATTTAAGACGCTTCTATTTACAGTGTAGCTTTTTCGACATATCTATGATGGTAGGTCATATATGATGGCCAAAACCTTCGTATTTTTTATCATTATGAACCTAATTTTCCTAAATATCTCCAAAACGGAAAACCATATAAAGTCCAAAAAAGGAGGTGCACAACTAGATGTTATAACAAACCTATATACCAATTTACAATGCTCTACGTCCAACGTTTTTGAGTTATGCTTTATTACAACGTTATTACAGGCTCTATCTACGGGATGAATAATTACAAGATTAAAAAAAAAAAATTATATACCATGTTTTAAACTTTCTGTTGAATCATATAAACGCTACCGAAGGCAGCGGGGATCCGAAATAATTGGCTAAAAGTCTTTAAAAAATGCATTGTCACCGTGTCTTGAGCTATTCTGAATGTTTCAAATGTCTAGCTAGTCGGGAAATTACATGATTGTTGAAACATATAAACACTACCGAAGGCAGCGGGGACCCGGAACAATTGGCTAAAAATATTTAAAAAATGCACTGTCATCGCGTTATGAGCTTTTCTAAAAGTTTCAACTTTCTAGATAGTCGGGAAGTTATATGATTGTTGAATCATATAAATGCTGCCGAAGGCAGCGGGAACCTGGAACAATTGGTTAAAAGTATTAAAATAATGCCTCGTTATCGTGTTTTGAGCTATTATAAAAGTTTCAAATAGTTAGCTAGTCGGGAAGTTAGTTTAATTAATTTTCTGTTGTATCATATAAACGCTGCCGAAGGCAGCAGGGATGGGACCTGAGAGAAATGGCTAAAAATATTTTAAAAACGCATTATCACCGTATTCTGAGCATTTCTGAAAATTTCAAATGTCTAGCTAATCAGGAAGTTAGTTAAAAATCGGTTGCAAGATCTGTGTGCAGGTAACGCTGCCGAATTCAGCAGGGACCGAAACAGTCGGCTAAAAATATTTTTAAAATGCATTATCACCGTGTTCTGAGCTTTTCTGAAAGTTTCAAATGTCTAGCTAGTCTGGAACTTAGTTAAAAATCGGTTGCAAGATCTGTGTGCAGGTAACGCTGCCGAATTCAGCAGGGACCCGAAACAGTCGGCTAAAAATACTTTTAAAATGCATTATCACCGTGTTCTGAGCTTTTCTGAAAGTTTCAAATGTCTAGCTAGTCGGGAAGTTAGTTAAAAATCGGTTGCAAAACTTGTACAGGTAACGCTGCCGAAGGCAGCAGTGACCCGAAATAGTTGTCTAAAAGTATTACAAAAATGCATTTTCACCGTGTTCTGAACTATTTTAAATGTTTCAAATGTCTAGCTAGTCGGGAAATTAGTTAAGTAAATTTTCTGTTGAATCATATAAACGCTGCCGAAGGCAGCAGGTATCCGAAACAGTTGGCTAAAAATATTTTTAAAATGCATTGTCAACGTTTTCTGAGCTATCCTGACAGTTTCAAATGTCTAGCTAGTCGGGAAGTTAGTTAAAAACCGATTGCAAGATTTGTACATACCGTTTTAGAGTTATTACCGTTTTTTCATACATTACGGCTAAAACCTTTGTATTTTGGCTCATTACGAACCTAATTTTTCTAATTATCTCCAAAACGGAAAATTATATAAATTCCAAAAAGGGAGGTGCACAACTAGATGTTATAACTAGATTTGCAATGTTCTATGTCCAACCGTTTTTGAGTTATGCGCGACACACACGCATACCGACGTCACTAAAAATCGTGTAAAGTCACTCGATGTGCTATGAAAGCATGCTTTTTAAACTATATTTTAAACTATATTTATTATTTTATTATTTATCACATAAATAGCTACAGTATGTAAGTTTTTGGTTAAAATATTTACACACAATCGAAAATATCCCCATTCGACTTGCAGGCCTCTTAAATCTATCTGTACCAATTTTGAACGGCCTAACTGTATTTCTATTTGTTTTTGCCCCATAGCCCCCCCCTTACCCCCTCACCCCCTACCCGCCCCTCCTAATAATTTTACAAATTCAAAAATATCCGCAATCGATTTGTAAGTATCGAAAACCTCTATGTACCAATTTTGAACGATCTGACACTATTTTTATTTTTTTGCACCCCCCTCCCTTCTTGCCCCTCCTAATAACTTTACACAATCGAAAATATCCCCATTCGACTTGCAGAACTTTAAAACCTATCTGTACCAATTTTCAACGGCCTAACTGTATTTCTATTTGTTTTTGCTTCATAGCCCCCCCCCCCTTGCTGCCCCACCTGGGGGCTGAATTTCTAAAATTCCAGAAATTGGTTTTTAGATAGTTGCCTTAGCTATATTTTAGAGCAAAAATTTCACGTATATCTATTTTTTTTTTTTGTTTGGGATATATAGGATTATGCGAAATCACGTTTTACGCATGTGAAATCACGTTTTACCCCCCCTCCCCCCGCCCCCCTTGGGGACCGAATTTCAAAAATTCCAGAAACCGAATTTGAGACATTTGTTTTAGTTATATTTCAAAGCAAAAATTTTACGGATATCTGTTTTTTCGTTTGAGATATGAAGGATTTTGTGCAATCACGTTTTGCTCCCAGAGAAGTTACAAACAAACATACATACATACATACATACATACATACATGGTGAAGCTAATATAAGCGTGTTAAAAACATGGAATACTTACATAAAACCTCTTTCATGCACTGTTTTTGCAAACATTCCATCTGATCTGTTTTAATTGTGGTCTTTAATGATTTTATTATTGCATACAAGGGGTTTTTTACTTTCTTCTATATGTAATATAGAGAAAGTATTGGATTCGTGAAATTTTTTGACCTCCGTTTTTTGATGGATTTACACGCTTTGGGATGTCCAGAACATTGTCCATTGATAGTTTTTAGAAAATGCCTGTCTGTCTGTATCACTTTTTTGTGGACGCTGTATCTCACGAACCAACGAATAAAATTTAACCAAACTTGGTATTTAGTTGCACCCTGACATAAACTGGTACTAATTAGATTTGGGGATCAATCGCTCAACAGGTGGCGCTGTGATCGCATTTTATGTAAACTTTTAACATGGCAGTATAGGACAAAATTTCATATAAATGTGCATAATGAGAGTTATTTTAAACTTGTGATTGTAAAATTAATACTAATTATTGATAACAGTAGTAGTTAACTAGGAAAAAAATTCTGTGCATGTGGGGGCACCGCTTCCCCCAGGGAGAGGGGGGGATTTACCCCCCTCCCCTGGGGGGCAGTACCCCCCAGGGGAGGGGGGGCGTGTAAATTTTCAAGATGGGTATCTTTTGAAAGATCTCGTCAATACCTATAAAACGAATGGTTGAACTATAAATCTGTGATAATTTGAAACAAAGTCTCGATTTTTTTTTTTCTTTTTTTAAATATTGTTTGTTACTGAGTGAATATGTATAGGAAAATATAGAAGAAAGTCTTGTGGTGGCCACAACATACTAGTTAAATACAATTTTTCATTTCCCTGTATTTTTACTTTCTTCTATATGTATATATAGAGAAAGTATTGGATTCGTGAAAATTTTCGAACTCCAGTTTTCGATGGATTTACACGCTTTGGAATATCCCGAACAATATTTGACTGTTTTTAGAAAATGTCTGTCTGTGTGTCTGTCTGTCTGTGTTTATCACAAATTTTGTGGACACTGTATCTCACGAACCAATGAACGAAATTTAACCAAACTTGGTATGTTGTTGGATCCTGACATAAACTGGTGCTGATTAGATTTATGGCTCATCAGGGGGCGCTGTGATCGCATTTTTTCTAAATTTTTAATATGGCAGTATAGGGCAAAATTTCGTAAAAATGTACATAGTATTTTAATCGTGTGATTGTAAAATTAATATGAATTATTGATAATAGTAGTAGTTAACTAGGAAAAAAAATATGTGCATGCGGGGCATCGTCCCCCCCCCCCCTCCTGGGGAGGAAGTATCCCCCGGGGGGGAGTGAATTAATTTTTAATATGAGTGTCTTTCGAAAGATCTCGTCAATACCTTTAAAACGAATGGTTGAACTACAGATCTGGGAAAATTTAAAATAAAGTTATCGATTTTTACTTTCCGAACACTATAGTGAGGAAAGTATTGTAATCATGTCAAAAATCGGAATTTGAGATTTTGATGTTTCTATACGTTTCGAGGTCCCCTGAGTCCGTTTCCACTATTTTTACGATGATGCATGTATGTGTGTGTGTATGTATGTGTGTATGTATGTGAGTGAACACGCTAGCACCTAAACGCATTGCTCGAATAAGCTGAAAGTTGGTACGTATATTGTAAGTCACCATTGTACGAACCCTATAGATTTTGGTGAATTTGTATTTTTTTACAGGGACACAAAGAAAAATTCTTTATCATTATGGCCTATGGGGCCAAATTTTTAAAAGTGCGATATCGTCTAAATGAATCGTATTAATCTGAGCAAAAAATTTGTACACATGTTATAGGTCACAGTTGCAGGAACTGTGTAGATTTTGGTGAATTTTGGATCCTTTTACAGGGACACAAAGAAAAATTCTTTATCATTATGGCCTATAGGACCCAATTTTTAAAAGTGCCATAGCATCTAAACGCCTTATTCAATTGAGCTGAAAATCTATATGAATATTATAAATCACTGTTGCACTAACTATAAGCATTTTGGTGAATCTAGCATTTATATGTTTTTACAGGGACACAACGAAAAATGTCTATCATTATGATCTATGGGCTCAAAGTTCAGTAGCGTTAAATAAAACATCGCGTAATATAGGGAGAAAAATACTCAAACGCTCTCAACGAACGAACGAAAAATGGTTTTGTCTCTTTTGTTTGTTTAACAACTCCTCTTTCTTTACTTTATCTACAAAACTGTTAATTTCTCAATGTTCGGAAAGTCGAGTGGAGTCACTTCAGATTTTTACTTCCATTACCCTACTACCGTAGGTAATGGAAGTATTGTATTCGGTCTGAAAATTCGATATCGGGTTTTCACCTGATTTACACGTTTTAAGGTCCCCTGAGTCCAAAAAAGTGGTTTTTGGCAATTGGTCAGTGTGTATGTATGTGTGTGTGTGTGTGTATGTATGTATGTGGAGAATCTTCTAGCTATTATAGCTCAGAAACTAATAAAGATAGATCTACGAAACTATAGAATTGAAATACGTCTGGTGTACAGATGAAATTTCCAAATTTTGGTGAAAATTGAAAAACCGGAAGTGGGACATCGGAAACCGGAAGTGGGACCGTAAGTCCGTATCTCAAAAACGGCTCTAACGATTTTCTTCAAACTTGCTATATAAACACTCTATTAGATATCCTTTCGAATGATATAGTTGGTTAGTTCAGGAAAATTGATAGGCGGCCTGTATAAATAGCTCAATTTCAGGCCTCGCAAAGGCGTTCCTTCAAAAACGGTTGTACGGATTTTTTTCAAACTCGCCATTTTAACTCACTTTTAAATATGCTTTTGTATGTAATTATTGTTTTCCTGTCAATAATTGAGTTTAACCGGAAGTGGGACGTCGGAAACCGGAAGTGGGACCGTAAGTCCGTATCTCAAAAACGGCTCTAACGATTTTCTTCAAACTTGCTATATAAACACTCTATTAGATGTCCTTTCGAATGATATAGTTGGTTAGTTCAGGAAAATTGATAGGCGGCCTGTATAAATAGCTCAAGTTCAGGCCTCGCAATGGCGTTTCTTTAAAAACGGTTGCACGGATTTTTTTCAAACTCGCCATTTTAACTCAGTTTTAAATATGCTTTTGTATGTAATTATTTTTTTCCGGTCAATAATTGATTTTTTGTAAAAGTTGGTATCTCAAAAACGGCTCTAACGATTTTCTCTTTAGGTCACTTTTATGTTTTCTGATTACATTATCTCTCAAAAATGCATGTAATACATGTAATAACGGGTAATGGAAGTCGTGTGGTTGTTTCACACCAGATTTTTACTTCCATTACCCTACTACCGTAGGTAATGGATTGTATTCGGTCTGAAAATTCGATATCGGGTTTTCACCTGATTTACACGTTTTAAGGTCCCCTGAGTCCAAAAAAGTGGTTTTTGGCGATTGGTCAGTGTGTATGTATGTGTGTATGTGTGTGTGTATGTATGTGGAGAATCTTCTGGCTATTATAGCTCGGAAACTAATAAAGATAGAGCTACGAAACTTTAGAATTCAAATACGTCTGGCGTACAGATGAAATTTCCAAATTTTGGTGAAAATTGAAAAACCGGAAGTGGGACATCGGAAACCGGAAGTTGGACCGTAAGTCCGTATCTCAAAAACGGCTCTAACGATTTTCTTCAAACTTGCTATATAAACACTCTATTAGATGTCCTTTCGAATGATATAGTTGGTTAGTTCAGGAAAATTGATAGGCGGCCTGTATAAATAGCTCAATTTCAGGCCTCGCAAAGGCGTTCCTTTAAAAACGGTTGTACGGATTTTTTTCAAACTCGCCATTTTAACTCACTTTTAAATATGCTTTTGTATGTAATTATTGTTTTCCTGTCAATAATTGAGTTTAACCGGAAGTGGGACGTCGGAAACCGGAAGTGGGACCGTAAGTCCGTATCTCAAAAACGGCTCTAACGATTTTCTTCAAACTTGCTATATAAACACTCTATTAGATGTCCTTTCGAATGATATAGTTGGTTAGTTCAGGAAAATTGATAGGCGGCCTGTATAAATAGCTCAAGTTCATGCCTCGCAATGGCGTTTCTTTAAAAACGGTTGCACGGATTTTTTTCAAACTCGCCATTTTAACTCACTTTTAAATATGCTTTTGTATGTAATTATTTTTTTCCGGTCAATAATTGATTTTTTGTAAAAGTTGGTATCTCAAAAACGGCTCTAACGATTTTCTCTTTAGGTCACTTTTATGTTTTCTGATCACATTATCTCTCAAAAATGCATGTAATACATGTAATAACGGGTAATGGAAGTCGTGTGGTTGTTTCACACCAGATTTTTACTTCCATTACCCTACTACCGTAGGTAATGGATTGTACTCGGTCTGAAAATTCGATATCGGGTTTTCACCTGATTTACACGTTTTAAGGTCCCCTGAGTCCAAAAAAGTGGTTTTTGGCAATTGGTCAGTGTGTGTGTATGTGTGTGTGTATGTATGTGGAGAATCTTCTGGCTATTATAGCTCGGAAACTAATAAAGATAGAGCTACGAAACTTTAGAATTCAAATACGTCTGGCGTACAGATGAAATTTCCAAATTTTGGTGAAAATTGAAAAACCGGAAGTGGGACATCGGAAACCGGAAGTTGGACCGTAAGTCCGTATCTCAAAAACGGCTCTAACGATTTTCTTCAAACTTGCTATATAAACACTCTATTAGATGTCCTTTCGAATGATATAGTTGGTTAGTTCAAGAAAATTGATAGGCGTCCTGTATAAATAGCTCAATTTCAGGCCTCCCAAGGGCGTTCCTTTAAAAACGGTTGTACGGATTTTTTCAAACTCGCCATTTTAACTCAATTTTAAATATGCGTTTGTATGTAATTATTGTTTTCCTGTCAATAATTGAGTTTAACCGGAAATGGGACATCGGAAACCGGAAGTGGGACCGTCAGTCCGTATCTCAAAAACGGCTCTAACGATTTTCTTCAAATTTGCTATATAAACACTCTATCAGATATACTTTCGAATGAATCTTTCGAATGAATGATATAGTTGGTTAGTTCATGAAAATTGATAGGCGTCCTGTATAAATAGCTCAATTTCAGGCCTCGCAAAGGCGTTCCTTTAAAAACGGTTGTACGGATTTTTTTCAAACTCGCCATTTTAACTCACTTTTAAATATGCTTTTGTATGTAATTATTGTTTTCCGGTCAATAATTGATTTTTTGTGAAAGTTGGTATCTCAAAAACGGCTCTAACGATTTTCTTTTTTGGTCACTTTTATGTTTTCTGATCACATTATCTCTCAAAAATGCATATAATACATGTAATAGCGGGTAATGGAAGTCGTGTGGTTGTTTCACACCAGATTTTTTTTTAACTTTTAACGGAAAAAAAAAAAAAAAAAAAAATCGCATTTCTTGTGATAATTGCAAAAAAAAAATATTTCTTTCGGCATTTAGCGATATAATTCTGTCAGATAAAAATCGTCTGCATTTATAACGAAAAATAGTATAAAAAAGAACAGTCGTAGATTTGGGACCGTCCAACTTTAGGTTCGACATGAGCTCCCCCATTACACATATCTTCGATTTTACGCGAATTTTCGTGATGTTAGCGTATAAACGTTTTGTTCGAGTAATTCTGAAAGTATGTTATACATCACTGATGCTCGAACCCTATTCATTTTGGTGAATTATAGTTTTTTTACAGGGACACAACAAAAAATTCTTTATCATTACGGCCTATGGAGGGAAATTTTTTGAAGTGTGACAGCGTCTAAATACCTTATCCGATTTGGACTGCATCGATACCCCTTGTATCTGGGACAGTCGATGATGGGGCGCGCAAGCGTGCCACCTGTCTTACCTTATCCGAATTGAGCTAAACATTTATATACGTGTTATAGGTTACCATTGCACGATCTGTGTAGCTTTTCATGAGCAGTTTTTTTGAAGGGACACTACAAAAAATTCTTTATCATTATAAGGCCTATGGGCTAAAATTATTCGAGGTGTGATAGCGTCTAAATGCCTCATTCGGTTGAACTGAAAATTTATATACGTACCACCATCGTCCAAATTGTATAGATTTTGTCGAATCTGACACTTGTAGTTTTTTACAGGGACACTACAAAAAATTCTTTGTCATTATGGCCAATGCGCTGTCCGATTGATCTGAAAATCTTTAAAGGTCACCGTCGTGCGAACTATATGGACATTAATTATAGATATTTTACAGGGGCGCAATAAAATATTCGTTACCATTATACTGAAAAGTGCGTTAAACCGATTGATTTCAGACGTCTCTTGCTTTAATTTATTGCCAAAACATGGGGGGAGGCCTGCATGTGAAAACTTAAAAAGTCTGTCTGTCTTTATGTACCACGAAAGTAGCTGCAGAAATTACCGGACTGGCAAATGGGTACACATGTTCATGAGGTGCATGGTATTAGCTGCATTTTGAATTGCAAGTACGGTTGTTCACCTATTCAGATGCTATAGAAATATATCACTATAATTCATTGTGTTTATATTGTTTATGGTTTGTGTACAGGGGCAATCCAAAGTATTTTTTTATCACTACAGCCCATGGACTTTTTTTTTACGTGTAACGTGTTTAATTAGTTACACTGCATTCAAGAAAATGAAATAAACACTGAGGAGCTCGAAGGCGTATTTTCTGTAGAAAACTGAGTGCTTAGACAAAATAATGAATGTACAGGACCTTACAAAAGTCGTCCGACAATGCTACATAATCATCCAAATTTCGAACCATTATTCTTGAGCTAAACCGTTGAGCTAAGTTATACCGTTTCTACCGACTTGTGGCTGGTTTACAGAGACACAAAAAAAGAATCTATCATAACATTAGAGTCTAAGTGCCTTCAATGTGCTGCATAATGTAATTGACATATACTATTTAAGAGACTCAAAAGCATGATGTGACTCAATAATTTACTGACAGGACCCCACAAACGAATTTCGATGACATTTTGTAATCCAAGTGACGCCAAATAGGGTTTAAAGCTGTATAGTTTTTATTAATGTAACAAAATACGACATTTCTTATAAGTGAATTTTAACAGGGTTACACAGAGTGAAAGATGTTAATAGAACCATAGAAAAGGGTCATTAGTTTACATTTGTTAGGATACTGGGTGCAAGTATTCTGAGTTGTAAGGAATTAATACAAAGTTATGAGTTACACACATGTATATAGAGGCAGATAGTATAACGCGGAAACGTAATCTGTTTATGTAGCGAGTTTATCCTACTGTGTGTTACTTATAATTATTTCAAATAAAAATTATTTATTGAGTCATGAGGGATGTTGAGGCCGATCCAACCGCCTAAAGTTCGGAAAGTCACATTTTTTTTTTTTTACATCAGCAACTTTTATGCCCTTTGCCGCACTCGTGTTTAATTTTGCCCCAAAACAATTTTTACAATTTCTGGTGACTTCAGTAACTTCCTATTAAGAAAAATCTAAACTTGTTTTGATAAATTCTCTCTTTCTTTTTAATTTCTTCTATTACGCATAAGAAGAAAGTTTTGTATTCGTAAACATTTTCGACTTCCGGTTTTCGATGGCTGGACACGTTTTGAGCTATATTTTGTACACATTGGACCCTCTTTAGAAAATGTGTGCATGTATGTGTGTTAATCAAATCGTGGGGGGCGCTCTCTCTCTCAAAATAACAATTCTACGAAACTTTAAATTTGGCATAAATTGTCTCTAATTAGATTTTGGAATATACCGCTTCTATACTGCATTTTTTTCTCTATGCGGAAAGGTTATATTTCAGCTTCTATAATGTAGAAGTGCACCAAGCTTGATATGTAAGATGGTTATTGTTAAAAAGAAAGAGAGAGAGAGAGAGAGAGAGACAGAAAAACTACGCTGAATCGATTTGGATGTCTATCGGCCGATAGATGGCACTGCTATACTGCAATTTCTAGAGACTCTATATTAGGACCCCGTATTATTCCTAATACGAGGGTCTGAGCTCCTCTTGTGTTTAAATGCACTGAACTTCCTACTGAAATGGCTTTTATGAAATCAGATTGATTTTGAAGCCGTTATCCAGTTAAGTGGTAGAGAAGAAAGAAAGTACTTTTTTAATTTGACATGTTGAAACGCGTAAAATTCACTTTAATCTAAAATCATGTGATATACAAAAACTTTAATGGATGTTTTAGATAGTTTAAAAAGAAGACCGGGGAATTTATTATTATGGCATTGTTATTTTTGCTTTCACCTCAATAGAAGATCGGTGAAAATTTTTCCTCTTTTTTATCGAGTCTCATACTCATTCTAAAAACCTCGCAAATAAATCAAATTCCTACTTGATTAAAATGATATACAGTTTGAAATGCTAGGAGTCCAATTTCGTGTTTTGAATAGCGTTAAAAGCAAAGGACTTCTTCATCATGCTAGAAATCACACTCATCAAAGGCAAGATTGACGAGGTCCGTTAAAGAACAGTTCCGATCGTTTGCTATCACAATAACGCGCCTTTACCCGATTTTTTCTTTCTTTTATTCTTCAGACCCAACACTTCTATTTTATAAACTAAAGACTCTCATAAACAATTGTTCTTTTTCAGTTTCCGAACATACATAGTAGTAATCATGTCAAAAATCAGCTTTGAGATTTTGAACATTCTGAGTTTATTTTTACTATTTTTACGATGATATAGGTATGTATGTGTGGGAGTGGACACGATAGTACCTGAAAGTTGGTACGTAGGAAGGATAGATACTATAGGTTACCATAGCACAGATTGATTTTGATGAATCTAGAGGGTATAGTTTTTTTTTTTTTTTTCTATACTGGAACACAAAGAAAAATTCTTTATCATTAGGGTCTATGGGCTCAAATTTTTAAAGTGCAGTAGCGTCTAATTCGTCTGAGCCGAAAATTTATAAACATGTTATAAGTCACCATCGCACGAACTGTACAAATTTTGGTGAATCTAGCACTTATAGATTTTTTACAGGGACACATGGAAAAATTCTTTATCATTAGGGTCCAAATTGCTTAAAGTGCGATAGCGTTTAAACGCCCTATTCGATTGAGCTGAAAATTTACGCACACATTGTAGGTCACAGTGGCACAAATCGTACAGATTTTGATAAATCTAGCACTTAAAGTTTTTTAACAAGGATACAAAGAAATATTCCTTACCATTATGGCCTATGGGCCAAAATTTTTTAAAGTGCGATAACGTATAAACGATGTTCGATTGAGCTGAAAATTTATACGCATATTATAATATGCGTATAAATATGCGTATATTATGAATATACGCATATTATAATAGGCACAGTCGCACAAACTGTATAGATTTTGGTGAATCTAGCACCTGTAGTTTTTTTTCTACAAAGAATACTTTATTATTATGGCCTATGGGCTTACATTTTTTAAAGTGCGATAGCGTCTAAACGCCTCATTCGATTGAACTAAAAGTTTATCTACTTTTTATAGGTCACACGAACTGTATGAAATAGTAGCACTAATAGTTTCTTAGAGGGAGACAACCAAATTTTCTTTACCATTAGGATCTATGGGCTGAAATTATTTGCAGTGCAATACGGAGAAATAGACTGAAATGCCCTATTATAATTTTCTACTTTGATTCATTTCTACAACCGTCAGTTACTTGATGTCGATTGGAGTCGCTCCAAATTTTTCCCTTTCATGGTGGTTTCTGAAATATCACGCTTGAATGAGGGATTGTTACCCTGTGAAAAGGTGACAAAAAAATGTACGAATATAGAAGAACTGTTGCAGGTTCGTTACATCGTGTCAGTGTTTTCGGGCGTGTGATAAACTGTTTTTGAACTTCTGAAGTTCAACACCTAATTATAGTTAGAACCCATTGACTTCTTCTTTATGCAGAGGTTGGGGTCTGGTTGACATTTCGCATCCCTATCGCTGATCACCGGACACTGTTTTTCAATTTGAAAGAATGCCCTGTTCGCAGATAAAGTGTTTTCGATATTTGTTGCAATGAACGTTAAACGGAAAAATATTAAGTATCTTTTCCTGACACTCAACAAAACTTCTAAAATTCCAAATAATAAAATGGAAAAAAGGCTTCCATTGAAAAAATTGGTATGGGTAGCAAAAATGTAAAATAGGCCAGATATTTTAAATTTACGTAACCATTGTCTCGTTAGTTTATATTATTTTTGAATAACAAATAATTCCTGAACCTCATTCTGAAATTTATCATTTATTTCAAATAGAACCTCAAAATAATGAGGATGAAATTTTTTTTTAAAAATTGCACACTACTATTCTTTCCTGTTATTGGGTATTAATAAGTGAATTAAAAGAAATGGATGAAATACTTACTGTTGTAATCCATTGAGACGAAGATCACCCCATCCTAAAAAGGAAGTCCACTCTGCGTCCGTTTTTGGAGAGAATGAGTTTGCGGTTCACGCATACTTCGTTTTTTATAATACTCTCGGGTATTTGGCAATTTTCGTTTCAAATAGGTACCGCTACACCCGAAATCGCTTATCTGAAACACTCACTATCTCTTCAATGTTTTTGTCTTCTCATTGGGAGTCCTTCGAAAGACGAGAAAAGTATAAAATTAAATACACACCCAAGTGTTATCTAAGACTAGGAATTTTGCACTCACTTTTTCCGTCGTTTTTATTCTTTTAAAAGGAAACATTGGAACAAAGGAAAAACATCCCTAAAAAATATTTTCCAAGGGGAAAAAAAATAATGTTTTTTTTTTCTGTTATATACACAGACATGTACGCATATAAAGAGAAAGACACAAGCATTGGAATTTTTTTTTAATGCACACTCAGGCATAAAATAAAAAGTATCCAATGAGTCTTGATCTTTTATTTTCGAAAAGAAAGTAAAAATAAAAATGCACTTTGTCAGACTTGTTTATTTTCGTTTCAAAATCTGTCCCAACTGAAATTCGTTTGTAAGCTGGAAATATAAAATAATAATAACAATAATAATAATAATAATATATATTAATAAAATCAGACTTTTGTCTGTCAATTGGTCAGAATCGAAAAATTTTGCGATATCTTCACGTTTCACACACCATGAAAGCCGAAAATGACTTCAGAAAATTTTGCCTGTGTGTGTGTGTCATCGTGTCTGTATGTCGCTTTTTTTGTCCGGCCATCGCTTGAGAACGGCTGGACAGAAATCAACAGCGCTTGGCAGAAACTTAGATCTTTACCTAACTTAAAATTATATCTATAAATTTTTCAGAAATTCTCTCACGCCCCCCCCCCCCCCCCCCAAAGAGAAAAATACGTTTGTCCGGGTATCACTTGTCGTTCGACTGGACAGAATTCAACGGCATTTCGCAGGAATTTATGTCTTGCATTATCTGCATTTAGGATTTCTCGATTTTTAAGGGAAGGGAGGGGGAAAATATTGAAAATTCCTGATTTTTGAATAGACCTCTACCAAATATGGGACAAATATATTGAAAAAAGGCAATGCGACTTCCTTAGGAGGATATTTCCAAAAACACACGCACGCACACACACATATATATATATATATTTGGGGGGGGGGGGGTTACGAGGGGACAAACTCGAGACACACCTTTTAGCGCTAAATTTGTCCTGAGAAATCTATGGGATCTGCTGTCACGAAATTTGGTGCGTAAATTGTTTATATGTATCCTACACTTATTGTAACGGGATTTTTGTGCCGTAACACGTCCTTAAATTATCTTAGATTGGCGAACTTCGGTATGCGGATGTTGATTAGGTGTACGAATTATGTACTTTGTCGAGATTTCGCAAAACTTCAAACTTAGCCACTGGGGAAGGGGAAGTAAGAATCGGGTCAGTTGCTGCCGAAGGCAGTGGGAGCACGGACTCCTCACGTTGCGAGCGAGAAAAATCTCTATCGAGCACAGCGGGAGCTTTAACTCAGGTTAATAATGATATGAGATTTTGACAACTCATTTCAGCATTCTGTCCAGCGAAGTGGGCAAAGCCTGCTAGTATATATATATATATATATATATATATAGATAGATGATAGCTATCATAATAAAATTTAATTTTCAAATTTTAGCATTTAATAGATACATGTTAATACCAACACAACAAAAATAAAAGTGATTGTAACACAGTACAAAAACTAGCACAGAAATGTTGCAGTTGCATACGGGATCATTGTTCATATTGGGATCCAATAAGTGACAAAACTAATTTAAATTACTTACGCCCACTTGAGTAAAAAAAGGACCTTTAACATAATGACGGAGAAAATCGATGTAGGCTCTCACTGAATGATTCAGGAATTAAAGTTTCAGTTAAAAATTATGAAAAAAAATAAAATAAAAAAAAGGACCTCAGGAATAATAACACTACTCAACATGAAAATTGCCCCCATTTTAGCATATTCGTATGTAAAGTGACCTCCTGAATCCGAATCTAGCCCCCATCTAGCCTTATCACCCACCGTTCCTCCCTCATTTTAATCATTGTTTGATAATTTTATACCCATCAGTTTGATTTGGAGAGGAACGATGATTAGTTTAACCGTTAAATATCTTTTGACCTGAGGAATTACAGAGGTAGGAAGTTCTAAAACACTAACATTTGTAGTAAGGAGGAAATTTGAGGGGATTTGTGAGCAAAAAAAAATCAATAAAAACAATCAGTTTCTGTTTCTTTTTTTTTTTTTTTTTTTTTTTTTCGCAATATTTATGTTATTTTTTACATATTCCAGCTTCCAGTTTGCCATTTTCTTACCAAAAAATCTCAAAAAAAAAAAAAAAAATTACACTGTGAATTCTTTTTCAAAATGTTACTAAGTGGAGTAAAGGTCTCCCAAAGCCCTCGCAAGAAAGTTTGACTGATTCACTGTACGACGTTTGCTTTCAATAACTCCCACGTTAAATGTTTTGGGCAGTAAAATGCTGTTAAAGGTCATTGTTCTTATCATTGTGGTCGTCAGTCGTTATCTATGTTTAGCACACATTTTGCGACAAGAGAGTGAACTTTATGATGTTCTCGACGGTGGTGATATTGTGTGTCAAAGGAGGATATTTTACTGTTCATGCTTTACTGTCCAAAACATTTAATGTAGGAGTTATTGAAAGCAAACGTAGTACAGTGAATCAGTCAAACTTTCTTGCGAGGGTTTTGAGATCTTTACTCCACTCACCGAAACTTTGAAAATATTTTCACTGTATAATCTTTATTATTTGGGGTGTTTTGGTAAGAAAATGGCAAACTGGAAACTGGTATATGTAAAAAATAAGAGCAATATTGCGAAAAAGAAAAAAGAAGAGAAAAAGAAACTGATTGTTTTACTTTATTTATTTATTTGTTTATTTATTTATTTATTTTTCTGCTCACAAATCCCCTCAAATATCCTCTTTACTACAAATGTTCGTGTTTTAGAACTTTCTACCTCTGTCTTTCTTCAGGTATCTATGTTAATCTATTATAATCTATTTGTAATATATAAAATATTAAAGACGAGTTCAAAGTTTTCGAACACCTATTGTGGGTTGGGTGGATAGCAAAAATTATGTTACTTTCATGCTATACATGTAAAAAAGAAATCATCCTAAAATTAAAATTTAAATTCCTAACTTCGTAGCAACAATTCTAATAATCTGAAAATAATAAAATAAATAATAATAAATAATCTCAAATGTAAATAAAAGCCTCAAAATTTCAGTTATTAGGTTAAAGCATTCTTTTTCTTTCTTTCTTTTGTATGGGGAAAAGACATTTTCCTTTTCATCTGATGACAAGCAAATTTTAATGACATCAGCTTCTCTGAGGTGAGGTTACTTTTGGAGGATGAAAGTTTATAGGATTTTTATCTGAATGCAAACTAAATTCTTTCCGAAAAATAACTTTACGTATTTTTAAAATGTTAAAAATGTAGAATAATGATTTGAAGCAGGAAGATGTCATTTTAATTTACGTATCATTGAAATTTCGCCTCCACACTTTTGAGAAATATCCTATTAATAGCACTCTATTTAAATTACATAAAACTTATTAATATTAAAACTTCATAAAAAAAAAAAAAGATTAATTGAAATCTGTCATAAACCCCCCTCTCCGCCAAAGAGGAGGGACTTTACAAAACTCCTTTATAGTATGTGTTGGGTACAAATAACCAGCTCACATATTAAAAACCATTCCTAAGATAATCTTGTGCACAGTTACCATTGGAAACGTGTTTTTTGCCCCCCCCCTCTAAGAAAAAGGGGGAGAAGGGGAATATTTCGCAAGCGTGTTGACATCACACCCACATAACAAAAAATTGCTTTCCTGTGATAATTTTAAACGGCTTGGAAACTTATTTTTTATCCCCTCAAAGGGGGGGAAGGAGGAAATTTTACAAAATCCATTTATAGAGTGTTTTAGGCACACAACCATTTAATACACCTAAAATTCACCTTTCTGGGATAAATTAGAAGAGAGTTCTAATTGGAAATATGCTCTTTACCCCCAAACCCCAAAGGAGGGATACTTTGCAGAATTCCTCTATATAATGCATGTTGGGTACACATACCACAAAACAGATACCAAAAAATTGTTGTCCTGAGAGAATTTGGGGCAGAGCTATGCTTGGAAAACTATATTTTGCCCTCCCCCACAGGGGGAAAAGGAGGGAATTTCGTAAAATCCCGTCACAATTGCAAATAAACAACCCACACACCAAAATTCGTGAATGCAGCTCCGACAAATTCCCCAGGAGAAATGCAACGTAAAAAAGAACTATCAAATCTGCCCCGTCATACCCCCTCCCCCCCCCCCCCCAAAAAAAAAAAAAAAAAAAAAAAGAAGAAGAAGAATAAATCGAAAATCACAAAGCATCCTAAATTGTTTCTTGGAAATACACTTCAGAAGACGCACAGACGATTACAACTTTTATGCGCCATTTTTGGAAGAATTCTTCTGTAAAATCCGGATTTTGCAAATCCCCTCCTACACACGCACACACGCACATGCACAAAAAGAAAAAAAAAAAAAAATCCTCCCTTAAAATAATTCGAAAATCGACAAATTTGCTTTTATTTATTTATTTTTTGTATTTGAATCAAGTCTCCTCATGTGCAATTTTTTCACCGTAAAGCAATTTGAAGCCGAGTTATGTCTCAAACGTGTTTTTTGCCCCCCTCCCCCCAGGGGAAAAGGAGAAGTTTGCAAAACTTTGCCTTAGGCATCAGGCAGGGATTTTAGAACCGAGTTTCCTATACCAAAATTCGAGACCCATTCCCACACAGAATCGGCACAGTGTTGACTCAGTGCTGGATATTTTCTTTTGCATGTATAGGTGAAGTCACGTTTTGCCTCCTCCTCACCCTTGATGGCCGAATATTTAAAATTGGATTTAGGTGTTTGTGTTTGCTATATTTAAAACCAAAAATCCCACTGACATCTCTTTCTTTCTTTGAGAATACTTTTCGGCTCATGCGAAACCTCCCCCTTCCTTGGGTGCTGAATACCTAAAATTCCAAAAACTGTTTTTTGGTATTTGTGTTTCTTATATTTTAAAATAAAAATTGTACAGATAAATGCTTTTTGTTGTTGTTGTTTGTTTATTGTAAAAGGATTATGTGAAATCACGCCTTGGATCGAATTTTAAAATTCCAGAAATTGTTTTTAGGTATTTGTGTTAGCTATATTTTAAAGCAAAAATGTCACGTACATCTGTTCTTTTTTTTTTTTTTTTTAGAATATTGTGTGAAATCACGTTTTGTCCTCTACCACCCCATGGGGGCACAGAAATTGGTTTTTATGTATTCGTGTTAGCTATATTTTAAAGTAAAAATTTTACGGAAATGCTTAAAATTTCCAAAAATATTTTTTTCCTGAAGTGTAAAAATAACTTCCTCGTTGCCCCCCAAATTAATTCGCTGTTTAAATGAATCACTTGTAAATGTGAAAAAAATATAATCCGGATCCGAAATTTAAATAAATCCGTTTTAGCCCTCAGTAACAATATGCATTAACTCTGGCACAGCGTCAACTTTTCGTATTCCTTTGATGTGGTATTTGAGTCGTCGCTCACAAACCTCCCAGTGCGATAATTCTCTTTTGTAAAAAAGAAATCAAAAGTAATGTCCTTCATTGCCTTCGTCTGCAAAAATTTCAAGGGCCACTTTCGGACAATGGATAATTTATAACTTTGACGCTCTGGCAACTTAGAATGCTGCAAGTGCGGCTTTCTTGATATTTCTTTGATGTGGTTTAGGAGACCGACGCTCTCTGGAATCGAAGCTCACAAACCTCCTAGTGCGATAATTGCATGAGAAAGGGCTCTCTTTTGTAAAGGAGCAATAAAGATCATTGTAAATGTGGGCAAAATTTCAAGGGTCACTTTCGGACAATGGATAATTTATGCTCTGTATGTTGCCAGAGTTTGAAGGAAGCTTTAAGCCTGCGACAGCGCTCAACCCGCGATAGCTGCGCGTATGCAGAAGGGGGAGGAAAGGAATTCGAACAGGAATTTCGGTTGTAGTTTCCGCTTCCTTCATCAGCGTCTTTCCCTCTTGCCCTATTCCGGATACGCCAGTTAAATAATATCCTATCTAAAGGAAGACATTGAATGGGCAGAGTAAACTTTAGACGAAATTTCAAAGCGATAGCTTCAGTAAAATCAAAGGAATATAAGTTTTATATAACAATAGTTACATTATATAAAACATTTATATAACTCAATGTATACTGTTTATTAGCACGAAAAAATGTATAGAATTTACTCTCTGATACATTTTCATCTGCACCTCGTGAATTCAAAATATGAGTTTAAAAAGAATGATATAATTTCTGTGACGCCTCTGTGTTACTTTAAAAGAGTTATTTTTAGATTTCATCACAATTACTTTTGTTTTGTTGAATAAAGTATATTTAGACTTTGAAATAATGCTTTTAATTTTCAAATATACTGTCAAATAATCACACTTTTACTGAATTTACATTATAAATTGAAATTGTCTAGTTAAATAAATTGATTTGTCTATTGCGTCACGCTATCCAAAACTGTAAGTAAAATTTATGTAAATGTTTTCTTTGCATCACACAATCTCTTTGCACACATTTTCATTATACAAAGTAATATTTACATAATTTTTACTTACAGTTTTGGATAGCGTGACGCAATAGACAAATCAATTTATTTAACTAGACAAATTTACTCACTTTATCACTTTTACTGAATTTATACATGATAGTTTAGCATTTTTAAGATGAAATATGCATTAATACAGGGGTTTTCAAAGGAATTTCAAAAGATAGCACTTCGTTTTCAACGCCTATATCCTGTAGCTACCAAAAGTTCATTTTTAGTTATTAGTGAGAAACCGTTTGTTAAAAATAGATTTTGTTACTCATTTTTTAAATAAATAACACAAAAAAATTTTATAAAGGATTGAAATTCAGTTCTATTGATGAATTTTCAGTTTTTTGTGAAAAAAAAAGTAAACAGACATTTCATGATTATTAAGTTTTGTAAAATTTTGAATGAGAGCAAATTTCTTGTAAAAATATATTAAAAATATTCATAATAGATTCAGTTGACATATAATTCATGACAGTTTAGCATCATTAACATGAAATATGCAATAACACAGGGATTTTCATGGAAAGTTAAGTAAAATAACGCTTTTTTTTTAATGCAAATATATACGGTCCCTTCCAAAAATTGATTTGAGCCATTAGTAAGAAATCTTTCAGTTACAAATATTTTTGTTACTCATTTTTAAAATAAACAACACATAAAATTTTATAAAGGATTAAAATTCAGTTTTATTCATGAATTTTCAGTTTTTTTTTTTTTTTTTTTGTGAAAAAAAAGTAAACAGGATACTTTACGATTTTTACGTTTTGGAAAAATTTGAATGTTGAACAAATTTCTTGTAAAAATATAATAAAAATATTCACAATAGATTAATTTGAAGTATAATTCATGATTGTTTAGCATCATTTTGTGATCAAATATGGAATAATACGGGATTTTTTATAGGCATTTCAAAAAATAACACTTGGGGTTTTCAACACCAATAACCAACCCCTTCCAAAATTTGATTTTGGCCATTAGTATGAAAACATTTAGTTAAAAATAGATTTTATTACTCATTTTTTAAACAAATAACATATAACAGTATTATTAAGGATTAAAATACAGTTTTATTAATGAATTTTCAGTTTTTTGTGGAAAAAAAAAGTAGATACGTAACAATTTTTACATTTTGTAAAATTTTGAACGTTGAGCTGATTTTTTGGTAAATACACAGTAAAAATTAGAGATGGAATGAAGCCTTGGTGAGGCCAAAGCTTTGGCCTGGCTGATATATACTCAAAGTTTCGGGGAATATTCGTAATTTGCATTGACAATTTTTTTCCTGTATATTAATTTTATTTAAACCTACATACGTCTTTGTTTTGTGATTTGTTAATTAAAAATAAAAAGTTTTCACTGCAGTTATAATACATACAGTAATAACATAGTAAGTAATTAGTACAAAACTTTGAAAAAACACTTTTCTTATAATAGTATAATAAAATGGCCCAAAATTAACAGAGTTTCGTTGATCCAGAAATATCGGCGTTGAAAACAAAGTATTCTTTTTGAAATTCTTTTGAAAATCACTGTATTGTTGCATATTTCATCTTAATGATGCTGAAGAATCATGAATTATACGAGAAATGAATATTTTAAATATATTTTTCCAAGAAATTTGCTCAAATTCAAAATTTTCTAAAACTTAAAAATTGTAAAATGTCTGTTTACTTTCTTTTCACGAACTGAAAATTCCCCAATAAAACTGAATTTCAGTCCTTTATAATTTTTTTACGTGTTATTTATTTAAACACGTAAAAAAAGTTTAAAGGGAGTTAAAGTTAAAAGTTAAAGTTAAGTGTTAAAAGGAGTAACAAAATCTATTTTTAACTGAAAGGTTTCTCACTAATGAATAAAAATGAATTTTTGCAAGCTACAGAATATTGGCGTTGAAAACAAAGTACTGTTTTTTGAAATTCCTTAGAAAACCCTGTATTATTGCATATTTCATCTTAATAATGCTAAACTATCATAAATTATACCTCAAATAAGTCTATTATAAATATTTTTACTATATATTTACAAAAAAAAAAAAATTGCTCAACGTTCAACAGTTTTCAAAACATTAAATCTGCAAAGAGTTTGTTTACCTTTAAAAAAAAAAAAAAATGCTCAACGTTCAAAAGTTTTCAAAACTTTAAATCTGCAAAGAATTTGTTTACCTTTTTTTCCACAAAAAAAAAAAAAAAAAAAAAAAACTGAAAATCCATCAATAAAACTAAATTCTAATCCTTTATAAAATTTTTATGTGTTATTTATTTTAAAAATGAGTAACGAAATCTATTTTTAACTGAAAAATTCCTTACTAATCTTTGAAATCAACTTTTGGAAAGAATCGTATATTGGCGTTGAGAACAAACTGTTATTTTTCTTTTCTTTTCTTATGTTATATGAAGGATAATGGTTAATACCATATATTATATGTAATTAAAATTTTATATTTACAATGCTTTGACATATCTAACAGATTAATAACATTAGCAGAGCTGCCAACCTAATCCGGCAAGTTGTTAGTACCGCCCCTTTTTCTACACCACTTACTTTTTAAAGTAATTTTCTTCAAATATATTTGCGATGAAATAAGAAGAAAAAAACTCCAAGAAACTATTGGTGTAGAAAAAGGGGCGTTACTAAGAATTTGCCGGAGAGGTTGGCAGCTCTGCATTAGGTAAATGCAAACTTATGATAAAAGATTGAATTGAATATAGTTTCTGAATATTTTTCTTTTGTTATGAATTATGTTACCAGCAAGAAAAAACAGAGTTGTTTGTCAGTGTAAAGAAAACTATGTGACTCGAGGAATGTAAAATATAAATAAATAAAAATAAAATTTTAAAAAATATCTGAAAACTTTTAATATAGAGGGACGATAATTAAAAGTAGTCTAAGAAAATCTATTAAATGTAAAAAATTTAATAAAGCAACACTAAACAGTTATTAAAATCCAGTTTTCTATGAAAAAAATTTATAATTATCTCATTGTCTTATTACTTTCCGAACACTATAGTGAGGAAAGTATTGTAATCATGTCAAAAATCCGAATTCGAGATTTTGATGTTTCTATACGTTTTGAGGTCCCCTGAGTCCGTTTTCACTATTTTTACAATGATGTATGTGTGTATGTGTGTATGTCTGTGGGTGAACACGCTAGCGTCTAAACGCTTCGTTCGATTAACCTGAAAGTTGGTACGCATATTGTAAGTCACCATGGTACGAACCCTATAGATTTTGGTGAATCTAGCACTTATAGTTTTTTTACAGGGACACAAAGAAAAATTCTTTATCATTATGGCCTATGGGAGCAAAATCTTAAAAGTGCGATAGCATCTAAACGCCTTATTCAATTGAGCAAAAATTTTATACACATATTATAGATCACAAATACTCAATCTGTATAGATTTTGGAGAATCTAGCACTTATAGTTTTTTTACAGGGACACAAAGAAAAATTCTTTATCATTATGCCTATGGGGCCAAATTTTTAAAAATGTGATAGTGTCTAAACGCCTTATTAATCCGAGCAAAAAAATTGTACACATGTTATAGATCACAGTTGAACTAACTGTATAGATTTTGGTGAATCTAGCACTTACAGTTTTTTTACAGGGACACAAAGAAAAATTCTTTATCATTATGGCCTATGGGACTAAATTTTTAAAAGTACGATAGCGTCTAAACGCCTTATTGAATTCAGCTGAAAATTTATATGAGTATTATAAATCACTGTTGCACTAACTGTAAGCATTTTGGTGAATCTAACATTTATAGGTTTTTACAGGGACACAACGAAAATTTCTTTGTCATTATGATCTATGGGCTCACAGTTCAGTAGCGTTAAATAAAACAACGTGTAATAGATGGAGAAAAATACTCAAACACTCTATTATGGTTTTCTCTCTTTTGTTTGTTTAACAACTACTCTTTCTTTACTTTATCTACAAAACTGTTAATTACTCAATGTTCGGAAAGTCGAGTGGAGTCACTCCAGATTTTTTTTTATTGGGGTTAGAATAAAGTTTGAGTTTTTATTTATTTAAATAATAAATAAAAACACAAAAGTTAAAAAGTGAATACATTTATACTTAAAAAAAAAAAAAAAAAAAAAAAAAAATTAAATATTAAAACTTACTTAGAACAAATAGTAGAAGAAATTTTTTAATTATCTGCTGGTCAACTGATTATTAAAATAATCCAAATACCATGTATTTCATCTTCAAGCAAAATGAGAACTACCACAAAATATCCATTTAAACTATTTATATATTTTCAGGTTCCATAAGCAAAAATTTGGTCTAAATTAATTCACTATTTCATAAATTATCATGATGGCAAATTTTTGGTTGTATACAAACTAAATAATAGCTGTAAAGATTTTTTTTTTTTTTTTTTTTTTTTTTTCATAATTTGAAAAATATTCTGCAAACAGCATTTATGTATTTTTGTACTTGCTGGATTCATATATGTTGCTGGACTCATATATGTTGAACATATATGTTTCAACATATATGTTGAAACTGACAAAGTAAGAATTTTTTAATATGATATATATATATATATATATATATATATATATATACCGGGTGACTCAAAATAGATGTTACAGCGATTATCTCGTAAACTAAGAACGATAGAAACAAACTTCCAATTACAAAATTGGTGCAAATTAAGAGTAGATTTCAGATATGGCATTCTTTTGTACAAGGGGCTGTGTACATATTAAATACGAAATTTAATTTTTATACGGCCCCTCCTGTCATATGACTTATATTTAGAAAAATATTCTCTTCGCTCTAACAATCAAAAAAAAAAAAAAAAAAAATATCATCTCTCTAAGTCAAAATCTCGCTGAGTTATTGCAATTTGAAAATTCTAGCATTTTTCGCCAAGTCTTAAGGGGTTGTATCAAAAGTGAGAAATTGTAATTACTATTGCTTTTGTAATAAGTTGATTGAATAATTTGATCAGCGTTTGGGGAGAAAAAAAGAAAAAGAAATCATTCAGGGAAAGACGGCTATTTTAACCTGTTATGTCTCAGGTTAAATGGTTAAATGGTTCAATGGTTAAATGGTCAGGTTAAATGGTTATTATGTTATAGGAGACTATGTCCCCTAGTCTCTCTTTCCCCTAGTGAAGAGAGACTAGGGAAAGAGAGACTCTCTTCACTAGTCTCTTCACTTATCCGTATCATATCCAGTCTCTTCACAAGAGAATACTCAATGGTAGTTTAACAAATAAAATTTATGAATAATTTATGTATTAAAAGCGAATTTTCAAATTTATTTTTCTTTTTTTTTCCTTTATACATTCTCTTACTCATATACACGGTGTAGAGAAAGAATTGTTTTTGAGTCAAATTTCTGAAAATTAGCTTTTGTTATATTTGCACGTTTTCAGATCCTCTGAATTCAAAAATCCTGTTTTTAGCGGTTGGTCCCTCTCTGAGTGTGTCTGTGTGTTATTAGAATATCTCAAGAACAAACAGTAGCAGAAAATCCAAATTCGATATTCTAAATCCGTATCATATCGCAGTGCTACACTAAAGTATTCGTTACGATCAGACAATTGTTTGTTTACAGGGTCATCCAAAAGAATTCAAATACATTACGTCTGTGAGCGAAATTTCTCATATGTACAGTATGTCATGTATAGACTGCCCTAAACAAAATGAAAAGAACAAATTTTTTATACGCATAAAAGCATGTTTTATGTACGGTCGGAAACAAAAGTGTTCGAACACTAGCAAAAATTCCTATGTAAAAAAAGTACATTTCATAGGGTTTTGTTAAAGAAATCCTTATCGAACCAGGTTCTTACACTGACTAAGAACAGCATTCGACAAGGATTTATGTAACAAAACAGTATGAAGTGTACTTTTTTTACATAGGAATTTTTGATAGTGTTCGGACACTTTTGTTACCGACTGTAGATTGTGGTGTAGCAACCATTCATCATTCATTTACAGGGTTACCCAGAGTATTTCGATATATTGGAGCTATACTTGGGAATTGCTGGAAGTGTATTTCATTTGGTGTTACTTATTTTACATATAACACTAAATTTACCTACACAAAGTCATGTGTATATAGTCATGTGTACAATATACAGGGCTACCCAAAATTAAGGTAAACATTTTTTTTTATTATTATTAAATGTAATTGGTGTAAGTGTTTGCTGCATTTTTTTTTTTTTTTTTTTTTTTTTTTTTTTCGAAGAACCCTGTTGACACAGAACGGAAAATTAATTTCTCATACCCATACTGTAAACAAAGTAGCTTTTGGAGAAAGATTTTTTTTCTGTATAATATCACATTCTGAGGCCTCCTGAATACGAAAGGTAAATTTTTATTCGTTGATCTGTATATATATGAATTATCAGCATAATTTAACAACAAATAATCTGGTGCGCCACTCAGACGACTTTCTCTTACCCTGAAATTTAATACCATAAATATATAGGTTGGAAATTAAGATGTAACATAAAGAGTACTGTTATGTAAACCTATGTTAAAATAATTCAAATTAGGCTTCGGAAGAGTTTTATATGATAATTAGTTCTGTGTGAGGGGGGATCTCCTGAAATTATTCGCTTCCTGAAATTATTCGACGCAGGCAATAATCAAACTTTAAAAAACTTGACTTTGGTAATAAGGAAGCCTTAAAACGTGTAAATACACAAAACACAAGAGACGCATATTTAGCTTAAAAACATACATTATTTATCATATGTCTATGAGGAATTCATTTCCATTCCTGAGCAGCTTTCCTGGACATGGTAAAATATTATAGTAAAGCACTTTCACTAACAATAAAAAGCAATGTTATCGCTTAAATATTTGCAACCCTGTATATCTTTTGAAGAATATGTACAAACCACAAAGTGCACCTAAATATAAACCTATAGTAATAATATACGGCACAACCTAAAATGCACTTCCATTAATTTTCAGCTATTGTAGCATTATAATCTAGTTATTTTGTGTAGCCCTGTAAATGAACAGTGAATGATTTCCCTGCCTACAAGAGGCATGTTTTTAAGCATATAAAAAATATATATTCATTTCATTTGGTTTAGTGCAGTCTATAGGTGTTAAACTCTACTTACCTGCAATTTTCCCCATAGACGTAATGTATTTGAATATTCTTGCGTGTCCCTGTACACAAACCATTTGCTTCATCTCAGTGAAAAGCTTTGTGTAGCATTCATATATGATACATATTTAAAATACCAAGTTTGGAATATCTGCTGCTATTTGTTCTTGAGATAAACTGATAACAGACAGACACACACACAGACCAACCGCTAAAAACACGATTTTCATATTCAGGAGGCCTCAAAACGTGTAAATATAACATGAACTCACTTTCGAAAATTTGGCCCAAAAACAATACTTTCTCTACTTTATGGGTATGAGAAAGTAATAAGTACAGGAAATGCGAATTTGGTACTTTGGATTCCATATCTAGTTTCCACTTGAAAAGTTGATGAAGGTTTGCAAGTTTCAAGGAAATTGATAAGAGACTTGATTTTTGTTTTGATAAATAGGGGCACTATAATTAAACGGGGGATGAGAAGGGTGGTAACCCCCCTGACATAGAATTATACATCTATACCATATCATATTGTATACAAAACATTATTTTAGAATATTAACAATAAATATGAATTTCCTTATGATTTTTACAGTATAAAGTTATTTAAATGTAAAAATAAGTATTTAAATGTAAAAACAAGAATATCTGTCCCAAAACGCAATACATTGGCATTTTTTGTGCGTTCCTGTGCGTAAACCAATTGTAGAGAATTAATCAATGCCATTTTAAATAGGGAATATCATATAGTAAACCTGAATAACATATATCATTTCTGAAAATATTTACAGACGCTGGGCGTGGGCAGACGGACAGATGGACAATCCGACAAAAAAAAAAAAAAAAAGCAAATTGAAATCTTATTCACAGTTAAAAATTGTTAGAGAATGTTTAATGTAAACGAAAATGCAATTCCAGCAAATATCCAATAATAACCTTTAACATAACAGAATATTTTTGTGTGCCTTGTAAATCTAATGCTAATCGTACTGTACAGTATAGAAAGCATTCTTTTGTGCATATGAATAACATATTTAATTAAGATTTATGCAAAGTAATTAAATTTTTGTTTATAGAAATATCTTCACATAGAACGCAATGCTTTGGAATACTTTCGGGTGTCCCTGTATACAAACCAGTGATGGTGTTTACTCCATTTTCTATAGAAAATTTCCGATAGAAAACTATAATAACGTATTTCAATTTTATTAATATATGCATAAATTAAAGGTATTAAAATATGGTTTATAAAAATACCTCTCATATAACACAATGCTTTGGAATACTTTCGGGTGTCCCTGTGCACAAGCTAGCAGAGGTATTCACTCCATTTTCAATAAGGAACATCCGATAGTGAACTCAAATAACATATATCAGTTTCAGGAAATTCTATGAATATTCACGGGAGTTAGAGCGCGGACACAGAGAAAGACGGATGGACAGACAGACAAATCGAAGTCATTAACACTTTCAATCTTGCTGGAATTGTTAAAGAGCCGAAGTCATTAAAATTATCAACCATGATGGAAAGTGATAAAAATAAAGCGCGAAAATTTCACACGGTTTTGCTAGTCATTTAGTTTTTCCCCTCTCTTAACGTGTTTTAATTTGCAGGTGACCCCCTAAGAAATTTAACTATTAAATTTTTAACAATACAAAATAATGTAAATTTGCATTAAATTCTTAAAACTGTTGATTCATATGAATATATATCATATATGAATAACATATAAATATGTATTTAATATGTTTGAACGATTTTATTTGCTATTTTAAAATAAAGGATCTTTTTTTAATTTTTCTCATCTCATCTTTTAATTTTTCTCATCTCTCTTTAATTTTTCTCATCTCATCTCCCCCTAAAGTGAGCCCGTTGGCGTCGAAAAATAGATGCCAAAATTGAAAAAAAAGTGGTGTAAGTCATCATTTTCAAATTGCAATAACTCAGCGAGATTTTGACTTAGAGAGATGATTTTTTTTTTATTTTGCTTGTTAGAGCGAGGAGAATATTTTTCTAAATATAAGTCACATGATAGGAGGGGCCGTATAAAAATTAAATTTCGTATTTAATATGTATACAGCCCCTTGTACAAAAGAATGCCATATCTGAAATCTACTCTTAATTTGCTCTAATTTTGTAATTGGAAGTATGTTTCTATCTTTCTTAGTTTACGAGATAATTGCTGTAACATCTATTTTGAATCACCCGGTATATATATATATATCATATTAAAAAAACTCTCCGCTAATTAAATTTTCTCCGCTAATTAGAATCGCATCGCTTAGCATTATTTAGACGTCGAGATGAAGAAATTCTGCGTCTGTCGACACCGGTCTCGAGGCGCTGCGACTATTAGCGCCGGAGCTTTAGCGCGCGCTCACAACGCATTTCTCACAGACAGACAGACAGAAAGACAGATGCACACAGATTTTAATAATATAAAGGAAAGAAAAAGCAGTTGTTTGTCAATGTAAAGAAAACTACGTGATTCGAGAAATGTAAAATGTAAATAAATAAAAATAAAGTTTCTGAAAACTTTAAAAATGCAATACTTAAGTAATATAGAAGGACGATAATTAAAAATATTTTAGAAAAATTTTATAATTATCTAACTAAAACACAATTTATATATATATATAAGCAAGAAAAAACAGCTGTTTGTTAATGTAAAGAAAACTATGTGACTCGGGGAATGTAAAATATAAATAAATAAAAATAAAATGTAATGCATAACTTATTAATATAGCCGTTTGTTTCTATAAACTAATGTAATTTTATTTTATAATTTATCTCTCTCTCTCTCTCTATATATATATATAAACACTTTTCTGGGGAAAAAAAAAAAGTAGTGCAATAGTATTTGGTGGGATATTTATAATCAGAAATGTAAATATCTACGAAAATGCAATATATTTCATAGAATCATTTTTATAATATTCATACATGAATTAATATTTATAAATAATAAAATATACATTTTGAAAAAAACTGCATGACAAAAATAAATCCCTCTGTCATGCAGTTAATTCGTAAGTTACCAAAAAATAAATTGCATCATTTTGGTAATTTATAAAATTTGAGTAAAAGGAGAAATTTTGAAACAGTAAATCTTATATCGCGAAGAAATGTACATTAAAAATTTTAACCTAAAAGCTAACTATATATGAATATTTTAATTTACAGTGTGACTCCCGAATGTACGATTTTATAATTGGTACTGGATTGAAATAATACTGTCTTAGTATGTGACAAAATATTTAATAAACACGTCAAGCAATAATTATTCAGTCTAGGTACCACAATACTTTTCAATAAACGGGTTTTGTATACTGTATTGTATTGATTTTGAAAAAAAAAAAAAAAAAAAAAAAAAAAAACACAAGCGGAGGGATGTGTAAACGAGCTAGCCCTAGCGTTTAGCGAGCGCCAACATTTTTGGATCTGGATGATGTACGCATGCGCTCCAAAGACCATGGACTATAGTATAAATTCGTGTGCATGAGTGATTTAAACTTTTTTGCTTTAAATTTTTTTTAAATTTTTATTATGAATAACGATAAAATAGAATATCTATAATTTAAAAATACTTATTTTATTTTAAATATTATTTAAATACTTTTTTGACGAAATCGGAAATTTTAAAATTAAAAATATTTTCTTCATAACCAAAATTTATTGACTGCATTCCCGTTGGTCAACCAACCAACGTGAGCAACTCAAGCCTTGCAAATAAGGAGTAAGAACCACATTACGGCATTTTCGCCGAAGAAAAGCATGCAATTGGCTGAGTAATATATAATAGTTCTATTTTTAAAACAACTTTTATAAAAAAAAAAACAAGAATTTTCCTGGAAAAAAACGAAGACATTCAGACTACATTCAGAAAGATCGCATTAGAAACATACATTAATTAAATTAAAATCGTTAGTGCCGTTTTAGAGATGGTTTTCATGATTTTAGTCCATTACACCACCGTTTTTACCCATTTCGCTTTAAACTGAGATTTCAGGTTTCGAAACCTAGTGCATGTTGAAATGTAAAATTTTGTGGATAGATTAAGACCGAAGATAAAAGACTATTTTGAAAAGATCAGAACAAAATATGGCATATTTGCTGAGATATTAAGTGTCGGCTTTTACAAATCTCTTTGATGTAAAACTAGCCGTATATATGAGTTCGCAGCGTTCCGTCCGTTTGTCCTTCCCCTTGCGTCACTGGAAAAACTGCCGTTTTTTATGATATAACAGTTTATATAAAATTATAACTTCTATAACTTTTTGGAATTTCGTAAATTCTGTTCCCATGCAAGGTTTTTAATATGAAAGAAAAAACAACTACATTGAAAAGTATCTCCGGTATATTTAGAAACAAAAAATACATTTTCAGTAAAATGGTATCTTTTGACGACTTTTATCTGAACAACTCCTGCCATTCTTGCCTAATTTTGCTTTTAATGAAGTTAAAAAAAAAAAAAAAAAGTTATTTAATCTTACAACTTTTGTTACATTGCAGCAGGAGTAAATTCCCTTCTCGCTCCTAAAACAAAATCAGAATGGCCCAGTAAATGATTTCTTCCTCAGATAAATGCACTGCTCATTTATCACGTGACAAACTGAGAAGCATCTACAGATCAGACGCATTCGTATTGGTCCTTATTCAACAGCTCATTTTTACGCATTTCTTTATGGAGAATGATTAATTGCTCGACAATGATATGGAATTTCCGGTGTTCACATTGAGCATTCCCAGTGTGAGCATAACACTGCCGAAAATGCTACAAAATGTATCGGAATTTATTTGCGTAGCCCTGTAAACGGATTCTATGTTCTAAAGAATCACGGTTTTGTATGTTAATAATGCGTTTTTATTGAAGGCAATATAATGATGATAAAATGTACTTAAACTAAATGCCGTCTGTAGACCGCGACGTACAGACATTTTTTGTGCAACCCTCTACAGCTAATTCATCCACATTTGTTCTAAATTTCAAATCAGTCGGACGAATTTTAGGTCTGTAATTTTGGCACAGACAGACCAGGGAAACCTCACTCAAATTCTGTAGCAAAAACTGGATTGGATAAGGATTATATTTCTAAATAAGGATTATATTTCTCTTATATTATTGCCTTCCCAAATTATCAGTTTTAAAATGTAATTGCAGGTTTAAAAACGTACCATTTAAAAGAAATGAAAATAAAGTTAGCATTTTTCGTCATTTAAAAAGACAAGACATAATGCAAAAATACATTAAATATTTACAATAAAAAAATTGTATTAGAGTGAGGTGTTCATTTTAATGAAGGTGATCGTCTTCCTCCCTATTTTATAATACTGGACGTTTCATAAGCGGTCACTTAAATCATTCATTGTTACAAAGCATATCATGTATTATTTTTCTTGAATTATAATTGAAAACTTTAATCGGCCGTCACTTCCTTGAAACATAGTAAAATATTTTTTCGAAGTTTGTTGTTCGGAGATATTTTTATGAACCGAACAACATAAAAAGTTCGGTACCTTTCTCCCCCCCCCCCCACCTAGGTGCTCTCCCATTCCTTAACCAAGCGAAGTCAAATTGACTGAGCACGTTCTTCACAATTTCGGAAATTACGAGGTATTGTTCCTTAGATATAAGAAAGGATGGGGAGTTCATACCTTCTGAAAAGGCACAGTAGAGGACATTCTTGTTTCGGAGAGACCTTTTCAACGAATGATAAACGATCCCCCCCCCCCCTTTTAAAATCTGAGTGTGCTTCTCAATCGCAAATTTTTAGAATGAAATGAGGATCCCTCCAATGGATTAAACATTACTGTTAATTTTATCATTATTATTTACAGTTTTCAAAAATTCCATCGTGTTCTCAGGGTTTAGAGAGTAAAGGGTAGACGCAGATTCGTGTAGCGGAAAAATCTTTTCTTTAGCTATAAAAGAATATAAAGAGACATGACGTAGACGAAAATAGTTGTTTCCCGCTGCCATCTACCGTGAATAAAATATATAAAGAATTGACTCACCTTCGTCGGAGTTCATTATCACGTCATTTGCACAGTGACGAGACAGTGTAATGAAATTTCAGCCGTTGCTTATTTGCAAAACGAGCTGAATCATGCAGTCGGATGCAACGATGTCGAAATCTTTTGTCAAGATGAAAGTGGAAAAGATCCGAAACGATGTGCCATTCTGGGTTGAGTTTCTTTTTCTTCCGAATGTTTTCGATTTTCGATTTTGTGTGCAACGATTTGTGCTCATCGGTCAAATGAGAGTAGTTTCAGGTGGGATTTTCGACGTGTGTCAAACAAGGTTCGATTGTTGCCTGTATCGCATCCAGATTTGCGATCCAAATAAGCTGCAGTTAGGTTCTATATATTAAATGCGTAAAAATGAGAAACACCCATTATGAAAATGAATGCTGGTCTAACTTAAGCTTATATCAACCCACAGATAGCGCTGACATTATTCAAGTTGCGATTTTCCATAATGGCTACGTTTCAGTATTTGTCTGTTAAAATGGCACGGATGTAACCGTAGGAAACTGGGATTAAATATTATTAACTGCTGTTATACAGAATAGTATTGAAAGAACATACTAGTTTATTTTATTTTGCCCGCTTCGCTAATCACTACATTAAAATGATTTCTTTTTAATTGAAAAATTAAAACGTTTAAATAAATATATTTCGATTGGCGACTATTATCGCCAGAGCTTTAGTATCAGATCTCCTCAGTGATATTAAATATTTTTTTTTTAGCTTCTCGAATCTATACTACAAAACTATTATTAAAACGAATATTCTCGAAAATAATCCAATAGCTAATAATAATAGCTTCGACTATTCTGGAAACAGTTGAAACTGTTAGTCATATAGCAAATGTCACTATTATATGAATGTTCTGGAACATTCTGAAAAACAGTCACTTATTCCACATCAAATAACATCAAATAGCATAAATCTTCGCAAGCTCAAGAAAAATGTTCATTCGCTTAGAGCTCAATCCTTAAAATCCTTAAATTATCAATCCTTAAAAAGAGCTCAATCCTTAGAGCTCAATCATTAAATTCGCTTAGAGCTCAACCCTCAGAATAAGTCTCTGAATAACTCTGATTCACAGTGAATACATTCTCTGTCGCATAAAACAACTCACTCCTATTTATAACTTTTTGCGACGATTCCATCGAGAATCCCATGGAAAGATCGAGATCTGTGCTCCCGTGTGTCGGAGATCTTCGAAACTTGAGGAATTCTAAAGTACCATTTTTCATCAAATTTGGTTGCCCCTATCACCAAATTCGGTCGTCTACTCACCAAGTCAAAATATCTACTGAAAGTCAATGAATGAATTGTCCTTTTATTTTCACTTCGCCTATAAAACTGCTTTCATTGCAACGGTGCTAACGGTCCGGGGCAAAAAATTAATCCCTTATAACAATATGCTATGAGCACTACTTCTGCCGCATTTTAGACAACTAATATTTTTATGGTTATATATTTTTCCCATTAAAAGTATTCTTATTTTTATTTATTTATTTAAATATTAATTTAAATTAATCAAATATTTCTGCTGGACAGCGTGCAAGTACATTCACACACAGCAGCTCGTATATTTGTATTATAAATTAGCGTAGTGATTGGTATATAAAAATAAATAAATAAATATGTAAACATTACCGTGCTACACAACTTTATTAAATCTCGCCCTTGGCGACTTTTGAATTTTTTTCACCATATTAGTGATGATTTTTTTTTTTTTCCTTTAATATAATTTCTTGTATAAAAGGGGTCGTCGGAACACATCCCGGTGGACCACTGCTATTTTTGATTGGTCTAGATTTAGCTACTTTGATGATGAGAGTCAGCCATTTTTCTTTGCAAAAACTGATGAATTTTTTTAAAAAGCTACTGCATAGATTTAAAAGATGCCACCGCACTTTAGAACGTAAAATACATGGGGGAAAATGCTAAAAATCCATAGAAAAAGCACAGGATGAAAAGGAAAAAAACTAACAATGTTAAGCATGAAAAAAAAAAAGCCTAACACCGGAAACGATAAAAGGACAAAATTGACTAGAAAAAGACACCGAACAGCGGGAGCGGGTGGACAGGGGCGTTCAATATATCGTCGGTGTATAAATATAATGTATATTTATATAGATTAAAAACTGTTCATTTTTTGTAAGGACATTACATCAAGTTATTAGATTTAAAGATATTATGTTGCAAAGTTTCACAACGGGATATCATTCGATTGCTTTGAAACAAAAATTCTAATATTAAACAAAAAACAGTCAAATATTAAAGAATAATGAATAACTTTTTAAAAATGATCAGTTTTGAAGTTCTAAGAGCTGCAATTTTTAAATTATAGTGTACTTATTTCCCATACATAATTCCATTAAATTTGTAAACAATTGTTGATTCATTCTTGAGAATCATTCCCATAATACCCAGAACATTGTTGCAAAACGGAAGAAAATTTTAATTTGATTTGATTTATAATATGTTATTTTGGCTCTTTGACATTAAAAGAAAATTTTTATTATGCTACAAAGCCCAAAATGGGATATAAAAAATAAATAACGATTCAATTCTTTTGAAAATTCACTTAAATTGAGTGAGCAGCGAAGCGGACGTAGCCTGCTAGTGATTAAAAGAAAAATGTGAGTATTTCAGCTGTGGTGATTATAAGAGATATAAATAAATAGACAATTTATAAACCAACTAATTTTGTATTATATATATGTATGCATTATCATGTATTTATTGCTAAATTTTTATAATGTTTTTAAATTCTTCACTTTATATATATAGTTTAATACTTTGAATTAGTATATATATATATGTATACATACATATGCACACACAAATATAGTCTCATAAATGAATCTAATAATGGATAAAAATTCAGGGTTAAGGGTATTTTGAGATGGGCTATCGATCTGACAAATAGCCATTATCAGAAAAATTAATTTTTACCTAAGAAAAACATTATAAAGATTACATTTCTTGGGAGAGCCCTAAAAATTTTTACGAAAATCAAGGAGAAATGGTATTTTGAAAAAAAAAAAAAGACCAATATTACAGATTATGAAAAATTGTCTTTAATTTTTACTTCCCGAACACTATAGTGAGGAAAGTGTTGTAATCATGTCGAAAATCCAAGTTTGCGATTTTGGTGTTTCTACACGTTTTGAGGTCTCCTGAATTTTTATTTACTATTTTTACAACTATGTACGTGTGTATGTATGTGATTGAACACGATAGCGTCTATACGCTTCGTTCAAATGAGCTGAAATTTGGCACGTATGTTATAGTCTCCATAACACGAACCCTATTGATTTTGGTGAATCTAGCACTCATAAATTTTTTACAGGAACACAGAATAAAAATTCTTTATCGTTACGGTCTATGGGCCCAAATTTTGTAAAGTGTGATGCTGTCTAAATACCTTGTTCGTTTGAGATAAAAATTTATACACATGTTTTTAGTCACCATCATACGAGTTGTATAAATTTTGGTGAATCTTGCGTTTGCAGTTTATTTACAGAAACACAAAGAATAATTCTTTTTGATTATAGTCTAAATAGGCTAAAATTTTTTTAACTGCGATAGCGTCTGAGCCCTTTTTTCATTTGAGTTGAAAATTTACACACATGCTATAAGGTTATTCTTGCACAAAGTGCGTAAACTTTGGTGAATCTAGCGCGTACAATTTTTTTGCAGGGCACAACGAAAATTTCTTTAGCATTATGGCCTATGGGCTGAAATTATTCGAAGTGCGATAGCGTCTAAATGCCTTATCAAAATGAGCTGAAAATTTATATGCGTGTTAAAGGTCAAAGTTGCTCGAACTATGTAGCTATTGTTAAATCCAGTACTTACAGTTTTTTTTTTTTTTTTTTAACAACAAAATAATCTTTATGATTATAGCTTATAGGTTTAAATTATTAGCATCTAAATGCCTTATCCGATTAAGTTGAAAATTTTTATACGTACAGTAGGTCACCATCGCATGAAGCATAAAGATTTTGGTGAATCTAGCTCTTATAGGTTTTTACAGGGAAACAAAGAAATTCTTAATCATTATGCGCTATGGTCCCAAATTATTTAAATTGTGACAGCGTCGATGCTACTTATTTAAATGAAATGATAATCCATAAACTTGTTACAGGTCGTAGTTGCAAACACCATATAGATTTTGGTGAATCTAACTCTTATAGTTTTTTTACAAGGACAATATATGTGCGTGCTTTATATGTGGCTTATGGGCTCAAATGATTTAAAGCGCAATAGTGTTCAACTAAACAACATACTATATGAAGACAAATACTGACGAAGATAAATACTGGCTATGAAGACACCCTATTATAATTTTCTCTTTTGCGTATTTAATTATTTCTCTTACTTTAATGTATTTATACAACTGTTAATTACTTAATGTTCGGAAAGTCGAGTGAAGTCACTGCAGATTTTTTTTAACTTTAAGAAACTAGAAATAAATTATTTACATAAAAATCTATACTAAAATTTTGTTGTCTCATGAATGCAATTTGAATATAAAAATTTATTAATTGAATCTCTGTCTTCCACTTTTTGACAAATAAAGCACATGTATTTAGATTATAAATACATTTAATTTTTGAAAAATATCAAAGAAAACATTGTTCATTTAGTGATTTTATTTTCAACTGAAACTACACAAAACAGATAAGACAAATAATTATAAACATGTGGAATATTAATTCCACATATAATATATAATGATCCTCATCTGTCATCTGTCATGAACGAATCCGATTAGTACCGCTTCAAAACTGAAACTTTTGGAAGCCATTATTATTATTATTATTATTTTTTTTTTTTTTTTCTGTTTGCTCAACTTACGAAAACATACATATAATATATTTTTTATCACACCTATTCTTATTTCCTTTAATACCTTGAAAAACTATTCAATTGGAATGTTTAAAGGTATATAAATTACATATAACGGATCACTGGCTATTATAAACAACACAATTCCTGATAAAAACAAACCAAAACGGTTGCCATTAAGAAAATACAAATTCCAAGTGGATGACTCTTTAATCCCGAATGAATGACTCTTTGACCGTTTTATTTAAAAAAAAAAAAAAAAAAAACCTCTTAAAATATTTCAGAAACATATTAAAGCCTTAAAACTCTTAAAATATTTGTAGAAACATATTTAAAGCCTTTAATTATTTTTATCAAGCTTCATTTTTTTTTTTTTTTTTTTTTTTTTTTTTCCAGCATAAAATTGAATATGCTTTTACGGACAAAATAAATAAATAAATAAATAAAAATATTAAAATATTAAATTAGCTCATGCATATGAGAAAATGACATCTATTAAATAATAATAATAATAATTTTAATTTTTAAAGTTGTCGAAGAGATAAATAGAGCTTGAAATTTTCGCACGGTCTTACTAGCAAATGAATTAATTGAAGTGAGAAATAAATAAAATGAAATGATCATTTTTCAACTTTTGGCAGCGATTTTCTTTTTAAAGAAATGCTGTGTATTTCTTCTAAATTAATCTACATAAACCTTACATCATTAGAAAAATCTTTCAAAACTGAACATTTTTTTTTTTTAATGTGAGATTTTAATTTTTTTCCGAATGGATCTGTCTGAAACACTCATTGAAAAACGGCGTCGTTTGGAAAATGAGAGGAAAAGAAGATGGTTACAAAGTCCAGAGTCATTGGCAAGAATTCGACAAAATAATGCTGATATTCAAAGGCGACGGAGGAAACGAGAATCTGAGTTTGCAGCACAAATGCGAAGGCAAGCTGATGTTGAATCCCATGATCAAAGAAATGAAAGAAATAGTCGTAGAGTTCAAGAAGTATTTACCAATGAGAATGATGAATTACATTACTGTGGACCAATGATCGATGTTTGTGAATTCTGTGGTTCGAAGAATTTTGCCGCTGAACGACCTCTAGACAAAAAATTCAGCAGTTGTTGCCGGAAAGGGACAGTTTCTTTGATTAAACCAACGGATTCTCAAGGAAATCAGTTGATTTTTCCACCAGTTCTTCAAGATTTGTTGATGAATCATGAGAACCCTGATTACAAGAATTTTAGAGATAACATTCGCTCTTATAACAGTGCTTTATCTTTTGCATCAATGGGAGCCAAAGTATTAAATTTCAGTGGAAGAGGACCTTACGTGTTTAAAGTTCATGGTCAAATATGTCACAGGACCAGCCATCTAGAACCACGCAGTGAACAATCTCGACAGTATGCCCAACTGTATGTTATAGATAGCACTCAGGCAACAGAATGCAGAGTTCTTAATCCTGCTAATCAACAATGCATTCCCCGTCTTCTGGACCAGTTGGACAGGCTATTCAGAATGACAAATCGATTTTGTCACACTTACCGTATGCTAAGGGACGTTGAAGCTCAAGCGATCGATGAAGCGAATGAAGCAGGACAAGATATTCCCATAGTGAATCTGGTATTTCGACGAGATCGTCATACTGATCAGAGAAGGTATAATGCACCTACAGCAAATGAAATTGCAATGGTTTTTGTTAATGATCATGGTGAGCCTCCTTTTGACAGAGACATTAGAATTTATCCAGTAAACCCAGAAAATCCAGGACAGCAGTTTGTCAATATCAACAATCTCAGCCCTAACTTGGACCCAATGGTTTATCCCATTTTATTCCCGTATGGCGAACCAGGTTGGCAACCTAACTGGACTTGCGAGGCTTATGAGGGTGCACAGACAAATAGAACGAGAAATAATGTTACTATGCTGCAGTACAATGCAGCTTTGTTGGCCATAAGAGAACACTTCAATCCAGTTATTAGTGCGGGACGACTGACACAGCAGTTCATAGTGGATTCTTACTTGCAAGTTGAAGCCAATAATTTAAACTACATTAAAACACACCAGCAGAAGCTGCGAACAGAATTCTGCCAAGGACTAGCAGATCACATTGAAAATAGAGTCAATAATGCACAAGCAGCTGGGATTCCAGTCATTCTTCCCTCATCATTTGAAGGATCACCAAGAAACATGCGTGAGAGGTGTGCTGATGCTATGTCAATATTTGCAAAATTTGGTCCGCCAGATCTTTTCATAACTTTCACAGCCAATCCTAAGTGGCGTGAAATTACAGAAAATTTGAGAAAAGGTGAAGAGCCAAGTGACCGTCCTGATTTGGTTTCACGAGTTTATAACTTAAAGTTAAAATCCATTCTTGAAGATTTGATAGTGCATGGTGTTTTAGGAATTTCAACGGCTCATGTTTACACAATAGAATTTCAAAAGAGAGGTCTTCCACATGTCCATATTTTAATTGTCTTGCGTGCAGAAGATAAATTTTCATCGGTAGAACATATTGATCGTTTAATTAGTGCTGAGATTCCTGATCCTGGTTTAAATCGACGCCTGCATGAAATCGTCACGCGCTGTATGATTCATGGCCCTTGCGGTTCAAACAATCCTCGAGCTCCTTGCATGGAAGCTAGAAAGTGTAGAAAAGGTTTCCCAAAAGATTTTCAAACAGAAACTTTATTGAGTGCTGATGGCTATCCTAAGTATAAGAGATGCATGAATTCTACAGTTGTTGTACGTGGAACCACAATGGACAACAGATTCGTTGTTCCTTACAATGCCTATCTGCTTCTGAAATATGATGCACATATTAATGTCGAAGTTTGTACATCTATGAGAGCAGTGAAATATATTTACAAATACATCTATAAAGGTTTTGACTGTGCGAATATAATTGTCAGTGCTGGGGAGATTCAAAACAATGAAATTGCAAATTACATTCATGCGAGGTATGTCAGTGCACCAGAAGCCATGTGGCGATTGCTCCAGTTTAAAATGCATGACAGGTCACATGCAGTTATGAGATTGCCAGTACACCTGCCAAATCAGCAGCGCATAATCTTTACAGAAGGTGAAGAAGAAGAAGCCTTACAGGCTGCAAGAACAGGGAAAACTAAACTTGAGGCATGGTTCGAATTAAATCAAACCAACCCGGATACTGAAACAATATTGTATTCAGATATTCCCTACAGTTACGTATACAAAAAGAACAAATGGCAAAAAAGACAAAGAGGTGGAAATAAGATAGGGCCAAGAATGTATGTTGTTAGTGCTAAAGAAGAAGAACGATTCTATCTACGGATGTTGCTTCTTCACGTACCCGGTGCTACAAGTTTTGAATTTTTAAAAGCTGTTGATGGTATTGTTTATGATACCTTCAAAGAAGCAGCATTTCACAGACATTTACTTGATTCTGATGAAGAATGGAATCACTGTTTGAGGGAAGCTGCTGTTTACCAGATGCCAAAACAACTGAGACAGACTTTTGCCTTCATACTGATTTTATGCAATCCTACTAACGCACTTGAACTATGGAATAATTATTGTTCTGATATGGCTGTGGATTTTCAGTGTAACAAAAATGAAAGTTCTTTTAATCTGGCTCTACATGATATCAATGCAACTCTCAAGCAACACGGAATGACATGCGAATCTTTTGAACTTCCAATGCCAATAGGAAATCCTATTGAAATACAGCTTTACAACCCAGTCGAACAAAGAGAACTGGCAGAAATTCAGATTGCATCGCTTAATCTACAACAGTTAGAAGCCTTCAGAAAAATCATCAAAGCTATCGAAGACATAAATAAAATGGACAGGTATTTTTTCATTGATGGTCCTGGGGGTTCAGGAAAAACTTATTTGTACTCAACCCTGTTGCACTATATTCGGGGAAAAGAACAAATAGTACTTCCATTTGCAACTACTGGCGTTGCAGCAACACTTCTCGAAGGTGGGCGAACAGTTCACAGCGGTTTCAAGTTACCTATTCCTATTCTTGACACATCAGTTTCCTCAATGAGGACAAATACTTCAGAAGCTGAAAACCTTCGCAAAGCTCAGCTCATCGTTATAGATGAAATAACGATGCTGACAAAAGATGGTCTTCGATGTATCGATTCCCTTCTGAAAGAAATCATGAGCAGTGATAAGCCTTTCGGAGGGAAAGTTATCGTTATTGGAGGAGACTTCAGACAGACACTTCCAGTTGTGCCAAGAGGATCTACAGCAAATATCATAGAAGCCTGTATCAAATCTACACCTTTATGGAGATACTTCACCCACCTTCCACTCATCTCAAACATGAGAAGTGCCGGACAAGAACAACACAATATTTGGCTTTTAAATGTAGGAGAAGGAACTCTTCCTAGCATCCCCGAATTACCCACCGATTCCATAGAAATCCCTGAACACATGATTGAAAATAACATCATCGAAGCAATTTACAGTCAATTAGCCACCATGCAGGTTGAAGAATTGGGAAACAGAGTTATTTTAGCTCCAACAAATAAGAAAACTCTGGAAATTAACATGAAAATAATATCAAGAATTGAAGGAGACCCACATGTGTATTACAGTGTAGATTCTATTGTTTCTGAAGACAATAATGATATATTAAATTATCCAACAGAGTTTTTACATGAGCAAACTCCTTCTGGCATGCCACCTCATCAGCTAATTTTAAAAAAAGGTATAATAGTCATGTTGCTAAGAAATCTTAATCCAAATCAGGGTCTTTGCAATGGGACTCGCTTATCAATACTTGAAATGCATGAAAATTTCATTTCTGCGAAAATTTTATCTCAGTGTCATCATGGTGAAACAGTTTTCTTGCCACGAGTTGATTTGTGTCCAAGTGATGTCACTCTTCCATTCATCCTAAAACGTCGCCAATTTTCTGTCATTCCTGCCTATGCAATGACAATAAACAAATCTCAAGGTCAGACATTTCAGCATGTAGGAATTTATCTTGATGAAACAGTTTTCTCTCATGGACAACTATATGTTGCCTTATCCCGATCACGAAATCAAAATAACATTAAATTTCATATTCAGCCAACAGACGCACAAGGACAGATTGGAAACAGCAGAAACTTTTTTACAAGAAATGTCGTTTTCAGAGAAGTTTTATAATTATTTGAAATTATTTACTCTTATATATCCACAATAATTGTTTTTTTTTTTACAATATTTATAATTGTAAAATTACCACCATGATTTGCTCCGGCTAAACATCTTAAGTACTTTTTCACAACCCATTTTATTTGAAGTTATTTAATTAATAGTTAAATGCTTAAACTTTATTTTATACATATATTTATATATATTTCTTTTATCGGTATTTCATATATATCTTAACACTTTTGCGACCGCTGACGTAGATTCACGTCATTTTTGATATCTGTAACTCTACCAGTGGGCGTTTCTTTCAGGGTTTTTATGTTACTTATTTCTGAAGAATATACCCAGTATTCAAATTTGTACAGTCAAATGTAATATTGTTGCGTACTCGGGGGTTCGTAAGTTGTCCGAGAATGAAAGGCGAGGCTTGCAAAAATTCAGTAATTTATTCACAGAAAGTTCCGGAAAAATACAGGTCTGTAAATTAAGTATCAGCTTCAATTCAATCAGTAAACACAGCTTAATTAACAACTGTCAACTGTAAATCCACAGTACTAACTGTATAGCAATAGCACATAAAGCAAGACTCATTCAAAAAGGCTTAGAACTCCTTGAAATGCAATGCAAGCATTAGCGAAACTGCCTGACTCTGATTTCAGACTGAACTGAACTGACTGCCTTGGCGAAAAACGCAGCCCTTATATACCCCTGTAGAAAAGTGTGGAATGTTCCAGAAATTTCTGTATCTCCTGAGCCAATCATATTTCAGCATCCATATTTGGTATATCACTAATAAGGATTTTCTCGCCAAGGTCACCAAAAAAATCAACAATTAGAGAAAAAGTCGCCAAATTTGGTGCCAAATCCATTACCTGCCTTATTGGAGATTTCTAATGCGTTTTTAAGGGAAAATTACGCTTTCTTATTCTTTTTATAATATAATATGCATTATTTTAACGCTAAAACAACTAGAAATGTCGAAAATTAACATTCTAACGATTTACTAAGCCTCTTTGAAAGAATTTCTTCAAGAATGAATACAATTATTTACAAACTCGCAACAATATGGCTATAAATAATTTGATTGGGAAGAATATAATTATAATGTATATCCATTTGTAATATAAATGTGAACTTAGAAAATTTTGTAATGAAATATTGTAACTTGGGAGAATAACGCCCATAGGTGGACCTTACTGTCAAGAAGACAAAAGCATGCGGTCGTGAAAGTGTTCAATGAGATTTTTAAAAATTTGAAAGAAATTTTTATAACGAAACTACCACCGTGCTTTGCACGGGCTGATCTTCTAGTTTTATAAGATTATTTCTTTAGTGACGGGATTTAAGAAGCTATTTTTTTTTAAGTTTCCCAACAAACGGAGGGACAAAAGTTGTTCCTTAGATTTCCCACAACATCTGAATGAAAGAAAAAAAAAGAAAAAAAAAAAAGGTATTCAAAAGCCGGATATCCGGTGGTTTTGATCCGGATATCCGGTCCAACCCTAATATATATATATATATATATATATATTAATTCAAAATATTATGCTATATATATAGTGAAAAGAAAAAAATATATATATAAAATTTAGCAATAGATACATGATAATACATACATTAATATATATATATAAACAAGATTGGTTGGTTTAATAATAAGAGAGGTTTATAAAGCATTGTCTATTTATTTATATCTATTGAAGACACAACTATTTATTTATATCTATTGAGTCCCCACAGCTGAAATACTCATATTTTTATTTTTATTAAAATTATCTGTGTTTTTCCCAATAGTATTTACATTTTATGTATGTGAATGGAATCCAGTTGCATAAAAGACAAATGCCTTTTAAACCAAAATACCTTTTTTTTAATTAACACTTTCCAACAAGGTTGAAATGTGTTAATGACTTCGGTTTGTCTGTCTGTCTGTCCGCGTTCTAACTTCCGTAAATATTTATGGAATTTCTTGAAACTGATATATGCTATTCCAGTTCACTATCGGACGTTCCCTATTACAAATGGAGTTTATACCTCGACTGGTTTGTGTACAGGGACACCCGAAAGTATTTCAAAGCATTGTGTTCTATGAGAGGTATTTCTATAAATCAAATTTTCATAACTTTAGTGTTCTTAATGAAATTGAAATATGTTATTCAAATTCACTATTGGATGTTTCCTGTATAAAATGGAGGAAATACCACCATCGGTTTTTGTACAGGGACAATCAAAAGTATTCCAAAGCATTGCGTTCCATGAGAGACATTTCTATAAATCAAATTTTAATAGCTTTTCTTTCCACGAGGTTTTAGGAAATTGAAATATGTTATTTATATGCACAAAAAAAAAAAAAAAAAAAAATGCTTTGCTTAGAATATAGCACGATTAGCATTAGATTTACAGGGTGGCACAAAAATATCCATTTATATTAATAAAAAATTAATAGCTATTAATAAAAAATTGCTAGAATTGTACTTTCGTTTACATTAAGCGTTTTTAACACTTTCTAACATTTTTTTAAGTGTGAATATGATTTCAGTTTGTGTATCTGTCCATCTGTCTGTCTGTTTGTCTGCCCGCGCTCTAACTCCTGTAAATACTTATGGAATTTCTCGAAACTGTTCACTATCGGATGTTCCATATAGAAAATGGAGTGAATATCTCTTCTGGTTTGTGTACAGGGAAACCCAAAAGCATTCGAAAGCATTGTGTTATATGAGTGTTATTATTATAAATATTTTCCCTATAGAATGTTTCCCATTTAAAATGACATTAATAGGTTCTGTACAACTATTTTGTTTACAGGGATAACAAAAAAAAAGAAAAAAAAAAAAAAAAAAAAGCAATGCATTACGTTTTAGGGCAGAATTTTTTGAAAGTTATATTAAAAAATTGTTCTACTGTAAAAATCATAAAAATATTGAAATGTATTGTTAATATTATAAAATAATGTTTTAATTAACTTAATCATTTACAGGGCTACACAAAAATATTCAGAGAGATCAAAAGCTGTAATTATATTCTAATGGCTGCGTTTTCTTTTGCGTTAAGCCTTTTTAATACTTTCCAAAATTCCTAACAATAATTTTAAAATTAATTAGTCTATCTGTATACTTTTCAGTCCTTCTGTCTTTTGTGTTATAACGTAGGCAAAGAATATCAAAAGTTATTCGATACAACCATTACGTACAGTTGGAAAGTGTTACTAATCAATGCGTACTGCATGATTTTTCTTTCTTGTTATTGTGTGCTCTTAAAAAATTGAAATTTTCATTTTTTAATTGAAATTTTCTGGTAAAGGGGACTGCCGGATATCCGGATATCCGTATCCAGTTATACGGTAAAATTCATATCCGGTCCATCCCTAATTTATTTATTTTTTCTTTTTTTCTTTTTCAGATATTTTCGTTGTAGTTTATTGCATAAAATGTGTTAATAAAGTTTTTTTTTTTTTTCTAATATATTGTAAAATAATTATATTTGCTATACATGTACAGATATATGTATAGTCGGTAACAAAAGTATCCGAACGCTAGGAAAAATTGCTATATATAAAAAAAAGTAGAGTTAATACTGTTATAGTAATTATACTGTTATAGCTATAATAGTAAATTATATTTTGCAGCATACAGTCGGTAATAAAAATATCCGAACACTAGCAAAAATTCCTATATAAAAAAAGTAGAGTTAATACTGTTTTGTTAAATAAATCCTTGTAGAATCATGTTCTTAGTTAGTCTAAGAAAAATTATTCGACAAGGATTTATTTAACAAAATAGTTTTAACTCTACTTTTTTTTATATAGGAATTTTTGCTAGTGTTCGGATACTTTTCTTACCGACTATTTGCTGCAAAATATAGTTTAATAAAGCATTGGAAAACTGTCTTTTTTTTTTATGCGTTCTAAAAAATATTAAAGCAGTTTTAATTATTTGAAGTACTTCTTAAATAAGGCTTCTGATTTGTCTAATTTAATATTTCTTTAGCGCATTAAAAATTGATGCATAATTAAAAAAAAAAAAAAAAATATTAATAGCAATATAAGTTGTTAATAAAACTTTTTTTTTTTTAATTAAATGGTTAAATATTTTTACTTTGGAAAAAAAAAATCGTTACTGCATTCATTTATAAAATAATATTCATTTATAAAATAGAATATATTGAAAGCTATTAAAGCTATTTTATTTCATATTAAAAATGCATAATATCGTCAAACTTATATTGACAGAATAAAAAAGATGAAAAAAATAAAACAAATATAACTTATAAAAATTAAAACACATACAGATTAAAATAAGTTAAAAAAGAAGACTAATCTTTCTTTTTTTCCCCAGAATCTAAAAAACAAATACAACACAGCCGTACTGCGCCCGTCTTGGAAGTTCAAGCACGTATTTATTTACAACGCACTTGAAATTTAAGTGCAAGGTGCTGGCGATTTTTTTACCCGCACATTGTGATGTAACGTTCATTTTTTTACAGTGTGCTCCATTAATTACAAAATCTAAAGGGTTGGTTGTTAAACAATTGAAATATTTGTTAAATGCTCGAATTTTCAGTTGAGAATTACAAATATGCGGGTTAAAAAAAAAAAAAATGGAAATGGAAATGTAGTCTTCAACCTATATGTAAGGTTAAGTGAATTAGTAAAAGTGGTGTAAACTTATGAAAACTACTTTAAGTTTAAGTAACATGTATTGAAAAGTTAATATTGTTATTGTAAGAGAAGTATATGTAAAGAAACCTAAAAAAGGAAATGCCCTAACCTATGTAAATTCAATAAATTTTTTATTGACCCCAACCTATGTGAGAAAATTTTTATTACGGATTTAGAATTATCAGGCATATGATATGTGGTAAATTTGCACGTGTGAATACCCAAAAATAAGCAAACTCCCCAACTTACGTGAGAAAAAGAAATTAGTTAACTTTAAATGAAAGATCTTAGTTAATTATATATTATGGAACTAAGTATGTACCTGTTGTTATAATTGGACTCAACCTATGTGGGAAAATGAAAATACAAACAAACGTTGCTGTTGTTCCACCAAAGATCTTATTTTCACTTTAACGAGTGCCTAGTAGGTAATGTGTAGATTAACGAGTGTCTAGTTGGTAATGTGCAGATTCGTAAATTACCTAGGTAGTTTGAGAAATAAAACAATTTTCCGCACTTTAACGGATCACCCTAGTTAATGTGTAGATTACCTAGCTAATCTGCAGATTAACTGTTTTCTGCACTTCAGCGGTAACATGTGTTAATATATATATATATATATATATATATATATATATATATATATATATATATCATTAAATCATGAATGAATCCACAATGTAATACACAACTGACACACAACTGTACTGACACACTGACACTGAACTATGATTAGAAAATATTGATAAAAATGTAATAATGTAAAATCGAGGGCAAAATTAAAAAACTAGGTAGCATTCAAATTTTGTATTTAATTTAAAAAATGCTTTCGTAACTAAAGATATAATTTTAAAGAGCCATTTTCAATTTCCCTTAAAAAGTAAAACATGATGGAAGGATTGAAAGGAAAGACAAGTTTCTACTATTCAACACTTAATGTACATAACAGTATTTTCTATTAAGTATGCGTAGAAATTGAGAATGCTGGTAAAAAATTTTGGATCCGAATGAAACGTGTTCGTTTATTTACTTGCTTTTAGAGTCAGTTTTCAAAATGTATTTTATTAAATGACCCAAGCATTCTGCTCTTGATAGCTGACAAGAATAATTTCCCTATATTTATCTTAAAATCAATTTATTTCCTTTACAAAAATACATAGTTTTGGATCCATAGATATCTAGAAAAATATTTAATTCTCTAGATTTGTTTTTCATTTATTAATATCTGCAGAAATTTCTTTTATTAATTCAATGCTTAATACATTGTATTGGCTACGCGTGCGATTTTTAACCAATAAATTTACTCTATTTTATTGACATCTGGAAACACTGATTTTATTAAAAAGAAATTAAATAGTCTTGAAATCGTTTCTGTAAGTGTTCAAACAGCGATATGAAATTAATAACCTTCCTACCTTTATTTATTAAATACATTTATTTTCTATTTATTTGGATTAAAACTTATGGATAGATACTTGAAAAAAAAAAAATGTAATCTTTTTTACTTATTTATTAACAAAAAATAAAATCGATTAATAAATAATTTCCCTTTATATCTCCATTTTTAAGAACAGATTAGTGCGAATATAATGTTACATATTATTCTTCGGCAGTTAGGATTGAACAATTGCACATTTTACACAAAATTGAAAAATTCTAATTTTAAAATATGTTTCCTTTTCATAAATTCCGGTAAATGTAAAAAAAAAAAAAAAAAATTACAACAAAAAAGTTACTATATCAATGGCATTCATAAATTACCAACTCAAATTGAAACTTAATTATCTTGCGTGTGTGTGTGTTTTTTTTTTCCCTTTTGCATGCGCACTTTTTATTTCCTAATTCAAAAATTATATATATATATACGTAAAAGAAAAAAAAAACTTTTTTCAGTAGTGTTTGTTTCGATACTGATTATTATTAATTTTCTTTTTCTTAAAAAAAAAAAAAAAAAAAAAGATTTTGATGAAATTCTGGAAAAAGCAAAATTTAGTTTAGGACGGAGAACTATTAGTTTTTTTTTTTTTTTTTTTTTTCCAAATTATAACATTGCATTCAAATTATACAATTATATTTTCGATAAATTTTAGATTTCGATAAATGTCCAACTATTGTAAAACTGGTATCGTAAAAATCCGCAGATTGAGACTAATAGTCCTCGGTGTCGTGGTCCAAGCTCACGTATCTAAAGCTCACATTAGAGGAATCGTGGCTGAAGCTCACATACACCAGTATCTCGTGTTCCAAGCGCACAAATATATTCACCCGTTTCCCCGACACATCAACTTGGCAGAAGGGAAGAGACTAATCCCTTTTTCCGAAGAGAAGAGGGGGGGGGGAGGTCGAGGAAGATGGTTTTTTCGAAGCGCAATTCAATTGATGAGCTATTTTTTGAACTAGGGCAGGAACTAGGAATAAAATAATTAAATTTATTTTCTAATTATTTTATATAATTATTTACATAAGTTTAACAAAAACACTTTCGGGGGTGGATAAAAAAAAAAATATCAGGAATAATGGCCCGAAATGTTTGTTCATGTATTTATTTAACGCAGTTTTATTTAATAAGTCAATCTTAAATACTATATATATTTTGTATAGAATTAACAGATTATATAAGAGTACACATAATTTGTGGAATGTCTTTGTTATCAAAGTTAATTGTTTTAAGTATTTTTTCAACTAGAAATCGGAACTCAGCAATACGAAGGTACAGTCTGCAAAAAAAAAAAATAATAATAATAATAATAATAATAAAATAAAATAAAAAAATAAATAAAATAACATCATAAATAGCATAATAACATCATAAATAGCATAATAACATCAATAAATTAATAAATCGATTTCTGGTAAAATATTAGTAGGTTATAATTCAAAAGTTATGTTTGGAGTATAAATTTGGCAGTCAATGTTAATGAAAATATACATTGTTATCAAATTTTAGTGTAAGATAAAGTAATGTGAGTGCCACACCAAATTTTTTGTTTATATTTTGTTGAGATTTATGATCACATTTCTCTCACGCTTTTATCCCAGGCTTGGGACTGGGCAGTGTCAGTTAAGACGCAGGCGGTTTAAAAGTTGCAGGCAATTTGCCCTTTGTCTCTGTTTTTTTTATGCAGCAGGCTGAAAACTTGCCTTTGTCATGTTTACTAAATTATTCCATTTTTGTCACGTAATTTAGGGAGGCCAAACATTTTTGTAGATTATTTGATCGCCTGTAGTTTTGCATAATGTTTTCAATTTTTTCATCTAATCGTACATAAACTTTTCTTCTCTTTACTCCTACGATGCCAATTTCTCTTGCTCTTAACTGGTAGAATACTTTAATCGATTGCTCTTTCAAAGATTTAACTAGAAAGATTTAACCAAGGTCTAATCTTTCGGTCTAATCTAATCCCACCTGTCAAGTTGATACGTCGGGGTAAAGGGGTAAATATATTTGTGAGCTTGGGACACGAGATACTAATCTATGTGAGCTTCAGCCACGATTCCCTTACTGTGAGCTTGAAGCATGTGCGCTTCGGCCACGGCGCCATAGTTCTCAGTCCTAATAAAATAAATTAAAACGAAATTTAATAAATTAATAAATGTACTGTGTGCGCACTTAAAATTTAATAAATAAATAAATAATATTATTGTACACTTAAACTTTCTTTTTAATTAGCAGCGATAAAAATTTCATCGTACAATTTTTTTTATTCAAAAACATTATTTTGATTCGTATTGGAATTAAAAGGGAAAATAGCGTGAATAAACCAAAAATATATCAGGAAATACTGCATTTTTATTTGTCATTACACTTATATTTTACACCACTCGGGGGCGAGACGCTGGGGGTGGGGGTGGTGGGGGGACGTTCCGTAAACCAAAGTGCAAAATTTTCAGGGATGAAATTTCCTGGAGGCGAAAGTTCTGCAAACCAATAATCTCATAGTCGATTTTTTTATGATTACAATACTTTCCTTACGTAATGTATGTTCCGAAGGCAAAAATTGGATCATTCACAGGATCCAATTGGATGATTTTTGGATGATTCAACATGCTATTTTGCATGAAAAGTTTCATACATTCAACAAATACCTCCTTATCAGTAAATGTTTCATATTTTTTTTTCCTATTTTTAAAGTTAATTTTTACATACTTCAATTAACGTATTCAAACCTATATGTAAATATTTTCGAATTCCAAGTTCTTAAACTTCAGAAGGTTAAATAAAAAAAGGAGGAAATACATTTTTGTTAGAAATTTAATTTAGATTTGAACTCTTTTTTTTAGTAAAGGCCTTTACTAGCATTCAAAATCAAAGAGACAAATATTTACAAGATCTAAAAAGTTCTACTCGTTCACTTTTTCGCAACCATTTCCCTTTTAAATGAAAATCAATTTATTCACTTCATTTTATTTATTTATTAATGAAATAATTTAAAATTACGTACCTATCATTTTACAGATATCTGTTCACCGGTAATACATATTTTAATCATTCGGTTTCAATCACGTCCCATGTTTGAGCCGAGCAGGTGTCTAGAAAACTTATTCCCAAATTTAAAAAAAATGTTTCGATACTGCGAGTGAGTTTTTACTTTAAAACGTTCCTTTGAGCAGAGAGGATGCAGCTTGCCACGATGCGATGCAAAATGACCCTTTTCCAGAGATTTATTTTCCTCCATTCCGTACGACCATGCTTTTCTATCCGAGCATGTAAAAATACGACCATTTTTGCCGGGAATAAATTTGGATCGCAGGCATTTTGTTTTGCAAAATAAAGAATGCAATAAACTATTCCTTTATGTGATTAGAAGTGCTCTTCTGCTTTTTGATACGCGGCTTTATTAGCGGATAACAGTCAACGGTATTAAAAATACGCGCTACAAATCTGTTCCTCATTCACTTATTTAGGTAGAGATAGAATTTTTACTTTCGCTTACCGATAGAGGGAGAATTCATTGTCGAATTTCCAAAACTTTGTTTTTATTAAAATGGAATATTTTGAGATTTTTAGCGACTGGTCTGCGTCTGTATTACTTAAAAGCATATAGTGTTCTAAATCTGTATCCCATGCTGATAGGACTCGAAACTTTTTTTTAACTGATGGGTCAGATCCATGCATGGGTGCATACAAAAGCATTCCAATATATTACGTGCTAGAAGTACTCATCGGTATGTTATATACGCACCAAAGTATGAAAAGCAATCAACAATCGTTTAGAGGGCCCTATAAAGTGTTATTTTTGAAAATAGCTGACTGTGGTCAATGGATGCGAGACACCCAAAGTGAGTCCATTACGTTCTTAGCTGTTGCATGGTCAGCTTTACTAAATCAAAGTATGTCTGAAAAAACAACAGCTTTCACCTACACAACAAGGTTCCTAAAAATTTTTTCTCTTTCCAGTGCAGGATTATTTCAGAATAAATTAGCTCTGTTTTTCAAATGTATCCAAGTGACGTTTAAAATTCATTCCTTCTGGTGTGACAAAGAAAATATTGTTTTGAATCGGAAAATCAGCTTTCTAGCGGTTTCTTGTACAGGAAACTTTTTGCTGAAATCCAACAAATAGTTCGTATACAGAGGCATCTAAGAACACATTAAGTGTATCTGCTATGGCCACAGTTGCAGTTTAGACTGCACTCGACGAAGTGAAATTGAGGACCTTTCCATAAAGGACGAGACGCTTCTTCAAATATTGCAGAAAGAACCATCTCGAAATTTTAGGAGGGGGAAGAACCTCAAATATTTCAGTGAAAGTAAAAAAAAAAAAATTAAAATTAAAATGTTTGGAATTACCTGTAAAAAGTGATGGTATTTCGGGCATCGCATAATTGTGTACAGCATAGGATTACGAGGCTTTTCCTGTATACAATTTTATAAATTTATTAAAAAATTGCCAAAAAAAGTCTTTCTTTTTTTTTTTTTTTTCGGCTACAACATTTAAGGTCCAGTGCAAAACCATTTTCAAGAAACTTGACCAATAAAATTAGACAAAGCGTATTGCAATCAGAATACAAATCCAATGGAATTCATTAAATATTTTTAACTGCACATGCGTAAGTTTTAGAGAATTTAATAGCCAAATGTTTCGAGCTACTTTTATGAAAACCCCAAACAAATAACGTTTAAATTCAAAAGTTGTACGCGATTCAGTCTCTTTCTAAAAAAAGAAGAAGAAGGATTTTATTCACATTTTAATTTTGATTCAATCCCCAGTAAAATTGATTGAGTCGTTGATTGTAAATAAATATTAATAAAACCTCCTTATCATTTTCCTTATTCTTCATAACTGAAATTCTGTCGCTCTTTGAATAACACGATATTTGTTTGGGGTTTTCAAATAAATAGCTCTCTAGTATTGGCTTTTAAATTATGCAAATGAAATTTTCTTAAAACTTCATTTAACTTAATTATTAGTTTTAAGAAATTCGCATTATATGCAAGCATATTACACGAACTATCCTGAAACAGGCTTGCTAACCAGTCAGCAGAGGTCATTGAACCCTATTTGCCCGTCATAGCATTCCCTACGTTGTCGTCAGCGATAACGAATTCAAAATGTTTGTTCGTGACTATGGATTTGAGCATGTTACAACCCGATTTCCGCATCAGGCTAATGGAGAAGACCCCAAAAAGCATTATACAAACATCATCTTGGACTTCTGACCTCTAGAGATAGTCCGGGTCCAACAGGAAGTAGTCTATATGCATGGGCTTCCTGTTTATCCTCCCCTACTGAAGCCGAACCTAAAGGAGCACACCGAAAAGGGCAAAACGAAAGATGATAAGTGACATCCAGTTCGTGGATTGAAGCCACTGGATAAAAGATATGAAAACCCCTACTATAATAAAATCGAAGATCGTATAGCATAGTAACACCCCGAAAAGAAAAGTCATCAGGCGAAATTGGGGCCGTCTCATTCTTAATAACGACGAACGACCCTTTAAAGAAGGAATTCCGGGGCTGCATGATGATAAAGAAGAAGCTGAAAGCCAGTTGGAATCTTCTACGCCACCACAAGTACAGATAAGCTGCGGAACCCGAGCTTAAAATGACGAAAAGTGGACGACTGATTAGAAAAGCAGATCGTCTCAACCACTAGAAACTCGGTTGTGATTGAAACTAACCAGCTGAGTCCCTCTTCATGGCAATCGTGTAATGACTACTGTCAGTCAGATATTTACTTTTCTCTTGTGTTCTCATGTCTTGTATGGAATCGTCAAGTAAACGTATTATTAGTGTCCCATAAGTGAGTGTTCTCTCCAAAACTAACTTCGCATAACACGTCCCCTTTAAAATTTCGACCCTAATCGGTGAGTAAGTGGTACGAGTGACAATTCTGTGTCTATCATTTGAAATAATTATTTAAATTCAATAACAACCGTCAAAATAAACTTATTTCCTCTAACACTGCAGCAGGATAAGAAAAAGTGGTTCATTCATTTTATTTCTTTCTCATGAAAATAATATTCTGAAGCCGAAATATATTGAAGATTTGTTATGGGTCGTAATTTGTGTGCCTCTCTACGTTTCAAGTGTACACGCTCATTCTGATAAATGGGACTCAGCCTTTGTTCTTCGAATTTATGGAATTCATATCTTTTTGTTTACCTTTTACTTTTCAATTTCTCTTCAGTACGTGGCAGAGAATGTGGAATTTTTTCAAATTTATTTTGCTGTACTTTGAATAAGAAAATCCGGTTTTTAACACTTTCCAACAAGGATGAAAAGTCTTAATGTTCCGTACTAGAAATTTATGAAAGCATACGTAGGATGAGGAACTGAGTTTATTTACACTTTCCAACAAGGATGAAAAGTCTTAATGATTCGGTTTGTCTGTCTGTACATAAAGTTTCATGGAATTTCTTGAAACTCATATAGGTTATTCAAGTTCACTATCGGATGTTCCTTATTCAAAATGGAGTCAATATCTCTAATGGTTTCTGTACAGGGACACCCGGAAGTATTCCAAAGCATTGCGTTCTGTGAGAGGTATTTCTATAAAATACCTTTACTTTGCACAAATCTTAATGAAATTGAAATATGTTATTCATTTGCACAAATGAATGTTTTCTATAGAATAAAGTATGATTAGCATTAAGATTGACAGGGCCACACAAAAATAATCAGTTACATTAAGGGATGCTATTGGAAATTTGCTAGAATTAAATTTTCATTTACATTAAGTATTTCTAACACTTTCTAACAATTTAAATAAATTACATTTAAATAATTTTCTACTGCAAAAATCACAAAAAAATTGACATTTATCGTTAATAGGCTAAAATAATGTTTTGTAGAGTGATTCATCTTGAAATGGACATGTTTACGCTAAAATATTCAGATGCATCAAGGACTGCATTTTCTTTTGCGTTAAGCCTTTTTAACACTTTCTAACGATGTTTAAGAACATTGAAAGTGATGCGACACAGCGTGTACGTAGGGTTGGAATGTGTTAATACTGAATGCATGATTTTTTGTACTTGTTGGTGATTAATCTGTGCTAACTCAAAAACTGATATTAAAAACAAGTCTAAATCCATGACGATAGGACTGATATAAAAAAATTCCTTAAGGGCGTTAACATCTTCAGATTGAAAGGAAGGTTGCCCATCAGTCACATTCATTATTTACCAAAAAGGAATTCTTTCTCTTTTGTATGCATCGCTTTTTAGGTGAGTTATCTTTTAGAGATTGAAAAGAGTTCAATTCAGTTTTTATTTAATTATTTCTTTTAAAAGGGCTCACTAGCCTCTTCCAAGAGTCAATAAACAGAATCCTAGTGTATGGCGAAACATGAGATTAGTATTAAAATAAGGTAGTTGTATTCCCCAGTGTTCTCGTACCATCTTTTATGGGCAGTCGTTAAAGTTGCAACTCCGACATTTATTGGAGATAATTCTGGCATCAAAGGATTTCAAATAATAAGAAACATTTTTTATGGCCCATTTATCGAAAGACGTGACTCTATTTTCATTTTTACGAGGGTTGCGTTCCAAGATACGAACGGCAGGTTTATGGACTTGTTATCGATTCACGCCGACTAGATAAAACTGCATTGGACTCGATCTAATTTTTATCTTTAACATACTAAAGGGAAACACGTCCTAAATGACGTCTCGGAAATGAAGGGGTCTCTGTTGAGAGTCCAATATTCACTTGAAACAGGGTTGCGTGGAATGACGTGTATAGTTTTGGGTGTAGAGAGCGTTCGTGACTTGTGTAAAGGGACACGTAAGGGAATTAATATACATTACAGCCTACATACGACATTTATTTCAAGTGCTATAGCTTTCATCCGAATGAAAGTAGCAATAACCTGTTTAACAGGGGTGTTCAAAATATTAATAAAGTTTCTGTAACAGGGTTCGCGTTTCATTTAGAAGGAAATCATTTAAAACGTCTGATTCTAATGAGTGCCAGCATTTGCTGATTTTATCCCATTATTAATAGGATCCACTATCAATACCAACTGTGCTCTTTCTCTATTATCTGTCATCAACAGAAATAAAACAATCCCCATTTGCCCTCAAAATCTATAGAGAAATGTCACTAAAAAATAAAATGAATGTCCTGGATGTTGTATTGATCTTTAAGGGTCTTATTCACCAACTTCTTAACACTCGGATTAAACCTCGGATCAGTGGTAATCGCTCGATCATACAAAAATCGGTATTCTCCAACAAAAATCCGCGGCAGATCTGTAGAACAGAGGTTCACTGGTGTTTGTTTACATTTTGGCGATATTATCCGTGCGCCAACGAACCAAGGAAATGAATTTATCTTATGGCAACCTTACAAAACGTTTGTTTACGTTCGAAATGAAAGAAATATTAATGCAGACGACTATTTAACGTAATTAAATAAAATTATCGAAGAAATTTCATAAAATGGCGATGGTTAATTAACTTTTTAACTACAATATTTTAATAAATAAGCAAATACTTATAACAAAATGCACGTTTTGTCATCGAAGTTTTAAGAGCAAATTAATTTCAACAACACAATACATAAATGTAATTAAATAAATGAAAATTCAGAATAAAAGTAAAGTAATTAAAAAAGCATGAAAACTTACAATATATGCAACATGAATTTTATTTATTTATTTATTATTCTTTTTTTCCATTTTGAAATTTCTGTTGACTCCATAATACGTAAATCACATATCAAATATTTCACTTCGCGCTCAGTTAATTCGTAACATTCGAGGATTCTAAAACCGCATTCAAATGAATCGAAACACATCGGTATAAAAATTATGAGAATATACTAATAAAATAAAAAAAAAAACATATTTTCAAGTTATCAAATGATACGCTTTCATTTCACACATATCGTTTCGAATTTTTCATTAACACTTACATTTCAGCGGAGGGGAAAATTCCCTAGTTTTCATAAACTTGACCAACAAGTGATTGAGTGAGTGAGTTTTACGTCGAACTAGTGCTACGTTGTGGGCAATGAGTACGGCAACCAAATATCCCCATTTTCTACAGACAACGTTTACTTTATTCGCATTATTATAATTTTTTAAAAAATTATAGAAAGTAAACTATTTAATATTCAAATTTTATTTTTAGTGCTTATGAAAAAAAAATACATGCATAATTAGTTAATTGTAGCAATTTAAAGCTTCTCTGTTTTAAAAGTTCACGGATCCGGCCACTGTAACGACGGAGGATGAATTGGGACATACCCCTCCCTAAGGTATATGAACCAAGAAAGAAACATGGCTGTATAAAGCTATGAATCTGAAAACGCACGTAGCTCGGCTCCGCGGCAATCACTATCGCGCATGTTAAGACCAAAATTTCCCATAATGTAGCTCTAGTGCAACGTAAAATGCGCTCGAAACAAATGAACCAATCAAATATCGCCTAATTTCCCATAATGTAGCTCTAGTGCAACGTAAAATGCAGGGGTCGTACTCTCCTCCCTTTTTTCAGGACACTCTCAAGCACGAGAAATTTCCGCCTTTATTACCACTATTTTTATACAAAAATCTCTATCATTTTCATTCCCGACACATCACTATAAAATTACCTGTATAAAATTAGCGGTGGCCAAAAAGGCAGATATGTCTCATATCACCTGAAAAAAGGGCGGAGAGTACGACCCCTGAAAATGCGCTCGAAACAAATGAACCAATCAAATATCGCCTCTTCTTATATCTTCTGATAAATGCCGCCATGCATTTATCAGAATTTAATAAATACGGTCGTTCATACTGATTTTTTTATTCTGTTACTTTCTTTTACCCATGTAGGATAGGGAAAATTTTGTTTTCGCATTCAAGTTTTCGACGACCCATAATGTAGCTCTAGTGCAATGTAAAATACACTCAAATCAACAAATGAACCAATCAAATCTCTCCATACTGCGTCATAATAGAATTGTTAAGTTATGTTTACTAGGATAGGCAGTTTCTCGCTACGGAAGTTCGCCAAGCAGAAAGTGAACCTCTGTTCTACCCATCAACCAAATCTGCTGTTCACCGGCTACTTTAATTCTCGGATTTGCTGATCCATGGTTTAATCCGAGTGTTAAGAAGTTGGTGAATAAGGCCCTAAGAGAACTCTTGAATCTAAAACACTCTTGAATCTTTTTATTAATATCTGATTTTTGTGTATTATTTATCCTATTTTCATAGATGGGAGCCGCCATGCATTTATCAGAATTTAATAAATACGGTCGTTCATACTGATTTTTTTATTCTGTTACTTTCTTTTACCCATGTAGGATAGGGAAAGTTTTGTTTTCGCATTCAAGTTTTCGACGATTTTTTTTAAAATCACAATGACACATTTTTAAAACCATGAATCCTAAACTCTAATTTTTAGCGGTTGTCAGTTTAGTTAACACGTTAATCGCCACGATAATATCAGAAAAATTTTCACATGGGCCATGGTAACTTTATTAGACAATTTAGTTAAAAATGCGTGTTAAAAATGCGTCAGGCACATATCACTGACATGGCGATTAACGTGTTAAAAAATAGTTATTAGTATTGGGTCCGTATAATAGTTATTAGTATTGGGTCCGTATAATAGTTATTAGTATTATACAGTGACATGACTCGAACCGCTCTGTGTACCAGAGACACAAAATAATTCATTTGAAAGTTTCTTCACTCAAAAGAGCACGTTTTGGGAGTTGAAGGATTCTCCTAATTTCTAAACTACAAACATTTAAAACATTTTTCGATATTGTATAAGAGTTCGGAAACGCGTCGAATGGCTAACAGCTGTGTCAAGAGGATGAAAGATATAATTTTTACGCCCATTTCAACAACAAAATTAGACCTGTAAAAATAAAAGAAGATCTTTGTGTGTCTTTCAGCGACTACGTGTCACAGAAACTGGCATAGTGGTAAAACAGCAAAAAGAAATAAATCAAAATTCTAATCACTTGCATTCATTAAAACATGAACGGAATCGTAATTATTTTTATGAAATTGGGCTCATTTATTAGTTCTATAGAAAAATGAATGTATACCCATTAGTAAGACTCTACCTCTTGATATACAGGGCTGCAAAAATGGGTGGAAAATGCAAATTTTCAGAATTCTTGTAATATGGGCCCACATTTTGACTTAGAGGCATAAATTTGGTGTCATTAGACAGCTTTCAAATGATATATCATGTGCATATTATTATTATTATTTTTTTTTCATTTCAAGGTCAAACATTTTGAGCTTTGCCCTTCAATATATCAAAAAGTACTTATTTAATTTTCTTTTAAAAATTATATGTTACTCTTGCGTTTATTGTCCATAATTACTGTAAGTTTCAATGGCTATAGAGTAGGATGCTGAGTTCTAAATTAAAATGCCATCAGTATTTTCATACTCAAATAGTTTATGATTTCATTTGAGTGGGCCAAATTAGCATGCATAGAAATTCTCTAAAAGGAAAATAGTTAATTACAATGTTCTTGTAATTAATAATTACGTTATATTAAAAAAAAAGAAAATGAATATAAATAACTTACAATCATATTAAAATCTGAATTTAAAATGATTAAATAATAATAATAAAACATCCCTTTTCTCATTTTGTCTAGAAAAAAAAAACTTATTTTAGTACAAATATAATTACAGATTTCGGCATTGGTGGCAGTTAATTTAAAAGACGCAGTGAACATCTTTTCAGGAGACAGAGTGGAAGTTTTTCCAGTGGCGCAGTTCATATACAAACCAATAAAATTTAGGAATTTAATTGATTCTTTTCTTCTTTATCCAATTCCTACAAATTGCACTCAGTTTGTATTAATATGACATTTCCACGTATATGACAAACGGAATCCGGAATTTTCGCCCCCGAGTGATGCAAAATATAAATGTAATTACAAATAAAAATATAAACATTACATTTCCCAAGTTTTTATTAACTTCGATTCTTCTTTCTTTGTTTCTGTGTCCAGTACGAATCTTGCAATCGATTTTTAACTTACTTCCCGACTAAACAGACATTTGAAACTTTCACAACACGGTGACAATGCATTTTTTTAGTACTTTTAGCTAACTATTTAAGGTCCCTGCTGCCTTCGGCAGCGTTTATTATTCAACAAATAATTATTTAACTAAATTCCCGACTAGCTAGACATTTGAAACTACAAACTTTGTAACAACTACTACATTTTAAAAATACTTTTAGCTAACTGTTTCGGGTCCCTGCTACATTCGGCAGCGTTTATGATTCAAGAAAAAAATTATTTAACTAACTCCCGACTAGCTAGACATTTGAAACTTTCAGAATAGTTCAGAACACGGTGACAATGCAATTTTTTTTTTTTTTTTTTTTTTTTTTAACTTTTAGCTAACTGTTTCGGGCAGCGTTTATGTGATTCAACAGAAAATTTATTTAACTAACTTTCCGAGTAGCTAGACATTTGAAACTTTCAGAATAGTTCAGAACACGGTGACAATGTATTTTTTTAATACTTTTAACCAACTGTTTCGTGTCCCTGCTGCCTTCGGTAGCGTTACCAGTACAAACCTTGCAATCGACTTTTAACTAATTTCCCGACTAGCTAGATATTTGAAACTTTCAGAAAAGCTCAGAACACAGTGGCATTGCATTTTTTAAATATTTTAGCCCTGCTGCCTTCAGCAGCGTTTATATGATTCAAAAGAAAATTTATTTAATTAACTTACCGCGTAGCTAGACATTTGAAACTTTTATAATAGCTCAAAAGACGATAACAATATATTTTTTAAATACTTTTAGCCAATTGTTTCGGGTCCCCGCTGCCTTCGGTAGCATTTATATGAATCAACAATCGTATAATTTTCCGACTAGCTAGAAATTTGAAAGTTTTATAAAGGCTCATAACACGATGACTGTGAGTTTTTTAATACTTTTAACCATTTTTTTCGAGCTCCCGCTACTTTCGGTAGCGTTTATATGATTCAGCAACCATGTTACTTCCCGACTAACAGACATTTGAAAGTAATAGCTCAGAACACGCTCACAATGCATTTTTTCGTTACTTTTAGCCAAGTATTTCGGGTCCCCGCTGCCTTCGGTAGCGTTTATATGATTAAACAGAAAATTTAAAAACATATAACATGTTTTTAAATTTTTAAAGGTTCGTTCTTTTTATCTTGTCATAATTTGTTTTATAAAAATATGAAGTTTATACATGTTTTGATTTTTGTCATAACAAGGGTTCACAAACAGCATGACGGTAAAAATATGCATGAATGAATATTAAATATACAGTTCCCGCCGCTTATTAAAATCACATTCGTTCTGAGCCAAAGTGATTTTATTAAGCGGCTGATTTTTATATCCGGCGAACTTTCCTGCACTGAAGGAAAAGGTATTACTTCCTTAAATTTGGAAAGAAACTTCAAAAGGTGACGAATAATGGAATTAGTAAACATTATTAATTAATTTTTGATAGATAACTAATTAATGGTTTCTTCGACATAAATAAATTAAACACATTCGAAGTTCCCATGCACTTTCGTTTGAGGAAAATCATCATTACTTTACCAAAAGTTCACGTTGTTTTTATAAATTTAAAATCTTTTCGTTTAAACCTCATGAATTAAAAGTAGTTTTAAAATAAGAACTAGAATTTGCCTTTTAATAATTAAAAATTAAAAAAATATATCATTTCAAGTCAAATTTGTAACTTATTACTGCGTTTTGAGGAATACATTCCTTGAAATTGTTACGGAGATGAGTGATGGGGCGTGTTTAATTTGTAACTGTGCTGCAAGTGTAAAATCTTCGACAATGAGCGATAACGGAGGGATTGTTGTGCTTTAATTTCTTTTCTTATTTAAAAAAAAAAAAATAGTGTGCATAAATGATAATTTTGGCTGCTGAGGAGATAGTTTCGAGTTTATTAACCGGCGATATTGATTTTATAAAGTAATGGCTTTAAAAGTAATTTGTATTGATTTGATTCCGGTCCTGGCAATTTGATCAGATTAAGCGGCTGATTTTATTAACCAGTGAATTTATTAAGCGGCGGTTACTGTAATCATTCACGCTAAAAAAGATTCACTATCTCTCTTCTAACATCGTTCATAAATTCTGGTGGTTTTTAACTTTCAATAAGCAAAATTACTCTGCTCCTCAATCCCATCCGTCGAGGTCAAAGATGTTATGTCATGTCTTCGGACCACCTTTAGGGGCGAGACCCACACCGTCGCCAACTGCCCATTGCACAGCACTAGTGCGACGTAAAAACCCGACCAACCAACTCTGCTCCTCAAAGGGTTTAAGAACTGAGAATCGAAACTGAGGTTGCTTGCAAATATAGTACACTTTCAAAAGTAACTGCTGACTCTAATAGAGCATAGAGAGTTTAATTATGGGTTTAAATTTATTATTTTACACTATTTATTAGTAATGGAGCATATAATTAATTAAATTGCCAATTAATTAATTAGCTTCGAATCAGAAGCTTTCGTTTTACACACTCTATCTGACATTACAGTTATTGAAACGCTAGCAACAATTCCTATTTAAAAGATGTGCACCTGTTGCTACTTTGTGAAATAAATATGGGTCGAGCCCGGATCTTAGTCTTATGCTGTTTATAAAAAAGCAAGTGGATGGTAAAAATGAGCGATCAAACTTAAAGAAAAGAAAAATGTGGATGTGTGCTTGAATAGTTTTGCTGGCGACTGCCTATATTAACTGTACTCTGACTCATACAATAAAAGTTTAAATAGGTCGTGTAAAAAATTGTCATATTGGCATTTAAAATTGTCTGGAAAAACATAGAAATTTTTCCACCCCACATTACTAGTCACGACATTTGGTATCGGGAATAATTTGATATTCATTTTTATCTCTTTAAAAAAAGAGAAAAGAAAATCTGTGTTGAAAGGGAAAAGAAATGGAGTGTGTCGGTTAAAGCCTAATTAACTAGACTGGAGCTTTTGGGCTGTCATAAGATATTGTTCCGTAACGGACAAGCGTAACAAAAATTTGTGCGTTTCTTAAACAAATTGTTTTAGAGTCCTTGATTCTTCTTCTAGTATAAATCACAGTAGTAGTGGTGTGTGGGGGAAATGAATCTCTTGTCTGCTAGGTTGGAGCAAAAAAGGACTTCATTTTATTGACAATGCTGAGGGAACTGGTTTTGAATGGTCTCTCACTGGATGTAGGGGACAGGAGGAATCTGGAAATCTCTTTGGGAAACACTCAGTCCAATGGGTTCCGGACTTTTTGCAAATGAATCTGCTGGTGTTTTGGCCAAGACTGCTTCTGACAGGATTCTCACTTCTAGTGAAATAGCCTCCCTCCAAAAAATTGTACAACTCCCACCCTAGTCGGTCATAATACACTGGAATGATCCGGCTGAAGGTGGCTCTCTCCAATTGCATTCCGACAGAAAGCGTCGAACGCTTTTGTGGAGTGGGGCGCATCAGTCTCTGGCGTAAAGCTGATTAAGTGCCGCCCTCTCACATTTTCAACTGTCTGAAATTTACAAAAGACGAGGTTTTTAAAGGATCCACTTCTGTTTTTGAACTTCTTGGAAGTTTTTGGAAAGAGTCCATGAATGTCCATATACTCGACTTCTGGGATGAGAAATAACAACAACTAGTCCTGGATGGAATGTCCTTCTTCGGAGTCTTCGTAAAAGATCCCAGTTCGTAGTCATTTAAGTTATTTCGAACAGTTACACCGACGATCACAACATAAGTTCGAACTCGGCACCTCCCGTCTACCCACTTTGACAACTGTCGGCAAAAAATGGACGATTTAGGGGGAGGTGCATTTAGAATGCATTATAATTAGAATAATGCGTATGTCTTCAAATGTTAACTTACAACCAGATTCAAATGTTAACTTACGTCAGATTTTTTTTTTTTTCTTTTCTTCCATTCCATATAAAAGATTTTTTTTTCTCTTTTTTTTAAAAAAAAAATATCATTATTAATTTTTTAACTATGTACATCGGCGAGATAATAAAATTTTCACTAAATCATTTTATAACGAGCCAAATTTCAAGTTTCACCGTCGAAACACAAAAAGGAAATAAAGAGAAGAAAATGAAAGGTAACAGAAGAATGTATCTTTTGAAAGTAGGTGCTAATCTTGAACTATTTGGAATGCAGATAAGCGGAGAACTACTGCAGGGTGTTCGTAATTAAACTTGGCCTATTCAGAGCACTCTGTAAAGCACGGACTGAGTCGAAATTTCGTTTTCAAAGGATGAACTGGTGAGAGGTTTTTTTTTTTTTTTTCACTTTGTGAGGGATTTAAAGTCAATACGCTTGACAAAAATTGTAATTAATAAATGTGGCCTATGTTAACATTTTAAAGCAATATATCATTTAAAACTGTTATTTTTACACTTTGAAGCATTATCTATATATATAAAAATGAATGTTTGTCTGTATGTTATTTATAAAATCGTAAACGGCTTGACCGATTTCGATCATTCTTTTTTTGTTTTTTTCCTTATAGGTCAGGGATGGTTTAGGAAAAAAAAATTGAAAAAATCTTTAAAAATAATTAAAATATGAAAATAATAAACTTATTGACTTATATTGACTTAATATAAGCCATTTAAATTTTTAATTGTTGCCAAAAAAAAGTTTACGAGATATATTTATTTATTGTTTTCAGCATAAAATGAAATATGCGTTCATGCGAAAAATAAGAAATTATTAAATGTTAAATTGGTCGATGAGAAAATGACACATTATAATTTTAAAATAAAATAGTAATATTACAAATCTAACATATTTCTTCTGAATTTTATTTCACAGCATTTTTTTTATATACCTCAACTTCAGATTTTTTTTTTTTTTTTTTTTTTTTTTTTTTTTTTAGTATGGCGGATGAAACACGCTTGGCATAAAAGTTAATTCAGCATTATGGTAAAGGTATTTTCTTATTGATAATTCTTGACAATTTTTTATAATTTTGATGCTGAAGTAGATTGGACATTTTTCGCCAAGGTAAAGATAGAAAGAAATACGCAAGCGAAGTGATGACGTCACTGGCCGTTCGTGGATGCAAGAAAAATATTTCCTATGTTAAACGCCCATTGGATTTTTTTGTAAAAAATTATTAAAAATCGAGGAAAAATATTTCCCGATTTTAATCCGCATATTTAGGTATAGATATGTATTAGTTTTAGTTATAATGTCCATGCATTAGATTAAGTTATTTTTGTTGTAAAATTGACGAAATTTGAATTTTTAATTTCAAAACTCTAGAAAAAAAAATGGCAAACTTCCATATTCGATTGAAAACACAAACATTTAATTTCAAAGGATGATATTAACACAATAAATATCCAACTAATATACTGATTAAAAGGGAAATGATAAATATTCTATCATAATTTGAAGTCAAATTTGTTTTCAAATGTCTAAATAAAGTATCTGATATAAGATACTAATATGTTGTAGCGGAATAGATTTGATATCGGTCATCCTTGGTAGAAAAATAAAATATCGCCAAATTATTTGGCGAACATAATTTAATTCCTTTCAAAAATCATGGTTATTTTAACAACTTATTTTGAGACAGTAATGAATAATATGAAACAATATTTCGTACAATGCATATTACGAAAATATACATCTGGCATGTATATTTTCGTATTACGTTTTTGATCACCAAATACAATAAGCGCCAAGAACGACAGAGTTTTGAAATTTAAAATTAAAATTTTGTCAATTTGATAGCAAAATAACTCAATCTAACACATGCACATGATAACTAATACATATGTGTACCCAAATATGGGGATTAAAATCAGGAAATAATTTTCTTCAATTTTTAATCATTTTTTACGAAAAATCCAATGGGCGATTGCACATAGGAAATCATTTTCTTGCATCCACGGACGGTCAGTGACGTCACACTTCGCTTGCGTATAGGAACAATAATCGCATAAATTATATTTTGGTCTAAAACGGCAACAAAAATTTAAAAGTCGCCAAGGGCATTAAGGCTGTACCATGATCAAGTTTACACACTAATTTATTTATTTTTCTATATACCAACTACTATTAACTAAGCATGAAGTATATATAACCACAAAATAATAATTGTCTCATGCGATAGAAGTTGCCGATCATAGCATATTGTAATATTATATGTGGCTTGAAATTGCTGTCATTCTATGGTTGATTGATTAAATCAAATAAATATAGGAAATAACTTGAGAGCAAATATTATATACATCACATATAATGTTGTTCATATGTAACTGGGATTCAAATATAAAAGAGCTACTTCAAATTTTTCGATACTGTCCGTATCGAAACTGTTATGTGTGATAAGCAACCAAATAGAAGCCCACGGGTAAGCCATTGTCGCAGGCAATAGGGACAGGCACCGGAGATTGCAAGGACGAACAAGGCTCTGCTTAAGGCAGCGGGAACCCAAAGCAAGCTTTTGACCAATTTCAGGTTTTTTTTTTTTTTTTTTTTTTTTTTCATAAAGCATATAGAAAAGAGTTTGCCAGCGAAGCGGGCAAAGCCGTCCAAAATTGTTTAAGAACTAAAATATTATTCAACAATTCGCCGGGAAATGAAAAATAAATAAATAAATAAATAAATAAAAATCATTTATTTGAAAAAAAAAAATAAAATAAAAAATAATAAATAAATAAAAATTTGAAACTCATAAATACTATATGAATTTCACCACATAGTTAAAATTTTAATTAACCAGTCACCAAATTATTATTAGAACCAGATTAATATTGTGCAATAGTGAACTAAAATCATACAAAGAAAGGTTTCGAAATAAAATTCATAATTGACGACCCAGTTTTTATACTTCCACAACGCAGTACTGTTTTAGTACAGAATCCCTATGGACGAATTTTAAATTTTTATCGCCATGTTGGCGATAACTTTTTATTTATTTATTTTGGCATTTTATTTTGGCTTTCAATGAGTTACAATTATTTTTGAGTGTACTTTATCAGACTCTGTTTTGCACAGCACCACAATGATAAGGTTTCATTTCATTACATATTATGATCAAACCGTCAGTTCCCACACATACACATCAAAATTTCCACGTGAACGAAGTCGCGGGTAACAGCTAGTGAGAGTATAAAAAATTATTATTATGACGCTGTCATGGAAGGACCGTACAGTGCTGCATGGGCGAACAGCTGTTAAACACACTATTCATCGGCTGCGCATTTTACTACTTAATAATGGGAACCGTATGCTTTACATAGCTGAATGTTTGTTAGAAACAAGTCTATAATAAATAAAGATGTTTGTATTGGAATTTGTAGTTTGTTTGTATTGCAATGTAGTGCGCCTTCTCCCCCCCCCCTCACACACACACCAAATGCAAACAGATTTTTTTTTTTTTTTTTTATGATTTTTTAGCGCATACTGTGAGTGAATAAAGATTTTAGTTGCTGCTCTAAATAGGCCAAATTTAATTACAATCAGCCTGTAATATGTGTAGCAGCTTGTAGATAAACTATTTGGGGTTAAAATCGATTATCGACTCGGAGGACGCATCGAAGAGACACATATTTTGAAGAACCCTAGCTCATATTTATGAGAGTATCGAAGAAAACCACGATTAAATAAAAATCATATAGCTATGCTATGACATCACTGAAAGAGATTTGAAATACACATAATATTGCCAGGTCAAAAGCAAATTTATTTGCTTTCGAAATGTAGATGGCAGCACTACGTACCTCAAGTAAAATAAAATACGGAAAAAAGTATGGTTATCGCCAATCGACTATCGCTAAATTGATTGGTTTATTTCAATATCTAAACTTCAGAATATGAAGCTAGAACAGTAATATAAAAGATAGCAAATCTAATTCGAGAAAAATACTGATTTTTTTTCTGTTGTTAAAAATTAAATAAGCTCGTTGAAATGATTTCATTCGATGAATGAATTAAATGATTTTTCCCACAAAACAAGAAAATTGTAGGAAAGAAAACTATATCATTCATACTTTTTAGGTAAACGTACCTGTGATATCAAAATAACCTTTATTTATTATTATTTTTCAAATACACACAAGCTTGCATTATCGAGTTTAATTATTTAAATCCCATGTCACTACTCTATTGTTAAAATTCTACATAAAGCTATAGTTACTTTTAAAGATATTTATAGTTATTAATTTTTAAAAAATGCAACAAAAAATTATTACCATTACATAGATGTATATAAACTCGCTTTATTTCAAATAAATTTTCGATTTTTATAAGAATCTATTTGGTTTATGTAGACTTGGCTTTTATTTATTTTTTTATGCTGCTGCCATCTGTGTGTACGAAACTAAAGTACAATTGCCGATTAGTATCTGTAGTCGCAGACAATCGGCACTGGTATTAAAACCTGCATTGCATATATACTGGATGTTATCAGACTGAAATAGAAAAAATAAATGAATCGGTCTGAAAAATGTGAAATTCACGAAACGAATGAAAGTGGAGCCACGTTTTTAATGAATGCGAATTGGCGAAAAGTTTTATTCGAACGAAATCTCAATTCGTTTCTTACGCATATTGATTATTAGGAATATTAATAAAACATTCGAATCGTCAAAAGTCTCTCTTAACTTTAAACTTTTATTAAAATCGTTCGAACCTTTTCATAAAAAAAAAAAAAAAAAAAAAAAAAATTTTGTTCCATTTTGACGAACTTATCGAAAGGTAATTTGACTGAGGATGAGATCTCTGACCTAAAATTGAATTTTTATCAAAATCGTCAGAACAGTTTAATTTCTTTTCTAATAAAGAGTATAGAAGCACACAGCGCCATCCATTGCACACAACAATTGCTTCTGGCATCCAGATTGCGTGATTTTCTTCTCCTTTCAGCACCAGTATTTAGGTGCAATTTGCTAAAATTTCCATTTCAAGAGCAAGATTGAAATAGACATTTCTATAAAAATGACTAGAAAATAAAACGCTGCGATCTTTTGCTTCATGGGAGTTCATGATGCCTTGCACCCGACTTTCTCGTTTCCACAGTCTGGCCTCTTGTCAAATTTAGTGTCAATCTTAGTTATGCAGTTCAGATTATGAATTGATTGAGTTCGATCCATTTCATTTTTTTTAACTTTTTTGCACTCGATACCTTTTTTGTTCAGGCAATGTAAACGTGCGGAGATAAAAAAAAATTGCTCCATAGGATTGTATCAACAATAGTATTAGTGTGTAATTTAATGTGTTAGAAAGAAACTCAAATTTTTTTACTTTAATTGAGTAGTTAAGGTGTAATTATTACAGCTTTAAATTGTGTTACATTCATGGATTCATTTTAATGAAAAAAAAAAAAAAAAGAGAGAAATACAGTGTTAAAGAAAGCTATTGTTTTTATTGTGATGCTGTGGTCAGATTGAATAAAAACTTTTGGAAGTGATGCTTTATTGAATTTACCAATACCATTGAAAACAATTTTAATGTGTTCCTCTGGACTATTTTTTTTCTTTTCGAGTTATGAAAAATGTTTTATAGATGATTTATGTTAAAATGCAAATTTAATTATGTGTTGAGTTTTGGGGTGTATATTATGTGAGTGACTGTTTGGGAAAAATGCTAATTTTTGAAGGTTTAATTTACCCACTGATTGAAAAGGTTTGCTTAACAGACAGCACCTCACAGCAAGTACTGATTTAATAAATTTATTTTGAGAAAGAAAAAAGGGTAAATATAATCATGGGAGTTTGATCTCTATATATTTCCATTTTCCTGTGGCCAATTGAGTAGCCTTTGATGAGCAGGCGATTATGCTGAAAGAAGAGCTGTGGGGCTAAGAAAAAAATTAAATTAGATTGACATAATTTTGTTAAAGTAATAATGTTTGAGAAAAAGTTATTGTACTAAAGGTTTAATTTCTCAATACGCATCATAGGCTACATTACATAAATTTTTATTTTTTATTTTATTTATTTATTCATTTTTTTTAGGGGAGGGGGCAGGTAATTGCCCTTACTTTATTTCTTTTTCTACTTTTTTTTTTTTTGATTGCTATATCATGTTTTTCTTTCTCTGTCCAGGAATAATGAAATAATAAAGGTTTAAAATAATGGATAAATAGTAGACAGAGACTGCCATAGAACATAATAGGGTCAAATTTATTTGCTCCATGCACTGTGAAATAATAATTTTAAAACTGAACAGCTACACAAATTATCAGAGTGCTGTATAGCACAAACATTTAAATCATGATTTAGGACCTGGATAAAGTTGGGTAAAACACAACGCGAATTTGTAGGGAAATTTATGGGTTTATTCAAAAGTTAAGATACAAAATTTATATAAAATGAGGGTGAGAGAAACATCAAATCTCACTATTACACTTGTGTTTTGTGTTTTTACACGTTATGTGGCTTCCTGATGACCAAAGTCAAGTTTTATAAAGTTTGATTATTGTCTGTGTCTCTTTAACATAAAAACGAATAATTTCAGGAGATCCAAATGTTGTATTTACAAATTAGTACTATACATTTGTTGCTGGAAAGTTTCGATCAAGACTGATAAGTTTCAAGGAATGTTGCATGTGAAAGTTGTCTGAATAATTTTAAGTGAACTTTTAATTTTAATAACAGATTTAAATTGCATATAAATGTAGGTGCAGTAATGAAACAGGGGATTGAGGGAGCCCGTAGCCCCCCCCCCCCTCTCACAGAACTAATTATCACATAAAACTCTTCCAAAGCCTGATTTGAATTGTTTTGACATAGGTTTACATAACAGTACTCGTTGTCTTACCTCCGACCTGTATTTATAGTATTAAATTTCAGGGTAAGAGAAAGTCGTGTGAGTGACACACCAGATTATTATTATTACTTTATTTTTTATTTATATATTTTGTAGTTGTTTCGTAGCTCATAACTTCTGAACGGATGTTCCGATTTTGATACATTCTGTTTCCTTATAAAGGTCCCATTGTAATACCTTTACGATCTAAAGAAAATACAGGGGGTGGGGTGCCCATAAAAGTCAGTCCCAACTCTTTTAACTGCCGAATGGTTGCAGCACAAGAGTAGTACCATGTAGGTATAGTAAAGTAACCATGCGCTACGATATTCAACCGCTTACCTGGTGGAGTTGACGTTCTCTTATCTCGAAAACGGTTCAAGATAGAAGAAAAAAGTAACTTAGAGCATTATCGATTTAGTAAGAAAGGAGAGTTTGTAGACATTAATGATAAAATAGAACTCTTGAAATGTGTATTTGTTTGTTCGCAACTTCCTACACTGAATTCAGCCCACTTGCACACGTTGTAGTTGTAACGCAAGAGTAGCAGGTGACACGTACGCTATGTAAAATTCAAAGTACGGTCATTGCAAGCGATTAGCGCATAGCACTTCACAAAGGAGTAGGCTCTCAAATGTTTCTGCTGTTATCATTGTTCTTCTTGTTGTTTGTGCTCCGATTTTAATACTTTTTTTCTGTAAAGATTTTCACCTGAAATAAGTCTCATTAAGATCTAAACCAAATATAGGGTGCTCACAAATGGTCACTCTTTTTCCTGCTCAGCGGCTGCAGCTGTACTCGTAAAAGTAGTATATAAGTATAGTAAAGTGGGAGTAGTAGATGCGACCACTTACGGCGACACCTGGTGGAAAATAATGGATTTATCGTTTCTATTTCGAAAACAGTATGAAGTAGGCAAAAAGTATATTACAAAGTTGTAGAACATCATCGATTTAGTACGGAATGACACCTTATAAACACGAATGTTAAAAATCGAACTTTAAACGTCCATCTTTCCTACATTGTAATTGGCCGAAGCGATCTTATATGTATTTTAAAAAAACTTTATTTCGATGTTTAAACTTCCTGTTCTTCAGCTGCAATGCATATTTGGATCCTTGTTCGAACTTTAAGCTGCGCACAAACCAAGGTAGCGGGTGACAAATTCAATCAGAATTCAGATGTGGATTGCATTTGCCGTTATCGTTATATCGTCTTTTTAATTTATTAAAGATATACGCTGTAATTTATTTTGACAGCCTAATATGAATAACAGAGAGTCATCTATTCGTTTCAACCTGCTTCTTTTTCGAACGTTTATATTTCATACATTTACTGATATCGGATACTTTCATACTTCATGCCTAACAGGATTTTTGGCTACGATGTTACGAATGCAGCGCATGTTTTCTTTACATTTCTAAAACCTTTTGAATTTAATGTATGTGGATAAATGGATAGTTTTTTTTCTTATGTCGCATAAGGACAAGAAAAGTGACACATCTTAAAAATCCCTTTTCGGCAAGCATAAAGGCAAAGATAGATTCCTTTACGTTGGATGGAATTACAGTTTCAACTTGCAATTATAACACTAACATTAACATTAGTTAACATTGGACCATTTGGACACAACTAAATTTCATTGTTAATTATTACGAATTTAGTAAATTGTATGATTTGGCGAGATTTTGGTGACAAAATTTGCGACTTAAAAGCGAAATTTGTGATTTGGCGGCAAAATTTAATAGCTGACGACGAAATTTTTGACTTGGCGGACGAAAATCGTTATTTGACGACAAAATTTGGCGAGCCTGGCGATGGAGAATGGCAGCTTTGACGTCATTATATTTTCTTCCCACGCAAAAACCTCTTATCTCTTCACAGTCCTATATCTTGTTTCCACAAGATAAAAAGTCACAGGAAGCTGTAGCGTATTACTCTCAATTTCAACTGTAAATTTTAAATTCTTGCCTAAACCGGCGTTCTAAACCATTTACCACAAACGATATTTTTAGTAAGACTAACGTATTATTTTAAATTAATATTTTAAAATGATTAATTAAAGCGGTTACCATGTTTTTAAATTTTTTAAGTGAACTTTTATATTATCGTTTGCACGTGATGTAGGCATCAGATTATAAATTTAAGCAATTAAAGCTTTAGAAAAAATCAGTGTCATCACAATTGACGAAAAATCACTTTTTTTTAATTTGTAAGTTTTAAGCAATTGAAGCTATCGAAAAAGTTTAAATACAAAAATTATTCTTTAAGGTAAGGTGGTAATTCGCTTGATTTGAAGTTATTTCCTATTTTCAATATTAAAGAAATTAGGGGCAAATGAAAATTTCCACCCCCCTTTGAGCCGGATGCCCCATCTACGAACTCGACCGAGATTTTCACTGTCCTGACAACATATCCCGAGCTGGTTAAATTTAAATAAAAATTCCTCCAGTTATCGTGTTCACAACTTAACATGGGAAAAAGCGTTATACATATATATATATATAAACTTTTGAACGGGGGTTGGTTTTAGGTTCTGGGGTCATGATCGGCGAAGATGTGAAGAAATTTTCCAGAAGTTGTGAAGTTTGCGTTGATGCAAACTCCATCTTAATAACTTAATTAGATAACTAAATGGTAAGTAAGAGAGTACAAGACTTGAATTAAACAATAAATAAGAGTTTATTTGAACAGATTAACGGGAGGGCGGTCTGGCAATCAAGCTAGCTCAGTCAGCGTATTTAATTAATCAAAATATATGTATCAGAAATTAAATTGGATAATCTTAAATATCTCACCCCAGCAAATAGTCGAAGGTGTAGAGACGGTTGCACTCGTATACTCCGCTACTGCGACTCACTGCGGGTCAGAGAATTCCCTTCTGATCCAACATTACCTTTACGAATGCTAGTAGATACGCACACCAACACTCATCACTACTTAATCTTCACGCAACTAAATCTCCACTACTCCACGCTTCAATACCCGCCAAAATAAAATTCTCCACAATCCACACCACAATCTCCTATAATATACACCACCATCCACTATGATATACTCCAACATCCACACCAATCTACTAAAACCATCTCCATCTTATACTTCCTGCTACTAACCTCCTTTCTCTTCATTTCAATCAATACTTTTAAAATAACTACTAATTCACCTACCTCTCACTGCCTAATTCCTTCGTTGCAGCACCCTGCCGACACTAAACTAACCCGACCAAAACTCGCCGAGTCACTGGCGTCGAAGCGATTTTAATCGTCCCCACTTTCTACTTTGCTGGATCCAGCTTAAATTCAAACAACTGTGGAGACGTTCTGTAGTCTCAACCTCACAAAGTCGTGTCATGAGGACCATTGCAATAGGTAGATCCTAAAATGCATTATTTGAGAAAAATCAACTTAAAGGTAAGGACATTGACACTGACACAACTACATCTGCAGTGAATAATTTTCGAAGCGGAGATATAACTTTTTTTTTTGTGTGTACGTTGGGGTACTTCGTACATTTTTCAGTGACATAAACTCGAAATTACCGTTTTTTGAGTTGTGTCACTTTTCTTGCGGGTTGCGATATATGAAACGATCGTCGAACGTCTTCTCATGTTCTGCTGTGAACACGTTTTCACTTAAAAGAAAAAAATGAAATCTATTTGTAAAAAAGGAGAACCGACTAGAAAAAACAACTATTATTCAAACAACTAAAAATAAAATGAAACTGCAAATTGCGCCTTAAAATATAAAATAAACAACATAAACAACTTCGTCAAACAACATAAACACTACAATGAATCACAACTTTTGAAGTCGGCGCAAAATTAAATAAAAGTTGATACTTTTAGAAAAATTAAATTCTATTCAAAATGTCACTCAAAATACCATCTCACTTTAGCATCTGCAAAACACAACCGAAAACTACTTTGATTGAAATAAACAATTAAGATTTCGTAAGCTGCAAACTTTTGCGGAGTTGACTTGGTCTTTGACCCCCTCCCCCCCCCAAAAAAAAAAAAATAATAATAATAATAAAATAAATAAATGAATAAATAAAAAATCGCCAAACATTCTGGCGAACCTATTTAATTCCTTTCAAAGATCATGTTTATTTTAATAAGATATATTAAGAGAGCAGTCAAGAATATGAAAAATATTTCGTACAATATATATTACGAAAACGCACTTCTCGCATGTATATTTTTTTTATTACGATTTAATTGTCAAATCCAAAAACCGCCAAGGACAACAGATATCAAAGCTATACCAAGTTTGCAAACGAAACTCTAGTAACTTCATAGAAACATAAATACCGAATTGCGAAGGATTACTGTTCTATGTAGAAGTTACTAATGGAACCACTGTACTCGGATGATAGTACGCGAATTAAAATTCTAAATCAAATTTGTAACTGGAATTGGGGCCCCGAGGACCCCTTAATCCGTTTCTACTCGGATATGTATTATTTTCGGAGTTATTCATGCGTGCAAAATTTTAGCCCAATTGGATGATAGAAAGCGATTAAAATTCAAAATTCAATAAATGGATTGGATCCCCCTCCTATTCTGCTTCAGCATTGGAATAGGATACGTATGAAAAATTTCAGATGAATCCGAAGTTAGTATACAAAATAAATTTCGAAATCCTTTTTATCTGGATTCTGTTTTGTCTTGAGCATGTCATTGAATAATTCCAGCTCAATCTCATGATTTCAGGGTCCTTCTTTATTTCTTGAGCATCCGGTTCTGAGGTAAGTTTCATTGGGAAGTTAGTTTAAATTCCCCTCGAACAGACGCCACGACAAGAAAGACATGGGAAAAAGGATCCTTTTTTAACTTCTAAACTAAAAGTTATTTTTTTTTCTTTTCTAGGTTAAATGGGCATGCTTAAAATACTCAAGTGTCTATGTTTGTTTGGAAAAGAATTGAGAAAAAAAGGATTTTTTAAAAACAATCTGAGACATTACTAACCTAGCGCCCTGAAGGTGCTCTACAATTCCAATCTCGTTTCAAATCAGTTTCAAGGAAAGAAAAGAAGTCACCCGAAATCTTTTAAAAACTAATTTCTCGATTTACCTGTTACAGTTGGTTGAAACCTTTAATAACGTTCGTTGTGCGTAGTTTAAAATAACAGAACCTATTAAAGTTTATCATTCGTTCATACCACCCCTCGTCAGGTTCTCCCAGGGACATCTTTCAATTCGACTCAACTTTCTTCTCTTACATGCATAAATCAATTTAGAGTTTCGTTATTTTATGTGATTTTTCGGTGTACTGTTAACTTGAGCATGTCACCCTTCGAACTGTCTTCTAATTTTTTTTTTTTAGCGGGTGACGTTCCTTCTGCACGTAAGTGCTCAAGTGTGACTGCCGCAAGTGTTTATTCCCATACTAGTGATTTATTGTTGCTTCTTTTTTCCTAAATAAAACAAATATGTAATGGATCGAATAGTTTGACATGTCTTTTTTTTCTTTCATAATTTGAGTTTATTAAATATATGATTTATAAACTAGAAGATTTACAAATCAAGTGTCCTCAATAACACATATATATATTGCTATTTTAAAGCAAATTTCTACAAAAACTTATATTAATTACAAGTAAAATTAAGTTGTAAGAATTTTAATCATCCCTATGCAGTCGAACCTCGTTAACGTGAATTCAATCATTTAATGTAATATTTTTAGTTTTATATTCTATTTCATATCCGCCACCGAGGGTTGACGCGGCTTTATATCCTATTGGACACTGTCAGCCACCGATGGCTGACAGGGCGCTCAACGTTTTAATTTTTTATTGGTACTGCTTTTACTTTCGGGGTAAAACTTTCACTGAAATGTTTGAAGTATAGCATCAGAGACAAAATGTCTTGAATCTAGAACAGGGCGCTCAACGTGTTAAGGGATCTTTCATTTATTGATTTGACATTAGAGAGCCGGGGCTCAGAAGATTCGAATTTCGAGCAAAATATTTTCTGGAAAGAAGAAAAAAAAAAAAAAAACTGTGCACCTGACTGAGACAACACACAATCAGTCTGTCCAATCGACCCTTGTAATGAAGAGAGTTTAAAAAAGTCAACCATCACGCGGAGCATCTTTAGTGCGATCTGCAAAATTTTAATATCAAGCAAATTAATAATAAAGGAGCTAAATATAATGACGAAACTAAAAAGTTGTTGTAAGCACTCAATTTAAAATCGGCTTTTTAGTGTTGATTGCGCTTTTCCAACGAGCTCTCATTTTTAGGCTATCTTTTAAATCCAAAAGGTTTCAATCAAGCTCTACTGTATAATTTCTAATAATAACACACAAAATATACGGTCGCTGTATGTTGTTCTATTGTTTAATTAATAATATTGGATTTTTATAGAAATCTTCTGGCGATCGATTGCCTGTGTGTTTCGATGAGTGCGGTTTTATCGTGGAATACTTGTGACGTCCATTATCACATATTTTTAAAAATACATTATCGTATTAAAAAAAAAAAAAAAAATAATGTAGCGAATGACCTCTAAATTATAACTTAAATTCCCATACACTGTGTTCTTTAAATTTTTATATCCTCCCTCTTCACACAATGGATCTTTTGCATTTCTATCGAAACCTATGATCACGTATTTTTCTTTCTTTAACGTAATGCAGATCTTCAATAGCATGTTATCATTTTTTCTAATTCGGTTTCTTTTCAACTTGCAAATAAATGCAGTGAGTCGCCCTGTGTGCATTCCTAGTCTCAAAATTCATTCTGCCTAAAACTTCCGTCTTCTCGTGGCGAGGGTTGGCTTTTATCGAGGACCGTTTGAATTATAATCATCTGGTAAGCTTTTTAAAAATTGTACGTACCATAATTACAATCATTTTTTATGTGTAGATCTGCATTAAGTGAAAGAAAAAATAATACAGAGTTGCAGTTAGCCAAAGATCATTTGTGTGAAGAGGGAGGATACAAAAATTTAAAGCACGAGAGTTATAATTTAGAGGTCGTAAAAATGTGTTCGCTACATTAAAATGTTCTCTCTATTATACTCTACATATTCTAAAAATTACATACGATGATGTATTTTTTAGAATATGTGATAACTGACATCACACCGTGGGGTACTTGTAATCTACGTTGTGGTTACTTTATTTTCTTTTCAGTAATTAAAGCCTATTCAGTTCTTATTTTAAAATTTTCAGAAATTCTCTTATTCCGAGTAGAATTTTTACATTGGATCCATTCGACCCTTCATTTGAATAATTTGTTTCTCATTTGGCCGATCGTGGTAGGTATAAGAATATATTTGAAAAAATTCTTTCACAATAAATGTTTTATTTCTTTTTTAAAGAAATTAACCTGAAAGTGACTCGTGAAATGTTCTTTTTCATCTTATCGCTCGACGTCCACGGGTGAACATCATTCGAACAAATTATTTTCTAAAAGATAACGCAATTATCTTTCTTCTTAATTCGGGCATCTTTTCTAGGGTGAAGTTATTTCCACTCGCTTCCGTGCTCTTTTTGTTTTTTCCGCAGCTGCAAATGTTTTTAACTGGTTGCAAAGAGCCATCACGAGCAGCTGTCAGGTCAAGGTCAAGTCGACCTCTCTTGGGTGATGTAATGACTCCGAATCACCTTTATCGAGTGACCCTGTTCTTGATCGTTTAACTTTTCTCATGTCTTTTATTGTCTATTATTTCTCGTTTTCAAGTTCACGTGAATTGCTGAAGGTATGCCAGATTGGAAGAAACAAGACCTTTGTAGGGGTCGAGTTGAAATATCTACTTACTTTCTAACTTTACGTAAGATAATATTACTGATTACTTAATACTACTGATGATGGCTTACATTTGTTAACTGCTGTTTATTAGGTTGATTTCTTTAGAAATCGACCTATTGCAATCACTTCGTTTATCTATCTATCTATCTATCCATCTATCTATAATGAAAATTTTGTCATCACGATAAGTCCCGAAATAATACTCCAAATGGAACCAAATTTGGACAGTGAACTGATCTTATAAATATCTCGGATGAGTTCGTTAACCAAGTTGCTCCGACTTTTTGTTTTCAAGTGGCAGCCACTTGAAAATTTCAAACCGACATTGTAAAAAGCATATTTAAAGCAAGATTTGCTTGAATTTTGATGTAAATACAGGCCACATAAGGATCTCAATGAAGTTTATTAATGAAGTTTATCCGCCATTTTTAATAGTGGCAGATATTTAAGTTAAGCGGGACCACTTGAAATCAGGCTGCCACTTGAAAATTTAAAATCACTATAACTTCCGAAATAATACTCCAAATCGAACCAAATTTGGATAGTGTCTTATTTTATAATATCTTAGATGAGTTTATTAACCAAGTTGCTCCGACATTTTGTTTTCAAGGGGAGACCACTTGAAATTTTCTAATTCAAATTGTAAAAAGCGTATTGCGAATTTGTTTGAAATTTGATGTAAATATAGACCACATAAGGGTCTCCATGAAGTTTATTAATGAAATTTATCCGTCATTTTTAATAAAGTGGTAGATATCTTAAGTTAAGCGGGGCCACTTGAAATCACGCTACCACTTGAAAATTTAAAATCACGATAACTTCCGAAATAATACTCCAAATCGAACCAAATTTGGACAGCGTCTTAACTTGTATTATGAATATCTTAGATGAGTTTCTTAACCAAGTTGCTCCACCATTTTGTTTTCAAGTGGAGACCACTTGGAATTTTCTAATTCAAATTGTAAAAAGCGTATTGCGAATTTGTTTGAATTTTGATGCATACATAGACTACATAAGGGTCTAAATGAACTTTATTAATGAAATTTATCTTCCATTTTTAATAAAGTGGCGTATATCTTAAGTTATGTGGGGCCACTTGAAATCAGGCTACCACTTGAAAATTTTAAATCACGATAACTTCCGAAATAATACTCCAAATTGAACCAAATTTGGACAGCGTCTTAACTTGTGTTATGAATATCTTAGATGGGTTTCTTAACCAAGTTGCTCCACCATTTTGTTTTCAAGTGGAGACCACTTGGAATTTACAAATTCAAATTGTAAAAAACGTATTCCGAATTTGTTTGAAATTTGATGCATACATAGTTTATACAAGTGTTTCAAAGAACTTTATTAATGAACTATATCCCCCATTTTTAATAAAGTGGCGGATATCTTAAGTTAAGCGGGACCACTTGAAATCAGGCTACCACTTGAAAATTTAAAACCATAATAACTTCCGAAATAATACTCCAAATGAAACCAAATTTGAAAAGTGTCTTAACTTATCTTATAAATATCTTGGATGAGTTCGTTAACCAAGTTGCTCCGACTCTTTGTTTTCAAGTGGCAGCCACTTGAATATTTCTAACCCACATTGTAAAGAGCTTATTTAAAGCAAGATTTGCTTGTATTTTATGTAAATCTAGACTACATAAGAGTCTAAATGAACTTTATTAATGAAATTTATCTGCCATTTTTAATAAATTGGCAGATATCTTAAGTGGGGCCACTTGAAATCAGGCTACCACTTGAAAATTTTAAATCACGATAACTTCCGAAATAATACTCCAAATCGAACCTAATTTGGACAGCGCCTTAACTTGTGTTATGGATATCTTGGATGAGTTTCTTAACCAAGTTGCTCCACCATTTTGTTTTCAAGTGGAGACCACTTGAAAATTTCAAATCCAAATTGTAAAAAGCGTATTCCGAATTTGTTTGTATTTTGATGTATACATAGATTATATAAGTGTCTAAATAAATTTTATTAATGAACTATGGATTTTCTCGTCAAAAGTCGCCAAGTGAAAAAGTCGCCAAATTTGTCGCCAAATCCATTACCTGCCATATTGGAGCTTTTTAATGCGTTTTTAAGGGAAAATTACGCTATTTTAACGTTAAAACAAACTGGAAATGCAGAAAAGTAACGTTTAATCAACTTACTATGCCTCTTTGAAAGAATTTCTACGAAAAAGAAAAAAAAAATTCAAATTTGCAACAATATCTTAGATTGTTGCAAATTAGTTCACTGAGCAACTTTCTCTGCCATTTTGATCCAAGTGGCAGCTACTCAATTTTTCAACACGATGACTTTTGATATTCTGAATTAATTCCAACTATATTTGTACAGAAGTCTTATCTCACAAATGCATTTGATACATTTGTCAACTTGGCCCACCATCTTGTTTCCAAGCCACTTGAAAATTTTAAAGTCACATAAAAAAGTTATTTATGATATTTATGAACCGATTTGCTTAAAACCCCATATGCAGATAGCCTACATCAATATTTCTACTAATTCGTTAATAATTTGTAGCCGTGCTTGATACGGAAAAAGAAATCAACCTACCCTTCCGAATAAGCCGGAAGGACTTGTTTATTAATGAAATTTATCCGTCATTTTTAATAAAGTGGTAGATATCTTAAGTTAAGCGGGACCACTTGAAACCACACTACCACTTAAAAATTTAAAATCACAATAACTTCTGAAATAATACTCCAAATCGAACCAAATTTGGACAGTGTCTTAACCTATCTTATAACTTAGATGAATTTGTTGACCAAGTTGCTCCACCATTTTGTTTTCAAGTGGAGACCACTTGAAAATTTCAAATTCAAATTGTAAAAAGCGTATTCCGATTTTTTTTTTTTTTTTTTAATTTTGATGTATACATAGATTATATAAGTGTCTCAAATAACTTTATTAATGAACTTTATCCGCCATTTTTATTAAAGTGGCGGATATCAGGCCACCACCTGAAAATTTAAAACCATGATAATTTCCGAAATAATACTCCAAATGGAACAAATTTTGACGGTGATATTATCATATAATTACCTTGAATGTTTTCAATGGGCAACTTGTCCCGACATCTTGTTTCTAAGTTCCAGCCACTTGAAATCACACTGCCACTTCAAAATATGCCACACGATAACTTTTAAAATACTAAACTGATTCAAATAAAAGTTGGATAGTGAACTTATGGTTCAAATATCAAGGATAAGTTCACTTGGTGACTTGATCCGCAATTTTATTTCCAAGTGGCGGCCACTTGAAAATTTGTCTTTATGGTAACTTTAGAAATACTGAATCAATTCTCATCAAATTTAGATAGTGGATTTATCATTCTAATATCTCAGATAAATTCGCTGGCCATCTCACTCCGCTTTTTTACCATGTGGTGCCACATGAAAATTTCTTATGACGATAATTTTTGAAATACTGATTTAATTTAAACTAGAACTGGACAATGAACTTATCATACAAATATATTGGATGATTTTGCTGCGCAAGTTCTTTCGCCATTTTGTTTCCAAGTCGCAGCCACTTAGACTGCCACTTGAAAATTTGCCATAATAATAACTTTTGAAACACGGCACTGATTTGAAGCACAGTTGGACAGTGAACGTATTCTTCAAATATCTTGGATGTGTTTGCTGGACAACTTGTTCCACTGTATTGTTTCCAAGAGGCGGCCACTTGAAAATTTGTTATCACGGTAACTTTAGAAATACTTAATTAATTCAAATCAAATTTGAAAATTGGATTTATCATTCAAACAACAAAAATCTAGAAAATTCACGTAAATTGTGAACCAATCACGTTATTGCGTCCATCTTTGGTATATCGATAATAAGTATTTTCTCGCCAAAAGTCGCCAAAAAGTCGCCATAGTAGAAAAATCGCCAAATTTGTCGCCAAATCATTTACCTGCGTTACTGGATCTTTTTAATGCGTTTTTATGGAAGAATTAGGCTATTTTAATGCAAAACAAACTAGAAATGCAGAAAACTAACATTTTTATCGATTTACTAAGCCTCTTTGAAAGAATTTCTACAAAAAAAAAAAAAAAAAAATTATTTTCAAATTTGCAACGATATCTTAGATGAGCAACTTTCTCTGCCATTTTGATCGAAGTGGCAGTCATTTAACTTTTGAACAGGATGACTTTTGAGATTTTGAATTAATTCGAACTATATGTGCACAGTAGACTTATCTCTCAAATACATTTTAAATATTTGTCAACTTAACCCACCATTTTGTTTCCAAGTGCCGGTCACTTGAAAATTTTAAGTTCACATAAAAATGTATTTATGAACCGATTTGCTTAAAACTCCATATGTGCGTAGTCTACATCAATATTTCTACCAAGTGCATTAATAATTTGTTGCCGCCGTTTCGAATTAAAATGACGGCTGCTTGATAAAGAAAAAGAAATCAACCTACCCTTCCAAAAAAGCCGGAAGGACTTGTTTTTCATTATTATTTGCTAATGTTTTTCGAGAATTCCAATTTGAAAACTGTTCTAAATGCACAATAATAATCTCGCGTGGCGCTACTCACACCGCTTTCTCTTTCTTCAACTGTTTCAGTGGAATTTAAAAGGCAATGAGCTGAGAGGTGCAGCTTTCGACATTTTCAAGAGAAATATTTCAGAAACAGTTTTATTTGGCATATATTTCTGCATGATGAAGTGAATGCAAAGTTAGTTTATGAAATATTTAAGGCTGAGAATTTTTGCCAACACCACTCTTGAAAACTCATTCGATAAATTTTAGACACAACTTGAAATGGATTTCGAGCTTGTTTCAATCCGAGTCTTAATATATCCTAAAATATAAAAGAATAGGAAAGAGAGAAACATTTAAAGTGGAAGATTGGGGTTGAAACATATCAAGAATCATAAAAATATTAACGAGTATTTGTCTTCAAAATTTTGAGCTACTGGGGCTTCAGTAGCTGTGACGTCTACTGATACAGTTATTAATGAATCGTAAATTATTGAATTAAGGTCACTTACATCTTTAGGCACATTTGTCTCTGAAAAATCTGCCTTTTTTTCACCTTCTGATTGACGAGGATCTATTCAGAATCAAAATTCTAAGTCTTTTTTTCCTATTCTTTTTCTTTTTTTGAAAATGTATCTTTTTGTTTTTGCACTTTCAATAAATGTAAACGCTGATTGTGACCCATTTGCAGGTAGTCCGAACTACTCACGTTGACGTCGATGCCCTGTACTGGGGCTTCATTAGATAATGTAGTTTCATTAATGCGAGAAATCCTAGAGATAATTCTTGAAAAAGCATCGTGGTTACACTTCCTGTATTGCATGCTGACCTGACTCGGGACGATTTCCTTTGAAAATCTAAGCTCTTGTGTGCCCATGAGCTCGTAGTACCTAATTAGGAGATTTAGGCAAAAGTTTGGGAACCGTCAAAAAACAGAACAGAACAGAACGCATAGCTTTTTGGAATGTTATTTGTTGCCCTACAATAAAGAAGTCTTCTATTTCGTTCAACAGAGAAATAGGTTCGCACGACCCGCAAATACAAAAAGGATTGTTTTTGAAACACCAATTCAATTGCTGAGAAGGGCCGATGCTCGAAATCAGATAGACGACACCAATTGTTTTTTGATTAACGTTGACAGATGGAAATCGCCGCCGAGTATAAACAGCGAAGGATGCTTCCTCGTCTCTTTTTGCTTGTCCGCAGCCATTAAGTCATCTGGGAACATAATACGCACGCGATCCGTATACAAATACTGCGGGAACAAGATGCAATCCCGCCTCGTTGACCAGAATCTCAAGGTCAGCCGAGGATTCAACTTCGACAATCGCTACAGCACACCTGTCCTTATCAGAAGATGCAATTATCATTGTTGTAGTAAAATGCATTTCTGACAACCAAGCGGTCTCTCTCTCTTTTGTAATGGAAGCTAATGACTTTAATCATCGTAAGAATTCTGGAGGTAGTTTTAATTTCACTGATTTGTTGCTAATATATATCGATATAGTTAACCTTTACAAGGTATTTCAGAAGGTATTTGAAACAAAGTTTAAAACGAAACAGAAAAAGTTTTGCTTAAAATGTAAGGTCGCAATCTGATTATAAAATCGGTGGATATAGACGTCTGATAATCTAAAAATCAATTAAGGTATTGTACATCTGACGCAGGACGCGTAGAACACGTCCTAATACAAAGCAAAAATATCTGATAAATCCTTTCAATCCAGGATTGTACAATAAGAATCTATATTATCGCAGCTTCAGTGACATCATCTACTCCGTGAGAATATTGTACTTGACAAATGAGTATTGTACGTTATTGACGGTATTTTGTCTATGCAATTATTCAAGTACTCACTATGTAAATAAAATTAATAAGAAAATAAATAGTCAGGCCATTTTGATTTTCTTGTTTTCTTTCTCCTCTAGAAGAGAGAAATTCGGCTACATTAGGACAAACATAATGAAAATAACTTGTATAAATACTCTATTTATACAAACAATTTTTTAGTTTTTATTTTTTATTTTTGCAATGACAGTGGTGTTTTCATTTTTGAGTATTCCAATATTGAGTGACTGTATGTACGAATGTCTGTACCTCGATCATTGTCACAAAAAATCATCCCGTGAATTTAAGAGTAGTTATATATGTATTGTATGTCCATTTCATGGAATTTGGTTTATAGTTTTTGGTGAATAGAGCATACACGAACACTGCCTACGGTAAATGACCAGACGCATTCAATTTCAGACGTGTTGTACAATATCTAGAAAAATTCTTAAGGAAAGCGAGTAAAGAACATGTTATGCCTCCTACATTTTAACAAAAACTTTGTCCCGAAGAGAAAAAGGGAATCGGTCAAAAGAATTAAAGGTAAATAAAAGAATATGAAGTATTTGAGATTACCTTGTAAAAGCAATGTTTGGAAAACGTTCTGGCTGTAGCTTGTAATGAATGAGGCTTTTTCAAATGGACTTCCTATAAGACTGGCACACATATTCATGGAGTTTGTTAAAAAAAAAAAAAAAATGTAAAAAAAAAAAAAAAAAAAACTATTAAGCAAAATTACTTACGTACATTTTCTCCAAACACAGTTAATTAGGATTTGAGTTTCATAATAAATTTGCCAATTTTTCAAGGCGTTTGCATGTGACTAAGCTGTCAGTAGGGACCCTCCAATGGGTTTCTCTTCCCCTTAGTTGAAAGGTAAATCGGGCCTTGAACATCATATTATAAAGTTTTTAAATATCTAATAAAATATGGGCCTCTTCATTTAATAAATTTTAACTGCGCATGCGCAAGAGTTAACGATGTTTCATCTGAATAATTTATTAGCCATGTGAACTATTTACATTAAAACCCCAAACAAATCTCAGGTATATTCAAAAATTTATCGTCGATAGAATGAATTAAAATTCAATTCCTCTCAAAATAAAATAATATATATATATGTATACAACGATTAAGGGTTTTACCCAATTATTTATTTTGATTCAATTAATGGCAATATAGTGTTCGTTGATTGCAAATAAATATTTATAAAACCCCATATCGCCTCTCTCTCTCTCTCTCTCTTAAGAAAGAGGAACTGAAATTCAATTCACTCAATCGACGACAACTTTTTGAATTTACACGATATTTGTTTGAGGTTTTCATATAGGTAGCTCAATACATTTGGCTATTAAATTGTTGAGATATCCTAATAACAGATACACACACTTAACAGCTGAAAACATGATTTTCGGATTCAGGGAACCACAAAACATGTAAATATAACAAATGTAAATAATGTACAAAATGTAAATATAACAAAACAACCAAGTCAAACACAGCGGCATTCCTGACATTTGGACGTGAATTACGAACAACTGATGATGTCGTGTTTGCTGGGTGATGGACAATGACAACTTTGTTCCAGAGATCACGCCGTATTTGTCCATGATCTCAAAAACTGTAAAGGAACGCTGGAAATGAAACAAGATCAGAGAAAAATCTATTATGACAAGAACCGCAGAAAACTGCATTTTAGTCCTTGTCAAAAAGTTTGGGTTAACCCTGGACGATATATTTAACGCCCCAGCCCGTCCGTTCCCGCTCTTTGATGTCTTTTTCTAGTCAATTTTGTCCTTTTATTACTTCCGGTGTGAGCTTTTTTTTTTTTTTTTTTGACACACTTGACATTGTGAGTTTTTTTGGTTTTCGTCCCATGCTATTTCTATGGGTTTTTTAGCCTTTTTCCTCTCTTTTCAGCAAAGCCCATAAAATGAAAACATCGACATTCATACCAAAACGTGATGGACCTGATGTAATTCTAAGATCTCCAGTATCTTATGGAATTGCCACATCAGACAACCCTGCCAGTTGGGACAGTTGGGAAGTTTCTGCTCTAAAACCTCTCACAGAAGTCGAGACCACTCCAGTTGCTCCTCTATGAAAAACAGGAATACCTAATAAAAGTACTGCTTTTTCCAGTACGGGACGTACTTCGGAAACAGAGGGGAATGATGTAATACCTATGCGTCATCAAACCCACGTGACCGAATGGAATTTAGAAAAACGTAGTAGTCAGTAACTGTCATTAGACCATTTGAGCGCCACAAAATTTCAATGTTAATTATTACGAATTTAGTAAATTGTATGACTTAAAGAGATTTTGGTGGCAAAACTTGCAACTTAGCAACGGAATTTGTGATTCGGCGGCAAAATTTGATAGCTGACGAGGAAATTTTTGACTTGGCGATGAAAATCGTTATCTGACGACAAAATTTGGTGAGCTTGGCGATGGAGAATGGCAGCTTTGAAGTCATTATATTTTGTTCCCACGCGAAAACCTGATATCTCTTCACAGACCAATATCTTGTTTCCACAAGATAAAAAGTCAAAGGAAGCTGTAACGTATTATTATCAACCCTAAATTTTAAATTTTTGCCTAAACCAGCATTCAAAACTATTCACCACAAACGATATTTCTATTAAGACTAACGTATTATTTCAATTTTCTATTTTAAAACTAGGTCAATGAGGGTGACCTGGGATCGAATCCAACACTTTCCATCTACCAGCTTTGAGCGCAGAACCACTCGGCCGTTGGTGGGTGGGGTGGGACAGCGATTCTTCTACATATGCAAAAATTCTCATCCTAGTCGATTGTTACTACTATTTATATATGGAAACTCATAGGAAATTACCAAAATATGAACAGATATAAAAATACCAAAATCGATATAAAATTAAAGATCAAAATTAGATTAAATTAAATGATTGCAGTCGTACTGAATTTCCATCGTCATCAGAGGCATTGTAGGAACTCTGCGTGCAAATTGTAGTTTACCTGTGAGTAAAGTGGATCTCCTCTTCCCCGTAAAGTACGTATTGCTAAAATTTCTTTACTCTAATGCCCAAACCACAATGAGTAAAACATCCACAATACAAAAGTATAAAGAAGGAAATGAAAAGAAAACGCTACTTACGTAAGAGCAAGATGTTCGGACAGTTTGGATCCTATGAATACAGTAGGAATCAATACGGTTAACAGCTAACTATTCAAACCTACTCATGCTAGATTATAAAATCATGGAGAAAATGGATAAAAGCATATATATATTTAAATTTCACAATGATTGGTTTAAAATAATGCTCATCGTATAAATTTATGAGAAATTTTAAGAAATTTATGATGAATTTATGAAAATGAGAATAATATGAAATTCATGAGAAATTTTAGTTATTAGTATACATTATATATATACAAAGAGTATATCTCTCTAGATATATATCCACATATGTAGCGCACGGCGCGGCATGCCTCATATACATATCTAGTTCTATATATATATGTATACATATATATGTATATATATATATATATATATATACATACATATATATATATATGTGTGTGTGTGTGTGTGTAAAATGTATACTAATACGAGTAGTATTCTGGCTACTGGCATCTGTCTCTTTCTATAAAGTATAAAGAAGGAAATATAAGTACATACAAGTACAATAAAAAAAAGTACATGACATACCGCGATTGTAATGAAATGCTCGCCCTCTGGTGGGCTAAGGTGAAATTATCATACCACTGCATATCATCATATTATGCAATCAATTTTCCATGATGTAATGGCGGAGAAAGAACAATAATAAATACACGTGGCTATTATATTTACTAACAACTGCAGTTCAGAAAGCGCCATCTATCGATCATTATAAACGCGGATAGTAAGATAAAGATGATGCTTTATCTTTAAGATATAAAGATAAAGCATCATCAGTGCTTTTTATTATTAGTTTCCAATGAGCAGTTTTTAAATATTTTTTCTTTTCACAGTCTTTTAATAACGTGAATATCAGCGAAGTCAACTTGAAGTCCGGTCCATAGAATAATAATAAAGGAAGAAGGAGCATAAGGTTTCTACATAAGCTGTTGTGTTGCCACAAAAAACAGCGATTATTAACAAGCCTTTATTAACAAACTTCAATATTGAGAGGAGCAAAAGTAGCTTTCGCTGGCATTTCACTAGAAGGGGTTTGTAAGCATTAAGACTATTGGCGTGCTCCTTCTTCCTCTATTATTATTCTATGGTCCGGTCGAGGTTGGATCAAGGAGCAAAGAAAAATAAGAGAAGCGGGACTATTAAAATATTGCACGAGGCTATTGTTGGAGAAAAAACATCATGAATTAGCATAAACTATTAGCTATTTTATAATATTGTGCCAAATTAAACTGCTCATTGGAAACGAATAATAAAAATCCCTGATGATGCTTTACTATTAAAGCGAAAAGCTTCCGATAATTTTTTTTTTTTTAAATATCTTTCAAATAAAATTTATTTTTACGTGTGTTTAAAGTGTTTTTAATATAATTTTATAAGTTATTGAAAAATAGAAAAGAAAGAAAAGAAAAGAAAAAAAAAAGAAACAGAAAAAATAATCCCATAATTTATGTATTTTTGTCTAAAATGGCGATAAAAATTCAAAAGTCGCCAAGGGGAGCTATATCAAGGCTGTACCCTGATCAGGTTTACATATTTAATTAATCAATTAATTATTATTATTATTATTATTATTATTATTTTTACAAATGAAAAAGATGTATAAAGATTTCAAAACCATTTTTAATTATAAGTAATTTCAAGACAATAATAATATTATACAAACACAATATCTTACAGTCACAGACTTTGTGATAGAAACTAAAACTAAAAATTTACTGTCCCAAAAGTTTATAAACAACTCTTTTAGGTAGATTCCTTATAGGAGATCTACCTATTGCAATGTTAGGTAGATTCCTTATAGGAGATCTACCTATTGCAATGGTTCTCATGACACGACTTTTGGAAAATTTCTTCATATCTTCACCGATCATGACCCCTAGAACCCAAAACCACCCTCCGTTCAAAAGTTTATATATATATATATATATATATATAGGTATATATATATATATATATATATATGTATAACGCTTTTTCCCATGTTAAGTTGTGAACACGATAACTGGAGTAATTTTTATCTACAAAAAAGACACTTAAAATGTACAAAAAAGCCAAGCTCAAAGAAAGAGATTCGATTAAAGTTGTGTCTAAAAAGGGTGTGATATCAAATTCCCAAGCTTACATTCAAATACTTATTTAATATTCCCTTTTAACTAAATTTTCACATGTGAATCAAGTGCCTTATGATATGTTGATAGAAATCCTTCTTTCCTGTACTAAATACATCATAGCGTGTTTCTGAAAAAAATTATTATTTTTATTTATGTATGATGGGCTTGGCGGCCATCTTTCAAAGTTTTATGTTAGTTTGAATTCTATATATCTCATCAATTATAGGATGAGTTGGTTGATTGGTTGGCTAATTGAGTTTTATATCGCACTAGTGCTGCGCAATGAGAAATAATTATAGGATGGGAGGATGGGAGTTCGCCAAACTTAACACTGTTAAAACTTAAATTGATTCAACTTGTGTGCTTAACGGGGCTTTTGCGATGTTTTTAATGCATTTTTTTTTTCTTTTTTAATCTGAATGTTTCAACCTCTGTTGAATGGAATAACCATATTATTTTCACGAGATATTTATTCCAAGAAGCTAAATTCAAATTGGGTAAATACAACGGGGGGTGGAAGCTTCTATGCTCCCCCCCCCCTCTCCTTCATGTTTTTACGTTAATTTAAATTTTTATATTCTTTATTCCCGGCATTTATAGGATGGAAGTGCACTTAATACTAAATAATTATAAGAAATCATGTTATCGAAATATTTCCGTTTCTGCTGAATGGAATAGCAAAATTAATTTTATATGAGATATATTTTAAGAAACTTCTTTCAAATTGTGTAAATGTTTATTCATTACTTGAAAGATGGCCGCCAAGCCCATCATACATAAATAAAAATAATAATATTTTTCAGAAACACGCTATGATGTATTTAGTACAGGAAAGAAGGATTTCTATCAACATATCATAAGGCACTTGATTCACATGTGAAAATTTAGTTAAAAGGGAATATTAAATAAGTATTTGAATGTAAGCTTGGGAATTTGATATCACACCCTTTTTAGACACAACTTTAATCGAATCTCTTTCTTTGAGCTTGGCTTTTTTGTACATTTTAAGTGTCTTTTTTGTAGATATCATTTATTTTTTTTAAATAGTTTTTATATTTACTGGAATTAACCTGATACTTTACATCAGATATGTCCTGGATTTCAACTCAGCTTTCGTGCGATGTTGTTCTTTGCGTTAAACTGTATTACAAAGTTTTCTTTGCGTTAAACTTTCCATAATTCTGGTTGCTAGACATTATCCATGGGTTTTCTATGCAGACTAGTATGTCGTGTTCATCACAAAACTTTCTTCTACATTTTCCTATACATATTAACGCAGCACAAATTATTTATTATTTTTACTTTCTTCTATATGTAATATAGAGAAAGTATTGGATTCGCGAAAATTTTCGACCTCCGTTTTTTGACGGATCTACACGTTTTGGGATGTCCTGAACACGAATTGATAGTTTTTAGAAAATGTCTGTCTGTGTGTCTGTCTGTCTGTCTGTGTGTCTGTCTGTCTGTCTGTCTGTATCATTTTTTTGTGGACGCTGTATCTCACGAACATATGAATGAAATTTAACCAAACTTGGTATTTAGTTGCACCCTAACATGAACTGGTGCCCATTAGATTTGGGGATCAATAGCTCAACAGGTGGCGCTGTAATCGCATTTTATGCAAATTTTTAACATGGCAGCATAGGACAAAATTCCGTATAAATGGGCATAATGAGAGTTATTTTAAACTTGTGATTGTAAAATTAATTTGAATTATTGATGATAGTAGTAGTTAACTAGGAAAAAAAAATTGTGCATGGGGGGGCATCGGTTCCCCCCCTGGGGGGGAAGTACCCCCCCGGGGGGGTTAAATTTTGAAGATGGGTATCATTCGAAAGATCTCGTCAATACCTTTAAAATCTGTGATAATTTAAAACAAAGTTATCGATTTTTTTTACTTTTAACAAAAAAAAAAAAAAAAAAAAAAAACTTAGAAAAAAATTCGATTTTTTTTTTTTTTTTTTTTTTTTTATTATTGTTAGTGATTGAATATGAATTAATTTTCACAAAAAAAAAAAAAAAAAAAAAAAAAAAAATTTTTTTTCTAATATTGTTACTGATTGAATATGTATAGGAAAATATAGAAGAAAGTCTTGTGGTGGCCACAACATACTAGTTTTCATTATGAATGCTGAATATTATCAACTCAGAGAGGTATTGTTGCACAAAATGTCCAACGGAAGTAAATTTTCACCATGCAGATGGCATCCTTTCAGTTCTAAAAAAAAAAAAATGTACTATATGAGCTCCACTTATCGGCCGATAGGCATCGAGAGACATTATGCTGATTCAAATCAGCATAATGTCTCATAATGGCCTTTTCACATATTAAGTTTTGTTTCATTATATGCAACAGAACCTTTCCTTAAATTGCGAAAATCGCTGTATGGCAGCGCCAGATGTTGAGATATTGGTACAAAAGTTGATAAGCACTATAATTTGTAACAATGTAAATTTATTTGTAAATTTATGCAATTCCATGTATTAGTAACTCAGATATAGCCTTCTCTGAAATTGCGGCAATCACTGTACAGCAGCACCATGTTGAGCAATTGACACCAAATATTGATAAACGCTATTATACATCAAGGTTCAATTGCATATAAATTAATATGTAATTCTGAGCAGTAGCTCCTGATATCTAGTTGGAACAAAACTTTCGCCACACACATAGAACACACACACGCAAATAGAAATTTTCTAAAAAAGTCAAATTGTTTTCAGGAGCTCTTACAACGTGTAAATCCATTAAAAACCGAAAGTCGAAATTCATTTCAATAAAATGACAAGCGAAGCGGGCAAAGCCTGCTAGTATACTATATAGAAGGAAGTAGAAATCTTTATGCATCATAATTATCATTGCCAAATTGAATTGAAGGATATTAAAATTGGATACTATATCGTGTACTGACTTTCTTATTCTAAGGTATGAAAAATATTAAAAAATCAGCAAATCAAGTTATAGATTTGAAACAAATGTTATTCAAAAATGTATTCATTTCTGTTTTCAGGGATATAAAATTTAAAATTGTACAAAATAATAAAAGCAAAGATTCTTTGGTTAAAAAAATAACTTATAAAAAGAAAAAGCAGCTCAATTTGAAATTAATATTTTTCGGGTAAACTGAGATGAAGCATTTGGCGATTTATGTCTCTTTGGCGATATTTAACAGTTTTTCAGCAATTAAGATAGGAAATTTTGATTTTTAAAAGCTAAATTTTATAAAAGTTCCTAGATTAAGTAATTGTCTATCTGAAAAACCAGTTTTCAAAGAATTCTGCACATTTATGAATTCTCTAGCTTGTTTTAAAAAAAATTTCTTGAAGAAGAAATTTTTTCAAAAAGTTGTCAAAACATCTAATTTTACGCTAAATTGAAAATGCTCCCATTTTTTTACTTATTAACTTAGAAAGTTCGTTTTTATCTCAAATTAAAGATTTCGTTGATACGAATATTTTACTTTTTGTTTCATTTTACTGCGATATTTGGTTCGTCCAATATTTAAAACTTTACGGGAAAAAAATTTGCCGATTTAACATGGGAAAGTTGGTTTCTGTATAATAAGCATTTAACGATCTTGGGTTATTTCTGTCGATTTTATTATTGGCGCGTTCTGCTTTGTGTTGGTGGTAGTTTGTTTGTTTTGCTTTTCTCTGAGCTTGGCTTGGCAAAACGACCGTTTCTGCTTGATTTAAATTTAACCAGCTCGGGATATGTTGTCAGGACAGTAAAAATCTCGGTCGAGTTCGTAGATGGGGTATCCTGCTCAAAGGGGGTGGAAATGGTGGGGGGTGGAAATTTTCATTTGCCCATAATTTCTTTAATATTGAAAATAGGAAAATACTTCAAATCAGGCGAATTACCGCCTTACCCTAAAGAACAACTTTTGTATTTAAACTTTTTCGATAACTTCAATTGCTTAAAAGTTACAAGTTTAAAAGTGATTTTTCTTGTGATGAAGCCGACATTTTCTATAGCTTTCATTGGAAAAATTTATAATCTGATGCTTATGTCACGTGCAAATGATAATAAAAAAGATCACTGAAAATATAATAAAATTTTAATCATGTTTTTAAACAATATAATAATGTGATTAAAAAAAAAAAAAAGTTTAATTGAACAGAAAATATGACGTCACAATTATAACAATGTACTGAGAAAAATGAAATAAAATTTTATCCGTGATTTTAAACAAATAAAATAAAAGTTAATAAAAAAATAAGTAAATAAAATCAACATATCTTAGGGCTACGCAGATTTAGACTTAGCTTTATGACATAGATACTATAATGTAAAAGATAAATGTCATCGTTAAAAAAAAAAAATCTTGTAAATCGATGCTAAAAGAATTAAACTGACATGGTAGAAAAGGTAATAAATTTGGGGACATTTAGGTATCCCTTTAGCAAATGAACTAGGGGCGATTTTAATGAATTTTCCGTTGAAGTTTATTTTCATGAAAATTTAAATTTAAATTAAAGTATTTCATTACTCGAATTCCCTTATTTTGATAAATAAAATTATACCATTAAAAAAAAAATAAAGAACACTCTTTTATCCGCGATTGTAATGAAATGCTCGTCCTCTGGTGGGCTAAGGTGAAATTATCACACCACTGCATATCATCATATTATGCAATCGATTTTCCATGATGTAATGGCGGAGAAAGAACAATTATTAATCCACGTGGCTATTATATTTACTAACAACTACAGTTCAGAGAGCGCCATCTATCGATCATTACAAACGCGGATTGAAAAATGAACTAATAAAGGTTTTAGAAAACTATTACATACTTTTAAATCTTTATTAAAAAAGATTAATTGTTGCCACTCGACATTATACAAATACATCCAAATCCTGTGTCACATACGATAGTTTTGTATAAGTATAGATTTTTTGTTTGCCCTTGGAACCTGCCCCTGATGGGAAAAGTGCCTGGAAACACTTGTATATCTAGTATTGTCATTGATTATGAAGTTGTGTGCAAAATTTCAGGTCCTTTGGACGGCAAGAAGTTGCCGAAAATTGAATTGCAAAATTCCGTTATATACATTAATAGTTGCATCTTTATCAAGTTAATAGAAGTGTGTTAATTAAAAACCTTGTTAAACGCTTTAATTAATCATTTAAAAATATAAAATTTAAATAATACGTCAATCTTAATACAAATATCGTTTGTGGTGAATAGTTTAGAATGTCAGTTTAGGCAAGAATTTAAAATTTACGATTGTTACAGCTTCCTTTGACTTTTTATCTTGTCGAAACAAGATATTGGTCTGTGAAGAGATATGAGGTTTTCGCGTGGAAAGAAAATATGACGCCAAAGCTGCCTTTCTCCATCTCCAAGCTCGCCAAATTTTGTCGCCAAGTCAAAAATTTCGTCGTCAACTATCAACTTTTGCCGCCAAATCACAAATTTCATTGCTAAGTCGCACGTTTTGTCACCAAAATCTCGCCAAATCATACAATTTACTAAATTCATAATAATTAACATTGAAATTCAGCGGTGCCAAATGGTCAAATGTTAACTAATGTTAATGTTAATGTTCCAGCTTATGTGAACCAAAACAGTTTCACTTTACAATTTTTACTCATCACACAATAAGAATCACAAAAACACAACACAAAACTTTCAATAATTCAATAAAAATTACAATGAAATAACTATCCAAAAACCGTTACCACTTACCTGTATTTGACTTGACCATAGCAACGCCAGGCTTACCATAGAACTAGTAAGATCACAAGTGCATTTTCACGTTTCTATTACTTTTTCTTTTAAAAGAAAGATATTGAACAACATATGGATTTTAAATAAAAAATATAATTTTGATTAAACTTAGAGGGGGGAGGAGGGGGGGTATAGCCCAATACCCCCCTCCGGGATTCACCATTGCTGGGATTGTATACCTTTAAGGCTTTTATTTGTTGAATGATTATGAGCTTGAATTTAAAAAAAAAATTAAACATTTACAAACCAATAAATTTAGCCTAAAATTTTAAGTAGAATGAATAAAACCCTTTTGTAGTTAAAAATTAAATTTCTTGAAAACAGAATAGCGACGTAAATAATGCAATGTGTGGGAACAAAGCCATTGGCTAGGTATTAATGTATATGTAAAATTTCTTTGCAATTGTAACATTAACGTAAAGGAATCTACCTTTGCCTTTAAGCTTGCCGAAAAGGGATTTTTTTTTTTTTTCTTCTTCTTCTTTAACATTCAAATTTCTGATCCCTTTTTCCTAATCACTTCAAAAACTCGATCGGGCATACTCAAAATAACAGTTTGAAGAAATTCTGGCTTTAGAAAAAACCGACTTATTTCAGTTTGCAGCATTAGATCTTGAACTGTTGCAGATTGACGTTGCGAATTGCATATACATCTCTAGCTAATATTCCCCAAAGGTTATCAGTGAGTTCAGGTCAAGACTTAGGGCTGGCCAGTCTATAACAGTTACTTGGATTTGTCTAAACCATTGCGTTTTAGAGTTTGACACGTGAATGGAGCAATTGTCTTACTGATATATCCATTCTTCGCCACCCAGCAACTTTCCAAATGGAAGTATCTCCACTTCTAGCATTTTCTGATAATCTTCGGAACATTGACGACCTTTTAAAAAAACAATATCAGTAGTTCCATTAAAGGAAAATGCTCTCCACCCCATGCGTGAACCCCTGCTTGTTGTCTGCTGAAAATGTCTGCGAATATCGTGCCCGACCATCGGGGCATTTGAACTTCTTTTTATCACTCAACCATTCATCTGTCCAATTCATATGACTCACTGAACATGCCGTTTTTGTCAACTTTGGTGAACGACGCATTTTGCGACAAGCAAGCAATCGACTCACCTGCAGCTGTCGATGATTTCGATACTGGAGAGGACATTTCTCTCGAAATGGACCGGACACGAAGGTTCTGAGTTGAAACTAATACGAAAATCTCTCTGTCTTGCCGCTTAGTTGTTTTCTTTGGCCGCTCAGAACGTGATTTTGTTTCAAAATTGTCACCTTTTGACAGAATTGGGTCAGTACCAGCCCTGCGGTGTCCAATTTTTCTTACAATGTCCACAACTTTCATTCCACGAGCTTTCAAACGATCCATTTGCAAAATTTCATTTTTGGAAAACTGCACGTTGCGAGGCCTCTTTAACTAATCTTCCTATAATTAAAGTAATCTTCATTTTGACTGAGCAAACAGTTCATGTTAAAAGTAATTGACGTCAAAGAGGTTCGACTGTATTATTATTTATTTTTATAGATGGGGAAGGCATCGGGCGTATGTTGGTGCAAAACTATAGGCGGCTCTCTGTTTTGTCCCTGGTTTGTGTAGAGTGACTTTCTAAAAGATTAGGATACATGACGTTCTATGAGAGTAACTTCTATATTTCTTTAAGTCCGTCAACAAAAAATAAAAGAAATGAATAGGCAGAGTTCTGTGCAGGATTACCCAGTCGAATGTTAATGATGGAAACATTCAACTGTGTTTTTCATTTCGATGTACGTTCCTTGAAATGCTTTGAACTAAATGTTTTCTTTTTTAATAATGGAATCTTCGCCCCTTTATCAGTTGAGGATTAGGATTGTTTAAGGAACCGCACAAAAATATTCAGTAGCTCGTTCGTTTTCCATTCACCTGGCAACACTTTTCAACTGTTTGGGATTTTATTTTAAAATGTAAAAGAGCCATTATGCAAAGCCTCCCGCCCCCCCCTTTTTTTTTACTTTTTCTTACCCATAAGGTAGAGGAAGTATTGTTTTTGGGTCAAATTTTCGAAAGTGAATTTTTGTTATAGGTTATTGGGTTGTTATAGGTTTGTTATTGTACGTTTTGAGGTCTACTGAATCCGATGGTCATGTTTTTAGCGGTTGGTCTGTGTGTGTGTCTGTCCGTTATCAGCCTATCTCAATAACAAATAGCAGCAGAGAGTCCAAACTCGGTATTCTAAATGTGTATCCTATAGGGATGCTACACTAAGCTTTTCGTTGACATCAAGCAAATGGTTCGTGTGTACAGGGACACTCAAATGTATTCAAATACATTACGTCTATGGAGGAAATGGCAGGTAAGTAGAGTTTGACATTTATAGACTGCACTAAACCAAATAAAATGAATATATATTTTTTAAATGCGTGAAAACATGTCTCATGTAGAATAGGGTAGGGTCATTCACTGTTCGTTTACAGGGCTACACAAAAGTAGTTGATTATAGTGCGACAATACCTGAAAATGGATGGAAGTGCATTTCAGGTTGTGCCGTACTTATTATTACTATAGGATTATACTTAGTTGCACCATTTGGTCTGTACATAATCTACAAAAGATATACAAGGCTGCAAATATTTAAGCATTAACATTCTTTTTTATTGTTAGTGGAAGTGCTTTACTATAATATTTTACCATGTCCAGAAAAGTTGCTCAGGAATGGAAATGAATTCCTCATAGACATAGGGTAAATAATATATGTTTTTTTAAGCTGAATATTCATCGCTCGTTTTTTGTGTATTTACACGTTTTGACGCTTCCTGATGACCAAACTCAAGTTTTTTAATGTTTGATCTTTGTCTGTGTCTTAGAGTAACTTAAAAACGAATAATTTCAGGAGGTATTTTCAAATTAATTATAAGTTTGTTGCTGAAAAAGTTTGAACAAGGCTGATAAGTTTCAAGGAATGTTACGTTTGAAAGTTGTCCGAATAAATTTAAGTGAATTTTTAATTTTAATTGCAGATTTAAATTCTATATAAATATAGGTGCAGTAATGAAACGGGGGGTTGAGAGGGTTGGCAGCCCCTCCCCTCCCCTTCACACAGAACTAATTATCATATAAAACTCTTCCGAAGTCTAATTTGAATTGTTTTAACATAGGTTTACATAACAATCCTCGTTATGTCACCTCTTAATTTCCAACCAGTATTTATAGTATTAAATTTCAGGGTAAGAGAAAGTCGTGTGAGTGACACACCAGATTATTTTATGATAATATTATACTTAAGAGCAATGATGTCACGCAAAAAATTCCAATAGAAATCGTTTTATACATTCGATCTTTTGGTATATTGCTTTGAAGTTATGATATAAAAACAGATGCTCTGCATTCTTGAAGAGAAAGTTGGATTGCATAAGTGAAGGACACGTCGTTTTAAATTTAAAAATAAAGAAAAATCTTTATTTGCACAAGGTTACTGTGAAGGATCGAATTGAGATAAAAGTTTTACCTTGAAAAAACACAGGTTTGCAACGGTGTTCCAAATCTCTATCCTCGATTAAAAATAAATAAATAAAATAAAAAATAAAAATAAAAATAAATTGAGAAAATTCACATTTCTTTTAAATCTTTATAGCTAATTTAAGAATTCCAAATTTATGGTATGTGTAAGGATAAGATAGGCATTACAGTGTGCTTCTAGCTCAAACACACTGTACATATGTACGCACTGTAAACATATCTGTACTCTCGACTACATATTTTTTATTCTAACAGAAAACAGCCATTAAAATGGCAGCAATTTCAGTGCATGAGTGGTAGATAAAAAGTTTATACTGTTCGAAATAAACGCGTTAAAAAAGGATTTGATTTATGAGAGTTCTATTAGTTCCCTATCATACTCTAGGTATGGGAAACTTAGGTAATCGTGTAAATTTTCGACCTCGGTTTTTTTAATTTTTTATACGTTTTCAGGGTTGAGGAATCCAAAAATGATAAAATTTGTATGGTGTATGTTACTGTGTTAGTCCGTTAGTTTGTTAGTCTGTTAACACGATATCTCACGAACAAACGATCGCAGAGAGCTGACCTCTGTGCGATCTATTCTAATAAGAATCAGTTTTAAAATATTACTTTCAATACTGGCAAGAACCCTATTCAATTGCAACATTCGAATTGAAAAACTTCATAAGTTATGAGAAATTTACGATTTTCTTAACATGGGAGAATAGGACAAAAATTCACTTAAACGTGCATTAAATGGAAACTTTTTACTGTAAAAATGCCAGACCAGTTTTAAAATATCAGTTTTGATGCCGGAATGAACATCAGTAACTGTAAATTTGCTACTTTGAAAATTTCGCAAGTTATTGTAAATTTACGTATTTCTTAATATGGCAGTACAGGGCAAAAATTAAACGTCAATTTTCAGAGATATTTTCATCGTAAAGATGTCAGACTACTTTTGAAATATTATTTAGAACACTGGCATGAGTATTAATGACTATGAATTTTCCAATATAAAATTTTCGTAAGTTATTGGAAACTTACGAATTTCTTAACATGGCAGAGTAGAGCAAAATTTCACATAAACGTCAATCTTGAGGGATATTTACCTCGTAAAGATGTCAAACCACTTTTCAAATATTATTTTGAATACTGGCATGAATATCATAGACTGTGATTTTTTCCAATTTAAAAAATTCGTAAGTTATTTAGAATTTACGATTTACTTAACATGTCAGAACAAGGCAAAATTGAGCATAAACTTCCATTTTGAAGATCATAAATACATTAGACAACTTCAAAATTACATTTATGATATTTGTTTGAACATGATTGAATACAAATATTCTAATAGGAAAATTTCGTAAATTATTCGTAATTTACGATTTTATCAACGTAGCGAAATTGCAAATTTTTCATATAAATATGAATTTTGAGGATTATTGCATTGGAAATAGTAGCATGAAAACTAAACAACAGAATTGACCCTGATAAAATAAATGAATAGATTAGAATAAGAAAAATATATCGAAGTGAATGGTGGATAGCCTATTAGGCAGGGATTTCGTTCTGTCACTGTATCAAGCTTTGGTCATATTCTTTTCTTTTAACATGATTATAATATGTCTTCGCACTAGAAATTTCTGAGAACATGAATATGATGGGGAACTGAGCAGAGTCCACCTATGCCAACTATTAGTTCCCCATCATACGATAGGTATGGGGAACTTAGGTAATCGTGAAAATTTTCGACCTCGTTTTTTTGACTTTTTTATACGTTTTCAGGTGTGAGGAATCCGAAAATGACAAAATTTGTATGGTGTCTATCTGTAGGGTGTCTGTTAGTCTGTTAGTTCGTTAGTGTGTCAGTCCGTTAGTTTGTTAGTCTGTTAACACGATATCTCAAGAACAAATGATCGCAGAGAGGTCAGATCAGTTTTAAAATATTACTTTCGTTGAAACAGGAATAAACTACTACGTCAGAAACGCCAAAGAAAAAATATTGAGGTGCATACAGCTGTTTCGGTAGCCTAAAGCATACCGTCATCAGTGCAAAAAGAATTCTGAATCAAGAAAAAGAATTCAGAATTCTTTTTGCACTGATGACGGTATGCTTTAGGCTACCGAAACAGCTGTATGCACCTCAATATTTTTTCTTTGGCGTTTCTGACGTAGTAGTTTATTCCTGTTTTAATATTCCAACGCCAAGTCTCCTGCTATTATTACTTTCGTTACTGGCAAGAACCCTATTTATTTGCAACATTCGAATTAAAAAACTTCGTAAGTTATGAGAAATTTACGATTTTCTTAACATGGGAGAATAGGACAAAAATTCACTTAAACGTGCATTAAATGGAAACTTTTTACTGCAAAAAAGTCAGACCAGTTTTAAAATATCAGTTTTGATGACGAAAGGAACATGAGTAACTATAAATAGGCTGCTTTGAAAATTTCGCAAGTTATTGTAAATTTACGAATTTCTTAACATGGGGATAAACTATAGGGGATATCACTATAGGGGAAAATTTCATATAAACGTCCATTTTGAGAGATATTTTCATCGTAAAGATGTCAGACTACTTTTGAAATGCGAACCTGAACGATAGCAGCTCTCGCCCCACGGACTCATAATATCTACTAGAAAATGCCTGTTTAATTGGATCTTTCCTGTGTTACACATCCCAAGAATTATAAAGCTGTTTTTCTAATTGAAGTTCAGTAATCATCTAAATAAATACTACTTGTAGTATTTTTGGGAAGTGTTATCGGAGAATCCGCTTCTCTGTATATGATTTAATTAATATCAACGATAAAACTCATAAAGAATGAACTGTTTTCTACCATTCATTGTAATATTGTCTAACAAACAACAGACATTCAAGCGTATGGCTTAAAATTTAACGAAAATACACTCAGAAATTGAGAGGGTATAATTCTGTGTGTTATAATGCAAGTGTAGGAGTGCAAGTTTTTGGCACAAACACAGGGTGATTCTAATGAAAGTTACGATTTTAAAACTACCCATCAGAGCGATTTCATATTTTGCCAGGCAACGAAATTTTGTTTGGGGAAGGAAAAAAGTAGTTCCAACGTTTAGTGTTCCTATAGAGGGCATGGTCAGGGGAAACGTCTCAATGGACTCATTCAACACAGGAATGTTGTTATAGTCCATTTCCTCATCAGAGGCACTTCAAGGCCACGGAATTCAGAGAGGGAGATCACGCGCTCAATTCCACCCAGTGAGATATCGTTGTTTCTTCAGTAACCTAGCAACGGACGGGGAAAATGAAATCACAGTTCATTTGCGCGTGGCCTTGGGGCGACTGCGTAAAGGCAACACAGGAAGCAATAGACTTCAAGGGTAGTAAAAAGACAAGAATAGGTGTTTACAGCGGATACAGTCATCGTGAAAAGAGAAAAAGAGGAGCCTCATGAAGCAAATACTTTACGGATAGTGAACGGTGCATTTTGGAACTATTGTTTTACCTTTTGCCAAACAAAATTTCATTGCCTCACGATGGCTCGGGTAAAAACTCTGCTGATGGATAGTTTTAAAAACACAGAGTTTTGAAATCGTAACTTTAATTATTATCACCCTGTATCACTCTACTTTTTTTTTTTCTTTCTTTATATCCTACTCTCTACCCTCCATGTGATTTTTTAATTCGTCCATTTCTCATTGTGCAACATCTTTTTAGTTTGTATTTTTAAAGTTGAGCAGATTTCCCTTTTCGTTGTTTAACCCGTTAACGCCCGAATTAATTTTGCAAAATATTATTAGCTGATTATTTCACTTCTAAATGAATATAGACAACTGACAGTAAAATATATTAACTTAAACTATTTTTCTGACAGTTTTAAATTTAATGCCTATCCTCATTGACTGACGTTTAGTGTTCTAACGAAAAAACTGTGAGATAACAGATTAATTTCCTGTTGACAAAGATCTCGAAAGTAAAGTATTACAATATATATTATTATTCAACTTGATTTCAGCTAGTACACCTGCGCAAAAAGCAAATACAGGCGCGACAAATGAAAAATCATAAAATGACTATCCAAATTATGAAATAATAGTTAATAGTAGGCACCTAAAACTTTCAGGGATCATTAAGAGTGACGCTATAAACTATCACTAAACAGCAGAAATCATTCCAAAAAATATACGGACCGTTTCATTAGCTGTCCTCAAATGAGGACACTGGGCGCTAACGGGTTAATCTACTTTCAAATTTCTTATGGCGATGCTTCCTGTACAGTGAAATTATCTAGGAGGAAGTGATATAGGATTACTATTTACTTATTTGCATTACTTCATACTTGAAGTAATGCAAAATTCAGAAGAAATTTTGAACACTATCTTTTATCTTTTATAGTCTTCAATAATTTTGTATAATAAATAGTAATTGATTAATGTTAATTATTAATTAATTATTATTATTAGTAATTAGTAATTATTATCATTATAATTAATTATTGATAATAAGGTTAATTTTGAAGACAACTTCTGAGTACTTTTTTTAAATGGAATTTTAGACCCTATATCTGAAAATAATGTTTGTTGTGCAACATTAGAAATGAATTGTAGAAACACTTAATTTTTTACGGCTTTTACTAAACCATATATAAGGGGCGGATTCTTCGAATAATATCAGATAATTTTCGGACCTGTTTTTTTATTATTATTATTTTAACTTAAAATCAGATTTCGCTTAGAAGGCGTTGCAGTAATGCTTTTTTGAAATTTTTTAGAAGCTGAGATTGACTAGTAACGATAGAAAATCAATCCAACAAAATAGTGTGGTTTAAAAAATTAACTGGGAAAAAAAAAAAAAGGAAACATTTTTCCACAAAGAAAATATTGTGGATATTATTAGAAAATTTCAGCATCAAAGTCCATCAGTTTGCTTACACAAATTGATCCATTTCTGCCTTTGTAACATGCAAAAATGTTTTGAACTTAATAATCGAATGTTATTTTGAAAAAATAAGTAAGTCTACTTTTTGCTGCTGCTTTTTTTGTTTATAACTGGGCTGAAAAATGAAGTGTTCGCACATCCCCTTCCCTGCTCTCGCCATTCTATTTGAGTCGTGGCCATGTCTCATCTTCGTGACGATCCTCCAACCGTCGCATGCACTTTATTGAAACGAGAATATCTACAGCTCAAAGTTTTGGAGGTCGGAACGCATTTAAAATCCTACATCGAATTTCTTAAAAATGTAGAGTTAAATATTTGAAAAGCAAATTCTTATCTCCTCGTCATTATTATAAATTCTTCTCTCTTTGCACTTAATGGCGGTGACGGTAGAAAGTCCTGATACACACAAACGTGAAAAAGACTTTCGTTCTGTTTCCGATGAGTGGGCAGAGAGTGTTTGCATCCAGAGTAGGATTGCTCCAGAGAGCGCTTCTTTTTGAGATGTGTTTTATTGGGAGTGGGATCTGTATTGTAAAAATAACATTCACTTCCAAAACGTTCAAAAGAATGAATCGCTCCATTCAAGACGCCGTTGACATAACAACGATGCGTTGACAGCTGACCTATCCGTAATGAAATGAATAGAATAACTATACAATTTTACACGTTTAACATTCTTATACACATAACTATACATTTTTAGACATCAAATTATATTTCTCTGGAATATCATAGGGCACACCCGGAACTAGGCGCACATTGAGAACCACTGCGCTAGATCCTATACCCTTGACGAACTGCTTAGCGATGTCCATTTTTCTGCTCAACCCATTGAATGGGGATACGGAACAGCAATCAAAGTTTTTTTTTTTTTTTTTTTCCCATTAAATATTTGGTTTCTTTCCTCCTTCCCCCTCTCCCCGCTTCATGCCCGTGCTCGTGCGCACGTTATGCACTGGTGTCTGGTACTTGAGCCCACTAAAACTTCAAACTGTTTAAATTTTAAACCTGAAAGGAAAATAAAATTTAAATAAAATTGCATCCTCTTTAAAACATCGAGTAACTCTTGTTTGAATCATTCCGCGTAAACATCGTTTACTTCGGAACACTATTACGAGGGCAAACAGCGTCTTGTGTTCCACCTATATTTGTGACTTACACCACTGGTGCGGCGACAGTCGACCGTGACCTTCAGAGGCCCGAGGCAAAAGGGGAAAAAAAAAGGTAGAATGAGAAGGAGGCAACAAAACTGAAACAAAATCTTTTTGGCGAACAGGTCAGAAGCGAATGATGCTGGAACCAACCTCTTTTTCTCAAACCATGCGGAAATTTCGTTTCTCGATGATCGCGTAGAGCGTCTTGAGACAGCAGACGGGATTCCGACGTCCCAAATAGTAGTTGCATTTTGAATAAAGGTTTTACCCGTTACGGACTGTTGTTATACCAACGGGATTCCAACGGGAGGATTTTCTCTGGCAGAGCGTTGCCAAGGCGAACGAACTCTTCTCTCATCGGAACTTTTATTTACGTTCGGAAAAGATGCAAATATTTTCTAGCCTCCTCAATTGGTAAGATCATAAGTGGCCACCACTTCTCTCTACTTATTTATTTATTTTTTTATTTTGGGCGTCTTAGTTATTATTTGGGAAGTATCCAAATTAATTCGGTTTTCATAAGATGGAAAAAAAAAAAAAAAAAAACACGAATTAATAAGATTGAGTTATTTTATGATGTTGATTTTCTATACTTATTATTTACGTATGCACGTTAATTCTTATTCGAAAATATACACGAATTAATTAATTTTTCTTTTAAAGCAAAATAATTATTTTAAAATGTCTTTTTTATTATTATTATTATTTGTGCCTTTTAATTCTTATTCGTGAAAGAATAAATTGGTGTTTATTTTAAATGAAAATAAAACGACAAACAAATAAAAACGTTGTATTTTTTTACTGTCATCTGTTGAAAAAAAATCTGGAGTGACTCCACTCGACTTTCCGAACATTGAGTAACTAACAGTTTTGTAGATAAAATAAAGAAAGAGGAATTGCTAAACAAACAAAAGAGAGAAAACCATAATAGAGTGTTTTTTTCTCCATATATCACACGAGGTTTTATTTAACGCTACTGAACTTTGAGCCCTTAGATCATAATGATAAAGAATTTTTCGTTTTGTCCCTGTAAAAATCTATAGATGCTAGATTCACCAAAATGCTTATAGTTAGTGCAACAGTGATTTATAATATTCAGACAAATTTTCAGCTCAATTGAATAAGGCATTTAGATGCTATCGTACTTTTAAAAATTTGGTCTCATAGGCCATAATGATAAAGAATTTTTCTTTGTGTCCCTGTAAAAAAACTGTAGTGCTAGATTCACCAAAATCTATACAGTTGGTGCAAATGCGACCTATAACATGTGTACAATTTTTTTGCTCAGATTAATAAGGCGTTTAGACGCTATCACACTTTTAAAAATTTGGCCCCATTGGCCTTAATGATAAAGAATTTTTCTTTGTGTCCCTGTAAAAAAACTATAAGTGCTAGATTCTCCAAAATCTATACAGATTGAGTATCTGTGACCTATAATATGGGTATAAAATTTTTGCTCAATTGAATAAGGCGTTTAGATGCTATCGCACTTTTAAGATTTTGGTCCCATAGGCCATAATGATAAAGAATTTTTCTTTGTGTCCCTGTAAAAAAAGTATAAGTGCTAGATTCACCAAAATCTATAGGGTTCGTACTATGGTGACTTACAATATACGTACCAACTTTCAGGTTAATCGAACAAAGCCTTTAGACGCTAGCGTGTTCACAAACATACACACATACACACATACACACATACACACACACATACATACATCATCGTAAAAATAGTGAAAACGGACTCAGGGGACCTCAAAACGTATAGAAACATCAAAATCTCGAATTCGGATTTTTGACATGATTACAATACTTTCCTCACTATAGTGTTCGGAAAGTAAAAAGACTAGTATGTTGTGGCCTCCATAAGACTTCCTTCTATATTTTCCTATACAAATTCACTAAGGGCAAATAATTTATTAAAAATGTTATTTATTAAAATTATCTAACAAAATGAATGCAGATGATTTTCATTTTAGAAAAAACTAACGCTAAAGACTTTTTTATTGTCTATAAATAACATCTACTTCCGGTTTTCAACAGATTTATGCGTTTTGAGAGGTCCAGAACACGATTTGACCATTTTTAGAAAATGTCTGTGTGTGTGTGTGTGACAAAAATTTTGCGGCGACTGTATCTCCGGAACTACTGCTCAAAATTGTATATAAATTTATAAGTAGATGCACCTTGACCTAAATTAGTGATTATCAATTTTTAGTGACAACCGATCAAAAAGGTGGCGCCGATCAAAAGCGATTTCCGCAGTTTAAGGGGAAGCTATATCTCAGGTTCTATTGCGTACAAGCAAACAAAACTTCCTATTCCTGAAGGCTGATTTAATTAGAATGCTTATCGGCCAACAAGTGACGCTGCTATACAGCGATTTACGCAATTTAAGGGGAGGCAAGAACTACTGCAGAGAATTGCATATACATTTATATGTAGATGCACCTTGACATAAATTTGTGCCTATCAACTTTTGGTGTCAACCGTTCATCAGGTGGCGCTGCTGCACAGCGATTCCTGAAATTTAAGGGTGGTTTTATTACGTGTCATCAAACAAAACCTGATATGTGGAAGGCTGAGAAATGAGACATTGTGGTGATTAAATTTGGATGCTTATCGGTGAAAGCGTTTGAAGTTTCAGTGGAGCTGCTATACTGCAAATTTTCTCGATAACGGGAAGGCTATATCTCAATTTCTATGACATATAACGAATGACATGTACGAAGCTTATGCGAGATAACCATTATAAAAACGCATTTTTTAAGATTTATAGACAACAAAACTGTCTTTATTGGGACATTCAGTGTTAGTTTTCTTTAAGACGCAAACCATTTGCATCATGTTAGATAATTTAAATCAATAGCAGTTTTAATAAATTATTTGTACTTAGTGAATTATTTGTACTTAGGAAAATATGGAAGAAAGTCTTGCGATAGCCGCAACATACTAGTTTTCCTTTTTTATAGTGCTTAATCAAGTCGTCTTTTCTCTACTTACACGGAGAGGTCAGGACATGGAAAATTCAGATCGGGACGAAATTGCGTAGTATACTATGAAGGTAACAACATATTAAAGCAGTAGGACCCACTAGCCACAGAATTTCGAGAAAAAAAAAAAACGTTTAAAGTTTCAGTAATCTTTAAATACAAGTTATTTCGCAACACAGACAACGTTCCAGTGGCGTGGTCGGCAGAGTAACTGGTTGCCACGTGGAGGGCCCAGGTTTAATACTGACGACTGGAATGTACCCCCCTTTTATTTATTTAATCTAAACATTTTATTTTACTGTTACTCTTTTTTAAAATTCAATTCAAAATTTGAAAATTTTATTAAATATTAATTACTTTTTTTTTTTTTCCCTCCTTGAACTTAAAAAAAAGTAGGTTTAACTTAATTTTATATTTTAACTTAAAAAATGAATTTTAGCTTTGTTTTAATTATAAAATAGAGTAAAAATAAAGGGAACCTTTTATTTAAAAAATATATATGCATATATATTTATTTATCTAAGCATTTTATTTTATTTTTACTTTATTTAATAACTAGCAGGCTACGCCCGCTTCGCTGGTCACTATTTTTAAATGAATCAATATAATTAATGAATTATCAAAATTGCATTAATTTTTATCATGTGAAAAAAAGAGAAAAAAATGTTCTGATCGGGAAAAATGTCGCACCGGGTCGCCACTGCCTTCGACAGCGCAGACCATTGTGCACTGCACGTGCTCATTTATGTTCGACACTCTTAATGAATCACTATATTATCGTAAGGGAAAAATATAAAAAATATATAAATGAATATAAAAAAAATCTTCTCTCATCAGTGGAATAATCGGTCCGGGTCTCCACTAACGGCAGCAGCGTATATGTTACCGCTAAAGAGCAGAAATCAGTTAATCTGCAGATTATCTAGGTAATCTGCACATTAACTAGAGCGATTCGTTAAAGTGAGGAAAATTGTTTGATTTCTCAAATTACCTAGGTAATGTGCACATTACCTACTAGGCACTTGTTAAAGTGAAAATAAGATCTTTGGTGGAACAACACCAACGCTTGCAGTCAGGAGGTTTTTGTATTTTCCCTCATAGGTTGAGTCCAATTATAACAATAGGTACATACTTAGTTCCATTAACTAAGATCTTTCATTTAAAGTTAACTAATTTCTTTTTCCCACGTAAGTTGGGGAGTTTGCTTATTTTTGGGTATTCACACGTGCAAATTTACCACATATCATATGCCTGATAATTCTAAATCCGTAATAAAAATTTTCTCACGTAGGTTGGGGTCAATAAAAAATTTATTGAATTTACATAGGTTAGGGCATTTCCTTTTTTAGGTTTCTTTACATAATAACAATATTAACTTTTCAATACATGTTACTTAAACTTAAAGTAGTTTTCATAAGTTTGCACCACTTTCACTAATTCACTTAACCTTACATATAGGTTGAGGACTACTATTCCATTTTTTTTTTTTTTTTAACCCGCATATTTGTAATTCTCAACTGAAAATTCGAGCATTTAACAAATATTTCAATTGTTTAACAACCAACTCTTTAGATTTTGTAATTAATGGAGCACACTGTAAAAAATGAACGTTACATCACAATGTGCGGGTAAAAAAATCGCCAGTACCTTGCACTTAAATTTCAAGTGCGTTGTAAATAAATACGTGCTTGAACTTCCAAGACGGGTGCAGTACGGCTGTGTTGTATTTGTTTTTTAGATTCTGGGGGAAAAAAGAAAGATTAGTTTTCTTTTTTCTTTTCTTTCTTTTTTAACTTATTTTAATCTGTATGTGTTTTAATTTTTATAAGTTATATTTGTTTTATTTTTTTCATCTTTTTTATTCTGTCAATATAAGTTTGACGATATTATGCATTTTTAATATGAAATAAAATAGCTTTAATAGCTTTCAATATATTCTATTTTATAAATGAATATCTTATATATATTATAAATGTGAATGTCCGTTTATTTGACTGAGTTTCACGCTAAAACTGCTCGATGGATTTCGATGAAATTTGTTATAGAGATAGCTTATAACCTAACTTAAAAAGTTGGCTACCTTTTATTCCGAAAAAAAATTTGTTTTTGCGATTTTTATGCATAAAATAGCAATTTTGTAAGCTAATAATAGCAAAAAATTAGCCATTTAAATTTATCCATAATTTAATTGTTGCCAAAAAAAAAAACGAATTTATTTATTTTTTTCAACAGGAAAATAAATACATTTATCTAAACGTGAACGATAAAAAATTATAAAAAAAATTATGCATCTCACAAAAATTGACGTCATTTTTAATTTCTTTTACACATTGATAAAGTGCTAATACGCAAGCGAAATGATGACGTCACTGGCCGTTCGTGGATGCAAGAAAAATATTTCCTATGTTAAACGTCCATTGGATATTTTGTAAAAAATTATTAAAAATCGAGGAAAATTATTTCCCGATTTTAATCCCCATATTTAGGTACAGGTATGTATTAATTATCATGTCCATGCGTTAGATTAAGTTATTTTTGTTGTAAAATTGACAAAATTTGAATTTTTAATTTCAAAACTCTAGGGGGAAAAAAATGGCAAATTTCCATATTCGATTGAAAACACAAACATTTCATTTCAAAAGATGATATTTACAGAATAAATATCCAACTAATATACTAATTAAAAGGAAAATGATAAATATTCTATCATAATTTGAAGTCAAATTTGTTTTCAAATGTCTAAATAAAGTATCTGATATAAGATACTAATATGTTGCAGCGGAATAGATTTGATATTGGTCATAATTAGCAGGAAAAAAAAATATCGACAAATTATTTGGCGAACATAATTTAATTCCTTTCAAAAATTATGGTTATTTTAACAACTTATATTAAGAGAGTAATGAATAATATGAAACAATATTTCGTACAATGCATATACGAAAATATACATCTGGCATGCATATTTTCGTATTACGTTTTTGATCACCAAATACAATAAGCGCCAAGAACGACAGAGTTTTGAAATTTAAAATTAAAATTTTGTTAATTTGACAGCAAAATAACTCAATCTGACACATGCACATGATAACTAATCTATACTAATATTATAAATGCGAAAGTTTGGATGGATGTTTGTTACTCAATCACGCCACAACGGCTAAACGGATCTGGATGAAATTTTTTACAGAGATAGATAATAGTCTGGAATAAGACATAGGCTACTATTTATACCGGACAAAATGTAAATTTTTAATTGATCTTCTATATAATATAAATATTTCTTCTATAATAAAACTTTAAAATAATTTATTTTAATTTTTAATTGTTGCCAAAGAATATTTCACGCGAATAATAATAATAAAAAAAAATAAATATTAAATTTGCTTAGGCACATGACAACATGACGTCATTACCAAAATTAAATAATAAGAAAATGAAAGCTAATTCAGATCTGTATTAAAGAGCTTTATTTGTTGATAATCCTTTGTATATTTTTAATTTTAATACTGAAGTAGATAGGATATTTTTCGCCAAGGACTCTATTTTTGTGATAGCAACCTTAAGCCAAGTAGTCCATAAAAAATATAAACAAATCTGTACATATAAAAGAGTAAACTCAATGATTCACTGACTCAACACTGCCATGACGATTCTGTGGGAAAGACGGTCACAAATTTTAGTGACCAGGTTGGTTTTCGGAGCCTGACCCCAAACTAAGACGGAATTTTGCAAAATCCCCCCCCCTGTCTCCCTTGGGGGGCAGAAGGCTTAACTCGGCTCCAAATTACTTAACGGTGAAGAAATTGCAGATGGAAAGACCAGAGTTGAGTACAAAAAAATTATTTTCTGCGATTTTGGAATTTTGGATTTTTAAGGGGGGGAGGGAAGGGAAAAGGTTTTGGAAGAAGGGAACTCAACACACGAGGAAATCGAACTGAACACACACTACAAAGGGATTTTATGAAATTCTACCCTACTGCCCTTTGGAGAATGGGGGGCAAAAACATGTATTCATGCGTAACGCTGCACTAAATTATCTAAGGTTGGACATTTTTTATGTAAGGGACGATTATATGTATCTAACTCATAGTATGAAGAGATTTTGCGAAATTCCCTCCTCCTTCCCTCCTTTAAGAACGGGGGGAGAGATTAAAAAAAAAAAAAAGTTTTAAAGCATAGCTCAGCTTTAAATAATTTCATGATCTCAATTTTTTTATGTGTCGGTTAGGTATGTGTATGCAACATGCAATATAAAGTAATTTTGGAAATTTACCCCCCCCCCTTCCTCTTGGGGCGGGCGGGTCAAAAACCACATTTTGAAGCTTAAATCCGTCCAAATTACCTAAGAATGGCGAATTTTGGTGTGTGTGGGTGTTAATTAAGTGTGCGAAATATGCACTTTGATGAGATTTTCTAAAACTTTCAACTGTAACCGCGAGGGAGGGGGAGTAAAAGCAAGTAAGTGACTGCCGAAGGCATTGGGCAACTTAAAATTAGATTTTGACGGATTTCAATGATTTTTTTTTTAAAGATATTTTATTATTATTAATGATAAGCTGTTTTGGGGATTCATTTAAATATAGTGTCCAGCGAAGCGGGCAAAGCCTGCTAGTTATTTTATAAATGAATGCAGTAACGATTTTTTTTTCCAAAGTAAAAATATTTAACCATTTAATTAAATAATAATAATAATAATAATAATCTGGTGTGTCACTCACACGACTTTCTCTTACCCTGAAATTTAATACTATAAATACAGCTTGCTGATTAATAGGTAAGCTAACGAGTACTGTTATGTAAACCTATGTTGAACAATTCATATTAGGCTTCTGAAGAGTTTTATATGATAATTAGTTCTGTGTGAGGGGGGCTACTGCCCCCCTCAACCCCCCGTTTCATAAATGCACCTACATTTATATAGAATTTAATTCGGTTATTAAAAAATAATTCTCTTTTTAAAAAATAATTTATAAAAATTATTATTAAAAAAATTATCTTTTATGATAAGGCAGACGATTTCCATATTAGAGAAGTAGTATAACACCAAATGTCCAAAAAAAGTCTATTTTACTCTAAATATTAAAAAAGAAAGAAAGAAAGAAAGAAAAAGTACGATTTTTTTTCGTTAAAAGTAAAAAAAATCGATAACTTTGCTTTAAATTATCGCAGATCGATGGTTCAACCATTCGTTTTAAAAGTATTGGCGAGCTCTTTTGAAAGATACCCATCATGAAAATTTTATTTTATTGGTCTCCCCTCGAAGGGGGACTTCCCCCCCAGGGGAGGAGGCGAGGCTCCTACATACACATTTTTTTTTTCCCAGTTAACTATCTCTATTACAAAAAATATATATTCGTTTCATTTGGTTTAGTGCAGTCTATAGACGTTAAACTCTACTTTCCTGCAATTTCCCCCATAGACGTAATGTATTAAAATTCTCTTGATTGTCCCTGTACACGAACCATTTGCTTGATCTTAACGAAAAGCTTACTGTAGTGTCCCTATATGATACTCATTTAGAATACCAAGTTTGAACTTTCTGCCATAATTTGTTCTTGAGATATGCTGATAACAGACTGACACACACACAGACATACAGACACACACACAGACATACACACAGACCATTTGCTAAAAAAACATGATTTTCGTATTCAGGGGACCTCAAAACGTGTAAATATAACAAAATCTCGCGTTCGAAAATTTGACCAAAAAACAATACTTTCTCTACCTTATGGGTAAGAGAAAGTAAAAAAGTTTTATTAACAACTTATATTGCTATTACTTTTTTTTTTTCTTTTTTTAATTATGCATCAATTTTTAATGTGCTAAAGAAATATTAAATTAGACAAATTAGAAGCATTATTTAAGAAGTACTTCAAATAATTAAAACTGCTTTAATATTTTTTAGAACACATGAAAATTAAAATGACAGTTTTCCAATGCTTTATTATACTATATTTTGCAGCATACATATATCTGAACAAGTTTAGCAAATTTTACAATAAGAAAAAAATCTTTATTAACACATTTTATGTAATAAACTACAACGAAATTATCTGAAAAAGCGAACAAAATAAATAAATATCTAATCATGATGTGTAAAATATATAAAGGAAACTTGAAAGAAACTATATATATAATGAATTAAGTATTAATTAAATAATGCCATAATATAGAATGCCATAATATTTTTCAGAGTTAAAAATTAATACATAATTTTTTTTTTTTTTTTTTTTTTTTTTCCCAGTAAGTTATAGTAATTTAAACCAATTTTAAAATAAATTAGTTTTAAAAAGTTGTGGTTTAATAGTTTTAGTTCGGAAGGAAATAATTACTGTGTTTTAAATTTAATATTTATAATTCAAAATGAAGTTTCACGAGAGAGAGCTTTTAATTTCATTAATAAAATGCAGACCCTTGTCAAACTTATATTGACGAAATTAAAAAGGAGAAGAAATAAAATAAAAACTTACTTGTTACTTAAAATTGCGTGTTTACCCTTTATCATAGCGGAGCAAACATTTAAAAGTTTTATTTTATGTTTGAAGCTCATTCGCGTATCTGTATCACATGACTGTTTCACTGAATGTAAAAAACTAAGGCTCGAAACAAACATTTGAACTTTAACGATACAAAAGCCGATACATGCGCGCACGGTGCGCTTGTTCTTTTGCTCACTCTTCCCGCCCCTCCTAATTATTTTACACTTTCAGATATATCCGCAATCGTTATCTCGGGCTTTTAAACCAAATAATACTAATTTCCAACATTCTACCTGAATTTCTTTATTTTTGCCCCTGCGTCCGCCCGTCGTAATAATTCTATACTTTTGAAAATATCCGCAATCGATTTATTGGGCCTTAAAACCCAATAATACTAATTTTCAACGCTCTAACTCTTATTTCTATATTTTTGCTCCTTCGCCCGTCCGCCTTCCCTTCTATCCTAATAGTTTTACAAATTCGAAGATATCTACAATCGATTTGTAGGTATCAAAAACCTCTATGTACCAATTGTGAACGATCTAACTCTATTTTTATTTTTTTCAAATACGCACTTCCAGTTTCCGATGTTCCACTTCCGGTTTTTCAATTTTCACCAAAATTTAGAAAATTCATCTGTACATCAGACCTGTCTTAATTCTAAAGTTTTGTAGTTCTATCTTTATTAGTTTCGGAGATATGATAGACAGAAGATTCCACACCTACATACACACACACACACTGACCAATAACCACTTTTTTGGACTCAGGGGACCTTAAAACGTGTAAATCAGGTAAAATCTCGATATAGAATTTTTGGACCAAATACAATACTTCCATTACCTACGGTACACAAACAAAAACCTGAATAACATATATAAAAATAAAGAAAAATAAAATAATAAAAAATAAATAAATAAAAAAAATAAATAAATTATTAAAAAATAAACAGAAGTGAAAAACAGAAGTATTAAAAAATTTACAGCAGGTGTGCTTAAATCTTGGTGTAAACTTCCTGATGTGGTTTTAATATGTATGAATTACTTAACCGTTTTGAGGTTTTTAAAATTAGAGATCAGCTGAAATTTTATTTCGTGCACAGAAGGATAAAAAACAGATTGTCGAAGAAAAACGTACGTTGATTAATATTTAAAATCTACATTTAAAGATAATGTATATTTCGGGTATTTGTTTGCCTGTAATATAATTTAATATAATCGTAATATAAATTTAATATAATACCACGCCACTGGAACGTTGTCTATGTTGTGAAATAACTTGTATTTAAAGATTACTGAAACTTTAAACGCTTTTTCCTCGAAATTTTATGGTTAGTGGGTGCTACTCCTTTAATATGTTGTTACCTTCATAGTATATTACAATCCTGCGCAATTTCGTCCCGATCTGAATTTTCCATGTCCTGACCTCTCCTTGTTAGTCAGTTATTTCATGGTTTTTATTCTTATTTTTAATTATTATTACTCGGAAAATAATCATTTTTACTTCTTCTTCTTTATCAAAATAAAGTGAGAGTGAGAAATAAAAACGCAATACCTTGTGATGTTTTCGGGTGTCCCTGTGCCAGTAGTGACCTATAGAAAGCATCCGATATTGAACTTGCATGACATATCATTAAGATTTGTGTAAACTCTCCTAGAGCACAATGCTTTGGAATACACAAATTCATTTTCAGTAGGGAATATCCGTGAGTGAACTTAAATAAACTATGTCAGTTTCAAGAGAAATTCCATGAATATCTACAGAGCACGGACAGGCAGACAAACCGAAGCTATTTACAGTGGCGGATCCAGAACTTGACTCTTGGGAGGGGGGGGGGGGGGCTAAGATTTTTCAAAGTGTTATTCTAGTCTAGACCAATAAAAAATTTACAATTGCAATATTCAATTGTGAATGTCAGTGTTTTTTTTTTTTTTTTTTTTTTTTTTTTTTTTTTGGGGGGGGGGGGCTTTAACCCCCCAATCTCGTTGGAAAGTGTTAATAAACTAGTTGGCCTCATCCTATCTATATGTTTTCATAAACTTCTAGTGCGGAACATATTATATTCATGCTAAGAGAAATGAATTTCATCATTCGCTCGACACAGTGATAGAACGAAATCCCCACCTAACAAGCTCAATTTCATATATTTACCTTATTCTACTATTTCCAATGCAACAATACCCGACATGCAAATTTACATGGAAAATCGTCCAATTTTGTATATACGTTCGTAAAAATCTTAAATTTCGAACAACTTACGAAATTTTCAAATTATTTTCATTTATAGCCAATGATGTTCAAACAAGTATCATAAATGTCATTTTAAAAATGGTCTGATACATTTAGGATCCTCAAAATGAACATTTATGCGAAATTTTGCGCTACTCTGCCATGTTAAGTAAATCATAAATTTCGAATAACTTACGAAATTTTTAAATTACAAAATTCATAGTCGAGGATGTTCATGCCAGTATCCTAAATGATATTTTAAAAGTGGTCTGGCATCTTTAAGATGGAAATATCCCTCAAAACCGATGTTTATGCGATATTTTGCCCTATTCTGTCCTATTAAGAAATTTTTAAATTTCCAATGACTTGCGAAATTTTCAAGGTAGCCTGTTTATAGTTAATGATGTTCATCCCGGCATCAAAACTGATATTTAACAGCTGCTCTTACATCTTTACGATAAAAATATTTCTTTTCATGCACGTTTCAGTGAAAATTTGCCCTATTCTCCCATGATAAAAAAATCGTAAATTTCGAATAACTTCTGAAGTTTTTTCATTAGAATGTTGCAAATGAGTAGGGTTCATAAGGGTTCATAGGGTTCTTGCCAGTGTCATAAATGATATTTTAAAATTTGGTCTGACCTCGCTGCGATCCTTTTGTTCGTGAGATATCGTGCACACAGACTAACAAATTAAAATTACCAAAAACTCGCAAAAGTTTGTTTTAGGTCAGAATAACAAAAGGGCCGTTCATCAGGTGAAAAAACTAGTCGCGAGTGCATTATCCAAGCATCAAGGGGCACCTGCTGAATCATTTCGAGGGACTTTATTTTTCTAAACACCATTTGTTTAATTAAAAATTAGTACTGCTATCTATACTAATAGAGATGGAAAAATAAATTAAAAACGATTAAAACGCGTTTTTTTTTTTTTTTTTTTTTTTTTTTGAAAATATGTTGCGTAAAAATGATGCCAGATATTGGTTTCAGCGCAAAAACAATGTTCAGTGAACATGGAAAAGTGAATGGTACAGAATTGTATAAAGTGGATTGCGTAATGATAAGGAAATCCCAAACATTTCGTACTTTCGGGGCAGGTTGTCTTGAGTGCTAACTATAATTCCTTATTTGTACCTTTAAAGAAAAGTCGTTGATTTCTTTTTCGCTGTCTCATTTCTATTCAAACCATCCATCTGGCACGGTTCGTGATATTTCATAAGTTTATAGCTCATTAGGTAATGGAAGTCGCCCATTCAGCGAAAAAATAGTGTGAAAATCAGTTTCACTTTGTCTGCCCGAAACTTTTGTGGAGAACTAAAACAGTGGGACGCAAAAATTTCGGCCTACAACATCATTATTAAAAAAATTGTGCAAGAGTTGTACGTTCTTTTATTGAACCTTGTATACATTTTAAAAACACTAGCAGGCTTTGCTCTCGCTTCGCTGGTCACTCTATTTAAAGGAAACTCTTTCTTGTATTGCTTTATGAACAAAAAAATAAATAATAAAATAAAAAATAAATAAAATACTGAAATAGCTCAAATCTCGCTGCCTTCGGCAGCAGCTTGCTCATCCGCATGATCTCGGGTGCATGCCCCTATCGCTTGCGACAATGGCTTACCAGAGTGGCCTTTTCATTTGGGATCAATCATGGATGATGCGATTATTCGATAATAGTTTCGTAACGGACAGTATCGAAAAAATTGAAATAGCCCTGTTATATTTGAATCTCAGTTACATATGAATAACACTATACGCGGTGTACATAATATTTGCTTTCACGTTATTTCCTATTATTTATTTGATTTATCCGACCAACCATAAAATGACAAATATTTCATGTCAAATATAACATTACAACATGCTATGATCAGATACGTCTATCGCATGAAACAATTATTTTTTTGTGGACATATAATTTCATGGTTAGTTAATAGTAGTCGGTATATAGAAAAAAAAAAAACCCTTTTCGGCAAGCTTAAAGGCAAAGGTAGTCCTTTACGTTAATGTTACGCAGATAAAGAAATTTTACATTGCATTAATGGGAACAAAGCCAATGGCTTTGTTCCCACACATTGCATTATTTACGTCGCTATTCTGTTTTCAAGAAATTTAATTTTCAACTACAAAAGGGTTTTATTCATTCTACTTAAAATTTTAGGCTAGATTTATTGTCTGTAAATGTTTCAATTTTTTTAAATTCAAGCTCATAATCATTCAACAAATAGAAGTCGTAAATCAATTGAATAACACAATCCCAGCAATGGTGAATCCGGGAGGAGGCTATTGGGCCCCCTTCCCCACCCAAGCTGAATCAAAATTAAAAGTTTTTTTTTAAATCCATATAACTGTTGTTCAATATCTTTTTTTTAAAGAAAAAATAATAGAAACGTGAAAATGAACTTGTGACCTTACTATCCGCGTTTGTAATGATCGATAGATGGCGCTTTCTCAACTGCAGTTGTTAGTAAATATAATAGCCACGTGTATTAATTATTGTTCTTTCTTGTTATTCTATCATTGTTTCAGCGTGAAAGCTATCAGTGGTATGATAATTTCACCTTAGCCCACCAGAGGGCGAGCATTTCATTACAATCGCGGATAGTCAAGCACTAGTGAGCCTGGCGTTGCTATAGTCAAGTCAAATACAGTTAAGTGGTAGCGGATTTTGGATAGTTATTTCATTGGAATTTTTACTGTATTAATGAAAGTTTTGTACTGTGTTTTTGTGATTCTTATTTTCAGATGAGTAAAAATTGTAAAGTGAAACTGCTTTGGTTCACATAAGCTGGGACATTAATATTAACATTAGTTAACATTGGACCATTTGGTCATCACTAAATTTCAATGTTAATTGTTACGAATTTAGTAAATTGTTACGAATACTTTACACACCAATTACTTTACACACCAATATCTTGTTTCGACAAGATAAAAAGTCAAAGGAAGCTGTAACGTATTATATAAATTAAATTTTAAATTTTAAATTTTTGCCCAAACTGGCATTCAAAACTATTCACCACAAACGATATTTGTATTAAGATTGACGTATTATTTTAATTTTATATATTTAAATTATTAATTAAAGCATTTAACATGGTTTTTAATTAACACACTTTTATTAACTTAATATGATGTAACTATTAATATATGTAACGGAATTATGCAATTCAATTTTCGGCAACTTCTTGTCGTCCGAAGGACCTGAAATTTTGCGCACGACTTCCTAATCAATGACAATACAATATATACAAGTGTTTCCAGGCACTTTTCCCATCAGAGGCAGGTTCCAGGGGCAAACAAAAATTTATACTTATACAAAACTATCGTGTGTGACACAGGATTTGAATGTATTTGTACAACGTCGAGTGGCAACAATTAATTTTTTACTTTCCGAACACTATAGTGAGGAAAGTATTGTAATCATGTCAAAAATCCGAATTCGAGATTTTGATGTTTCTATACGTTACGAGGTCCCCCGAGTCCGTTTTCACTATTCTTACGATGATGTATGTATGTGTTTGTGTATGTGTGTATGTATGCGTGTGTATGCGACATACTCACACACACACACACACACACACACAGAGAGAGACACACATACATACAGACGTCAAGAAAAATCGTATAAAGTCCCTTATATCTCTAAAACGAGAGCTCGTGCTAAGACGACACTTGCAGGTGTACAACTAGACATCATGCCAGTCACACGTATAAATTGACAACATTCAGCGATCATTCGTTTTCGAGCAATTTGAAATGCAAAATCCATTTCGCAAATCGGGATTACTATACTTCCTTATACTTTGCATAAGGAAGTAAAAATGAATTATCATCGTGTTCTGAGCTTTTCGGAAAGTTAGTTAAAAACCGATTGCAAGATTTGTACTGGTAACGCTGACGAAGGCAGCAGGGACCCGAAAAATTTGGCTAAAAGTATTAAAAAAACGCATTTTCACCGTGTTCTGAACTATTCTGAAAGTTTCAAATGTCTAGCTAGTCGGGAAGTTAGTTAAATAAATTTTCTGTTGAACCATATAAACGCTGCCGAGGGCAGCAGTGACCTGAAACAATTGGCTAAAAATATTTAAAAAATGCATTGTGACCGTGTTCTGAGCTTTCCCGGAAGTTTTAAATGTCTAGCTAGTCGGGAAGTTAGTTAAAAATCGATTGCAAGATTTGTACTGGTAACACTGTCGTAGGCATTAGGGACCCTAAACAGTTGGCTAAAAGTATTAATAAAATGCATTTTCACCGTGTTCTGATATATTCTAAAAGTTTCAAATATCTAGCTAGTCTTGAAGTTAGTTAAATACATTTTCTGTTGAATCACATAAACGCTGCTGAAGGCAGCAGGTATCGGAAACAGTTGGCTAAAAATATTTAAAAAAATGCATTGTCAACGTGGTCTGAGCTTTTCTGAAAATTTCAAAATGGCTTGTAACCACCATATAACTCGAAAGGGGTTTTACTTTGACCCTTATGACAAATTCTATTCCAAACATATGTAAACGTTAAAAGTGCGTCTGGCCAAAATTCCTTACCAAGATTACTATCAGCAAGCAGACAACGGGTACCATTCAAAGCAGTTTCATTAAACCTCTCAGCAACACCATTTTGCTCAGGAGAGTACGTATTCGTAACTTCATGCTTTATACCTCTCTCTGTGCAAAAGCGATCAAAATTATCATTTACAAATTCGCTACCGTTGTCGGTCCGAATGTTTTTCACTTTGCACTCAGTAAAACGTTCAGGACGTGCTACATAGTTCTCAAAAATCCTGAACACCTCAGTCTTCTCACGTATAGGAAAGACTGATGTTTTCCTAGAGAAGTCATCAATTATTGATAAAAAGAATTTTTCCCCGTTTCTGCCTACATCTCTTGTAGGACCCCAGACGTCCATATAGATCAAATCATTAGGATTTTTAGATCTTATAAAATTAGTAGCTTTAAATGAGACACGTCTTTGCTTATTTAAGTTACAAACTTCACAATTTAATTTAAACTTTTTAAACCCTGACAACCCTACAACGCCATTTTTACGTATTGTATCTTCAATTGCAGCTGGACTTACATATGCCAGTCTACGATGCATTAAACATTCATCAACTTTCTGAGTAATTAATGCACCAGCATTGGATTTTTTCTTTTTAGGCATTGTAGGATTTAAAACATAAACGCCATCTTTTAATTTAGCACGAAAAATAATTTTAGAATTTTGCTTGACCCTTATTTCACCTCCGCCACCTTCAAACTTTATACCCTTTCTATCTAACCTTGGACCAGAAATAAGGTTATGCTTCAAAGAAGCATAACCTTACCAGATACATAACGTCGGCAAAATAAAAATCACGTCGACCAAATCTGAGCTTAAGAAGACCCTTCCCTTCAATGGGAAAAAACTGATCTTTTATAGCAACTGACATTTTATCAGAAAAAGGAGTAAATTTTTCAAAAATTTCCTTATTACCACTAAAATGATGAGAAGCAGCCGTGTCGAAGACCCAAGTGTTCGACACTTCGCTTACATCGCTCATACAAGCTTGAATATAAAAAGCATTTTTACCTGTACCAGCTATATTCTTAGATTTATACAAACTTTTCTTATTAACATTACTTCTAGAAAACTGAGTCCTTTGATTTCTGTTATTGGCACCTGGACTGGAACCTCTTGACGAAGCTGATGATGCTCTCTGACTAGAACTTCTAGAGGGAGTCAAAGCCCGTGGTCTGGAGCTTGTAGACGTCAAAGTTCTTTGAGCAGGATTAGGATTACTAGTTGAGGACTCCTTTCGGGCATACGCAGGCGACAACTCTGGACACTGAGGCCGAATATGACCACGCTGCTTACATCTGTAGCAGACTACTTGCTTTCTAGGTTTATGTTGATAATGTGTGCTGTGAGCAGCAACTTCATATTCATGCTGCTTGTCTTGCTCACGTACTTGTAAAAGGGACTCTTCAGCAATCAGTTCTACAAGGATGTCTTTATACACAAATTTCTCATCACTCCAGCGCAGGATGCTTTGTACAATCCCATCATACTGTGCCGGGAGGTATCGCAGCAGCTGAGAAGATACATATACTTCTTTAACTGGACTTTTAATTCCATTTAACTGCTCCTGGATCCTCATTAACCTCGCTGAAAACAAGCTGATGCTTTCATTCGGAAGAATCTTACAGGAAAACTTCTCTGTTACCAGCTGCATGTAACGAGTCCGGTTATCCGGTACGAAGAAAGTTTTCAGTCTCTGCCAAGCCTCCTTTGCATCAGTTAGTCCTTCAATAACTTTACGGTACTCTGGGGACATGTTGTGGTATATGGTCGAGATGGCAGAACTTGCTCGCTGATTAAAATCACGGAGGTCTCTATCCGCGTTTGTAATGATCGATAGATGGCGCTCTCTGAACACTGCAGTTGTTAGTAAATATAACAGCCACGTGTAATTATTATTCTTTCTCCGCCATTTCATCATGGAAAGTCGATTGCATAATATGAGGATATGCAGTGGTGTGATAATTTCACCTTAGCCCACCAGAGGGCGAGCATTTCATTACAATCGCGGATAAGTAATTCCCTTCTCCACATCGACGACTGGTGCCTTTTCACTACCATCAATAATGCCCCAGCATCCACGCTCCATCAGAACATACATGACATCTGCTGACCAGTTTCCATAATTTGTAGCAGTCAGTCTCTCCACACTAAATACATTAGCAGCCATAACTAAAGTCTATTTAAGACTCAAAAATTTTATAAAAAAGCTTAATTTCATATAGAGAAAAACTCAATTTATGCCCCACCCCCCCAATCATTAATCAATGAGGGTGCCAAAAAAAACTTAAAAAAAAAAAAAAAATCTTTTTCTCTACTTTAAACTTTTATTTTTACTACTATATTCAAGATTATTTTTCTTTATTATATTAACTTTTACTTCACAAATTCAAATTTTAATTATTATTATTATTGGAATAAATTTATATATATTGCCAAAAAAAACTTTTTTTTCACTGTCAATATTAGCCAATAAAACAGCATTAAGAAACCTTTAAATTTAATATGGGACTGGCCCATAACCAAAAATGTAAGCCTAAAATATATTTTAGCTAAAAATTGTTGCTGTTCAGTCCTCAATATTAAATAAGGAATCTTACTACCTTACAGCAACTAAACTAATACATGTTATATTAAGCAGCAAATGGCAATGGAAGCCAACTGGAAACTAAGGTAGTGAAAAACATGTTGACAGTGAGAGGCAATAAAGACAAGAAATTTATATAAAACAACTAACGTTTATTAAATATTAATAACAAGTAAAAATAAAGTAACATCATTAATATATCACAGAATTGATGTTCAACCAGAAAAAAACTTTAAACGTATGAGAGAAAAATAAACTTCTATTTAAATTTAATGTATAAATATATGTGGAGAGAAACTGACTATTGTCAAGAAAATGATGTCACATCAATTGCTTCCAGCGAACCAGTAGAGCCGAGAAAATAAAAGTCCACATCCTCTGGACAAACAACAGGCTATCTTAAAAGAATAACCTTTCAAAAGTGATTTACTATTTCAAAAAAACTATCATTCCATATTACTATTTCAAAGTTCAATTTAAGAAAACGAAAAAACATCATGGCTAATAATTAAGCCTTACCACCAGCAGTAAATCAAAAAGCAAAAAGAGAAAGAGCGATATTCTATTAAATTAATTTGTATTTATACTTATCGTCTGCCAAAAATATCCGTGCGGTTCACCGTAAACATGAAACGCCCACAGAACTAACCAATCAGAAAATAGGTGGTTGAACGATTGATTGTGAGCGTTCAAAACTTAAACAGGCGCCACCAAACGGTGAAAACTAAACGTTCAGTAGCGAAGGGTTAATGTCGCAACGGACTAAACCAAGATGGCGACGTAAACAAACCCGAAGTAGTTGCAACGCGGTACTTCGGACAAATTACACATTAAAGTTAATAACGTAAGTAATGCAATTATTTTACACTTTAATAAAGATTTAATAAATTAAAAAGACAATAACTTCTATTTATAATAGATTAAGTATATTAAAGACTTGAAATAAAAACGATGTCAAGTACAATTATATATTTAAAGAGGGCCAAAAGCCAACAAAAACCTCTGTATTTTTGGTCATTGTGTTCCCAGTTTTCCTAAATATCTCCAAAACGGAAAATCAAAGAAAGTCCAAAAAGGGAGGTGCACAACTAGATGTAACAAACCTATGTACCAATTCGCAACTTTCTACGCCCAACCGTTTTTGAGTTATGCGACATACACACAAACACGCATACATACAGACGTCACGAAAAATCGTGTAAAATCCCTTATGTCTCTAAAACGAGAGCTCGTGTTAAGACGACACTTGCAGGTGTACAACTAGACATCATGACAGTCACACGTATAAATTGGCAACATTCAACGATCATTCGTTTTCGAGCAATGTGAAATACAAAATCCATTTCGCAAATCGGGATTACTACACTCCTTTGAAACCTTTGGACGGCTCCTGCGTGCCTCGGCTCGGCCAAGCTTAACGGGTTGGATGCCGTCCGCCGGAGCGAATAAATCGCCAGATCTCCGCGTGGAAGCTGCTGGGCAGCAATGTAACTAGAACGCCAAAGCTCAGGAATTGCAGGGTATCGACTTCTGCTTTGGAGAGACAGCTCGATTTGTACACCACACCCTCCAAGATAGCTACGGTGGAAACGCACAGATGCGCCCCAGGATGTTAAGGAATTTGGAAAAAGTGCACTTACTAGCCGAGAGTCGAAATAACCGGAATTATGCAAAATTAAACAATTTTGAATTTAGGCAGGGAGGGAGAAAAAAAAATCTGATGTGGGCACCACATTTCCGTATACACTTTTAGAAATATACATAATGTTAAAAAACATTGACATTGGACCCGAAACAGTTGGCTAAAAATATAAAAAAAAGTGAATTATCACCGTGTTCTGAGCTTTTCTGAAAGTTAGTTAAAAACCGATTGCAAGATTTGTACTGGTAACGCTGACGAAGGCAGCAGGGACCCCAAAAAATTGGCTAAAAGTATTAAAAAAAATGCATTTTCACTGTGTTCTGAACTATTCTGAAAGTTTAAATGTCTAGCTAGTCGGGAAGTTAGTTAAATAAATTTTCTGTTGAACCACATAAACGCTGACGAAGGCAGCAGGGACCTGAAACAGTTGGCTAAAAGTATTAAAAAAAGGCATTTTCACTGTGTTCTGCACTATTCTGAAAGTTTCAAATGCCTAGCTAGTCTGGAAGTAAGTTAAATAAATTTTCTGTTTAACCATATAAATGTTACCGAAGGCAGCAGTGACCCGAAACAATTGGCTAAAAATATTTTTAAAATGCATTGTCATTGTCACCGTGTTCTGGGCTTTTCCGGAAGTTTTAAATGTCTAGCTAGTCGGGAAGTTAGTTAAAAATCGATTGCAAGATTTGTACTGTTAACGCTTCCGAAGGCAACAGGGACCCTAAATAGTTGACTAAAAGTATTAAAAAATGCATTTTCACCGTGTTCTGATCTATTCTGAAAATTTAAAATGTCTAGGTAGTCAGGCAGTTAGTTAAATAAATTTTCTATTGAATCACATAGACGCTACTGAAGGCAGCAGGTATCGGAAACAGTTGGCTAAAAATATTTAAAAAATGCATTGCCAATGTGTTCTGAGCTTTTCTGAAAGTTTCAAATGTCTAGCTAGTCTGGAAGTCAGTTAAATTGCAAGATTTGTCCAAACCGTTTTTGAGTTATTACCGTTTTTTGATACATTATGGCCAAAACCTATGTATTTTTGGTCATTATGAACCTAATTTTCCTAAATATCTTCAAGACGGAAAATCATACAAAGTCCAAAAAGGGAGGTGCACAACTAGATGTTATAACAGATCTATGTACCAATTCGCAACTTTCTACGTCCAACCGTTTTTGAGTTATGCGACATACACACACACACACACACACACACACACACACACACACACACACACACACACACACACACACATACATATAGACGTCACGAAAAATCGTGTAAAGTCGCTTATATCTCTAAAACGAGAGCTCGTGTTAAGACGACACTTGCAGGTGTACAACTAGACATCATGACAGTCAGATCTATAAATTGGCAACATTCAGCGATCATTCGTTTTCGAGCGATGTGAAACACAAAATCCATTTCGCAAATCGGGATTACTATACTTCATCAATGGAAGCTGTAATGTATTACTCTCAATTTCAATCGTATATTTTAAATTCTTGCGATTAAAACGATATTTTTACCAAGACTAACGTATTATTTTAATTTTATATTTTTAAATGATTAATTAATGCTGTTACTATGGTTTTTATATTTTACGTGATCATTTTTATTACCGTTTGCACGTGACGTAAACATCAGATTATAAATTTAAGCAATTAAAGCTATAGAAAAAGTCGGCTTCATCACAATTGACGAAAAATCCCTTTTTAACTTGTAACTTTTAAGCAATTGAAGTTATCGAGAATGTTTAAATACAAAAGTTGTACTTTAGGGTAAGGCGGTGATTCGCCTGATTTGAAGTATTTTCCTATTTTCAACATTAAAAAAATTATGGACAAATGAAAATCCCCCCCCCCCTTTCCACCCCTTTTGAGCTGGATGTCCCATCTACGAACTCGACCGAGATTTTTACTGTCCCGACAACATATCCCGAGCTGGTTAAATTTAAATAAAAATTGCACCAGTTATCATGTTCACAACTTAACATGGGAAAAAGCGTTATACATACATATATATATATAAACTTTTGAACGGAGGGTGGTTTTGGGTTATAGGGGTCATGATCGGTGAAGACATGAAAAATTTTTCCAGAAGTCGTGTCATGAGAAGTCGTGTCATGAACATTCAGTAGGTAGATCTCCTATAAGGGATTAAGGCGTTAAATAATTTTCACAATTATTTAACGTACTTAGAAACTAAAACAAAACTAATATATATTGACTTATTTAAGGGCATTAAATTTTAAATTGTGTTACGCTTAAGAAGATTTAAGTAACTTAATAATTTAGAGTTTAGTTATTTAAAGCCATACACTTTCACCGTGCATTACTAACACCCTAAATTATAAGTTTAAGAAAAATATACACTTTTTTGTAATGTATAATGTGAACGTATGTGTCTAAAAACCTTCAAATGTTGTTATTAAATCCTCGGGTGTGAAGAGGTTATTGCTGAATCAGCTTACATGCCAAAAGTGATTCATCCGAGCCAAAAACATACTCTTAAATAAAAAATAAAAAAATGCTGGAGTGACTTTACTGGACTTTCCGAACATTGAGTAATTAACGGTTTTGTAGATAAAGTAAAGTAAGAAAAGTTGTTAAATAAACAAGAGCGAGAAAATTATAATAGTGTGTTTGAGTATTTTTTCCATATAGTACACGATGTTTTATTTAACGCTACTGAACTTTGAGCCCATAGATCATAATGATAAGAATTTTTCGTTGTGTCCCTGTAAAAACCTATAAATACTAAATTCACCAAAATGCTCATAGTTAGTGCAACAGTGATTTATAATAGTCGTATAAATATTCAGCTCAATTGAATAAGGCGTTTAGAAGCTATCGCACTTTTAAAAATTGGGTCCCATAGGCCATAATGATAAAGAATTTTTCAGTGTGTTCCTGTAAAAAAAAAAAAAAAAAAAAAAAAAAAAAAAACCTCTAAGTGCTAGATTCACTAAAATCCATAGGGTTCGTGCTACGGCGATTTACAACATATGTACCAACTTTCAGCTCATTCGAGCAAAGCCTTTAGACGCTATCTTGTTTACTCACACACATACATACATACATCATTAAAACGGACTCAGGGGACCTCAAAATGTATAGAAACATTAAAATCTCAAATTCGGATTTTCGACATGATTACAATACTTTCCTTTCGTATGTTCGGAAAGTAAAAAAAATCTATAATTGAGGTTTATTAAAGAAGGTTATGGAAGAAAATTCGGAAGAAACATGCTAGAGTATTATTATTATTATTTTATTTTAAAGTTATGAAGGTGTCATTTTTTCATATGCATGAGCAAATTTAATATTTGATATTTTTTTATTTTTCACGTGAAAGCGTATTTCATTTTATGTTATAAAAAAACTACTAACTCGTAAATTTTTTTGGCAACAATTAAAATTTTGAAATGTTTAATTTTAAAGCTGTTATGAATACAGTGCCAGAATTCGTACTTAATTCTTAAATGATTCAATAATTCTAATTTTCTTGAGAAAAAAAAGTCAGTTAATTTCACGTTTTCTATCTATAATAAGTAGTTTAACTATAAATATTACAGCTTTCATTGGACAGTGAAATATCTTGCTTGCTTAATAGTATAAGATTCAAGAATATTTCCCTTAGGCGTTCCACAATATTTTTTACAGTTATCAGAGACAATACAATTCAACAAGAGTCAATACAATTCACAATAAAATACTATAATATTATTAAATTATAATATTACAATATCAGAGTCAATACAATTAAACAAGACAAATGTTTTTTGCATGTTGTCTGTGGTGGTCCATATACCTATGCAACGACGAAAGTTATTGTAGCTAAATTACGCTTCATTCCCGAAACCTAGAACAGTATTGCATGTTTAGTTATCACAATAACTATAATTTGTACGAATTATTTTATTCCTTTCCTGTTTTTAATAGAATGTTGATGGTCAATAATGTTAAAAGTGTATCGAATGCAATTGAATCGAGTTCTTTTGTGTATTCCACAAATGGTAGGCAGACGTAGGTTGTGGGTAAAATTGGTTGGTTGGTTGGTGTCGTGTCATGGATAGGAAAAAAAAAAAAAAAAAAAAATTAAATGGGACCAAAGGTCCTATATACAGCATCTGCGATTTGAAGGCAGTTGTCTTCATATAAGTCTGCCCACGGATTGTCACTTATTTGCTGCAATTGCGCCAGAATAGCAGGACAGTTGAAAAGATGTTTGGGGGTTAGTTCTATGTCTGGGCAGTTTTTGCAGAGGCAGTAAGTCCTTGTCCCGTCTTTATGGATCTTCATCCCCCTAAAGTGTCCTGTCCGGAGTCTTGTTAGAGTGCTGGTGAGAGTTCTGTTGGTACTGATTTCAGGGATTTGGTGTTTGATTTTAAGTTTCCTATCGTTGAATTTTGCCTTAGCAACGGAATTGATATCGCTGAGGGTGACATGAGTAACCCTGCTGGTGTTTAATTGTCTTGCTTCTTTTGCCAAGGCATCAGCCGTCTCATTTTCAGTAATGCCAACATGCGCGGGAATCCACTGCATGGTGCACTGTTTCTTCAAATGGAAAAGCTTATGAAGTGTACGGTGTATATTTATAATTAGCCCTGAGGAACCCCTTTGAATTGCTTGAAGAGCAGCTCTGCAGTCACTGAAGATGATTAACCCATTGGCTCTTTCATTTTCTTCGAGATTTATATACTCGTCTAGGGCTTTTTGGATGGCAATGAGTTCACAAGTGTAGTTTGAAGCTATTTTGCCTCCTTCGATCTTAAATTGCTTTGTGCTTCCACTCTGTGGGAAAGTAAAGTTGACACCAGCTCCTCCGTTGTCTAGAGTTTCATCTGAGGAACCGTCAGTGAAGGCAAAGACAAAATTTTCTCTTGAATACGAGGCAATGGTTTTATCACCTTTTGTTTTAATAGCCGAAGTTTCTTCTTTTTTGGAACACGGTTCCAGAAGGTGAGTTATAATTTTGGTGTTTTCCGGAAGAGTCGAAGACAAAATTGGCTCTTGCAGAATTTCATATGTGTTATGCTCTAGTCCAGTTTGCTGCCTGACCATTAGGTCATAGTGTGGGTAAAATTAACGACTCGCATTATTCATTTTGTTTCAATTCAAGTGGATTTCCAGGAATTAGAATGAGGGTGAAAATAGGGTACATAGAGGTCGAAGAAGAGATTATTTGAAAATAATTTACATTGAATAATTTCAAGATTCGAAGTATCGAAAAATTCTAGGATTTTTTCGAATTTAAAATCAGTGGGTATCCTAAATTGTAAAATTTTGTCCTCGAAATAGATTATAAAAAGAAAAGTTTTGTAAAAATGCATATTTTTGTTTTTGTTTTTTACATTTTATTCTTCTATTTTTCAGAGTGATCTTTTTGACCCTCCTTCAAAATTATTTGCATGGACTCGACGACGTAAATCCTATATCGGGTCACAAGCGGACGTCCACTGTCCGCCTTCTGTATCTTTCATAAATACACGGCCTAAGTGGACACTTTTAGGAGTGAAAAGTGACATTTCAACATGATCCAGTGGTTGCACCTATCTATCCTGCGAGCGTGTGTGGTAGTGTCGTTTCTGCTTGGAGGATATAGTGCTCATCCAGACATCTATCACGTCCGTCCAAGTAAGTGCAAATAGACTTCTTTCTTCTTTGTTGTCACATATGTTTTTTTTTCCCCTCTCAACCTTATATTTAAGAAGTATTAGAGATTGTTAATTTAATTGTTAATTTTCTGTTAACTCAAATTACCTACTAAAACGACACTGTTATTCAATGAGG